>OX940957.1:11657678-16457678 GCA_954870475.1 Euphrasia confusa | reverse complement strand
ATAAATACCCTCTATGATTTTATGTGAATTAAATCGTGATATACACATGAAACAAGATCCGGGAAAACGAACGAGGTCGGGGACGGGGATAGACCAGGCGGTGGTGGTCGAAGACCACCGGACCGCCGGCGGCCTAGAGATCCCCGTCGGGATCGTGTGGCGAGGAAACTCTCGGCTGGAGCCGAGGGGTGCGATCGATCCTCGGATCGATCGCGGGTCAGCTACGGGGTGACTCGCAACGACCCCGTGCGTGCTACGGGTGAACCCGTAGCGGCTCGCACGGGGTGATCCACCCCGCTGGGCAGCGAGTCAACGACTCGTTGCGGGGCTGCTACGAGCAGCTCCGGGGATGCATCGTGCATCCCTAACGATCGCTACGAGAGCGATCGCGAGCCCCGTGTGGGGGCTCGGCTGGGCAGCCGCGGTTCATCCGCGGCGGTGGGTTCGGTCGGGCTCTGGCTCATGCGGTGGTTCGCGGTTGGTTCTCCGACGATCGAGGATTTTGGTCGGGTTGTCGGTTTCCGCAATTTTTTGATAACCCGGGATATCGATTTCCAACAATTGGTATCAGAGCGTTGGTTCTAGTTCATGTGTATGTTCGATTATTGTTCTATCTTGTAGGGTTTCCGACTATTATGGCTTGTTAATTATTCGTTAATTATTGTCATAATTGTTTATTAAACTCTCAGACATGTCGAGATTCGTTTTGTGTGGATGAATGCTTGTAATAGTAAAAATTCGGAGGTTGACCGAATTTAGGATTTATTATTATTGTTCTATGTTTTCCGGAAATTGTATAGGGTCGATTTTATGTATAGAATCGATACCGGGATTGTAATTTAATTTTTTTTGTAATTAATTTTGCGTTGGATCGATGCCGAAACGACCGCCGGAAAAGACATGTGACGAAGGAGACGAAGAAGAGGGGCTAGGGCTCGGATCGACCAACCCCATGGTCGATCCATGAGGATCGATCGACCCGAGCATGGAGGGGCCGCCGGCAACGGTGGCCGGCCACCTCCTAGGCGGCGGTCGAAGGGTGGCGCGGGGATCCCCACCCCGTGCTATCCCGTTCCGGTAAATTCACTTTCCTAATTCATTCGGTTTTCCTATTTTGAGTGTTCTTATTTTTGGGAACTCTCATGGAATAGGAAAAGAATTAAATTGGAATTAATTTATTTCCTTATTGAGTGTTCTTATTTATGTGAACTCTCATGGATTAGGAAAATAATTAATTTGGAATTAATTTGTTTCCTAATTGATTATTCCTATTTTATGGGAATATGCATGGATTAGGATTCTAATTAATTTGGAAAGTAGAAGAGTCTTAATTTATTTTATTTCCTTATTCTATTATAGAAGTCTTCTAGAATATTCCAAGTTTGACTTGGATAGAATTCTAAAAATTTAATAGAATTAGAAAGGAAAAATAAATAAATAAAAATATTAATAATATTTAATTTTATTTTTAATTTATTCGATTGACTTAATTTCCGAATTAAGTATCTTTTGGATTTATTAAAAATAAATAGACTTAAATATTGGAATTAATATTCTCGTCACATGGAGCATTCAAGAACGAAGACTGAAGACTAGAAGATGCGTACGGGGATGCAATAAAGTCATAATAGTCGGAAAATAATAGTCTAGTATTATTTTGATTATGTGATAATATTTATGTGCTTTATTCATGTATGTATGCTTATGTGTATTTAATTATGCATTAGATAGCGTATCCCTTCATTGTAAAAAGCTAAGTGGGAGAGGGATTGGAAACAATCCCATGGTCTCCATTGTTGTTCTCTTGGTGACTTTTATGGACTTTTGAAGTACATATAGACAAGTCGTTGGAGGAGAATTCTTGTAATTCCTTTTACGAGAAACATTGATTAAGTTTATCAAACAATGCCTAATTTGTCTTTCTGAAACTAATTTCAAGTCGAATCATTCTCACCCCGGGGAGTGGAATGGAGCCAAAGTCACTTGGTCATGTAGATGACACAAATTAGAGACTTTCGTGTCATTTTATGACTAGATCGATTGTCTGCTCGACTCCCTCATTCTATGAGAGATAGGACTGTTCGCATGGTGAATCACTAGTAAGAAACTTCGAGTTTCACTTATGATTCTCCGCGTCTTGATTTACAAGATCGAATGGATCAAGTAATTGGGAGTTAATTATGTTGGAGTTGTGTACTTAATGTCTAGATTTAAGTAACGGTAAACTCCCGGTCATAGCATTTAATCTATTAAAATTAATAAACAATTGTTTGCATTTAATTATTATTAATTAATTATGCAAAATATAGTCCTGGATTTTATACGTTGTAGTTAGTATGGTGTGCATGGGCGCACAGAAGATCATACTATCGGTTACTCGTATTTAATCGAACAGTTGATCACGACCTAGATGGACATGGACCAATCCATCGGTATAGTCGTTGTGTGAGAGAGAAAATAATTTATCTTAATTATTTTATCACACTTGTACACTTGGTGTATTGGGCGGATCACTTGAGATTTATTGATTAGGATTGCCTTGGATAATCAATTTAAATCTCAGAGTATTTTATTCTTAATCCCCGATACTATTGCGGGTGTGTATATTTAATATATGTGACTTTGATTTTCCAAAGGAATTAACCGATTTAATTATTGGGTTAATTACCGGTTAAGTTGGGTCACTATATTTTATATATGGCATGCCGTGAATACTTGACGGGAAAGTGTATCCCGGAAGGGTTGATAATATCCCCGAGATGAGTTCATAAGGAATTATTGTGTAAACCTCATGAGTGGATTCGTTCCGCACAATAATTAAGGTTGAATGGTACTAGTCTCGGATTCAAGAGATGAATAAATTAATTAGTAATAAATTAATTTTATTCATGGATATTTAAATCTTAAATACACGGAATAAATAATACTACTGGAGAAATATTATTTGATATGATATGATGTTTAACCTCAAGGAGATGTTTGGGGAGCAAGATCGTGTGGCTAGGCAAGAAGCCATGAGAGTCCTCATGTCGACTACTCAATCTGAAGGAACGCCCGTTGGGGAGCACGTTCTTAAGATGATGAGTTTGTTGAATGAACTTGAGGTCCTAGGAGCTTCTATTGATGCTGAGACGCAAGTCGACATCATACTCCAGTCTCTGACCCCTAGTTTTGAGCAGTTTCGTATGAGCTATAATATGGGTAAACTATCTTATACTCTTGCGCAACTCCTGACTGAACTAAAGGCGGCAGAGGGGATCTACAAGAAGGGCAAGTCTCAAGCGCTTGTAACTACCAAGTCCAAAGGCTTGAAGCCTGTTAGAGGTAGGGGCAAGAAAAGGAAGCAAGCCTGGAAACCCAGTGGTGCCAAGAGGAGTGGACCACGAGTGGGGGCTGCAAAGCCAAGAGGCAAGTGCTTCCGATGCAATAAGACTGGACACTGGAAGTCTGAATGTCCTCTCAAAGGTACGAATTTTTCTTTAGTCGTAAAAACATAGTCAGCGGTATTATCTACCAGAAATCTGGTGTGTAGATATGGAACCACTGACGGTATGTGCATTTTAAATGCAGGGGTTCCAGAAAACCCGGCGACTTAGAGAAGAAGAGTTCGAGTCTACACGGGCGAAAGCTGTAGAGGAGGCAGCTGTTGCAGTGGAAGACATTTATCTGCTTTAGTAGTTAAATAGGATTTCATTTCAAGTTTATTGCATTATGTACCCTTTATTTTAGAAAGAACTTTTGTTCTGGATTTCTATTATTTATGAATGGATATTTTATTTCTTTAATCATGGTGATGATTTTGATAAGAAATAATGGGCATTATCTATTCTGGTACATTAGATAGCAATATGTGAATGATGAATCCTTAGTCTACCACGATGCAACAAACCGTTCTATAACTTGTTTTACTATTTAGATATATTTCTTTAAATCATTATACTTGTGAATTCTTATACTTAGTAGTATTTATTCAAATAAGATTCAAAAGGTCGAAATTGATTTGATCAATTATAGTTGAAAGAATGGACCTTCCGACCTAAGAATCAAGTTTGGAAGATAATACAACTAAGCAGTAAAAGAAAGAATTCGGACAAGTATTGAGAATGATCAATGATGTGTGTAAAGTGCGAGTAGTTCTTTTAAGAATACTCGAAGGTGGATTAGAATGCTTGATGTGCCATAAAAGCAAAGTTTTTTAATCACAAAGCAATTATGGGGAACCTTCAAAGTATATCCATTGGAAGCCTGCGACTTAGTCGCAGAGGCTACCACGTAACACAATCAAATATTGAGATTAAGTCTCAAATGACTACACCATACACTTACGTGTAGAGATGGTGAGTCAGTAAGAAATAGAATTCTAATATTAAAAGAACGAGTTGTTCGGAACTACCTATGTTCTATGGATATTCCTGGAGACAACGGCATATTAATATGGTTGTAGGATATCCTAGATGAACAAAGTATTGTGTGTTCTATAGTACTATGAACCAGAAGGACGTGTAACGCCCGGTTCTTAGAGAAAGACTATTAGAAGAACCACAAAGCCCGAACTGACGCAATACCTTGGAATGAGAAAAAGGACAAAGACTAGGAACCAGCCAAACCGAGTAGAAGTACACCACACACTGCACCTACTGTTATTACTGTTATACATCGGGACGCCGTTGCAGTGGGAGGTTGTTGAACAACCAAAGATGTTCATAAGACTAGAAGAGTTTCGGACTCTGGATCTAGTAAAGATGAAATCGATCCCTAGCTCTGCACGAGGGCGGTACTGGATCTAAATGTGCCTGCTTAGAAAACAATAAGGATTATTGTTAAGAGGCAAGATCATTTAGAGTAAGAGCTTAGTAAATCCATTTATGGATTGAAACAAAGCTATAAATCGTGGAACTTGCAAATTGATGGGATAGTCCATTTGATGGATTCATCAAAAGGCATAGACGATAGATGTATTGGAGATGTAATAGAAACAAGGTGGTGTTTGTCGGAGATTTTATGTAGATAACATTTTCATCATTGGCAACAATATAGAAAATGTTGTCAGACATAAGATAATGGTTGTCTAAATGAATCGAGATATAAGATTGAGTAGAAGTTAGAGCATGTTCTTGAGATCTTTCGATCTAAGGATAAGAACATTGTACTTCTCCTAGATATCTTATACGATTAAGGTTTGTTTTTAAACATGCATACTTCTGAGAAAGGTTATTGCCTTTCAGAGACAGAATATACATCTATCTAAAGGGTATGTGTTGGAACACATGAAGGAGATGGATGAGGACAAAGCAGTTTCCTATACTTCAAGTATGGAAAGCTTTATAGATGCAATGTTGTAAAACAAGAACCTGATATCAACTATGCGGTTTGCGTAGTGGGAGGATATCAAGGTAATCTAGACAAGAGACTTTCGAATGCTATAATAGTACTTGTGAACTACTGGATTATTAAGCAAGACGAAATCTTCTTTGATTACAAATTCTCAGATCACAAATCAGAGAAGGACCAGTGTAAGTCGATATCAGGCTATGTGTTCACTTTTAGAAAGAGGTGGAACCATGAAATGAAAGAGTGATAAGCAGGACGCTTCTCAGACTCTCTCATAACCGAATAAGCAGCCTCAGAGGCAGCGGAAGTTTTTGGTTAGGTTCCGGGATAACCTCTAGACTTGGATATGACTCTTAGTTTACCAAAGGCTATTGGATAGCGGTGCATGGTAAACTGGAAGAAGTCATAAGTCAAAAGTGATGTTAACACATAGAGCGAGTACCACCTGATACGAATCATCGTCGAGGGAGACGACGCAGTAGTCACCAAGATAACTTCAGAGCGGCAACCTAGAGTGCTCATTCACACAGTACTTCTTGGAAGTACAACTCTAAGCACGTGATGAGTATGGGAGTCGGGAGTTTGGAGGAAATGACTAGACCTTAGTACAAGTGGGAGATTGTTGGAGTTGTGTACTTAATGTCTAGATTTAAGTAACGGTAAACTCCCGGTCATAGCATTTAATCTATTAAAATTAATAAACAATTGTTTGCATTTAATTATTATTAATTAATTATGCAAAATATAGTCCTGGATTTTATACGTTGTAGTTAGTATGGTGTGCATGGGCGCACAGAAGATCATACAATCGGTTACTCGTATTTAATCGAACAGTTGCTCACGACCTAGATGGACACGGACCAATCCATCGGTATAGTCGTTGTGTGAGAGAGAAAATAATCTGTCTTGATTATTTTATCACACTTGTACACTTGGTGTATTGAGCGGATCGCTTAAGACTTATCAATTAGGATTGCCTTTGATAATTGATTCAAGTCTCAGAGTATTTTATTCTTAATCCCCGATACTATTGCGGATGTGTATATTTAATATAAGTGACTTTGATTTACCAAAGGAATTAACCGATTTAATTATTGGGTTAATTACCGGTTAAGTTGGGTCACTATATTTTATATATGGCATTCCGTGAATACTTGACGGGAAAGTGTATCCCGGAAGGGTTGATAATATCCCCGAGATGAGTTCATAAGGAATTATTGTGTAAACCTCATGAGTGGATTCGTTCCGCACAATAATTAAGGTTGAATGGTACTAGTCTCGGATTCAAGAGATGAATAAATTAATTAGCAATAAATTAATTTTATTCATGGATATTTAAATCTTAAATACACGGAATAAATAATACTACTGGAGAAATATTATTTGATATAATATGGTTTAATATTGGGAGTGCAATTAATTTATATAGTGAAAAATAAATTAATTAATATTAATGGGAGATTAATAGATTTGGGCTTGGGCTCAATTTAATCATTAATATTGGAAGCCCAATATTCCACCTCCTTTAGATCCCCTACGTAGCCTATAAAAGCACTACATGGTCTTCTCTTTTTCTACACACAATAACTCAAGATCATAATTCTCTTAGAGAGAGAAAGTAGAGAGAGAGAGAAGAGGATCCATAAGCTTGGAGGATCGTCGCCCACCCGACGTTCAAGCTAGTGCAAGGAATACGTGGGAAGATCGTAAGGTCATCAACTTAAATTCATTTCTCCGCACAACGAATTAAAAGGTAAAATCATATACTCTCTTCTATGATTTTATGTGAATTGATTGTGATACATACATGAACGCACGATCCGGGAAAACGTCGAGACCGGGATACGGGGATTCGAGATCCCCGTCGGGATCGAGAGGGACGGCCGAACCCTAGGGTTCGGACCGCCGGGAGGCGCGGCTACGGGAACCCTCGGCTGGAGCCGAGGGGTGCGATCGATCCTCGGATCGATCGCGGGTCAGCTGCGGGGCGACTCGCAGCGACCCCGTGCAAGCTACGGGTTCGCCCGTAGCGGCTCGCACGGGGTGATCCCGTGCGCTAGGGCAGCGGGTCCGTGTACCCGCTGCGGGGCTGCTCGCAGCAGCCCAGGGATCGCTACGAGCGATCCCAGCGATCATCGCGAGATGATCGCGAGCCCCGTGCGGGGGCTCGGCTGGGCACCACGGGCGGACCGTGGTGGTGCTCGGTTGAGCTCCGGCTCGTACGGTGGTTCGTGGTCGGATCTCCGGCGATCGAGGATTTCGGTCGGGTTATTATTTTCCGCAATTTTTAATGGCCCGGGATATCGATTTCCAGCAAATTATAAAAATATTTTGGTGTAGTAAACGTCCACACTATCGTGGCTTGCTGCATTGAATGTGATTTTGGATTAATTGATGTAGACAGTTATAGGAGGGAGTAAATGAACCGTGTATTAATGTAAACGTCCACATTATCGTGGCTTGTGGTGATATGCGAGTCCCGAACGAACTTCTTAGTACTGAGTAATGGTTTACACTTATGTACGCTTCATATTATCCTTCCCATCAAGTAACGCTATTGATGATGTACGACCGAAGCAAATCTAATTGCAAAATCGTTTGGATAGGTAAACGTCCACACTATCGTGGCTTACCATATCTGATGGGATTTTAGATGTGATTAGTGATTTAATGATATTATTTGAGGGAGGTAATATCGGAAATTAAATTGATTTTTTATTTATATGTGCTTATAGGTTTAGAGAATAGATATGAATCCACTTTCTGTGATACTCAAGGAGAATAAACTCACTGGCCCCAATTACATTGATTGGAGGAGAAATCTGGCCATTGTTAGACTTTTGAGGAGTACAAGTTTGTACTTCATGATCAATGCCCTGCTGAGCCCACGAATGCCTCAACTGATGAGGAGAAAACGGCATTTAGGAGGTGGAAAAATGCTGATGAAATGGCTAGGTGCTATATTTTGGCTTCAATTTCAAATGTACTCCAAAACCAGCATCACTCGATGGACAACGCCTATGACATATTGTTTAACCTCAAGGAGATGTTTGGGCATCAAGACCGTGCGGCTAGGCAAGATGCAATGAGAGTCCTTATGACAACTACTCAGTCTGAAGGAACGCCCGTAGGGGAGCACGTTCTTAAGATGATGGGTATGTTAAATGAGTTGGAGATCCTAGGAGCTCAAATTGATGGGGAGACGCAAGTCGACATCATACTCCAGTCTCTGGCCTCTAGTTTTGAGCAGTTCCGCATGAGCTATAATATGGGTAAACTATCTTATTCTCTAGCGGAACTCCTGACTGAACTAACGGCGGCAGGGATCTACAAGAAGGGCAAGTCTCAAGCACTTGTAGCTACTATGTCCGAAGTCTTTAAGCCTAATGGAGGTAAAGGGAAGAAGAGGAAGCAAGTCTGGAAACCCAGTGGTGCCAAGAGGCATGGAACACGAGAAGGTTCAGCAAGCCTAAAGGCAAGTGCTTCCGATGCAAGAAGTCTGGACACTGGAAGTCTGATTGTCCTCTCAAAGGTACAAATTCTTCTTTAGTCATTAAAACATAGTCAGCGGTATTATCTACCAGAAATCTGGTGTGTAGATATGGAACCACTGACGGTATGTGCATTTTAATGCAGGGGTTCCAGAAAACCCGACGGCTTAGAGAAGAAGAGTTCGAGTCTACATGGGCAAAGTTGTAGAGGAGGCAGCTGTTGCAGTGGAAGACATTTATCTGCTTTTAGTAGCAATAGGATTTCATTTTAAAGTTATTGTTTTGTGTACCCTTTATTTTAGAAAGAACTTTGTTCTGGTTTTCTAATTTCAATTGAATGGATATTTTATTTCATTTAATCATTTGATGGTTATTGAGAAGAAATGATGGAATTATCTATTCTGGTACATTAGATAGCAATACATGAATCCTAAGTCTGCCACGATGCAACAAACCGTAATATATAACTCGTTTTACCTATTAGAGATATTTCTTTATTGAATTATTATACTTGTGGAATTCTTATGCTAAGAAGTATTTATTCAAATAAGATTCAAATGTCGAAAATTGATTTGATCAATTAAGTTGAAGGAGTGGACCTTCCGACCTAAGAATTAAATTTGGAAGATAATACAACTGAGCAATCCTTTATGGATAAAGGATATAAGATCCAGAAAAGTATTAGATTGATTAGCACTGATGTATGCAGATTAATGTCTACTCAGACAAGAAGGTACGAGTACTTCATTTGATGAATACTAGAAGTATGGATTAGAATACTTGATGCCACAAGAGCAAGTGTTTTGACAAGTCAATGGACACAAGGCTATTGTGGAGAACTTTCAAAGTATATCCATTAGGAGCCTGCGATTTAATCGCGGAGGCTAATACCTGTCTGAGGAAATCATGGCATAATCAGAAATAGGGATTAGATCCCAAATGACTACACCATACACTTTGAGTGTAGATATGGTGTATCATGAATAAGAAATGGAACTCTAATGGAATGGTACAAAGATGAGTTAATCGGAACTACCTATGTTCTATGGATATTTCTGGAAGACAATAGTGTTGGAATTCGATATCTCGGGCTATTAAAATTTGCGGAAACCATAGCCCGATCAAAAACCCTTCGCCGGAGATCACACGAACGCCGACGAACGCGCCGGATTCCAGCCGAGGAGACCACACGCCCGAAGACGTGCGTCTGCCCCCAGCCAAACCCCCGCATTGCGGGGTTCATGCGATCACCGATCGCATCGTGCGATCGGTCGGGGTGGGGCTGCCCAGCAGCCCCCGCGGCGAGTCCGGCGACTCGCCGCCGCCTGCAGGGCCCCACCATCGTGGTGGGGTGGAGCGCGGCACCAGCCCGCGCTCCAGCGATCGATCCGAGCGATCGATCGCAAGCCCTCGGCCCAGCTGAGGGTTCGACCCCTCTCGCCCCATCCGAAACCCTAGGGGCGATCGTCGTGGTCCGGCGATCCTAGATCACCACCACGCGTTCGTCCTCTAATCCGGGGTTCGTATTTCGGATCTTGCGTTCTACGGTATTTCACGATAATTCAAATCAAATAAAATTAAGGGTGTTTAGATTTTATACCTTCGATTCGTTGTTCGGAGAAACGAAATCAAGATGACCTTTGAATCTTCCCACGTATTCCTTGCACTAGCTTGAACGTCGGGTGGGCGACGATCCTCCAAGCTTATGGATCTCCTACACGAACTCTCTAGACTAATCAAGTATGATTATCTTGTCTTGTCTAATTGTGAAGACCATGTAGTGCTTTTATAGGCTACGTAGGGGATCTAAAAGAGGTGGAATATTGGGCTTCCAATATTAATGATTAAATTGAGCCCAAGTCCAAATCTATTAATCTCATTAATATTAATTAATTTATTTTCCACTATATAAAATAATTGCACTCCCAATATTAAACCATATTATATCCAATAATATTTCTCCGGTAGTATTTATTTATTCCGTGTATTTAAGATTTAAATATCCATGAATAAAATTTATTTATTGCTTAATAAATTTATTCATCTCTTTTATCCGAGACTAGTACCACTCAACCTTATTTATTATGCGGGAACAAATCCACTCGCGAGGTTTACATAATAAATCCTTATGAGCTCATCTCGGGGATATTATCAACCCTTTCGGGATACACTGTCCCGTCAAGAATTCACGGCATGCCATATATAAAATATAGTGACCCAACTTAACCGGTAATTGACCCAATAATTAAACTGGTCAATTCCTTTGGAAAATCAAAGTCACTTATATTAAATATACACACCCGCAATTGTATCGGGGATTAAGAATAAAATACATTGAGACTTAAATCAATTATCACAGAGCAATCCTAAATGATAAGTCTCAATCGATCCGCTCAATACACCAAGTGTACAAGTGTGATAAAATAATCAAGACAGATTATTTTCTCTCTCACACAACGACTATACCGATGGATTGGTCCGTGTCCATCTAGGTCGTGAGCAACTGTTTGATTAAATACGAGTAACCGATAGTATGATCTTCTGTGTGGGCCCGCACACCATACTAACTACAACGTATATAATCCAGGACTATAATTTGCATATATTTAATTAACAATAATTAAAAGCAAATGAATGTTCTTTATTAATAGGTAAATGAAAGTGCACAAGGAGTTCAGAATACTCAAATCTAGACATTAAGTATACTACTCCAACAATCTCCCACTTATACTAAGGTCTAGTCTTATCTTCCAAACTACTGACTCCCAAACCCTCCAAGTGCTTGAAATATACTTCCTTAGGAAGTATCTTGTTGAAAGGGTCCGCTAGGTTGTCATCTGAAGCTATCTTGGTGACTACATCGTCGCCTTTCTTGACGATATCTCGAATCAGGTGGTACTTGCGCTCTATGTGTTTCGTAGCACTATGGGACCGTGGTTCCTTACTGTTTGCCACTGCACCGCTATTGTCACAATAAATTGTCATAGCTTTGGGCAAACTCGGAATCACATCTAAGTCCTGGAGGAAATTAAGGAACCAAACTGACTCTTTCGCTGCCTCTGAGGCTGCAACATATTCAGCTTCCATGGTAGAGTCCGAAATGCACTTTTGCTTAACACTCTTCCATGATACGGCTCCACCTCCCAAAGTGTACACATAGCCTGATGTCGACTTACGCCGGTCCTTATCAGCTTGGAAATCCGAATCCGTGTAACCCAAAGGAATCAGATCGTCTGCCCCATAACTTAGAATATAATCCTTAGTATTTCGCAAATACTTGAAGATGCTCTTTACGGCAGTCCAATGAGCCTTTCCAGGATTACTCTGATATCTCGCCACTATGCCAACTGCATAGCAGATATCAGGCCTCGTGCATAACATTGCATACATCAAGCTTCCCACAGCCGAAGCGTAGGGAACTGCTTTCATTTCATCTTTCTCCTTCTGTGTCCGAGGACACATCTCCTTAGAAAGATAAGTTCCTTTACTGAAGGGTAGTTCACCCTTCTTGGAATCTTGCATGTTAAAACGAGCCAAAATCGTGTCTATGTAAGATTGCTGGGAAAGGTACAATGTTCTATTCCGGCGATCCCTTATAACTTTGATCCCTAGAACATGTCCAACTTCTCCCAAATCTTTCATATCGAATTGTCTAGACAACCATCCCTTTATGTCTGATAACATTTTCACACTGTTGCCAATGAGAAGAATGTCGTCTACATAAAGCACGAGAAACACCACCTTCTTCCCATCACGTTTCCAATACACACATGATTCGTCCATGCTTTGAATGAATCCAAAAGATTGGACTACTTCATCAAACCGCAGGTTCCACGATCTCGAGGCTTGTTTCAATCCATAAATGGATAGATTAAGCTTGCACACTAGATGATCTCGCCCCTTAGCAATGAATCCTTCTGGTTGTTTCATATAAATCGTCTCGTCAAGACTTCCATTTAGGAAAGCTGTCTTGACATCCATTTGCCACACCTCATAGTCCATATGAGCTGCTATGGATAAGAGATTCCGGATCGACTTTATCTTGGCTACCGGCGAAAATTTCTCCTCATAATCGATTCCCTCTTTCTGAGTATAGCCTTTCTCAACAAGCCGAGCTTTAAAGGTCTCAACCTTTCCGTCAGATCCTCTCTTTCTCTTGTAGACCCATTTACACCCAATTGGCTTTACGCCATTTGGTGGTTCTACAAGATCCCAGACTTTATTAGAATCCATAGATTCAATTTAGGAATTCATTGCTTTCTTCCAAGAAGGCGCATCTATATCTTGTACCGCCTCATCATAGGTCCAGGGATCGATTTCATGAACTCCAGGTCCAGAGTCCGAAGACTCACCCAGTCCAATCCATCTTTCTGGTTGTTTAACAACCCTCCCATTACGACGGCGTTCCGCTGTATTAACAGTGACAGTAGGTGCAGGTTCTAGTGGTGTATCACTACTCGGTTCGGCTGTATCTAAGTCTTTCTCGTTACCTCTCAACTCATCAAGTATTATGTCACTTTTGGGCTTGTGGTCCATGACATAGTCTTCCTCTAAGAACCGAGCGTTAGTACTTATAACGATCTTCTGGTCCGTAGGACTATAGAACATGCCACCTTTAGTTCCTTTCGGGTATCCTACAAACAGCCGTAATTCTGATCTAGGTTATAACTTATCGACCCCTTGTCTCAACACATGTGCTGGACATCCCCAGATCCGAATGTGTTTTAAGTTATGCTTGCGCCCACTCCACAATTCCATGGGTGTAGTTGGTACCGTTTTGGTTGGAACCCTGTTCAAAATATACGTCGCTGTTTCCAAGGCATGTCCCCAGAACATAATAGGTAAATCCGAGTAACTCATCATTGATCGCACCGTCTCCATAAGAGTCCTATTCCTTATTTCTGACACACCATTCTGCTGGGGAGTATATGGTGAAGTCAGTTGGGATTCAATCCCATTCTCTGCCAAGTATGCCTTGAATTCTCCAGACATCTACTCGCCTCCGCGATCAGATCGCAAGCATTTTATGGATTTACCACGAAGGTGATGGAGTAGTATACTCAATGTCTAGACTTAAGTGATCTGAACTCCTTGTACACTTTCATTTATCTATTTATAAATAAACATTCATTTGCTTTATTGATTAAATGCAAATTATGGTTCTGGATTTTATACGTTGTATTTAGTATGGTGTGCGACGTCACACGGAAGATCATACTATCAGTCACTCGTATATAATCGAACGGTTGGTCACGACCTAGATGGACAAGAACTAATCCATCGGTATAGTCGTTGTATGAGTGAGAAAATAGTTGGTCTTGATTATTTTATCATACATGTACACTTGGTGTATTGAGCGGATCTGCTTGAGATTTATCGATTAGGATTGCCTTTGATAATCGATTTAAATCTCTGAGTATTCTATTCTTAATCCCTGATATTATTGCGGGTGTGTGCATATAATATAGGTGGCTTTGATTTTCCAAAGGAATTGATTGATTAGAATAACCAGTCAATTACCGGTAAAGTTGGGTCACCGTATTTTATGTATGACATGCTGTGAATTCTTGACGGGAAAGTATGTCCCGATAAGGGTTGATAATATCCCCGAGATGAGCTCATAAGGATTTATTATGTAAACCTCGCGAGTGGATTTGTTCCCGCATAATAATAAAGTTGAGTGGTACTAATCTCGGATATAAGAGATGAATAAATTTTATTATGCAATAAATAAATATTTATTCATGGATATTTATATCTTAAACATACGGAATAAATAATACTACATAAAGAATATTATTTGATATAATATGGTAAATATTGGGAGTGCAATTATATTTATATAGTGGAGTTAATCATATAATTAATATTAATTGATTAACAGATTTGGGTTTGAGCTCAATTTAATCATTAATATTGGAAGCCCAATATTCTACTTCCTTAAGGTCCCCTACGTAGCCTATAAAAGCAGTACATGGTCTTCACAATTAGAACACAAGACAAGAATATTATTAGTTGATAGTTCTAGAGAGTTGTGAAGGAGATCCATAAGCTTGGAGGATCGTCGCCCACACGACGTTCAAGCTAGTGCAAGGAATACGTGGGAAGGCTTCAAGGTCATCGAAGTTCTTCGTTTTTCCGGACAACGAGAACGAGGTAAAATCGAGAAAACCCCCTCTATGATTTTAATCGTTAATATATCATAAATACCGACGAACCAAGATCCAAGGACGAACCCCGGAACGAGGATCGAACGGGTGGTGGCGGCGAAGCCGCCGGACCACCGGCGATCGATCCCCGTGGGGATCGAACCTAGCGAACCCCGGCTGGACGCCGGGGACGCGTGCATGGGAGCCCTCGGCCGAAGCCGAGGGGGCGATCGATGCCCTAGGGCATGATCGCCGGGCGGGCGGCTGGCGCGCCCGCAGCGGCTCGTCGATCGAGCCGCCCCTCCACGGCGAGCAGCAAGTCGCCGGACTTGCTACTGGGGGGCTGCCGGAGCAGCCCCGATCGATCGCCCCATACGATCGATGCAATCGATAGCGAGCCCCGCGTGCGGGGGCTCGAGCTGGGCGTGCGCGTGGCTTCGGCCACGTCGCGCGTTCGGTTCGGGCTCCGGCTCGTACGCGGTGTTCGCGTGTTATCCGGCGACGGGTTTTTGATCGGAGTTGTCATGTTCCGGAATTCCGGCAACTCCGGGATATCGAATTCCAACAATTGGTATCAGAGCGTGGTTTACGTTCGCGGTATTTACGATATAATTGTTCTACCTTGCAGGATTTACGACTATTATGGCTTGTTTAATTATTGTTAATTATTTTGTCATAATTGTTGGATTATTAAACTCTCGGACATGTCGAGATTCGTTTTTGTGTGGTGAATGCTTGTAATAGTAAAAAATTCGGGGGTTGACCGAATTTAGGTTTTATTATTGTTCTATCTTTTTCCGGAAAATGTATAGGGTCGATTTCATGTATAGAATCGATACCGGATTATGTAGAAATAAATTTGTAATTTATTTTTCGTTGGATCGATGCCGAAACGACCGCCGGAGAAGACGTGTGACGGAGGAGACGAACGTGAGGGGAGGACCCTCTCGGCCATCCCCATGGCCGAGGGATCGACCGCGGGAGGAGGGGCCGCCGGCGACGGTGGCCGGCCACCTTCATGGCGGCGGTCCGGTGGTGGCGTGGGGATCCCCACCCCATGCTATCCCGGTCCGGTGATTCGCTTTCCTAATTGGTTTGGTTTTCCTATTTTGAGTGTTCTTATTTTTGGGAACTCTCATGGAATAGGAAAAGAATTAATTTGGAATTTATTAGGATTTCTAATTGATTATTTCTATTTTATGGAAGTATTCATGGATTAGGAATCTAATTAATTTGGAAAGTAGAAGAGTCCTAAATTATTTTATTTCCTTATTTCATTATGGAAATCTTCTAGAATATTCCAAGTGGATCTTGGATAGATTATTCTAGAGATTTAATGAAATAGAAAAGGAAAATAAAATAAATAAAAATATTAATGATATTTTCGATTGACTTAATTATTTTTAATTAAGTATCTTTTGGATTTATTAAAAATAAATAGATTTAAATATTGGAATTAATATTCCCGTCACATGGAGCATTCAAAGACGAAGACTGAAGACTAGAAGACGCATACGGGGATGCGATAAAGCCATAATAGTCGGAAAATAATATTCTAGTATTATTTTGATTATGTGATAATATTCTATGTGCTTTATTTCATGTATGCATGCTTATGTGTATTTAATTATGCATTAGATAGCGTATCCCTTTGTTATAAAAAGCTAAGTGGGAGAGGGATTGGAAACAATGACATGGTCTCCATTGCTGTTCTCTTGGTGACTTTTATGGACTTTTGAAGTTCGTATAGACAAGTCATTGGAGGAGAATTCTTGTAATTCCTCTTACGAGAAACATTGATTAAGTCTATCAAACAATGCCTAATTTGTCTTTCCAAAACTGACTTCAAGTCGACTCATTCTCACCCCGGGGAGTGGAATGGAGCCAAAGCCACTTGGTCATGTCGAGGACACAAATTAGAGGCTTTCGCCATTTGTTTTAAAATGGATCGATTGTCTGCTCGGCTCCCTCATTTGATGAGAGATAGGGTCGTTCGCATGGTGAATCACTGGTTAGAAACTTTGAGTTTCACTTATGATTCTCCGCGTCTTGATTTACAAGATTAAATGAATCAAGTAATTGGAAGTCAATTATAAAAGTCTCTTGGTGTAGTAAACGTCCACACCACGTGGCTTGCTATACTAACGGATTTTGGATTAATTGATGTAGACAATTATAAGAAATTGTGAAGAGTTGTGAAGTTGTCGTAAACGTCCACACCACGTGGCTTGCGGTGATGTAGCAATTCCTAACGATTTACTTTAGTGCTGAGTAATGGTTTACACTTAGATACGCATTATAGTATTCCTCCCCACGAGGTTACGCTATAAGTGATGTATGATCGAAGCAAATCTAATTGCAAAATCATTTGGGTAGGTAAACGTCCACACCACGTGGCTTGCCATATCTGATGGGATTTTAGATGCGATTAGTGGTTTAATGATATTATTTGAGAGAGATAATATCGGAGATTAAATCAATTGTTTGTTGTTATATGTGCTCATAGATTAGGAATGGCTTTGAACCCACTTTCTGTGATACGTAAGGATTTTAAACTCACTGGTCCCTAAATGTAATGATTGGAATAGAGATCTAGACATTACCCAAACTGTTAAAGAGTGCAAGGTTTTACTCAGTGAGCTTTGTCCTCCCGAGCCTATTGACTTAGGCGGCTAGACAAGAAGCGATGAGGATACTCATAAAGGCCAGTCGCTTCGAGAAAACGCTTAAAAACGTTTTTGAGATTATTGACTTTTTAGACGAGTTGAGACGGAAATCGCAAGCTCTTGTAGCCAATGCCAAAGGTTTCAAACCTAAAGGCATGAATCGGGGGAAAGGAAAAGAAAGCAAAGAAACCCAGTGGTTCTAAGTTACTTGGACCACGAGATGGGACGAGAAAGCCAATAGGCAAGTGTTCTCGATGCAAACAGTCTGGGTACTGGAAGTCTGATTATCCTCTCAAAGAAAGTACGAAATTTTCTTTAGTCGTAAAACATAGTCAGTGGTATTATCTACCGGAACCTGGTGTGTAGATATGGAACCACTGACGGTATGTGCATTTTAAATGAAAGGGTTCCAGGAAACCCGACGACTTAGAAAAGAAGAAATCGTAGTCTACATGGGCAATGCTGTGGAGGAGGCAGCTGTTGCAGTGGAGGAAATTTTATAGGATTTCATTTTGAGTTATTGCTTTTATGTACCTTTAATTTTAGAAAGAACTCTGTTCTGGATTTCTGAAATTTAATGAATGGATATTTTATTTCTTTTAATCATTTGATGGTTATAAGAAGAAATAAAGATATTATCTATTCTGGTACATTAGGTAGCAATATATAAATGGTGAATCCTGAGTCCACCATGGTGCAACGAACCGTAGTATGAAACTCGTTTTACTAATAAGAGATTTCTTTATCAATTATACTTATGGATTCTTATGCTAAGTCATATTTATTCAAATAAGAAGTTCAAAGGTCGAAAATTGATAGTTTGATCAATTAAGTTGAAGGAATGGACCTTCCGACCTATGAATCTAATTTGGAGGATAACATGACTAAGCAATCCTTTATGGATATAAGATATAAGATCCGGACAAGTATAAGAATTGATTGACTTTGATGTATGCAGACTTATGTCTACTCAGACAATAAGGTACGAGTACTTCATTTGATGATTACTCGAGAAATGGATTAGAATACCTGATGTGCCACAAAAGCAAGTGTTTTGACAAGTCAATGGACACTAAGCAATTGTAGAGAACCATCAAGGTATATCCATTTGTAGCCTGCGATTTGATCGCGGAGGCAAGTACCTGTCTGAGGAATGCATAGCATACTGATCAGAGGTTGGGATTTGATCCCAAATGACTACACCATACACTGTTGTGTAGAAATGGTGTGTCGTAAACAAGAAATGGAAATCTTATAGAAATAGTAAAAGCATGAGTTATACGGAACTACCTGTGTTATATGGATATGTCTGGAAACAACGGCGCATTCAAATGCGGTTGTAGAATATCCTAGAAGAACAAAAAAATGTGTGTTCAATAGTACTATGAACTAGAAGGACGTTATAAGTTCTAACGCCCGGTTCTTAGAGAAAGACTATATGATGAACCACAAGCCCAAAGTGACGTGATACTTTGAAATGAGAGAGAACGAAGAAGACTGGAAGCCAGCAGAACTGAGTAGCGGTACACCACTAACTGCACCTACTGTTATTACTGTTAATACACCGGAATGCCATTGTAGTGGGAGGTTGTGGGTCAACCAGAGATATTCATAAGACTAGGTGAGTCTTCGGACTCTGGACCTAGTATACATGAAATAGATCCCTGGATCTACACAGAGGCAGTACTAGATCTAAATGTGCTCTCTTGGAAAGCAATAAGGATTATTGCTAAGAGGCAAGATCATTTAGAGTACAAGCTTAGTTGATCCAATTATGGATTGAAACAAAGCATTGAGTTCGTGGTACTTGCAAATTGATGAGATAGTCCATTTTATGGATTCATCAAAGCATAGACGAATCGTGTGTATTGGAAACGTGATGGAACAAGGTGGTGTTTCTCGTGTTTTATGTAGAGAACATTCTTATCATTGGTAACAATGTAAAGATGTTGTCAAGACATAAAATGAGGTTGTCTAGATAAATCAATATGAAAGATTTAGGAAGAAGTTGGACATGTTCTTGAGATCTTGGATCTCTGGGAAAGAACATTGTACTTCTCCTGGACATCTTACATATATATGATTATGGTTCGTTTTAACATGCAAAATTCCGAGAAAGGTTCGTTACCTTTCAGAGACGGAATGCATCTATCTAAGGACATGTGTTTGAGGAAGACAAAAGGAGATAGAAGCAATGAAAGCAGTTTCCTACACTTTAAGTGTGGAAAGCTTAATAAATGCATTGTTGAAAACAAGAACCCGATATCGGCTATGCGGCTAGTATAGTGGGAGGATATCAAGGTAATCCTGGAAAGGAATATTCAACTGCTGTAAAAGTACTTTCGAAGTACTGTTCTAGACTACGAAGCAGACGAACATTTCCTTTGGATTACATTCTCTTAGATTTCTAATCGAATGAGGACCGGTGTAAGTCGATATCAGGCTATGTGTTTCACTATTGAAGGAGAAGGAGTTTTAACATGGAAGAGTGATAAGCACGATGCTTTTCGGACTCTGCCATGGGTAACCAAATAGCGGTCTCAGAGGCAGCGGAAGTTTTGGTATAACTCCGGGATAATCTCTGGGACTTAGAAGTGATTCTTAATTTGCCAAAAGGCTATGTGTATAGCGGTGCGATGGCAAATGGTAAGAAATCACAAGTCCATAAGTGTAAGATAACACATAGAGCAAGTACCACCTGATACGAGTCATCGTCGAGGGAGACGACGCTGTAGTCATCAAGATAACTTCAGAGCGGCAACCTAGATTGCTCATTCACATAGTACCTCTTGGAAGTACATATTAAGCACGTGAAGAGTATGGGAGTCGGGAGTTTGGAGGAAATGACTAGACCTTAGTACAAGTGGGAGATTGTTGGAGTTGTGTACTTAATGTCTAGATTTAAGTAACGGAAACTCACGATCCATTGCCACTAATCTATTTAATTAAATAAACAATTATTTGCGTTTAATTATTTATAATTAAATATATGCAAATTATAGTCCTGGATTCTATACGTTGTAGTTAGTATGGTGTGTCGGGCCCACACAGAAGATCATACTATCGGTTACTCGTATTTAATCGAACAGTTGCTCACGACCTAGATGGACACGGACCAATCCATCGGTATAGTCGTTGTGTGAGAGAGAAAATAATCTGTCTTGATTATTTTATCACACTTGTACACTTGGTGTATTGAGCGGATCGCTTGAGACTTATCAATTAGGATTGCCTTTGATAATTGATTCAAGTCTCAGAGTATTTTATTCTTAATCCCCGATACTATTGCGGATGTGTATATTTAATATAAGTGACTTTGATTTACCAAAGGAATTAACCGATTTAATTATTGGGTTAATTACCGGTTAAGTTGGGTCACTATATTTTCTATATGGCATGCCGTGAATACTTGACGGGAAAGTGTATCCCGTAAGGGTTGATAATATCCCCGAGATGAGTTCATAAGGAATTATTATGTAAACCCTGCAGGTGGATTTATTCCGCATAATAATTAAGGTTGAATGGTACTATTCTCGGATACAAGAGATGAATAAATTAATTAGCAATAAATTAATTTTATTCATGGATATTTATATCTTAAATACACGGAATAAATAATACTACCGGAGAAATATTATTTGATATAATATGGTTTAATATTGGGAGTGCAATTAATTTTATATAGTGGAAAATAGAATTAATTAATATTAATGGATTAATAGATTTGGGCTTGGGCTCAATTTAATCATTAATATTGGAAGCCCAATAGTCCACCTCCTTTAGATCCCCTACGTAGCCTATAAAAGCACTACATGGTCTTCTCTATTCTCATAAGTTGAAGATCACAATTCTAGAGAGAGAAAGTAGAGAGGGAGATCCATGGAGTTCGGTAGATCGTCGCCCACACGACGTCCGAGCTAGTGCAAGGAATACGTGGGAAGATCTCAAGGTCGTCAAATTGAGTTCTTCGTTTTTCCGAACAACGAGAACGAGGTAAATCGTAAAACCCTCTTTATGATTTTATCGTTTAATTATTGTAAAAATATCTTGAACCAAGATCCGAGAACGCAACCCATGACGAGGTTGAACCGGGCGGTGGTGATCGAAGATCACCGGACCGAGCGGCTAGGAGGGTCGAGGGCATGAAACCCTAGCGCTCGCACGGTTGCGAGCGCACGCCTCCATCGGGCAGCCGCGGTTTGGCCGTGGCGGAGGGTCCGATGATGGGGCTGTTCCGTGAGGGTTTCCGGCATGTCCAGCGGGCTGCTGGAGCAGCCGCTCGCACGGTGCGAGCACCGCTTGCGCGGGCTGGTCGCCGCTCGCGCGGTGGCGGGCTGGCGGTGATCG
Organism: Euphrasia confusa; assembly: GCA_954870475.1. Taxonomy (NCBI): domain Eukaryota; kingdom Viridiplantae; phylum Streptophyta; class Magnoliopsida; order Lamiales; family Orobanchaceae; genus Euphrasia; species Euphrasia confusa. The sequence goes on along the minus strand of OX940957.1, from coordinate 16,435,694 downwards.
CTAGCCACGGTTCTACCGTGGCTGGGCATGCGATCACCGGGCGTCGGCTGGGCATGAAAGGGGGCTGCTACGAGCAGCCCTAGGCGGCTGCCAAGGACAGCCGCGAGCCCTACGCGAGGGCTCGACCGAACAGCCCGGGCTATCCCCGTGGTTAGGGTTTGGTTGAGTCCGGCTTCGCGTGGTGGTTCGTGGCGGATTTCCGACAACCGGGATTTCGATTGGAGTTGTTGTTCCGCACTTTGACAACCCCGGATATTCGATCTCCAAAGGATTTCGGTCGGAACTAATTAGATAATTAATTTTAATTAATTTATTAATTCCGGGATATCGATTTCCAACAGCATACGGGGATGCGATAAAGCCATAATAGTCGGAAAATAATATTTTAGTATTATTTTGATTATGTGATAATACTATGTGCTTTATTACATGTATGCATGCTATGCGTGTTTATTTTATGCACTAGATAGCGTGCGTATCCCTTTCTTGTAAAAAGCTAAGTGGGAGAGGGAATGGAAACAATCTCATGGTCTCCATCACTGCTCTCTTGGTGACTTTTATAAACTTTTGAAGTTTATATAGACAAGTCATTGGAGGAGAGTTCTTGTAATTCCTCTTACGAGAAACATTGATTAAGTTCATCAAACAATGCCTAATTTGTCTTTCCAAAACTGATTTTAAGTCGACTCATTCTCACCCCGGGGAGTGGAATGGAGCCAAAGCCACTTGGTCATGTAGAGGACACAAATTAGAGACCTTCGTACCATCCTTTTGAAGGTGGATCGATTGTCTGCTCGGCTCCCTCATTTATGAGAGATAGGGTTGTTCGCATGGTGAATCACTGGTAAGAAACTTCGAGTTTCACTTATGATTCTCCACGTCTTGATTTACAAGATTGAATGGATCAAGTAATTGGAAGTCAATTGTAAAAATCTTTTGGTGTAGTAAACGTCCACACTATCGTGGCTTGCTGCACTGAATGGGATTTTGGATCAATTGATGTAGACAGTTATAGAAGGAGTGAAGGATCCGTGTGTTAACGTAAACGTCCACACTATCGTGGCTTGCGGTGATATGCGAGTCCCAAACAAACTTCTTAGTGCTGAGCGATGGTTTACACTTAGGTACGCTTCATAGTATCCTTCCCATCGAAGTAACGCTATTGATGATGTACGACCAAAGCAAATCTAATTGCTAAATCATTTGGGTAGGTAAACGTCCACACTATCGTGGCTTACCATATCTGATGGGATTTTAGACGTGATTAGTGATTTAATGATATTATTAAAGGGAGATAATATCGGATATTAAATTGTTTGTTTGTTTTATGTGCTTATAGGTTAAGAATGACTGTGACCCCACTTTGTGATATACTTAAATATGAAAACTCACTGGTTCCATATAGTAATGATTGGAAACGAAATCTAGACAATGTTCAGACTGTCGAGCTTTCTAGATCCACTATTGTCACAACTGATGAGGACATTAAGAATGACCTCAAGATGACGTTGAGACATAGCATGGAAGCTGGACAAGAGGTGGTTAACATACTCACGGAGTCGTCCCTCAACGAGTCCCTTAAAAACGACTCAGCGAAGGCGATTTTTGTGCGTAAGTTAAGACAATCACGAGCTCTTGTGGCAAGGCTAAAAGAAAAGCGTGCAAAGAAGACCAGTGGTTTTGAACCACGGAATGGGATAAGCAAGCCGTTAGGCAGATGCTTTCGATGCAAACAGTTTGGACACTGGAGGTCTAATTGTCCTCTCATCAAAGGTACGAAATTTTCCTTAGTCACTGAAACATTGTCAGTGGTGATATCTACCAGTACCTGGTGTGTAGATACGGGGGCCACTGACCATGTCTGCAATTCAATGCAGGGGTTCCAGGAAACCCGGAGACTTATAGAGGGAGAGATCGTGGTCTACATGGGCAATGCTGCGAACTTTAGAAAGAATTTAATTTCGGTTTCTAAACTAATTATGAATGGGTATTCTGTTTCTTTTGTTCACTCCGTGGTCATAAGAAGAAACAGTGAGATTATCTGTTCTGGTACATTGATAGACGATTTATATGTACTAAATCCTGAGTCTACCACGATGCAACTAACTGAGACTAATAACACATCTACGAACACCAATAAGAGAAAGGAACCTTCTAAAATGAATCAATTATACTTGTGGCATCTAAGGCTATGTCATATTAATTCAAATAGAATTCAAAGGTGTTGAAGGAGAGGACCTTCCAACCTGCGAATCCTGTTTAGAAGGAAAAATGACCAAGCGTTCTTTTTCTGGTAAAGGACGTAGAGCCGAGCAAGTATTGGATTTGATTCACTTTGATGTATGCGGACCTATGTCTACTCAGGCAAGAGGAGGGTACGAGTATTTCATCACTTTCACTGATGATTACTCAAGGTATGGATTTGTATACCTGATGCGCTGCAAGAGCGAATCTTTTGACAAGTTCAAGGAATTCAAGGCTCTTGTGGAGAACCTTCAAGGTAAATCCATTAAATGCCTGCGATCTGATCGCGGAGGCGAGTACCTGTCTGGAGAATTCAAGGCATACTTAGCAGAAAGTGGGATTGATTCCCAAATGACATCACCATATACTCCTCAGCAGAATGGTGTGTCGGAGCGAAGGAATAGGACTCTTATGGAGATGGTGCGTTCACTGATGAGTTACTCGGACTTACCTGTTATGTTCTAGGGATATGCATTAGAAATAGCGGCGCACATTCTGAACTTGGTTCCATCTAAAACGGTCCCTACAACACCCATGGAACGATGGACCGGGCGCAAGCCTAGCTTGAGACACGTTCGGATCTAGGGGTGCCCTGCACACGTGTTGAGGACTGGGGCCGATAAGTTAGAACCTCGTACTGAAGTGCGGCTGTTTATAGGATATCCTAGAGGAACTAAAGGTGGCATGTTCTATAGTCCTACGGACCAGAAGATCGTTATAAGTACTAACGCTCGGTTCTTAGAAGAAGACTATGTCATGGACCGCAAGCCCAAAAGTGACATAATGCTTGATGAGTTGAGAGGTAACGATAAAAGACTTAGATACAGCTGAACCGAGAAATGATACACCAGTAGAACCTGCACCTGACACTGTCACTGTTAATACACCGGAACGCCGTCGTAGTGGGAGGGTTGTTAGACAACCGGAAAGATGGATTGGACTAGGTGAGTCTTCAGACTCTGGACCTGGAGTTCATGAAATCGATCCCTGGACCTATGACGAGGAGGTACATGATAAAGATGCGCCTTCTTGGAAGAAAGCGATGAAATCCGAAATAGAATCAATGGATTCTAATAAAGTCTAGAATCTTGTAGAACCACCAAAAGGCGTAAAGCCAATTGGGTGTAAATGGGTCTACAAGAGAAAGAGAGGATCTGACGGAAAGGTTGAAACCTTTAAAGCAAGGCTTGTTGCGAAAGGATATACTCAGAAAGAAGGAATCGATTATGAGGAGACCTTCTCGCCTGTAGCCAAGATAAAGTCGATCCGGATTCTCCTATCCATAGCAGCTCATATGGACTATGAGGTGTGGCAAATGGATGTCAAGACAGCTTTCCTTAACGGGAGTCTTGACGAGACGATTTATATGAAACAACCAGAAGGATTCATTGCTAAGGGGCAAGATCATCTAGTGTGCAAGCTTAATCGATCCATCTATGGATTGAAACTAGCCTCGAGATCGTGGAACATGCGATTTGATGAAGTAGTCCAGTCTTATGGATTCATTCAAAGCATGGACGAATCGTGTGTGTATTGGAAACGTGATGGGAAGAAAGTGGTGTTTCTCGTACTTTATGTAGATGACATTCTTCTCATTGGCAACAATGTAAAGATGTTATCAGACATAAAGGGATGGTTGTCTAGACAATTCGATATGAAAGATTTGGGAGAAGTTGGACATGTTCTAGGGATCAAAGTTATAAGGGATCGCCGGAATAGAACATTGTACCTTTCCCAGGAATCTTACATAAACACGATTCTGTCTCGCTTTAACATGCAAGATTCCAAGAAGGGTGAGTTACCCTTCCGTAAAGGAACTTATCTTTCTAAGAAGTTGTGTCCTAGAACACAAGAGGAGAAAGATGAGATGAAAGCAGTTCCCTACGCTTAGGCTGTGGGAAGCTTAATGTATGCAATGTTATGCACGAAACCTGATATCTGCTATGCGGTTGGCATAGTGGCGAGATATCAGAGTAACCCTGGAAAGGAAAATTGGTCTGCTATAAAGAGCATTTTCAAGTATTTGAGAAATACTAAGGATTATGTTCTGAGATACAAAGCAGACGAGCTATTTCTTTTGGGTTACACAGATTCGGATTTCCAAGCTGATAAGGACCGGCGTAAGTCGACATCAGGTTATGTGTACACTTTGGGAGGTGGAGCCGTATCATGGAAGAGTGTTAAGCAAAAGTGCATTTCGGACTCTACCATGGAAGCTGAATATGTTGCAGCCTCAGAGGCAGCGAAAGAGTCAGTGTGCTTCCTTAATTTCCTCCGGGACTTAGATGTGATTCCAAGTTTGCCCAAGGCTATGACAATTTATTGTGACAATAGCGGTGCAGTGGCAAACAGTAAGGAACCACGGTCCCATAGTGCTACGAAACACATAGAGCGCAAGTACCACCTGATTCGAGACATCGTCAAGAGAGGCGATGCGATAGTCACCAAGATAGCTTCGGAGGACAACCTAGCGGACCCTTTCACCAAGATACTTCCTAAGGAAGTATATTTTAAGCACTTGGAGGGTTTGGGAGTCAGAAGTTTGGAAGATAAGACTAGACCTTAGTATAAGTGGGAGATTGACGGAGTAGTATACTCAATGTCTAGACTTAAGTGATCTGAACTCCTTGTACACTTTCATTTATCTATTTATAAATAAACATTCATTTGCTTTATTGATTAAATGCAAATTATGGTTCTGGATTTTATACGTTGTATTTAGTATGGTGTGCGACGTCACACGGAAGATCATACTATCAGTCATTCGTATATAATCGAACGGTTGGTCACGACCTAGATGGACAAGAACTAATCCATCGGTATAGTCGTTGTATGAGTGAGAAAATAGTTGGTCTTGATTATTTTATCATACATGTACACTTGGTGTATTGAGCGGATCTGCTTGAGATTTATCGATTAGGATTGCCTTTGATAATCGATTTAAATCTCTGAGTATTCTATTCTTAATCCCTGATATTATTGCGGGTGTGTGCATATAATATAGGTTGCTTTGATTTTCCAAAGGAATTGATTGATTAGAATAACCAGTCAATTACCGGTAAAGTTGGGTCACCGTATTTTATGTATGACATGCTGTGAATTCTTGACGGGAAAGTATGTCCCGATAAGGGTTGATAATATCCCCGAGATAAGCTCATAAGGATTTATTATGTAAACCTCGCGAGTGGATTTGTTCCCGCATAATAATAAAGTTGAGTGGTACTAATCTCGGATATAAGAGATGAATAAATTTTACTATGCAATAAATAAATATTTATTCATGGATATTTATATCTTAAACATAAGGAATGAATAATACTACCGGAAGAATATTATTTGATATAATATGGTAAATATTGGGAGTGCAATTATATTTATATAGTGGAGTTAATCATATTATTAATATTAATGGATTAATAGATTTGGGCTTGGACTCAATTTAATCATTAATATTGGAAGCCCAATATTCTACTTCCTTAAGGTCCCCTACGTAGCCTATAAAAGCAGTACATGGTCTTCACAATTAGAACACAAGACAAGAATATCATTAGTTGATAGTTCTAGAGAGTTGTGAAGGAGATCCATAAGCTTGGAGGATCGTCGCCCACACGACGTTCAAGCTAGTGCAAGGAATACGTGGGAAGGCTTCAAGGTCATCGAAGTTCTTCGTTTTTCCGGACAACGAGAACGAGGTAAAATCGAGAAAACCCCCTCTATGATTTTAATCGTTAATATATCATAAATACCGACGAACCAAGATCCAAGGACGAACCCCGGAACGAGGATCGAACGGGTGGTGGCGGCGAAGCCGCCGGACCACCGGCAATCGATCCCCGTGGGGATCGAACCTAGCGAACCCCGGCTGGACGTCGGGGACGCGTGCATGGGAGCCCTCGGCCGAAGCCGAGGGGGCGATCGATGCCCTAGGGCATGATCGTCGGGCGGGCGGCTGGCGCGCCCGCAACGGCTCGTCGATCGAGCCGCCCCTCCACGGCGAGCAGCAAGTCGCCGGACTTGCAGCGGGGGGGCTGCCGGAGCAGCCCCGATCGATCGCCCCATACGATCGATGCAATCGATCGCGAGCCCCGCGTGCGGGGGCTCAGGCTGGGCGTGCGCGTGGCTTCGGCCACGTCGCGCGTTCGGTTCGGGCTCCGGCTCGTACGCGGTGTTCGCGTGTTATCCGGCGACGGGTTTTTGATCGGAGTTGTCATGTTCCGCAATTCCGGCAACTTCGGGATATCTAATTCCAACAGAAGGTTCTCCACAAGAGCCTTGAATTCTTTGAAATTCTCAAAAGATTCGCTCTTGCGGCGCATCAGGTATATATATCCATATCTTGAGTAATCATCAGTGAAAGTGATGAAATACTCGTACCCTCCCCTTGCCTGAGTAGACATAGGTCCGCATACATCAGAGTGAATCAAATCCAATACTTGTTCAGCTCTACGTCCTTTACCAGAAAAAGGACGCTTGGTCATTTTACCCTCCAAACAGGATTCGCAGGTTGGAAGGTCCTCTCCTTCAACATCGCTGATTAAACCATCAGCTTTCAACCTTTGAAGTTTATTTGAGTTTATATGACCTAGCCTTAGATGCCACAAGTATAATTTATTCATCTTAGAAGGTTCCTTTCTCTTATTGGTGTTCGTGGATGTGTTATTACTCTCGGTTAGTTGCATCGTGTTAGACTCAGGATTTAGTACATACAAATCGTCTATCAATGTACCAGAACAGATAATTTCACTATTTCTTCTTATGACCACGGAGTGATAAAAAAAACAGAATATCCATTCAAAATTAGTTTAGAAACGGAAATCAAATTCTTTCTAAAGTTTGGTACATAAAGACAATTTTGTAAAACTAAAACCCTATCACTACTAAAACGTAAGTGAACGTCTCCCACTGCAACAGCCGCCACCTTTGCAGCATTGCCCATGTAGACCACGATCTCTCCCTCTCTAAGTCTCCGGGTTTCCTGGAACCCCTGCAATGAATTGCAGACATGATCAGTGGCCCCCCGTATCTACACACCAGGTGCTAGTAGATATCACCACTGATAATGTTTCGATCACTAAGAAAAATTTCCTATCTTCGATGAGAGGACAATCAGACTTCCAGTGCCCAGACTGCTTAAATCGAAAGCACTTGCCTCGCGGCTTGCTCTTCCCAATTCGTGGTTCGAAACCACTGGGCTTCTTTGCTTGCACATCCAACTTGGCCACAAGAGCTTGTGATTCTATGATCATACTTATCAGTTCCATTCTTTTGAAATCGTTTTTAAGCGATTCCTCAAGAGAGCTGAACTTAATGAGTATGTCAATCACCTCTAGTCCGGCTTCCACACTATGTCCTAACATCTCCTTGAGGTCATTTTCAATGTCCTCATTAGTTGGGACAATAGTGGATTCGGAAGGTTCAACAGTCTGAACATTGTCCAGATTTCTTTTTCAATCATTACTATATGGAACCAGTGAGTTTTCATCCTTAAGTATATCACAAAGTGGGGTCACAGTCATTCTTAACCTATAAGCACATAAAACAAACAAACAATTTAATATCCGATATTATCTCCCTTTAATAATATCATTAAATCACTAATCACGTCTAAAATCCCATCAGGTAAGGCAAGCCACGTGGTGTGGACGTTTACCCACCCAAATGATTTAGCAATTAGATTTGCTTCGGTCATACATCACTTATAGCGTAACCTCGTGGGGGAAGAATACTATAATGCGTATCTAAGTGTAAACCATTACTCAGTACTAAAGTAAATCGATCGGAATTGCTACATTATCGCAAGCCACGTGGTGTGGACGTTTACGACAACTTCACAACTCTTCACAATTCCTTATAACTGTCTACATCAATTAATCCAAAATTCGTTAGTATAGCAAGCCACGTGGTGTGGACGTTTACTACACCAAGAGATCTTTATAATTGACTCCCAATTACTTGATCCATTCGACCTTGTAAATCAAGACGCGGAGAATCATAAGTGAAACTCGAAGTTTCTTACCAGTGATTCACCATGCGAACAACCCTATCTCTCATAAATGAGGGAGCCGAGCAGACAATCGATCCACCTTCAAAAAGATGGTACGAAGGTCTCTAATTTGTGTCCTCGACATGACCAAGTGGCTTTGACTCCATTCCACTCCCCGGGGTGAGAATGAGTCGACTTGAAATCAGTTTTGGAAAGACAAATTAGACATTGTTTGATGAACTTAATCAATGTTTCTCGTAAGAGGAATTACAAGAACTCTCCTCCAATGACTTGTCTATATAAACTTCAAAAGTTTATAAAAGTCACCAAGAGAGCAGCAATGGAGACCATGGGAATGTTTCCATACCCTCTCCCACTTAGTTTTTTATAACAAAGGGATACGCTATCTAGTGCACAAAGTAAACACATATAGCATGCATACATGTAATAAAACACATAGTATTATCACATAGTCAAAATAATACTAGAATATTATTTTCCGACTATTATGGTTTTATCACATCCCCGTACGCATCTTATAGTCTTCAGTCTTCGTTCTTGAATGCTCCATGTGACGAGAATATTAATTCCAATATTTAAATCTATTTATTTTTAATAAATCCAAAAGATACTTAATTAATAATAATTAAGTCAATCGAATAAATAAAAAATAAAATTAAATATTATTAATATTTTTATTTATTTTATTTTCCTTTTCTACTTCATTAAATCTCTAGAATATTCTATCCAAGACTCACTTGAAATATTCTAGAAGACTTCCATAATGAAATAAGGAAATAAAATAATTTAGGACTCTTCTACTTTCCAATTTAATTAGATTCCTAATCCATGAATATTTCCATAAAAAAGAAATAATCAATTAGGAATCCTAATTAATTCCAAGTTGATTCTTTTCATATTCCATGAGAGTTCCCAAAAATAGGATTACTCAAAATAGGAAAAACCCGAATCAATTAGGAAAGCAAATCTACCGGGAGAGCGCGAAGATCACAAGGATCCCCGCGCCCCCCCCCCCCCCCCCCCCCCCACCGGACCGTCGTCGCCGGCCGAGGACCACCGCCGCCACCACCCAGCCGGCGCGCCACCACCGCCGGTGGCATCGCCGCCGGGAAGCGCGAATTCGGCGCCCTCCCATGCGATCGATCGATCCTCATGGATCGATCATGGGATTGATCGATCCGAGCCCTAGCCCCTCTCTTTCGTCTCCTTCGTCACACGTATTCTCCGGCGGTCGTTTCGGCATCGATCCAACGCAAAATAAATTACAAATTTAATTTTACACTATCCGGTATCGATTCTATACATGAAATCGACCCTATACAATTTCCGGAAAAAGATAGAACAATAATAATAAACCTAAATTCGGTCAACCACCGAATTTTTACTATTACAAGCATTCACCACCAAAAACGAATCTCGACATGTCCGAGAGTTTAATCAATCCAACAATCATGACAAAATAAATTAAACGAATAATAAATTAAGCCATAATAGTCGGAACCCTGCAAGGTAGAACAATTTTATCGAAAATACCGCGAACGTAAACCACGCTCTGATACCAATTGTTGGAATTCGATATCTCGGGCAATTAAAATTTGCGGAAACCATAGCCCGATCAAAAACCCTTCGCCGGAGATCACACGAACACCGACGAACGCGCCGGAGTCCAGCCGAGGAGACCACACGCCCGAAGACGTGCGGCTGCCCCCAGCCGAACCCCCACGTCGCGGGGTTCATGCGATCACCGATCGCATCGTGCGATCGGTCGGGGTGGGGCTGCCCAGCAGCCCCCGCGGCGAGTCCGGCGACTCGCCGCCGCCTGGAGGGCCCCACCATCGTGGTTGGGTGGAGCGCGGCACCAGCCCGCGCTCCAGCGATCGATCCGAGCGATCGATCGCAAGCCCTCGGCCCAGCCGAGGGTTCGACCCCTCTCGCCCCATCCGAAACCCTAGGGGCAATCGTCGTGGTCCGGCGATCTACCCGTTCGTCCTCTAATCCGGGGTTCGTATTTCGGATCTTGCGTTCTACGGTATTTCACGATAATTCAAATCAAATAAAATCAAGGGTGTTTAGATTTTATACCTTCGATTCGTTGTTCGGAGAAACGAAATCAAGATGACCTTTGAATCTTCCCACGTATTTCTTGCACTAGCTTGAACATCGGGTGGGCGACGATCCTCCAAGCTTATGGATCTCCTCACGAACTCTCTAGACTAATCAAGTATGATTATCTTGTCTTGTCTAATTGTGAAGACCATGTAGTGCTTTTATAGGCTACGTAGGGGATCTAAAGGAGGTGGAATATTGGGCTTCCAATATTAATGATTAAATTGAACCCAAGCTCAAATCTATTAATCTCATTAATATTAATTAATTTATTTTCCACTATATAAATTAATTGCACTCCCAATATTAAACCATATTATATCCAATAATATTTCTCCGGTAGTATTTATTTATTCCGTGTATTTAAAATTTAAATATCCATGAATAAAATTTATTTATTGCTTAATAAATTTATTCATCTCTTTTATCCGAGACTAGTACCACTCAACCTTATTTATTATGCGGGAACAAATCCACTCGCGAGGTTTACATAATAAATCCTTATGAGCTCATCTCGGGGATATTATCAACCCTTCCGGGATACACTGTCCCGTCAAGAATTCACGGCATGCCATATATAAAATATAGTGACCCAACTTAACCGGTAATTGACCCAATAATTAAACCGGTCAATTCCTTTGGAAAATCAAAGTCACTTATATTAAATATACACACCCGCAATTGTATCGGGGATTAAGAATAAAATACACTGAGACTTAAATCAATTATCACTGAGCAATCCTAATTGATAAGTCTCAATCGATCCGCTCAATACACCAAGTGTACAAGTGTGATAATATAATCAAGACAGATTATTTTCTCTCTCACACAACGACTATACCGATGGATTGGTCCGTGTCCATCTAGGTCATGAGCAACTGTTTGATTAAATACGAGTAACCGATAGTATGATCTTCTGTGTGGGCCCGCACACCATACTAACTACAATGTATATAATCCAGGACTATAATTTGCATATATTTAATTAACAATAATTAAAAGCAAATGAATGTTCATTATTAATAGGTAAATGAAAGTGCACAAGGAGTTCAGAATAGTCAAATCTAGAAATTAAGTATACTACTCCAACAAATAGCGCATTAAATGCGGTTGTAGAATATCCTAGAAGAACAAGAGTTGTGTGTTCAGTAGTACTATGAACCAGAAGGACGTTATAAGTTCTAAACGCCCGGTTCTTAGAGGAATACTATTAGATGAAACACAAAGCCCAAAGTGACGTAATACTTTGGAATGAGAGAAAAGGATGAAGACTGGGAACCAGCCAAACCGAGTAGCGGTACACCACTAACTGCACCTACTGTTATTACTGTTTGTACACCGGAACGCCGTTGTAGTGGGAGGTTGTGGATCAACCAGAGATATTCATAAGACTAGGAGAGTTTTGAACTCTGGACCTAGTATACATGAAATCTATCCCTGAATCTACATAAATGGCAGTACTAGATCTAAATGTTCCTTCTTGGAAAGCAATAAGATTATTGCTAAGAGGCAAGATCATTTAAAGTACAAGCTTAGTTAATCTATCTATAGATTGTAACAAAGCTAAAATCGTGGAACTTGTGAATTGAAGAACATAATAGAAACAAGGTGGTGTTTCTCGGAGATTTCATGTAAATAGCATTTTATCATTGGTAACAATGTAAAGATGTTGTCGGACATAAAATGATGGTTGTCCAAGATAAATCGATATATAAGATAAAGAATAAGTTAAGGCATGTTCTTAAGATCTAGGATCTCAAGAAAAGAACATTGTACTTCTCCTAGATATCTTATACGATTATGGTTCGTTTTAACATGCATAATTCCAAGAAAGGTATGTTACCTTTCAGACACGGAATGCATCTATCTAAGGGGATGTGTTTTGGAACACATAAAGGAGATAGAAACAGTAAAAGCAATTTCCTACATTTTAAGTGTGGAAAGTGTAAATGTTGGTTTTGGCGATAACGTATTTTTCCTTGTGTTTCTTTGTCTTTGTTTGAATTTCAGGTTTACAGGTTAGGAATCCGAAGTCAACAACCTTGCGCATGGAAACGGAGACTTGAGTCTTCGCTTTTGGAACTACGAGAAAACGGCGACTAGAGTCGCCGCTTTTGAAGTTGGCAAGGAAATGGCGACTCATGTCGCCGCTTTTGGTGTGCCGCGGAACTGGAGACCTGCGTCGCCGTTTTGGTGTCATGACAAGGAACCGGCGACTGGAGGGAATCCAGCGACTGCGTTCGCTGTTTTTGTGGCGTCACATGAAACCGGCGACTGGAATCGCCGGTTTGGGCAGTGACAAGAAAACGGCGACTGGAGTCGCCGTTTGTGATGCGCGACGCAAAAAACGGCGACTCATGCTTTTTGATTATGAAACCGGCGACTGATGCATTGAGTACTTTCAACGTAACTCTCTTTTTCACCAAGTACTTTCATAGCTTCCTTGTAGTTCTTTGGTTCCGTCTCAGATAAGAAGCAAGAAACTCCGATTTCATGACAGATAGCAGAAGTACATATGTTATAGAGTTCATCCTGAGAAGTAGTTGGCTTCTTTGAGCGTGTAGTTCGCTCATTCAAGTTGTCAATCATCTGTGTCGGTGGATGCTTCTTTTGAATAAGGCGAGGTGCCTCTCTAGGAGCATTAGCTGGGTTATCAACATTTTCACTTTCTTCATCATCAGACGATGAAGTATCATTGTTGCGTTGACTAGTCTCTCCAACTTCAGATGAAGTGTTAGAAGTAGGAGTGTCTGGCATCACAATAGTGGGTATAGATGGAAATGTACGATACTCCAGAATTCCTTCCTTAACCCAGTCTTCATCCGTATCTTTTCCAAGAAAGTCTTGTTCATCAAAGTTGATGTTCACAGTCTCAATGACTTTCTTAGTTCGTAGGTTGTATGCACGGTAAGCATAGCTATTCTGACTATAGCCAACAAATATACCACGATCAGCTTTGGCTTCAAACTTCTTTAGAGGATTACGATCCTTCAAGATGTAACATGTACACCCAAAAACACGAAAGTGTGCAACGGATGGCTTCTTGCCATTTATTAGTTCATACGCAGTCGTCTTTGTGCCAGATCGAATACTTATCCGATTTAGAATGTATCCAGCAGTTGAGACGGCTTCTGCCCAAAAAGTACGAGCAAGACTTTTCGAAATCAGAATGACACGCGCCATCTCTTGTAGTGTTCGATTCTTCCGTTCGGCGATCCCATTCTGTTGAGGTGTTTTAGGAGTCGAGTATTCATGATGAATTCCCTTCATCATACAAAATTCATTGAAGCTTGCGTTTTCAAATTCAGTTCCATGATCACTTCTGATCCTCTTCACTTTAGCTTCATGATTCGTTTTAATCCATTTCACAATGCCTTTGAAAGCATCAAAAGTCTCATCCTTTGTAGCAAGGAATCTCGTCCAAGTATAGCGAGAGAAGTCATCAACAACCACCAGCACATACTCTTTCTTAGCAATACTCTTCACCTCCATTGGACCCATGAGATCCATGTGAAGTAGTTCAAAAGGAGCTGAAGTGCTCATTAGTGTTGGCAGTGCAGGATGAGAAGTCCTCGTCAGCTTACCCTTCTGACAGTCACCACACACTCTTTTCTCAATTTTGGGGAGTTGAGAGATTCCTCGAACTATCTCCCCCTTAACCAGTTTACTTAAGTTTCGAGTGCTAGTGTGTCCAAGACGTTGATGCCATAAATCGACTTCATCAGAAACGGTCACTGAGAAGCAACTATATTCAGTAGTATAGCAATTGTTCTTAGCACGCGGACCTTCCATGATGCACTTTCCTTCAACATCAAACACTTTGCACGAGTCTCTATCAAAACTAACATTCAGCCCTTCGTCACACAGTTGGCTGATGCTAATGAGATTTGCCACGAGACCCTTCACATGAACAACATTTCGAATTGGTGGTAATCCTTTGATGTGCAATGTTCCCTTTCCCATGACGATGCCTTTAGCTCCCCCTCCAAACACAACGGGTGAACCAGTCATAGGCTCATATTCTTTCAAGAACTTTTTAGTTCCGGTCATGTGTAGGGAACATCCGCTGTCAAAATACCAAATGCCTTTGTTTCCAGAATCGGAGGCATGTAGTGCAACATTGCAAAAGATAAGTTCTCTTGGTTTCCAAGCAGTTGAAGTGGTGGAGTTAAGTTTAACTTCACTCTTTTGAGATTTAGGCACCCATTTCTCCTTCACATCAAAATTTTGAGACTTCGTCTCAGTCACTGGTTTCACATTTTTCTCAACTTTCGTCACTGGAGACGTGTGTATCTTCACATTCTTAACAACTCCAATCTTCTTCCTCTCAGTCACAAAATCCCGGTTTATGTCATCTCTCAGCTTAAAGCAGAAAGGTCTAATGTGTCCGGGTTCATTGCAGTAGTGACACACATATTTTCTCTTTTGACGAACATGAGCATTCGATGTAGTCCTAACCATGACAGGTTTAGATTGAGTGAATTTTATAGTTGGTTTCACGTTCTGAGGTTTGCTCAAATTTTTCAGCAACGTCTTCTCATATGGCAAGATACCACGAGGATGTTTAACGATAAACTTAGGAAATTGATATGTCTCTGTTTTCGAGCTAGTAGTCAAGATCGAATTTTGAGGTTCAGCTTTCGAAGATATAACAATCTTCTTTCCTTCAGCAATTTCCTTTTGTTACAACCTTTCGGAATCATCTTTAGTCATACTCTCAGGAGAGTCAGTCGAAGCTTTGACAAAGGTTACTTCTTTCTTTTCGAGTGCAATATAGATAGATTCAAAGACTTTCTGAAATCAAAGTCCCACCCGACCTGGGTTCATGTAAGAAGCAGCATTGTCAAACACGGACGAGTTTGTGTTCATTTTCTTTAGAAGTTCATCAGTCATATGAAGCTTCTCTTTCAGAACATATCGTTCTTTATCACACATAGCTAGATCAGTTTGAGCTTTTGTCAAAGATTACTTTAGCTCATCATTTTCAGCATCGGTGTTCTTGAAAAGAGTTTGAAGTTTCTTCACTTCAGATGTTTCCTTCTTCAGACTAGCCCTCAACTTCGAATTTTCAGAGTTCGACTTCTCAAATGATTCTCTCAGTTCGACAACTTCTTTGTAGTATTTGTGTTTCTCTTCGAAGAGAGTATCAAATTTAATTTTCAGAATTGTCAGAGAATTATTCAACTTCTTCTTCTCATCCTCCGTCTTCTCAACTGAGTTTTTCAACTCAACGGCCTCATCATACATCTTCCGTTTCTCATTCGAAAGTTCATTAAGAGACTCTGTTAGGAACTTCAGAGACACTTCGAGTACGTTATTTTCAGTGATAGCTAAGTCATGTAATTTTAACAGTTCAGCATGGCTCTCTCTCAGAGTGAGTAGCTCATCAAACACACCTTCAGCTTGACACGCTTCAGGTGTCATCTCTATCTCTTCAGCTTTAGACTCAGATTCATCATCTGAGAAAATATCGTCATCACAGAAATTTCGATTTTCTGAGGCCACAAGAAAAATGTTGTCTGCAGTAGCAGTATCCTTTAGAAAAGCATCAAGTTGAAAGTTTTCAACTTCAAAATTTGCAAGGTCAAAACCTTCATCAAACGTGACAACTAGAGCGTTGTCCTCATCTTCATCAGAGTTATCATCATCAGATGCATCGTTCTCAGAGATCACATCTTCATCATCAATCACAACGTAACTTACTGGTAGTTTTTTCTTCCGGTGTAAGTTAGGACATTCATACTTGATGTGTCCAAATCCCTTACACTCATTGCACTGCATCTTCGAGACATCTTTGCTATTTGAAGTGTATGGTGATAGCTTTGTGCCTTTAAACCTCTTGTCGGATGAAGATCCTTGATTTCGGTTGTCCGGAGTATTAGGATATGAGTTAGAACTTTTCTGAAATTTTCGGAAATTTCGGGCTATGTTCTTTCTCTTAAAATCTTGTTTCACAAGATATGTGACTATATCAGTCCAAACAGCAAGCTTATCTGGATTGTTCGAATTCATCAACCGTTCAATATCCTCAGCTTCCTCATCGTCAGATTCATTCATATCAGCTGAGAAACTACTTTCAGATTTCTCATTTTTCAAACGAGATTGTTGAGATTTCCTGCTACGCGAACTCTTCCCTTTCTCAGAAATTTTTAGTGCAGTCATCGGTTCGTAGACAAGCGATATGTCAGGATTACTTCGCACTTTTAGGGTTAAGTCGTAGTTTCTCAGGTCAACCATCAAATCAGCATAGTCCCAGTTCTGATTTCCTTCATTGCGTGCTTCAATCGTTAGCACCTTGCTCTCGAATCTAGAGTTCAGACTAGATAGAGTCTTCTCATAGACCATGATGGCAGGAAAGATCTCTCCAAGTTCAAATGCCTCATTGACATATCTCATGATCTTATCTAAGTAGTCATTTATGTCTTCATCTTCTCTCATACGGAGTTGATGGAATTGAGCAGTTATAGTTCGGATCTTAGAGCGCTTAACAGCATGGCTTCCCTCACATGTTCTCTGTAAAGTCTCCCATGCATCCTTAGCAGATGTGCAGTTCTTAACCAACTGATACATGCTGAGTTCCAGCCATTCACAAATAAAGAGTAGAGCTTTGCTATTCGCAGTAGACAAGTCATGCTCTTCTCTAGTCCAACTACGTTCAGGCTTTGGGGTTCTTAGACCATCAGCATCTTCGGTATAAGGACGCTCCCATCCTTCCAGTACTGCCATCCATGCTCTAGAGTCATAGCCCTTAATTCTAGCTGAGACTTTTGCTTTCCAATTCGAGTAGTTCTGATGAGTAAGCATTATCGGTTTCTGAACAAACATAGACGACTCCATTGTAGCGGAAATATGAAGTCAAGTAACGAATCACGTCTTATACGTATGACGTCCCGCTCTGATACCAATTGAAATTACGTCTTCGACGTAAGATACAAACTTTTCGCGAAGTCGGTCTTAAATCAGTCTTCAGCAACTAAGGTTCACACACTTCGTTCGTACACACTCAGCTGTCACGTGCTCCAGTTGGAGCACGGTACGTGTTATGTATGTATGTTCGCACTCAGTGAATGTAAAGTAGTGAAGACAAAGTTATGTAATAATTTTCATTTCATTGAATCAACAAAACTAAACTATTACACTTTGAAGAGAAAGGTAGACGGAATGATCAAAGGTCGTATCCCAAGTGACGTAGCACTCCAACGAACCAGAGACCTAGTACTACTACACCTAGAGCTTTCTATATGATTGAGTTTTATCAAAAAAAAAAAAAAAGAGAACAAAAAATACAACTTCAACCATACGAAATAGTATGGTATATCATACGAAATAGTATGGTATATCTCAATAAAATCTCACCTTGTACCGGTGCCATTACTACTTGCTGCTACAGATGAAGTGGAAATACCAAGTTAAATAATCTGCACATAACATGACTCACATACACTCTGAGTATATAACACATAGTGCAAGCAAATGCCAGAAAGAACGTTGACAGATTGTACAGCAAATTCTTATTGATCCTCCCCCACGAAATAAATCTCAAATAGGCTTCGTCATCATGTAAATGTAAGCAAGCTTTCTTCAATGACTGCTCACAATCATTATCGAGGACTGTTTTCCACTCTCCAGAGTCCAGACTGTAAGATACGTGAAAAAGGTTAATTGTCATCATCCACAAGAAGTTATATACTGTATACTGATAGGTACGGAAAAATACAATAGATAAAAAAAGAAAAAGAAAAATCAAACGGAACACTGTTTGCCCAAAGCCTCCAGGCTCCCAATAAACTTCAATAATTCAATACCCCAGAATAAACCTAACGCTGACAATTTATAAGCTAAACTTAATAATTAAACAAACCCTAAAGCCCAACCCAACATAACCCTAAAGCCCAGACCTAATCAAAGAAACATAAATAATTAATTAATCTTGCTTTCTATCAACTCCTTCCCCTTCAAATCAACCTTGTCCCCAAAGTTGAAAAACGTCCTCTTTTTCTATTAGTTACTCTTGGCGAGTGGGTTCAGACTCATTAGGCTCCACAAGCAACAGTTGCAGCTCTCTGAGAGAACAGACTCTCTCATGGCCTGGTGTGTAAGTCTTGCGGCACTTGAAGCACAATCCTTTCGCTCGCAAGTCGGCTATATCGTTCAGTGTGAGACTAGAGAAGCGTGAGCGCGTAGTCAACTCCTCCGAGGTTGCCGAAGTAGCAGCCGTTGAGTGGTCGATCGACTGAGTCATGCCGGTGACTATGCCTGCCTGCACCGCCAAATTATCTTCCACATCCCTTGCTAGATCCATGGCCGTTTCGAGATCTCCCGGACGCAGTAACCTAAGTGAACTACGTATGGAATCCTTCAACCCCTTCATGAAATACCCAAGGTAGTGATCATCAGAGAGCCCAGGTACCTGGCTTACCAACTGCACAAACAAAGTTTCATACTCGTCCACACTCTTCGTCTGTTTTATGTCCGCTAGTCGCTCATACGGGCTGCCTTTAAACCTGATATCAAAATGAGCGACCAAAGCTGCCGAGAACTCCTCCCACGTGAGGCCTGGTCGACGTGATCGATACCAATTTGCCCAATAGAGGGTTGATCCCTCCATCGATATCACAGCTGTTGCCACCTTCGCCTTCGGTCCTGTGAATTGAATCTCGAATTGCTGGTTGGCACGAGTAAGCCAACCGATCGGATCAGTCCCGTAAAAAACGGGAAGTTGAGGAGGACTCATCGCCCCTCGGACGGGGCCAGTTGGTTTTGATGCGTCCCGCGTTTTTGAAATTTCACCCGTTGACGAGTCGGAATTTGACGGATGAAGTTGCTGCAGGGTGCGCGAGATGTCTCCCACCATGTTCTTAAGGGCCGTAAATTCTGCACACATCTCCTTTTTCATAGCCGCTTGATCAGCTTCCAGTTTGTCCAGCCTTTCCGTGGTTGTTCGTGGGATGGTCATGGAGTCGAGATCGGGATCCGGCAGGTCGGACCAATTGATAGGCACGGAAAAATACAATAGATAAAAAAAAAAAAAAAAAAAGAAAAATCAAACGGAACACCGTTTGCCCAAAGCCTCCAGGCTCCCAATAAACTTCAATAATTAGAATAAACCTAACGCTGACAATTTATAAGCTAAACTTAATAATTAAACAAACCCTAAAGCCCAACCCAACATAACCCTAAAGCCCAGACCTAATCAAAGAAACATAAATAATTAATTAATCTTGCTTTCTATCATATACACAAATACATTTTGGTGCAAGACGAGAGATATAATATACAAGAAGAAATATATAGTATAATATTCTAATGTCCGAGCGATATGGTGCACTGCCGGAGACAAATACACGCGTGAGACAAGAATCTGAGAGGTCTGCACAAAATCACGAATGAAATGATAGTCAATGACAATATGACTCATACGAGAGTGAAAGATCAGATAAGTGTAGAGCTAAATTGCATCAATATTATCATTGTTGATGACTGGAGACATTGAGAGTAGTAAATGAAGACCAAAATATGGGAATTGAACCCAACATTACCATGTAAACGCAAGTGGAGGTGGGATCATCAGGGTCACTACTCTTAATCCACCAAAGCATGAGAGAGATGGACATGGTCACGAGTTCATTGAGACATCGAAGAGTGGAGAGATGCTTCACCACCCCTACTGGAGGCTGGAGCTGGGTGAGAGAATGCGTGAACTACAAGAGTTCACTGCGAAGACAATATCAGGTCGTGTGATCAGAAAGTATTGGAGGGCCCCAAAATCCTATCGATAAAGAGTTGAATCAGTCCGGGCGAACTTGTCCATTAGGGAAAGGCGTACTGTGGGGCAAAGAGAGGTGTGAGCAGGCTTAGAATCAAGCATGTCAGCAGAAGATCGGTGATGTATTTCCTCTCAGATTAAACAACCTGTGGAGTAAGAAGAAACCCCAACAACTCAACAATAGGAGAACAAGCCCTAGTCCATGATGGAGAAATAAGATTTGAAGGCATCAATAACAACGGTGACAAGAATTACTGTCAGTCACAATCAAAACATCAACATATATAAGAAAATAAGCAGTGGTACTCGAATGATGAAACACAGATAGAAACGCATCAGAACAGGCGTTGGTGAACCCCATTTCAAGTAAAAAAATGGAGTTCAACCATGCAGAAACACATTGACAACAAGTTGACGAAAAGGCTGAACCACGAGCGAGAGAAAGACTTAACAAGGTGAGCTGTAGTTGGATTAACAGTCAAAATTAAAATATTAAAGTAGTATACTCTTGGTCCTCATGAAAGTTTTTAACAACCAGCAGCGTTTTAACTTATCGAGCGTACCATCTAGAGAATTTTACGCAGAAGAGCCATATATAAAAGAAAACATTTTGAGAGGTGTGCAACGTGATAATTCCTAAGTACCATTACGATTTAAGGCGCCAAACTTGGTGGATACATCAGCCCACCAACGAGGGTGTTTGAGCGCCTGAGTGACACTAGTGGGCTCAGTCATAGCGATCTTGAAGAGGTACTCATATTTTGGGTTCGACTTCCAAATGTTATTCAAAGAGTATATGTGATCATGGCTGTTTAAAGATAATGGCCAATGGGTGGTCGAGCTGACATATGGTGGCCAATATGAGTTAGGCATCCCGAGAGGTTTTAGACGCAGTGATAAAACCAGATACAGTTTGGGCTAATTGAGCTGAAAAAGACAACATGACGTTGAGGATCACATTCGGATCAACATGAGAGTCAAACTGCAGTGGCAGAACCCATGTTTGATCTTGTCGAACCCAAATTCAATATTTGGATTAAATGTCATAGTTTCAGATTCATTAATAGGACATGGATTGGATCCACAAAACCAAGAAGTTTGCAACTGGAGAAGACGGTTTAAAACTGAATACGCTACACAGTGTAATTGAATGTCATGGATTTGAGGGGTATTCAGGCACTAGTGTAAGAAGATATATGATCCAACAATATATTCACTGAAGAAATAGTCAACAAAAGAACAATCATCAAAACAAGTTATACCCAACACTAAGGGAAGATTGTAATTAGAATAAACCTCAGGGGTATTTTTGAAATATTTTTGCCCCAATATGTGATACAGTATATAATAGGAAGTAGTGTACCAGGGGTTGTACCTCATTAAGTACTCAAAACATCATCCTCAACACATGTGGACATGTTCCTTTTCCTCTTAGTTGTCGATTTTGAAAAACAATCCCTCTTGCACTCCATTCTATTTCTCTTATTTGAATTACCGGCTGGTCCAACAGGATTTGCTTCATCGTCACTACTAGCATTTATATCAATGATATCTCCAGCATCAGAAGATGAACGTGCGCTTTTACTAAAACACCCTTCTCCACACATTAACCGTGTTCTTCTAGAATATTCACCTGAAACGCTTGCATTTTAATAACTAGTGATTGCGCTAATCGTAAAGCTATGGATATACAAGAGTATGAGGTTTATCGACTTACTGCCGAGGTAATATAATATAACTCTGTCCAATGAAAAGAATCGAAAAAGAGTTTAACTCTGTCCAAGGAAAAGTATTCTCAAACAGAAGAAAGTACCGAAAAATGGATTTGTACTCCACATATAATTTCTTTACTGGAAAAATAACTATATTATCCACGGACCACAGTGATCCTTAAATGACATAAAAAGGTGAATTCATGTTAAGGAGGGGCATATTGAGTTTGGCCAAGATGTATCCTTACATTATGCATTCAGAACAAACAAAGCACACATTTCGTTCAAAGGTAAATATGAAAATTAAAGATCAATTTTTTTCTGGAATAAACTACATGATTCCTCATATATGAGTTGCTGCATATAAAAAAATACGCACCAAGTCATTTAAGAATGTGATTGTAGATCGTACAAGACAATTTAATCACAATATATAAACGTATATACATCTGCTTGCCATAATCATACAGAGCAAAATAAAGGACGAGGTAGGTGATTTATGCTATGCCATTAGTACTCCCTGCAGAGGAAATAATGATTATTTAAGTCCAAACTTTGAACTTGGGTATTTTTTTATTTTTTTTGTTAAAACCGAAGCAAGCCTTCCTACAATCAAAAGCAACCTCTATTTAGGAAATAGAAATCACATGTTTATAAATCATATCCGTTAAACTGGAAACAGAATAAGAGAAAAAATATCTGAAAAATTGAACGAAATGAAGTATCAGAGTTCCATTGTCATCGGATTTTGATAAATCTCAACCATTAATACCTGACTCCAATGGCTCTTCACATTCATTACTTTCTGCTTGGGGCAAATCTTCAAATGTATTTGCAACATCATCCTCTCTTATTGTCCAGGGCTGAAACAATTCCCTGTCACCTGAAGGCATGCATCTTATGCGCTATTATTGAAACGGAAAACGTCAAACAAAAGACTAAAACTAAACATCAGATTAAGCTACACACCTTTCTTCGACAAACCACTGTTTGCGGATCCGATGGAATAAGACGGCGAGCTCACCCCCGCAGACAGGGCAAAGCCATTTTCAGCATTCCCCGAGCTGCCATCATCTTCGCCCTCAGAATCCACAAAACCCTCGGGAGTAGGAAGCTCACGCAGCTCGTTTGCTAGAGAAACAATATCTCCCATCTTCATACTCAACACGCCGGAGAGATCCTTCTCAATCCGATTCATTCTGTGCGACAGTCTCTCAAGGCTGGTTTTGTACAGTTGGGCCGCCGCATCGGCCTCCAATTTCTTCCGCCTCAGCTCGATGTTTTTGAGCTTCAGTTCCTCCGCGGTCTCAGTAGCAGCCGAATTCTCCCGCCGCAAACCCTCGATGATTCGGCCGAATTTCTCCACCATCGCATCGAAACATTTGAACTCCTCCTGACAGATTCCGGATAACCGTTTGTTCTCCGATTTCTCGTTCAGTGCCTCACGCGTCTTCTCGTTTAGAGCGAGGGTTAGATTGTGATTGTCGTACGATACCTTGGAATTCTCGGCGGAGATCTTTTCGCACAGGTCCTCGGCCGTTTTTCGTCGGTCGTTCGAAACCCTATTTTCTTCGATCAAACGAGCGACGGTCTGTTCCAGGTGCTCGCATTTCCTCTGGCTTACCTTCAACCTCTCGTCGAGCTTCACCCTCTCCAGAACTGTCCAGTCTAAAGCTTGGTCCAGCCGAACAACCTCCTGCTTCGCCGAATCTCGGTCTCTTATGAGGTTTTGCTTCTCGATATCTTCCATAAGATTTTTCTGATTTTATCTGCAAGTTCAAAGGGATTCGTAATTTTCCGTAAGCACAGATTTTTCGAATTTAACAACCAAACACGAGAATTTGTTTATAGGGTGACCCCGAATATCTACGAATATTCAGAATCTTAATAACTTCAGTTAAATTACATTTATAACTTTTATTTATCTTTAAAGTGAGTTTAACACTAAATCACTGATAGATAGTGTACTAATAGGAAGATGATACAATTACATAAGAAAGACTACAGTTACACAAGGTGTACCGGGCCTCCGGTACACCACCAATCAAAATATGACACGTATTATTAATTAATTAATTAATTAATTAGATAAATATTATTTTAATTATTATAAAATTGAATTATTAATTAGAATAATAAATCATGAAAATCTTGTAAAAAGTTCAAAAAATAAAATCAATATAATTTTTCCAAATATTAAATATACTAGAAAATCTATTAGATTTTTTTCCCTCTTTATAATATATTAGTAACTAACAAATAAAATAAAATAAAATAATATATATATTAGTAACTAACAAATAAAATAAAATAAAATAATATATATACTAAATTGAAAAAAAAACCTACTATTTTTTAAAAAAAAAACTGAAGATTTAAAAAAACGTAACTTTTTAAAAAAATATATTTATATTTCATTTTTTAAGTAAACTTAATTTATAAAATATTAAATTTTATATAGATTAATTTAATTATTAATTTATAAATCAATATATTTAAAAAATATGAATAATATATGTGTACGTGATAATTATTGTTTTAAAATGACTGATTCATTCAATCTATCTTATATATGTAAATATGAAATAAAAATGAATTCATAATTAGTATTTATTTTTTGAAGAACCATGAAAATTTGAATCAAATATCAAATTTGAGACAAATAATTCTATTAATTTTTCATTCTATCGTTATTTATGTACAAATGACAATAATTAATTTTATTTTTTAGGATTAAATTGTAAGAAAAACTATTTTGCATATAAGCATGTCAAAATATTTTAATATTATTACTAACCTGACATGTGATATTATATTTCGTATTTATTAAAAATAAAAATAATATATTTTAAATAAAAATAATATTTTGATTTAAATATTACATTTGATAGCTCAATTTTCAATATTATCTCACTTTTAATTATATTTTTCAATAAAATAAAAATGTCATAGTATTCAATTCAAATATTATGTTCAATTTTGCAACTTATCTTTACAATCTACTATCTTGTATGAGTGCATCAACATTAAGTAGATAGAGTATGGTTTTAAAAGTTTATTACATAAGGTGTACCGGGCCTCCGGTACACCATCAATCAAAATGCTACACGTGACATTTTTAAATTAATTAATTAAATAATTAGTATTTTGATTATTATTAAATTATATTATTAATTAGGAAAATATATTACCAAATCTTCTAAAATGTTAAAGTAAATAAAATCAATATAATCATACCAAATATTGAATATTTTACAAAATCTATTAGATTATTTTCCTTAAAATATATATAACAAATAAATAAATAAAATATATATTAAATCGTAAAAAAAACATAAATAAAAATAAAAAACGTAAGTAAGAGATTAAAAGAAAACATTTTATTTTTGTAAAGTATTTTGATAAAAATAATTAATTTATACATAATTATAAAAATTACGAATATAAAATAAATTAAAAATAATTAATTAAATTTGTAGAATTTCACAATTTTTTATTATTAATTTAAAAATATTACATAATCAATATTCAAAATAGATTAAAAATAAAGTAAACAAATAATTAATTAAATTAGTATAAAAATTCATTATTTTTTTGAATTAATATAAAAACATTAAATAACCAATAATCAAGATAAATTAAAATAAAATAAATAAAATATTCAAAATATTTATTAAAAGAAAATAATTTTATCATGTCAAGTTTTTAAGAAAAAAACTAACTCGTCTAAATCAAACTATTTTTATTCCATTATTAAAATTATAAACATAAATGAATAATATATTTGTACGTAAAAAATATATTTTTTAAAATGATCAATTCGGTCAATTAAATTATAAATGTAAATATAAAATAGAAGTATAATAATAATCGTAATTTTAATTGGCGGTGTATCGGAAGCTCGGTACACCTTGTGTAACTGTAGCATTTTCATGAACCTGATTATGGTGTTGTGAAATGTAGATGTCAATCTTTTTTTCGTTTTATATTTGTGAATACACCTCAAAGGAGTTAGAATCAATCCCTTTTACGGAAGCCATTTTCATAAAAACCCCATAATTTATAGGATTTTTTAAGACTTTTAGAGTCAGGATTTTCAAAACTCCATAAAAATCTTGAGTTATTCAATACAGATTTTAAAAAGTCTTTAAAAATCTATAGGTATTCAAAAGTCAATTGATTTTAAAACTCAATAGATTTAATTGGATTATTTCTTAAAAATATGAATGATTTGGACTCTTTAAAATTAGAGATTTACACGAATTTCACTTTAACTTATTAAATTATTATTAAAAATAAAATTTTAAATATTTTATAAAAAATTAACTTTTTTATTTATTTCTCTTCTAATAAATTATATTATTATTAAAAATAATAAAAACTGAAAAAAGTATATAAAAAATAATACTTATTTTTTTATTTTATTAAAAAATTATATTAGTGAATTATTATTAAAAAAATAATAATAATAGAAAAATTATATATAAAAAAAATGAAGAATATTGTGTAATATTTTTTTTATAAAGTATATATATGTATAAATAGCGCAAAAATTAATCAACATTATAACATCATAAAAAAATATATTATGTAATCAAATAAAGTCTATGAAAATCCATATAAATCCATAAAAAAAGTCAGACAAACTCCGTATAGAATCTATGATTTTTGAAGTCTACGGACTTTTTAAAATCAAACAATCCAATGAAATCTTAATTGTCTACGGACTTTTTAAAATCAAACAATCCAATGAAATCTTAATTGAATACAATCTGATTAGTATATCTTTGTGTTGTTTTTCTTAGATTATTTGTGTGTGAGTTATGTCGTTTTGAGTCATTTGTTTGTGTCTTCCTATTGGTTTATGGTAGGTTAGATGTTGTCTTGAGTGTGCAGGCTTGTAGACTTTATTGGAATGAAAGTAGCGAAAAAATGAGTTTGAACGAGTCAAGACGGAGTAGAGGACCGAAGCTGCTATCTAGCACCCGCTGCAATACCTAGCACCCGCTGGGTTTGACTTCCAGCAAGTCTATTCCTTCATCATCTAGCACCCGCTAGTTTCGACTTCCAGCAAGTCTGTCCCATCAGCACCTAGTACCCGCTAGGCGCGTTTTTAGAAAACAATTGACCTTGTTTGACCGACGAAAATTTGGGAATTATATATAGGGTTTCGACCCTAGCTTCTACCACACCTCTCTACGTATGATTTTTGGAGAGTTCTTCCTCCTTAGACTTAGTTTTTTATATTGTTTTGATATGGCTACGAAGAATTGGATTTGACTACTTGCAACCTTGAATTTTGATTTATTGTTTTCAATAATAGTAAGTTTATTTCTTTTTCATTCTTGTGTCTTAATTATTTTTGCTTTGAACTTTTAATTTGATTAATGAATATGAATTCTTTAATCTCTATATGTCTCTTACTCATCAATATGTGTAACTAAATTTCATTCTAGGGTTAGGATTCATCGATTTTCAAAAGTAGGGATTGAGTTTTGATTTGCACAAAAAGTATTCGATAAAATGCTAACTTGATTTTAAACTCACGTTTGAGGCTGTTAAGTGTAACGACCCGTTTTTCAAAAAGCGGAAGGTGTTTGAATATAACAATAAAATAATTCGGACGCTACTTTGAAATACTTTTAAATCAATTAAAAAAAAAAGAAAATACCAAATCGAATATTTAATTTTTGAAAATAGATCAAGTATAATAAATTTTAGAAAATAACTTTTAATATAATTAACTTTTAAAACAATGTAAAGAATAAAGAATAGTAACTTACGACATTAAAATTATTTAAAATATTTAGTCGTAAATGACAAATATTATTAAACATTTTATCATATCCAACGCCATGATCCACGCTCGACATCCCCGAACAATCCTGGAAAAAAAATTCGTTAAAGGAATGAGCTCAACGTACTCAATAGGTAATCTCTTATCCGTAGTCACTGACTTTTTCTGTCGGTCGTTGTTTTGATCGTAGCGCAGCGGGTTCAGACCGATGACCGTAGTCACTGACCCTTTATCCAGGCCATTGGCTATTCAACATTCTCGTACCATGTAATATCGCGGGTACACCCGATGACCGTAGTCACTGACCCTTTTTCCAAGCCACAGGCTAAATCACATTTACTTACTGTATCATTTTCATATTGTATCATTCACATTCACATCATATCATTAATATTCGTATCATGTAATCAATATTCACACATAACATATCCACGTAAGCACATATTATAAACACGTAACACATACTTTTGAAATAAGCATTAAGTAGAGATAAGAAAATCTCTACCTCATCTCCTCTTGAAGCGTGAGCGTTTCTAAACCGTTGGCTCCTATATTCAAAAGTCTTCTTTCTAAGTCTGAAGGTCAATCGATGTCCCGTGTGTTCGACTCCTACTTCGAATCCTATGCAAATCTGTTCTGATAGATTTATATATATATTGAATTGAATTGATTATCTTTAGCAATAAATTATAATATAACTAGATAAATAAATCAACCTGCATTGTTGCATTATACGGTACTTGTTTGATTTGCAAGTAAGGAGGTGGGTTTGGTTTAAACAATTTGGTCGAGACTTGAATAAATATTTGAAGGAGTGATTTGCAATTTGGGCTTAGAAAGGTGGATCCAATCAAAACAATTATTTGGACATGTGAAAAATTTAGGATCGGGAAACCTAATTACGTTCACTTACACAGAAGGCGGCAGCGAGGTACGGGTTCGCCTTCTCCGACAAATCTTCTGGTGGTACACGACGGACCTCCAAGGATCTAATGCGGCGACGGCTCGTAGTTCCCTTAGGTTGTGTCGACGGCTTCGTCTCGATCGAACCAATAGGAAAGGAACCTAGCAGCGGCTTCTCCTCAGACCGACGGATCACGGCGGCGACTGGCGGTCAGAGTTCGGTATGTGTTTCGCCTCTTCTCCGGCGAGGAAAATGACTTTCGAAGGGTTTCCGGGTTTGGAGTACGGCTGAGAGAGGCAGGGGTTTATTTTGTGTTGGTGTGTATGCTTTGATTTGTTTGTGAACGTGGGAAGAAGAACCGTGAATGAATGAGGGGATGTGCTAGGAGGAGACGTGGAGAGGTTTAGTATAGGAAGTCTTCAAAGGGGAGTTGAGAGATTTATATAGGTTTCTATTTATCTTCCTAAAATCTTTTTTTATTTTATTAATATTAATTTAATTTCAATTAATTGAATCTCATAAAAATCGATCTCCTCCTATTATCTAATTCATCAGCGTTAAAAAACATTGATCAAAATTTTTAGGTATATTATTTTTCTCTTGCTGTAATCTGGATTCGTATTTCTTTTTTTTATTTTTCTGAACATTGAATCGATTTATAATACGTTCTTCTATTCATTTATTTTGTTTTTCGTCGATTTTTCTAATTTTATGTATTAATTATGATTTTTCGCAGAATCCAAAATCAAATTGTCGAGGTATCAATTATTTTTTACTAGATTTTTTTTAAAATTTTTTGTTTATCTCTAATTCAGTTCTGTGAAATTTGTTTTGAAGGTTAATGTTTATATTAATAGAACTCCATTTGTTTTATCTCATCCTTTCATGTACACCAAGTAATTTTTTTTTTTTTTATATTTCTATTTATTTTGTAGAACTTTATAATTTTTATTTTCCATTTATTTTGTGTGCAATTTCTATTTTCTGGAATAGTGATTTTCCCCACCGATTTTAGGTATTTGTTGCATGCGTTTCACTCGAGGAATGCAAAGATGAAAAACTCTTTTCCCACCTGATTAAAGGTTGTCGATCGGGTAGGATGTAAATTGAAGAATGTGCATGAGTAACAGACACATGTAGGGGTGTTAATTCGGTTTAACCAAATCAAATAAAACCGAAAATTCGGTTAACCGAACCATTTAAACTATATTTTTATAAACCAAAAACAAACCGTTTTATAAATAGTTTGATTCGGTTTTAATCGAATTATTTCTGTTTGGTTTGATTTGGTTCGATTTTAATCAAATTTTAATTAAAATATTAAAAAAACTAAAAAAAATATTAAATTTAAAATAACAATTATTACTTTTAATTATAACTTAAATATAAAAATAAAATTCAAAATATAAAAAAATGAAAAAATATAAAATAATAAAAATTAAATATTATTAATATATTGTTTTATTTAAAACTAATTATATGTGTGTGTATATATATAATTATTTATTTATTTATTTCTTCTTCGGTTTGGTTCGGTTTTTATCGGTTTATGATTATTGGTTAAAAAACCAAATCAAATCGAAAAGTTAAAAAAATCCAAACCGAATTAGTTTGGTTCGGTTGGTTTAACCGAATAACATCGGTTTGGTTTGGTTCCGTCAGTTTAACCGATTTTTTATATTTCTATTTATTTTATAGGCTTTATAATTTTTATTTTCCATTTATTTTGTATGCAATTTCTATTTTCCGGAATAGTGATTTCCCCCCACCGGTTTTAGGTATTTGTTGGATGCGTTTGAAATTCGAGAAATGCAGAGACGAGAATCTCTTCTCCCACCAGATCAGAGGCTCCTCGATTGAGTAGTATGTAAATCGAGAGATGTGCCCGAGTAGCAGACACATGTGAGAGAGAGCCAATAGGTCTTATCCCAGGACTTAAGAGACGAGAAACTCTTCTCCCACCAGATCATAGGCTCCTCGATCGGGTATGATGTAAATCGAGGGATGTGCCCAAGTAGCAGACACACGTGGGAGAGAGCCAATAGGTCTCATCCAGGACTAACTTTATAATATTTCAATGAAAATTTGCTCTATCCGAGTTCGAACTATGCGTCGCCGGAGAATTACACCAACATCAACACAGACCTTTACCACTCGGAAGCTTACATACTATAAATTACATCAAACATACGTAACCTTTTAAAATAATAAAAATTTCATAATTGAGATAACTGTTTATAATGAGATTCAATACGAGTTTACAAATTTTATTAAGAGAGATAAAATAATTTTTTAGTGTATTAATAATTTTTTGGCGAAATAAGTTGGAAATTAAATAAAATTTAGATTAATTAGACTTTTAGTAATTAATATTTTAGTATAATATTTGTAATTAATTTTTATTAGTTTCACCATTAGTAATATAATATTTTAGTTAGATAATAATTCAAAAACTTTTAAATAAAGAAATAATTATATTAATGGGATCATAAATTTTTTATCTTAGTAATTTAATTAATTATACAAAATAATATTTAATTTAGTTATAATTAAATATGATAATTAATTTAAAATATATTTTTAAATCTTAACAGCGAAAACTAAGTGTTATATTAGGCAATCTCGTGATTTAGATTATTAAACCACGTTAGTACCAACTGGAGACGGACATATTAATATAAATTTGCAAGTTTAGATTTAACTCTGAAATTGAATATTGGTGAACCCGATCCCTAGTCCCCTTTTTATCATTTGAAACTTATTCATTGTTTGCCTTTAATTTACTTGTTCTGATTTTGTTAGTTTAGAAATTAGATTATTAAAAAAAAAACAAAACAACCATGCATTATGCTATAAATTCGTTTTTCTTTTCTCTTTCTTTTGCAACCATTTGAATACATATACTAATACCGATAGTAGTATTCCTCTCGAGACCGACTCGGCGAGTTGCTTCGGCAATTAGTTCGATATAAATTTTTATTTGATTTTTGACGCACTACAACGTCTTGTCACAATCCAATGAAATCTTAATTGAATACACTCTCTTAAGTCTTAACAAGTGTTAGATGTAGTTCAATGTTAAATGCCCTCTCTCCAATTTTGTATGATTTTCTTATAATTGAATATGTGGGTCTCACCTCCAACCTTGGTCTCTCCAATTTTTTATGATTTTCTTATAATTGAATATGTGTGTTCCACTTTCACCTACAATTTTCCATAATTTTGTATGATTTTCTTATAATTGAATACGTGGGTCCCACCTCTAGCCCCACGTCAACTTTCTGGCGCCAGGTAAGCAGGCACGTGCTTTTGTATAATTTTCTTATAATTGAATATGTGGGACCCACCTCAAACTCCAATTTTCCATAATTTTGTATGATTTTCTTATAATTGAATATGTGGGTCCATCTCCAGCTTCAATTTTCCATAATTTTTTAGGATTTTCTTATAATTGAATATGTGGGTCCCTTTCCAGCCTCCACGTCAACTTTTCGGCACCAGGTAAGCATGCACATGCTTCTCACGTGCGATTTTTGCCGGAACAGTGTCAAAAAAATGAACAATTGAAAAATACTGACTTATGGGCCTGCTTCCGTCAAAAGGACCATTTGTGATTCTAACTCCACCTTAATGGCTCAATGTATATTCAAGCAATTATGAGATCGAGCAATCCACCATCAATCAAAAGCAATTAGATAGGTACAAAACTAAAAACGAGGTATAAATTTATAGGTAGAAATTATTCCTCAACTCTCATTACCTTTAGAGGAAGGTGACAATTGAAAAATTAGTCAATAAAATTCATGAGTTGAGCGAAGGGTCGTACGGGCCACCGGAGGACCACCCGGCCAAACTTCTACTTTTTGGTCCGCAAAGTCATTGTCCCCGATGAGATATTTGAGGTAATTTACTTAACAATGCTTATTATTTTTTAGTAATTTCATCTAATTTAAATTTATATTAGTAATTAATTGTAATTTCACGAAAAATAATTTTATATTAGTAATTAAAATATAATTTTATGTAAATTAACTTTGTATTAGTATTTAAAATATAATTTCATCTAATTTAACTTTATATTAGTAATTAATTGTAATTTCACGAAAAATAATTTTATATTAGTATTTAAAATGTAATTTTATTTAAATTAACTTTGTATTAGTATTTTAAATATAATTTCATGTAATTTAACTTTATATTAGTAATTAATTATAATTTCACGAAAAATAATTTTATATTAGTATTTAAAATGTAATTTTATGTAAATTAACTTTGTATTAGTATTTTAAATATAATTTCATGTAATTTAACTTTATATTAGTAATTAATTATAATTTCACGAAAAATAATTTTATATTAGTATTTAAAATTTAATTTTATGTAAATTAACTTTGTATTAGTATTTTAAATATAATTTCATGTAATTTAACTTTATATTGGTAATTAATTGTAATTTAATGAAAAGACAATTTTGTGGGTCACACATTTTTTGAAATTTTAAAATCATAATTTTTTGGAACGAAATCAAAAATTTTGAGGGAAAATAAAAGTAAATGAATGTGGGTCCCGAAAATTTTGGGGGAAATCAAATGCATGTGGGTCCCGTTTATTTTTAATATTATAATGATAAATAGTAGAAGGGAAAATATGGTAATCTATTCATTATTTGATTATTATTAATAAATAATTTGACTTTAGGCCATATTAAAAAGATTGAATCTCAAAAAGACATTTTCACAAAGGTTTCTCCTAAAAAGGCCCTTTATCCGGCGCTCCCTATTTTTTATCACAGTTGTATACTGACATGGATATTTGCAAAAAGTATATGTGGGGAGTGAGAGGCCCTTTATTTGCAAAAAGTTTATATTGCAAAAAGGCCCTTTATCCGGCGCTCCATATATATCTATTTTTTATGCAAAGAAAAAATTAATACAAAATTTTAAATAAAATTGATAAATAAAATATTCATATTTTAAATTGAAATAAAAACATATTATTAATATATCATATTCAAATAAACGTCTATTCAATAAATAAATATTAAAATCTAAAAACAATGCATGCAAAATAAAAACTTAAAAATACTACTAAAAGTGTGTTATTAGCTAGTGATCAGGTGGTGTGAGGCCTAAATCGAAAGGTGCGCCTGTTTCCGGCAGCCAATCCTGTCCAGAAAGAAAGACTGCGGCAGTGAATGGAGTTGCCTCTGTGGCCTCAGTGATTGCTTTGAAATGAGGGAACACATGATCAACGTTTCTCTTATCAGTGTTAGCCCCGGGCCCGATGTTGTCGAATTCGTACAAGTTGCATGTCTGGTTGTTTGTGGAGTCTTCCCACACATGCCAACCTTCTGGAGCAATAAGGAACCCTAAGTTGCTCTCCATCACCATAGTCAGAGCTGCTTTTTTCCACGGTCGTCCTAGGTACGTCTTTACCTCCGAGCCCAATAACTTGTCCCCGACGATAGTGCACTTCTGGAGAACCAACCCCCCGAGAGTACTTCCGATGTTCTCTCTCCCGTCTGCTGTCAGCGTGTTGTATTGTCCCGGCAAAGGTTGCCTCACGATTATATTGCAGTGTTGGACCAAGGCTCGACCCTGCCCGAATATGAAATCGATTGTACCGTATATATCGCAATCTCGATAGAACTGGAGATTAGCTTCGTAGCACAAGGTGTCTTGGTAGCCCTCGAAGCTGCAACGGTAGACGGCCGACTTGTCCCCGCTGCACCTGAAGGCCACTGCTTGCATGCCCTCGGGCCCCGCCGTGTTCCGGAAGGTCATGTCGTGGGCCACGAAGCCAGCTGCCTCGTTGGCGAAGGTGGCAGTGAGGCTCGTCTCGATTCCTTGTATCCCTTTGTTCTTGTCTCCCGTGACGATGGTTTTGCCGATGCCGTCTCCGTAGACGCCCGCCTTCACGTAAATCACAAACCTTCTTCCTCCGAGTGGGAGGGGGGTGGTAGGGTAGGAGGCCACCCCCTGGCCGATGGTGGTGAACTGGCCGCTGCCGTCCTTGGCAACCAGCACGTCTGGATTGACATTGTCGTCGCCCGCTACCTCCACCCATGCGGGGTATCCGCCGGACGACAGCTGCTGCTTTTCTTGATCCTCTATCTTCATCAATTGAGTACGTATTCTTTTTGTTTGATTAATGTTGATGTGTTGTTGTAATATTGTGATGTTTGAATGTTTGCATGTGTTATATATAGGGTTGTGAGGGTGTACGGATAATTATGTATTTTAAGGTAACTAATAACAAACCGAGTAACCAGAATAATTATGGAAGGTGATAGGATTTTATCAAGATTTTTTTTTTAAATTAATTTGAATAATTATGGAAGGGGATGAGATTTAATCTAGATTTTTGTCTAATTAATTTGAATAAATATGAAAGAAGATAAGATTTAATCTAGATTCTTATCTAATTTAAATAATTATGGAAGGGGATCGTAAGATTTAACTATACCTAGATTGTTATCTAATGTCAAAAATTAAATTTGGTTGGAAATTTTTCATCGGGATAAATAATTAATTTACCATAATTAGTAAAAAATACTCACTTTTATCCTTTTTTTTTTTTTAAAGATAGAGGGAGTAATTAATTAACGATGGTAATGTTAAGAGTAGTATACAAATATATGCAATCCCATAGTATTTTGTAATATAAAAATAATATCCGATATAAATTATAGTAGTAGTAATTGACGGTGTATAATTTCAAATACCGTAAATATATATTAGCCACTTTTAATTAGTTTTTGTGACTTGAACCAACATATCGCGATTGGGGTTTCAATTATTAAAATTCAAGCATCACCAAAGAAGAACGAGTTCCTCATGAGAGTCGACCCGGAACGTGAACCCGTCCGATCGAACCAAAACCATCATTGTCGCCACGATCGATCGAGATCAAAACAACCCGGTCACCCAATCGTCGTCACTCGTTGCCCTCGTATTCATCGGATGCAACGTTTCTCGATTCTTTCCCCTTGTACATTATGATCATGAAGACCAAAATCAATCTAATAAGATCGAACCAACAATTTATTACATCCTCCATGAAGGGGGCTCTTTCCTTTTTCCTCTGTTCAACTTCAAAACAAATTTCTAATATGTATTTGAAAATATAAATTGTTGGAAAATATAGAGCTCGAAGAGAGCTTCGAGTCGATATCTCGTTTGCTAAAATCGGAGTTGAAATGAATGAGAAATTAATTGTTGAATATAATCAAAATTATTGACGAAAAGAAAAGAAAAGTTATAAAGTAGGATGCTATCCCACATTGGAAAACTATGTAAAGTCAAGTGGACATATATAGTGCTTGCACTTTAGTAGCTTATGAATGACTTGTTAATAGGAATATTTAATAAATTGACCCATGTTTCTACACATCAATTCAATCAATAGTGTTTTCTAATTTGTACTTATTTATATTATATTATATGCACATAATTAATGTTACAATTATATAAGCTATATATTAGAATTCTAAAATTTTACATAAAAATAAATAAATCAAATTATAGTATGGTATAATCCAACTAAAATATCAATTCACCTCAATCAATAGTGTTTTCTAATTTGTACTTATTTATATTATATTATATTCACATAATTAATGTTACAATTATATAAGCTATATATTAGAATTCTAAAATTTTACATAAAAATAAATAAATCAAATTATAGTACGTTCAATATTATTGTATTTTATTCATTTTTCTTAAATGACTATTTAATTCTGTTCAATATTATTGTATTAAAATGTCACGTAAAAAATTAAAACTAATTATTTTATTATCATTATTTTTCTATAGGATTAATGCATTTTTATATAACCATAATAAAAAAAAATGCTCATTAGATCATTACACTCCATTAATTAATGTATTTAAATAATTTATTTTAAAATTGTATCAAGTAATTATTCTCAATATTAATGTAATAATCATCACATTATTCAATTTAATTATATGACATATTTACATCGTATAAATCAAAAATTGTTCATTCAATAGTACATATGCAATTCACATCATTTTAATATTGTACAAAGTAATTACCATGATCGAGAATATTAGTGCACTTTAGATAGAAATCAATAAATCATGATCAAGAATACACCAACTTCACACTACAAATTCAATTCGATTATTTTACTTATGTATAAAGAATTTTAAATAAATAGCCTACAATTTATGTCAATTTCATTATACAAAAATTTAATATAATGAATTTTAATAAATAAAATATATTTTATGTCAAATTCATTATAAGAAATTAATTTTAAGTAAAATATTGATTTATTAAAATATGTAGTATTGAGTATATTTTTTTATTAATGTTTTTTGTACAACATTTATATTGTAGAATTTATTATATTTAAAATAATTATTTATTTAAATGTCATTTTAAGAAATTAATCATAAATAAAATAATTATTACTCACAATATAGTTGCAGTATTTTTTATTATAAATTTTATTATACTTAAAATTTTCTTACTATTCTAATTAAAAATTTTAATTTAATGTGAAATTTTAGTTTTTATAAATTGAATGGAAGTACTTACTTCATTAGTTTTATTAGCAATATAATTAATAAATTTACTAAACTAATTAATAAATTTAATTTAATTAAAAATTAATTCAATGAATTAAATTAATTAATTTACTTTATAATTTATAGTAACTAAAATATTTATACTAAATTTAACAATGGAAAGAAATTAAAAAAAATTTTATTTGATTTGTATTACCAAATGTATAGTTATCATATCAAAAATAATAATAAATACTTTAATCAATAATACTACGTG
The DNA here is from genome assembly GCA_954870475.1 of Euphrasia confusa. Taxonomy (NCBI): domain Eukaryota; kingdom Viridiplantae; phylum Streptophyta; class Magnoliopsida; order Lamiales; family Orobanchaceae; genus Euphrasia; species Euphrasia confusa. Next base: position 16,398,344 of record OX940957.1, on the reverse strand, counting down.
TCAAAATTTGATTGGTGGTGTAGAGAGTTCTCTCTACACACCTGGTGTTAATATAGCCTTTTCCGTTTTTTGAATATTTAATTTAATTAGTAATTTAAAATATCCGACCATTATTACTTTCCAATAAAGACACACTACGACTACACGAGACATAAAAAAATGATCATTTTTGAGGTACGTGGCCCATTAGGTCCCATTCACTTCCGAACACCGGAAGAGTCAGCACCGGGACGAGAATCTAGTTTATTCTAGAAGGAGGTTCCTTTCTTTCTAAACAATTTTCTAATATGTATTTTTAAATATTAATCACATTAAAAATAATAAAAAAAGAAAAATGGGGTTAATGAAAAACGGGTTTTCGTGATGGAACGATTATGGAAGTTATTAACCGTCACATAGTGCTTGCACTTTAGTGGCAGCCAAAGCCTAATTTCAGAGCCCGTGCAAGTTATTTTGTACTAGAAATTAAGAGCAAAAAATCATAGATGATTAATTGTAGGGGGGTTTTGAAAAAAAGATAAGTTTAAATAATTGGTTATAGTTAAATGAATTATGTTCTCTTAATTATAAATTAAAGTAACATTAATTTTTTTTACTACACATAGTAATTATTTTATTTTTTTTATAATTATGAAATTAATAATGCTCCAATTAATAAGATTTGAAATGTAAATTGCTAAAACAAAAATACTTCTTTTTTTAAATACTTCTTAATTGTACGAGTTTGTGGAAATTTGAGTGTATGATATTGATTTGTATTTAAAGGTGTGTTTTGTTGTAGAAGTATCGAATACTATTAAAGAATTGTTTTACTAATTTAATGATGAATTTGTAGTATTTTAACAATTGTGTGAGAGAATTTTGATTTTGATAATTATTTAGGTGTGATTGTTATATTATTATAAAATATATTAAAAAAAGGTTTAAAAAAAAAAATCACATCAATTCATCATAACTCAAAAATAACATCTCTTACAAAATAGAAATGATGTACAATAAATTATTAAAATCGGTTAAAGATGTCATTTATTCACATGTTGATTAACCGATGTTTTTTTGTAGTAGTGTGAATTTTATAAAACCTTTAATGCTACTATAGTGTAATAAGTGATGTGGATGTGTAATTTAGAGGCCTAAATTGTAAGGTACGCCCGGTTGCCGGCAGCCAATCTTGTCCAGAAAGAAAGACTCCGGCAGTGAATTCAGTTGCCTCCGATCAGTGTTAGCCTCGGCCCCCCGTTGTCGATTTCGTATATCTCGCACGTCTCGTTGTTTTTCGACTTTTCCCACACACTCCATCCCTCTGGATGAGATCCCTCAACGTGCTCTCCATCACCATCGTCAGAGCCGCTTTTTTCCACGGTTGTCCTATGTACGCCTTTACCGGGCCCAAGGAGCCAATTGCCTCGTTGGCGAACGTGACTGGCCGTGAGACTCGTTTGGAATCCATTAATCCAGACGGGATTGTGTTGAGGTTGCGATTAATTTGTTCTGTGTTGGCATTGGTTATGAACTTGGCCGCTTCATCGATCAAAATACCACGCATGCAGGCTTCTTTTATGGACGACACAACATAATATATGTGATTTGATCCCTGCAGGTATATATGATCGATCTATCGACCGTATTAAAAACAATGAAATTATTATATATATGAACTCGTGTGTGTACTTACGTGCCGCAACACGTGAGTAGTGATCGAACATGACTTCGGCTTTGTTGAGGTCGACATACATAACATGACCGGGAAAAGTTATATATAAGAGATCAGGCAAGTAAAAGAAGCAAGCTATACATGAGCTTATATAGTATGTATATAGGAGGAGTTAAATGAAATGTTGATGCATCTCAAATGAAATTCATCAAATTCAAATTCAATATTCGATGCGAATTAATTTTAATTGGTCCGTGGCCAAGTGGATTCGCTTTTGGTATTTAACATATATTCTCTTAAAATGATAGTATCAAAATCGATCTCTTTTTGCGATAAGTTTTACTATCAATTTCTTATTCTGCTATAAAATTAAACCACTTACGTCCACATATATATGATTTGAGTTAATTCCGTTTCTAAGAAATATTGGGTTTGCTAAACCAATGTCGAGTTACCGCAACAAACGAGGATTAACAAATGAAAATTATGATATTTTTTATTTTCAATTTTCATTTTCTAGGACCTTTTCTACCAAACAAATCAAAAGTAAAAGACAAAAGAAAAAGGAAAAGGATCAGAAAAAGGAAAAGTAAAAGGAATTTACCCTTGTGCTTTGACAAAATTATTTTAATTTAATTATTCATGCGCGCGCGCATATATATATATATATATATATATATATATATATATATATAATTTGTCAATACATAAAATTTAAATTATAATAAAAAATAAAAAATAAATTGAATTTATTTATTTATTTTATTAAATTATAAATGGACTACTTAATATAAAAATAATTATTTTAATATTATTAAATTGTAGTAATAGTACAATATATATAATCAAGTAATTAATTAGAATATTAACTTTTTTATATGATATATATAATTTTGATAGTAAAAATTAATCAAATTTTGTTTAATTTCTTACTATTATTAATCAGAAAACCTATAAAGTCAAATAAAAAAGATTGAAGGGAGTAAAATATTCTTATTAAATTTACTAATCTAATTAATAAGTTAAATAGTTAAATTGATTAAAATTTAAATTAAATGAACTTATTAATTAGATTAGTAAATTTATTAATTAGTTAACTCTTACTAAAAAGATTTAATTAAGTACGTACTTAATTCAATTTAATAATTAAAGTTTTATATTTCATTAAACTGATTAATTAGATTTGTTAGAAGATTTTATGTATTAAATTTTAATAAAAAATGTGAGTATATTTTACTAGGAAACAATTATTTTACGTAGTACAGTATAATGAATTTGAAGTATAATGAATTTCGTAAAATTTGAAGCAAGTGCTCTTAGGGCTCCTTCAGCTTAGACTGCTTAGTGCTTTCAATTCGAGATTTCAGCTAAAAAACCAGAAATAACTCAGATATTTACTAAGCAATTAATATTTGAAGGATCTCCCTATTTTAGTTAAATTGCTTAGTGAAATTGTGATAAAATTAACTAAAATAGGGTGATCCTTCAAATATTAATTTGTTTTCTATAAACAAAAACAAGTTAAATTTTACGTGTTATTTTCTCCATTAAACCAACATAAGTTTTTTTTCTTTATTACCGAATCAACATAATTTGTTTACTGAATTAACAAGATTTTTTTCTTTATTACTGAATTAACATAATTAGTCTTTATTATGAATTAACATAGAGTATTCATTTATTTATTTATTTTAAAACACAAACACTAATTTAAATTCAAGCATGGCATGTATTATCAAAGCAAGTCGCAAATTATAATTCTTTAACAGGCAAGGCGATCCTAATCCAAAAATGGAAATGAGGATGTTAGCCAGCTTGATGCTCGTTTCGTAGAATCGATCAACATCCGCATTGTGAATTTGGTTTTCATCAAATGCATTTTTGCAATCACTGAACCGGACCCCGCTAAGATATATCAGGAGTTTAGAGGTTTGGTCATTTTTCACGAGGTCGAGGTCGACGCACTGTTGAAAGTAGTAAATTTGATTATCGAGCCCTATTTTACAAACTTTAGCTATGCCTTCTTTCCCGCGTGGCAGCGCGTTTTTTGTAACCCGTTCACCAAAGGTTTGGCCTCAATGCTGATTTGGATCGCGGCTTTGATGGCGTTTGTCATCGTATTCGGCCATGTTTTTGCGCTTTCAACAAATCTCGTGCAGCTGGCTTTCTCGTCCGGTTGGAGTGCTTCGTTTGTGCAGAACGGGCTGATCACTTCATTCGCTATGGATGTGGTGGAGAACCAAATGAGGAAGATGAAGAGGAATGGGAGTGAGAAACTAATACTATTATTATTCACGGTCGCCATTTTCTTTATTCTTTGAAACATAATATAATGAGGTGAATATATATAATGAGGGGATCACTTTAGGGTTTAGAAATTAGAAATTACTTAGAAATTAAATATTAATATAATAAGAATTATTTTCATCAAAAATTAAAATCTATATAAAACCTTTTTTTTTAATTTATATTTATTTTATACATGATGTATTTTAAAAATGTTGAAATTGACAAAATATTTGAATTTAATTATTCATGTGTGCATATATATAATTTGTCAATACATAAAATTTAAAGTATAATACACAATAAAAAATAAAAATAAAATATTTTGTTTTATTAAATTAAAAATGGGCCACTTCATTTTAAAAAACAAATGGGCTTAGTTTGACGGGCCCAACTCTTATTAAAGTGTAGCAAATGCCAAATGGGAGTAGTAGATAATGTAGCCCATAAAACCGAAAGTAAAAATTGGAAGTAAAAAACAATATCATATGATGATGGGATTCGAACCAACGACATTTCGGATCAAAACCTTAATTTTTGAAGTAAAATTTAGTTTTCAAATGTAATCCCTTTATTTTGCCTATTTTGTGCAAGCTACATTTAATTCAAACAATAAGTTAATCTATCTATATCTATCTATACATATATAATTTCAGAATCCACTAATATCACGTGGACCAATAGAAAATCAATAATAATATTGTGTTCACACTATAAATTATAAATAAAAAAATTTTAAATTCTAAATAGTAATATTATTAAACATATTTAAATTATATATAAATTCTAAATATTATATATAACTATGGCTTTAGCCCACCCTCATTTTTCAATGTCCAATTAATAAATATATACATGCAACTTTATTAATATTAAATATGTAGCCGGAATGGATTTAGCTCCCTCCAAAGTCCAAACCTTCAAAGGTCAATGGATATTTTTTCCCTATACTTTCATAGTATATAATATTTTAATTTATCTAAAATCTTCTCACATTCTACCTCTTTCTTTTTATATATATATATATATATATATATATATATATATATATATATATATATATATATATATATATATATATATATATATATATATATATATATATATATATATATATAAATGCAAATAATCCGAGTTAAAATTTTTAACTATTTAAAAATTGTTAATTTTAATTAATTTTTATATAAAATAAAAATGCAAATAATCCGAATTAAAAATTTTAATTAGATCAAAATTTTTATTTTTTTATTAATTTTTATATAATATATAAAGTTAAAATATAAAATAATTCTTAACGGTGAAATAATAATAATAATAATAATAATAATAATAATAATAATAATAATAATAATAATAATAATAATAATAATAATAATAATAATAATAATAATAATAATAAATATTATTTTTCATCTTTACTCGGGTAGAAGTTCTTCTACCAAGTTAGGATCTTCTAATTTTAACACGCAGCTCCAATTATTTCTACGTCGGTTTTGGGTGAAAGGTAAAAGTACACATAGACTTCTACCTCCATATGATTTAATGTTAAAGTGTAGATACAGCAAGCTGTGAAATAATTAGTGTAGTTGAGGATAAATTTGTTGAGGCGGAATATAGGTTTGAAAGTATAGTTAACAAAATGGATAACATGTACAAATTTTTGGATCAATATAGTATTAATATATATATATATATATATATATATATATATATATATATATATATATATATATATATATATATATATATATATATATATAAATCTGCTAGTAAAAATTAAATCAAATATTGTTTAATTTTTCACTATTATTAAATTTAATAAGAATAATTTAATTAATATAGATTTGGAATTGAATAGTTAAATTGATTAAATTTAAAATAAATGAAATTTAGTAATTAGTTAACCCTTACTAAAAAGATTTAATTAAGTACGTACTTAATTCAATTTAATAATTAAAGTTTTATATTTCATTAAACTGTTTAATTAGATTGGCAAGAAGAATTTATGTATTAGTAAATTTTAATAAAAAAAATGTTGTGAGTATATTTTACTAGGAAACAATTATTTTACATATAATAAATTTGAAGTATAATGAATTTCGTAAATTTGAAGTACAGTATAATGAATTTCGAAAAATTTAATCTGAGTTAGGTTTTGAGTCCATTTCTTCTATTGTTGGAGCTGAAAGTGGTGGGCAAATTGGACATTTGAGTCCAAATATATATATATATATATATATATATATATATATATATATATATATATATATATATATATATATATATATAATGCGAAATTTGTGTGAAGTTATATAATTTTGCACGAATTTCGCACAAATTTAATATATTTATATATATAATATAATTATACCAATTTCACAAAACAAAGGGCAAAAGAGTAATTTAACTTTTTGATAAAGGAGATCAAAAGAGTAATATGGTTTGAATTTTGAGAATGACAAAAAATGTTAATTCAACAATAAAGAAAAAAATTGCATTGATATCTCTCAAAATAAAAACAATTAATTACATGAATTAACACTAAAAATACTATTTTTAAAAAGGGAAGGAGGAATAAGAATAGTAGCATCAGACAATATCCTTAAATTCATCCATGCATAAATTGAGATACAAAAAAGGGAGTACCTGATTTTATTATTTAATTAATTTATGAAAAATAATTATTTAAATATTATTTAAAATATGTGAAAAATATGGCAGCAGACAATAATTTTACGGTGTGAAAAATATTATTTAAATAATTTAAAGTATTTTTAAACATTTATCTTGACCCCATTCAAAATTATTTAAATCGAATTGGACAAAGGGGGAAACCTAACCTATTGGTTGTATTAGCCCTGGGGCCGTAGTTGGCGAACTCTTCACCTGGAATCGGACCGGATCCAAGAACTTGTGTTGGTGCCCCTCGAAGCTGCACTGGAAAAAGGCGGACTTGTTTTTTGACTTCCGGAAGGTCATGCTAAAAATGCATTTAACAATAAAAACAAATAATTTTTTATATAAATATTATATTATATTAAAATACGCAAAAATTAATTGTTATGTTTTTGATATAATAAATTTATTTGTGTAATATATGCATTTTTTATTTTGTGCAATTTACGTGCATTTTAATACAGTATACTATTTATATATTAATTAAGTGTGTATATTTAGTTATACATGAAAACTAATAAAAGTATAATAAGTATATTAATTAGGGGGTTTCACAATAAGAGTAAGTCCCTAGAATTTTATTATATGTAAATACTAATCTTTCGTGTATTTGTAAAATAGTCAAAACTGCCCGAACTACCCTTTTTGTGTGTTTTTTTATCAATTAACAATCACAATCTTGCAATTAGATGGTTTCCATACAAGATACACGTAATCTGCTATTTTCAATACCCAAATAATTCTCGCTATCCTCTCCTAAATTAGTTCCTCCGATCTGCATTACAAAATCCGAACCCTAGCAGAACTCTTACCAATTCATATCATACTGCTACTGCTGCGCGAGATAAACGGTATTCCATAACCCGAAACACCCAATCTCTATCACCCGCTTGAAGGAGAGCCGGAGTGTTTTTCTGTCAACCAAACAACATGTAAGTTTCTTGTCTGCTGTGTTAATTGTAGAAATCTTTGCATATTATGTTGGATCTGAGACGATTTTCGAAGATTTGGAGACATGAAAGTATTTAATTTTTCAAAATTGGAACTATTTTTTGGGGGAATTATCGGGTTTTTCCACTGAATTTACCTATCTCAGTTTCTTCTAACCTCGAATTACAGAGATTTATTTTCGTCTGTTCTTTTTGTGGTGAATTTTTTTTTTTGGTTTGATAAATTGAAAATTGGATTATCATAAACATTGAACTGAGAACCTGGAACTAAATTTATTCATGGTTTGGGAAACTGAAGGTCTGTGTTAGTTTGTTTTGAAGCTTCTGTATTGTTTGAGAAACTGAATTTTGATTGACCATTAAAGTTCACAAATTTAGTTCATATTAAATGCTAGATCATGAGATGTGTATAAATATTGAGGCGTGTGTGCCTATTTGATTGTGTATCATATATCATGAAATCAGGTCATGATGAAGAATTGTTTTTTTCTAAATGTGTAGTAACATATGTCATAAAATTGATCAGTTTATGTTAAATGTACGTAGTTCCCAACAATGTTCCTGTGGCACTAAATAATAAAGTGTTCTTAGGTGTTTTATATAGTTCCACAATAGTTCTACTGCTTGTTGAGTCCTTTCTTCTACCTTGAGTCGTCTCCGTGAGTTTCAAGTGTTTTAGTATTTAAATATAGTAAAACAGTAGGCGCAATTATGTTAGTTCCTGAAATGTGTATGTCTACTAGAGTGAGTACCTGTTTTTGATGTGTATTCTAGTAAGTGCTTATGTATTCACAAATCTGGTTCCAAGTATCTTATCAGTTGGGAAATCTAGTTCCAAATATTCGATGTAGTTCCCAACATTGTTCAATCAATTGTTTCAAACTTAATTTAAACTTTTAATTGAAAAGTATTGTCTTCCCATCTGTTTTTGAAAATTTTGTCTTCACAGCTGGTTGAGTCTTCTCTTCTACCTTGAGTCGTCTCCATGTTTTCAAGTGTTTTAGTATTTAAATATAGTAAAACAGTAGGCACAATTATGTTAGTTCCTGAAATGTGTATGTGTACTAGAGTGAGTACCTGTTTTCGATGTCTATTTTAGAAAATGCTTATGTATTCAGGTATCCTAGTTCCAAGTATCTTATCATTTGGCAAAGCTAGTTCCCAATATTCTATGTAGTTCCCAACACTGTTCTATCAATTGTTTCAATACGTGTTTTTTAGTTGGATGTAGGATTCTTGATAACAAAAATTCAAATTCTCACTTAATTTTGTCGTAGTAAACTGTTTTGTTAGTTTTTGATTAATGACTTTTAAATAATGAAGTGTATGTGTGGTATGTAGTTCCCACAGCAGGTTTAGTGCCAATACACAACAATAATGTTTTTATGGTGAATTGAAACTGTTTTTGTAAATATTATCTATGTACATAAATTTATTTAAAAACTATTTCCAGAAGTTGTTATGTTGTATATACAGTTCCCGATTTCGTATTTTTAAATAGTTCAAATGTGACCAAATTAGATATCTACAGTTCCTGATTTGGTATTTTTAAATAGTTCCAATGTGACCAAATTAGATATCTACAGTTCCTGATTTGGTATTTTTAAATAGTTCCAATGTGACCAAATTAATGTTTTTATACTTATTTGAAACTGTTTTTGAGAAGTTTGTCTATTTACAGAATTTTATTTTCAAATTATTTTCCAAATTTGCCAAGATCTGTAGATCTTGTAATTTACTTGTACTCTTCTGTTTGAAACCTAGTTTTCAAATGTTCTATAAAGAATATTCATAATTAGATGTTGAAGTGTATTTAGTTCCTTAACAAGGTTAGATTACTATATAGTATATAGCACCCGATTTAGTGTGTTTTACCAAATTGCATAATTCCATCTATTAGACGAGTCTTTAATTATGGATTTGGAAATCTAGTTTTTTGTTTATTTGTTTAGTTGTAGTAAGTTTTGGTTTATATATACTCATGTAACTATAATGTATATGTTCAGTGGTAGAAATTAAGTAGTGGCAGTAATTGTCTTAACATTGCTGCTCAATTGCAGATAATCTTAGGTACAACAAGAAATGAGTCCATCGACCCGATCCGAGACTCGGAAACTTTTGTTGGAAGCACGTGCTGAAAGCTCTCGTTCTTCAAAGAGGAAGTTGGACAATGATTTTGCGGCCACAATTGTTTCACCGGTGGTCAAAGCCAAAAAGGTAATTGGAGGTTTCAGTGCAATTAAGATTTAATTCGCATTATTATAGTGTTCACACTTAAAAAACTCTGTAACAGGTTCCCAAAATGACGTTAAAAAATCCGTTTAAAGCAAGCTTGGGAAAAACACAAAAGAGGAAAAGACAAGACAAGGTAGTAAGCACTCCTAAGAATACGAAAAAGGCGAAGGTAACTCTAATTATATTACTTTGACACTACAATGTGTTTGCTACTAAGCATTTTGATACAAGTAGAGTTTCATGCAGGGGACAGAAGTTGCTGAAGATAGTGATAGTGATTTTGAAGAAAATACTAGACCTACTCCGAAGATCACACGTGTAAGTAAAAGATAGAACATATATTTAAAATATTTTAATTTCTTTCAATTGAATCCACAAATCATTAATAAGTTATTTTAGAAATAGAATATTAGATAACAACTAGTTCTTTTTTCAGTTTGAGTAATATTGTTTTTCTAGTTGTTTTTGATAATTTTCACATTGCTGACTTAAAATATTCAAACTTTATCGTGTTTTTTAGTCTGGAATTAAAATAGGCATCTGCAAGGGGAAATTCAAGAGAGTACAGAAAGTACAGGCTTCTGAGAAGAAGGTTTAAGCCAAACTATTAAACTTATTTCAATTACGAATTATTATTTGATATCTAATGTTTAATATACTTTGATTCTGCAGAAACTACAATTTAGGTGCACCTTACCTGTTTATGACAAGGAAAAGTTCAAGGAAAATTACCCAATCACTCAGGGTGTGAAGGAAATCATGTCGCAGACACCGTTCACGGCACTTTTTGAGGCGCTCGTCGAAGGGAAAGTGAAAGCAATAAAGTCTAACAACCAGCTGGGCATGATTCTGAAAGCGTACAGTCATGAAGACGATTCCTTCGTGTTTGGGAGCAAGAAGTTCAGAATTACGATGACGGACATCTCGGAGATACTGGGTCTGAACATCGAGGCTGATTATATAATCAATGATGAGACACCATTATCAGGTTATTTTTACCGGATTTTTGGTAATGTTGTTGAGATAAAGAGGAGTGATGTGTCAGACGCAATTAAGAATGAACTGGTTAACGAGCCTGAGACAGAGTCTCAAGTAAGGGATCGGGACGAGAACTTGTCCAGACTACTCCTTTTGGATATTTTTATCAAGTTCTTGTTCCCGAATGGGAAGGGAACTCTTCATATTAAAATAGTCAGAACTGTTGAAAACCTCAAGGATCTACACAACTATGCCTGGGCAAAAGAAGTGGGAATATGCCTGCGAAAGAAACTAGTTTGCTTCAAGACTCGTGACTGTTCGACCAAAAACACAGGAGGATGCGCATATATCATCCTGGTAAGGGAAACTCAAACTATTGCACACTATAATAGTTTTTTTATTGGATTACTAACTAATGGTTGTTTCTGCTAGTATTGGCTTTGTATGAGGACGAATATCATTCCACCTATTGCTGGTATGGAAGATGAGCCCCACCTAATCAGGAGATGGGACTTGAAAGAGTTGAAGAAGCTACTACAAAAGATGACTTTGAGAGAGATATTTGTAAGTGTAGAAATTTTTATGTGTCTGAAATCAAATACGGACTACAATGGTTTATTTGTTATTAGAATATATATTTTTGTTCTGATATGTAGGTCAAATTTAGAAGTGAGAACATAGGCGAGGAGGACATTGAAACAGGTCAGAGCGAGGTCATTGATAAACTTCTCCAGGATGTGAAGGAGGCGAAGTGTGAAATTTTATTGTTAAAAGAGAATGCACGAGTACAGGATATAAAGATTGAGAAGTTGGAAAAATACATTGATGAATATGTTCATAAGAGAACGTTCAACACTGATGGATCAGGAGGAGTGCACGACGGTTTTGGCAAAGGTTATTGAATTTTATTGTTGGTTATTAGATTATATAGTATATTGCTAATCCTAAATTCTTGTAGATAACAAGAATGAAGAGAAATTTTCAGAAATGGGAATGGGAGCGAAGTCTGATGCAAATGATGGTATGAATGAAGTGTCAGAGAAAGGAAATTTGCAGATTTGTGTATACCAAAGTGAGTAAACTTTCCATTAACCAACTGTTTATTTCCTATGAGTATATTATGTAGCTGGTTGTCCAAATTGCTTGAAACATGAAATGGAACATCTTATGAAACAGATTTCATTCATACTGCCTTTATTATTATGTAGTTGTTTCTTTGGAGCTAATCTTAATGTGAAAATATATCTTTTTAACTAAACTTTTATTAGATGTGGAAATCTATCTTTGGAACTACACTTTCCATTATTTGTAACATTCGACTTCTTTAAATATTTGAAAAATGTTTCATTTGTTTACTCAGAAGAGGGATCTACTGCAAACGCAGTTGCGTCGGATTTCATGCAGCGAAGAGCAAGTAGTGTCTCTGGGTCCAGTGGGAATAAGAAATTTTTCAAAACTGTTGATAAAAACAATCCGATTCTAAAGGTATTATTTTTTCCAACATATAAACATTTAGTAGATTTTATTTCTATATGTTTTATCCACAAGGGCTTCTAGCGAATCGACAACTGTGACAGATGCTTGTTTCTACAGTCCAACTAATCTAGGTTGTTCTAGAGATAGCAGGAAGCTTGACAATGGTAGTTTTCTATCCTCATAATATAATTATGTAATAACTATGACATTCCATAACAAATGACCCTTTTCAATTATTATTTCTTGATAATAGTTAATTGGTTTCAATTATTATTTCTTGATAATAGTTAATTGGTTTTGAGCTATACCTTTTAATTGTAACGTGTATTTCTGTGTTCGCCATTTTTAAAGAAAGGTTTTCATTCACCAATATGTATCTCAGTTAAATAGTTTTTTTGCTAGGTCGTTTTTTGATTTATGTGTTTTCGTTGTTTTTTGTACATTGTGGAGATCTATCCACAGTCTATTGTGATTTAGATTTTTATAAATGTGTAAGATGTCTCATATATCAGGTAGCCGTGAGCAATGGGCTGTTATCTTGGGTGGAGATGATGCAAAAACGGGGTCGGGGGACACGGTCGAAAGATCAGCTGCGTTTAATTTTGGTATGTTTATAAGATTTGATGGAGTTACTAATTTCATGAAATAAATCTAAAGCTTCCCAATTTTTGTGTAGGTATGTCAGAAGAGGAAATGGATTTGCTTGGTGAGCAAGCACTAATTGAGTTCGAACTGTCTTCTGCAAAAAAGTCTAAGCATGAAGGTAATTGTTGTATATTAAATTTTATTTCGACTCATTCCTTGAACTAGAATTAGACCGTGATGAAGGTAGATTATTAAAAGTTGATATTACTTCCCTTTATCAGTTGAATATAGATCATCAGAGGTTAAGCACGCAGACCGAGCTGTCCCTAATCAGATTCAGAATGATCAGTTGAAACAATTATGTGGCATTGATCCCCCAACATTTAATCTGCTCAGTGACGATGAAATGCAAACTCCTATTCAGACTGTCGTTCCGGATGATAGTGCATTCAATGTAATACCCATAGATGAGCTGGAAGTAGGTAGTACGGGGAAGTCTATAGGAGTTTACTCTTACACAAGACTACCTGAGAAAAGGGAACGCAAACCGAAACAGGACAAAATATATTATTATCCAGAGGTGAGGAACCTTCGATTGAGTAAAAACAAGAATATCAAACATGGGATATCCCAAATAATTGATGTGGAGAACTTGGAAGACCCCAAGGAAGCTAAAGTTTCTGAAGCGTGTAAAAGCTCGAAAAGCGAAGATAGCGGACATGTTGGATGCAGAGACCAAGAAACGGTTGGCTGATTTTAAGGAATACAACCCAGATGGGTAAAGTGCATAGATTCTAATTGCCTAAAAATGCATCCAATAATAATCAATAGTGGAGCCGCATTAATTATATACTAATATTGGTATGTGAAACTGCAGGAACACTTTCTGGAACGGGACTGGAAAATGGATTACAGACGTTACTAATCATGAGATTGACGTCTTACTGTCTGACCAAGCTATCACGAACGTCATAATTGATTCTTTCTCAAAGCTGCTTTCCAGAGAACTAAGCGAAAGCACTGAAGAATATGCTCCTAAAGTAGAGTTTCTGTTTACGCAAGCTTGGGTAATTTAATTCATACTACTCTTATCGATTCCAGTGTGAATAGTGTATATACAGTAATTCATTAACTTTCCAATATCTTGTTTTATCTTTGTGTGTGATTGTAAATAACCTAAAACTCGTTCTGCCACTAACAGCTTGCAGCGGAAAAACTGGACTACAAGGGAATGCATGAGTATATTTTTGAACCACTATATGAATACATTGGTTCAGCACAAATAATCTTGATCCCACTTTTCCATAAGGTTGGTTCCCACTTCACACTGCTGATATTTTTCACCAACAAAGGGCAGTTTAGGCACATGGATTCTCAGCCTGGTATTAGAATTGGCACTGGACAATCGTTCAAGGATGCTCAAAAAATGGTACATTGCAAATATCTTTTTCAAGTATCAGTGTACTAGCATTTTAATACTAGTTTTAATGTAACAACATCCAATTTTTTTACTTTAACATGTCTTTCTTTGGTGTTTCCCAACATGAAGGTTACAATGATTAATTTCTGGATGCGAGCCGTAGAGTTTCAGTCAGAATGGATGATGGAACATGGTGTAAGGGACAAATTCGATGTTCAGAGAAGCACCCCAAGTCGATTGGTAATGAAAAAAGATCGTCCGCTTACGTTGGAAGAAGTTGAAACCATAAAATGGGTACAAGAAAATTACAAGGAAGATTTCGAGCTTGTTCGAGAGAAGCACCCGTACCCCAAGCAACCAGCTACCTCGTAAGTTTTTGCATTCCTTGAATCACCATCATAGTAATCATGGAACAACGTCATATATATAACTGATATGTTATCACATATATTCAACAGGGTGGAGTGTGGAGTCTACGTGATGCATTATATGCAGTGCCACACAACTGAAGAAGATCCAAATATTCCACCTTTTAGACAAGCTGATGCAACGAAGTTCAGAGTCAACCTTGTGAAGAGATTTGCAGCTAGAGAGGATAGTTGGAGAGTACCAAAGTAGTTTCAATGAATTCAGTTGCTAATCAATTAATATTTAGGTTGGAATTTGCATTCTGTGTTTAGAGTGAAATGGATATGGATGTTTGTAGTGCGCGGTTACGCGGTTAAGACTTTTGGGAGTGATGTGGTCTAAGCCGTTGATATGTTGTAATCTGTTTTTCCAACTGATTTGGATAAAGTTTTTGAATATTGCAGTATAATTTGTGTCTGAATGAATCATATTGGTGTTCACAACGAAACACATTTGATGCAAGTCTTATTGATGTTAATGTTGAAATCTGTTTTTACAATTGAAAATATGTTGGCTTTGATGTACATTCTTAGTATTGATTTCTGTAGTTTTTTCTCAAACATATTATCAGTTCCAAATCTAGTTACATACTACAAATGCTGGATAACTCATGAACCATCTTACTGTTGACAGGAATAAAATTGATGAAACTCTGATATGACAAATGACTTACATATTATGTAGTTTGAAGCTAAAGTTGTTTAAGGTACAATAATAGTGCACTGTATTAAGCTTACCTTTAATTTACTGAGAGACTATTGTTATAAGACGTGGAGATTGTGTCAATTTACCAAACACAAAAACACAGAACAACTTGGGGAACACCACAGAACCAATATTACTTCCAACACACTGTACTTGGCTGATTCTTGTAATTAAACTTGTCATATGGTCATAAAAATGATGCCACTCAACACACCAGTTCTACAGAACTATAGTGTGTGATCCAAATTCTGTGTACATAACTAATCAGTTAGATAAAATTGATGTCAACCAAAAGACCATTGATCATAACTAAAGTTTATTTCTACATAAAAATTATATAATCAACAAACCAGATCCATAAGAGTAAAAAATTTATTCAAAATGCTAATACTCGTTCTTTTTCAACCTAGGTTGAAAATAAAATTGAAATAGAGAGTTTACGACTTATTGTAAAAAAAACGAAAAACGCTAGAAATGGTCTGATAGGACATACTGTCTAATATGTAGACTAAATAACTGCTTTACAGGTTCTCATGTTATGGCCACCAGGTTTGTTGCACCGGCTGCACTTTATTATCCTTTTGACATCGCTCCTTGGCTTGAACCTTTGCATTTTGGGACGTCCAGCAGGTCTTTTTGTTTTCAGAGGTTGAATATTAAAGGCTCGTGAAACCATCTCAAC
Source organism: Euphrasia confusa (assembly GCA_954870475.1). Classification (NCBI taxonomy): domain Eukaryota; kingdom Viridiplantae; phylum Streptophyta; class Magnoliopsida; order Lamiales; family Orobanchaceae; genus Euphrasia; species Euphrasia confusa. The sequence goes on along the minus strand of OX940957.1, from coordinate 16,382,289 downwards.
AGTCTTGGCGATAGTCGGGACAGGATTGATTGTAAAGGAATATGTGGAACGATATTTGTCCACCTGTTAAAACACAATGTGTTAGAATATGTATTAAACGAGAATATGTAGAAATAATTGAAAATTTTATAATATTCATACCTTGAAGAGAGAGTTCACAAGGGAGTAAATATCATTTCCACTCTTTTGCGCTGCTGTAAGAGCATGTGGGCAAGGGAAACCGTTAACCTGCCATTCCCCGCATGCACAAGTCCATTTTTCTAAGTTCACACTTGCTGAACCATTTAGGGTGTGAACTTCATAGAGTAAAGTATTAGACCAGCTGACGTTCCAGTGTGCTCCTATCTCGAGATTTTCAGCCAATTTCTTTTCCATGGTTGGGGTTAACTGTGATGTCCATCCAACTGCGTCATGCTTTCTAGAGGCAATGAGATCCATCAATTTTATTCTTAGCTTTTCATTGAATTCAGTAATTGGCAAGACCTTTAAATCCTTAATCCAACTATTGAAACACTCAGCAAGGTTGTTGGACATCTCCCCGAACCGTTCACCGTTAAATTTACAAGATGCCCATGTTTCCTCTGGTAAATCTCTCAAAAATGCTTCGACTACATTACCACCTACTTGTTTCAGCTTTGCCAAATTAATATCAAAAAGCTCTTGTGTGCGTGAGTATGCACAAGCCATGAATAAGTAGGAGATTTTCTTGCCGTGCTTTGAAGCTGCCGGGAACTTGTTGATAAGGTTGGCTTGCAGATGTCTGTAACAAAAGCCAATGGGACTATCGGGAAAAACAGCACGCACGGCGTTCATTAATCCAATATTGCGATCCGAAATAAAAGTGATTGACCGGGAATCGACATTGGTTAATGATTCTTTAAGCTTTTCCAAAAAATAAGTCCAGTTGATCTCTGTTTCAGAGTCGACAATGGCGTATGCAACAGGATACAAACCTTCAAACATATATAAATAGAATCAGATTCCAAAACTGTCATTAGAATATGCACTTAATTCAACAAGTTTGATAATATAAATTGTAGTCTAATTTGTGGACTTACTCGTATTATTTGGTGCCAACTAAAAAAAGATTCTGATATATTACAGACTCCAAAATCGCATAAATGCAAATATAGGTTTTTCAGATAGTAGGGATCAACACATTATCTATTTCCACATATATGTTTATTTTTCCCAGCTATATAAGAATCAATCCTTCTTTATCTGTGGAACTTAGCGTGAACCATTTAATAAAACTTAGTATCGTCTTTCAATTGCCTGAATTTGTGTATCAGGCACTAAACATATATACAGTTAAATACTAGATTCATCTTACTACATTATATATACATATAAAGTAGTATGTGCAGAGGAATTAAAACTTGGGATGTACCGCAATTAGCATCTTTCGCGCAAGCAGCCAGAAGCATTCCTCGGTATTTGTTTGTAATGAATGTAGCATCGATATGGAGAACACGTCTGCAATGTTGGAAGCCACTAATAGAAGCAAAGTAAGACACAAACATACGTTGGAACCTGGATTCGCCTTGCTGAGATTCTGATAAAGGAAGGCACTGGACATCTATACGAGAATCGAGATTAGCTAGAGTAGTCTGCTCTCCGAACCATCTCAGTTGACGATAAGAGTCAGCCTCCACACCGAGGACAGATTCCCTTGCTCGTTCTTTCCCATACCAAGCTTTGTGATACGGAATGTCTAATCCATAATTTAACTTCATATCTTTGAGTATGTCAGAGGCATTGGAGTTAGGATTGTCGCGAATTTTGTCAACCATCACTTCCTTGACAATGCTGCTGGAAAGCATCTTGGATTTGCAGAGACGAACCACAGAGCGACAGTTGTGAACATTGTTTAGCTCGTATATTGAGAAGAAACCATTGTGGCTGCAAATTTAACAGCAACTTAACAATTAGGAAAACTCTTTTCATAAATGAAATAACAACTGTAATAACGATTAAAAGTGAACAGGTTTCATGATTTTTGAATGAATCTACTAGATACTGATTTCAGCTTCCAGGATCTATATCTTCTTAAAAAATATTTCAGCAAATATGGTTGGTAAACATGACATGATAGATACAATACAACACATCATTAGCTTGGAAATAAATGAATGATATATGAAACATGAATTCATTACCTAACCAAGGATGCTTTGACGGACCAGTTGCAATGTTCGGTTTCTTTTTTCTTACAAACAGCCGTAACACGACATTGCCTGTTAGTTTTATATACATACTCAAACCCAACCTCAATCGCGTACATGCGCAATTTCAACCTAAACTCTTTAACTCCACCCTCGAATTCCTGCCCTTTGCATCTAATGAAAGTTTTCCATGAACGCGAAATATACGCCTTGGCATCCTCCCTTCTAAAACACCCGAGAAATTCATTTGCTTCGTCCAATCGTACATCATCAATGTTAATAATGGCAGGCTGTGGGATGTTCGCACTACTCGGTTCCAAAGGGATCAGAACGGTGATATCAACCTAGTCGGATTTTTGATACTTCAATACTCTAAACATCATTTTCATGTCACCATCGTTACCAAGTTGGAAAATGGTGGTGTTCGGAAGGACAGTGTACTTGAGACGTATACATTTGTCTTTCAATTCAGGAAACCGTGTGCGTATATCTTCGCGAAGCTCTGTGTATGAGTAATCGTCCCCGAATGAGATCGACGCACCTTCTCCATTATGCAAGATTTTCGCAATATAATGTGACATAGTTCCTGTGATCATAAGTATGATGTTAACAACCTAAAAGTGTAAAACCAAGAAAAGTACATAATCTATAAAAGCAAGAAAAATACATTGATAATCCTACAGATAATGGGCATTAAAGAAAAACCTAAAAACATGAAAATCGTTCAACAAAATGAATAAAGGGTGTGCTTGATATTGAATTATTCAACGGTTTCAATCGAAAAATCAATACGTAAACACGATCGAGCATGTTCATTTAAAGTAAAACTCGAACTAAAACTTCTTCTTACTTGTATTGATTCTTCCCGTGGATGAAATCTGTAAAGAGAAGGGCTAGTTTCTTTGATATTGTTTGCCGAAATAGTCAGCAACGATATTGTGAAATCAAATCTTCACAACGTATTGATTTAAACGGCACACGGAGGAAATCAGAAAATTCAAAAAAAAAATCTTTCCGTAGCTGGAAGATTTAAAGAATCTGTGTCCAAAAAAACTGAGATTCTAAAAGGTTTTAAACGTAGGTTAAATTAGACATAATTGATAACACATAAAGGATATTTAGGACATTTTGAATATTGAAAAGATACTTCAATTATAATTATTAATCTTTAATGTCAATTAAATTGGGGTATTGAGTAATATAATATACATTAATTAAAATTATTCCAAAGTATAGTCTTTTATTATAGTATGAATACCTAAAGTATTTTTTTCTCTAAAATTCTCTATTAATTAATGTATATTTAGTATTTATATATTAATTAAGTGTTTTAATTAAGAAAGTAAGTATAATTAAGTGTTTTGCCGCTTCCATCCTTGGCAACCACCACATCTGCCTTCAACGAGGCACCTCCCGCTGCTAGAAGCTCCTGATCTCCAGCTTCCAACCAAGAGGGATATCGCAGAACCGGTGGTGGCGGAGCTTCCGATGCTCCGAGCAGGGTCGACACTAGTATCATCATCATCATCATCATCATACTTACTTTTTCTTCTATTTTCAATGAATATTCAAGAGTGTGTGTGTGTGTTTGTTTATAAGATAGTATTAGTACACAAGATGATCATATATATAGATGCAGTCTCAATCATTCATATATATTACACTAATTACATAATTCAATTCATGAGCGAATTAACATGCAAATTAGTGCATTTAACATTAAAAACAAAGTACTCATGCATTATACTAAGGATATTTTTTTTGCACTTTAAACATTCAATTATTTTTTGCATTATTGATTTTATATACAAACTTAGCTACATTGTTACAAATTAAGATATCTCTTTCTTTGACTTTTAATACCCCACCCCCTTCAATCCATTTCATTACAAAATAAAATAAAATAAAATTAATTAACATGTACATTTAGGATTTTTGTTCATAATTTACACATATATTTCATACAATGTATTCATTTCTTTTGCCTATTTTGTGGAACCTACATTTAATTCATACAATAAGTTAATTTTATTATATATATAGGTGGTTAGCAAAAAAAAATTCGTTTCTATCAAAATGGCTTAAAACAAAGGAATCACTCCACTTAAGGATTAATTCTCATTTACTATTTGTAATGATTCCCTCCTAAACTATATTTGTACATTTTTTGCACATTTCAAGCTTCTTTTACGGTATCTTGAAACTCCTCAAATTTGTCGAGAATGCATGAGGCTTCGATGATTTTTTGGGCAGCCATAACTTTAGCACCACCAAGTTCATCTTCCAGAAACAGCAAGCCATGATTACCTCTCGAGCTTCAGTAGCAATTGCTTCGTTTTCCTCAGCAAGCGCTCTAACTGTCTCGAGCTCTTTGCTTAAAACAACAACTTTGCTCCCCAGCTCATCCCTCTGACGTGCAACAGCATCCAAGTCACCCTTCAATGCCTCGGTTGTTTTACTCATCTGACAAAGAGCCATTTCCATATCAGCAACTTCTGTCTCTAAATCCTCAATCTTGTGTCCAAGGCCACTTTCGTGCTATCCAAAACCTCGGCATTTTTTTCAGATAAGGAGTTTATCGCCTCCTGACCTCTCGAGAGTTCCAATTCAAGTGCATATATTTTCTCCGTCTTTTTTTGAAGCCGAGCCTCGAGTGATTGGCCTTCAGCAACAAGATTTTTCCAATTCCAACGACTTCAGTTCAAAATCTCTATCCAATATGCTTAAAGAAGCCAACACTTTTTCCATCTCATCTTTTTGGTCCTTATTGTTGGAAGCAGACTCCTGAAGCAACCTAAAACCAAATAATAGACCCTTTAAAATATCGTCCTTTCTTGACAACTCCGTTTCAAGAGAGGGATGTTGGAAATCGATATCCCGGGGTATCAAAAATTGCGGAACCGATAACCCCGACCGAAATCTCATCGCCGGAAACCGATCACGAACACCACGAAGAACCGGGCTCGACAAGAGCATCGCCACGGGATGAACCCGCGGCTAAACCCTAGCCGAACCCCATCCGCGGGGTTCGCGATCGCGCACGAGGCGATCGCTGGGGCTGCTCCGGCAGCCCCGGGCGGCGGTGAGTCCGACGACTTCACCGCCGTCGACGTCGCCGCCGGGAGGGGCGGTCAGCCCAGCTGACCACCGCGGCACAGCCGCGGCTAGCCCAGCGATCGAGCCAAGCTCGATCGCACGCCCCGGCTCCAGCCGGGGCCTCCCCTTGCACGCACACGATCGAACCCTCGGGTTCGATCGACTCCCTCGGCTCCCAGCCGAGGGTTCGTCTTGATCTTCGCCGGGGATCTCGAATCCCCGTCCCCGAAGTTCATACGTTTTTCCCGGATCGTGCGTTCATGTATGTATCACAATCAATTCACATAAAATCATAGAAGGGAGTTTATGATTTTACCTTTTGATTCGTTGTGCGGAGAAACGAATTCAATTGATGACCTTACGATCTTCCCACGTATTCCTTGCACTAGCTTGAACGTCGGGTGGGCGACGATCCTCCAAGCTTATGGATCCTCTTCTCTCTCTTTCTACTTTCTCTCTCTAGAAGAATTATGATCTTGTGTTATGTAGAATAGAGAAGACCATGTAGTGCTTTTATAGGCTACGTAGGGGATCTAAAGGAGGTGGAATATTGGGCTTTCAATATTAATGATTAAATTGAGCCCAAGCCCAAATCTATTAATCTCCCATTAATATTAATTAATTTATTTTCCACTATATAAATTAATTGCACTCCCAATATTAAACCATATTATATCAAATAATATTTCTCCGGTAGTATTATTTATTCCGTGTATTTAAGATTTAAATATCCATGAATAAAATTAATTTATTGCTAATTAATTTATTCATCTCTTGAATCCGAGACTAGTACCATTCAACCTTAATTATTGTGCGGAACGAATCCACTCACGAGGTTTACACAATAATTCCTTATGAACTCATCTCGGGGATATTATCAACCCTTCCGGGATACACTTTCCCGTCAAGTATTCACGGCATGCCATATATAAAATATAGTGACCCAACTTAACCGGTAATTAACCCAATAATTAAATCGGTTAATTCCTTTGGAAAATCAAAGTCACATATATTAAATATACACACCCGTAATAGTATCGGGGATTAAGAATAAAATACTCTGAGACTTGAATCGATTATCTAAGGCAATCCTAATCGATAAATCTCAAGCGATCCGCTCAATACACTAAGTGTACAAGTGTGATAAAATAATTAAGACAAATTATTTTCTCTCTCACACAACGACTATACCGATGGATTGGTCCGTGTCCATCTAGGTCGTGAGCAACTGTTCAATTAAATACGAGTAACCGATAGTATGATCTTCTGTGTGGGCCCGCACACCATACTAACTACAACTAGAATCCAGGACTATATTTTGCATATATTTAATTATCAATAATTAAATGCAAACAATTGTTTATTAATTTAATAGATTAAATGCTATGACCGGGAGTTTACCGTTACTTAAATCTAGACATTAAGTACACAACTCCAACAATCTCCCACTTGTACTAAGGTCTAGTCATTTCCTCCAAACTCCCGATTCCCATACTCATCACGTGCTTAGAGTTGTACTTCCAAGAAGTACTGTGTGAATGAGCACTCTAGGTTGCCGCTCTGAAGTTATCTTGGTGACTACTGCGTCGTCTCCCTCGACGATGACTCGTATCAGGTGGTACTTGCTCTATGTGTTAACATCACTTTTTGACTTATGACTTCTTCCAGTTTACCATGCACCGCTATTCAATAGCCTTTGGTAAACCAAGAGTCATATCCAAGTCTTAGAGGTTATCCTGGAACCCAACAAAAACTTCCGCTGCCTCTGAGGCTGCTTATTCGGTTATGAGAGAGTCTGAGAAGCGTCCTGCTTATCACTCTTTCATTTCATGGTTCCACCTCTTTCTAAAAGTGAACACATAGCCTGATATCGACTTACACTGGTCCTTCTCTGATTTGAGATCTGAGAATTTGTAATCAAAGAAGATTTCGTCTTGCTTAATAATCCAGTACTTCACAAGTACTATTACAACATCCGAAAATTTCTTGTCTAGATTACTTTGATATCCTCCCACTACGCATACCGCATAGTTGACATCATGTTCTTGTTTTACAACATTGCATCTATAAAGCTTTTCCACACTAGAAGTGTAGGAAACTGCTTTGTCCTCATCTATCTCCTTCATGTGTTCGAAACACATACCCTTTAGATAGATGTATATTCTGTCTCTGAAAGGCAATAACCTTTCTCAGAAGTATGCATGTTCAAAACAAACCATAATCGTATAAGATATCTAGGAGAAGTACAATGCTCTTATCCTTTGATCGAAAGATCTCAAGAACATGCTCTAACTTCTACTCAATCTTATATTTCGATTCATTTAGACAACCATTATCTTATGTCTGACAACATCTTTACATTGTTGCCAATGATAGAATGTTATCTACATAAAATCTCCGAGAAACACCACCTTGTTTCTATTACGTCTCCAATACACCTTTCGTCTATGCCCTTTGATGAATCCATCAAATGGACTATCCCATCAATTCGCGAGTTCCACGATTTATAGCTTTGTTTCAATCCATAAATGGATTTACTAAGCTTGTACTCTAAATGATCTTGCCTCTTAAGAATAATCCTTATTGTTTTCTAAGTAGGCACATTTAGATCTAGTACTGCCCTCATGCAGAGCTGGGGATCGATTTCATCTTTACCAGATCCAGAGTTGAAAACTCTTCTAGTCTTATGAACATCTCCGGTTGTCTTAACAACCTCCCACTGCAATGGCGTCCCGGTGTACAACAGTAATAACAGTAGGTGCAGTGTGTGGTGTACCTCTACTCGGTTTGGCTGGCTCCTAGTCTTTGTCCTTTTTCTCATTCCAAGGTATTACATCAGTTCGGGCTTTGTGGTTCTTCTAATAGTCTTTCTCTAAGAACCGGGCGTTATACGTCCTTCTGGTTCATAGTACTATAGAAAACACAATACTTTGTTCATCTAGGATATCCTACAACCATATTGAATATGCCGTTGTCTCCAGGAATATCCATAGTGATACGTACCTCAATTGATAGAAGAAGGAATAGATACGAAGGATACGGAAATTGGATACCTTGGGTGGAGATCTCAAACCTCTGGGTTAATTCGTGGAATGATTTAGATGAAAACCTAAACCCCAACACGCGATTGACTCAGCAATTCGAAGAACGATGAAGACACACGACGAAGTATGGATGCTTCGTAGATTCGCCGGTTGATCTCTTTGGGTAATCGAAAAGAGAACGAATTCGAGAGAGAAATAACTCACATAAAATAATTTAATTGTTCAAAGTTGTGTTCTAAACAAAGGGTTCATAAGCCTTATATATAGGCTGACCTAGAAAGTAAAGGAAAAGGAATAAAAACAATAAAAAACGTCAAAGTCGCGACGCTGGCCAAAAAATCCCGATTCTGAACTCAATGTCGGCCGACATTAATTTACTCTAAGGAGGATGTCGGCCGACATTGGACCTTCGTCCGCGGGATCATCCTTCGGGCGCAGTTTCATCCTGCTAAAAGTCCCACGCCTTTTCTGAAGATGTCGGCCGACATTCTTGTAGTGCATTTTGGGTGTCGGCCGACAATAGGCTAATCTCTTGGCTGAAATCCGCGGCGCGTCCTCGGATCTCGTCTGACCTCCGTTCCAGCTTCTTCTTCATGGTTCCAACTTGAAACTCATCACCTTCGGTTGGTTCGGCCTCCTCGTACGAAATCATATTGATAATGCTCGGCTTCTCCACATCACCGATGGGTTTCTTCAATAGCTCTTGCGCCCATACTTCCTCGATCAATGCCAACAAGCTTGCCTTGAACTTCTTAGCTCTCGAGCGCGTCACTGGTCCAGCTGGAACATGCACCGGGTCTTGTATCATGGACGACTCTGGGGCTGCATCATTCCCCTCCTCTTGAAAAGGATTTGTCCTCAAATCCAAGTCGTCACCTGCATCGAACAAACTCAAGTCAGTAACATTGAAAGTAGCACTAACATTATACTCACCTGGAAGATCCAATTTGTAGGCGTTGTCGTTGATACGCTCCAACACTTGGAATGGTCCATCGCCACGAGGAAGTAACTTCGACCGGCGCTGCAATGGAAACCTCTCCTTGCGCATATGCAACCACACCCAATCACCAGGCTCAAACACTACTTTGCGACGTCCCTTGTTCGCTTGCTCGGCATATTGCTTGGTTCGCCTCTCAATGTTCATCCTCGCCGTCTCGTGTATATGTTTCACAAAATCAGCCCTTTTCTGGCCATCAAGGTCAGTATGCTCATGCACAGGTAATGGAGATAAATCCAAAGGAGTCAAGGGATTAAAACCATACACAATCTCAAAAGGCGAAAATTTAGTAGCAGAATGAACACAACGATTATATGCAAACTCTACATGAGGCAAACACTCTTCCCAAGACTTAATGTTCTTTTTAATAATAGCACGTAGTAAAGTAGACAAAGTCCTATTTACTACCTCAGTTTGACCATCAGTCTGGGGATGACAAGTAGTAGAGAAAAGCAATTTCGTACCTAGCTTACACCACAATGTCTTCCAAAAATAACTAAGAAACTTAGAATCCCTGTCCGACACAATAGTCCTAGGCATGCCATGTAGTCTAACAATCTCCCTAAAGAATAATCCAGCCACATGTGATGCATCGTCAGTTTTATGACATGGAATAAAATGAGCCATCTTAGAGAAACGATCAACTACCACAAAGATAGAATCACTACCTCGCTTAGTCCTAGGCAATCCCATCACAAAATCCATAGAAATATCAATCCAAGGTGATGCAGGAATAGGCAAAGGTGTATACAAACCATGGGCACTAACTCTAGACTTAGCCTGTTTACATATAAGACAACGACCACATATTCTCTCAACATCACGTTTCATATGATGCCAAAAGAAATGCTCATGCAACACAGATAAAGTCTTAGCAATTCCAAAATGTCCCATTAATCCCCCACCATGAGATTCAAGCAACAATAAATCACGTAAAGAACATTTAGGCACACACAGTTTATTTTTCCTAAAGAGAAAATTATCATGCCTAAAGTAATCCCCACTCGCAGTATGTTCACATGCTTTATAAATCTCACCAAAATCATCATCATGCTCATATAGACCTTTAATATGCTCAAAACCAAGTAATTTAGCATCTAAAGTCGAAATCAGAGCATACCTCCGAGAAAGGGCATCAGCCACCACATTCTCCTTACCTTGCTTGTACTTGATGACGTATGGAAACGTCTCAATGAACTCCATCCATCTCGCATGGCACTTGTTCAGCTTGTTCTGCCCCTTGAGGTGCTTCAACGACTCATGGTCGGTGTGAATGATGAACTCCCGAGGCCATAGATAGTGCTGCCACGTTTGAAGAGCTCTCACCAAGGCATACAACTCCTTGTCATACGTCGGATAGTTCAATGTAGCTCCATTTAGCTTCTCGCTGAAGTAGGCTATCGGACGTCGTTCTTGCATCAACACTGCACCAATACCAATTCCAGAAGCATCACATTCAATCTCAAAAGATTTAGAAAAGTTAGGAAGAGATAGTACCGGGGCGTGTGTCAGCTTGTCCTTCAAATTCTAAAAGGCTTCGTCTTGTGCCTTTCCCCACTTGAACTCCACGTTCTTCTTGATCACGGCGGTTAGAGGTGCCGCCATGCTGCTGAAATTAGGCACAAACCGTCGGTAAAAGCTGGCCAGACCATGGAAACTCCGCACATCTCCAATGTTCTTTGGTGTTGGCCACTCTTGGATAGCTCGTATCTTTTCCTCGTCAACCTGTACACCCTGTGCACTGACAACAAAACCAAGGAAAACGACTCTATCCGTGCTAAAGATGCACTTCTTACGGTTAGCATATAATTTCTCCTGCCTAAGTGCAATCAAAACCATCCTCAAATGAACCACATGCTCGTCATGATTTTTGCTATACACTAAGATATCATCAAAGTATACAACAACAAATTTCCCAATAAAAGCACGCAAAACATGATTCATAAGACGCATAAATGTACTAGGAGCATTAGTCAAACCAAAAGGCATAACTAACCACTCATATAAGCCAAGTTTGGTTTTGAAAGCAGTTTTCCATTCATCTCCTTCTTTAATCCTAATTTGATGGTACCCACTACGTAAATCAATTTTTGAAAACACGCAGGAACCACATAACTCATCAAGCATATCATCTAGTCTAGGTATAGGATGGCGATACTTTACCGTGATGTTATTGATAGCTCGGCAGTCGCAACACATCCTCATCGATCCATCCTTCTTGGGTACGAGAAGTACAGGTACCACACAAGGACTCAGACTATCCTTCACGTGCCCTTTGGTCAACAACTCGCCAATCTGCTTCTCCAACTCCTTTGTTTCCTCCGGGTTGGTGCGGTAAGCCGGGCGGTTTGGTAGCACAGCTCCGAGCACAAAGTCGATCTGATGCTCTATCCCTCGGATGGGTGGTAGACCTGGTGGTGTATCCTCCGGGAAAACATCATCGAACTCCTGCAAAACAAACTGAATAGAAGGGGGTAGAGGGGGTAGATCATTAGTAATAACCAAGTTCCCCTTCCACAATAACACGAACAGTTGCCTCTTCTCATTCACCGCCTCCTTCACTTCACTAGCCCGAGCAAGATAGGCTCTTTGAATCAAGGCATTCTCCTTCTTGGGTAAGGGTTGCTCTTTGGGAGTCGCCCTTGCTGCCTCCTTTTGCATCTGCACTTGATCCTCATAAACTTGTTTAGGAGTGAGAGGAACAAGTGATACCTTTTTATTATTATACTCAAACGAGTACTTGTTGGTGAAACCGTCGTGTATGGCTCTCCTATCGAACTGCCACGGTCGTCCCAACAAGATGTGACTCGCTTGCATCGGGATGACGTCACACAACACCTCATCCTCATACTTCCCAATGCGGAAAGGTACCTTCACTTGCTTGGTCACCTTGATGACGCCGCACTCATTCAACCACTGCAGACGGTAAGGCTTCGGATGTTTTACCACAGTCAATCCCAATCGCTGAACCATGGTAGCACTAACCACGTTCGTGCAGCTCCCTCCATCAATGATGACACTACACACCTTATCCTGCACATGACATCTCTTGTGGAAAAGGTTCTCTCGCTGCTCTCTCTCAACGGGCTGTGTCTGGGCACTCAATACTCTCCTAGCTACAAACAGTTGTCCATCAATGGGAAGAATCTCCTCCTCCTCCTCGGAATCCACTGTAGTTGTAGGTGCCGGTTCCTCGTCCTCACCATCAGTCACGACTTCTCCGTCGTCTCTCAAGATCATGAGTCGTCGGTTAGGACACTCACTCATAATGTGCCCAAATCCCTGACACTTGAAGCACTTCTTGTCCCGGTTGCGGCTATCAGGATTTGATGAACTGCCCTGAGTCGCTGGACTGGCTCCCTCCGAACGACCTTTAAAGAAGGTCTTCTTCTCATCCCGAGGTGGAACCTCCCTCTTCCATTGGTTCCCTTTAGGTGTAGAACCACTCGGGCCTTGGGGTGATCGCCAGGAAGAGTGATTCGGCTTTGCACTGCTAAAACTACCCCTCCTCTTGTGCTGACTCTCAATCTTTATCGCCATGTGAACCATGTCCTCCAATTCGACATACGGTTGCAACTCCACCGCATTACGAATCTCCCAATTCAATCCAGCTAGAAACCGAGCCATGGTAGCTTCTCGATCCTCCTCAATGTTGGCTCGAATCATAGATACCTCCATTTCCTTGAAGTACTCATCCACACTCTTCGACCCCTGTCGTAAATTCTGCAACTTGTTGTACAACTCTCGGTAGTAATGAGTAGGAACAAATCGCTTCCTCATCACAGCTTTCATCTCGGCCCACGTTTCAATAGGTTGTTCTCGGTTCCGCCTCCGACTGGTAACAAACTGATCCCACCAAACCAGTGCATATTCAGAGAACTCTATCGCTGCCAACTTCACCTTCTTGAGCTCAGAATAGTTATGACAGTCAAACATCAGATCCACTTTTCGCTCCCACTCCAGATACAACTCAGGGTCGTTCTTTCCCAAGAATGAAGGAATATTCATCTTGATGTTGCTCAAGTTGTCATCTACTTCAGGAGCTTCATCATCGTCGGAATTAGCGTCCCTGTTTCTGCCATTCTGACGATGCTGTTCAATTCGACCTATGTTGCGCCGTGCGACTCTCCGATGTTCTGTATTCTCTCGACGAGAGTTTTCTTCTAGGGCAAGTAGTCGATCATGCACCACATCCATCTCAGTTGAGATGATCTTCCCTAGTTCAGTACGCAATGCTTCCATGAGGAACTTAACATGAAGGTTTTCAGTAGACCCCTCCATTGTCTCCTTACTCTTCGATTCTTCAGACATCCTGCACAGAAAAGTTAGTAATAAAAGCAATAAAGTAAAAGAAACCTCACCACCTCACAAACGCTCGTGTTTCACTCAAGATGGAATTCACTCAGCACTCGTGTTTCACTCAGGTATGGCTCTTTTCACTCTAATGTTCTCACACACTCTGCCTTTTACCACTCGTATACTCTCTCAAAATATCGAACTCCTAGACCTACCAAATGAGCTCAGACTCGACAAGACCCACAAAACACACAACTACGACGTAGAAAGGGACAAAAAAAATTGGAAAATTCCGGAACGAAAAATACGATAGCACCAAATTGGCTCAAAATGATGCCGGAAAACTCAGGAATCAAACACAAAAATATGGTCGAAGAAAATTTTTCCCGCCAAAATACTCTTTTTTTTTTTTTATGGCTGGGAATACGAACAGCGACAAGAATACGAAAATCCCAAAAAAATTTCGAGAAAAAACGGAGTAGAAATAATTTTTATATGATTTTTTTTTTTTTTTTGTGCTTACGGATGAAAGAAATCCGATTCAGCGAAGATTGAAGAAAGAAGGACGAAAAGAAAAGATGAACGAGGTAACGTGATCAGAAATTAGAAGCCCTAACCTGGTCTCTGATACCAGATGATACGTACCTCGATTGATAGAAGAAGGAATAGATACGAAGGATACGAAAATTGGATACCTTGGGTGGAGATCTCAAACCTCTGGGTTAATTCGTGGAATGATTTAGATGAAAACCTAAACCCCAACACGCGATTGACTCAGCAATTCGAAGAACGATGAAGACACACGACGAAGTATGGATGCTTCGTAGATTCGCCGGTTGATCTCTTTGGGTAATCGAAAAGAGAACGAATTCGAGAGAGAAATAACTCACATAAAATAATTTAATTGTTCAAAGTTGTGTTCTAAACAAAGGGTTCATAAGCCTTATATATATGCTGACCTAGAAAGTAAAGGAAAAGGAATAAAAACAATAAAAAACGTCAAAGTCGCGACGCTGGCCAAAAAATCCCGATTCTGAACTCAATGTCGGCCGACATTAATTTACTCTAAGGAGGATGTCGGCCGACATTGGACCTTCGTCCGCGGGATCATCCTTCGGGCGCAGTTTCATCCTGCTGTAAGTCCCACGCCTTTTCTGAAGATGTCGGCCGACATTCTTGTAGTGCATTTTGGGTGTCGGCCGACAATAGGCTAATCTCTTGGCTGAAATCCGCGGCGCGTCCTCGGCTCTCGTCTGACCTCCGTTCCAGCTTCTTCTTCATGGTTCCAACTTGAAACTCATCACCTTCGGTTGGTTCGGCCTCCTCGTACGAAATCATATTGATAATGCTTGGCTTCTCCACATCACCGATGGGTTTCTTCAATAGCTCTTGCACCCATACTTCCTCGATCAATGCCAACAAGCTTGCCTTGAACTTCTTAGCTCTCGAGCGCGTCACTGGTCCAGCTGGAACATGCACCGGGTCTTGTATCATGGACGACTCTGGGGCTGCATCACATAGAACATAGGTAGTTCCGAACAACTTGTTCTTTCACTATTAGAATTCTATTTCTTATTGACTCACCATCTCTACACGTAAGTGTATGGTGTAGTCATTTGAGACTTAATCTCAATTTTTTTTTTTTTTGATTATGCTATGTGTTATTCAGATAGGTGATAGCCTTCGCGATTTAAGTCGCAGGCTTCCAAAGGATATACTTAGAAGGTTCCCCATAATTGCTTTGTGACTAAAACACTTTGCTTTTATGGCACATCAAGTATTCTAATCCATATTTCGAGTATTCTTAAAAGAACTACTCACACCTTTCTAATTACACATATGTCTGCATATATCATTGATCATTCTCAATACTTGTCCGAATTCTATCCTTTACCAAAAGGTATGCTTAGTTGTATTATCTTCCAAACTTGATTCTCAGGTCGGAAGGTCCATTCCTTCAACTATAATTGATCAAATCAATTTCGACGTTTTGAATCTCATTTGAATAAATACTACTAAGTGTAAGAATTCATAAGTATAATGATTTAACAAGAAATATATCTATCTAGTGAAACAAGTTATAGAACGGTTTGTTGCATCGTGGTAGACTCAGGATCCATCATTCATATATTGCTATCTAATGTACCAGAATAGATAATACCCATTATTTCTTATCAAAATCAACACCATGATTTAAAGAAATAAAATATCCATTCATAAATAATAGAAATCCAGAACAAAAGTTCTTTCTAAAATAAAGGGTACATAATGCAATAAACTTGAAATGAAATCCTATTTAACTACTAAAGCAGATAAATGTCTTCCACTGCAACAGCTGCCTCCTCTACAGCTTTTTGCCCGTGTAGACTCGAACTCTTCTTCTCTAAGTCCCGGGTTTTCTGGAACCCCTGCATTTAAAATGCACATACCGTCAGTGGTTCCATATCTACACACCAGATTTCTGGTAGATAATACCGCTGACTATGTTTTTACGACTAAAGAAAAATTCGTACCTTTGAGAGGACATTCAGACTTCCAGTGTCCAGACTTATTGCATCGGAAGCACTTGCCTCTTGGCTTTGCAGCCCCCACTCGTGGTCCACTCCTCTTGGCACCACTGGGTTTCCAGGCTTGCTTCCTTTTCTTGCCCCTACCTCCAACAGGCTTCGAGCCCTTGGACTTGGTAGCTACAAGCGCTTGAGACTTGCCCTTCTTGTAGATCCCCTCTGCCGCCTTTAGTTCAGTCAGGAGTTGCGCAAGAGTATAAGATAGTTTACCCATATTATAGCTCATACGAAACTGCTCAAAACTAGGGGTCAGAGACTGGAGTATGATGTCGACTTGCGTCTCAGCATCAATAGAAGCTCCTAGGACCTCAAGTTCATTCAACAAACTCATCATCTTAAGAACGTGTTCCCCAACGGGCGTTCCTTCAGATTGAGTAGTCGACATGAGGACTCTCATGGCTTCTTGCCTAGCCGCACGATCTTGCTCCCCAAACATATCCTTGAGGTTAAACATCATATCATAGGCAGTGTCCATCGGCTCATGTTGGGTTTGGAGTACATTTGACATGGAAGCCAAAATATAACACCTAGCCATTTCATCAGCCTTTTTCCACTTCCGATATGCCAGTTTTTCCTCATCAGTTGAGGCAGACGTGGGCTCGGCAGGGCACACTTCATGGAGTACAAACTTGTACTCCTCAGAAGTCAGGACAATGTCTAAATTTCTCTTCCAATCAATGTAATTGGGACCAGTGAGTTTATGTTCCTTGAGTATCACAGAAAGTGGGTTCATAGCTATTCTCTAAACCTATAAGCACATATAAACAAACAATCAATTTAATATCCGATATTATCTCCCTCAAATAATATCATTAAATTACTAATTACATCTAAAATCCCATCAGATATGGCAAGCCACGATAGTGTGGACGTTTACCTATCCAAATGATTTTGTAATTAGATTTGCTTCGGTCGTACATCACTATAGCGTTACTTCGATGGGAAGAATACTATAGAGCGTACCTAAGTGTAAACCATTACTCAGTACTAAGAAGTTTGTTTAAGATTCGCATGTTACCGCTAGCCACGATAGTGTGGACGTTTACGTTAACCTACGTTTCCTTCACTCCCTTCTATAACTGTCTACATCAATCGTTCCAAAATCCTATTCAATGCAGCAAGCCACGTTAGTGTGGACGTTTACTACACCAAAAGACTTTTACAATTGACATCCAATTACTTGAAGCATTCGATTTTGTAAATCAAGACGCGGAGAACCATAAGTGAAACTCGAAGTTTCTAACCAGTAATTCACCACGCGAACAACCCTATCTCTCATTAGATGAGGGAGCCGAGCAGACAAACGATCCATCTTCAAAAGAATAGTACGAATGTCTCTAATTTGTGTCATCCACATGACCAAGTGGCTTTGGCTCCATTCCAATCCCCGGGGTGAGAATGAGTCGACTTGAAGTCAGTTTCAGAAAGACAAATTAGGCATTGTTTGATAAACTTAATCAATGTTTCTTGTAAAAGGAATTACAAGAATTCTCCTCCAATGACATACCTATATGAACTTCGAAAGCTCATAAATGTCACCAAGAGAACAGTAATGGAGACCATGGGAATGTTTCCATCCCCGCTCCCACTTAGCTTTTTATAACAAAGGGATACGCTATCTTGTGCATAATTAAACACATAAGCATGCATACAAGTAATAAAGCACATATCACATAGTCAAAATAATGCTAGAAAATTATTTTCCGACTATCATGGCTTTATTCCATCTCCGTATGCGTCCTCTAGTCTTCAGTCTTCGTTCTTGAATGCTCCATGTGACGAGAATATTAATCCCAATATTTAAATCTATTTATTTTTAATAAATCCAAAAGATACTTAATTCGAAAATTAAGTCAATCGAATAAATCAAAAATAAAATTAAATATTATTAATATTTTTTATTTATTTATTTTCCCATCTAATTCTATTAAATCTCTAGAATAATCTATCCAAGTAAAACTTGGAATATTCTAGAAGACTTCTATAATAGAATAAGGAAATAAAATAAATTAGGACTCTTCTACTTTCCAAAATTAATTAATTTCCATGTCCATGAAAATTTCCATAAAATAGGAATAATCAAATAGGAAATAAATCAATTTATTAATTAATTATTTTCCTATCTAATTCTATTAAATCTCTAGATTCCTATTCCAAGTAGGACTTGGAATATTCTAGAAGACTTCCATAATAGAATAAGGAAATAAATAATATTAATTAATTCTTTTCTTATCTCCATGAGAGTTCCCAAACTTAGGAATACTCAAAATAGGAAAACTTGAATCAATTAGGAAAGTGAATCTAGGTAGGAGTAGTATGGGTTGGGGATCCCCGCACCACCACCACCATCATCGACCGACCACCGGGAGGGAGCACCCGCCGCCGCCACTCCAGCCGGCCAGCCGCCACCGTCGCCGGCGAAAGCCCACGGCCGAAGGGGCGCGACGCCCCCTTCCCCTTTGGTCGATCATGGGGTCGATCATGGGGTGATCGACCCCTTCGGTCCTTTCTCCCTCTCATCATCTCCTTCGTCACATGAGTTCTCCGGCGGTCGTCTCGGCATCGATCCAACGTAAATAAATTACAAGAAATAAATTTACAATTCGGTATCGATTCTATACATGAAATCGACCCTATACACTTTCCGGAAAACATAGAACAATAATAATAAATCTAAATTCGGTCAACCCCCGAATTTTTACTATCACAAGCATTCATCCACACAAAACGAATCTCGACATGTCCGAGAGTTTAATAATCATGGTAAAATTAAATAACAATTAATTAAACAATTAATCAATTAATTAACCATGATAGTCGGAATCCCTGTAAGGTAGAACGATAATTGAACACATACATGAACACGAAACCAAACGCTCTGATACCAATTGTTGGAAATCGATATCCCGGGGTATCAAAAATTGCGGAACCGATAACCCCGACCGAAATCCCATCGCCGGAAACCGATCACGAACACCACGAAGAACCGGGCTCGACAAGAGCATCGCCACGGGATGAACCCGCGGCTAAACCCTAGCCGAACCCCATCCGCGGGGTTCGCGATCGCGCACGAGGCGATCGCTGGGGCTGCTCCGGCAGCCCCGGGCGGCGGTGAGTCCGGCGACTTCACCGCCGTCGCCGCCGGGAGGGGCGGTCAGTCCAGCTGACCACCGCGGCACAGCCGCGGCTCGCCCAGCGATCGAGCCAAGCTCGATCGCACGCCCCGGCTCCAGCCGGGGCCTCCCCTTGCACGCACACGATCGAACCCTCGGGTTCGATCGACTCCCTCGGCTCCCAGCCGAGGGTTCGTCTTGATCTTCGCCGGGGATCTCGAATCCCCGTCCCCGAAGTTCATACGTTTTTCCCGGATCGTGCGTTCATGTATGTATCACAATCAATTCACATAAAATCATAGAAGGGAGTTTATGATTTTACCTTGTGATTCGTTGTGCGGAGAAACGAATTCAATTGATGACCTTACGATCTTCCCACGTATTCCTTGCACTAGCTTGAACTTAGGGTGGGCGACGATCCTCCAAGCTTATGGATCCTCTTCTCTCTCTTTCTACTTTCTCTCTCTAGAAGAATTATGATCTTGTGTTATGTAGAATAGAGAAGACCATGTAGTGCTTTTATAGGCTACGTAGGGGATCTAAAGGAGGTGGAATATTGGGCTTTCAATATTAATGATTAAATTGAGCCCAAGCCCAAATCTATTAATCTCCCATTAATATTAATTAATTTATTTTCCACTATATAAATTAATTGCACTCCCAATATTAAACCATATTATATCAAATAATATTTCTCCGGTAGTATTATTTATTCCGTGTATTTAAGATTTAAATATCCATGAATAAAATTAATTTATTGCTAATTAATTTATTCATCTCTTGAATCCGAGACTAGTACCATTCAACCTTAATTATTGTGCGGAACGAATTCACTCAAGGTTTACACAATAATTTCTTATGAACTCATCTCGGGGATATTATCAACCCTTCCGGGATACACTTTCCCGTCAAGTATTCACGGCATGCCATATATAAAATATAGTGACCCAACTTAACCGGTAATTAACCCAATAATTAAATCGGTTAATTCCTTTGGAAAATCAAAGTCACATATATTAAATATACACACCCGTAATAGTATCGGGGATTAAGAATAAAATACTCTGAGACTTGAATCGATTATCTAAGGCAATCCTAATCGATAAATCTCAAGCGATCCGCTCAATACAGTAAGTGTACAAGTGTGATAAAATAATTAAGACAAATTATTTTCTCTCTCACACAACGACTATACCGATGGATTGGTCCGTGTCCATCTAGGTCGTGAGCAACTGTTCGATTAAATACGAGTAACCGATAGTATGATCTTCTGTGTGGGCCCGCACACCATACTAACTACAACGTATAGAATCCAGGACTATATTTTGCATATATTTAATTATCAATAATTAAATGCAAACAATTGTTTATTAATTTAATAGATTAAATGCTATGACCGTGAGTTTACCGTTACTTAAATCTAGACATTAAGTACACAACTCCAACAAAGGAGTTTCAGAATCCAACTTCAACGCAATATTTTCCACGCATTCAAACTGATCCAAATATTTGTATATGTTATCTCCATTTCGTTAACACCGTCTCAGACCCCATGTCATTCGACCTCTCCAACATCATCTCCTCTTGACACTTCAGATTCTGAATCTTCTTTTCAAAAGATGCAGGCTTAAGAGAAACCTCCCCGTTTTCATCTACTTTGCTCGATATCCGGTTAAACCCTCTCTTTATATCCGCCAACAGCTTTGTTGGAGTTGTGTACTTAATGTCTAGATTTAAGTAACGGTAAACTCCCGATCATAGTATTTAATCTATTTAATTAATAAACAATTATTTGCATTTAATTATTTATAATAAAATATATGCAAATCATAGTTCTGGATTTTATACGTTGTAGTTAGTATGGTGCTGCATGGGCGCACAGAAGATCATACTATCGGTTACTCGTATTTAATCGAACAGTTGCTCACGACCTAGATGGACACGAACTAATCCATCGGTATAGTCGTTGTGTGAGAGAGAAAATAATTTATCTTAATTATTTTATCACACTTGTACACTTGGTGTATTGGGCGGATCAGCTTGAGATTTATTGATTAGGATTGCCTTGGATAATCAATTTAAATCTCGGAGTATTTTATTCTTAATCCCCGATATTATTGCGGGTGTGTATATTTAATATTAGAGACTTTGATTTTCCAAAGGAATTAACCGATTTAATTATTGGGTTAATTACCGGTAAAGTTGGGTCGCTATATTTTATATACGACATGCCGTGAATACTTGACGGGAAAGTGTATCCCGGAAGGGTTGATAATATCCCCGAGATGAGTTCATAAGGAATTATTGTGTAAACCTCATGAGTGGATTCGTTCCGCACAATAATAAAGGTTGAACGGTACTAGTCTCGGATATAAGATATGAATATTATTTATTGAGCAATAAATAAATTTATTCATGGATATTTAAATCTTAAATACACGGAATAAATAATACTAATCGGAGAAATATTATTTGATATAATTTGGATTAATATTGGGAGTGCAATTTTATTTATATAGTGGAAAATAAATAAAATTTAATATTGATAAGGATTAATGGATTTGGGTTGGACCCAATTTAATCTTCAATATTTAGAAGCCCAATATTTATTCTCCTTATGATCCCCTACGTAGCCTATATAAGCACTACATGGTCTTCACTTTTCAAGAGAGAATTAATTGACCTACGCCAATCATAAAGTCTTGAGAGTGAGGAAGATCCATAGGAATCCGATAGATCGTCGCCCACACGACGTTCGGACGAAGTGCTAGGAATACGCGGGAAGGTCGCAAGGTCATCAACAAGATTCGTTTCTCCGTACAACGAATCGAGGTAATAATCGAGAAACCCCCTTCTTGATTAATTGTGTCGTTTAATTGTGATGTATACATGAACAAGACGATCCGGGAAAGCGTCGAGACCGGGATACGGGGATCTCGTGATCCCCGTCGGGATCGAAAGGGGCGGCCGAACCCTAGGGTTCGACCGCCGGTACCACGCGCCGAAAGGGGAGCCCCGGCTGGACGCCGGGGCACGCGATCGACTTCGGTCGATCGCTGGGGTGCCACGGGCTGGTGCCGTGGCGGACCCGCCGCCCCTTCGACGGCGGCGCGTCGGAAGCAAGCCCTCGGCCGAAGCCGAGGGGCGATCGAGCCCGTGAGCTCGATCGCGGGTCGCTGCGGGGATAACCCGCAGCTGCCTCGTGCGCGCTACGGGTGTTCCCGTAGCGGATGCGCACGGGGCTGACCCCGTGCGAGCAGCGAGTCAGCGACTCGCTACGGGGCTGCTACGAGCAGCCCCGGGGATCGCGCGAGCGATCCCAGCGATCGTCGAGGACGATCGCGAGCCCTTCGCGGGGGCTCGGCTGGGCGCACGCAGCCTTCGGGCTTCGTTGGGCGTTCGGTCGGGCCCCGGCTCGTGAGGCGGTTCGCGTTCGTGGATCCGACTCGTGGGAGAAAATCGGCTGGGGGCGGGCTGCGTGTCTTCGGGCGCGTAGTCTCCAAAGGTCGGACTCCTGCGGATGAGTCGGGGATCCAATCTCCGGCGATCTAGGGTTTCGGTCGGGTTATCGGTTCCGCAATTTTTGATAGCCCGGGACATCGAATCCCAGCAATTGGTATCAGAGCGTTTGGTTTCGTGTTCATGTATATATTCGATTATTGTTCTACCTTGCAGGATTTCCGGCTATCATGGTTGATTTAATTATTGCTTAATTAATTATCATGATTATTAAACTCTCGGACATGTCGAGATTCGTTTTTATGTGGTTGAATGTTTGTAATAGTAAAAATTTGGGGGTTGACCGAATTTAGGATTTATTATTACGCTCTTTATTTTCCGGAAATTGTATAGGGTCGATTTCATGTATAGAATCGATACCGGAATTGTAATTTAATTTTTGTAAATTTTTTACGTTGGTTCGATGATGAGACGATCGCCGGAAGACGAAGAAGTGACGAAGAGAGTAGGGCTTGGGATCGATCCCATGATGGTGATCGACCCATGGCCTAGCCGGCGTGGCTAGGCGGCGGCGGCGCTCCTTCCCGAGTGGCCGGCCGATCCATCTAGGTGGGGATGGTGTGGGGTCTCCCAATCCCATGCTATTCCTACCAAGAAATTACTTTCCAAATTAATTCGGATTTTTCCTATTTGATTGTTCTCTTTTTGGAAACTCTCATGGAATAGGAAAAGAATTAATTAGAATTAATTTTATTCCTATTGATTTATTTCCTTCATGGAATTATTCAAAGATTGGGAATTTAATTAATTTAGTACTAAATTTATTTTTCCTATTTGATTATTCCTACTCATAGGAATATTCATGGATTAGGAATAAAAATAAATTTGGAAAGTAGTAAGTCCTAATTTATTTTATTTCCTTGTTCTATTATAGATGTCTTCTAGAATATTCCAATTTTACTTGGATAGATTATTCTAAAGATTTAATAAGAACTAGATAGGAAAATAAATAAATAAAAAATATTAATAATATTTAATTTTATTTTTGATATATTCAATTGACTTAATTTTTCGAATTAAGTAACTTTTGGATTAATTAAAAATAAATAGATTTAAATATTGGAAATTAATATTCTCGTCGCATGGAGCATTCAAGAAACGAAGACTGAAGACTAGAGGATGCATATGAAGATAAAGCCATGATAGTCGGGAAAATAATTCTCTAGCATTATTTTGACTATGTGATCTATGTGCTTTATTGCTTTCATGCATGCTTATGTGTTTAATTATGCATTAGATAGTGTATCCGTTTGTCGTAAAAAGCTAAGTGGGAGAGGGGATGGAAACATTCCCATGGTCTCCATCGCTGTTCTCTTGGTGACTTTTATGGACTTTCGAAGTTCATATAGACAAGTCATTAGAGGAGAATTCTTGTAATTCCTCTTACAAGAAACATTGATCAAGTTTGTCAAACAATGCCTAATTTGTCTTTCTGAAACTGACTTCAAGTCGACTCATTCTCACCCCGGGGAGTGGAATGGAGCCAGAGCCACTTGGTCATGTAGAGGACACAAATTAGAGACTTTCGTGCCATTCTTTGATAGGTGGGTCGTTTGTCTGCTCGGCTCCCTCATTTATGAGAGATAGGGTCGCTCGCATGGTGAATCACTGGTTAGAAACTTCGAGTTTCACTTATGATTCTCCGAGTCTTGATTTACGAAATCAAATGGATCTTGTAATTGGGAGTCAATTATAAAAGTCTCTTGGTGTAGTAAACGTCCACACCACGTGGCTTGCTATGCTGACGGATTTTGGATTAATTGATGTAGACAGTTATAAGTAATTGTGAAGAGTTGTGAAATTGTCGTAAACGTCCACACCACGTGGCTTGCGGTGACGTAGCAATTCCAAGCGATGTACTTTAGTGCTGAGTGATGGTTTACACTTAGATACGCGTTATAGTATTCTTCCCCACGAAGTCACGCTATGATTGATGTATGACCAAACAAAAACTAATTGCTAAATCATTTGGGTGGGTAAACGTCCACACCACGTGGCTTGCCTTACCTGATGGGATTTTAGATGTGATTAGTAATTTAATGATATTATTTAAGGGAGATAATATCGGATATTAAATTAATTGTTTGTTTAAATGTGCTTATAGGTTTAGAGAATAGCTATGGACCCACTTTCTATGATACTCAAGGAGCATAAGCTCACTGGCCCCAACTATATTGATTGGAAGAGAAATTTAGACATTGTCCTAACTTCGGAGGAGTACAAGTTTGTACTCCATGAAGTGTGCCCTGCTGAGCCCACGGCTGCCTCAACTGATGAGGAAAAACTGACATATCGGAAGTGGAAAAAGGCTGATGAAATGGCTAGGTGTTATATTTTGGCTTCCATGTCAAATGTACTCCAAACCCAACATGAGTCGATGGACACTGCCTATGATATGATGTTTAACCTCAAGGAGATGTTTGGGGAGCAAGATCGTGCGGCAAGGCAAGAAGCCATGAGAGTCCTCATGTCGACTACTCAGTCTGAAGGAATGCCCGTAGGGGAGCACGTTCTTAAGATGATGAGTTTGTTGAATGAACTTGAGGTCCTAGGAGCTTCTATTGATGCTGAGACGCAAGTCGACATCATACTCCAGTCTCTGGCCCCTAGTTTTGAGCAGTTTCGTATGAGCTATAATATGGGTAAACTATCTTATACTCTTGCGCAACTCCTGACTGAACTAAAGGCGACAGAGGGGATCTACAAGAAGGGCAAGTCTCAAGCGCTTGTAGCTACCAAGTCCAAAGGCTTTAAGCCTGGTGGAGGTAGGGGCAAGAAAAGGAAGCAAGCCATAAAACCCAGTGGTACCAAGAGGAGTGGACCACGAGTGGGGGCTAGTAAGCCAAAGGGCAAGTGCTTCCGATGCAACAAGTCTGGACACTGGAAGTCTGAATGTCCTCTCAAAGGTACGGATTTTTCTTTAGTCGAAAAAACATAGTCAGCGGTATTATCTACCAGAATTCTGGTGTGTAGATATGGAACCACTGACGGTATGTGCATTAAATGCAGGGGTTCCAGAAAACCCGGCGACTTAGAGAAGAAGAGTTCGAGTCTACATGGGCAAAGCTGTTGGGGTAGCAGCGGTTGCAGTGGAAGACATTTATCTGTTTTAAGTTTTCATTTCAGTTATTGCTTTATGTACCCCTTATTTTGAAAAAGAACTTTTGTTCTGGTTTTCTTTATTATTAATGGATATTTTATTTCTTTAATCATTTGATGGTTTGGATAAGAAATAATAGTCATATCTATTCTGGTACATTAGATAGCAATACATGAATGATGAATCCTTAAGTCTACCACGATGCAACAAACCGTTATATTTAACTTGTTTTACTTATTAGATGTATTTCTCTTGTCAATCATTATACTTGTGAATTCTTGAACATGGTAGTATCTATTCAAAAGGGATTCAAAAGGTCGAAATTGATTTGATCAATTATGGTTGGAGGAATGGACCTCCCGACCTAAGAATCGATCTTGAAAGATGATACAACTAAGTTAACCTTTCTGATAAAGGATGGAATTCAGACAAGTATAGGAAATGATTTATGGTTAATGCGGTATGTGTAATTAGAGAAGGTACGAGTCGTTCTTTCAAGAATACTCGAAGATGGATTGGACTACTTGCTGTGCCATAAAGGCGGAGTGTTTTCAACACAAAGCCACTATGGGGATCCTTCAAAGTATATCCATTTGTAGCCTGCGACCTGATCGCGGAGGCTATCACCTATCTAAATAACACATAGCATAAATCAAAGATTGAGATTAAGTCTCAAGCGCATGCACTGATGTGTAGACATGGTGTGTCAGGAATGAGAAATGGGATTCTAATGGTAAAAGAACAAGTTTGTTCGGAACTACCTATGTTCTATGGATATTTCTGGACACAACGGCACATTCTATGTGGTTGTAGAATATCCTAGAAGAACAAGTAATTGTATGTTCAATAGTACTACGAACCAGAAGGGTGTTCTCGCCCGGTTCATAGAGGAAAAACTATTAGATGAACTACAATGCCCTAATTGACAAAGTACTTTAAAATGAGGAAAGGGAAAGACTGAGAACCAGCCTGACCGAGTAGTAGTACACCACTAACTGCACCTAATGTTGTTACTGTTATACACCGGAACGCCATTGCAGTGGGAGGTTGTTAAGCAACCAGAGATGTTCATAAGACTGGAGGATTTTTTGAACTCTGGATCCAGTATACATGAAATCGATCCCTAGGTCTGCATAGGAATTTGCGAAGAAGGTGTGTTAGAGACGTAATGGAAACAAAGGTGGTGTTTCTCGGAATTTTGTGTAGATAACACTTTGTCATTGGCGACAATGTGAAAATGTTGTCAGACATAAAATAGAGGTTGTCTAAATGAATCGAGGTATAAGATTAAGATGAAGTTGGATCATGTTCTTAGAAATCTTTCGATCTCTGGATAAGGACATTTGTACTTCTCTTAAGATATCTTATACGATTATGGTTTGTTTTAAACATGCACAATTCTGAGAAAGGTTATTGCCTTTCGGGAACAGAATATATCTATCTAAAGGTGTGTGTTTCGAACACATGAAGGAGATAGATATGGACAAAGCAGTTACCTACACTTCTTGTGTAGAGAGCTTTGTAGATGCAATATTGAAAAACCAGAACCTGATATCAACTATGCGGTTAGCGTAGTGGGAGGATATCAAAGTAATCTAGACAAGAGATGTGCGGATGTTTTAATAGTACTTGCAAAAGTACTAGACATTAAGCAAGACGAGATCTTCTTTGATTACATGTTCTCAGATCTCAAATCAAAGAAAGACCAGTGTAAGTCGATATCAGGCTATGTGCTCACTTTTAGAAGAGGTGGAACCTAAAAGATGAAAGAGTGATAAGCGTAATGCTTCTCGGACTCTATCCGAATAGCAGCCTCAGAGGCAGCGGAAGTTTTGGTTAGGTTCCGGAATGACCTCTGAACTTGGATATGACTCTTGGTTCACCAAAGGCTATGTACATAGCGGTGCATGGAGAACTGGAAGAAGTCATAAGTTCGAAAAGTGATGATAACACATAGAGCAAGTACCACCTGATACGAATCATCGTCGAGGGAGACGACGTAGTAGTCACCAAGATAACTTCAGAGCGGCAACCTAGAGTGCTCACTCACATAGTACTCGGAAGTACACCTTAAGCACGTGATGAGTATGGGAACCGGGAGTTTGGAGGAAATGACTAGACCTTAGTACAAGTGGGAGATTGTTGGAGTTGTGTACTTAATGTCTAGATTTAAGTAACGATAAACTCCCGATCATAGCATTTAATCTATTTAATTAATAAACAATTATTTGCATTTAATTATTTATAATAAAATATATGCAAATCATAGTTCTGGATTTTATACGTTGTAGTTAGTATGGTGCTGCATGGGCGCACAGAAGATCATACTATCGGTTACTCGTATTTAATCGAACAGTTGCTCACGACCTAGATGGACACGAACTAATCCATCGGTATAGTCGTTGTGTGAGAGAGAAAATAATTTATCTTAATTATTTTATCACACTTGTACACTTGGTGTATTGGGCGGATCAGCTTGAGATTTATTGATTAGGATTGCCTTGGATAATCAATTTAAATCTCGGAGTATTTTATTCTTAATCCCCGATATTATTGCGGGTGTGTATATTTAATATTAGAGACTTTGATTTTCCAAAGGAATTAACCGATTTAATTATTGGGTTAATTACCGGTAAAGTTGGGTCGCTATATTTTATATACGACATGCCGTGAATACTTGACGGGAAAGTGTATCCCGGAAGGGTTGATAATATCCCCGAGATGAGTTCATAAGGAATTATTGTGTAAACCTCATGAGTGGATTCGTTCCGCACAATAATAAAAGTTGAACGGTACTAGTCTCGGATATAAGATATGAATATTATTTATTGAGCAATAAATAAATTTATTCATGGATATTTAAATCTTAAATACACGGAATAAATAATACTAATCGGAGAAATATTATTTGATATAATTTGGATTAATATTGGGAGTGCAATTTTATTTATATAGTGGAAAATAAATAAAATTTAATATTGATAAGGATTAATGGATTTGGGTTGGACCCAATTTAATCTTCAATATTTAGAAGCCCAATATTTATTCTCCTTATGATCCCCTACGTAGCCTATATAAGCACTACATGGTCTTCACTTTTCAAGAGAGAATTAATTGACCTACGCCAATCATAAAGTCTTGAGAGTGAGGAAGATCCATAGGAATCCGATAGATCGTCGCCCACACGACGTTCGGACGAAGTGCTAGGAATACGCGGGAAGGTCGCAAGGTCATCAACAAGATTCGTTTCTCCGTACAACGAATCGAGGTAATAATCGAGAAACCCCCTTCTTGATTAATTGTGTCGTTTAATTGTGATGTATACATGAACAAGACGATCCGGGAAAGCGTCGAGACCGGGATACGGGGATCTCGTGATCCCCGTCGGGATCGAAAGGGGCGGCCGAACCCTAGGGTTCGACCGCCGGTACCACGCGCCGAAAGGGGAGCCCCGGCTGGACGCCGGGGCACGCGATCGACTTCGGTCGATCGCTGGGGTGCCACGGGCTGGTGCCGTGGCGGACCCCAGCCGCCCCTTCGACGGCGGCGCGTCGGAAGCAAGCCCTCGGCCGAAGCCGAGGGGCGATCGAGCCCGTGAGCTCGATCGCGGGTCGCTGCGGGGATAACCCGCAGCTGCCTCGTGCGCGCTACGGGTGTTCCCGTAGCGGATGCGCACGGGGCTGACCCCGTGCGAGCAGCGAGTCAGCGACTCGCTGCGGGGCTGCTACGAGCAGCTCCGGGGATCGCGCGAGCGATCCCAGCGATCGTCGAGGACGATCGCGAGCCCTTCGCGGGGGCTCGGCTGGGCGCACGCAGCCTTCGTGCTTCGTTGGGCGTTCGGTCGGGCCCCGGCTCGTGAGGCGGTTCGCGTTCGTGGATCCGACTCGTGGGAGAAAATCGGCTGGGGGCGGGCTGCGTGTCTTCGGGCGCGTAGTCTCCAAAGGTCGAACTCCTGCGGATGAGTCGGGGATCCAATCTCCGGCGATCTAGGGTTTCGGTCGGGTTATCGGTTCCGCAATTTTTGATAGCCCGGGACATCGAATCCCAGCTAGCTTCCCTTTAAGTACTCGGCACATTTCAAGCTCCTTTCTTGATTTCAAATTATGCTCCCGTAGTTCAGAAACAACGGAGTTCGACTCGCACAAGCCACGCTCAAGAAGACTGTTTTCTGCATTTAACCCATTTGCGGTTTCTAATAAAATCCCCATGGCATAAATTCAATACAGACATTGCATAGTCTTTGGCTATAATCTCCGACCAGAAATCCTCCAGCATTGTCCTAATCGACCCTTTGGATTCATGAAACAGCGACTTCATGCTGAAGAAATCACTAGACACGGACTTCCATCTCATTCTCCCCTTCTTCATACAAATCTTGAAACCTATATGTTTCATTGTAAAATAATTATATATACAAAGAGAGCTTTTAAAAGTAGAACTGCACAAGGCACATTACGTTTACGTACCAACACTTACTTCCGAACTTGGTCTAAGAGCGTGATGTTTTCAACGGCAAAACGTGTCACTTCGGGATTTTTATCAACTCTTTCTCTCAAAAGCTGATTTTCCTCAGAAAGTGCTCTCACTAAATAATTGTCCATCGGCATCATCCCCACAAGAACAGACTCCATTCTTTGAATTTTGTCTTCTCTAAACTTCAACATCATCTTCCTGCATCTCGTGTCCTCTTCTCTTTGATTAACCTACAATGTCAAGACAGTAGAGTTCAAGACATGTATAAATATATCATGCCTTCTTTTCTATCACTAAGAGAGAGGCGAGAGAAATACCAGACGATTTAATTGCTGGATTTCAACTTGAAGCGGTTGAACCGTAATTTCTGCCATTCGTTCCGTCCTTAAGGCCCCAGCAAGTGTAGTTTCCAAGGATTTTAACTGTAAATAAAATTATATTACCGGAAAAATAAATACTGGAGTATTTTTCAAGAAAACAAACAATGAGTAAAGTGGGCCACATGTTACCTGTTTATTCGACACTCTTACAACTCAGTTTTCTTTTCCAGGTGTCCTTTCACTGTAATCATCATCATCCTCATCCTTGAGATGTGAATCTATAACTGGCACACCAAAGGCCAATGATCGAGTAACCTTTTCACGTTTGATGGCAGAAAGTTCCTCCTGTACCAACAAGAAATACAAGTTTCACTTATGTGTTAGTACAAATTACTACTGTATCATAAAAAAAAATACAATACTATTTTGACCTTTAATAACTGTATCTGAGGTTTCAATGCCACGACGTCCCCTGACGAGTCCTCATTAATGACAGCCTGGAATAAGTCCATCCGATATAAAAGGTAAAATATATGAAGTATGTAATGCAAACTATATGGATTTTTTAATAAAATTACTGAAAATCAAATATGGAAAGTTTGTCGAGTAGGGTTTTCATAATATGGGAAGAACATCTTTTCATTGATTTCAGTTCATCGTCTTACAGCGGCGCTATCAAAGCGGATTATATAGGGAGTCAAACCCATCAATCAAACCCTAGCTACAGAAATTAATACAATAAATATAATCCTAAAATAAAAGCGTGCCGGCATCTGGGAGACAGCTAAAATAAAACGCGTCTATTAAACAATACGACGTCGTCTTATCTCAATTGTAAATCCATCATCATACGACGTCGTCTGGGTTCAAATTAGGGCGAGTAGATTGGGGCTGAGATTATGGCAAGTAATTTGGGGATAGAATCCCTAATTATGCATGGGGTTTATTACCCCCCGCAATCCGAACGCCGGCAAGGGAGAAATATTCAGTTTGTTCCGAAGACGGAGGAAGGATTGGATAGACAAGGGTTTGGTGAAAATATCGGCCGCCTGATCAAAAGCTGGAATGTGGTGAATTTGAACTTTGTTCTGCTGAACCTTCTCACGAATGAAATGTAGGTCGATTTCAATATGTTTCGTTCGTGCTTGAACGACAGCATGACGAGACATATGTATGGCACTGGTATTGTCAACCCATAGAATAGGAGGTGAAGAAGAGTTGAAGAGGAGTTCCCGGAGAAGGGACTGCAACCAGGAAATTTCAACAATGGCAAGGGCAATGCCACGATACTCGGATTCAGCACTAGATCGTGACACGGTCTGCTGTTTCCTGGAGCTCCAGCTGAGCAGATTGGGGCCAAGAAAGACACAGAAACCAGACGTGGATTTCCGGTCATCATGGTCAGAGGCCCAGTCAGCGTTTGAGAAAGCATTGAGGTGCAAGGAGCAAGATTTTTGAAGAATGAGGCCATGATTTGGGGTTCCAGAGATGTACCTTAATAACCTCTTGACAGCCCGGAAATGAACATCAGTGGGTGCTTGCATAAATTGGCTAAGTTTATTCACAGCAAATTGAATGTCAGGCCGAGTGAAGGTTAAATATTGAAGCCCTCCAATGAGTTGTCTGTAGAGAGTAGGTTCAGTCATTGGGGTGCCCTCAGACTTGGTTAAAGAGTGGGAACTGACCATAGGTGTGGGGGTTGATTTAGCATGTAATAAACCAGCTCTAGCAAGAAGTTCCTGGATATATTTAGTTTGAGTAAGGAGGATACCATCTGGAATATAGTGAACCTCAACTCCCAGAAAATAATGAAGGGGTCCAAGATCTTTAAGAGAGAAGGTAAGAGATAACTTATGAATAGTTTCATCAATGAGTGAGATGGAACTGCCAGTTAGTATTATGTCATCAACATAAACTAACAGAAAAATGGACCCTGTAGGAGTTGATTTTATGTAAAGGCTAGAGTCAGCCTTTGAACCATGGAACCCTAAGGAGTGCAGTGTGGTTTTCAAGGTGTCAAACCAGGCCTTAGATGCCTGTTTGAGGCCATAGATGGCCTTGTTTAACTTGCAAACATGGTCAGGTTTGGAAGGATTCTCATCCTGGTGGTTGTGTCATATAGATAGGTGTAGAGCTGTCAAGGGTACCATTTAAGAAGGCATTGTCAATATCTATCTGTCTGAGGGGCCATCCTTTAGAAAGAGCAATGGAAATAATGAGTCTAATAGTGGTTGGTTTGACCACAGGGCTGAAGACTTCATGATAGTCAATACCTGCCAATTGACTAAATCCTTTAGCCACTAGTCTGGCCTTATGCTTTAGGATGCTGCCATCAGAGTTCTTTTTGAGTTTAAAAACCCATTTTGAGCCAATGAGGTGTTGATGAGGATTGGGAGGCACAAGATCCCAAGTGTTGTTAGATATGAGGGCTGCATGCTCATGATTCATAGCTGATAGCCAAGGTTTGCTCAAAAGAGCCTGTTTATAATTTGTGGGCTCACTATCTGAGGAAGAAGGGCTAGCAGATAGAAGGGCTGAAAGGTATGATTTGGGTTTGAAGACACCTGCCTTTGCTCTAGTAACCATGTGATGAACATTATCAGAAGTGGAAGGTTGAGTTGGTGGCATTAAAGTATCTGGTAAATGGTTGACATTGTCACTGGCAGTTGTATCAGTGAGATTGGGGACAAGAGTGTCATTATCAGAGGGATCAGAAGATTGGCTAGAAGCTGAGGCAGGGTCAAAGTCTGGTGAATTATCAGTTGGAATTTCTGGTATTTCTGAAGAAGAAGGATGCAAGTGATGTGAGAAAGGGCAAGATTGTATTGGTGCAGAGGGTGATCCCTGAGGTGTGGTGATTTTTTGGAGAGCTGGAAATACACCCTCATTAAAGATTACATGCCTGTTAAAGATGATTCTTCCATCAGAAAGTAACAACTTATAACCTTTATATTGGTTGCTATAACCAAGAAAAATGGATGATGAGGATCTATACTCCAATTTATCTGAGTTGTAAGGCCTCAATAAGGGAAAAGCCTCACATCCAAAGGCTTTGAGGTAGGAGTAGTCTGGTTGTTTGTTGAAGAGAAGATGAAAAGGGGTTTTGAACTGAATAGGAGATTGTGGAATTCTGTTAAGTAAATGAACAGAGGTAGCAAAGGCATCCTCCCAGTGAGCTTTGTTCAAACCAGAATGAGAGAGCAAGGATAAGCCAGACTCCACAATGTGTCTGTGCTTTCTCTCAATAGCCCCATTCTGCTCAGGGGTATAGGGGCATGAAAGTTGGTGTTGAATACCAGAAGCATCAAGAAGCCCTTTTAAAGGCATATACTCAGAGCCACCATCACTTCTTAGAATCTTTATCTTCCTGCTAAACTGATTTTCAACTAGAGATTTAAAATGAATGGATGCTTGTTGAGTATTAGCTTTAGACTTCAGGAAATAAATCCATACATACTTAGTATAATCATCTAAGAAAGAAACATAATAATTACTTCCATAGATGGAGGTAATGGGGGCAGGGCCCCATAAGTCTGTGTGGATAGTATGTAAAGGTGTTTTAGTGTGGGTAACACTGGTGTTTTAGTGTGGGTAACACTGGTAGGAAAAGGTAATTTGTGTGCCTTAGCTTGTTGACAATTAGAGCAAAAATCAAAAACATCCTTATTAACATAAGGAATCTGACATAAGTTCAAGGCCCTCTTTGTGTTTTGAAGAGATGGGTGACCCAATCTCTTGTGCCAAAGTTCAAGGCTCATAGAAGGTTTAACATTACAATTAAAAATGCTAAAAGGTTCAGAATTCAAAAGTGCAGAATTAAAAATAGCATGATGAACACTTGAGGTTGATGACTTGAGCTGACTGTGACTTGGATCAGGCTTCACTTTCTCCAGATGGAAGGTGTAGAGACCATTGTTAAGAGTCCCTTGCAGAAGGACCTCCCCTGTGACTTGGTCCTTGACAACACAAAAATGTGGGTGAAACTCAAAGAATACTTTGTTATCAAGGGCAAACTTACTAACACTGAGTAAATTCTTAGCTATAGCAGGCACATGGAGAAGATTTTTGAGATGAAAAATATTTGAATGATTGGTGGATTCTGATTTAGAAGCAGTGACCATAGCCTTACCAGTGTGATTAATGTCAAGCCCCATGCCATTTTCAACTGTCAGTTTGTTTCCTCCCCCATACTCAGAGCCAATACTGAGATTAGACAGGTCATTTGTCACATGGTGTGTGGCACCTGAGTCTGGATACCAGGAGGCCTCAGAGACATTCTCAGCAGAGCTATAGTGAGCAGAGCTATTGGACTGACCCATGCTGTTGTTCTGACTTGCTTGGCTCTTGTTATCTGAGTTTTGATTCCTCACAAAATCAGGGTTGAACCTGTGATAGCATTTTTCTGCTGAATGATTTGAATAGCCACAGATCTGACAGAATACCCTGTTGTTATTGTTGAATCTTCCTCCTCTACCCCTATAAGAGCCTCTGCCTCTATTGTTGTTTGAACCATTTGCTCTACCTCTGTTAGAATCTGAACCCCTTCCTCTAGCATAGGTGAGGTTGGCATTAGCAATGGTGTCTGAGGCAGCTGTTGCCTCCAGTCTGCTCTCATAGGTAAGCAAGAGTGAGGTGATATCCCTCATGGTAAAAGCATCACCCTTGGCTGTTACTGTGATGACCACAGCATCATACTCACTCCCTAGTCCTCCAAGAACATACATCACTTGGTCCATTTCATTCATTCTTTCTCCTGCACTTGTGAGTGCATCACAGCAAGCCTTGACTTTGTTGAGGTAGTCCCTCATACTCATTCCCCTCTTTTTCAAATTCTGGAGCTCCAATCGATATTGCATCTTTCTTGCTGTGGTTTGACTTGAGAAGTTGGTTTCAAAGGCTTGCCAGATCTGATGTGTGGTGTTTAGGCCAACCACAGAGATGAGAATAGGCTCAGAAAGAGATGACAAGATCCAACTCGTGAGAAGCTGATCTTGTCTCTGCCAAGGTGCATAGTTGGGGTTTAGCACAACAGATCCCTCTTCATCTGCCACGATGTATTTTCTGGGCTCTGGTTTTTCACCATTGATGTAAGATTCAAGGCCATGGCCTTTAATGGCAGCCAAGATCTGCTGTTTCCAGATGAGGAAATTGCTATCATTTAGCTTTATAGACACTAGTTGATGGTTGAGCTGAATCGGGCTTGAAGACTCCTTATCCTGAGACTCGCCCATTGATACAGACATTTTAACAATGAGGATCGATAGCCAAGAAAACAGGCTTTTTAAAATCGCTCTGATACCATAATAAAATTACTGAAAATCAAATATGGAAAGTTTGTCGAGTAGGGTTTTCATAATATGGGAAGAACATCTTTTCATTGATTTCAGTTCATCGTCTTACAGCGGCGCTATCAAAGCGGATTATATAGGGAGTCAAACCCATCAATCAAACCCTAGCTACAGAAATTAATACAATAAATATAATCCTAAAATAAAAGCGTGCCGACATCTGGGAGACAGCTAAAATAAAACGCGTCTATTAAACAATACGACGTCGTCTTATCTCAATTGTAAATCCATCATCATACGACGTCGTCTGGGTTCAAATTAGGGCGAGTAGATTGGGGCTGAGATTAGGGCAAGTAATTTGGGGATAGAAACCCTAATTATGCATGGGGTTTATTATTTTTCAATGTAAAATATAAAGAAGCTTACATTGTTTTGAATCAGTTTTGCACGTTGAGCGAACTTTAAAGTGTTCAACGTTTCAGCTGCTGAGCTGCAGACGATGTAATCAGAGTTAAAGTGCACTCCAAAATGAAAATGAAAAAATCCGAGCGGGTAAAAGTATTTATACTATACAATATAGAAGGGCTGACATTAGCTATTATCATTGTTTTTGAGTTCCCGCCCAGAGAGTCATGTTCGTTTTAACCATAAAGGGAGTAAATTTAATACTCCTTGTGATAATATAATATAGATTTATGTAAATTAATAATGCACCTGAAGGAGAAATGTCAATCTCGAATCTCTGTAAGGAATATGTCTTGACTTTCCGTTTGCTACGTCCGCTAAGACCATAATTACATGACTGCAGGAAAAACAAATAAGTTTGATTGTCGATTTATAATGGAAAGTGAATAAACGAAAATATATTTCAGCAACGTCAGTACCCCAACGTTGACAGCGATTTATTAATATTCGCAGCTTCTTTAAGCCGTTCACCCTCAGCGCCAGAAAGACTTTTGCCTATTGGAAATGACAACAAAAAAAATATTGTAACTCCTCCAGCAAGGCATGTTTTTTGTATCCGAAAGTTGAGCTATGAAATAATAATAATAATACCTTTCGGACCCAGCAAGGTCAACAAGGTTCAGCCTCGCAAACCGGAAGTTTGTAGCAGAAACTTTTTCCCACGTACTCTCAATCACACGTGTAAACACACTGTGTGAACGGCTGCTTTCTCTGTTCATATTTGTAGCAACAACTTTTCTGTTCGAAACACCCTAAAGCATAAAAACAAAAATATAAACAACTAAAACAAGAATGAATGATAATCTACATTAAACAAG
Source organism: Euphrasia confusa (assembly GCA_954870475.1). Classification (NCBI taxonomy): domain Eukaryota; kingdom Viridiplantae; phylum Streptophyta; class Magnoliopsida; order Lamiales; family Orobanchaceae; genus Euphrasia; species Euphrasia confusa. Next base: position 16,345,028 of record OX940957.1, on the reverse strand, counting down.
ATAAAAGCTAAATAGCCACCTGAGTCAAAAGCTGAAGAATGTCTCCCACTGTGTGAGCCTCGAATTCTGATAGATTCTCGACGTAGACTCCTTTCTTCATATCCTCACGCAACTTTAATAAATAGAGAAAATTCATGAACATGTGAGAAAATGGACTAACGAGATAAAATGCTGGAGCAAATTCACTTTATTAGAGAATGGAGGTAACTACCATCAAGTTTGTGGACGAAGGATCAAGAAGATCGGTTATTTGTTCATTATGAATCTCGAGAAAAGAGCACTTGCAGTTGTACTTTAAGAGTTCATCTCGCTGGGTTTCGTCTTCCTATAAGAGAAATGAAAAGCGATTATGATTTGCATCATAAAAATAATTTCATCAAGGCAAGTAAACTAGTAAATAGAATCAAAGATTACCGCTCTAATTCTTGCAAACAAATATTCAAATATTCGAGGAGTCGTTCTGCGGTTAGGACTAGGCTTCACTTCAAGTTCTTCTATCTCACCGAGCTGAGCATCGTATGAGTCTTGCCACTGCCAGCCTACATTACATCATTTATTAGTCGGTAAGGTTCAATGTCGAGAAAAAAAAATAGGAAACTTCGCACACGCTCCATTTTTAAGCATTTACCTGCCCATATGCAAAAAAACAACTATTGTATCCCGGCAAGCAATTCTCCACCATGGGCAGACCAACCATCCTAAAAAGCGTCTCATGCACAACGTAAAAGCATCAGTCGGCCCCACTCTATCACTACTCATTAGCGTAATAAACAATGAAAATTATATACACACACATGCTACATGATCATACATAAATCGAGTCTCCGGTGATGCTTTGTCCACTATCCTGCTTCAAGCATCTATTGTATCCAAAACTGCTCTTCTACATGTTATTCAACGGCCTCACTCTTATCAAAACCTAATAAAAAGAAAAAATTATTTCGAAAACAAAAGAGGCCGCAACGATGAAGTAATTTTTTTACATTTAAAAAAAAAAAACTCACTTGCACATTGTGTTCCATCCAGAATGATGCTCCCTTTAGATAATGCAGCATTGTTAACAATTTGGGGGGCACCCATGTTAGACACCGACCGATACACGCTACTGAAACTAAAGCTTGCTCACGCTCTTCGTCTGTGTGTTTTGGGCCGAATTACACTCCCTCGATCCTCCCCTATTAGAACCCGGAGTATTAACATTCGAAAATAACCTGCCCTCCTCTTCCTTCTGAGCTGCCCAATTGAACCGCTGCTTCGACATTGTCCCTTGTTTCTCGGGCGTTCGGATGAGTCGGGGTTCTGTTGACTTTGTTGGGCGGCTTGAACCCACTTAAGTCGTGGTCCGACATTCTCTTCGGATTCAATTGTGTTCATCAGAGGGGGCCTAGAGGGATCCATGCTGATTTGGGAGTTGGGCGAAATTTGGACTCAAATGTCCAATTTGCCACCAGTTTCAGCTCCAACAATAGAAGAAATGGACTCAAATCCTAACTCAATTTAAAGTTTGTGAATAGTATGCCCTTGGGGCCTGCCGTGTTCCGGAAGGTCATGCCTATTGCAACAAAGCCGGCTGCCTCGTTGGCGATTAATGTGGCAGTGAGGCTCGTCTCGATCCCTTGTATCCCTTTGTTCTTGTCTCCGGTCACGATGGTTTTTCCGATGCCGTATCCGTAGATGAGTATGTTGGGAGTCTATCACGACGTGCTCGTTGTAGACTCCCGCCTTCACTTGGATCACAAATCGGCCTTGGTGGTTGGGAGGGTAGGCAGCCACCTCCTCGACAATGGTCTTGTACTGCCCGCTGCTATCCTTGGCAACCACCACATCTGCCTTCATCGAGGCTAGTGTGTTGTGATTTCAATGAATGAAGAGAGTGTGTTGTAACAAGCTAGTGTGTTTGTTTCTGTTGTTTATGACTCGAATCGAACGCAAAAGAGGTCAAAATCGCCGAAGGAGGTTTCGGCGGGCGCCGGAGAAGTTTCGGCGACCGTCGAAAATCAAGAATTGGGGCTGGGCAATTTTCGGGGTGTTCGGCGCCCGCCGATGGAGTTTCGGCGCCCGCCGAATGTTTTCCGAGACCGCCGAATGAGAAATGGCCGTTTTGTCCAGCGGGATTTTTCTGCGCAGTTTGCGCTGGGTCATTTGGCTTTTTGCACTAGGATTTTTGCGTGGGTTTATTTAATTACGGAATTAGAATTATATGAATTATAATTCTATTCCTTATTTATTTAGTAGTTATAAATTAGGAAAATGATTTATTCCTAATTCTAATTGTTACCAATTTCATAAGTTTGCTACACCTATAAATTGAGGTTCTCCAGTAGACGAAAATCATAGAGTGCAATAGATCATAGAGTCAATTGTAAGCCTCAACGATGTAGTGGATTTCTTTCTTCCCGTGGTTTTTCCCGTGTTTTGGGTTTCCACGTAAATTGTGTGTTCGTTCTTTTCGTTTATCGTTTTCTTCACATCTCATATATATTTCGAGAGTCGTGGGCGATTTAGTTTTCAATATTCGCAACAAGTGGTGTCAAGACATCGTAAAAGCACAACAAGTGGTATCAGAGCTAGGTTACGATCCTGTGACCTGTTATCAAGAGCTTTCGTGGGGATCCCGGATGGGGAATCCATACAAGGCGGGCGTTGCGGATATTGGTGTTTCTAGATCTAGGTGGAGCTCGAGAATATTTTGGGAGATGGCGACGATGGTTGATATTCAGTGTTAGATCGGAACACGTGGTTCTCTTCATGGCGATTCAAAGTCGAGTTGGTTCAGTGGTTCTAATCAACATGGATCTTGATGATGCGTTGCTGGGGCATGGACGATGTCAAGCGCGATAGAGCCATAAGAGAAGGTATGGAAGAATAGAAAGGTGAGGTATAATTGCACTCTATCCCTCCGGTGATTTGTTTCATGCGGTCGCGGCTTTGTGATCGAGGGAGACGATGAAGGAGGCTTTGAGTAGTGAAAATCCGGGGGAATATCTTGGTGTCCAGGGTTGGGCAAAGATGAAGAAATTCCAGGGGGTTTGTCATTACCGAAAGAAACGGGGCGTGGTGAAAATCTAGGTGAATTTCTTAATGTTCAAGGTGGAGCATGGAAGAAATTCTAGGGGGTTTGTCACCACTGCAAGGAAAAGGGCCACGTGAAGAGGGATTGTCAGGCCCTGAAGAATCGGAGAAAGGAATCGAAGGTGGCCGATTCCGGAGAAGGAGGTTTCATCGATGGGGAACTCCTGGTTGTCTCTGGTTTGGGGAACGTGTGAGGGGTGGATCTTGGATTCTAGATGTTCGATGGTGTCGATGGATCGGTGGTCATGGGGCATGATACATCGTGTGATACGCGGCATGGGAACTGTAACGCCCCGTTTTCGTTTTGTAAAAAAAATCGCAGCGAAAAGTATTTAAAATAAATAAAAAAAATAATTTTAAAAGGTTTTTGGTAAAGTGCGGGGGTTAAGAAACAAATAAAATAAGTCGTCAAAACAAGTATTTTCTTCGAAATAAAACTAGTCATTCAAACATGAAAACACGTTTCAAAAAGTCGAGCATAAATAACAGTCTAAGTCAAAGACATTACAAAAGTGGAAGTCAAGTTTAAACAAAACCAATAAACGATAAAAAGTGATGTCACACTGTGCCATGCCCATCACACTCCTCCAAGTCTCCAACCGTACCTAAAAACATGTCGTTGATTGGGGTGAGCTCAACGTGCTCAGCAGGGAAAGATTCATCTAAAAAATAACACAATAATCATTATACGAACATATAATCGATATAGCATGAATAAACACATAGTCATATCATAGCATGTATTACACAACCCTTGTGCGGAACAAGTCCGATGACCGGTGAAGATCACAGACCCTTAAGAGGATCACAGGCTATGTAATAAGTTTCAACCCAAACGCGGAACAAGTCCGATGACCAAATAATAGATCACAGACCCTTAAGAGGATCACAAGCTAAAACATTTAATCATTTGTAAATTCAAGCATACAATCACGTGCAACATACATTGAAATACAATGTTATAAAAGAGATGAAGAAACCCCTACCTCTTGAAGCGTGTGCGACCCTAGCTCAACTCGACTCCTAAGCTCTTCCTAAGCTTCTATGCTCGTCCTATCCCCAAATGCTCGACTCCTACCAAGGCACATCTAATAAATTAGTATATGAAGTTTATGAATATTTGTCTTAGTGTACGAATATTGTGTAAATAAAATATATTAATATATATATATATAGTAAATATAATTAATAATTATAATGCATATGGATTTAATGAATTTGGGCTAGAATATAAATAAGTAGTGGGCTAGTATTAAATGTTTAGTGTGGGCTTGAACTTGGAAGGAATTGGGCTTGGAAAAATAAACGTGTATTTGGGCTACTCGTTCGTGCTACCCTAATTATAATAAGTTCGTGTGTGAACAAACTTTCGTGCCATCATCTCAACGTTTCTGGAGTAATTAATGATACAAAATATGATCACATGAAAGAATAATAGAAATTCTTATATTATAATCTTAACCATATAACCACGATTTCTGAATTCAATCTAAAAAATATAAATGAATAATTAATTAAGATTGTTATATAATTGATGTTATATATATATTTTTTTAGAATTTATATATCCCGCGCATCTGCGCGGGCAGGTGTTACTAGTTAATCAAACTCTACCCAACACAAACATAACCCAACCCATTAACAAACCCATCCCCAAACCCCTACTTCAATGCTCGATCAAACCAAGATGTATTAGTGATCATGTTCATGTCTCATTCCAATTTTCATTTTAAATCGTTACCTGATTGGCGCTCCATTATTTAATTCATGGAAAATAACATATTATATTAATTATACGATTCTTTTTATAAATATAATTATAATTTCAATTCATAATACCGTATAAAATCTAAGAATAAAATCAAATTGTTATTATTTATTACTATGCATAATTTGAATTAAATTGCCATATTTCGGTTAGTAAGAATAAATTAACAAAAATATGGATTTAGAATTTAAGAAAATAGGCTGGGAAGAAAAAAAATGGTTTGGTCGTATTATTAAGGAGAGAAATCCCCAAATTCCCTCCTCCTTTTCATCGCTACAACGGAGCAAGAACAGAGAGGTGGCCTGAGTTCATCAGCTGCGAAAAATATTGGAGCACGGTCGAGGACAAACGACGAGGCGCGGCGGCCTTCGTCTCCGGCAGGGATGAGGCTCGATTTCGATATCTACACAGCGGGTCGGCGTCTCGACGGGGTTAGGGTTCCGCCTCCGGCCTCTGCGACGAACGGCGTCAATCGGGGTTGGTGTCCGGTGATGTGGCGTGGATCGGTACGTTCAAGGCTCGGCTCGGCTTGGATCAAACGGATCCGGCAACCGTGGGTCGTGGCTTGGCGTCGGAGCTCCGGTGGCTTGGTTGGTCTGGAGTTGCCGGCGTCGGCGTCGGCATGGTGTTTCGGTGAAGGCCTGGAGAGGGCTTCGTTCGGGTCGACTTTGAAGCTATGAAACGGGCCTGAAAAGGGTGAACGAGCTTGGTACGGGGCTGAGGTTTTGGGGCTGATTTGGATTGGGATTTAGATGGTTATTTGGGGTTGGGATTCATGGTGTATGTATGCATATGTATGTGTGTACGTGTGTGTTTTTGTGTGAAAGAAAAAGAAAACATGGAGAGAGGGAGAAGATGGATACGATACCTTCTGTGAAAAATGTGAGATGTGAGTGAGAGTGTTGTGAGGTGTGTTTTGAAAAGGGGTTTACTTTTCTTATTTTTGGCATGAATTCAAACATTGACCTTGTTTCTAAAAGTAAAATCTAAGGAAAGACCATTTTTGGTGTAAGATTTGCCGGTAGTGAGAAGGAGGTAGCTTGTGCATATGGATTGGTTTGGCAGTAGAAAAATTGTGTGGGATTTGTTTTATTGTAGAAGGATTGTGTTGGGTGCAGTAGAAAAAATAACAAAAATGTATTAATTCTTACATTTATTTTATTTTATTTGTTTAGCTTTAACTTAATAAAATTAATAATTTATTTTTATTTGTTAAAACCAACATTTTTTTTTATATTATATTATTAGAGTATTAAAATTATTTAAATAGTTTCAAATGGGTAATAATAATATTATTAGAGAGTGGTTGTTATTTAATTAATTATGATTAGTGAAAATTTTAAACGAGCTTAGGGGATTACTAACTATCAATTGTAAAATCGAGACTCAGGTGCTACAACACTACCCCTCTTAAAAGAAATTTCGTCCTCGAAATTCGAAATCGTACCTGTAGTAACGAAAGTTGGGTACTTAGCGCGAAATTCTTCCTCGTTCTCCCACGTGGCCTCACTCTTTCCGTGACGCTTCCATTGTACTTTGACGAGAGTTACGTCCTTGTTTCTCAAGTGATGAACCTTTCGGTCCAATATTTTTTCCGGAGTCTCCTCGTAAGTCAAATCCTTCCTGACATCCAATTCGTCATAACTCACGACATGGCCTGGATCGTGCACATACTTCCGAAGCATCGAAACGTGAAACACATTGTGCACTCCAGACAGGTTTGGCGGCAAAGTCAACTCATAACCAAGTTCTCCAATCCTCTTGAGAACCTCAAATGGTCCGATGAAACGTGGTTTCAACTTCCCTTTTTCTCCGAACCTAACTATTCCCTTGACTGGCGCTACCTTTAGAAACACGTTATCACCAACTTCAAAGTGTAACTCCTTCCTCCTTCGATCAGCATACGCCTTCTGTCTATCCTGAGCCATCTTGATTCGACTCTGAATCGTTGCAATATGCTCAACTGTTTGCTGAACTAACTCAGGTCCCAAAATTTTCTTCTCACCCACTTCATTCCAGTATAACGGGGATCTGCATTTCCTCCCGTACAAAGCTTCATACGGTGCCATACCAATCGTCGCTTGGAAACTGTTGTTGTAAGCAAACTCAACTAACGGTAAAAGCGTCTCCCATTGAGTTCCAAGATCAAGCACACATGTTCGTAGCATATCCTCCAAAATTTGGATCGTCCTCTCCGACTGTCCATCGGTCTGTGGGTGATATGCCGTACTAAACTTCATTTTCGTCCCCAGGGCACTCTGCAAACTCTTCCAAAAGTTCGAGGTAAACCTCGTATCTCTGTCTGACACTATAGAAACTGGAACTCCATGCAACTTGACAATCTCCCGAATGTAGATCTGAGCATACTGCTCCATAGTGAAAGTCATCTTAATCGGTAGAAAGTGAGCTGACTTCGTTAACCGGTCAACTATGACCCACACAGCTTTATTACCCCTCGTGGAAGGCGGTAAACCCAAAACGAAGTCCATTGTGATATGTTCCCACTTCCATTCTGGTATATCCATCGGTCGTAGCAACCCCGATGGTCGTTGGTGTTCGGCTTTGACTTGTTGACATACCAAACATCGTTCTACGAATAAGGCGATGTCTCTTTTCATTGCCCGCCACCAAAACATCGTTCGTAAATCTCGATACATCTTGGTCCCACCAGGATGTGCTGATAAGGCGTGCAATGAGCTTCAGTCAAAAGCTCCTTCCTCAACTCTTCGTCCTTAGGGATGCACAATCTTCCCTCGTACATTAAAACATCATCGCTTCCGATCGTGAAACCCTTGATGTTTCCCTTCTGAACTCTGTCCCGCATTTTCCTCAGAAATCCATCTTGGGTCTGAGCACTCTTAACTCTGTCTCTCAACGTCGGTTGTAAGGTTAACGCTGCTAGAGTCGCACTCGTACTGCTCGGTGGCATAACCACCTCAATCCTCATTCTGTCGAATTCTCTTACCAACAGTTCATCTTCAGAAAGTAAGCTCGATAACTTCCCTTTCTGACTCAAAGCATCAGCAACGACATTAGCTTTTCCCGGATGTTAGCTAATCGTGCAATCATAGTCCTTCACCAATTCCAACCATCTTCGTTGCCTCATATTCAACTCCTTCTGAGTAAATATATACTTAAGACTCTTGTGGTCGGTGAAAATCTCACATTTGCCTCCATACAAATAGTGTCTCCAGAACTTAAGCGCGTGAACTACCGCGGCTAACTCAAGATCGTGCGTGAGGTAATTCTTCTCATGCGGCTTTAGTTGCCTTGAAGCGTAAGCAACAACTTTCCCTTCTTGCATTAAGACACACCCTAACCCAAGCTTCGACGCATCACTATAGATCACGAAATCCTTGGTGGGGTCCGGAATCGTCAAAACAGGGGCCGTGGTTAACCTCTTCTTCAGTTCTGCAAAACTCTCTTCACACTTCTCATTCCAAACAAACTTTTCTCCCTTCCTGGTCAAACGTGTCATCGGAGTAGCTATCTTAAAAAAATCCTCGATGAACCTTCTGTAGTAACCTGCTAGACCCAAGAAACTACGAACTTCACTGACATTCTTAGGCGTAGCCCATTCTTTTACAGCTTCCACCTTAGTCGGATCCACTTCAATACCCTTCGCGGTAACAATGTGTCCCAAAAACACAACACGTTCAATCCAAAACTCGCACTTCTCGAATTTTGTGTACAACTTTTCTGCACGAAGTATCTCTAGTACAGACTTCAAATGTACTGCATGCTCTTCTGGACTCTTCGAGTAAATCAGAATGTCGTCAATGAAGACTATGACAAACTGGTCCAGGAACGGATGGAAAACTCTATTCATCAGATCCATGAAAACAGCTGGCGCATTGCTTAAACCAAACGGCATGACCACAAACTCGTAATGTCCATATCGCGTCCTAAACGCTATTCTCGGTATGTCGCTCTCCTTGATTCTCAACTGATGATAGCCTGACCTCAAGTCAATCTTCGAGAATGTAGTAGCTCCTCTCAGTTGGTCAAACAAATCCTCGATCCTCGGCAACGGGTACTTGTTCTTCATAGTGAGCCTATTCAATTCTCTGTAATCGATACACATCCTGAGTGATCCGTCCTTCTTCTTCACAAACAGAACGGGGGCTCCCCATGGTGACACACTAGGTAGAATGTAGCCAATGTCCAACAACTCTTGGATTTGCGCTTTCAGTTCTTCCAACTCCTTCGGCGCCATGCGGTAGGGTGCTTTGGACATGGGTGCTGCTCCTGGCACTAAGTCGATCGTAAACTCCACCTGTCTGTTAGGAGGTAGTCCCGACAACTCCTTCGGAAATACATCCACAAAATCTTGTACAACTGGTACGTCAGTGGGCATCACTTCTGGTGTCGGTTGTTTGACCAAATTCACAAGGAAACCCTGACAACTCTTCTTCTTTAGTAACTTCACAGCTTTCATCGCGGATATCACTTGGGGCACTGTCTTCGTCTTTGACCCAGAGAAAGTGAACTCATCTCCCTCAGAAAGTCTGAACGTAATCTGTCGTTCATGACACTGAATCTTGGTCTGGTATTTAGTGAGCCAATCCATCCCCAAAATAAGATCAAAGTCCGTCATCTCGATCACATACACGTCTGCAGAAAGGTGTCTTCCTCCAATGTCGACTTTCAAATCCTTGTCCATATCATTCGTAGCGATCACTCCACCCGAGGGTAAACTTACCTCTAACGAGTTATCTACTCTAGTACTTTGTTCTCTTATCAAGTTGTGAAACTTTCTAGACACGAATGAGTGTGAAGCACCCGTATCAAAAAGTACAAAAGCAGGAACTCCAGAAATGGTTAACATACCTGTCATCACCCCATGGTCATTCTCAGTATCATCACGAGCCATCGCATACATGCGAGCCTGTCCTCCTGGACGCTGTCCACCTCCATTCTGTCTCGGTGCTTGAGGCGCACCAAAGTTCTGGTTGTTCCGAGGGCAATCACGAGTCATGTGACCTGGCTGGCGGCATCGGAAACGCTTGTTCTGTCCCAGCATGCAAGCTCCATTATGTTGTTTCCCGCACTCACGGCACCATGGCTTGTTGTTTCCTCCAGTCTTCATCTGCTTGTTCTGATGGTTGCCATTGTTGTTACCACCATTCCACTTGCGCTTCTCATTGACCACAAAAGGCTTCGGTTTCACCTCATCTCCTCTCAGTCCAGCCTCGACCTTGTGAGCCCTTTTGACCAGCTCATAATACCCCAGATCACCCTGTGCTGCTAGGATACCGGCTAGTTGGGGCCTTAGTCCTCGTTCAAATCTAGAAGACCTCTTCGCATCAGTGTCCACCAGATGTGGGGCAAACCTGCTCAGCTCGTTGAATCTCCTCTCATACTCAGTGACGGTCGTGCTTCCCTGCTTGAGGTTCAGGAACTCTGTCTCCTTCTGGTTACGGAATGACTGTGGAAAGTACTGATTCATGACCTCAGTCTTGAAGTCAACCCAGGTCATAGCATTACGCTCTGCATCTGTCTGACTGCGGTAAAACCCTTCCCACCAATGATCAGCATCCTCCACCAGCTGAAACGTGGCACAAGCTATCTTCTGGGCATCTCCATAGTTCATCGTGCGGAAAATGCGCTCCAGTGAGCGGAACCATTCTTCAACGACTGCAGGACCATCTTTGCCATTGAAGGTCAACGGTCCAAAGCTGCGGAACTTTTCCACACTGTTATTAGCATTTCCGCCTCCGTTGGCCTGAAAGTTCTGAAGGAAATGCGTGAAAGCCATTCCCATGGCATCAGCAGTAGCCTGGGCAAGGGGCGGTTGGTCTGCTCCGTTAGGGCAAGCATTGTTAGCTGCGTTACCGTTCCTTCGCGTTGTCATTTCTGTCTGTCGTAAGAACATTTAGCTTTTGATTTAAACATCTTCATCCATTTAGTCGAAAAATAAGATACTCAAAATCAGAAACATATTGGCACGTAAGCATAAACAAGATAACATTTCAAAACATATCATTCGATTCATATTCGTCCAGAAATACAGTCATAATACATGTCACGTTTTCTACTAAACATGAAGACTAAAGTACTACATCGTAAATCTGGGAAATCGAAATGGATCTCATAATCCTCCGTGCTCAAATCTGGTCACGTCGTGGGCACTGACGAGCCTGGTGTCCTCGCTTGCGACACGTGTAGCAAAAGCGTAGCCCTAGTAGACAGGGTCCTCCGTGGTTCTTCCCACACCTAATGCATCTGGGCGGGATTTCCTCTTCCTCTGGTTTCCCAAAGAACATCAAGTGATAGTAGAGAGTTCTGGTGAACTCGTCGTAAAGGAATCGAGACGTCCCTGGCGTCCGATAGCCGTGGTAGAACTCTCGAGGAAACTTCTGCATCCTCTTCGGCAACGAACCAATGCACCTCCTGGCTCCATCTCTGTGGCTGACGTGGTGATAACCCAAGTCCCGTAGCTCCTGCCACATCCTATGCATTGTCAGCAGATGCTCTCCTAGCGTGTGATGTTTAAGAAAAATGTGTTGTCGTTATTTGATAACCCGTGTGTCGTTCTCTCGAGGAGCAATACTATCGGCCTTGTGTGTCGTCTCAAGAGAATTTATCTTGCTCGAGTGCAAAAGAAAGTAAGAAAAAGAAACAAGCAACGATAGGGGGGTTTTGTAAGAGTGAAAGTTAAGAGAACTAAAGTAAAAAGTAGCATGCAAAGACAAAGACTAAACTATCTAAAATGCAAATGATCAAGTAAGTGAAACATTAGGGAATGAGATCGTAGTAATCGGAATGGGTTCAATACAATTCATGAATAATAATGTTAAATGAAACTACACTCACTCGTGATCAACGTCAACCATACCCAACCGAGATTCAAGTCTAAGCATCAAAACGAGGTTATATAGGTTCACTTCACATGTAAAAACTCTCATAATCGGAAATCACAATTAATCGAGTTAGGTCATACGTCACCACGATTAGACCGGCCATACGTAACCACGATTAGGCCGAGGATAATTGATTATGGTCTAACATGAATATATCGAACATTAAAAGCATACCCAAAAGTGAGGGATTTGGTCCATCTCCTCAACAAGTCAAAACATCAATTATCCCCAAAATTCATGCATTTACAAATCACCCAACCCTAATTACTCATCACCCAATCCCTAACATGCAATCTAGCTAAACATATTTATAAAAATCACACAAACATTCATCAACAAAACCATAAACAAGCAATGAAAAGGGAGATATTACCAAAGAGCTCCAAATCGAATATTGTTTACATCAATGTGTTCCTTAAAGCAATCTAAACAACCTTCTTCAAATGCTTGAATACAAAATCTCAATGGATGATGGAGATAAAATTCAAAATAAAACTAGATCTAAAAATATCTAAAGAGAGAGAAATGGGGGAAATGTGGGTGTTGGTGAAGATGGAATGGATAAGTTTGATTTTCCACAAGTCTAGTATTTATATTTTCCACATATGCCTAAACAAAAAGACCAAAAAGCCCCAAAAGTCAAGTCAAACACTTCTTCTCTAATAATTTCACCTATGAAACTTGCTGGTACGTTCTGGGAAATACAGCTCATCGCTCGTTCATCCAATCGTCGATCCAACCGTTGAAGTTGTATATGTCTAAGTTGGGAACATGTTGTCCAAATTTCAGGCCGATCCAACGGTTAACGAGGTGAGAAATTCAATTCTTCCAAAGTCGCGCAGTGCTGGAATCCGAACATCATGTCGGCCGACGTAAAATGATGTCGGCCGACACCAAGCCTGCGGACGCGGCTTTTCCTGCGGACGCGGGCCGATTCTACTGCCAATTCTGAGTTTGGGAAACATTTTCACTACCTGTCGGCCGACAGGTATACATGTCGGCCGACACCCAACATTTTCTTCATGCAAAATCAGCTTTTCTGCCCTTCAGTCTGTGTGGTATAACTTTGTCTTAGATTGTTGTTTCGTCAAACCCACCGTTGATAATGTAGCGCTAGAAGTCTTCTACAGTCCTGGAAAATTTGTAGACGATCCAACGGTGGAATTGGTCGAGATGACGATTCTCCCAACGCTGCGCAAGGCTGGACACCGGTAGAGTCGATTCGTGCATTTCCTTCCCGTTTTTGCTCAATTCTCGTCCAAATCCTACAAAAGCACAACCATAACAAAACATACACAAATTCACATGAATAGGATGAATATGAGCACAAAAACATCACAATAAAGTCACATAAAACAATAGAAAAGTCGCACAAAAACGTGCGAAACATGTGACTAACATCCTTGACGTACGTGCTATACCGATGAATCTTGCGCCGTAGCGAACTGTCTGACCTCAGATCCCTCCTAGTACAAGTCCTCATAGTGCGTGCCATCTAAGTACTCAGAGCAAACATAACGTGCAAAAGCTAAGCTCAGAGTTCTAAGTCTAGGATCGCAAAATCTAAAAAATGTACCTTTAGGAGAGCTCGGCGAGGAATAACGGAGGCAATAGTGACATCTCTTTCTTTTATTTTTAAAACATGAAAGCTTTTATTTTATTTTATTTATTTTTTGAAAAAGTTTTAAAGTTTACAGAATCTAAAGCCTGCTATGATACCACCTTGTAACGCCCCGTTTTCGTTTTATAAAAAAAATCGCAGCGAAAAGTATTTAAAATAAATTAAAAAATAATAATTTAAAAAGGTTTTTGGTAAAGTGCGGGGTTAAGTAAACAAATAAAGTAAGTCGTCAAAACAAGTATTTTCTTCGAAATAAAACTAGTCATTCAAACATGAAAACACGTTTCAAAAAGTCGAGCATAAATAACAGTCTAAGTCAAAGACATTACAAAAGTGGAAGTCAAGTTTAAAAAAAACCAATAAACGATAAAAGTGATGTCACACTGTGCCATGCCCGTCACACTCCAAGTCTCCAACCGTACCTAAAAACATGTCGTTGATTGGGGTGAGCTCAACGTGCTCAGCAGGGAAAGATTCATCTCAAAAATAACACAATAATCATTATACGAACATATAATCGATATAGCATGAATAAACACATAGTCATATCATAGCATGTATTACACAACCCTTGTGCGGAACAAGTCCGATGACCGGTGAAGATCACAGACCCTTAAGAGGATCACAGGCTATGTAATAAGTTTCAACCCAAACGCGGAACAAGTCTGATGACCAAATAATAGATCACAGACCCTTAAGAGGATCACAGGCTAAAACATTTAATCATTTGTAAATTCAAGCATACAATCACGTGCAACATTCATTGAAATACAATGTTATAAAAGAGATGAAGAAACCCCTACCTCTTGAAGCGTGTGCGACCCTAGCTCAACTCGACTCCTAAGCTCTTCCTAAGCTTCTATGCTCGTCCTATCCCCAAATGCTCGACTCCTACCAAGGCACATCTAATAAATTAGTACATGAAGTTTATGAATATTTGTCTTAGTGTACGAATATTGTGTAAATAAAATATATTAATATATATATAGTAAATATAATTAATAATTATAATGCATATGGATTTAATGAATTTGGGCTAGAATATAAATAAGTAGTGGGCTAGTATTAAATGTTTAGTGTGGGCTTGAACTTGGAAGGAATTGGGCTTGGAAAAATAAACGTGTATTTCGGCTACTGAGAATTTAAGAAAATAGGCTGGGAAGAAAAAAAATGGTTTGGTCGTATTATTAAGGAGAGAAATCCCCAAATTCCCTCCTCCTTTTCATCGCTGCAACGGAGCAAGAACAGAGAGGTGGCCTGAGTTCATCAGCTGCGAAAAATATTGGAGCACGGTCGAGGACAAACGACGAGGCGCGGCGGCCTTCGTCTCCGGCAGGGATGAGGCTCGATTTCGATATCTACACAGCGGGTCGGCGTCTCGACGGGGTTAGGGTTCCGCCTCCGGCCTCTGCGACGAACGGCGTCAATCGGGGTTGGTGTCCGGTGATGTGGCGTGGATCGGTACGTTCAAGGCTCGGCTCGGCTTGGATCAAACGGATCCGGCAACCGTGGGTCGTGGCTTGGCGTCGGAGCTCCGGTGGCTTGGTTGGTCTGGAGTTGCCGGCGTCGGCGTCGGCATGGTGTTTCGGTGAAGGCCTGGAGAGGGCTTCGTTCGGGTCGACTTTGAAGCTATGAAACGGGCCTGAAAAGGGTGAACGAGCTTGGTACGGGGCTGAGGTTTTGGGGCTGATTTGGATTGGGATTTAGATGGTTATTTGGGGTTGGGATTCATGGTGTATGTATGCATATGTATGTGTGTACGTGTGTGTTTTTGTGTGAAAGAAAAAGAAAACATGGAGAGAGGGAGAAGATGGATACGATACCTTCTGTGAAAAATGTGAGATGTGAGTGAGAGTGTTGTGAGGTGTGTTTTGAAAAGGGGTTTACTTTTCTTATTTTTGGCATGAATTCAAACATTGACCTTGTTTCTAAAAGTAAAATCTGAGGAAAGACCATTTTTGGTGTAAGATTTGCCGGTAGTGAGAAGGAGGTAGCTTGTGCATATGGATTGGTTTGGCAGTAGAAAGATTGTGTGGGATTTGTTTTTTTGTAGAAGGATTGTGTTGGGTGCAGTAGAAAAAATAACAAAAATGTATTAATTCTTACATTTATTTTATTTTATTTGTTTAGCTTTAACTTAATAAAATTAATAATTTATTTTTATTTGTTAAAACCAACATTTTTTTTATATTATATTATTAGAGTATTAAAATTATTTAAATAGTTTCAAATGGGTAATAATAATATTATTAGAGAGTGGTTGTTATTTAATTAATTATGATTAGTGAAAATTTTAAACGAGCTTAGGGGATTACTAACTATCAATTGTAAAATCGAGACTCAGGTGCTACAACACTACCCCTCTTAAAAGAAATTTCGTCCTCGAAATTCGAAATCGTACCTGTAGTAACGAAAGTTGGGTACTTAGCGCGAAATTCTTCCTCGTTCTCCCACGTGGCCTCACTCTTTCCGTGACGCTTCCATTGTACTTTGACGAGAGTTACGTCCTTGTTTCTCAAGTGATGAACCTTTCGGTCCAATATTTTTTCCGGAGTCTCCTCGTAAGTCAAATCCTTCCTGACATCCAATTCGTCATAACTCACGACATGGCCTGGATCGTGCACATACTTCCGAAGCATCGAAACGTGAAACACATTGTGCACTCCAGACAGGTTTGGCGGCAAAGCCAACTCATAAGCAAGTTCTCCAATCTTCTTGAGAACCTCAAATGGTCCGATGAAACGTGGTTTCAACTTCCCTTTTTCTCCGAACCTAACTATTCCCTTGACTGGAGCTACCTTTAGAAACACGTTATCACCAACTTCAAAGTGTAACTCCTTCCTCCTTCGATCAGCATACGCCTTCTGTCTATCCTGAGCCATCTTGATTCGACTCTGAATCATTGCAATATGCTCAACTGTTTGCTGAACTAACTCAGGTCCCAAAATTTTCTTCTCACCCACTTCATTCCAGTATAACGGGGATCTGCATTTCCTCCCGTACAAAGCTTCATACGGTGCCATACCAATCGTCGCTTGGAAACTGTTGTTGTAAGCAAACTCAACTAACGGTAAAAGCGTCTCCCATTGAGTTCCAAGATCAAGCACACATGTTCGTAGCATATCCTCCAAAATCTGGATCGTCCTCTCCGACTGTCCATCGGTCTGTGGGTGATATGTCGTACTGAACTTCATTTTCGTCCCCAGGGCACTCTGCAAACTCTTCCAAAAGTTCGAGGTAAACCTCGTATCTCTGTCTGACACTATAGAAACTGGAACTCCATGCAACTTGACAATCTCCCGAATGTAGATCTGAGCATACTGCTCCATAGTGAAAGTCATCTTAATCGGTAGAAAGTGAGCTGACATCGTTAACCGGTCAACTATGACCTTCACAGCTTTATTACCCCTCGTGGAAGGCGGTAAACCCAAAACGAAGTCCATTGTGATATGTTCCCACTTCCATTCTGGTATATCCATCGGTCGTAGCAACCCCGATGGTCGTTGGTGTTCGGCTTTGACTTGTTGACATACCAAACATCGTTCTACGAATAAGGCGATGTCTCTTTTCATTGCCCGCCACCAAAACATCGTTCATAAATCTCGATACATCTTGGTCCCACCAGGATTACTAACTATCAATTGTAAAATCGAGACTCATGTGCTACAGGAACTGTGAGAATCAAGATGGTCGATGGGCATATTCAAACCCTCGGTACTGCAAGGTACGTTCCGGTCCTGAATGGTAATCTTATCTCTCTCAGACCTTAGATCCGAATGGGTACCAACTTCGGTAAAGGTGGAGTGTTGAAAGTAAGTCGGTGCGACTTATTTTGCGAGGCGAGAGAAAGATTTGGTGGATTGTATGAGCTATGCGGCAACACAATTACCAAGTGGACAACTGTCTCTGTCCAAGGAAGTCATTCGCTGGAAGGTGAGTCGGGATCACCTTGGTTTTAAAAGTCATGCGCATGTATGTTGGTGTCGGGGACACCGGGAATACTAACCCGAATAGTATTCAAATTTGGATAATCGAGCCTAGGCGTACTATGGATAGCACTGGATGATTAGCGAATGCAGGTAGTGCTGATAGTAGTGAGAAGGCGAGATTTGAGAATGGAGATTGCGTGAAGGTCATAGAGCTTGGTGGTACCCAAGGGATGATCGGTGCAACTTCGCATTCTTGTACTAAGTTTGGTGCAGTTCAAACTTAGGTTGCTCATGTTTTGAGTGAGTCCTACGGGGCTGGGAGGAAGAAGAAAAATTGGTCTATGATCGTTGGAGGTTGGCGGCTTGGAGTCGCGGGGATTCTCGTCAAGGTGGAGATTTGTTGTTTATGACTCGAATCGGAACGCAAAAGAGGTCAAAATCGCCGAAGGAGGTTTCGGCGGGCGCCGGAGAAGTTTCGGCGACCGCCGAAAATCAAGAATCGGGGCTGGGCAATTTTCGGGGTGTTCGGCGCCCGCCGATGGAGTTTCGGCGCCCGCCGAATGTTTTCCGCGAACGCCGAATGAGAAATGGCGGTCGCCGTTTTGTCCAGCGGGATTTTTCTGCGCAGTTTGCGCTGAGTCCTTTTTTGCGTGGCTTTTTGCACTGAGATTTTTGCGTGGGTTTATTTAATTAGGGAATTAGAATTATATGAATTATAATTCTATTCCTTAATTATTAGGAGTTATAAATTAGGAAAAGGATGTATTCCTTATTCTAATTGTTACCAATTTGATAGGTTTGCTGCACCTATAAATTGAGGTTCTCCGGTAGACGAAAATCATAGAGTGCAATAGATCATAGAGTGAATTGTAAGCCTCAACGATGTAGTGGATTTCTTTCTTCCCGTGGTTTTTCCCGTGTTTTGGGTTTCCACGTAAATTGTGTGTTCGTTCTTTTCGTTTATCGTTTTCTTCACATCTCATATATATTTCGAGAGTCGTGGGCGATTTAGTTTTCAATATTCGCAACAAGTGGTGTCAAGGCATCGTAAAAGCACAACAGTTTCTTTATAAGATATTAGTACAGATGATGATCATATATATATATAAAGAGAGAGAGATGCAGTCTCAATCATTCATATATATTACACTAATTACATATTCAATTGATGAGCGAATTAACATGCATGAATGCATGCATGCATTTAACAATAAAAACAAACCACTAAGTATTGTTAATCATTTAACAATAAAAAACAAACCACTAAGGCTTGGAGACAAGACTTAGGCTACTTTTCACGTGGAGATTGGTTTTATCGAATTGCTTGGATCATCTATTGCTTGGATCATCGATTTAGTTTGTTTGAATTTTCATTCAAATTCTAGTAAGCTTTATTTTAATTTAGTTTGATACATTACTTAAACTTTCTTATTCAAATGTTCTTCTATTCCAATAAATATCTTCAACATGAATTTCTTGCTTTTTGATTGCTTGTTCTTGTTCAATATCAATATGAATAGCTAATTTTCTCGCTAAGGTTAGGGGGTTCAAACATGAACTAGGGTTAGAGATTTACGATCGCATAAATGTCAACTTGATTTTTAATGCTCGTATTAGGCTTAAGGAGCAATTACAAGACTTAGAAAATCGAATATCCTAAAATCTACCGGAGACGGACGTTTTAGTTTTGAATTGCATCTCGCAAATTGACGACCCAATATTTGTGTTTGATGAACCCGAAACCTTAGTCTCTCTCTTTATTAATTAAATCTAGTTAATTGTTTCTTGATATTTTTAGATTTTTATTTTTTAGATAATTTAGTTTAAAACAAAAACTCAAACTTTGCATTATGCTATATCTCTTTTATTTCCCTTGTTGCAAACATAAAAACATTTGTACTTGCCGATAGTAGTGTTCCTCGTGAGATCGACTCGGACGAATTGCTTCGACAATAAGTTCGAATATTTTTATTTGATTTTTGACGCACTACAACGTCCTAATCAGATGATGTAAAATAAAAATGAAAACAATGTTAATTAAAATGAAGATTGGTGTTCTTTTTGAAATCGGTAACACACCTATATAATTATGTATTTATCATTTTAGTGAATTATTGGTGTAAATTTCATGTGAAATTTAGGCGTTTAAATAATATGTTTAAATTATTTTATGATTTTTATTATATTGTTGATTTTAAGTTTGATTGAATTGTTTTTTCTTGTGATATCCGCCGACAGCTTCCCTTTAAGCTACAAGGCCATCAGCCTGTAGCTTAATTATCAATTAGTACTTATATGGTTATCCAAACATATAAACATATAAATTATAGTGCGCAATAATTTTTTAATTTGAGGTTTATAAAAACTTAATTAAATAAGATTTATTAATTTAATTAATATTTGGATTTTTTTACCGTAACAAATATTTTAATTTTTTATTTGTATGCGTATTCTAGTATTCATGTTCTTAGAGGTATAAAAAAGATGTATTAGAGGTATAAAAATGGTATATATTCTTAGAGGTATATATTCTTTTGAATATATATTAAATATCAATTTGTTTTTTTTTAATTAAATATTTCTATTAAAAATGGTAATGATAATTTATTTATAAACATTAAAAAATAATAAGATAAGAAAGATGTATTAGAGGTATAAAAAATTAAAGGTAATATTAGGGTATGGGGCAGATTGATTTTTAATATTATTTTGAACACCCATTATTTTTCACCTCATTTTTAGGGGTTGTATATTTTTTACTTTTTTATTTATTAGGGTATTTGTATTATTTAAATACTAAGTAGGGGCATTTTTTTAAATGTATAAAGTGTAAATATCCTTACGATAATATTAAACGATTTTTGTAAATAATATTACGTAACACATATTAATTTATTTAATATTCACTAATATTAAGCGTTATTAAATATATATAAAGTAAATATATTTGCGAAATAATATATTTGGTAAAATATATTTGCGAAACCATCCAGATTATATATATGTATATAATATCAAAATATATTGCGCAAACAAAATATATTTGCATTACATAATTTGGGTACATATGTATTTATATTATAGTTTCAAACTAATTTTAGTTGTTAGTACTATGATAGTTTGTTTTGATTTTAATATTGGTCTATATCTATGTATTTATATTATAGTTGTCGTTTTCAAATTAATTTTAGTTGCTAGTACTATGATAGTTTGTTTTGATTTTAATATTGGTCTATATCTATGATAGTTTTAATTTTCTTTGTACTTATTTTTGTATATCTATGGTAGATTTCTAATTTTTAATTATTTGATATTTATGAGAAAATTTTCATATCTATGATAGATTTCTATAATATTATTTTACATAATATTCCTGACAACTTCTTAATATCTATGATATTTTTAGTTTGGTAATTGGTTTCTATCATCTTCTTAATATCTATGATAAGTTTTTTGTATTTGATTTCTATTAACTTCTTAATATCTATGTTAGATATAAATTTCTTGTATTGTTTCTATGGGAAATTGTTGTGGTATTTCACTTTTTATATATATTCAATGAATTGATTGTTATGAACAAATAACTAAAATTTAACAATAATCTAAAATGATAATAATATTGAATAGTATTTTGACAAGGGAAATATAGATCACTCCCATAGTGTTCTGTGGGGTGTGAGTAGAGTTTTTGTCTCCAGGCCATGGATATTATGGGAGTGATTTGCAACCCTCGGCTCTCATAGTTTAGTGTGTAGTAAGGAATAAACGAGTGACATGTTATAATACGATTTCTACCGTAGTTTTGTGGAAAATTTGAGCGAGATATATTAGAATTAAACATTTTTTTTTGTATATTAGGTTTTGATAAGTAGTTATTTAAATTAATACGAAGTACATTCAAAAGGTTAATAATGGAACACTGCCATATATCAGAATTAGGAAAAAATATAGGTGAAAAAATATAGGTAGTAGATATAATACTACTGTTAGAGGTGCCTCGATACATAATTCCCACAAAATTAAATTCTCAAAGTTTTTGTAATAGTGTTCTTTATCTCCAAAACTTTAATAAAATGCATGAAATTCAAAATTTTGATAAAAAAATGGACTTTGGTCAAATTTTATTATTTTGGCATCTTTAATTGTTTTTCCTGCTTAAATATATTGACTCGAATATTTATGATTTATACACACTTTTTTTCAAAGATTATATTGAAATAAATGTCTCAAAATTTGTAATAGTAATACACCTTAAATTCTAACTCTAAAATTTCCTCAAATATATATACACCTCCCTCTTGTAACAATATATAGAAAAAAATGGAGATCAAGAATAATAATAATAATTGTTTCTCATCGGTCATACTTCTTCTTCTCTTGATTTTGTCCGAAGCCGCCGCCGCATCGAATGAAGTGAGCCCATTCTGCACGGACGAAGCAATGAAACCGGACCAAAAAGCCCTCTGCACAAAATTTGTTAAGGACGCAAAAACATGGCCAAACGCGATGACTAACGCCATCAAAGCTGTGATCTAAATAAGCATCGAGGCCAAACCTATGGTGAACGGGTTGGAAAAAAAGCTCCCACGCGGGAGAGAAGGCGTAGCTAAAGTTTGTAAAATAGCGCTCGATGATCAAATTTCCTACCTCCAACAGTGCATCGACCTCGTGAAGAATGACCCAACACACGCACTCGGGGTATACCTTGGAGGGATCATGTTCAGTGGTTGCAAGAATTCATTTGAGGACGACCATTTGGATAATCCGGATGTTGATCGATTCCTCGACACCACCATCAACTTTACCGAAATCCTCATGTACCTTTTTTGGAAGAAGCCTAGAAATTGATTCAGGCACAAACAATATTTGTTACTGTATAATTATGCCTAATAATTGATTACAATTTCCATGTGCTGATAATTATTTCAAGATACTTATTACTGTAGTAATAATTATTTGGGAGTTGAATTTTTAACTAATTAAATTTGATAAAAAATAATTTAATTATCATAAATTTAGTGAAAATACTACATTTACTTCGGTTGTAGAGAAATTTCTTTCCACTGCCAATATAATTTTGACAAGTATATTTTTTTTAATGTATTATATATATTATTAAGTTTATATAAAAATCGTATATATATTGATACTTTCTATTTATATATATAATCTATAAATTGAAATAGAAACATACTATATATATATATATTAATTAAACCGCTTATTGAATAAATAAATATTAAAATAAAAAAACAATAGCATTTGCATGCGAAATAAAAACTTAAAAATACTAGTAACCATTAATAGTGTAATTAGTCATGAGGTGGTGTGAAGCCTAAATCGTAAGGTGCGCCTGTTTCCGGCAGCCAATCTTGTCCAGAAAGAAAGACTCCGGCAGTGAATGGAGTTGCCTCCGGTGCCTCTGTGATCGCCTTGAAATGAGGGAACACTTGATCAATGTTCCTCCGACCAGTCTTCGGCTTGTCGTTGGCGAACTCGTACAACTCGCACGTTTCGTTGTTTGTGGACTTTTCCCAGACATGCCAACCCTCTGGAGCGATAAGGAACCCCAAATCGCTCTCCATCACCATCGTCAGTGCCGCTTTTTTCCAAGGTCGTCCTAAGTAGGTCTTCACCGAGCCCAAGTTCCCGTCCGCGAATATAGTGCAGTTCTGGAGAACCAACCCCCCGAGAGCATTCGGGTCCTCTCTCCCGTCTGCTGTCAGTGTGTTGTATTGTCCAGGCAAAGGTTGCCTCACGAATATATTGCAGTGTTGGACAACTGCCCGACCCTGCCCGAATATGAAATCGATTGTACCATATATATCGCAATCTCGATAGAACTGGAGGTTGGATTGGTAGTACAATGTGTCTTGGTAGCCCTCGAAGCTGCACCGGTAGACGGCCGACTTGTCCCCGCTGCACCTGAAGGCCACGGCTTGCATGCCCTTGGGGCCCGCCGTGTTCCGGAAAGTCATGTCGTGGGCCACGAAGCCGACTGCCTCGTTGGCGAACGTGGCAGTGAGGCTCGTCTCGATTCCTTGCGCATGGCTCTTGTCTCCAGTGACGATGGTTTTGCCGATGCCGGCTCCGTAGATGAGTATGTTGGGCTTCTGAGAGTCGATCACCACGTGCTCGTCGTAGACTCCTGCCTTGACTTGGATGACGAACCTTCTTCCGAGGGGGAGGGGGGTGGTAGGGTAGGCCGCCACCCCCTGGACGATGGTGGTGAACTGGCCGCTACCATCCTTGGCAACCACCACGTCGGCTGCATCGATCAATGCGGAGTATCCGCCGGACGACAGCTGCTGCTTTTCTTGCTCCTCTATCTTCATCATGAAATATGTGATTCTTGTTTTGTGATGTTTGGATATTGTTTGCATGCGTTATATATAGGGTTGGGAGGGTGTACGGATAATTATGTATTTTAAGGTAACTACTAAGAAACCGAGTAACTATTTTAATTATGTAAGGTGATACGATTTTATCAAGATTTTTTTCTAATTAATTTGAATAATTATGGAAGGGGGGTGAGGTTTAATCTAGATTTTTATCCAATTAATTTGAATAAATATGAAAGAAGATAAGATTTAATCTAGATTCTTATCTAATTTAAATAAGGGAGATTTTGGATAAAGTGAAAATTTTAAAATTTTTGATTTACTTTTTTCTAATTATGAATAAGAGCATTATATTTAATATTATTTTAATTTTATTAATTTAAAATTATTAAATATTATTTAATATTTAAAGCACACTGTTATTACACTATTATGTAATTATAATTTTTAATTACTCTAATAAATAGATAATTTATTAAAATTAAACATTAAATTCAAAACAAAATTTTTAAGTAATTAAGAATATTATAAATTATAATACCTTTTTCCTAAATACTTCTTTAAATAATTATGGAAATTATGGAAGATTATCTAATGTCATGGAATAATTAAATTTGGTAGGAAATTTTTCAAACAGGATAAATAATTAATTTACCATAATTAATTAAAATTTTAATCTAGATTTTTATCTAATTCGGTGGAATAATAATTAATTAAATTTGGCAGTGTGGAAAAAGTACATACGTAAATATTAAATTTTAATTTTAAAGAATGAATGAATTTATTTATTTAATTAATTTTGTTCTACCAAATTTCTTGTTTTTAAATTTATGAAAATTAAATTAATTATGTTAAAAAAATCAAATTAAAATCTTCACACCAAATATGTTTATAGTATGATATTATATATGTAATCCCATAATTTTTTAGAATATAAAATTAATATCCGATTTAAATTATAATTGTCATTGTATAATTTTAAATACTGTAAATAAAATTTGTTATATAAAATATTCATATTTTAGAACTTTATTAATATTTGTTCCAGTCCTGAATGCATTCCTACATTCTTAATCCATGTTTCGGATATGTCCTTACATTTGAGGGTAAATGCATTCCTAATCCATGTTTCGGATATGTCGACCGAAGATAAATTACTCAATACGAGAGTCCTCCTAACATCAATGATATTGTCAAAGTTGGGTCAATATAAGGTGATAAAGTAATTCAACTTATATGTGAGCTCAAGATTCTTTAATCAATCAATATAAGATACTCTAACAAATATATTTCTCTGTATGGCACTCACGGAACAGGTGATGCAATTGAAAAGTTAGTTGATCATAAGCCAATTTATGCTTTTACTTTGCTTGATCTAGAGGAAGTAAACGCGCAGAAGTACTCTCAGAAGACGATGGCACGTGGATCCCGCAGCCGTTGGATTTGATATTAGATGGTTCACATTAACAGGGACGGATCTACTATGGGGCCAAGGGGGCGCTGGGCCCCCCTGAAATTTTGAAAAAAAATTAGGGTATTTTCGTAATTTAACATTTATTAATTAAAATAAAAAAATAAATAATAATGATAATAAGTATTGGTCGAGTATTGATGGGTTCTTAATTCTCGGCCCATCACTACTAATGAAAGTCCACTTTTGTAAACCTATTTGTTTTATATTGATTTTAAAATTGTTTGTTTGAAAAATAAAGTTAATTTTGTAAATAATTATCATACTTTCTCTTGATACTCCACTTTCAACTCTCTATCTCTTACTCTCTTAATCTCTATTTTTTTAACTCTTTTTTTCTTATCGAATCACTGGCAAAATGCAAAATACCAAAAAATATGGTTGGTATCTAAATATACAATCGAGTTAATATCAAAAAATATGGTTGATATCTAAATATACAATCGAGTTTCGAAGTACGATTCTTCTAATTGGGTCAATATTTTATTTTATTTATAAAAAAATGTGATTTTTATATAACTTTCATTCATTCTAATTTTTTTATTCAATTTTTTACGAAAAATGATTTAAAATTTTCCAAATTGAATCAATTTATTTTACCATAATTTCTCCAAATTCTCTCGATTTAATTAAAAGTCGTTTTGATTATTTCATAAATTTTAATTTGTGTATATAAATTTTGTATACATATTATTTGTATAATTGTATGTTAGACTGCTATTTAAAAATATTATATTGTGCATATGAATTAATTTTTATGTTCTGACTTAAATCATGAAAAAGTTTTTTAAGACAATACCATAATACTAACTCCTCCGTCCTAACCATTAATTTATTGGTAGATTGTCACGTAGATTGAGAAAAATGTTATTTTTTAAATTTTTGACCAAAAAGTTGAAAGTAGAACGTATTTTTTAAGTTAAAAATTAAACCCATAAAATCCCCATTAGAGGCTAAGGATTCAAGACCTCGCCGGCACCGGCGAGGCAGAGTCGACGGCCGGTTCTAAACTGGGCGACGAGGTGGTGCCCGTGAGGATTATCAAGAGGCGGAGGCTCCTGCACGCCTAACCTTTTTAAGTAAAACCTTTGTTGACTTGGCCAAAAAACCAATGGTTCCATTGGCAAATTAAAATGATGAGACCCCAGTCGGCGAGGAGAACGGAGGAAGGCGGTCGGATCTCAGGCGCCGAATGCGGCGGAGTCGGGGTGCTCTTCTTCTATCATCGAGTTTCGGGACGGAGACGACGACGGTGGACGGTGGAACCGAGGGGTGTGTTAAAATTGTATGTTGTGTAGTCACTTGTGAGTTGTCCCACATTGAAAGTTTGAGAAAAGGGAGCCTATTATATAAGCTTAGAGAGTTCTCCTACTTAGCACCATATGGTTTTAAGTTAGAAAGAGACTCTCTAGTGCATATTCGGGCTCCCGCTCTCGTGTGTGGGCTAGTCGTGGGACCGCACGTTTGCACCCCGTTTCAACAGGGCCAACGTGAGGATTATCAAAATTATCACCGCCACCTCGTCGGCCGTTTTATAACTCGAGGGTGAACGTGAGGATTATCAAAATTATGCGGCCGTTTTATAACTCGAGGGTGAACGTGAGGATTATCAAAATTATCACCGCCACCTCGTCGGCCGTTTTATAACTCGTCGGCGCCGACGGGTCTTGAATCTTGAATCTTAGCCACAAAATTTGGGGATCTCGTACTTGCGTTTTTTATTTTGTTTTTAATTTATTTTTTTATTTTATGTTATTTACTGTATCTTTTATTTGGATTTAATGGAATATTAAAAATATTAAAAAAATGAATACCACATGTCAAACATAGATTGGTTAGGACCACCAAATCATTCTTTTGAGGTGGTATACCGGGTACAAGCAATCAAAATGCTACACGTGACATTTTTAAATTAATTAATTAAATAATTAGTATTTTGATTATTATTAAATTGAATTATTAATTAGGAAAATATATTACCAAATCTTCTAAAATGTTAAAGTAAATAAAATCAATATAATCATACCAAATATTGAATATTTTCCAAAATCTATTAGATTATTTTCCTTAAAATATATATAACAAATAAATAAATAAAATATATATTAAATCGTAAAAAAAACATAAATAAAAATAAAAAACGTAAGTAAGAGATTAAAAGAAAACATTTTATTTTTGTAAAGTATTTTGATAAAAATAATTAATTTATACATAATTATAAAAATTACGAATATAAAATAAATTAAAAATAATTAATTAAATTTGTAGAATTTCACAATTTTTTATTATTAATTTAAAAATATTACATAATCAATATTCAAAATAGATTAAAAATAAAGTAAAAAAATAATTAATTAAATTAGTATAAAAATCCATTATTTTTTTGAATTAATATAAAAACATTAAATAACCAATAATCAAGATAAATTAAAATAAAATAAATAAAATATTCAAAATATTTATTAAAAGAAAATAATTTTATCATGTCAAGTTTTTAAGAAAAAAACTAACTCGTCTAAATCAACCATTTTTATTCCATTATTAAAATTATAAACATAAATGAATAATATATTTGTACATAAAAAATATATTTTTTAAAATGATCAATTCGGTCAATTAAATTATAAATGAAAATATAAAATAGAAGTATAATAATAATCGTAATTTTAATTGGCAGTGTATCGAAAGTTCGGTACACCTTGTGTAACTGTAGCATTTTTCGTATGAACCTGATTATGGTGTTGTGAAATGTAGATGCCAATCTTTTTTTCGTTTTATATTTGTGAATACACCTCAAAGGAGTTAGAATCAATCCCTTTTACGGAAGCCATTTTCATAAAAACCCCATAATTTATAAGATTTTTTAAGACTTTTAGAGTCAGGATTTTCAAAACTCCATTATTCAATACAGATTTTAAAAAGTCTTTAAAAATCTATAGGTATTCAAAAGTCAATTGATTTTAAAACTCAATAGATTTAATTGGATTATTTCTTAAAAATATGAATGATTTGGACTCTTTAAAATTAGAGATTTACACGAATTTCACTTTAACTTATTAAATTATTATTAAAAATAAAATTTTAAACATTTTATAAAAAATTAACTTTTATATTTATTTCTCTTCTAATAAATTATATTATTATTAAAAATAATAAAAACTTTAAAAAGTATATAAAAAAATAATACTTATTTTTTTATTTTATTAAAAAATTATATTAGTGAATTATTATTAAAAAAATAATAATAATAAAAAAATTATATATAAAAAAACTGAAGAATATTGTGCAATATTTTTTTTATAAAGTATATATATGTATAAATAGCGCAAAAATTAATCAACATTATAACATCATAAAAAAATATATTATGTAATCA
This sequence comes from Euphrasia confusa, assembly GCA_954870475.1. Lineage (NCBI taxonomy): Eukaryota > Viridiplantae > Streptophyta > Magnoliopsida > Lamiales > Orobanchaceae > Euphrasia > Euphrasia confusa. Next base: position 16,316,587 of record OX940957.1, on the reverse strand, counting down.
AATAAAGTCTATGAAAATCCATATAAATTCATAAAAAAAGTCAGACAAACTCCGTATAGAATCTATGATTTTTGAAGTCTACGGACTTTCTAAAATCAAACAATCCAATGAAATCTTAATTGTCTACGGACTTTTTAAAATCAAACAATCCAATGAAATCTTAATTGAATACACCTATGGACTTTTTAAAATCCAAAACAATCTGATTAGTATATCTTTGTGTTGTTTTTTTTAGATTATTTGTGTGTGAGTTATGTCGTTTTGAGTCATTTGTTTGTGTCTTCCTATTGGTTTGTGGTAGGTTAGATGTTGTCTTGAGTGTGCAGGCTTGTAGACTTTATTGGAATGAAAGTAGCGAAAAAATGAGTTTGAACGAGTCAAGACGGAGTAGAGGACCGAAGCTGCTATCTAGCACCCGCTGCAGTACCTAGCACCCGCTGGGTTTGATTTCCAGCAAGTCTATTCCTTCATCATCTAGCACCCGCTAGGTTCGACTTCCAGCAAGTCTGTCCCATCAGCACCTAGTACCCGCTAGGCGCGTTTTTAGAAAACAATTGACCTTGTTTGACCGACGAAAATTTGGGAATTATATATAGGGTTTCGACCCTAGCTTCTACCACACCTCTCTACGTACGATTTTTGGAGAGTTCTTCCTCCTTAGACTTAGTTTTTTATATTGTTTTGATATGGCTACGAAGAATTGGATTTTACTACTTGCAACCTTGAATTTTGATTTATTGTTTTCAATAATAGTAAGTTTATTTCTTTTTCATTCTTGTGTCTTAATTATTTTTGCTTTGAACTTTTAATTTGATTAATGAATATGAATTCTTTCATCTCTATATGTCTCTTACTCATCAATATGTGTAACTAAATTTCATTCTAGGGTTAGGATTCATCGATTTTCAAAAGTAGGGATTGAGTTTTGATTCGCACAAAAAGTATTCGATAAAATCCTAACTTGATTTGAAACTCACGTTTGAGGCTGTTAAGTGTAACGCCCCGTTTTTCAAAAAGCGGAAGGTGTTTGAATATAACAATAAAATAATTCGGACGCTACTTTGAAATACTTTTAAATCAATTTAAAAAAAAAATACCAAATCGAATATTTAATTTTTGAAAATAGATCAAGTATAATAAATTTTAGAAAATAACTTTTAATATAATTAACTTTTAAAACAATGTAAAGAATAAAGAATAGTAATTTACGACATTAAAATCATTTAAAATATTTAGTCGTAAATGACAAATATTATTAAACATTTTATCATATCCAACGCCAAGATCCACGCTCGACATCCCCGAACAATCCTGAAAAAAAATTCGTTAAAGGAATGTCCTGAAAAAAATTTCGTTAAAGGAATGAGCTCAACGTACTCAGTAGGTAATCTCTTTTGAAATAAGCATTAAGTAGAGATAAGAAAATCTCTACCTCATCTCCTCTTGAAGCGTGAGCGTTTCTAAACCGTTGGCTCCTATATTCAAAAGTCCTCTTTCTATCGAGCTAATGAGGTATGCATACATTTCATTGCTTTCACTTTCAAGTTCAATATATTACTCTCTGAATATAAAAGTAATATCGAAAGTTTGAATTTCTCTCAGCCTATGACTACTTGGAGTTTTGGATGGATATGCGACATTGTTAATAAAAACAATTTGTTCCTAAAAGTTTGTGATTACTGCAAGTTCAAACGTCCAGATGAACATGGCAAAGTCATTTGTGCTTGGTGCAATGATGTATTAAGTAAAGCCAGTAAATATAAAGTCATAGTCTCTGTTTCAAATGGTGACTCCACAGTTCTTCTTTGCTTACTTGATCGTATTGTCGTTGAAATAATTGGGATTTCTGCTTCTGAATGCATCAAGGTACATACAGAATTTTATTTTTTTTTGGTAGTAAAACATGAAGTTTCCCCCCCCCCCCCCCTTACCCCCCCCCCCCCCCCCCCCAACTATCCAGAACATTTCTCATTCGTTATAATATTCTGATTTATACTGTGCAGGATCCAGCTCGGCTTCAAACTCTAATTGGGAAGGAATTCCTGTTCAAAGTTAGGATTGCATCGTGTCATGTCGACCGTCGTGAAAAAATTTTTGATGTTGAAGAATACTCAGACAATGTAGACCTGATCAAGTTACATAAGGATCTTCTGCAGATAAGAAAAGATGCTTCAAGTTCAACTCTCCATGATGAATTTTAATCTTTTATTTTTCATAACATTTGTGACTTCTGTTTGTTCCCCAGTTTTTTGAAGATGGATCTTATTAATGAACTTCTATTAATATGTTATCATGTAATTGCAAACAGAGACGTATATTTCCCATTTAAGCATCAATTTTCTTTAAGTTCCACCTTTCCCTCATTTCCAATTCAATGATTTGTTTGCATCATACTATAATTTATCTAACTTTGTTAATTTTAACAGTTTGATTATAAAGTTCATTTAGGCTTGCTCAAGCTACATGAGGTCCTTCTACCCAAAGATTGACATAATAGAATTTTGGATTTTCTAGCCAACCGTCTCTTTTCTTTTTTAATCTCAGAAATATGTTCAAGGAAGGATTTTATATCATTATAGTTTTCATGTAGTAATTTTTATTTTTCTTTAAATAATTCATTTCCTAATAATAGATTATATTTATTTTATAAAAGATATTTATAATTATAATTATTTAATTCAAATAATCTGAAGGATCATTTCTTTATTAATAAAACCCTAATACATATGTTAAAACTTTTAACCCTATCGCCGGTCTAATCTCCCTCATTTTCTTTTTTTCCCAAGTCAGACAGAGAAATCCCCTACTGCTTGAATTATGACGATGTATAATTCTGTGTCTGATCTTTCTCCAAATACTGATGATCCAATTCTATGTGTCAGGATTCGAAGGGCGTGGATTTCCTTTGGGCCTGACAGACAACCTGAGTCCTTGGAACTCTTTTTGGTCGATAAACCAGTGAGTTTTTCTGTTCTTAAAATTCAGTTGTAATGTGTTTATTGTTATTCTCCTAAAAATGTATTTTTCATGTCTATGTTATATTTCTAGGGAGACACCATACAAGCCACTATTCATGCAGATTTGATTTCCAAATTTGATCATATGTTACTTGAAGGCAATATCTACGACCTTCGTTGTTTTGATGTTGTTGAGAAGTCGATATCCAATGACATGTGTGCCAGTGCATATATGATAGTTTTTAGAAGGAACACCTTCCTTGAAACAAGTGACTATCCGTTTTTTAATGAATCGTATTTCCTTTTCAAGTACTTCCCTGATGTCCTTGGATATTCTACACTAACTGAAGGGCCTTTATTTGGTATGTAATTATCTTTATTCCTACATCATCCTTCTGTAAATTCTTAAGATTTGGCCTTTTTTATGTTTTTGGTAATTAACTTTTTGTTATATATAATGTTGCCCAACACAGACGTCATCGGAGCAGTTGTGGACTTTGATGAACGCATAGACAGTGAGGGTTGCATGCGTTTCATGCTTCAAGACTTAGAGTTAGAAAAATTTCCATATATTATGTTTTCCTGATTTTCGTCGTCTTAATATAGTTAGTTAATAGTTCTTTAATGTTTCATTCATAATCATCGTAATATTTTTTTTTTAATCCCAGAGGCAATAGATTGGTGTGCCGGATATGAAGGTACCGGTATACCGATCCAATCGATATACCGTGTGTGCGGAAGCGTGTAAAGCAATAGATCTACTATGCCATGATCTTAGTGCACACTTAATGTGTATAAGAACACATATAAACATATATATATACACATCCAATATATATATATATATATATATATATATATATATATATATATATATATATATATATATATATATATATATATATATAAGGTTCAACGATTACTTACTTTTGTGACGAAGTGATTCGTTGATGTCGTTGAGGTGGTGTTGAGTCGATTGAACCACCTTAAATGGATCAGCCTCTCGAAGCTCTCCTTGTGAATGACCTCGTCACTCCTTTAGATCGTCCGGATGTGGAAGCCGCACAAATGGCCCGGCCTCTACGTGTTGCACACGAACCCGGATAATGAACACCTTTGCTTGCTTGAGAATGGATCTCCAAGATCACCTCTTTTCTCTCTATTTGTGTGGAATTTCGTGGCTGAATATTGTGTGTGATGAAAATCAGATTTTCATCTATATAATCACTTCATTATGCACACCATTACACCTCCTTGTAACCTCCTTCATAATGTGCATAAAGATGCACCATTTAACACACAAAAGGGGTTACAAAGCAGGTGAAAGGTCATGCCACATACACATGCCACAATGCATTGTATGTGGTCCCACTTGCTTGTGTGGCATGCCATGTCACACTATGTGACATGCATCCATGCAAGCCATGCATCCCATGCATGTATATTAAATCCACGTAAATATTGATTCTAAATCAATATATATCAAGCATCGTACATTATCTTCGAGTCCATGTGTGACCCTGTAGGTATGATTTAATTGATCAATATTATATTGTTCCTAACAATTTAATATTATCGAATAATCATTTAACATCCATAGACGACCTTATGACTTTATCGATTGCACACGTAGGATCGAAGGACATATCCCAACAATCTCCCACTTGGCCTTCAGAGCCAGTGTGCTGCCAACTTCCTGTTGTCACTTTATGTCTAAGTTTGAACTTGAGGCAAGACTTGAGTCATCCTCAATCGATTCAAACTTTTCTTGGACTTTGAGACAGACTGTAAAACCAGATTTATCACTATGATACGAATCTGGACGTGGCCACGTATTTTCCACAGTCTCGACTCTCCAAGTGGCCGGTAAGACATGTATCCCATTATAAAATGGAGGACAATCCCATCTTGTCAATCCAAGCTCTCCCACTTGCTTCTTGATATACCCAATAACAAGTTTTATAACCTCCTTTTACGAAAGGCGTTTACTTGTATCAAAGTACACCATTTCACAATGGAATCACTCTGGACTACTCAGGTCAGAGGAAATTGCTCGACAGTCAATGAAATAGTATTATGACTCGAAATCTTAAATACTATTCCAGTCGGTTCTGTTCGATCATCAGCTCCCAGCTAATATCTATGCAATTGTACTTGATGTCCCACATCACTAGCCCATGAAGCGGCGCTATAGTACACATTACAAACTAGTTCATTGTATTATCGGTTTGTCCGTACTCGATTATACGAACCAGGAACAACTATATGATTTAAGTATATCAGTTCAACCATTGGGACTTCATTATGCGGTAAGTCGACCTCATAACCCAATTGATATCACTTAATCATTTGGACAATTCATATAAATTAAACCATATTTATATGAAGAAATATGTATTATACATATGAATGAATGTTTACCAAATCTCCAAAAGTATCTAATACAGTAATAGAAATCACAACCCATCTCTAAGATGTCTGATATCTATTGCAGTCGTGAAAGCCTCAAGCTTAAACTGCTGGAGAGGTTTAGAAAGCGGGTTTGCAACCTTACCAAAAGTTGCAACTTTATTATCTCGATGTCTCCACAAAACTATCTCCCAGATAATGTGGAACTTCCTGAGCACCAGTTTTAGACTTGTGGTGCTTCCTAGCTCATTGGCTTGCGCGATAACTCTACTATAAATAGAGAATTATCGGATGGGCTAAGCTAGTTACGCCACCTAGTTCATTCAAGAACATTCAAATCTTAACTGCCAACATTACTGCATCCAATGCAATACTGTGCTCAGCTTTTGTAGTTTAATCAGCTATATTGCATTGCATGGAACTATTCCAGCAAATATCACCTCTAACCAGACAAAAGATATAACCAGATTAAAATCGGAAATTATCTTAGTTTGTTTTGAAGTTAGCATTCAAACAGCTTGTTAATATCAACTCTTTTTGTCTTCCAAAGACAACAAAATTCTTTTGTCCATCTAAGGTACATAAGAATATTCTTGGTCGCAGTCTAACGCGCCTCACCTGGATTTCCTTGAAACTGACTCGTCATGCTCAAAGCATACGATACGTCCGGTCGTGTACATATCATGGCATACATTATAGACCCTATTGCCAAAGCATAAGGAATGTTTTCCATCCTCTTTTGCTCATCAAGTCCCGTAGGGCCTTGCATCTTGCTAAGAGATGTGCCATGACTCATTGGAATGAGACCCTTTTTGGCGTCTTTCATTCTGAACTTATCAAGTACCTTATCAAAATAGGTCACTTGACTAAGTCCAAACATCATTTTCGATCTGTTCCAACAGATCATGATGCCCAATATGTACTGTGCTTCTCCAAGATCCTTCATTGAAAAACAATTCCCAAGCCATTCTTTAATAGAATTAAGCATAGAAACATTGTTTCCAATAAGGAGTATGTCACCGACATACAACACAATTAATACAACGTAACTCCCACTGATCTTCTTGTAAAACAAGACTCTTCCGAGTTCCTCTGAAATCCAAATCCCAGTATGGATTCATTGAACTGAAGATTGCTACTCCGATATGCATTCTTCATTCCATAAATAGAACTATAAGCTTGCATAATTTCTCAGCCTTATTAAGATCGATAAAACTCTTTGGCTGTGTTAAAACGCAGCCTCTTCTAGAATCCAATTCAAGAAGTTAGTTTTAACATCCAATATTACCATAACTCATTATCAAGATGAGTAGTAATGGCTAAGATAATCTGAATGATTTAATCAAAGCAATTGGTGAAAGTTTTTCCATAATCCACCTCGTGAATAAAACTTTTACCATCAACCTTGCTTTGAAAACCCTAGGTTTTCCATCTGTCTGTTTAGATCTTAAAGATCTATTAGCATTCATTGGGTCTAACCCCGTGATCAAGTTCCAAACTTGATTATCAGATATTGATATCATCTCAGATTTCATGGCACCATGCCAATTTTCAGTAGCTGGACTCGTCATAGCTTGGAATTAGGTCGAAGGTTCACCGCTTTCCAAAAGCATGAATTCATATCTCTCATTGGTCACAATATCTAAGTATTTGAATAATAGAGATAGATTTATTCCTTTCGGACCTACGAGGGCTGGTATGGCTTCCAAAACCATAAGAATACTCTCAACCTAGTCTTGAGTATTCATCATTGGTTGTTTCACTTGAACCTCGTTCAAGAAAACCGATCTCCCACTGAATTTCTAGGAAAGATAACTCTTTTCAAGAAAATCACTATCTCGAGCAACAAAAACTTTGTTCTCGGATTGGTTGTAAAAGTGGTACCCTCGTGTTTCTTTTGGATAACCAACAAAGAAACATTTATCCGATTTGGGTTCAAGCTTTGTAGAGATATTTCTCTTCACATAAGCTTCACATCCCCAAACCTTGATATAAGACAAGTTAGGGACCTTCCCTTTCCATACCTCGTATGGTGTCTTATCAATAGCTTTTGACGGTGTCCTATTCAGTGTATAAGTTGAAATCAAGAATTGTGTGTTCCCAAAAGAGACCAGTAGTTCATTTAGACCTCTTATCGAATGGTCGAACTATATCTAATATAGTTTGTTTTCTCTTTTCCGAAACATAACCTTCATGTGCTTGTGAACTGATAGGTTCCACATACATCAGTATGGATCATCCCTAATTAATCACTCACATGTTCTCCTTTCTCCAAGAAAGATGACATTGTTATCTTTGTCCATCAAACATCATTCACATGTATCAAATGACTCCAAGTCAAATGATTCTAGAATGCCTTCTAAAAGAAGATTCGTTACATGTTTAGATTTTGATCTAATCAACAATGTTACAGTTATGTCTCATTGAGACTTATTCGATTTGGACTTTTGTGTTAATGTTATATATGATTTGTTGAGTTTAAAGTATACATAAATAATGTAATAATCGTACCAAAACAAAGAATAGTTCAAAATTAAAATAGTTATCAAACTATTTAATTAGTGAAAAACTAATCCATCAGTATCCAATACTGAACCAATATTCATTGTTTATTGAAGGTACGAAATTACATAGTTATAATACTAAAACAAGGCCCTAAGGCAAAACAACATCATATGATCATACGGCTAATGCAGCGACCTTCGCTCCATTTCTCGCCCGTAGATCGACATCTCTACTCACCAAACTTATACTTCTATGTAGTTCCTCCACATACAAATGTGAGAACTACGTTTGGCATCCAATACCCAAGAAGTTGAATTTGTGAAGTTTAATGTCTATAACATTAATACCTGAAGATGAAGCAACCCCGCTCTTCACATCTTCTTTGAACTTTGGGCAAGTTCAATTATTCTCAATAATTGACTCTTATTCGAATTTCCCATTCAAAATTATCTCAATGTCAAAACGTGATAAATCGTAAGTGAAAAATCGAAGTTTTCTAACCAGCGATATTATCATGCAATTGAAGCCCTATCTCTCATAAAATATGAGGGAGCCAACCAGACAATCGTTTCACGCCATCCAATGGCTCGAAAGTCTCTAATTTGTGTCATTGATGAACTTAATTGTTTTGGATTAAATCACTCCCCGAGGTGTAAAGAATCATAACCTTATAATCCATCAAATGAAAGACAAATTAGGCATTTGTTTTGAAATTGAATAAAATATGAACTTTTATATGTTTGCAAGTAGTGTCCAACACTTTTGCAGTAGACGCATTGAGATTCCCTAGGAACCCTAGTAGCCTTCTTGCCCATGCTCTTTTGAATACCCTATCCTATATCATAAGAATTTCCCTCTTAGGGTCCTTCTCTATCGCCGGCTCAGCAGCCTTGAACATCCCGTGGAGCTCACGAAGCGATTTCTTCAAACCATTCATATGGAAAATTTAGCCTAAAGGCATTATAACCATCATGAGATTGAAGTATGAAATAGGTTGCCAAATAATCATCATAGGAAAAATCTAGGCGGTCACTTGAAACAAATAATCCAATCATTTGTTGTACATGTGATTCCATAGATTTCCATTTTTCCAGCCTAGCTGAAGCGATGACCCTGGTCATACCGAACCGCTCAATCTTAGCATATTCCCCGAACATGCTATTGAGTTGTTCAATGATATCTTAGGATGTGGTTATCTAACACATTTTCATTGTCTTCGTATTTGAGGACCATCCTCAAATTACGTTGTGAATCAAGAAAATTTATGTTGTTCAATTTTTCATAATCAAGAATTGAACCAAACTTGAATCGAGTTGAAATTAACATGATAAACTACAAAAGAAAGATAAATAAAGTATGTAAACATTCACAAAGCGGTAAACAAATAAGGTTGTCTAACAAGCTACTTATTTATTTCATTTTGTTCAATCGATATCTAATATCTTTGTTCCCTTGAACAAAACAATCCCAAGACCCTCATCTTGCAAATTCTTAAGCCGAATGAGTCCGCACTTAAGAAGTCTAAGATAGGTAGACATCCCATGTCAATGACATCTAATGTCACTCTCGGTCGATGAGAGTCCCATTCTCATCTCATGTCTCGATAGCCACGCCTGCAGTGGATCTATCGATGAGAAAACCAAACTCATGTGTAAGGGTCTAACCCTTACTCCCACTTATCCCAAGATAACAAGTAGTACCCCGCTGAGGCGGACCTACCAACTTATGATCGAGGGCTTCATGAGTGTGATGTTTTTGGACAAGACATTATACTCATTATTTTGGGAACTTGCATGCATAGGTGTTTATATGTAAGTTGAACATTTATAACATAAAACATCCTATAACTAGCAAAGCAATTAAATACATAATCGAAAGGCCCCTAGAACCTCACAACTCTCAAACGAAAAGATTAAAAGCAACAAAATAGGCCATGAACATCTTCTGGACTGGCCCGCGCCCGCCGTTTCAGTTCCGCACCCGCCGATTTAGGTCAACCTTAGTCCATACCCCAAAAACCACGAACGGCGCCCGCCGTTTCACAAACGGCGGTCGCCGAACACCACTGGCGGTCGCCGTTTCCAAAACGGCGCCCGCCAAAAGGGTACAAAACAGGCTGACCAAAAAACAGCCTTTCGGCGCCCGCCGGAGCACAAACGGCGCCCGCCGGAGCACAAACGGCGCCCGCCGTTTTGCTCCAGCAGCCCGGTTTTCGCCCGTTTCGCTTCATTTTGCTTCGTTTCTTCTCGTTTTCGCCGGAGAGCCGAGATCCACCATCGAACCATGGACCAAGTCCATCGCTTACAAGTTTGAACAATACATATTGAAATAGAAAACCTATCTATTACAAATGATTCCAAGGGACGCAGCCCTCCAAAACTATGGCCAATCGTACGTAAAAAACGACAATTTCATTCACCCGACCACTAACGGTGGCCGGCCTTACATCTAATCACATAATCACAATTAAACATATAATCCAATTATGTTGATTTAACCTTCGTGTCCAACACAAAAGTGTGCACGAGCCCTAGGCTCTGATACCAATTGAAGGTACCGGTATACCGATCCAATCGATATACCGTGTGTGCGGAAGCGTGTAAAGCAATAGATCTACTATGCCATGATCTTAGTGCACACTTAATGTGTATAAGAACACATATAAACATATATATATACACATTCAATATATATATATATATATATATATATAAGGTTCAACGATTACTTACTTTTGTGACGAAGTGATTCGTTGATGTCGTTGAGGTGGTGTTGAGTCGATTGAACCACCTCAAATGGATCAGCCTCTCGAAGCTCTCCTTGTGAATGACCTCGTCACTCCTTTAGATCGTCCGGATGTGGAAGCCGCACAAATGGCCCGGCCTCTACGTGTTGCACACGAACCCGGATAATGAACACCTTTGCTTGCTTGAGAATGGATCTCCAAGATCACCTCTTTTCTCTCTATTTGTGTGGAATTTCGTGGCTGAATATTGTGTGTGATGAAAATCAGATTTTCATCTATATAATCACTTCATTATGCACACCATTACACCTCCTTGTAACCTCCTTCATAATGTGCATAAAGATGCACCATTTAACACACAAAAGGGGTTACAAAGCAGGTGAAAGGTCATGCCACATACACATGCCACAATGCATTGTATGTGGTCCCACTTGCTTGTGTGGCATGCCATGTCACACTATGTGACATGCATCCATGCAAGCCATGCATCCCATGCATGTATATTAAATCCACGTAAATATTGATTCTAAATCAATATATATCAAGCATCGTACATTATCTTCGAGTCCATGTGTGACCCTGTAGGTATGATTTAATTGATCAATATTATATTGTTCCTAACAATTTAATATTATCGAATAATCATTTAACATCCATAGACGACCTTATGACTTTATCGATTGCACACGTAGGATCGAAGGACATATCCCAACAGGATATCCAATCCATATCTTTTTAAGCTGGATAATTCTCCCCAGCTTTGTAAAAGTGGAAAATACAAAACCTTCATAATCATTCTTCCGTTATGCAAGAAAGTAATTTTCAAAGGTGTGTCGTTCAAAATAATAAATTCTTAATGTTTTTTATTTCACCTCTCATCATTTGTGAAATTTGAGCTGCTGTATTCATAAATTTTCTAAATTTTGTTATTCCGGCTTTGACTTGCAGATGAAGTTTGTGTTACGACGCAAGAACCTGTGACGGATGTAATATGAAATCCTTTCTTAGACGAAATTAAGACATATGAGTGAAGGTTTAATTGTTATCTTATTTCTTTTATGATTCTTAATCATTTATATAGTATTTCTGACATATTAGCTTAAAAGCTCTGTTTTAGGATACTCTTTTTCAGATACTTATATTTTAAATCGATCTCAATTAATTTTTCTGCGAGAACTCCATTTTTTATCTATAATTCAACAGGTTTGACCTTAGAGGTGTCAGACTGAGTTTTGATGGAGCTACGTTTCTTCCTCCGCTTTTGAAATTCGGGATATCAGAGTTGAGTGATCCTGGGAAAATTGTTTACTCGATAAATCATTTATCTTATTTTGAAGACGTTATAATTTTTTTATTCTGCAATTTTCAAATTGTTATTTATCTTAGTATTTCATTTAACATCTGAACTTCTCACTGTAGGTGATCAATCAATGGACCCTTGGGAAAATTCATAATATACGTTCTGATATGGGTTGGTATTCCCTATCGTGTCCCATATGCTCTAATCAAAACTATGGGATTGATGTGGGTGTTTATTGTCCTAAGTGTGGGAAGAATCTGACTTACCATGCGAAGTACAGAATTTTTATAGATGTTGATGATTACAGAGGGGCTTCCGGTTGTTTCCTCATTGAGACTGATGTTGCTACGTTCTTAATAGAAAGACGGGTGTCCTCCTTGCTCAGAATGAATAGTTATGTAAGTGTCCTATATAATCAAGTCTATGTTTTGTGTTCTTAATATATATATATATATATATATAGAAATAGTATTCTAATTTTGTCTGTTTCTTTTTATAAATTGCAGCCATTTCCTTCTCAAAATATTCCAATTTCGGTTAGGAATCTTATTGGCAAGGAGGTTCTTTTTAAGGTTTCTCTGTGTGGGCAAAGTAACCTTCCGTCTGGGGTGAATATCTACCATGTTAAAAATTGTTGTGTTTGCCCTTTTTTACTTCAACATTACAAAGGCAAAATTACCAGCAACAATGAACCCTGTGGAAGTGATGATCAAGACTCGGATTCAAAGTCCCTACAATCTGAAAGTGAAGCCTGTGGAAATGATGATCAAGACTCGGATTCAGACTACGTAGAATCTTTAGGTCAATTTTCTGAAGACGATGATGACTCTGATGTTGGTTATTAAAAATGGTATGAAGAAACGTATTGTTATTTGTTTTGGTTAATTTATGAAGAATATTATGCTTTTGTACTCTTTAAACTTCAATGCAGACATATGAAATTATTCCGTTTTGGATTTGTTTGTTTTGGCCATCTAAGAGTTTGTATTATTTATTAATTATTTAACTTAACATTAAATTTTCTCTAAATTCTGTATTGAAATCATTTTGTCAATACCTCTTTTTTTATGGTTTTTTATATAATCAGTCCACAGTATTCATGGTTCTTCTTTAATTACAAAGAAGTTAATATTGGAATTTTCATTTTTCTTAATGTTTTATATTCTAAACTGCATTTTGGATTTTGCATTTTGTTGAAATTGTTTCAGATTTATGTTTTAGTTTAAGTAACTTCCATATATAACTGCTAATTTGTCCATCCATATTCTGATAAAGATGTACAGTAATTATTTTATTAAATAGTAAAAAAAATACCAAGTTCATGTCTCTTGATATTCTTTTACATTTAATAATTGATTAAAAGATTCTTTTAAATCATTAATATAATACGAGAAATGGAAAATATCTATTAATCTTGGTATTAATTAATTTCTTCCAAAATCACAGAACTCTTTTCTCTTTAAACCTCTACATAAAAGATTAAGGATTTACAGTTATCGTTCAAAATCACTTCTTTGAGTATTCAAACTCCTGTTTCTGCTGATGGCTGATTATTATTACTCAGCACTTTGTGACATTAATCCAACAACAGAAGATCCTATTTTATGCCTAAGGATATGCCGAAAATGGCTAACCCTCGGCAGGGATAATGTTCCAGAACGTTTGCATGTTGTGATGAAAGATAATAAAGTAAGTTTTCACTTTGTTATTTTCTATGTTTGATTTTAAATGTTTCAATATAAGTCATCTTTTCTTAATCTTAACATATGTTTGTTCTGTTTAATCTTTCAACCTTCATAGGGGTTAATTATACTAGCATCGGTTAACAATTCCCAGATCTGTGATTTTAACAAGATGTTGAAGGAAGGCAGCCTGTGTAACCTACGGCATTTTGATGTTGTCCCAAGGCCTACTTCATCTTCTGTTATAAATCACAATTTCATGATTGTGTTTAGGGCTAATACTTTTGTTAGGCATAGTAACTATCATTTCTTCCCGCCCTCAATATTCAGTTTTGCAAACTTCCAGGATTTGAAACGCCGTTCAAAGTTTTCTAATGGTCATCTTTTTGGTACTGAATTAATTCAAAATTTTAATAATCTGATGATTGATCTCTATATCCCCTTCTATTAGATCATAATCTCATTTTAATATATTATATTATTGCTGCCCTGATCTTTACAAGATGTTATTGGTCGTGTTGTCGATGTGGATGAACGTATGGACGGCCAACCTGTTATCCATATTATGCTTGAAGATTCTAGGTATTATATTAAAACTTTTATTTTTAGATGAAGATTATTTAAGCAATCATTTGTTATTTTCTAATATTTAACTTTAACATTATCAGTAAGAATCGTATCCATTGCCGAATCTTTGGGCCTCATCATTCTAAGGTTTCCAATTGTCTCTCTGTTTTACGGTCGGACATTTCCATTCCCATGGTGATTATTTTGCAGCTGTGCCGGAAATCGATCTATCAAGGTAAATAATTTCATGTTAAACAATGCTAATTTGTACTTTACGTTTTTCTGTTTTTGAAGATTCTTAATAATTGTTTTGTTTTTTAGGCAAAGTTTGTGTTGTCACTGCCTTAGATGTTTCTGATGTGTTATTCGATCAAGATCTTGCTGAAATTGTTGAATTCAAGAAGGGGTACTTTTATATTCTTTTAAACATGCTCTTTATAAATTTGTGATTTTTACCTATTTGAATGCATCTGTTTAAGCGGAAAACCAATGATGTCTCAGGATGCCAATTTCAAAGAAAATTAATAGAGGCAAAGGTATTAGGAGGCGACAAGAAAGATGAAATTGTTTTCATTCCGAGATTGCCTCTTACTCCTTCTAACTCAAATTTGCCGTTTCGATTCCAACGCCGGCAATTCCCAATTATGATATCTTATGCTATGACTATTAACAAAAGTCAAGGTCAATCATTGTCAAAGGTGGGGGTTCTGTTGAGAAGGCCGGTGTTCACACACGGACAATTATATGTTGCAGTTTCAAGAGTGACTAATCGAGCGGGATTGAAATTCTTAATTTGTGATTTGAATGGTAACCTCACAAATAAAGCTACAAATGTCGTTTACAAGGAGGTGTTCCGAAATGTAAATTGATATTTTATCATTTCAGGATTTTTTTATGTATTATCAACTAAGATTTTTTGCCGATTCCAAGAATTCATTTTATATAAAATCACTATAACCTTTGTCAATTAAATGAACCATTAAATCATTATAATATTTGAACATATATTAAAATATTAGCCGGAGAAACTGAAGAAAAATATTCCCGGGCATCGCATGGGTAGAAAGATACTAGTTTACTATAATTACTTGTGCAATTAATTATTTATATATTTTTAAACATTTTTCAACAATCATTAACTTTTCGTATACTTTGTTGTATTTTTTTATTATTCTATGAATTAAAAATAAATTGATAATAATATACATGTATTGCTTTTTTGTTTTTTTGTTCAAATTGCCTAGTTTTTTTTAACGTTTTAGCACTATTTTTTCTAAAAATTTCAATTTTTTTTAATATATATTTTTATACTCTATTATTTTTTTTAATATATAAACTAACATTTTTTTGATGTATTTTTTTTTTTAATTTATCCCTCCATATATAATATATATACGTATAAAACTATGAAATTTAATATTATATATAAATAATTATAAAAGAAATGGTACAATTTTATATTTATTTATTTATTATTTTATTTATTTGAAAATTTGCCCCCCACTCAACTCAAAAGATAGGTCCGCCCCTGATTATCTATTCAACATTCTCGTACCATGTAATATCGCGGGTACACCCGATGACCGTAGTCACTGACCCTTTTTCCAGGCCACGGGCTAAATCACATTTACGTACTGTATCATTTCCATATTGTATCATTCACATTCACATCATATCATTAATATTCGTATCATGTAATCAATATTCACACATAACATATCCACGTAAGCACATATTATAAACACGTAACACATACTTTTGAAATAAACATTAAGTAGAGATAAGAAAATCTCTATCTCATCTCCTCTTGAAGCGTGAGCGTTTCTAAACCGTTGGCTCCTATATTCAAAAGTCCTCTTTCTAAGTCTGAAGGTCAATCGATGTCCCGTGTGTTCGACTCCTACTTCGAATCCTATGCAAATCTGTTCTGATAGATTTATATATACTGTATATTGAATTGAATTGATTATCTTTAGCAATAAATTATAATATAACTAGATAAATAAATCAACCTGCATTGTTGCATTATACGGTACTTGTTTGATTTGCAAGTAAGGAGGTGGGTTTGGTTTAAACAATTTGGTCGAGACTTGAATAAATATTTGAAGGAGTGATTTGCAATTTGGGCTTAGAAAGGTGGATCCAATCAAAACAATTATTTGGACATGTGAAAAATTTAGGATCGGGAAACCTAATTACGTTCACTTACACAGAAGGCGGCAGCGAGGTACGGGTTCGCTTTCTCCGACAAATCTTGAAGAGGTACTCATATTTTGGGTTCGACTTCCAAATGTTATTCAAAGAGTATATGTGATCATGGCTGTTTAAAGATAATGGCCAATGGGTGGTCGAGCTGACATATGGTGGCCAATATGAGTTAGGCATCCCGAGAGGTTTTAGACGCAGTGATAAAACCAGATACAGTTTGGGCTAATTGAGCTGAAAAAGACAACATGACGTTGAGGATCACATTCGGATCAACATGAGAGTCAAACTGCAGTGGCAGAACCCATGTTTGATCTTGTCGAACCCAAATTCAATATTTGGATTAAATGTCATAGTTTCAGATTCATTAATAGGACATGGATTGGATCCACAAAACCAAGAAGTTTGCAACTGGAGAAGACGGTTTAAAACTGAATACGCTACACAGTGTAATTGAATGTCATGGATTTGAGGGGTATTCAGGCACTAGTGTAAGAAGATATATGATCCAACAATATATTCACTGAAGAAATAGTCAACAAAAGAACAATCATCAAAACAAGTTATACCCAACACTAAGGGAAGATTGTAATTAGAATAAACCTCAGGGGTATTTTTGAAATATTTTTGCCCCAATATGTGATACAGTATATAATAGGAAGTAGTGTACCAGGGGTTGTACCTCATTAAGTACTCAAAACATCATCCTCAACACATGTGGACATGTTCCTTTTCCTCTTAGTTGTCGATTTTGAAAAACAATCCCTCTTGCACTCCATTCTATTTCTCTTATTTGAATTACCGGCTGGTCCAACAGGATTTGCTTCATCGTCACTACTAGCATTTATATCAATGATATCTCCAGCATCAGAAGATGAACGTGCGCTTTTACTAAAACACCCTTCTCCACACATTAACCGTGTTCTTCTAGAATATTCACCTGAAACGCTTGCATTTTAATAACTAGTGATTGCGCTAATCGTAAAGCTATGGATATACAAGAGTATGAGGTTTATCGACTTACTGCCGAGGTAATATAATATAACTCTGTCCAATGAAAAGAATCGAAAAAGAGTTTAACTCTGTCCAAGGAAAAGTATTCTCAAACAGAAGAAAGTACCGAAAAATGGATTTGTACTCCACATATAATTTCTTTACTGGAAAAATAACTATATTATCCACGGACCACAGTGATCCTTAAATGACATAAAAAGGTGAATTCATGTTAAGGAGGGGCATATTGAGTTTGGCCAAGATGTATCCTTACATTATGCATTCAGAACAAACAAAGCACACATTTCGTTCAAAGGTAAATATGAAAATTAAAGATCAATTTTTTTCTGGAATAAACTACATGATTCCTCATATATGAGTTGCTGCATATAAAAAATACGCACCAAGTCATTTAAGAATGTGATTGTAGATCGTACAAGACAATTTAATCACAATATATAAACGTATATACATCTGCTTGCCATAATCATACAGAGCAAAATAAAGGACGAGGTAGGTGATTTATGCTATGCCATTAGTACTCCCTGCAGAGGAAATAATGATTATTTAAGTCCAAACTTTGAACTTGGGTATTTTTTTATTTTTTTTGTTAAAACCGAAGCAAGCCTTCCTACAATCAAAAGCAACCTCTATTTAGGAAATAGAAATCACATGTTTATAAATCATATCCGTTAAACTGGAAACAGAATAAGAGAAAAAATATCTGAAAAATTGAACGAAATGAAGTATCAGAGTTCCATTGTCATCGGATTTTGATAAATCTCAACCATTAATACCTGACTCCAATGGCTCTTCACATTCATTACTTTCTGCTTGGGGCAAATCTTCAAATGTATTTGCAACATCATCCTCTCTTATTGTCCAGGGCTGAAACAATTCCCTGTCACCTGAAGGCATGCATCTTATGCGCTATTATTGAAACGGAAAACGTCAAACAAAAGACTAAAACTAAACATCAGATTAAGCTACACACCTTTCTTCGACAAACCACTGTTTGCGGATCCGATGGAATAAGACGGCGAGCTCACCCCCGCAGACAGGGCAAAGCCATTTTCAGCATTCCCCGAGCTGCCATCATCTTCGCCCTCAGAATCCACAAAACCCTCGGGAGTAGGAAGCTCACGCAGCTCGTTTGCTAGAGAAACAATATCTCCCATCTTCATACTCAACACGCCGGAGAGATCCTTCTCAATCCGATTCATTCTGTGCGACAGTCTCTCAAGGCTGGTTTTGTACAGTTGGGCCGCCGCATCGGCCTCCAATTTCTTCCGCCTCAGCTCGATGTTTTTGAGCTTCAGTTCCTCCGCGGTCTCAGTAGCAGCCGAATTCTCCCGCCGCAAACCCTCGATGATTCGGCCGAATTTCTCCACCATCGCATCGAAACATTTGAACTCCTCCTGACAGATTCCGGATAACCGTTTGTTCTCCGATTTCTCGTTCAGTGCCTCACGCGTCTTCTCGTTTAGAGCGAGGGTTAGATTGTGATTGTCGTACGATACCTTGGAATTCTCGGCGGAGATCTTTTCGCACAGGTCCTCGGCCGTTTTTCGTCGGTCGTTCGAAACCCTATTTTCTTCGATCAAACGAGCGACGGTCTGTTCCAGGTGCTCGCATTTCCTCTGGCTTACCTTCAACCTCTCGTCGAGCTTCACCCTCTCCAGATCTGTCCAGTCTAAAGCTTGGTCCAGCCGAACAACCTCCTGCTTCGCCGAATCTCGGTCTCTTATGAGGTTTTGCTTCTCGATATCTTCCATAAGATTTTTCTGATTTTATCTGCAAGTTCAAAGGGATTCGTAATTTTCCGTAAGCACAGATTTTTCGAATTTAACAACCAAACACGAGAATTTGTTTATAGGGTGACCCCGAATATCTACGAATATTCAGAATCTTAATAACTTCAGTTAAATTACATTTATAACTTTTATTTATCTTTAAAGTGAGTTTAACACTAAATCACTGATAGATAGTGTACTAATAGGAAGATGATACAATTACCTAGGAAAAGGCTACAGTAACTTACAAATAAAATAAAATAAAATAATATATATACTAAATTGAAAAAAAAACCTACTATTTTAAAAAAAAAAAAAACTGAAGATTTAAAAAAACGTAACTTTTTAAAAAAATATATTTATATTTCATTTTTTAAGTAAACTTAATTTATAAAATATTAAATTTATATACACTAATTTAATTATTAATTTATAAATCAATATAATTAAAAAAATATAAATAATATATATGTACGTGATAATTATTGTTTTAAAATGACTGATTCAATTCAATCTATCTTATATATGTAAATATGAAATAAAAATGAATTCATAATTAGTATTTATTTTTTGAAGAACC
Organism: Euphrasia confusa; assembly: GCA_954870475.1. Taxonomy (NCBI): domain Eukaryota; kingdom Viridiplantae; phylum Streptophyta; class Magnoliopsida; order Lamiales; family Orobanchaceae; genus Euphrasia; species Euphrasia confusa. The sequence goes on along the minus strand of OX940957.1, from coordinate 16,296,850 downwards.
ATGAAAATTTCAATCAAATATCAAATTGAGACAAATAATTCTATTAATTTTTCATTCTATCTTATTTATGTACAAATGACAATAATTAATTTTATTTTTTAGGATTAAATTGTAAGAAAAACTATTTTGCATATAAGCATGTCAAAATATTTTAATATTATTACTAACCTGACATGTGATATTATATTTCGTATTTATTAAAAATAAAAATAATATATTTTAAATAAAAATAATATTTTGATTTAAATATTACATTTGATAGCTCAATTTTCAATATTATCTCACTTTTAATTATATTTTTCAATAAAATAAAAATGTCATAATATTCAATTCGAATATTATGTTCAATTTTGCAACTTATCTTTACAATCTACTATCTTGTATGAGTGCATCAACATTAAGTAGATAGAGTATGGTTTTAAAAGTTTATTACATAAGGTGTACCGGGCCTCCGGTACACCACCAATCAAAATGCTACACGTGACATTTTTAAATTAATTAATTAAATAATTAGTATTTTGATTATTATTAAATTGAATTATTAATTAGGAAAATATATTACCAAATCTTCTAAAATGTTAAAGTAAATAAAATCAATATAATCATACCAAATATTGAATATTTTCCAAAATCTATTAGATTATTTTCCTTAAAATATATATAACAAATAAATAAATAAAATATATATTAAATCGTAAAAAAAACATAAATAAAAATAAAAAACGTAAGTAAGAGATTAAAAGAAAACATTTTATTTTTGTAAAGTATTTTGATAAAAATAATTAATTTATACATAATTATAAAAATTACGAATATAAAATAAATTAAAAATAATTAATTAAATTTGTAGAATTTCATAATTTTTTATTATTAATTTAAAAATATTACATAATCAATATTCAAAATAGATTAAAAATAAAGTAAAAAAATAATTAATTAAATTATTATAAAAATTCATTATTTTTTTGAATTAATATAAAAACATTAAATAACCAATAATCAAAATAAATTAAAATAAAATAAATAAAATATTCAAAATATTTATTAAAAGAAAATAATTTTATCATGTCAAGTTTTTAAGAAAAAAACTAACTCGTCTAAATCAAACCATTTTTATTCTATTATTAAAATTATAAACATAAATGAATAATATATTTGTACGTAAAAAATATATTTTTTAAAATGATCAATTCGGTCAATTAAATTATAAATGTAAATATAAAATAGAAGTATAATAATAATCGTAATTTTAATTGGCGGTGTATCGGAAGCTCGGTACACCTTGTGTAACTGTAGCATTTTCATGAACCTGATTATGGTGTTGTGAAATGTAGATGCCAATCTTTTTTTCGTTTTATATTTGTGAATACACCTCAAAGGAGTTAGAATCAATCCCTTTTACGGAAGCCATTTTCATAAAAACCTCATAATTTATAGGATTTTTTAAGACTTTTAGAGTCAGGATTTTCAAAACTCCATAAAAATCTTGAGTTATTCAATACAGATTTTAAAAAGTTTTTAAAAATCTATAGGTATTCAAAAGTCAATTGATTTTAAAACTCAATAGATTTAATTGGATTATTTCTTAAAAATATGAATGATTTGGACTCTTTAAAATTAGAGATTTACACGAATTTCACTTTAACTTATTAAATTATTATTAAAAATAAAATTTTAAATATTTTATAAAAAATTAACTTTTATATTTATTTCTCTTCTAATAAATTATATTATTATTAAAAATAATAAAAACTTAAAAAAGTATATAAAAAATAATACTTATTTTTTTATTTTATTAAAAAATTATATTAGTGAATTATTATTAAAAAAATAATAATAATAGAAAAATTATATATAAAAAAAATGAAGAATATTGTGTAATATTTTTTTTATAAAGTATATATATGTATAAATAGCGCAAAAATTAATCAACATTATAACATCATAAAAAAATATATTATGTAATCAAATAAAGTCTATGAAAATCCATATAAATCCATAAAAAAAGTCAGACAAACTCCGTATAGAATCTATGATTTTTGAAGTCTACGGACTTTTTAAAATCAAACAATCCAATGAAATCTTAATTGTCTACGGACTTTTTAAAATCAAACAATCCAATGAAATCTTAATTGAATACACCTGTGGACTTTTTAAAATCCAAAACAATCTGATTAGTATATCTTTGTGTTGTTTTTCTTAGATTATTTGTGTGTGAGTTATGTAGTTTTGAGTCATTTGTTTGTGTCTTCCTATTGGTTTGTGGTAGGTTAGATGTTGTCTTGAGTGTGCAGGCTTGTAGACTTTATTGGAATGAAAGTAGCGAAAAAATGAGTTTGAACGAGTCAAGACGGAGTAGAGGACCGAAGCTGCTATCTAGCACCCGCTGCAATACCTAGCACCCGCTGGGTTTGACTTCCAGCAAGTCTATTCCTTCATCATCTAGCACCCGCTAGTTTCGACTTCCAGCAAGTCTGTCCCATCAGCACCTAGTACCCGCTAGGCGCATTTTTAGAAAACAATTGACCTTGTTTGACCGACGAAAATTTGGGAATTATATATAGGGTTTCGACCCTAGCTTCTACCACACCTCTCTACGTATGATTTTTGGAGAGTTCTTCCTCCTTAGACTTAGTTTTTTATATTGTTTTGATATGGCTACGAAGAATTGGATTTGACTACTTGCAACCTTGAATTTTTATTTATTGTTTTCAATAATAGTAAGTTTATTTCTTTTTCATTCTTGTGTCTTAATTATTTTTGCTTTGAACTTTTAATTTGATTAATGAATATGAATTCTTTCATCTCTATATGTCTCTTACTCATCAATATGTGTAACTAAATTTCATTCTAGGGTTAGGATTCATCGATTTTCAAAAGTAGGGATTGAGTTTTGATTTGCACAAAAAGTATTCGATAAAATGCTAACTTGATTTTAAACTCACGTTTGAGGCTGTTAAGTGTAACGCCCCGTTTTTCAAAAAGCGGAAGGTGTTTGAATATAACAATAAAATAATTCGGACGCTACTTTGAAATACTTTTAAATCAATTTAAAAAAAAAATATATATATACCAAATCGAATATTTAATTTTTGAAAATAGATCAAGTATAATAAATTTTAGAAAATAACTTTTAATATAATTAACTTTTAAAACAATGTAAAGAATAAAGAATAGTAACTTACGACATTAAAATCATTTAAAATATTTAGTCGTAAATGACAAATATTATTAAACATTTTATCATATCCAACGCCATGATCCACGCTCGACATCCCCGAACAATCCTGAAAAAAAAATTCGTTAAAGGAATGAGCTCAACGTACTCAGTAGGTAATCTCTTATCCGTAGTCACTGACTTTTTCTGTCGGTCGCTGTTTTGATCGTAGCGCAGCGGGTTCAGACCGATGACCGTAGTCACTGACCCTTTATCCAGGCCATTGGCTATTCAACATTCTCGTACCATGTAATATCGCGGGTACACCCGATGACCGTAGTCACTGACCCTTTTTCCAAGCCACGGGCTAAATCACATTTACGTACTGTATCATTTCCATATTGTATCATTCACATTCACATCATATCATTAATATTCGTATCATGTAATCAATATTCACACATAACATATCCACGTAAGCACATATTATAAACACGTAACACATACTTTTGAAATAAACATTAAGTAGAGATAAGAAAATCTCTACCTCATCTCCTCTTGAAGCGTGAGCGTTTCTAAACCGTTGGCTCCTATATTCAAAAGTCCTCTTTCTAAGTCTGAAGGTCAATCGATGTCCCGTGTGTTCGACTCCTACTTCGAATCCTATGCAAATCTGTTCTGATAGATTTATATATACTGTATATTGAATTGAATTGATTATCTTTAGCAATAAATTATAATATAACTAGATAAATAAATCAACCTGCATTGTTGCATTATACGGTACTTGTTTGATTTGCAAGTAAGGAGGTGGGTTTGGTTTAAACAATTTGGTCGAGACTTGAATAAATATTTGAAGGAGTGATTTGCAATTTGGGCTTAGAAAGGTGGATCCAATCAAAACAATTATTTGGACATGTGAAAAATTTAGGATCGGGAAACCTAATTACGTTCACTTACACAGAAGGCGGCAGCGAGGTACGGGTTCGCTTTCTCCGACAAATCTTCTGGTGGTACACGACGGACCTCCAAGGATCTAATGCGGCGACGGCTCGTAGTTCCCTTAGGTTGTGTCGACGGCTTCGTCTCGATCGAACCAATAGGAAAGGAACCTAGCAGCGGCTTCTCCTCAGACCGACGGATCACGGCGGCGACTGGCGGTCAGAGTTCGGTATGTGTTTCGCCTCTTCTCCGGCGAGGAAAATGACTTTCGAAGGGTTTCCGGGTTTGGAGTACGGCTGAGAGAGGCAGGGGTTTATTTTGTGTTGGTGTGTATGCTTTGATTTGTTTGTGAACGTGGGAAGAAGAACCGTGAATGAATGAGGGGATGTGCTAGGAGGAGACGTGGAGAGGTTTAGTATAGGAAGTCTTCAACGGGGAGTTGAGAGATTTATATATGTTTCTATTTATCTTCCTAAAATCTTTTTTTATTTTATTAATATTAATTTAATTTAATTCGATCTCTTCCTATTATTTAATTCATCAGCGTTAAAAAACATTGATCAAAATTTTTAGGTATATTATTTTTCTCTTGCTGTAATCTGCTTTGTATTTCTTTTTTTTATTTTTCTGAACATTGAATCAATTTATAATACGTTCTTCTATTCATTTATTTTGTTTTTTTTCGATTTTTCTAATTTTATGTATTAATTATGATCTTTCGCAGAATCCAAAATCAAATTGTCGAGGTATCAATTATTTTTTACTAGATTTTTTTTAAATTTTTTGTTTATCTCTAATTCAGTTCTGTGAAATTTGTTTTGCAGGTTAATGTTTATATTAATAGAACTCCATTTGTGTTATCTCATACACCAAGTAAATTTTTTTTTTATATTTCTATTTATTTTGTAGGACTTTATAATTTTTATTTTCCATTTATTTTGTGTGCAATTTCTATTTTCTGGAATAGTGATTTTCCCCACCGATTTTAGGTATTTGTTGCATGCGTTTCACTCGAGGAATGCAAAGATGAAAAACTCTTTTCCCACCGGATCAAAGGTTGTCGATCGGGTAGGATGTAAATTGAAGAATGTGCATGAGTAGCAGACACATGTAGGGGTGTTAATTCGGTTTAACCAAATCAAATCGAACCGAAAATTCGGTTAACCGAACCATTTAAACTATATTTTTATAAACAAAAAACAAACCGTTTTATAAATAGTTTGATTCGGTTTTAATCGAATTATTTCTGTTTGGTTTGATTTGGTTCGATTTTAATCAAATTTTAATTAAAATATTAAAAAAACTAAAAAAATATTAAATTTAAAATAACAATTATTACTTTTAATTATAACTTAAATATAAAAATAAAATTCATAATATAAAAAAATGAAAAAATATAAAATAATAAAAATTAAATATTATTAATATATTGTTTTATTTAAAACTAATTATATGTGTGTGTATATATATAATTATTTATTTATTTATTTCTTATTCGGTTTGGTTCGGTTTTTATCGGTTTATGATTATTGGTTAAAAAACCAAATCAAATCGAAAAGTTAAAAAAATCCAAACCGAATTAGTTTGGTTCGGTTGGTTTAACCGAATAACGTCGGTTTGGTTTGGTTCGGTCGGTTTAACCGATTTTTTTATATTTCTATTTATTTTATAGGCTTTATAATTTTTATTTTCCATTTATTTTGTATGCAATTTCTATTTTCCGGAATAGTGATTTATTTAGGTATTTGTTGGATGCGTTTGAAACTCGAGGAATGCAGAGACGAGAATCTCTTCTCCCACCAGATCAGAGGCTCCTCGATTGAGTAGTATGTAAATCGAGAGATGTGCCCGAGTAGCAGACACATGTGGGAGAGAGCCAATAGGTATTATCCCAGGACTTAAGAGACGAGAAACTCTTCTCCCACCAGATCATAAGCTCCTCGATCGGGTATGATGTAAATCGAGGGATGTGCCCGAGTAGCAGACACACGTGGGAGAGAGCCAATAGGTCTCATCCAGGACTAACTTTATAATATTTCAATGAAAATTTGCTCTATCCGAGTTCGAACTATGCGTCGCCGGAGAATTACACCAACATCAACACAGACCTTACCACTCGGAAGCTTACATACTATAAATTACATCAAACATACGTAATCTTTTAAAATAATAAAAATTTCATAATTGAGATAACTGTTTATAATGAGATTCAATACGAGTTTACAAATTTTATTAAGAGAAATAAAATAATTTCTTAGTGTATTAATAATTTTTTGGCGAAATAAGTTGGAAATTAAATAAAATTTAGATTAATTAGACTTTTAGTAATTAATATTTTAGTATAATATTTGTAATTAATTTTTATTAGTTTCACCATTAGTAATAATATTTTAGTTAGATAATAATTCAAAAACTTTTAAATAAAGAAATAATTATATTAATGGGATCATAAATTTTTTATCTTAGTAATTTAATTAATTATACAAAATAATATTTAATTTAGTTATAATTAAATATGATAATTAATTTAAAATATATTTTTAAATCTTAACAGCGAAAACTAGATGTTATATTAGGCAATCTCGTGATTTAGATTATCAAACCACGTTAGTACCAACTGGAGACGGACATATTAATATAAATTTTGCAAGCTTATATTTAACTCTGAAATTGAATATTGGTGAACCCGATCCCTAGTCCCCTTTTTATCATTTGAAACTTATTCATTGTTTGCATTTAATTTACTTGTTCTGATTTTGTTAGTTTAGAACTTAGATTATTAAAAAAAAAACCAAAACAACCATGCATTATGCTATAAATTCGTTTTTCTTTTCTCTTTATTTTGCAACCATTTGAATACATATACTAATACCGATAGTAGTATTCCTCTCGAGACCGACTCGGCGAGTTGCTTCGGCAATTAGTTCGATATAAATTTTTATTTGATTTTTGACGCACTACAACGTCTTGTCACAATCCAATGAAATCCTAATTGAATACACTCTCTTAAGTCTTAACAAGTGTTAGATGTAGTTCAATGTTAAATGCCCTCTCTCCAATTTTGTATGATTTTTTTATAATTGAATATGTGGGTCTCACCTCCAACCTTGGTCTCTCCAATTTTTTATGATTTTCTTATAATTGAATATGTGTGTTCCACTTTCACCTACAATTTTCCATAATTTTGTATGATTTTCTTATAATTGAATACGTGGGTCCCACCTCTAGCCCCCACGTCAACTTTCTGGCGCCAGGTAAGCAGGCACGTGCTTTTGTATAATTTTCTTATAATTGAATATGTGGGACCCACCTCCAGCTCCAATTTTCCATAGTTTTGTATGATTTTCTTATAATTGAATATGTGGGTCCATCTCCAGCTTCAATTTTCCATAATTTTGTAGGATTTTCTTATAATTGAATATGTGGGTCCCTTTCCAGCCTCCACGTCAACTTTTCGGCACCAGGTAAGCATGCACGTGCTTCTCACGTGCGATTTTTGCCGGAACAGTGTCAAAAAAATGAACAATTGAAAAATACTGACTTATGGGCCTGCTTCCATCAAAAGGACCATTTGTGATTCTAACTCCACCTTAATGGCTCAATGTATATTCAAGCAATTATGATATCGAGCAATCCACCATCAATCAAAAGCAATTAGATAGGTACAAAACTAAAAACGAGGTATAAATTTATAGGTAGAAATTATTCCTCAACTTTCATTACCTTTAGAGGAAGGTGACAATTGAAAAATTAGTCAATAAAATTCATGAGTTGAACGAAGGGTCGTACGGGCCACCGGAGGACCACCCGGCCAAACTTCTACTTTTTGGCCCGCAAAGCCATTGTCCCCGATGAGATATTTGAGGTAATTTACTTAACAATGCTTATTATTTTTTTAGTAATTTCATCTAATTTAAATTTATATTAGTAATTAATTGTAATTTCACGAAAAATAATTTTATATTAGTAATTAAAATATAATTTTATGTAAATTAACTTTGTATTAGTATTTAAAATATAATTTCATCTAATTTAACTTTATATTAGTAATTAATTGTAATTTCACGAAAAATAATTTTATATTAGTATTTAAAATGTAATTTTATTTAAATTAACTTTGTATTAGTATTTTAAATATAATTTCATGTAATTTAACTTTATATTAGTAATTAATTATAATTTCACGAAAAATAATTTTATATTAATATTTAAAATGTAATTTTATGTAAATTAACTTTGTATTAGTATTTTAAATATAATTTCATGTAATTTAACTTTATATTAGTAATTAATTATAATTTCACGAAAAATAATTTTATATTAGTATTTAAAATTTAATTTTATGTAAATTAACTTTGTATTAGTATTTTAAATATAATTTCATGTAATTTAACTTTATATTGGTAATTAATTGTAATTTAATGAAAAGACAATTTTGTGGGTCACACATTTTTTGAAATTTTAAAATCATAATTTTTTGGAACGAAATCAAAAATTTTGAGGGGAAATAAAAGTAAATGAATGTGGGTCCCGAAAATTTTGGGGGGAAATCAAATGCATGTGGGTCCCGTTTATTTTTAATATTATAATGATAAATAGTAGAAGGGCAAATATGGTAATCTATTCATTATTTGATTATTATTAATAAATAATTTGACTTGAGGCCATTTTAAAAAGACTGAATCTCAAAAAGACATTTTCACAAAGTCTTCTCCTAAAAAGGCCCTTTATCCGGCGCTCCCTATTTTTTATCACAGTTGTATACTGACATGGATATTTGCAAAAAGTATCTATGGGGAGTGAGAGATGGGAGGCTACAGTCGTAGATTCCTTGACTTCAATGAGTCCAATCAATGGAGTAGGGGAACGTAACTGGAACGCATATAGATTTCCGTTTATTGTCGTGGTACGCATATTATCATTTAATTATTTAATAGTTTTTAAGTCTTCATTGATATATATTTTGTTTTTGTTTTGCAGTACTGGATGATTGAAGCTCTTGAAGGCGCGCAAAATGCTCTGAAAGCATTCGTGAGGTCGGGGTTTGAGAATGCGTAACCCAGGATGGCGTCTCAACTTAACAGCACCAAGCAATAAAAAATTCTCCCAGTTAATTTTTGGATTCGGTGAAAAGTAGGTGTTTCATCAAGTTCAGCAGGAGGAGTGTTGTAGGAAGATCTGCGCAGATAATCTTACTTATCGAAAGGATATAGTCAATGAGCTTACTACTCAGATAGGCATGATTGAGCAGCTCGGTGGTTTTGAGGAGATTGAGTGTGGGCCAATCCGACGAAAGGGGGAGGAGAAGCTGGGAAAGAGTCAAAGAAAATGTGAAGAGCTGGAAGAGGTGGTTGCTCGGTTGAACGAAGAAAACAGGGTGTTGACCAATCAGGTCACATTAGCAGAGGAGAGGCGTGATAAAATTTTCACGGATAACTTGAATATGACAAATGTAAATAATAGTAATTCAATTTCCAAGCTGAACGAGAAGATTAAAGTGTTGGAGAACAAAAACTTGGAGAGTGAGTGGTTGGCATAAGTTTTTCGGGAGAAATGTACTTGGATGCTAAGATCTCGAAAACGGACCAAGAACTGGAACTGGAGGATTTGAGGCAAAGAAAATCGGAGTTGGATCATGTTGTTGTTGGGTATTTGATATGCGGAATAAAAATATTAAAGAAGAAAAGAGAGTTTTTATTATTGGAGTTTTTAGTTTTTATTTGTTTTTATTGGATGATCAATAAACATGATCAAGAACACAATTTATAAGAGAGGAATGGATACAAAGAAGCACTCCATTCCAAGTCTCAAGTTCTTAAGAGAAGTAAAGTGTAGTCAAAGAATACACTTAGACTTCTACAAGTTGGAATGATGTTCCAACTTATTATTGAAAATATGAATTATTAATTTCAACACCCCTTCTTAATTCATAATTTTCAGCATCTTCTTGAACTTCTCAAACTTCTCGATCGTCACGGCTTTGGTAAGAAAATCAGCGGCTTGATCATTGGTGTTGACGAACTCCATTGAAATTTCTCCATCGTTGACGAGATCACGAATGTAGTGATGACGAAGCTCGATATGCTTGGACCTTGCATGAAAGACCGGATTTTTAGTCATTGCAATTGTTGACATGTTGTCACAAAAGATGGTAGTAGCTCCAGCTTGTTTTTCTTGCAAATCCGAGAGTATTCTCCTAAGCCAAACGGCTTCACAAGCGGCATCCGTCGCTGCGATATACTCGGCTTCACTTGAAGATAAAGCAACCGTCTTTTGCTTTTTAGAACTCCATGCAATCACCTTAGTACCAAGAGAAAAAACATACCCCGAAGTACTTTTTCGATCGTCCAACGAACCTGCCCAATCACTATCCGTGAAACCAATCAAGGAATTATTTTCTTCTTTTTCATATTTCAAACCTTAATTTTTTGTTCCATGAAGGTACCGTAGGATCCTCTTTGCGGCTGCATAATGAAGCTTGCTTGGATCACTCATAAACCTCGAAACATAGCTAACGGAGTGCACTATGTCGGGTCTAGTATTTGTGAGATAGATCAGCGAACCAACAAGGCTTCTATATATTTTTGAATCCATTTTTTCAGCACCATCATCTTGTAGCAACTTCTCATTTACCGCCAAAGGTGTTGCCACAGGCTTGCAATTTTCCATGTGGAATTTTTTAAGCAAGTTGGCCACATATTTTTCTTGAGATATAAAAATCTCGCCCTCGGTTTGTTTCACTTGAATCCCAAGAAAATATTTCATGAGACCCAAATCGGACATCTCAAATTCTTGCATCATATTTTTCTTGAATTCTTTCACCATTTTTTCGTTAGTACCAAGATAAATAAGATCATCGACGTAGAGACAAATGATCAAAAAATCTTGAGTACCTTCTTCCTTTTTTACGTACAGCGAGGGCTCACTTGGACTCTTGTGAAATCCATTCTTGTTGAAATATCCATCAATTTTTCTATTCCAAGCACAAGGTGCTTGTTTTAATCCGTAGAGAGCTTTCTTCAAACGGTACACTTTTTCCTCCTTTTCGGCAACTTCAAAGCCTTGAGGTTGATGAACGTAAACTTCCTCTTCAAGCTCTCCATTTAGGAATGCGGATTACACATCAAGTTGATAGATATTCAGCCCCAATTGAGCTCCAATCGCAAGTACACATCGAATTGTTTCCATTCGAGCAACCGGCGCGAACGTCTCGTTGAAGTCTATCCCGGGCTGCTGTGAATAGCATTTTGCAACGAGTCTCGACTTGTGTTTTTGGACATAACCATCTTCATTGAGTTTGGTTTTGAACACCCACTTCAAGCCGATCAAATCTTTGCCTTGTGGCAAGTCCACAAGCTCCCAAGTTTTATTCTTTTCAATTGTTTCAATTTCGGCTTCCATGGCTTTTCTCCAAACTTCTTCTTGCTTTGCTTCTTCATAATTCTGAGGTTCACAACCAAAGAAAGCAACATCACAATGCTCATAGATATCTCTCAAAGATCGGTATTTTAATGGAGGCGATTCGGAATCCGAACTCGACGAACTTGAGGGACTTCTTTGAGGTGTTCTTTGAGGACTTGTTTGAGGTGTTTCATCCTCATGTTGCTGCTGCCCATTTGGAGTATTAGGTGATTCCACAGAATCATTTGACACCAAATTATTTGGTGAAGAATTTTCCTCCTTTTTCCATTTGGCCATTTCATCGAAAATCACGTCTCTTGAGACGATGAGTTTTTTATTTTCCGGGTTATAAAGCCGATAACCCTTCGACTCATCGCTGTAGACAACATGAATTAATTTTTCTCCTTTTTTATCATATTTGTCTCGGTTTGGAGTTGAGACATGAGAGTAAGCAATGCTTCCAAAAACTCTCAAATGATCAACCGTTGGCTTCTTTTCATGCCAAGCTTCGTACGGTGTTTTATCAAGGACCGCTTTTGTCGGAGATCGGTTGAGAATGTAGATAGCCCTGTGTACAGCTTCAGCCCAAAATTGTTTTTCCAAGTTTTTCTCTTGTAGCATGCTCCTCGTCATCTCGACGATGGTTTTATTTTTTCTTTCGGCTACCCCGTTTTGTTGTGGACTTCTTCGAACAGTGAGTTGCCTTTGGATACCATTTTTATTGCAATACTCCATGAATGTTTTGTAGAGAAACTCACCACCTCGATCCGTCCGCAACGACTTGATTTTTAATCCACTTTGATTTTCTACAAGAGCTTTGAATTGTAGAAAAGTGGAAAAAGCTTCTGATTTTTCACTCAAAAAATATATCCACATCATTCTTGAAAAGTCGTCGACAAAAAGAATGAAGTATCTTTTGTTACCGAGAGATGGAGTCCTCGTAGGACCACAAATCCGAATGGACCAGCTCCAAAGGACTTTTGGCTCTCCAAGAATTTTTAGGAAAAGGTAGCCTGTGCATTTTTCCAAAAATGCACCCTTCACAAATTTGCTCCTTTCTTTCGATGGATGGAAGACCAACAACCATATTTTTATTCTTCAAAAATTCCAGCCCCTTGTTGTTAAGATGACCATATCTCAAATGCCACAGATGGAATTTATCGATGTTTTCTCCTTTGAAGGCCACTTCGTTTTTCGACGGCATGACGAAGGGAAACACCTTGTTTGATGTCATTTGGATCGTCATCACATGAGTTTTATTTTTCTTATCAAAGACGCTGCACTTGTCATCATCAAAGGATAACCGATATCCCTTTTGCATGAGTTGACCAACGCTCAATAAATTTTGAGAGATGTTCGGGACGAAAAGAACATCGCTAATGAGCTTTTGGTTACCACCTTTCTTGTTGACAACAATAACACCTTTTCCGTTTGCTTTGAGAATGCTTCCGTCTCCAAGTTTTATTTTGGAAGTGTGACTAGTATCCATCTCCACAAAGATACTACGATCACCACACATGTGATTGCTACATGCGCTATCGATATACCACACGTTCTCAAATTCATTTTGCTCGTTCATGCAAGAAAAGAGTTGGTCTTCTTGTTGATTGGAGAAGTTGGCTTCGTCTTTCTCGTTATTGCTCTTTTTTGGACACTTAGAATACGAGTGGTCCGCATCCTTGCAGCTCTTACATTTAAAGAAACAAGCTTTCGTTTCATGGTTCGATTTTTTGCAAATACGACAACACGAAGACGAATTTTCAGCTTGTTGGTGTTGTCCTCCTTTAAAGAATTTTCCTTGTTTTTTTCCTTTGTTGTTGAAGCTGCCTTTTCCACCTTCCCAACTTGATTTGTTCTTGCCCGAAATATGAAGTTTCGATTGAAACGCTTGATCAACGGGCTGATTTGATGATCGATTCAACCTTTCCTCATGAACTTGAAGAGAGCTCATAAGTTCATTAAAAGTGTAGGTGGAAAGATTCTTCGATTCTTCTATGGCTGCAACAACATGATCGAATTTCGCCGGAAGACTTCGTAGGATTTTTAGGACAATTTTACGTTCTTCGATAACATCACCAAGGCTTCGAATTTGGTTGACGATTTCAGCAACTTTCGAAAGAAATTATTGCATCCCATCGCCTTCTTTCATCGCCATGTTATCGAAATCTCTCCAAAGAGATTGTAACTTCAAGGAGGTGACTTTCTCATCTCCTTTGTAACTTTGTTGTAAGATTTCCCAAGCTTCTTTCGCCTTTTTCGCTCCGAAAATTCTCGGAAAGATGGTTTTACTCACGCCTTGTTGGAGATATCTCAAGGCACTTGCATCCCTCCGAATATTGTCCTTGTAGAGCTTTTGATGATCTTCACTCCATGTTGTACTCGTAGCTTGTTTCGGTGGCTCGGCGTATGTATTTTCCACAATATCCTAAAGATCCAATGAGATATATAGAGTTTGCATTTTACTACTCCAATAGTCGTAGTGTTCTCCATCAAAGATGGGTACTTGGTTGGGGGTAAGTGCAAACATGGTGGATTTTTATTTTTAGTGTGCGAGATTAGCCAAGAAAACTAACTCGGCTCTGATACTAAATTTTTTGGGTATTTGATATGCGGAATAAAAATATTAAAGAAGAAAAGAGAGTTTTTATTATTTGAGTTTTTAGTTTTTATTTGTTTTTATTGGATGATCAATAAACATAATCAAGAACACAATTTATAGGAGAGGAATGGATACAAAGAGGCACTCCATTCCAAGTCCCAAGTTCTTAAGAGAAGTAAAGAGTAGTCAAAGAATGCACTTAGACTTTTACAAGTTGGAATGATGTTCCAACTTATTATTGAAAATATGAATTATTATTTTCAACAGTTGTGGTGTGGAGGAGATAAAATTAGCAAATAAAACAATATAAAAGTTGAAGTGGGAAAAAATGGAGTTGGAAACCTCGCATGCAAATTCTTCTAAAAGAATGAGTAAGATCCAGAAGAATTATGCCAAGATGTTATCTCTAAAGCTAGGATATATTGTAGTTGGGTAAATGACCCAGGTATGTTTGGTACTTCGGAGGTGGGACTGAATTTAGATTCTCAAGGGCTTGGGGTCGAAGAAAAGAAAAATTGTTCAATAAATGTTGACGCTGAAGTTGGTGGTTGTTGATGCTTTGTTGCCTCCAAATGGAAGCAGTGGCAATGGATTGTCAAGGAACAGTAAGATGAGGAACAGTAAGATGAAATTTTAACTTTTTTGTAGATTTTCTGTAGATTTTCTACCTTGTTTGCTTTAAAAAACCAGTATGGTAATTATCATTATTATTGTGTGACATGTGATCAAGAAAACTTGTGTCGACTGTAACATATATTAATAACACGTAAGATGCATGGCCACAGGTTTCAGAAACTCTGTTAAGCCTCCGAAGATAGAGGGCATTGATAATGCATATAAAGTTAGAACTCCTGATAAACAATCACAATCAAGCCACAGTCCTCCTCAAGAAGAAAACATTGAACCGGAAGAACCACTGGGTTCAGGTATGAAATGCACCTTCTGGCTTCTTGCACTTTTATATTAATACAAAAATGAGGTGTGTATGGATTCATTGTCCTTCATTTGGTACTTTAGTTATTAAAATGAATTATTTTCAATTATATATTTAGTTTTCAAATTATAGAACTAATCTCTTAGAGTTTAATATAGTACAGTATATGTGTGTGTGAATTTATAAACATATACATTCGAGGTTTTAGAACAAAATTAAATACTACTAATTACAACCATAAAACTCAATACCAAAGTTGAGGGAAGAAGAAACAAAGAAAAAAAAAGTGTACTCTTCATACTCGTCAGTCGTCCCTCAAACAGTCTCCTAGGACAAAAACCCATTTCCAAATGAGTTGACCCGCCACTTCCTTCTCTTCGCCCCTTGAGTTTTTTCCCCTACTGTCTCAGTCCGAAGAATTATGTGCTAAAGATCAGAGGCAACCCGTTCATTTACCAATATCTTGTGTAGAAACGAAACCAAATTATGTGTGAATTTCGGGCCAGGACATTTTTTGCTCTTTTTATAAGATTATCTGCGGGTGTTGAAATTGAAGTGGGGTGTTTGAAATTTCGCTTAAAGATTGTGTCTGCGCCGTTTTTGTTCATGCTATTTTTGTTCAATTTTGTTGTGTGGTTAGATTCTGATGATACAAATGGAGCGCTAGAATAATTAACATTAAAAACAAGATTGAGAATCTCAAAAGCGCTCACTTGGTGACAAAGGTTGTTAGTCTCCTCGATAGATCGAAATGGGGACCCGGTGATTCTTGACAGATTACAACGAGAAGCTAAGAAAGAGTACTCAAAGAAAATGTCAGGAGCTGCAATCGGTGGTTGCTCGGTTGAACGAGTAGAGGCGTGATAGGATTATGACGGAGAGAACTTGATCGAAGATGACGAATGAAAAGAATAATTCAATTTCCGAGCTGAATGAGAAGATTAAAGAGCTCAAGGGCAAAAGCATAGAGAGTGAGCGGATGGCAGAAGTGTTTGAATAATATTTTATATTTAACAAAGTGCATAACTGAAATCAATTAAGGAGTATAAACGTATGCTATATTTTAGTTATCTGTAATTTATTTATCTTTTTCTTGAGCTGATTTCTATAGACAACAGCGGACCAAAAGAAATGCAAATATCAATCTGATATTATAATAAATAGGAAATAGAGATCGATCGAGTTGAAGGAACAAATAACCCTTCACTCAGAATCGATTAATTAGCCATCATTGTTTTAATGAAAAATAGCAAAAACAATGCAACTAAGCTAGAAAACAAAAAGCTGGTGCGGATCGATCCATATATATAGTAGTCTATCACGCCGACCACCACCTTAATTAAGATGCTACCCTTAATTCTACTAATTAAACTTATATATTTATATCTAGTAGCTAAAATTAACTAGTAGTTAGTAGTATATCTCATCGATCATCGATCATCAAGGGCCCGAGGAGCAAGTACTAGGAATTTGGTGTGCAGGGTCCAAGAACGTTGTGTTTGCGCTTGAGCAAATCCCAGCCGTTGATCCGTGGGCACTAGTGGTGAGATTAAGCCCCTCAAACACCAAATTCTGGCATGGCGTGCTCTTGCTGCACTTGACAAGCACCGACACCGGTGACGCTGACGTGCCCCTCACGTTTTTGTAACTCACGCGTTCGATCTTTATATCCGAATCTTTCTGTATATACACACACACATCATCAAAATATATATTATTGAAATGTTAATAACAAAAACTTATTAGATTATTCACATATATATATATAATATATACATACATACCGGATGGCTGCAAGCCCCGTCCGGGCAGTAGTACTGATCGATGATGATAGGGTTCTTGACATTGTTAACGTTTATATTTTCATACGTGATGTTGAAAACCGTGGTGGGCACCACGGACGGAGCAAAGGTCTTGATCCTAAGGCCGTTTGTGGTGTCGGTGAGATTGCAGTTCTTGACGATGACCCCTCTCACATCCTTCTCGTCTTTGAACTTCCCGAGACTCCCGATGCTGATGCCGTGGCCGGGCCCACACATGACATGCTCTATGTACATGTTCACTGTGCCGTCCCCAATGGATATGCAGTCGTCCCCCGTGGCGATGCGCGAGTTGAGGATTTTGACTCCCGTTGACCTTGCCACGTGGATTCCATCAGTGTTGGGGCTGTCGGCGGGGGCCACTATGTTCACGTTGTTCACGAGCACGTCTTGGCACTCCTCTATTTTCAAGTGGAACTGTTTGCTGTTCAGAGACGTCACGCCTTCCACCGTCACGTTCCTCACATCGGATATTTTGATGACTGAAGAAAGGCCATGTACGTACAATAGTTAGTTATCATACATGTAGGAGACAATAAATATATATATATATATATATATATATATATATATATATATATATATATATATATATAAACAACGGTTATTAAGTATTATTTATTATATACAATCAGGGGCGGACCCAGGATTTTAGTTGAGGGGGGGCCAAAAAATTTAAAAATAGTGTTCGACGTTAATCATTATCATGGAACGTCATTGCTTCTATTTTTATTAGGGTCTTACAATATTTTACATTTTCTTTGATAATTCACAAGTTAAATATTTTACCATAAATATATTTTTCATACGGTACTTTTTATTATTACTACTTTATGTAGTACATTTATTTGCATTTTATGTCACTATTTTTTCAAAATAACACTCATTTATCATTTATTACATAAAAAAAGATTCTTATAATAAAAAAATAAATATCACAATAAAATAATTATTTAAATTAAAAATACCACAGTAAAAAACATATTTTAGAAAAAATAAAATAGATAAAAACGTGAATTTCAAACAATTAATTAAAAATAAAATTAAAATATGATAAAATAATTAATTAGAAAATAATTCTTTTCTAATTAAGAGTGAATTCTCGATTAATCATCAATAGTTTTATATAGAAAAAATCAAGTTAAGTAAATCATTAATTCAACTATTAGTATTATCTATCTAATTAAATAACAAAGTTATATGTACAACAATTAATTACCAAAACAATAAATAAAGATATCTATATAATCTTTCCCTTAATTAATAAAATTATTGTCCTAACATAACTTGGTGGACAATTACTGGTACTAAAGCAATGTACCTAGACAGTGGGCCCAATGTAATAGAAATACATAGAAGTAGTTTATTTTTTGAGGGGGCCGAGATATATGATACACATGCATGGAGGAGACTTTTGTAGTGGAATTGTGGAAATATATACTAGCAGTAAAAAAAAAAAAAATTGAGGGGGGGCCGAGGCCCACGCTGGGCCTAACGTGGGTCCGCCCCTGTATACAATAGCACACGGAAATTTTGCAGCTAACTTAAAATATTATAAATTATAATACAACTTTTTCCTAAAAACTTCTTAAATTCAATTGTTACTATTATTACCGTGGGACGATTTTGAGAGTATAAGATGGGGGACGGATATTTGTTGTTGTTGATGGGCCAAACCGATGCGCCGTTGCCGTCAAAGATACCATTGCCGAGGATATGCAAGCCGGCGTCGAGCTTATTGAACCATATCCAGTGATCGATTTGTGGGCCGCGAGAAGCTCGAATAGTTCCAAGGTTCTGTAAAGACGTTTTGCCGTTGCAAGGCCCTTGGAACGTGGCGCCGCCCAACAGGTAAGTTCCCCGTGGGACCAATAGGACACCTCCCATTGCTCCGCAAGCTGCTGTCCAAGCCCGACTAAAAGCCTGCAAGCACAATAAATAATAAAACAAAAGTCTTCATCTCTCTAAATAGGCACGTGCATGAACAATACAAAAAACAAAACTCATGCAGTAGTAGTAGTAGTTAGTTAAGGAGTACGTAGTAATATTAAGCAGTAGTTACGTACCAAGGTGTTATCTATTGCTCCGCTAGAATTTCCGCCGAATGTGTCAACCGAGAAGACGTTTTGGGCATGGACATGGAACAAGAACCAACCGAGATAAATCGTGCAAACATATAAGAAAACATATTTCGAATCCATTATGAATTTGTTGGGTACGTGTGTTTTGTGAATTAATCAATGAATGAATCTCTAGGAAGAGGATTTAACTATATATAGGGGAGAAGATGAGCTGAGATATAGAAAGATTCGATTATATTTTAATTATGGAAATTTTATCCAAATTTTATCTTCAATTTTATTGGATTAAGATTTTATTATATTGTAATTATAAAAATAATAAGAATAATTTTAATCCAAATTTTATCTTCAATTTTATTGCATTAAGGAAATAAAATCGGTAACTTTGTTAATTACAAGTTAAAATTAGCTAGGCCATGCATCGTACGCGTTAGTAATATAAATGGTAAGCAGTAGACACAAGTCTTCTTGATCACATACTATATGTTACGCAATAAGTGACAATAATTACCATAGGACACATCTTCCATAATTAAGTTTATTTCCACTACAGAATACCGAGTTTTGTAAACAAATAAGAGAAAATTAACAAAAAAAATAAATAAACGTACGGTTATATTTAACACATTTTAATCCAAAATTTATCTTCAATTTTATTGGATTAAGGAAATAAAATCCGTTAACTTTGTTAATTACAAGTTAAATTTAGGAATTATTTGGTAAGAATATTATATATATATATATATATATATATATATATATATATATATATATATATATATATATATATATATATATATATATATATATATATATATAATGTCTAATATATTCAGTGTAAGAAAATAAAATTTGGTAAGAAAATTTTAGGATTAGATTATGATTATTTTAGATTATGTGCAAAGGTCGAAAAGGAAGATGATACAGTTACACGAGGTGTACCGGGCCTCCGGTACACCACCAATCAAAATACGACACGTGTCATTTTTAAATTAATTAATTAAATAATTACTATTTTAATTATTATTAAATTGAATGATTAATTAGGAAAATATATTACAAATCTTCTAAAATGTTAAGTAAATAAAATCAATATAATCATACCAAATATTGAATATTCTCCAAAATCTATTAGATTGTTTTCCTTAAAATATAGATAACAAATAAATAAATAAAATATATATTAAATTGTAAAAAAACATAAATAAAAATTAAAAAATGTAAGAAATAAAAAGAAAATATTTTACTTTTGTAAAAATATTTTGCTAAAAAAATTAATTTACACATAATTATAAAAATTACGAATATAAAATAAATTAAAAATAATTAATTAAATTAGTAGAATTTTACAATTTTTTATTATTAATTTAAAAATATTATATAATCAATAATCAAAATAGATTAAAAGTAAATTAAAAAAATAATTAATTAAATTAGTATGAAATTTCATTATTTTTTGAATTAATTTAAAAATATTAAATAACTAATAATCAAGATAAATTAAAATAAATAAATAAAATATTCAAAATATGTATTAAAAGAAAATAATTTTATTATGTCAAGTTTTTAAAGAAAAAAACCTAAATAGTCTAAACCAACCATTTTCAATCCATTATTAAAATTGTGAACATAAATGAATAATATATTTGTACCTAAAAAATATATTTTTTAAAATGATCAATTCGATCAATTTAATTATAAACGTAAATATAAAATAGAAGCATAATAATAATTCGTAATTTATTAAACGAATAATAATATTAAGAAATGTTTTTCTAATCAATATATTTTTATTAATTTAATAAATATCTAATGAACATAAAAAAAATAAGTTTTTTTAGGTTAATTGCAATGTCCGAGTTTGAATCTTAGAAGTCTTCAATTTAAGTGTTCAACCAAGCTAACAACCGGATATAAAAACAATAGTTGATTAGCTTTAATTTTATTTATTTATATTTGATTTAAAACTTATATTTTAATTTGAATGAAATAATGTGTCGTTCGAACATTTTATTTTATTATATTTTTTAAAATTATTTAAAAAAATTATTTTATGATTAAGTTAATTAATTATTGCATTTCTTATATATTTTATAACAATTGCGTAAGTGTCATGCAAATTTAATTTTTAAGTGTTTAATTATATGTAAAAAAACATAAGTTTTAAAAAAAAATGAAATTCAAATTATTTATTATTCATAATACTATTGCATTTAAATTAACGTTACACAATAGTGAATTATATATTTACTCTATTTTTATAGTTATACTTATTGTTTATTTTTTTAACAAAATTAAAAAATATAAACATATTAAATCATTGTGTATTAATATTAAATCTTAAAACATATAGAGTACATATATATTAGAAATTTGGAATTGATAGTACTCAACAATTATCAAATTAAAAAATAAAAAAAATCGGGTAGTAAAATTCTATTATTTTTTATGTAATTGTGTATAATATAATTAAAAGGTAATTTTTTTTAATTATTTTATAAGTTTAAAAATTAACTATAGTTTTTAAATTGAACATATGTAAAAAAAATATCACAATTTAGTTATGCTTCAAACTATATCTCAAGAAATGCATTTTTTTTAATTAAAATAGAGATAATTTACATATTTAAATTTGTAAAACTAATTTTATGTATTTACATATAATTACTACAGATGTAATTTTTTAAATAGATCTATAAATATATGATCAAAATTTAAGAATAAACTACAAAAATCACTTTAATGTTTTCTTAAATTACAACAAAAAAAATTATTAAGTAGTATTAATACCATGATATTATATTTATTTTACATAATGAAAGTTTTTTGTACATTAGATTCAATGTGAATTGAATTGGAAAAATTACATTTTTATTTTTAATTTGTTAAATTTTAACAATAGTTTTGTAATTAGACAATTTTTAATACCGTTTATTTTAATTAATTAATAAAATTAATTTTACTGTGACAATTTTTAAATTTATTAATTGTTTAATGTAATTTATTTAATTAATAATTTCTTAATAAGTACAAACTTTTTAAATTAAGTAAATTTTAATTTAATTAATTCTTTAATTCTTATAAATGATTGATTTAATTATTATTTTTATTTAATTGATATATTAATTATTTCTTATCTATTATTATAAATTTTATTAATTTTTCAAAAATATTTTACTTCCATATTAATTTTGCCACAATATCTATTCATTAGGAAATATTATTTTATTGTATTTTTCAATTTTTTTTAAAGATTCTTAAGATTTATTTTCCTAATTAATAATTTATTTTAATAATAATTAAAATATTATTTGTTTAATTAATTAATTTAATAATAACACATGTCGTATTTTAATTGGTGGTGTACCCGAAGCTCGGTACACCTTGTGTAACTGTAGCCTTTTCCGAAAACTAGGCACGAAGACGCTACATTAACTATAGGTGTAGAAATAGCTCTTTACACCGCCAATAAAATTTGAACATGTAGCATTAGTGATTAAAGTAATTATTATTAGTTTTGATATGATATCTATAAATTTGGTAATAAAAATCAAATAAAATTTTGTTTAATTTATTTCCATTATTTAATTTAGTAAAAAGATTTTAGTTACTAAAAATTTAAAAATAAATAAATTTAATTGATTAATTTAAAAATACAATTTATCAATTTGATTAATAAACAAATTTAATTAATAAAGTTCGTACATAACAATTCAATTCAATTGATTAATTAAGACTATAATTTAAATTAAACTAATTAATTAAAAATTAAGAAATTAATTATATTTATAATCCAAGTTAATTATAAGACTTTAATATGATACGAGTTACTAAGTTAAAATATTTTTTTTAAATTGAATTTAAATTATCTAAACTATATATTAATTATTAAAATTTTAAATTTTTACATAGAAATAAATAAATCAAATTATACAATTTGCATATTCCAACTAAAGTATTAATTCAGATAAAAATAATTTCCGTTGAATCAATTTTTTTAAAAAATGACTATTTAATTTTCTCAATATTATTATATGAAAATGTCATATTAAAAATTAAAATTAACTATTTTATGATTATTATTCTTCTATATGATTAATGCATTTTTATATAACAATAATCTCATTACACTCCATTAAATTAATTTATTTGAATAATTTATTTTAAAATTGAATTAAGTAATTATTTCCAATATTGTTATATTAATTTTTATATTATTTAATTAAATTATAGGATATACTCACACCATATAAACCAAAAATTGTAGTATATATGCAATTCACATCATTTTAATATTGTACAAATTAATTACCATGATCAAGAATATTAATGCACTTTAGACAGAAATCATGATCGAGAATACACCAACTTCACACTACAAATTCAGTTCGATTATTTTACTTATATATAAAGAATTTTAATTAAATACTCTTCTGTCAAAGAATAATTGTCTTATCCGGTCAACTGTTGTTTCACCGTGAATAAGAGGGAGAAGTCTACAATTTATGTCAATTAATTTTATTATACAAAATTTAATATAATTAATTTTAATAAATAAACTATGTTTTATATCAAATTCATTATAAAAATTTAATTTTAAGTAAAATATTGATTTATTAAAATATGTAGTACGAAGTTTATTTTTTTATTAATGTTTTTTGTACACTATTTATATTGTACAATTCCTTATATTTAAAATAATTATTTCTTTAAATGTAATTTTAAAAAAATAATTATACATAAAATAATTATTACTTAAAGTATACTTGTAATATTTTTTATTATGAAATTTATTATACTTCAATTATTTTTACTAATCTAGTTAAATTTTTTAATTTAATTTAAAATTTTAATTTATCAATTGAATGTAAGTACTTATTTGTTAGTTTTATTAGCAATATAATTAATAAATTTACTAAACTAATTAATAAATTTAATTTAAAATTAAATTAATTAATTTACTTTCAAATTTATAATACCTAAAATATTCTTGCTAAATTTAAGGAAGAAAATTAAACAAAATTTGATTTGATTTGTATTACCAAATTTATAAATATCATATCAAAAATAATAATAAATACTTTAATCAATAATGCCACATGTCAAAATTTTATTTACTGTTTAGAGAGTCATCTCTACACCCGGGTGTTAATGTAGTGTTTTCTAACGAGGCAACTCTTGTTCGTGGATCATACTTTGTCAACTCATGAAAAGGAACATCAAATTCCTAAACCAACTCTCTTTGGAATCAACTCTTCTTTAGAATTGTAGTATTTTTTGGCCAGCTCCCCAACCTCATTTGTAATATTGCACATTGTATAAAGTACAAGACATAGTGAGTTAAAATTTTTGGAAATCAAAGATTATTAGCTCAATTAGTTGTAGAGCTGTCAAATAAGGCTTGATTGGTTGGGTCGGCTTGGCCAGTCCGAACACGAGGCTGAGCTGGGCCTCAAAAATTAAGGCCCAAAAAGAGTCGGGTCTTTTTGGCCCGACCCGAGTGACCCGAGGACCGATGGGCTTGGGCCGGCTCGACCAAAAATATATTTTTTTATTTTTATTTATTTTATATTTAGAATTTAAATTATCATTAATGTTAGAATTATATATTTTTATGCATTTTTTTAAATATAAAATTTATAATTACAATATTTATTTGTGTAACTATATTTTTGGTATATAAATATTTTTTTAGTATAAAAAAATAATAAATTATTATTTAAAATGATTTTAGTGATTTTAAATTAATTTAATTATTTTTTAAACAATAAAATTTCTTTGTTTATTATATTTCATTAATTAATTAGTCTAATTAATAATTTTTATAATTTAAAATTAAAATTAATGTATATATTTTTATTTAGCCAAAAAAGTCCATTGGTCCGTCGTTCCGATCAAGGCTGGTCTGGGCCTCAGATTTATAGGTAAGTCAAATTTCGAGTCGGGCCTGCCATACCCATAAAAATCAAATAGCTATATGGGCTTGGACGGGCCGGGCTGACCCGATCATTTGAGGTTGATCACTTGAATTGAGAAGTAAAAATATTCTTATACAAAATTATTTTTATATAAAATATTTCTAAATAAATTTAATTTTTTCACATAAAAAAATAATATAAAAAAAAAATATACTGTGTTAGAATATCTTTAATTTCATATAGCTACTTTAATAGTTCTGACTAAAGAATTTTACCGTGTTAAAAAATTGTGAAAACATATACTTTGAATAAAATACTAATGAATTTAGGATTTTAAACTTTAATTATATACTTATATGTGTATTTATCTTAAACATTTAAGGATTTTGATAAACTAAAATATTAATAATAAATATTTTATAATATATTAATTATATATTCTTATATAGAAGTATAAATTTTGAGACTTAAAAAATGTATGAGTTATGACAATGTGTAGTTTATTACTATTTATAACTAGTCTAAAGTTGAGAGTTTAATTTTTTATTACGGTAAGAAAAAGTAATGTTAGCCGTAAATAAAATAAGTTAAATAGTAAAATGAAATGAAATAAAATAAAAAGTAAAAAAACTAAAACAAAAATAAAAAATATATTTGATATATTTATAACATAAAATTCTGATTAAAAAAATAATGACTAAATCAAACTTTACAAATTATTTATAGGGCCCTTAGCCCCTATATCTTGAATAATGCATTTATCTTATCCCTGCGAATCCTATAAATAATAGGAGAAAATAATGGGAGAAAATTTTTGTTACTCCCTTAGAAGTACACGAGTCTCGTTTTGGTCCTTCAAAAGGATTCAATTTTAATTTAGTCCCTCAAAACATTAAATTGTAATCAATTTCGTCAAATTTCACCGAAAAATTTAAATTGTTGCCGGAAATAATCACTTGTCATGCACGTGGGAGCTAATTTGGGGCTTCCTCGCGATTATCGGCTAACTAGGATGACAAGTGTAATTTTGTAATTGGTTCGGTTTAAATAAATATATGAAATCCAAATGGCATTGCCTGATTGGTTATATGCACATTAAAATTAAAAAAAATACATTATCCACGTCAGCAAATACAAAAATTTAAAAAAAAAATTGTAAAAACGGGAGAAACGATTTCAAACACACGTGGAAGTTATTACCCACGTGATTTTTTTTTAATTAATTACTTTCAACGAATACGCTACTGACACGTGTCGTCCCAATCAGCAAGATCCCCCGGAAATTGGATCCCTCGTGCTTGGCACCTGATGATTCTGGTAGCAATTTGAATTTTTCGGTAAAATTGAACAAAATTGACTAAATTTGATTTTTTAAAAGACTAAATTGAAATCGAGCCTTTTTAAGGGAACAAAACGAGACTCGAGTACTTTTACATGACCAACAAAAAATTTCCTCCCGCCCCACACAAAATCAGTTCAGTTACTGATTATTTACAAATAGTAGTATACTCCAAAGAGAAAGATAACATTTACTCCAAATAAACATTGTTAATAGCTACACAAAATCAGATCAGTTACAAAGTTAACTGCAATTTCATGTACAAACAAAAACAAGAGATGTGAAATAAACATGATAATTTCATAAAGAAATATCCCCATCCTACTAAGCATCTACAATCAAAAGGCTGCGAACAATTATGAGTCGAGCCGGACCAAAAGATATGCAGCAGTCAATTTGCCAAGAGTTATGGTTACGCTTAGCCAACAAAGTAAGGATCAAGTCCCGAGTCATAAATGGCAAGTAGCTTATCCGCGTATATGTTAGCGAGCTTTCTGCATTGATCGATGACCTCAGGACGCTGTTTTTTCACATCTGACACCGATTTCCTCAGCCTGTGTTCCGTATCTCCGTCAATCAGATACTCCGCCAAAGCACAACCACTGAACAAAAACTCGATAAAAGAAACCATTAATTAGGAGGATTAAAGACAAGTTGGTGTTTAGGGAAACACATGGAAAAAAATACAGTATGTTATATTACCTCGCTGAATCAGAAAGGCTAAACCCTCTATTTTTGGATGCAGCTTGATGTCTATAAAGAGCACACACAGAACTCATGCATAGCTCTTCATCCTGTTGGAAGGCTTGCAACATGTCGATTTTACACTTGAATTTTCTACCGATATTTCTAACCAATTCCATCATTTTCGAGTCCGACAATGATTCATCTTCGGAATCCTCGTCACTCACGACTTTGAATTTCTCAACAGAATTGTTGATTCCAAAGAGAGTTGGTTTAGGAGTTTGACGTTCCTTCTCATGAGTTGACACAGTAAGATCCGCATCTGCCGGGCTCGTGTCTCTTTTTCTCTTGAAGGAAAAAAAACCCTCCTCACAGTCGGTTCTACTCCTCTTACTTGTCTGGCTAGGAAACAGGGTTGGAACAAGAGTACTGGGCTTGCTTTTAACAACCTTTGTACTCAAGAATCCATCAGGGTTAATTTCTTCATCACTATCACTTATATAAATGATATCTGCAGCAGCAGCAGGAGATGAACGTGATGATTTTTGAGAAGACGAGAGTAACTGCATGCCACCTATATTTGCACCTGCATTTATGCAATTAGTGAAACGGACAAAGCCCACCGAGATACAATACAATATCAGACAACCAGAAACTGAATTACTTTGAGAATGGACCATGAAGAAAAATGATAATCAATTGAAATGCTGCAAAGGGAAAATGGGAGTTGATGCATGTTTCCTTCCAAACGAGAAGACAAAGGCCACTCGTGGTATATTATTTTTGTGGAAATATTTAGGGCTACGATGCATTAAAATTTGTTCAAGAAACGAAACCTTTAATGTAAATGTGATATATTCACACGCGCGTGTGCGCGCGTGTACACACACATATAGATATTAAAACACAAATAGATCATGGCTTCAATTGGTATGTATTAGACCACAAAATTTGAAGTTAATATGCAGCAAGGTGATTTAATTGAGTACGACAAGTACTTCTAAGTTCTAACAGGGCAACAAGATCTCATATTAGAAGTCCAAAATTAATAATTGAAAATAATTAATATTAATTACAAAATTACCCAAAATACTGTTGCAAACATCAGATAATAGAAAGCACTCTATTACAACTGTAAGTATTTCAATTGTCCAAAAATAAACTTGCTAAAGTTCGAACCAGTGTTCAATAACAAAATACATTACACTTCTTAATTCATTAATATCAAATGAAGTACAAAGGATCCATAAAGATCTCGTTTTTCTATTAATAAAATAGGACCACAGTCTCAAGATGCTGCCTTTCATACCTGATCCCAGTGGTTCCTTTGGTTCATTATTTTTTTCTCGAGGAGGATTGTGACCTGATCCCAGTGCTTCCTTTGGTTCAATACTCTCTATCTTCGGAGGCTGAACCGAGTTTCTGGCACCTGTTTCGGGCCATGCATCTTACGTGTTATTATTATATAGGAAACAGTTAGACACGAGCTTTCTTGATCACATGTTACACAACAAGTGACAATAATTACCATATGACAAATCTTCATTATTAAGGGAGAAAATTAACAAAAAGTAAATAAACGTTTATATTTAATACATTTTGCTCCATAAAATTCGTCTTACCATTCTTTGATAATCCATTGTCGCTGCTTCCATTTGCATGCAACGAGGCATCAACGACCACAACTTCAGCGTCATCTTTTCTTGAACTATTTTCCTTTTCGGCCCTATGCCCATGAGAATCTAAATTCAAACCCACCTCGGAAGTACCAATTAAACCCATGTCATTTACCAGAGATGCAATATCTCCTACCTTTATATCCAACATCTTGGCATAGTTCTCCTCGATCTTAGTCATTCTTATAGAAGAATTTGCAAGTGTGACTTCCAATTCCATTTTTTCTCGCTTCAACTCTTCTATTGTTTTATTGGCTAGTTTTAGATCCTCCACAACACGATCTGACTCCGATTTCATTTGCCTCAAATCCTTGAGTTCTTGGTCTGTTTTAGCAATCTCAGTTTCCAGACACGTGGATTTCTCCCGAAAAATTTCCACCAACCGCTCGCTCTCTAGGCCTCTGTTCTCCAGCTCTTTAATTGTTTTATTCGCTAGTTTCAGCTCCTCCACAACTTGATCCGACTCCGATTTTATTTGCCTCAAATCCTTGAGTTCTTGATCCATTTTCGCAATCTCAGTTTCCAGGCATGTGCATTTCTCCCGATAAACTTCCGCCAACCGCTCGCTCTCCATGTTTCTATTCTCCAGCTCTTTAATCTTCTCGTTCAGCGCGGAAATAGAATTGTTCTTTTCAATTGTCATCATTAAGTTCTCTGTGAAAATCAAATCACTCTTCTTCTCGGCCAATTTGACCTGATCGGTCAACAACTTTTTTTCTTCGTTCACTCGAGCAACTGCCTCTTCCAGCTCATAACATTTTCTTCGACTCTTTCCCAAATTCTCCTCGTGCTGTAATCTGTCAAGCTCTTTCGCCCACTGAGGATTCCTTTTGAGAAGCTCAATCTCCTTTTTAAAGTTCTCCTCCCGCTCCATTAATGCATCCTGGAACTCGTTAAAATCCCGGTCTCGGAACGAGTGCTTGATGCATTTGATCAGTTCCGGAATGGGCATGCTTGGAGAAATCACTATATCATCGAAGTCTAACGAACCCATTAATCCTTACACACAACAAAACAAATACTTTCTTCTGTTAAGACTTGGCCAACATACAAAATTCAACAAAAATAAACATGAACAAACGGTAAAGGCACAATCTTTAAGCGATATTTTAATTCAAAAAAAAAAATACAAGAATCCCAAAACCCCACTTCAATTTCAAGACCCACAAATAATCACATGAAAGGAAGAAGATAAGAAAATGAAAAAATAGAGGGTTTGGCCGTGTGGGAGGAATGACCCCCGAAATTCTCTGTTCTTGAAATGGGGTTTTCCCAAATAATCTGTTTTCATTTCTACACAAAATAAAAGGGGTTACCTCTGATCTTTAGCAAATAATTCTTCGCAGGACGGAGAAAAATAAGTGACGGGTTGTTTGGGTTCAACGATATGCAGAAATGGGGGTGTGGTTGGAGGGTGTGGGAGAGAAAAGGTGTGAACAGAGAAATCAGAGGACAACGTCTAGTCGGAGGTGGCAATAAAAAGCTGCTGAATTTGAAACGACGAATTTAAAAATATGAGAAGTAATAAATTAATGGAGGAGGTGACCGAGTGAGTATGAAGACGTACGGCTGGCTCTGTTCTTTTTCCTCTCTCAATTTTACTTGGATTGCATAATTATACATACATACTACAGTATATTCAATTACTCATTTTAGGTTATTTACTTATTTAAGTATATGGTGAATACAATAATTAATTGTGTTCTATCAATACGTTTAAATTCAATTGTAATATACAGTAGCATTGAATCTAAATTCAGTTGTAATATATAGTAGCATTGAATCGAATATATCAATATTTGATTACTATTTATATTTGCCCATACTATTCAAATTTTAAATTTGATACATATTTCCATTATAATTTATACCATATTATTTCGGTAAGTGATATTTAAATACATTAAAAAAATATTGCAATATATACAACAACAAAAATGGGTTGATAAGCATATTAAACCACAATCTTTACCTTATTTGTAAAATAAACCACACATTTTGCAAAAATAAATTATCAATTTTATTATTATTTGCAAAATTAAGTATGAGTAGTATATTAATTATAAATAAATTCAAATATTAAAAAAAACATATCTAATATATATATATATATATATATATATATATATATATATATATATATATATATATATATATATATATATATTTAAATTATTCATACATCATATTTTCCTCAATAATTGTTTTTAAAAATAAATTTATATCATTAAGAAGCTGTATATTTTTATTAATCACAAAACAATTTTAACTTTAAAAATATTTTAATAATCATTATAAATTAAATTTTATATATACAGTACATTAGAATACAAAACTAAGTTATATAATTTTTTATGAGAAATTAAATACACTGCGTTATTCTAAATTTTGTTAGTATTAATTAATGTGGGAATACCGGATTCAGGATCACCTCATAAAAATAAATAAGTTCTGAGGCTCTGTCTATAAAAGTAGAAGTTTATTAGGCAATTGGGTAGGAAAAGTCTACACTACCCTTGCTGTTTAACAAATAAATATAAATTGTATATGTAATTTAAAATAGAATTTCTCTTTTAAAAAATAATAATAAAACTCCAATACAATTTCAGACAATCCACGGTTAAAGTACGCCATTAGACTATGCACGATAATAAGACACCGTGACATCATTCACGATTATCATACGCCGTGAGTTCATCCACGATGAAGTAGACACCGTGAGGACATCCACGATAATCGAACACCGTGAGTTATTCCACGATAAAGAGAGACCGTGTGACCATCCACGATAATCGAACACCGTGAGTTCATCCAAGATAAAGAGAGACCGTGTGACCATCTACGATAAATGAACACCGTGAGAACATCCACGATAAATGGACACCGTGAGGACATCCACGATAAATAGAGACCGTGTGACTATCCACAATAAATTGAAACCGTGAAAACATATAAAATAATTGCACACCGTGAGCTCATCCACGATAGTCGCACGCCGTGAGACAAATCACGATAAATGGACAGCGTGATGCATACACGATAAGTCAACTCCGTGAGAACATCAACGATAATCATACGTCGTGAGACCATCAACGACAGTCATACGCCGTGTGACTAGCCACGATAAATGGGCGTCGTGGCATCGTACACGATAATTAAAAGCGACTGTGATAATTTTGATTGAGAATATGAAATTGGACAAATTTAAAATAAATTTAAATCTTATAATTGAGAACAATTGATGAATCAAAACTCTAAACCCTAAAACTTTAGAACAATTGATGGATCAAAACTCTAAACCCTAAACACCATCGGTCAGCGTAATACAAAAAAGATGAGCAAACAAAAAGAATAACAAAGCACACAGTGAATCTCCTCTTTTGACATCTGGTCAGCAGCACAGATTTTTGAGCCTCAACCAGAAGTGAAACGGCGATTGAAGACCTAACTGGTGATTTTGACGGAGATAAGGAACTCTGGTGTTCCCGAATCATTCCAGCCGAAACCCCGAATCATCTCTGGTGGAAGATAATTCAGGGGAATGATGATTTTATTTTGGAAACTCGAGTATCTCGATACAGTAATGAAACTATGAAAATCGAAAAAGTGAGATGATAAGTACTGCTCCATGAAAAAACCAGAACAAAACAGAAAAATGGATTATTAATGGGTATAGAAAAATAGAGTTCTTTCGTTCGTATTTATAGGCTTAATATTCTGATCTAATTTAAGTCATCCAACCACCAGGATTTCAAACGTTCCGCGAAACGATTCAACTGCCATCTACACTTATTAATTACTAGTATTAATAAAATTAAAATTTATAGAAAATCACCCCATTAAACACGCTATCCATTAATTTGATATGACCATTCAATTCAGGGAATTGATGCATCTCTGTTCTGAGTCATCCCACCGCCGAATTTCAATCGTTGCAAGAAACGACTCATCAACTCCCAACCACACCCATTAAACACATTGCGATTAATTAATTAAAAAAATAAATAAAACACTAGAACTGTGTCGCCGTGCGGTTACCACGGTGGATTGTAACACCGTGCAACTGTATCCGATAGCAAACCTTAAAACCTAATGTGTCATCGTGGTTAGATCACGGTGGATTGTAACACCGTCGTATGAAAAAGAAATTGCAATATAAAATACATAAAACAGTGAAATAATATTACACCGTGAATTAATATACACCGTGCAAAAATTCAAGATGCTATATCATATAACCTTATACCAATGCACGGTTACACACACCCGTATTCAACACGGTAATAGTACACGGTAAAATAAATAGTAAATTAGTACACGCATATATATATTGTAATTTTAATTTTAATTTTAATTAATGAAATCCAGGCGGAGCGCCAACGCGTCTGGCAACTACGGCCGTCTCTTAATAATTAATACGAATACTGATAGATTTAGGGTTTCTATATTAATGAGTAACCGTGTGACGGTTTTAGCAAGATTAATAAATGACGGTGATATTAAAATCTTTTAATGATACATTTAAGGAAAAAGTACAGTAAACAATTGATATTTGGTTGAAAACCCTAAAACCTATTGTGAAAAATTGATGGATCAAAACCCTGAACACTATCTATTGAAAAGTAGATACATCTTGAAAAGCCGCTTGACCCTGTACATGAATAATGGGAAGCTCGGAAGACATAACCGGAACACTATCTATTGAAAAGTAGATACATCTTGAAAAGCCGCTTGACCCTGTACATGAATAATGGGAAGCTCGGAAGACATAACCGGGTCAGAAGAGATCCCGATCTATCCCCATCAAATGCACAGTCTGAAGAGAGTCAAGAAGATGGAGTCCAGTATCATGAAAGATAAGAAGATGGTTTTCTTTTGGAAACTCGAGTATCTCGATAAAGTAATGCAACTGTGAAATTCGAAAAAGAGTGGTGATAACTGCTCCATGAATAACAAGAACAAAACAGAAAAATGGAGTATTAATGGGTATAGAAAAATAGATTTCTTTCGTTCGTATTTATAGGCTTATATTCTGATCTAATTTTAAGTCATCCAACCACCAGGATTTCAATCGTTCCACGAAACGATTCAACTGTCCACGATGCTTATTAATTACTCGTATTAATAAAATTATTATAAAATCACCCCATCCAACAATCCATATCCATTAATTTGATATGACCATTCAATTCAGGGAATTGATGAGTCTGTTCTGAGTCATCCCACCGCCGGATTTCAATCGTTGCAGAAACGACTCAACTCCCAACTACGCCCATTATATACATTGCGATTAATTAATTAAGAAAATAAATAAAACCCTAGAACTGTGTCGTCGTGGGGTTCCCTCGGTTAGCCACGGTATTAGGTAGAAAATCCTAAAACCTAATGTGTCGCCGTGGTTTGGCACGGTGGATTGTAACACCGTGGAACTCTCATAAATGGGATATAAAACCCTTGGAACATTTTCGCCGTGGGGTTCCCTCTGTGGATTGTAACACGTTGCAACGGTATTAGGTAGAAAACCCTAAAACCTAATGTGTCGTCGTGATTATATCACGGTGGATTGTAACACCGTGGAACGCTCATAATTGGGATATAAAACCCATAGAACAGTGTCGTCGTGAGGTTCCATCTGTAGCTAATAACACCGTGCAACCGTATCATGCAGAAAACCCTAAAACCTTATGTGTCGCCGTGGTTCAAACACTGTGGATTGTAACACCGTTACAGATCTTAAATGGCATAGTCGAAGTGTGTTCATTACAAAATTTACAATGGAAACCAAAAAGAAAATTATTAAACAATTTAAACTTAACAAAAGTAGTCTTATTACAATTGATGGATCAAAACCCTATTGAGAATTACAATTGATGGATCAAAACACTACTGAGAATTACAATTGATTGATCAAAACCCTATTAGGAATTACAATTGATGGATCAAAACCCTAAACCCAGAACCATACTTGGTTAAACAAAGAAAAAAAAAAAGAAATCCAACCCGCCTCAGAATCTACTCTCTGGATGGGAAGCAATTCGAAGACCTTCTTTTTCTTCGGCCTCAATCATAGCCTGTTATGATCTCAACATATGGCCAGATTCACCGCCACGGAGAAAGAGGCACTTGATAAGATCCGTATCTAACAATAAGATACTCGAGATGTTTTGGAAACTCGAGTACCTCGTCATTGATGATCTAGAAAAAAGAAGGTTTTCTTTTGGAAACTCGAGTATCTCGTTACCGGACTGCAGCTTTGAATTTGAAAGATGTGTGGTGAACTGAAAACCGCTCCATAAGAAAAAAAAACGCAGAAAACATGAGAAAAAATTGGGTATAGAAAAAAAAAGGGTTTTTTCGTTCGTATTTATAGGGTCAATTTTCTGACCTAATAAAGTGATCCCGCCGCCGGCTTTCAATCGACTCACGAAACGATTGACCTCTAAACTACGCCCATTAAACACATTGCGATTAATTAATTTATTATTTAAATAAAAACCTAGAATTGTGCCTCCGTGTGTATTTCACGGTTGATTAAATCACCGTGTCGCGGTCACTGTGACTTTGGTAACGTGACTACAACTCTGAATGGGTCGTCGTGATGTTAGCACGGTGCATTCTAACACCGTGTACGTACATGTTATAGGTGACATAAAAACAAACCTAATCCTCCGTCATCGTTGGTATCCCACGGTGCGTAAGCCGTGGTATGTTCATATATGACATAGAAAACTTAACCCCACATCCACCACGATATCCATTAATTAGATATGACCGTGAAATTCAAAGAATTTATGATGTGTGTCTGTTCTGATCCTCCTCCCACGACCCAACCCAACTTCCAACTACGCTCATTGATGGTCCAGATATGATATGATATGACCATTCAATTCAGGGAATTGATGAGTAACTGTTCTGAGTCACATCGTCGCCGGATTTAAATCGTTTCACGAAATCACTCAATTCCCAACCACCCCCATTAAACACATTGCGCCGTGGGTTTATTACAGTGGATTTCCTCACCGTGTAACGGTTACCGTGACGGTCTATGTGACACTGATAACCCTTGATAAAAACCCTTACCCACCGTCGCCGTTGGTATCTCACGGTGTATTGTGAAACCTTTATTAGTTTATTAACCCCTCAACTACCCACTTTTGGCGTGTATACATAAGCACCGTACCACGCTGAAAACCCTAATTTTTATAAAATCAAATTTCATATTCAATGGCCACCCCAATCCCGATTTGTAGATTCTTCAAAGTTCTGAACACCGTTGATTTCCGTGAAGTTTGTCGTTTACCTTATGATTTTGCTCATGAACATGAGTATCTGGCAGGCAGGGCTACTTTGCTTGGAGATTGTGAGACACTCGCCTCATTTGTCACCGCTCGTGCCCCGTGGTCCGTGGAAATCTCTTGGGTCAACGGTTACGTGTGCTTTCGTCGTGGCTGGACCGATTTCTGCACGGCTCATCATCTTAAATTCGGTTATTTTTTGGTTTTTCACTACGCCAAGAAATTGGGTCCTTTCTTTGTCAATGTCTACAATAAAGATGGTCTCGAGATTCGGAACTTTTCCGATCCTAATGCCCCTGGAGACCCCCTTCTGCCGACCATATCTAAGGTTGTAGAAGAGATCCTGTTTGAGAAGGTGGTGGAAGTGGTGGAGCTCTCGGACGATGAGGACGATATGGATGATGAAGCAGACGATAAGGACGAAACGACTGATTTAGGCGATGACGCAGATGGCGAGGATGATGAACCATGAATGCAAAGAATGTTTCTTTCTGCGTTTTGTTTATGAATAGTATGTTTTTATTTTTGCTTTTACAGTATGTTTTTCTGGTTTCGTAGCTACTACACTACGTATTCTACGTTATAATACTGTACTAGTGCTTGTTTTTCTTTGTTAATATATTTCGACCTTCTCCCACCGTGCACGAGTAACCGTGTGACTTTAGCGTTTGAAGATATTACCGTGCGCCAAGGGTCGGGTGATTGAACCGTGGCAAAAGGCAATCGTCCTCTCTTTTTTTTTTTTTTTTTTTTTGGTTTCTGGGAATCCCGGTAATTTAATTTATTAAATATTAAAAGATGAATAAAAAGGTTGAATAAACCTGCGGCTTCAAAAGCTGTTCTGTTCACTGACAAAACCGTGCCACGTAAGTATCTGTTTACATACTTACATTGATTTGATCGTCGCACGGTACTGTATCACGGTGACGTCTCACGACATTACCGTGTGAGCATGAACAATGACGTTTTCACGTGATTCTTGCACAATCGCGATAATCTTTTTGGCAAAATGCTTAATAAAAGTTAATTTCCTATGGACATGATTATATTGAACCTAAAAAATTCCACAATAATCCATCAAACGATTAAATTCCACAATACCATGTGCAATATGATCACACTTGAGAGTAAATTGTTACCAATGAACTACACATCTCTTGAATTTGAGACATGCACTAATGCAAATCGCATCGTACGTCTTTAATTTCAAATACCATACGTCTCACTGCCTGAAACATGACCCCGTTGATGGTAACGACGCCTTAAAAGTGTATACAAACGATTGACGATCGTTTTTTTGCGGGTTGAATAAGACACGGTGTAGATGTATTGATGACCATGTAACGCCGTGCAGATACAACCGTGAAACTAAATGACCGTGCGAAACAAAAGAATAAAGGATGACTATACCGGCCTGCAAAAGCTGTCCTGATAACTGACACCACTAATATTTCGCGTGCATCGATTATCCCGCTCCAATACGAAAATACGCCATCTAAAAAAAGAACTCGTCCAATTTCAAAAATGTTTAAAATTGATTTGATAACCACACGGTGTTGTACCACGGTGACGTCTTGTGAGATCACCGTGTGAGCATGAACACTCACGTTTTCGTGTGATTCTTGCACAATCGCAATAATCTTTTTGGCTAAATGCCTAAGCAAAGTTAGTTTCCTATGGAAATGATTATATTGAACCTAAAAAATCCACAATA
Organism: Euphrasia confusa; assembly: GCA_954870475.1. Classification (NCBI taxonomy): domain Eukaryota; kingdom Viridiplantae; phylum Streptophyta; class Magnoliopsida; order Lamiales; family Orobanchaceae; genus Euphrasia; species Euphrasia confusa. The sequence continues at coordinate 16,259,290 of OX940957.1, read as the reverse complement.
GTCCATCAAACGATTAAATTTGACATACCATGTGCAATATGATCACACTTGAGAGTAAATTGTTACCAATGAACTACACATCTCTTGAATTTGAGACATGCACTAATGCAAATCGCATCGTACGTCTTTAATTTCAAATACCATACGTCTCACTGCCTGAAACATGACCCCGTTGATGGTAACGACGCCTTAAAAGTGTATCCAAACGATTGACGATCGTTTTTTTGCGGGTTGAACAAGCCACAGTGTAGATGTATTGATGACCATGTGTCACCGTGCACAATATACGTTTTACTGAGACGTGCGTAAAACGGCTTCCCCCTCTCATTTATTTTCCGATGTTTTAATTTGAATTTTAAATAAAAGAATAAAAGATGAATACCCGCCTGCAAAAGCTGTCCTGATAACTGACACCACTAATATTTAATAAGTACACGTGCATCGGCTTAACCCGCCCCAATCCTAGAAACGAAAATACGCCATCTAAAAAAAGAACTCGTTCAATTTCTAATATTTTTAGAATGAATTTGATAACCACACGGTGTTGTATCACGGTGACGTCTCGTGAGATCACCGTGTGAGAGTGAAGACGTCTTTAAATTCAAATACAATAACCGTCTCCGTTGGTACCTCACGGTTCGTGCTGATACAAGACCGTAAGTGCACACGGTTATCAACAATTTTTTTTAGATACAGTCATTGATAGTTTTGCACACGGCGCTGATCAACCACACGGTGATAAACACACGTTTATACATACAACGGCATACAGTATATGAAAAGTTTACTCTCTTGCAAACCAAAACGAAACCAACTGTTATCCATCCCTTAATCAAAAAGGGAGTTCAATGTCTTTGCAGGACATCCAAAATATCTTCAGTGCTATGTTTTTTCTGACAGCTTTGATATCGATGTCGTCCGCGTTACGATACAATGATGGGTCGGTGAGCAATCGTTCCAAATACATTGTGCAGAAAGGACCGCAAGAGTGGTTGTCATATTGGGCAAATTGTTCTTCGGCTGGCATGACCTTGAGCTTGAAGTCTTCCGTTTTCACAGGTAATCTTTTTCTTTCCCAGTAACCTGTTTTCTCCAACATTCGAGGTAAGACCTTCAACAAACACTCGAACTCAGGGGCGCGAGGGTTCACACCAGGCTCATAGTTATGAGCTAACGAGTCATACAGCTCAACAGTCCAATCATCAAAACAAATTCGAACTACGACCCAATGTCCCGGAAGATGACAAACCATGACGGCCTTCACATAAAATAAGTAAACGATATCATGAGTGCTTAATTAGTGTTCAGAGTTTGTGATTTAGGGTATATGATTGTAGTACTTACGTGGGAAAATCTGAACCATTCGAAATCGTCATATAAACTGACTGGGAGTTTCCAATTTGGATTGTTCAATGAGCTGTAAGCATGTTTGAAGCAAAACTGAAAAAGTGCAACGAAAATATATAAGGTCATAAGTGAGCTAGATTTTATTGAGTTCATACCACGGAGTCTGTGAAAACTTACAAAATAGTTTGGGGGTAAAATTACGAAGGATTCCGTAGGCCACTTTTCCTTTTCCATTTTTAACTCCACGTAACTGCAGAAGGTAGTCATCACCTGATATAAAAATACTAGTTGGTAAGTATATAAACTTTATTTCCGAATTATACTACTATATACCTTAAATTTACAATGGTTAGCTCCCCGTCGAAGTCCCAATTCACGTTTTCAATGTCAAGAAATGTTTTCCGTTTCACGGTAATTTGCGTGCCACGGAAATTTACACAATCGACAGAAGATTTGGTCCGTTTGGATGATCTCAAAAACGACCGATATGCTTTTACAACGGCTTCAAGTCCTTCACTGGGAGAAAGTGGTGTCTTACCGTGAGTTTGGGGAGCATTTTTCGCCGCTTCAGGCTTACGACTCAGCCTACGGGGAGAAACAATTGGCCTACCAACATTTTCGCACGCGTCTTTGATTGCAGTTGATTGAACACTTTCTGCGTGATCAACCGCCGCCAAGTGATCAACTGCAGCGGTTGTCGAGGCGACGACACTGGCCACATCAGCTACCATCCCGGTATCAACTGTTGGCGATAGGTCAATGTTTTCTTCGACTTCTCTGGCAGGGATTGTCGGTTCTAGGACACTGGCTTCATCTGCTGAAATTTGTCCAACAATAGACATCACTAAGTCGTTGGGATCAGTGGTTTGGCCGACTTCAACGGTATCAGAAACAGGGACTGTGAATGTTTGGTCGTTGGCTTCATCAGCGACAATGTTTGGTCTAGTGGGTTGGACGACTTCCACGTAATCAGAAACAGGATCTTGCTCCGGTTGAACGTGGTTGTTTTCGACTTCTCCGGCAGCAACTGTCTGATTTTGGACGTCGGCTTCTCCGGTAGCCTCACTCGCTGTATTATTGTCTGATGTGATCGGCGATACAGGTCGGCGCAGATCTCCCGACGACTCATGCAGAGACGCGCTCTCATGAAGTTGTTGTGGAGTGATGCCTTTAATCCGCTCAAAGATATATCCAGCAAAATCTGCAATCAATCCTTCATCAGACAAAATCCGTTCATGATCGGCTCTCAATTTGGCCCTCAAAAGCCCAGTCAGTCGTCTGTCTTCATCAGAAGCATCTTCATGTGGGCAACAAAGTGTACGCCGACACCCCCGATATCTTTTATTGTCTTCGTGATCAGTTTCGGAACTTCGTAGCGAGTATACAAATTGAGACTTAAAGTGACCGACTGCAGATTGGTTGGTCTCTTCCATTCAAATCCAGACTGAAATATGAAATGAATAAATAAGAATTAAAGGATAAAAAATGAGAAATATAACGACACGGTGAAATTACACCGTAAGAAAAAAAACCATAGAATATCAAGGTGTAAATTCACCGTGAAAATACAAAACGGTGTTTTACCACGGTGCACATTACACACGACCTTGAACATATGGTGAATATGTTTTTCCACGTGGATCGTGCTCGTACAAGACCGTAAGTACACATACACCGTGAAATAAAACACTGTCGTGGATCGTGCTCGTACAAGACCGTAAGTACACACGGTAAATTTACACCGTGAGATGAATCACAGTCGTGGATCGTGCTCGTACAAGACCGTAAGTACACATACACCGTGAAATAAAACACTGTCGTGGATCGTGCTCGTATAAGACCGTAAGTACACATACACCATGAAATAAAACACTGTCGTGGATCGTGCTCGTACAAGACCGTAAGTACACATACACCGTGAAATAAAACACTGTCGTGGATCGTGCTCGTACAAGACCGTAAGTACACATACACCGTGAAATAAAACACTGTCGTGGATCGTGCACGTACAAGACCGTAAGTACACATACACCGTGAAATAAAACACTGTCGTGGATCGTGCTCGTACAAGACCGTATGTACACATACACCGTGAAATAAAACACTGTCGTGGACCGTGCTCGTACAAGACCGTAAGTACACATACACCGTGAAATAAAACACTGTCGTGGACCGTGCTCGTACAAGACCGTAAGTACACATACACCGTGAAATAAAACACTGTCGTGGATCGTGCTCGTACAAGACCGTAAGTACACACGGTAAATGTATACCGTGAGATGAATCATAGTCGTAAATCGACAAGACCGTAAGTAGACACGGTGTATGTCACCCGTGAGATATATCACCGTCTTAAACTCTACCGTGATAATACACGGTGATAAAACTCATGGTTGAACCGTCGTCTACTAGAACTGACACACAACCGCATGCGAAAAAATTGCAGAGAGCAATAAACCATTAACCATTTTAAAATGTCGGAAACAAAAACCCTATCTTGAAAGGATATACCGATATCAAATTACAATCGAATGATTTACAAACATCAAAGCTCGAATAATCGAAAGTTCGAAAGCTAGGGTTATGGACTTACCGGAGATTGAGCGCGATTGTCTGGGTTGTCCATGTTGTCACTGCTTGCCATAATGATGATCGTCGGAGACGGAGTTGAATAGTTGATACGATAACGGTCGAGGCTGGTGTTTCACCGTGGCGGCGCTCGTCGTGCGTGTGAATTTCAAACGTCGAAAATTGATTTTGTGGGGCAACTTTATTTTTCTGATATTCTTTTTGTTATTTTGTAATATTTGATTTGTTTTTTGTGAGAAAAGATAACTTTTGAGGGCACTTAAGTCTTTTCATTCAAATTGGCTTACTTAACTTCCATTTTTATGGACGGGGCTTCAGAACTTGTATACTCTTATGCTTTGGCCTTTAAATGCCTCCGCCCCTTAATTAATTATTAATTTTGTTGTTTTTATTAAATTTATTTATTTATACATAAAACTTATAGTAGCAGTTTTTAAGTTTTATTTATTGATTTTAAATACAGTGCGTTATTCTAAATTTGGTTTTATTTACAATTAATATATTTTTTATAATTTATTTTGTAAATAATAATAAAAGTCATGATTTGTTTTGCAAATTAATAAAAGTCATGGTTTATATGTTATTAACCTTAAAAAAAATTAGGCATTTTATAAATAAAAAATTATTGAAATATATTCCATAAAATTCATCATTGTATATAAGTATTAATATAAAATTTATTCAAACTTTAATTAATTAACTGATAGTGTGCAGTATTGGAAAACATGTTAGCTGGCGGTAAGGTTTTCCTCGTATGGTTAAATTTTTTATTTATGATATTGACATTTACTAAAACAAAATTAATAATGTACACTTTAGGAGAATTAAATTATTAAATTTAATTATTGATTCTTTAAATTATTTTGATTCGTATCTATAAAATTAATTTATTTTTTTACCAAATTTAATCATAGTAAAAGAATATTCTTCAGATTTTATATTATTTACTAAAAAAAATCATAATCTAATTCTAACATTTTTTTACCAAAATTTATTTTCACTACGAATATATTAGATATTAAAAAACAAAGTTTGCCGATTTTATTTCCTTAATCAAATAAAATTGAAGATTTTATTTTAAGAAGTTTTTAGGAAAGGTATATTATAATTTATAATATTTTTAATATATGCTGCATAAATTTCCATTTATAATTTAATATTTAATTTTAATAGATTATTTATTGGTAATATTAGGGTATGAGGTTGATTATTTTTTAATATTATTTTGAACACTCATTCTTTTTTACTTAATTTTAGGGGTTTATATTTTTTACTTGTTTATTTATTAGGGTATTTGTATTTTTTAAATACTAAGCATTTTTTAAAATGTATAAAGTTGTAAATATCCCTACAATAATATTAAACGATCTTTCCTTGGTAAATAATATTACGATAACATATATTAATTTATTTAATATTTAGTAATATTAAACTGAGAGCGTTACTATATATTAATTTATTTAATATTCACTAATATGTAGGGATTTCGATAATTTTGATTTACAGAATTGCTACTTGGCTATATAAATATAAATCTGGGATAGTATTTTAGGTTTTTGTGTAATTCTATACTATGTAAATTAATTATTTAATTTTTGTAATTGAAAAGGGTAGTATAGGCAGAGTGCCCTATATAATAATGAGTGAAAATATTAGGTATTATTTATATTAGTAATCTTAGAGGTGTGCCCTCATCTATGATTTCCCCTTATTTATTTATTAGAGTAATTAAAGATTATAATGACGTGTAATTATCGTCTTGCTTTGTATAGTAAATAATACTTAATAATAGTTGTTTAAATTAGTAAAATTAAAATAATATTAAATATAATGTTCTTATTCGTCATTAAGAAAATGTGAGTTATTTATTTTAACATAACTTAATGGGGTGTTAACGTGTGGTTCCACGCCTAGCGCACACACGAGAGCGAGATCCCACTAGGTAGTCAGTCTCATTCTAACTTAAAACTATATGATGCTAAGTAGGAGATCTTCTAGGCTTATATAATAAATTCCTTTCTCTTCAATATTTAAAACTATATGATGCTAAATAGGAGATCTCCTAGGCTTATATAATAAATTCCTTTCTCTTTAATATTTAATGCCAGACAATTCACAAGTAACCACAACACACAATTTTAACAAACATTACTCATTACTCAGCTATTAATTAAGCCCAACATTCAAGACCCTCTTATTTAGGTAGTTGTCGGTCATGACTCATGACTGATTATGAAACTTAAAAATTTAATAAGGTTAAAAATTTAATTATAAAGAATTAAATGGAAGATGATACAGTTACACAAGGTGTACCGAGCTTCCGGTACACCACCAATCAAAATGCGACACGTGGCATTTTTTAAAGTAAATTAATTAAATAATTAGTATTTTAATTATTATTAAATTGAATTATTACTTAGGAAAATATATTACCAAATCTTCTAAAATGTTAAGTAAATAAAATCAATATAACCATACCAAATATTGAATATTCTTCAAAATCTATTAGATTGTTTTCCTTAAAATATAAATAACAAATAAATAAATAAAATATATATTAAATCGTAAAAAAACATTAAAAAATGTAAGTAAGAGATTAAAAATAATTAATTAAATTAATAAAATTTCACAATTTTTTATTATTATTTTAAAAATATTATATAATCAATAATCAAAATAGATTAAAAATAAAGTAAACAAATAATTAATTAAATTAGTATAAAAATTTATTACTTTTTTAAATTAATTTAAAAACATTAAATAATCAATAATCAAGATAAATTAAAATAAAATAAATAAAATATTCAAAAAATATATATATATATATATATATATATATTGAAAATTGAGATATCATTGTAATATTTAAATCAAATATTATACAATTTTTATTTAAATTATTTTTTCTATTTAAAAAAAATAAAAAAATAATATTCAATTCAAATACTATGTTCAATTTTAAAATATTATCATAATAGAGATCTATGTGCAAATTATCTATATCAAATTATCTCTATCATTTTATCTTGTATCAATGTAAAGTAAACATGATTTTATAAGTTTATTTTTGTATTATCTTTAGAAAATGTCACATTCATTAATTAAATTTAATTTTCTTAAAAAATTATTGTGATATTTGAAAATTACATATAATTTTCTGCTAACACCTAATTATAAAATTAAAAACATATAATTTATTCATTGAATAAATATAATTCTATTTTATTTTATTTTTGTACTATCTACATTTACATATAAAATTTGAATTTTTTCTAAGAAAAATAATTTTTTAATGTTTTAAAATTTATAATTAGGTATTAAAATTATAATAATATATGTAGTTTTCTAAACTTACTATGAACATGAACTCTTTAATTTTGTGAAAATCAATATTTATTTTATTAAATGAATAAATTTAACGTCAATTCGTTATTTAATGTTATTTTTGTTTGACATGAAATAAACTTTTAAAACCATACTCTATTTACTTAACATTGATTCAGTCATACAAGATAGACTATAAAGATAAGTTGCAAAATTGAACATAATATTCGAATTGAATACTACGACATTCTTATTTTATTGAAAAATATAATTAAAAGTGAGATAATATTGAAAATTGAGCTATCAAATGTAATATTTAAATCAAAATATTATTTTTATTTAAAGTATATTATTTTTATTTTTAATAAATACGAAACATAATATCACATGTTAGGTTAGTAATAATATTAAAATATTTTGACATGTGCAAAATAATTTTTCTTACAATTTAATTCTAAAAAATAAAATTAATTATTGTCATTTGAACATAAATAACGATAGAATGAAAAATTAATAGAATTATTTGACTCAATTCATATTTGATTCAAATTTTCATGGTTTTTAAAAAAATAAATAAATTCATTTTTATTTCATATTTACATATATAAGATAGATTGAATGAATCAGTCATTTTAAAACAATAATTATCACGTACATATATATTATTCATATTTTTTAAATATATTTATTTGTAAATTAATAATTAAATTAGTGTATATAAAATTTAATATTGTATAAATTAATTTTACATAAAAAAATGAAATATAAATATATTTTTAAAAAAAGTTACGTTTTTTTTAATCGTCAGTTTTTTTTAAAAAATGGTACGTTTTTTTTTCTTCAATTTAGTATATATATTATTTTATTTTATTTTATTTTATTTATTAGTTACTATTATATTATAAGAGGAAAAAATCTAATATATTTTCTAGTATATTTAATATTTGGAAAGATTATATTGATTTTATTTTTTGAACTTTTTACAAGATTCTCATGATTTATTTTCCTAATTAATAATTCAATTTTATAATAATTAAAATAATATTTATCTAATTAATTAATTAATTAATGACATGTGTCATATTTTGATTGACGGTGTACCGGAAGCCCGGTACACCTTGTGTAACTGTAGCCTTTTCCGAATTTAAAGTGAATTCTTTATGGGTGTACATATTTTGGACATTAATATTTTCTCTAAATTTAAATATGTATTTACAATAAATTTCATCATAACGGATTTAAGTATTAATATAAAATTTATTCAAACCTTAATTAATTAACTAACTAATAGTACGTGTAGACTGTGTAGTAGGAGAATTAAATTAAAAAATTTAATTATTGATTCTGTAAAATATTTTGATTCGTATTTATGATATTATTTTTTTTTTACCAAATTTAATTATAGTAAAAGAATATTCTTCAGATTTTATATTATCTACTATATATAAAATAATCATAATCTAATCCTAACATTTTCTTACCAAAAATTATTTTTACTATGAATATATTAGAGACATTAAAAAACAATGTTTGCGGATTTTATTTCCTTAATCAATTAAAATATCCGATAAAATTTGGGTTAAAATTATTCATTATTTCCATATATAATTCAATAAAATAGAAGATAAAATTTGGATAAAATTTCCATACTTACAATGTAATGAAATCCTTCTATATCTGAAATCTATATTTTCCCTATATATATAGTTAAATCCTCTTCCTAGCTATTCATTCATTGATTGATTCACAGAACACGTACGTACACCCAACAAATTCATAATGGATTCGAAATATGTTTTGTTATATGTTTGCACGATTTATCTGGGTTGGTTCTTGTTCCATGCGCATGCCCAAAACATCGTCTACTCGGTGGACACATTGGGCGGAAATTCCAGCGGAAAAGTAGATAACAGCTTGGTAAGTACTACTACTACTACTATTACTCCTTAACTAACTATTACGTATGTACGTACTGCATGCATGATCAGTTTTGTTTACATGCAATATTGCGCGCAGGCTTTTAGTCGGGCTTGGAAAGCAGCTTGCGGGGCAGCTGGAGGTGTCGTATCGGTTCCGTCGGATGGAATTTACCTATTGGGCAACGCTACTTTCGAGGGGCCTTGCATCGGCATAACCTCTTTCCAAAACCTCGGAACCATCTTAGCTTCTCCCGGACCACAAAATGATCACTGGATCTCCTTCACCAAAGTCGACAACTTGCATATCCTCGGCAACGGTATTTTCGACGGCAACGGCGCAACCGTTTGGCCCATGGCCATGATGATGAACAAATATCAGTCCCTCAAATACTCTCAAAATCGACCCACAGTAATTAATAATATTCAATTTATTAATCTTTTTTTTATATATATATACACATGCATGCATGGTATTCATAACTAACTATTGTCTATTGTCTATTGTCTATTAATGTCTAATATTTCAGTCGATCAAAATATCCGATGTGAGGAACTTGACGGTGGAAGGCGTGACGTCTCTGAACAGCAAACAGTTCCACTTGAAAATAGAGGAGTGCCAAGACGTGCTCGTGAACAACGTGAACATAGTGGCCCCCGCCGACAGCCCCAACACTGATGGAATCCACGTGGCAAGGTCAACGGGAGTCAAAATCCTCAACTCGCGCATCGCCACGGGGGACGACTGCATATCCATTGGGGACGGCACAGTGAACATGTACATAGAGCATGTCATGTGTGGGCCCGGCCACGGCATCAGCATCGGGAGTCTCGGGAAGTTCAAAGACGAGAAGGATGTGAGAGGGGTCATCGTCAAGAACTGCAATCTCACCGACACCACAAACGGCCTTAGGATCAAGACCTTTGCTCCGTCCGTGGTGCCCACCACGGTTTTCAACATCACGTATGAAAATATAAACGTTAACAATGTCAAGAACCCTATCATCATCGATCAGTACTACTGCCCGGACGGGGCTTGCAGCCATCCGGTATGTATGTATATATTATATATATATATGTGAATAATCTAATAAGTTTTTGTTATTAACATTTCAATAATATATATTTTGATGATGTGTGTGTGTATATACAGAAAGATTCGGATATAAAGATCGAACGCGTGAGTTACAAAAACGTGAGGGGCACGTCAGCGTCACCGGTGTCGGTGCTTGTCAAGTGCAGCAAGAGCACGCCATGCCAGAATTTGGTGTTTGAGGGGCTTAATCTCACCACTAGTGCCCACGGATCAACGGCTGGGATTTGCTCAAGCGCAAACACAACGTTCTTGGACCCTGCACACCAAATTCCTAGTACTTGCTCCTCGGGCCCTTGATGATCGATGATCGATGAGATATACTACTAACTACTAGTTAATTTTAGCTACTAGATATAAATATATAAGTTTAATTAGTAGAATTAAGGGTAGCATCTTAATTAAGGTGGTGGTCGGCGTGATAGACTACTATATATATGGATCGATCCGCACCAGCTTTTTGTTTTCTAGCTTAGTTGCATTGTTTTTGCTATTTTTCATTAAAACAATGATGGCTGATTGATTCTGATTGAAGGCTTATTTGTTCCTTCAACTCGATCGATCTTTATTTCCTATTTATTATAATATGAGTTTGATATTTGCATATATAATTTGGATTTTTAAGTACATAAATCTTCTAGTATTTAGTACAAAATTTAAAAGTTTTAAAAAATTAAGGTATTCAGCATTCATGAAATTTAATATTCTGTGTATTTTATTTGATTCTTTTAAAATTATAAAAATTATCTAAGACACCTCTCCAAAAACTTTAAATCCCTAAACACCATATTTATAATGTAAACTACTACCTCTGTCCCTAAATAGTTGTCAAAGTCCAAATTTCAACGGCAATTCATCATAAAATTTCGATAATTTTGATTTACGGAACTGCAACTTGGCTATATTTATTGAGGCGGCTTTACTTTGCTGTCGCTATACTTATAGTTCTTTACTTTGTTGTCGCTATACTTATAGTTATTTTTTAGTTACAAACTTTTTACTAGTTATTTAATATATATGTTAGATACATTTAAGTATATGAGGAAATCTATGATAGATAAAGATGAGTAAATAAATTTATAAGAGCATATGATGAGGATATGACTTATAAGTATATGAGTATATCTACAATAGATAAATACGAGTAAATGAGAATTGCTACATAAATGACAATTGAGGATATGAGTATAAGAGAATATCTACAATATCTATTTCAGTAAATGAGAATTGTTACATAGATGAGAATTGAGGATATGAGTATAAGAGAATATCTACAATAGCTATTTCAGTAAATGAATTTATAAGAGTATATGAAGATATTTAGTATCTACTATAGATTACATATCTACGATAGATACATACAAGTAAATGAGAATTGATATGAGTATCTATGTTAGATACATACTGATACGTACCTCGTAGATGGATTGAACGAAAGGAATAATAAATAACGAAATTGGATACCGGCGGAAGATCTCAAACCTCTGAATCTGATTCGTGAAACAATCTAGGAACGATGCCCTAAACCCCAACACATGATCGACGCAGCAACTCGAAAATCGATGAACGACACACGACGAGATTGGGCTGTCTCGTAGATTCGTCAAGTGATCTCTTTTGGCACAATCGAAAAGAGAACGAAAATTGAGAAAGAGTAAAACTCACGAAAATATTATTGATGTTAATTGGTGTGTCTCAATAATGGTCTGATGAAGCCTTTATATATGCCATAACCCTGATAATTAAAAAGGAAATAACGAAAATAAAGAGGCCTAACAAGGTGGCCGGCCCTATGGGAATATTCTAATTAAGCATAATTAAATAAAGTCTTTGATGAGCCATTTTATTTGCTCATCTTAGAGCATTTTTACACCCTTTATTGAGTCAGTTTGAGTCGGTTACGTGTCTGGGAGGGCACAATTAGGTGTTTGGGCAGAATTAGGTGTTTGGGCACAATTAAGTCTTTGATGAGCAGGTAACAGGTGGCGCACTGGGCAAAAGAGGCAAGGAAATCCCCTTCTTTGGGCAAAGCAGATTCTGGAGTGCTAGTGACATGCAACAGTTTGACCACATCGGGCAAATGGGTAAAGTCACGAAGCAGAAGACCCAGAATTCTTACCAAGTACCGTTCCTGGTCCGACCATCTGTGGAGGAGAAGAAATACCTGCGGATTTCAGTTTGGGCAGAAAGCGGCTGTTGACAGGAGATTCGCTATGGGCAAGGCGTCAGCGTACCAGAATCCCTGGATTCGGGGGATCTGACTTATCCCCAACTCATTGACTGCTGGCGCCTATTCTTTAGGAAGGAGCAACAACCGCTAATTCAAATTCAAATCGAAGTCTTTAAAAGCTGGGGCGCGGTGGGCAGCAAGAACAACACAATACACATCGAGAAATCGAGAGAGCCGTCGGTCCCGCAGTCGTCGTCGCCGCCGGAGGATTCGCCGGAGAGAGATCGGAGCTGTTCGTCCGAGTCTCTTTGTTTGTTTTGAGTAGATCCAGCCTTCGGGCTGAGAAAAAATTTACTTTAATGTTTTGTTTTTAAGTTTTTTCAATTCCGTATTCCAATTTCCTTAAAAAACGTTTATCCATTTGAAGCCATGAATAATATATCTTGCTTTTCCTTATTTATTTTGCCTTTTAATTTCTGTATGATTGGCTAAGTTGTTTGTGCATTCGGGCAGGGGCAGATCGATGGAGAATTAGGGTTTAGTTAAGCCGCGAGGTCGATGGGGCTAGAGTAGCCGGTTGGGGGTTTGTTCCCGAAGCAAAGTTGGTTGAGGATTATTTCTAGGGAGTTTTGGCAAACTAGGACGACCACTAGTGAACCTCTGGGATACTGGTGATTGGCAAACCGCATAGATGTACCTTGTAGTATTGTTGCGGGCATAGCACTAGAACTTGCTGGAGATTGCGGTTGTATGAATCGGAGTTCCGGGCATGCTATTGGCCGAGCGGGTCTGTCTAGAGGGTAATGCGGGTTTGGGAAAACTAGATCCATGTTTGGTCACATAGGTTATCGAATTTTCCAGATCTAGGGGTTTAGGCATAACGTTAGCTTGCCTTCTCTTTAAACTGTAAGGATAGATAAGGGGTGGGGCAATTGTTGGGCGTGACGCAATAGGACCACTGTTGTCTTTTTAAAGCACCCTATAACTGCTGACAAACCGCAGGTAGAAATCCTTAGTGCCTATGACCGGTAGTTTGCCCTAATGATCCTGAGTGAAGTCATCTGCCCGGATGCCTTGGTTAATCATTTGATTTAAGTTTTCCTTTTAGTAATCTGTTAGATCTGAGTGTTTGCATTGTTTACCTTTTAGATCTGTTTTATTTGCATGTTAGTTTGGTTAGCCGTAGTTAGATCACAGTGTTTGAAACGCTTGCAAAACCGCTGTGCCCACAGCAACCCCAAATCAAATCTTTTTGTGACAACCCCTTGGGCAAAGCCGAGATTACCTACTGTAATTTCCTCCTTGTGGGACCGACCCCACGTACTTACCATTATCTACGCTTTGTAGTGATAGGAGTACTGGCTAAATATAAATATCATTTTGACCGCGCGTTTGCTCTAACGACAAGCAATCGGGTGTCGTCAATAATTGGCGCCGTTGCCGGGGAGGCAAATTTCCAACAGTAAGTCGTCTGTGCTAACAGTTTGACTTGTTTTGTTTATGCAGGATTCCACTTCGGGCAAAGAGATTGTTGAAGGTATCAGTACACCGATCCGATCGATATACCGTGTGTGCGGAAGCGTGTAAAGCATATAAATCTATCATGCTTGGATCTTAGTGCACATGATGCGGTCCGAGGTCCGTCAACGAGGCTAGATATTCGTTTTCCGGCTGGAACGATGAAGAAAAGCGCCGGAACGAAGGTCAGACGAGTGCCGAGGACAAACCGCGAAGTCGGCCCCGAAATTGGCTTGGTGTCGGCCGACACCAAGGCCTGTCGGCCGACATCTTCAGAAAAGGTGTTGGCGATACAGCAGGTTCAGACCGCGACCGAAGAATTTCCCGCGGACGCAGGCTGATTGTCGGGCGACAAAGGTTCCTGTCGGCCGACAGGATTGGAGATTAGCGGATTTCAACGCCGCGATTTGATGTTTACTTTTATTTCCTTTTTTTGAGACTTTTTATGTTTGCCTATTTAAAGGCTTTGAACCCTAATAATTTAGAACAACTTTTGATATTGAATAATTTTATTGCGTGAGATTTATTTTCTCTCTTGGGTTTTGTCGAATTCTTCCGGGTTCTACCAAAAGAATTCAACCGGCGAATCAACGAAGTAATCACCCTTCGTTGTGTGTCAACATCATCTCCGAATTATTGATTCAACGTCTCGTTGGGGTTTAGGGCTTTCGAACCTAAATCATTTCGTGGGTTAGGATCAAGGGTTTTGGGATCTCCACCAGGTATCCTTTTAATTATTCCGTTTCTTCTTCTCTTCCGATCGAGGTGCGTATCATCTGGTATCAGAGCCCAGGTTAGGGCTAATTTCTGATTTCGTACCTCGTTAATTCTTTTCCTTTTCGTAACCCTTCTTTTCTCGAAAATTTTTTTTCCTTCCTTTTCCCCTTTTTTTTTACTGTTCATCGACCGCACAAAAAAAAAAAAAAAAAAAAAAAAAAAAGAGTATTTTGGCGGGAAATTTTTTCTTCGACCAAATTTTTGTGTGTGATTCCTGAGATTTCCGGCATCTTTTTGAGCTACTTTGGTACTATCGAAAATTTTCGTGCCAAATTCTATCACATTCCAACCGCCCATCCTATTGAGTATTTTCGTTGATATTGTTGGAGTGAATTCGGCTGGTAATTCCGGATGTTCGATTCTTAAGGAAGAAATTGAGAGAATACGGAGTGACCCCCTATATTGAGAGACACACGAGAGCTGAGAGGGAAAGATTTCTACATTTCTCTTGTTTTTGTTTTAACGTTATTTTGCAGGATGTCTGGTGGCACTTCACCAAAGGCTGAAGGTACAATGATCGATCCCCAAATTAAGTACCTCGTGGAGGCCATGCGAACTGAGTTGAGAAAGTTCATTACTTCTGAAATGGAGGCCGTGCATGAGCGGGTTAGTGCCATGGAGGAGAGGCCTAATCGGAAACAACGAGATGGTCGGAATGGTAACCATCGTTACCATGGCAGAAATAGGGACTTCGATTCCGAGGAGGATGAAGCATCTGAGACTAATGAGAGGAGGCGAGGAGGTAGAGACCGAGAAGATGACAACTTGGGCAACATCAAGATGAACATTCCCTCATTCTTAGGGAAGAACGATCCTGAGTTGTATTTGGAGTGGGAGCGTAAGGTGGAGCTAATGTTTGATTGTCATAACTATTCTGAGCTCAAGAAGGTGAAGTTGGCAGCGATAGAGTTTTCTGAATATGCACTGGTTTGGTGGGATCAGCTTGTAACCAGTCGGAAGCGGAACCGAGAACAACCTATTGCAACATGGGCCGAGATGAAAGCTGTGATGAGGAAGCGGTTTGTTCCAACTCACTATTACCGGGAGTTGTACAACAAGTTGCAGAATCTACGACAGGGGTCGAAGAGTGTGGATGAGTACTTCAAGGAAATGGAGGTGTCTATGATTCGAGCCAATATTGACGAGGACAGGGAGGCGACCATGGCAAGATTCCTGGCTGGGTTAAATTGGGAGATTCGTAACACCGTGGAGTTGCAGCCATACGTTGAGTTGGAGTACATGGTTCATGTGGCAATCAAGATTGAGAACCAGCTTAAGAGGAGGAGTAGCTTGGGCAATTCGAAGCCAATTCAGTCTACGTGGAGACAATCCCAGGGCCCTAGTGGTTCATCATACAAGGGGAACCAATGGAAGGAGGAAACAACGACACGGGATGAGAAGAAGATCTTCTACAAAGATCGTCTGGAGGGTGCAGGTTCGACTACTCAGGCCAGTCCAGTGGTTACTGATAGTCGCAATCGGGATAAGAGGTGCTTCAAGTGTCAGGGATTCGGGCATATCATGAGTGAGTGTCCCAACCGGAGACTTATGCTCTTAAGAGATGATGGGGAAGTTGTGACTGATGACGAGGGTGACAAGCCGGAACCGAAGGCTAAGGAAGAGTCTGAGGAGGAGGAGGAGATTCTCGCACCTGACGGGAAACTTTTTGTAGCACGAAGAGTCTTGAGTGCACAAATTCAGCCCGATGTTCAGGAGCAGCGAGAGAACCTTTTCCACACAAGGTGTCATGTGCAGGATAAGGTGTGCAGTGTCATCATTGATGGAGGTAGTTGCACGAACGTGGCTAGTGCAACCATGGTTCAGCGTTTGGGTTTGGTTGTGGTGCAACATCCTAGGCCATACCATCTACGGTGGTTGAATGCGACTGGCGTCATCAAGGTGACCAAGCAAGCGGAGGTTCCTTTCTGCATTGGGAAATATGAAGATAAGGTACTATGTGATGTCATTCCAATGCACGCGAGCCATATTCTATTGGGACGTCCGTGGCAGTATGATCGGCGAGCTATCTACGACGGTTTCGCCAACAAGTACTCGTTCGAGTATAAGCAGAAGAAGGTATCCCTTGTTCCTCTCACTCCTACACAGGTTTACGAGGATCAAGTGCAGTTGCAACGAGAGGCCGAAAGGGGAAAGTCTAAGGAGCAGCCCTTACCAAGTGAGGCTAGTGACATGACACACGAAGTGGGGGCAAATACGTTGGTGATGTTATGCGAGAAAGACCCGTTTCTCACTACCAACATTTCTCCTCTACTACCTTCTCTTCAGTCTGTTTTGCAGGATTTTGATGACATCACTCCCGTTGATACCCCGCCTGGATCACCACACATGGGAGGGTTCGAGGATGTTCCGTCTTTGTTCAGGCCAGTGGTGTTCGAGCCTGGTGAAGTCTTGGATTTGGGGACAAATCCTTTTCAAGAGGAGGGGAATGATGCGGTCCGAGGTCCGTCAACGAGGCTAGATATTCGTTTTCCGGCTGGAACGATGAAGAAAAGCGCCGGAACGAAGGTCAGACGAGTGCCGAGGACAAACCGCGAAGTCGGCCCCGAAATTGGCTTGGTGTCGGCCGACACCAAGGCCTGTCGGCCGACATCTTCAGAAAAGGTGTTGGCGATACAGCAGGTTCAGACCGCGACCGAAGAATTTCCCGCGGACGCAGGCTGATTGTCGGGCGACAAAGGTTCCTGTCGGCCGACAGGATTGGAGATTAGCGGATTTCAACGCCGCGATTTGATGTTTACTTTTATTTCCTTTTTTTGAGACTTTTTATGTTTGCCTATTTAAAGGCTTTGAACCCTAATAATTTAGAACAACTTTTGATATTGAATAATTTTATTGCGTGAGATTTATTTTCTCTCTTGGGTTTTGTCGAATTCTTCCGGGTTCTACCAAAAGAATTCAACCGGCGAATCAACGAAGTAATCACCCTTCGTTTTTGTGTCAACATCGTCTCCGAATTATTGATTCAACGTCTCGTTGGGGTTTAGGGCTTTCGAACCTAAATCATTTCGTGGGTTAGGATCAAGGGTTTTGGGATCTCCACCAGGTATCCTTTTAATTATTCCGTTTCTTCTTCTCTTCCGATCGAGGTGCGTATCAGCACACATAATGTGTATAAGAACACATATAAACATATATATATATACACATCTAATATATATATATATATATATATATATATATATATATATATATATATATATATATATATATATATATATATATATATATATATATATATATATATAGGGATCAACGAGTTCTTACATTTGTTGATCGTTGACGTTGGTTAAGGTGGTGTTGAGTCGATTGAACCACCTTAATGGATCAGCCACGAATTGTTCACCTTTGGAATGACCCCGTCACGCCTTTGGATCATCCGGATGTTGAAGCCGCACAAATGGCCCGGCCTCTACGTGTTGCACACGAACCCGGATGACGAACACTTTGCTTGATCGAGTCGGTTCTCCAAGAACACTCTCTCCTTTCTCTCTATTGTGTGGATTTCGTGGTTCAATGTTATGTATGATGAAAATATGATTTTCATCCATATATTAGCATCATTATGCATGCCATAACACCCCATTGTAACCTCCAACATAATGGGCATCAATTATGCACCATTAACATGCAAAAGGAGTTACAAAGGAGGTGAAAGGTCATGCCACATACACATGCCACTATGCATTGTATGTGGTCCCACTTGCTTGTGTGGCATGCCATGTCACACTATGTGACATGCATCCATGCAAGCCATGCATCCCATGCATGTGAATTAAATCCACGTAAATATTGATTCTAAATCAATATCAATATATATATATATATATATATATATATATATATATATATATATATATATATATCAATCATCGTACATCATCTTCGAGTCCGTGTGTGACCCTGTAGGTATAATTATCGATCAATATTATATTGCTCCCAGCAATTAATATTATCGAATAATCATTTAACATCCATAGACGACCTTATGACTTTATCGATTGCACACGTAGGATCGAAGGACATATCCCAACAATCTCCCACTTGGCCTTCAGAGCCAGTGTGCTGCCAACTTCCTGTTGTCATTTTATGTCTAAATTTGAACTTGAGGCAAGACTCGAGTCATCCTCAATCGGTTCAAACCTTTCTTGGACTTTGAGGCAGACTGTAAAACCAGATTTATCACTATGATACGAATCTGGACGTGGCCACGTATTTTTCACAGTCTCAACTCTCCAAGTGGCCGGTAAGACATTTATCCCATTATAAAATGGAGGACAATCCCATCTTGTCAATCCAAGCTCTCCCACTTGCTTCCTGATATACCCAATAACAAGTTTTATAACCTCCTTTTACGAAAGGCGTTTACTTGTATCAAAGTACACCATTTCACAATGGAATTACTTTGGACTACTCAGGTCAGAGGAAATTGCTCACCAGTCAATGAAATAGTATTATGACTCGAAATCTCAAATACTATTCCAGCCGGGTCTGTTCGATCATTAGCTCCCAGCTAATATTTATGTAATTGTACTTGATGTCCCACATCACTAGCCCATGAAGCGGCGCTATAGTACACATTACAATCTAGTTCTTTGTATTATCGGTTTGTCTGTACTCGATTATACGAACCAGGAACAGCTATATGATTCAAGTATATCAGTTCAACCATTGGGACTTCATTATGCGGTAAGTCGACCTCATAACCCAATTGATATAACTTAATCATTTGGACAATTCATATAAATTAAACCATATTTATATGAAGAATTATGTATTATACATATGAGTGAATGTTTACCATTATCTACGCTTTGTAGTGATAGGAGTACTGGCTAAATATAAATATCATTTTGATCGTGCGTTTGCTCTAACGACAAGCAATCGGGTGTCGTCAGTCTTCATGCTGGACTGGCCCAATCGCACGTGATAAGATTAGTAAGACTTGGGTTGTCCGATTCTCCAATGGGCTTCTTCAGTAACTCTTGAGCCCATACTTCTTGGACCATCACCATCAGACTTTCCTTGAATTTCTTAGCCCTCGATCTCGTAACTGGTCCAACTGGAACTCGCACTGGATCTTGTACTATCGACGACTCTTGGGCTGCATCATTCCCCTTCTCTTGAAGAGGATTTGTCCTCAAATCCAAGTCGTCACCTACATCGAAAAAACTCAAGTCAGTAACATTGAAAGTAGCACTAACATTATACTCACCTGGGAGATCTAGCTTGTAGGCATTATCGTTGATACGCTCCAACACTTGGAATGGTCCATCGCCACGCGGAAGTAATTTCGATCGGCGCTGTAATGGGAACCTCTCCTTGCGCATATGCAACCACACCCAATCACCAGGCTCAAATACTACTTTGCGACATCCCTTGTTTGCTTGGTCGGCATATTGCTTGGTTCGCCTCTCTATGTTCATCCTTGCCGTCTCGTGTTTCTGTTTCACAAAATCAGCCCTTTTCTGGCCATCAAGATCAGTATGCTCATGTTCAGGTAAAGGAGATAAATCCAAAGGAGTCAAAGGATTAAAACCATACACAATCTCAAATGGTGAAAACTTAGTAGCAGAATGAACACAACGATTATAAGCAAACTCAACATGAGGCAAACACTCCTCCCAAGACTTAATGTTTTTCTTGATAATAGCACGTAGTAAAGTAGACAAAGTCCTACTTACTACCTCTGTTTGACCATCAGTCTGGGGATGACAAGTAGTAGAAAACAGAAGTTTCGTACCTAGCTTACACCACAAGGTCTTCCAGAAATAACTCAGAAACTTAGAATCCCTGTCAGACACAATAGTCCTAGGCATGCCATGCAGTCTAACAATATCTCTAAAGAATAATCCAGCCACATGAGATGCATCATCAGTTATATGACATGGAATAAAATGTGCCATCTTAGAGAAACGATCAACATCCACAAAAATGGAATCACTACCTCGCTTAGTCCTAGGTAAACCCATCACAAAAACCATAAAAATATCAATCCAAGGTGATGCAGGAATAGGCAAAGGTGTATACAATCCATGAGAACTAACTCTAGACTTAGCCTGTTTACATGTAAGACAACGACCACAAATTCTCTCAACATCACGTTTCATATGAGGCCAAAAGAAATGCCCATGCAGAACAGATAAAGTCTTAGCAATACCAAAATGTCCCATTAATCCCCCACCATGAGATTCAAGCAACAATAAATCACGCAGAGAACATTTAGGAACACACAGTTTACTCTTCCTAAAAAGGAAATCATCATGCCTAAAATAATCTCCACTAGCAGTATGTTCACATGCTTTATAAATCTCACCAAAGTCAGTATCATGCTCATAAAGACCCTTAATATGCTCAAAACCAAGTAACTTAGCATCTAAGGTCGAAATTAGAGCATACCTATGAGAAAGGGCATCAGCCACCACATTCTCCTTACCTTGCTAGTATTTGATGACGTATGGAAAGGTCTTAATGAACTCCATCCATCTCGCATGTCGCTTGTTCAGCTTATTCTGCCCCGTGAGGTGCTTCAACGACTCATGGTCGGTGTGAATGATGAACTCTCGAGGCCATAGATAGTGTTGCCACGTCTGAAGAGGTCTCACTAGGGCATATAACTCCTTGTCGTACGTCGGATAGCTCAATGTAGCGCCATTGATGCTTCTCGCTGAAGTACGCTATCGGTCGGCGTTCTTGCTGTTGGAGTTGTGTACTTAATGTCTAGATTTAAGTAACGGTAAACTCCCGGTCATAGCATTTAATCTATTAAATTAATAAACGATTGTTTGCGTTTAATTATTGTTAATTAAATATATGCAAAATATAGTCCTAGATTCTATACGTTGTAGTTAGTATGGTGTGCGGGCCCACACAGAAGATCATACTATCGGTTACTCGTATTTAATCGAACAGTTGCTCACGACCTAGATGGACACGGACCAATCCATCGGTATAGTCGTTGTGTGAGAGAGAAAATAATTTGTCTTAATTATTTTATCACACTTGTACACTTGGTGTATTGGGCGGATCGTTTGAGATTTATCGATTAGGATTGCCGGCGATAATCGATTTAAGTCTCAGAGTATTTTATTCTTAATCCCCGATACTATTGCGGGTGTGTATATTTAATATATGTGACTTTGATTTTCCAAAGGAATTAACCGATTTAATTATTGGGTTAATTACCGGTTAAGTTGGGTCACTATATTTTATATATGGCATGCCGTGAATACTTGACGGGAAAGTGTATCCCGGAAGGGTTGATAATATCCCCGAGATGAGTTCATAAGGAATTATTGTGTAAACCTCATGAGTGGATTCGTTCCGCACAATAATTAAGGTTGAATGGTACTAGTCTCGGATTCAAGAGATGAATAAATTAATTAGCAATAAATTAATTTTATTCATGGATATTTAAATCTTAAATACACGGAATAAATAATACTACCGGAGAAATATTATTTGATATAATATGGTTTAATATTGGGAGTGCAATTAATTTATATAGTGGAAAATAAATTAATTAATATTAATGGGAGATTAATAGATTTGGGCTTGGGCTCAATTTAATCATTAATATTGGAAGCCCAATATTTCACCTCCTTTAGATCCCCTACGTAGCCTATAAAAGCACTACATGGTCTTCACTTTTTCATAAGACAAGATTATCATACTTGATATTCTAGAGAGTTGAAGAGGATCCATAAGCTTGGAAGATCGTCGCCCACCCGACGTTCAAGCTAGTGCAAGGAATACGTGGGAAGATCGTAAGGTCATCAATTGAATTCGTTTCTCCGTACAACGAATCGAAAGGTAAAATCATAAACTCCCTTCTATGATTTTATGTGAATTAAATTGTAATACATACATGAACGCACGATCCGGGAAAACGATGAACTTCGGGGACGGGGATTCGAGATCCCCGGCGAAGGTTAGAAGGACCCTCGGCTGGGAGCCGAGGGGTGCGATCGAGCCCTAGGGCGTCGATCGCGGGGCCCACACGAGGACGCCCCGGCTGGACGCCGGGGCATGCGATCGACCTCACGGTCGATCGCGGGGGCAGCCGCGGCGGGTGCGCTGGGCGCACCGCCCTCCTCGGCGGTTGCGGTGAGTCGCCGGACTCACCGCCGGGGGATGTTTGGAACAGCCCCACGGGGATGCGCGTGCATCCCCGGCGATCGCTAAGGCAGCGATCGCGAGCCCCGGCGGGGGCTCGGCTAGGGTTTCTAGCCGCGGGTTTTTCCCGCGGCGACGACTCTCTTGTCGTGCCCGGTTCCGTTTGGTGGTTCGCGTGTTTCCGGCGAGAGGATTTCGGTCGAGTTATTATTTTCCGCAAATTTTAATACCCCGGGATATCGATTTCCAACAATTGGTATCAGAGCGTTTGGTTTCGTGTTCATGTATGTGTTCAATTATCGTTCTACCTTGCAGGGATTCTGACAATCATGGTTGATTATTTGATTAATTGTTTAATTAATTGTTAATTTAATTTTACCATGATTATTAAACTCTCGGACATGTCGAGATTCGTTTTGTGTGGATAAATGCTTATAATAGTAAAAATTCGGGGGTTGACCGAATTTAGATTTATTATTATTGTTCAATGTTTTCCGGAAAGTGTATAGGGTCGATTTCATGTATAGAATCGATACCGGAATTGTAAATTTATTTCTTGTAATTTATTTACGTTGGATCGATGCCGAGACGACCGCCGGAGAACGCGTGTGACGAAGAAGACGAAGAGGACGAAAAGTTGGGGGGTCGATCATCCCCATGATCGACCCCATGATCGACCAAAGGGGAAGGGGGCGTCGCGCCCCTTCGGCCGTGGACCGTCGCCGGCGACGGTGGCGGCTGGCCGGCTGGAGTGGCGGCGGCGGGTGCTCCCTCCCGGTGGTCGGTGAAGGTGCCGGTATACCGATCCAATCGATATACCGTGTGTGCGGAAGCGTGTAAAGCGATAGATTTACTATGCCATGCTTGGATCTTAGTGCACACATAATGTGTATAAGAACACATACAAATATATATATACACATCCAATATATATATATATATATATATATAGGGATCAACGAGTTCTTACATTTGGTGATCGTTGAAATTGGTTAAGGTGGTGTTGAGTCGATTGAACCACCTTAATGGTTCAGCCACGGATTGTTCACCTCTGGAATGACCCCGTCACGCCTTTGGATCGCCCGGATGTTGAAGCCGCACAAATGGCCCGGCCTCTACGTGTTGCACACGAACCCGGATGATGACTTGCTTGATTGATCGAGTTGATTCTCCAAGAACAACCTCTTTTCTCTCTCTCTTTTGTGAATTTCGTGGGTTAAAAAATTATGCTGAAAAATCAGCATTTGTTCACCTTAAAATGCCATCAAAACCACCTTGTAACCTCCTCATTAATGGTGATATTGATGCCCCATCATTATCACACATTAAGGTGTGATTATGGTGAATTTGAATGGACATTTCCACCTCATTATGCCACATGACATTAGATGGTCCCACTTGCTTGTGTGGCATGCCATGTCACACTATGTGACATGCATCCATGCAAGCCATGCATCCCATGCATGTGTATTAAATTCACGTAAATATTGATTCTAAATCAATATATTTATCAAGCATTGTACATCATTTATGAGTCCGTGTGTGACCCTGTAGGTATGATTTATCGATCAATATTTTATTGTTCCCAACAATTAATATTATCGAATAATCATTTAACATCCATAGACGACCTTATGACTTTATCGATTGCACACGTAGGATCGAAGGACATATCCCAACAATCTCCCACTTGGCCTTCAAAGCCAGTGTGCTGCCAACTTCCTGTTGTCACTTTATGTCTAAGTTTGAACTTGAGGCAAGACTCGAGTCATCCTCAATCGGTTCAAACCTTTCTTGGACTTTGAGACAGACTGTAAAACCAGATTTATCACTATGATACGAATCTGGACGTGGCCACGTATTTTCCACAGTCTCGAATCTCCAAGTGGCCGGTTAGACATGTATCCCATTATAAAATGGAGGACAATCCCATCTTGTCAATCCAAGCTCTCCCACTTGCTTCCTGATATACCCAATGACAAGTTTTATAACCTCCTTTTACGAAAGGCGTTTACTTGTATCAAAGTACACCATTTCACAATGGAATCACTCTGGACTACTCAGGTCAGAGGAAATTGCTCGACAGTCAATGAAATAGTATTATGACTCGAAATCTTAAATACTATTCCAGTCGGGTCTGTTCGATCATTAGCTCCCAGCTAATATCTATGTAATTGTACTTGATGTCCCACATCACTAGCCCATGAAGCGGCGCTATAGTACACATTACAATCTAGTTCTTTGTATTATCGGTTTGTCTGTACTCGATTATACGAACCAGGAACAGCTATATGATTCAAGTATATCAGTTCAACCATTGGGACTTCATTATGCGGTAAGTCGACCTCATAACCCAATTGATATAACTTAATCATTTGGACAATTCATATAAATTAAACCATATTTATATGAAGAATTATGTATTATACATATGAGTGAATGTTTACCAAATCTCCAAAAGTATCTAATACAGTAATAGAAATAACAACCCATCTCTAAGATGTCTGATATCTATTGCAGTCGTGAAAGCCTCAAGCTTAAACTGCTGGAGAGGTTTAGAAAGCGGGTTTGCAACCTTACCAAAAGTTGCAACTTTATTATCTCGATGTCTCCACAAAACTATCTCCCAAATAATGTGGAACTTCCTGAGCACCAGTTTTAGACTTGTGGTGCTTCCTAGCTCATAGGCTTGCGCGATAACTCTACTATAAATAGAGAACTATCGGATGGGCTGACCTAGTTACGCCACCTAGTTCATTCAAGAACTTTCAAATCCTAACTGCCAACATTACTGCATCCAATGCAATACTGTGCTCAGCTTCTGTAGTTTAATCAGCTATATTGCATTGCATGGAACTATTCCAGCAAATATCACCTCTAACCAGACAAAAGATATAACCAGATTAAAATCGGAAATTATCTTAGTCTGTTTTGAAGTTAGCATTCAAACAGCTTGTTAATATCAACTCTTTTTGTCTTCCAAAGACAACAAAATATTCTTTTGTCAATCTAAGGTACATAAGAATATTCTTGGTCGCAGTCTAACGCGCCTCACCTGGATTTCCTTGAAACTGACTCGTCATGCTCAAAGCATACGATACGTCCGGTCGTGTACATATCATGGCGTACATTATAGACCCTATTGCCGAAGCATAAGGAATGTTTTCCATCCTCTTTTGCTCATCAAGTCCCGTAGGGCCTTGCATCTTGCTAAGAGATGTGCCATGACTCATTGGAATGAGACCCTTTTTGGCGTCTTTCATTCTGAACTTATCAAGTACCTTATCAATATAGGTCACTTGACTAAGTCCAAACATCATTTTCGATCTGTTCCGACAGATCTTGATGCCCAATATGTACTGTGCTTCTCCAAGATCCTTTATTGAAAAACAATTCCCAAGCCATTCTTTAATAGAATTAAGCATAGAAACATTGTTTCCAATAAGGAGTATGTCATCGACATACAACACAATTAATACAACGTAACTCCCACTGATCTTCTTGTAAAACAAGACTCTTCCGAGTTCCTCTGAAATCCAAATCCCAGTATGGATTCATTGAACTGAAGATTGCTACTCCGATATGCTTGCTTTATTCCATAAATGGAACTATTATAAGATTGCATAATTTCTCAGCCTTATTAGGATCGATAAAACTCTTTGGCTGTGTCAAAACACATTCTCTTCTAGAATCCAATTCAAGAAGTTAGTTTTAACATCCAATATTATCATAACTCATTATCAAGATGAGTAGCAATGGCTAAGATGATCTGAATGATTTAATCAAAGCAACAGGTGAAAGTTTTTCCATAATCCACCCCGTGAATAAAACTTTTACCATCAACCTTGCTTTGAAAACCCTAGGTTTTCCATCTGTCTGTTTAGATCTTAAAGATCTATTAGCATTCATTGGGTCTAACCCCGTGATGCAAATATATCAAGTTCCAAACTTGATTATCAGATATTGATATCATCTCAGATTTCATGGCACCATGCCAATTTTCAGTAGCTGGACTCGTCATATCTTGGAATTAGGTCGAAGGTTCACCGCTTTCCAAAAGCATGAATTCATATCTCTCATTGGTCACAATATCTAAGTATTTGAATAATAGAGATAGATTTATGCCTTTCGGACCTACGAGGGCTGGTATGGCTTTCAAAACCATAAGAATACTCTCAACCCAGTCTTGAGTATTCATCATTGGTTGTTTCACTTGAACCTCGTTCAAAACAACCGAGCTCCCACTGAATTTCTAGGAAAGATAACTCTTTTCAAGAAAATCACTATCTCGAGCAACAAAATATTGTTCTCAGATAGATCGTAGAAGTTGTACCCTCGAGTTTCTTATGGATACCATGAAGAAACTTTTATCCCATTTGAGTTCAAGCTCTATAGAGATAAATCTCGTCAGAGAAGCTTTTAGAACCTCAAATTTTGATGAAAACAATTTAGGGACCCTCCCTTTCCATACCTAGTATGGTGTCTTATCAACAGCTTTTGACAGCGTCCTATTCAGTGTATAAGTTGAAGTCAAGAATTGTGTGTTCCCAAAAGAGACCAGTAGTTCATTTAGACCTCTCATCGAATGGTCGAACTATATCTAATATAGTTTGTTTTCTCTTTTCCGAAACATAACCTTCATGTGCTTGTGAACTGATAGGTTCCACATACATCAGTATGGATCATCCCTAATTACTCACATGTTCTCCTTTCTCCAAGAAAGATGACATTGTTATCTTTTCAATCACACATCATTCACATGTATCAAATGACTCCAAGTCAAATTATTCTAAAATTCCTTCTAAAAGAAGCTTCGTTACATGTTTAGATTTTGATTTGATCTAATCAACAATGTTTCAGTTATGTCTCATCGATACTTATTCGATTTGGCCTTTGGTCTTAATGATATATATGATTTGTCAAGTTTAAAGTATACATAAACAATATAATAATCGTACCAAAACAAAGAATAATTCACAATTAAAATAGTTACCAAACTATTTAATAGTGAAAAACTAATCCATCAGTATCTAATACTGAACCAATATTCATTGTTTATTGAAGGTACGAAATTACATAGTTATAATACTAAAACAAGGCCCTAAGGCAAAACAACATCATATGATCATACGGCTAATGCAGCGACCTTCGCTCCATTTCTTGCCTGTAGATCGACATCTCTATTCACCAAACTTATACTTCTATGTAGTTCCTCCACATAAAAAATGTGAGAACCACATTTGGCATCCAATACCCAAGAAGTAGAATTTGTGAAGTTTAATGTCTATAACATTAATACTTGAAGATGAAGCAACCCCGTTCTTCACATCTTCTTTGAACTTTGGGCAAATTCAATTATTCCCAATAATTGAGTCTCATTCAAATTTCCCATTCAAAATTATCTCAATGTCAAAACGTGATAAATCGTAAGTGAAAAATCGAAGTTTTCTAACCAGCGATATTATCATGCAATTGAAGCCCTATCTCTCATAAAATATGAGGGAGCCAACCAGACAATCGATTCACGCCATCCAATGGCTCGAAAGTCTCTAATTTGTGTCATTGATGAACTTAAGTGTTTTTGGATTAAATCACTCCCCGAGGTGAAAATAATCATAACCTTATAATCCATCAAATGAAAGACAAATTAGGCATTTGTTTTGAAATTGAATAAAATATGAACTTTTATATGTTTGCAAGTAGTGTCGAACACTTTTGTAGTAGACGCATTGAGATTCCCTAGGAACCCTAGTAGCCTTCTTGCCCATGCTCTTTTGACTACCCTATCCCATATCATAAGAATTTCCCTCTTAGGGTCCTTTTCTATCGCCGGCTCAACAGCCTTGAGCATCCCGTGGAGCTCACGAAGCGATTTCTTCAAACCATTCATATGGAAAATTTAGCCTAAAGGCATTATAACCATAATGAGATTGAAGTATGAAATCGGTTGCCAAATAATCATCATAGGAAAAATCTAGGCGGTCACTTGAAACAAATAATCCAATCATTTGTTGTACATGTGATTCCATAGATTTCCATTTTTCCAGCCTAGCTGAAGTGATGACCCTGGTCATACCGAACCGCTCAATCTTAGCATATTCCCCGAACATGCTATTGAGTTGTTCAATGATATCTTAGGATGTGGTTATCTAACACATTTTCATTGTCTTCGTATTTGAGGACCATCCTCAAATTACGTTGTGAATCAAGAAAATTTATGTTGTTCAATTTTTCATAATCAAGAATTGAACCAAACTTGAATCGAGTTGAAATTAACATGATAAACTACAAAAGAAAGATAAATAAAGTATGTAAACATTCACAAAGCGGTAAACAAATAAGGTTGTCTAACAATTGTACTTATTTATTTCATTTTGTTCAATTGATATCCAATATCATTGTCCCTTAGAACAAAACGATCCCAAGACCCTCATCTTGCAAATTCTTAAGCCGACTGAGTCCGCACTTAAGAAGTCTAAGATAGGTAGACATCACATGTCAATGACATCTAATGTCACTCTCGGTCGATGAGAGTCCCATTCTCATCTCATGTCTCGATAGCCACGCCTGCAGTGGATCTATCGATGAGAAAACCAAACTCACGTGTAAGGGTCTAACCCTTACTCCCACTTATCCCAAGATAACAAGTAGTACCCCGCTGAGGCGGACCTACCAACTTATGATCGAGGGCTTCATGAGTGTGATGTTTTTGGACAAGACATTATACTCATTATTTTGGGAACTTGCATGCATAGGTGTTTATATGTAAGTTGAACATTTATAACATAAAACATCCTATAACTAGCAAAGCAATTAAATACGTAATCGAAAGGCCCCTAGAACCTCACAACTCTCAAACGAAAAGATTAAAAGCAACAAAATAGGCCTTGAACATCTTCTGGACTGGCCCGCGCCCGCCGTTTCAGTTCCGCACCCGCCGATTTAGGTCAACCTTAGTCCATACCCCAAAAACCACGAACGGCGCCCGTCGTTTCAGAATCAGCGGTCGCCGAACACCACCGGCGGTCGCCGTTTCCAAAACGGCGCCCGCCAAAAGGGTACAAAACAGGCTGACCAAAAAACAGCCTTTCGGCGGTCGCCGTTTCCAAAATGGCGCCCGCCGAATCCATTCGGCGCCCGCCGGAGCACAAACGGCGCCCGCCGTTTTGCTCCAGCAGCCCGGTTTTTGCCCGTTTCGCTTCATTTTGCTTCGTTTCTTCTCGTTTTCGCCGGAGAGCCGAGATCCACCATCGAACCATGGACCAAGTCCATCGCTTACAAGTTTGAACAATACATATTGAAATAGAAAACCTATCTATTACAAATGATTCCAAGGGACGCAACCCTCCAAAACTATGGCCAATCGTACGTAAAAAACGACAATTTCATTCACCCGACCACTAACGGTGGCCGGCCTTACATCTAATCACATAATCACAATTAAACATATAATCCAATTATGTTGATTTAACCTTCGTGTCCAACACAAAAGTGTGCACGAGCCCTAGGCTCTGATACCAATTGAAGGTGTCGGTATACCGATCCAATCGATATACCGTGTGTGCGGAAGCGTGTAAAGCGATAGATTTACTATGCCATGCTTGGATCTTAGTGCACACATAATGTGTATAAGAACACATACAAATATATATATACACATCCAATATATATATATATATATATATATATAGGGATCAACGAGTTCTTACATTTGGTGATCGTTGAAATTGGTTAAGGTGGTGTTGAGTCGATTGAACCACCTTAATGGATCAGCCACGGATTGTTCACCTCTGGAATGACCCCGTCACGCCTTTGGATCGCCCGGATGTTGAAGCCGCACAAATGGCCCGGCCTCTACGTGTTGCACACGAACCCGGATGATGACTTGCTTGATTGATCGAGTTGATTCTCCAAGAACAACCTCTTTTCTCTCTCTCTTTTGTGAATTTCGTGGGTTAAAAAATTATGCTGAAAAATCAGCATTTGTTCACCTTAAAATGCCATCAAAACCACCTTGTAACCTCCTCCTTAATGGTGATATTGATGCCCCATCATTATCACACATTAAGGTGTGATTATGGTGAATTTGAATGGACATTTCCACCTCATTATGCCACATGACATTAGATGGTCCCACTTGCTTGTGTGGCATGCCATGTCACACTATGTGACATGCATCCATGCAAGCCATGCATCCCATGCATGTGTATTAAATTCACGTAAATATTGATTCTAAATCAATATATTTATCAAGCATTGTACATCATTTATGAGTCCGTGTGTGACCCTGTAGGTATGATTTATCGATCAATATTTTATTGTTCCCAACAATTAATATTATCGAATAATCATTTAACATCCATAGACGACCTTATGACTTTATCGATTGCACACGTAGGATCGAAGGACATATCCCAACAGTCGGTCGATGGTGGTGGTGGTGGTACGGGGATCCCCAACCCGTGCTACTCCTACCAAGATTCACTTTCCTAATTGATTCAAGTTTTCCTATTTTGAGTATTCCTAAGTTTGGGAACTCTCATGGAGATAGGAAAAGAATTAATTGGAATTAATTTATTTCCTTATTCTATTATGGAAGTCTTCTAGAATATTCCAAGTCCTACTTGGAATAGGATTCTAGAGATTTAATAGAATTAGATGGGAAAATAATTAATTAATAAATTTATTTATTTTCTATTTGATTATTCCTACTTTATGGGAATTTTCATTGACATGGAAATTAATTAATTTTGGAAAGTAGAAGAGTCCTAATTTATTTTATTTCATTATTCTATTATAGAAGTCTTCTAGAATATTCCAAGTTTTACTTGGATAGATTATTCTAGAGATTTAATAGAATTAGATAGGAAAATAAATAAATAAAAATATTAATAATATTTAATTTTATTTTTAATTTATTCGATTGACTTAATTTTCGAATTGAGTATCTTTTGGATTTATTGAAAATAAATAGATTTAAATATTAGGATTAATATTCTCGTCACATGGAGCATTCAAGAACGAAGACTGAAGACTAGAAGACGCATACGGAGATGGAATAAAGCCATGATAGTCGGAAAATAATTTTCTAGCATTATTTTGACTATGTGATATGTGCTTTATTACTTGTGTGCATGCTTATGTGTTTAATTATGCATTAGATAGTGTATCCCTTTGTTATAAAAAGCTAAGTGGGAGAGGGGATGAAAACATTCCCATGGTCTCCATTACTGTTCTCTAGGTGACATTTATGAGCTTTCGAAGTTCATATAGATATGTCATTGGAGGAGAATTCTTGTAATTCCTTTTACGAGAAACATTGATTAAGTTTGTCAAACAATGCCTAATTTGTCTTTCTGAAACTGACTTCAAGTCGACTCATTCTCACCCCGGGGAGTGGAATGGAGCCAAAGCCACTTGGTCATGTGGATGACACAAATTAGAGACATTCGTACCATCCTTTTAAAGGTGGATCGATTGTATGCTCGGCTCCCTCATCTAATGAGAGATAGGGTTGTTCGCATGGTGAATCACTGGTTAGAAACTTCGAGTTTCACTTATGGTTCTCCGCGTCTTGATTTACAAAATCGAATGCTTCAAGTAATTGGATGTCAATTGTAAAAATCTTTTGGTGTAGTAAACGTCCACACTATCGTGGCTTGCTATACTGAATGGGATTTTGGATCAATTGATGTAGATAGTTATAGAAGAAGGTGAAGGATCGTGTGTTAACGTAAACGTCCACACTATCGTGGTTTGCGGTGACATACGAGTCTCAAACGATCTTCTTAGTACTGAGTAATGGTTTAAACTTAGGTACGCTCTATAGTATTCTTCCCATCGAAGTAACGCTATAGTGATGTACGACCGAAGCAAATGTAATTACGAAATCATTTGGATAGGTAAACGTCCACACTATCGTGGCTTGCCATATCTGATGGGATTTTAGATGTAATTAGTAATTTAATGATATTATTTGAGGGAGATAATATTGGATATTAAATTGATTGTTTGTTTAAATGTGCTTATAGGTTTAGAGAATAGCTATGAACCCACTTTCTGTGATACTTAAGGAATTTAACGCACTAGTTCCATACTGTGTTGGATGGAATAAAGAGTTAGACATTTCCCAGACTGTTGCTGAGTACAAGTTAGTACTCAGTGAACTTTGTCCTCCTGAACCAACACGTGTCTCAACTATTGAGGAAATAGCTGATTTTGAGAAGTGGAACAGTGCTTTTGCATTAACCACCAATCATGATATCATGCTGAAACTCAAGCTTATGTTTAGAGACAACGAGAAGGTTAGAAAAGAGACGATGAGGATACTCATAAAGGTCAGTCGCTTCGAGGAAACGCTTATACACGTTTTCGAGATGTTGGACCTTTTGGATGAGTTGAGACAATCGCAAGCTCTTATGGCCAAAGCCAAAGGTTTCGAACCTAAGGGCATAGACCAAGGAATGGAGAGGCAGACAAAGAAGCCCTGTAGTCCTGCACTTGGACCACGGAATAGGGTGAGAAAGCCTTCGAGCAGTCATTCTCAAAGAAAGCTTTCTGGGGACTGGAAGTCTTTATTTTCTCCTGGAGAAGGTATGAGATTTTCTCCTTAGTCTTTAAAACATAATCAGCTGTGTTATCTACCAGAAACCTGGTTGGTAGATATGGATCCACTGACGGTATGTATGCATTTAAAATGCAGGGACACCA
Organism: Euphrasia confusa; assembly: GCA_954870475.1. Classification (NCBI taxonomy): domain Eukaryota; kingdom Viridiplantae; phylum Streptophyta; class Magnoliopsida; order Lamiales; family Orobanchaceae; genus Euphrasia; species Euphrasia confusa. The sequence goes on along the minus strand of OX940957.1, from coordinate 16,225,713 downwards.
GGAAACTCAAAGACTTGGAAATGGAGGAATAGTCAAGGCAAAGCTGTAGAGGAGGCAGCTGTTGCAGTGGAAGACATTTATCTGCTTTAGTAGTTATAGGATTTCATTTCAAGTTTATTGCATTATGTACCCTTTATTTTAGAAAGAACGTTTTGTTCTGGATTTATATTATTTATGAATGGATATTTTATTTCTTTAATCATTTGATAATTTTGATAAGAAATAATGGTATTATCTATTCTGGTACATTAGGTAGCAATAATGTGAATGATAGATCCTAAGTCTACCACGATGCAACGAACCGTTCTATAACTTGTTTTACTTGTTAGATATATTTCTTTATTAAATCATTATACTTGTGAATTCTTATACTTAGTAGTATTAATTCAAATAAGATTCAAAAGGTCGAAATTGATTTGATCAATTATAGTTGAAGGAATGGACCTTCCGACCTAAGAATCGAATTTGGAAGATAATACAACTAAGCACACCTTTCGGTAAAGGATAGAATTCGGACAAGTATTGAGAATGATCAATGGTATATGCAGACATATGTGTAATTAGAAAGGTGCGAGTAGTTCTTTTAAGAATACTCGAAAATGGATTAGGATGCTTGATGTGCCATAAAAGCAAAGTGTTTTAGTCACAAAGCAATTATGGGGAACCTTCTAAGTATATCCATTGGAAGCCTGCGACTAAAATCGCGGAGGCTATCACCTATCTGAATAACACATAGCATAATCAAAAAATTGAGATTAAGTCTCAAATGACTGCACCATAAACTTACGTGTAGAGATGGTGAGTCATTAAATAAGAAATAGAATTCTAATAGTAAAAGAACAAGTTGTTCGGAACTACCAAAGTTCTATGGATATTCCTGGAGACAACGGCATATTCAATATGGTTGTAGGATATCCTAGATGAACAAGATATTGTGTGTTCTATAGTACTATGAACCAGAAGGACGTATATCGCCCGGTTCTTAGAGGAAGACTATTAGATGAACTACAAAGCCCTAACTAACGTAATACCTTGGAATGAGAAAAAGGACAAAGACAAGGAACCAGCCAAACCGAGTAGAAATACACCACACACTGCACCTACTGTTATTACTGTTATACACCGGGACGCCATTGCAGTGGGAGGTTGTTGAACAACCAGAGATGTTCATAAGACTAGAAGAGTTTCGGACTCTGGATCTAGTAAAGATGAAATCGATCCCTAACTCTGCATAAGTGCGGTACTAGATCTAAATGTGCCTGCTTAGAGAACAATAAGGATTATTGTTAAGAGGCAAGATCATTTAGAGTACAAGCTTAGTAAATTCATTTATGGATTGTAACAAAGCTATAAATCGTGGAACTTGCGAATTGATGGGATAGTCCATTTGATGGACTCATCAAAAAGGCATAGACGAAAGGTGTATTGGAGACGTAATGGAAACAAGGTGGTGTTTCTCGGAGATTTTATGTAGATAACATTTTATCATTGGCAACAATATAAAGATGTTGTCAGACATAAGATGATGGTTGTCTAAATGAATCGAGATATAAGATTGAGTAGAAGTTAGAGCATGTTCTTAAGATCTTTTGATCTAAGGATAAGAACATTATACTTCTCCTAGATATCTTATACGATTATGGTTTGTTTTAAACATGCATAATTCTGAGAAAGGTTATTGCCTTTCAGAGACATGATATACATCTATCTAAAGGGTATGTGTTTCGAACACATGAAGGAGATAGATGAGGACAAAGCAGTTTCCTATACTTCAAGTGTGGAAAGCTTTATAGATGCAATGTTGTAAAACGAGAACCTGATATCAACTATGCGGTTTGCGTAGTGGGAGGATATCAAAGTAATCTGGACAAGAGATATTCGAATGCTGTAAAAGTACTTGAAAGTACTAGATTAAGCAAGACGAAATCATCTTTGATTACAAATTCTCAGATCTTAAATCAGAGAAGGACCAGTGTAAGTCGATATCAGGCTATGTGTTCACTTTTAGAAAGAGGTGGAACCATGAAATGAAAGAGTGATAAGCAGGACGCTTCTCAGACTCTCTCATAACCGAATAAGCAGCCTCAGAGGCAGCGGAAGTTTTGGTTAGGTTCCGGGATGAACCTCTTGACTTGGATATGACTCTTAGTTTACCAAAGGCTACTGGATAGCGGTGCATGGTAAACTGGAAGAAGTCATAAGTCAAAAGTGATGTTAACACATAGAGCAAGTACCACCTGATACGAGTCATCGTCGAGGGAGACGACGCAGTAGTCACCAAGATAACTTCAGAGCGGCAAACTAGAGTGCTCATTCACATAGTACTTCTTGTATGTACACTTTAAGCACGTGATGAGTATGGGAGTCGGGAGTTTGGAGGAAATGACTAGACCTTAGTACAAGTGGAAGATTGTTGGAGTTGTGTACTTAATGTCTAGATTTAAGTAACGGTAAACTCCCGGTCATAGCATTTAATCTATTAAATTAATAAACAATTGTTTGCGTTTAATTATTGTTAATTAAATATATGCAAAATATAGTCCTGGATTCTATACGCTGTAGTTAGTATGGTGTGCGGGCCCACACAGAAGATCATACTATCGGTTACTCGTATTTAATCGAACAGTTGCTCACAACCTAGATGGACACGGACCAATCCATCGGTATAGTCGTTGTGTGAGAGAGAAAATAATTTGTCTTAATTATTTTATCACACTTGTACACTTGGTGTATTGGGCGGATCGTTTGAGATTTATCGATTAGGATTGCCGGCGATAATCGATTTAAGTCTCAGAGTATTTTATTCTTAATCCCCGATACTATTGCGGGTGTGTATATTTAATATATGTGACTTTGATTTTCCAAAGGAATTAACCGATTTAATTATTGGGTTAATTACCGGTTAAGTTGGGTCACTATATTTTATATATGGCATGCCGTGAATACTTGACGGGAAAGTGTATCCCGGAAGGGTTGATAATATCCCCGAGATGAGTTCATAAGGAATTATTGTGTAAACCTCATGAGTGGATTCGTTCCGCACAATAATTAAGGTTGAATGGTACTAGTCTCGGATTCAAGAGATGAATAAATTAATTAGCAATAAATTAATTTTATTCATGGATATTTAAATCTTAAATACACGGAATAAATAATACTACCGGAGAAATATTATTTGATATAATATGATTTAAAATTGGGAGTGCAATTAATTTATATAGTGGAAAATAAATTAATTAATATTAATGGGAGATTAATAGATTTGGGCTTGGGCTCAATTTAATCATTAATATTGGAAGCCCAATATTCCACCTCCTTTAGATCCCCTACGTAGCCTATAAAAGCACTACATGGTCTTCACTTTTTCATAAGACAAGATTATCATACTTGATATTCTAGAGAGTTGAAGAGGATCCATAAGCTTGGAAGATCGTCGCCCACCCGACGTTCAAGCTAGTGCAAGGAATATGTGGGAAGATCATAAGGTCATCAATTGAATTCGTTTCTCCGTACAACGAATCGAAAGGTAAAATCATAAACTCCCTTCTATGATTTTATGTGAATTAAATTGTAATACATACATGAACGCACGATCCGGGAAAACGATGAACTTCGGGGACGGGGATTCGAGATCCCCGGCGAAGGTTCGAAGGACCCTCGGCTGGGAGCCGAGGGGTGCGATCGAGCCCTAGGGCGTCGATCGCGGGGCCCACACGAGGACGCCCCGGCTGGACGCCGGGGCATGCGATCGACCTCACGGTCGATCGCGGGGGCAGCCGCGGCTGGGCCGCGGCGGGTGCGCTGGGCGCACCGCCCTCCTCGGCGGTGGCGGTGAGTCGCCGGACTCACCGCCGGGGGCTGTTCGGAACAGCCCCACGGGGATGCGCGTGCATCCCCGGCGATCGCTAGGGCAGCGATCGCGAGCCCCGGCGGGGGCTCGGCTAGGGTTTCTAGCCGCGGGTTTTTCCCGCGGCGACGACTCTCTTGTCGTGCCCGGTTCCGTTTGGTGGTTCGCGTGTTTCCGGCGAGAGGATTTCGGTCGGGTTATTATTTTCCGCAAATTTTAATACCCCGGGATATAGATTTCCAACACTTGCATCAACACTGCACCAATACCAATTCCAGAAGCATCACATTCAATCTCAAAAGATTTAAAAAAGTTAGGAAGAGATAATACCGGGGCATGTGTCAGCTTGTCTTTTAATCTCTGAAACGCCTCGTCTTGCGCCTTATCCCACGTGAACTCCACGTTCTTCTTGATGACTGCGGTTAAAGGTGCCGCCTATGATGAGGATATGACTTATAAGTATATGAGTATATCTACAATAGATAAATACGAGTAAATGAGAATTGCTACATAAATGACAATTGAGTATATGAGTATAAGAGAATATCTACAATAGCTATTTCAGTAAATGAGAATTGTTACATAGATGAGAATTGAGGATATGAGTATAAGAGAATATCTACAATAGCTATTTCAGTAAATGAGAATTGTTACATAGATGAGAATTGAGGATATGAGTATAAGAGAATATCTACAATAGCTATTTCAGTAAATGAATTTATAAGAGTATATGAAGATATTTAGTATCTACGATAGATACATACAAGTAAATGAGAACTGATATGAGTATCTATGTTAGATACATACTGATACGTACCTCGTAGATGGATTGAACGAAAGGAATAAGAAATAACGAAATTGGATACCGGCGGAAGATCCCAAACCTTTGAATCTGATTCGTGAAATAATCTAGGAACGATGCCCTAAACCCCAACACGTGATCGACGCAGCAACTCGGAAATCGATGAACGACACACGACGAGATTGGGGTTGTCTCGTAGATTCGTCAAGTGATCTCTTTTGGCACAATCGAAAAGAAAACGAAAATTGAGAAAGAGTAAAACTCACGAAAATATTATTGATGTTAATTGTTGTGTCTCAATAATGGTCTGATGAAGCCTTTATATGGGTCATAACCCTAATAATTAAAAAAGGAAATAACGAAAAATAAAGAGGCCTAACAAGGTGGCCGACCTTATGGGATTATTCTAATTAAGCATAATTAAATAAAATCTTCATGGGATTATTCTAATTAAGCATAATTAAATAAAGTCTTCATGCTGGACTGGCCCAGCATGAAAACTTTAAAAAATCAAGGTATTCAGCATTCATGAAATTTAATATTCTATGTATTTTATTTGATTCTTTTAAAATTATAAAAATTATCTAAGACACCTCTCAAAAAACTTTAAAAACCAGAGGTCTGGAGATTCATAAATCCCTAAACACCATATTTATAATGTAAACTACTGCCTCTGTCCCAAAATAGTTGTCAAAGTCCAAATTTCAACGGCAATTCATCATAAAAAAAAAAAGTCTACGAAAGGGGATGGTGGAGGGGGCTGCTGCTGCTGCTGTAGCGTACGCGCAATTTGAGCCTGCATACGAGCCTCCATCGCAGCAATTGTTGCCTGGAGACTCTTCTCTAGCTGAGCGCGCTCCTCCGCATTTCTACGCTCAGCCTCTTCTTGTCTGTGCTTGTACTCCTCCAGCACAGCCTCTCGAATGCGCTCTTCCGTCCCTTTCTGGCCGGATGATGAAGCAACACCAGTCATAAGCTTCCCGAAGCTTCCTGTCCCGAAAACCCTATTCTTCTTCTTCGAGACAACGCTCATGTAGATCTCGTCGACATCAGGCTCGTCCTGCATGGAGGCTCGTCGCTCCTCAACAGCCTCCTCCACTGTAGTCTAAAAATAATACGAAATTTGTTATTAACATACATGAATATTTGTTAAATGCATGGTTAAAAACTTACAATTAGCTGATGTGCTCGTTGAGAGGTCGGCGTCCCGTCTTTCTTCACGTGTAGACGCTTTGCCACGTCAAGACTTGTTGCAGGTCGACCCAACTCCTTGGACTGTAAAATATAGTATAATTATTTCATATATATATATATATATATATATATATACATTAATTATATTAATAAATGAATAAACTTACAAGCTCCTTAGCATGCTTGATGGTCGAGCGAGACCCTCCAACGTGTTTTGAGATACCGGTGCCTACTCCATTGGGCTCGCTCATGCGATTGCGACTAGACCTCTCTGACTTCTCTCGATAATCGTCCGACTCAAATATCTCCAACCAACTCCTCCAAACCTCCTCTCGCACACACCTCGGTCGTACCTTATCTTTCGCCCACTTCTGCCGCCATTCGCTCATTCGGCTGCTGTATCTCCTTTTCAACGTAGACATAAAATTCCTATGGATTTCGGAATCAGTGTACTGTGTCATATCCCAACAGAATCGACGCTGCAAAATAAAATAAAATATAGTTAACGTAACCGACATAAGGATAATAATAGTAATTTATAATTATACGCACCTTAAACTCAATCCAGTAGAGTAAACGATGCGAAACAGGGATCTTAGCAAATGTATACCCCTTGGGGTGGATTCGAGCCTCAATAATCTCCCGAATCACTGTACTGACGTTCACCTTTGTATCCGAGAGAAAACTACACGACAAATTTGTAAATCCTGCATTTATTTCTATTTAACGAAACAACTTGATTAATTTGTAAACAAAAATGGTACGTACGTGCCGCCCTCGATATAAATCTCAACCCGTGGTGGGGTTCGACGATCCACGACAGCTGATGTCGATGCCTTCGCAGCAGGTGTCAGAGTTGGACTCATAGTCGGAGTAGAAGACTCTGTCTCAGAGGCAGATGAATGATATATCTGCATGGTCATCTCAATCAATTTGAGCTCGTTCATATCAACACAGCGTCTCAAAATTATATTAAATTCATTTGGAAATTGGAAGGTTTTCAACCATTCACACAACAAGTTTTAAACTGTCTTGTGAAAGGCGAAACATGCTTTTTCTTAGATGAATGAAGTGTTCGACGTAGAACACAACTGTAGTTGGTGAAAAATTATCTTATACGTAAATAGAAAAAGTATACCTGATCATCATCAAGCTTTTCCTTCTTCAAAGAAGTTTCATTTTTTTTCGTTTTTACATTTTCAATTGTTTTTGGATCATCGTCCTTTCCTGGGCTGAGCCTCTTCTTCATTGGAGCTGGAATTTGAATTGGTCTTCCCGACTGGAATGCGTCATTGTCTGATTCTTTCTCGTTGGAAGGAGGTACACTATTTTCAGCTGGCAATGCTTTCTTTTCGGGACTCGGCTTCTTCCTTTTCGAAGCAACATCAGTTTCATTTGGTTCTTCCGACTGCACAAGTAATAAATTAAAAAATAATATTTTTAGTGATCGATACATATTAGAAAAGAAAACAATTAAACGATAGAGTACATACTATTCTCTTCTTGTGTTCTCTACTAGCGGGTTGTTTTACAGCCTCAATAACTGCTTCAGGCTGCAAAACAAAACATGATACTCCATCAGCCTCAATTTCGTCATCGCTATCGATGATATCAATGATATTCCCGGCAGCAGCAGGGGGAGATGAACGTGAAGATTTGTGAGAAGGCGAGAGTAACTGCATGCCACCTATATGCGCACCTGCATTTATATCATTAGTGAAACGGACAAAGCCCACCGAGATAAGATACAATATCAGACAACTAGAAACCGAACTGCTTTGAGAATGGAACAGATTTTTCTCAGACCATGAAGAAAATAATCAATTGGTGCAATAACAAAATACATTAAACTTATTGATTCATAAAAACCAAATGCAGTACAAAGGATCCATACGCATCCCATTATTTTATTAATAAAAGAAAAGGCCCAAAGTCACAAGAAGGTACATGTCATACCTGAACCCAGTGGCTCTTTCGGTTCATGATTTTCTTCTTGAGGATTGTCACCTGATTGTTTACCAGTTCTAACTTTATGTGCTTTATAAATATCCTCTATTGTCCGAGGCTTAACCGAGTTTCTAGCACCTGTGGCCATGCAGCTTACGTGTTATTAATATATGGTAAATAGTAGACAGTTAGACACTAGTCTTCTTGATCACATGTTACACAATAAGTGATAATTACGACCATAGGACACGTATTCCATAAATAACTTTATTTCCAAACTTGACAACGAAATCCGCCACTGATGCTGTAAATTTCATGAAATATAATAAAATAAGAAGATTTCATGTATAGAGGAAAAAATCTATGAGATCATAAGATAATTTGAACGAAACTTAATGCAAATTCATGCAGTTCTTAAAGCTAAAGCTGAACACTGAGCGCCGAGGTTATTCAACTACAAGATACTAGTTTTTTAACCAAATAACAGAGAAAATTAACAAATAATAAATAAACGATTCTCTTACCTTTCTTTGACAATCCATTGTTGCTGCTTCCATTTGCAGGCAACAAGGCATCAACAACCACAACTTCAGCGTCAACATCTCTCGAACTATTTTCCTTTTTGACCCGAAGCCCTTCAGAGTCTAAATTTAATCCAACCTCGGAAGTTGCATGATTCTCGTCCAACTTACTGATTCTTTTAGAAGAATTTTCAAGCGTGCTTTCCAACAATCCAGCTTTCTTCTCGGACTCAATTTTTTCCCACTTCAACTCTTGTATTGTTTTGTTTGCTAGTTTTAGCTCCTTCACTACTTGATCCAACTCTGATTTTCTTTGCCTCGAATCCTCGAGTTCTTGGTCCATTTCCGCGATCTTAGTCTCCAAACACGTACATTTCTCCAGAAAAACTTCTGCCACCCTCTCACTCTCCATGTTTTTGTCCTTGAGCTCTTTAATCTTCTCATTCAGCTCGGAAATTAAATTATTCTTTTCATATGTCATCTTCAAGTTCTCCGTGAAAATTCTATCACGCCTCTCCTCGGCCAATTTGACTTGATCGGTCAACACTCTTTTCTCTTCGTTCTGCCGAGCAACCACCTCTTGCAGCTCCTGACATTTTAAATACGCCTCCTCAAGTTGTAATCTGTCGAGAATCACCGGGTCCCCACTTCTATCGAGGAGACTAACAACCTTTGTCGCCAAGTGAGGGTTCCTTTTGAGATTCTCAACCTCGTTTTTAATGTTATCCTCGCGCTCCATTTGTATCATCAGAATCTAACGGGACAACGCAACAAAATTCAACAAAAATAGCATGAACAAAAACGGCAAAGACACAATCTTTAAGCGAGATTTCAAAAACCCCACTTCAATTTCAACACCCCGCATATAATCTTATAAAAAGAATTCCACGAGAAAAATAAAAAATGACTCCCTACACAAGATATTAGTAAATGAAAGGGTTACCTCTGATCTTTAGCAGATAATTCTTCGAACGGAGACCGTAGGGGAAAAAACTGAAGGGGCGAAGAGAAGGAAGTGGCGGGCTTTTCGGGGTTCGACGAATGTGAAAGGTTTAAAACATGATGATTTGCAGAAATGGGTTTTTGTCTGGAGACTGGGTTTGAGGGACGGAGAAAAAGTGTAATTAATCATCAACAGATAAATCCGGAGGTCACGTCAGGTCGGGGTAGGTGGCATAAGCTCCGGAATTCGAAACGAATTTGAAAAAAAATCAATGGACGAGTATGAGGAGTACAATTTTTTTTTCCTTTGTTTGTTCTTCCCTCAATTCTGGTATTGGGTTTTATGCTTGCAATTATATTAGTATAATTATTTATTTACTTAGGTCATCTCCAACCGAACACAAAAACTCAAACTCAAAAATAAGTTTTATTTTAAGTTTACAGTAATTTGACTCCAACCGAACTCAAAATTAGTTTAAGTTTACGTTTACAGTAATTTTACTCCAACCGAAAAACTAATACTCTAACTTAAAATAAATTTTTTTAAATATTCTTCTTATATAATTATATATACTATTTATATAAATAATCAACATCTTTACAAATTTACAATTTTATCTCATAATTTTTTAAATTAAAAAATATAATTAATATTATTTTCAATTTAAATTTTCAAACATAATAAATATAAATAATTCTAAATAAAATATTATTTAATTATTAAAAAAATTACATTAAAAAACACAAAAAACTAATTATTAATTATTTTTGTTTTTGTAATTGGTAGCATTTTTTTAAATATCTTGTTTATTATTATTTTATTTTTAATGTTAATTATATAATTTAATTATTTAATTATATTTCATATTGTGATATGTATTTTTATTTCATTATTAAAAATATTTTTATTAAAATTTATTTTAATTATTAATTATATAATTATTAAAAAAATTACATTACAAAAGATATTAAATAAGATACTAAAAAATAATTGATAAGTTATTTTTATTAATTTGTAAAAAAAATAATCATTTTATAAATAAAAAATAGTTTTTGGTTTGAGTTTACGGTAAACGTAAATATAAGTATTTTTTGTGTGGGTCCCACCTATAAACCAATAATAGGTTCCTGTTTTAGTATCGGTTGGAGCATCTCCCCTACTCCAAAATAAGTTTTTGGTATCGATTGGAGATGCTCTTAGTAAATTAGGAACATCTTGCTACACTTGTTATTTATATGTTTCACTATTATACAATTTTTTATTTTACACATATATATATTTTAAAGAAAAAAAATTAAAAATTATAAAAGCATAACAATTTAAGCTCATATCAGTATATCACTACATTTTTCAAATTGTAACCACTACAAGCAATATCAAAGAATTTACTAATTTTCTCTTTTTATCTAACTTCCCACTTCGTCTGTAAGATTTTAACTAGATACAAATTAATGTCATGTAAAAATTATACTTACGATTTTAAAGTTTTAAATATAACTTTTTCAATAAGATAATAAAATAAAATTATATAATTGGAGGAATAGAGTACATATATATTGATGTCTATGAGTTGAGTACAATATTTGAGTTTCTACTGAAATTCTTGTACCTATTACTACTTTCGTCTCAATAATATATGCACAATTTTTTTGTAAATTACAAAGAAGATGCGTTTTGGGAAAGAGGTAATAGATGTTTGGATATTCAAATCAGTTGAAATTCTATAAAAAAAAAATACTACTTTCTATTAAAAAAATTGTTGATTTTTTTTTTTTTTTGCAAAACTAATGTCTTTTTGCATTTTTAATGTTAATTGATGATTTTTTCCTAAATTGCCTTTAAAATAATTAAATTTTACTTAAAATAGTGATTAATTCAATAATTAAATTTTACTTAAAATAGTGATTAATTCAATATTCAATTTAATGTTTCAAAATAATTAATGAAAAGTAAAATAAGAAATTGAAGTTTTTCTAAATATGTTGTATGATTATATATTTTGAATTTGAAAAAGTAAAATAAAGAATGACATTTTTTTTGGTATTCGAGAACCTAACGATGGATACATGATTACTTAAATATAACCAATTAAATACTTTAATATATACACTCTAAATTGTAGGGGTAAGGACATGTTCTTTTGGACTTAATTCCAGTCTATTCAGCTTAAGTTCAGTTCAGTTCAGATCGCTTCAGAGTCTATTCAGATCGCTTAAGTTCAGTTCAGTTCAGATAGCTTCAGTTCAGCTCGATTAAGTTCGTCTCAAAATAAATTAAAATAAAATAAATAAATAATAATTTCAATCTATAATTTTAAATATACAATCTAATTACTGTAATAATATTATTAATATTTTTTAAAAATATTTAAAAATTTATAAAAATTATTATTATTTAAAAAAAATCAATCAAGTTCAGTTCAATTTAGTTCAGATCGCTTAAGTTCAGTTCAGCCGATTTTAGTCCAAAATAACATGTCCTAAATGACACAGATAATTTTCGCTCCTAATTCGCTTATTGGCATCCGTTTTTAAGGATATGATATGTAATTATATAAATCCGCCGGATACGGAGAATATACTAATATTGCCAGTGCGGATATCCGACGGATATAGTATTGCTATTATCCAACGGATTCGAATTATACGACATTTTACAAAAATTATCCGACATTCTTAATACGGATTATCATTATAATTAAGCTAAAAAATTGGCCCACTATCTCACTAACCTATTAACTTAATATTACCTCTGTCCCAAAGCAATAGTCACTTCTTCCTTCACAAATAACAAATGAAGTGTGACTATAAGTCTATAATTATGGGAAAGAGATAATAATTGTCATTATATATAAGATAACCCTAACCAATTAAAGTAGTAATCACCGAATCCGCATATCTTCCTAGACTTGTTGTATCAAATAAAAACAATCTATTCAAAATACTACATACAAAATCCGAAAAGACTATAGCAAACTAAACAATAAATGTAATATGAAAATCAATTAATTATAAAAAATATTTTAATTCATTATCTTAAATAAAAAAATTGAAGAGTTTATTTGCTCATATATATATAAGAAAAAAAAATAATGTAGTTCCACTTCCACATACATTTACATTTAGTTTTTATTCTTGTTTATATATATATATATATATATATATATATATATATATATATATATATATATATATATTTTATATTAACGAAAAAAAATACTAGAAGGGTAATATTTTTACTTATCCATAATATTTATCCGAACAGTATTCGGTCTGAATCCGTCCCGTTTTTTATCTGAATTCGTACTCTGATATAATCCGCATTTGTATTCGCGTTTGTTTATTATCCGCTCTGCTATGAATCCGCCCAAAAATATTGTTAAAGATACGGAAAGAGCATTATCCGATCATATCCTAAATTGCATGATATCATTTTTACAAAATTAAATTAATCAAAAGTCTATTTGTACAAAATAACAATATATAAATTAAAGATTATACATGATATGATATTTTTACCATACATATTTATTTAATTTTCTTATCAAAGTGGAAAAAAAAAATTGTTTTAAACATATATTAATAATTTCAATCTCAATTTAATTGATATCATAGATTGAATTGATTTAAGATAATTCTAATTTTATTACTTACTAGAATTAGGCGGCGTCAAATACGTTCTTTGGTTAACCCTAAAAATAGGATCGAAATCTCATTCGTTAGGTATGGTAAGGAGACACCAAAAGAGTTAATGAGCCGTATGAGTTAGGAAACTCTCAAGTACGATTCTAAGGGAAAGAATTAACCCACCTATTCCGACTGGGGATTTGGTATGAGATCGATGATATCGATGAGATTGCTATTAAAATATTTATTCTTAGAACGTATTGATTTGACCCCATAAGCGGGACCAAGCATGTTGCCACCAGAAGCCCGTATTTCTTTTAAAGAATCTTCTAAAACGTAAAAATAAACTTAATTGGATAGTTCTTGAATTTTTTATTTATATAATTACTCTTTTAAAAATGAAAAATATATTTTGCTTGAAAGTTTGATGTTGTAAAATTTAGGGTTGGGCGTTCGGCCCGAAAACCCGAAAACTCGAAAAAAGTCCGTCACGGGCCGGTCCCAATTGTTTTTGGGACCGGCCCGCCATGGGTCTGGACCGAAAATTAAAAAGTTGATCTGGGCCCGGTCTCAAAAAAAAATTGGGACCGAAAGTCCGGAACGGTCCGTTTTTTAATTTTTTATATATTTTTTTAATAAATATTATATATTTTATATAATTTTTTAATTTTTTAATTAATAATTAAATTTTAAAAATTTAAATTATAAATATGTTATATAATAGTATAATTTAAAATTTAAAATTTTATTTTTTTCACAAAAAAATATTAATAAAAAATTATTTTTAATAATTAAAAATATATTTTTAAAATTAAAAAATCGAGCTCGAAAAGCCTGAAAACCCGGCTCGGACCGCCGGGCCCGATCTCAAGCCGGGCCTTCATTTAAAAAAACCCGAACCGGCCCAAACTGACAAAATCGGGTTTTGACCGATCGCTAAAAATTTTGAGACCGGCCCAGCCCGCGCCCAGCACTAGTAAAATTTATATCATACATTTGATTCAATATCACTAATGTAAATAGTAATTTTATACATTTATTCAATTATTATTAATTTTATTTATTATTGTAGCGAAATAAAAATACAAATATATATAAGAATATTCTAAAAATATTTTTTCACTTTTCTTATAATTTAAATCTAAAAATATTTTTTCACCTTTCTTATAAATTAAATATTAAAAAAATTAGACAAATAGTTGTTTATTTGACCTTCAATGTATCAATCAAATGGTAATACAATATGAGTACTTCAACACTCCAATAATATCTGCAAAATATATAAATATATTTATTATGTAATATAATTCAAATAGTAATCAAATGAGTAATGTTACTTCTAAAATTTATAAGTTCACCTCATTACTATATTAACACTACTATTAAAAACTAGTAACAATTGTTCCGTGCGATGCACGTGATCAAATATTTTCTTTATTTTTTGACTTTTTTTTATTGAAAGAAGTTTAATATTTATTAAATATATATAAGAAAAAAAATATATAACAATCTTAATTAATTAATATATTCATACAAATTTTTTAGATTGAATTTATAAATCGTGATCATATGTTTAAGGTTAACATATAAATTTTTTTATCAAAAATTCTCACTTTAAAAAAAATCTAATACAATTAAGATAAAAAAGATTAAAATTTTATATTAGAATTTTTTTTATTACTTAATTAAAATATGATGGACATGACAAATTAATATTTTCCAAATTTAAAAATTAAATGACTAATTTTTATAAAGCAAGTTTGAATAAAACAAAAATTATAAAAATATAGTAAATTATTATGGCAAATTTGATTTTAAAAAAATTATATAAATATAGTAAATTATTATTGTAAATTTTCAAATACTTATTTTAAAACTATATTCACGTTTTTATTTGATAGTTCTTCATTCTTATCGCAACGCAATAATTTCAAATTGTTTATATTAGTGAGTTTTGAAATTGCAACGTGCAAGTGCCCGTGTAAACATTGGTTTCGTAGGATCTAAAATTAAAATTCAATAAATATGATGGTTGGGCATGTAGGGCTATATTTTGTGTGTCACATGTGCACTCCAGTGGCAATAGGTCATCACGTGATAAAAAAAAACGTGACTCTCATGTCGGAAAAAGGATCGAAATGACATTTTTCGATACAAAAATAAGATAAAGGACAATTTTGAAATCGAGCTGCTGAAAAAAGACATACAATGATATTCGCTCTAGATTTTAAGGAGATTGACCACGCATACTTGAACTATAATGAAGAAATTATTTTTGAATTATTTTGGATAAAATGGATGGTTGGTTATAATTAATAATTAAAATATTATTAATAAACAAATTTAATAATATTTAATCATACATTAAAAAAGGATTTTTTTTTAATTAAATTCCGTACTTAAGAAAATCGATCAATTATAAAATTATATTGAGCATGTTAACGTAAAAAATATAAGAGATTAAAACGGTTAGAAAAAGTATATTTTATAAAATTAATAAAGATCATTAATTATTTGATTTAGAAGTTTAAATTGGATTCTCTAATTTTTGTTATTATTATGAATTTATTTAAAAATTATCATTGTAGGAGATACATTAAGTTTATTTTGTTTAGTATAGTAAAATATTTATTATGAATTAAATTATAATTATTGTTCAAATTACATAGAAAACCATGAAAAAAATATCAAGCAGATTGTCCAATTAATTTTTAATTAATTTTTGTCATTAAGAAAATAGTTTTTTTAATAATTTTTTTGCATTTTATAATTAATATCATAACATATTAATAATCAACAAAATTATTATTTTTTAGTCATACGTTAAAATAAGAACTCCATGATACAAATATAAAATAATGATCAAAACTCAGAATAAAGAAATAATGAACATTATTGTATTTAAAATATATTAAATTACACTTGACAAATAACTATAATTACATTAGAAGAACTTTAAAAATTTAAAGTACATAATATTAATTATGTCACAATCTTTTGAATTGAATAATAATTGACCTTTTAAATACTTCATGTGTACAAATTTCATTCTTTCTTTCTTCGTAAACTTCAAATTTTATTGGTTTGACGGTAATAGAATTGAACAAACCTACGAAAAACATAAAAAAAAAACCCAAAATTTAATGAAAACATATAATCGGATGAGGACATATAATTTAATGTTAATTTGGACATAAATTGTACAATAATACATAAACAAAAAATATATGAAAAGTGATCAAGGAGTAAAATACATACCTAAAAATCAAGTTTAATAAATCTCACGAAAAATAAATAAATTATGATTTATAATACTAATTTTTTTTAAAAAGAACTTACTGTGAAGAGTGCAAAAAAATACAAAGAATAATGTTAATAAATCTTAAAATATACCAATAAAATCGTGAAAATAAAATACTTACGATAATCTGCAAAAATAAAAAACAATAATCATGAACAAAAATATTAGAATCAAATTAATGAAAGAATGTTCACTACACAAAATACAAATCATAAGTAAGCATAAATTATAGCAATCAATAATAAAAGAGAGAAATAAAGAGAATTATAATATACATATACATTTTCAAAACCTGCACACAAAAATTCTGAGAGATGAAGAGAATGAAAGATATACAGGGTATAAATAACCATTGAATTTGAACTTTCCATAAAAGAGATATAATAAGTATTATGGAAAATGAACAAAAAATTGAAATTAACTTTGATTGTGAAGAATCATAATTATTAATTGAAAGACTAAATTGGGAAGTCAATTGACTATTAGTTTATTTCAATTTCAAAATTTCAAATTATTAAATTTCCATACATTAATTTCCATGTATAAATTGTTAATATTAAAATAGATATTACAATAAATAATAAATAATACTGTATTAAATAAAAATATACGTAAATAATAATAATAAATAAATATTTTACAATAAATATATTTTAAAATTAATATCTATTATGGTGAAATTTAGTCTTATAATTTGTTTTCAAAATATATTTGAATGCTACTATAATTAAAGAATATTTGATTGATTGATTTTATTTTGTTTACTAAAATTAAGGATCAAATTTAATTTAATCTATTAATAAATTTATTGGAGAGAATAGACCAGATTCATTCCCTTATAATTAAGGATGGACATTATGTATTCTATAAAATCAATAATCAATAAGTAAAGGATTGATTACATAATTAATATTTTATTTTAAAAAATATTATGATTATTTTTAATATAACGGTTGGAATTTAAACGTGAAATTTATATTTATATATTAATATAATAATTGAAATTAAATGAATAAGAATAAAAATTTTATACAAATTTTCATGGTAACGGAAATCATAATAATATAATAATAACATTATTGTGTTTTTTTTATATAGATTGGAATATTTATTGTGTTTTTTTATATAGATGGCAATATTTTTTACATTCATTAATATCAAGCCCTTTTTTTAGGTGAAGATTAAGTTTTCCTAATATATATACATATATATAGAGGCAAATTGACCGGCAATAATTAATATACTATAAATATATATTCAAGCATAAAGATTAAAATTAAGAGACAATTAATACATTTAGAGAATAGTATTATTAATTATTAAAATGTTTATAAATGGATTAAAATAATTAATTTTTATTTGTTAATTAAAATTATTTTATAAATGACACGTAGTGTGAACATGCTCATTTTTTCCCGCGATTCTATTAGTACACCTGGCTGAAGAAAGCCTGAATTTATATATTGATAGATTGTAATCTTTACTTAATAAACCCTCAATATATCAAATTTACCTTTTATTATAAAAATATACTTCCCAAAACAATAAATAACTATAACATAATTTCAAAAAATTACAATTATGGTTTTCTTTTCCCATATAATGTACTACCATACATTTTTTTATGTAATTGACTTTTACAAAAAAAAAATTAAATTACAATTATTTAACAAAATTAAAAAAAAAACAATCAATAAAAAGAATACAAATTAAATTGTTTTATAAAAAAATTAATATTTATATTAAATATAAATTAATGTTTTAAATTGATATTATTTAAATAAGAGTATGAGATAAGATATAAAGAAATGGAGATAGGGGGATCGAACCCGTGTCTCTCGCATGCAAAACGAGCACATTACCATTTGAGCTACAACCTAGATGAGAAAAAAATATAAATGTAAATATAAATCTCCTATTAAACAATTATATTAAAAAAAGTTTTTTGGTAAAGAAGAATTATCAATTTTTTCAAACTTAAATGGAGATGCGGGGTATCGATCCTCGTACCTCTCGCATGCTAAGCGAGCGCTCTACCATCTGAGCTACATCCCCAACGACATTAAAGATAGTTAATGTCTTTAGACAACCACAGAAAGCGCTCTCAACATTCTCTCATCCTTTTTAATAAATAAAATAAAAAAGTTAAAAAGACGCAACCCTTAAAACTTAAAGTACCGCCTCTGGTTTGCCTATATAAACACAAACACATTTTTATATACACTTCTAAGTTCCAATTACAGTACTATCATTTATCATTAATATCTACGAATACAAGACATACATTACATCAACGATCGACAAGAATCAATGGCGGCTAATCGGACTAACATCATGGCAATAGTTTTGGTGGTGGCGGCAAATGCACAAGAAACGGAGAAGAAGGTGAATTTGGAATGCATGACGGAGTGTTACTCCGACTGCACTCAAATAAAAGTCTTCAGCCAAAGGGTGTGCAAGAAAGAATGCGCACATGCTTGTGCAAGGTACTACTACACGAGCAAAGCATATGAGAAAGAAAACAACAAAATTTTCCCCTTGTTGATTTAAATCATGCAATGTAATTTGAAATCTAAATAAAAACTATACTACATAAGAACTCGTTTCTCAATTTTTTGCTAAACCAAGTGCAAGTTCGAAACAGAAATAGCACATTATCGTTCCTTAAAAACGACTCATAGGTTAGAAATCCCTGAATTCGTATATGAATCTCGATAGTAGTGTTTTTCTTGAGATCGACTAGAATGAATTGTTTCGTCAATTGATTCGATTATTTGGTAATTATATTGACCAATATTACAGCGGTCAATCAATTTGACGCCGTTGTCTGGGAACACATGTTTTGCAGTTTTTTTTTATTTGATTATAATTTTTTCAACGGGTGTGGGTGTAATGTTTGACACTTTTTCGTATAAAACGACAACATAGTTTGACCATCAATCTCAAGCATACATTTTGGAATGACAATATCATTCTAATTATTACATGGGTCCGTCTCAGAAATAATGGTCTCTTCAAAATTTTGTGTACCCTCCACAATATTCGATGCAATCAAAGTCGTCATACCTGCTACTTTTGGAGGATATTTTTCGATATTTCATAAAGACAAACCAACAGGCAATGAAAGCGAACGATGCTTCAATGGAAGCAAATGAAACAGGAATGAAAGAAAATGAAGGAACAACGGCCAAATATCATGAAGTGAAAGCAATGTCAATTGCACTAGGATGGAGAAACTCCGTATGTCATCGAGTCCAATGAGCGAGTGTATATATACATGAGGGGGAAAAGCCTATGAGCCGACTAACGCAAGTACATGCCCCTTACGATTCTAAAGAGTGACTATTAAGAATTGAAGATGACGAAGTTGATCCAAATAAGGTCGAGACCAAAGTGAAGCATACCGATTAGGCACGCTACAACTGATAAAGAAGCGAGAAAAAGAAGCCCAGTGAAGGGAACAAAACAAACAAACGATAGAGATTCAACGACGCTACAAAAAGCGAACAACGCAAAGCACAGTTCAGAAAATGTCCAGAGTTGTTAAAAACTAAAAAATGCGCCGACCAACCCAAACAAAAATTACATCGAAAGAAAAGCTATCGCATCAAAGAAACTATCGTAATACGAGTAGGTCATCAGCACATCAGGATCGTTCAGAAGATCCAAGGCCCGAGCCTTCTCGGCAGCTTCCAGACGCGCTAACTCTTTATCCTTCTCTGCAATCGAGTCGCGAGCTTTTTGCCTCTCCGCGCGGAGTCGAGCAGAAGCTTGCTCAGCTTGAGCCAGTGACTTTTTCAACGAGGCCCTCTCAGAGATTGACTTCTGAGACTCATCATTCAAGGAAGAAACAGTCCCCATGATGGTTTTCAGCTTCTGTTTGACTGCCTTGAGCTCCTTTCTCAGAGCCTCGACCTTGGAAGATGCGCCCTCACAGGATGAGTTCCCGCAGGTCAAATTCACCTGTTGGAGGACAGTAAGCTGCTGCAAGAGAATCGACATCAGCACGTCTGTCTGACGAGGATCCTTAGATAAGGCTTCCAACTGAGGAGTCCAAACACACATCAATGTGTAACCAACTACCAAGTTTTATACATATATTGTAAAGGTATGAAAAGTAAAAGTGGAGGTCCATATAAAATCCCACATCATTGTGTACCAACTACCAAGTTTTATACAAAACACACATCATTGTATCAGCAGACATTATACTACAAAAGACGTTCACCATACTTGAGAATATCACTACATTCCCCTCAGCATGAGGGAGAGTCAGCTTTGAAGTCATTTTGATCCATCATTAGTATTGTTGGACAGTAGTTTGTTGTTAGAGGCAAAAACAACTTCTTGTCTTTTCTTCTCTGTTGCGATTTGTGTTTTCTTCTCTTTGGTTGTTTGCTTCGTCGATTCCTCAGAGATTAAAAGGATGCCAAACGCTCTCCTGAATACCCCGGCTATTAAATCCTGTTTTCCAGTTTCAGACATCACTTGTATAAACTCCGTCACAGCATTAATCATTTTTACGATCGCTCGAACTGATTTTCTTTTAGATTCTTCATTTGTAATGCTGTTGCTTGGCTGCATAAAAATATACATCATGCATATTAGTTGTACTTTACAAAATTCAAGCTTGATGTTATCTCGTTTATTTGAGATAAATAAACAAGTATTATTTTTCGAGCTGAATAATTATATCATGTATACCTCGTTTGAGTTCGGAACATTTCGATTAGCTCGTCGCTTCAACACCGGTACCGACTTTCCTTTTCCGAAACCTCCCGCTTTCTTCTCTTCAGCAATTCTTTTCTTCACCAGATCTGAATTCCAGTTTGCGCATACTGGGAATTCTCGTGGTTCAGTCCTTACCTTGAACTCCATGCGATCAAGGTACGTCAACTGCAAAAATCAAAAACTAACAATTACAACCATTCATTATATTTTTAAAGAATTTCAAGGTAATTAAATATACTGAAACATTCTTACCATCAAAAGAGTAGTTGGGCCTTTGAAAAATGAGGCGTTGCCATTCTTCCACTCAGCTACGGAAGATATAAGACTTCTGAAAGTGTAGTTACACCAGTTCAAATTTCTTATTTCGTTCACGTCTCGTAGTGAATATAGAACCTTATAATTCACACAAGGGTCATGAAGACCACTCAGCAAGGTTCCGACAACAAGTACAACAAAGTCACGCTTGAAGTCATCACCCGAGTCCCTGCGGTTTTTCAGGTTCTCGACCATGGCATTTGCTGTCAGGCCACCATGTGGCACAGTCCATCTACTCCTCCAGTTCTCAAGGAACTCAGCATATCCATTATCGACATCTTTTTCTGCTCTACCTACAATATATTTAACTTACGATTAGTACACTGTTTTTCATCAGAGAAAGAAAATTATCTTACCCATCGACTCAATAACAGGCCTTTCACCCCTCGGAAGATCAAATACCGATTCAACATCTTCTTCTCCCATAATTATTTCGTCTCCATCCAACTTGATTGAACATCTACTGCAGTCGAAGTTCTTTAGTATAAAACTTAAGATGTCTGACTTGTTCTCCTCGATTCTTATATTCAACACTCCACCAAATCCAATATCTCTAACAGCGATCCTTTGCTCGTCTGTGAGCCGTGGGATTAAGTTGAAAATATTAACTGGACTCATGTGCGTGAAAAACTCCTTATCCTTCACCGTTTCAGACCCGTCCTCCTTGAGCAAAATATAGTTAATTAAAGACGTTTTTCATTTTAACCAAAATGATAATAATACAGTAAAAGTGGAATATAATGCAAATACAATTTAATTTCAGTTGGCGAAGGAGTTGGTTATGCTGGATGTGGAAGAAACTGTAGATTGATAAAAAAAATTGTTTAATAGTTGAATGTGAAAATGTATACCTGATGATCAAGCCTTTTCTTTTCCGATGTTTTTGCAGTCTTTTTAGCCTTATCTGACTTCAGTGAATTTGATCTCAACCTTTTCTTTAATGGAATTTGTTCTTCGGGCTCGAATGCATCATCATCCTCTTTCTCCTTGGAAGCTTCAGATTTTCGTTCCACATTTGACTTTGATGTAGCTGATGTAGCTGGCAAAGCATTATTTTCAGGACTCGACTTCTTTCTTTTTGAAGCAACATCAGTTTCATTTGGTTTTTCCGACTGCAAAATTAATAAATTAAAGAATAATATTTTTATTGATCGGTACATATAAGAAATTATAATAAAAATTAAACTAAAGAGTACATACTATTCTCTTCTTGGCTTCTCTAGTAACTGGTTGTTTTACAGCCTCAACAATTGCTTCAGGTTGCAGAACAAAACATGATACTCCATCAGCCTTAATTTCGTCATCACTATGAATGATGTTCCCAGCAGCGGCAGGAGGAGATGAACGTGAAGATTTGTGAGCAGACAAGAGTAACTGCATGTCACCTATATGTGTGTGCACCAGCATTTATATGATTAGTGAAACGGACAAAGCCAACCGAGATACAATACAGTATCAGAAAACCAGAAACCAAATTAGTTCGAGAACGGAACAGGTTTCAAATATATATATATATATATATATATATATATATATATATATATTTATGGGTATATATACACGTGCTCACACACACATGACATATATATAGATATTAAAAAACAATTAGATCATGGCTTCAATAGGTATGTATTAGACCTCAAAATCCGAAGCAATATACAGCAAGGTGATTTAATTGAGTATGACAGGTACTTCAAAGTTCTAGCACGACTAAAGTTCTAACCAGTGTTCACTAACAAAACACATTAAACATATTGATTCATAAAATGCAAATGAAGTACCAAGGATCTTACTGAGTCTATTTTCAAGCGTGCTTTCCAACAATTCGGCTTTCTTATCCGACTCCATTTTTTCCCACTTCAACTCTTGTATTGTTTTATTCGCTAGTTTCAGCTCCTCCACAACTTGATCCGACTCCGATTTTCTTTGCTTCAGATCCTCAAGTTCTTGGTCCATTTTCGCGATCTTAGTATCCAAACACATACATTTCTCCCGAAAAAATTCTGTCAAGCGCTCACTCTCCTTAATTTTGTTCTCCAGCTCGGTAATTGAATTGTTCTTTTCATTTGTCATCTTCAAGTTCGCCGTGAAAATCCTATCACTCTTCTCCTCGGCCAATTCAACCCGATCGGTCAACACCCTTTTTTCTTCGATCAGCCTAGCAACCACTTCTTCCAACTCCTGACATTTTCTTTGAGTACTCTTTACCAGCTTCTCGGCAAGTTGTAATCTGACAAGATTCACTGGGTCCCCATTTCTACCAACATTTTTCGGGGATTGGGGATTCCTTTTGAGATTCTCAATCTTGTTTTTACAGTTATCCTCACGCTCCATCTTGGAAATCACTATATCATCAGAAACTAATTAACTCATTAGTCCATACACAAAATACAACAAATGTTTTCAAGTGTTCATACAAAAATAACATGAACACAAACGGTACAAGACACTTTAGGTGAAATTTCAATGCAACAATAATTATAAAACTAAAATCATAACAAGAAAATCGAAAACCAATTTCAATTTAAACACCAACAAATAATGTTAGAAAAACAATGGGGGATAGGGTTTTGCAGTGTGGGGGTAATGACCCCAAAATTCCTATTTTTTGAAATGTTTTTTATTCCCAACATAAATTGGTGTCGTTTCTAAGCAAAATAAAACTGGTTACCTCTAATCTTTAGCAGATGATTCTTCGCACGGAAGTGGCGGTCTTTTCGGGGCTCGATGAACGTGTAATGTTTAAACTACGAGTTGCAGAAATGGGTCTCTGTTCCAGGAGTGTGTGCGAGAGAGAGGAAGAGACGAAGTGTAATTAATACGCGCAGTGTGCGAGAGGGGAAGAGACGGGCTTTTCTTTATTATTGAGTTCGTTTTTTATTGTATTTCTCATCTAAAATCAATGGTGGCTAAATCTATAACTAGAAGAGTGATTGGATTTTTGAAAAAGATATTGAATTATAGTTTGCTCACAACGTGTTCAATTAAATGATAAATTAATAATAAGGGTAGCGCTATTTGCACCCCTATATTTGATAAGTACACCCTTTTATTATATTTATAAATTTATTACATATTGAAAAGTCTATAATATCCTTGTTAAAAAATTAATTATAATTAATATATTAATACATAATTTTTCTTTAACGCCGTGAATGCCTCACTCCTACTCTCGCCGGTCAGTTGGTTGTCGGACTCTAGAGAAACGGCAGTGCAGCTTCGATCGAGGAGGCGTCTAGAGCCGTGCGACTGTACCGACCCACCTACAAACGACAATTCACAAAACTCATTTGCCCACCCGGTAACTAACCCACTAAAATTATTCTTCTGCTCATATTCAATGCACAATAAAATCCAATTTCTCTCTTATTTATTTACTTTGTTTTTATAGTGGCTAGGGCTGCAATAAAGACCGATATATATAATCAAGTTTTATTGTTATGTATGAAATCATTACGTAAGGTGAAATTAATATACATAATACACTACATGTTTGATGAATGATTTTGATGAAATTTGAGCAATTTTTTTGCTCAATTTTTTGATTGACTATTAAAATTTAAGGTTGTTGAGAATCAAGCCTGAAACAATCACGAGCTCCGGCGAGAATCTAACTCAAACTCAAAACCGAACAATCGAACGCAAATACCAAAACACGAACGCGAGCTTCAAACTCAACTCTCACCACTCACGAAGTTCGAATCAAGTATATATAACACACTCACGCTGCAAAAACGAAAGAACACAGAGATTTTACGTGCTTCGATCGCCGGGAAGACGACCTACGTGCACGGTGGAGGGGAGGGTGGTTCTGGGATTATATGAAGCAAAACAAGAGTACAGCAATGTTCACTCTAGCTTACTACTTGCATATCGATCACAAACACGAGTGATTATATGCCAAATCATAAACGCACAAAATCAAAATGGTAATCTAAACCGCTCGTCTGTAACAGACTCGCAAATCGCGACCGTGCGATCAAACCATTCAATTCCATGTGCGTCTTGTAGATGAGCTGGCAAGGATCACACCGCCTCAAGAATCATGTGATTTGGTTTAGAATCCAGTGAGAAATCGAGCGCCCTAGACCGCTGCACCCGCAGCCAGTTCATCCCGAAACGGCGTCGTTTCATCATACGCGAAATTTGAATTCTAAGCAAAATTACCATTTTGCCCCTGCAGTACATTTTGTCGATTTTGCCTCCGGAGATGATTTTTCGTGTACATTTTAACAAATCTCCACCTTACACAACAAATCAACTCCTAGCAATCTCTGAGACACACAAACACTGCAGATCACACCAAAAACATCAAAATCAAATTCCAGTTCATACCTGACCTGAAACAGATTTCTGGACCAACTTCAAATCCAAATCCTGCACTCCACAGCTGGATTTAGTTTCTCATATCAGTCTCAAAATGATCCTTATATCTTCAGCTTCAAATCCATACCAAGAACTCATCATAAGATTCACCACAGCTCCAGAAAATCCCAAATGCGACTAAGTCACTCAAAAACTGATTTCAGTTGAAAAAACCCAAGTACTCAACTTCTTCAATTCTGAACCAAATGACTTCAAACCACCTCCAATAAGTTTGTATACTGAAATGTGACTTTGCTGCACACTCCATTCACTACAAACAACACTCCATCTTAGAATCCCCGTCAAGGTAATTCAAACCAGAAAACTGTCAAGTCAACTTCACCATTGACTTCAAGAATTCTTAATACTCATGCAGAAAACATAATCCACATAGTTTATACACATGACTATGAACCTCAGGCCACAGTCAACCTACTCAGAAACTCAACTGAGCAACAAAATCATCAAATCATACCTCAAAATCCCAAAACTTCCAGTTTGAGTATTTTGTTGCATAACTCCTCAACCACAGCTGATCTCACACACCAACTGTAATCTAAAGTTCCACAACCTTACTAAGATTGTGAAAGGTCCACCAATTGGACCAGATCCTGACATAATTTGAACTTATCCACAGACAACACCTTAGTGAAGCTATCTGCTGGATTTCCCTCAGTTGCTATTTTCTCAACTTTGACTATCCTTTTCTCCACCACATCTCTCACAAAATGCATTCTAACATCAATATGCTTAGACCTTTCATGAAACACCTGATGCTTGACTAAGTGTAGGGCACTTTGACTATCACAGTTAACTTTAACTGTGTCTTGGTCAATTCCCAACTCCTGTAGGATCCCTCTTAACCACATAGCCTCTTTAATAGCCTCAGTCATGGCCATATACTCACTCTCAGTGGTGCTCAAAGCAACCACACCTTGATGAGATGCCTTCCATACAACTGCAGTTCCAAACAAGGTAAATACATAACCAGTTATGGATTTCCTTGTATCCAAATTGCTTCCAAAATCAGAATCCACATAACCAACCAATGAATCTCCACTGAAATCAGTCCTTTTAAACACCAAGCCATGATTCACAGTACCCTTTATATATCTTAGCAGCCATCTCACTGCATCCCAATGCATTCTTCCTGGATTTGACATGAACCTAGAGACTGTACTCATCCCATAAGCCAAATCAGGTCTGCTACATACCATAGCATACATGATACTCCCTACAGCAGATGCATAGGGAACACCACTCATAGCATTGACCTCTGACTGTGATTTTGGACTTTGATCAACTGAAAGTTTTATATGTTGAGCCATGGGAGTTGCTGAAACTTTTGCTTGATCCATATGAAACCTTTTTAGAACTCTTTCAAGATATGAAGTTTGGGATAAACTCAAGACACCAGAACTCCTGTTTCTGATTATATCCATCCCCAAAATCCTCCTGGCTTCACCCAAGTCCTTCATTTCAAACTCAGACCTCAGTAACTGTTTTAGAGACTCCACCTCAACTTTAGAACAACTAGCAATTAACATGTCATCAACATAGAGAAGTAGGTAGGTAACCACTTTGCCAGATTTCAATTTCAAGTACACACAGCAGTCATACTTGGATCTAACAAAGCCAATGTGAATCATATAGCTATCAAACCTTTTGTACCACTGTCTAGGACTTTGCTTCAAGCCATATAGGGATTTTCTGAGTAGACAAACCCTATTATCACTGGTAGCACCCTCAACACCTTCTGGAATCCTCATAAAGATTTGTTCCTCAAGTTCTCCATGCAAGAATGCTGTTTTCACATCCATTTGCTGCAACTCAAGATTCAACTGAGCTACAATGGACAATAGAATCCTGATTGTACAATGTTTGACCACAGGAGAAAATATTTCATTGAAATCCACACCCTCCTTTTGGGTAAAACCCTTTGCAACCAACCTGGCTTTATACCTCACATCACTTGCACTAGAGCCCTCCAGTTTCTTCTTGAAAATCCATTTACAACCCACAACTCTCTGAGATGGAGGTTTATTAACAATGGTCCATGTTTGATTCTTCTCCAAAGATTGGAGTTCCTCCTGCATAGCTATAATCCATTTCTCTTTCTCAGAACATGATATAGCTTCAGAATAGCTATTTGGCTCACTTGAATCAACTTCATCAGCCACCATCAGAGCATATGATACCACATCAGCTTGGGCATATCTCTGAGGTTGATGAATCACCCTTCTTTCTCTATCTCTTGCTAGTTGATAATCACTGAGATCATCCTGAGTTTCTGAAGGCTCAAGCTCATCATACTCATCAACTCCACCTTCATCCAGAGGCAGATCCTCTCTACCAGTTAGCTCAATTTCAAACAACTCAGTTTCCTTCAAGTTTTTATCAGTGAGCATAGGCATAGTGTATTCATCAAAAGTCACATCTCTACTTATGACACATTTTTGCTGCCCAGGCTCAATACACCATAGTCTATATCCTTTAACTCCTTTAGGGTATCCCAGAAACACACACCTTTGTGCTCTAGCCTCCAGTTTATCACCCCTAACATGAGAAAAACATAGACTACCAAAAACTCTCAAGTTTTCCAGATTTGGAACAACACCAGTCCATATCTCTTGAGGAGTTTTCATACTCAATGCAGCTGCAGGGCTTCTGTTAATAAGATAAGCTGCACAACTCACAGCTTCACCCCAGAATGACTTATGAAGCCCAGAACTCAACAACATAC
This sequence comes from Euphrasia confusa, assembly GCA_954870475.1. Lineage (NCBI taxonomy): Eukaryota > Viridiplantae > Streptophyta > Magnoliopsida > Lamiales > Orobanchaceae > Euphrasia > Euphrasia confusa. Next base: position 16,197,378 of record OX940957.1, on the reverse strand, counting down.
ACCTCACTCTATCCAATAGAGTCCTGTTCATCCTCTCAGCTACTCCATTCTGTTGAGGAGTAGAGGCAACTGTCCTGTGCCTAGCTATTCCCTTGCTTTTACACAAGACATTAAACTCTTCAGAAAGAAATTCAAGTCCATTGTCAGTTCTCAAATGCTTCAACTCCTTCCCTGACTGCTTTTCAACTTCAACCAACCAATCTTTGAACTTCTCAAAAGCCTCAGACTTGGTTTTAAGTATGATTACCCATACCTTTCTACTAAAATCATCAATGATGGACATGAAATATCTACCACCACTTTTAGTATTTGTCCTGGCAGGTCCCCAAAGGTCAGAATGCACATAATCCAGTACACCCTTTGTTGTGTGTCTCCCAGTTCCAAAAGAAGCTCTAACTGCCTTCCCCAAAGCACAAGTTTGACAGAAGCTCAACTTATTCAACTTGTCCTTTTGGAACAACCCTTGTTTAGCTAGTTCATTCAAGCCCTTTCCACTGAGATGACCCAACCTTTGATGCCATAACTCAACTTTCTCATTCTCTGCAACAAGTGAGGATTCTCCAACCACAGCATTGCCTTTGAGAAAGTACAGATCATTTTTCTTGAACCCTTCAAGAACAACTACTGAACCCTTCTTTACTTGTAGACATCCTCCATAAGAGCTAAAACTGAATCCCAAGCTATCCAACATGCCAAGTGAAATGAGATTTCTCTTGAGCTCTGGAATGTATCTGACTTTAGTAAGAAGTTTGGTTGAACCATCATGAAGTTTTAGCCTCACTGATCCAACTCCTTGAACCCTGCAAGTGACATTGTTTCCCAGAACAACACAACCACCATCAGACCCCTCAAACTGCTCAAACCATTCTTTCCTTGGACTCATATGAAAAGTACAGCCTGAATCCAATATCCATTCTGTCTCCTTGCCACCTAGAGTCACATTCAACACCTCAGCATCTTCACAACTATCATTTCCCACTGTGACATCAGCTTGTTGCTGAGTAGGTTGATTTTCTTGGAGTTTTTTCCAAGCATAGCAGTTCTTCTTGAGATGGCCTGCCTTCTTGCAGTGAAAGCACTTCCTACTTTCTCCAGAAGTAGAAGCTCCACCTCCACTTGCAGTTGGCTTGTTTTGTGGTTGTTTTTTCTTAAAGGTCTTCTTTCCAGTAGTGACCAATCCCTCAGGGGCACTTGGATGATCCTTCTTAGATGATGACTCCTTCTTATGCAGCTCCTTAGTTCTCAATGCAATCTGAACTTCATCAAGAGTAAGAGCATGCTCTCTACCATAAATCATAGCATCTCTAAACTGATCAAACTGTGAAGGCAGAGAGCTTAATAGCAATAGAGCTTGATCCTCATCATCTAGCTTCTTATCAATGTTCTCCAAGTCATCTAAGATCTTAATGAACTCATCCATTTGATCAACTACAGACCTATCACTTGACATTTTAAAGGAATACAGCTTCTGCTTCATATACAGTCTATTTGCAAGTGATTTGGTCATATATAGAGATTCAAGCTTCTTCCATAGGCCATATGCAGTGGTTTCTTTACATACCTCTCTCAGAACCTTATCACCGAGGCTGAGTATGATGACACTGTGAGCCTTCATGGATATCTCCTCCAAATCATCTTCATCAACTGATCCAGAAGCAGATCCGTCCTTGTCCTTCTTCTCCTTTTCCTTCCCCTTCTTCTCAGCTACAGAATCAGGTGGAGTAAGAGCTGCAATCAACCCCTGTTGAACCAGAACAGCTCGCACCTTGATTCTCCATAGACTGAAATCATTCTTCCCTGTGAACTTCTCCACCTCGAACTTTGCAGATCCGGTCTTCATGTTCGATGTTTCACCTTCCCACAGACGGCGCCACTTGTTGAGAATCAAGCCTGAAACAATCACGAGCTCCGGCGAGAATCTAACTCAAACTCAAAACCGAACAATCGAACGCAAATACCAAAACACGAACGCGAGCTTCAAACTCAACTCTCACCACTCACGAAGTTCGAATCAAGTATATATAACACACTCACGCTGCAAAAACGAAAGAACACAGAGATTTTACGTGCTTCGATCGCCGGGAAGACGACCTACGTGCACGGTGGAGGGGAGGGTGGTTCTGGGATTATATGAAGCAAAACAAGAGTACAGCAATGTTCACTCTAGCTTACTACTTGCATATCGATCACAAACACGAGTGATTATATGCCAAATCATAAACGCACAAAATCAAAATGGTAATCTAAACCGCTCGTCTGTAACAGACTCGCAAATCGCGACCGTGCGATCAAACCATTCAATTCCATGTGCGTCTTGTAGATGAGCTGGCAAGGATCACACCGCCTCAAGAATCATGTGATTTGGTTTAGAATCCAGTGAGAAATCGAGCGCCCTAGACCGCTGCACCCGCAGCCAGTTCATCCCGAAACGGCGTCGTTTCATCATACGCGAAATTTGAATTCTAAGCAAAATTACCATTTTGCCCCTGCAGTACATTTTGTCGATTTTGCCTCCGGAGATGATTTTTCGTGTACATTTTAACAAAGGTTTTTCCATGGATGTTGGTAGAAGAAAATATACTGGAAAGTAAAAACGTGTTTTTTTCGCAGTAATAATTGAAGATGAACGAGGTGTATATTTTTATATATTATAAAGGGTATATTAGAAATAAAAAGGGGTGTAGTAAGTAAAAAAATTATTTTTAATTAGTTTATTAAGAGTGTATTTAGTAAGTAGGTGTACTTATCAAATTTGGGGGTGCGAATAGCGCTACCCTAATAATAAACACCATTTGAGACTAGTTCTAAATAAATTGAACCACATTAGAATTTAGAACCCACTGATAATAGACGTTTTGGTGTTTTTTCGCAAAAAAGCCTATGAGCCAAATAACGCAAGTGCATGGCATAACGAACCGACTTTGGAGAATAATAGTATTGAGGAAGACCCCTCAGAAGTTACTGATGTTGGGGTGTGCATACGTTGATGTACCACTATTGGAATGAAATAGAATATCAATCAAACTCAATTTCTATGTTAATATACATAATATTAGTTGTACTTTACAAAATTCAAGCTTGATGTTATCTCATTTATTTGAGATACACAAACAAGTTTCAAGCTTTTTCTCTTCCGAAACGAAATCTCAAATGTATTATGTATATGATATATATACATGCATTACTGCTCACTGGAGCATTGAAACACTTTGTCCCAATCAATGTTATAATTGGCAAAGTACGCCAACAAGTCATTAAGGTGAAGTAAAAATTTAAGTGATCATAGCACAGTAACTGATAATGAAGCGAGAAAAACAACCCCAGTAAATGCGACAAAACGAACAAATGACAGAGATTCAACGGCCCTACAAAAAGCGAACAACAGTTCAGAAAATGTCTCCAGAGTTCTTAAAAACTAAAATGTGACCAACCCAAAATTACATTGAAAGAAAAGCTATTATTGTTTCGAGAAGTTTTCTCCGGGCAACGAGGAACGGATCTCCCTCGGCACCCAACCATTAGGGTGCGTAAGCTGCTCTTGGCACGGCCACCAGCTAAGGTCAACCCCAAAGTCATCTTTCAAATCCAAAATCGCAAGGGGGAGTCGCTTGTCCACAGGGTCACTTTTGTAATTATCCTTCACCATCTCAAGCAGAAAATCCACCGGCATGTTTCGCACGAGGAGGGCTCGAATCGCATCAAAGAAACTATCGTAATACGAATAAGTCATCAGCACATCAGGATCGTTCAGAAGATCCGAGGCCCTCGCCTTTTCAGCAGCTTCCCGACGTGCCAGCTCCGAGCGAGCACTCGCCAACTCTTTATCCTTCTCGGCAATCGAGTCACGAGCTTTTTCCCTCTCCGAGCGAAGTCGAGCAGAAGCTTGCTCGGCTTGAGCCAGCGACTTTTTCAACTTCTGAGTTTCATCCTTTATCAGAGCCTCGTTCTTGGAAGATGCGCCTTCACGGGATTTGTTCCCACGGGCTAAATTCACATGCTGGAGGATAGTAAGCTGCTGCAAGAGAATCGACATCAGCACGTCTGTTTGACGAGGATCCTTGGATAAGGCCTCCAACTGAGGGGACCAAGCACAACAAAGGCTCTCGGATGTCTGACGGACAGACAGCGGAGGGGTGTCAGTGGAAGAAGACTTATTCGCCGCCAGATATCGAGCCAATGGGACCATCAAGTTCGGCTCCTCGTTACGAATCCTATACAAAGACGAGAAAAAACAAGTAAAACAAGGAACATTATAGAAACTCCTCGCAGAAGGGAGTTGGAAACTTACTTTTGGAACTGATCCTTGTCGTAGCCAAAAAAGGGATCGAATAGAAGATTTCCTCGGGGAGTAGGAGGTAAAGATTGACCCTTCCCTGAGCAGAACTTTTTGGGTGGCTTCACTGAGGGGCTAATAGTGTGAGCAGGCGCCTTTCGTTTCTTGTCAGGGATAACGTCTTCTTGATCACACATTACACAATAAGTGAAAACAATTACCAACTCACACATCTTCCATAATCAGTTTATTTCCAAAATTCAAACGATTATATTAAAGCTGAAGCTTAACACTGAACACCAGGTTATTCCACTACAGAACACATTATTTTAAAAGCAAAAACGGTTATATTAAATAAATTTTGCTCCGTATTATAATTTATCTTACCTTTATTTGACAATATGTTGTCTTTGGTTCCAGCATCAACAACCACAACTTCATCATCATCATTTCTTGAGATATTTTCCTTTTTGAGCCGAAGCCCTTGAGAATCTAAATCCAATCCCACCTCAGAAGTACCAAACTTACCCATGTCACTTACCCAAGTAGCAATATCTCCTACCTTCTTAGTCAACATCTTGGCATAATTCTCATCGATTACAAGCCTGCTTTGAGACTCCATTTTTTTCCACTTCAACTCTTCTATTGTTTTATTCGCTAGTTTTAGCTCCTCCACAACTTGATCCGACTCCGATTTTCTTTGCCTCAAATCCTTGAGTTCTTGGTCCATTTTCGCAATCTCAGTTTCCAGACACGTGCATTTCTCCCGAAAAACATCGGCTAACCTCTCGCTCTCCAAGTTTCTGTTCTCCAGCTCTTTAATTATTTTATTAGCTAGTTTTAGGTCTTCCACAACTTGATCCAACTCCGATTTTCTTTGCCTCAAATCCTCGAGTTCTTGGTCCATTATCGCAATCTTAGTTTCCAGACACGTGAATTTCTCCTCAAAAACTTCTGTCAATCGCTCGCTCTCCAAGTTTCTGTTCACCAGCTCTTTGATCTTCTCGTTCAGCGCGGAAATAGAATTGTTCTTATCATTTGTCATCATCAAGTTCTCCGTGAAAATCAAATCACACTTCTTCTCGGCCAAGTCGACCTGATCGGTCAACAAATGTTTCTCTTCTTTCAATCGAGCAACTGCCTCTTCCAGCTCCTGACATTTCCTTCGACTCTTTTTCGCCGACTGAGGATTCCTTTTGATATTCTCAATCTCTTTTTTGAAGTTATCGTCGTGCTCCATTGATAAGTTTGATCACTATATCATCAGAATCTAACAAACTCAGCAATCTTCTTACACACAACACAAAAAATTCAACAACAACAAAAAAAACAGGAACAAATGGTAAATACACGATCTTTAAGCGAAATTTTAATTATAAAAATTAAAAAAAAAAAAGAACAAGAAACGAAAAACCCACTTCAATTTGAACACCCACAAATAATCCGATGAAAGGAAGAAGATAAGAAAAATAAAAAAATGGAGGGTTTTTACAGTGTGGCAGGAATTCTCTATACTCGAGACGGTTACATACTCTGTAATTTGGTTTCGTTTCTACAGAAAAATAAAAAGGGGTTACCTCTGATCTATAGCAGATAATTCTTCGCACATCAACGGAACGGAGAAAAGGAAGTGGCGGGCTTTTCGGGGTTCAATGAATTCAAAGGTTTAATGGAGGAATGTAGTTTGTTTTTAATCTCTCAATTCGGAGTATTATGCCATTAGGCTTATCTATAATCTCATACAGAGTATATTATATTATTCATTAAATTTGATACTGCAGAATTAATTTTTCCTTATTAATTAATTAATTTCCTTAATTTAAACATATAATATATATTATTGATTAAAGAGGACTATTGTTTTTACTTATTACGAAAAACAAACTATGTTTTTTTACTTTAAAAAAAATGTTTTATATATATATATATATATATATATATATATATATATATATATATATATATATATATATATATATTATTTTTTTAAAAATAGGATTGTAAGACTATATTAATCTCTTTAGGCGTTAAGATTTTAGTAACTGCGTGTTTAGTGCCTTTTAAAAGTTAAAACCTTGCTAATAAGTACTTGATCGTCCTGGTACTTGTTTTTTTTGGAAAAAACCATTTATGTACTTGTTTTTTTTTTTTTTTTTTTTAGGAAAAAACCATTTATTTATGTAATTATAGATTTATTTGGTAAAATGGAGATATGTTGAATTACTCAAACCAAATTTAATTCTGTTTGATTCTAAATATAAATCTTGGAACAAAATACAGTAGAAACTCCATATAGTAATACTTTATATAAAAAAAAACTCCCTCGTAATAAAAAATTGAAGTCCCAACTTGGGATCAGTTATAAATTGGAATAAACTCCACATTGTAATAAGTCATACATTTTCGAAGTCCCATCGTAAGGATTTATACCTCTATATATAAGAATAAATGATTAATATATAATAAAAATATTTATTAATAATATTTTATTTATTAAAATTAATAAAATATTTAAAAATTTTCAAAATATTTATCAAAATCAATAACATATAGTACATGGTCAAAGTTTATAGTATTTAGAATAATTAATATTTTATTTAATTTGTATGTAATTTTTACATATATGGTCAAATTTTATTATTCAAAACTATTAAATTAATTTTGTAAATTTAAAGATTTATAATATTGTATGTATATTATTTTTATATTTATATCATTTTTTATACGAAAAAATTATTTTTATTTTGTAAAACTCTGTATAAGAATAACTCTCTATAGTAATATTTTTTTCCGGTCCCAACGATATGACTGTAAAGAGTTTCTACAGTATTACAAAATATAGAAATATGTTGGATTACTTTAACCAATTTTAATTCTATTTATTTCTAAATATATATTGAGTGACATAGAGATAGAGTTGATTGAACAGATATGTATCTCTTCTTGCATGTGGATTGTGGAACACATCAACTTAGATATGATTATCTTGTCATCAGCATTCGTACGCTGCTTTGCGCTGTTCACCGTATTCAAAATACATTTGAACTGTTTCACACGAGGCAATGACGAGAGATGTGTGAGTCCCTTTAATTAAAAATATTGATTTATTTCGAATGTTAGGCAAACAAGGAGATGAATGTAAAGATTTTGTTATCGAAATAGAATATGCACATCAAACTGAACTCTAGCAACGGTACTATGCCCATTTAATGTCCAATATTCAATTGGTAAATTTTGGAGTTTCACCCAAATAGGTATTTCACGGTAAACTCGATCGTTTTTCCATCGGCATACCTGCACACCATCGTTGGAGGAAGAGTGCAGGCTGCCCCACAAATATCCACGGCCCTCCCTCGATCGACTACATCAATCATCTCCTTTTCAGTTTTGAAGGTAAAGTAAAAAAATCCATACAAGTAGAAGAAACGAAACGTTTAGTAGTTACTGAAATCTGAGGGAGTTGCCCAAAAAATATCCCACCAACGTGTTATCCCATCTCTTGCATCCTTTATGAACCACATCCCATGAAGACTAGACTCGTATTATATGGTACAGGTCCCACTATTATTATTTCATACTTTGTATTATATTTTATTTAAAAGATTAATATTTTAATTTATTTTTATATTACTAATTTTTATAAGAAAAAGGAAAATTAAATTTCAATAATTTTTACTGTGTACAATAATTTAATATTATATTATTATAATTATTTTTAAATATAATACAGTAATATTTTTTAAATTTTCTAAACTTATAAATTTGTAAATTAAAACAATAAAAAATTTAAATTAATTCTTAATTTTATATTATAAAATCATTTATATTATAAAATCAATTACATTACAGTATATAAATTATAAATTATAAATATAAATAAATAAATATATGTATGTAGTAAGTGTGCTGGCCAATTAGATGGTGTGTCAGGTTAAAAAAAACTTGTTCATACATTTGAACTGAGTTTAGTTGATGGGGTGGGTTGAAGTGGGCTATACAAAATGAACCCACTGCAATGGTACTAATTTAATTAACTGAGTTGAAACTGAATATATTTTTGCAAATGAACTCACAAATGTACGTGCTTTAATGTTCATTTATGAGTGAATACATGTAAATGGGAGTGCAAGTGCAAATTTCACTCCCCAAACATATTTATTTAAACTAAACCGCGCGTATAGAATAAATAAAGAAGTAGAGCTGATAATAAAACGACGTCGTTGGCGAGAGTTTGGGATCGAAATTAGGGCGCAATTAGAGCATGAGAACGGTGTCGTTTCCACTTGTAATTTGGGGAAAATAACGCGCCTTTGATAAACACCAACGCGTTTTTAGCCATCCCATGAACACCACACCATCTCTGTTCATTATTTGCTGCACACTTTGTCCATCAGTTTGTTAAATTTCAACACATGGAATCCAAAGGTAGGTTAAATTCCATCACATGGAATCCAAAGGTAGGTTTGATTACTCTTCTTTTTTCAGTTTGACATTCTTGTACTCATTGGCCAAATAAAACTAATAAAAATAAAATAAATTTCATATCTTTAAAAATGATAAAAATAAAACAAATATAGATATCGGACGAGAACTTACAAAAAAGTCGATCCCCAGGATCAGTGTAGAAGCCGGTCCAACTCCTTTACTCACTGTATGCTTTATTTTCAGCTTCATACCCGTAATGTACATGATCAGCTAAAAATTAATAAAAAATAATAATTATACATTGTTAAAATTCAAACGATATGAATGAGAACATCGGGCAGGTGTAGGCACCATGTGGAGGGAAGTCACGGGTGGCAGAATATAGGAAGATCGACGTGAGCTGGCCTGCAGTTATATAAACGACTTCGAAAGTGTCATTTATGACGAAAGAAACTCTTCATCTGAGCAACCATGCTGTCCGTGACATTCCTAGTAATGCAAGCTATAAATCCCGTCTCTGATTTGTCAAATAAGACCTTATCAATCCTTCGATCAATCTGCTGATCCAAATGTTCATCATTGACCATCTCAGGAACGGGAGAAAAATGTCGAGGTCGCTGCGATGTACGTCTCTCGACTGAAGAATTTGGAGTGATTTCGTCACGCGTGCGTCGACTGGTTCGAGAGTCGACACCCGTTTTCTTCTCGAACATCTTTTTCTTCTTTACATGTGCCGATGCCTGTGACAGTGCCGTGTGGTGCCCTATCCGAGGGGGAGGCTTGTACGAGACGTCATATGTATCACCGTACCACAAGCTCTGGAAATATATCAAGAACTCCTCTTCCTCTATCGGCTCTAGAGTCTGGTGAACTTCAAGCTGAAAGCAAACAATTATAAAAAAATATTTATTAGATATTTGATACAATTTTGAATGGAAAAATAATAAAAACAAGATTGAATTTTTACCTCTTCATCCTCAAAGAAATCAGCGAAATCGAGTTTACTGAAATCGAGTTTTGTCGCCCTCGATCTCCACATCAAACATCGAGGGAAACTTACATCTTCGTCTCTGTTTGAGCAAGCTCTCCCCAAACTAGGAATGGCCTCGTAAGCCCATAACTGAAAGGCCCAAAATGGGCCGTAAACGTGATATGCCTTCTTCTCAACTTGACCAGGCTTCATCGCAGCTATACTTATGTAATGAGACATGACCTGAAAAGAATAAGAACCCCAAGGAAACCACTCCCATCCATCAAGATCCTCAACCAAAGTCCAGGCCCAATCCTCGATATAAATATCGCCTCGACATAGCAAAAACAAATAGAATATCAATAAGTTTGCAGCTTTGATATAGTCGCCCACATCCGAACCCAGGTCGAAAGCGTTAAACTTCTCGTGCAACTCTCTGACTTTCACACCTCGACGCCCAAAATGCCTACGATAGATGCCGTTCTCAGGAATGATATGATCGGCCGAGGGATCGAAGTCATTCTGCCCAAACATAAGGCCAGTGATGAGGGAATATTCTTGTGCTCGAAAGCGAGCAATCTGTCCACCGATGAAAAACCAATGCTCGAGGATAGGTATCGTCGGACCGACGATCTCCCGAGCTAGTAAGTGGTGGAGGGGAGCGTTAGATCTTTCTCCTTTGCACACTTTAAGCAAGTGACCGAAACACGAGGAACTAAAAGTCGAAAGCGCCTTAGGTCCACCTACCTTTTTCAAAACCTTTTCTACATGTTTCAATATCTCGTGACGATCGTACAAGTTCAAGGCTTTAGTTTTATGAATAAAGTTCGGTCTTCTCCATTCAAAACCAACCTGCAAAAATTAAATTAAAATTAAATAAATAAGAAAATTTTTAAAAAAATGTTTGGTGTTACTCGATCGAGTATGACCGAGCAGAGCTCGGTTACCCGGCATACTTGATCGTGTTTGATAAAGTTTTGCTCGACCGTCTACCCAAGCATTCTTGGAACCAAAGACTTTTTCCCTTTTAGTGTAACCGAGCTCATAGTCGTTGATGTATGACCGAGTAGAGCTCGATTACTCGTTCGTCCACGATCGACGTACTTGATAGGTAAGAACAGCGAGAGAAAAAAAACGCGTTTAATCACCAATTCGACACACAATTTCAATTAACTAAAACATGAGAAGGAACACCAAAAGTCAAACTCACAATAAATACCACATGATATTCAACACATTATTTGAAAACAAAATCTTATTTTTGAAAACAAAAATAGGGTTTTGGCCAAACTTACCGGTGGTTGGATCGGTGCGAGTTGATTTTCCTCGTGCTCATTGTCAGACATTCTTTCTCGCCGAAATTCTCTTCCTTTATCACGTTAAGTTTGGTTCGGAAAAAAAAAGTAAGAGAGTGAGTGTGAGAGGCGGCAGAGATAAAGAGAAGTCTTATTTAATACCTCCCACTGTAATATTCACATCATTTAGCATGTGAGATTGCCATGAGTATAAAGCAAGCTTAAGAGATTCTGCAAAACTAATATAATAATTTGAGTTATATATTTTCTTTACATTAAACTCAACAATGAAATATCAAACAGAAAACTGAAAAAAAAGAAACTTCAGAAACTAGCACAAAAAAAATCAAGGTCAATTTTTGTAACTGGAACTTGGATATGGTTGGAAAAACTATATCCCAAAAGTAGTAACGAGTTTTAAATACAATTTGAGGCATGTACAAGTTGAAGCAGAATTTTTTAGTTCAATATATAACTGGTATTTTCACATAAACTAAAGTGAGTCAAGTGACAGACTCCGATGAATATCTAAGTTTTGAAATCGGTATAGCTCGATCAGCAAGTTGAGTAAATAGAACATACCTGAATCCATACATTCATTACTTCCAGGTGGCGGAGGGTTGTGGCCTGAGTGTGAACCTGGCAAGTTCTTAACAGTATGTGAAATATCATCCTCTCTTGTCCAAGGCTGGGGAGAGTTTCCGCGGTCACCTGCGGCCATACTCCTAAGGCTTGCAACAAAGTCTTCCATTCTGGAATCGGACAATGATTCATCTTCCGAATCTGAAGAAACCCTGTCGTTCAGATGATTTTGAGATTCTTCTACACATCTCTCAGATGGAGAACAATCAACATTGTCATGACTTGATTTGAGAACTTTATTTCCCTTCTCATGAATTAACACAGCATCCTCATCAACTGCGCAACCTTCTTTTTTCATCTTAGTCGAACATGTGAATAAATTCTCCATGCTTTCAGTTCTGTTTCGCTTACGCCTCTGAACAAGATCATTAATCTCATCTGAACTTGGGACTCTTTTTGAACTCTCAGCTGCTCCGGTAGGTTTTTCTTCATCATCACTATCAAGTATCTCAATGATATCTCCAGCAGCTGCAGAAGATGAGCATGAGCTATTATAAAAACGCCCTTCTACAGACATTAACTGTTGGCCAGTAGCATGTATGACTACAACATTAGCATTATAGACCTCACACGATACAAGTCAATCAAAATAAAATTAATCAGAGCCTTTACATTAAAAGATATAAAAATAGTAACAAACATGAACCTTTACATTCATCACTTCCTGGTTGTGGAGGGTTGTGGGCTGTCTGTGGACAAGGAGATTTTTTAACAGTATGTGCAATATCACCCTCCCTTATCCAAGCCTCGGGAGAATTGTTATCATCTGCAGCCAGGCATCAGACATGTTCAGTCTTCTAGATTCATATTAAATACTTAATATAATTATAAAAACGCCCTTCTCCAAATATTAAGTGTGTGCAACTGCAATGTTCGCATCATTTAACTTGATAGAGTGCCAATTATAAAAGCAATCTTAAGAGATGCTGCCAAAACTAAAATGCATGGCAAACAAAAACAATTTTCACTTCAATCACACAATTTTTTTTTTCCAAAAATTACGAAAAAGATATAATTCCAAGTCTTATTTCATTTCCAAACATGGAAATGCAGACAATTAACCAAAAATGTCTTCATTTTCATACGAAAAATAAGTAACTTTCCAATTAATATCTCAGTTTTGAAATCGGTATAGCTCGAGCAGTAAGCCGAGTAAAAAGAAAATATTTGAATCCTTCTGCCCTTTAAGTTTAATGCATGAACCCAGTGGCTCCATACATTTATTACTTCCAGGTGGCGGAGGGTTGTGGCCTGAATGTGAACCCGGAGAGTTCTTAACAGTATGTGAAATATCATCCTCTTTTGCCCGTGGCTGGGGAGAGTTTCTGTCACCTGCGGCCATACAGCAGAAGTGTTGAGTTTTCTTGATTCACATTAAATACAGTAGTTAATGTAATGATAACCTGAAACATCTTTCATGATCTAAAGAAATTAAATTAGCATCAACACCCCTTTCTGCTCAGAAGTCTTAACTCGCGCGCGCATGTCGTTCATCTTTTTTCCAACTCATCCAAACGGGTTTCTATGGCATTTAACCCACCGTATATATGTTTCTGCATTTGCTCCAGTTTACAAGATATTAACATCCAAGCTCGAGAGCGAGAGGGATATTTTCTGCATTATTAATGCTGTATTTATTTATTTATTCTAATGTTGGGCCGACCCAAATAACGAGTCAGATCAACCCAATACCAAAATTATTCAATTTAATAATTATTAGTATTTTACGCGTTCGGCGGGTTTCCTAATAGGATTTTCTGCCCGTAAAGGCGTAAACAATATACATACTTGCGCGCGCACACACATATATATTGATATTAAAAATCAATTAGATCATGACTTCAGTTGGTATGTATTAGACCTCAAAAACAGAGGCGATTTAATTGAGTATGATAGGTACTTCTAAGTTCTAGTAGGACTTAAGTTCGAACCAGTGTTCAATATACATTACACATATTGATTCATAAAAAGCAAATGAAGTATCAAGGATCTTACTGAGTCTATTTCCAAGCATGCTTTCCAACAATTTGGCTTTCTTATCTGACTCCATTTTTTCCCGCTTCAACTCTTCTATTGTTTTATTCGCTAGTTTTAGCTCCTCCACAACTTGATCTGACTCTGATTTTCTTTGCTTCAGATGCTCAAGTTCTTGGTCCATTTTCGCGATCTTAGTATCCAAACACATACATTTCTCCCGAAAAAATTCTGTCAAGCGCTCACTCTCCATGATTTTGTTCTCCAGCTCGGAAATTGAATTATTCTTTTCATTTGTCATCTTCAAGTTCGCCCTTGAAATTCTATCACTCTTTTCCTCGGCCAATTCGACCCGATCAATCAACACCCTTTTTTCTTTGTTTAACCAAGCAACCATGTCTTCTAGCTCCTCACATTTTCTTTGAATCTTTCCCAGCTTCTCCGCAAGTTGTAATCTGTCAAGATTCAGTGGGTCCCCATTTCTATCAAGAAGACTAACAACGTTTGTTGGGGGTTGAGGATTCTCAATCTCCTTTTTAAGGTTATCCTCACGCTCCATCTTGGAAATCGCTGTATCATCAGAAACTAACGAACTCAATAATCCATACACAATACGACAAATGTTTTCTAGTGTTAAGACTTGGCATGCATACATTGTTTATACAAAATTAACAAAAATAACATGAAGAAAAAAGGTAAAAGACACAATCTTTATGCGAAATTTCATTGCAACAATAATTATAAGAAATTAAAGAACAACAAGAAAATAAGAAAACCCACTTCAATTTCAACACCCACGAAAAACAACGGGGAATGTGGGTTTTGTAGTGTGGGATGAATGACCCCCCAAATTCCTATTTTTGAAATGTTTTTTATTCCCACAAATTTGTTTCGTCTCTACACAAACTAAAACGGGTTACCTCTAATCTTTAGCAGATAATTCTTCGCACGGAGACGGTAGAACAACAAAATAAAGAAAATGAAGTGGTGGGCTTTTCGGGGTTCAATGAACGTGAAAGGTCTAAACTATGATTGGCAGAAATGGGCATCTCTTCTAGGAGTGTGTGTTGAGAGAGGAAGAGAAAAAGTGTCACTAAATGGGCATCTCTTCTAGGAGTCCGCGGCCGCCGTTTTGGTATAAATTGCCCTGTGAAGGAAAATTTGGAGGAGCTGATTAATTACTAAGCTAATTATTACACTTTAATAAATTTTATTGATAATTTAATTATTTTCAGCATTTCAATATTTAAATATTTAATAAATATATAAGTCGAATAATTGATGTTGTTTCTCTCTCAAAGTGATGTTGTTTCTCTCTCTCAAAGTGAACCTACATTTTATAGAGAAAAGCTCTCCTCTCTCCTCCTTGCCTTCAGACAATGCAATAGGAAATCTCCTCGCTTCAAAAAAATCGATCAGAACCTAGAAAGTGGTTCCCTTACCTCCTCATCATACATCAGTTGGATGTAGATGGATATTTAAACTCAAACGACATGCTGATGGCTCTATCTCTAGGTATAAAGCATGGTTGATTGCTAAAGAATATTCAAAACAACCAGGTTTCGATTTTATAGACACCTTTAGCTCAGTGGCCAAACCTACCACCATCCGGATCCTCCTCACAATTGCACTCCATTACTCTTGGCCCCTTCATCAACTTGATGTTGAAAGTGCATTTCTCAATGGAGATATTAACACTAATATTTATATGGAACAACCTCCAGGGTTTGAGCAAGGGGGACAGTTAGTTTGCAAACTCACCAAGTCCTTATACGGTTTAAAGCAAGCATCTAGAGCATGGTCGACCAAGTTTGCCTTTGTACTTCAGTCTCTCCATTTTACATGCTCTCAAATTGACACATCCCTTTACTATTACAGGAATAACTCATTTGTTACTTTCATCCTCATCTATGTGGATGGCATTATTGTCACAGGTTCCAACAACAAACACATCAAAGAGACAATTGGCACTCTGAACTCACACTTTGTTGTGAAGGACTTGGGATCTCTCCATTACTTTTTGGGAATAGAAATTACTCAAACTCCATCTGGATTGTTTCTAGGGCAAAAGAAATATTTAGAAGATTTACTCTAAAGAGCTAACATGGGCAGCTGCAATGCATTACCTACTCTTATGATTTCAGGCAACTTCTTGTCAAAACTTGGAGGTCAACCATTTGAGGAAGGTACATTGTACAAAAGTATGATTGGAGCACTACAATATGCTACAATCACAAGGCTGGACATTGCTTTCTTAGTGAATAAATTGAGCAAATATATGCTGAGTCCCGCAGACATACATTGGAAAGCTGTAAAAAGAGTTTTGAGATATCTCTCTAGGAAAAGACGCCTTGGACTTGTATTCAACAAACCTAGTAACCTCAGTATCACTACATTTGGAGATGCATCATGGGAAACAAATTTAGATAACAGAAAATCCATCAGTGGTTAATACTGTGTATACTTGGGAGGCAATCTGATTTCCTGGAGCTCTAAAAAACAACCTATTGTATCCAGATCGAGCACGGAGGCAGAATACAAATGCTTAGCTAACACTACATGTGAGGTAACCTGGATAAAGTCCTTATTAAACGAGCTGGGATTCAGTTCAGGGAAAGCTCTTGCCATTTGTGTCGTTAATTTAGGAGCTGTAAGTCTCTATGAAAATCCAGTAGCACATTCCAGAATTAAGCATGTGGAGCTTGATATGCATTTCGTTCGAGACAAAGTAAGGAGAGGTGATATCTTAGTCAGACACGTACCAACCATTGACCAAGTCGCAGACTCGTTGACTAAAGCTTTAAGTGGACAATTCTTCTTGCGGATGCGCAACATGCTCAACGTGACTTCCTTATCCGCACTTGAATTGAGGGGGCGTGAAAGCAACCCATGCACAACGAGCCATGCAAATCAAAAGACCTTATGAACCTGGTCTCTTTATTTAGATAAATTGTAATGCTTATCTTTGTTCTTCTGATTTGTTGGAAGGATAACTAGGGTTAGAGGTTTAGTAATGGCTCGACTCTAAGCCTATATATGTCACCTCGATCATGTAATTCATTAAGCTTGCACGCATGAATAAAAATACCTAATTAGGGTTCTTTCCCAAACCCTAGTTTGTTGCAGCTTTATACTTCTTTCAGTTGGGCTTTTAATTTAGGGGGATTGGCAAAACATGTATGTGTTAAGTGCTTCATTGTACTTAAATACTAATCTTTTGCGTAATAGCAAAATAGGTAGCTGTTCCGATTATACACTTTTGTTTTTTAAAACAAATAAATATATTTTATAGGGCGTAATATATGCACATTAATATTCACCAGATTGTGTACTTTCCTAAACCAACAGAAACTACCTAATTTAACACACAATAGAACCACGTCTCCAGAAATATAAAATTCGCCCTTTTTCATCCATAATGTCAAACCACACTGATCCATAATCTAGATTTAGCAGGAGCAGAACGCCATTTTATCCCACCATTGAAGCTCTGTGAGAAGGTACGATTTAACCTAATAGGCGGTTGTTTATTTTGTGACGTTGCGAAATTGATCTGCTCTGGATTCTAGTTTCAAATGTTATAATTTTTTTTCTTCACAGTTCGGTGTTTGTAACGATAATTGATTCTGAGTGTTGTACTTATCAATTCTTGTTTTCAAATTGTCCGTCCATGTTCACGAATAGCAGTTCTAAAAAGTCTGAACACAGAATCGTTTATGCATTTTCTAAATTTCGTGTTCTCAAATTCCTGAATTTAAGTTTGTAGGTTTAATCTAAATGAAAGAAAAATTCAGTTTGTGTGAATGTAAGTCCCAATTCCTTTTTCTGCATGAAACACTTATCACATACCTTTTTTGCCAATCCCCCATTAATATATCAAAATCTCCTTGTTGGGAAATTGAAAATGTGATTTTCAGAGTTAGTGTGTTCACATTCTTGGGCCTTAACCACTAAACAAGTCAGAGGGGTTATCTAAGTTCATGAATGTGTGTTCAGAGGGTTGTCTAGAATTCATGAATGTGTGTCTTCACATATAGTTTCTCTGCCTGTACTTGTGTATTCATAGAGTTAACTATGTTAAATTTACATGGTGTGAATGTATTGATATTTGCTTCTCAATTGGTGGACATCTACTCTTGAGTTACAATGATTTGTGATTGTAAAATTTTAAGGGTGTTAGAATAGTTTGAAGGTTTGTTCATATATATTTTTGCTATGTAGTTTTTGATGGAGTAGTATACTTAATGTCTAGATTTGAGTATTCTGAACTCTATGTACACTTTCATTTACCTATTTATAATAAACATTCATTTGCTGTTAATTATTATTAATTAAATAAATGCAAATTATAGTCCTGGATTTCATACGTTGTAGTTAGTATGGTGTGCATGGGCACACAGAAGATCATACTATCGGTTACTCGTATTTAATCGAACAGATGCTCACGACCTAGATGGACACGAACCAATCCATCGGTATAGTCGTTGTGTGAAAGAGAAAATAATTTATCTTAATTATTTTATCACACTTGTACACTTGGTGTATTGAGCGGATCGCTTGAGACTTATCAATTAGGATTGCTCTGTGATAATTGATTTAAGTCTCGGAGTATTTTATTCTTAATCCCTGAAACAATTGCGGGTGTGTATATTTAATATAAGTGACTTTGATTTTCCAAAGAAATTAACCGATTTAATTATTGGGTTAATTACCGGTTAAGTTGGGTCACTATATTTTATATATGACATGCCGTGAATTCTTGAAGGGACAGTGTATCCCGGAAGGGTTGATAATATCCCCGAGATGAGCTCATAAGGATTTATTATGTAAACCTCGCGAGTGGATTTGTTCCCGCATAATAAATAAGGTTGAGTGGTACTATTCTCGGATATAAGAGATGAATAAATTTATTAAGCAATAAATAAATTTTATTCATGGATATTTAAATCTTAAATACACGGAATAAATAATACTAACCGGAGAAATATTATTCGATATAATATGGTTTAATATTGGGAGTGCAATTAATTTATATAGTGGAAAATAAATTAATAAATATTGATAAGGATTAATGGACTTGAGCATTGGGCTCAATTTAATCTTCAATATTAGAAGCCCAATATTCCACCTCCTTTTGATCCCCTACGTAGCCTATAAAAGCACTACATGGCCTTCATAAATTAAAAAGACAAGAATATCATTATTTGATAGTTCTAGAGAGTTGAAGGAGATCCATAAAGAGTTCGATAGATCGTCGCCCACCCGACGTTCGAACGAAGTGCAAGGAATACGTGGGAAGATTCAAAGGTGTTTGATTTCGTTTCTCCGAACAACGAATCGAAGGTATAATATCTAAACTCCCTCGATATTTAATTGATTCGATTTATCGTGAAATACCGTAGAACGCAAGATCCGAAAGTTCGAACCCGAATTAGACGAACGATCACGCGGTGGTGGCGAAGCCACCGGACCGCGGGATCGCCCGCTAGAGTTTCGGCGGGGCGAGGAGTCGAACCCTCGGCTGGAGCCGAGGGCTTGCGATCGATCATCGAGATCGATCGCTGGGCACGGGCTGGTGCCGTGCCCGACCCCACCACGATGGTGGGGACCTCCCATGCGGCGGCGAGTCGCCGGACTCGCCGCGAGGCTGCTGTGAGCAGCCCACCCCAACCGATCGCGGCGGCGCGATCAGGATCGCATGAACCCCGTGACGCGGGGGTTCAGTCGGGGGCAGCCGTGCGCCTTCGGGTGCATGGTTTCCTCGGCTGGTCTCCGGCGCGTTCGTCGGCGTTCGTGTGATCTCCGGCGAAGGGTTTGATCGGGTTATTGGTTTCCGCATAATTTTTAATAACCCGGGATGTCAAATTCCAACAATTGGTATCAGAGCGTGGTTTACGTTCGCGGTATTTTCGATAAAATTGTTCTACCTTGCAGGGTTCCGACTATTATGGCTTGATGATTATTCGTTTAATTTATTTTGTCATGATTGTTGGTTTTATTAAACTCTCGGACATGTCGAGATTCGTTTTTGGTGGTGAATGCTTGTAATAGTAAAAATTCGGGGGTTGACCGAATTTAGGATTTATTATTATTGTTCTATCTTTTTCCTGAAATTGTATAGGGTCGATTTCATGTATAGAATCGATACCGGATAGTGTAAAATTAAATTGTAATTTATTTTGCGTTGGATCGATGCCGAGACGACCGCCGGAGAAGACATGTGACGAAGGAGATGATCGAGAGGGTGAACGGGACAAGGATCGACCATCCCCATGGTCGATCCATGAGGATCGATCGACCCTAGCCGGAAGAGGGGCTGCCCGCGGGAGTTCCGGCCACGCCAGCCACCAAGGGAAGTGGCGCGTGGGCTGGGCGGCGGCGGCACCTAGGCGAAGGTCGATGGTGGCGCGGGGATCCCCACCCCGCGCTATCCCGGTCCGGTGATTCTACTTTCCTAATTAATTCGTTTTTCCTATTTGAGTTTTCCTATTTTTGGGAATTCTCATGGATTAGGAAAAGAATTAATTGGAATTAATTTTATTTCATTATTCTATTATGGAAGTCTTCTAGAGTATTCCGAGTTCTACTTGGAATAGGATCCTAGAGATTTAATAGAATTGAAAAGGAATAAAAGTTAATTTAGGATTGATTTATTTCCTAATTGATTATTCCTATTTTATGGGAATTTTCATAGTAATGGAAATTAATTAATCTTGGAATGTAGAAGAGTCCCAAATTATTTTATTTCCTTATTTCATTATAGAAGTCTTCTAGAATATTCCAAGTGGGTCTTGGATAGATTATTCTAGAGATTTAATGAAGTAGAAAAGGAAAATAAAATAAATAAAAAATATTAATAATATTTAATTTTATTTTTGATTTATTCAATTGACTTAATTATTATTAATTAAGTATCTTTTGGATTTATTAAAATTAAATAGATTTAAATATTGAAAATTAATATTCTCGTCACATGGAGCATTCAAGAACGAAGACTGAAGACTAGAAGATGCGTACGGAGATGGAGTAAAGCCATAATAGTCGGAAAATAATATTCTAGTATTATTTTGACTATGTGATAATACTATGTGCTTTATTACTTGTATGCATGCTATATGTGTTTATTTTATGCACTAGATAGCGTATCCCTTTATTGTAAAAAGCTAAGTGGGAGAGGGTATGGAAACATACCCATGGTCTCCATTGCTGCTCTCTTGGTGACTTTTATAAACTTTTGAAGTTTATATAGATAAGTTATTGGAGGAGAGTTCTTGTAATTCCTCTTACGAGAAACATTGATTAAGTTTATCAAACAATGCCTAATTTGTCTTTCCAAAGCTGATTTCAAGTCGACTCATTCTCACCCCGGGGAGTGGAATGGAGCCAGAGCCACTTGGTCATGTAGAGGACACAAATTAGAGACCTTCGTACCATTCTTTGATAGATGGATCGATTGTCTGCTCGGCTCCCTCATTTGAGAGATAGGGTTGTTCGCATGGTGAATCACTGGTTAGAAACTTCGAGTTTCACTTATGATTCTCCACGTCTTGATTTACAAGATTGAATGGATCAAGTAATTGGGAGTCAATTATAAAAGTCTCTTGGTGTAGTAAACGTCCACACCACGTGGCTTGCTATGCTGACGGATTTTGGATTAATTGATGTAGACAGTTGTAAGAAATTGTGAAGAGTTGTGAAGTTATCGTAAACGTCCACACCACGTGGCTTGCGGTAATGTAGCAATTCCAAGCGATTTATTTTGGTGCTGAGTAATGGTTTACACTTAGATACGCCTTATAGTATTCCTCCCCACGAGGTTCCGCTATAAGTGATGTATGACCAAAGAAAATCTAATTGCTAAGTCATTTGGGTAGGTAAACGTCCACACCACGTGGCTTGCCTTACCTGATGGGATTTTAGAGGCGATTAGTGATTTAATGATATTATTTAAGGGAGATAATATCGGATATTAAATTGTTTGTTTGTTTTATGTGCTTATAGGTTAAGAATGACTGTGACCCCACTTTGTGATATACTTAAAGATGAAAACTCACTGGTTCCATATAGTAATGGTTGGGAACGAAATCTGGACATTGTCCAGACTGTTGAGCCTTCTATATCCACTGTTGTTGTCCCAACTCATGAGGACATTTGGAATGACCTCAGAATGATGTTGAAATATAGTGTGGAAGCCGGACAAGAAGTGATTGACATACTCTATAAATTCAGTCCTCTTGAGGAATCATTTAAAAACGATTTCAAAAGAGCGGAACTTATAAGTATGGTCAGAAAATCACAAGCTCTTGTGGCTAAGATGGAAGTGCAAGCAAAGAAGCCCAGTGGTTCCAAACCACGGAATGGGAAGAGCAAGCCACGAGGCAAGTGCTATCGATGCAAGCAGTCTGGGCACTGGAGGTCTGATTGTCCTCTCATCAAAGGTACAAAATTTTCCTTAGTCACTGAAACATTATCAGTGGTGTTATCTACCAGCACCTGGTGTGTAGATACGGGGGCCACTGATCATGTCTGCAATTCATTGCAGGGGTTCCAGGAAACCCGGAGACTTAGAGAGGGAGAGATCGTGGTCTACATGGGCAATGCCGCAAGGGTGGCGGCTGTTGCAGTGGGAGACGTTCACTTACGCTTTAGTAGTGATAGGATTTTAGTTTTACATAATTGTCTTTATGTACCCAACTTTAGAAAGAATTTAATTTCGGTTTCTAAACTTATTATGAATGGATATTCTGTTTCTTTTGACCACTCGGTGATCATAAGAAGAAATAGTGAGATTATCTGTTCTGGTACATTAGTAGACGATTTGTATGTGCTAAACCCTAAGTCTAACACGATGCAACTAACCGAGAGTAATAACACATCTACGAACACCAATAAGAGAAAGGAACCTTCTAAGATGAATCAATTATACTTATGGCATCTGAGGCTAGGTCATATAAACTCGAATAGGCTTCAAAGGTTGAAAGCTGATGGTCTAATCAGCGGTGTTGAAGGAGAGGACCTTCCAACCTGCGAATCCTGTTTAGAGGGTAAAATGACCAAGCGTCCTTTTTCTGGTAAAGGACGAAGAGCTGAACAAGTATTGGATTTGATTCACTCTGATGTATGCGGACCTATGTCTACTCAGGCAAGGGGAGGGTACGAGTACTTCATCACTTTCACTGATGATTACTCAAGATATGGATATGTATACCTGATGAGCCGCAAGAGCGAATCTTTTGGCAAGTTCAAAGAATTCAAGGCTCTTGTGGAGAACCTTCGTGGTAAGTCCATAAAGTGCCTGCGATCTGATCGCGGAGGCGAGTACCTGTCTGGAGAATTCAAGGCATACTTGGCAGAGAATGGGATTGAATCCCAACTGACTTCACCATATACTCCCCAGCAGAATGGTGTGTCTGAAAGAAGGAATAGGACTCTTATGGAAATGGTGCGATCAATGATGAGTTACTCGGACTTACCTATTATGTTCTGGGGACATGCCTTGGAAACGACGGCGTATATCTTGAATAGGGTTCCAACCAAAACGGTACCAACAACACCCATGGAATTGTGGAGTGGGCGCAAGCCTAACTTGAGACACATTCGGATCTGGGGTTGTCCAACACATGTGTTGCGACAAGGTGCCGATAAGTTAGAACCTAGATCAGAATTACAGCTGTTTGTAGGATACCCGAAAGGAACTAAAGGTGGCATGTTCTATAGTCCTAAGGACCAGAAGATCGTTATAAGTACTAACGATCGGTTCTTAGAGGAAGACTATATCATGGACCACAAGCCCAAAAGTGACATAATACTCGATGAGTTGAAAGGAGACAAGGAAGACTTAGATACAGCCGAACCGAGTGTAGATACACCACTAGAACCTGCACCTAATACTGTCACTGTTAATACACCGGAACGCCGTCGTAGTGGGAGGGTTGTTAAACAACCAGATAGATGGATTGGACTGGGTGAGTCTTCGGACTCTGGACCTGGAGTTCATGAAATCGATCCCTGGACCTATGATGAGGCGGTACAAGATATAGATGCGCCTTCTTGGAAGAAAGCGATGAAATCCGAAATAGAATCTATGGATTCTAATAAAGTCTGGGATCTTGTAGAACCACCAAACGGCGTAAAGCCAATTGGGTGTAAATGGGTCTACAAGAGAAAGAGAGGATCTGACGGAAAGGTTGAAACCTTTAAAGCTCGGCTTGTTGCGAAAGGATATACTCAGAAAGAGGGAATCGATTATGAGGAGACCTTCTCGCCCGTAGCCAAGATAAAGTCGATCCGGATTCTCCTATCCATAGCAGCCCATATGGATTATGAGTTGTGGCAAATGGATGTCAAGACAGCTTTCCTAAATGGAAGTCTTGACGAGACGATTTATATGAAACAGCCAGAAGGATTCATTGCTAAGGGGCGAGATCATCTAGTGTGCAAGCTTAATCGATCCATTTATGGATTGAAACAAGCCTCGAGATCGTGGAACCTGCGGTTTGATGAAGTAGTCCAATCTTTTGGATTCATTCAAAGCATGGACGAATCGTGTGTGGATTGGAAACGTGATGGAAAGAAGGTGGTGTTCCTCGTGCTTTATGTAGACGACATACTTCTCATTGGCAACAGTGTAAAGATGTTATCAGACATAAAGGGATGGTTGTCTAGACAATTCGATATGAAAGATTTGGGAGAAGTTGGACATGTTCTAGGGATCAAAGTTATAAGGGATCGCCGGAATAGAACATTGTACCTTTCCCAGCAATCTTACATAAATACGATTCTAGCTCGTTTTAACATGCAAGATTCCAAGAAGGGTGATCTTGAAGGTACCGGTATACCGATCCGATCGATATACCGTGTGTGCGGAAGCGTGTAAAGCATATAAATCTTTCATGCTTGGATCTTAGTGCACACTTAATGTGTATAAGAACACATATAAACATATATATATACACATCCAATATATATAAATAAGGTTCAACGATTACTTACTTTTGGTGATCGTTGATTTTGGTTAAGGTGGTGTTGAGTCGATTGAACCACCTTAATGGATCAGCCTCTCGAAGCTCTCCTTGTGAATGACCTCGTCACTCCTCTTGTCTAGATCGCCCGGATGTTGAAGCCGCACAAATGGCCCGGCCTCTAAGTGTTGCACACGAACCCGGATGACGAACACTTTGCTTGATCGAGTCGGTTCTCCAAGAACACTCTCTCTTTTCTCTCTTTTGTGTGGATTTCGAAATATGTGATTAAGTTGTGTGAAAATCTGATTTTCACCCTCTTATTCATCTCATTATGGTCACATAATTGTCCCATTATCAACCTTGTAACCCCCACCTTAATGTGTGTCATCAACACACATAATGGGGTGGTTTATGGTGAATATGAATGGTCATACCACATCATCATGCCAACTAGCATAAGACATGGTCCCACTAGCTTGTGTGGCATGCCATGTCACACTATGTGACATGCATCCATGCAAGCCATGCATCCCATGCATGTGAATTAAATCCACGTAAATATTGATTCTAAATCAATATATTTATCAAGCAACATACATCATCTTTGAGTCCGTGTGTGACCCTGTAGGTATGATTTATCGATCAATATTATATTGTTTCCAACAAATAATATTATCAAATAATTATTTAACATCCATAGACGACCTTATGACTTTATCGATTGCACACGTAGGATCGAAGGACATATCCCAACAATCTCCCACTTGGCCTTCAGAGCCAGTGTGCTGCCAACTTCCTGTTGTCACTTTATGTCTAAGTTTGAACTTGAGGCAAGACTCGAGTCATCCTCAATCGGTTCAAACCTTTCTTGGACTTTGAGACAGACTGTAAAACCAGATTTATCACTATGATACGAATCTGGACGTGGCCACGTATTTTCCACAGTCTCGACTCTCCAAGTGGCCGGTAAGACATGTATCCCATTATAAAAAATGGAGGACAATCCCATCTTGTCAGTCCAAGCTCTCCCACTTGCTTCCTGATATACCCAATAACAAGTTTTATAACCTCCTTTTACGAAAGGCGTTTACTTGTATCAAAGTACACCATTTCACAATGGAATCACTCTGGACTACTCAGGTCAGAGGAAATTGCTCGACAGTCAATGAAATAGTATTATGACTCGAAATCTTAAATACTATTCCAGTCGGGTCTGTTCGATCATTAGCTCCCAGCTAATATCTATGTAATTGTACTTGATGTCCCACATCACTAGCCCATGAAGCGGCGCTATAGTACACATTACAAACTAGTTCATTGTATTATCGGTTTGTCAGTACTCGATTATACGAACCAGGAAAAACTATATGATTTAAGTATATCAGTTCAACCATTGGGACTTCATTATGCGGTAAGTCGACCTCATAACCCAATTGATATCACTTAATCATTTGGACAATTCATATAAATTAAACCATATTTATATGAAGAAACATGTATTATACATATGAGTGAATGTTTACCAAATCTCCAAAAGTATCTAATACAGTAATAGAAATCACAACCCATCTCTAAGATGTTTGATCTCTATTGCAGTTGTGAAAGCCTCAAGCTTAAACTGCTGGAGAGGTTTAGAAAACGGGTTTGCAACCTTACCAAAAGTTACAACTTTATTATCTCGATGTCTCCACAAAACTATCTCCCAGATAATGTGGAACTTCCTGAGCACCAGTTTTAGACTTGTGGTGCTTCCTAGCTCATTGGCTTGCGCGATAACTCTACTATAAATAGAGAATTATCGGATGGGCTAAGCTAGTTACGGCACCTAGTTCATTCAAGAACTTTCAAATCTTAACTGCCAACATTACTGCATCCAATGCAATACTGTGCTCAACTTCTGTAGTTTAATCAGCTATATTGCATTGCATGGAACTATTCCAGCAAATTTCACCTCTAACCAGACAAAAGATATAACCAGATTAAAATCGGAAATTATCTTAGTCTGTTTTGAAGTTAGCAGTCAAACTGCTTGTTAATATCAACTCTTTTTGTCTTCCAAAGACAACAAAATATTCTTTAGTCCATCTAAGGTACATAAGAATACTCTTGGCCGCAGTCTAATGCGTCTCACCTGGGTTTCCTTGAAACCGAATCGTCATGCTCAAAGCATACAATACGTCCAGTCGTGTACATATCATGGCGTACATTATAGACCCTATTGCCAAAGCATAAGGAATGTTTTACATCCTCTTTTGCTCATCAAGTACCGTAAGGCCTTGCATCTTGCTAAGTGATGTGCCATGACTCATTGGAATGAGACCCGTTCTGGCGTCTTTCATTCTGAACTTATCAAGCACCTTATCAATATAGGTCGCTTTACTAAGTCCAAACATCCTTTTCGATCTGTTCCGACAGATCTTGATGCCCAATATGTACTGTGCTTCTCCAAGATCCTTTATTGAAAAACAATTTCTAAGCCATTCTTTAATAGAATTAAGCATAGAAACATTGTTTCCAATAAGGAGTATGTCATCGACATACAACACAATGTATACAACGTAACTCCCACTGTTCTTCTTGTAAAACAAGACTCTTCCGAGTTCCTCTGAAATCCAAAACCCCGTATGGATTCATTGAACTGAAGATTGCTACTCCGATATGCTTTGCTTTATTCCATAAATGGAATTATAAGATTGCATAATTTCTCAGCTTTATTAGGATCGATAAAACTCTTTGGCTGTGTCAAAACACATTCTCTTCTAGAATCCAATTCAAGAAGTTAGTTTTAACATCCAATATTACCATAACTCATTATCAAGATGAGTAGCAATGACTAAGATAATCTGAATGATTTAATCAAAGCAACTGGTGAAAGTTTTTCCACAATCCACCTCGTGAATAAAACTTTTACCATCAAACTTGCTTTGAAAACCCTAAGTTTTCCATCTGTCTGTTTAGATCTTTAAGATCTATTAGCATTCATTGGGTCTAACCCCGTGATCAAGTTCCAAACTTGATTATCAGATATTGATATCTGTTGGAGTTGTGTACTTAATGTCTAGATTTAAGTAACGTAAACTCACGATCCATTGCCACTAATCTATTTAATTAAATAAACAATTATTTGCGTTTAATTATTTATAATTAAATATATGCAAATTATAGTCCTGGATTCTATACGTTGTAGTTAGTATGGTGTGTCGGGCCCACACAGAAGATCATACTATCGGTTACTCGTATTTAATCGAACAGTTGCTCACGACCTAGATGGACACGGACCAATCCATCGGTATAGTCGTTGTGTGAGAGAGAAAATAATTTATCTTAATTATTTTATCACACTTGTACACTTGGTGTATTGAGCGGATCGTTGAGATTCATCGATTAGGATTGCCGGCGATAATCGATTCGAGTCTCAGTGTATTTTATTCTTAATCCCCGAAACTATTGCGGGTGTGTATATTCAATATAAGTGACTTTGATTTACCAAAGGAATTAACCGATTTAATTATTGGGTTAATTACCGGTTAAGTTGGGTCACTATATTTTATATATGACATGCCGTGAATACTTGACGGGAAAGTGTATCCCGGAAAGGTTGATAATATCCCCGAGATGAGTTCATAAGGAATTATTATGTAAACCCTGCAGGTGGATTCGTTCCGCATAATAATTAAGGTTGAATGGTACTAGTCTCGGATATAAGAGATGAATAAATTAATTAGCAATAAATTAATTTTATTCATGGATATTTATATCTTAAATACACGGAATAAATAATACTACCAGAGAAATATTATTTGATATAATATGGTTTAATATTGGGAGTGCAATTAATTTTATATAGTGGAAAATAGAATTAATTAATATTGATAAGGATTAATGGACTTGAGCATTGGGCTCAATTTAATCTTCAATATTGGAAGCCCAATATTCCACCTCCTTAAGATCCCCTACGTAGCCTATAAAAGCACTACATGGTCTTCTCTATTCTCATAACTTGAAGATCACAATTCTAGAGAGAGAAAGTAGAGAGGAGGATCCATGGAGTTCGGTAGATCGTCGCCCACACGACGTCCGAGCTAGTGCAAGGAATACGTCGGAAGATCTCAAGGTCGTCAAATTGAGTTCTTCGTTTTTCCGAACAACGAGAACGAGGTAAATCGTAAAACTCTCTTTATGATTTTATCGTTTAATTATCGTAAAAATATCGTGAACCAAGATCCGATGAACAACCCTAATCAGGGTGTGGAGCGATGTGGAGCAGCGACTGCTCCACACGACTGCTCCACACGTGTATTGATCGACCGATGTGGAGCACCGACTGCTCCACATATCGATTGCTCCACACGGGATGTGGAGCGCTGTTCGCACGGCGCTGCTCCACACGGGGTGTGGAGCGCTGTTCGCACGGGCTGCTCCACACGGGGTGTGGAGCGTTGATTATGGGTTGCTCCACATGGGATGTGGAGCGATTGTTCATGGATGCTCCACATGGGATGTGGAGCACTGCTCCACTGGGACTGCTCCACACGTCCGCCCCAGACGTGGAGCGCTTTCTCCACGGGGTCGGTCCAGCTGTGGAGCGCGGGATTTCGATTGGGTTGTCGGTTCCGCAATTTTGACAATCTGGATATTCGATCTTCAAAGGATTTCGGTCGGAATTAATTAGATAATTTATTTATTTAAATTTATTAATTCCGGGATATCGATTTCCAACAATTGGTATCAGAGCGTTGGTTTTAGTTCATGGTATTTTTCGATAAATTGTTCTACCTTGCAGGGTTTCCGATTATTATGGCTAGATTTAATTTTATTAATTAATGTCATAATAATGTTCTTGATTATTAAACTCTCGGTGATGTCGATATTTGTTCTTGTGTGGTGAATGCTTGTTCTTAATTTTTCCGGAAATTGTATGAGGTTGATTTCATGGAGAGAATCGATACCAGATAACGTAGTAATAAATTTGTAATTTATTTACGTTGGATCGAGGACGAAACGACGACCGAAAAGTGTGACGGAGGAGACGAAGAGAGGGAGGACCGGGGATCGATCATGATGATCGATCCCATGAGGATCGATCGAAAGGGGGCGTGGGGGCTGCCCGCGGGAACCCTCGGCCAAGCCGACCACCGGTGGTGGTGGCGCGTGGGCTGAGGTGGCGGCGGCGCTCCTCCCCGGCCGGCGATCGATGGTGGGGGACGCGGGGTCCTCGTGATCTCGTGTTCTCCTACCTAGATTCACTTTCCTAATTGATTCGGTTTTCCTATTTTGAGTATTCCTATTTTTTGGGAATTCTCATGGAAATAGGAAAAGAATTAATTGGAATTAATTTATTTCCTTATTCTATTATGGAAGTCTTCTAGAATATTCTAAGTTCTACTTGGAATAGGATTCTAGAGATTTAATGAAATTAGAAAGGAAAATAAATAATTATTAAATTAATTTATTTCCTATTTGATTATTCCTATTTTATGGGAATTTTCATGGACATAGAAATTAATTAATTTTGGAAAGTAGAAGAGTCCTAATTTATTTTATTTCCTTATTCTATTATAGAAGTCTTCTAGAATATTCCAAGTGGGTCTTGGATAGATTATTCTAGAGATTTAATAGAATTAGATAGGAAAATAAATAAATAAAAAATATTAATAATATTTAATTTTATTTTTGATTTATTCGATTGACTTAATTTTCGAATTAAGTAACTTTTGGATTTATTAAAATAAATAGATTTAAATATTGGAATTAATATTCCCGTCACATGGAGCATTCAAGAACGAAGACTAAAGACTAGAAGATGCGTACGGAGATGCGATAAAGCCATAATAGTCGGAAAATAATATTCTAGTATTATTTTGATTATGTGATAATATTCTATGTGCTTTATTTCATGTATGCATGCTTATGTGTATTTAATTATGCATTAGATAACGTATCCCTTTATTGTAAAAAGTTAAGTGGGAGAGGGTATAGAAAAATATCCATGGTCTCCATTGCTGTTCTCTTGGTGACTTTTATGGACTTTTGAAGTTCGTATAGACAAGTCATTGGAGGAGAATTCTTGTAATTCCTTTTACGAGAAACATTGATTAAGTTTATCAAACAATGCCTAATTTGTCTTTCCAAAACTGATTTCAAGTCGACTCATTCTCACCCCGGGGAGTGGAATGGAGCCAAAGCCACTTGGTCATGTCGAGGACACAAATTAGAGACTTTCGTGTCATGTGATGACTAGATCGATTGTCTGCTCGCCTCCCTCATTTATGAGAGATAGGGTCGTTCGCATGGTGAATCACTGGTTAGAAACTTCGAGTTTCACTTATGATTCTCCGCGTCCTGATTTACAAGATTAAATGATTCAAGTAGTTGGATGTCAATTGTAAAAGTCTTTTGGTGTAGTAAACGTCCACACTATCGTGGCTTGCTACATTGAATGGGATTTTGGAACGATTGATGTAGACAGTTATAGAAGGGAGTAAAGGAGCGTATGTTAACGTAAACGTCCACACTATCGTGGCTTGCGGTGAATATGCGTGTCCCAAACAATCTTCTTAGATACTGAGTAATGGTTTACACTTAGGTACGCTTCTTAGTATTCTTCCCATCGAAGTAACGCTAATGATGATGTACGACCGAAGGAAATCTAATTGCTAAATCATTTGGATAGGTAAACGTCCACACTATCGTGGCTTGCCATATCTGATGGGATTTTAGATGCGATTAGTGGTCTAATGATATTATTTGAGGGAGATAATATCGGAGATTAGATCGATTGTTTGTCGTTATATGTGCTCATAGATTAGGATATGGCTTTGAACCCATTTTCTGTGATACGTAAGGATTTTAAACTCACTGGTCCCTAAATGTAATGATTGGAATAGAGATCTAGACATTACCCAAACTGTTGAAGAGTACAAAGTTCGTACTCAGTAAGCTTTTTTCTCCCGAGCCTACAAATGTCTTAACTGATGAGGAGAGGACTGATTTTGATATCATGTTCAAACTCAA
Source organism: Euphrasia confusa (assembly GCA_954870475.1). NCBI lineage: Eukaryota > Viridiplantae > Streptophyta > Magnoliopsida > Lamiales > Orobanchaceae > Euphrasia > Euphrasia confusa. The sequence goes on along the minus strand of OX940957.1, from coordinate 16,165,821 downwards.
GGAGATGTTTAGACATGATGTAGAGGCTAGACAAGAAGCGATGAGGATACTCATAAAGGCCAGTCGATTCAAGGAAACGCTTAAACACGTTTTTGAGATGATTGACCTTTTAGACGAGTTGAGACGGAAATCGCAAGCTCTTGTAGCCAATGCCAAAGGTTTTGAACCTAAGGGCAAAATCGGGGGAAAGGAAAAGAAAGCAATGAATCCCAGTGGTCCAAAGTTACTTGGACCACGAGATGGGACGAGAAAGCCATGAGGCAAGAGTTCTCGATGCAAACAGTCTGGGTACTGGAAGTCTGATTATCCTCTCAAAAGAAGTACGAAATTTTCTTTAGTCATAAAACATAGTCAGTGGTATTATCTACCGGAACCTGGTATGTAGATATGGAACCACTGACGGTATGTGCATTCTAAATGCAAGGGTTCCAGGAAACCCGACGACTTAGAAAAGAAAAGATCGAAGTCTACATGGGCAATGCTGTAAGGAGGCAGCTGTTGCAGTGGAGGACATTTTATAGGATTTCATTTTGAGTTATTGCTTTTATGTACCTTTCATATTAGAAAGAACTTTGTTCTGGATTTCTAATGAATGGATATTTTATTTCTTTTAATCATTTGATGGTTATAAGAAGAAATAATGATATTATCTATTTTGGTACATTAGCTAGCAATATATAAATGATGAATCCTAAGTCCACCACGATGCAACGAACCGTAGTATGAAACTCGTTTTACTAATAAGAGATTTCTTTATCAATTATACTTGTGGATTCTTATGCTGAGCCATGTTTATTCAAATAAGAAGTTCAAAGGTCGAAAATTGATATTTGATCAATTAAGTTGAAGGAGTGGACCTTCCGACCTAAGAATCTAATTTGGAAGATAATATGACTAAGCAATCCTTTATGGATATAAGATATAAGATCCGGACAAGTATAAGAATTGATTGACTCTGATGTATGCAGACCTATGCCTACTCAGACAATAAGATACGAGTACTTCATTTGATGATTACTCGAGAAATGGATTAGAATACCTGATGTGCCACAAAAGCAAGTGTTTTGACAAGTCAATGAACACTAAGCAATTGTGGAGAACCATCAAGGTATATCCATTTCTAGCCTGCGATTTGATCGCGGAGGCAAGTACCTGTCTGAGGAATGCATAGCATACTGATCAGAGATTGGGATTTGATCCCGAATGACTACACCATACACTCTTGTGTAGAAATGGTGTGTCGTAAACAAGAAATGGAACTCTTATAGAGATAGTAAAAGCATGAGTTAAACGGAACTACCTATGTTCTATAGATATGTCTTGGTAAAAACGGGACATTCAAATGTGGTTGTAGAATATCCTAGAAGAACAAAAGATGTGTGTTCGATAGTACTATGAACCAGAAGGACGTTATAAGTTCTAACGCCCGGTTCTTAGAGAAAGACTATATAATGAACCACAAGCCCAAGGTGACGTAATACTTTGAAATGAGAGAGAAAGATTAAGACTTAGAACCAGCCGAACCGAGTAGCGGTACACCACTAACTGCACCTATTGTTATCACTGTTTATACACCGGAATGCCATAGTAGTGGGAGGTTGTGGGAAAACCGAAGATATTCATAAGACTAGGAGAGTCTTCGGACTCTGGACCTAGTATACATGAAATCGATCCCTGGATCTACATAAAGGCCGTACTAGATCTAAATGTGCCTTCTTGGAGAGCAATAAGGATTATTGCTAAGAGGCGAGATCATTTAGAGTACAAGCTTAGTTGATCCATTTATGGATTGAAACAAAGCATTGAGTTCGTGGTACTTGCAAATTGATGAGATAGTCCATTTTATGGATTCATCAAAAGCATAGACGAATCGTGTGTATTGGAAACGTGATGGAAAACAAGGTGGTGTTTCTCGGAGGTTTTATGTAGATAACATTTTATCATTGGTAACAATGTAAAGATGTTGTCAGACATAAAATGGTGGTTGTCTAGATAAATCATTATGAAAGATATAGGAAGAAGTTGGACATGTTCTTGAGATCTTGGATCTCTAGGAATGAACATTGTACTTCTCCTGGACATCTTACATATATGATTATGGTTCGTTTTAACATGCAAGATGTTGGAGTTGTGTACTTAATGTCTAGATTTAAGTAAAGGTAACTCCCGGTCATTGCCATTAATCTATTTAATTAAATAAACAATTATTTGCGTTTAATTATTTATAATTAAATATATGCAAATCATAGTCCTGGATTTTATACGTTGTAGTTAGTATGGTGTTGCATGGGCGCACAGAAGATCATACTATCGGTTACTCCTATTTAATCGAACAGTTGCTCACGACCTAGATGGACACGGACCAATCCATCGGTATAGTCGTTGTGTGAGAGAGAAAATAATTTAGCTTAATTATTTTATCACACTTGCACACTTGGTGTATTGAGCGGATCTGCTTGAGATTTATCGATTAAGATTGCCGGCGATAATCGATTTAAGTCTCTGAGTATTTTATTCTTAATCCCTGATACTATTGCGGGTGTGTATATTTAATATAAGTGACTTTGATTTACCAAAGGAATTAACCGATTTAATTATTGGGTTAATTACCGGTTAAGTTGGGTCACTATGTTTTATATATGACATGCCGTGAATACTTGACGGGAAAGTGTATCCCGGAAGGGTTGATAATATCCCCGAGATGAGTTCATAAGGAATTATTATGTAAACCCTGCAGGTGGATTTGTTCCGCATAATAATTAAGGATGAATGGTACTAGTCTCGGATATAAGAGATGAATAAATTAATTAGCAATAAATTAATTTTATTCATGGATATTTATATCTTAAATACACGGAATAAATAATACTACCGGAGAAATATTATTTGATATAATATGGTTTAATATTGGGAGTGCAATTAATTTATATAGTGAAAAATAAATTAATTAATATTGATAAAGATTAATGGACTTGAGCATTGGGCTCAATTTAATCTTCAATATTGGAAGCCCAATATTCCACCTCCTTAAGATCCCCTACGTAGCCTATAAAAGCACTACATGGTCTTCTCTATTCTGTAATCTCATAACTTGAAGATCATAATTCTAGAGAGAGAAAGTAGAGAGGGAGATCCATGGAGTTCGGTAGATCGTCGCCCACACGACGTCCGAGCTAGTGCAAGGAATACGTGGGAAGATCTCAAGGTCGTCAAATTGAGTTCTTCGTTTTTCCGAACAACGAGAACGAGGTAAATCGTAAAACCCTCTTTATGATTTTATCGTTTAATTATCGTAAAAATATCGTGAACCAAGATCCGAGAACGCGACCTTTGTCGAGGTTGAACTGGGCGGTGGTGATCGAAGATCACCGGACCGCCGGCGGCTCAACGGCTCGAACAAGAGAGGGTCGAGAGGGGCGAGCCTCGGCTGGACGCCGAGACTCGATCGAGGGCGAGCTCGATCGCCCGTGCACAACCAGCGGGCTGCTGGAGCAGCCCCGCTCACGCGGCTGGACCGCCGCTCGAGCGGCGGTGGCTGGTGGTGATCGCAAGCCACGGTTCGCCGTGGCTGGTCGTGCGATCACTGGGGGCGGCTGGGCGTGCATAGGGGGCTGCCAAGGGCAGCCCTAGGCGGCTGCCTTGAACAGCCGCGAGTCCCACGAGGGGACTCGACCGAACAGTCGCGGCTTTGCCGCGGTTAGGGTTTTGGTTGAGTCCGGCGCTTCGTGGTGGTTCGTGGCGGATTGTTCTGGCAACCGGGAGTCGATTGGAGTTGTCGTTCCGCAATTATACAACTCCGGATATTCGATCTCCAAAGGATTTCGGTCGGAATTAATTAGATAATTTATTTATTTAAATTTATTAATTCCGGGATATCGAATTCCAACAATTGGTATCAGAGCGTTGGTTTTAGTTCATGGTATTTTTCGATAAATTGTTCTACCTTGCAGGGTTTCCGATTATTATGGCTAGATTTAATTATGTTAATTAATGCCCATAATATTGTTCTTGATTATTAAACTCTCGGTAATGTTATTTGTTCTTGTGTGGTGAATGCTTGTTCTTAATTTTTCCGGAAATTGTTTGAGGTCGTTTTCACGTAGAGAATCGATACCGGATAGCGTAGTAATAAATTTGTAATTTATTTACGTTGGATCGATTCCGAAACGACGACCGGAAAAGTGTGACGGAGGAGACGATAGAGAGGGAGGATTCCGGGGATCGATCATCCCCATGATCATCCCCGAAGGAAGGATCGATCGAAAGGGGAGGGGGCTGCCCGCGGCCTTCTCGGCCGTGATGTCGCCGGCGACGGCGGCTGATCGGCTGGGCGATGGCGGTGGCTCTCCTCTCGGGCGGCGATGGTGGTGGGGCGCGGGGTCCTCGTGATCTCGTGCTCTCCCGGCAAGATCCAACTTTCCTAAATTATTCGGTTTTCCTATTTTGATTATTCCTATTCTTGGGAATTCTCATGGAATAGGAAAAGAATAAATTTAGAATAAATTTATTTTTCCTTATTGATTATTCCTATTCTTGGAAATTTTCATAGATTAGGAAAAGGAATAAATTTATGATTAAATTAATTTTTCCTATTTAATTATTCCTTTATGGAATTTTTAATGGATTAGGAAAATAATTAATCTGGAAAGTTTAGGAATCCTAAATTAATTTTTCCTTATTTAATTATTCCTTTATGGAATTTTAATGGATTAGGAAAGTAATTAATTTGGAAGGACTAGGAGTCCTAAATTATTTTATTTCCTTATTTCATTATGGAAATCATCTAGAATATTCCAAGTGGGTCTTGGATAGATTATTCTAGAGATTTAATGAAGTAGAAAGGGAAAATAAAATAAATTATTTTATTTCCTTATTTCATTATAGAAGTCTTCTAGAATATTCCAAGTGGGTCTTGGATAGATTATTCTAGGGATTTAATGAAGTAGAAAAGGAAAATAAAAATAATAAAAATATTAATAATATTTAATTTTATTTTTGATATATTCGATTGACTTAATTTTCGAATTAAGTAACTTTTGGATTAATTGAAAATAAATAGATTTAAATATTGGAATTAATATTCCCGTCACATGGAGCATTCAAGAACGAAGACTGAAGACTAGAAGATGCGTACGGGTATGTGATAAACCCATAATAGTCGGAAAATAATATTATAGTATTATTTTGATTATGTGATAATATTCTATGTGCTTTATTTCATGTATGCATGCTTATGTGTATTTAATTATGCATTAGATAGCGTATCCCTTTATTGTAAAAAGCTAAGTGGGAGAGGGTATGGAAACATATCCATGGTCTCCATTGCTGTTCTCTTGGTGACTTTTATGAACTTTTGAAGTTCGTATAGACAAGTTATTGGAGGAGAATTCTTGTAATTCCTTTTACGAGAAACATTGATTAAGTTTATCAAACAATGCCTAATTTGTCTTTCCAAAACTGATTTCAAGTCGACTCATTCTCACCCCGGGGAGTGGAATGGAGCCAAAGCCACTTGGTCATGTCGAGGACACAAATTAGAGACTTTCGTGTCATTTGATGACTAGATCGATTGTCTGCTCGGCTCCCTCATTTATGAGAGATAGGGTTGTTCGCATGGTGAATCACTGGTTAGAAACTTCGAGTTTCACTTATGATTCTCCGCGTCTTGATTTACAAGATTAAATGAATCAAGTAATTGGGAGTCAATTATAAAAGTCTCTTGGTGTAGTAAACGTCCACACAACGTGGCTTGCTATATCGACGGATTTTGGATTAATTGATGTAGACAGTTATAGGGAGTTGTGCAGGATTGTGAGTTATCGTAAACGTCCACACAACGTGGCTTGCGGTGATGTTGCGGTTCCAAACGACTCACCTTAGTACTGAGTAATGGTTTACACTTAGGTACGCTTTATAGTATTATTCCCAACGAAGTTACGCTATAATTGATGTACGACCGAAGCAAATCTAATTGCTAAATCATTTGGATAGGTAAACGTCCACACAACGTGGCTTGCCATATCTGATGGGATTTTAGATGTGATTAGTGGTTTAATGATATTATTTGAGGGAGATAATATCGGAGATTAAATCGATTGTTTGTTGTTATATGTGCTCATAGATTAGGATATGGCTTTGAACCCACTTTCTGTGATACGTAAGGATTTTAAACTCATTGATCCCTAAATGTAATGATTGGAATAGAGATGTAGACATTACCCAAACTGTTAAAGAGTGCAAGGTTGTACTCAGTGAGCTTTGTCCTCCCGAGCCTATTGACATAGGCGGCTAGACAAGAAGCGGTGAGGATACTCATAAAGGCCAGTCGCTTCGAGGAAACGCTTAAACACGTTTTTGAGATGATTGACCTTTTAGACGAGTTGAGACGGAAACCGCAAGCTCTTGTAGCCAGTGCCATAGGTTTCGAACCTAAGGGTAAGATCGGGGGAAAGGAAAAGCAAGCAAAGAAACCCAGTGGTTCTAAGTTACTTGGACCACGAGATGGGACGAGAAAGCCAATAGGCAAGTATTCTCGATGCAAACAGTCTGGGTACTGGAAGTCTGATTATCCTCTCAAAGAAAGTACGAAATTTTCTTTAGTCGTGAAACATAGTCAGTGGTATTATCTACCGGAACCTGGTGTGTAGATATGGAACCACTGACGGTAGGTGCATTTTAAATGCAAGGGTTCCAGGAAACCCGACGACTTAGAAAAGAAGAAATCGTAGTCTACATGGGCAATGCTGTGGAGGAGGCAGCAGTTGCAGTGGAGGACATTTTATAGGATTTCATTTTGGGTTATTGCTTTTATGTACCTTTCAAATTAGAAAGAACTTTGTTCTGGATTTCTAATAATGGATATTTTATTTCTTTTAATCATTTGATGGTTATAAGAAGAAATAAAGATATTATCTATTCTGGTACATTAGCTAGCAATATATAAATGATGAATCCTAGTCCACCACCATGCAACAAACCGTAGTAAGAAACTCGTTTTACTAATAAGAGATTTCTTCATCAATTATACTTGTGGATTCTTATGCTAAGTCATGTTTATTCAAATAAGAAGTTCAAAGGTCGAAAATTGATATTTTGATCAATTAAGTTGAAGGAGTGGACCTTCCGACCTAAGAATCTAATTTGGAAGATAATATGACTAAGCAATCCTTTATGGATATAATATATAAGATCCGGACAAGTATTAGAATTGATTGACTCTGATGTATGCAGACCTATGTCTACTCAGACAATAAGGTACGAGTACTTCATTTGATGATTACTCGAGAAATGGATTAGAATACCTGATGTGCCACAAAAGCAAGTGTTTTGACAAGTCAATGGACACTAAGCAATTGTGGAGAACCATCGAGGTATATCCATTTGTAGCCTGCGATTTGATCGCGGAGGCAAGTACCTGTCTGAGGAATGCATGGCATACTGATCAGAGGTTGGGATGATCCCAAATGACTACACCATACACTTTTAGTGTAGAAATGGTGTGTCGAAAACAAGAAATGGAACTCTTATAGAAATAGTAAAAGCATGAGTTATACGGAACTACCTATGTTCTATGGATATGTCTGGAAACAACGGCGCATTCAAATGCGGTTGTAGAATATCCTAGAAGAACAAAAGATATGTGTTCAATAGTACTATGAACCAGAAGGACATTATAAGTTCTAACGCCCAGTTCTTAGAGAAAGACTATATGATGAACCACAAGCCCAAGGTGACGTAATACTTTGAAATGAGAGAGAAAGATTAAGACTTAGAACCAGCCGAACCGAGTAGCGGTACACCACTGACTGCACCTACTGTTATCACTATTTATACACCGGAATGCCATTGTAGTGGGAGGTTGTGGGACAACCGGAGATATTCATAAGACTAGGAGAGTCTTCGAACTCTGGACCTAGTATACATGAAATCGATCCCTAGAACTACATGAAGGCAGTACTAGATCTAAATGTGCCTTCTTGGAGAGCAATAAGGATTATTGCTAAGAGGCGAGATCATTTAGAGTACAAGCTTAGTTGATCCATTTATGGATTGAAACAAAGCATTGAGTTCGTGGTACTTGCAAATTGATGAGATAGTCCATTTTATGGATTCATCAAAAGCATAGACGAATTGTGTGTATTGGAAACGTGATGGAAAACAAGGTGGTGTTTCTCGGAGGTTTTATGTAGATGACACTCTTATCATTGGCAGCAATGTAAATATGTTATCAGACATAAAATGATGGTTGTCTAGATGAATCATTATGAAAGATAAAGGAAGAAGTTGGACATGTTCTTGAGATCTTGGATCTCTGGGAAAGAACATTGTACTTCTCCTGGACATCTTACATATATATGATTATGGTTCGTTTTAACATGCAAAATTCCGAGAAAGGTTCGTTACCTTTCAGAGACGGAATGCATCTATCTAAGGACATGTGTTTGAGGAACACAAAAGGAGATAGAAGCAATGAAAGCGGATTCCTACACTTCGAGTGTGGAAAGCTTAATAAAATGCGATGTTGAAAACAAGAACCTGATATCGGCTATGCGGTTAGCATAGTGGGAGGATATCAAGGTAATCCTGGAAAGGAATACTTGACTGCTGTAATGAACATTTTAAGTACTTTCGAAGTACTGGAGACTATGTTCTGGATTACGGAGCAAGCAAGCATTTCCTTTGGATTACATTCTCTTAGATTTCTAATCGAATAAGGACCGGTGTAAGTCGATATCAGGCTATGTGTTTCACTATTAAAGGAGAAGGAGTTTTAACATGGAAGAGTGATAAGCACGATGCTTTTCGGACTCTGCCATGGGTAACCAAATAGCGGCCTCAGAGGCAGCGGAAGTTTTGGTATAGCTCCTGGATAATCTCTGGGACTTAGAGGTGATTCTTAATTTGCCAAAGGCTATGTGAATAGCGGTGCGATGGCAAATGGTAAGAAATCACTAGTCCATAAGTGTAAGATAACACATAGTGCAAGTACCACCTGATACGAGTCATCGTCGAGGGAGACGACGCTGTAGTCACCAAGATAACTTCAGAGCGGCAACCTAGAGTGCTCATTCACATAGTACTTCTTGGAAGTACAACTTAAGCACGTGATGAGTATGAGAGTCGGGAGTTTGGAGGAAATGACTAGACCTTAGTACAAGTGGGAGATTGTTGGAGTTGTGTACTTAATGTCTAGATTTAAGTAAAGGTAACTCCCGGTCATTGCCATTAATCTATTTAATTAAATAAACAATTATTTGCGTTTAATTATTTATAATTAAATATATGCAAATCATAGTCCTGGATTTTATACGTTGTAGTTAGTATGGTGTTGCATGGGCGCACAGAAGATCATACTATCGGTTACTCGTATTTAATCGAACAGTTGCTCACGACCTAGATGGACACGGACCAATCCATCGGTATAGTCGTTGTGTGAGAGAGAAAATAATTTATCTTAATTATTTTATCACACTTGTACACTTGGTGTATTGAGCGGATCTGCTTGAGATTTATCGATTAGGATTGCCGGCGATAATCGATTTAAGTCTCTGAGTATTTTATTCTTAATCCCTGATACTATTGCGGGTGTGTATATTTAATATAAGTGACTTTGATTTACCAAAGGAATTAACCGATTTAATTATTGGGTTAATTACCGGTTAAGTTGGGTCACTATGTTTTATATATGACATGCCGTGAATACTTGACGGGAAAGTGTATCCCGGAAGGGTTGATAATATCCCCGAGATGAGTTCATAAGGAATTATTATGTAAACCCTGCAGGTGGATTTGTTCCGCATAATAATTAAGGATGAATGGTACTAGTCTCGGATATAAGAGATGAATAAATTAATTAGCAATAAATTAATTTTATTCATGGATATTTATATCTTAAATACACGGAATAAATAATACTACCGGAGAAATATTATTTGATATAATATGGTTTAATATTGGAAGTGCAATTAATTTATATAGTGGAAAATAAATTAATTAATATTGATAAAGATTAATGGACTTGAGCATTGGGCTCAATTTAATCTTCAATATTGGAAGCCCAATATTCCACCTCCTTAAGATCCCCTACGTAGCCTATAAAAGCACTACATGGTCTTCTCTATTCTGTAATCTCATAACTTGAAGATCATAATTCTAGAGAGAGAAAGTAGAGAGGGAGATCCATGGAGTTCGGTAGATCGTCGCCCACACGACGTCCGAGCTAGTGCAAGGAATACGTGGGAAGATCTCAAGGTCGTCAAATTGAGTTCTTCGTTTTTCCGAACAACGAGAACGAGGTAAATCGTAAAACCCTCTTTATGATTTTATCGTTTAATTATCGTAAAAATATCGTGAACCAAGATCCGAGAACGCGACCTTTGTCGAGGTTGAACCGGGCGGTGGTGATCGAAGATCACCGGACCGCCGGCGGCTCAACGGCTCGAACAAGAGAGGGTCGAGAGGGGCGAGCCTCGGCTGGACGCCGAGACTTGATCGAGGGAGAGCTCGATCGCCCGTGCACAACCAGCGGGCTGCTGGAGCAGCCCCGCTCACGCGGCTGGACCGCCGCTCGAGCGGCGGTGGCTGGTGGTGATCGCAAGCCACGGTTCGCCGTGGCTGGTCGTGCGATCACCGGGGGCGGCTGGGCGTGCATAGGGGGCTGCCAAGGGCAGCCCTAGGCGGCTGCCTTGAACAGCCGCGAGTCCCACGAGGGGACTCGACCGAACAGCCGCGGCTTTGCCGCGGTTAGGGTTTTGGTTGAGTCCGGCGCTTCGTGGTGGTTCGTGGCGGATTGTTCTGGCAACCGGGAGTCGATTGGAGTTGTCGTTCCGCAATTATACAACTCCGGATATTCGATCTCCAAAGGATTTCGGTCGGAATTAATTAGATAATTTATTTATTTAAATTTATTAATTCCGGGATATCGAATTCCAACACAAGATTCCGAGAAAGGTTCGTTACCTTTCGGAGACGGAATGCATCTATCTAAGGATATGTGTTTTGGAACACAAAAGGAGATAGAAGCAATGAAAGCAGTTTCCTACACTTTTAGTGTGGAAAGCTTAATAAATGCATTGTTGAAAACAAGAACCTGATATCGGCTATGCGGTTTGTTGGAGTTGTGTACTTAATGTCTAGATTTAAGTAACGTAAACTCACGATCCATTGCCACTAATCTATTTAATTAAATAAACAATTATTTGCGTTTAATTATTTATAATTAAATATATGCAAATTATAGTCCTGGATTCTATACGTTGTAGTTAGTATGGTGTGTCGGGCCCACACAGAAGATCATACTATCGGTTACTCGTATTTAATCGAACAGTTGCTCACGACCTAGATGGACACGGACCAATCCATCGGTATAGTCGTTGTGTGAGAGAGAAAATAATTTATCTTAATTATTTTATCACACTTGTACACTTGGTGTATTGAGCGGATCGTTGAGATTCATCGATTAGGATTGCCGGCGATAATCGATTCGAGTCTCAGTGTATTTTATTCTTAATCCCCGAAACTATTGCGGGTGTGTATATTCAATATAAGTGACTTTGATTTACCAAAGGAATTAACCGATTTAATTATTGGGTTAATTACTGGTTAAGTTGGGTCACTATATTTTATATATGACATGCCGTGAATACTTGACGGGAAAGTGTATCCCGGAAGGGTTGATAATATCCCCGAGATGAGTTCATAAGGAATTATTATGTAAACCCTGCAGGTGGATTCGTTCCGCATAATAATTAAGGTTGAATGGTACTAGTCTCGGATATAAGAGATGAATAAATTAATTAGCAATAAATTAATTTTATTCATGGATATTTATATCTTAAATACACGGAATAAATAATACTACCGGAGAAATATTATTTGATATAATATGGTTTAATATTGGGAGTGCAATTAATTTTATATAGTGGAAAATAGAATTAATTAATATTGATAAGGATTAATGGACTTGAGCATTGGGCTCAATTTAATCTTCAATATTGGAAGCCCAATATTCCACCTCCTTAAGATCCCCTACGTAGCCTATAAAAGTACTACATGGTCTTCTCTATTCTCATAACTTGAAGATCACAATTCTAGAGAGAGAAAGTAGAGAGGGAGATCCATGGAGTTCGGTAGATCGTCGCCCACACGACGTCCGGGCTAGTGCAAGGAATACGTGGGAAGATCTCAAGGTCATCAAATTGAGTTCTACGTTTTTCCGAACAACGAGAACGAGGTAAATCGTAAAACCCTCTTTATGATTTTATCGTTTAATTATCGTAAAAATATCGTGAACCAAGATCCGAGAACGCGACCTTTGTCGAGGTTGAACCGGGCGATGGTGATCGAAGATCACCGGACCGCCGGCGGCTCAACGGCTCGAACAAGAGAGGGTCGAGAGGGGCGAGCCTCGGCTGGACGCCGAGACTTGATCGAGGGCGAGCTCGATCACCCACGCACCTCCGGCGGGCTGCTGGAGCAGCCCCGCTCACGCGGCTGGACCGCCGCTCGAGCGGCGGTGGCTGGTGGTGATCGCAAGCCACAGTTCGCCGTGGCTGGTCGTGCGATCACCGGGGGCAGCTGGGCGTGCATAAGGGGCTGCCAAGGGCAGCCCTAGGCGGCTGCCAAAGACAGCCGCGAGCCCTACGTGAGGGCTCGACCGAAAAGCCTGGGCTATCCCCGTGGTTAGGGTTTGGTTGTGTCCGGCTTCGTGGTGGTTCGTGGCGAGATGTTCCGGCAACCGGGAGTCGATTGGAGTTGTTATTCCGCAATTCGACAACTCCGGATATTCGATCTCCAAAGGATTTCGGTCGGAATTAATTAGATAATTTATTTATTTAAATTTATTAATTCCGGGATATCGATTTCCAACAATTGGTATCAGAGCGTTGGTTTTAGTTCATGGTATTTTTCGATAAATTGTTCTACCTTGCAGGGTTTCCGATTATTATGGCTAGATTTAATTATTGTTAATTAATGTCATAATATTTCTCTTGATTATTAAACTCTCGGTGATGTCGATATTTGTTCTTGTGTGGTGAATGCTTGTTCTTAATTTTTCCGGAAATTGTATGAGGTTGATTTCATGGAGAGAATCGATACCGGATAACGTAGTAATAAATTTGTAATTTATTTACGTTGGATCGAGGACGAAACGACGACCGGAAAAGTGTGACGGAAGAGACGAAGAGAGGGAGGACCGGGGATCGATCATGATGATCGATCCCATGAGGATCGATCGAAAGGGGGCGTGGGGGCTGCCCGCGGGAACCCTCGGCCACGCCGGCCACCGGTGGTGGTGGCGCGTGGGCTGAGGTGGCGGCGGCGCTCCTCCCCGGCCGGCGATCGATGGTGGGGGACGCGGGGTCCTCGTGATCTCGTGTTCTCCTACCTAGATTCACTTTCCTAATTGATTCGGTTTTCCTATTTTGAGTGTTCCTATTTTTTTGGGAATTCTCATGGAAATAGGAAAAGAATTAATTGGAATTAATTTATTTCCTTATTCTATTATGGAAGTCTTCTAGAATATTTTTAGTTCTACTTGGAATAGGATTCTAGAGATTTAATGGAATTAGAAAGGAAAATAATTAATTATTAAATTAATTTATTTCCTATTTGATTATTCCTATTTTATGGGAATTTTCATGGACATAGAAATTAATTAATTTTGGAAAGTAGAGGAGTCCTAAATTATTTTGTTTCCTTATTTCATTATGGAAATCATCTAGAATATTCCAAGTGGGTCTTGGATAGATTATTCTAGAGATTTAATGAAGTAGAAAGGGAAAATAAAATAAATTATTTTATTTCCTTATTTCATTATGGAAGTCTTCTAGAATATTCCAAGTGGGTCTTGGATAGATTATTCTAGAGATTTAATGAAGTAGAAAGGGAAAATAAAATAAATAAAAATATTAACAATATTTAATTTTATTTTTGATTTATTCGATTGACTTAATTTTCGAATTAAGTATCTTTTGGATTTATTAAAAATAAATAGATTTAAATATTGGAATTAATATTCCCGTCACATGGAGCATTCAAGAACGAAGACTGAAGACTAGAAGATGCGTACGGGGATGCGATAAAGCCATAATAGTCGGAAAATAATATTCTAGTATTATTTTGATTATGTGATAATATTCTATGTGCTTTATTTCATGTATGCATGCTTATGTGTATTTAATTATGCATTAGATAGCGTATCCCTTTATTGTAAAAAGCTAAGTGGGAGAGGGTATGGAAACATATCCATGGTCTCCATTGCTGTTCTCTTGGTGACTTTTATGGACTTTTGAAGTTCGTATAGACAAGTCATTGGAGGAGAATTCTTGTAATTCCTTTTACGAGAAACATTGATTAAGTTTATCAAACAATGCCTAATTTGTCTTTCCAAAACTGATTTCAAGTCGACTCATTCTCACCCCGGGGAGTGGAATGGAGCCAAAGCCACTTGGTCATGTCGAGGACACAAATTAGAGACTTTCGTGTCATTTGATGACTAGATCGATTGTCTGCTCGGCTCTCTCATTTATGAGAGATAGGGTTGTTCGCATGGTGAATCACTGGTTAGAAACTTCGAGTTTCACTTATGATTCTCCGCGTCTTGATTTACAAGATTAAATGAATCAAGTAATTGGGAGTCAATTGTAAAAGTCTTTTGGTGTAGTAAACGTCCACACTATCGTGGCTTGCTACATTGAATGGGATTTTGGAACGATTGATGTAGAAAGTTATAGAAGGGAGTAAAGGAGCGTATGTTAACGTAAACGTCCACACTATCGTGGCTTGCGGTGAATATGCGTGTCCCAAACAATCTTCTTAGATACTGAGTAATGGTTTACACTTAGGTACGCTTCTTAGTATTCTTCCCATCGAAGTAACGCTAATGATGATGTACGACCGAAGGAAATCTAATTGCTAAATCATTTGGATAGGTAAACGTCCACACTATCGTGGCTTGCCATATCTGATGGGATTTTAGATGTGATTAGTGGTTTAATGATATTATTTGAGGGAGATAATATCGGAGATTAAATCGATTGTTTGTTGTTATATGTGCTCATAGATTAGGATATGGCTTTGAACCCACTTTCTGTGATACGTAAGGATTTTAAACTCATTGGTCCCTAAATGTAATGATTGGAATAGAGATCTAGACATTGTCCAGACTGTTGAAGAGTACTGGTTAGTACTCAGTAAGCTTTGTCCTCCCGAGCCTATTGACATAGGCGGCTAGACAAGAAGCGATGAGGATACTCATAAAGGCCAGTCGCTTCGAGGAAACGCTTAAACACGTTTTTGAGATGATTGACCTTTTAGACGAGTTGAGACGGAAATCGCAAGCTCTTGTAGCCAATGCCAAAGGTTTTGAACCTAAGGGCAAAATCGGGGGAAAGGAAAAGAAAGCAATGAATCCCAGTGGTCAAAAGTTACTTGGACCACGAGATGGGACGAGAAAGCCATGAGGCAAGAGTTCTCGATGCAAACAGTCTGGGTACTGGAAGTCTGATTATCCTCTCAAAAGAAGTACGAAATTTTCTTTAGTCATAAAACATAGTCAGTGGTATTATCTACCGGAACCTGGTATGTAGATATGGAACCACTGACGGTATGTGCATTCTAAATGCAAGGGTTCCAGGAAACCCGACGACTTAGAAAAGAAAAGATCGAAGTCTACATGGGCAATGCTGTAAGGAGGCAGCTGTTGCAGTGGAGGACATTTTATAGGATTTCATTTTGAGTTATTGCTTTTATGTACCTTTCATATTAGAAAGAACTTTGTTCTGGATTTCTAATGAATGGATATTTTATTTCTTTTAATCATTTGATGGTTATAAGAAGAAATAATGATATTATCTATTTTGGTACATTAGCTAGCAATATATAAATGATGAATCCTGAGTCCACCACGATGCAACGAACCGTTTTATATAACTCATTTTACTAATAAGAGATTTCTTTATTAAATCATTTATACTTGTGGATTCTTATGCTAAGTCATATTTATTCAAATAAGAAGTTCAAAGGTCGAAAATTGATTGTTTGATCAATTAAGTTGAAGGAGTGGACCTTCCGACATAAGAATCTAATTTGGAAGATAATACGACTAAGCAATCCTTTATGGATATAAGATATAAGATCCGGACAAGTATAAGAATTGATTGACTCTGGTGTATGCAGACCTATGCCTACTCAGACAATAAGGTACGAGTACTTCATTTTATGATTACTCGAAAAATGGATTAGAATACCTGATGTGCCACAAAAGCAAGTGTTTTGACAAGTCAATGGACACTAAGCAATTGTGGAGAACCATCAAGGTATATCCATTTGTAGCCTGCGATTTGATCGCGGAGGCAAGTACCTGTCTGAGGAATGCATGGCATACTAATCAGAGATTGGGATTTGATCCCAAATGACTACACCATGCACGGTTGTGTAGAAATGGTGTGTCGTAAACAAGAAATGGAACTCTTATAGAAAGAGTAAAAGCATGAGTCATACGGAACTACCTATGTTCTATGGATATGTCTGGAAACAACGGGGCATTTAAATGCGGTTGTAGAATATCCTAGAAGAACAAAAGATGTGTGTTCAATAGTACTATGAACCAGAAGGAGGTTATAAGTTCTAACGCCCGGTTCTTAGAGAAAGACTATATGATGAACCACAAGCCCAAAGTGACATGATACTTTGAAATAAGAGAGAAAGATTAAAACTTAGAACCAGCCGAACCGAGTAGCGGCACACCACTAACTGCACCTACTGTTATCACTGTTTATACACCGGAACGCCATAGTAGTGGGAGGTTGTGGGACAACCGAAGATATTCATAAGACTAGGAGAGTCTTCGGACTCTGGACCTAGTATACATGAAATCGATCCCTGGATCTACATAAAGGCCGTACTAGATCTAAATGTGCCTTCTTGGAGAGCAATAAGGATTATTGCTAAGAGGCGAGATCATTTAGAGTACAAGCTTAGTTGATCCATTTATGGATTGAAACAAAGCATTGAGTTCGTGGTGCTGGAGTAGTATACTTAATGTCTAGATTTGAGTATTCTGAACTCCTTGTACACTTTCATTTACCTATTAATAACGAACATTCATTTGCTTTTAATTATTGTTAATTAAATTTATGCAAATTATAGTCCTGGATTTTATACGTTGTAGTTAGTATGGTGTTGCATGGGCACACAGAAGATCATACTATCGGTTACTCGTATTTAATCGAACAGATGCTCACGACCTAGATGGACACGGACCAATCCATCGGTATAGTCGTTGTGTGAGAGAGAAAATAATTTATCTTAATTATTTTATCACACTTGTACACTTGGTGTATTGAGCGGATCGATTGAGACTCATCAATTAGGTTTGCTCGGCGATAATTGATTTGAGACTCAGTGTATTTTATTCTTAATCCCCGATATTATTGCGGGTGTGTATATTCAATATAAGTAACTTTGATTTACCAAAGGAATTAACCGATTTAATTATTGGGTTAATTACCGGTTAAGTTGGGTCACTATATTTTATATATGGCATGCCGTGAATGATTGACCGGACAGTGTATCCCGGAAGGGTTGATAATATCCCCGAGATGAGCTCATAAGGATTTATTATGTAAACCTCGCGAGTGGATTTAATTCCGCATAATAAATAAGGTTGAGTGGTACTAGTCTCGGATAAAAGAGATGAATAAATTTATTAAGCAATAAATAAATTTTATTCATGGATATTTATATCTTAAATACACGGAATAAATAATACTACCGGAGAAATATTATTTGGATATAATATGGTTTAATATTGGGAGTGCAATTAATTTATATAGTGGAAAATAAATTAATTAATATTGATAAGGATTAATGGACTTGAGCAATGGGCTCAATTTAATCTTCAATATTGGAAGCCCAATATTCCACCTCCTTTAGATCCCCTACGTAGCCTATAAAAGCACTACATGGCCTTCATAAATCATAAGACAAGATTATCATACTCTATATTCTAGAGAGTTGAAGGAGATCCATAGAGCTTGGAGGATCGTCGCCCACCCGACGTTCAAGCTAGTGCAAGGAATACGTGGGAAGATTCAAAGGTCATCTTGATTTCGTTTCTCCGAACAACGAATCGAAAGGTAAAAATCTAAACGCCCTTGATTTATTCGATTTTGTTTATCGAGAATACCGTAAAACAAAGATCCGAAGCACGAAACCATGAACGGGGACGATCGCGTGGTGGTGGCGAAGCCACCGGACCACGGGCGATCGCCCGGGCTAGGGTTTCGGCGGGGCGACGGGGGCGGAACCCTCGGTTCGACCGAGGGTGTGCGATCGACCACGATGGGTCGATCGCTGGGCACAGGCTGGTGCCGTGCCCAACCCCGCCGTGAAGGCGGGGGCCTCCAGCTGGCGGCGAGTCGCCGGACTCGCCGCGGGGGCTGCCGGAGCAGCCCCACCCCAACCGATCGCCGGCGTGCGATCGGCGATCGCGTGAACACCCCGGCTCGCGGGGGTTCGGCCGGGGGCGGGCTGTGCGTCTTCGGGCGCATGGTCTCCGATGGTCGGACTCCGGCGGATGAGTCGGTGTTCATGTGATCTCCGGCGAAGGTTTTCGTTCGGGTTATTGTTTCCGCAAATTTTAATAGCCCGGGATATCGAATTCCAACAATTGGTATCAGAGCGTGGTTTACGTTCGCGGTATTTTCGATAAAATTGTTCTACCTCTCAGGGTTCCGACTATTATGGCTTAATTTATTATTCGTTTATTTTATTTTGTCATGTATGTTGGATTGATTAAACTCTCGGACATGTCGAGATTCGTTTTTGGTGGTGAATGCTTGTAATAGTAAAAATTCGGGGGTTGACCGAATTTAGGATTTATTATTACGTTCTACTTTTTTCCGGAAAATGTATAGGGTCGATTTCATGTATAGAATCGATACCGGATAGTGTAAAAATTTATTTTGTAATTTATTTTATGTTGGATCGATGCCGAAACGACCGCCGGAGAAGACGCGTGACGAAGGAGATGATCGTGAGGGTGAAGGGACGAGGATCGACCACCCCATGGTCGATCCAAGAGGATCGATCGATCGACCCTTGGAGGGGCCGCCGGCGTCGGTGGCCGGCCACCTCCTAGGTGGGGGTCGATGGTGGCGCGGGGATCCCCACCCCGCGCTATCCCGGTCCGATGATTCTACTTTCCTAATTAGTTCTTTTTTCCTATTTGAGTTTTTCTTTTTTGGAATTCTCATGGATTAGGAAAAGGAATTAATTGGAATTAATTTTATTTCCTTATTCTATTATGGAAGTCTTCTAGAGCATTTCGAGTTCTACTTGGAATAGGATCCTAGAGAATTAATAGAATTGGAAAGGAATAAAAGTTAATTTAGGATTGATTTATTTCCTAATTGATTATTCCTATTTTATGGGAATTTTCATAGCAATGGAAATTAATTAATCTTGGATAGTAGAAGAGTCCCAAGTTATTTTATTTCCTTATTTCATTATGGAAATCATCTAGAATATTCCAAGTGGGTCTTGGATAGATTATTCTAGAGATTTAATGAAGTAGAAAGGGAAAATAAAATAAATAAAAATATTAATAATATTTAATTTTATTTTTGATTTATTCGATTGACTTAATTATTTTTAATTAAGTATCTTTTGGATTTATTAAAAATAAATAGATTTAAATATTGGTAATTAATATTCTCGTCACATGAAGCATTCAAGAACGAAGACTAAAGACTAGAAGATGCGTACGGAGATGGAGTAAAGCCATAATAGTCGGAAAATAATATTCTAGTAATTATTTTGACTATGTGATAATATTATGTGCTTTATTACATGTATGCATGCTATATGTGTTTACTTTCATGCACTAGATAGCGTATCCCTTTATTGTAAAAAGCTAAGTGGGAGAGGGTATGGAAACATACCCATGGTCTCCATTGCTGCTCTCTTGGTGACTTTTATAAACTTTTGAAGTTTATATAGATAAGTTATTGGAGGAGAGTTCTTGTAATTCCTCTTACGAGAAACATTGATTAAGTTCATCAAACAATGCCTAATTTGTCTTTCCAAAACTGACTTCAAGTCGACTCATTCTCACCCCGGGGAGTGGAATGGAGCCAGAGCCACTTGGTCATGTCGAGGACACAAATTAGAGGCAGTCGTACCATTCTTTGATAGATGGATCGATTATCTGCTCGGCTCCCTCATTTATGAGAGATAGGGTTGTTCGCATGGTGAATCACTGGTTAGAAACTTCGAGTTTCACTTATGATTCTCCGCGTCTTGATTTACAAGATTGAATGGATCAAGTAATTGGGAGTCAATTATAAAAATCTCTTAGTGTAGTAAACGTCCACACCACGTGGCTTGCTATGCCGACGGATTTTGGATTAATTGATGTAGACAGTTGTAAGAAATTGTAAAGAGTTGTGAAGTTATCGTAAACGTCCACACCACGTGGCTTGCGGTAATGTAGCGATTCCAAGCAATTTACTTTGGTACTGAGTAATGGTTTACACTTAGATACGCCTTATAGTATTCCTCCCCACGAGGTTCCGCTATAAGCGATGTATGACCAAAGAAAATCTAATTGCTAAATCGTTTGGGTGGGTAAACGTCCACACCACGTGGCTTGCCTTACCTGATGGGATTTTAGATGTGATTAGTGATTTAATGATATTATTTAAGGGAGATAATATCGGATATTAAATTGTTTGTTTGTTTTATGTGCTTATAGGTTAGGAATGACTGTGACCCCACTTTGTGATATACTTAAAGATGAAAACTCACTGGTTCCATATAGTACTGATTGGAAAAAAAATCTGGACACTGTCCAGACTGTTGAGCCTTCTGAATCCACTGATGACCCAACTCATGAGGACATTTGGAATGACCTCAGAATGATGTTGAGACATAGTGTGGAAGCCGGACAAGAAGTGATTGACATACTCTATAAATTCAGTCCTCTTAGAGAATCGCTTAAAAACGATTTGAAAAGAGCTGAACTTATAAGTATGGTCAGAAAATCACAAGCTCTTGTGGCTAAAATGGAAGTGCAAGCAAAGAAGCCCAGTGGTTCCAAACCACGGAATGGGAAGAGCAAGCCGCGAGGCAAGTGCTATCGATGCAAACAGTCTGGGCACTGGAAGTCTGATTGTCCTCTCATCAAAGGTACGAAATTTTCCTTAGTCACCGAAACATTATCAGTGGTGTTATCTACCAGCACCTGGTGTGTAGATACGGGGGCCACTGATCTTGTCTGCAATTCAATGCAGGGGTTCCAGGAAACCCGGAGACTTAGAGAGGGAGAGATCGTGGTCTACATGGGCAATGCCGCGAGGGTGGCGGCTGTTGCAGTGGGAGACGTTCACTTACGCTTCAGTAGTGATAGGATTTTAGTTTTACATAATTGTCTTTATGTACCCAACTTTAGAAAGAATTTAATTTCGGTTTCTAAACTTATTATGAATGGATATTCTGTTTCTTTTGACCACTCCGTGATCATAAGAAGAAACAGTGAGATTATCTGTTCTGGTACATTGGTGGACGATTTGTATGTGCTAAATCCTGAGTCTAACACGATGCAACTAACCGAGAGTAATAACACATCTACGAACACCAATAAGAGAAAGGAACCTTCTAGGATGAATCAATTATACTTGTGGCATCTAAGGCTAGGTCATATAAACTCAAATAGGCTTCAAAGGTTGAAAGCTGATGGTCTAATCAGCGATGTTGAAGGAGAGGACCTTCCAACCTGCGAATCCTGTTTAGAGGGAAAAATGACTAAGCGTCCTTTTTCTGGTAAAGGACGAAGAGCTGAACAAGTGTTGGATTTGATTCACTCTGATGTATGCGGACCTATGTCTACTCAGGCAAGGGGAGGGTACGAGTACTTCATCACTTTCACTGATGATTACTCAAGATATGGATATGTATACCTGATGAGCCGCAAGAGCGAATCCTTTGGCAAGTTCAAAGAATTCAAGGCTCTTGTGGAGAACCTTCGTGGTAAATCCATAAAATGCCTGCGATCTGATCGCGGAGGCGAGTACCTGTCTGGAGAATTCAAGGCATACTTGGCAGAGAATGGGATTGAATCCCAACTGACTTCACCATACACTCCCCAGCAGAATGGTGTGTCAGAAAGAAGGAATAGGACTCTTATGGAAATGGTGCGATCGATGATGAGTTACTCGGACTTACCTATTATGTTCTGGGGACATGCCTTGGAAACAGCGGCGTATATCTTGAATAGGGTTCCAACCAAAACGGTACCAACTACACCCATGGAATTGTGGAGTGGGCGCAAGCCTAACTTGAGACACATTCGGATCTGGGGTTGTCCAGCACATGTGTTGCGACAAGGTGCCGATAAGTTAGAACCTAGATCAGAATTACTGCTGTTTATAGGATACCCAAAAGGAACTAAAGGTGGCATGTTCTATAGTCCTACGGACCAGAAGATCGTTATAAGTACTAACGCTCGGTTCTTAGAGGAAGACTATGTCATGGACCACAAGCCCAAAAGTGACATAATACTTGATGAGTTGAGAGGTAACAAAGAAGACTTAGATACAGCCGAACCGAGTATAGATACACCACTAGAACCTGCACCTACTGTCACTGTTAATACACCGGAACGCCGTCGTAGTGGGAGGGTTGTTAAACAACCAGACCGATGGATTGGACTAGGTGAGTCTTCGGACTCTGGACCTGGAGTTCATGAAATCGATCCCTGGACCTATGATGAGGCGGTACAAGATATAGATGCGCCTTCTTGGAAGAAAGCGATGAGATCCGAAATTGAATCTATGGATTCTAATAAAGTCTGGGATCTTGTAGAACCACCAAGCGGCGTAAAGCCAATTGGGTGTAAATGGGTCTACAAGAGAAAGAGAGGATCTGACGGAAAGGTTGAAACCTTTAAAGCTCGGCTTGTTGCGAAAGGATATACTCAGAAAGAGGGAATCGATTATGAGGAGACCTTCTCGCCGGTAGCCAAGATAAAGTCGATCCGGATTCTCTTATCCATAGCAGCTCATATGGATTATGAGGTGTGGCAAATGGATGTCAAGACAGCTTTCCTAAATGGAAGTCTTGACGAGACGATTTATATGAAACAACCAGAAGGATTCATTGCTAAGGGGCGAGATCATCTAGTGTGCAAGCTTAATCGATCCATTTATGGATTGAAACAAGCCTCGAGATCGTGGAACCTGCGGTTTGACGAAGTAGTCCAATCTTTTGGATTTAGTCAAAGCATGGACGAATCGTGTGTGTATTGGAAACGTGATGGGAAGAAGGTGGTGTTTCTCGTGCTTTATGTAGACGACATTCTTCTCATTGGCAACAGTGTGAAAATGTTATCAGACATAAAGGGATGGTTATCTAGACAATTCGATATGAAAGATTTGGGAGAAGTCGGGCATGTTCTAGGGATCAAGGTTATAAGGGATCGCCGGAATAGAACATTGTACCTATCCCAGCAATCTTACATAGACACGATTCTGGCTCGTTTTAACATGCAAGATTCCAAGAAGGGTGAACTACCCTTCAGTAAAGGAACTTATCTTTCTAAGGAAATGTGTCCTCGGACACAAAAGGAGAAAGATGAAATGAAAGCAGTTCCCTACGCTTCGGCTGTGGGAAGCTTAATGTATGCAATGTTATGTACGAGGCCTGATATCTGCTATGCGGTTGGCGTAGTAGCGAGATATCAGAGTAACCCTGGAAAGGCTCATTGGACTGCCGTAAAGAGCATTTTCAAGTATTTGCGAAATACTAGGGATTATGTTCTGAGTTACGGAGCAGACAATCTGATTCCTTTGGGTTATACGGATTCGGATTTCCAAGCTGATAAGGACCGGCGAAAGTCGACATCAGGCTATGTGTACACTTTGGGAGGTGGAGCCGTATCATGGAGGAGTGTTAAGCAAAAGTGCATTTCAGACTCTACCATGGAAGCTGAATATGTTGCAGCCTCAGAGGCAGCGAAAGAGTCAGTTTGGTTCCTTAATTTCCTCCAGGACTTAGATGTGATTCCGAGTTTGCCCAGAGCTATGACAATTTATTGTGATAATAGCGGTGCAGTGGCAAACAGTAAGGAACCACGGTCCCATAGTGCCACGAAACACATAGAGCGCAAGTACCACCTGATTCGAGTCATCGTCAAGAGGGGCGATGCGATAGTCACCAAGATAGCTTCGTAGGACAACCTAGCGGACCCTTTCACCAAGATACTTCCTAAGGAAGTATATTTCAAGCACTTGGAGGGTTTGGGAGTCAGAAGTTTGGAGGACAAGACTAGACCTTAGTATAAGTGGGAGATTGCTGGAGTAGTATACTTAATGTCTAGATTTGAGTATTCTGAACTCCTTGTACACTTTCATTTACCTATTAATAACGAACATTCATTTGCTTTTAATTATTGTTAATTAAATTTATGCAAATTATAGTCCTGGATTTTATTCGTTGTAGTTAGTATGGTGTTGCATGGGCACACAGAAGATCATACTATCGGTTACTCGTATTTAATCGAACAGATGCTCACGACCTAGATGGACACGGACCAATCCATCGGTATAGTCGTTGTGTGAGAGAGAAAATAATTTATCTTAATTATTTTATCACACTTGTACACTTGGTGTATTGAGCGGATCGATTGAGACTCATCAATTAGGTTTGCTCGGCGATAATTGATTTGAGACTCAGTGTATTTTATTCTTAATCCCCGATATTGTTGCGGGTGTGTATATTCAATATAAGTAACTTTGATTTACCAAAGGAATTAACCGATTTAATTATTGGGTTAATTACCGGTTAAGTTGGGTCACTATATTTTATATATGGCATGCCGTGAATGATTGACCGGACAGTGTATCCCGGAAGGGTTGATAATATCCCCGAGATGAGCTCATAAGGATTTATTATGTAAACCTCGCGAGTGGATTTAATTCCGCATAATAAATAAGGTTGAGTGGTACTAGTCTCGAATAAAAGAGATGAATAAATTTATTAAGCAATAAATAAATTTTATTCATGGATATTTATATCTTAAATACACGGAATAAATAATACTACCGGAGAAATATTATTTGGATATAATATGGTTTAATATTGAGAGTGCAATTAATTTATATAGTGGAAAATAAATTAATTAATATTGATAAGGATTAATGGACTTGAGCAGTGGGCTCAATTTAATCTTCAATATTGGAAGCCCAATATTCCACCTCCTTTAGATCCCCTACGTAGCCTATAAAAGCACTACATGGCCTTCATAAATCATAAGACAAGATTATCATACTTGATATTCTAGAGAGTTGAAGGAGATCCATAGAGCTTGGAGGATCGTCGCCCACCCGACGTTCAAGCTAGTGTAAGGAATACGTGGGAAGATTCAAAGGTCATCTTGATTTTGTTGGAGTTGTGTACTTAATGTCTAGATTTAAGTAACGGTAAACTCCCGATCATAGCATTTAATCTATTTAATTAATAAACAATTATTTGCATTTAATTATATGCAAATCATGGTTCTGGATTTTATACGTTGTAGTTAGTATGGTGCTGCATGGGCGCACAGAAGATCATACTATCGGTTACTCGTATTTAATCGAACAGTTGCTCACGGCCTAGATGGACACGAACTAATCCATTGGTATAGTCGTTGTGTGAGAGAGAAAATAATTTATCTTAATTATTTTATCACACTTGTACACTTGGTGTATTGGGCGGATCGATTGAGACTCATCAATTAGGATTGCTCGGCGATAATTGATTTGAGACTCGGAGTATTTTATTCTTAATCCCTGAAATAATTGCGGGTGTGTATATTTAATATAAGTGACTTTGATTTACCAAAGGAATTAACCGGTTTTGATAATTGGGTTAATTACCGGTTAAGTTGGGTCACTATATTTTATATATGGCATGCCGTGAATTCTTGAAGGAGCAGTGTATCCCGTAAGGGTTGATAATATCCCCGAGATGAGTTCATAAGGAATTATTGTGTAAACCTCATGAGTGGATTCGTTCCGCACAATAATTAAGGTTGAATGGTACTAGTCTCGGATTCAAGAGATGAATATAATTTATTAAGCAATAAATAAATTTATTCATGGATATTTAAATCTTAAATACACGGAATAAATAATACTAAGATGGAGAAATATTATTTGATATAATATGGAATAATATTGGGAGTGCAATTTTATTTATATAGTGGAAAATAAATAAAATTAATATTGATAAGAATTAATAGATTTGGGTTGGACCCAATTTAATTTTCAATATTGAAGCCCAATATTTATTCTCCTTATGATCCCCTTCGTAGCCTATATAAGCACTACATGGTCTTCACTTTTCATTAACCTACGTTACGCCAATCATAAAGTTCTGAGAGTGAGGAAGATCCATAGGAATCCGATAGATCGTCGCCCACACGACGTTCGGACGAGGTGCAAGGAATACGCGGGAAGATCACGAGGTCGTCAACCGAATTCGTTTCTCCGTACAACGATTCGAGGTAATAATCGAGAACCCCCTTCTATGATTATTTGTACGTTTAATAATTGTGATATATACATGAACGACGCGATCCGGGAAAACGACGATCATCGCGGACGGGGATTCGAGATCCCCGGCGAAGATCGAAGGGGGCGGTCGAAACCCTAGGGTTTGACCGCCCGGCGCGCGCGACGAGGGGCGAAGCCCCGGCTGGATGCCGGGGCATGCGATCGACTCCGGTCGATCGCTGGGGTACCACGGGCTGGTGCCGTGGCGGACCCCAGCCGCCCTCGACGGCGGCGTGCGCTCGAAGGGGGCCCCGGCTGAAGCCGGGGCGAGCGATCGACTCGGAAGTCGATCGCTAGGGCAGCCGCGGCTAGGCCGCGGCGGGTCAGCTGGGCTGACCGCCCTCCCCTCGATGGCGGAGGCGGTGAGTCGCCGGACTCACCGCCAGGGGCTGTTCCGAACAGCCCCGCGGGGATGCCTCGCATCCCCGGCGATCGCCATGCACGGCGATCGCGAGCCCGGGCGTGGGCGTGGCTAGGGTTTAGTCGCGGGTTCTCCCGCGGCGACGCCTTGGTCATGCTCTAGCTCGTCCGTGGTTCGCGTTCGTAGATCCGACTCGTGGGAGAAAATCGGCTGGGGGCGGGCTGCGTGTCTTCGGATGCGTAGTCTCCAAAGGTCAGACTCCTACGGATGAGTTGGTGTTCGTGCGGTCTCCGGCGAGAGGGTTTTTGATCGGGTTATCGGTTCCGCAATTTTGATAGCCCGGGACATCGAATCCCATCAAATGGTATCAGAGCGTTCGGTTTCGTGTTCATGTATATGTTCAATTATTGTTCTACCTTGCAGGATTTCCGGCTATCATGGTTGGATTTAATTAATTGTTTTTTAATTAATTATCATGATTATTAAACTCTCGGACATGTCGAGATTCGTTTTGTGTGGTTGAATGTTTGTAATAGTAAAAATTCGGGGGTTGACCGAATTTAGGATTTATTATTACGCACTTTATTTTCCGGGAAATGTATAGGGTCGATTTCATGTATAGAATCGATACCGGAATTGTAATTTAAATTTTGTAATTTTAATTACGTTGGTTCGATGTTGAGACGATCGCCGGAAGACGAAGAAGTGACGAGAAGACAAGGGCTTGGGATCGATCACATGGTGGTGATCGACCCATGGCCTAGCCGGTGGTGGCTAGGCGGCGGCGGCGCTCCTCCCGAGTGGCCGGCCGATCCATCATCGTGGGGATGGCGTGGGATCTCCTAATCCCGTGCTATTCCTACAAAAATCTACTTTCCCAATTAATTCGGATTTTTCCTATTTGAGTTATTTCCTTTTTGGAAACTCTCATGGATTAGGAAAAGAATTAATTTAAATTAATTTTATTTTCTATTGTTTTATTTCCTTCATGGAAATATTCATAGATTAGAAATTTAATTAATTTAGTACTAAATTTATTTTTTCCTATTTGATTATTCCTACTCATGGGAATATTCATGGATTAGGAATAAAAATAAATTTGAAAAGTAGTAGTCCTAATTTATTTATTTTATTTCCTTGTTCTATTATAGATATCTTCTAGAATATTCCAAGTTTTACTTGGATAGATTATTCTAAAGATTTAATAAGAACTAGATAGGAAAATAAATAAATAAAAATATTAATAATATTTAATTTTATTTTTGATATATTCGATTGACTTAATTTTCGAATTAAGTAACTTTTGGATTAATTGAAAATAAATAGATTTAAATATTAGAGATTAATATTCTCGTCACATGGAGCATTCAAGAAACGAAGACTGAAGACTAGAAGATGCATATGAAGATAAAGCCATGATAGTCGGGAAAAAATAATTTCTCTAGCATTATTTTTGACTATGTGCTATGTGCTTTATTGCTTTCATGCATGCTTATGTGTTTAATTATGCATTAGATAGCGTATCCCTTTATTATAAAAAGCTAAGTGGGAGAGGGGATGGAAACATTCCCATGGTCTCCATTACTGTTCTCTTGGTGACTCTTATGGATTTTTGAAGTTCGTATAGATGCGTCATTGGAGGAGAATTCTTGTAATTCCTCTTACAAGAAACATTGATCAAGTTTATCAAACAATGCCTAATTTGTCTTTCTGAAACTGACTTCAAGTCGACTCATTCTCACCCCGGGGAGTGGAATGGAGCCAGAGCCACTTGGTCATGTGGAGGACACAAATTAGAGACTTCCGTGCCATTCTTTGATAGATGGGTCGCTTGTCTGCTCGGCTCCCTCATTTATGAGAGATAGGGTCGTTCGCATGGTGAATCACTGGTTAGAAACTTCGAGTTTCACTTATGATTCTCCACGTCTTGATTTATGAGATTAAATGGATCAAGTAATTGGGAGTCAATTATAAAAGTCTCTTAGTGTAGTAAACGTCCACACCACGTGGCTTGCTGCACTGACGGATTTTGGATTAATTGATGTAGACAGTTGTAAGGAATTGTGAAGAATTGTGAAGTTGTCGTAAACGTCCACACCACGTGGCTTGCGGTAATGTAGCAATTCCAAGCGATTCACTTTGGTGCTGAGTAATGGTTTACACTTAGATACGCCTTATAGTATTCCTCCCCACGAGGTTCCGCTATAAGCGATGTATGACCAAAGAAAATCTAATTGCTAAATCATTTGGGTGGGTAAACGTCCACACCACGTGGCTTGCCTTACCTGATGGGATTTTAGATGTGATTAGTAATTTAATGATATTATTTAAGGGAGATAATATCGGATATTAAATTAATTGTTTGTTTAAATGTGCTTATAGGTTTAGAGAATAGCTATGAACCCACTTTCTATGATACTCAAGGAGCATAAGCTCACTGGCACCAACTATATTGATTGGAAGAGAAATTTAGACATTGTCCTAACTTCGGAAGAGTACAAGTATGTACTCCATGAAGTGTGCCCTGCCGAGCCCACGGCTGCCTCAACTGATGAGGAGAAACTGGCATATCGGAAGTGGAAAAAGGCTGATGAAATGGCTAGGTGTTATATTTTGGCTTCCATGTCAAATGTACTCCAAACCCAACATGAGCCAATGGACACTGCCTATGATATGATGTTTAACCTCAAGGAGATGTTTGGGGAGCGAGATCGTGCGGCTAGGCAAGAAGCCATGAGAGTCCTTATGTCGACTACTCAATCTGAAGGAACGCCCGTAGGGGAGCACGTTCTTAAGATGATGAGTTTGTTGAATGAACTTGAGGTCCTAGGAGCTTCTATTGATGCTGAGACGCAAGTCGACATCATACTCCAGTCTCTGGCCCCTAGTTTTGAGCAGTTTCGTATGAGCTATAATATGGGTAAACTATCTTATACTCTTGCGCAACTCCTGACTGAACTGAAGGCGGCAGAGGGGATCTACAAGAAGGGCAAGTCTCAAGCGCTTGTAGCTACCAAGTCCAAAGGCTTTAAGCCTGGTGGAGGTAGGGGCAAGAAAAGGAAGCAAGCCTGGAAACCCAGTGGTGTCAAGAGGACTGCACCACAAGTGGGGGCTGCAAAGCCAAAGGGTAAATGCTTCCGATGCAACAAGATGGGACACTGGAAGTCTGAATGTCCTCTCAGAGGTACGAATCCTTCTTTAGTCGTAAAAACATAGTCAGCGGTATTATCTACCAGAATTCTGGTGTGTAGATATGGAACCACTGACGGTATGTGCATTTCTTTAAATGCAGGGGTTCCAGAAAACCCGGCGACTTAGAGAAGAAGAATTCGAGTCTACATGGGCGAAGCTGTTGGGGTAGCAGCGGTTGCAGTGGAAGACATTTATCTGTTTTAAGTTTTCATTTCAGTTATTGCTTATGTACCCCTTTATTTTGAAAAAGAACTTCGTTCTGTTTTTCTTTATTAATGGATATTTTATTTCTTTAATCATTGGATGGTTTGGATAAGAAATAATGGTGATATTCATTATGGTACATTAGATAGCAATATGTGAATGATGAATCCTTAGTCTACCACGATGCAACAAACCGTTGTATATAACTTGTTTTACTTATTAGATATTTCTTTATCATTATACTTATGAAATCTTATACTTAGTAGTATTTTCAAATAAAATTCATATGGTCGAAATTGATTTGATCAATTATAGTTGAAGGAATGGACCTTCCGACCTAAGGATTGAATTTGGAGGATAATACGTCTAAGCAAACCTTTCTGGAAAAAGGATAGAATTCAGAAGAGTATTGGAAATGATTAGATATGCAGACATATGTGTATATAAGAGAGGTATGAGTAATTCTTTCAAAGAATACTCAGTGATGGATTAGAATGCTTGATGTGCCATAAAAGCAAAGTGTTTTGACTTGTCAATGGACACAAAGCTATTATGGGGAACCATCAAAGTATATCCATTAGAAGCCTGCGACTCGGTCGCGGAGGCCATCACCTATCTAGATAACACATAGCATAATCAAAGATTGGGATTAATTCCCAAAGAGACATGCCGTGCACTTACGTGTAGAGATGGTGCGTTGTAAAGAAATATAAATCTAATAGTAAGAGAACAAGTTGTTCGGGACTACCTATGTTCTATGGATATTCCTGGACACAACAACATATTCAATATGGTTGTAGGATATCCTAGATGAACGAAGTATTATGTGTTCTATAGTACTTTGAACCAGAGGGACGTCTCGTCCGGTTCATAGAGGAAAAACTATTAGATGAACTACAATGCCCTAATTGACAAAATACTTTAAAATGAGGAAAGAGAAAGACTGAGAACCAGCCTGACCGAGTAGTAGTACACCACTAACTGCACCTAATGTTGTTGCTGTTACACACCGGGACGCCATTGCAGTGGGAGGTTGTTGAGCAACTAGAGATATTCATAAGACTGGATGAGTTTTGAACTCTGGATCCAGTATACATGAAATCGATCCCTAGGTCTGCATAGGGTTTAGCGAAGAAGGTGTGTTAGAGACGTGACGGAAACAAAGGTGGTGTTTCTCGGAGATTTTATGTAGATAACATTTTATCATTGGCGACAATGTAAAAGTGTTGTCAGACATAAAATAGAGGTTGTCTAAATAAATCGAGATATAAGATTGAGAAGAAGTTAGAGCATGTTCTTAAGATCTTATGATCTAGAGATAAGAACATTGTACTTCTCCTAGACATCTTATACGATTAAGGTTTGTTTTAAACATGCATACTTCTGAGAAAGGTTATTGCCTTTCGAGAACAGAATTCATCTATCTAAGGTATGTGTCTTGAACACATGAAGGAGATAGATATAGACAAAGCAGTTCCCAACACTTCGAGTGTAAAGGGCTTTGTAGATGCAATGTTGTAAAACAAGAACCTGATATCAACTATGCGGTTTGCGTAGTGGGAGGATATCAAAGTAATCTGGATAAGAGATGTTCGAATGCTGCAAGAGTACTTTCATAGTACCGGCTTGAGCAAGACGAAATCTTCTTAGATTACAGATTCTCAGATCCAAAAATCAGAGAAGGACCAGTGAAAGTCGATATCAGGCTATGTGTTCACTTTTAGAAAGAGGTGGAACCATGAAATGAAAGAGTGATAAGCAGGATGCTTCTCAGACTCTCTCATGACCGAATGGCAGCCTCAGAGGCAGCGGAAGTTTTGGTTAGGTTCCGGGATAACCTCTTGACTTGGATATGACTCTTAGTTTACCAAAGGCTATTAGATAGCGGTGCACGGTGAACTAGAAAAGGTCATAAGTCAAAAGTGATGTTAACACATAGAGCAAGTACCACCTGATACGAGTCATCGTCAGGGAGACGACGTAGTAGTCACCAAGATAACTTCAGAGCGGCAACCTAGATTGCTCACTCACATAGTACTTCTCGGAAGTACACTTTAAAGCACGTGATGAGTATGGGAACCGGGAGTTTGGAGGAAATGACTAGACCTTAGTACAAGTGGGAGATTGTTGGAGTTGTGTACTTAATGTCTAGATTTAAGTAACGGTAAACTCCCGATCATAGCATTTAATCTATTTAATTAATAAACAATTATTTGCATTTAATTATATGCAAATCATGGTTCTGGATTTTATACGTTGTAGTTAGTATGGTGCTGCATGGGCGCACAGAAGATCATACTATCGGTTACTCGTATTTAATCGAACAGTTGCTCACGGCCTAGATGGACACGAACTAATCCATTGGTATAGTCGTTGTGTGAGAGAGAAAATAATTTATCTTAATTATTTTATCACACTTGTACACTTGGTGTATTGGGCGGATCGATTGAGACTCATCAATTAGGATTGCTCGGCGATAATTGATTTGAGACTCGGAGTATTTTATTCTTAATCCCTGAAATAATTGCGGGTGTGTATATTTAATATAAGTGACTTTGATTTACCAAAGGAATTAACCGGTTTTGATAATTGGGTTAATTACCGGTTAAGTTGGGTCACTATATTTTATATATGGCATGCCGTGAATTCTTGAAGGAGCAGTGTATCCCGTAAGGGTTGATAATATCCCCGAGATGAGTTCATAAGGAATTATTGTGTAAACCTCATGAGTGGATTCGTTCCGCACAATAATTAAGGTTGAATGGTACTAGTCTCGGATTCAAGAGATGAATATAATTTATTAAGCAATAAATAAATTTATTCATGGATATTTAAATCTTAAATACACGGAATAAATAATACTAAGATGGAGAAATATTATTTGATATAATATGGAATAATATTGGGAGTGCAATTTTATTTATATAGTGGAAAATAAATAAAATTAATATTGATAAGAATTAATAGATTTGGGTTGGACCCAATTTAATTTTCAATATTGAAGCCCAATATTTATTCTCCTTATGATCCCCTTCGTAGCCTATATAAGCACTACATGGTCTTCACTTTTCATTAACCTACGTTACGCCAATCATAAAGTTCTGAGAGTGAGGAAGATCCATAGGAATCCGATAGATCGTCGCCCACACGACGTTCGGACGAGGTGCAAGGAATACGCGGGAAGATCACGAGGTCGTCAACCGAATTCGTTTCTCCGTACAACGATTCGAGGTAATAATCGAGAACCCCCTTCTATGATTATTTGTACGTTTAATAATTGTGATATATACATGAACGACGCGATCCGGGAAAACGACGATCATCGCGGACGGGGATTCGAGATCCCCGGCGAAGATCGAAGGGGGCGGTCGAAACCCTAGGGTTTGACCGCCCGGCGCGCGCGACGAGGGGCGAAGCCCCGGCTGGATGCCGGGGCATGCGATCGACTCCGGTCGATCGCTGGGGTGCCACGGGCTGGTGCCGTGGCGGACCCCAGCCGCCCTCGACGGCGGCGTGCGCTCGAAGGGGGCCCCGGCTGAAGCCGGGGCGAGCGATCGACTCGGAAGTCGATCGCTAGGGCAGCCGCGGCTAGGCCGCGGCGGGTCAGCTGGGCTGACCGCCCTCCCCTCGATGGCGGAGGCGGTGAGTCGCCGGACTCACCGCCAGGGGCTGTTCCGAACAGCCCCGCGGGGATGCCTCGCATCCCCGGCGATCGCCATGCACGGCGATCGCGAGCCCGGGCGTGGGCGTGGCTAGGGTTTAGTCGCGGGTTCTCCCGCGGCGACGCCTTGGTCATGCTCTAGCTCGTCCGTGGTTCGCGTTCGTAGATCCGACTCGTGGGAGAAAATCGGCTGGGGGCGGGCTGCGTGTCTTCGGATGCGTAGTCTCCAAAGGTCAGACTCCTACGGATGAGTTGGTGTTCGTGCGGTCTCCGGCGAGAGGGTTTTTGATCGGGTTATCGGTTCCGCAATTTTGATAGCCCGGGACATCGAATCCCATCAGATTTCGTTTCTCCGAACAACGAATCGAAAGGTAAAAATCTAAACGCCCTTGATTTATTCGATTTTGTTTATCGAGAATACCGTAGAACAAAGATCCGAAGCACGAAACCATGAACGGGGACGATCGCGTGGTGGTGGCGAAGCCACCGGACCACGGGCGATCGCCCGGGCTAGGGTTTCGGCGGGGCGATGGGGGGCGGAACCCTCGGTTCGACCGAGGGTGTGCGATCGACCACGATGGGTCGATCGCTGGGCACGGGCTGGTGCCGTGCCCAACCCCGCCGTGAAGGCGGGGGCCTCCAGCTGGCGGCGAGTCGCCGGACTCGCCGCGGGGGCTGCCGGAGCAGCCCCACCCCAACCGATCGCCGGCGTGCGATCGACGATCGCGTGAACACCCCGGCTCGCGGGGGTTCGGCCGGGGGCGGGCTGTGCGTCTTCGGGCGCATGGTCTCCGATGGTCGGACTCCGGCGGATGAGTCGGTGTTCATGTGATCTCCGGCGAAGGTTTTCGTTCGGGTTATTGTTTCCGCAAATTTTAATAGCCCGGGATATCGAATTCCAACACGTGGTACTTGCAAATTGATGAGATAGTCCATTTTATGGATTCATCAAAAGCATAGACGAATCGTGTGTATTGGAAACGTGATGGAAAACAAGGTGGTGTTTCTCGGAGGTTTTATGTAGATAACATTTTATCATTGGTAACAATGTAAAGATGTTGTCAGACATAAAATGGTGGTTGTCTAGATAAATCATTATGAAAGATATAGGAAAAAGTTGGACATGTTCTTGAGATCTTGGATCTCTAGGAATGAACATTGTACTTCTCCTGGACATCTTACATATATGATTATGGTTCGTTTTAACATGCAAGATTCCGAGAAAGGTTCGTTACCTTTCGGAGACGGAATGCATCTATCTAAGGATATGTGTTTTGGAACACAACAGGAGATAGAAGCAATGAAAGCAGTTTCCTACACTTTTAGTGTGGAAAGCTTAATAAATGCATTGTTGAAAACAAGAACCTGATATCGGCTATGCGGTTAGCGTAGTGGGAGGATATCAAGGTAATCCTGGAAAGGAATGTTCGACTGCTGTAAAAGTACTTTCGAAGTACTGTTCTAGACTACGAAGCAGACGAGAATTTCCTTTGGAATACATTCTCTTAGATTTCTAATCAAATGAGGACCGGTGTAAGTCGATATCAGGCTATGTGTTTCACTATTGAAGGAGAAGGAGTTTTAACATGGAAGAGTGATAAGCACGATGCTTTTCGGACTCTGCCATGGGTAACCAAATAGCGGCCTCAGAGGCAGCGGAAGTTTTGGTATAACTCCGGGATAATCTTTGGGACTTAGAGGTGATTCTTAATTTTCCAAAAGGCTATGGGTATAGCGGTGCGATGGCAAATGGTAAGAAATCACAAGTCCATAAGTGTAAGATAACACATAGTGCAAGTACCACCTGATACGAGTCATCGTCGAGGGAGACGACGCTGTAGTCACCAAGATAACTTCAGAGCGGCAACCTAGAGTGCTCATTCACATAGTACTTCTTGGAAGTACAACTTAAGCACGTGATGAGTATGGGAGTCGGGAGTTTGGAGGAAATGACTAGACCTTAGTACAAGTGGGAGATTGTTGGAGTTGTGTACTTAATGTCTAGATTTAAGTAACGGTAAACTCCCGATCATAGCATTTAATCTATTTAATTAATAAACAATTATTTGCATTTAATTATATGCAAATCATGGTTCTGGATTTTATACGTTGTAGTTAGTATGGTGCTGCATGGGCACACAGAAGATCATACTAT
Source organism: Euphrasia confusa (assembly GCA_954870475.1). Taxonomy (NCBI): domain Eukaryota; kingdom Viridiplantae; phylum Streptophyta; class Magnoliopsida; order Lamiales; family Orobanchaceae; genus Euphrasia; species Euphrasia confusa. Next base: position 16,129,651 of record OX940957.1, on the reverse strand, counting down.
CGGTTACTCGTATTTAATCGAACAGTTGCTCACGACCTAGATGGACACGGACCAATCCATCGGTATAGTCGTTGTGTGAGAGAGAAAATAATTTATCTTAATTATTTTATCACACTTGTACACTTGGTGTATTGAGCGGATCGTTGAGATTCATCGATTAGGATTGCCGGCGATAATCGATTCGAGTCTCAGTGTATTTTATTCTTAATCCCCGAAACTATTGCGGGTGTGTATATTCAATATAAGTGACTTTGATTTACCAAAGGAATTAACCGATTTAATTATTGGGCTAATTACCGGTTAAGTTGGGTCACTATATTTTATATATGACATGCCGTGAATACTTGACGGGAAAGTGTATCCCGGAAGGGTTGATAATATCCCCGAGATGAGTTCATAAGAAATTATTTTGTAAACCCTGCAGGTGGATTCGTTCCGCATAATAATTAAGGTTGAATGGTACTAGTCTCGGATATAAGAGATGAATAAATTAATTAGCAATAAATTAATTTTATTCATGGATATTTATATCTTAAATACACGGAATAAATAATACTACCGGAGAAATATTATTTGATATAATATGGTTTAATATTGGGAGTGCAATTAATTTTATATAGTGGAAAATAGAATTAATTAATATTGATAAGGATTAATGGACTTGAGCATTGGGCTCAATTTAATCTTCAATATTGGAAGCCCAATATTCCAGCTCCTTAAGATCCCCTACGTAGCCTATAAAAGCACTACATGGTCTTCTCTATTCTCATAACTTGAAGATCACAATTCTAGAGAGAGAAAGTAGAGAGGGAGATCCATGGAGTTCGGTAGATCGTCGCCCACACGACGTCCGGGCTAGTGCAAGGAATACGTGGGAAGATCTCAAGGTCATCAAATTGAGTTCTACGTTTTTCCGAACAACGAGAACGAGGTAAATCGTAAAACCCTCTTTATGATTTTATCGTTTAATTATCGTAAAAATATCGTGAACCAAGATCCGAGAACTCGACCTTTGTCGAGGTTGAACCGGGCGATGGTGATCGAAGATCACCGGACCGCCGGCGGCTCAACGGCTCGAACAAGAGAGGGTCGAGATGGGCGAGCCTCGGCTGGACGCCGAGACTTGATCGAGGGCGAGCTCGATCACCCACGCACCTCCGGCGGGCTGCTGGAGCAGCCCCGCTCACGCGGCTGGACCGCCGCTCGAGCGGCGGTGGCTGGTGGTGATCGCAAGCCACGGTTCGCCGTGGCTGGTCGTGCGATCACCGGGGGCAGCTGGGCGTGCATAAGGGGCTGCCAAGGGCAGCCCTAGGCGGCTGCCAAAGACAGCCGCGAGCCCTACGTGAGGGCTCGACCGAACAGCCCGGGCTATCCCCGTGGTTAGGGTTTGGTTGAGTCCGGCTTCGTGGTGGTTCGTGGCGAGATGTTCCGGCAACCGGGAGTCGATTGGAGTTGTTATTCCGCAATTCGACAACTCCGGATATTCGATCTCCAAAGGATTTCGGTCGGAATTAATTAGATAATTTATTTATTTAAATTTATTAATTCCGGGATATCGATTTCCAACACGGTTAGCGTAGTGGGAGGATATCAAGGTAATCCTGGAAAGGAATGTTCGACTGCTGTAAAAGTACTTTCGAAGTACTGTTCTAGACTACGAAGCAGACAAGCATTTCCTTTGGATTACATTCTCTTAGATTTCTAATCAAATGAGGACCGGTGTAAGTCGATATCAGGCTATGTGTTTCACTATTGAAGGAGAAGGAGTTTTAACATGGAAGAGTGATAAGCACGATGCTTTTCGGACTCTGCCATGGGTAACCAAATAGCGGCCTCAGAGGCAGCGGAAGTTTTGGTATAACTCCGGGATAATCTCTGGGACTTAGAGGTGATTCTTAATTTGCCAAAAGGCTATGTGTATAGCGGTGCGATGGCAAATGGTAAGAAATCACAAGTCCATAAGTGTAAGATAACACATAGTGCAAGTACCACCTGATACGAGTCATCGTCGAGGGAGACGACACTGTAGTCACCAAGATAACTTCAGAGCGGCAACCTAGAGTGCTCATTCACATAGTACTTCTTGGAAGTACAACTTAAGCACGTGATGAGTATGGGAGTCGGGAGTTTGGAGGAAATGACTAGACCTTAGTACAAGTGGGAGATTGTTGGAGTTGTGTACTTAATGTCTAGATTTAAGTAACGTAAACTCACGATCCATTGCCACTAATCTATTTAATTAAATAAACAATTATTTGCGTTTAATTATTTATAATTAAATATATGCAAATTATAGTCCTGGATTCTATACGTTGTAGTTAGTATGGTGTGTCGGGCCCACACAGAAGATCATACTATCGGTTACTCGTATTTAATCGAACAGTTGCTCACGACCTAGATGGACACGGACCAATCCATCGGTATAGTCGTTGTGTGAGAGAGAAAATAATTTATCTTAATTATTTTATCACACTTGTACACTTGGTGTATTGAGCGGATCGTTGAGATTCATCGATTAGGATTGCCGGCGATAATCGATTCGAGTCTCAGTGTATTTTATTCTTAATCCCCGAAACTATTGCGGGTGTGTATATTCAATATAAGTGACTTTGATTTACCAAAGGAATTAACCGATTTAATTATTGGGTTAATTACCGGTTAAGTTGGGTCACTATATTTTATATATGACATGCCGTGAATACTTGACGGGAAAGTGTATCCCGGAAGGGTTGATAATATCCCCGAGATGAGTTCATAAGGAATTATTATGTAAACCCTGCAGGTGGATTCGTTCCTCATAATAATTAAGGTTGAATGGTACTAGTCTCGGATATAAGAGATGAATAAATTAATTAGCAATAAATTAATTTTATTCATGGATATTTATATCTTAAATACACGGAATAAATAATACTACCGGAGAAATATTATTTGATATAATATGGTTTAATATTGGGAGTGCAATTAATTTTATATAGTGGAAAATAGAATTAATTAATATTGATAAGGATTAATGGACTTGAGCATTGGGCTCAATTTAATCTTCAATATTGGAAGCCCAATATTCCACCTCCTTAAGATCCCCTACGTAGCCTATAAAAGCACTACATGGTCTTCTCTATTCTCACAACTTGAAGATCACAATTCTAGAGAGAGAAAGTAGAGAGGAGGATCCATGGAGTTCGGTAGATCGTCGCCCACACGACGTCCGAGCTAGTGCAAGGAATACGTCGGAAGATCTCAAGGTCGTCAAATTGAGTTCTTCGTTTTTCCGAACAACGAGAACAAGGTAAATCGTAAAACTCTCTTTATGATTTTATCGTTTAATTATCGTAAAAATATCGTGAACCAAGATCCGATGAACAACCCTTATCAGGGTGTGGAGCGATGTGGAGCGGCGAATGCTCCACACGACTGCTCCACACGTGTATTGATCGACCGATGTGGAGCACTGACTGCTCCACACGGGATGTGGAACGCTGCTCCACACGGGGTGTGGAGCGCTGTTCGCACGGGCTGCTCCACACGGGGTGTGGAGCGCTGATTATGGGTTGTTCCACATGGGATGTGGAGCGATTGTTCATGGATGCTCCACATGGGATGTGGAGCACTGCTCCATTGGGACTGCTCCACACGTCCGCCCCAGATGTGGAGCGCTTTCTCCACGGGGTCGGTCCAGCTGTGGAGCGCGGGATTTCGATTGGGTTGTCGGTTCCGCAATTTTGACAATCCGGATATTCGATCTCCAAAGGATTTCGGTCGGAATTAATTAGATAATTTATTTATTTAAATTTATTAATTCCGGGATATCGATTTCCAACAATATCATCTCAGATTTCATGGCACCATGCCAATTTTCAGTAGCTGGACTCGTCATAGCTTGGAATTAGGTCGAAGGTTCACCACTTTCCAAAAGCATGAATTCATATCTCTCATTGGTCACAATATCTAAGTATTTGAATAATAGAGATAGATTTATTCCTTTCGGACCTACGAGGGCTGGTATGGCTTCCAAAACCATAAGAATACTCTCAACCTAGTCTTGAGTATTCATCATTGGTTGTTTCACTTGAACCTCGTTCAAGACAACCGAGCTCCCACTGAATTTCTAGGAAAGATAACTCTTTTCAAGAAAATCACTATCTCGAGCAACAAAATATTGTTCTCAGATAGATCGTAGAAGTTGTACCCTCGAGTTTCTTATGGATACCATAAAAAACTTTTATCCCATTTGAGTTCAAGCTCTATAGAGATAAATCTCGTCAGAGAAGCTTTTAGAACCTCAAATTTGGATGAAAACAATTTAGGGACCCTCCCTTTCCATACCTAGTATGATGTCTTATCAACAGCTTTTGACAACGTCCTATTCAGTGTATAAGTTGAAGTCAAGAATTGTGTGTTCCCAAAAGAGACCAGTAGTTCATTTAGACCTCTCATCGAATGGTCGAACTATATCTAATATAGTTTGTTTTCTCTTTTCCGAAACATAACCTTCATGTGCTTGTGAACTGATAGGTTCCACATACATCAGTATGGATCATCCCTAATTAATCACTCACATGTTCTCCTTTCTCCAAGAAAGATGACATTGTTATCTTTGTCCATCAAACATCATTCACATGTATCAAATGACTCCAAGTCAAATGATTCTAGAATGCCTTCTAAAAGAAGATTCGTTACATGTTTAGATTTTGATCTAATCAACAATGTTACAGTTATGTCTCAATGAGACTTATTCGATTTGGACTTTTGTGTTAATGTTATATATGATTTGTTGAGTTTAAAGTATACATAAATAATGTAATAATCGTACCAAAACAAAGAATAGTTCACAATTAAAATAGTTATCAAACTATTTAATTAGTGAAAAACTAATCCATCAGTATCCAATACTGAACCAATATTCATTGTTTATTGAAGGTACGAAATTACATAGTTATAATACTAAAACAAGGCCCTAAGGCAAAACAACATCATATGATCATACGGCTAATGCAGCGACCTTCGCTCCATTTCTCGCCCGTAGAACGACATCTCTACTCACCAAACTTATACTTCTATGTATTTCCTCCACATACAAATGTGAGAACTACGTTTGGCATCCAATACCCAAGAAGTAGAATTTGTGAAGTTTAATGTCTATAACATTATTATCTGAAGATGAAGCAACCCCGTTCTTCACATCATCTTTGAACTTTGGGCAAATTCAATTATTCCCAATAATTGAGTCTCATTCAAATTTCCCATTCAAAATTATCCCAATATCAAAACGTGATAAATCGTAAGTGAAAACTTGAAGTTTTCTAACCAGCGATAATATCATGCAATTGAAGCCCTATCTCTCATAAAATATGAGGGAGCCAACCAGACAATCGACTAACTGTTGGAGTTGTGTACTTAATGTCTAGATTTAAGTAACGATAAACTCCCGGTCATAGCATTTAATCTATTTAATTAATAAACAATTGGTTGCTTTTAATTATTATTAATATGCAAATCATAGTCCTGGATTTTATACGTTGTAGTTAGTATGATGTGTCGGGCCCACACAGAAGATCATACTATCGGTTACTCGTATTTAATCAAACAGTGGCTCACGACCTAGATGGACCCGGACCAATCCATCGGTATAGTCGTTGTGTGAGAGAGAAAATAATTTGTCTTAATTATTTTATCACACTTGTACACTTGGTGTATTGAGCGGATCGTTGAGATTCATCGATTAGGATTGCCGGCGATAATCGATTCGAATCTCAGTGTATTTTATTCTTAATCCCCGATATTGTTGCGGGTGTGTATATTCAATATAAGTGACTTTGATTTACCAAAGGAATTAACCGATTTAATTATTGGGTTAATTACCGGTTAAGTTGGGTCACTATATTTTATATATGGCATGCCGTGAATGATTGACCGGACAGTGTATCCCGGAAGGGTTGATAATATCCCCGAGATGAGTTCATAAGGAATTATTGTGTAAACCTCATGAGTGGATTCGTTCCGCACAATAATTAAGGTTGAATGGTACTAGTCTCGGATTCAAGAGATGAATAAATTAATTAGCAATAAATTAATTTTATTCATGGATATTTAAATCTTAAATACACGGAATAAATAATACTACCGGAGAAATATTATTTGATATAATATGGTTTAATATTGGGAGTGCAATTAATTTATATAGTGGAAAATAAATTAATTAATATTAATGGGAGATTAATAGATTTGGGCTTGGGCTCAATTTAATCATTAATATTGGAAGCCCAATATTCCACCTCCTTTAGATCCCCTACGTAGCCTATAAAAGCACTACATGGTCTTCTCTATTCTACACACATAATAACACAAGATCATAATTCTCCTAGAGAGAGAAAGTAGAGAGAGAGAGAAGAGGATCCATAAGCTTGGAGGATCGTCGCCCACCCGACGTTCAAGCTAGTGCAAGGAATACGTGGGAAGATCGTAAGGTCATCAACTTAGATTCGTTTCTCCGCACAACGAATTAAAAGGTAAAATCATATACTCTCTTCTATGATTTTATGTGGATTAATTGTGATATATACATGAACGCGCGATCCGAGAAACAACGAGACCGGGGACGGGGATAGACCGGGCGGTGGTGGTTGTGAACCACCGGACCGCCGGTGGTCTAGGGATCCCCGCCGGGATCGAGAGCTACCCCAGCCGAGGGGGTGGCGATCGAACCTAGGGTTCGATCGCCGGGCACGCATGAAGCCCCGGCTGGACGCCGGGGGCGATCGAGCCCGTGAGCTCGATCGCGGGTGTGCTACGGGGTGACCCGTAGCCGCCTCGTATGTGCTACGGGTTCGCCCGTAGCGGGCGTACGGGGCTGGACGCCCCGCGAGCAGCGAGCCCGTGAGCTCGCTGCGGGGCTGCTACAAGCAGCCCCGGGGATGCCTCGTGCATCCCCAGCTATCATCGCGAGATGATCGCGAGCCCCGTGCGGGGGCTCGGCTGGGCGCGCGGGTTCGTCCCGTGCGGTGCTCGGTCGAGCTCCGGCTCGTACGGTGGTTCGCGGTTGGATCTCCGGCGACGGGTTTTCGGTCGGGTTGTCGGTTTCCGCAAATTTAGATAACCCGGGACATCGAATTCCAGCAATTGGTATCAGAGCGTTTGGTTTCGTGTTCATGTATGTGTTCAATTGTGTTCTACCTTGTAGGGATTCCGACTATCATGGTTTAATTAATTGTTAATTATTGGTTTAATTAATTGCTATTTAATTTACCATGATTGTTCGTTTATTAAACTCTCGGACATGTCGAGATTCGTTTTGTGTGGATGAATGCTTGTAATAGTAAAAATTCGGGGGTTGACCGAATTTAGGATTTATTATTACGTTCTATGTTTTCCGGAAAGTGTATAGGGTCGATTTCATGTATAGAATCGATACCGGAATTGTAAATTTATTTCTTGTAATTTATTTACGTTGGATCGATGCCGAGACGACCGCCGGAGAACCCATGAGACGAAGGAGATGAAGAGAGGGAGTACAAGGGCACGGGATCGATCATGGAGATCGATCCCATGGAGATCGATCGACCCCGGGCTGCCCTAGGGTTCTCGGCCACGCCGACCACCAAGGGAGGTGGCGCGTGGGCCTTGACCGGCGGCGATGGTGGTGGTCGAAGGTGGGGGGTGGCGCGGGGTACCTCATCCCGTGCTATTCCTACCTAGATTCACTTTCCTAATTGATTCAAGTTTTCCTATTTTGAGTATTCCTAACTTTGGGAACTCTCATGGAAATAGGAAAAGAATTAATTGAAATTAATTTTATTCCTTATTCTATTATGGAAGTCTTCTAGAGTATTCCGAGTTCTACTTGGAATAGGATCATAGAGATTTAATAGAATTGGAAAGGAATAAGAGTTAATTTAGGATTGATTTATTTCCTAATTGATTATTCCTATTTTATGGGAATTTTCATAGTAATGGAAATTAATTAATCTTGGAAAGTAGAAGAGTTTTAATTTATTTTATTTCCTTATTCTATTATAGAAGTCTTCTAGAATATTCCAAGTTTGACTTGGATAGATTATTCTAAGAGATTTAATAGAATTAGATAGGAAAATAAATAAATAAAAATATTAATAATATTTAATTTTATTTTTGATTTATTCGATTGACTTAATTTTCGAATTGAGTATCTTTTGGATTTATTAAAAATAAATAGATTTAAATATTGGGATTAATATTCTCGTCACATGGAGCATTCAAGAACGAAGACTGAAGACTAGAAGACGCATACGGAGATGGAGTAAAGCCATGATAGTCGGAAAATAATTTTTTTTTCTAGCATTATTTTGACTATGTGATATGTGCTTTATTGCTTGTATGCATGCTTATGTGTTTAATTATGCATTAGATAGCGTATCCCTTTGTTATAAAAAGCTAAGTGGGAGCGGGGATGGAAACATTCCCATGGTCTCCATTACTGTTCTCTTGGTGACTCTTATGGATTTTTGAAGTTCGTATAGATGTGTCATTGGAGGAGAATTCTTGTAATTCCTCTTACGAGAAACATTGATTAAGTTTATCAAACAATGCCTAATTTGTCTTTCTGAAACTGACTTCAAGTCGACTCATTCTCACCCCGGGGAGTGGAATGGAGCCAAAGCCACTTGGTCATGTGGATGACACAAATTAGAGGCAGTCGTACCATTCTTTGAAAGATGGATCGATTGTCTGCTCGGCTCCCTCATATAATGAGAGATAGGGTTGTTCGCATGGTGAATCACTGGTTAGAAACTTCGAGTTTCACTTATGATTCTCCGCGTCTTGATTTACAAAATCGAATGCTTCAAGTAATTGGATGTCAATTGTAAAAATCTTTTGATGTAGTAAACGTCCACACTATCGTGGCTTGCTGCATTGAATGGGATTTTGGAACGATTGATGTAGACAGTTATAGAAGGGAGTGAAGGAAACGTAGGTTAACGTAAACGTCCACACTATCGTGGCTTGCGGTAACATGCGAATCTTAAACAAACTTCTTAGTACTGAGTAATGGTTTACACTTAGGTACGCTCTATAGTATTCTTCCCATCGAAGTAACGCTATAGTGATGTACGACCAAAGCAAATCTAATTGCTAAATCATTTGGATGGGTAAACGTCCACACTATCGTGGCTTGCCTTATCTGATGGGATTTTAGATGTAATTAGTGATTTAATGATATTATTTGAGGGAGATAATATCGGATATTAAATTGATTGTTTGTTTAAATGTGCTTATAGGTTTAGAGAATAGCTATGAACCCACTTTCTATGATACTCAAGGAGCATAAGCTCACTGGCCCCAACTATATTGATTGGAAGAGAAATTTAGACATTGTCCTAACTTCGGAGGAGTACAAGTTTGTACTCCATGAAGTGTGCCCTGCTGAGCCCACGGCTGCCTCAACTGATGAGGAAAAACTGACATATCGGAAGTGGAAAAAGGCTGATGAAATGGCTAGGTGTTATATTTTGGCTTCCATGTCAAATGTACTCCAAACCCAACATGAGTCGATGGACACTGCCTATGATATGATGTTTAACCTCAAGGAGATGTTTGGGGAGCAAGATCGTGCGGCAAGGCAAGAAGCCATGAGAGTCCTCATGTCGACTACTCAATCTGAAGGAACGCCCGTTGGAGAGCACGTTCTTAAGATGATGAGTTTGTTGAATGAACTTGAGGTCCTAGGAGCTTCTATTGATGCTGAGACGCAAGTCGACATCATACTCCAGTCTCTGGCCCCTAGTTTTGAGCAGTTTCGTATGAGCTATAATATGGGTAAACTATCTTATACTCTTGCGCAACTCCTGACTGAACTAAAAGCGGCAGAGGGGATCTACAAGAAGGGCAAGTCTCAAGCGCTTGTAGCTACCAAGTCCAAAGGCTTTAAGCCTAGTGGAGGTAGGGGCACGAAAAGGAAGCAAGCCCGGAAACCCAGTGGTGTCAAGAGGACTGTACCACGAGTGGGGGCTGCAAAGCCAACGGGTTAGTGCTTCCGATGCAACAAGATGGGACACTGGAAGTCTGAATGTCCTCTCAAAGGTACAAATTTTTCTTTAGTCGTAAAAACATAGTCAGCGGTATTATCTACCAGAAGTCTGGTGTGTAGATATGGAACCACTGACGGTATGTGCATTTTGAATGCAGGGGTTCCAGAAAACCCGACGACTTAGAGAGGAAGAGTTCGAGTCTACACGGGCAAAGCTGTAGAGGAGGCAGCGGTTGCGGTGGAAGACATTTATCTGCTTTAGTAGTTAAATAGGATTTCATTTCAAAGTTATTGCTTTATGTACCCCTTTATTTTAGAAAGAACGTTTTGTTCTGGATTTCTATTATTGATGAATGGATATTTTATTTCTTTAATCATTGGATGATTTTGATAAGAAATAATGGCATTATCTATTCTGGTACATTAGATAGCAATATATGAATGATAGATCCTAAGTCTACCCCAATGCAACGAACCGTTCTATAACTTGTTTTACTTATTAGATATTTCTTTATCATTATACTTGTGAAATCTTATACTTAGTAGTATTTTCAAATGAGATTCAAATGGTCGAAATTGATGTGATCAATTATAGTTGAAGGAATGGACCTTCCGACCTAAGGATTGAATTTGGAGGATAATACGACTAAGCAAACCTTTCTTGAAAAAGGATAGAATTCAAACAAGTATTGGAAATGATTAGATATGCAGACATATGTATATATTAGAAAGGCACGAGTGATTCTTTCAAGAATACTCAAGTGATGGATTAGAATGCTTGATGTGCCATAAAAGCAAAGTGTTTTGACTAGTCAATGGACACAAAGCGATTATGGGGAACCATCAAAGTATATCCATTAGGAGCCTGCGACTCGGTCGCGGAGGCCATCACCTATCTGAATAACACATAGCATAATCAAAGATTGGGTTTCAATCCCAAAGGGCCGCACCATACACTTACGTGTAGAAATAGTGCGTTGTAAAGAAATGGAAATCTGATGGTAAAAGGACAAGTTGTTCGGAACTACCTATGTTCTATGGATATTCCTAGATACAACGACATATTTAATATGGTTGTAGGATATCCTAGATGAACGAAGTATTGTGTGTTCTATAGTACTACGAACCAGAGGGACGTCTATCGTCCGGTTCATAGAGGAAGACTATCAGATGAACCACAAAGCCTAAAATTAACGTAATACCTTGAAATGAGAAGAAGGACAAAAGACTAGGAACCAGCCAAACCGAGTAGTAGTACACCACATACTGCACCTATTGTTATTACTGTTGTACACCGGGACGCCATTGCAGTGGGAGGTTGTCGGACAACCAGAGATATTCATAAGACTAGAGGAGTTTGGACTCTGGATCTAGTAAAGATGAAATCGACCCCTAGCTCTGCATAAGGGCGGTACTAGATCTAAATGTGCCTGCTTGGAACAATAAGGTTTATTGTTGAGAGGCTAGATCATTTAGAGTACAAGCTTAGTAAATCCATTTATGGATTGAAATAAAGCTATGAATCGTGGAACTTGCGAATTGATGGGATATTCGATTTGATGGATTCATCAAAAGGCATAGACGAAAGGTGTATTAAAGACGTAATGGAAACAAGGTGGTGTTTCTCGGAGATTTTATGTAGATAACATTTCATCATTGGCAACAATGTAAAAATGCTGTCAGACATAAAATAATGGTTGTCTAAATAAATCGAGATATAAGATTAAGAAGAAGTTAGAACATGTTCTTAAGATCTTGTGATCTAGAGATAAGAACATTGTACTTCTCCTAGATATCTTGTACGATTAAGGTTTGTTTTTAACATGCATACTTCTGAGAAAGGTTATTGCCTTTCAGGGACAGAATAAACATCTATCTAAAGAAGGAGATAGATGAGGACAAAGCAGTTTCCTATACTTCAAGTATGGAAAGCTTTATAGATGCAATGTTGTAAAACAAGAACATGATATCAACTATGCGGTTTGCGTAGTGGGAGGATATCAAAGTAATCTGGATAAGGGATGTTCGAATGCTGCAAGAGTACTTTCATAGTACTGGCTTACAGAGCAAGACGAAATCTTCTTAGATTACAGATTCTCAGATCCAAAAATCAGAGAAGGACCAGTGAAAGTCGATATCAGGCTATGTGTTCACTTTTAGAAAGAGGTGGAACCATGAAGTGAAAGAGTGATAAGCGGGACGCTTCTCAGACTCTCTCATAACCGAATAGAAGCCTCAGAGGCAGCGGAAGTTTTGGTTAGGTTCCGGGATAACCTCTTGACTTGGATATGACTCTTAGTTTACCAAAGGCTATTGGATAGCGGTGCACGGTGAACTAGAAGAGGTCATAAGTCAAAATTGATGTTAACACATAGAGCAAGTACCACCTGATACGAGTCATCGTCAGGGGAGACGACGTAGTAGTCACCAAGATAACTTCAGAGCGGCAACCTAGATTGCTCATTCACATAGTACTTCTCGGAAGTACACTTTAAAGCACGTGATGAGTATGGGAACCGGGAGTTTGGAGGAAATGACTAGACCTTAGTACAAGTGGGAGATTGTTGGAGTTGTGTACTTAATGTCTAGATTTAAGTAACGATAAACTCCCGGTCATAGCATTTAATCTATTTAATTAATAAACAATTGGTTGCTTTTAATTATTATTAATATGCAAATCATAGTCCTGGATTTTATACGTTGTAGTTAGTATGGTGTGTCGGGCCCACACAGAAGATCATACTATCGGTTACTCGTATTTAATCAAACAGTGGCTCACGACCTAGATGGACCCGGACCAATCCATCGGTATAGTCGTTGTGTGAGAGAGAAAATAATTTGTCTTAATTATTTTATCACACTTGTACACTTGGTGTATTGAGCGGATCGTTGAGATTCATCGATTAGGATTGCCGGCGATAATCGATTCGAATCTCAGTGTATTTTATTCTTAATCCCCGATATTGTTGCGGGTGTGTATATTCAATATAAGTGACTTTGATTTACCAAAGGAATTAACCGATTTAATTATTGGGTTAATTACCGGTTAAGTTGGGTCACTATATTTTATATATGGCATGCCGTGAATGATTGACCGGACAGTGTATCCCGGAAGGGTTGATAATATCCCCGAGATGAGTTCATAAGGAATTATTGTGTAAACCTCATGAGTGGATTCGTTCCGCACAATAATTAAGGTTGAATGGTACTAGTCTCGGATTCAAGAGATGAATAAATTAATTAGCAATAAATTAATTTTATTCATGGATATTTAAATCTTAAATACACGGAATAAATAATACTACCGGAGAAATATTATTTGATATAATTGTTGGAGTTGTGTACTTAATGTCTAGATTTAAGTATCGGTAAACTCCCTGTCATAGCATTTAACCTATTTAATTAATAAACAATTATTTGCATTTAATTAAATATGCAAAATATAGTTCTGGATTTTATACGTTGTAGTTAGTATGGTGTTGCATGGGCACACAGAAGATCATACTATCGGTTACTCGTATTTAATCGAACAGTTGCTCACGACCTAGATGGACACGAACTAATCCATCGGTATAGTCGTTGTGTGAGAGAGAAAATAATTTATCTTAATTATTTTATCACACTTGTACACTTGGTGTATTGGGCGGATCAGCTTGAGATTCATCGATTAGGATTGCCGGCGATAATCGATTTGAGTCTCAGTGTATTTTATTCTTAATCCCCGATATTATTGCGGGTGTGTATATTTAATATAAGTGACTTTGATTTACCAAAGGAATTAACCGGTTTGATTATTGGGTTAATTACCGGTTAAGTTGGGTCACTATATTTTATATATGGCATGCCGTGAATACTTGACGGGAAAGTGTATCCCGTAAGGGTTGATAATATCCCCGAGATGAGTTCATAAGGAATTATTATGTAAACCCTGCAGGTGGATTTAATCCGCATAATAATTAAGGTTGAATGGTACTAGTCTCGGATATAAGAGATGAATAATATTTATTGAGCAATAAATAAATTTATTCATGGATATTTAAATCTTAAATACACGGAATATATAATACTACCGGAGAAATATTATTTGATATAATATGGAATAATATTGGGAGTGCAATTTTATTTATATAGTGGAAAATAAATAAAATTTAATATTGATAAGGATTAATGGATTTGGGTTGGACCCAATTTAATCTTCAATATTTAGAAGCCCAATATTTATTCTCCTTATGATCCCCTACGTAGCCTATATAAGCACTACATGGTCTTCACTTTTCATAACACAATTAATTGACCTACGCCAATCATAAAGTCTTGAGAGTGAGGAAGATCCATAGGAGTTCGATAGATCGTCGCCCACACGACGTTCGAACGAGGTGCAAGGAATACGTGGGAAGATCGCAAGGTCATCAAAGGTGTTTGATTTCGTTTCTCCGCACAACGAATCAAAGGTAAAAATCATAAACCCTCTTTTATGATTTCGTGTGAATTAATCGTAGTAAATACATGAACACACGATCCGGATAAACGACGAACCTCGGGGACGGGGATTCGAGATCCCCGGCGAGGATCGATAGAGGCGGTCGAACCTAGGGTTCAACCGCCGGGAGCGCGCGGACGAAGAGGATGAGCCCCGGCTGGACGCCGGGGCGTGGGGTCGACCTCGGGTCGACCACCGGGGTTCGCCGTGGGCTGGAGCCACGGCGGATGAACCCCAGCCCTCCCGTCCGGCGGCGTCGCGGGCTGATCCCTCGGCTGGAGCCGAGGGGGCGATCGAACCTAGGGTTCGATCGCCAGGTGAGCTGCGGGTTTACCCGCAGCGCCTCGTATCAAGCTGCGGGGTTTCCCGCAGCGGCGATGCGGGGAGGATCGAACCCCCCCGCGAGCAGCGAGCCCGTGAGCTCGCTGCGGGGCTGCTACGAGCAGCCCCGGGGATGCCTCGTGCATCCCCAGCGATCATCGCGAGATGATCGCGAGCCCCGTGCGGGGGCTCGGCTGAGTGCTCGCGGCCTTCGGGCCTCGCTGAGTATTCGGTCGGGCCTCGGCTCGTACGGTGGTTCGCGTTCGTGGATCCGACTCGTGGGAGAAAATCGGCTGGGGGCGGGCTGCGTGTCTTCGGGCGCGTAGTCTCCAAAGGTCGGACTCCTGCGGATGAGTCGGGGATCCAATCTCCGGCGATGAAGGATTTCGTTCGGGTTATTATCTTCCGCAATATTAATAGCCCGGGATATCGATTTCCAGCAAATGGTATCAGAGCGTTTGGTTTCGTGTTCATGTATATGCTCGATTATTGTTCTACCTTGCAGGATCTCCGGCTATCATGGTTGGATTTAATTAATTATTGTTTATTAATTAATTATCATGATTATTAAACTCTCGGACATGTCGAGATTCGTTTTGTGTGGATGAATGTTTGTAATAGTAAAAATTCGGGGGTTGACCGAATTTAGGATTTATTATTACGCACTTTATTTTCCGGAAAATGTATAGGGTCGATTTCATGTATAGAATCGATACCGGATAATTGTAATTTAAATTTTGTAATTTTAATTACGTTGGTTCGATGATGAGACGATCGCCGGAAGACGAAGACGTGTGACGAAGACGAAGAGGACGAAAAACCGGGGGGGTCGATCATCCCCATGATCGATCCCCATGAGGATCGATCGACCCATCCCGGGGGCTGCCCACTAGGGCTTCTAGCCACGCCGGCCACCGGTGGTGGTGGCGCGTGGGCTGGGGGTGGCGGTGGTGATGGTCCCGGGCGGTGGAGGTCGACGGTGGGGATGGCGTGGGATCTCCTAATCTCATGCTATTCCTACCAAGATCCACTTTCCCAATTAATTCGGATTTTTCCTATTTTGAGTTTTTCCTTTCTTGGAAGCTCTCATGGTTTAGGAAAAGAATTAATTTAAATTAATTTTATTTTCTATTGATTTATTTCCTTCATGGAAATATTCATAGATTAGAAATTTAATTAATTTAGTACTAAATTTATTTTTCCTATTTGATTATTCCTACTCTTGGGAATATTCATGGATTAGGAATAAAAATAAATTTGGAAAGTAGTAAGTCCTAATTTATTTTTCCTTGTTCTATTATAGATATCTTCTAGAGTATTCCAAATTTTATTTGGATAGATTATTCTAGAGATTTAATAGAACTAGATAGGAAAATAAATAAATAAAAATATTAATAATATTTAATTTTATTTTTGATATATTCGATTGACTTAATTTTCGAATTAAGTAACTTTTGGATTAATTAAAAATAAATAGATTTAAATATTAGAGATTAATATTCTCGTCACATGGAGCATTCAAGAACGAAGACTGAAGACTAGAAGATGCGTACGGAGATGGGATAAAGCCATGATAGTCGGAAAATAATTTTCTAGCATTATTTTGACTATGTGATACTATGTGCTTTATTGCTTGTATGCATGCTATATGTGTTTATTTTTATGCACTAGATAGCGTATCCCTATTATTATAAAAAGCTAAGTGGGAGAGGGGATGGAAACATTCCCATGGTCTCCATTACTGTTCTCTTGGTGACTCTTATGGACTTTCGAAGTTCGTATAGACGAGTCATTGGAGGAGAATTCTTGTAATTCCTTTTACAAGAAACATTGATCAAATTTATCAAACAATGCCTAATTTGTCTTTCTGAAACTGACTTCAAGTCGACTCATTCTCACCCCGGGGAGTGGAATGGAGCCAGAGCCACTTGGTCATGTAGAGGACACAAATTAGAGACTTCCGTGCCATTCTTTGATAGATGGGTCGCTTGTCTGCTCGGCTCCCTCATTTATGAGAGATAGGGTCGTTCGCATGGCGAATCACTGGTTAGAAACTTCGAGTTTCACTTATGATTCTCCACGTCTTGATTTACGAGATTAAATGGATCAAGTAATTGGGAGTCAATTATAAAAGTCTCTTAGTGTAGTAAACGTCCACACCACGTGGCTTGCTATGCTGACGGATTTTGGATTAATTGATGTAGACAGTTGTAAGTAATTATGAAGAGTTGTGAAGTTATCGTAAACGTCCACACCACGTGGCTTGCGGTGATGTAGCTATTCCAAGTAATTTACTTTGGTACTGAGTAATGGTTTACACTTAGATACGCCTTATAGTATTCCTCCCCACGAGGTTCCGCTATAAGCGATGTATGACCAAAGAAAATCTAATTGCTAAATCATTTGGGTGGGTAAACGTCCACACCACGTGGCTTGCCTTACCTGATGGGATTTTAGATGTGATTAGTAATTTAATGATGTTGTTCTGGGGAGATAACGTCGGATATTAAATTAATTGTTTGTTTAAATGTGCTTATAGGTTTAGAGAATTGCTATGAATCCACTTTTGTTGATACTTGAGGAAATTAACGCACTGGTTCCATACTGTATTGAATGGAAAGAAGAGTTAGACATTGCTCAGACTGCAAAAGAGTACAAAGATGTACTCAGTGAAACTTGTCCTCCTGGACTCACCATTAACTCAACTGAGGAGGAGATTTTTGACTTTGAAAGGTGGGGTAGTGCTCGTGCACTAGCCACTAATCATGATGTCATGCTCAAACTCAAGTTGCTGTTTGGACATGATGAGAAGGCTAGAAAAGAGGCGATGAGGATACTCATAAAGATCTGTTACTTCGATGAAACACTTGATCATGTTTTTGAGATGATGGATCTTTTAGACGAGTTGAAACAATCGCGAGCTCTTATAGTCAAAGCCAAAGGTTTCGAACCTAAAGGCAAAGGAAAGGAGAAGAAGACAAGGGGGTCCGGTGGTCCTAAGGGACTTGGACCAAAGGGAGGGATAAAGAAGCCTTCTGGCAAACATCCCCAAGGAAAGCAGTCTGAGTACTGGGGGTCTACATCTTGTCCTCTCAAAGGTACGAATTTTTCTTTAGTCGAAAAACATAGTCAGCGGTATTATCTACCAGAATTCTGGTGTGTAGATATGGAACCACTGACGGTATGTGCATTCTAAATGCAGGGGTTCCAGAAAACCCAGCGACTTAGAGAAGAAAAGTTCGAGTCCACATGGGCAAAGCTGTTGAGGAAGCAGCGGTTGCAGTGGAAGACATTTATCTATCTGTTTGATAGTTATAGGATTTCATTTCAAGTTTATTGCTTTGTACCTTTTATTTTAGAAAGAACTTTCGTTCTGGATTTCTATTATTAATGGATATTTTATTTCTTTAATGACTTGATGA
Organism: Euphrasia confusa; assembly: GCA_954870475.1. NCBI lineage: Eukaryota > Viridiplantae > Streptophyta > Magnoliopsida > Lamiales > Orobanchaceae > Euphrasia > Euphrasia confusa. The sequence goes on along the minus strand of OX940957.1, from coordinate 16,111,425 downwards.
TTTAGACAAGAAATAATGGCGATATCTATTATGGTACATTAGATAGCAATATATGAATCCTTAGTCTACCACGATGCAACAAACCGTTATATCCTATTTTACTTATTGGATGTATTTCTTTATCGATCATTATACTTGTGAATTCTTGAACTTGGTAGTATCTGTTGGAATTCGATATCCCGGGTTATTTAAATTTGCGGAAACCAATAACCCGAACGAACCCTTCGACGGAGATAACACGAACGCCGCGTACGAGCCGGAGCACGAGCCGAACGCACGACACGGCTGAAGCCGCGCGCACGCCCAGCCCGAGCCCCCGCACGCGGGGCTCGATGCGATCGAACACCGATCGCATGCTAGCGATCGGTCGGGGCTGCCCAGCAGCCCCCGCGGCGAGTCCGGCGACTCGCCGCCGTCTGGAGGTCCCCACCGCCGTGGTGGGGTGGAGCGCGGCACCAGCCCGCGCTCCAGCGATCGATCGGGGTGATCGATCGCTGCCCCGGCTCCCAGCCGGGGTCGATCCTCCTCGCGTGTCGAAACCCTAGGCGGGCGATCCCACGCGGTCCGGTGGCTTCGCCACCACCGCGTGATCGTTCGTCTAATCCGGGTTCGATCTTTGGATCTTGTTTTTCGATAATTGATTCAATAAAACAAGAACTAAATAGCAATTATTTAATTCACCTTTCGATTCGTTGTGCGGAGAAACGAGATCTTATGATGACCTTGAGATCTTCCCACGTATTCCTTGCACTAGCCCGGACGTCGTGTGGGCGACGATCTACCGAACTCCATGGATCCTCCTCTCTACTTTCTCTCTCTAGAATTGTGTTCTTCAAGTTATGAGAATAGAGAAGACCATGTAGTGCTTTTATAGGCTACGTAGGGGATCTTAAGGAGGTGGAATATTGGGCTTCCAATAATAGTGATTAAATTGAGCCCAAGCCCAAATCTATTAATCCTTACTATTATTAATTATATGATTAACTCCACTATATAAATATAATTGCACTCCCAATATTTACCATATTATATCAAATAATATTTCTCCGGTAGTATTATATATTCCGTGTATTTAAGATAGAAATATCCATGAATAAAATTAATTTATTGCTAATTAATTAATTATTCATCTCTTATTTCCGAGACTAGTACCATTCAACCTTAATTATTATGCGGAATAAATCCACCTGCAGGGTTTACATAATAATTCCTTATGAACTCATCTCGGGGATATTATCAACCCTTACGGGATACACTTTCCCGTCAAGTATTCACGGCATGCCATATATAAAATATAGTGACCCAACTTAACCGGTAATTAACCCAGTAAATAAACCGGTTAATTCCTTTGGTAAATCAAAGTCACTTATATTAAATATACACACCCGCAATAGTATCGGGGATTAAGAATAAAATACTCAGAGACTTAAATCGATTATCGCCGGCAATCCTAATCGATAAATCTCAAGCAGATCCGCTCAATACACCAAGTGTACAAGTGTGATAAAATAATCAAGATAGATTATTTTCTCTCTCACACAACGACTATACCGATGGATTGGTCCGTGTCCATCTAGGTCGTGAGCAACTGTTCGATTAAATACGAGTAACCGATAGTATGATCTTCTGTGTGCCCATGCAACACCATACTAACTACAACGTATAAAATCCAGGACTATAATTTGCATATATTTAATTATAAATAATTAAACGCAAATAATTGTTTATTTAATTAAATAGATTAATGGCAATGGATCGTGAGTTTCCGTTACTTAAATCTAGACATTAAGTACACAACTCCAACAATCTCCCACTTGTACTAAGGTCTAGTCATTTCCTCCAAACTCCCGACTCCCATACTCATCACGTGCTTAAGTTGTACTTCCAAGAAGTACTATGTGAATGAGCACTCTAGGTTGCCGCTCTGAAGTTATCTTGGTGACTACAGCGTCGTCTCCCTTGACGATGACTCGTATCAGGTGGTACTTGCACTATGTGTTATCTTACACTTATGGACTAGTGATTTCTTACCATTTGCCATTGCACCGCTATTTACATAGCCTTTGGCAAATTAAGAATCACATCTAAGTCCCAGAGATTATCCCGGAGTTATACCAAAACTTCCGCTGCCTCTGAGGCCGCTATTTGGTTACCCATGGCAGAGTCCGAAAAGCATCGTGCTTATCACTCTTCCATGTTAAAACTCCTTCTCCTTTAATAGTGAAACACATAGCCTGATATCGACTTACACCGGTCCTTATTCGATTAGAAATCTAAGAGAATGTAATCCAAAGGAAAAACTCGTCTGCTTCGTAGCCTAGAACAGTACTTCGAAAGTACTTTTACGGCAGTCGAATATTCCTTTCCAGGATTACCTTGATATCCTCCCACTATGCTAACCGCATAGCCGATATCAGGTTCTTGTTTTCAACAATGCATTTATCAAGCTTTCCACACTCCAAGTGTAGGAAACTGCTTTCACTGCTTCTATCACCTTTATGTGTTTAAAAACACATACCTTAGATAGATGCATTCCGTCTCTGAAAGGTAACGAACCTTTCTCGGAATCTTGCATGTTAAAACGAACCATAATCATATATATGTAAGATGTCCAGGAGAAGTACAATGTTCTTTTCTTGAGATCCTAGATCTTAAGAACATGCTCTAACTTCTTCTTTATCTTATATATCGATTTTTCTAGACAACCATCATTTTATGTCTGACAACATCTTTACATTGTTGCCAATGATAAAATGTTATCTACATAAAACCTCCGAGAAACACCACATTGTTTCCATCACGTTTCCCATACACACGATTCGTCAATGCCTTTTGATGAATCCATCAAATGGACTATCTCATCAATGCGCAAGTTCCACGAACTCTAGCTTTGTTACAATCCATAAATGGATCAACTAAGCTTGTACTCTAAATGATCTCGCCTCTTAACAATAATCCTTATTGTTCTCCAAGAAGGAACATTTAGATCTAGTACCGCCTCTATGTAGATCCAGGGATTGATTTCATGTATACTAGGTCCAGAGTTCGAAACTCTCTTAGTTTCATGAATATCTCCGGTTGTTATACAACCTCCCACTACAACGGCGTTCCGGTGTATAAACAGTAATAACAGTAGGTGCAGTTAGTGGTGTACCGCTACTCGGTTTGGCTGGCTTCCAGTCATTATCGTTTTCTCTCTTTTCAGAAGTATCACGTCATTTTTGGGCTTTGTGGTTCATCTAATAGTCTTCCTCTAAGAACCGGGCGTTAGAACTTATAACGTCCTTCTGGTTCATAGTACTATCGAACACACATCTTTTGTTCTTCTAGGATATTCTACAACCACATTTGAATGTGCCGTTGTTACCAAGACATATCCATAGAACATAGGTAGTTCCGTTTAACTCGCGCTTTTACTATTTCTATAAGAGTTCCATTTCTTATTTCCGACACACCAATCTTACAGAGGACTGTATGGTGTAGTCACTTGGGATCCAATCCCAAGCTCTGATCATAAATCAGAGTCAATCAATTCTAATACTTGTCCGGATCTTACATCTTATATCCATAAAGGATTGCTTAGTCATATTATCTTCCAAATTAGATTCTTAGGTCGGAAGGTCCACTCCTTCAACTTAATTGATCTTACAATCAATTTTCGACCTTTGAACTTCTTATTTGAATAAATATGACTTAGCATAAGATTCCACAAGTATAAATGATTTAATAAAGAAATCTCTTATTAGTAAAACGAGTTATATATATAAAACGGTTCGTTGCATCGTGGTGGACTCAGGATTCATCATTTATATATTGCTAGCTAATGTACCAAAATAGATACTATCATTATTTCTTCTTATAACCATCAAATGATTAAAAGAAATAAAATATCCATTTATTAGAAATCCAGAACAAAGTTCTTTCTAATTTGAAAGGTACATAAAAGCAATAACCAAAAACGAAATCCTATTATGTCCTCCACTGCAACTGCTGCCTCCTCCACAGCATTGCTCATGTAGACTACGATTTCTTCTTTTCTAAGTCGTCGGGTTTCCTGGAACCCTTGCATTTAGAATGCACATACCGTCAGTGGTTCCATATCTACACACCAGGTTCCGGTAGATAATACCACTGACTATGTTTCACGACTAAAGAAAATTTCGTACTTCTTTTGAGAGGATAATCAGACTTCCAGTACCTAGACTGTTTGCATTGAGAACACTAGCCTATTGGCTTTCTCGCCCCATCTCGTGATCCAAGAATTAGGACCACTGGGTTTCTTTGCTTGCTTTTCCTATTCCCCGATTTTGCCTTTAGGTTCGAAACCTTAGGCATTTGCTACAAGAGCTTGCGATTTCCGTCTCAACTCGTCCAAAAGGTCAATCATCTCAAAAACGTGTTTAAGCGTTTCCTCGAAGCGACTGGCCTTTATGAGTATCCTCATCGCTTCTTGTCTAGCCGCCTATATCAATAGGCTCGGAAGGACAAAGCTCATTGAGTACAACCTTGTACTCTTCAACAGTTTGGGTAATGTCTAGATTTCTATTCCAATCATTACATTTAGGGACCAGTGAGTTTAAAAATTCCTTACGTATCACAGAAAGTGGGTTCAAAGCCATATCCTAATCTATGAGCACATATAACAACAAACAATTGATTTAATCTCCGATATTATCTCCCTCAAATAATATCATTAAACCACTAATCACATCTAAAATCCCATCAGGTAAGGCAAGCCACGTGGTGTGGACGTTTACCCACCCAAATGATTTAGCAATTAGATTTGCTTCGGTCATACATCACTTATAGCGGAACCTCGTGGGGAGGAATACTATAATGCGTATCTAAGTGTAAACCATTACTCAGTACCAAAGTAAATTACTTGGAATTGCTACATCACCGCAAGCCACGTGGTGTGGACGTTTACGATAACTTCACAACTCTTCATAATTACTTACAACTGTCTACATCAATTAATCCAAAGTCCGTCAGTATAGCAAGCCACGTGGTGTGGACGTTTACTATACTAAGAGACTTTTATAATTGACTCCCAATTACTTGATCCATTTAATCTTGTAAATCAAGACGTGGAGAATCATAAGTGAAACTCGAAGTTTCTAACCAGTGATTCGCCATGCGAACGACCCTATCTCTCATAAATGAGGGAGCCGAGCAGACAAGCGACCCATCTATCAAAGAATGGCACGGAAGTCTCTAATTTGTGTCCTCTACATGACCAAGTGGCTCTGGCTCCATTCCACTCCCCGGGGTGAGAATGAGTCGACTTGAAATCAGCTTTGGAAAGACAAATTAGGCATTGTTTGATAAACTTAATCAATGTTTCTCGTAAGAGGAATTACAAGAACTCTCCTCCAATGACTTATCTATATAAACTTCAAAAGTTCATAAAAGTCACCAAGAGAGCAGCAATGGAGACCATGGGTATGTTTCCATACCCTCTCCCACTTAGCTTTTTACAACAAAGGGATACGCTATCTAATGCATAATTAAATACACATAAGCATAATAACAAACATACATTTCATGCAAGTACGTTCACAAATAATCAAATAATTACTCAAGCAAAATTATTTCTCGACTATTCGTACCTTGATGAATTCCAGCATGCTTGCCTTGAGTCTTCATTCTACGTCTTGAACACTTTGCCGAGCGACGGAAAAATTCATTGATTCTCATATTTAATTTTACTCCAATTAAATAAAATCAATTCCATTGATTTCCATATTTAATTCTATTTTAAATAAAATCCAAGATTATCCAATTCAAAATAAATTTTGAATTAATCTAATGATTTTAAATAAAATACTTAAATTAAATAAAATCAATATTATTAAAATCCATTGATTTCCATATTTAATTCTATTCTAAATAAAATCCAAGATTTTCCAATCCAAAATAAATTTTGAATTAATCTAATGATTTTAAATAAAATACTTAAATTAAATAAAATCAATATTATTAAAATCCATTGATTTCCATATTTAATTCTATTCTAAATAAAATCCAAGATTTTCCAATCCAAAATAAATTTTGAATTAATCTAATGATTTTAAATAAAATACTTAAATTAAATAAAATCAATATTTTAATAATTTTTCAATCCTATTTAAATTAGATCTCAAGAATCCTAATCAAAATCGAATTTTGATTCTTCTTAAGACTTCTAATCCAAGTAGGTATAGGATGTCTAGAGAAACTAGGATTTTCTTTCCTAATTTAACTCTCCATCTAATTCCATTATTTAATTCCATAATTAAGAAATCTAATCCAAATAGAATTTGAATTAATTCCAAAATTAAATTAAATAAAATTAGAAAGATTAAATTATTTCCGGAAAGATCGGATTCACCGGGACGAACCGAAACAATTCCGGTCATCCCAAAATCGAACCCGCGAAACCATGCATAGCCGTGTATCTCACCATGCAAAACGCATGGCCACACTATAATTAATTGATCGACCATGCATTCCATATGCACAGCCCCAATCCAAGTGAATTAATTCACTCAGCCATGCACCCAAGAATTAATTCATGCAAGAATCAATTCACGCAAGTGGACATGCACTTGAACACCAAGCCACGGCCAACTACGCAATCGATCGTCACCTTCGGCAAGCGGCACTCCAGCAGCAACCTAGTCGATCTCTGGCATGACGTCTCCACTGACGACCCATGCCATCGACATGCTGCTATCATCGCACGAGCAGCCCGCTCCAGCAGCAGCCCGTCCGAGTACGAAGCCGAAGCCACGACCCACGAGCCGCCGCGCGTAGCGGCTGAACCGCCTCTTGGCGGCGGTCGACATCCGGCGACTACCACCGCTGGTGGTTGATGCCGTCGACCCCCAGCTGCCATACAGTTCGCACAGCAGCCCGTGCAAAGGCGTGCCCAAGCCGTGATCGACAAGGTTCGTTTTCAAAAAAAAATCCTCGATTTTTAATATTTAATTTTTCCGACAAACACAATTCATACGAGAGATAAAACAAGTACGTAGAACAATATAGCACAATAATTTAACAAATTAAATTAATCTATGGCTATAAACAACGAGAATCGATTATCGAAACAATTAACGAAAAACGTAACCGTACGCTCTGATACCAATTGTTGGAATTCGATATCCCGGGTTATTTAAATTTGCGGAAACCAATAACCCGAACGAACCCTTCGCCGGAGATCACACGAACACGGACTCATCCGCCGGAGTCCGGCCTTTGGAGACCACGCACCCGAAGGCACGCGGCCCGCCCCCAGCCGAACCCCCGCGAGTACGGGGTTCATGCGATCAACGGATCGCGCCACCGCGATCGATGGGTGGGGCTGCTCCCAGCAGCCCCCGCGGCGAGTCCGGCGACTCGCCGCCGCTTGGAGGATCCCCACCGTCGAGGTGGGGAGGGGACGGCACCAGCCCGTGCCCCCGGCGATCGATCCTTGGATCGATCGCAAGCCCTCGGCCCAGCCGAGGGTTTGATCCTCTCGCCCCCCGTCGAAACCCTAGTTCGGGCGATCGCCCGTGGTCCGGTGGCTTCGCCACCACCACGCGATCGTCCGTCTAATCCGGGTTCGAACTTTTGGATCTTGTTTTTCGATAATTGATCAATAAACTAGAATTAAATAGCAATTATTTAATTCACCTTTCGATTCGTTGTGCGGAGAAACGAGATCTTATGATGACCTTGAGATCTTCCCACGTATTCCTTGCACTAGCCCGGACGTCGTGTGGGCGACGATCTACCGAACTCCATGGATCCTCCTCTCTACTTTCTCTCTCTAGAATTGTGTTCTTCAAGTTATGAGAATAGAGAAGACCATGTAGTGCTTTTATAGGCTACGTAGGGGATCTTAAGGAGGTGGAATATTGGGCTTCCAATAATAGTGATTAAATTGAGCCCAAGCCCAAATCTATTAATCCTTACTATTATTAATTATATGATTAACTCCACTATATAAATATAATTGCACTCCCAATATTTACCATATTATATCAAATAATATTTCTCCGGTAGTATTATATATTCCGTGTATTTAAGATAGAAATATCCATGAATAAAATTAATTTATTGCTAATTAATTAATTATTCATCTCTTATTTCCGAGACTAGTACCATTCAACCTTAATTATTATGCGGAATAAATCCACCTGCAGGGTTTACATAATAATTCCTTATGAACTCATCTCGGGGATATTATCAACCCTTACGGGATACACTTTCCCGTCAAGTATTCACGGCATGCCATATATAAAATATAGTGACCCAACTTAACCGGTAATTAACCCAGTAAATAAACCGGTTAATTCCTTTGGTAAATCAAAGTCACTTATATTAAATATACACACCCGCAATAGTATCGGGGATTAAGAATAAAATACTCAGAGACTTAAATCGATTATCGCCGGCAATCCTAATCGATAAATCTCAAGCAGATCCGCTCAATACACCAAGTGTACAAGTGTGATAAAATAATCAAGATAGATTATTTTCTCTCTCACACAACGACTATACCGATGGATTGGTCCGTGTCCATCTAGGTCGTGAGCAACTGTTCGATTAAATACGAGTAACCGATAGTATGATCTTCTGTGTGCCCATGCAACACCATACTAACTACAACGTATAAAATCCAGGACTATAATTTGCATATATTTAATTATAAATAATTAAACGCAAATAATTGTTTATTTAATTAAATAGATTAATGGCAATGGATCGTGAGTTTCCGTTACTTAAATCTAGACATTAAGTACACAACTCCAACAGTATCTATTCAAAAGGGATTCAGAAGGTCGAAATTGATTTGATCAGTTATAGTTGGAGGAATGGACCTCCCGACCTAAGAATCGATCTTGAAAGGTGATACAACTAAATCAACCTTTCTGGGTAAAGGATGGAATTCGGACAAGTATAGAAAATGATTGATGATTAATATGTGTGATTGGAGAAAGTACGAGTCATTCTTTCAAGAATACTCGAAAATGGATTAGACTACTTGTTGTGCCATAAAAACCATTATGGGGAACCCTCAAAGTATATCCATTGAAAGCCTGCGACTTGTTCGCGGAGGCTATCACCTATCTAAATAACACATAGCATAAATCAAAAGTTGAGATTAAGTCTCAAACGACTGCACCATACACTGATGTGTAGACATGGTGTGTCAGGAATAAGGAATGGGATTCTAATAGTAAAAGAACAAGTTTATTCGGAACTACCTATGTTCTATGGATATTTCTGGATACAATGACACTTTCAATGTAATTGTAGAATATTCTAGAAGAACAAGTAATTGTATGTTCAATAGTACTACGAACCAGAAGGGTGTCTTCGCCCGGTTCTTAGAGGAAGACTATTGGATGAACTACAATGCCCTAATTGACAAAGTACCTAATAAAGAGAAAAGAGTAGACTGAGAACCAGCCTAACCGAGTAGTAGTACACCACTAACTGCACCTAATGTTATTACTGTTATACACCGGAACGCCATTGCAGTGGGAGGTTGTTAATCAACCGGAGGTGTTCATAAGACTGGAAGAGTTTTAAACTCTGGATCTAGTAGACATGAAATCGATCCCTAGTTCTGCATAGGGGGCAGTACTAATCTAAATGTGCCTACTTGGAAAGCAATGATATTGTTAAGAGGCAAGACCATTTAGAGGTACAAGCTTAGTGAATCCATTTATGGATTATCACAAAGCTGGAAATTGTGGAACTTGCGAATTGATGAGATAGTCCATTATATGGATTCATCAAAAGGCATAGACAATAAAAGGTATATTAGAAACGTAATGGAAACAAGGTGGTGTTTCTCGGAGTTTTGTGTAGATAACACTTTATCGTTGGCAACAATGTAAAAGTGTTGTTAGACATAAAATAGAGGTTGTCTAAGTAAATCGAGATATAAGATTAAGATGAAGTTGGATCAATGTTCTTAGAAATCTTTCGATCTCTAGATAAGAACACTTGTATTTCTCTTTAGATATCTTATACGATTATGGTTTGTTTTAAACATGCACAATTCTGAGAAAGGTTATTGCCTTACTAGAGCGGAATACATCTGTCTAAAGGTATGTGTCTCGAACACATGAAGGAGATGGATATAGACAAAGCAGTTACCTACACTTCGAGTGTGGAGAGCTTTGTAAGTGCGGTGTTATAAAACAAGAACCTGATATCAACTATGCGGTTAGCGTAGTGGGAGGATATCAAAGTAATCTGGATAAGAAATATTCGAATGCTGTAAAAGTACTTGGAAGTACAGGATTACTGGCAATACGAAATCTTCTTAGATTACGCTTTCTCAGATAAAAAATCAGAGAAAGGACCAGTGTAAGTCGATATCAGGCTATGTGTTCACTTTTAGAAGAGGTGGAACCTAAGAAACCGAATAGCAGCCTCAGAGGCAGCGGAAGTTTTGGTTAGGTTCCGGAATGACCTCTGAACTTGGATATGACTCTTGGTTCACCAAAGGCTATGTACATAGCGGTGCATGGTAAACTGGAAGAAGTCATAAGTTCAAAAGATGATGATAACACATAGAGCAAGTACCACCTGATACGAATCATCGTCAGAGAGACGACGCAGTAGTCACCAAGATAACTTCAGAGCGGCAACCTAGATTGCTCATTCACATGATACTTCTGGGAAGTATAACTTAAGCACGTGATGAGTATGGGAGTCGGGAGTTTGGAGGAAATGACTAGACCTTAGTACAAGTGGGAGATTGTTGGAGTTGTGTACTTAATGTCTAGATTTAAGTATCGGTAAACTCCCTGTCATAGCATTTAACCTATTTAATTAATAAACAATTATTTGCATTTAATTAAATATGCAAAATATAGTTCTGGATTTTATACGTTGTAGTTAGTATGGTGTTGCATGGGCACACAGAAGATCATACTATCGGTTACTCGTATTTAATCGAACAGTTGCTCACGACCTAGATGGACACGAACTAATCCATCGGTATAGTCGTTGTGTGAGAGAGAAAATAATTTATCTTAATTATTTTATCACACTTGTACACTTGGTGTATTGGGCGGATCAGCTTGAGATTCATCGATTAAGATTGCCGGCGATAATCGATTTGAGTCTCAGTGTATTTTATTCTTAATCCCCGATATTATTGCGGGTGTGTATATTTAATATAAGTGACTTTGATTTACCAAAGGAATTAACCGGTTTGATTATTGGGTTAATTACCGGTTAAGTTGGGTCACTATATTTTATATATGGCATACCGTGAATACTTGACGGGAAAGTGTATCCCGTAAGGGTTGATAATATCCCCGAGATGAGTTCATAAGGAATTATTATGTAAACCCTGCAGGTGGATTTAATCCGCATAATAATTAAGGTTGAATGGTACTAGTCTCGGATATAAGAGATGAATAATATTTATTGAGCAATAAATAAATTTATTCATGGATATTTAAATCTTAAATACACGGAATATATAATACTACCGGAGAAATATTATTTGATATAATATGGAATAATATTGGGAGTGCAATTTTATTTATATAGTGGAAAATAAATAAAATTTAATATTGATAAGGATTAATGGATTTGGGTTGGACCCAATTTAATCTTCAATATTTAGAAGCCCAATATTTATTCTCCTTATGATCCCCTACGTAGCCTATATAAGCACTACATGGTCTTCACTTTTCATAACACAATTAATTGACCTACGCCAATCATAAAGTCTTGAGAGTGAGGAAGATCCATAGGAGTTCGATAGATCGTCGCCCACACGACGTTCGAACGAGGTGCAAGGAATACGTGGGAAGATCGCAAGGTCATCAAAGGTGTTTGATTTCGTTTCTCCGCACAACGAATCAAAGGTAAAAATCATAAACCCTCTTTTATGATTTCGTGTGAATTAATCGTAGTAAATACATGAACACACGATCCGGATAAACGACGAACCTCGGGGACGGGGATTCGAGATCCCCGGCGAGGATCGATAGAGGCGGTCGAACCTAGGGTTCAACCGCCGGGAGCGCGCGGACGAAGAGGATGAGCCCCGGCTGGACGCCGGGGCGTGGGGTCGACCTCGGGTCGACCACCGGGGTTCGCCGTGGGCTGGAGCCACGGCGGATGAACCCCAGCCCTCCCGTCCGGCGGCGTCGCGGGCTGATCCCTCGGCTGGAGCCGAGGGGGCGATCGAACCTAGGGTTCGATCGCCGGGTGAGCTGCGGGTTTACCCGCAGCGCCTCGTATCAAGCTGCGGGGTTTCCCGCAGCGGCGATGCGGGGAGGATCGAACCCCCCCGCGAGCAGCGAGCCCGTGAGCTCGCTGCGGGGCTGCTACGAGCAGCCCCGGGGATGCCTCGTGCATCCCCAGCGATCATCGCGAGATGATCGCGAGCCCCGTGCGGGGGCTCGGCTGAGTGCTCGCGGCCTTCGGGCCTCGCTGATTATTCGGTCGGGCCTCGGCTCGTACGGTGGTTCGCGTTCGTGGATCCGACTCGTGGGAGAAAATCGGCTGGGGGCGGGCTGCGTGTCTTCGGGCGCGTAGTCTCCAAAGGTCGGACTCCTGCGGATGAGTCGGGGATCCAATCTCCGGCGATGAAGGATTTCGTTCGGGTTATTATCTTCCGCAATATTAATAGCCCGGGATATCGATTTCCAGCAATAATATGGTTTAATATTGGGAGTGCAATTAATTTATATAGTGGAAAATAAATTAATTAATATTAATGGGAGATTAATAGATTTGGGCTTGGGCTCAATTTAATCATTAATATTGGAAGCCCAATATTCCACCTCCTTTAGATCCCCTACGTAGCCTATAAAAGCACTACATGGTCTTCTCTATTCTACACACATAATAACACAAGATCATAATTCTCCTAGAGAGAGAAAGTAGAGAGAGAGAGAAGAGGATCCATAAGCTTGGAGGATCGTCGCCCACCCGACGTTCAAGCTAGTGCAAGGAATACGTGGGAAGATCGTAAGGTCATCAACTTAGATTCGTTTCTCCGCACAACGAATTAAAAGGTAAAATCATATACTCCCTTCTATGATTTTATGTGGATTAATTGTGATACATACATGAACGCGCAATCCGAGAAACAACGAGACCGGGGACGGGGATAGACCGGGCGGTGGTGGTTGTGAACCACTTGACCGCCGGCGGTCTAGGGATCCCCGCCGGGATCGAGAGCAACCCTCGGCTGGGAGCCGAGGGGGTGGCGATCGAACCTAGGGTTCGATCGCCGGGCACGCATGAAGCCCCGGCTGGACGCCGGGGGCGATCGAGCCCGTGAGCTCGATCGCGGGTGTGCTACGGGGTTACCCGTAGCCGCCTCGTATGTGCTACGGGTTCGCCCGTAGCGGGCGTACGGGGCTGGACGCCCCGCGAGCAGCGAGCCCGTGAGCTCGCTGCGGGGCTGCTACAAGCAGCCCCGGGGATGCCTCGTGCATCCCCAGCGATCATCGCGAGATGATCGCGAGCCCCGTGCGGGGGCTCGGCTGGGCGCGCGGGTTCGTCCCGTGCGGTGCTCGGTCGAGCTCCGGCTCGTACGGTGGTTCGCGGTTGGATCTCCGGCGACGGGTTTTCGGTCGGGTTGTCGGTTTCCGCAAATTTAGATAACCCGGGACATCGAATTCCAGCACTAACGCCATCCCATGGCTCGAAAGTCTCTAATTTGTGTCATTTATGAACTAAGTGTTTTGGATTAAATCACTCCCCGAGGTGAAAATAATCCTAACTTTAGAATCCATCATATGAAAGACAAATTAGGCATTTGTTTTGAATTTGAATAAAATATGAACTTCTACATATTTGCAAGTAGTGTCCAACACCTTTGCAGTAGACGCATTCAGATTCCCTAGGAACCCTAGTAGCCTTCTTGCCCATGCTCTTTTGATTACCTCATCCTTTATAACAAGAATATCCCTCTTAGGGTCCATTTTTAATTGACGACTCATCATCTTAGAAAAATTTAGGAGATCACTTAAAGCAAATAATCCAATCATTTGCTGTACATGTGGTCCTTATAGATTTTTCTTATTCAGCCTAGCTGAAGCGATGACCCTGGTCATTCAGAACTGCTCAATCTTAGCATATTCCTCGAACATGCTATTGAGTTGTTCAATGATATCTTAGGATGTGGTTATCTAACACATTTTCCTTGTCTTCGTATTTGAGGACCATCCTCAAATTACGTTGTGAATCAAGAAAATTTGTTCAATTTTTCATAATCAAGAATTGAACCAAACTTGAATTGAGTTGATATTTGACATGATAAACTATAAAAGAAAGATAACTAAAGTATGTAAACATCCACAAAGCGGTAAACAAATAAGGTTGTCTAACAATTGTACTTATTTATTTCATTTTGTTCAATTGATATCCAATATCATTGTCCCTTAGAACAAAACGATTCCGAGATCCTCATCTTGCAAATCTTTAAGCCGACTGAGTCCGCACTTAAGTATTTCAAGATAGGTAGACACACCCATGTCAATGATATCTAATATCACTCTCGGTCGATGAGAATCCCATTCTCATCTCATGTCTCGATAGCCACGCCTGCAGTGGATCTATCGATGAGAAAACCAAAGTCACGTGTAAGGGTCTAACCCTTACTCCCACTTATCCCAAGATAACAAGTAGTACCCCGCTGAGGCGGACCTACCAACTTATGATCGAGGGCTTCATGAGTGTGATGTTTTTGGACAAGACATTATACTCATTATTTTGGGAACTTGCATGCATAGGTGTTTATATGTAAGTTGAACATTTATAACATAAAACATCCTATAACTAGCAAAGCAAATAAATACGAAATCGAAAGGCCCCTAGAACCTCACAACTCTCAAACGAAAAGATTAAAATAACAACAAAAGCCTTGAACATCTTCTGGACTGGTCCTCGCCCTCCGTTTTAGTTCCGTGCCCTCCGATTTTGGTCAAATCTATTCCGTACCCATAAAACCACGAACAGCGCCCGCCGTTTCACAACCAGCGGTCGCTGAACACCACCGGCGGTCGCCGTTTCCAAAACGGCGCCCGCCGAAAGGTCCGGGAACAATCTGCCAAGAAAAAGGGCTTTCGGCGGTCGCCGTTTCCAAAACGGCGCCCGCCGAAACAAAACAGCGCCCACTGGAGCTACAACGGCGCCCGCCGTTTGGCTCCAGCAGCCCGGTTTCGTCCGTTTTGCTTCGTTTTGCTTCCGTTCTTCTCGTTTTCGCCAGAGAGCCGAGATCCTCCATCGAACCATGGACTAAGTCCATCGCTTACAAGTAGTACAATACAAATATAATAGAAAAACCTATCTATTACAAATGATTCCAAGGGACGCAGCCCTCAAAAGACTATGGCCAATCGAAACGTAAAAAACGACGAAATCATTCACCCGACCACTAACGGTGGCCGGCCTTACATCTAATCACATAATCAAAATTAAACAAATAATCCAATTATGTTGATTTAACCTTCGTGTCCAACACAAAAGTGTGCACGAGCCCTAGGCTCTGATACCAATTGAAGGTACCGGTATACCGATCCGATCGATATACCGTGTGTGCGGAAGCGTGTAAAGCATATAAATCTATCATGCTTGGATCTTAGTGCACACTTAATGTGTATAAGAACACATATAAACATATATATATACACATCCAATATATATATATAAGGTTCAACGATTACTTACTTTTGGTGATCGTTGATTTTGGTTAAGGTGGTGTTGAGTCGATTGAACCACCTTAATGGATCAGCCTCTCGAAGCTCTCCTTGTGAATGACCTCGTCACTCCTCTTGTCTAGATCTCCCGGATGTTGAAGCCGCACAAATGGCCCGGCCTCTACGTGTTGCACACGAACCCGGATGACGAACACTTTGCTTGATCGAGTCGGTTCTCCAAGAACACTCTCTCCTTTCTCTCTTTTGTGTGGATTTCGAAATATGTGATTAAGTTGTGTGAAAATCTGATTTTCACCCTCTTATTCATCTCATTATGGTCACATAATTGTCCCATTATCAACCTTGTAACCCCCACCTTAATGTGTGTCATCAACACACATAATGGGGTGGTTTATGGTGAATATGAATGGTCATACCACATCATCATGCCAACTAGCATAAGACATGGTCCCACTAGCTTGTGTGGCATGCCATGTCACACTATGTGACATGCATCCATGCAAGCCATGCATCCCATGCATGTGAATTAAATCCACGTAAATATTGATTCTAAATCAATATATTTATCTAGCAACGTACATCATCTTTGAGTCCGTGTGTGACCCTGTAGGTATGATTTATCGATCAATATTATATTGTTCCCAACAAATAATATTATCAAATAATCATTTAACATCCATAGACGACCTTATGACTTTATCGATTGCACACGTAGGATCGAAGGACATTATCCCAACAGATCTGCCCTTCAGTAAAGGAACTTATCTTTCTAAGGAGATGTGTCCTCAGACACAGAAGGAGAAAGATGAAATGAAAGCGGTTCCCTACGCTTCGGCTGTGGGAAGCTTAATGTATGCAATGTTATGTACGAGGCCTGATATCTGTTATGCGGTTGGCATAGTGGCAAGATATCAGAGTAATCTTGGAAAGGCTCATTGGACTGCCGTAAAGAGCATTTTCAAGTATTTGCGAAATACTAAGGATTATGTTCTGAGATACGGAGCAGACAATCTGATTCCTTTGGGTTACACAGATTCGGATTTCCAAGCTGATAAGGACCGGCGAAAGTCGACATCAGGCTATGTGTACACTTTGGGAGGTGGAGCCGTATCATGGAAGAGTGTTAAGCAAAAGTGCATTTCAGACTCTACCATGGAAGCTGAATATGTTGCAGCCTCAGAGGCAGCGAAAGAGTCAGTTTGGTTCCTTAATTTCCTCCAGGACTTAGATGTGATTCCGAGTTTGCCCAAGGCTATGACAATTTATTGTGACAATAGCGGTGCAGTGGCAAACAGTAAGGAACCGCGGTCCCATAGTGCTACGAAACACATAGAGCGCAAGTACCACCTGATTCGAGACATCGTCAAGAGGGGCGATGAAGTAGTCACCAAGATAGCTTCGGAGGACAACCTAGCGGACCCTTTCACCAAGATACTTCCTAAGGAAGTATATTTCAAGCACTTGGAGGGTTTGGGAGTCAGAAGTTTGGAAGATAAGACTAGACCTTAGTATAAGTGGGAGATTGATGGAGTAGTATACTTAATGTCTAGATTTGAGTATTCTGAACTCTATGTACACTTTTATTTACCTATTTATAATAAACATTCATTTGCTGTTAATTATTATTAATTAAATAAATGCAAATTATAGTTCTGGATTTCATACGTTGTAGTTAGTATGGTGTGCATGGGCACACAGAAGATCATACTATCGGTTACTCGTATTTAATCGAACAGATGCTCACGACCTAGATGGACACAGACCAATCCATCGGTATAGTCGTTGTGTGAAAGAGAAAATAATTTATCTTAATTATTTTATCACACTTGTACACTTGGTGTATTGAGCGGATCGCTTGAGACTTATCAATTATGATTGCTCTGTGATAATTGATTTACGTCTCGGAGTATTTTATTCTTAATCCCTGAAACAATTGCAGGTGTGTATATTTAATATAAGTGACTTTGATTTTCCAAAGGAATTAACCGATTTAATTATTGGGTTAATTACAGGTTAAGTTGGGTCACTATATTTTATATATGGCATGCCGTGAATTCTTGAAGGGACAGTGTATCCCGGAAGGGTTGATAATATCCCCGAGATGAGCTCATAAGGATTTATTATGTAAACCTCGCGAGTGGATTTGTTCCCGCATAATAAATAAGGTTGAGTGGTACTATTCTCGGATATAAGAGATGAATAAATTTATTAAGCAATAAATAAATTTTATTCATGGATATTTAAATCTTAAATACACGGAATAAATAATACTAACCGGAGAAATATTATTCGATATAATATGGTTTAATATTGGGAGTGCAATTAATTTATATAGTGGAAAATAAATTAATTAATATTGATAAGGATTAATGGACTTGAGCATTGGGCTCAATTTAATCTTCAATATTAGAAGCCCAATATTCCACCTCCTTTTGATCCCCTACGTAGCCTATAAAAGCACTACATGGCCTTCATAAATTAAAAAGACAAGAATATCATTATTTGATAGTTCTAGAGAGTTGAAGGAGATCCATAAGGAGTTCGATAGATCGTCGCCCACCCGACGTTCGAACGAAGTGCAAGGAATACGTGGGAAGATTCAAAGGTGTTTGATTTCGTTTCTCCGAACAACGAATCGAAGGTATAATATCTAAACTCCCTCGATATTTAATTGATTCGATTTATCGTGAAATACCGTAGAACGCAAGATCCGAAAGTTCGAACCCGGATTAGACGAACGATCACGCGGTGGTGGCGAAGCCACCGGACCGCGGGATCGCCCGCTAGGGTTTCGGCGGGGCGAGGAGTCGAACCCTCGGCTGGAGCCGAGGGCTTGCGATCGATCATCGAGATCGATCGCTGGGCACGGGCTGGTGCCGTGCCCGACCCCACCACGATGGTGGGGACCTCCCATGCGGCGGCGAGTCGCCGGACTCGCCGCGGGGCTGCTGTGAGCAGCCCACCCCAACCGATCGCGGCGGCGCGATCGGGATCGCATGAACCCCGCGACGCGGGGGTTCGGTCGGGGGCAGCCGTGCGCCTTCGGGTGCATGGTTTCCTCGGCTGGACTCCGGCGCGTTCGTCGACGTTCGTGTGATCTCCGGCGAAGGGTTTGATCGGGTTATTGGTTTCCGCATAATTTTTAATAACCCGGGATGTCAAATTCCAACAGTTTTGCACTATGTTTTATGAAAATTCGACTACATAATAAACGTTGATATTAGCCCTTACTATTTTGTTTCAACCTCAGAGCTTATTGTCACGTATTTTTTGGGCTGAGTAAGATGAATGGCTTTTCATCGTGTCATATCTAAATGAGTGTAATTGATATGACTGAACAATCATGTAAATGTGGTCCACAATTTGCCACCTACTTTACAAAATTCTTTAAAAATTCAGTTTATAACTTTGTTTATAAATGTAGGCTCATTGCGTGATATGATCTTATAGTTTGTTGTACGCTGATTATGTTTTGTGCACTTACACCAAATATTTTCCTCAAGTTGTTTTCTTGAGGAAATAATAACATCTTGTTGACATAGTTATTGACGCAGGGAAGCAATAAACAAACAATTAATACTCTTTGATTCCGCAGAATACCGAGAATTAACCGATCAAAAGATCGTTGATTCTTTCGAATACCGATATTTGATAAACAAAGAGAAAACACTCTTTTATTTCAATCTCAAAACTACTGCCTGAAAGAATGAAAATAACGAAATATAAATAATTCAAAACCCTAAAGCTAATGGGCTTTAATAAAAACTAAAGACTATAAAATAAATAATAAAAAAAACAAACAATTATTTATTGGGCTTAATAGTAATACTATCACTTCCGAATCCACATCATTCTCCCCCTCTAAAAGAAGATTCTGCTGAAATTCGATATCCTGGGGTATCAAAAATTGCGGAACCGATAACCCCGACCGAAATCCCGTCGCCGGAAACCGATCACGAACCACCGCACGAGCCGGAGCTCGACCGAGCACCGCACGAGTGAACCCGCGCGCCCAGCCGAGCCCCCGTACGGGGCTCGCGATCGCTAGCCCTAGCGATTGCCGGGGATGCACGCGCATCCCCGTGGGGCTGTTCCGAACAGCCCCCGGCGGTGAGTCCGGCGACTCACCGCCACCGCCGAGGAGGGCGGTGCGCCCAGCGCACCAGCCGCGGCTCGCCCGGCGATCGACCCCACGGTCGATCGCGTGCCCCGGCGTCCAGCCGGGGCGTCCTCGTGTGGGCCCCGCGATCGATGCCCTAGGGCTCGATCGCACCCCTCGGCTCCCAGCCGAGGGTCCTTCGAACGTTCGCCGGGGATCTCGAATCCCCGTCCCCGAAGTTCGACGTTTATCCGGATCGTGTGTTCATGCATGTATCACAATTTAATTGAACATAAAATCACACAAGGAGTTTTATGATCATACCTTTGATTCGTTGTGCGGAGAAACGAAATCAAGTTGAAGACCTTTGAATCTTCCCACGTATTCCTTGCACTCCGTTCGAACGTCGGGTGAGCGACGATCTATCGAACTCCTATGGATCTCCTTCAACTCTCTAGAATATCAAGTATGATAATCTTGTCTTGTGATTTATGAAGGCCATGTAGTGCTTTTATAGGCTACGTAGGGGATCTAAAGGAGGTGGAATATTGGGCTTCCAATATTGAAGATTAAATTGAGCCCACTGCCCAAGTCCATTAATCCTTATCAATATTAATTAATTTATTTTCCACTATATAAATTAATTGCACTCCCAATATTAAACCATATTATATCAAATAATATTTCTCCGGTAGTATTATTTATTCCGTGTATTTAAGATTTAAATATCCATGAATAAAATTAATTTATTGCTAATTAATTTATTCATCTCTTTAATCCGAGACTAGTACCATTCAACCTTAATTATTGTGCGGAACGAATCCACTCATGAGGTTTACACAATAATTCCTTATGAACTCATCTCGGGGATATTATCAACCCTTCCGGGATACACTATCCGGTCAATTATTCACGGCACGCCATATATGAAATATAGTGACCCAACTTAACCGGTAATTAACCCAATAATTAAATCGGTTAATTTCTTTGGTAAATCAAAGTCACTTATATTAAATATACACACCCGCAACAATATCGGGGATTAAGAATAAAATACACTGAGACTCGAATCGATTATCGCCGGCAATCCTAATCGATGAATCTCAACGATCCGCTCAATACACCAAGTGTACAAGTGTGATAAAATAATTAAGACAAATTATTTTCTCTCTCACACAACGACTATACCGATGGATTGGTCTGGGTCCATCTAGGTCGTGAGCAACCGTTCGATTAAATACGAGTAACCGATAGTATGATCTTCTGTGTGACGTCGCACACCATACTAACTACAACGTATAGAATCCAGGACTATATTTTGCACATATTTAATTATCAATAATTAAAAGCAAACGATTGTTTATTAATTTAATAGATTAAATGCTATGACCGGGAGTTTACCGTTACTTAAATCTAGACATTAAGTACACAACTCCAACAATCTCCCACTTGTACTAAGGTCTAGTCATTTCCTCCAAACTCCCGAGAAGTACTATGTGAGTGAGCAATCTAGGTTGCCGCTCTGAAGTTATCTTGGTGACTACTACGTCGTCTCCCTTGACGATGATTCGTATCAGGTGGTACTTGCTCTATGTGTTATCCTCACTTTTGACTTATGACCTCTTCCAGTTCACTTTGCACCGCTATCCAATAGCCTTTGGTGAACTAAGAGTCATATCCAAGTCAAGAGGTAATCCCGGAACCTAACCAAAACTTCCGCTGCCTCTGAGGCTGCTATTCGGTTATGAGAAAGTCTGAGAAGCATCCTGCTTATCATCCTTTCATTTCATGGTTCCACCTCTTTCTAAAAGTGAACACATAGCCTGATATCGACTTACACTGGTCCTTCTTTGATTTTGGATCTGAGAAACTGTAATCTAAGAAGATTTCGTCTTGCTCCGTAAGTCAGCACTATGAAAGCACTCTTACAGCATTCGAACATCCCTTATCCAGATTACTTTGATATCCTCCCACTACGCAAACCGCATAGTTGATATCAGGTTCTTGTTTTCCAACATTGCATTTAAGCTTTCCACACAAAGTGTAGGAAACCGCTTTGTCCTCATCTATCTCATTCATGTGTTTGAAACACATATCCTTTAGATAGATGTACATTCTGTCTCTGAAAGGCAATAACCTTTCTCAGAAGTATGCATGTTTAAAACAAACCATAATCGTATAAGATGTCTAGGAGAAGTACAATGTTCTTATCGTTAGAACGAACGATCTTAAGAACATCCTCTAACTTCTACTCAATCTTATATCTCGATTTATTTAGACAACCATTATTTTATGTCTGACAATATCTTTACATTGTTGCCAATGATAAAATATTATCTACATAAGATCTCCGAGAAACACCACCTTGTTTTCCATTATGTCTCTAATACACCTATCGTCTTTGCCATTTTGATGAATCCATAAAATGGACTATCTCATCAATTTGCAAGTTCCACGATTTACAGCTTTGTTACAATTCACGAATGAATTTACTAAGCTTGTACTCTAAATGATCTAGCCTCTTAACAATAAACCTTATTGTCCCAAGCAGGCACATTTAGATCCAGTACCACCCTTATGCATAGCTAGGGATCGATTTCATCTCTACTAGATCCAGAGTCCGAACTCCTCTATTCTTATGAATATCTCTGGTTGTTCAACAACCTCCCACTGCAATGGCGTCCCGGTGTATAACAATAATAACAGTAGGTGCAGTATGTGGTGTACTTCTACTCGGTTTGGCTGGTTCCCAGTCTTTTGTCCTTTTTCTCATTTCAAGGTATTACGTCAGTTCAGGCTTTGTGGTTCATCTAATAGTCTTCCTCTATGAACCGGACGAGACGTCCCTCTGGTTCATAGTACTATAGAACACACAACATTTTGTTCATCTAGGATATCCTACAACCATATTGAATATGCCGTTGTATCCAGGAATGTCCATAGAACATAGGTGGTTCCGAACAACTTGTTCTTTTACTATTAGATCTACATTTCTTATTTACAACGCACCATCTCTACACGTAAGTGTATGGTGCGGCCCTTTGGTATTGAATTCCAATCTTTGTTTACGCTATGTGTTATTTAGATAGGTGAGGGCCTCCACGACTGAGTCGCAGGCTCCTAATGGATATACTTTGATGGTTCCCCATAATAGCTTTGTGTCCATTGACTAGTCAAAACACTTTGCTTTTATGGCACATTAAGTATTCTAATCCATCACCGAGTATTCTTGAGAGAATTACTCGTACCTTTCTAATTTACACATATGTCTGCATATCTAATCATTTCCAATACTTGTCTGAATTCTATCCTTTATCCAGGAAGGTTTGCTTAGACGTATTATCCTCCAAATTCAATCCTTAGGTCGGAAGGTCCATTCCTTCAACTTTAATTGATCAAATCAATTTCGACCATTTGAATCTCATTTGAAAATACTACTAAGTATAAGATTTCACAAGTATAATGATTAATAAAGAAATATCTAACATGTAAAACAAGTTATAGAACGGTTCGTTGCATCGTGGTGGACTTAGGATTCATCATTCATATATTGCTATCTAATGTACCAGAATAGATAACGCCATTATTTCTTGTCAAAATCATCCAATGATTAAAGAAATAAAATATCTATTCATAAATAATAGAAATCCAGAACAAAACGTTCTTTCTAAAATAAAGGGTACATAATGCAATAATCTTGAAATGAACTCCTATTTAACTACTAAAGCAGATAAATGTCTTCCACCGCAACGGCTGCCTCCTCCACAGCTTTGCCTTGACTATTCCTCCATTTCTAAGTCTTTGGGTTCCCTGGTGTCCCTGCATTTTAAATGCATACATACCGTCAGTGGATCCATATCTACCAACCAGGTTCTGGTAGATAAACCAGCTGACTATGTTTCAAAGACTAAGGAGAGAATCTCATACCTTCTCCAGGAGAAAATAAAGACTTCCAGTCCCCAGACTACTTTCTTTGAGAATGACTGCCCGAAGGCTTTCTCACCCTTTTCCGTGGTCCAAGTGCAGGACTACAGGGCCTCTTTGTCTGCTTCTCCATTCCTTGGTCTATGCCTTTAGGTTCGAAACCTTTGGCTTTGGCCATAAGAGCTTGCGATTCTCTCAACCCATCCAAAAGGTCCAGCATCTCGAAAACGTGTTCAAGCGTTTCCTCAAAGCGACTGACCTTTATGAGTATCCTCATCGCCTCTTTTCTAACCTTCTCGTTGTCTCTAAACATAAGCTTGAGTTTCAGCATGATGTCATGATTGGTGGTTAATGCAAAAGCACTATTCCACTTCTCAAAATCAGCCATTTCCTCAATAGTTGAGACACGTGTTGGTTCAGGAGGACAAAGTTCACTGAGTACTAAAATGTACTCAGCAACAGTCTGGGAAATGTCTAACTCTTTATTCCATCCAACACAATATGGAACTAGTGCGTTGAATTCCTTGAGTATCATAGAAAGTGGGTTCATAGCTATTCTCTAAACCTATAAGCACATTTAAACAAACAATCAATTTAATATCCGATATTATCTCCCTCTAATAATATCATTAAATCACTAATTACATCTAAAATCCCATCAGATAAGGCAAGCCACGATAGTGTGGACGTTTACCCATCCAAATGATTTAGCAATTAGATTTGCTTCGGTCGTACATCACTATAGCGTTACTTCGATGGGAAGAATACTATAGAGCGTACCTAAGTGTAAACCATTACTCAGTACTAAGAAGTTTGTATAAGATTCGCATGTTACCGCAAGCCACGATAGTGTGGACGTTTACGTTAACCTACGTTTCCTTCACTCCCTTCTATAACTGTCTACATCAATCGTTCCAAAATCCCATTCAATGCAGCAAGCCACGATAGTGTGGACGTTTACTACACCAAAAGACTTTTACAATTGACATCCAATTACTTGAAGCATTCGATTTTGTAAATCAAGACGCGGAGAATCATAAGTGAAACTCGAAGTTTCTAACCAGTGATTCACCATGCGAACAACCCTATCTCTCATTAGATGAGGGAGCCGAGCAGACAAACGATCCATCTTTGAAAGAATGGTACGAATGTCTCTAATTTGTGTCATCCACATGACCAAGTGGCTTTGGCTCCATTCCACTCCCCGGGGTGAGAATGAGTCGATTTGAAATCAGTTTCAGAAAGACAAATTAGGCATTGTTTGATAAACTTAATCAATGTTTCTTGTAAAAGGAATTACAAGAATTCTCCTCCAATGACACATCTATATGAACTTCAAAAGTCCATAAGAGTCACCAAGAGAACAGTAATGGAGACCATGGGAATGTTTCCATCCCCTCTCCCACTTAGCTTTTTATAACAAAGGGATACGCTATCTAATGCATAATTAAACACATAAGCATGCATACAAGCAATAAAGCACATAGCACATAGTCAAAATAAGCTAGAAAATTATTTTCCGACTATCATGGCTTTATTCCATCTCCGTATGCGTCTTCTAGTCTTCAGTCTTCGTTCTTGAATGCTCCATGTGACGAGAATATTAATCCCAATATTTAAATCTATTTATTTTTAATAAATCCAAAAGATACTCAATTCGAAAATTAAGTCAATCGGATAAATCAAAAATAAAATTAAATATTATTAATATTTTTATTTATTTATTTTCCTATCTAATTCTATTAAATCTCTAGAATAATCTATCTAAGTCAAACTTGGAATATTCTAGAAGACTTCTATAATAGAATAAGGAAATAAAATAAACTAGGACTCTTCTACTTTCCAAGATTAATTAATTTCCATTACTATGAAAATTCCCATAAAATAGGAATAATCAATTAGGAAATAAATCAATCCTAATTTAACTTTTATTCCTTTCCAATTCTATTAAATCTCTAGGATCCTATTCCGAAATCGGAATACTCTAGAAGACTTCCATAATAGAATAAGGAATAAAATTAATTCCAATTAATTCTTTTCCTAATCCATGAGAATTCCCAAAAAAAATAGGAAAACTCAATTAGGAAAACCGAATCAATTAGGTAAGTAGAATCTAGGTAGGAGTAGCACGAGATCACGAGGACCCCGCGCCCCCCACCTTGATCGCCGGCCAGGAGCACCACCGCCGCCGTCCCCAGCCCACGCGCCACCACCTCCGGTGGCCGGCGTGGCCGAGGAGTCCCGCGGACAGCCCCCTCACGGTCGATCACCATGGGGTCGATCATAAGATCGATCCCGAGCCCTTGTTCTCCCTCTCTTCATCTCCTTCGTCACACGAGTTCTCCGGCGGTCGTCTCGGCATCGATCCAACGTAAATAAATTACAAGAAATAAATTTACAATTCCGGTATCGATTCTATACATGAAATCGACCCTATACACTTTCCGGAAAACATAGAACAATAATAATAAATCTAAATTCGGTCAACCCCCGAATTTTTACTATTACAAGCATTCATCCACACAAAACGAATCTCGACATGTCCGAGAGTTTAATAACGAATAATCATGGCAAAATTAAACAGCAATTAATTAAACGAATAATTAACAATTAATTTAAACCATGATAGTCGGAATCCCTGCAAGGTAGAACACAATTGAATACATACATGAACACGAAACCAAACGCTCTGATACCAATTGCTGGAATTCGATATCCCGGGGTATCAAAAATTGCGGAACCGATAACCCCGACCGAAATCCCGTCGCCGGAAACCGATCACGAACCACCGCACGAGCCGGAGCTCGACCGAGCACCGCACGAGTGAACCCGCGCGCCCAGCCGAGCCCCCGTACGGGGCTCGCGATCGCTAGCCCTAGCGATTGCCGGGGATGCACGCGCATCCCCGTGGGGCTGTTCCGAACAGCCCCCGGCGGTGAGTCCGGCGACTCACCGCCACCGCCGAGGAGGGCGGTGCGCCCAGCGCACCAGCCGCGGCTCGCCCGGCGATCGACCCCACGGTCGATCGCGTGCCCCGGCGTCCAGCCGGGGCGTCCTCGTGTGGGCCCCGCGATCGATGCCCTAGGGCTCGATCGCACCCCTCGGCTCCCAGGCGAGGGTCCTTCGAACGTTCGCCGGGGATCTCGAATCCCCGTCCCCGAAGTTCGACGTTTATCCGGATCGTGTGTTCATGCATGTATCACAATTTAATTGAACATAAAATCACACAAGGAGTTTTATGATCATACCTTTGATTCGTTGTGCGGAGAAACGAAATCAAGTTGAAGACCTTTGAATCTTCCCACGTATTCCTTGCACTCCGTTCGAACGTCGGGTGGGCGACGATCTATCGAACTCCTATGGATCTCCTTCAACTCTCTAGAATATCAAGTATGATAATCTTGTCTTGTGATTTATGAAGGCCATGTAGTGCTTTTATAGGCTACGTAGGGGATCTAAAGGAGGTGGAATATTGGGCTTCCAATATTGAAGATTAAATTGAGCCCACTGCCCAAGTCCATTAATCCTTATCAATATTAATTAATTTATTTTCCACTATATAAATTAATTGCACTCCCAATATTAAACCATATTATATCAAATAATATTTCTCCGGTAGTATTATTTATTCCGTGTATTTAAGATTTAAATATCCATGAATAAAATTAATTTATTGCTAATTAATTTATTCATCTCTTTAATCCGAGACTAGTACCATTCAACCTTAATTATTGTGCGGAACGAATCCACTCATGAGGTTTACACAATAATTCCTTATGAACTCATCTCGGGGATATTATCAACCCTTCCGGGATACACTATCCGGTCAATTATTCACGGCATGCCATATATGAAATATAGTGACCCAACTTAACCGGTAATTAACCCAATAATTAAATCGGTTAATTCCTTTGGTAAATCAAAGTCACTTATATTAAATATACACACCCGCAACAATATCGGGGATTAAGAATAAAATACACTGAGACTCGAATCGATTATCGCCGGCAATCCTAATCGATGAATCTCAACGATCCGCTCAATACACCAAGTGTACAAGTGTGATAAAATAATTAAGACAAATTATTTTCTCTCTCACACAACGACTATACCGATGGATTGGTCCGGGTCCATCTAGGTCGTGAGCAACCGTTCGATTAAATACGAGTAACCGATAGTATGATCTTCTGTGTGACGTCGCACACCATACTAACTACAACGTATAGAATCCAGGACTATATTTTGCACATATTTAATTATCAATAATTAAAAGCAAACGATTGTTTATTAATTTAATAGATTAAATGCTATGACCGGGAGTTTACCGTTACTTAAATCTAGACATTAAGTACATAACTCCAACAGGTTCGACCGCAAACCAAAAGACGCAGTCATCCAGGCAACCCGTGTGTCGGTTTGAGTTGGGGACGACAAGGATTTTTTTTTCGAGCAAGCACGTGGTAAGGCCAAGTGATCCGGCATAGACCTACACTCAACTAGGCCTGCACTAGTCAAGAAGGTGGACTCAACAATGTGGTTGAGTTGGAAATCAGGCTCTCGAGTGTTGCTTTCGGCATCAAGCATGATCGTCTTACCACCAAGTAGTGGCCCGACATCCCCGACCACGTGTTTTTCAGGGAGTTCAGAGAGGGGCTCCTCGTCAAATCTAGGCAGACCATCATACGTGGAGGTCTCCCAATTATCCATGCTCAAGGTATCGGGTTGTGCGTGTGGGCAAGCTACACGAGGGTGGTCGACCTCGTCAAATGCAAAGCAATACGCGTCTGACGAAGACGGTGTAGTCTCCAAACTGAACGTGGGGGAAGGGATCCTGGTGTTGTTCGATGCTGCAGGGATCGATCTGTTTCGATGGGACACAAAACCTTCAAACGATGCAAGACGCATTGTCTGTTGCTCAAGAAAGACAGCGTATGGAGGGGCCTCCGAGAAAGTCAATGGATCCAAGAGGGTTATAGAGTCCTCGGGCAGTGGAGAATCAATTTCATCAAAACGAGGCGGTCCATCGTAATGATTTATTTCACCTCCATCCATAAATAGCATGTGAGGGCGTGTGAATGGGCAAACCTCAAAATTGTGGCGGGTCGTGTCACACGTAGAGCAGCCTACCGCGGTCGAGGGCTCGAGGGAATCCACGGTCGAAGTGTGAAGCGATTTGGGGGGAAGATACGAGTCGACGGGGACTACGTGCGTCGACGGGGACATGCAGCACCGATGTCACGCGCGTCTGCTGGGACGGGGCGACGTCGAGCCTCCGGTAGTTTGTTGGCAAGGGTGAGGCGGAGCTCTTCAAGGCCAACCGTAAGGGCCGTGACCTGGCGTCTCAAGGCAGCGACGTCGGCAGCACCACGAGCTTTGGCCTCTGCGGCGGGGTCAGAGTTAACGGGGCGACGAGGAGGCATCGTGCCTGAATCTGATACCAACTGACGCAGGGAAGCAATAAACAAACAATTAATGCTCGTTGATTCCGCAGAATATCGAGAATTAACCGATCAAAAGATCGTTGATTCTTTCGAATACCGATATTTGATAAACAAAGAGAAAACACTATTTTATTTCAATCTCAAAACTACTTTCTGAAAGAATGAAATTAACGAAATATAAATAGTTCAAAACCCTAAAGCTAATGGGCTTTAATAAAAACTAAAGACTATAAAATTAATAATAAAAGAAACAAACAATTATTTATTGGGCTTAATAGTAATACTATCATCTTCCGAATCCACATCAGTTATGTTGTTGAAAATTAGTTTATACACATTAATCTGTGACTGCTAGGATACTGACTATTAGAGATAAAAACTTTATTGGTCTTATAAATGTTGTCTTTTTTCAATTTACTCTCACATACATACGCATTTTCAATTTAGTCCCAAATAATTCGAATTGAGTTTCAATTTAGTCCTTTTTTTCCTGAAAATTCAATTTCAGCCGAAATGTGCTCACGTGACCTGCACGTGCTCTGAAGACCGGTCATGGCTGCTGACTCAGCGACACGTGTCAGCATACCATTGGCCATAGGATTTTAAAAAAAAATTAAAATACAAACCTAAATACCTTAATACATGATTATTTGGATTAAAAAAAAGCAAAATACAACACAAATTCAAGATTAATACGCTAAATAAAAAAAAGACACATTAAAAACGCCGTCGTTCCCCCTTTTCTCATTTCTCCAGTTCGAAAGAACCCTAATTTTCTGGGATTCAACATTTGATTACTATTCTCCTCATTTCTCCCGTTCCAAAGAAACCTAATTTTCTGAGTCCTCAATTCAACCCAAATTCATACAATTCCAATACTCGTAGTAGTGAATTTCATATGATTCATATAATTCATTAAATCCTGTTATGGATCTTTTGGGAAGAAGCACACTACAATGATTTCCATCTGAATTTTCAACAACTCTAGGAGCTCGTTTTACCAGCCGCAGTGAAGGTATCGGTTTACCGATTCAATCGATAAACCGTGTGCGGAAGCGTGTAAAGCATTAGATCTAATATGCCCTGATCTTAGTGCACACATAATGTGTATAAGAACACATACAAATATATATATATAAGGTTCAACGAAAGCTTGCATTTGGTGATGCGTGCCTCGTTGATGATGAAGGGACTACGGTTGTTGATCGTCTCAACCACCACCACGAACTGATGCTTCACTTAAGGAATGACCACGTCACGCCTCTTGTCTAGATCGCCCGGATGTTGAAGCCGCACAAATGGCCCGGCCTCTACGTGTTGCACACGAACCCGGATGATGAACACCTTGCTTGATTGAAGTAGATTCTCCAAGAACAACCTCTTATCTCTCTTTTTGGTGTGAAATTTTTGTGGCTGATCAAGTGCTATATGAAAACACATGTTTTCATCATTATATTGATCACCATTACCCTCCCTTGTAACCCCCACCATAATGTGCATCATAATGCACAAGTAATGGTGGTTAATGGGGAGGTGAAGAGTCATTTCCACATCACCATGCCAAATGGCATTAGATGTGGTCCCCTTGCTTGTGTGGCATGCCATGTCACACCATGTGACATGCATCCATGCAAGCCATGCAATGCATCTCATGCACGTAAATGAATCCACGTAAATATTGATTCTAAATCAATATAATTAACAAGCATTGTACATCATCTACGAGTCTGTGTGTGACCCTGTAGGTATGATTATCGATCAATATTATATTACTCCCAGCAATTAATATTATCGAATAATCATTTAACATCCATAGACGAACTTTTGACTTTATCGATTGCACACGTAGGATCGAAGGACATATACCAACAATCTCCCACTTGGCCTTCAGAGCCAGTGTGCTGCCAATTTCCTGTTGTCACTTTATGTTTTAGTTTGAACTTGAGGCAAGACTCGAGTCATCCTCAATCTGTTCAAACCTTTCTTGGACTTTGAGACAGACTATAAAACCAGATTTATCACCATGATACGAATTTGGACGTGGCCATGTATTTTCCACAGTCTTGACTCTCCAAGTGACCGGTAAGACATATATCCCATTATAAAATGGAGGACAGTCCCTTCTTGTCAATCCAAGCTCTCCCTCTTACTTCCTGATATATCCAATAACAAGTTTTATAACCTTTTTTTACGAAAGGCGTTTACTTGTATCAAAGCATACCATTTCACAATGGAATCGCTCTGAACTACTCAGGTCAGAGGAAATTGCTCGACGATAAATGAAATAGTATTATGACTCGAAATCTCAAATACTATTCTAGTCGGGTTTGTTCGATCATTAGCTCTCAGCTAATATCCATGTAACTGTACTTGATGTCCCACATCACTAGCCCATGAAGCGGCGCAATAGCCCATGATACGAACTAGGAACAACCATATGATTTAAGTATATAAGTTCAACCATTGCGACTTCATTATGCGGTAATTCGAACTCATAACCCAATTGATATCACTTAATCATTTGGACAATTCATATAAATTAAACCAAATTTATATGAAGAAATATGTGTAACACATATAAGTGAATGTTTACCAAATCTCCAAAAGTATCTAATACAGTAATAGAAATCACAACCCATCTCTAAGATGTCTGATCTCTATTGCAGTCGTGAAAGCCCCAAGCTTAAACTGCTGGAGAGGTTTAGAAAGTGGATTTGCAACCTTACCAAAAGTTGCAACTTTATTTTCTCGACGTCTCCACAAAACTAGCTCCTAGATAATGTGGAACTTCCTGAGCATCACGTTTAGACTTGTGGTGCTTCCTAGCTCATTGGCTTGCATGATAGTTCTACTATAAATAGAGAACTATCGGATGGGCCGAGTTAGTTACGCCACCCATTTCATTCAAGAACTTTCAAATCTTAACTGCCAACATTACTGCATCCAATGCAATACTGTACTCAGGTTCTGTAGTTTAATAATCTAGAATGCATTGCATGGAACTTGATGAGCCATATTTTTTGGGCTCATTTTTTAGGTTTTTAGAGTCAAGTAAATCGAGTCCTTAGTTTGTTTTTACTTTATTTGTGTCTGGGAGGGCACGTTTGGGTACTTGGGCAAGTTTTGCAGGTGGGCAGGTAAAGGAGTGGAAAGAGGAGTGTTGGAGTGGTATACTTAATGTCTAGATTTGAGTATTGTGAACTCCTTGTACACTTTCATTTACCTATTAAATACGAACATTCATTTGCTTTTAATTATTGTTAATTAAAATTATGCAAATTATAGTCCTGGATTTCATACGTTGTAGTTAGTATGGTGTGTCGGGCCCACACAGAAGATCATACTATCGGTTACTCGTATTTAATCAAACAGATGCTCACGACCTAGATGGACACGGACCAATCCATCGGTATAGTCGTTGTGTGAGAGAGAAAATAATTTGTCTTAATTATTTTATCACACTTGTACACTTGGTGTATTGAGCGGATCGATTGAGACTCATCAATTAGGATTGCTCGGCGATAATTGATTTGAGACTCAGTGTATTTTATTCTTAATCCCCGATATTGTTGCGGGTGTGTATATTCAATATAAGTGACTTTGATTTACCAAAGGAATTAACCGATTTAATTATTGGGTTAATTACCGGTTAAGTTGGGTCACTATATTTTATATATGGCATGCCGTGAATGATTGACCGGACAGTGTATCCCGGAAGGGTTGATAATATCCCCGAGATGAGCTCATAAGGATTTATTATGTAAACCTCGCGAGTGGATTTAATTCCGCATAATAAATAAGGTTGAGTGGTACTAGTCTCGGATAAAAGAGATGAATAAATTTATTAAGCAATAAATAAATTTTATTCATGGATATTTATATCTTAAATACACGGAATAAATAATACTACCGGAGAAATATTATTTGGATATAATATGGTTTAATATTGGGAGTGCAATTAATTTATATAGTGGAAAATAAATTAATTAATATTAATGGGAGATTAATAGATTTGGGCTTGGGCTCAATTTAATCATTAATATTGGAAGCCCAATATTCCACCTCCTTTAGATCCCCTACGTAGCCTATAAAAGCACTACATGGTCTTCTCTATTCTCATATAAGTTGAAGATCATAATTCTTCTAGAGAGAGAAAGTAGAGAGAGAAGTAGATCCATAGAGCTTGGAGGATCGTCGCCCACCCGACGTTCAAGCTAGTGCAAGGAATACGTGGGAAGATTCAAAAGGTCGTCTTGAATTCGTTTCTCCGAACAACGAATCGAAAGGTACAATATCTAAACGCCCTTGATAATTGTTCGATTTTGGATTTATCGAGAATACCGTAGAACGCAAGATCCGAGGTACGAAACCGGGAAGGAGGACGAACGCGTGGTGGTGGCGAAGCCACCGGACCACGGCGATCGCCCACCTAGGGTTTCGGTGGGGATGGGTCGAACCCCGGCTGGGAGCCGGGGACGCGATCGATCATCGCGATCGATCGCGAGCCGCGAGGGCTGGGCCCCGCGGCTGTCCGCTGGTCGGACCGACGCCCCGACGGCGGCGAGTCGCCGGACTCGCCGCTGGGCTGCTAGGCAGCCCGGTCGATCGCCGTGAGCAATCGACCCCTTCGATCGCGAGCCCCGCGTGCGGGGGCTCGGGCTGGGCGTGCGCGAGGCTTCGGCCTCGTCGTGCGTTCGGCTCGTGCTCCGGCTCGTACGTGATGCTCGCGTGATTTCCGGCGGAGGTTTTTGATCGGGTTATTGGTTTCCGCAAATTTAAATAGCCCGGGATATCAAATTCCAACAAGGAGCACACTGTGTGAAAGAGGCAAGGAAATCACCTTCCATGGTCAAGAGCCTCGTCTAAGATGGACTCTCGTCCGGTCTTAGAGGTATTTCCCCCTCACGTCTCTTATCCATCCAAGCCCGTCTATATAAGGAGCAAGTGACTGACGAAGAAAAGGACGACGTATGAGCAGCGAGAAAGAAGGATCGGAACCCTACCTGACCAGCAGCGAAGAAGGCAGCAGCGAAGAAGGCAGCCGCGTGAGCACATCGACTCGCCGGCGTTTGTTTCTTTTTAAGCCCTCGGGCCAAAAACAATTTCTTTTATGTTTTGATGTTTTTGAATTCATACTTAGTTTTAATTTCCGTTTGAACAATTTCCTTTCCATAATGCAATTCATAGTTCGTCAAATTATTTTCCTTGTTTTATTTTCGTTTATTTCAATGAGTAGCTAATCTGTTTGTATCTGGGCAAAGACAGAACCTGACCAACCCTAAGACGTGATCATGCCGGGAGGCTTAGTGAGGACAGCAACTAGCTGAGTTTTGTTCCCGATTCAACAGGGTAGTATATTAAGCATGTTAGTGGGAACCCCGACTTGCCTGTTGGAAATCGACTACCCGGGACGTGTCCATTCGATCACTCGAACATCCGAACACGCCCAGTCGACCTCATATGACAGCTCTACGCTGACGACGAAGCCCCGCAGCCGATTCACGCCCAGCCGCCGCGCATGAGGCGCAACCGCGCGAACCGGATGCTGTTTGATGCAGCCAGCGGGCGCTGCTTCGCCACCAGCGGGCGCTGGAGAGGCCCTTGGCAGCGAGCGCTGCCTGGCTTCCAGCGGGCGCTGCTCGTGACGAACAGCAGCGCGCTGCTGCTGTTCCGGGCTCGTTTCTGGTCCGTTTTTCCTCTTCCGACCACCGATCCGGAGGTCCTTGACCCCCCACTAGTCGAGGAACACATACCACGACTCCCGAAACCCGATCGTTCGTCCGATGTATTTTTAACGAAAACCGAGATCGAATTTTGCGGAAATAGGGTTCGATCTCATACCTTTGTCGCGTGATTCGGAGGAGCCGAATTGTTGAAACCTTAGACGTTTCTTGCGTATGCCTCTTCCCCGATTCGAGCCGTTGTGTGGGCAACGATCTGCTGGATTCTCCTTGTCTGCTCTCTCCTCCACTACCAGCGTAATATTTCTTTTTCTCTCTGAGAGAAAAATATTAGCGCAAGCTTTATTAATTTTTACAGAGAAAAAAAATATAATTGCGTTAACGCTATTAATTTTCTCTGCAAAAATAAATGCGGCGTTCTGTAGGTATAAGAGAGGGCAAGGGGGGGGGGGGGGGGGGGGTTATAGAGTTACACTAGGGACCTCTTAGGTAAATTAATTAGGGGCTAAAATGAAATATTAATTAAATTGGAATACTTAAAAGCAATTCCTTAATTAATCGATTTCAATTTTAATTATTATTCACTCCACTAAAAAATAATAATTGAATTCCCGAAATTAATTTAATATTATATCAACAATAATATTTCCGCCGAATTACATATACGACTTTCCCCGTGTTTAAGATATCGAATGTCCACGAATTAGTTTCAATTACTAATAATTAAATTAATTCGTTTCTTATTATCCGAGACTAGTACCACTCATCCTTATTATCATGTGGAACGAATCCACCTGCAGGGTTTACATGATAAACTTTATGAGCTCATCTCGGGGACATCATCAACCCGATAAACGGGACACGGTTTCCTGTCTATAATCTATAGCATGCCGTGTGTACAATTCCGATTCCCAATTTACCAAGAATATTGACTAATCAATTAGTCTCACTCACTAGTAAGTCAAAAAACCGAGAACTGGACACACGCACCTATAATTATATAGGAATTAGGAATTCGTATATCCGTAATATCTGAGGTCTAGTTCGATTACTGCGATTAGTATAAATCGAACGCCCTCCCGTGGTCCTGCTCAATACACCAAGTGTACGAGTGTAACATGATAGTCAAGACCGACTATCTACCAGTCACACTACGACGTACCGATGGATTGTCCCTGTCCATCTAAGTCGTGAGCTACTGTTCGATAGTATACGAGTAACCGACAATATGATCTTCCGCGTGTCTCCTCACGCCATACTGTCTACAACGTATACATCAAGGACTATTGCATTAAATGCAATCATGCTTGAATCATATCTCGAATTAAGGTATAGATAAGGAGTTCCGTATTTGCACTAAACTAGACATTTATAATACAACTCCATCAATCTCCCACTTATACTAAAAGTCTAGTCGCCCTCTCCCAAACATCAGATTCCCATAACCTCATCACGCCTACCCAACGCTTTCGCTGGAAGTGCCTCTGTGAACGGGTTTTATCAGGCAATCCTCTCGATGCTATCTAGGTGACAACTTAATCATCTTACTAGACGATCTCTCGAATCAGATGGTACTTGCGCTCTACGTGTTATCTCCCACTGTGGACTCGTGGCATTTCAAGTTTGCCAATATCGCTATTCAAAATAGCTTTGGGTAAACTAGAAACCACATCTAAGTCCCTTAGGAAGTTCTGGAGCCACACTGACCTTTTAACTGCCTCAGAGGCCGTTATCCTTTCAGTTTCCATGGTAGAGTCCGTAATGCATCGCTGCTTTACATTCTTCCATGTGACTGCTCCACTTCACAGTGAGAACACATAGCCTGACTTCGACTTTCGACAGTCCCTGTTTGATTGGAAATTCAATTCTATGTAATCCAAAGGAAACAACTTGACTGCTTTGTAACTCAGAACATAATTCCTGGTCCTCTGCAGGAGCCTAAACATGTTCTTTACATCAGTCAAGTGATCCTTCCCAGGATTACTATGATATCTCACCACCATGCCCACGGCATAGTAGATATCAGTCTCGTGCATAGCATTATATACATTAAGCTTCCCACCATTAAGGTGCAGGGAACTGCTTACTTTTTATCTATCTCCTTTATTGTGTCAGACACAAAACTTTAGATAGATGAATTCCACATCTAAAAGGTGAAGACCTTTCTTGGAATTCTGTATACTGTAACGAGTAAGAATTGTATTTACGTATGAGACTCGAGATAAGTTCTATGTTCTTTTCTGGCGATCATTTATAACTTTGATCCCAAGAACATTCCCGACTTCTCCTAAGTCTCTTATATTGAATTACTCATACAACCATCCCTTTATGTCCGATAACATCTTTCATATTATTGCCAATTTAGAAGGATGTCGTCTACATAAAGAATGAGAAAACACCACATCTTTTCTGTCACTTCTTTATTACACACAGGACCTAAATTTGCCTTGAATGAATCCATGAAATGGATTTTCTCATAGGTCCGCATGTGTCCAAGATCTTGAAGCTTCCTTCAATCCTAAGATCGATTAAGCTTGCTTACCAAATGCTCTTGGCTCTTTTCGATGAATCCCTCTGGCTGTCCCACACAGATGGTCCCGTCAAGACTTCGATTTAGGAAATCCGTCTTGACTTCCATCTTCCATGTGGAGACAAAAGAATCCGGATCGACTTTAGCATAGCTACCGGCGAGAAAGTTTACTCATAATCGATCCCTTTCTTTCTGAGTGCACCCTCTCGCAACAAGCCTAGCCTTGAAGGTTTACACCTTCCCGTCAGACCCTCTTTTCCTCTTGTACACCTACTTGCCACCAATGGCTTTTACACCTTTGGGCGGTGCTACAAGATCCCAGACATGATTTGAATCCAAAGATTCAATCTCATATTTCATCGTCTTTTACCAAGACTGAGCATCTTGATCTTTCAGCGTCCCGTCATAGATCCAGGGGTCGGCATCATGTTCTCTAGGTGACAAGTCCGAAGACTCTCCTA
The DNA here is from genome assembly GCA_954870475.1 of Euphrasia confusa. NCBI lineage: Eukaryota > Viridiplantae > Streptophyta > Magnoliopsida > Lamiales > Orobanchaceae > Euphrasia > Euphrasia confusa. Next base: position 16,073,615 of record OX940957.1, on the reverse strand, counting down.
TAAACATGAACCTGTCGGGTTGTCTAACAACCCTCCCACTACGACGACGCTCCGATGTGTCTTTAATGACTAAAGATTACAGTAGTGAACTACTCAGTTGGGCTGGTTCTAAGTCTTGATCAGTCCCTCTAAGCTCATTAATTATTACTCTACTCTTGGGCTTGTGATCTTGTGTATATATATAGCCCATGTCTAAGAACCGAATGTTGATGCAATCAACGAATTCCTGGTCCTTTGGACTATATATCTCAATTCGTTTTCTTAGGGTATCCTATAAACAGCCGAATATCAGTACAAGTTTCCAAAGGAATCAAGTTCAGGATAAATGCCGTTGTTTCCAAGCCATATCCCAAAAACGAATTAGGTAACTCCGAACTCATTTTCTACTTTCCCATATCTATAAGAGTCCTATTCCTTCTTTACAACACATTATTTTGCCGAGGCATAAATGGTGTAGTCTGTTGGGAGTTAATCCCATTTTCTGATAAGTATGCCTTACTCCTCAAAGAGATCTGCATATATCAGAGCGAATCAATTCTAGTACTTCCTTGGATCTTTTCCCTTTAACCGTAAAGGGTTGCTCGGTCATTAAAACTTCCAAGTATGATTCGAAGGTTGGAAGGTCCTTTCCTTCAACCTAGCTGAGTAGTCCATCAGCTTTCACCCTTTGAATCGTACTCAAGTTAAAATGATCTAGCCTAAGATTCCATAAGTACATTTGATTCATCCTAGAAGGATCTTTACTCTTATTGGGGTTCGACAATGTGTTATTTTCTCCGGTGTGTTGCATTGTGGAAGAATATGGATTTAGTATTAAATTGTCTATCAATGTACCAGAATAGATAATATCCCCGTTTCCTACTCTGATAAGTATGAAACTATCAGAAGAAACGGAATATCCATTCTAAGCCAATTTAGAAATCCTAAATGAAAATTATTTCTAAATGCCGGCACATAAAGACAATTTATTAGAACTAAAATCCTACGGTTTAAAACCATTTAACACCTCCCACTGCAACGGCTGTTACCTTTACAGCATTGCCCATGTAGGTTATTACTTCTTCCTTTCTAAGTCTCCGGGTTTCCTGGAACCCCTGCATTTAAGTGCAGACATGATTTGTGGTTCCCGTATCCACACACCAGGTACTGGTGGATAACACCACTAAGCATGTTTCGGTGACTAAGGAAGAATCAACTCCTTGTTGCTTGAGTGGACAATTAAAACTCCCAGTATCCAAACTGCTTACAACGGAAGCACTTGCCCCTTGGGCTTGCTTGTCCCATTCCGTGGTCCAGATATATTAGGTCCACTGGGTTTCCGTATTTGCTTCTTCTTCCTTTTGCCGCCCGAAGGCCTAGGAAGAGCCAATTTCTCAGCCACAAGTGTTTTGAGAGCCCTTAAAGATTCCCTCAGCCACTTGAAGTTCAACCAGGAGCTCCGCCAATGAATAAGACCTCTTATTCATATTTTAGTTCAGGCGGAAGTGCTCAAAACTTCTCTGGAGAGACTGGAGCACAAAATCAACCTGGGTTACCCCATTGATAATTGTTCCCAGAATCTCTATCTCATTAAGATAGCCCATCATTCTAAGAACGTGATCCCTCACGGGCGTTCATTCCGACATGATGGCTGTCATGAGTTGTCTCATTTCATCTTGCCCGGCTGTCCTATCCTGATAACCAAAAACTTCTTGAGGTTAAGCATCATATCACAGGTAATGGTCATGGCATGATCCCGATGTCGCAGCACATTTGACATGAAAGCCATAATGTAGCTCCGCGTCATCTCATAGCCTTGATCCATTTCCAATGAGCTTCCTTTCCTCAGTAGTGGAAGCATCATTTGGTTCAGCAGGTCAATTGACTTGGAGTACATATTTGTACTCCTCTGCAGTTAGGACAATGTCCAAGTTTCTTTTCCAATCTATACAATCAGGTTCAGTGAGTTTGTTGACTTTTAATGGGAATAGTACCATATAAAACAAACAATGAGTTTAATTCGATATCATTTCCCTCAAGTGATATCATTAAACTACCAATCATTTCCAAAATCCCATCAGACATAGCAAGCCACGTTCTTGTGGACGTTTACCAGTCCAAATGATTTTATGATTGGATTTCACTTCGGTCATACATCCTTATAGCAGTGACTCCGATGGGGAGGATAATATAAAGCGTACCTAAGTGTATACCATTTCTCAGTACTAAGTCCACCGCTCGGGAACTACATGTCCACCGCAAGCCACGTTCTTGTGGACGTTTACGTTGACATGCGGTCCTCCACAAATTTCTATAACTGTCGAGCCTCAATTAATCCCAAAGTTCCGTTCCCATTTAGCAAGCCACGTTCTTGTGGACGTTTACTAAAACAAACAACTTTATTAATTGAATCTCACTTATTTAAATGTCATAGAGTCTTAATTAACCCAAAGTACCGTTTCCATTCAGCAAGCAACGATAGTGTGGACGTTTACTAAAACAAACAACTTTGTTAATTGACTCCTACATTTATTAAATTTCACAATTTTATTAATCAAAGCTTGATATCTCGTAAGTGAAACTCGAACTTTCTAACCAGTGATCAATCATGCAATTGAGCCCTATCTCTCACAAAGTGAGGGAGCCAATCAGACAATCGATCTAGTCATCGAATGACTCGAATGTCTCTAATCTGTGTCATCGACATAACCAAGCGCTTTGGCTCCATTCCACTCCCCGGGGTGAGAATGAGTCGAGTTGAAATTAGTCTTTGAATGACAGAGTAGGCATTGCTTTTGAGAAATATAATTGTTCAATTTTATAAGTGGATTTTAAATTCGAATTTTGATCCAGTGATATCCGCGTGTCGACTTTATCCGATAGGGAGGATGACACTAAAGCCAACTCGTAAGTGACACACATCACTATCAAAACAGAGAATGGAGACCGCGGGATTGTTTCCAATCCCTCTCCCACTTAGTATTTTACGAAAGGGATAAACATGCATAAACAATTTAAGCATAATAAAAGCACGTAAACACACAAAAAGCATTTAACGTGGCCCCAATTATTATGGCCTTTAAATATCTTCCATGCACGTCTTCTCGGATCTTCGTCTCGTTGCTCGTCTCGGTCTCGATCCACCACCGACTCGTCTAAGTGCCAAGAGACGAACCCCTCCCACTGGAGTATCGTCCCAGGCCTCGACAATGGTTTCGTGGTGTCCGTCGAACCCCCGAAGCATCGCTGCCAAGCCTAGGGCAGCGGGCGCTGCCCTATATCCAACGCTCGCTGGAGAAGCTCCGGGCAGCGGGCGCTGCCCCAGCTCCAGCGGGCGCTGTTCGTGCACAAATTGCTGCGGGTTCGACTTCTCGACCCTCGTTCGTCCGACCTTCGATCTTCTCTCGATTCACCAAGTAGCAGCAACATTACATAAGTAATCTAACTACTTCCGGCATCGATCCTATACAGATTGATCGATCCTATACACCCGGATAAAACGAAAAAACGAAAAAGTAAAACCTAAACGACTCAACCCGTCGTTTTAACTATTACATTCAAGCAACGTTATAAAACAAAGATCTCGACAACCTCGAGAGTTTAACAAACCACATCATACATCACAATAACAATGGCCATAATAATCGGGTTTGAACCTGCAAAACAAATCTCGCAAAAATACAACGAATCGACAAAACCTGGCTCTAATACCAATTGTTGGAAATCGACTACCCGGGACGTGTCCGTTCGATCACTCGAACATCCGAACACGCCCAGTCGACCTCATATGACAACTCTACGCTGACGACGAAGCCCCGCAGCCGATTCACGCCCAGCTGCCGCGCACGAGGCGCAACCGCGCGAACCGGATGCTGTCTGATGCAGCCAGCGGGCGCTGCCCCGCCACCAGCGGTCGCTGCTCACTTTCAGCGGCCGCTGCTTCTCCACCAGCGGGCGTTGGAGAGGCCCTTGGCAGCGAGCGCTGCCTGGCTTCCAGCGGGCGCTGCTCGTGACGAACAGCAGCGCGCTGCTGCTGTTCCGGGCTCGTTTCTGGTCCGTTTTTCCTCTTCCGACCACCGATCCGGAGGTCCTTGACCCCCCAGTAGTCGAGGAACACATACCACGACTCCCGAAACCCGATCGTTCGTCCGATGTATTTTTAACGAAAACAGAGATCGAATATTGCGGAAATAGGGTTCGATCTCATACCTTTGTCGCGTGATTCGGAGGAGCCGAATTAATGAAACCTTAGACGTTTCTAGCGTATGCCTCTTCCCCGATTCCAGCCGTTGTGTGGGCAACGATCTGCTGGATTCTCCTTGTCTGCTCTCTCCTCCACTACCAGCGTAATATTTCTTTTTCTCTCTGAGAGAAAAATATTAGCGCAAGCTTTATTAATTTTTACAGAGAAAAAAATATATAATTGCGCTAACGCTATTAATTTTCTCTGCAAAAATAAATGCGGCGTTCTGTAGGTATAAGAGAGGGCAAGGGGGGGGGGGGTTTATAGAGTTATACTAGGGACCTCTTAGGTAAATTAATTAGGGGCTAAAATGAAATATTAATTAACTTGGAATACTTAAAATCAATTCCTTAATTAATCGATTTCAATTTTAATTATTATTCACTCCACTAAAAAATAATAATTGAATTCCCGAAATTAATTTAATATTATATCAACAATAATATTTCCGCCGAATTACATATACGACTTTCCCCGTGTTTAAGATATCGAATGTCCACGAATTACTTTCAATTACTTATAATTAAATTAATTCGTTTCTTATTATCCGAGACTAGTACCACTCATCCTTATTATCATGTGGAACGAATCCACCTGCAGGGTTTACATGATAAACTTTATGAGCTCATCTCGGGGACATCATCAACCCGATAAACGGGACACGGTTTCCTGTCTATAATCTATAGCATGTCGTGTGTACAATTCCTGCTGGGATTCGGTATCCCGGGGTATCAAAAATTGCGGAACCGATAACCCCGACCGAAAACCCGTCGCCGGAAACCGATCACGAACACCGCACGAACCGGAGTCCGACGAGGGAATCGCCGCTAGGGAGAAACCCTAGCCGAACCCCCATGCACGGGGTTCGCGATCGCATGCACACGATCGCTGGGGCTGTCCAACAGCCCCCGGTGGTGAGTCCGGCGACTCACCACCACCGCCGGAGGAGGGCGGTCAGCCTCCAGCTGACCCGCCGCGGCCCAGCCGCGGCATCCCTTGCGATCGCGCACCAGCCGCGATCGCTCGCCCCGGCCGAAGCCGGGGCTCCTCCCGTGTGCCGTCGCCGTCCAAGGTGGCTGGGGGGTTCGTCCCGCCGTGGCACCAGCCCACGGCTGAACCCCCAGCGATCGACTTCACGTCGATCGCTTGCCCCGGCGAGAGCCGGGGCTTCCCCTTGTCCGCGCGCCGCGGCGGTCCGAACCCTAGGGTTCGGCCGCCACCCTTCGATCCCGACGGGGATCTCGAATCCCCGTATCCCGGTCTCGACGTTTTTCCCGGATCATGCGTTCATGTATGTATCACAATTAATCCACATAAAATCATAGAAGAGAGTATATGATTTTACCTTTTAATTCGTTGTGCGGAGAAACGAATTTAAGTTTGATGACCTTACGATCTTCCCACGTATTCCTTGCACTAGCTTGAACGTCGGGTGGGCGACGATCCTCCAAGCTTATGGATCCTCTTCAACTCTCTAGAACTATCAACTATTGATATTCTTGTCTTATGAAAAAGTGAAGACCATGTAGTGCTTTTATAGGCTACGTAGGGGATCTAAAGGAGGTGGAATATTGGGCTTCCAATATTAATGATTAAATTGAGCCCAAGCCCAAATCTATTAATCTCCCATTAATATTAATTTATTTATTTTCCACTATATAAATTAATTGCACTCCCAATATTAAACCATATTATATCAAATAATATTTCTCCGGTAGTATTATTTATTCCGTGTATTTAAGATTTAAATATCCATGAATAAAATTAATTTATTGCTAATTAATTTATTCATCTCTTGAATCCGAGACTAGTACCATTCAACCTTAATTATTGTGCGGAACGAATCCACTCATGAGGTTTACACAATAATTCCTTTTGAACTCATCTCGGGGATATTATCAACCCTTTCGGGATACACTGTCCGGTCAATCATTCACGGCATGCCATATATAAAATATAGTGACCCAACTTAACCGGTAATTAACCCAATAATTAAATCGGTTAATTCCTTTGGTAAATCAAAGTCACTTATATTGAATATACACACCCGCAACAATATCGGGGATTAAGAATATAATACACTGAGACTCGAATCGATTATCGCCGGCAATCCTAATCGATGAATCTCAACGATCCGCTCAATACACCAAGTGTACAAGTGTGATAAAATAATTAAGATAAATTATTTTCTCTCTCACACAACGACTATACCGATGGATTGGTCCGGGTCCATCTAGGTCGTGAGCCACTGTTTGATTAAATACGAGTAACCGATAGTATGATCTTCTGTGTGCCCATGCAACACCATACTAACTACAACGTATAAAATCTAGGACTATGATTTGCATATATTTAATTAATAATAATTAAAAGCAAACAATTGTTTATTAATTTAATAGATTAAATGCTATGATCGGGAGTTTACCGTTACTTAAATCTAGACATTAAGTACACAACTCCAACAATCTCCCACTTGTTCCCATACTCATCACGTGCTTTAAAGTGTACTTCCGAGAAGTACTATGTGAGTGAGCAATCTAGGTTGCCGCTCTGAAGTTATCTTGGTGACTACTACGTCGTCTCCCCTGACGATGACTCGTATCAGGTGGTACTTGCTCTATGTGTTAACATCACTTTTGACTTATGACCTCTTCTAGTTCACCGTGCACCGCTATCCAATAGCCTTTGGTAAACTAAGAGTCATATCCAAGTCAAGAGGTTATTCCGGAACCTAACCAAAACTTCCGCTGCCTCTGAGGCTGCTATTCGGTTATGAGAGAGTCTGAGAAGCGTCCCGCTTATCACTCTTTCATTTCATGGTTCCACCTCTTTTCTAAAAGTGAACACATAGCCTGATATCGACTTTCACTGGTCCTTCTCTGATTTTTGGATCTGAGAATCTGTAATCTAAGAAGATTTCGTCTTGCTCTGTAAGCCAGTACTATAAAAGTACTCTTACAGCATTCGAACATCCCTTATCCAGATTACTTTGATATCCTCCCACTACGCAAACCGCATAGTTGATATCAGGTTCTTGTTTTACAACATTGCATCTATAAAGCTTTCCATACTTGAAGTATAGGAAACTGCTTTGTCCTCATCTATCTCCTTCATGTGTTCGAACACATAACCTTTAGATAGATGTATATTCAGTTTCTGAAAGGCAATAACCTTTCTCAGAAGTATGCATGTTTAAAACAAACCTTAATCGTACAAGATGTCTAGGAGAAGTACAATGTTCTTATCTCTAGATCATAAGATCTTAAGAACATGCTCTAACTTCTTCTCAATCTTATATCTCGATTTATTTAGACAACCATTATTTTATGTCTGACAATATTTTTACACTGTTGCCAATGATAAAATTTTATCTACATAAAATCTCCGAGAAACACCACTTTGTTTCCATTACGTTTTCAATACACCTTTCGTCTATGCCTTTTGATGAATCCATCAAATGGACTATCCCATCAATTCGCAAGTTCCACGATTTATAGCTTTGTTACCATCCATAAATGGATTTACTAAGCTTGTACTCTAAATGATCTAGCCTCTTAACAATAATACTTATTGTTCCAAGCAGGCACATTTAGATCTAGTATCGCCCTTATGCAGAGCTAGGGGTCGATTTCATCTCTACTAGATCCAGAGTCCGAACTCCTCTAGTCTTATGAACATCTCTGGTTGTCCAACAACCTCCCACTGCAATGGCGTCCCGGTGTATACCAGTAATAACAATAGGTGCAGTATGTGGTGCACTTCTACTCGGTTTGGCTGGTTCCTAGTCTTTTGTCCTTCTTCTCATTTCAAGGTATTACGTCAATTTAGGCTTTGTGGTCCATCTAATAGTCTTCCTCTATGAACCGGACGAGACGTCCCTCTGGTTCATAGTAGTATAGAACACACAATACTTCGTTCATCTAGGATATCCTACAACCATATTCAATATGCCGTTGTATCTAGGAATATCCATAGAACATAGGTAGTTCCGAACAACTTGTCCTTTTACCATCAGATTTCCATTTCTTTATAGCGCACTATTTCTACACGTAAGTGTAAGGTGCGGTCCTTTGGGATTGAATCCCAATCTTTGATTATGCTATGTGTTACTTAGATAAGTGATGGCCTTCGTGACTGAGTCACAGGCTCCTAATGGATATACTTTGATGGTTCCCCATAATAGCTTTGTGTCCATTGACTAGTCAAAACACTTTGCTTTTATGGCACATCAAGCATTCTAATCCATCACTTGAGTATTCTTGAAAGAATCACTCGTGCCTTTCTAATAAACACATATGTCTGCATATCTAATCATTTCCAATACTTGTCTGAATTCTATCCTTTATCCAGAAAGGTTTGCTTAGATGTATTATCCTCCAAATTCAATCCTTAGGTCGGAAGGTCCATTCCTTCAACTATAATTGATCACATCAATTTCGACCATTTGAATCTCATTTGAAAATACTACTAAGTATAAGATTTCACAAGTATAATGATTAATAAAGAAATATCTAACAAGTAAAACAAGTTATAGAACGGTTTGTTGCATCGTGGTAGACTAAGGATCTATCATTCATATATTGTTGTCTAATATACCAGAACAGATAATGCCATTATTTCTTATCAAAATCATCCAATGATTAAAGAAATAAAATATCCATTCATTAATAATAGAAATCCAGAACAAAACGTTCTTTCTAAAATAAAGGGGTACATAATGCAATAATCTTGAAATGAAATCCTATTTAACTACTAAAGCAGATAAATGTCTTCCACCGCAACCGCTGCCTCCTCTACAGCTTTGCCCGTGTAGACTCGAACTCTTCCTCTCTAAGTCGCCGGGTTTTCTGGAACCCCTGCATTCAAAATGCACATACCGTCAGTGGTTCCATATCTACACACCAGAATTCTGGTAGATAATACCGCTGACTATGTTTTTACGACTAAGGAAAATTCGTACCTTTGAGAGGACATTCAGACTTCCAGTGTCCCATCTTGTTGCATCGGAAGCACTTACCCTTTGGCTTTGCAGCCCCCATTTGTGGTACAGTCCTCTTGACACCACTGGGTTTCCGGGCTTGCTTCCTTCTCTTGCCCCTACCTCCACCAGGCTTAAAGCCTTTGGACTTGGTAGCTACAAGCGCTTGAGACTTGCCCTTCTTGTAGATCCCCTCTGCCGCCTTCAGTTCAGTCAGGAGTTGCGCAAGAGAATAAGATAGTTTACCCATATTATAACTCATGCGAAACTGCTCAAAACTAGGGGTCAGAGACTGGAGTATGATGTCGACTTGCGTCTCAGCATCAATTTGAGCTCCTAGGATCTCAAGCTCATTCAACAGACCCATCATCTTAAGAACGTGCTCCCCTACGGGCGTTCCTTCAGACTGAGTAGTTGTCATGAGGACTCTCATGGCTTCTTGCCTTGCCGCACGATCTTGCTCCCCAAACATCTCCTTGAGGTTAAACATCATATCATAGGCAGTGTCCATTGACTCATGTTGGGTTTGGAGTACATTTGACATGGAAGCCAAAATATAACACCTAGCCATTTCATCAGCCTTTTTCCACTTCCGATATGTTAGTTTTTACTCATCAGTTGAGGCAGCCGTGGGCTCAGCAGGGCAGACTTCATGGAGTACAAACTTGTACTCCTCCGAAGTTAGGACAATGTCTAAATTTCTCTTCCAATCAATATAGTTGGGGCCAGTGAGCTTATGCTCCTTGAGTATCATAGAAAGTGGGTTCATAGCTATTCTCTAAACCTATAAGCACATTTAAACAAACAATCAATTTAATATCCGATATTATCTCCCTCAAATAATATCATTAAATTACTAATCACATCTAAAATCCCATCAGGTAAGGCAAGCCACGTGGTGTGGACGTTTACCCACCCAAATGATTTAGCAATTAGGTTTTCTTTGGTCATACATCACTTATAGCGTAACCTCGTGGGGAGGAATACTATAATGCGTATCTAAGTGTAAACCATTACTCAGCACCAAAGTAAATCGTTTGGAATTGCTACATCACCGCAAGCCACGTGGTGTGGACGTTTACGATAACTTCACAACTCTTCACAATTCCTTACAACTGTCTACATCAATTAATCCAAAATCCGTTAGTATAGCAAGCCACGTGGTGTGGACGTTTACTACACCAAGAGATTTTTATAATTGACTCCCAATTATGAGATCCATTTGATTTTCGTAAATCAAGACGCGGAGAATCATAAGTGAAACTCGAAGTTTCTAACCAGTGATTCACCATGCGAACAACCCTATCTCTCATTAGATGAGGGAGCCGAGCAGACAATCGATCCATCTATCAAAGAATGGTACGACTGCCTCTAATTTGTGTCATCCACATGACCAAGTGGCTTTGGCTCCATTCCACTCCCCGGGGTGAGAATGAGTCGACTTGAAGTCAGTTTCAGAAAGACAAATTAGGCATTGTTTGATAAACTTAATCAATGTTTCTCGTAAGAGGAATTACAAGAATTCTCCTCCAATGAAACATCTATATGAACTTCAAAAGTTCATAAGAGTCACCAAGAGAACAGTAATGGAGACCATGAGAATGTTTCCATCCCCGCTCCCACTTAGCTTTTTATAACAAAGGGATACGCTATCTAATGCATAATTAAACACATAAGCATGCATACAAGTAATAAAGCACATATCACATAGTCAAAATAAGTTAGAAAAATTATTTTTCCGACTATCATGGCTTTATTCCATCTCCGTATGCGTCTTCTAGTCTTCAGTCTTCGTTCTTGAATGCTTCATGTGACGAGAATATTAATCCCAATATTTAAGTCTATTTATTTTTAATAAATCCAAAAGATACTTAATTCGAAAATTAAGTCAATCGAATAAATCAAAAATAAAATTAAATATTATTAATATTTTTATTTATTTATTTTCCCATCTAATTCTATTAAATCTCTAGAATAATCTATCCAAGTCAAACTTGGAATATTCCAGAAGACTTCTATAATAGAATAAGGAAATAAAATAAATTAGGACTCTTCTACTTTCCAAGATTAATTAATTTCCATGTCCATGAAAATTCCCATAAAATAGGAATAATCAAATAGAAATAAATTAATTTACTAATTAATTATTTTCCTATCTAATTCTATTAAATCTCTAGATTCCTATTCCAAGTAGAACTTGAAATATTCTAGAAGACTTCCATAATAGAATAAGGAAATAAATAATATTAATTAATTCTTTTCCTATCTCCATGAGAGTTCCCATACTTAGGAATACTCAAAATAGGAAAACTTGAATCAATTAGGAAAGTGAATCTAGGTAGGATTAGGAGTAGCACGGGTTGGGGATCCCCGCACCACCCCCACCGTCGACCACCACCATCTCCGGGCACCACCGCCGCCGCCCCCTAGCCACGCGCCACCACCACCGGTGGCCGGCGTGGCCGGAAACCCTAGCGGGCAGCCCCGGGCGTGGGGTCGATCGATCCTCATGGGGATCGATCATGGGGATGATCGACCCCCCCGGTTTTTTCGTCCTCTTCGTCTTCTTCGTCTCACGAGTTCTCCGGCGGTCGTCTCGGCATCGATCCAACGTAAATAAATTACAAGAAATAAATTTACAATTCCGGTATCGATTCTATACATGAAATCGACCCTATACACTTTCCGGAAAACATAGAACGTAATAATAAATCCTAAATTCGGTCAACCCCCGAATTTTTACTATTACAAGCATTCATCCACACAAAACGAATCTCGACATGTCCGAGAGTTTAATAAACGAACAATCATGGTAAATTAAATAGCAATTAATTAAACGAATAATTAACAATTAATTAAACCATGATAGTCGGAATCCCTGCAAGGTAGAACGCAATTGAACACATACATGAACACGAAACCTAAACGCTCTGATACCAATTGCTGGGATTCGGTATCCCGGGGTATCAAAAATTGCGGAACCGATAACCCCGACCGAAAACCCGTCGCCGGAAACCGATCACGAACACCGCACGAACCGGAGTCCGACGAGGGAATCGCCGCTAGGACGAAACCCTAGCCGAACCCCCATGCACGTGGTTCGCGATCGCATGCACACGATCGCTGGGGCTGTCCAACAGCCCCCGGTGGTGAGTCCGGCGACTCACCACCTGTTGGAGTTGTGTACTTAATGTCTAGATTTAAGTAACGGAAACTCACGATCCATTGCCATTAATCTATTTAATTAAATAAACAATTATTTGCATTTAATTATTTATAATTAAATATATGCAAATCATAGTCCTGGATTTTATACGTTGTAGTTAGTATGGTGTTGCATGGGCACACAGAAGATCATACTATCGGTTACTCGTATTTAATCGAACAGTTGCTCACGACCTAGATGGACACGGACCAATCCATCGGTATAGTCGTTGTGTGAGAGAGAAAATAATCTATCTTGATTATTTTATCACACTTGTACACTTGGTGTATTGAGCGGATCTGCTTGAGATTTATCGATTAGGATTGCCGGCGATAATCGATTTAAGTCTCTGAGTATTTTATTCTTAATCCCCGATACTATTGCGGGTGTGTATATTTAATATAAGTGACTTTGATTTACCAAAGGAATTAACCGGTTTATTTACTGGGTTAATTACCGGTTAAGTTGGGTCACTATATTTTATATATGGCATGCCGTGAATACTTGACGGGAAAGTGTATCCCGTAAGGGTTGATAATATCCCCGAGATGAGTTCATAAGGAATTATTATGTAAACCCTGCAGGTGGATTTATTCCGCATAATAATTAAGGTTGAATGGTACTAGTCTCGGAAATAAGAGATGAATAATTAATTAATTAGCAATAAATTAATTTTATTCATGGATATTTCTATCTTAAATACACGGAATATATAATACTACCGGAGAAATATTATTTGATATAATATGGTAAATATTGGGAGTGCAATTATATTTATATAGTGGAGTTAATCATATAATTAATAATAGTAAGGATTAATAGATTTGGGCTTGGGCTCAATTTAATCACTATTATTGGAAGCCCAATATTCCACCTCCTTAAGATCCCCTACGTAGCCTATAAAAGCACTACATGGTCTTCTCTATTCTCATAACTTGAAGAACACAATTCTAGAGAGAGAAAGTAGAGAGGAGGATCCATGGAGTTCGGTAGATCGTCGCCCACACGACGTCCGGGCTAGTGCAAGGAATACGTGGGAAGATCTCAAGGTCATCATAAGATCTCGTTTCTCCGCACAACGAATCGAAAGGTGAATTAAATAATTGCTATTTAATTCTTGTTTTATTGAATCAATTATCGAAAAACAAGATCCAAAGATCGAACCCGGATTAGACGAACGATCACGCGGTGGTGGCGAAGCCACCGGACCGCGTGGGATCGCCCGCCTAGGGTTTCGACACGCGAGGAGGATCGACCCCGGCTGGGAGCCGGGGCAGCGATCGATCACCCCGATCGATCACTGGAGCGCGGGCTGGTGCCGCGCTCCACCCCACCACGGCGGTGGGGACCTCCAGACGGCGGCGAGTCGCCGGACTCGCCGCGGGGGCTGCTGGGCAACCCCGACCGATCGCTAGCATGCGATCGGTGTTCGATCGCATCGAGCCCCGCGTGCGGGGGCTCGGGCTGGGCGTGCGCGCGGCTTCGGCCGTGTCGTGCGTTCGGCTCGTGCTCCGGGTCGTACGCGGCGTTCGTGTTATCTCCGGCGAAGGGTTCGTTCGGGTTATTGGTTTCCGCAAATTTAAATAACCAGGGATATCGAATTCCTGCAATTGGTATCAGAGCGTACGGTTACGTTTTTCGTTAATTGTTTCGATAATCGATTCTCGATGTATATGGCCATAGATTAATTTAATTTTGTTAAATTATTGTGCTATATTGTTCTACGTACTTGTTTTTCTCTCTCGTATGAATTGTGTTTGTCGGAAAAATTAATTATTAAAAATCGAGGATTTTCGGAATAATCGAATCGGATCGATCGACCGCGGGCTCGGAAAGGGGCTGCGTGTGTTGCTGTACGTGAGCAAGGGCATGGCTGGGCTTGCCGGCGTGTGCCACCAGTGGTGGTGGTTCGCCGGCAGCCGGAGGCTACGCTCGGCAGTCCCGTTGGCGCAACACGGCGAAAACCTTTTTTTTTTCACGGGCTGCTGGACTCGGAACGGGCTGCTGCTGTGCGGGCTGTCCTGATGGACGGGCTGTATGGTGGCTGGAGTCGACGGCATCAACCACCGTCCGTGGTGGTCGCCGGATGTCGACAGCTGCCAAGTGAAGGTTCAGCCGCTGCGCACGGCGGCTCGTGGGTCGCGGCTTCGGCTGCTGCTGGAGCGGGCTGCTCGTGCGATGATAGCAGCATGTCGATGGCATGGGTCGTCAGAGGAGACGTCATGCCGGAGATCGACTAGGTTGCTGCTGGTGTGCCGCTTGCCGAAAGACGATCGATCGCGCTGATGAAAAGCAAAGGAGTTGGCCTCGCTGAATAAATTTAATTCATGGTTCATGCATGTGTTTATCATGTGCTGTACGTGTGAATGATTCATGGTGTTGTACATGTGCATGGCTAAGTGCAAAGTTGGTGTGCATGGCTAGGAATGTGATGTACATGGTTCGATGGGCACGAACCTAGTTGATTCGAGCGGGTCTCGTTTTTGGTTCGTCCCGGTAAATCCGATCTTTCCGGAAATAATTTAATCTTTCTAATTTTATTTAATTTAATTTTGGAATTAATTCAAATTCTATTTGGATTAGATTTCTTAATTATGGAATTAAATAATGGAATTAGATGGAGAGTTAAATTAGGAAAGAAAATCCTAGTTTCTCTAGATATCCTATACCTACTTGGATTAGAAGTCTTAAGAAGAATCAAAATTCGATTTTGATTAGGATTCTTGAGATCTAATCTAGATAGGATTGAGAAATTATTAAAATATTGATTTTATTTAATTTAAGTATTTTATTTAAAATCATTAGATTAATTCAAAATTTATTTTGGATTGGAAAATCTTGGATTTTATTTAGAATAGAATTAAATATGGAGATCAATGGATTTTAATAATATTGATTTTATTTAATTTAAGTATTTTATTTAAAATCATTAGATTAATTCAAAATTTATTTTGGATTGGAAAATCTTGGATTTTATTTAGAATAGAATTAAATATGGAGATCAATGGATTTTAATAATATTGATTTTATTTAATTTAAGTATTTTATTTAAAATCATTAGATTAATTCAAAATTTATTTTGGATTGAAAAATCTTGGATTTTATTTAGAATAGAATTAAATATGGAGATCAATGGATTTTAATAATATTGATTTTATTTAATTTAAGTATTTTATTTAAAATCATTAGATTAATTCAAAATTTATTTTGGATTGGAAAATCTTGGATTTTATTTAAAATAGAATTAAATATGGAAATCAATGGAATTGATTTTATTTAATTGGAGTAAAATTAAATATGAGAATCAAAGAATTTTTCCGTCGCTCGGCAAAGTGTTCAAGACGTAGAATGAAGACTCAAGGCAAGCATGCTGGAATTCATCAAGGTACGAATAGTCGAGAAATAATTTTGCTTGAGTAATTATTTGATTATTTGTGAACGTACTTGCATGAAATGTATGTTTGTTATTATGCTTATGTGTATTTAATTATGCATTAGATAGCGTATCCCTTTGTTGTAAAAAGCTAAGTGGGAGAGGGTATGGAAACATACCCATGGTCTCCATTGCTGCTCTCTTGGTGACTTTTATGAACTTTTGAAGTTTATATAGATAAGTCATTGGAGGAGAGTTCTTGTAATTCCTCTTACGAGAAACATTGATTAAGTTTATCAAACAATGCCTAATTTGTCTTTCCAAAGCTGATTTCAAGTCGACTCATTCTCACCCCGGGGAGTGGAATGGAGCCAGAGCCACTTGGTCATGTAGAGGACACAAATTAGAGACTTCCGTGCCATTCTTTGATAGATGGGTCGCTTGTCTGCTCGGCTCCCTCATTTATGAGAGATAGGGTCGTTCGCATGGCGAATCACTGGTTAGAAACTTCGAGTTTCACTTATGATTCTCCACGTCTTGATTTACAAGATTAAATGGATCAAGTAATTGGGAGTCAATTATAAAAGTCTCTTAGTGTAGTAAACGTCCACACCACGTGGCTTGCTATACTGACGGACTTTGGATTAATTGATGTAGACAGTTGTAAGTAATTATGAAGAGTTGTGAAGTTATCGTAAACGTCCACACCACGTGGCTTGCGGTGATGTAGCAATTCCAAGTAATTTACTTTGGTACTGAGTAATGGTTTACACTTAGATACGCATTATAGTATTCCTCCCCACGAGGTTCCGCTATAAGTGATGTATGACCGAAGCAAATCTAATTGCTAAATCATTTGGGTGGGTAAACGTCCACACCACGTGGCTTGCCTTACCTGATGGGATTTTAGATGTGATTAGTGGTTTAATGATATTATTTGAGGGAGATAATATCGGAGATTAAATCAATTGTTTGTTGTTATATGTGCTCATAGATTAGGATATGGCTTTGAACCCACTTTCTGTGATACGTAAGGAATTTTTTAAACTCACTGGTCCCTAAATGTAATGATTGGAATAGAGATCTAGACATTACCCAAACTGTTGAAGAGTACAAGGTTGTACTCAATGAGCTTTGTCCTTCCGAGCCTATTGATATAGGCGGCTAGACAAGAGGCGATGTGGATACTCATAAAGGGCAGTCGATTCAAGGAAACGCTTAAACACGTTTTTGAGATGATTGACCTTTTAGACGAGTTGAAACGGAAATCGCAAGCTCTTGTAGCCAATGCCAAAGGTTTCGAACCTAAAGGCATGAATCGGGGGAAAGGAAAAGAAAGCAAAGAAACCCAGTGGTTCTAAGATTACTTGAACCACGAGATGGGACGAGAAAGCCAATAGGCAAGAGTTCTCGATGAAAACAGTCTGGGTACTGGAAGTCTAATTATCCTCTCAAAGAAGGTACGAAATTTCTTTAGTCGTAAAACATAGTCAGTGGTATTATCTACCGGAACCTGGTGTGTAGATATGGAACCACTGGCGGTATGTGCATTCTAAATGCAAGGGTTCCAGGAAACCCGACGACTTAGAAAAGAAAAGATCGTAGTCTAGATGGGCAGTGCTGTAAGGAGGCAGCTGTTGCAGTGGAAGACACTTTATAGGATTTCATTTTGAGTTATTGCTTTTATGTACTTTTCATATTAGAAAGAACTTTGTTCTGGATTTCTAATGAATGGATATTTTATTTCTTTTAATCATTTGATGGTTATAAGAAGAAATAATGATATTATCTATTTTGGTACATTAGCTAGCAATATATAAATGATGAATCCTGAGTCTACCACAATGCGATGAACCGTTTTATATAACTCGTTTTACTAATAAGAGATTTCTTTATTAAATCATTTATACTTGTGGAATCTTATGCTAAGTCATATTTATTCAAATAAGAAGTTCAAAGGTCGAAAATTGATTGTAAGATCAATTAAGTTGAAGGAGTGGACCTTCCGACCTAAGAATCTAATTTGGAAGATAATACGACTAAGCAATCCTTTATGGATATAAGATGTAAGATCCGGACAAGTATTAGAATTGATTGACTCTGATTTATGATCAGAGCTTGGGATTGGATCCCAAGTGACTACACCATACAGTCCTCTGTAAGATTGGTGTGTCGGAAATAAGAAATGGAACTCTTATAGAAATAGTAAAAGCGCGAGTTAAACGGAACTACCTATGTTCTATGGATATGTCTTGGTAACAACGGCACATTCAAATGTGGTTGTAGAATATCCTAGAAGAACAAAAGATGTGTGTTCGATAGTACTATGAACCAGAAGGACGTTATAAGTTCTAACGCCCGGTTCTTAGAGGAAGACTATTAGATGAACCACAAAGCCCAAAAATGACGTGATACTTCTGAAAAGAGAGAAAACGATAATGACTGGAAGCCAGCCAAACCGAGTAGCGGTACACCACTAACTGCACCTACTGTTATTACTGTTTATACACCGGAACGCCGTTGTAGTGGGAGGTTGTATAACAACCGGAGATATTCATGAAACTAAGAGAGTTTCGAACTCTGGACCTAGTATACATGAAATCAATCCCTGGATCTACATAGAGGCGGTACTAGATCTAAATGTGCCTTCTTGGAGAACAATAAGGATTATTGTTAAGAGGCGAGATCATTTAGAGTACAAGCTTAGTTGATCCATTTATGGATTGTAACAAAGCTAGAGTTCGTGGAACTTGCGCATTGATGAGATAGTCCATTTGATGGATTCATCAAAAGGCATTGACGAATCGTGTGTATGGGAAACGTGATGGAAACAATGTGGTGTTTCTCGGAGGTTTTATGTAGATAACATTTTATCATTGGCAACAATGTAAAGATGTTGTCAGACATAAAATGATGGTTGTCTAGAAAAATCGATATATAAGATAAAGAAGAAGTTAGAGCATGTTCTTAAGATCTAGGATCTCAAGAAAAGAACATTGTACTTCTCCTGGACATCTTACATATATATGATTATGGTTCGTTTTAACATGCAAGATTCCGAGAAAGGTTCGTTACCTTTCAGAGACGGAATGCATCTATCTAAGGTATGTGTTTTTGAACACATAAAGGTGATAGAAGCAGTGAAAGCAGTTTCCTACACTTGGAGTGTGGAAAGCTTGATAAATGCATTGTTGAAAACAAGAACCTGATATCGGCTATGCGGTTAGCATAGTGGGAGGATATCAAGGTAATCCTGGAAAGGAATATTCGACTGCCGTAAAAGTACTTTCGAAGTACTGTTCTAGGCTACGAAGCAGACGAGTTTTTCCTTTGGATTACATTCTCTTAGATTTCTAATCGAATAAGGACCGGTGTAAGTCGATATCAGGCTATGTGTTTCACTATTAAAGGAGAAGGAGTTTTAACATGGAAGAGTGATAAGCACGATGCTTTTCGGACTCTGCCATGGGTAACCAAATAGCGGCCTCAGAGGCAGCGGAAGATTTGGTATAACTCCGGGATAATCTCTGGGACTTAGATGTGATTCTTAATTTGCCAAAGGCTATGTAAATAGCGGTGCAATGGCAAAAGGTAAGAAATCACTAGTCCATAAGTGTAAGATAACACATAGTGCAAGTACCACCTGATACGAGTCATCGTCGAGGGAGACGACGCTGTAGTCACCAAGATAACTTCAGAGCGGCAACCTAGAGTGCTCATTCACATAGTACTTCTTGGAAGTACAACTTTAGCACGTGATGAGTATGGGAGTCGGGAGTTTGGAGGAAATGACTAGACCTTAGTACAAGTGGGAGATTGTTGGAGTTGTGTACTTAATGTCTAGATTTAAGTAACGGAAACTCACGATCCATTGCCATTAATCTATTTAATTAAATAAACAATTATTTGCATTTAATTATTTATAATTAAATATATGCAAATCATAGTCCTGGATTTTATACGTTGTAGTTAGTATGGTGTTGCATGGGCACACAGAAGATCATACTATCGGTTACTCGTATTTAATCGAACAGTTGCTCACGACCTAGATGGACACGGACCAATCCATCGGTATAGTCGTTGTGTGAGAGAGAAAATAATCTATCTTGATTATTTTATCACACTTGTACACTTGGTGTATTGAGCGGATCTGCTTGAGATTTATCGATTAGGATTGCCGGCGATAATCGATTTAAGTCTCTGAGTATTTTATTCTTAATCCCCGATACTATTGCGGGTGTGTATATTTAATATAAGTGACTTTGATTTACCAAAGGAATTAACCGGTTTATTTACTGGGTTAATTACCGGTTAAGTTGGGTCACTATATTTTATATATGGCATGCCGTGAATACTTGACGGGAAAGTGTATCCCGTAAGGGTTGATAATATCCCCGAGATGAGTTCATAAGGAATTATTATGTAAACCCTGCAGGTGGATTTATTCCGCATAATAATTAAGGTTGAATGGTACTAGTCTCGGAAATAAGAGATGAATAATTAATTAATTAGCAATAAATTAATTTTATTCATGGATATTTCTATCTTAAATACACGGAATATATAATACTACCGGAGAAATATTATTTGATATAATATGGTAAATATTGGGAGTGCAATTATATTTATATAGTGGAGTTAATCATATAATTAATAATAGTAAGGATTAATAGATTTGGGTTTGGGCTCAATTTAATCACTATTATTGGAAGCCCAATATTCCACCTCCTTAAGATCCCCTACGTAGCCTATAAAAGCACTACATGGTCTTCTCTATTCTCATAACTTGAAGAACACAATTCTAGAGAGAGAAAGTAGAGAGGAGGATCCATGGAGTTCGGTAGATCGTCGCCCACACGACGTCCGGGCTAGTGCAAGGAATACGTGGGAAGATCTCAAGGTCATCATAAGATCTCGTTTCTCCGCACAACGAATCGAAAGGTGAATTAAATAATTGCTATTTAATTCTTGTTTTATTGAATCAATTATCGAAAAACAAGATCCAAAGATCGAACCCGGATTAGACGAACGATCACGCGGTGGTGGCGAAGCCACCGGACCGCGTGGGATCGCCCGCCTAGGGTTTCGACACGCGAGGAGGATCGACCCCGGCTGGGAGCCGGGGCAGCGATCGATCACCCCGATCGATCGCTGGAGCGCGGGCTGGTGCCGCGCTCCACCCCACCACGGCGGTGGGGACCTCCAGACGGCGGCGAGTCGCCGGACTCGCCGCGGGGGCTGCTGGGCAGCCCCGACCGATCGCTAGCATGCGATCGGTGTTCGATCGCATCGAGCCCCGCGTGCGGGGGCTCGGGCTGGGCGTGCGCGCGGCTTCGGCCGTGTCGTGCGTTCGGCTCGTGCTCCGGGTCGTACGCGGCGTTCGTGTTATCTCCGGCGAAGGGTTCGTTCGGGTTATTGGTTTCCGCAAATTTAAATAACCCGGGATATCGAATTCCAGCACCACCACCGCCGGAGGAGGGCGGTCAGCCTCCAGCTGACCCGCCGCGGCCCAGCCGCGGCATCCCTTGCGATCGCGCACCAGCCGCGATCGCTCGCCCCGGCCGAAGCCGGGGCTCCTCCCGTGTGCCGTCGCCGTCCAAGGTGGCTGGGGGGTTCGTCCCGCCGTGGCACCAGCCCACGGCTGAACCCCCAGCGATCGACTTCACGTCGATCGCTTGCCCCGGCGAGAGCCGGGGCTTCCCCTTGTCCGCGCGCCGCGGCGGTCCGAACCCTAGGGTTCGGCCGCCACCCTTCGATCCCGACGGGGATCTCGAATCCCCGTATCCCGGTCTCGACGTTTTTCCCGGATCATGCGTTCATGTATGTATCACAATTAATCCACATAAAATCATAGAAGAGAGTATATGATTTTACCTTTTAATTCGTTGTGCGGAGAAACGAATTTAAGTTTGATGACCTTACGATCTTCCCACGTATTCCTTGCACTAGCTTGAACGTCGGGTGGGCGACGATCCTCCAAGCTTATGGATCCTCTTCAACTCTCTAGAACTATCAACTATTAATATTCTTGTCTTATGAAAAAGTGAAGACCATGTAGTGCTTTTATAGGCTACGTAGGGGATCTAAAGGAGGTGGAATATTGGGCTTCCAATATTAATGATTAAATTGAGCCCAAGCCCAAATCTATTAATCTCCCATTAATATTAATTTATTTATTTTCCACTATATAAATTAATTGCACTCCCAATATTAAACCATATTATATCAAATAATATTTCTCCGGTAGTATTATTTATTCCGTGTATTTAAGATTTAAATATCCATGAATAAAATTAATTTATTGCTAATTAATTTATTCATCTCTTGAATCCGAGACTAGTACCATTCAACCTTAATTATTGTGCGGAACGAATCCACTCATGAGGTTTACACAATAATTCCTTTTGAACTCATCTCGGGGATATTATCAACCCTTTCGGGATACACTGTCCGGTCAATCATTCACGGCATGCCATATATAAAATATAGTGACCCAACTTAACCGGTAATTAACCCAATAATTAAATCGGTTAATTCCTTTGGTAAATCAAAGTCACTTATATTGAATATACACACCCGCAACAATATCGGGGATTAAGAATATAATACACTGAGACTCGAATCGATTATCGCCGGCAATCCTAATCGATGAATCTCAACGATCCGCTCAATACACCAAGTGTACAAGTGTGATAAAATAATTAAGATAAATTATTTTCTCTCTCACACAACGACTATACCGATGGATTGGTCCGGGTCCATCTAGGTCGTGAGCCACTGTTTGATTAAATACGAGTAACCGATAGTATGATCTTCTGTGTGCCCATGCAACACCATACTAACTACAACGTATAAAATCTAGGACTATGATTTGCATATATTTAATTAATAATAATTAAAAGCAAACAATTCTTTATTAATTTAATAGATTAAATGCTATGATCGGGAGTTTACCGTTACTTAAATCTAGACATTAAGTACACAACTCCAACAATTCCGATTCCCAATTTACCGAGAATATTGACTAATCAATTAGTCTCACTCACTAGTAAGTCAAAAAACCGAGAACTGGACACACGCACCTATAATTATATAGGGATTAGGAATTCGTATATCCGTAATATCTGAGGTCTAGTTCGATTACTGCGATTTGTATAAATCGAACGCCCTCCCGTGGTCCTGCTCAATACACCAAGTGTACGAGTGTAACATGATAGTCAAGACCGACTATCTACCAGTCACACTACGACGTACCGATGGATTGTCCTTGTCCATCTAAGTCGTGAGCTACTGTTCGATAGTATACGAGTAACCGACAGTATGATCTTCCGCGTGTCTCCTCACGCCATACTGTCTACAACGTATACATCAAGGACTATTGCATTAAATGCAATCATGCTTGAATCATATCTCGAATTAAGGTATAGATAAGGAGTTCCGTATTTGCACTAAACTAGACATTTAGAATACAACTCCATCATTGCCTAACACAGGAGTACGTGGATCAACGCGACCGGGAGACTGGGCGTCCGCGAAGTACAACATGTTGCTGGAGATGTGGTCGTATGACTCGGGTCTGTCCGGGCATGCTATTGGCCATTCTGGGTTTGCCTGGAGGATGAAAGCGGCTTGATCAACTTAGACTCATGCGGTCACATAGTGTCGAATTGGTCAACGTCAGGAGACCTATTCAGAGAGATCTAATAGGAATTAAACATAAGAGCGAATAAGGGTTCGGGGTATTAATATGCGTGGAATTATTTGGATGTTAATATTTGGGATCTATAACTGGAAGACAAAACTGTTAGCAAAATGATATACGTACCAATGATCGGCAGCACATACGTCAAGGGGGTAGTCAGGGGAGTCAATGCCTGGATACTTTATTCTTTATTTGTTTCTTCTATTCTGATTAGTCAAGTTAGTTAATTGCTCAGTTTGTTAGTTAAGTTGCATGCTAGTTCATTTTCCTTTAAGTTATTTGTTATTTTTCGAGTCAAGTAAACACGGTGACCACGGTTCGGCAGTGCCCAACTGCTTTTAAAAAAAAAACCTTTTCAAACGTGACAACCCAATTGAGCAATCAAAGCCGGGAAAACTATAAGCTAAATCGCCTCCTCGTGGGATCGACCCTATACTTGCTGCTAGTACTTGTGCTAGTGAATAGTTTAGGCTTTATAAATATTATTTTGCGCTACTCCACGACGGTAGCGTCAAAATTGGCGTCGTTGCCGGGGAGGCAATATTCCAAGCCAATAGTTTTCCGTGCTAATGCTTGACCTTCTTTTGTATGCAGGATTCTGAATCATCGGGAAGCAAGGATACAGGGCCACTACTATTTGATCCTGAAATCGAGCGAACCGCAAGGAAGAATCGAAAAGCAGCAAGGCAAAAGCAAGCACTAGCACGTGCCGCTCAAGTAACTCAGTTAACCATAACTTAGGGAGGAGAGACGATCTCGAATACATCGAGAGAAGACTCACCGAACGCATCCAGGTCACCTACGCGATCAAGGATGGGAGAAGAAAGAGCCAAGACATTGAGGGACACGATGTTCCCCGAGAACTTGAACCTGAAGCCGCTGGGCATCACCTTGCCCACGGTTGAAAACAACACTTGGGAAATGAGGCACGACTTCATTCAAATCTTGCCCAAGTTCAGTGACATGCCATTGGAGGACCCCCAGAGACATCTCCAAGACTTTGAATTGGCATGTGGCACCATCCGAGCAAGTGAAGGGCTAGGGGAGTACATCAGACTCCTAGCTTTCCCTTTCTCACTGGCTGAAAGTGCCCGAGAGTGGCTCTACACTCTACCAGCTGTAGAAGTAACCACCTGGAGTGAACTTCAACCGAAGTTCCTTGAGAAGTACTTCCCAGCCGCACGCATCCAGCAGATGAGGAAGAAGATCAACAACATCAAGATGAGAGGAGGAGAGAACTTCCACGACTACTGGGTCAGGTTCTAGCAGATGTTGGCCAAGTGCCCACAGAATCAGATCCTTGACCATGATCTGGTCCAGTACTTTATCTCTGGATTGAGGGAAACAGAGAGGACATGGGTTAATGCAGCCTGTGGAGGATCCATTCTGAACAAGAGGGCCGATGAAGCTTTCAAATTTTTCAAGGAGATGGATGAAGAAACACGGGAGGATGGCAGTGACCTACCCAGGAATAAGTTGCCCGTGCCATCTGCAACTGAAGTCAAGCTGGACAAACTCTGCAACATAGTTGAGCAACTGGTACTCAACTAAAATCCAGGGCAAAAGAGAGGAGTCAAGGCATGCCAAATCTGCAAGGAATGTAACCATGCCACTGACGAGTGCCCTGAGCTATTTGATGAAGAGGTCAAGGTGATAATGCAGAACAATGGGAACGGGCAGAGGCCAAATGGGAACTCGTACAACTCGAACAACTGGAAAAATCATGACAACAACCGGTATGGAAATAACAACTACCAGGGCGGAGGAAACCAAGGAAATCAAAGCCAGCAATACCATGGCCAGAACAACCATCAGAGGAATAACTACCAAAGTCAGGGCAACCAACAGAACCAGAGCAATGGCCCAACTTTGGCAGACATGATGCAGACCTTGGTCACTGAAAATATCAAAGCCCAACAGAAGAATGACCGGTACAAACAGGACAACGAGAAGTACAAAGTAGAAACTCGACGTCAAATTCAGAATATCAATGCTTAAATGCTTGAGTCGCGCGGGCAATTCCAGAACATCAATGCCCAACTGGCGCACTTGACCCATACAATGACCGAGATGAAAAAGAAGACCAACGGTCTACCTCCTCAAATTGAACTCAATAACGCCCAACTGAATGCAATCACCCTAAAAAATGGAAAGATCCTGACTGAAGCGCCCAAGAAGTCCACTCCACAATCACAAGTGGAAGGGATCGTTGAAGAAGTCAATGAAGAGGAAGAGTCAGAGGAAGAACTTTAACTGATACCACCCAAAAAGAAGGAAACATCAGTTCCCGCCCAAGCAGGAACACCACCAAAAATCTACCCTCCCTTCCCAGGCAGATTGAGCAAGAAGAAGGAGAAGGAAGACACCAACGAAATGTTCCAGATGTTTAAAAAGGTGGAAATCAACATGCCTCTGTTGACCATCCTGAAGTCCATGCCCAGATGTGCTTAATTCCTCAAGGAGCTGTGCACCAAGAAGGTGAAATACCAAGACGATGCAAAATTCGAAGTGGGAGAGAATGTTTCAGCGGTACTCCAGAGGAATGTGCCAAGGAAGTGTGCAGACCCTGGAATGTCCTATATTCCCTGCATAATAGGAAACATGAACATAGAGAAAGCCATGCTCGATTTGGGAGCATCGATCAACGTCATGCCTAAGTCAATGTACGAAGACTTGGGGATAGGACCAATGATGCCGACAAGGGTAGTGATCCAGCTAGCAGATAGATCAAATGTGTACCCCGAAGGAATTCTGGAAGATGTATTGGTCAAGGTGGAGGAGCTCATTTTCCCTGCCGATTTCTATGTCTTGGACATGGGGAGATCAAGCAAGCATCCAGTAATGATCTTGGGCAGACCATTCTTGAAGACAGCAAGGACGCACATTGACTGCGAGACTGGAAAGCTAACTTGCGAATTTGAAGGAGAGACGGTCACATTTGACTTGTTCAAGTCAATGAAGCACCCAGAGGACACTGAGCAAGTACATTATGTTGACCAGTTCGATGAAATGATCGAGGAGCAAGCTCTGGGATATAGAGTCTCTGACAAAGTCGATCTGGTGATACAAAGAGGACTAACCAGGGAAGATGCCAAGGATGAGCAACTTGAAGTTCAACGGATAGTTGAGCAACTGGGAGCTCTGGAGAATCACCCTATGGGCATGAGCAAGCTGCCGCCCCATGAAGTCACAATCATGGTGCCATCCCTGGAGAAACCACCAGAACTGGAATTGAAGAAACTCCCTGCACATCTCAAGTACATGTTTCTTGGGCAAAATGACACATTGCCCGTGATCATAAGTTCAAAGCTAAAGAAGAAGGAAGAAAGTAGGTTAAGGAACATCCTTGACCAATACAAGCAAGCCATTGGATTGACCTTAGCAGATATAAGGGGAATCAACCCCACAATATGCCAACACCACATATTGCTCGAGGAAGAGTCAAATCCAGTACGTGATCCACAGAGGAAACTGAACCCTGCTATGAAGGAGGTGGTGCTCAAGGAGATACTCAAGTTGCTCAACTTGGGCATTATCTACCCTGTTTCAGACATCAAATGGGTAAATCCAGTTCATGTGGTGCCCAAGAAGTCAGGAATTCAAGTGATCGAGAACGAGAAAAAGGAGCAGATAGCCACTCAGCTTCAAACTGGATGGAGAGTGTTGAAAGACCACTTCCCCCTACCTTTCATTGACGAAATGCTCGAGAGGCTAGCTGGGAAGGCACATTTTTGCTTCCTTGACGGATACTCCGGCTACATGCAAATTTGGGTGGCCCCGGAAGACCTAGACAAGACTACTTTTACTTGCACATACGGTACCTTCGCATATAGACGCATGCCCTTTGGTTTATGCAACGCCCCTGGGACTTTCCAGAGATGCATGATGAGCATTTTTGCCGATCTGCTCGAGCAAGGGATAGAAGTCTTCATGGATGACTTCACTGTATATGGCAACTCGTTCGAGACATGCTTGAACAACCTGGAGTTGGCCCTCAGCAGATGTGTGGAGAAAAGTTTGGTACTTAACTACGAGAAATGTCACTTCATGGTCGAGGAAGGGATAGTCCTTGGGCATGTGGTTTCTGCCAAAGGAATTGAAGTTGACCGAGCCAAGATAGAGACCATATCAAAACTGCCTTATCCAAGGAATGTCAAGCAAGTAAGAGGCTTCCTTGGGCACGCCGGTTTCTACAGGAGGTTCGTGAGAGACTTTTCCAAGATTGCCCAACCTCTGACCAGACTGCTGCAAAATGAGGTTGACTGGAATTTTGATGATGATTGTCAAGCTGCGTTCAACCACCTCAAGGAGAGGTTACTCACTGCCCCCATTATTCAACCACCAGAATGAGGAATGCCATTTGAGCTTATGTGCGACGCGAGCGGATATGCCGTGGGTGTTATACTTGGGCAGATGAAGGGCAAGGAACGACATGTAATCTACTATGCATCCAAGACATTGAACCCTGCCCAATGCAACTACGCGAACACGGAGAAAGAACTGCTAGCTGTGGTATTCGCATTCGAGAAGTTTAGATCTTACTTGGTCGGGAGCAAAACCATAGTCTACACTGACCATGCCGCACTAAAGTATTTGATGGACAAAAAAGAGACCAAGCCATGGCTGATAAGATGGATCTTGTTGCTGCAAGAGTTCGACATCGAAATCAGGGACAAGTCAGGTAACCAAAACTTAGTGGCTGACCACTTGAGCAGGATAATCCAGCAAGAAGAAGGCATGCCCATCACAGAGACTTTTCCAGATGAGTACCTATATCAAATTTCAACCCACCCGGAGGAGCCATGGTATGCAGACTTGGCCAACTACATAGTCACTGGGGACATAAGAGAAGACATGACCCTCTACGGTAAGAACAAGCTCAAAAGGGAGAGCAAGATGTAAATTTGGGATGATCCCTACATGTGGAAAAGGGGATAAGACCAAGTGCTAAGACGTTGCATCCCTGAAGCTGAGCAAGCAGACATTCTGAAGCACTGCCATGAGCAAGCCTGCGGAGGACATTTTGGACACCGACGTACAGCAAGGAAGGTACTTGATTGCGGTTTTTATTGGACAACTCTCTTGAGAGATTGTTTTGAGTGGTGCAGGAGCTGTGACAAGTGCCAAAGAGAGGGGAAGGTGACCAAGAGAGATGAGATGCCCATGATGCCCATCATGCCCGTGGAAGTCTTCGACGTACTGGGCATTGACTTTATGGGACCATTGCCCAACTCCAGAGGGAAAGAGTACATACTCTTGGCGGTTGACTATGTATCTAAATGGGTCGAGGCCAAGGCTACGGCAACAAATGATTCGAGAGTGGTAGCCGCCTTCCTCAAGGGCGACATATTCAGCAGATTTGGTGTACCCCGCGCGTTGATCAGTGACCAAGGTACACATTTTTGCAATTATATAATTGAAAGATTGCTCAGGAAGTATGGAGTGCACCACAGGATCTCCACAGCATATCACCCCCAGGCCAAAGGGCAAGCCGAGTTATCCAATCGTATCATCAAAACCATCTTGAGGAAGACGGTCAAGCCAGAAGGTAAAGATTGGAGTGACAAGCTCGATGATGCACTTT
Organism: Euphrasia confusa; assembly: GCA_954870475.1. Lineage (NCBI taxonomy): Eukaryota > Viridiplantae > Streptophyta > Magnoliopsida > Lamiales > Orobanchaceae > Euphrasia > Euphrasia confusa. The sequence goes on along the minus strand of OX940957.1, from coordinate 16,044,551 downwards.
GGGCCTACAGAACCGCCTACAAAACACCTTCAGGGATCTCTCCCTACCGCATGGTGTTTGGCAAGTCATGTCACTTGCCCGTGGAAATCGAATACAAGGCGCATTGGGCAGTGAACAAGGTCAACTTCGACTAGGATGCGGCCAGCGAAGGACGTAAACTTGACCTGACTGAGCTGGAGGAGATAAGGATTGAAGCGTATGACAACGCGGTCAATTACAAAGAACGGACAAAGAGAGCCCACGACAAAATTATCAAGAAAAAGAAGATTGAACCTGGTCAACTGGTTTTGGTTTATCAAACCAAGTTCAAATTCAAGGCCAAAAAGCTATCCACCAAATGGGCAGGACCATTCATAGTCCATACTGTTTGCCCAAATTGTTTGATTGAGCTATTTAAGCCAGGTGATGATCAGATCTTCAAGGTGAATGGGCAGAGAGTCAAGGCTTACTATGGGAATAAGGACCTCAAGGGGATGATACCCCCTGAGCCAGCCGCTTGACCAAGTGAAGCAAGAAAAATAAATCAGGCCCATGACAATAAATAGAGGCAAATACCGAAGGCGAACTCGGTATGTATACTATGCTTTTCCTTTTATTTTATTATTAAATTCACCACGCCAAGGAGTAGACTTGGGCAGGAAAAGGGTTTTGGTCTGTCTTTGTCTCCAGAAAACAGGAAATTTGAGCGAGCAAGTGCGGAGATTGAGCAATGGACAAAGGAGGGCAGTTGTGATGATTGCGGAATTCTCAAGAATCCGCATAAGAGTCCCATCGATTCTGAATTTGCAGAGTCCTAAACAAATTCAAAATCCTAATTCATCTATACCACTACCCCTCTACTTCAAAAACCGCACAACTCCTCAACTCTCCTGCTGGAAATCGATATCCCGGGGTATCAAAAATTGTGGAACCGATAACCCCGACCGAAATCCCATCGCCGGAAACCGATCACGAACACCACGGAGAACCGGGCTCGACAAGAGCATCGCCGCGGGATGAACCCGCGGCTAAACCCTAGCCAAACCCCACCGTGGGGTTCGCGATCGCACGGATGCGATCGCTGGGGCTGCTTCGGCAGCCCCGGGCGGTGAGTCCGGCGACTCACCGCCACCGCCCGAGGAGGGCGGTTCGCCCAGCGGCGAACCCGCCGCGGCTCCAGCCGCGGCTGCCCGGCGATCGACCACCACGGTCGATCGCCCACCCCGGCTCCCAGCCGGGGTTCCTCGCGTGCATCGCGGTCGAAGCCCTAGGGCTCGACCGTACGCCCTCGGCTCCCAGCCGAGGGTCCGTTGAACCTTCGCCGGGGATCTCGAATCCCCGTCCCCGAAGTTCTTCGTTTTCCCGGATCGTGCGTTCATGTATGTATCACAATCAATTCACATAAAATCATAGAAGAGAGTATATGATTTTACCTTTCGATTCGTTGTGCGGAGAAACGAAATCAAGATGATGACCTTACGATCTTCCTACGTATTCCTTGCACTAGCTTGAACGTCGGGTGGGAGACGATCCTCCAAGCTTATGGATCCTCTTCAACTCTCTAGAATATCAAGTATGATAATCTTGTCTTATGAAAAAGACCATGTAGTGCTTTTATAGGCTACGTAGGGGATCTAAAGGAGGTGGAATATTGGGCTTCCAATATTAATGATTAAATTGAGCCCAAACCCAAATCTATTAATCTCCCATTAATATTAATTAATTTATTTTCCACTATATAAATTAATTGCACTCCCAATATTAAACCATATTATATCAAATAATATTTCTCCGGTAGTATTATTTATTCCGTGTATTTAAGATTTAAATATCCATGAATAAAATTAATTTATTGCTAATTAATTTATTCATCTCTTGAATCCGAGACTAGTACCATTCAACCTTAATTATTGTGCGGAACGAATCCACTCATGAGGTTTACACAATAATTCCTTATGAACTCATCTCGGGGATATTATCAACCCTTCCGGGATACACTTTCCCGTCAACTATTCACGGCATGTCATATATAAAATATAGCGAACCAACTTAACCGGTAATTAACCCAATAATTAAATCAGTTAATTCCTTTGGAAAATCAAAGTCTCTAATATTAAATATATACACCCGCAATAGTATCAGGGATTAAGAATAAAATACTCTGAGACTTAAATTGATTATCCAAGGCAATCCTAATCAATAAATCTCAAGTGATCCGCCCAATACCCCAAGTGTACAAGTGTGATAAAATAATTAAGATAAATTATTTTCTCTCTCACACAACGACTATACCGATGGATTGGTCCATGTCCATCTAGGTCGTGAGCAACTGTTCGATTAAATACGAGTAACCGATAGTATGATCTTCTGTGCGCCCATGCACACCATACTAACTACAACGTATAAAATCCAGGACTATATTTCGCATAATTAATTAATAATAATTAAATGCAAATAATTGTTTATTAATTATATAGGTTAAATGCTATGACCGGGAGTTTACCGTTACTTAAATCTAGACATTAAGTACACAACTCTAACAATCTCCCACTTGTACTAAGGTCTAGTCATTTCCTCCAAACTCCCGACTCCCATACTCATCACGTGCTTAGAGTTGTACTTCCAAGAAGTACTATGTGAATGAGCACTCTAGGTTGCCACTCTGAAGTTATCTTGGTGACTACTGCATCGTGTTCCTCGACGATGACTCGTATCAGATGGTACTTGCTCTATGTGTTAACATCACTTTTGACTTATGACTTCTTCCAGTTTACCCTGCACCGCTATCCAATAGCCTTTGGTAAACTAAGAGTCATATCCAAGTCAAGAGGTTATCCCGGAACCTAACCAAAACTTCCGCTGCCTATGAGGCTGCTTATTCGGTTATGAGAGAGTCTGAGAAGCGTCCTGCTTATCACTCTTTCACTTCATGGTTCCACCTCTTTCTAAAAGTGAACACATAGTCTGATATCGACTTGCACTGGTCCTCCTCTAATTTAAGATCTGAGAATTTGTAATCAAAGAGGATTTTGTCTTGCTTAATAATCCAGTACTTCGTAAGTACTATTACAGCATCCGAAAATCTCTTGTCTAGATTACCTTGATATCCTCCCACTACGCAAACCGCATAGTTGATATCAGGTTCTTGTTTTACAACATTGCATCTATAAAGCTTTCCACACTTGAAGTATAGGAAACTGCTTTGTCCTCATCTATCTCCTTCATGTGTTCGAACACATACCCTTTAGATAGATGTATATTCTGTCTATGAAAGGCAATAACCTTTCTCAGAAGTATGCATGTTTAAAAACAAACCATAATCGTATAAGATATCTAGGAGAAGTACAATGTTCTTATCCTTAGATCGAAAGATCTTAAGAACATGCTCTAACTTCTACTCAATCTTATATCTCGATTCATTTTAGACAACCATTATCTTATGTCTTACAACATTTTCTACATTGTTGCCAATGATGAAATTGTCATCTACATAAAATCTCCGAGAAACACCACCTTGTTTCTATTACATCTCCAATACATCTTTCGTCTATGCCTTTTGATGAATCCATCAAATGGACTATCCCATCAATTCGCAAGTTCTACGATTTATAGCTTTGTTTCAATCCATAAATGGATTTACTAAGCTTGTACTCTAAATGATCTTGCCTCTTAACAATAATTCTTATTGTTTTCTAAGCAGGCACATTTAGATCCAGTACCGCCCTCGTGCAGAGCTAGGGATCGATTTCATCTTTACTAGATCTAGAGTCCGAAACTCTTCTAGTCTTATGAACATCTCTGGTTGTTCAACAACCTCCCACTGCAACGGCGTCCCGATGTATAACAGTAACAACAGTAGGTGCAGTGTGTGGTGTACTTCTACTCGGTTTTGGCTGGTTCCTAGTCTTTGTCCTTTTTCTCATTCCAAGGTACTGCGTCAGTTCGGGCTTTGTGGTTCTTCTAATAGTCTTTCTCTAAGAACCGGGCGTTGCACGTCCTTCTGGTTCATAGTAATATAGAACACACAATACTTTGTTCATCTAGGATATCCTACAACCATATTGAATATGCCGTTGTCTCCAGGAATATCCATAGAACATAGGTAGTTCCGAACAACTTGTTCTTTCACTATTAGAATTCTATTTCTTACTGACTCACCATCTCTACACGTAAGTGTATGGTGTAGTCATTTGAGACTTAATCTCAACCTTTGATTATGCTATGTGTTATGTGGTAGCCTCCGCGATTTTAGTCGCAGGCTTCCAATGGATATACTTAGAAGGTTCCCCATAATCGCTTTGTGACTTAAAACACTTTGCTTTTATGGCACATCAAGTATTCTAATCCATGTCTCGATTATTCTCAAAAGAACTACTCACATCTTACACATATGTCTGCATATATCATTGATCATTCTCAATACTTGTCCGAATTCTATCTTTTACCAAAAGGTATGCTTAGTTGTATTATCTTCCAAACTTGATTCTTAGGTCGGAAGGTCCATTCCTTCAACTATAATTGATCAAATCAATTTTAACCTTTTGAATCTTATTTGAATAAATACCACTAAGTATAAGAATTCACAAGTATAATGACTTTAACAAGAAATATATCTAAATAGTAAAACAAGTTATAGAACGGTTTGTTGCATCGTGGTAGACTAAGGATTCATCATTCATATATTGCTACCTAATGTACCAGAATAGATAATACCCATTATTTCTTATCAAAATCATCACCATGATTAAAGAAATAAAATATCCATTCATAAATAATAGAAATCCAGAACAAAAGTTCTTTCTAAAATAAAGGGTACATAATGCAATAAACTTGAAATGAAATCCTATTTAACTACTAAAGCAGATAAATGTATTCCACTGCAACAGCTGCCTCCTCTACAGCTTTTCCTTGACTATTCCTCCATTTCCAAGTCTTTGGGTTTCCTGGTGTCCCTGCATTTTAAATGCATACATACCGTCAGTGGATCCATATCTACCAACCAGGTATCTGGTTGATAACACAGCTGACTATGTTTTAAAGACTAAGGAGAGAATCTCATACCTTCTCCAGGAGAAAATAAAGACTTCCAGTCCCCAGATAACTTTCTTTGAGAATGACTGCTCGAAGGCTTTCTTACCCTATTCCGTGGTCCAAGTACAGGACTACAGGGCTTCTTTGTCTGCTTCTCCATTCCTTGGTCTATGCCCTTAGGTTCGAAACCTTTGGCTTTGGCCATAAGAGCTTGCGATTGTCTCAACTCATCCAAAAGGTCCAGCATCTCGAAAACGTGTTCAAGCGTTTCCTCGAAGCGACTAACCTTTATGAGTATCCTCATCGCCTCTTTTCTAACCTTCTCGTTGTCTCTAAACAAGCTTGAGTTTCAGCATGATGTCATGATTGGTGGTTAATGCAAAAGCACTGTTCCACTTCTCAAAATCAGCTGTTTCCTCAATGGTTGAGACACGTGTTGGTTCAGGAGGACAAAGTTCACTGAGTACTAACTTGTACTCAGCAATAGTCTGGAAATGTATAACTCTTTATTCCATCCAACACAGTATGGAACTAGTGCGTTGAATTCCTTAAGTATCACAGAAAGTGGGTTCATAGCTATTCTCTAAACCTATAAGCACATATAAACAAACAATCAATTTAATATCCGATATTATCTCCCTCAAATAATATCATTAAATTACTAATTACATCTAAAATCCCATCAGGTAAGGCAAGCCACGTTCGTGTGGACGTTTACCCACCCAAATGATTTAGCAATTAGATTTGCTTCGGTCGTACATCATTATAGCGTTACTTCGTTGGGAAGAATACTATAAAGCGTACCTAAGTGTAAACCATTACTCAGTACTAAGGTGAATCATTTGGAATTGATACGTCACCGCAAGCCACGTTAGTGTGGACGTTTACGATAACTCACAATCCTTCACAATTCCCTATAACTGTCTACATCAACTATTTCCAAAAATCCCATTCAGCATAGCAAGCCACGTTCGTGTGGACGTTTACTACACCAAAAGACTTTTATAGTTAACTCCCAATTACTTGAAGCATTCGATTTTTGTAAATCAAGACGCGGAGAATCATAAGTGAAACTCGAAGTTTCTAACCAGTGATTCACCATGCGAACAACCCTATCTCTCATTAGATGAGGGAGCCGAGCAGACAAACGATCCATCTTTAAAAGAATGGTACGAATGTCTCTAATTTGTGTCATTCACATGACCAAGTGGCTTTGGCTCCATTCCACTCCCCGGGGTGAGAATGAGTCGACTTGAAGTCAGTTTCAGAAAGACAAATTAGGCATTGTTTGATAGACTTAATCAATGTTTCTTGTAAAAGGAATTACAAGAATTCTCCTCCAATGACATATCTATATGAACTTCGAAAGCTCATAAATGTCACCAAGAGAACACTAATGGAGACCATGGGAATGTTTCCATCCCCTCTCCCACTTAGCTTTTTATAACAAAGGGATACGCTATCTAATGCATAATTAAACACATAAGCATGCATACAAGTAATATAGCACATATCACATAGTCAAAATAATGCTAGAAAATTATTTTCCGACTATCATGGCTTTATTCCATCTCCGTATGCGTCTTCTAGTCTTCAGTCTTCGTTCTTGAATGCTCCATGTGACGAGAATATTAATCCCAATACTTAAATCTATTTATTTTTAATAAATCCAAAAGATACTTAATTCGAAAATTAAGTCAATCGAATAAATCAAAAATAAAATTAAATACTATTAATATTTTTATTTATTTATTTTCCCATCTAATTCTATTAAATCTCTAGAATAATCTATTCAAGTGAAACTTGGAATATTCTAGAAGACTTCTATAATAGAATAAGGAAATAAAATAAATTAGGACTCTTCTACTTTCCAAGATTAATTAACTTTCATGTCCATGAAAATTCCCATAAAATAGGAATAATCAAATAGAAATAAATTAATTCATTAATTAATTATTTTCCTATCTAATTCTATTAAATCTCTAGATTCCTATTCCAAGTAGAACTTGGAATATTCTAGAAGACTTCCATAATAGAATAAGGAAATAAATAATATTAATTAATTCTTTTCCTATCTCCATGAGAGTTCCCAAACTTAGGAATACTCAAAATAGGAAAACTTGAATTAATTAGGAAAGTGAATCTAGGTAGGAGTAGTACGGGTTGGGGATCCCCGCACCACCACCACCATCATCGACCGCCGCCACCACCGGAAGAGGGCACCGCCGCCGCCTCCCCAGCTGGCCGGCCACCACCATACCGGCGGCAGCCCCAGCCGAGGGGCGATCGACCCCTCCCCATGGCTTCGGTCATGGGGTCGATCATGGGGTTGATCGACCCCCCCGGTTCTTCGTCCTCTTCGTCTTCTTCGCCACACGAGTTCTCCGGCGGTCGTCTCGGCATCGATCCAACGTAAATAAATTACAAGAAATAAATTTACAATTCCGGTATCGATTCTATACATGAAATCGACCCTATACACTTTCCGGAAAACATAGAACAATAATAATAAATCTAAATTTGGTCAACCCCCGAATTTTTACTATTACAAGCATTCATCCACACAAAACGAATCTCGACATGTCCGAGAGTTTAATAATCATGGTAAAATTAAATAACAATTAATTAAACAATTAATCAATTAATTAACCATGATAGTCGGAATCCCTGCAAGGTAGAACGATAATTGAACACATACATGAACACGAAACCAAACGCTCTGATACCAATTGCTGGAAATCGATATCCCGGGGTATCAAAAATTGCGGAACCGATAACCCCGACCGAAATCCCATCGCCGGAAACCGATCACGAACACCACGGAGAACCGGGCTCGACAAGAGCATCGCCGCGGGATGAACCCACGGCTAAACCCTAGCCGAACCCCACCGTGGGGTTCGCGATCGCACGGATGCGATCGCTGGGGCTACTCCGGCAGCCCCGGGCGGTGAGTCCGGCGACTCACCGCCACCGCCCGAGGAGGGCGGTTCGCCCAGCGGCGAACCCGCCGCGGCTCCAGCCGCGGCTGCCCGGCGATCGACCACCACGGTCGATTGCCCACCCCGGCTCCCAGCCGGGGTTCCTCGCGTGCATCGCAGTCGAAGCCCTAGGGCTCGACCGTACGCCCTCGGCTCCCAGCCGAGGGTCCGTTGAACCTTCGCCGGGGATCTCGAATCCCCGTCCCCGAAGTTCTTCGTTTTCCCGGATCGTGCGTTCATGTATGTATCACAATCAATTCACATAAAATCATAGAAGAGAGTATATGATTTTACCTTTCGATTCGTTGTGCGGAGAAACGAAATCAAGATGATGACCTTACGATCTTCCTACGTATTCCTTGCACTAGCTTGAACGTCGGGTGGGCGACGATCCTCCAAGCTTATGGATCCTCTTCAACTCTCTAGAATATCAAGTATGATAATCTTGTCTTATGAAAAAGTGAAGACCATGTAGTGCTTTTATAGGCTACGTAGGGGATCTAAAGGAGGTGGAATATTGGGCTTCCAATATTAATGATTAAATTGAGCCCAAGCCCAAATCTATTAATCTCCCATTAATATTAATTAATTTATTTTCCACTATATAAATTAATTGCACTCCCAATATTAAACCATATTATATCAAATAATATTTCTCCGGTAGTATTATTTATTCCGTGTATTTAAGATTTAAATATCCATGAATAAAATTAATTTATTGCTAATTAATTTATTCATCTCTTGAATCCGAGACTAGTATCATTCAACCTTAATTATTGTGCGGAACGAATCCACTCATGAGGTTTACACAATAATTCCTTATGAACTCATCTCGGGGATATTATCAACCCTTCCGGGATACACTTTCCCGTCAAGTATTCACGGCATGTCATATATAAAATATAGCGACCCAACTTAACCGGTAATTAACCCAATAATTAAATCGGTTAATTCCTTTGGAAAATCAAAGTCTCTAATATTAAATATATACACCCGCAATAGTATCGGGGATTAAGAATAAAATACTCTGAGATTTAAATTGATTATCCAAGGCAATCCTAATCAATAAATCTCAAGTGATCCGCCCAATACACCAAGTGTACAAGTGTGATAAAATAATTAAGATAAATTATTTTCTCTCTCACACAACGACTATACCGATGGATTGGTCCATGTCCATCTAGGTCGTGAGCAACTGTTCGATTAAATACGAGTAACCGATAGTATGATCTTCTGTGCGCCCATGCACACCATACTAACTACAACGTATAAAATCCAGGACTATATTTCGCATAATTAATTAATAATAATTAAATGCAAATAATTGTTTATTAATTAAATAGGTTAAATGCTATGACCGGGAGTTTACCGTTACTTAAATCTAGACATTAAGTACACAACTCTAACATCTCCCCACTACCACCACTACCCCATAACCCCAACTTCCCCAAATCATGGTATATACCCATCCCAAAAACACCAAACTAAACAAGATACCCCACGGTATCAAAATCGATCTCACAAGCCCTCAATCGCAACCACCAAAAAAGATGGCCAGAGGAAAAGCGTCCAAAGCCGCCGCCGCCGCTGCTGTACCCGCGAAGTAGAAAACACCACCACCCCACCGGAGAAAACCCCGTCACCACAGAAAGGAGGCATACCGTCGCCAAGCCCAACGCGTGAAAACAGCCCAGCCCCCATCAACACCGTACTGGTGGAGCAGATGGGAAAGGAAATCGACGCACCCAGCCTCGCTGACCTTGACGTGACCCCCAAACCGTCCAACGAATCAGTCCCGGAGAGTCAGAGCGGCGAGCTGAGCGAAGACCTCGTGAAAAAGAGAAAGTTCACGGCAGAGGAAAAAGGTAAGTTCAAGAAGCCCCGTGAAAACACGCCGCCCGCCACCATGGAATCGTCATCCGACGAGAAGCCCGACGACATGTCCACTGCCGGCGGCGAGGAAGAAGAAAAGGACGGCGAAGAAGAGACAGAGGAAAAGGAGGAGTCAATTCCGGCAACCCCATCTGAGAAGTTCAAAACTCCGGCGACGACCCGAGTCACCCGTGGCAAGGGCAAGCAGTCAGCACCCACCCCATCCAATATCCAAAAAAGGGCAGTTGTCGTGCCCAAGACGGTATGTTTTGAAACCCTTAAAGATTTGAACATTGATGCTAAAGTTAAGGGTTATTTTGAAGCTATAGGATGGGAGGACTTCTTGACCTGGCCAGGGCAAGTCTCTAAGAAATTGGTCAAGGAGTTCTATGAAGACTTGGAAGTGAGAACAACCAAAGAAGGCGGGCTGTTGGGCATTTCATTCAAGTTGATGGGATCGTATAATGAGGCAAGCATCTTCGAGATCAACATGGCCATTGGAGCGGCCAGTTTCAAAGACAAGTTTTCGAAAGAGTACAAGGATAGGTTGACCACGCCACCAGAGCGCACACAGAAGGAGAGGAACGAGATCTGGAGGGCCTTGAGCAAGGAGAAAGTGTTCAAATCACAGGAGGCCAAAAAATTCCAGCTCAAGGACGACGCATTGCGCATCTGCCACCGTATACTAGCGTACAACTTTTATGGGAAGAAGGACAACAGCAACACTGTCTCCCTGACCGAGCTTGATCTACTGTGGTGCATGACCAAGAAGATCAAGGTCAACTTTGGAGCTTTCCTGTGCGCACAACTAAAGAACATCTTGAACAAGCCAGCATAGAGGTTGTCCCTTGCCCACTTTCCAGGTGTCTATGCTCAGAGGATGGAGCTGAAACTTGACTTTGAATTAATGGAGATCATGGCGGAAGAAAAACTTGATCATGCGTGTTTGAATAGGATGGATGATATCAGAGTTGAAGGAGAGGACTGGGTGTTCACAAACCCAGAAGAAGTGAAGGCCTTGGCACTGGCAGTCAAGGCGAAAGTGAAGACCGAGCATGTGAGTCGACCAAGTGAGAGGGTTGAGTTGCAGAAGGAGGAGATCCTTGAGCAATTGGATGTCCTCGAGGAGAAGCAGGATCGAATCGGAGAGAAGCAGGAAGAGATGCACGCTGCCCTACTTGCCTACTTCGCCCACGTCGATTTTAGGTACCCACCTAAACCCAAACCCTAAATGTACCCTCCCTTTGTTTTTAGTATATTAGGATTTTATTTTTGTTTTTATTTTTATGGGGTCGACTTCTCTAATTGCCCACTTTGCCCAAGGCAAAGTGTGTATGTGGGAAGGTGCGCCAACATCGTTGGAGTCGGAGTCAGGGGAGGTGCTTGCCCAACTTATTGTTGGAAATCGATATCCCGGAATTAATAAATTTAAATAAATAAATTATCTAATTAATTCCGACCGAAATCCTTCGGAGATCGAATATCCGGATTGTCAAAATTGCGGAACCGACAACCCAATCGAAATCCCGATCGCCGGAGAAACCACGAGCACCCCACGTGACCGGAGGCCCGACCGAACCGCCACGGGTATGTTGGAAATCGATATCCCGGAATTAATAAATTTAAATAAATAAATTATCTAATTAATTCCGACCGAAATCCTTTGGAGATCGAATATCCGGATTGTCTAAAATTGCGGAACCGACAACCCAATCGACTCCCGGTTGCCGGATCATCCCGCCACGAATCACCACGTATATCCGGACTCATCCAAACCCTAACCGCGGCTAAGCCGCGGCTGTTCGGTCGAGCCCATGTATGGGACTTCGAGGCTGATCACAGCAGCCCCCTAGGGCTGCCCTTGGCAGCCCGTCGGATGTGCCGGAGAGCTCACGCGAGCAACCCAACCTCCCGGAGGTTTTGCCCTAATCAAGCCCTAGCCTCGACCCGAGTCGTGGCTGCCTAATTGAGGCGTGCGCTCGCATCCATGCGAGCGCTAGGGTTCAGCTCGTGGAGCCCCGCACACGGCCAGCGAAGGCATGCGGATCCGCTGCTGGAATTCCAGCAGCCCGCTGCGAGCGCGCACGAGGCGCTCGCCTGCCTGCCGGGCGGCCGCCAGCGACCACCACCAGGCGGGCGCTTGGCCCCCAGGCGGTCGCCTGCCTCCCCAGGCAGCACCTCCGCGTGCGATCCTTGCCGCCGGGTCGCTCCAGCCGCGGCGGTCCGGTGATTTTCGATCACCACCGCTCGGCTCGACCCCGGTGAGGATCCCAAACCTCGGATCTTGTTCTATGGTATTTTTACGATAATTAAAACGATTAAAATCATAAAGAGGGTTTTACGATTTACCTCGTTCTCGTTGTTCGGAAAAACGAAGAACTCAATTTGACGACCTTTGAGATCTTCCCACGTATTCCTTGCACTAGCTCGGACGTCGTGTGGGCGACGATCTACCGAACTCCATGGATCTCCCTCTCTACTTTCTCTTTCTAGAATTGTGATCTTCAAGTTATGAGAATAGAGAAGACCATGTAGTGCTTTTATAGGCTACGTAGGGGATCTTAAGGAGGTGGAATATTGGGCTTCCAATAATAGTGATTAAATTGAGCCCAAGCCCAAATCTATTAATCCTTACTATTATTAATTAATTATATTTTCCACTATATGAAATTAATTGCACTCCCAATATTAAACCATATTATATCAAATAATATTTCTCCGGTAGTATTATTTATTCCGCGTATTTAAGATATAAATATCCATGAATAAAATTAATTTATTGCTAATTAATTTATTCATCTCTTATATCCGAGAATAGTACCATTCAACCTTAATTATTATGCGGAACAAATCCACCTGCAGGGTTTACATAATAATTCCTTATGAACTCATCTCGGGGATATTATCAACCCTTACGGGATACACTTTCCCGTCAAGTATTCACGGCATGCCATATATAAAATATAGTGACCCAACTTAACCGGTAATTAACCCAATAATTAAATCGGTTAATTCCTTTGGAAAATCAAAGTCACTTATATTAAATATACACACCCGCAATAGTATCGGGGATTAAGAATAAAATACACTGAGACTTAAATCGATTATCGCCGGCAATCCTAATCGATAAATCTCAAACGATCCGCTCAATACACCAAGTGTACAAGTGTGATAAAATAATCAAGATAGATCATTTTCTCTCTCACACAACGACTATACCGATGGATTGGTCCGTGTCCATCTAGGTCGTGAGCAACTGTTCGATTAAATACGAGTAACCGATAGTATGATCTTCTGTGTGTCCATACAACACCATACTAACTACAACGTATAAAATCCAGGACTATAATTTGCATATATTTAATTATAAATAATTAAATGCAAATAATTGTTTATTTAATTAAATAGATTAGTGGCAATGGATCGTGAGTTTCCGTTACTTAAATCTAGACATTAAGTACACAACTCCAACAATCTCCCACTTGTACTAAGGTCTAGTCATTTCCTCCAAACTCCCGACTCCCATACTCATCACGTGCTTAAGTTGTACTTCCAAGAAGTACTATGTGAATGAGCACTCTAGGTTGCCGCTCTGAAGTTATCTTGGTGACTACAGCGTCGTCTCCCTCGACGATGACTCGTATCAGGTGGTACTTGCACTATGTGTTATCTTACACTTATGGACTAGTGATTTCTTACCATTTGCCATTGCACCGCTATTTACATAGCCTTTGGCAAATTAAGAATCACATCTAAGTCCCAGAGATTATCCCGGAGTTATACCAAAACTTCCGCTGCCTCTGAGGCCGCTATTTGGTTACCTATGGCAGAGTCCGAAAAGCATCGTGCTTATCACTCTTCCATGTTAAAACTCCTTCTCCTTCAATAGTGAAACACATAGCCTGATATCGACTTACACCGGTCCTCATTCGATTAGAAATCTAAGAGAATGTAATCCAAAGGAAATGCTTGCTTGCTCCGTAATCCAGAACATAGTCTCCAGTACTTCGAAAGTACTTAAAATGTTCATTACAGCAGTCAAGTATTCCTTTCCAGGATTACCTTGATATCCTCCCACTATGCTAACCGCATAGCCGATATCAGGTTCTTGTTTTCAACATCGCATTTATTAAGCTTTCCACACTCGAAGTGTAGGAATCCGCTTTCATTGCTTCTATCTCCTTTTGTGTTCCAAAACACATATCCTTAGATAGATGCATTCCGTTTCTGTAAGGTAACGAACCTTTCTCGGAATCTTGCATGTTAAAACGAACCATAATCGTATAAGATATCTAGAGAAGTACAATGTTCTTTTCTTGAGATCCTAGATCTTAAGAACATGCTCTAACTTCTTCTTTATCTCATATATCGATTTTTCTAGACAACCATCATTTTATGTCTTGACAACATCTTTACATTGTTGCCAATGATAAAAAGTTATCTACATAAAACCCGAGAAACACCACCTTGTTTCCATCACGTTTCCAATACACACTATTCGTCCATGCTTTGATGAATCCATAAAATGGACTATCTCATCAATTTGCAAGTACCACGAATTCAATGCTTTGTTCCAATCCATAAATGGATCAACTAAGCTTGTACTCTAAATGATCTTGCCTCTTAGCAATAATCCTTATTGCTTTCCAAGAAGGCACATTTAGATCTAGTACTGCCTTCATGTAGTTCTAGGGATCGATTTCATGTATACTAGGTCCAGAGTTCGAAGACTCTCCTAGTCTTATGAATATCTCCGGTTGTCCCACAACCTCCCACTACAATGGCATTCCGGTGTATAAATAGTGATAACAGTAGGTGCAGTCAGTGGTGTACCGCTACTCGGTTCGGCTGGTTCTAAGTCTTAATCTTTCTCTCTCATTTCAAAGTATTACGTCACCTTGGGCTTGTGGTTCATCATATAGTCTTTCTCTAAGAACCGGGCGTTAGAACTTATAACGTCCTTCTGGTTCATAGTACTATTGAACACACATATTTTGTTCTTCTAGGATATTCTACAACCGCATTTGAATGCGCCGTTGTTTCCAGACATATCCATAGAACATAGGTAGTTCCGTATAACTCATGCTTTTACTATTTCTATAAGAGTTCCATTTCTTGTTTACGACACACCATTTCTACACAACAGTGTATGGTGTAGTCATTTGGGATCAAATCCCAATCTCTGATTAGTATGCCATGCATTCCTCAGACAGATACTTGCCTCCGCGATCAAATCGCAGGCTACAAATGGATATAACTTGATGGTTCTCCACAATTGCTTAGTGTCCATTGACTTATCAAAACACTTGCTTTTGTGGCACATCAGGTATTCTAATCCATTTCTCGAGTAATCATCAAATGAAGTACTCGTACCTCATTGTCTGAGCAAACATAGATCTGCATACATCAGAGTCAATCAATTCTTATACTTGTCCGGATCTTACATCTTATATCCATAAAGGATTGCTTAGTCATGTTATCTTCCAAATTAGATTCTTAGGTCGGAAGGTCCACTCCTTCAACTTAATTGACCAAAATATCAATTTTCGACCTTTGAACTTCTTATTTGAATAAACATGACTTAGCATAAGAATCCACAAGTATAATTGATAAAGAAATCTCTTATTAATAAGACGAGTTTCATACAACGGTTCGTTGCATCGTGGTGGACTTAGGATTCATCATTTATATATTGCTAGCTAATGTACCAGAATAGATACTATCTTTATTTCTTCTTATAACCATCAAATGATTAAAAGAAATAAAATATCCATTCATTAGAAATCCAGAACAAAGTTCTTTCTAATATGAAAGGTACATAAAAGCAATAACTCAAAATGAAATCCTATAAAATGTCCTCCACTGCAACTGCTGCCTCCTCCACAGCATTGCCCATGTAGACTACGATCTTTTCTTTTCCAAGTCGTTTAGGTTTCCTGGAACCTCTTGCATTTAAAATGCACATACCGTCAGTGGTTCCATATCTACACACCAGGTTCCGGTAGATAATACCACTGACTATGTTTTACGACTAAAGAAAATTTCGTACTTTCTTTGAGAGGATAATCAGACTTCCAGACTGTTTTTGTCGAGAATACTTGCCTATTGGCTTTCTCGTCCCATCTCGTGGTCCAAGTAACTTAGAACCACTGGGTTTCTTTGCTTTCTTTTCCTTTCCCCGGATTCATGCCTTTAGGTTTGAAACCTTTGGCATTGGCTACAAGAGCTTGCGATTTCCGTCTCAACTCGCCTAAAAGGTCAATCATCTCAAAAACGTGTTTATGCGTTTCCTCGAAGGACTGGCCTTTATGAGTATCCTCATCGCTTCTTGTCTAGCCGCCTATGTCAATAGGCTGGGAAGGACAAAGCTCATTGAGTACAACCTTGTACTCTTCAACAGTTTGGGTAATGTCTAGATCTCCATTCCAATCTTTACATTTAGGGACCAGTGAGTTTAAAATCCTTAAGTATCACATAAAGTGGGTTCAAAGCCATATCCTAATCTATGAGCACATATAACAACAAACAATCGATTTAATCTCCGATATTATCTCCCTCAAATAATATCATTAAACCACTAATCACATCTAAAATCCCATCAGATATGGCAAGCCACGTGGTGTGGACGTTTACCAATCCAAATGATTTAGCAATTAGATTTGCTTCGGTCATACATCACTTATAGCGGAACTTCGTGGGGAAGAATACTATAATGCGTATCTAAGTGTAAACCATTACTCAGCACTAAAGTAAATCGTTTGGAATTGTTACATCGTCGCAAGCCACGTGGTGTGGACGTTTACGACAACTTCACAACTCTTCACAATTTCTTATAACTGTCTACATCAATTAATCCAAAATCCGTTAGTATAGCAAGCCACGTGGTGTGGACGTTTACTACACCAAGAGACTTTTATAATTGACTCTCAATTACTTGATTCATTCAATCTTGTAAATCAAGACGCGAAGAATCATAAGTGAAACTCGAAGTTTCTTACCAGTGATTCACCATGCGAACGACCCTATCTCTCATAAATGAGGGAGCCGAGCAGACAATCGATCTAGTCATCAAATGACACGAAAGTCTCTAATTTGTGTCCTCGACATGACCAAGTGGATTTGGCTCCATTCCACTCCCCGGGGTGAGAATGAGTCGACTTGAAATCAGTTTTGGAAAGACAAATTAGGCATTGTTTGATAAACTTAATCAATGTTTCTCGTAAGAGGAATTACAAGAATTCTCCTCCAATGGCTTATCTATATGAACTTCGAAAGTTCATAAAAGTCACCAAGAGAACAGCAATGGAGACCATGGATATGTTTCCATACCCTCTCCCACATAGCTTTTTACAATAAAGGGATACGCTATCTAATGCATAATTAAATACACATAAGCATGCATACATGAAATAAAGCACATAGAATATTATCACATAATCAAAATAATACTAGAATATTATTTTCCGACTATTATGGCTTTATCGCATCCCCGTATGCGTCTTCTAGTCTTCAGTCTTCGTTCTTGAATGCTCCATGTGACGGGAATATTAATTCCAATATTTAAATCTATTTATTTTTAATAACTCCAAAAGTTACTTAATTTGAAAATTAAGTCAATCGAATAAATCAAAAATAAAATTAAATACTATTAATATTTTTATTTATTTTTATTTTCCTTTCTAATTCAATTAAATCTCTAGAATCCTATCCAAGACCCACTTGGAATATTCTATAAGATTTCCATAATGAAATAAGGAAATAAAATAATTTAGGACTCCTAGTCCTTCCAAATTAATTCATTTCCTAATCCATTAAAAATTCCATAAAGGAATAATTAAATAAGGAAAAATTAATTTAGGACTCCTAGTCATTCCAAATTAATTCCTTTCCTAATCCATTAAAAATTCCATAAAGGAATAATTAAATAAGGAAAAATTAATTTAGGACTTTCAAAACTTTCCAAATTAATTATTTTCCTAATCCATTAAAAATTCCATAAAGGAATAATTAAATAGGAAAAATAAATTAATTATAAATTTATTCTCTTTTCCTAATCTATGAAAATTCCCAAGAATAGGAATAATCAATAAGGAAAAATAAATTTATTCTAAATTTATTATTTTCCTATTCCATGAGAATTCCCAAAAAAAAGGAATACTCAAAATAGGAAAACCGAATAATTTAGGAAAGTTGGATCTTTACCGGAACGAACACGGATTGGGGATCCCCGTGTCCATCACTGTAGCATCGACCGAGGGTCGCCAATCGCCCGGCTAGCCTCACCGGCGATCCACCACCACCGGTGGAATCGGCGGTTCCGGCCAGCCACGATTGAGGCATCCCCGCGGCCTTCGATCCTTCATGGTTCGACCATGGGGATGGCCGAACCGAGTCCTCCCTCTCTTCGTCTCCTCCGTCACAATTTTCCGGTCGTCGTTTCGGAATCGATCCAACGTAAAATAAATTACAAATTTATTACTACGCTATCCGGTATCGATTCTATACATGAAATCGCCCTCATACAATTTCCGGAAAAATAAGAACAAGCATTCACCACACAAGAACAAATATTGACATCACCGAGAGTTTAATAATCAATAGAAATATTATGACATTAATTAAAAATAATTAAATCTAGCCATAATAACCCGAAACCCTGCAAGGTAGAACAATTTATCGAAAAATTCCATGAACTAAAACCAACGCTCTGATACCAATTGTTGGAAATCGATATCCTGGAATTAATAAATTTAAATAAATAAATTATCTAATTAATTCCGACTGAAATCCTTTGGAGATCGAATATCCGGATTGTCTAAAATTGCGGAACCGACAACCCAATCGACTCCCGGTTGCCGGATCATCCCGCCACGAATCACCACGTATATCCGGACTCATCCAAACCCTAACCGCGGCTAAGCCGCGGCTGTTCGGTCGAGCCCATGTATGGGACTTCGAGGCTGATCACAGCAGCCCCCTAGGGCTGCCCTTGGCAGCCCGTCGGATGTGCCGGAGAGCTCACGCGAGCAACCCAACCTCCCGGAGGTTTTGCCCTAATCAAGCCCTAGCCTCGACCCGAGTCGTGGCTGCCTAATTGAGGCGTGCGCTCGCATCCATGCGAGCGCTAGGGTTCAGCTCGTGGAGCCCCGCACACGGCCAGCGAAGGCATGCGGATCCGTTGCTGGAATTCCAGCAGCCCGCTGCGAGCGCGCACGAGGCGCTCGCCTGCCTGCCGGGCGGCCGCCAGCGACCACCACCAGGCGGGCGCTTGGCCCCCAGGCGGTCGCCTGCCTCCCCAGGCAGCACCTCCGCGTGCGATCCTTGCCGCCGGGTCGCTCCAGCCACGGCGGTCCGGTGATTTTCGATCACCACCGCTCTGCTCGACCCCGGTGAGGATCCCAAACCTCGAATCTTGTTCTATGGTATTTTTACGATAATTAAAACGATTAAAATCATAAAGAGGGTTTTACGATTTACCTCGTTCTCGTTGTTCGGAAAAACGAAGAACTCAATTTGACGACCTTTGAGATCTTCCCACGTATTCCTTGCACTAGCTCGGACGTCGTGTGGGCGACGATCTACCGAACTCCATGGATCTCCCTCTCTACTTTCTCTTTCTAGAATTGTGATCTTCAAGTTATGAGAATAGAGAAGACCATGTAGTGCTTTTATAGGCTACGTAGGGGATCTTAAGGAGGTGGAATATTGGGCTTCCAATAATAGTGATTAAATTGAGCACAAGCCCAAATCTATTAATCCTTACTATTATTAATTAATTCTATTTTCCACTATATGAAATTAATTGCACTCCTAATATTAAACCATATTATATCAAATAATATTTCTCCCGTAGTATTATTTATTCCGTGTATTTAAGATATAAATATCCATGAATAAAATTAATTTATTGCTAATTAATTTATTCATCTCTTATATCCGAGAATAGTACCATTCAACCTTAATTATTATGCGGAACAAATCCACCTGCAGGGTTTACATAATAATTCCTTATGAACTCATCTCGGGGATATTATCAACCCTTACGGGATACACTTTCCCGTCAAGTATTCACGGCATGCCATATATAAAATATAGTGACCCAACTTAACCGGTAATTAACCCAATAATTAAATCGGTTAATTCCTTTGGAAAATCAAAGTCACTTATATTAAATATACACACCCGCAATTGTATAGGGGATTAAGAATAAAATACATTGAGACTTAAATCGATTATCGCCGGCAATCCTAATCGATAAATCTCAAACGATCCGCTCAATACACCAAGTGTACAAGTGTGATAAAATAATCAAGATAGATCATTTTCTCTCTCACACAACGACTATACCGATGGATTGGTCCGTGTCCATCTAGGTCGTGAGCAACTGTTCGATTAAATACGAGTAAACGATAGTATGATCTTCTGTGTGTCCATACAACACCATACTAACTACAACGTATAAAATCCAGGACTATAATTTGCATATATTTAATTATAAATAATTAAATGCAAATAATTGTTTATTTAATTAAATAAATTAGTGGCAATGGATCGTGAGTTTCCGTTACTTAAAACTAGACATTAGTACACAACTCCAACAGGGTAAACCCGCGGCTGCCAGCCGAGCCCCCACGAGGGGGGGTCGCGATCGCTCCGTGCGATCGCTGGGGATGCTCGTAGCATCCCCGGGGCTGCTCGTAGCAGCCCCGCAGCGAGTCCATGACTCGCTGCCCGTGAAGGGTGGCTCGCTCACGCGAGCCGCTACGGGAATCCCCGCAGCAACGAGCGAGCGGCTGCGGGTCGAGCCCGCAGCACCCCGCGATCGAACCCTAGGTTCGATCGCATCCCCGGCTCCCAGCCGGGGCTTCTCACGTCTGCGATCCCCAACGGGGATCCTTGACCGCCGCGGTCCGGTGGTCTTCGACCACCACCGCTGGTCGACCCTCGTTCCGGGGTTCGTCCCTTGGATCTTGGTTCACGGTAATTTTCACGATAAATAAACGATAAAATCCTAAAGAGGGTTTTACGATTTACCTCGTTCTCGTTGTTCGGAAAAACGAAGAACTCAATTTGACGACCTTGAGATCTTCCCACGTATTCCTTTGCACTAGCTCGGACGTCGTGTGGGCGACGATCTACCGAACTCCATGGATCTCCCTCTCTACTTTCTCTCTCTAGAATTGTGCTCTTCAACTTATGAGAATAGAGAAGACCATGTAGTGCATTTATAGGCTACGTAGGGGATCTTAAGGAGGTGGAATATTGGGCTTCCAATAATAGTGATTAAATTGAGCCCAAGCCCAAATCTATTAATCCTTATTATTATTAATTTATGATTAACTCCACTAAATAAATATAATTGCACTCCCAATATTCACCATATTATATCAAATAATATTTCTCCGGTAGTATTATTTATTCCGTGTATTTAAGATATAAATATCCATGAATAAAATTAATTTATTGCTAATTAATTTATTCATCTCTTATTTCCGAGACTAGTACCATTCATCCTTAATTATTATGCGGAACGAATCCACCTGCAGGGTTTACGTAATAATTCCTTATGAACTCATCTCGGGGATATTATCAACCCTTACGGGATACACTTTCCAGTCAAGTATTCACGGCATGCCATATATAAAATATAGTGACCCAACTTAACCGGTAATTAACCCAATAATTAAATCGGTTAATTCCTTTGGTAAATCAAAGTCACTTATATTAAATATACACACCCGCAATAGTATCGGGGATTAAGAATAAAATACTCAGAGATTTAAATCGATTATCGCCGGCAATCCTAATCGATAAATCTCAAGCAGATCCGCTCAATACACCAAGTGTACAAGTGTGATAAAATAATTAAGATAAATTATTTTCTCTCTCACACAACGACTATACCGATGGATTAGTCCGTGTCCATCTAGGTCGTGAGCAACTGTTCGATTAAATACGAGTAACCGATAGTATGATCTTCTGTGTGTCCATACACACCATACTAACTACAGCGTATAAAATCCAGGACTATAATTTGCATATATTTAATTAAACGCAAATAATTGTTTATTTAATTAAATAGATTAATGGCAATGGATCGTGAGTTTCCGTTACTTAAATCTAGACATTAAGTACACAACTCCAACAATCTCCCACTTGTACTAAGGTCTAGTCATTTCCTCCAAATTCCCGACTCCCATACTCATCACGTGCTTAAGTTGTACTTCCAAGAAGTACAATGTGAATGAGCACTCTAGGTTGCCGCTCTGAAGTTATCTTGGTGACTACAGCGTCGTCTCCCTCGACGATGATGCGGGGGCTAGGCCCCGCTGGGCAGCGAGCCATGGGCTCGCTGCGGGGCTGCTACGAGCTACGCATCCGCTGCGGGCGAACCCGCAGCACGTACGGGGTCGCTGCGGGTGACCCCGCAGCTTACCCGCGATCGATCCTAGGATCGATCGCACCCCTCGGCCTCGGCCGAGGGTTTCTCCTAGCCGCCCCGCACCGGCGGTCCGAACCCTAGGGTTCGACCGCCACCTTCGATCCTCGCCGGGGATCTCGAATCCCCGTCCCCGAGGTTCATCGTTTTCCCGGATCGTGCGTTCATGTATGTATCACAATCAATTCACATAAAATCATAGAAGGGAGTTTATGATTTTACCTTTCGATTCGTTGTGCGGAGAAACGAATTCAATTGATGACCTTACGATCTTCCCACGTATTTCTTGCACTAGCTTGAACGTCGGGTGGGCGACGATCCTCCAAGCTTATGGATCCTCTTCTCTCTCTCTCTACTTTCTCTCTCTAGAAGAATTATGATCTTCAAGTTATGATGTGTGTTGTAGAAGAGAAGACCATGTAGTGCTTTTATAGGCTACGTAGGGGATCTAAAGGAGGTGGAATATTAGGCTTCCAATATTAATGATTAAATTGAGCCCAAACCCAAATCTATTAATCTCCCATTAATATTAATTAATTTATTTTCCACTATATAAATTAATTGCACTCCCAATATTAAACCATATTATATCAAATAATATTTCTCCGGTAGTATTATTTATTCCGTGTATTTAAGATTTAAATATCCATGAATAAAATTAATTTATTGCTAATTAATTTATTCATCTCTTGGATCCGAGACTAGTACCATTCAACCTTAATTATTGTGCGGAACGAATCCACTCATGAGGTTTACACAATAATTCCTTATGAACTCATCTCGGGGATATTATCAACCCTTCCGGGATACACTTTCCCGTCAAGTATTCACGGCATGTCATATATAAAATATAGTGACCCAACTTAACCGGTAATTAACCCAATAATTAAATCGGTTAATTCCTTTGGAAAATCAAAGTCACATATATTAAATATACACACCCGCAATAGTATCGGGGATTAAGAATAAAATACTCTGAGACTTGAATCGATTATCTCAAGGCAATCCTAATCGATAAATCTCAAGTGATCCGCCCAATACACCAAGTGTACAAGTGTGATAAAATAATTAAGACAAATTATTTTCTCTCTCACACAACGACTATACCGATGGATTGGTCCGTGTCCATCTAGGTCGTGAGCAACTGTTCGATTAAATACGAGTAACCGATAGTATGATATTCTGTGTGACGTCGCACACCATACTAACTACAACGTATAGAATCCAGGACTATATTTTGCACATATTTAATTATCAATAATTAAACGCAAACAATTGTTTATTAATTAAATAGATTAAATGCTATGACCGGGAGTTTACCGTTACTTAAATCTAGACATTAAGTACACAACTCCAACAATCTCCCACTTGTACTAAGGTCTAGTCATTTCCTCCAAACTCCCGACTCCCATACTCATCACGTGCTTAGAGCTGTACTTCCAAGAAGTACTGTGTGAATGAGCACTCTAGGTTGCCGCTCTGAAGTTATCTTGGTGACTACTGTGTCGTCTTCCTCGACGATGACTCGTATCAGATGGTACTTGCTCTATGTGTTAACATCACTTTTGACTTATGACTTCTTCCAGTTTACCGTGCACCGCTATCCAATAGACTTTGGTAAACTAAGAGTCATATCCAAGTCAAGAGGTTATCCCGGAACCTAACCAAAACTTCCGCTGCCTCTGAGGCTGCTTATTCGGTTATGAGAGAGTCTGAGAAGCGTCATGCTTATCACTCTTTCACTTCATGGTTCCACCTTTTTCTAAAAGTGAACACATAGTCTAATATCGACTTACACTGGTCCTCCTCTGATTTAAGATCTGAGAATTTGTAATCAAAGAAGATTTCGTCTTGCTTTACAGCATCCGAAAATCTCTTGTCTAGATTACCTTGATATCCTCCCACTACGCAAACCGCATAGTTGATATCAGGTTCTTGTTTTACAACATTGCATCTATAAAGCTTTCCACACTTGAAGTATAGGAAACTGCTTTGTCCTCATCTATCTCCTTCATGTGTTCGAACACATACCCTTTAGATAGATGTATATTCTGTCTCTGAAAGGTAATAACCTTTCTCAGAAGTATGCATGTTTAAAACAAACCATAATCGTATAAGATATCTAGGAGAAGTACAATGTTCTTATCCTTAGATCGAAAGATCTCAAGAATGTGCTCTAACTTCTACTCAATCTTATATCTCGATTCATTTAGACAACCATTATTCTTATGTCTGACAACATTTTTACATTGTTGCCAATGATAAAATGTCATCTACATAAAATCTCCGAGAAACACCACTTTGTTTCTATTACATCTCTAATACACCTTTCGTCTTTGCCTTTTGATGAATCCATCAAATGGACTATCCCATCAATTCGCAAGTTCCACGATTTATAGCTTTGTTTCAATCCATAAATGGATTTACTAAGCTTGTACTCTAAATGATCTTGCCTCTTAACAATAATCCTTATTGTTTTCTAAGCAGGCACATTTAGATCTAGTACTGCCTTTGTGCAGAGCTAGGGGTCGATTTCATCTTTACTAGATCCAGAGTCCGAAACTGTAACGCCCCGGCCCGTTGAGGGGTCGAAGCCCGACCCTAATGGGCCGACTCGGTTACCAATGGCTGCTTGCTGGAGTGATATCCTGGCCCCACTGTACCAACACTGGTCTTTTCCAGCGCACTTTGTCCTCACTCGTGCGCACCCGAGAGACTTCCCAGGGGGTCACCCATCCTAGAATTACTCCAGAGCCAGCACGCTTAACTTTGGAGTTCTTATAGGAGGATGCCCAGAAAAGAAGATGCATCTTGTTGGTATGAGTAGCATATTCAATCCTTTTAAGCCTTTGAATTTTCTGGGGCGTTACAATCACCCCACCTTTTTCTGCGCAACGTCCTCGTTGCGTGCCTTACTTGCCATACTTGCCCAGGACCAACCATCCGTGTAGGAATGCCCCTTGCGGGTACTCTCACCAACTTCTGGGTGGAGCACTTGGCCCCGCAAGACACTTAGTTCCCACAATTCCGGTCGGCACCGGCTCTGATACCATTTGTAACGCCCCGGCCCGTTGAGGGGTCGAAGCCCGACCCTAATGGGCCGACTCGGTTACCAATGGCTGCTTGCTGGAGTGATATCCTGGCCCCACTGTACCAACACTGGTCTTTTCCAGCGCACTTTGTCCTCACTCGTGCGCACCCGAGAGACTTCCCAGGGGGTCACCCATCCTAGAATTACTCCAGAGCCAGCACGCTTAACTTTGGAGTTCTTATAGGAGGATGCCCAGAAAAGAAGATGCATCTTGTTGGTATGAGTAGCATATTCAATCCTTTTAAGCCTTTGAATTTTCTAGGGCGTTACAGAAACTCTTCTAGTCTTATGAACATCTCTGGTTGTTCAACAACCTCCCACTGCAATGGCGTCCCGGTGTATAACAGTAATAACAGTAGGTGCAGTGTGTGGTGTACTTCTACTCGGTTTGGCTGGTTCCTAGTCTTTGTCCATTTTCTCATTCCAAGGTACTGCGTCAGTTCGGGCTTTGTGGTTCTTCTAATAGTCTTTCTCTAAGAACCGGGCGTTACACGTCCTTCTGGTTCATAGTACTATAGAACACACAATACTTTGTTCATCTAGGATATCCTACAACCATATTGAATATGCCGTTGTCTCCAGGAATATCCATAGAACATAGGTAGTTCCGAACAACTTGTTCTTTCACTATTAGAATTCTATTTCTTATTGACTCACCATCTCTACACGTAAGTGTATGGTGTAGTCATTTGAGACTTAATCTCAATCTTTGATTATGCTATGTGTTATGTGGTAGCCTCCGCGACTAAGTCGCAGGCTTCCAGTGGATATACTTTGAAGGTTCCCCATAATTGCTTTGTGACTAAAACACTTTGCTTTTATGGCACATCAAGCATTCTAATCCATATTCGAGTATTATTAAAGGAACTACTCACATCTTACACATATATCTGCATATATCATGGATCATTCTCAATACTTGTCCGAATTCTATCTTTTACCAAAAAGGTATGCTTAGTTGTATTATCTTCCAAACTTGATTCTTAGGTCGGAAGGTCCATTCCTTCAACTATAATTGATCAAATCAATTTCAACCTTTTGAATCTTATTTGAATAAATACTACTAAGTATAAGAATTCACAAGTATAATGATTTAACAAGAAATATATCTAAATAGTAAAACGAGTTATAGAACGGTTTGTTGCATCGTGGTAGACTAAGGATTCATCATTCATATATTGCTATCTAATGTACCAGAATAGATAATACCCATTATTTCTTATCAAAATCATCACCATGATTAAAGAAATAAAATATCCATTCATAAGTAATAGAAATCCAGAACAAAAGTTCTTTCTAAAATAAAGGGTACATAATGCAATAAACTTGAAATGAAATCCTATTTAACTACTAAAGCAGATAAATGTCTTCCACTGCAACAGCTGCCTCCTTTACAGCTTTCGCCCGTGTAGACTCGAACTCTTCTTCTCTAAGTCGCCGGGTTTTCTGGAACCCCTGCATTTAAAATGCACATACCGTCAGTGGTTCCATATCTACACACCAGATTTCTGGTAGATAATACCGCTGACTATGTTTTTACGACTAAAGAAAAATTCGTACCTTTGAGAGGACATTCAGACTTCCAGTGTCCAGTCTTATTGCATCGGAAGCACTTGCCTCTTGGCTTTGCAGCCCCCACTCGTGGTCCACTCCTCTTGGCACCACTGGGTTTCCAGGCTTGCTTCCTTTTCTTGCCCCTACCTCCAACAGGCTTTGAGCCCTTGGACTTGGTAGCTACAAGCGCTTGAGACTTGCCCTTCTTGTAGATCCCCTTTGCCGCCTTTAGTTCAGTCAGGAGTTGCGCAAGAGTATAAGATAGTTTACCCATATTATAGCTCATACGAAACTGCTCAAAACTAGGGGTCAGAGACTGGAGTATGATGTCGACTTGCGTCTCAGCATCAATAGAAGCTCCTAGGACCTCAAGTTCATTCAACAAACTCATCATCTTAAGAACGTGCTCCCCAACGGGCGTTCCTTCAGACTGAGTAGTCGACATGAGGACTCTCATGGCTTCTTGCCTAGCCGCACGATCTTGCTCCCCAAACATCTCCTTGAGGATAAACATCATATCATAGGCAGTGTCCATCGGCCTATGTTGGGTTTGGAGTACATTTGACATGGAAGCCAAAATATAACACCTAGCCATTTCATCAGCCTTTTTCCACTTCCGATATGTTAGTTTTTCCTCATCAGTTGAGGCAGCCGTGGGCTCGGCAGGGCACACTTCATGGAGTACAAACTTGTACTCCTCAGAAGTCAGGACAATGTCTAAATTTCTCTTCCAATCAATGTAATTGGGACCAGTGAGCTTATGCTCCTTGAGTATCACAGAAAGTGGGTTCATAGCTATTCTCTAAACCTATAAGCACATTTAAACAAACAATCAATTTAATATCCGATATTATCTCCCTCAAATAATATCATTAAATTACTAATCACATCTAAAATCCCATCAGATATGGCAAGCCACGATAGTGTGGACGTTTACCTATCCAAATGATTTCGTAATTAGATTTGCTTCGGTCGTACATCACTATAGCGTTACTTCGATGGGAAGAATACTATAGAGCGTACCTAAGTGTGAACCATTACTCAGTACTAAGAAGTTTGTTTAAGATTCGCATGTTACCGCAAGCCACGATAGTGTAGACGTTTACGTTAACGTACGTTTCCTTCACTCCCTTCTATAATTGTCTACATCAATCGTTCCAAAATCCCATTCAATGCAGCAAGCCACGATAGTGTGGACGTTTACTACACCAAAAGACTTTTACAATTGACATCCAATTACTTGAAGCATTAGATTTTGTAAATCAAGACGCGGAGAATCATAAGTGAAACTCGAAGTTTCTAACCAGTGATTCACCATGCGAACAACCCTATCTCTCATTAGATGAGGGAGCCGAGCAGAAAAACGATCCATCTTCAAAAGAATGGTACGAATGTCTCTAATTTGTGTCATCCACATGACCAAGTGGCTTTGGCTCCATTCCACTCCCGGGGGTGAGAATGAGTCGACTTGAAGTCAGTTTCAGAAAGACAAATTAGGCATTGTTTGATAAACTTAATCAATGTTTCTTGTAAAAGGAATTACAAGAATTCTCCTCCAATGACATATCTATATGAACTTCGAAAGCTCATAAACGTCACCAAGAGAACAGTAATGGAGACCATGGGAATGTTTCCATCCTCGCTCCCACTTAGCTTTTTATAACAAAGGGATACGCTATCTAATGCATAATTAAACACATAAGCATGCATACAAGTAATAAAGCACATATCACATAGTCAAAATAATGCTAGAAAATTATTTTCCGACTATCATGGCTTTATTCCATCTCCGTATGCGTCTTCTAGTCTTCAGTCTTCGTTCTTGAATGCTCCATGTGACGAGAATATTAATCCCAATATTTAAATCTATTTATTTTTAATAAATCCAAAAGATACTTAATTCGAAAATTAAGTCAATCGAATAAATCAAAAATAAAATTAAATATTATTAATATTTTTTATTTATTTATTTTCCCATCTAATTCTATTAAATCTCTAGAATAATCTATCCAAGTGAAACTTGGAATATTCTAGAAGACTTCTATAATAGAATAAGGAAATAAAATAAAATAAATTAGGACTCTTCTACTTTCCCAAATTAATTAATTTCCATGTCCATGAAAATTCCCAAAAAAAAATAGGAATAATCAAATAGGAAATAAATCAATTCATTAATTAATTATTTTCCTATCTAATTCTATTAAATCTCTAGATACCTATTCCAAGTAGAACTTGGAATATTCTAGAAGACTTCCATAATAGAATAAGGAAATAAATAATATTAATTAATTCTTTTCCTATCTCCATGAGAGTTCCCAAACATAGGAATACTCAAAATAGGAAAACTTGAATCAATTAGGAAAGTGAATCTAGGTAGGAGTAGCACGAGATCACGAGGACCCCGCGCCCCCCCACCTTGATCGCCGGCCGGGAGCACCACCGCCGTCGTCCCCAGCCCACGCGCCACCACTACCGGTGGCCGGCGTGGCCGAGGAGCCCCGCGGGCAGCCCCGTCGATCGATCATCATCCCCATGGGATCGATCCCATCGATCCCAAGCCCTAATTCTCCCTCTCATCATCTCCTTCGTCACATGAGTTCTCCGGCGGTCGTCTCGGCATCGATCCAACGTAAATAATTTACAAGAAATAAATTTACAATTCCGGTATCGATTCTATACATGAAATCGACCCTATACACTTTCCGGAAAACATAGAACAATAATAATAAATCTAAATTCGGTCAACCCCCGAATTTTTACTATTACAAGCATTCATCCACACAAAACGAATCTCGACATGTCCGAGAGTTTAATAATCATGGTAAAATTAAATAACAATTAATTAAACAATTAATCAATTAATTAACCATGATAGTCGGAATCCCTGCAAGGTAAAACGATAATTGAACACATACATGAACACGAAACCAAACGCTCTGATACCAATTGCTGGAAATCGATATCCCGGGCCATTAAAATTTGCGGAAAATAATAACCCGACCGAAATCCTCGATCGCCGGAGATCCGACCACGAACCACCGTACGAGCCGGAGCTCAACCGAGCACCACCACGGTCCGCCCGTGGTGCCCAGCCGAGCCCCCGCACGGGGCTCGCGATCATTGTTGGAATTCGCTATCCCGGGTTATCAAAATTGCGGAACCGATAACCCGAACGAACCCTTCGCCGGAGATCATACGAACGCCGACTCATCCGCCGGAGTCCGGGCTTTGGAGACCATGCATCCGAAGACGCACAACCCGCCCCCACCCGAACCCCCGCGAGCCGGGGTTCACATAATCGAAGGGATCGATCGCACGCCGGCGATCGATCGGGGTGGGGCTGTTCCGACAGCCCCCGCGGCGGGTCCGGCGACCCGCCACCACCAGGAGGCCCCCGCCTTCACGGCGGGGTAGGGCACGGCTCCAGCCCGTGCCCAGCGATCGACCCTCGTGGTCGATCGCACACCCTCGGCCCAGCCGAGGGTTCGCCCCCACGCCCCACGGCCGAAACCCTAGCCGGGCGATCCGCGGTCCGGTGGCTTCGCCACCACCGCGTGTTCGTCCGTCTATTCCGGGCTTTGATTTTCGGATCTTCGTCCTACGGTATTCTCGATAAAAACAAATCGAACAATTAACAAGGGGGTTGAGAATTGTACCTACGATTCGTTTTTCGGAGAAACGAAATCGACGACCTCGTGACCTTCCCGCGTATTCCTTGCACTCCGTTCGAACGTCGGGTGGGCGACGAGCTATCGAACTTGTGGATCCTCTTCACTCTCAGAACTTTATTGTTGGCGTAACGTAGGTTAGTAAAAGTGAAGACCACGTAGTGCTTTTATAGGCTACGAAGGGGATCAAAAGGAGAATAAATATTGGGCTTCAATATTGAAAATTAAATTGGGTCCAACCCAAATCCATTAATTCTTATCAATATTAATTTTATTTATTTTCCACTATATAAATAAAATTGCACTCCCAATATTATTCATATTATATCAAATAATATTTCTCCAACTTAGTATTATTTATTCCGTGTATTTAAGATTTAAATATCCATGAATAAAATTTATTTATTGCTTAATAAATTTATTCATCTCTTATATCCGAGACTAGTACCACTCAACCTTATTTATTATGCGGAACAAGTCCACTCGCGAGGTTTACATAATAAATCCTTATGAGCTCATCTCGGGGATATTATCAACCCTTACGGGATACACTGCCCCTTCAAGAATTCACGGCATGCCATATATAAAATATAGTGACCCAACTTAACCGGTAATTAACCCAATTATCAAACCGGTTAATTCCTTTGGTAAATCAAAGTCACTTATATTAAACATACACACCCGCAATTGTTTCAGGGATTAAGAATAAAATACTCCGAGTCTCAAATCAATTATCGCCGAGCAATCCTAATTGATGAGTCTCAATCGATCCGCTCAATACACCAAGTGTACAAGTGTGATAAAATAATTAAGATAAATTATTTTCTCTCTCACACAACGACTATAACGATGGATTGGTCCGTGTCCATCTAGGTCGTGAGCAACTGTTCGATTAAATACGAGTAACCGATAGTATGATCTTCTGTGTGCCCATGCAACACCATACTAACTACAACGTATAAAATCCAGGACTATAATTTGCATGTATTTAATTAACAATAATTAAAAGCAAATGAATGTCTGTAATTAATAGGTAAATGAAAGTGCATACAGAGTTCAGAATACTCAAATCTAGACATTAAGTATACTACTCCATCAATCTCCCACTTATACTAAGGTCTAGTCTTATCCTCCAAACTTCTGACTCCCAAACCCTCCAAGTGCTTGAAATATACTTCCTTAGGAAGTATCTTGGTGAAAGGGTCCGCTAGGTTGTCCTCCGAAGCTATCTTGGTGACTATCGCATCGCCCCTCTTGACGATGTCTCGAATCAGGTGGTACTTGCGCTCTATGTGTTTCATAGCACTATGGGACCGTGGTTCCTTACTGTTTGCCACTGCACCGCTATTATCACAATAAATTGTCATAGCCTTGGGCAAACTCGGAATCACATCTAAGTCCTGGAGGAAATTAAGGAACCAAACTGACTCTTTCGCTGCCTCTGAGGCTGCAACGTATTCAGCTTCCATGGTAGAGTCTGAAATGCACTTTTGCTTAACACTCCTCCATGATACGGCTCCACCTCCCATAGTGTACACATAGCCTGATGTCGACTTTCGCCGGTCCTTATCAGCTTGGAAATCCGAATCCGTATAACCCAAAGGCATAAGATTGTCTGCCCCGTAACTTAGAACATAATCCTTAGTATTTCGCAAATACTTGAAAATGCTCTTTACGGCAGTCCAATGAGCCTTTCCAGGGTTACTCTGATATCTCGCTACTACGCCAACTGCATAGCAGATATCAGGCCTCGTACATAACATTGCATACATTAAGCTTCCCACAGCCGAAGCGTAGGGAACTGCTTTCATTTCATCTTTCTCCTTTTGTGTCCGAGGACACATCTCCTTAGAAAGATAAGTTCCTTTACTGAAGGGTAGCTCACCCTTCTTGGAATCTTGCATGTTAAAACGAGCCAGAATCGTGTCTATGTAAGATTGCTGGGATAGGTACAATGTTCTATTCCGGCGATCCCTTATAACCTTGATCCCTAGAACATGTCCGACTTCTCCCAAATCTTTCATATCGAATTGTCTAGACAACCATCCCTTTATGTCTGATAACATTTTCACACTGTTGCCAATGAGAAGAATGTCGTCTACATAAAGCACGAGAAACACCACCTTCTTTCCATCACGTTTCCAATACACACACGATTTGTCCATGCTTTGACTGAATCCAAAAGATTGGACCACTTCGTCAAACCGCAGGTTCCACGATCTCGAGGCTTGTTTCAATCCATAAATGGATCGATTAAGCTTGCACACTAGATGATCTCGCCCCTTAGCAATGAATCCCTCTGGTTGTTTCATATAAATCGTCTCGTCAAGACTTCCATTAAGGAAAGCTGTCTTGACATCCATTTGCCACACCTCATAATCCATATGAGCTGCTATGGATAAGAGAATCCGGATCGACTTTATCTTGGCCACCGGCGAGAAGGTCTCCTCATAATCGATTCCCTCTTTCTGAGTATATCCTTTCGCAACAAGCCGAGCTTTAAAGGTTTCAACCTTTCCGTCAGATCCTCTCTTTCTCTTGTAGACCCATTTACACCCAATTGGCTTCACGCCGCTTGGTGGTTCTACAAGATCCCAGACTTTATTAGAATCCATAGATTCTATTTCGGATTTCATTGCTTTCTTCCAAGAAGATGCATCTATATCTTGTACCGCCTCATCATAGGTCCAGGGATCGATTTCATGAACTCCAGGTCCAGAGTCCGAAGACTCACCCAGTCCAATCCATCTATCTGGTTGTTTAACAACCCTCCCACTACGACGGCGTTCCGGTGTATTAACAGTGACAGTATTAGGTGCAGGTTCTAGTGGTGTATCTATACTCGGTTCGGCTGTATCCAGGTCTTCCTCGTTACCTCTCAACTCATCAAGTATTATGTCACTTTTGGGCTTGTGGTCCATGACATAGTCTTCCTCTAGGAACCGAGCGTTAGTACTTATAACGATCTTCTGGTCCGTAGGACTATAGAACATGCCACCCTTAGTTCCTTTCGGGTATCCTACAAACAGCCGTATTTCTGATCTAGGTTCTAACTTATCGGCGCCTTGTCGCAACACATGTGCTGGACAACCCCAGATCCGAATGTGTCCCAAGTTAGGCTTACGCCCACTCCACAATTCCATGGGTGTAGTTGGAACTGTTTTGGTCGGAACCCTATTCAGAATGTACGCCGCTGTTTCCAAGGCAAGTCCCCAGAACATAACAGGTAAATCCGAGTAACTCATCATCGATCGCACCATCTCCATAAGAGTCCTATTCCTTCTTTCTGACACACCATTCTGCTGAGGAGTATATGGTGAGTTCAGCTGGGATTCAATCCCATTCTCTGCCAAGTATGCCTTGAATTCTCCAGACAGGTACTCGCCTCCGCGATCAGATCGCAGGCATTTTATGGATTTACCACGAAGGTTCTCCACAAGAGCCTTGAATTCCTTGAACTTGTCAAAAGAATCACTCTTGTGGCGCATCAGGTATATATATCCATACCTTGAGTAATCATCAGTAAAGGTGATGAAATACTCGTACCCTCCCCTTGCCTGAGTAGACATAGGTCCGCATACATCAGAGTGAATCAAATCCAATACTTGTTCAGCCCTCCGTCCTTTACCAGAAAAAGGACGCTTGGTCATTTTACCCTCTAAACAGGATTCGCAGGTTGGAAGGTCCTCTCCTTCAACACCAGTGATTAAATCATCAGCTTTCAACCTTTGAAGCCTATTCGAGTTTATATGACCTAGCCTTAGATGCCACAAGTATAATTGATTCATCTTAGAAGGTTCCTTTCTCTTATTGGTGTTCGTAGATGTGTTATTACTCTCGGTTAGTTGCATCGTGTTAGACTCAGGATTTAGCACATACAAATCGTCTATCAATGTACCAGAACAGATAATTTCACTATTTCTTCTTATGATCACAGAGTGGTCAAAAGAAACAGAATATCCATTCATAATAAGTTTAGAAACTGAAATCAAATTCTTTCTAAAGTTGGGTACATAAAGACAATTACGTAAAACTAAAACCCTATCACTACTGAAACGTAAGTGAACGTCTCCCACTGCAACAGCCGCCACCTTCGCGGCATTGCCCATGTAGACCACGATTTCTCCCTCTCTAAGTCTCCGGGTTTCCTGGAACCCCTACAATGAATTGCAGACATGGTCAGTGGCACCCGTATCTACACACCAGGTGCTGGTAGATATCACCGCTGACAATGTTTCAGTGACTAAGGAAAATTTCGTACCTTTGATGAGAGGACAATCAGACCTCCAGTGCCCAAACTGCTTGCATCGATAGCACTTGCCTTGCGGCTTGCTTTTCCCACTCCGTGGTTTGGAACCACTGGGCTTCTTTGCTTGCACTTCCATCTTAGCCACAAGAGCTTGTGATTTTCTGACCATACTTATAAGTTCAGCTCTTTTCAAATCGTTTTTAAGCGATTCTCTAAGAGGACTGAATTTATAGAGTATGTCAATCACTTCTTGTCCGGCTTCCACGCTATGTCTCAACATCATTCTGAGGGCATTCCAAATGTCCTCATGAGTTGGGTCATCAGTGGTTTCAGAAGGCTCAACAGTCTGGACAATGTCCAGATTTCTTTTCCAATCATCACCATATGGAACCGGTGAGTTTTCATCTTTAAGTATATCACAAAGTGGGGTCACAGTCATTCCTAACCTATAAGCACATAAAACAAACAAACAATTTAATATCCGATATTATCTCCCTCAAATAATATCATTAAATCACTAATCACATCTAAAATCCCATCAGGTAAGGCAAGCCACGTGGTGTGGACGTTTACCCACCCAAATGATTTAGCAATTAGATTTTCTTTGGTCATACATCGCTTATAGCGGAACCTCGTGGGGAGGAATACCATAAGGCGTATCTAAGTGTAAACCATTACTCAGTACCAAAATAAGTTACTTGGAATCGCTACATCACCGCAAGCCACGTGGTGTGGACGTTTACGATAACTTCACAACTCTTCATAATTACTTACAACTGTCTACATCAATTAATCCAAAATCCGTCAGCATAGCAAGCCACGTGGTGTGGACGTTTACTACACTAAGAGACTTTTATAATTGACTCCCAATTACTTGATCCATTTAATCTCGTAAATCAATACGTGGAGAATCATAAGTGAAACTCGAAACTTTCTAACCAGTGATTCACCATGCGAACAACCCTATCTCTCATAAATGAGGGAGCCGAGCAGACAAACGACCCATCTATAAAAGTATGGCACGAAAGTCTCTAATTTGTGTCCTCTACATGACCAAGTGGCTCTGGCTCCATTCCACTCCCCGGGGTGAGAATGAGTCGACTTGAAATCAGCTTTGGAAAGACAAATTAGGCATTGTTTGATAAACTTAATCAATGTTTCTCGTAAGAGGAATTACAAGAACTCTCCTCCAATAACTTATCTATATAAACTTCAAAAGTTTATAAAAGTCACCAAGAGAGCAGCAATGGAGACCATGGGTATGTTTCCATACCCTCTCCCACTTAGCTTTTTATAATAAAGGGATACGCTATCTAGTGCATAAAAGTAAACACATATAGCATGCATACATGTAATAAAGCACATAGTATTATCACATAGTCAAAATAATACTAGAATATTATTTTCCGACTATTATGGCTTCATCACATCCTCGTACGCATCTTCTAGTCTTTAATCTTCGTTTCTTGAATGCTCCATGTGACGAGAATATTAATATCCAATATTTAAATCTATTTATTTTTAATTAATCCAAAAGTTACTTAATTCGAAAATTAAGTCAATTGAATATATCAAAAATAAAATTAAATATTATTAATATTTTTATTTATTTTATTTTCTTTTTCCACTTCATTAAATCTCTAGAATAATCTATCCAAGATCCTCTTGGAATATTCTAGATGATATCCATAATGAAATAAAGAAATAAAATAATTTAGGACTCTTATACTTTTCCAAATTTATTTTATTCCTAATCCATGAATATTCCCATGAGTAGGAATAATCAAATAGGAAAAATAAATTTAGTACTAAATTAATTCTTTCTCTATTTTTCTAGAATATTCCATAAAGAAATAATCAAAATAGGAAACAACGAATTAATTAGGAAAGTATATTTCCGGTAGGAGTAGCCCGGGTTGGGGAACCCCGAACCACCCCCACCTTCGCCGACCGCCGCCTAGGGCACGCGCCACCGCCGCCCAGCCCACGCGCCACCACCACTGGTGGCCGGCGTGGCCGAGTCTCCCACGGACAGCCCGCCTAGGGCCGCGGGTCGATCGATCCCCTCGGGATCGATCATGGGGATTGATCGATCCCGGTCCTTCGTCTCCTCGTCACTTCGTCTTCTCCGGCGGTCTTCGATTCGATCCAATCGCAAAATAAATTTACAAAAAAAATCTAAATTACAATTCCGGTATCGATTCTATACACGAAATCGACCCTATACAATTTCCGGAAAAAACACGAACATAATAATAAATCCTAAATTCGGTCAACCCCCGAATTTTTACTATTACAAGCATTCACCACCAAAAACGAATCTCGACATGTCCGAGAGTTTAATAAAACCAACAATCATATGACAAAACAATTAAACGAATAATCATCAAGCCATAATAGTCGGATCCCTGCAAGGTAGAACAATTTTATCGAAAATACCGCGAACGTAAACCACGCTCTGATACCAATTGTTGGAATTCGCTATCCCGGGTTATCAAAATTGCGGAACCGATAACCCGAACGAACCCTTCGCCGGGGATCATACGAACGCCGACTCATCCGCCGGAGTCCGGGCTTTGGAGACCATGCATCCGAAGACGCACAGCCCGCCCCCACCCGAACCCCCGCGAGCCGGGGTTCACATAATCGAAGGGATCGATCGCACGCCGGCGATCGATCGGGGTGGGGCTGTTCCGACAGCCCCCGCGGCGGGTCCGGCGACCCGCCACCACCAGGAGGCCCCCGCCTTCACGGCGGGGTAGGGCACGGCTCCAGCCCGTGCCCAGCGATCGACCCTCGTGGTCGATCGCACACCCTCGGCCCAGCCGAGGGTTCGCCCCCACGCCCCACGGCCGAAACCCTAGCCGGGCGATCCGCGGTCCGGTGGCTTCGCCACCACCGCGTGTTCGTCCGTCTATTCCGGGCTTCAATTTTCGGATCTTCGTCCTACGGTATTCTCGATAAAAACAAATCGAACAATTAACAAGGGGGTTGAGAATTGTACCTACGATTCGTTGTTCGGAGAAACGAAATCGACGACCTCGTGACCTTCCCGCGTATTCCTTGCACTCCGTTCGAACGTCGGGTGGGCGACGAGCTATCGAACTTGTGGATCCTCTTCACTCTCAGAACTTTATTGTTGGCGTAACGTAGGTTAGTAAAAGTGAAGACCACGTAGTGCTTTTATAGGCTACGAAGGGGATCAAAAGGAGAATAAATATTGGGCTTCAATATTGAAAATTAAATTGGGTCCAACCCAAATCCATTAATTCTTATCAATATTAATTTTATTTATTTTCCACTATA
Source organism: Euphrasia confusa (assembly GCA_954870475.1). Taxonomy (NCBI): domain Eukaryota; kingdom Viridiplantae; phylum Streptophyta; class Magnoliopsida; order Lamiales; family Orobanchaceae; genus Euphrasia; species Euphrasia confusa. The sequence continues at coordinate 16,006,384 of OX940957.1, read as the reverse complement.
TAAATAAAATTGCACTCCCAATATTATTCATATTATATCAAATAATATTTCTCCAACTTAGTATTATTTATTCCATGTATTTAAGATTTAAATATCCATGAATAAAATTTATTTATTGCTTAATAAATTTATTCATCTCTTATATTCGAGACTAGTACCACTCAACCTTATTTATTATGCGGAACAAGTCCACTCGCGAGGTTTACATAATAAATCCTTATGAGCTCATCTCGGGGATATTATCAACCCTTACGGGATACACTGCCCCTTCAAGAATTCACGGCATGCCATATATAAAATATAGTGACCCAACTTACCGGTAATTAACCCAATTATCAAACCGGTTAATTCCTTTGGTAAATCAAAGTCACTTATATTAAACATACACACCCGCAATTGTTTCAGGGATTAAGAATAAAATACTCCGAGTCTCAAATCAATTATCGCCGAGCAATCCTAATTGATGAGTCTCAATCGATCCGCTCAATACACCAAGTGTACAAGTGTGATAAAATAATTAAGATAAATTATTTTCTCTCTCACACAACGACTATACCGATGGATTGGTCCGTGTCCATCTAGGTCGTGAGCAACTGTTCGATTAAATACGAGTAACCGATAGTATGATCTTCTGTGTGCCCATGCAACACCATACTAACTACAACGTATAAAATCCAGGACTATAATTTGCATGTATTTAATTAACAATAATTAAAAGCAAATGAATGTCTGTAATTAATAGGTAAATGAAAGTGCATACAGAGTTCAGAATACTCAAATCTAGACATTAAGTATACTACTCCATCAATCATCTCACGATGATCGCTGGGATGCCTCACGGCATCCCCCGGGCTGCTCGTAGCAGCCCCGCAGCGAGCCCATGGCTCGCTGCCCAGCGGGGCCTAGCCCCCGCACGCATCCGCTGCGGGCGAACCCGCAGCACGTACGGGGTCGCTGCGGGTGACCCCGCAGCTTACCCGCGATCGATCCTAGGATCGATCGCACCCCTCGGCCTCGGCCGAGGGTTTCTCCTAGCCGCCCCGCACCGGCGGTCCGAACCCTAGGGTTCGACCGCCACCTTCGATCCTCGCCGGGGATCTCGAATCCCCGTCCCCGAGGTTCATCGTTTTCCCAGATCGTGCGTTCATGTATGTATCACAATCAATTCACATAAAATCATAGAAGGGAGTTTATGATTTTACCTTTCGATTCGTTGTGCGGAGAAACGAATTCAATTGATGACCTTACGATCTTCCCACGTATTCCTTGCACTAGCTTGAACGTCGGGTGGGCGACGATCCTCCAAGCTTATGGATCCTCTTCTCTCTCTCTCTACTTTCTCCCTCTAGAAGAATTATGATCTTCAAGTTATGATGTGTGTTGTAGAAGAGAAGACCATGTAGTGCTTTTATAGGCTACGTAGGGGATCTAAAGGAGGTGGAATATTGGGCTTCCAATATTAATGATTAAATTGAGCCCAAGCCCAAATCTATTAATCTCCCATTAATATTAATTAATTTATTTTCCACTATATAAATTAATTGCACTCCCAATATTAAACCATATTATATCAAATAATATTTCTCCGGTAGTATTATTTATTCCGTGTATTTAAGATTTAAATATCCATGAATAAAATTAATTTATTGCTAATTAATTTATTCATCTCTTGGATCCGAGACTAGTATCATTCAACCTTAATTATTGTGCGTAACGAATCCACTCATGAGGTTTACACAATAATTCCTTATGAACTCATCTCGGGGATATTATCAACCCTTCCGGGATACACTTTCCCGTCAAGTATTCACGGCATGCCATATATAAAATATAGTGACCCAACTTAACCGGTAATTAACCCAATAATTAAATCGGTTAATTCCTTTGGAAAATCAAAGTCACATATATTAAATATACACACCCGCAATAGTATCGGGGATTAAGAATAAAATACTCTGAGACTTGAATCGATTATCTCAAGGCAATCCTAATCGATAAATCTCAAGCGATCCGCCCAATACACCAAGTGTACAAGTGTGATAAAATAATTAAGACAAATTATTTTCTCTCTCACACAACGACTATACCGATGGATTGGTCCGTGTCCATCTAGGTCGTGAGCAACTGTTCGATTAAATATGAGTAACCGATAGTATGATCTTCTGTGTGACGTCGCACACCATACTAACTACAACGTATAGAATCCAGGACTATATTTTGCACATATTTAATTATCAATAATTAAACGCAAACAATTGTTTATTAATTAAATAGATTAAATGCTATGACCGGGAGTTTACCGTTACTTAAATCTAGACATTAAGTACACAACTCCAACAGATGACTCGTATCTGGTGGTACTTGCACTATGTGTTATCTTACACTTATGGACTTGTGATTTCTTACCATTTGCCATCGCACCGCTATACACATAGCCTTTTTGGCAAATTAAGAATCACCTCTAAGTCCCAGAGATTATCCCGGAGTTATACCAAAACTTCCGCTGCCTCTGAGGCCGCTATTTGGTTACCCATGGCAGAGTCCGAAAAGCATCGTGCTTATCACTCTTCCATGTTAAAACTCCTTCTCCTTCAATAGTGAAACACATAGCCTGATATCGACTTACACCGGTCCTTCTTTGATTAGAAATCTAAGAGAATGTAATCCAAAGGAAATGCTCGTCTGCTTCGTAGTCTAGAACAGTACTTCGAAAGTACTTTTACAGCAGTCGAATATTCCTTTCCAGGATTACCTTGATATCCTCCCACTATTCTAACCACATAGCCGATATCAGGTTCTTGTTTTCAACATCGCATTTATCAAGCTTTCCACACTCGAAGTGTAGGAAAATGCTTTCATTGCTTCTATCTCCTTTTGTGTTCCCAAAACACATTTCCTTAGATAGATGCATTCCGTATCTGAAAGGTAACGAACCTTTCTCGGAATCTTGCATGTTAAAACGAACTATAATCGTACAAGATATCTAGAGAAGTACAATGTTCTTTTCTTGAGATCCTAGATCTTAAGATCATGCTCTAACTTCTTCTTTATCTCATATATCGATTTTTCTAGACAACCATCATTTTTTGTCTGACAACATCTTTACATTGTTACCAATGATAAAATGTTATCTACATAAAACCTCCGAGAAACACCACTTTGTTTCCATCACGTTTCCCATACACACGATTCGTCAATGCCTTTTGATGAATCCATCAAATGGACTATCTCATCAATGCGCAAGTTCCACGAACTCTAGCTTTGCTACAATCCATAAATGGATCAACTAAGCTTGTACTCTAAATGATCTCGCCTCTTAGCAATAATCCTTATTGCTCTCCAAGAAGGCACATTTAGATCTAGTACGGCCTTCATGTAGATCCAGGGATCGATCTCATGTATACTAGGTCCAGAGTTCGAAAACTCTCCTAGTCTTATGAATATCTCTGGTTGACCCACAACCTCCCACTACAACGGCATTCCGGTGTATAAACAGTGATAACAGTAGGTGCAGTTAGTGGTGTACCGCTACTCGGTTCGGCTGGTTCTAAGTCTTAATCTTTCTCTCTCATTTCAAAGTATCATGTCACTTTGGGCTTGTGGTTCATCACATAGTCTTCCTCTAAGAACCGGGCGTTAGAACTTATAACGTCCTTCTGGTTCATAGTACTATTGAACACACATCTTTTGTTCTTCTAGGATATTCTACAACTGCATTTGAATGCGCCGTTGTTTTTCAGACATATCCATAGAACATAGGTAGTTCCGTATAACTCATAATTTTACTATTTCTATAAGAGTTCCATTTCTTATTTACGACACACCATTTCTACACAACAGTGCATGGTGTAGTCATTTGGGATCATATCCCAATCTCTGATTAGTATGCCATGCATTCCTCAGATAGGTACTTGCCTCCGCGATCAAATCGCAGGCTACAAACGGATATACCTTGATGGTTCTCCACAATTGCTTAGTGTCCATTGACTTGTCAAAACACTTGCTTTTGTGGCACATCAGGTACTCTAATCCATTTCTTGAGTAATCATCAAATGAAGTACTCGTACCTTATTGTCTGAGTAGACATAGGTCTGCATACATCAGAGTCAATCAATTCTTATACTTGTCCGGATCTTACATCTTATATCCATAAAGTATTGCTTAGTTATGTTATCTTCCAAATTAGATTCTTAGGTCGGAAGGTCCACTCCTTCAACTTAATTGATCAAAATATCAATTTTCGACCTTTGAACTTCTTATTTGAATAAACATGACTTAGCATAAGAATCCACAAGTATAATCAATTTAATAAAGAAATCTCTTATTAGTAAAACGAGTTTCATACTACGGTTCGTTGCACCATGGTGGATTCAGGATACATCATTTATATATTGCTAGCCAATGTACCAAAATAGATAATATCATTATTTCTTCTTATAACCATCAAATGATTAAAAGAAATAAAATATCCATTTATCAGAAATCCAGAACAAAGTTCTTTCTAATATGAAAGGTACATAAAAGCAATAACCCAAAATGAAATCCTATAAAATGTCCTCCATTGCAACAGTCGCCTCCTCTACAGCATTGCCCATGTAGACTACGATCTTTTCTTTTCCAAGTCGTTAGGCTTCCTGGAACCTCTGCATTTAAAATGCACATACCGTCAGTGGTTCCATATCTACACACCAGGTTCCGGTAGATAATACCACTGACTATGTTTTACGACTAAAGAAAAATTCGTACTTTCTTTGAGAGGATAATCAGACTTCCAGTACCCAGACTGTTTGCATCGAGAATACTTGCCTCCGGGCTTTCTCGTCCCATCTCGTGGTCCAAGTAACTTAGGACCACTGGGTTTCTTTGCTTGCTTTTCCTTTCCACCGATTTTGACCTTAGGTTCGAAACCTATGGCATTGGCTACAAGAGCTTGCGATTTCCGTCTCAACTCGTCTAAAAAGTCAATCATCTCAAAAACGTGTTTAAGCGTTTCCTCGAAGTGACAGGCCTTTATGAGTATCCTCATCGCTTCTTGTCTAGCCGCCTATGTCATGTCTAAACACCTTGAGTTTGAACATGATACCATAATCAGTGGTTATTGCAAAAGCATTTTCCCACTACTTAAAATCAGTCCTTTCCTCATTAGTTAAGACATTTGTAGGCTCGGGAAGACAAAGCTCATTGAGTACAAACTTGTACTCTTTAACAGTTTGGGTAATGTCTAGATCTCTATTCCAATCATTACATTCAGGGACCAGTGAGTTTAAAATCCTTACGTATCACAGAAAGTGGGTTCAAAGTCATTTCCTAATCTATGAGCACATATAACAACAAACAATCGATTTAATCTCCGATATTATCTCCCTCAAATAATATCATTAAACCACTAATCACATCTAAAATCCCATCAGGTAAGGCAAGCCACGTTGTGTGGACGTTTACCTACCCAAATGATTTAGCAATTAGATTTGCTTCGGTCGTACATCAATTATAGCGGAACTTCGTTGGGAAGAATACTATAAAGCGTACCTAAGTGTAAACCATTACTCAGTACTAAGGTGAGTCGTTTGGAACCGCAACATCACCGCAAGCCACGTTGTGTGGACGTTTACGATAACTCACAATCCTTCACAACTCCCTATAACTGTCTACATCAATTAATCCAAAATCCGTCGATATAGCAAGCCACGTTGTGTGGACGTTTACTACACCAAGAGACTTTTATAATTGACTCCCAATTACTTGAATCATTTAATCTTGTAAATCAAGACGCGGAGAATCATAAGTGAAACTCAAAGTTTCTAACCAGTGATTCACCATGCGAACGACCCTATCTCTCATAGAATGAGGGAGCCGAGCAGACAATCGATCTAGTCATCAAATGACACGAAAGTCTCTAATTTGTGTCCTCGACATGACCAAGTGGCTTTGGCTCCATTCCACTCCCCGGGGTGAGAATGAGTCGACTTGAAATCAGTTTTGGAAAGAAAAATTAGGCATTGTTTGATAAACTTAATCAATGTTTCTCGTAAGAGGAATTACAAGAATTCTCCTCCAATGGCTTATCTATATGAACTTCGAAAGTTCATAAAAGTCACCAAGAGAACAGCAATGGAGACCATGGATATGTTTCCATACCCTCTCCCACTTAGCTTTTTATAACAAGGGGATACGCTATCTAATGCATAATTAAATACACATAAGCATGCATACATGAAATAAAGCACATAGAATATTATCACATAATCAAAATAATACTAGAATATTATTTTCCGACTATTATGGCTTTATCGCATCCCCGTATGCGTCTTCTAGTCTTTAGTCTTCGTTCTTGAATGCTCCATGTGACGGGAATATTAATTCCAATATTTAAATCTATTTATTTTCAATTAATCCAAAAGTTACTTAATTCGAAAATTAAGTCAATCGAATATATCAAAAATAAAATTAAATATTATTAATATTTTTATTATTTTTATTTTCCTTTTCTACTCCATTAAATCTCTAGAATCCTATCCAAGACCCACTTGGAATATTCTAGAAGATTTCTGTAATGGAATAAGGAAATAAAATAATTTAGGACTCTTAATCCTTCCAAATTATTTCCTTTCCTTTTTCTATTAAAATTTTCATAAAGGAATAATTAAATAAGGAAAAATTAATTAAGGACTCTTAAAACTTTCCAAATTAATTCCTTTCCTAATCCATTAAAAATTCCATAAAGGAATAATTAAATGAGGAAAATAAATTAATTCCAAATTAATTCTTTTCCTATTCCATGAGAATTCCCAAAAATAGGAATACTCAAAATAGGAAAACCGAACTAATCTTAGGAAAAATAATTCTTTTCCTAATCCATAAAAATTCCCATAAAATAGGAATAATTATATTAGGAAAACCGAATTATATTAGGAATAGGATCTTTACCGGGATTAACACGGAATGGGGATTTCCGGTCTATCCCCGAGCTCGACCGAGGAGCACGCCCACCACCGCCACCACCCAACCGGCGCGCCACCACCGCCGGTGAAATCGCACGGCCGAGGGTGCGGTCGAGTGCCCCCCACGCGCTCGATCCATGGTTCGGCTATGGGGATAGCCGAACCGAGCCCTAACCCTCTCTTCGTCTCCTCCGTCACAATTTTCCGTCGGACGTTTCGGCATCGATCCAACGTAAAATAAATTACAAATTTATTACTACGCTATCCGGTATCGATTCTCTACAAAACGACTTCAAACAATTCCTGGAAAAAATTAAGAACACGCATTCACCAAACAAGAACAAATATTGACATCACCGAGAGTTTAATAATCAAGAGTAATATTATGACATTAATTATCAATAATTAAATCTAGCCATAATAATCGGAAACCCTGCAAGGTAGAACAATTTATCGAAAAATACAATGTACTAAAACCAACGCTCTGATACCAATTGTTGGAAATCGATATCCCGGAATTAATAAATTTAAATAAATAAATTATCTAATTAATTCCGACCGAAATCCTTCGGAGATCGAATATCCGGATTGTCAAAATTGCGGAACCGACAATCCAATCGAAATCCCGACCGCCGGAGAAACCACGAGCACCCCACGTGACCGGAGGCCCGACCGAACCGCCACGGGTAAACCCGCGGCTGCCAGCCGAGCCCCCACGAGGGGGGGTCGCGATCGCTCCGTGCGATCGCTGGGGATGCTCGTAGCATCCCCGGGGCTGCTCGTAGCAGCCCCGCAGCGAGTCCATGACTCGCTGCCCGTGAAGGGTGGCTCGCTCACGCGAGCCGCTACGGGAATCCCCGCAGCAACGCGCGAGCGGCTGTAGGTCGAGCCCGCAGCACCCCGCGATCGAACCCTAGGTTCGATCGCATCCCCGGCTCCCAGCCGGGGCTTCTCACGTCCGCGATCCCCAACGGGGATCCTTGACCGCCGCGGTCCGGTGGTCTTCGACCACCACCGCCGGTCGACCCTCGTTCCGGGGTTCGTCCCTTGGATCTTGGTTCACGGTAATTTTCACGATAAATAAACGATAAAATCATAAAGAGGGTTTTACGATTTACCTCGTTCTCGTTGTTCGGAAAAACGAAGAACTCAATTTGACGACCTTGAGATCTTCCCACGTATTCCTTTGCACTAGCTCGGACGTCGTGTGGGCGACGATCTACCGAACTCCATGGATCTCCCTCTCTACTTTCTCTCTCTAGAATTGTGATCTTCAACTTATGAGAATAGAGAAGACCATGTAGTGCTTTTATAGGCTACGTAGGGGATCTTAAGGAGGTGGAATATTGGGCTTCCAATAATAGTGATTAAATTGAGCCCAAGCCCAAATCTATTAATCCTTACTATTATTAATTATATGATTAACTCCACTAAATAAATATAATTGCACTCCCAATATTCACCATATTATATCAAATAATATTTCTCCGGTAGTATTATTTATTCCGTGTATTTAAGATATAAATATCCATGAATAAAATTAATTTATTGCTAATTAATTTATTCATCTCTTATTTCCGAGACTAGTACCATTCATCCTTAATTATTATGCGGAACGAATCCACCTGCAGGGTTTACATAATAATTCCTTATGAACTCATCTCGGGGATATTATCAACCCTTACGGGATACACTTTCCCGTCAAGTATTCACGGCATGCCATATATAAAATATAGTGACTCAACTTACCCGGTAATTAACCCAATAATTAAATCGGTTAATTTCTTTGGTAAATCAAAGTCACTTATATTAAATATATACACCCGCAATAGTATCGGGGATTAAGAATAAAATACTCAGAGATTTAAATCGATTATCGCCGGCAAACCTAATCGATAAATCTCAAGCAGATCCGCTCAATACACCAAGTGTACAAGTGTGATAAAATAATTAAGATAAATTATTTTCTCTCTCACACAACGACTATACCGATGGATTGGTCCGTGTCCATCTAGGTCGTGAGCAACTGTTCGATTAAATACGAGTAACCGATAGTATGATCTTCTGTGTGTCCATACACACCATACTAACTACAACGTATAAAATCCAGGACTATAATTTGCATATATTTAATTAAACGCGAATAATTGTTTATTTAATTAAATAGATTAATGGCAATGGATCGTGAGTTTCCGTTACTTAAATCTAGACATTAAGTACACAACTTCAACACTTATTACCATTTGCACACTTTGCCGGAGGCAAAGTGTGTGAGTGGGGGAACGGCAAGAGCAACCCCATAGTCTGATTGAGTCGCATGCTTGATAAATACTTGATCAACCTGAACAGTTTTCAAAATTAATAGTCTATGCATGAAAAATATTAGGGACGATGGAATTGCAACTAGGTAAGCTGTGAGGATTTGAGCCTACATTGTGTGTGATATTTATTTCTTGAGAGTAGTTGTTTAAAATGTTTGTGATGCTGAAGCTTGCCCAAGTTCTGACCATTGTGATTATTTGAAAATTGAGTGGAGTAGTAAATGATTTAGGCATTTTGTTCTGTACTGCAAATAAAAAGAAGACCCTTGTTAGCCCTAGAGCCGAGCCAATATTTCTTGATCACCTGGGGGAAAACTCCCACTGCCCTTACCAACCTGCAGATATGCTCAATTACATAAAAAGAGCAAGTCAGGGCAAAGTCTTCTATAGAAAAAAAAAGAAAAAAATAAAATAAAATAAAATAAAAAGAAAAAAGAAAAAAAAAGAGAAAAACAAAAGAAAAAAAATAGATCCATGAATAAAAGGGTGTGCTAAGGCCCGTAAGAAAGAGAAGAAATTAGGAGGAAATTTGCTAAGTAAAATGCATGTCCTACCTAAGATCAATTCTGGGCATTGCCCAAGCTAACCTATACAGTCACCCTAGAAAGCCCTAATGATATTGCTCAACTCAATTGAAAATTTCACAGGATAGAACTTGGTCAAGCCCAAAGAAGAATTTCTTTTAAAACAGCATTGAGCGAAACATTACCCATCCACTACATAGAGAGAAACACTTAGTGAGAATCCCAAAATCCTGTTGCAAACTCTTGACCGTTTTTTATGCATTCCATTGACTATGAATTTGACTATCTGTTCGCTCGATCAACTCTCTGTATTTTGATAAGCATGCTGTCCTTGAGTCCTCTGTTTTTCTTTCTATCTCTACCCCTGTTTGTTTTCTGCTTGAGCAGACAAGTCACCGTGCACGCTTGAGGACAAGCGAAGTAAAGTGTGTGCGTGTGATGAGCCATATTTTTTTGGCTCATTTTTTAGGTTTTTAGAGTCAAGTAAATCGAGTCCTTAGTTTGTTTTTACTTTATTTGTGTCAGGGAGGGCACGTTTGGGTACTTGGGCAAGTTTTGCAGGTGGGCAGGTAAAGGAGTGGAAAGAGGAGCGCACTGTGTGAAAGAGGCAAGGAAATAACCTTCCATGGTTAAGAGCACTCGTTGAGCAAGCCAGACTGACGAAAAGGGTCCAGTGAAGTTGAGCAAGCAACCAGGACGTCAGCAGGTGGAGAAAGACTTGAGTCCGACCAAGTATCGCACATGGTCCGCTACCTCAATCAGTCAGAGAAGGAAGTACATGGGCAAGCGCTAACATTGACGGAGACGGAACGTTGGGCATGCGGTGTACCAAAAGTCCTAAATTTTGTGGAGTCTTTTAAAGAGGACCAGATTCACACTCCCGTCTAAGATGGACTCTCGTCCGGTCTTAGAGGTATTTCCCCCTCACGTCTCTTATCCATCCAAGCCCGTCTATATAAGGAGCAAGTGACTGACGAAGAAAAGGACGACGTATGAGCAGCGAGAAAGATGGATCGGAACCCTACCTGACCAGCAGCGAAGAAGGCAGCCGCGTGAGCACATCGACTCGCCGGCGTTTGTTTCTTTTTAAGCCCTCGGGCCAAAAACAATTTCTTTTATGTTTTGATGTTTTTGAATTCGTACTTAGTTTTAATTTCCGTTTGAACAATTTCCTTTCCATAATGCATTCATAGTTCGTCAAATTATTTTCCTTGTTTTATTTTCATTTATTTCCATGAGTAGCTAATCTGTTTGTATCTGGGCAAAGACAGAACCTGACCAACCCTAAGACGTGATCATGCCGGGAGGCTTAGTGAGGACAGCAACTAGCTGAGTTTTGTTCCCGATTCAACAGGGTAGTATATTAAGCATGTTAGGGACTTGGGCAATCCTACAGTGACCAGTGGGAACCCCGACTTGCCTAACACAGAAGTACGTGGATCAACGCGACCGGGAGACTGGGCGTCCGCGAAGTACAACATGTTGCTGGAGATGTGGTCGTATGACTCGGGTCTGTCCGGGCATGCTATTGGCCATTCTGGGTTTGCCTGGAGGATGAAAGCGGCTTGATCAACTTAGACTCATGCGGTCACATAGTGTCGAATTGGTCAACGTCAGGAGACCTATTGAGAGAGATCTAATAGGACTTAAACATAAGAGCGAATAAGGGTTCAGGGTATTAATATGCGTGACATTATAGGGATGTTAATATTTGGGATCTATAACTGGAAGACAAAACTGTTAGCAAAATGATATACGTACCAATGATCGGCAGCACATAGGTCAAGGGGGTAGTCAGGGGAGTCAATGCCTGGATACTTTATTCTTTATTTGTTTCTTCTATTCTGATTAGTCAAGTTTGTTAATTGCTCAGTCTGTTAGTTAAGTTGCATGCTAGTTCATTTTCCTTTAAGTTATTTGTTATTGAACTGAAGATTGCTACTCCGATATGCTTGATATATTCCATAAATGGAACTATAAGCTTGCATAATTTCTCAGCCTTATTAGGATCGATAAAACTTTTTGTCTGTGCCAAAACACATTCTCTTCTAGAATCAAATTCAAGAAGTTAGTTTTAACATCCAATATTACCATAACTCATTATCAAGATGAGCCGCAATGGCTAAGATAATCCGAATGAATAAATCACAACATATGGTGAAAATGATTTATCATAAATCACCTCGTGAATATGAATAAAACTTTTGCCACCAAAATTGTCTTGAAAACCCTACGTTTTCCATCTATGTATATATTGATCCTGAAGATCTATTTGCACTCAATGGGTCTAACCCCTTGATGCAAATCTATCATGTTCCAAACTTGATTATTTGACATTTATATCATCTCGGATTTTATGGCACCGTGCCACTTTTCAGTAGTTGGACTCGTCATAGCTTGGATATAAGTCGAAGAGTCACCGGTTTCCAAAAGGATGACTTCATATCTCTCATAGATCACAATACCTAAGTATCTAACTAATAGAGATAGATATATGTCTTCTGGACCTACGAGGGCTGGTACGGCTTCCAAAACTATAGGAATACTCTCAACCCATTCTTGAGTATCCATCATTGGTTGTTCCACTTGAACCCCGTTCAAGACAACCGAGTTCCCACTAACTTTCTAGGAAAGATAACTCTTTTCAAGAAAATCACTATCTCGAGGAGCAAAACATTGTTATCAGATAGATCGTAGAAGTTGTACCCTCGAGTTTCTTATGGATATACCATAAATAAACTTTTATCCCATTTGAGTTCAAGCTCTGTAGAGATAAATCTCGTTATAGAAGCTATAGAACCTCAAATCTTGATGTAAGACAATTTAGGGACCCTCCTTTTTTATGCGTAGTATGGTGTCTTATCAACAACTTTAACGGAGTCCTATTAAGTGTATAGGTTGAAGTCAAGAAATGTGTGTTCCAAAAAGATATCAGTAGTTCACTTAGACCCATCATCGTTCGATCGAACTATATCTAATAGAGTTCGTTTTCTCTTTTCGAAACATAACATTCATGTGCTTGTGAACTCATAGGTATCACATACACCAGTATGGATCAACCCTAGGGATGTCAATACAGCCCGAAAGTCGTGGGCTGGCCCGAAAAAACCGAAAAAATAATAGGGTTAGGGTCGAAAAAAGACGACCCGAAAAAATTTCGGGCTGAACGGGCTGACCCGCTCGGGCTGTCGGGCTGGTCGGGCTGGCCCGACCGGGCTGCTGGCTGGCCCGTGGGCTAGGTTAAAAAAATACATATTATTTATATTATGATAAATCTTAGTATTTTAAATACACTGTATAAGTAAAAACCCTACTTTTTATTTCAATCTACCAAGCCTAGTAACTTTTTTTCACCTTCTCGTCTCCGCTATTCGACACTTTCTCAGAATCAAGATCCAATTCTTTCATTTCTTTCAGGTTTGTTTTTTAATTAATTTCTTTAGATATTATTTTTGGGATACTTGGTTCTTTAATCATGTAATTTAATTTTGTTTAATTTTTTTGGGTATTAGCGTATTAGATTTAGGTTGATTCTACCATTTTCTTAATCTTGTTTATTGTTTAATTTTCTTAATCTTGTTTGTTATTTAATCATAGGTTATGTTGGTTTTATAAATTTTTTTAATTATGTATTTTTGTATTTTTATTTTTAGGTGAAATGGATGAAGCACCTCAAAATCAAAATGGTGGTAATGTTGAGATGAATGATGTGAACGCTGTGGGGAATTACGAAGCAGCTTTTGCCAACCGAAAATCAAAAGTTTGGGATCATTTTTCACCGATTGAAAAAGACAAGGATGGCAAAGGAAAGCTCAAGTATAATCATTGTGATAAAATCTATTCATATCAAGGTACTAAGAATGGAACTTCAACTTTTACTCGTCATTTAGGAGTATGTAAAGGTAAAATAAAGAAGTTGAAGTTGAAGAAGTTGAAGTTCCCGTAATTAATGTTGAAATTTGAAAGGTCTAATGTTTTTAATTTATGTTTTTTTAGTTTTAATTCATTTTGAACTCTGTTTCTTTTGCACGTAGTATTGACTTTGAAATTTTGGGTTTTGAAAATTTGATCATTTTAATTAATGCATGAAATGTTTTAATATTTTATTACTTAAAACCATTTTTTTTTTTTACAAAATGAATTATCAGCCTGGCGGGCTAGCCCGAAAACCGAAAAACCCGAACATTTAGGGTAAGGGCTGATTATTTACAACCCGAAAAAAATTAGCTCGAATTAGCCCGGACCGAAACAACCCGTTAGCCTGAGTGGGCTGGCCCGAAACCGGTGGGCTGGCCCGATTGACATCCCTAATCAACCCTAATATCACACATTCTCCTTTATCCAATAAAGATGACATTGTTATTTTGTCCATCAAACATCATTCACATGTGTCAAATGACTCCAAGTCAAATGATTTTAGAATGCCTTCGAAAAGAAGCTTCATTACATGTTTAGATTTTGATCTAATCAACAATGTTAAAGTTATGTCTCATTAAGACTTATTCGATTTGGCCTTTGGTGTTAATGTAATGATTTTTCAAGTCAAAAATATACATAAATAATGTAATAATCGTACCAAAATATAGAATACTTCACAATTAGAATAGTTACAAAACTATTTAAATAGTGAAAGAACCAACCATCAGTATCCAATACTGAACCAACATTCATAGTTTATCAAAGGTACGAAAAATACATAGTTTTAATACTTTAAGACAATGCCCTAAGGCAAAACAACATCATATAGTTTTACGACTAATGTAGCAACCTTGCTCCATTTCCAGTCCGTATATCGACATCCTCACTTTCCAAACTTCCACTTCTGTGTAGTTCCTTCAGATACAATTATGAGAACCACATTTGGCATCCAATACCCTAGAAGTATTATTTGTGAAGTTTAATGTCTATAACATTAATACCTGAAGATGAAGCAACCACGTTCTTCACATCTTCTTTGAACTTTGGGCAAGTTCAATTATTCCCAATAATTGACTCTTATTCGAATTCTCGTTCACAATTATTCCAATATCAAAACGTGATAAATCGTAACTGAAAACTCGAAGTTTTCTAACAAGCGATATTATCATGCAATTGAAGTTCAATCTCTCATAAAATATGAGGGAGTCAACCAGACAATCGAATCACGCCATCCCATGGCTCGAAAGTCTCTAATTTGTGTCATTGATGAACTAAGTGTTTTGGATTTAGATCACCCCACGAGGTGAAAATAATCCTAACTTTAGAATCCATCACATGAAAGACAAATTAGTCATATGTTTTGAAATTGAATAAAATATGAACTTTTATATGTTTGCAAGCAGTGTCCTACACTTTTCCAGTAGACGCATTCAGATTCCCTAGGAACCCTAGTAGCATTCTTGATCATGCTCTTTTGAATAACCCCCATCCCATATCATAAGAATTTCCCTCTTAGGGTCCTTCTCAATCGTCGGCTTATCAGCCTTGAGCATCCCATGGAGCTCACTTAGCGATTTCTTCAAACCATTCATATGGAAAATTTAGCCTAAAGGTATCATAACCATCATGATGAGATTGAAGTATGAAATCGTTTGCCAATTTATCATCATAAGAAAAAAATTAGGTGATCACTTAAAGCAAATAATCCAATCATTTGTTGCACATGTGGTCCCCTTAGGTTTCTCTATTTCCAGACTAGCTGAAGTGATGACCCTGATCATACTGAACCGCTCAATCATAGCATGTTCCCCGAACATGCTGTTCAATCCATTGCTTACACATTGAACAATACATATCGAATAGAAAACCTATCTATTACAAATGATTCCAAGGGACGCAGCCCTAAAAAACTACAACCAATCGAAACGTAAAAAAGACGATATCATTCACCCGACCACTAACGCTGGCCGGCCTTACATATAATCACACAAATACAAATTAACAATTAATCCAATTATGTGATTTAAACCATTTTGTCCAACACAAAAGTGTGCACGAGCTCTAGGCTCTGATACCAATTGAAGGTATCGGTTTACCGATCCAGTCAATAAACCGTGTGTGCGGAAGCGTATAAAGCATTAGATCTAATATGGCATGATCTTAGTGAACACATACATATATATATATATATATATATATATATATATATATATATATATATATATATATATATATATATATATATAAGGTTCAACGAAAGCTTACATTTGGTGATGCGTGCCTCGTTGATGATGAAGGGACATCGGTTGTTGATCGTCTCGACCACCACCACGAACTGATGCTTCACTTGAGGAATGACCACATCACACCTCTTGTCTAGATCGCCCGGATGTTGAAGCCGCACAATGTTGGAAATCGATATCCCAGGCTATTAAAACTACAGAAATAATAACCCGACCGAAATCCCTTCTCCGGAAACACGATCACGAACACCACGTCTCCGGAGTCCGACGAGAGAATCGCCGCCGCGGGCGAAACCCTAGCCGAACCCCACGCGGGGTTCGCGATCGCCGTGCATGGCGATCGCATGAGACTACTCCGGCAGCCCCCGGATGGCGGTGAGTCCGGCGACTTCACCGCCGTCGCCGCCAGGAGGGGTAGTCAGCCCCGCTGACCATCGCGGCAACAGCCGCGGTTCGCCCCGGCGATCGATCGCGTGATCGATCGCCTGCCCCGGCTCCAGCCGGGGCTCCTCCTCCACACGCCACCAGTCGAGGGGGCTGGGGGGTTCACCCGCCGTGGCGCCAGCCCACGGCGAACCCCCAGCGATCGACCTTGGTCGATCGCATGACCCGGCGTCCAGCCGGGGCTCCCCTTCGTCCACGCGTAACTGGCGGTCGAACCCTAGGGTTCGGCCGCCCCTCTCGATCCCGACGGGGATCGCACGATCCCCGTATCCCGGCCTCGATCGTTTCCCGGATCGTATGTTCATGTATATATCACGATTAAAACGCATAATAATAAGAGGGGGTTTACGATTATACCTACGTCTCGTTGTGCGGAGAAACGAGATGGTTTGAAGACCTTAGGATCTTCCCACGTATTCCTTGCACTTCGTTCGAACGTCGTGTGGGCGACGATCCTTCGAACTCTATGGATCTCCTTCACGAACTCTCTAGAATATCAAGTATGATAATCTTATGGTGTCTTGAATTGTGAAAATCATGTAGTGCTTTTATAGGCTACGTAGGGGATCTAAAGGAGGTGGAATATTGGGCTTCCAATATTAATGATTAAATTGAGCTCAAGCCCAAATCTATTAATCTCATTAATATTAATTTATTTATTTTCCACTATATAAATTAATTGCACTCCCAATATTAAACCATATTATATCAAATAATATTTCTCCGGTAGTATTATTTATGCCGTGTATTTAAGATTTAAATATCCATGAATAAAATTTATTTATTGCATAATAAATTTATTCATCTCTTTTATCCGAGAATAGTACCATTCAACTTTAATTATTATGCGGAACAAATCCACTCATGAGGTTTACATAATAATTACTTATGAACTCATCTCGGGGATATTATCAACCCTTACGGGATACACTTTCCCGTCAAGAATTCACGGCATGTCATATATAAAATATAGTGACCCAACTTTACCGGTAATTGACCCAATAATTAAATCGGTCAATTCATTTGGAAAATCAAAGTCACTTATATTAAATATACACACCCGCAATAGTATCGGGGATTAAGAATAAAATACTCTGAGATTTGAATCAATTATCAAAGGCAATCCTAATTGATAAATCTCAAGCGATCCGCCCAATACACCAAGTGTACAAGTGTGATAAAATAATTAAGACAAATTATTTTCTCTCTCACACAACGACTATACCGATGGATTGGTCCGTGTCCATCTAGGTCGTGAGCAACTGTTCGATTAAATACGAGTAACCGATAGTATGATCTTCCGTGTGACGTCGCACACCATACTAACTACAACGTATATAATCCAGGACTATATTTGCATATATTTAATTATCAAATAATTAAAAGCAAACAATTGTTTATTAATTAAATAGATTAAATGCTATGACCGGGAGTTTTTTGATACTTAAATTTAGACATTAAGTATACAACTCCAACACACAAATGGCCCGGCCTTTACATGTTGCACACGAACCCGGATGATGAACATCTTGCTTGCTTGAAGTTGATTCTCCAAGAACAACCTCTTATCTCTCTTTTTTTGGTGTGGAATTTTCGTGGTTGATCAAGTGTTATATGAAAACACATGTTTTCATCATTATATTGATCACCATTACCCTCCCTTGTAACCCCCACCATAATGTGCATCATAATGCACAAGTAATGGTGGTTAATATGGAGGTGAAGGGTCATTTCCACATCACCATGCCAAATGGCATTAGATGTGGTCCCCTTGCTTGTGTGGCATGCCATGTCACACCATGTGACATGTATCCATGCAAGCCATGCAATGCATCTCATGCACGTACATGAATCCACGTAAATATTGATTCTAAATCAATATAATTAACAAGCATTGTACATCATCTACGAGTCTGTGTGTGACCCTGTAGGTATGATTATCGATCAATATTATATTACTCTCAGGAATTAATATTATCGAATAATCATTTAACATCCATAGACGACCTTATGACTTTATTGATTTGATTGCACACGTAGAATCGAAGGACATATACCAACACGCAGCACCAGCGCCGGCATTGCAGAGCAGTCCCCTGGGGCATGAGCATCGACGACCATCGCAAAATCCACAATCGAAAAAACCAGATACAATCTGAGAGGCTTGATAGGTGGCGTCGGCGTAGGCTTTGGTCGCGGAGTCCTCTCTCGAGAGGCCGATCATCGCCGATGACAACCGTCGCAGGGCCAATTCGCACAGATGGTTAATTCGGCCGAATCTCCCCCCGTCCGTCCCGGTAAGCAAACAATCCGAAGAAAAATAAGCGTGTGGTTGATACCGACACGACACGGCAATCGAATTGATGAGAACAAAGAAATGAGAAAAGGGGGAATCGTTTTTAAACAGTTTTTTTTTTTAAATCGCGTATTAATCTTGTATTTGTGTTGTATTTTTTTTTTTTTTTAATCCAAATAATCATGTATTCAGGTATTTAAGTTTGTACTTTTTTTTTTGAAAAGCTTATGGCCAATGGTCTGCTCGTGTCGCTGAGTCAGCAGTCATGGCCGGTCTTCGGAGCACGTGCAGGTCACGTGGGCACATTCCGGCTGAAATTGAATTTTTCGGCAAAAAAAAGATTAAATTAAAACTCAATTTGTTTTATTTGGGACTAAATTGAAAACGCGTATTTATGTGGGACTAAATCGAAAAAATACAACTTTTATGGGACCAATCCGCACGGATGGTTAATTTCGGCCGAATCTCCCCCGTCCGTCCCGGTAAGCAAACAATCCGAAGAAAAATCAGCTCGTGGATGATACCGACACGACACGGCAATCGAATTGATGAGAACAAAGAAATGAGAAAAGGGGGAATCATTTTTAAACAGTCTTTTTTTTTTAAATTTGCGTATTAATCTTGTATTTGTGTTGTATTTTGTTTTTTTTTTTAATCCAAATAATCATGTATTCAGGTATTTAAGTTTGTATTTTATTTTTATTTTTTTGAAATGCTTATGGTCAATGGTCTGTTGACACGTGTCTCTGGGCACATTCCGACTGAAATTGTTTTCCGGCAAAAAATGATTAAATTAAAACTCAATTCGATTTATTTGGTACTAAATTGAAAACGCGTATATATGTGGGACTAAATCGAAAAAAAGACAATTTTTATGAGACCAATAAATTTTTTATCTCCTGATTATTAGGATGTTAAATGAGAAACAGATTTGATGGTCAGATAACCATTGTTTAAATTTGTAATTCATTTATTTTTATTTATTGTTACACGATGTTCGAAAGAAATGATGTTTAAGCTACATTTTCTTTACGATGTAGATTAAACGGTTGTATTTGTGGCATTAGAGTTGTCCAAACATTAATTATATAGTTGTTGTCGTATGAAGCAGGAATAATACACTATGTCTCCAACCACTCGATCCGACTCGTTGAAAAAAAAAGGTTCAGACTCGCGAGACATATTCGAGAACTGCCAAGAGAAAGTTAGAAAGTGACTTTGCGGCAACGACTATACCTGACATTGGGAAAGAGAATGAGGTATTTAACACATTTCAATTAAATAATACCTCCACAAACCACAACCGAAAAACCACAACTTTAATTTTGAACCCATCAGAAGAAAGGACCGATTTGCCAAGCCTTTAAACTATGAATCAAACCGAACTCACATCAACATACATCCTACTATATAACAACGCAAACTACATACCAAAAGGTCCGATTGGAAGACATATTTCCTACAACACAAACTGCAAAAGCCGCAACCTACACTAGAAATAAAAATGAGAAATTTTATGCCACAAAATCAACGACAGGATTGGTTAATAAACTGATTTGAATTCCGCAAGTTGTGAATGATTTCATCACGAAATTAATCAAGTACTTAGTCGATCGTTGTTGCTAATTGATCGAACAACTACTGACTATTGCCCAGAACAAATGAATAGATGGTCGTAATGAAAAAGGATCGACTTTCAATTCACCTCTTCAGTCTAGGTCATACAAAACTTTGAGTACAGCTACTTTCTCATGTGTTATTTTCAAATAAACTCATCTCAATCATATAAAACTATCGAGGTTTGAAAACATAATCACAAAAAGAAATCAGGTCCATAACTATTAAGATTCTTAAAAAATAATAAGGTATTGATGAAAAAGGATCGACTTTCACCTCTTCAGTCTAGGTCATACAAAACTTTGAGTACGGCTACTTTATCATGTGTTATTTTCAAATAAACTCATCTCAATCATATAAAACCATCGAATCTGGGTTTGAAAACACAATCACAAAAAGAAATCTGGTCCATAACGATTAAGATTCTTAAAAAATAATAAGGATTCGATGAAAAAGGATTGACTTTCACCTCTTCAGTCTAGGTCATACAAAACTTTGAGTACGACTACTTTATCATGTGTTATTTTCAAATAAACTCATCTCAACCATATGAAACCATCATATCTGGGTTTGAAAACGCAATCACAAAAAGAAATCTAGTCCATAACGATTAAGATTCTTAAAATATACTAATAAGGGTTCGGTAATAAAAATTTGATTTAAATAAATATATAATCTAGCTATAATATGAGGGTATAAAAGACAATTTGAATTTTAATAGTGTCCCTAAAACATAATTATATAACATATCAATACATTAAAATTTAATAAAAATTTACGTAATATATCTTTTGTAACATAAGTCAATAGTTTAGTTGTTTTTTTGAATAATTCAACTCAAACTAATTTTCTTTGCAATTATACATTAGCAATAAAAATGTACAATTAACTTTTAATGATATCTCGGATCGACTCATCAAGTTCCGATTGAAATAGGATCCACAGATCCAGGGCATCCCAATTGGATTGACTGGGAGGACAGTTTCTCATTTCGAATCTGTAAAATCATAATTTGAATCAAATCACACATCGCAGTATATTAGGCCTTCTAACCGAACTGTCTCACGACGTTCTGAACCCAGCTCACGTACCGCTTTAATGGGCGAACAGCCCAACCCTTGGAATCCTAATTTTAGGATGACTGACCCCTTTAATCCAGTTCATATAATGTCTTT
Organism: Euphrasia confusa; assembly: GCA_954870475.1. NCBI lineage: Eukaryota > Viridiplantae > Streptophyta > Magnoliopsida > Lamiales > Orobanchaceae > Euphrasia > Euphrasia confusa. The sequence continues at coordinate 15,984,905 of OX940957.1, read as the reverse complement.
TTCGGGAGCTAGAGGACATGCATCTCAAGTACATCAATTTCTCCTCCATTAGTTCAGAGGCTTGACCTGGAATGAAAGAACAAAAATGGATACATGAAGGTTTAATTACTGAATCGCTCCCCAATTTATTTTATGAGTTCGTTGATTTATATTTTGTTGGGCTAAATTTATTATCTCATTAAAATCAAAACTCATATCATATGAACTATATATAGAGAGAGGAAAATAGGGTTTTGGGACGTGGAGGAAAAAGAGAGAAGCGGCTATCGGTTTTGAAAGAGGAAGAAGAACTAGATTTTCAACGTGTTCATGAAGACCTTAATCCTAGATCACATCTTAATTATCAGGCAAGTAGGTTTTAGGTTACATATAATTGAATTATATATTTGAATTGAGAGTTCTTTTAGTTATCCAAATAAATTAGGCGATTTTGCAGAAATCCTCATTTGTTCAATGTTAGTAATGATGTTTCAAGCACGTGTTTATATATATATATATGAACGTTTAGCTCAGCAGCCACACACACACATATATATATATAGGAGAATTCTACCGTGTATTTTATCATTTTCAATGTACGGTACATTTTATTAAAATGTGTGCACTCGGATGCATAATATAATTTCTCATATTTTTTATATTTTAATTAAATTAAATATTTTCAACTAAAAAATAAATTAAGTACTGGGTACCATATATTTTTATAAAATTAAATAAATAACATTAAATATTTTTAATTTATTTTGTTAAAAAAATATTTAATATTATAAAATATTAATTATATAATAAAAAATAATTTTAATTAGTAAATAATTTAATGAAAAATAATAATTTTATGAGTATTTTTTAAAAATGAAATAAATTATTTAACGCAATGATTAATTCATTGTATTGCAGTCTACACTGATTAAAATTATTAAAATTAAATAACAAAAATTAAATTTATTTTTTAAAATGAAATAAATTATTTAACGCAATGATTAATTCATTGTATTGCGTTGATTAAAATTATTAAAATTAAATAACAAAAATTAAATTCAATAAAAACCTAAAATTTATTTTTATCGTTAACAAAAATAAATGATATTTTCAAAAAAATAAAAATAAATAAATATTACAAAAAATAATTGTAGGATTCAAATAAAATTCGTTCACGTGCTAATAAAAGAAATATGATTGATTTACCATTGTATTAAAAAATTTAACATCATACTATAAAATTGTATTTAAAGTTTTTTTTAGGTAAAGATCAATCACATAGAAAATAAAAGATATGATACAGCGAATAGGGAATGAAATCCCCACCGCATCACAGAGCTAACAGGCTAGCTCTTCAACCATCCAAACCAAATCATAAAGCACTAAAACTACAAACTGTATCACCAAGCTATATGTCATACTCTCTTCAATGCCCGTGTCTGAAGAGAGTCAGGGAGTGTATCCTCTCCCGTATGATAGAGATCGCCTGAGAAGCCACCACACTAGAAGTTCTAAGAGAGTAATATGATGGATTTATTATTGTATGATAGAGATCGCCTGAGAATCCACCACACTAGAAGTTCTAAGAGAGTAATATGATGGATTTATTATTGTATTTAAAGTTCTAACATCATACCATTGTATTCAAAGTTCTAACTGAGTAACGAATACTCATCAAAGTCTACATAATATGATTGATTTACTATTGTATTTAAAGTTTTAACAAATTAACAAATACTCATAAAAGTCTACATATTTATCAAACTGATTTTATATTTATATATTTAAAAAAATTTAATGTTATTATTATAGATGTTTTTTCTTCAATTATTATATAGTTTATCTCATACTATATTATAACAAATTTTAAAATAATTTTAAAAATAATTTTGTTATCGTATTTATATTCTTATTTTTAATAAAAAAATATGTAATAATAATAGTGAATTGAGTAAATACAAAATTTATAATGATTTAAAAAATAATAAATTAAAATTAAAATATTATAATGTAAAAGTAAAATAATAGAAATAAAATAAAAAATGTGATAATCTGTGTATACAAAATTTATAATAATTTTAAAAATAATAAATTAAAATTAAAATATTAGAGTGTAAAAGTAAAATAATAGAAGTAAAACAATAAATGTTATAGCGGTGAACTCTCGTTAAAATCAAACGGATAATATTAAATATAAATATTGTAGGATCTATTTAATATAGATACGGTACATTGACTGGACTGTAGAACTACCCTATATATATATATATATATATATATATATACTAGAATTTCTCCAATCTTGCGATGCCCATTTGATTTTAGAATTGTGATCAATGAGGTTGATTTTAGATATGTACATACGTTCAAAACATGTGGTTCTACATGTACCATTCTCTGTTGGTGCACATGCTTATTAACTCATAGCAAAACCCTTCAGCTTAGGACGCATTCTTAAAAAAATTATACACATCAAAAAATTAGCGATTGCGCCATTGATCATTTTCTGAAGGAAAAAGATTATGTAAGCTTATATAACAAATCAAAGAATGACCAAAAGCATATATTATAAGAATTAATAATCCTAAAGCCATATACCGATATACGCACATATCGTATCAATCATGTTCCACACTCCCACACTTGGTTCGATGGATTTCATGGCAATTTATACCTTGTTAGTACGATTCTAATTATACACTCAGTATTATATCTTCATGTATTTTTTGATAAATATTCATTAGGTATGCTAAAATATTCATTGCTATGCTAATTTAATGTTTATGATAATTGTTTTTTTAAATGAAGATTTCTTAATTATTAAATGATGATTTTTATATTTTAAAGGAAGAGAGCACTATTTATATTGTACTCTCGGGAGCATGATATAGGTATTGAGGAGGAGGCTGATATTGGAAGCTATCTGATGAATTTATGCTTCAGATTCAAACACAAGAAAGTGCCTTTTCTATTCCAGTAACTGATCCAACTATCGTTGAAAATGAGGAAGTCACTAAGAAGAAAATGATGGTTAGGATTTTTAACATTTTTTGTTCAATAATTTATTAAGAAAATGAGGAAGCCATAAGAAAAATAATTTGTTGCTGCAAAGGTAAAAAATTTGTTGGATTGTAAAAAACTTATGCTTTAAGTTATTATACTACAGTAGGAAAATCACTTAAACAAAGTTATGCAAGTCAAGAAAGAAAGATCGCATCAACAACTACTATCCTACATACCTTGAAGCTGCCGTTGCTTACGAAATTTGTCCAGATGGCCGAGCATGATAGGAACCAGCAACAAAAATATACAGATATCTTGCTCTCAGTGCTCCTGCAGCACCAGCTAAAACTGGCAGCCTGTATAATATTGAAAAATTATCTTTAAGATCTGAAAACTGTCAGCCTTTATAATATTGAAAAATTATCTTAAAGATCTGCAATCATTGAATAGCTAAAACTTTAGAAAGCTAACTTAAAATGAAAATCAAATTGGATACAATGCAATGTAATATTAGTAAAAACTTTATTTCTGATTAAAGAGACAGAAAGAAAGTATTTTCTGGAAAGACTGGATATGGTTATAGTTATCAAGTCATTTCAGAAATTTATCGACCAACATATCCAGGCTAGGCCATGCCAACAACGGGGACTCCTATTCCACCAGGATGCAGACCGCTGAATTACATAACTATATTTTCCATCAAGCAATTAAATTATATCAAAACATTTAGAATAAACCACCATACAGATATAACGATTAGTATTCATACACACATATTCAATCCTCAATCCACAATCCACTCGGCAAATAACGAGCATTTTATTATTCAATATATATTTTTTATGTTTATTTACCCCCACCCCAAAAAGAGGCTTAGTGTAACAACCAATTAGAATAAGATACATGATACTCCAATCTATAAGAGGGCCAAAACTTTTCTATTTCTATCCAGATTAACATCAGCAACTAAAAAGCTGGAACTTCCTAAAATTTTCCTGAATTTGTCTGGAGAAAGAGAAGCACATTTTTCTAGCATAAATCAATGAGTGATAATATGCTCAATCCATGATACAGGAAAATCATAGTAATGATTCCTCTGTGAAAAGCATAGCGCGACTAAATTAATGCATATTAAAAATAACATTGCCCAACCAAAAAAAAGGTTATTTGTAAGGAGACAAAACCTTACACTCTACGATAACGAAAATTCCTCATATCTTTAGGAAAACGATAAAGTGTGCAAGCAGACCGAGTAATTATTAATAAATTAATAATGATAAGAAATGAGGCAATATAACACTTCAAATTTTTCATGTTTTTTTGTTGCAAGAATTAGAGACAAGAATAAATAATACTCCGTAGTTCCTTATAAATTGTGATTGCAATCTATGAATAAATGATACCTGGTGAAGATGGAAATTAATTTCATCCACCACCACTGTAATATCGCTTAGCAAACTTGAATTGCAGAACTTGAGACAAACAAATAATACATTGCTTCGTAAATATCTTTTACATTTTTAGTTTTAATACATCTAAAACCAGCATGTAATTAACAGTTGGAGAGTTGAAAGAATTTTATGCATTGCTAAGAATTGTTTATTTGCAAACGAAAGAAAAAACATATAACATTTCACATGTTCATGGGTACGCAACTAAAGCTCACAAACGGATCCTGGAGACAAGTGAGTACTCGTAACACAATCAACCACTTCAGCTTCAACATTCGGAGACAAAATCCCAACGGAAGAATACTTACGAACTTCAAGGGTATTATATCCATGTGTCCCCATAACCCTGAAAAATCCATATATAGTTGCATTCCCCATTTTTCTTTATAAAAAATAAAACTCCCAATTTTCTAAACAAACAAACGAGTACTTAAATAAAATCAACATGAGGGAATGCCTTATTAAACTCGTCTACGCTTTTCTCGCTCAGTGGGACAGCCCCACGCAAGAAACATGCTCCAGACTCGTGAAACTCAAAATATACAAACAATTATATACATATATTCAAATAATATATTAATAGTAATATAATTTTCAAGTAATATAATTTTCAAAATTCATGTTTCAAACAAAAAAAACAAACAAAAGAACGTCAATAAGCTAGTAAGGAACTTCGTTTGGCCTAACTCCTACGTTCAAACTCCTCTTCAAGTGAGTCAATCCGACGACCAAATTCATTCAGCTGAAAACCAAACTCGTCCATTTGCATACCAAACTGGGACAGCAAATCCCTCCGCGAACTCATCTCTGCGAACATTTTCTCGTCTCGCAGTCTGTACCTCTCCTCCCGTTGTCGATCTCTCTCCTCCCGGTCCATATTCGTCTGCAGAAAATCTGCCCACCATGAAGGTGGACCTCCAGATGGACCAGCCTGAAAAGACGATGGACCGGCATGGTCAAACATCTGAGCTGGGGCTGACGTCTGAGGTGGAGCTCCCGTTGTACCGTCCTCTTCGGCATCTATATGATCATCCTCATACAACACATGACCAGAAAGGAACTTCACATAGTCGGTGCAGAATGTGTAGTCGGGGCTGAAACGTAGACAGTCTGTTTCGCCAGCAAATCTCTGCTCGTACCACATCAGGCTACCGTAAAAATATCGAGACTGTAACTCGACAATGTCCGGCTTCAAGCGTGGACACACAACCTGAATTTTTTTTTAAATTGTATAAGTATTAATAATTTTAATTTGTCAATGAACTTGTTCAAACACTTACCTTTACTTGATTAACCAAAAAAGCCTTGAAATCTTCGTTTTTCGGTGCACTATTACTGAGAGACCATCGTAGCATCCTGGGGTACGAATGAAAATACTCTCTCCTGGGGTTGCACCCAATTGTACAGCCGCACCTTCAAAAGCCTCAATCATCCAATACTAAAAACAAAACATGTTTATATTAAACACTACAAGAACTATTAAATTATCAAACAATTAAATGCTATACATACCGCGATAATATTGATAAATCCATAAGCATTCCAGTTGCGCATCCCGTCCCCATTGATATCCCCTATAGCCGCCAAGCAATCGTCCACGACAGCCTTCCACACCTTCTTTCCCCATGAATACCTCTCGCATGCGTTCAAATCACTGCAAAGCTATAATAAACACAAAAAAAAAAAAACTTATTCAAGTAACATAATAAGAAGTAAATTTAAGTCATATATTACCGCAAATATATCATCAGGGACCAATTCTTTTCTCTTAGGTTGGACTAACACTTTTGTAATCAACCAAAGAAATGTTAAGTTGATTACAATTGGCTGCGTCTCGGGTGCCCCGTGCGTCCCGCTTAAATATTCTTCGACTTTTTTAAGCACTTCTTCTACCGGCACCAATTTTTCACTCTCGTGATACTCGGGAAAGGCTCTTTCTTTAAGGTCCTCGGGCTTGTCAATATCATCAGTGCGGTCGTCCAAAAACTGCAAGCCAGTAATCATACTGAACTCCACAGGACTGAGACGAGCTACCATATTGTTCACAACGAACAACCTACAATAATCCTCATCTTTCGGCCAATTGCACACTCGAGCGAACAACTGATGGATGGCCGCATTAGGCACATTCCCTTTCCCGTCCAGCAATAAGAAATTACCCAGCTGAGGATAATCCTTGACACATTTCGGGAAATGCGCCAACAGTGATGCGGCTATCTGGGGGACTAAACTATAACCACCGCGAGTGGTTATCTTCCCTTTCTTCACTACTGGACCATATCTACACTCTGGTAGGTCATCACAGATTTCCGATGACTGCACAAGGCGATAATCCTCCTGAAAAACACAAAACAAAACAAAAAAGAAAAGTCAAAACATACTACGTCTGGGCGCAGGGCACATCCTTAATACATAGCCCTACGTCCAAAATTCAGAACTTGATAATCCAGAACTCGACTTTTACAACTCATAATTAATTGAATTGAGGAAGTATGCACGTACCTGATAATTCTCCGTAGCTTGTTCTTCCGCCAATCCTCCGAGCCGACGAGGGTCATTCGCCGACCTCATTCTCGTTTCATCAGCCGACGAGCCAACATGACTGGAGCTGTTGCTGGACCTTGACTGCCGACGAGCCCTTTTCATGCGCCTTCCAGAACCTGAGGAGGAGGAGGAGGTCGACATTGAGTTGAGAAAATTGGGAGGGGTAGGGTTTGAAAATTTGAAGAATTGATTTGCAATTTTTACAAATAGATAGGTTAATTTGTAATTGTATTCTCTCCCATCATTTAGCATGTGAGATTGCCAATTATAAAGCAAGCTTAAGAGATAATGTCAAAAACTAACATGGCAAACTAATAAGCTACAGAGTATATATTTTCTTTGTATGAACCTCTACGATGTAATCTCACACGGAAAACTGATATAAAAAACACTTCAGAAACTAGCACAAAAAAAAAAATCCATGTCAATATATGTAGCTGGAACTTGGATATGGTTGGAAAAACTATTTTCCAAAAGTAGTCACGAGTTTAAAAAACAATTTGCAACATGTTCAAGTGGAAGCAGAATTTTTGAGTTCAATATATAACTGGTATTTTCACATAACTTAAGTGAGTCAAGTGATGGACTCCGATGAATATCTAAGTTTTGAAATCGGTATAGCTCGATTCGATCAGTAAGCTGAGTAAATAGAACATACCTGAATCCTTTTGTCCTTTAATTTGAATACATGAACCCAGTGGCTCCATACATTCATTGCTTCCTGGAGGTGGAGGGTTGTGGGCTGACTGTGAACCCGGCAAGTTCTTATCAGTATGTGAAATATCAACCTCTCTTGTCCAAGGCTGGGGAGAGTTTCTGCAATCACCTGCGCCCATACTCCTAAGGCTTGCAATAAAGTCTTCCATTCTGGAATCGGACAATGATTCATCTTCCGAATCTGCAGAAACCCTGTCATTCATGTGATTTTGAGATTCATGTACTTCTTCTACACATCTCCCAGATGGAGAACAATCAACATTATCATGACTTGATTTGAGATCCTTATTTCCCTTCTCTTGAATTAACACAACATCCTCATCAACTGTGTGAACTTCTTTTTTCATCTTAGTGGTCGAAAATGTGAATAAATTCTCCATGCTTTCGGTTCTGTTTCGCTTACGTCTCTGAACAAGATCATTAATCTCATCTGAAGTTGGGACTCTTTTTGAACTCTCAGCTGCTCCGGTAGGTTTTTCTTCATCATCACTATCAAGTATCTCAATGATATCTCCAGCAGCTGCAGAAAATAAGCATGTAGTATTATAAAAACGCCCTTCTCCAGACATTAAATGTTCGCCAGAATTATAGAACTCAGACGATACAAGGCAATCAAAATAAAATTAATCAGAGCATTTACATTAAAAGATAAAAAAAAATAGTAACAAACATGGACCTTTGTGGGCTGGTTGTGGAGGGTTGTGGGCTGTCTGTGAACAAGGAGATTTTTTAACAGTATGTGCAATATCACCCTCCCTTATGCAAGCCTCGGGAGAGTTATCATCTGCAGCCAGGCATCAGACATGTTCAGTCTTCTACATTCATATCAGATACGTAATATAATTACAAAAATGCCCTTCTCCAGATATTAAGTGTGTGCACTAGCATGTGAAACTGCAATGTTCGCATCATTTAACTTGTGAGAGTGCCCCATTTATAAAAGCAATCTTAAGAGATGCTGCCAAAACTAGAATACATGGCAAACAAACTTTTAAGAAATTACAAGTCTGTAACCAAACAATTTTCACTTCAGTCACACAATTTGTTTTTCAAAAATTACGTAAAAAATTATAAATCCAAGTCTTATTTCGTTTCCAAACATGGAAATACAGACAATAAACCAAAAATGTCTTCACTTTCTTACGAAAACCAAGTAACTTTCATAATGACAACCTGAAACATCTTTCATAATCTAAAGAAATTAAATTAACATCAACACTCAGAATTTAGTGGAATTTTTAGAGACTATCTAGTTGGTTTTGCATGGTAGACAATATCAAGGCCTTTCTATAAAAGAAAACTAGAGAAAAATAAAACAAAAGCTCAGTTTTGAGATCGGTATAGTTCGAGCAGTAAGCTGAATAAATATAAATTATTTGAATCCTTCTGCCCTTTAATTTTAATGCATGAACCCAATGGCTCCATACATTTATTTAAAGAAATTAAATTAGCAGCAACACCCCTTTCTGCTCAGAAGTCTTAACTCGCGCGCACATGTCATTCATCTTTTTCTCCAACTCATCCAAATGGGTTTCTATGGCTTTAAACCCACCGTCTATATGTTTCTGCATTTGCTCCAGTTTACAATATATTAACATCCAAGCTCGAGAGTGAGAGGGTTATGAGGGATATTTTCTGCATTATTAATATTTTATTTATTTATTTATTCTAATGTTGGACCGACCCAAAAAACGAGCGAGATCAACCCAATCCCATAATTATTCAATTTAATATTTTTAGTCTTTTACATGTTCGGTGGGTTTCCTAATAAGATTTTATGCCTGTAAACAATATACATATGTGTGCGCGCACACACATATATTGATATTAAAAAACAATTAGATTATGACTTCAGTTGGTATGTATTAGAGCTCAAAATCCGAAGCAATATGCAGCAAGGCGATTGAATTGAGTATGCCTTCTAAGTTCTAGTAGGACTAAAGTTCGAACCAGTGTTCAATAACAAAATACATTAAACATATTGATTCATAAAAATCAAATGAAGTACCAAGGATCTTACTGAGTCTATTTTCAAGCATGCTTTCCAACAATTCGGCTTTCTTATCTGACTCCATTTTTTCCCGCTTCAACTCCAGTTTTAGCTCCTCCACAACTTGATCCGACTCCGATTTTCTTTGCTTCAGATCCTCAAGTTCTTGGTCCATTTTCGCCATCTTAGTATCCAAACACGTACATTTCTCCTGAAAAAATTCTGTCAAGCGCTCACTCTCCATGATTCTGTTCTCCAGCTCGGAAATTGAATTATTCTTTTCATTTGTCATCTTCAAATTCGCCCTGAAAATTCTAACACTCTTTTCCTCGGCCAGTTCGACCCGATCGGTCAACACCCTTTTTTCTTTGTTTAACCAAGCAACCATGTCTTCTAGCTCCTCACATTTTCTTTGAATCTTTCCCAGCTTCTCCGCAAGTTGTAATCTGTCAAGATTCAGTGGGTCCCCATTTCTATCGAGAAGACTAACAACGTTTTTCGGGAGTTGAGGATTCTCAATCTCCTTTTTAATGTCATCCTCACGCTCCATCTTGGAAATCACTGTATCATCATAAACGAACGAACTCAATAATCCATACACACAATAAGACAAATGTTTTCTAGTGTTAAGACTTGGCATGCATACATTGTTTATACAAATTTCAACAAAAATAACATGAAGAAAAAAGGTAAAAGACACAATCTTTAAGCGAAATTTCATTGCAACAATAATTATAAAAATTAAAGAACAACAAGAAAATAAGAAAACCCACTTCAATTTCAACACCCACGAAAAGCAATGGGGAATGGGGGTTTGGTAGTGTGGGATGAATGACCCCGAAATTCCTATTTTTGAAATGTTTTTTATTCCCACATAAATTGGTTTCGTCTCTACACAGAATAAAACGGGTTACCTCTAATCTTTAGCAGATAATTCTTCGCACAGAGAAGGTAGAATAACAAAATAAAGAAAATGAAGTGGTGGGCTTTTCGGGGTTCAATAAACGTGAAAGGTCTAAACTATGATTTGCAGAAATGGGCATCTCTTCTAGGAGTGTGTGTTGAGAAAGGAAGAGAAAAAGTGTCACTAATAAATTTGAATTGAATTAAAGAGGGTGATGAGGAGTAGGGATGTGGGTCGCCCACTCCGTCTAGGTTCAGTCAATTCGGGTCGAGTTATTTTGGTTTAGAGATACTAGTTCGGGGTCGGGCTGATCATTTTTCGAGTCCTTAAATTAAAAGTCTTATACCTAAATATTTCGATTGCAAAATTAATATTATTTATAAATTAATAAATGTTTAAATTACTTTAATTCAACGTGACTAAAACAAATTTTCTTATTTCAATTCAAAATATGCTAAATTAGTTTCAATTTAATAATGTTTTGACGAAAAAAATTAATTTTGATCGAAAATAGACCAAATGCCGTTGACGTGATTTTCAATTTAGAGCAATCCGACGACTTTGGTTGATTGGGCACAACCTCCCTTTATTTAAGGTTACATTAGCAATTTATATCATATTACTTTGTATAAAGAGTATTGGAGATGTATGGATTATAAGGAAAATTGAATGATTCATTAATGAATTGATGAATAATGAATACTCGTATTTTTGTAAATGCAAATGATGATTTATATTTCATGTAATGACTAATGATAATTTTCATTTTAATGAAACAAGATTTTTTTTTTTTTTTATTTATGTTTGTAATTTATACTCCAAAATCCTAAATTTATAAACAAATCTTTTGTATTTTACAGGGTCGGAACGACCTCTCGATCTACTTACTCTACTTACTGCAGCCCAGGAATAAAAACGTGGTCTAAGCATTCCCTCTTGCTCCGATCTCCCTTACGCCTAGGACGTTGTCTGTGCCAAGAGCCATAGTTAGTTGATGTTTCCATTTGGTTGTTTCTTTCTCGTTGTTGATACCGGCAAGACCCAACCAGAAAACGATTGTTGATACCGGCAAGACCCAGCCAGAAAACGATACGAGAAATTCTAAAGGAGTTATATACGGAACGAGGGCGACCCGTGGACATACATCGGTTTCTTACTCGTGCAAAGGAACTAATTCTTGGCAACTTGGACAACTTATAACTATGTCTGTCCCGCATATCACTAGGAAGATCGGGATTGTCTCTATAGCTTTGGGAAAAATAGAGTACATAGGATTGGGAAAAAAAATACTAAAATATCGAAATATCAAATTTATCGTACCGAAAAAAGCCAAAAAAATACCGAATTTTTGGTATATTGAAATTTTCGGTACGGTATCGATATTTCGGTATATATCGATATATCAATAATAGTCGGTATAGTTTAATATTTCAGTATATATGTACTTTGGTATGCAAAAAAAAATCAGTATTATTTAGTATATCGATATTTTCGATATAATTAGATAATAAAATTTTGATATGGTTCGGTATATCGATATTTTCGGTATATATCGAAAGTTCGGTACAGTATCGGTATGAACTTTTCCGCTACCGAAATTTCGGTATATCGATAATCGGTATACCAAAATTTTCGGTACGGTATCGATATGAATTTTTTCGATATCAAAATTTTCGGTACGATATCAGTATGGTCATTTTGGTAGGTATATATTTTTTTTTGTTAAATGATTATTATTTATATTTATAATGAAATATTGTAATGAATTTTATATTTAAGTGAGATATGTGTACAATATCTTTCGGAATTTTATATTTAAGTGAGATATGTGTAGGGTAGAGAGTAGAGACATTGAGTTACATATATAAAAATAATTTTAAATGTTAAATCATGAATTAAAATATAGTAAAATAATAAAATTAAAATAAGATAAAAAAATTTAATTAAATAGTAGTAGTATACTAGTATTAAAATTATGCACAAATAATGTTGTGCATCACATTACATATTAATTTTAAAAATCAATAAATAAAATCAAAGAAATATATATTTTAGTTTTCAGATGGAGATGGAGCCGGTTATGCTGGATGCGGAAGAAACTGTAGTGTAGATTGGTGAAGAATTGTTTGATAGTTGAATGGGAAAAGGTATACCTGCTGATCAAGCCTTTTCTTTTCCCAAGTTTTTGCAGTCTTTTTATTAGACTTATCTGACTTCAGTGAAATTGATCTCAACCTTTTCTCTAGTGGAATTTGTTTTTCGGGCTCAAATGCATCATCATTCTCTTTCTCCTTGACGAACAAAGATCCTAGTTAACGATACCACCAGAAGTAAGAAGATAAAGACTAACATCAATAACCAGTTCCCAAAGTCCAGAAAAATATTCGAAAAAGCAATAGTTTCGAGCACGAATGATAACGAAAGAGTGAATCAAAATGGCCTTTACGAATTACGACCAGAATTATCTTATTACAATTTTTTCTAACATTGCCGAAAGAACGAGACACAACGACGAGCCGGTCCCATCAAGAAGGCTCTTCGTCGACGAGCTGATCAAGATAAGGCCACCAGGATAAGTCCATGCCATATTTCTCTTCCAAGTCCAGCACAGGCAAAATGAATTTAGGGACAGATCGAATATAAGAATTGATGCAAAAATAAAAACCTTGCACATGACCTACCAGGGTAAGGTTGATGCAAAGGCAACAGAGGACAGAACAAGCGAGCTTCGTCCCGTGAGGAATCTTGAGTCAATTTGTCTAAGTTTTTCTCAGACTCGGAGACCCGACCAGCTAAACTGAGAAGATTTGAAAACTGCAAGTCTGATTATCGATCTTCGGAAGTCGAGAACCTGTAACAACAAAAAGGGGTGTAGATCAGTGAAACCTGGTAGAAGAATAGATGAATTTACAACTCTTATTAGACCTCAAAATCCGAAGTAATATGCAGCAAGGTGATTTAATCGAGTATGCCAAATATTTCTAAGTTCTAACCGGGCGAACAGATCTTGCTAAAGTCCGAACCAGTGTTCAATAACAAAATACATTAAACTTATTGTATCATAAAAACCAAATAAAGTATCCAAGGATCAATACACATCTCATTTTTCTATTAGTAAAAAAGGACCAGGATCGCAAGAAGGAGCATTTCATACCTGAACCCAGAGGCTCTTTTGGTTCATTATTTTCATCTCGAAGAGTATTGTGAGCTGATTGTTTACCAGGAGAAAGTGCATTATCAATACCCTCTCTAGTCCGAAGCTTAACCAAGTTTTTGGCACCTCTGGCCATGCATCGTATCGCGTTAGTGATATATGGTAAATAGTAGACACAAGTCTTCTTGATCATATGTTACACAATAAGTGACAATGACCATATGACAATTCTTCATTAATAAGGGAGAAGATTAACAAAAAGTAAATAAAATGTTATATTTAAGACATTTTGCTCCATATAATTCGCCTTATGTTCTTTGACAATCCATTGTCACTGCTTCCATTTGCAGGCAACGAGGCATCAACAGCCACAGCTTCAGCGTCAACATTTCTTGAACTATTTTCCTTTTCGACCCTAAGCCCTTTAGAATCTAAATTCAATCCCACCTTACTGACCCTTTTAGTATCCAAGCACATACTTTTCTCCCGATAAACTTCTGTCAACCGCTCACTCACCATGTTTTTGTTCTCCAGCTCTTTAATCTTCTCGTTCAGCTCATAAATTGACTGATTCTTTTCATTTGTCATTCCTTTTCTGAATCCTCCGCTTTCTTATCTTCAGCAATTCTTTTCTTCACCACATTTGAATTCGATCCAGTGTGCGCATACTAGCTTGGAATTCCTGTGGTTTAGTACTTACCTTGAACTCCATGCGATCAAGGTACGTCAACTAACTGCAAAAAAACAATTTAAAAAAATTAACAATTACAACCATTCCTTATATTTTTAAAGAATTTCAAGATAATTAAATATACTGAAACATTCTTACCATCAGAAGAGTAGTTGGGCCTTTAAAAAATAGGACTTTTGAAGTGGTGTAGTTACACCGGTTCAAATTTCTTATTTCATTCAGGTTATATAGAACCTTGTAATTCACACTAGGGTCTTGTAGTTGTAGACCAGTCAGCAAGGTTTCATCAACAAGCACAACACAAATTTACGCTTGAAGTCATCACCCGAGTCCCTGCGGTTTTTTCAGGTTCTCGATCATTGCATTTGCTGTGGGGCCACCATCTAATCCTCCAGTTCTGAAGGAACTCATCATATCCACTTCGACATCTTTTTCTGCTCTACGGACTATATAACTTCTTAAGATAAGTACACTATTTTTCATCAGAGAAAGTTTTCTATTTTACCAATTGACCCAATAACAGGCCTTTTTCCCCTCGGCAAAACAAAGATCCTAGTTAACTGTACGACAGAAGTAAGAAGATAAAGTCTAACATTAATAACCCATTCCGAAAGCCCAGAAAAAGTGTCAAGGCCGGGAAGAGTGTATCAAAATGGTAATGACGACCAGAATTATCTTATTACAATTTTTTTCTAAAAAAGCCGAAAGAAGGAGATAAAAACGAAGAGCCGGTCCCATCAAGAAGGCTCCTCGGCCAGATCAGCATCCTCTTCATTGACGAGCTGCTTACGATCAGGCCACCAGGATAAGTCCATGCCATATTTCTGTTCCAAGTCCAAGACAGGCAAAATGAATTTCGAGGAGAGGGTATTCTTCTCGGCATAAGATCTCAGCTCGGAAACAAGCAAGTCCGCTGGTTGCCCGTTCTTGAGAAGAATCCTGATGCAGTCGAAATAGCCTAGGAAATAGGCGTAGAGGCTGAAGTGGGTCACACTCTGCAAAGGATCTCTCTCCCTATCCATCTTTTCCTTGCGTAGAGTTTTGACCTCAGCAGCAAGGAGTTTGACTTTTTGTTTAGAGTCGTCACGTTGGGACTTACACTTCTCCAACGCCTCATGGGCTCTCACAACTTTGCGTTTTTCGGCATCGAACTCGAGTTGGACCCTGGCCAATCGGTCTCTGGCCTCATCCCTCTCCAAACCCGAAGCAGCCAACTTGCTTTCCGTCTCGCTGACTTGATGTTTAGCCAAAGCAATCTCTTTCGACAACTGGTTTATCTCCCTGTCCCACGAGGTTTTGTCCACACGGAGCTGAGTAACCTCTTGCCGAAGCGAAAGCAACTCTTTCTCAGGGTCGGCACAATGCTGAATCATGGCCTGAATGAGCACGGGCAGACGATTAGCCATCATTAAAGCCATAGTCCCCGCCTGCTCGGGGTTGACTATCATGTTCTCCATGCAGTCGGTCTGTGGAGGGAGAGAAAATGACGAATCTGGAGCTTTTGCTGCAATCCCGGGATCGCTTTCACCACGTCTGCAAGCAAAAAAAGAAAATTAATAAAATGAATAATGATGGATTCGTCTGTGCTGATTATGGACTCATACTTCTCCTGGGATTTGTCTGAGATCTTGGGGTGACTTTTCTTCACGTTCCGCAGAGGCACCCCGTGCTCATCCCGAGCAGCTGCTTCGACATCCTCGGAAATAGTAGAAAACTGCCTTTTCCGCCCAGCGGTTTCACGAGCAGGGGGACTAGAAACCAGGGAAGTTTCTCCAGCCGAACGCACAGCAGAATTCTCGGATTGTGACATGTGTTGAGGTAGAAGTTGAAATCGAGGGTACCTGCGCACTGAATAAAAAGAACAAATCAATGACTTATGTTCTCAAATCACTCGGGTAGTCCTTCGCTACATAACAAGGAATGCAAATAAAACGAGGAGAACGAAGGAATTCTCTCGTAGCCAGGTATGTGGCATGAAGGTGAGACTCAGGAAGCAACAATAAGTGTTCGTTCATAAACGCTCAAAACATCCCAATCCATTTCACCGATGATCGGCGTGACACATCCTAACGAAAACCGAGAAAGGGTTAGGCATGAAAATCGATTCAGAATCACAAGGCAAGAAGAAGGACAACCACAAGCAAGCATCAAGTCAAGGGAAGACAACGCGAAAAATGGAGATAACGATCTGGTTTCTCTAATCAATTACGGGAGAACTTATTCGCAAGTTATGTTGGTTGAGCTAACCACGACAATGTCTCCGCTCGACGTCCAAGAATGGAAGGCTCACTTCCACAAAATTGTAATCCTAATTCATCCCTACTATAAATAGTCCTGAAAGAACATTCTACTATTCACACCTAAATCCCCAAAATTATTCAAGATAATAATTGTCAGTCTTTTAGGGTTCATTCTATGCTACGGCTACCCATTGATAATACCCTAACACCATAAACACAATGAAATGTGTACGTACCAAGGTTCTTTTTACTGAGTATATTTTCAAGCGTGCTTTCCAACAATTCAGCTTTCTTATCCGACACCATTTTTTCCCACTCCAAAACTTGATCCGACTCCGATTTTCTTTGCTTAAGATCCTCAAGTTCTTGGTCCATTTTCGCGATCTTAGTATCCAAACACACGCATTTCTCCCGAAAAAATTCTGCCGAGCACTCACTCTCCTTGATTTTGTTCTTCAGCTCGGAAATTGAATGATTCTTTTCATTTGTCATCTTTAAGTTCGCCGTGAAAATCCTATCACTCTTTTCCTCGGCCAATTCGACCCGATCAGTCAACACCCTTTTTTCTTCATTCAACCGAGCAACCACCTCTTCCAGCTCCTGACATTTTCTTTGAATCTTTCCCAGCTTCTCCGCAGGTTGTAATCTGTCAAGATTCAGTGGCTCCCCATTTCTATCGAGAAGACTACCAACGTTTTTCAGGGGTTGAGGATTCTCAATCTCCTTTTTAATGTTATCCTCACGCTCCATCTTGGAAATCACTGTATCATCAGAAACCGACGAACTCTTTAATCCATACACTAAATAGACAAATGTTTTCAAGTATTAAGACATGGCAAGCATACATTGTTTATACAAATTCAACAAATATAACATGAACAAATACAGTAAAAGACACAATCTATAGGTGAAATTTCAATGTAACAATAATTATAAAAATTAAAGAAACAAACCCACTTCAATTTCAACACCCACAAATAATGTTAGAAAAACAATGGGGGGTTTGCAGTGTGGGAGGAATGACCTCCAAAACCTATTTTTGAAATGTTTAATATTCCCACATAAATTGGTTTCGTTTCCACACAAAATAAAAGTGGTTACCTCTAATCGTTAGCAGATAATTCTTCGCACGGAGACGGTAGAATAACAAAAAGAAAAGGAAAGTAGTGGGCTTTTTGAGGTTCGATGAACGTGAAAGGTGTAATTACTAAGAGTCTAAGAGTATGACAATTTGATGACAAATGTACAATTTGATGACATTTCATACGACAAATTAACAAAAAATTATATTTATCAATTTCTACTTCAATATCTCAATCAATAGGTTGAGGTAAAAAATGAAGGAGGTTTTGAGTAGTGAAAATCCGGGGGAATATCTTGATGTCCAGGGTTGGGCAAAGATGGAGAAATTCCATGGGGTTTATCATTACTACAAGGAAAAAGGGAGTGGTGAAAATCTAGGTGAATTTCTTAATGGCCAAGGTGGAGCATGGATGAAATTCTAGGGGGTTTGTCACTACTGCAAGGAAAAGGGCCACGTGAAGGGGGACTGTCAGGACATGATGAATCGGAGAAAGGAATCGAAGGTGGCCGATTCCGAAGAAGGAGGTTTTCCTGATAGGGAACTCCTGGTTGTCTCTGATTTGGGAAACGTGTGAGGGATGGATCCTGGATTCTGGATGTTCGTTGAAAGTGTCGGTGGAACGGTGGTCATGGGGCATGACACATCGTGTGAGATACGCGGCACGTGAACTGTAAGAATCAAGATGGTCGATGGGCATATTCGAACCCTCGGTACTGCAAGGTACGTTCCGGTCCTGAATGGTAATCTTATCTCTCACAGACCTTAGATCCGAATGAGTACCAACTTCGGTAAAGGTGGAGTGTTGAAAGTAAGTCGGGGCGACTTATTTTGCGAGGCGAGAGAAAGATTTGGTGGATTGTATTGCTGGGATTCGATGTCCCGGGCTATCAAAAAATTGCGGAACCGATAACCCGACCGAAACCCTATCGCCGGAAACCGCGAACGCGAACCACCGCACGACCCGAGGCTCGACCGAGCACCGCACGGGCGAACCCGCGCGCCCAGCCGAGCCCCCGCACGGGGCTCGCGATCGCTCTCGTAGCGATCGCTGGGATCGCTCGTAGCGATCCCCGGGGCTGCTCGCAGCAGCCCCGCAGCGAGTCGCTGACTCGCTGCTCGCATGGGGTCAGCCCCGTGCGCCTCTGCTACGGGAACTCCCGTAGCGCGCACGAGGCAGCTGCGGGTCAGCCCCGCAGCAACCCGCGATCGAGCTCACGGGCTCGATCGCCCCTCGGCTTCGGCCGAGGGCTTTGCGTCCAACGCGCCGCCGGCGATGGTGGCTGGGATCCGCCGTGGCATCAGCCCACGGCATCCCGGACGATCGACCCTAGGTCGATCGTGTGCCCCTTCGCCGCGCGTTGCGGCGGTCCGAACCCTAGGGTTCGACCGCCTCTTCGATCCTCGCCGAGGATCTCGAATCCCCGTCCCCGAGGTTCGTCGTTTACCCGGATCGTGTTGTTCATGTATATATCACGATTAACGAACACATAATCAAAGAGGGGTTTTAGATTATGTTACCTCAATTCGTTGTGCGGAGAAACGAATTAACCGTTGATGACCTTGCGATCTTCCTACGTATTCCTTGCACCTCGTTCGAACGTCGTGTGGGCGACGATCTATCGAACTCCTATGGATCTCCTTCAACTCTCTAGAACTATCAAGTATTGATATTCTTGTCTTATTATTTATGAAGGCCATGTAGTGCTTTTATAGGCTACGTAGGGGATCATAAGGAGGTGGAATATTGGGCTTCTAATATTGAAGATTAAATTGAGCCCAATGCTCAAGTCCATTAATCCTTATCAATATTAATTAATTTATTTTCCACTATATAAATTAATTGCACTCCCAATATTAAACCATATTATATCAAATAATATTTCTCCGGTAGTATTATTTATTCCGTGTATTTAAGATTTAAATATCCATGAATAAATTTATTTATTGCTCAATAAATTATATTCATCTCTTGTATCCGAGACTAGTACCATTCAACCTTAATTATTGTGCGGAACAAATCCACTCATGAGGTTTACACAATAATTCCTTATGAACTCATCTCGGGGATATTATCAACCCTTCCGGGATACACTTTCCCGTCAAGTATTCACGGCATGTCATATATAAAATATAGCGACCCAACTTAACCGGTAATTAACCCAATAATTAAATCGGTTAATTCCTTTGGAAAATCAAAGTCTCTAATATTAAATATATACACCCGCAATAGTATCGGGGATTAAGAATAAAATACTCTGAGATTTAAATTGATTATCCAAGGCAATCCTAATCAATAAATCTCAAGCGATCCGCCCAATACACCAAGTGTACAAGTGTGATAAAATAATTAAGATAAATTATTTTCTCTCTCACACAACGACTATACCGATGGATTGGTCCATGTCCATCTAGGTCGTGAGCAACTGTTCGATTAAATACGAGTAACCGATAGTATGATCTTCTGTGTGCCCATGCAACACCATACTAACTACAACGTATAAAATCCAGGACTATGTTTTTGCATAATTTAATTAATAATAATTAAATGCAAATAATTGTTTATTATTTAAATAGGTTAAATGCTATGACCGAGAGTTTACCGATACTTAAATCTAGACATTAAGTACACAACTCTAACAATCTCCCACTTGTACTAAGGTCTAGTCATTTCCTCCAAACTCCCGACTCCCATACTCATCACGTGCTTAAGTTATACTTCCCAGAAGTATTATGTGAATGAGCAATCTAGGTTGTCGCTTTGAAGTTATCTTGGTGACTACTGCGTCGTCTCCCTAGACGATGACTCGAATCAGGTGGTACTTGCTCTATGTGTTATCATCACCTTTTGAACTTATGACTTCTTC
Organism: Euphrasia confusa; assembly: GCA_954870475.1. Lineage (NCBI taxonomy): Eukaryota > Viridiplantae > Streptophyta > Magnoliopsida > Lamiales > Orobanchaceae > Euphrasia > Euphrasia confusa. Next base: position 15,964,284 of record OX940957.1, on the reverse strand, counting down.
CAGTTTACCATGCACCGCTATACAATAGCCTTTGGTAAACCAAGAGTCATATCCAAGTCCAGAGGTCATCCTGGAACCTAACCAAAACTTCCGCTGCCTCTGAGGCTGCTATTCGGTTATGAGAGAGTCTGAGAAGCGTCCTGCTTATCACTCTTTCATTTCATGGTTCCACCTCTTTCTAAAAGTGAACACATAGCCTGATATCGACTTACACTGGTCCTTCTTTGATTTTTGGATCTGAGAAACTGTAATCTAAGAAGATTTCGTCTTGCTCCGTAAGCCAGTACTATGAAAGTACTCTTACAGCATTCGAACATCCCTTATCCAGATTACTTTGATATCCTCCCACTACGCAAACCGCATAGTTGATATCAGATTCACGTTTTACAACATTGCATCTATAAGGATTTCCACACATAAAGTGTAGGAAACTGCTTTGTCTTCATCTATCTCCTTCATGTGTTCGAAACACATATCCTTTAGATAGATGTATATTCTGTCTCTGAAAGGCAATAACCTTTCTCAGAAGTATGCATGTTTAAAACAAACCATAATCGTATAAGATATCTAGGAGAAGTACAATGTTCTTATCGTTAGAACGAACGATCTTAAGAACATGCTCTAACTTCTACTCAATCTTATATCTCGATTTATTTAGACAACCATTATTTTATGTCTGACAACATCTTTACATTGTTGCCAATGATAAAATGTTATCTACATAAAATCTCCGAGAAACACCACCTTGTTTCCATTACGTCTCCAATACACCTTTCGTCTATGCCTTTTGATGAATCCATCAAATGGATTATCCCATCAATTCGCAAGTTCCACGACTCATAGCTTTGTTTCAATCCATAATGGATTTACCAATCTTGTACTCTAAATGATCTTGCCTCTTAACAATAATCCTTATTGTTTTCTAAGCAGGCACATTTAGATCTAGTACTGCCTTTGTTGGAGTTGTGTACTTAATGTCTAGATTTAATTAACGGAAACTCACGATCTATTGCCACTAATCTATTTAATTAAATAAACAATTATTTGCGTTTAATTATTTATAATTAAATATATGCAAATCATAGTCCTGGATTTTATACGTTGTAGTTAGTATGGTGTTGCATGGGCGCACAGAAGATCATACTATCGGTTACTCGTATTTAATCGAACAGTTGCTCACGACCTAGATGGACACGGACCAATCCATCGGTATAGTCGTTGTGTGAGATAGAAAATAATTTGTCTTAATTATTTTATCACACTTGTACACTTGGTGTATTGAGCGGATCTGCTTGAGATTTATCGATTAGGATTGCCGGCGATAATCGATTTAAGTCTCTGTGTATTTTATTCTTAATCCCCGATATTATTGCGGGTGTGTATATTTAATATAAGTGACTTTGATTTACCAAAGGAATTAACCGATTTAATTATTGGGTTAATTACCGGTTAAGTTGGGTCACTATATTTTATGTATGGCATGCCGTGAATACTTGACGGGAAAGTGTATCCCGGAAGGGTTGATAATATCCCCGAGATGAGTTCATAAGGAATTATTATGTAAACCCTGCAGGTGGATTCGTTCCGCATAATAATTAAGGTTGAATGGTACTAGTCTCGGATAAAAGAGATGAATAAATTAATTAGCAATAAATTAATTTTATTCATGGATATTTATATCTTAAATACACGGAATAAATAATACTACCGGAGAAATATTATTTGATATAATATGGTTTAATATTGGGAGTGCAATTAACTTTATATAGTGGAAAATAAAATTAATTAATATTGATAAGGATTAATGGACTTGAGCATTGGGCTCAATTTAATCTTCAATATTGGAAGCCCAATATTCCACCTCCTTAAGATCCCCTACGTAGCCTATAAAAGCACTACATGGTCTTCACAATTATAAGAGACAAGATAATCATACTTTATTAGTCTAGAGAGTTCGTGAAGGAGATCCATGGAGTTCGGTAGATCGTCGCCCACACGACGTCCGGGCTAGTGCAAGGAATACGTCGGAAGATCTCAAGGTCATCGATTGATCTCGTTTCTCCGAACAACGAATCGAAGGTAAAATCGTAAACACCCTTTATGATTTTAATCGATTATTATTGAAAATACCGTAGAACCAAGATCCGAGGACGAACCCCGGACGAGGATCGAACCGGGCGGTGGTGGACGAACCACCGGACCGCCGGCGGTTCAAGGATCCCCGTGGGGATCGAACCAAACACGCCCCGGCTGAACCGGGAGCGTGCGCATCGAAGGACCCCAGCCCACGGCTGGGGGTGCGATCGAACCAAGGGTTCGATCGCTGGGGTGGCGGGCTGGCGCCGCCGCGGCTCGTGGGACGAGCCGCCCCCTCCTGTGCGAACGGCGAGTCGCCGGACTCACCGTAGGGTTGCTGTGATGCGACCCAGCGATCGCAAGATGCGATCGCATGAAACCCTAGCCGCGGGGGCTCGGCTGGGCGCGCGTGCATGGCTTCGGCCATGTCGTGCGTTCGGTCTTGCTCCGGCGCGTGCGATGGTGTTCATGTGATCTCCGGCGAAAGGTTTTTCGATTGGATTGTCGGTTCCGCAATTTAGACAATCCGGATATTCGAAGGATTTCGGTCGGAATTAATTAGATAATTAATTTTAATTAATTTATTAATTCCGGGATATCGAATTCCAACAATTGGTATCAGAGCGTGGTTTACGTTCGCGGTATTTTCGATAAAATTGTTCTACCTTGCAGGGTTTCCGACTATTATGGCTAGATATAATTTATTCATTAATTATTGTCATAATATGTTTTGATTAAACTCTCGGACATGTCGAGATTCGTTTTATGTGTGGTGAATGCTTGTAATAGTAAAAATTCGGGGGTTGACCGAATTTAGGATTTATTATTACGTTCTACTTTTTCCGGAAATTGTATAGGGTCGATTTCATGTATAGAATCGATACCGGATAATTTTAATTTAAATTCTTGTAATTTATTCACGTTGGTTCGATGCCGAAACGACCGCCGGAAAAGACGAGTGACGAAGAAGACGAAGGGCTCAAGGATCGATCATGGAGATCGATCCCCATGAGATCGATGGCAAGGGAGAGGGGCGGCGATCGCACCCCTCGGCTGGGGCTGTCGCCGGCTTGGTGGTGGCCGGCCGGCTGAGTGGTGGCGGCGGTTGCTCTCTCCGGTGGCCAGTCGATGGTGGTGGTGGCGCGGGGTCCTCGTGATCTCGTGCTACTCCTACCGAGATTTACTTTCCTAAATTATTCGGTTTTCCTATTTTGAGTATTCTTATTCTTAGGAACTCTCATGGAATAGGAAAAGAATAAATTTAGAATAAATTTATTTCCTTATTGATTATTCCTATTTTATTGGAATTTTCATGGATAAGGAAGGAATAAATTTAAAATTAATTTGTTTTTCCTTATTGAGTGTTTTTCTTTATGGAAACTCTCATGGATTAGGAAAAGAATTAATTGGAATTAATTTATTTCCTTATTCTATTATGGAAGTCTTCTATAATATTCTAAGTTCTACTTGGAATAGGATTCTAGAGATTTAATGGAATTAGAAAGGAAAATAATTAATTATTAAATTAATTTATTTCCTATTTGATTATTCCTATTTAATGGGAATTTTCATGGACATGGAAATTAATTAATTTTGGAAAGTAGAAGAATCCTTAATTAATTTTTCCTATTTAATTATTCCTTTATGGAATTTTTAATAGATTAGGAAAGGAATTAATTTGGAAGGATTAAGAGTCCTAATTTATTTTATTTCCTTATTCTATTATGGAAATCTTCTAGAATATTCCAAGTGGGTCTTGGATAGATTATTCTAGAGATTTAATAGAATTAGATAGGAAAATAAATAAATAAAAATATTAATAATATTTAATTTTATTTTTGATATATTCGATTGACTTAATTTTCGAATTAAGTATCTTTTGGATTTATTAAAAATAAATAGATTTAAATATTGGGATTAATATTCTCGTCACATGGAGCATTCAAGAACGAATACTGAAGACTAGAAGATGCGTACGGAGATGCGATAAAGCCATAATAGTCGGAAAATAATATTCTAGTATTATTTTGATTATGTGATAATATTCTATGTGCTTTATTTCATGTATGCATGCTTATGTGTATTTAATTATGCATTAGATAGCGTATCCCTTTATTATAAAAAGCTAAGTGGGAGAGGGTATGGAAACATATCCATGGTCTCCATTGCTGTTCTCTTGGTGACTTTTATGAACTTTCGAAGTTCATATAGATAAGCCATTGGAGGAGAATTCTTGTAATTTCTTTTACGAGAAACATTGATTAAGTCTATCAAACAATGCCTAATTTGTCTTTCCAAAACTGACTTCAAGTCGACTCATTCTCACCCCGGGGAGTGGAATGGAGCCAAAGCCACTTGGTCATGTCGAGGACACAAATTAGAGGCAGTCGTACCATCTTTTGAAGGTGGATCGATTGTCTGCTCGGCTCCCTCATTTGATGAGAGATAGGGTCGTTCGCATGGTGAATCACTGGTTAGAAACTTCGAGTTTCACTTATGATTCTCCGCGTCTTGATTTACAAGATTGAATGGATCAAGTAATTGGGAGTCAATTATAAAAGTCTCTTGGTGTAGTAAACGTCCACACCACGTGGCTTGCTATGCTGACGGATTTTGGATTAATTGATGTAGACAGTTGTAAGAAATTGTGAAGAGTTGTGAAGTTGTCGTAAACGTCCACACCACGTGGCTTGCGGTGATGTAGCAATTCCAAACGATTTACTTTGGTACTGAGTAATGGTTTACACTTAGATACGCATTATAGTATTCCTACCCACGAGGTTCCGCTATAAGTGATGTATGACCAAAGCAAATCTAATTGCTAAATCATTTGGATTGGTAAACGTCCACACCACGTGGCTTGCCATATCTGATGGGATTTTAGATGTGATTAGTGGTTTAATGATATTATTTAAGGGAGATAATATCGGAGATTAAATCGATTGTTTGTTGTTATATGTGCTCATAGATTAGGAAATGGCTTTGAACCCACTTTCTGTGATACCTAAGGATTATTTAAACTCACTGGTCCCTAAATGTAATGATTGGAATAGAGATCTAGACATTACCCAAACTGTTAAAGAGTACTAGTTTGTACTCAATGAGCTTTGTCCTTCCGAGCCTATTAACATAGGCGGCTAGACAAGAAGCGATGAGGATACTCATAAACGCCAGTCGCTTCGAGGAAACGCTTAAACACGTTTTTTAGATGATTGACCTTTTAGACGAGTTGAGACGGAAATCGCAAGCTCTTGTAGCCAATGCCAAAGGTTTCGAACCTAAAGGCATGAATCGGGGGAAAGGACAAGAAAGCAAAGAAACCCAGTGGTCCTAAGTTTCTTGGACCACGAGATGGGACGAGAAAGCCATGAGGCAAGAGTTCTCGATGCAAACAGTCTGGGTACTGGAAGTCTGATTATCCTCTCAAAGAAAGTACGAAATTTTCTTTAGTCATAAAACATAGTCAGTGGTATTATCTACCGGAACCTGGTGTGTAGATATGGAACCACTGACGGTATGTGCATTTTAAATGCAAGGGTTCCAGGAAACCCGACGACTTGGAAAAGAAGAAATCGTAGTCTACATGGGCAATGCTGTAGAGGAGGCAGCAGTTGCAGTGGAGGACATTTTATAGGATTTCATTTTGGGTTATTGCTTTTATGTACCTTTCATATTAGAAAGAACTTTGTTCTGGATTTCTAATAAATGGATATTTTATTTCTTTTAATCATTTGATGGTTATAAGAAGAAATAATGATATTATCTATTCTGGTACATTGGCTAGCAATATATAAATGATGGATCCTGAGTCCACCACAATGCAACGAACCGTAGTAAAACTCGTTTTACTAATAAGAGATTTCTTTATCAATTATACTTGTGGATTCTTATGCTGAATCATGTTTATTCAAATAAGAAGTTCAAAGGTCGAAAATTGATATTTGATCAATTAAGTTGAAGGAGTGGACCTTCCGACCTAAGAATCTTATTTGGAAGATAACATGACTAAGCAATCCTTTATGGATATAAGATGTAAGATCCGGACAAGTATAAGAATTGATTGACTCTGATATATGCAGACCTATGTCTACTCAGACAATAAGGTACGAGTACTTCATTTGATGATTACTCAAGAAATGGATTAGAATACCTGATGTGCCACAAAAGCAAGTGTTTTGACAAGTCAATGGACACTAAGCAATTGTGGAGAACCATCAAGGTATATCCATTTGTAGCCTGCGATTTGATCGCGGAGGCAAGTACCTGTCTGAGGAATACATGGCATACTAATCAGAGATTTCGATTTAATCCCAAATGACTACACCATACACTGTTGTGTAGAATTGGTGTGTCGGAAACAAGAAATGGAACTCTTATAGAAATAGTAAAAGCATGAGTTATACGGAACTACCTATGTTCTATGGATATGTCTGGAAACAACGACGCATTCAAATGCGGTTGTAGAATATCCTGGAAGAACAAAAGATGTGTGTTCAATAGTACTATGAACCAGAGGGACGTTATAAGTTCTAACGCCCGGTTCTTAGAGGAAGACTATGTAATGAACCACAAGCCCAAAGTGACGTAAAACGTTGACATGAGAGAGAACGAAGAAGACTGAGAACCAGCCGAACCGAGTAGCGGTACACCACTAACTGCACCTACTGTTATTACTGTTTATACACCGGAATGCCATTGTAGTGGGAGGTTGTTTGAAAACCGGAGATATTCATAAGACTAGAAGAGTTTTGAACTCTGGACCTAGTATACATGAAATCAATCCCTGGATCTACATGAAGGCGGTACTAGATCTAAATGTGCCTTCTTGGAGAGGAATAAGGATTATTGCTAAGAAGCAAGATCATTTAGAGTACAAGCTTAGTTGATCCATTTATGGATTGGAACAAAGCATTGAGTTCGTGGTACTTGCAAATTGATGAGATAGTCCATTTTATGGATTCATCAAAGCATAGACGAATCGAGTGTATGGGAAACGTGATGGAAACAAGGTGGTGTTTCTCGGAGGTTTTATGTAGATAACATTTTATCATTGGTAACAATGTAAAGATGTTGTCAGACATAAAATGATGGTTGTCTAGAAAAATCGATATATGAGATAAAGAAGAAGTTAGAGCATGTTCTAGGATCTCAAGAAAAGAACATTGTGCTTCTCTAGATATCTTATACGATTATGGTTCGTTTTAACATGCAAGATTCCGAGAAAGGTTTGTTACTTTTCAGATACGGAATGCATCTATCTAAGGGTATGTGTTTTGGAACACATAAAGGTGATAGAAGCAATGAAAGCAGTTTCCTACACTTTAAGTGTGGAAAGCTTAATAAGTGCATTGTTGAAAACAAGAACCTGATATCGGCTATGCGGTTAGCGTAGTGGGAGGATATCAAGGTAATCCTGGAAAGGAAATATTCGACTGCTGTAAAAGTACTTTCGAAGTACTGTTCTAGACTACGAAGCAGACGAGCATTTCCTTTGGATTACATTCTCTTAGATTTCTAATCGAATGAGGACCGGTGTAAGTCGATATCAGGCTATGTGTTTCACTATTGAAGGAGAAGGAGTTTTAACATGGAAGAGTGATAAGCACGATGCTTTTCGGACTCTGCCATGGGTAACCAAATAGCAGCCTCAGAGGCAGCGGAAGTTTTGGTATAACTCCGAGATAATCTCTGGGACTTAGATGTGATTCTTAATTTGCCAAAGGCTATGTAAATAGCGGTGCAATGGCAAATGGTAAGAGATCACTAGTCCATAAGTGTAAGATAACACATAGTGCAAGTACCACCTGATACGAGTCATCGTCGAGGGAGACGACGCTGTAGTCACCAAGATAACTTCAGAGCGGCAACCTAGAATGCTCATTCACATAGTACTTCTTGGAAGTACAACTTAAGCACGTGATGAGTATGGGAGTCGGGAGTTTGGAGGAAATGACTAGACCTTAGTACAAGTGGGAGATTGTTGGAGTTGTGTACTTAATGTCTAGATTTAAGTAACGGAAACTCACGATCCATTGCCACTAATCTATTTAATTAAATAAACAATTATTTGCGTTTAATTATTTATAATTAAATATATGCAAATCATAGTCCTGGATTTTATACGTTGTAGTTAGTATGGTGTTGCATGGGCGCACAGAAGATCATACTATCGGTTACTCGTATTTAATCGAACAGTTGCTCACGACCTAGATGGACACGGACCAATCCATCGGTATAGTCGTTGTGTGAGAGAGAAAATAATTTGTCTTAATTATTTTATCACACTTGTACACTTGGTGTATTGAGCGGATCTGCTTGAGATTTATCGATTAGGATTGCCGGCGATAATCGATTTAAGTCTCTGTGTATTTTATTCTTAATCCCCGATATTATTGCGGGTGTGTATATTTAATATAAGTGACTTTGATTTACCAAAGGAATTAACCGATTTAATTATTGGGTTAATTACCGGTTAAGTTGGGTCACTATATTTTATGTATGGCATGTCGTGAATACTTGACGGGAAAGTGTATCCCGGAAGGGTTGATAATATCCCCGAGATGAGTTCATAAGGAATTATTATGTAAACCCTGCAGGTGGATTCGTTCCGCATAATAATTAAGGTTGAATGGTACTAGTCTCGGATAAAAGAGATGAATAAATTAATTAGCAATAAATTAATTTTATTCATGGATATTTATATCTTAAATACACGGAATAAATAATACTACCGGAGAAATATTATTTGATATAATATGGTTTAATATTGGGAGTGCAATTAACTTTATATAGTGGAAAATAAAATTAATTAATATTGATAAGGATTAATGAACTTGAGCATTGGGCTCAATTTAATCTTCAATATTGGAAGCCCAATATTCCACCTCCTTAAGATCCCCTACGTAGCCTATAAAAGCACTACATGGTCTTCACAATTATAAGAGACAAGATAATCATACTTGATTAGTCTAGAGAGTTCGTGAAGGAGATCCATGGAGTTCGGTAGATCGTCGCCCACACGACGTCCGGGCTGTGCAAGGAATACGTCGGAAGATCTCAAGGTCATCGATTGATCTCGTTTCTCCGAACAACGAATCGAAGGTTAAATCGTAAACACCCTTTATGATTTTAATCGATTATTATTGAAAATACCGTAGAACCAAGATCCGAGGACGAACCCCGGACGAGGATCGAACCGGGCGGTGGTGGACGAACCACCGGACCGCCGGCGGTTCAAGGATCCCCGTGGGGATCGAACCAAACACGCCCCGGCTGAACCGGGAGCGTGCGCATCGAAGGACCCCAGCCCACGGCTGGGGGTGCGATCGAACCAAGGGTTCGATCGCTGGGGTGGCGGGCTGGCGCCGCCGCGGCTCGTGGGACGAGCCGCCCCCTCCTGTGCGAACGGCGAGTCTCCAGACTCGCCGTAGGGTTGCTGTGATGCAACCCAGCGATCGCAAGATGCGATCGCATGAAACCCTAGCCGCGGGGGCTCGGCTGGGCGCGCGTGCATGGCTTCGGCCACGTCGTGCGTTCGGTCTTGCTCCGGCGCGTGCGATGGTGTTCATGTGATCTCCGACGAAAGTTTTTTCGATTGGATTGTCGGTTCCGCAATTTAGACAATCCGGATATTCGAAGGATTTCGGTCGGAATTAATTAGATAATTAATTTTAATTAATTTATTAATTCCGGGATATCGAATTCCAACAGCCTTTGTGCAGAGCTAGGGATCGATTTCATCTTTACCAGATCCAGAGTTAAAACTCTTCTAGTCTTATGAACATCTCCGGTTGTCTTAACAACCTCCCACTGCAATGGCGTCCCGGTGTATAACAGTAATAACAGTAGGTGCAGTATGTGGTGTACCTCTACTCGGTTTGGCTGGTTCCTAGTCTTTGTCCTTTTTCTCATTCCAAGGTACTGCGTCAGTTCAGGCTTTGTTGTTCTTCTAATAGTCTTTCTCTAAGAACCGGGCGTTACACGTCCTTCTGGTTCATAGTACTATAGAACACACAACACTTTGTTCATCTAGGATATCCTACAACCATATTGAATATGCCGTTGTCTCCAGGAATATCCATAGAACATAGGTAGTTCCGAACAACTTGTCCTTTTACTATTAGAATTCTATTTCTTACTGACTCATCATCTCTACACGCAAGTGTATGGTGTAGTCATTTGAGACTTAATCTCAATCTTTGATTGTGTTATGTGGTAGCCTCCGCGACTAAGTCGCAGGCTTCCAATGGATATACTTTGAAGGTTCCCCATAATTGCTTTGTGACTAAAACACTTCGCTTTTATGGCACATCAAGCATTCTAGTCCATCTTCGAGTATTCTTAAAAGGAACTACTCGCACCTTACACATATCATTGATCATTCTTAATACTTGTCCGAATTCTATCCTTTACCGAAAGGTATGCTTAGTTGTATTATCTTCCAAATTCAATTCTTAGGTCGGAAGGTCCATTCCTTCAACTATAATTGATTAAATCAATTTCGACCTTTTGAATCTTTATTTGAATAAATACTACCAAGTATAAGAATTCACAAGTATAATGATTAATAAAGAAATACATCTAATAAGTAAAACAAGTTATACAACGGATTGTTGCATCGTGGTAGACTTAGGATTCATCATTCATATATTGCTATCTAATGTACCAGAATAGATAACACCATTATTTCTTATCCAAATCATGAAATGATTAAAGAAATAAAATATCCATTCATAAATAATAGAAATCCAGAACAGAAGTTCTTTCTAAAATAAAGGGGTACATAATGCAATAAACTTGAAATGAAATCCTAAAACTACTGAAAGCAGATAAATGTCTTCCACTGCAACCGCTGCTACCCCAACAGCTTCGCCCATGTAGACTCGAACTCTTCTTCTCTAAGTCGTCGGGTTTTCTGGAACCCCTGCTATCAAGAATGCACATACCGTCAGTGGTTCCATATCTACACACCAGAATTCTGGTAGATAATACCGCTGACTATGTTTTTACGACTAAAGAAAAATTCGTACCTTTGAGAGGACATTCAGACTTCCAGTGTCCAGACTTGTTGCATCGGAAGCACTTGCCCCTTGGCTTACTAGCCCCCACTCGTGGTCCATGCCTCTTGGCACCACTGGGTTTCCAGGCTTGCTTCCTTTTCTTGCCCCTACCTCCAACAGGCTTCGAGCCCTTGGACTTGGTAGCTACAAGCGCTTGAGACTTGCCCTTCTTGTAGATCCCCTCTGCCGCCTTCAGTTCAGTCAGGAGTTGCGCAAGAGTATAAGATAGTTTACCCATATTATAGCTCATACGAAACTGCTCAAAACTAGGGGTCAGAGACTGGAGTATGATGTCGACTTCCGTCTCAGCATCAATAGAAGCTCCTAGGACCTCAAGTTCATTCAACAAACTCATCATCTTAAGAACGTGCTCCCCAACGGGCGTTCCTTCAGACTGAGTAGTCGAAACGAGGACTCTCATGGCTTCTTGCCTAGCCGCACGATCTTGCTCCCCAAACATCTCCTTGAGGTTAAACATCATATCATAGGCAGTGTCCATCGGCTCATGTTGGGTTTGGAGTACATTTGACATGGAAGCCAAAATATAACACCTAGCCATTTCATCAGCCTTTTTCCACTTCCGATATGCCAGTTTTTCCTCATCAGTTGAGGCAGCCGTGGGCTCGGCAGGGCACACTACATGGAGTACAAACTTGTACTCCTCAGAAGTCAGGACAATGTCTAAATTTCTCTTCCAATCAATGTAATTGGGACCAGTGAGCTTATGCTCCTTGAGTATCACAGAAAGTGGGTTCATAGCTATTCTCTAAACCTATAAGCACATTTAAACAAACAATTAATTTAATGTCCGATATTATCTCCCTCAAATAATATCATTAAATTACTAATTACATCTAAAATCCCATCAGGTAAGGCAAGCCACGTGGTGTGGACGTTTACCCACCTAAATGATTTAGCAATTAGATTTTCTTTGGTCATACATCGATTATAGCGTAACTTCGTGGGGAAGAATACTATAACGCGTATCTAAGTGTAAACCATTACTCAGCACCAAAGTACACCGTTTGGAATTGCTACATCACCGCAAGCCACGTGGTGTGGACGTTTACGATAATTTCACAACTCTTCACAATTACTTACAACTGTCTACATCAATTAATCCAAAATCCGTCAGTATAGCAAGCCACGTGGTGTGGACGTTTACTACACTAAGAGACTTTTATAATTGACTCCCAGTTACAAGATCCATTCGATTCTCGTAGATCAAGACGCGGAGAATCATAAGTGAAACTCGAAGTTTCTAACCAGTGATTCACCATGCGAACGACCCTATCTCTCATAAATGAGGGAGCCGAGCAGACAATCGATCCATCTATCAAAGAATGGTACGAAGATCTCTAATTTGTGTCATCCACATGACCAAGTGGCTTTGGCTCCATTCCACTCCCCGGGGTGAGAATGAGTCGACTTGAAGTCAGTTTCAGAAAGACAAATTAGGCATTGTTTGATAAACTTGATCAGTGTTTCTTGTAAAAGGAATTACAAGAATTCTCCTCCAATGACATATCTATATGAACTTCGAAAGCTCATAAATGTCACCAAGAGAACAGTAATGGAGACCACGGGAATGTTTCCATCCCCTCTCCCACTTAGCTTTTTATAACAAAGGGATACGCTATCTAATGCATAATTAAACACATAAGCATGCATGTAAGTAATAAAGCACATATCACATAGTCAAATAATGCTAGAAAATTATTTTCCCGACTATCATGGCTTTATTCCATCTTCATATGCATCTTCTAGTCTTCAGTCTTCGTTCTTGAATGCTCCATGTGACGAGAATATTAATCCCAATATTTAAATCTATTTATTTTTTAATAAATCCAAAAGATACTTAATTCGAAAATTAAGTCAATCGAATAAATCAAAAATAAAATTAAATATTATTAATATTTTTATTTATTTATTTTCCTATCTAATTCTATTAAATCTCTAGAATAATCTATCCAAGTAAAACTTGGAATATTCTAGAAGACTTCTATAATAGAATAAGGAAATAAAATAAATTAGGACTCTTCTACTTTCCAAGATTAATTAATTTCTATTACTATGAAAATTCCCATAAAATAGGAATAATCAATTAGGAAATAAATCAATCCTAAATTAACTTTTATTCCTTTCCAATTCTATTAAATCTCTAGGATCCTATTCCAAGTAGAACTCGGAATACTCTAGAAGACTTCCATAATAGAATAAGGAAATAAAATAAATTCCAATTAATTCTTTTCCTAATCCATGAGAATTCCCAAAAATAGGAAAACTCAAATAGGAAAACCGAATTAATTAGGAAAGTAGTATCTTGGTAGGAGAACACGAGATCACGAGGACCCCGCGCCCCCCCACCTTGATCGTCGGCCGGGAAGGAGCGCCGCCGCCACCTCAGCCCACGCGCCACCACCACCGGTGGCCGGCGTGGCCGAGGATCCCCGCGGACAGCCCCCTCGTCCCCTTCGATCATCATCATCATGGGATCGATCTCATGATCGATCCCGAGCCCTAGTTCTCACTCTCATCATCTCCTTCGTCACATGAGTTCTCCGGTGGTCGTCTCGGCATCGATCCAACGTAAAAAAATTACAAGAATTAAATTTACAATTCCGGTATCGATTCTATACATGAAATCGACCCTACACATTTTCCGGAAAACATAGAACGTAATAATAAATCCTAAATTCGGTCAACCCCCGAATTTTTACTATTACAAACATTCAACCACACAAAACGAATCTCGACATGTCCGAGAGTTTAATAAACGAATAATCATGATAATTAATTAACACAATAATTAAATCCAACCATGATAGCCGGAAATCCCTGCAAGGTAGAACAATAATCGAACATATACATGAACACGAAACCAAAACGCTCTGATACCAATTGCTGGGATTCGATGTCCCAGGCTATCAAAAAATTGTGGAACCGATAACCCGACCGAAACCCTATCGCCGGAAACCGCGAACGCGAACCACCGCACGACCCGAGGCTCGACCGAGCACCGCACGGGCGAACCCGCGCGCCCAGCCGAGCCCCCGCACGGGGCTCGCGATTGCTCTCGTAGCGATCGCTGGGATCGCTCGTAGCGATCCCCGGGGCTGCTCGCAGCAGCCCCGTAGCGAGTCGCTGACTCGCTGCTCGCATGGGGTCAGCCCCGTGCGCCTCTGCTACGGGAACTCCCGTAGCGCGCACGAGGCAGCTGCGGGTCAGCCCCGCAGCAACCCGCGATCGAGCTCACGGGCTCGATCGCCCCTCGGCTTCGGTCGAGGGCTTTGCGTCCAACGCGCCGCCGGCGATGGCGGCTGGGATCCGCCGTGGCATCAGCCCACGGCATCCCGGACGATCGACCCTAGGTCGATCGTGTGCCCCTTCGCCGCGCGTTGCGGCGGTCCGAACCCTAGGGTTCGACCGCCTCTTCGATCCTCGCCGGGGATCTCGAATCCCCGTCCCCGAGGTTCGTCGTTTACCCGGATCGTCTTGTTCATGTATATATCACGATTAACGAACACATAATCAAAGAGGGGTTTTAGATTATGTTACCTCAATTCGTTGTGCGGAGAAACGAATTAACCGTTGATGACCTTGCGATCTTCCTACGTATTCCTTGCACCTCGTTCGAACGTCGTGTGGGCGACGATCTATCGAACTCCTATGGATCTCCTTCAACTCTCTAGAACTATCAAGTATTGATATTTTTGTCTTATTATTTATGAAGGCCATGTAGTGCTTTTATAGGCTACGTAGGGGATCATAAGGAGATGGAATATTGGGCTTCTAATATTGAAGATTAAATTGAGCCCAATGCTCAAGTCCATTAATCCTTATCAATATTAATTAATTTATTTTCCACTATATAAATTAATTGCACTCCCAATATTAAACCATATTATATCAAATAATATTTCTTCGGTAGTATTATTTATTCCGTGTATTTAAGATTTAAATATCCATGAATAAATTTATTTATTGCTCAATAAATTATATTCATCTCTTGTATCCGAGACTAGTACCATTCAACCTTAATTATTGTGCGGAACAAATCCACTCATGAGGTTTACACAATAATTCCTTATGAACTCATCTCGGGGATATTATCAACCCTTCCGGGATACACTTTCCCGTCAAGTATTCACGGCATGTCATATATAAAATATAGCGACCCAACTTAACCGGTAATTAACCCAATAATTAAATCGGTTAATTCCTTTGGAAAATCAAAGTCTCTAATATTAAATATATACACCCGCAATAGTATCGGGGATTAAGAATAAAATACTCTGAGATTTAAATTGATTATCCAAGGCAATCCTAATCAATAAATCTCAAGCGATCCGCCCAATACACAAAGTGTACAAGTGTGATAAAATAATTAAGATAAATTATTTTCTCTCTCACACAACGACTATACCGATGGATTGGTCCATGTCCATCTAGGTCGTGAGCAACTGTTCGATTAAATACGAGTAACCGATAATATGATCTTCTGTGTGCCCATGCAACACCATACTAACTACAACGTATAAAATCCAGGACTATGTTTTTGCATAATTTAATTAATAATAATTAAATGCAAATAATTGTTTATTATTTAAATAGGTTAAATGCTATGACCGGGAGTTTACCGATACTTAAATCTAGACATTAAGTACACAACTCTAACATGTATGAGCCATGCGGCAACACAATTACCAAGTGGGCAACTGCCTCTGCCCAAGGAAGTCATTCGCTGGAAGGTGAGTCGGGATCACCTTGTTTTAAAAGTCATGCGCATGTGTGTTGGTGTCGGGGACACTGGGAATACTAACCCAAATAGTATTCAAATTTGGAGAATCGAGCCTAGACGTACTATGGATAGCACTAGAGGATTAGCGAATGCCGGTGGTGCTGATAGTAGTGGGAAGGCGAGATTTGAGAATGGAGATTGCGTGGTGATCATAGAGATTGGTGGTACCCAAGGGAAGATCGGTGCAACTTCGCATTCTTGTATTAAGTTTGGTGCAGTTCAAACTTAGGTTGCTCATGTTTTGAGTGAGTCCTGCGGGGCTAGGTGGAAGGAAGAAAAATTAGTTTATGATCATTGGAGGTTGGTGCGGCTTGGAGTCGCGGGGATTCTCGTCAAGGTGGAGATTTGTTGTATATGACTCGAACTCAGAAGGCGTCGGCCGACAGGTCTGGAGTGTCGGACGACATTTCCCAGCTCGTGGAGCGCTCGCGTCAATCCTCAGAGGCTGTGGCGCAAACTCGTCAGGTTTGTCGGCCGACACACTCAGACTGTTGGCCGACAATAGGCAGATTTCAGCGAGAGTTTGCGCTGCGCAAAGTTTATTTGCGTGGCTTTTAGCTGAGATTTTTGCGTGGGTTTATTTATTTTAATTAGTGAATTAGAATTATATTGAATATAATTCTATTCCTCATAAATTAGGAAAAAGATTTATTCCTAATTCTTGTTTCCAATTTGATAGGTTTGCTACACCTATAAATTGGAGTTCTTCGGTAGATGAAAATCAAAGAGTGAATTGTAAGCCTCAACCATGTAGTGAATTTTTCTTTCTTCCCGTGGTTTTTTCCCGTGTTTTGGGTTTCCACGTAAAATTGTGTGTTTGTTCTTTTTCGTTTATCTTTTTTTCGCATCTCATATATATTTCGAGAGTCGTGAGCGATTTAGTTTCAATATTCGCAACAAGTGGTATCAGAGCATCGTAAAGAGCATAACACATCACAAAATAATTTTACCTTTCAAATTATACCTTATCATCCCAATAGTTTGAGATACAATTTTTTTTTCTCTCTATACATGTGAGACTCACATTATAAGACACATACTCCTCTCAACCAAACTAATAGTTACATTTCCTTTTTATTTTGGGAAAGAAGTGTGACTATTAGTCTAGAGGAAAAAGAGTAAAAAATTGTACCTAGTATCTAAACTTTGATACTAAAATTTTTCGGCAATCAGTTGTACCCAGATCACAAATGGTGTACCTAGTTACAATTTAATGACAGAATTGTACCTTTAGTAATTTATTGTGTAGTGGTCAATTTTCATAATTATAAAAATTAATATATACTGTAAAATTTATCGTGAATTATAAAATTAATTTAATCAGTGACAATTATAGTAGTAATTATTTAACAACAAAAATTAACTTGATTCTCAATTAATTAATAATTATTTTAAAATAAATATTATTTCACAATTAAGTTTTATTTAATCAAATTATGATTGTTAATATTTAAATTTGTTATATAAAATTATGATTGTTAATATTTAAATTTAAGTTTTATTTAATCAAATTATGATTGTTAATATTTAAATTTGTTATATAAAATTATGATTGTTAATATTTAAATTTAATTTTTATTTAATCAAATTATGATTGTTAATATTTAAATTAATAATTATTTTAAAATAAATATTATTTCAAAATTATGTTTTATTTAATCAAATTTTATTTTTTTTCTTTTTCCCTTTCATCATAAAAACGTTTGAGATTAACAACTTATAAAAAAAATCACCAAATTTAAATTTAAATTTAATTAAATTTAATTAAATTTAAATTGTTAATATTTAAATTTAAGTTTTATTTAATCAAATTATGATTGTTAATATTTAAATTTGTTATATAAAATTATGATTGTTAATATTTAAATTTAAGTTTTATTTAATCAAATTATGATTGTTAATATTTAAATTTGTTATATAAAATTATGATTGTTAATATTTAAATTTAATTTTTATTTAATCAAATTATGATTGTTAATATTTAAATTAATAATTATATTTAAATTAATAATTATTTTAAAATAAATATTATTTCAAAATTATGTTTTATTTAATCAAATTTTATTTTTTTTCTTTTTCCCTTTCGTCATAAAAACGTTTGAGATTAACAACTTATAAAAAAAATCACCAAATTTACTTCATTTGAAAATACACCCAACTTTTTAATTAAAAAAAAAATCATGATTTTTATTTTTATTCACAAATTCAATTATAAAGTATATATTAATTGTAAATAAACTCAAATATTTAAAATAGGAGTAACACATATATAAAAACTTTTGTACTCTCTCTTATTCGTAAATATAGGACCATTTCTCGGAGCACGAAGATTAAAGAAAAAATTTATTATTTTATTTTTTGACTAAAAAGTAAATTGTATAAATGTATTTTTAAGTTAAAAAGTAAAGTAAATGAGAGTGGAGTTGAAAAAGTAAATGAATATAGTAGGGGTAAAATTGTATTTTAAAGTGATAAATTAAGAGTATTTATTTCCTTTTTTTAGAAGGTAATATTAAGGAAAGTGGTTCTGTTATTAGGAATTGGAAGTGGTCATGTTATTACGAATTGTATAAGAGAGTATAACTTTCAATCTAGGATAAGATTTTGAACATGAATAAATCAAAAGTCAAAACTCACAATTTTGTAGTGTGTTCATACTATAAAACAAATATTTATATTTAATCAATTTTTATTCTTTTTGACTAATAAAATTTTTGGACTTATTTATTATAATAAAAAATAATTATTATAAAAATGTTTATCTTCACAAGATAATCATAAATTTTCTATATTATTTTTTTTTTTTTTTTCTGATATTTGAAATTCAAAATTTATGTGTGTATATAATTCAAATTTATATTTTTTTGTTTATATTATATTTTCATCAGTAAGTCATTTCCGGTGAAAAAAGAGAAAAAAGAGCACGAGAACAGCACCTGACATCATACGTGGGCGCCGAAGTTGCTTGCGTGGAAATAATCTCATGTTTTGGGGGAAAATTTGGATGGCATATGTTGTAATTAAAACAAAAAGTAGATGCATTTTTATTTCGTCTTGCAAGAGAATGTATATTATTTCACTCTTTTAAAAAAATCAAAAAACCCTAATCCTCAACTTCTCCCAAAAATCTATGCACCAAAATCCTAAATTCACAAGTCAAAACCCTACAACTCCTACAACTCGAATAGTTTTTGAAAGTTTCGACTACGAGCTCCTACAACTCGAATTTGCAGTTTCCTTGCACAATATCCACATTTGTCTTCGAAATTCAACAAACTAGGCTGCCCATAGCTCACTGAATTCACTGACATTTTCCTCAACAAAATAAAAAAAATTCATGAAAAATAAGAATCTTGAGTCGAAGAGAAAAATACTTTTGCAAAAACATTAAGATTTTGAGTAGAAGAGAAAGGACTTACCTTTGAAATGTCGGAACTTTGAATCGCGTGGGAGCTTGAGATGATAATTCTTTTGAATTTTTAGAGAGAGCGCGAGAGAGAAGAGAGAAAAGAGAAGAGAGGAGTCGGAAATTATGGATTAGGGTTTGAGATCGTGTCAAATAATATATTTGAGAAATTGTTGATTTCTTAATTAAGGAAACAAAAATTATTTCCACGCAAGCAACTCCGGCGCCACGTATGATGTCACATGCCGTTCTCGTGCTCTTTTTCCGCTTTTTTCATCGGAAAGTACCTACTGTGATTTTCGTCGTCTAACCTGCAGGACAGTTTGTGAAATCGACTTAACTTACATGTCTTTTTGTGATATTACCCCTACTTTATTAAATTATTTTTGGAGCAATGCCATGTTATCACATTTTATCCTCTTAAATTCTTAATCAGTCGATTTGTTTTAGCTATATATAAGACTATATAGTTAGTTAACCAATTAGATAAGCTTACAACACATTTGTCAAAGCAGATTACATAATTATCACTTCACAATCTATTATAATAGCAAATATTAACAAATTAGTTCCTACTTCAGAATGCATTCTTAACTAGATTACATATAATATAGTACCTGTTGAAATATTACCTGTAAAATCAGAAAAAAGTAGTAACACAATAAACACGAAATAAGGCTGAGTCGCGGACTAGGTCGCTTTCTTTAAGACGTTTCGTGGCTCTGCCTGAAAGTGCTTTGCAGTAGATAGCAGCGTCGTTCCCAGGATAAAACAGCCCTCTTTTTCAATCGAACTTAGCACTCGGATCGATCGATTCACACAAACTATTTCTGCTCAAGTATCTTTCTCTCTTTTTTCAAGTATTTTCTTCTTTTTTTAAGTATTTTATGAAATAACAAAGCTTGATTTTTATAGGATTTCAAAAGGTGTAACGTCTTTGTAATAATTGCTGCATAAATGAAAAGACGTTATGATTTTCTAATAATGACAGACGTTACAAACTTCAAACTTTGAATTTGATTTTTTAAAAAAAATAAATATTAAATAAATAATATATATATATATATATATATATATATATATATATATATATATATATTTTAAAAAATTATCATTTGAGCAGTACACTAAGGAGTGCATAAGTTAAAGTATCTTTCGATTTGAACTTTAACGTAGTAATGTATTTGTTTAAAGTATAAGAATGAAGAGTGACATAAGTCTGGAACTCACATTCTTTGTTTTTACTTCAAAACATACATCACACACACCACTTCTGTTTGTGTGATTCTATGCCAGCACAATACGGCCATGTGCTTGTATCCCAGTCTAGTGAATGTTTCTCAACTACTTGCCCAAAGTCAGTTTAGTAAGCGGCCTCACTTTACATTCACAAAGGTAAGTTCATCAAGAGTGCTCCTAAGCTAAACACTTTACTTAAACTTATGTATGAACTTATTAAGTAAGAGTAATCACTCAACCTTTAACCGCTCTAGGAAATCATGCTTTAATGGAAGGGACTAGGAGTTATACTCCTTTTAATCTGCATGATAGTTCTTTTCCCAAGGTGACTCGTTTTTCCCATTGAACCCATTTCATGGGATCTCTTTTTTTTTTTTTGGCCTATGTCAATTGCAGTGTCTTGGGATTCGAACCAAGGAGCTCAAGTCCCCAATTCAAGTGCTCAACCAACTAAGCTAACAACCCTTGACAATTTCATGGGATCTCCATTCCATGGGTTGGGTATCCATCACAAGAGGATCAATTTTCCATAGGCTTTAGTCCCATCACTTTAGATGTATTCCACACCTTTTCACGAGCTAGTCCTTTCGTCAAAGGATCAGCTATGTTATCATCAGACCGTATATAATCCACTCTTACAACTCCAGTTGTAATATATTCTCTTACCGTATTATGTTTACGGCGAATCTGACGTTTCTTTCCGTTATAATAACGGTTCTTTACAAGATCGATAGTCGCAGTACTATCACAGTGGATTAGTATAGCTGGAATAGGTCTATCCCACAAAGGAATATCTGACAAGAGGTTCCTTAACCAACTTGCTTCCTCACTTGCTGTGGCTAGAGCAAATAATTCCGACTCCATAGTGGATTGAGCTAGAATTGTTTGTTTTTTGGATTTCCAAGAAACTGCTCCACCAACAATTTTGAACACATAGCCACTAGTGGCTTTAGAATCGTCCGAGAAGACGTTCCAATCAGCATCGCTATATCCTTCAAGGACAGCGGGATCTCTTACATAATGTAAGCATGAGTTCATGGTCCTTTTCAGGTAACGCATGACTCTTTCAATAGCATACCAGTGTTCCAAACTTGGACAAATGGTGGATCTTCCAAGTACTCCAACATCATATGCAATGTCAGGTCTAGTACAATCAGTAGCATATCTCAAGCTTCCAATTATACTAGCGTATTCTTTTTGTCTTATGCTTTCACCTTCATTTTTCAACAATTTCACAGAAGGATCAAAAGGAGTACAAACAGGTTTACAATCATAATAATTGTATTTTTTCAAAATCTTTTCAACATAATGTGATTGATCTAATGAAATTCCATTTTCATTTCTAGTAATTTTGATTCCAAGAATTACATCAGCTTCACCTAAGTCTTTCATGTCAAAACTACTACTCAGCATGTTTTTTGTTTCATTGACCATATCAAGAGTTGAACCAAAAATCAGAAGATCATCCACATAAAGGCATATAATAGTACATACATTATCCACACATTTGTAGTATATGCATTTATCACTTTCATTGATTCTAAAACCATTGCTAATAATCAAAGAATAAAATTTATCATGTCATTGTTTTGGTGTGTGTTTTAAACCATATAAGGATTTATTCAATTTGCATACTTTATTTTCTTGGTCTGGAACAACAAATCCATCAAGTTGGTCTAAGTAAATTTCTTCATCTAATTCACCATTCAAAAAAGCGGTTTTAACATCCATCTGATGTACATATAAATTATGAATAGCAGCTACAACAATCAAAACTCTAATTGAAACCAACCTAGAAATAGGGGAGTAAGTGTCAAAGAATTGAAAGAAATCCACATTTTTGCTTTGTTTGTACCCTTTAGCTACGAGTCTAGCTTTAAATTTTTCCACAGTTCCATCAGGTTTCATTTTTCTTTTTAAGATCCATTTACTACCAATAGTTTTACAATCAGGAGAGCTAAGTGCTTCTTTTATAGAAGTAGGATCTTCTTCAAGATTAAACACAAAATCAGGACCAAAGTCTTTACTAATTTTAGCACGTTTATTCCTTCTACGTTCAGGTTCAAGTTCAGGATTTAAGATAGTAGGGGAAGGTGTAGAAAAACTAGTACCCCACTATTTCTCAATTCATTATATAATTCTTTGGGCTTGAAAGGAAACTTATGTTCAAAGAAATCAGCATCAACAAATTCAATAATCACCTTATTATTAATGTCAAAAAATCCATATGCTTTACTGTTCACAGAATATCCAACAAAAACACATTCATAAGCTCTACTCGACAATTTATTCATTTCATATGCACACAGATTAAGAAGGAGACACTTTATTCATTTCAACATTAAGCTTATGATTTTAGTCGTGTGTGTGCGTTTTTTCGGTTATGTTTTTGTGTCGTTTGATAGTCGAGTTGAGTTGTGTCGTGTCGTTTTAGCTTTATTTCTTGTTTTGTTGTGATTTGATCTCACAGGGGTGTGTTGGAGGTTTGTGAGTTTATTTTGTAGGTCAGTTGCCGAGAAAAGTCGAGAAATCGAGCATAGGCTGGAAAAGCAAAAACGGCGGGCGCAGAATACATTTCGGCGGTCGCAGAAACAAAAACGGCGGTCGCCGGAGAAGAAGTGACGACCGCCAAATGGGGTAAAAAGCGTGCAGATTCCCAGCCATGACTTTGGGCAAAACGGCGCTCGCCAAAATCAAAACGGCGGTCGCCGAAATCCTTTTGGCGAGCGCGGAAATGTAAACGGCGGTCGCCGTTTTGGAGCGGTTGCATGGCGGTTCTACAGCCATGCTGTGATGCACTTAGGCGAGGAAAGGAAGAGAAAAACACATCTTTCGCCTGGGAATTTGGGGGAGAAGACGGAGAAGTCAAATTCGGAGCCGACAACTTCGAAGATCGACAACAAATTCACGAGCCATTTTAATTACCGTAATCGTAGTTAATATTTCTAGTTCTAAAAACTTCTACTTGATTATCTTATATGTATTGATCTCTTTTGCAAAACTTTGAATGCTTATGAATGATTATCTAGATGAACTTTGTTTTCTTAATTAAAGATTGTTTTAAGCTTTTCCTTTGTGTAATCCTCTTAATTAATTTCTTGTTTATTTTTGAGTGCATACTTAAATTGATTATGAGTTTAATGTTAATTTTCGTTATTCGTTCTTTGTTGAAGATGATGAACTAAACTTTTGGCTCGGATGATAATATGAAGGACAAGGTTGAATATTTGTAGGATTCGGAAGACCGTATATAAACGACATAGTCTTGAACTCGTAACCCGACCGGGAGCGAGATTTCAAGTGAATTACACGTTTTCAAACGAGTTAAGCAACCCGACCGGGAACTTGACTTTCGTGTGTCGATTATATAAAGTTGATAAAGAGGAATACAACTTACGAACTAAGTTTAGATTATTATCGTCCGAGTGCTTTTCTTAAATTGTTAATTTCAAGATTTCTATTTTAATCGAGAACCCCAAAATGATTTTAGGATTTAGTTTAATGATTTACGTATCTACATCTTTACTTGCACTTAAATTTCACTCTTTCGTTTCCTTGGATTGATACCGAGTCAACTACAATTGACCTCGGATTTTGACGAAAGACGCACACAAAAACGTCTAATCAAAATTGGCGCCGTTGCCGGGGAAACGGATAGTTTTGTTTAAGTGTTTGTTTAGTTTTAGTTCGTATTTCCTTTAGTTAATTTAGTTAATTGTCTTGTTATTACTAATCTTCTACTTTGAGTGTGCATGGTCACTACAAGAAGTAAGGCGGCTAGTGAGCAACAAGGTTCATCTACCGAAGGAATGGAGAAGAATAAAGAAAGGGTTGACATTGAAGATGAAACCGGACAAGAATCTTCGGGATTAAAGAAAGGTCAACCTTCCCAAGGATATGTTCTATCTCCGAATTATCAAGGACCTCTTCTACCTTTGGGAGCTCCTCAAAATAGCAACAATCAAGAGGGAGGAAGTAATTTACAGATCCAAATTCCTCAGTTCAATGTTCAAGCACAACTTACTCCTCCAACACCTCTAAATTTACCAGAAGAAGATCATCATTCTACTCCTCATAATGTGATGAGTCCTAACGTTGGATATCCTCCTCCAATGATGAATCCTCAGATGATGAATCAACCACCGATGATGAATCCAAACATGATGAATCAAAACATGGCATATCAACAAAACTACGGGTATCCATTTCAACAACCCGGAGTTCAAGTGAATCAAAACATGCAAGGTCAATTCCAACAACAATGGCCAAACATGATGCCTAATATGATGCCGTATGGGGGTTATGGGATGCAACCGAATCAGTGGAATCAATATGGAAATCCAGCGGCTCGACGAGTACAACAAGGTGACATCACAAGGCCTATCATTGGAGCAACTCCGGCATGTGTGGATTTACCGGAGGTGGTGAAGAACTATAAGGTTAATCCGATGGATTTTAATCAACTACCGGAGTATCATGGGAATAACAACGAGGATGTGTTGAGTTTCATTCGAGATTTCTACAACACCATTCATACCTTTCCATTAAATGGACTACAAGAAGACGAGTTGCGTTGTCGGTTCTTTCCGATGACATTGAAGGACAAGGCTAAGTCTTGGTGGATAGCTTTGCCACCAAATTCTCTCCAAAATTGGAATGACATTTATGACGAGTTCATGAGTCAATTCTTCCCACACCATAAGACGACGGACTTTAGGAATCAAATTTGTGGTTTCACTAGTCGTCCGGGAGAATTTTTCCACGAGACTTGGGATCGATTTCAAGATTTACTTCTTAAATGTCCTCATCATACATTCACTCAAGTCTTACTTAATCAAATTTTCTATGATTCTTTGACAGATTCTTTGCAAGGGTCGGTGGATAATCAAGCCGGAGGTGACATCACTTACCGATCACCGGAAGAGATGGTTACTATTTATAAGACCATGGCTGGAAATTCAAGGAGGAAAAGTTCGAGAAGAAGAGTGGTGAATGATGTTAAGGAAGTGGAAGCTAGCAACCTCAACATTAAAATCGAGGAGATGGCTAAAGAAATCAAAGATTTGAAAATGGAGGAGGGAAACTTGAAGACACAACTTCTTTTGAATCAAATGGAGGTGTGTACTTTGTGTGGATATCAAGGGCATGGACCAACTACTTGTCCGATGCCCCAAATGCAAGATCCTTTGATGATTGAAGGGCAGCCTATCGTTGGAGAGCAAGGGAACATGTCATGTGTTCCATATCAACCACAACAAGGAGAATTGGTGATTTCGGAAGTACAAGCTTCGGTGGTACAGCCGTATAATCAACAAGGAAGCTACTACAACAATCAACAAGGAGGAAATCAAAGGCCTAATTATCCTTACCAACCAAGGCAACAACCTCAACAATGGCAACCGAGGCAAAATTTTCAGCAAGGCCAATCATCGAGCACACCTTACCGAACTCCTTATCAAGCACCGAGTCAACAATACCGGGCTCCGTATCAAGCTCCTACTCAGCAACAACAGTCCCTAAGACCACCTCAACAACCATCGAGCAATAATTTTGAAGAATGGATGAAGAAGTATGCCGAGAAAAATGACTTGAGGATGGATAGCTTAGAGGTGAAAGTGGGAGGCTATGATGCGGTGCTTAATAGTATCAACACTCAAATGGGACAAATGGCTACCACACTTGGAAAAATGCAAGCTAAAGAAGAGTCGGGAAGACTTCCAAGTCAACCATCCCATGCAAAAGCTCTTACGGTATTAAGGTCGGGAAAGATAATTGACAATAAAGTAAGGATGCCGGGTGAAGAGGTTGAGAAAGGAAAAGATGCAGCGGTTTTTGATGAAGAAAATGAGGAAGATATTGAGGAGATTATTTTTGAGGAGAAGGAGGAGGAAAAAGAAAAGGAAAAAGAAGAGGAAGACAAACTCGAAGAGAAAGAAGAGGAAAGAAAGAAAAAAAAAGAGAGTCGAAGCCGAGGCCGGAATTGAAAGGGTAGTTCTTCATAAGGCGAAAAACCCGTACAAGCCTCCCGTTCCTTATCCGACTAATCTTAGGAACAAAAAGAAGGATAAACAATTTCAGCAACTATACGATCTTCTAGCAAAGGTTGAGGTAAATGTCCCTTTGCTTGATATGATTTCTAACATTCCTTCTTATGTGAATTTTTTTAAGGAATTGGCTTCTAACAAGAGGAAGTTCGAGGAGAACGAGAAAGTTGTGTTGTTTGCAGGTGCTAGTGCCGTGATGCAACACCAAATACCACCAAAAGAGAGTGATCCGGGAAGTTTTGTGATTAAGATAGTTATTGGAGCCGGAAACGAGGTGTCCGGTATGTTAGACTTGGGAGCAGGGATCAACTTGATGCCGTCGGCTATATTTGACCAATTGAAGCTTGATAATTTGAAGCCGACAAGAATTTGTCTTCAACTAGCTGACCGATCAGTTAGGTATCCGAGGGGAATTGTTGAAGATATTTTAGTTGAAGTCGGAGGATTAATAGTGCCGGTGGATTTTGTCGTTTTAGATGTTGGTGATATACCGGAGAATTCCCAAGACCACTCTATCTTATTGGGACGTCCTTTCATGGCCACTACTAATACTCTCATTGATGTGAAGAAAGGGCAACTCCAAATGTCGGTTCTTGGAGAAACGGTCTCGATTTCGGTGAGAAAGAAGAACATTGCTCCAGCTGCAACGTTAATGGAAGAATGTTCCTTTGTTGATGTTATCGATACATTGACTATGCAAGCCTTGGAGATTAAGGAAGAGAATGAAGTGGAACTTGGAGATGATGATTTGGAAGAGTTAGAAGAGAATGAACACGCTCCACGATTTGTTGACTTGAGCGTGGGGGGGGGGGGGGGGGGGGTGGAGGATCGAAAGAAGGAAGTTTCGTTGCCAACAAAAAGTGTGAAGTTGGTGTTGAAAGACTTGCCTCCTAACCTCAAGTACGTGTTTTTGGAAGAAGGTGAGAACAAACCGGTCATCATTTCATCGAAGTTGACCGTTGAAGAAGAGGTGAGATTGGTCGAAGTTTTACAAGAGAATAAGGCCGCCATTGGTTGGAGCATCGAGGATTTGAAGTGAATCAACCCTTCTATGTGCATGCATCGTATTAATTTGATCGAGAATGCAACTCCGAAGAGGCAGCCCCAAAGACGACTTAATCCACTTCTTAGTGATGTCGTGAAGAAAGAGATTATCAAGCTACATGGAGGTGGTTTGATTATACCAGCAGCGGATAGTGAGTGGGTGTCGCCTATTCACATGGTTCCGAAGAAAGGAGGGATCACGGTGGAGGAGAACGAAGCGGGACAACTCATAGCTACTCGGGAGAGGACCGGGTGGAGAATGTGCATGGATTATAGGGAGTTGAATGCCGCTACGAAAAAGGATCATTTTCCTTTACCTTTTATTCATCAAATGCTTGATAAACTTGTCGGTAATTTCTTATATCATTATCTTGATGGACTT
This sequence comes from Euphrasia confusa, assembly GCA_954870475.1. NCBI lineage: Eukaryota > Viridiplantae > Streptophyta > Magnoliopsida > Lamiales > Orobanchaceae > Euphrasia > Euphrasia confusa. Next base: position 15,936,233 of record OX940957.1, on the reverse strand, counting down.
TCAGGTTATTACCAAATTTTCATAGCACCGGAGGATCAATCCAAGACGACATTCACGAGTCCTTTCGGAACATTTGCATGGAAGAGGATGCCATTTGGGCTTTGCAATGCCCCAGGTACGTTTCAACGATGCATGCTTTCCATATTTTCTGAGATGGTAGGGGATTTTGTTGAAGTGTTTATGGATGATTTTTCCGTGTTTGGTTCGTCGTTTGATGATGCTTTGAAAAAGATTGACACGGTTTTAAAAAGATGCATTGAGTGTAACCTTACTTTGAGTTGGGAAAAATCTAATTTTATGGTTACACAAGGGGTTGTTCTTGGGCATGTTGTTTCTAGGAGAGGGATAGAAGTGGATCCCTCGAAAATTGAAGTGATTAAAAATTTGCCACCCCCGGTTAATGTGAAAGGCGTTAGAAGTTTTCTTGGGCATGCGGGTTTTTATAGACGTTTCATTAAAGACTTTTCAAAAATTGCACAACCTTTGTGTCATTTACTTGGTCAAGATGTTGAGTTTGTCTTTGATGATTCATGTTTGAATGCCTTTAATACTCTTAAAGAGAAGCTTGTGAGTGCACCTATTTTAGTATCACCGAATTGGAATTTGGAATTTGAAATAATGTGTGATGCTTCGAATTTTGCTGTGGGTGCGGTGTTAGGTCAGAGAATTGATAAGATGTTGCATGTGATTTATTATGCTAGTATGACTTTGAATGATGCACAAGTAAATTACACGACTACTGAAAAAGAAATGTTAGCGGTTGTTTTCTCGCTAGATAAATTTAGGTCGTATTTACTTGGTACTAAGGTTATTGTTCATAGTGATCATGCGGCTCTTAGGTACTTAATGACTAAAGCACAAGCTAAACCGAGAATCATAAGATGGATACTTTTATTGCAAGAGTTTGATGTGGAAATTAGAGATAGGAAAGGATGTGAAAATGCGGTAGCCGATCACTTGTCTAGACTTGAATCATGTGATAATAATGTGATTGCTAATGTTCCTATTTCTGAAACTTTTCCATATGAACAATCCATGCTTGTGAATGCTATTGATGAAAAAGTTCCATGGTATGCCGATATTGCTAACTATTTGGCAAGTGGTGAGATGCGTGAGGGAATTACTTCCCAAGAACGCAAACGTTTGTTACATGTATGTAGGTACTACTATTGGGATGATCCGTTGTTGTTCAAGCTTGGGAAGGACAACTTGTTGAGAAGATGTGTACCGGAAGAAGAGCAAAGAGCTATAATCTCAAAATGCCATGAGGATGCATCGGGAGGACACTTTGCTAGTAGGAAGACCGGAGCTAAAATTCTACAATCGGATTTTTTCTGGCCTACTTTGTTCAAAGATGTTCATTTCTTTATTCTTTCATGTGATCGATGTCAACGTATTGGTAACATTGGTAAAAGGAACGAAATGCCCATGCAAGTTAATCTTGTGTGTGAAATTTTTGATGTGTGGGGTATTGATTTCATGGGTCCTTTTATCAATGCTAACAAGTACGAGTATATCTTATTAGCTGTTGATTATGTGTCGAAGTGGGTTGAGGCAATCCCCACTCGAACTTGTGGGGCTGATGTTGTTTTGAAGTTTGTGCAGGAGAACATTATTTCTCGCTTTGGATTTCCAAAGGCAATTATTAGTGATGGAGGGTCACACTTTTGCAACAAACTATTTAAGAGATTGATGAGATTGAATGGGATTGATCATCGTGTTGCTACTCCATACCATCCTCAAACTTCCGGTCAAGCTGAGACAAGCAACAATCAAATAAAGACGATCATTGCTAAAACCGTGAAACCGTCGAGGAAAGATTGGCCAGAAAAACTTCGAGATGCACTTTGGGCTCACCGGACAGCTTTCAAAACGATTCTTAATGCAACTCCTTTTCAGATTGTGTATGGGAAATCATGTCATCTACCGGTGGAAATAGAACATAAGGCTTTTTGGGCTATTAAAAAGGTGAATTTGGAAATGACGAAAGCCGGAAGGGAGCGTGCATTACAAATTGATGAGCTCGAGGAATTGAGGAATGCAGCATATGAGAATGCTAAGATCTCGAAGGCCAAGATGAAGAAGGCACATGATCGGAAATTAGTTGAGAAGGACTTACGACCGGGTATGAAAGCACTTTTATTCAATGCCCGACTTCGATTATTTCCGGGAAAGTTAAAGTCAAGGTGGGTCGGACCATATGAAGTTGTAGCAATGCATGAGAATGGGTCAGTTACATTGAAGAAGGAAGGAGACGGGAATGAGTTTAAAGTCAACGGGCATCTTGTGAAACGGTATTTTGAAGGAGAGTCGAAAATCGGAAATGTCGAGGTTTTTCGGCTAACGGAAATCGACATTTGAATTTGGAAACGAGAATAAGTCCAGCTCTGGACATTAAACTGAGCATGAATAAAGGCTAATGGACTTGGATGAGCTCGGGAGTCGTTGGAATCGAAGAAAAGGGTTGAAAAATGGAAACCGGAGCGTTTGGGAGTTTGACCACCGCCAAAATCAAAACGGCGGTCGCTGAACATAAAACGGCGGGCGTCAAAGTCATTTCGGCGGTCGTCAAATGAAAGAATACGGGGTCAGATAATCTGCATGGTTTTGAGCCCAAACGGCGGTCGCCACTTACCATTCTGCGACCGCCAAATTAATTCCGCGATCGCCAAAAAGAAAACGGCGGTCGCCGTTTTTGAAAAATCTGGGAATTAAAAGGAACGGGCTAGGGCAGAATTTCATTACACAAAATATCCTCTTTTCACTCTTTCTTTTGCGAAAATTTTCTCTCTCGATACTTGATCGAATTAATCCAAATTTCTTACTCCAAAACACTTACCTAAATCTTGAGTACTTTGATTTGCAGGTTTTGGGGATTTTCATCGGTTCAATTGCAAGATTTTCAAGGGTTTTAGAGGTGCTCATAAGGTGTTCGACAAAAGTCCCGAACCAAAAGTTCAACTTTCTTCCATCCAATTCAATGACGAATACTCGACGTAAACCCGGAGCTCGCGGTTCTTCACCACCTCCACCACGGAAAAGAGGACGAGGAGCCGCTACTACTTCCGTTTCAACCGGGCCTATAGATATCTCCGACCGTTATGGAGCCCCGTTTCCGATTTTCGACGACAAAGAAGGGATAGCTTACGAGAAGTTGATATCGAAGGGTGAACATATCTTACCTCGCCCGATCGATTGGGAGCTCATTGGGAAGTTGAAGGTCAAGACAAGGTTTCAAGAGCTCCTTGATTTTATGAGCTTGAAGGAGTTTGCGGAGATGGATTTCAAATACTCCGTTAAGCTTGGATTGGAGATGTTAAGCACGTTCAAGCTAATTCGTGCGAAAAATAAAGAAACGTATGCTACTTGTCGGCTCAACGGAGAGGAAGTGGAGATTACGGAGAGCATGATGTACCGAGTGTTTAGGTTTTACAATGGAGATAGTAGACTTACCGAGGAAAAGGAAAGTGGAACGGTTAAGACTAATCATTGGCAAGAGTTAGCCGGACCGAATGAAAATTGGAAGGATCACGGTCGATCCATTGCTTTTATCGATCCTCTACTTTGTATTGTCCACAAGTTCTTGACTTACAACATCTTCGGAAAGGTGGAGGGCAACAAGGTTAACTCTTTGGAGTTTTCATTCATTAATGCGGCCGTGAACGGACAAGAATCGACTCCATTTAAAAAAGTTTGGGGTTTGATGGATCAAGCGGCTAAAGGGATTAGAAGCCGAGGTTTATTATTCCATTTTGCTCGACCACTTGCAATTCACTTTGATATCATTGGAGAAGGTGATGATTCTTATGAAGGAGAGCCGTGGGTAATACCTAGACCTTTGGATGTGGATGAATTGGAGGCGAGTGGGTTGATTTTGGCCGGAGAGTTCGTACCACATGAAATCCGAACTGCAAAGGATCCACAAGTAATGGTGGATTATCGACAAAGAAACGCGGCCCGAATTCAAAAATGGAAGTTGGAGTTGGCAGGAGAAAGAGTGGGTTCATCAATTTTTAGAGCGGCTCAACTTGAAGAAGAGAGCCTAATGCGTGAACGAGCCGGTTCATCGGCGGGAGGAGGTCCAAATGTTAATGATGGGACGATGAGGGATCCGGTTTGGGACCAAGCGTACTCGGGCTACGGAGCACAAGGAAATCAAGGTTCCGGGTGGACCGATTCGGGAATGAATTGGAATCCTTCATACGAGGTTCCTCAAACCGGAAACTACTACTCGGATTCGGGACAGATGCATCCCGATGACCTCCAAGAGATCATTAATGCAAATGCTAGAGCGTATGAGTCGATGAATGCTAGGATGGACCGAATGGCTCTCGATGATGCTACATGGACTAACCGGATGGCGGTCGAGAGAAGCTACTACGAGCAAACTACCCGCCGGATTGTGAGAGAGGAGATGGAGGACATGCGACGAGAGCAACGACAATTTTACGAGGCCTATGCTAGAGGAGGAGGCCACTTTCCACCACCCAACATGTGAGAGAGGTCGTGCTTGGCACGACCTAGTTACGTTTTCTTTTCGTTAATTTGTAAATATGTGTTTGTGTTTCTTTGCTTTGGGAGGTTTATTTATGTTCTTTTCATTGAAAGTTTGTTTGTTTTGTGAAATTACTCTTCTACGCTCAAAAAAATTTTGATTTGTCCCGAATGTGGTGTGTTTGCATGGGATTTGGTTAAGTTGTTGCTTGAACTCACTTGGTTAGTTGGTTGTACCACTTGATAAGTGTCGTGAAAATGAGTATATGATATACATGAGTTTCTTTCCTTGCTATATACATGTGAGCTTTTGGGCCTATTTTCCTTGGAGTGTATTTATGGTTTTCTCGAGTTGTGAGCATGAGATGATTGAGAATGGATAATTGGTCTTTGTTGTGTCATTGCATGAATATGAAGCTACTTTGCCTTGGTTAAGAATGAGGAAATGAAGTATGAGATTGCTAGGATTTAACTCCACATATTTAAAATTCCCCAAAATGACCGTGCCCGTCGAGGGACTCCTTAGTTAACCTTTTGAGCCTACATGGAGCCTTTTCTTGTAACCGAGAGTTCCACGAGCGATGTGAGGTTGAGGGGGTGTCGCAAGATTGAATGAGAGGGTTAATATGGGATATTGTGATGTATTGAACATGTTTTCTCGTATAAAGGCATACTATAAAAGAAAAAGCTTACTCCCTAAATAATAAAAAAAAAAAATGAATACTATTCGATTGTGTAAACAATTGATTAGGAATGAAAATAAAAAAAGAGCTAAAGAAAATTTAAAAAAAATGAGAAAAGAAAGTAAAGAATAAAAAAAAAAAAGTAAAAAGCGGGAGTATTAAATAATATTTGCCTATCGAGAACATGTAGTTTATGATGTGTATTGATGTTATAAGGGGGGTTGAATGATTTCCATTTGGTGTAGGAGGGTGATTTGTGAGTTCATTTGGTGGAGGAGGGAGTCGAGAGCGATTGACGACGACGAATGCTTGTCGTTGGAACAAACGCGCCGTCAAAATGAATTTATAATTTAGCCAGTACTTTTATCACTACAAAACGTAGATAGTGGCAAGTACGTGGGGTCGGTCCCACAAGGAGGCAATTACAGTAGGTGATCTCGGCTTTGCCCAAGGGGTTGTCACAAAAAGATTTGATTTTGGGGTGCTGTGGGCACAGCGGTTTTGCAATCGTTTCAACACTTTGACTAGCTACGGCTAACCAAACTAACATGCAAATAAATAAAACTAAAAGTAAATAAACCAAACACTCAGATCTAACAGAATACTAAAAAGGGAAAACTGAATTCAAATGGGAAACAAAGCATCCGGGCAGACGACTTCACTTAGGATTATTAGGGCAAACTACCGGTCATCGGCACTAAGGATTTTTACCAGCGGTTTGTCAGCAGTTATGGGGTGTGTAAGACAAAAGTGGTCCTATTGTGTCACGCCCAACAGTTGCCCCACCCCTTATCTATCCTTACTGTATAAAGAGAAGGCTAGCTAACACTTTGCCTAATCCCCCTGGATCTGAACAATTCGATAACCTATGCGACCAAACATGGATCTAGTTTGCCCAAACCCGCATTACCCTCTAGACAGACCCGCTCGGCCAATAGCATGCTCGAAACATACGACCGCATCTCCTGCAAGTTCTAGTGCTATGCCCGCAACAATACTACAAGGTACATCTATGCGGTTTGCCAATCACCAGTATCCCGGTTTGTAAAGGTTCACTAGTGGTCGTCCTAGTTTGCCCAAACTCCCCAGAAATAAAACTTAAACAACTTTGCCTCGGGAACAAACGCCCAACCGGTTAGTTCAGCCCCTCCAACCTCGCGGTCTAACTAAACCCTAATTTCACCTTCGATCCGCCCCTGCCCAGATGCACAATTAACTTAGCCGATCATACTGAAAATAAAAGACAAAATAATTAAGGGAAAACGATCTATATTATTCATAGCTTCAAATCGTAAAATCGTTTTTGAAGGAAATCGGAAAACGGAATTAAAAACTAAAGAACATAAAAACATAAAATTGTTTCTCGACCCGAAGGTCGGATCTACTCAAAACAAACAAGAGACTCGGACGAACAGCTCCGATCTCTTCTCCGGCGACTCCTCCGGCGGCGAACGGCGACTGCGGGACCGGCGGCTCTTCCGACTTCTCGGTGCGTAATATGTTGTGTGTCTTTGCTGCCCACCGCGCCCCATCTTTAATAGGCTCGAATTTGAATTTTGAATTCCCGGCTGTTGCTCCTCCCTAAAGAATAGGGGTCAGCGGTCAATGATTTGGGGATAAGTCAAATCCCCCCGAATCCAGGGATTCTGGTGCGCTGACTCGTTGCCCACAGGGAATCTTCTGTCTTCAGCCGTTCTCTGCCCAAACCGGAATTCTGCAGGTATTTCTTCTCCTCCACAGGTGGTCGGACCAGGCACGGTACTTGGTACTTCTGGCTCTTCTGCTTCGTGACCTTACCCATTTGCCCGATGTGGTCAAACTGTTGCTTGTCACTACCGCTCCAGAACTTTGCCCAAAGAAGGGGATTTCCTTGCCTCTTTTGCCCAGTGCGCCACCTGTTACCTGCATCACCACACACTCTGCCCAAACACCTAATTGTGCCCTCCCAGACACGTAAACGACTCAAACTGACTCGATAAAGGGTGTAAAAGTGCTCTAAGATGAGCAAATAAAATGGCTCATCAGAACCGCACACACTTGGATACGCTTGTCCCCAAGCGTGGGCTCTGATTTGCCTGACTCAAGACCAAAGTGAAAACAGAAATGAAAGAAGTAGGGAGAAATAAAACAAAGGACTTTAGCATGATCAGTGCAGGGCATAGTACATACAGATAACACAAAATTCAAGTTAAGATAAAAATAAGTCAAGAGTCTGTTAAAGGTCTTTGGGTTCACTCCCTCACAGTGTTTCTCTCTTTTTAGTGTATGGGTTCAATGACACTCATTTTCTGCTGTGATTCCACTTTGCCTAAATTTGCCTTATTGCTAATCTGAGTTTGTTTTAACTAAGCAGGGGGGGGGGGTTATCAAAGGGGCTTTTATTGGGTTGTAGTGTTGGGCTTATATGGGTAAATTTTGAGGAGTAGGCTCTATTTGGGCAGAGGGCTTTTTGATGTTAGCCTTTTTTCTGCCACTTTGCCCCTTTTCTTACGGGCCTTAGCACAACAACTATTTATTATTATTATTTTTTTTCTTTTTTTTTTTCTTTTTTTTCTCTTTTTTTTTTCTTTTTTTTTTCCTTTTTTTTTTCTTTTTTTTTTTTTTTTTTTTTTTTGAACACTATGCCCTAACTCCCTCTTTTCTCTCTGGCTGCCTATGTAATGTGGGCATAATACCAGATGGGTTCACAAGGAAATATTCAATCAGGCTCAAAGGGGCTAGCAAGGGACAATGTTATTTATTTAAGCAAAAGGAAACAAGAAAATGCCCTAATCATCTAACAACCCCTACTCAGTCAAACTACTCATTTCAGCAAACAGGCAAAGACAGGCATTGTAAATATCACAGCAGACTCTCAAAGAAAGAAATCATATAATCATGTAGGCTCAATTCTCACAGTTTGCCTAGAACAGTTCCATCATCCCTATTTCATGCATCTTAACTATAAAGTTTGAGTTACTGTATGTACGTTTGCCCAAAGTGATCACATAATCATGCTGACTCGATTGGAAACAGGGGTTTGCCCTTTCCCTTTCCCCCCTCACACACTTTGCCTGGGCAAAGTGTGCAAAAGTAATAAGATTGGTAGGGGCTACCCACGACCAGACTATGACTCTAAAAGTTTGGCGCACCTGCCCCCTCACACACTTTGCCTGGGCAAAGTGTGTCAGCAGGGAGATCAACCTAGTCTCCCCCGAACCAAAGTGACTCGGGGGTGACCTTAACAAAAACAAAGAAAATAAAACAAAAAATAAAAACTAACAACTACTAAAAATTAGGGAGGGTACAATTTAGGAGGTGGAGGCAGGTGTGTACCTGAATCCACAGTAGTCAAAGTATGCGACCATCATCTCCTTCACATCCTCGAACGCCTTCTCGATCTTATCCAACCGCGCCTCGATAGCGCCTTGCCTCTCTGCAATCTCCTCTTTGGCCTTAGCCTCTGCAATCGGATCTCTTGCCTCTGCCTTCACCGCAACTGGTTTCTCCTCCAGGAACTTCACACTGCCATCACTCAAAGGGACTATGTCCTGCATGCGCTTGAAGCACTGGATGTCAAACTTGCCCTCCACCATCATCTCCAACTCTTTGCCCTCCTTGATCAGGTTCATCTTTGCTGCATACACCATCGGGAAGTGGGCCAATGAAAGGCGCTGGAGAGGGCGAGCATGGAGCCACTTCATCTGGGCACAGAGGCATGAACTGAAATGCAGCCTTATGTTCTGGGTCATGCACCACAGTATGCCCAACTCGATCTGAGAGACTGCACTGCTGCTGTCGATCTTACCAAAGAAGTTGATAGCCAGGATCCGGTGGCAGACTCTGAGGGCATGGCTCTTGAATTGGATGGACTTGGTGGTTTGCCCCACGAACTCGCCTCCTTTGCCCAACTCTTTCCAGATCTTCTGCAGCTCCCTCTTTGTGTACTCCGGGAAAGTCCTCAGTGCTTCCTGGTAGGCCTTTGACTTCAGATCCGCAATACCTGCCATATCCAAACACAAATCTAATTCATTACCACCAATAGAAACACCTCGACCAAACAACTCAAACTGTATTCCTATCACTCCCTCGTCTTTGGTCTCTTTGATTCCCAGAGACCCAAAGAACTCTCTCACGACGCCTTCGTTGATTTGCCCAGACCACTCAAGAAACGGCTCCCACCCAATAGCCTGGAAGTAGCTGCGGACCTCCTTCTCCACACCCATCAGTTTGAGCGAGTCGAAGCACACCGTTTTGGGGGCCGCGATTTCGCGCGCCGATGTATCAACCGCCTTTCTCTTCTTTGTGGATGCGCGGGTCCGGCTTTTGGGGGTTTTGTAGGTCACCTCCTCCACATCGTCCTCCTCCATCGGAGTCTTGCCGGCGGCCGTCGATTCCTCCTTCTCTTTCTCGTCGGAGGTGGATCCGGCAGTGGGGGTGGGAGAGACCTTCTTCTTGCCTTTGCCCGCAGCCTTTTTCTGCTTCTTTTTCGGGGGGCTATCAACGGCGGCTTTGCCCTCCTCCTCCTGAGCGGCGGTGGCTAGGGTTTCCAGATCCTTCTCACTGGTGGTTTTGGATTCGTCAATCTCTTTGGCCAGATCGTCGATTGGGGTGTTGTCCGTCTCCGTCGTGGTTGGGCTTGGCAGTATGGTGGCCAGTGGGACGGCGTGAATGGCTTCTTCGGTAGTGGGGGATTTGGGTTTTGCTGGGCTCGATCGCTTTGGAGACACCATCTTCTTCAACTTTGATGCAGCGGTACCTATGGTAAGATCAATTAGGGTTTTGTTAGGAATTTTTCTCAATTTATTTTTCGCTCTAGTAGATACCATAAGGAGAGAGAAAAGAAGGTATATAATGTGTTTTTTGAATTTTGAAAACGAAGGAGTTATTGGCAGTTATCGGGAATCGCGGGATAGGGATAGAGTCGTGATGATGGTGGAACTGCAGAGTCCCGGATGGGACGGTTTTCAGTCCTTGAAAATCGCAACTGCCTAGTTGCGTATCCCTGATTATTCTCATCTTCCTGGTATGCCCAAAGTCTCAGTCTGCCCAAAGTAAACTCCTGCAAAATCAAAAACAAAAATACCCTTCCTCACGGCGTAGTCAAAGTCTCTTGTTACAAGTAGTTTTATTTCTAATCTAAAATAAAGGGAAATAACAAAAATAAACAAACATACCAGGTTGCCTCCTGGCCAGCGCCCTAGTTATAGTCCCGGGCAGGACCCAATTTGCTTGATTACTCAATCAGGGCAAGCTGCCCTTCCAGATTCTCTTGCCCAAAGTAGGGCTTCACTCTATGACCATTCACTTTGAATATATAGTCATCATCCTTTTTGCTTTTCAATTCCACAGATCCATTTGGGCTGACATGGTGAACAAAATAAGGCCCTTCCCATTTTAGAGGACAGTTTGCCCGTACGGAACTGACTCCTGGTTTGGTACAGTAATACTAACTGTCCAGCTTCAATCTTTTTCTTCTTAATCAGTTTGTCATGGGCTCTTTTGGTCCGTTCTTTGTAGTGGGCAGCATGGTCATAGGCCTCAATGCGAAGCTGCTCCAATTAGACCAAGTCAAGTTTACGCTCGTTCCCAGCCAGATCCCAGTTAAAGTTGACCTTGTTCACAGCCCAGTGTGCCTTGTGCTCTATCTCTACGGGCAAATGACAGGCTTTCCCAAATATCATTCGGTAGGGAGATATGCCAAATGGAGTCTTGAATGCAGTGCGGTATGCCCACAGTGCATCATCCAGTTTTCCTGCCCAATCCTTCCCCTCTGGTCTAACTGTCTTCCTCAGAATAGCCTTGATAATCCTGTTAGAGAGTTCTGCTTGGCCGTTTGCCTGGGGGTGATAGGCACAGGTGATTCGATGAGTGACTCCATATTTTCTCAGTAGTCTCTCAATGATATAATTGCAGAAGTGGGTCCCCTGATCACTGATAAGCGCTCTGGGCACACCGAATCGAGTGAAGATATTCCCTTTGAGGAATTCAGCCACAATGCGCGAATCATTGGTGGTGGTGGCCTTTGCCTCGACCCACTTGGAGACATAATCAACTGCTAGGAGTATGTATTCTTTACCTTGTGAATTCGGAAATGGCCCCATGAAGTCTATGCCCCAGACATCAAAGATCTCTACTGGCAGTATGGGCACAGAGGGCATCTCATTGCGCTTGGTCAAGTTGCCTTCCTTCTGACACTCGTCACACCTTTTACAAAGGTCATAGCAGTCTTTGAGCAAAGTGTTCCAATAGAATCCGCAATCTAGAACCTTTCTTGCCGTTCGCCTAGGCCCAAAGTGGCCTCCACAGGGTTGCTTGTGGCAGTGATCCACTATGCCCTGCTGCTCAGACTCAGGAATGCATCTTCTAAGGACTTGGTCTTCACATCTTTTCCACAAATAGGGTTCATCCCAAACGTAGCTCCTTGCCTCGCGTTTCATCTTGTTTTTCTCATAATACGTCATGCCTTCCCTGAAAATCCCTGTAACCATAAAGTTCAAAAGGTCAGCAAACCATGGCTCTTCGCCCAAAGTGGCAATAGAATATAAATGTTCATCGGGGAATGTTTCGGTGATAGGCATATCCTCTTCTTTCTGGAGAATCCTACTGAGGTGATCCGCCACCAGATTTTGGTTCCCAGACTTGTCTCGAATTTCAATGTCAAACTCCTGGAGTAGCAGGATCCATCTAATAAGCCTTGGTTTAGTCTCCTTCTTTGCCATAAGGTACTTCAATGCAGCGTGGTCTGTGTACACTATGGTCTTACTGCCCAGCAGATATGACCTAAACTTCTCGAAGGCAAAGACTATGGCCAACAGCTCCTTTTCGGTCGTGGCATAGTTGCTTTGGGCAGCATTAAGGGTCTTCGAGGCATAGTAGATCACATGCCTTTCTTTCCCTTTAATTTGCCCTAGCACAGCTCCTACTGCATATCCACTTGCATCACACATCAGCTCGAATGGCATGCCCCACTCTGGTGGTTGAATAATAGGTGCTGTGACCAATCTCTCCTTCAAGTGGTTGAAAGCAGCCTTGCAATCCTCATCAAAGTCCCATTCTACATCATTCTGAAGCAGTCTGGTCAAAGGGCGAGCAATTTGGGCAAAGTCTTTCACAAAGCGTCTGTAGAAACCAGCATGCCCTAAGAACCCTCTGACTTGCTTCACATTCCTTGGATATGGTAGCTTCGAAATGACTTCGATTTTTGCTTTATCCACATCTATGCCCTTAGCTGAAATAACATGTCCAAGGACAATTCCCTCTTCGACCATGAAATGGCATTTTTCGTAATTCAGTACGAGGCTCTTCTCCACACACCTTTTGAGCACCATCTCTAAGTGTTCCAGGCAGGAGTCAAAGGAGTTGCCATACACGGTGAAATCGTCCATGAACACTTCAATTCCATTCTCGAGCAAGTCAGCGAAGATACTCATCATGCATCTTTGAAAAGTTCCTGGTGCATTGCAGAGGCCAAAGGGCATCCTTCTGTAGGCAAAGGTACCAAAGGGACAGGTGAAGGTGGTTTTGTCCTGATCCTCTTGAGCAACCCATATCTGCATATACCCTGAGTAGCCATCTAGAAAACAGAAGTGCTTCTTCCCAGCCAATCTCTCTAACATTTCATCAATGAAGGGCAAAGGGAAGTGATCCTTGCGGGTTACCTTGTTCAGCTTGCGGTAGTCAATGCAAACTCTCCACCCAGTTTGTAGTCGTGTGGCAATCTGCTCATTTCTTTCGTTCTCTATGACTTGAACTCCAGACTTCTTTGGTACCACGTGCACTGGGCTAACCCACTTGCTGTCTGACACTGGGTATATTATGCCCACACTGAGAAGTTTTTTTTATCTCTTTGAGCACAACTTCCTTCATTGCTGGATTGAGCTTCCTTTGGGGATCACGTACGGGCATAGAGTCATCTTCCAGAAGAATGTGGTGTTGGCAGATGCTTGGACTTATCCCTCTGATGTCAGCCAAAGTCCACCCTATGGCCTGTTTGTACTGCCCCAGCACATATCTCAACTTTGCCTCCTCTGCCTCTTGCAAATAGGCACTTATGATGACGGGCAAAGTGTCATTATCTCCCAAATATAGATACTTGAGATGCTTGGGCAGTTTTTTCAATTCCAGCATTGGTGGCTTTTCGAGGGAAGGCACCATGATCATTTCTTCAATCTCTATTGGTTTGCCCGGGTTGCCTTTGAAATCCTCCAGAGAGTCTAGCTGCTCAACTGCTTCTTGTAACGCTTCTGGTTCGCCCTCCATATCAAACTCAGTAAGCCCTTGCTGAATGGCTATCTCAGTATGGTCATACTTGCCACATTGGAGTGCCTTTGCCTCCACTGCTTTCTCAATTTGGTCAATGTAGTGGATTTCCTCGGTGTCGGATGGGTGCTTCATGGATTTGTAGAGGTCAAAGGTGACCGTCTCTCCTTCGAATTTGCACGTTAGCCTCCCGGTTTCACAGTCGATGTGGGTCCTAGCTGTTTTGAGGAATGGTCTGCCCAATATCATCACAGGGGCTTTACTTGATCTGCCCATATCGAGTACATAGAAATCAGCAGGAAATATCAACTCTTCCACTTTGACCAGGACATCTTCCAGTATGCCCTCAGGATAAACATTAGATCTATCAGCCAGTTGGATCACAACGCGAGTGGGCTTCAGTTGCCCGATTTCCAGGTCTTCGTACATCGTTTTAGGCATAACGTTAATTGATGCTCCCAGATCGAGCATTGCCTTCTCTACCTTCATATGCCCTATGATGCACGGAATGTAGAACATGCCTGGGTCTCCACACTTTGTAGGTCCAGTCTTTTTAATAACTGCAGAGACATTCTCCCCCACCTCAAACTTCGCATCATCTTTATACTTAACCTTCTTTGTGCAAAGCTCCTTCAAGAACTTAGCACATCTGGGCATAGCGTTCAGTATGGTCAGAAGGGGCATATTGATTTCCACCTTCTTGAACATTTTGAACATCTCTTGAGTTTCTTCCTTCTCACGGTTTTTACTCAGTCTGCCCGGGAAGGGTGGCTTGATTTTCGGTGGTGGAGATTTATCCCTCTTTGCCCTGACTGTCACCTCTTCTTGCTCAATATCTGTCCCAGGGTCTTCCTCAATGACTGGGGGGGTAATCTAACACGGGCTCTTTGCTCGTTTCTGCAGACTTTTCCACTATGGTGAGTGGTTTGCCACTCCTGAGCTGGACGGCATTAACATGAGCATTGTTCACTTCGACTTTTGGGGGCAAAGTACCTCCTTTCTGTTCCAGCTTTGCCACCACTTGAGTAAGATGTGAGACTTGGGCTCCTAGATTTTGGAACTGCCCTCTAGTCTCTTGCTTGAATTTCTCATTCTCTTGGTGGGCTTTGGCATTCTCCTGCTGGAACTTAATATTCTCTTTGACCAAAGTTTCCATCATTTCAGACAAAGTAGGCCCTTTGGTCTGAGCGGGCTGGTGGTACATCCCTGGGCCTTGCTGTTGGTACTGCCCCTGCTGATTGTAGCGTTGGAAATTCTGGTTACCATTATACCCCTCATTGTAGTTGTTGCTATTCCCATACCTATTATCATAGTATGGTTTCCCCCTTCCTTGCCCATTACCGTTACCCTGCCCCATCGCTTTGACCTCTTCGTCATACAGTGAGGGGCATTCATCAGTGGCATGCTCTATGCCCTGGCAGATCTGGCAAGCTTTCACACCTCTCTTTGGCCCAGTGGCCATAGTGTTCATAAATTTTTCCATTGCGCTGCATAGTTTGTCGATTTTTAGATCCGCAGCACTGGTTGTCCCCAAATTGGTCCTGGGCAACTCACTTCCATCGTCTCTGAACTCTTCTGCCATCTCCTTGAAGAGTTTAAATGCCTCCTCAGCACTTTTATTCAGGATGGACCCTCCACTGGCAGCATGTAAGAGGGTTCTCTCGTGCATCCTTAGCCCAGACACAAAGTACTGGATCAAATCGTGATCAGGGATTTGGTGCTGAGGACACTTTGCCAACATCTGCTTAAACCGTGCCCAATAAGCGGGAAACTCTTCGCCTGCCCCCATCCTAATGCTACTGATGTTCCTTCGCATGTGTTGGATCTGGGCGGCAGGGAAGTATTTTTCCAAAAACTTCTGCTGGAGCTGTGCCCAAGTAGTGATTTGTCCTTCGGGCAGAGTGTAGAGCCACTCTCGTGCTCCATCCCCAAGTGAAAAAGGAAAAGCCAGCAGTCGGATGTATTCACTCAAAGGGGGCCCTCCCCTTATGGTTCCGCAGGCTAACTCGAAGTCTTGAAGATGCCTCTGTGGGTCTTCCATGGGCATATCACTGAACTTAGGCAGTATTTGGATGAAATTGTGTTTCATCTCCCAGTTCTCATTGATGGTGGGCAAAGTGATGGCTGATGGTTGGAGATTCAGATTGGCAGGGAACATCATTTCCCTGAGGGTTGCCATTACGACTGGTTCCGGTGAAGGTCTTGGTGGGGTAACTGGTTCACCTCTCCTTGCCCTTCTC
This sequence comes from Euphrasia confusa, assembly GCA_954870475.1. Taxonomy (NCBI): domain Eukaryota; kingdom Viridiplantae; phylum Streptophyta; class Magnoliopsida; order Lamiales; family Orobanchaceae; genus Euphrasia; species Euphrasia confusa. The sequence goes on along the minus strand of OX940957.1, from coordinate 15,920,575 downwards.
GGATTTTCTGCCCTTGGTGATCGGGCAGCTTCTTGGGCGGCACGTGCTAACGCTTTGGCTAGTCTTGTCTCTTTTCGGATTCGTTTCGCGGTCTTTTCGATCTCAGGGTCGTACCAGGGTACAATCTCTTTGCCCGAAGTGGAATCCTGCATAAACAAAACAAGTCAAACTGTTAGCACAGACGACTTACTGTTGGAAATTTGCCTCCCCGGCAACGGCGCCAATTTTGACGACGACGAATGCTTGTCGTTGGAACAAACGCGCCGTCAAAATGAATTTATAATTTAGCCAGTACTTTTATCACTACAAAACGTAGATAGTGGCAAGTACGTGGGGTCGGTCCCACAAGGAGGCAATTACAGTAGGTGATCTCGGCTTTGCCCAAGGGGTTGTCACAAAAAGATTTGATTTTGGGGTGCTGTGGGCACAGCGGTTTTGCAATCGTTTCAACACTTTGACTAACTACGGCTAACCAAACTAACATGCAAATAAATAAAACTAAAAGTAAATAAACCAAACACTCAGATCTAACAGAATACTAAAAAGGGAAAACTGAATTCAAATGGGAAACAAAGCATCCGGGCAGACGACTTCACTTAGGATTATTAGGGCAAACTACCGGTCATCGGCACTAAGGATTTTTACCAGCGGTTTGTCAGCAGTTATGGGGTGTGTAAGACAAAAGTGGTCCTATTGTGTCACACCCAACAGTTGCCCCACCCCTTATCTATCCTTACTGTATAAAGAGAAGGCTAGCTAACACTTTTCCTAATCCCCCTGGATCTGAACAATTCGATAACCTATGCGACCAAACATGGATCTAGTTTGCCCAAACCCGCATTACCCTCTAGACAGACCCGCTCGGCCAATAGCATGCTCGAAACATACGACCGCATCTCCTGCAAGTTCTAGTGCTATGCCCGCAACAATACTACAAGGTACATCTATGCGGTTTGCCAATCACCAGTATCCCGGTTTGTAAAGGTTCACTAGTGGTCGTCCTAGTTTGCCCAAACTCCCCAGAAATAAAACTTAAACAACTTTGCCTCGGGAACAAACGCCCAACCGGTTAGTTCAGCCCCTCCAACCTCGCGGTCTAACTAAACCCTAATTTCACCTTCGATCCGCCCCTGCCCAGATGCACAATTAACTTAGCCGATCATACTGAAAATAAAAGACAAAATAATTAAGGGAAAACGATCTATATTATTCATAGCTTCAAATCGTAAAATCGTTTTTGAAGGAAATCGGAAAACGGAATTAAAAACTAAAGAACATAAAAACATAAAATTGTTTCTCGACCCGAAGGTCGGATCTACTCAAAACAAACAAGAGACTCGGACGAACAGCTCCGATCTCTTCTCCGGCGACTCCTCCGGCGGCGAACGGCGACTGCGGGACCGGCGGCTCTTCCGACTTCTCGGTGCGTAATATGTTGTGTGTCTTTGCTGCCCACCGCGCCCCATCTTTAATAGGCTCGAATTTGAATTTTGAATTCCCGGCTGTTGCTCCTCCCTAAAGAATAGGGGTCAGCGGTCAATGATTTGGGGATAAGTCAAATCCCCCCGAATCCAGGGATTCTGGTGCGCTGACTCGTTGCCCACAGGGAATCTTCTGTCTTCAGCTGTTCTCTGCCCAAACCGGAATTCTGCAGGTATTTCTTCTCCTCCACAGGTGGTCGGACCAGGCACGGTACTTGGTACTTCTGGCTCTTCTGCTTCGTGACCTTACCCATTTGCCCGATGTGGTCAAACTGTTGCTTGTCACTACCGCTCCAGAACTTTGCCCAAAGAAGGGGATTTCCTTGCCTCTTTTGCCCAGTGCGCCACCTGTTACCTGCATCACCACACACTCTGCCCAAACACCTAATTGTGCCCTCCCAGACACGTAAACGACTCAAACTGACTCGATAAAGGGTGTAAAAGTGCTCTAAGATGAGCAAATAAAATGGCTCATCAGCGATTTATCTTGTATTATTATTATTTCGATTCCTACCTATGACCCGAGCCTACTTCGATTGCAATCTTATTCCGATTCTTGTTCTTCTTTGTCAAAGTATGCGGATTTTCTTGTGATGTTATTGATGTACATATTCTCGATGTGTTTGATGAGTGAAACCATTTCATATTTTTCGAGAGATACACTTGGAGAGTTTGGCGAGTTTGAGTGACATGTTTTCATATTTCTTATTTCTCTCGTTCTTGACAAGTGGTTGGTTTGTGATTTGTAAGTGAGTTCAAAGTACGTAATTTGTGCAAACATGTTGTTGGATGATTTTACCTTGCTCGGGACTAGCAAGGACTTGAGCGTGGGGGGGGGGGGGGGGGTGATTTTAGTCGTGTGTGTGCGTTTTTTCGGTTATGTTTTTGTGTTGTTTGATAGTCGAGTTGAGTTGTGTCATGTCGTTTTAGCTTTATTTCTTGTTTTGTTGTGATTTGATCTCACAGGGGTGTGTTGGAGGTTTGTGAGTTTATTTTGTAGGTCAGTTGTCGAGAAAAGTCGAGAAATCGAGCATAGGCTGGAAAAGCAAAAACGGCGGGCGCAGAATACATTTCGGCGGTCGCAGAAACAAAAACGGCGGTCGCCGGAGCAGAAGTGACGACCGCCAAATGGGGTAAAAAGCGTGCAGATTCCCAGCCATGACTTTGGGCAAAACGGCGCTCGCCAAAATCAAAACGGCGGTCGCCGAAATCCTTTTGGCGAGCGCGGAAATGTAAACGGCGGTCGCCGTTTTGGAGAGGTTACATGGCGGTTCTACAGCCATGCTGTGATGCACTTAGGCGAGGAAAGGAAGAGAAAAACACATCTTTCGCCTGGGAATTTGGGGGAGAATACGGAGAAGTCAAATTCGGAGCCGACAACTTCGAAGATCGACAACAAATTCACGAGCCATTTTAATTACCGTAATCGTAGTTAATATTTCTAGTTCTAAAAACTTCTACTTGATTATCTTATATGTATTGATCTCTTTTGCAAAACTTTGAATGCTTATGAATGATTATCTAGATGAACTTGGTTTTCTTAATTAAAGATTGTTTTAAGCTTTTCCTTTGTGTAATCCTCTTAATTAATTTCTTGTTTATTTTCGAGTGCATACTTAAATTGATTATGAGTTTAATGTTAATTTTCGTTATTCGTTCTTTGTTGAAGATGATGAACTAAACTTTTGGCTCGGATGATAATATGAAGGACAAGGTTGAATATTTGTAGGATTCGGAAGACCGTATATAAACGACATAGTCTTGAACTCGTAACCCGACCGGGAGCGAGATTTCAAGTGAATTAAACGTTTTCAAACGAGTTAAGCAACCCGACCGGGAACTTGACTTTCGTGTGTCGATTATATAAAGTTGATAAAGAGGAATACAAATTACGAACTAAGTTTAGATTATTATCGTCCGAGTGCTTTTCTTAAATTGTTAATTTCAAGATTTCTATTTTAATCGAGAACCCCAAAATGATTTTAGGATTTAGATTAATGATTTACGTATCTACATCTTTACTTGCACTTAAATTTCACTCTTTCGTTTCCTTGGATTGATACCGAGTCAACTACAATCGACCTCGGATTTTGACGAGAGACGCACACAAAAACGTCTAATCAGCTTAAACATGCAATCAACATCATAACCTTTACCGACATGAGCTCCGTTCTTGGTGATGGTATACTGGTCAGATCCAAAAGTTTGCACAACTCCAACTTTGTTGAGAAGATAGCCAGATAGCAGATTCTTTCTCATTCCAGGAGTGTGTAGCACATTCTTCAAGGTTAGTGTTTTTCCAAAAGTGAACACTAGATCGACATCACCAGAACCTAACACGTTCGTGGTATGAGAATCTCCCAACAACACTTTCTTATCTTCTGTTTCAGAGTAATTCATAAACAGGGATCTATCATAGCACACATGTCGTGCTGCACCAGAATCAATCCACCACCCATCAGAATCACCAATCATATTAACCTCAGCAATCATTGCCACGAGAGGTTCTTCCAGCATATTTGCTTTGGGAGCATTTCCTGTACGTTACCGTTTAGGGAAACGACAATTTCTGGCTAGATGTCCAGGCTTACCACAACTGTAACACTCAAATTTGTCTCCATTGTTCACATTCTACCTCGTAGGAGGCTCTGAGGAAGAACTTTGATTCTGGTGTTGCTTTTGTCCTCCATAATTTTTCCGATTCTGATTTGGCTTCATTGACTTCTTTTGGGGCTTCAAGGTTGCGTGAGTGCTCTGATTTTTCTTGACGTTGGAGAGCATCATCACTTCTTCATTCTGATCTTGCTTCTTGTGTTCATCTTCAATGCGGATGTGTAGAATCAGACTCTCCATGGAAAGCTCCTTTGATTTGTGTCGCAATGAGTTCTTGTAATCTTTCCAGGAAGGGGGCAGCTTGTCTATCACCACCGACACTTGAAACGGCTCACAGATCAGCATTCCTTCCACCGTAATCTCGTGGGCTATTTTCTGCAATTCATGAACTTGAGAAATAATTGGCTTGTCATCCACCATCTGATATCTGAGGTAGCGGCTCACATCATAATTTTTAGAACCTGCTTCTTTAGTATCATATTTTTTCTGTAACGCATCACAAACTTCTTTAGCAGTGTTTTGTGATGAATAATAATCATACAATTCATCATGCAAACCATTTAAAATAAAATTCCTGCAAAGGAAATCATTTTCGACCCAATCTTCAATAGCTCATGTTGACTCTTTGGTTGGAGGATCCACCACAGCAGGTTTGATAGAATTGGTTTGTTTTTCACACTTCTTTGTGTGAAGATAGAAAAACATCTAATTCTGCCACCTCTTGAAATTTGCACCCGTGAACTTGGATGGCTTGTTGTTGTCGCTTGCTTCGTACTCCATGACAGATGAAATCGTCTTAAAATTGTTGAAATATTACCTGTAAAATCAGAAAAAAATAGTAACACAATAAACACGAAATAAGGCTGAGTCGCGGACTAGGTCGCTTTCTTTAAGACGTTTCGCGGCTCTGCCTGAAAGTGCTTTGCAGTAGATAGCAGCGTCGTCCCCAGGATAAAACAGCCCTCTTTCAATCGAACTTAGCACTCAGATCGATCGATTCACACAAACTATTTCTGCTCAAGTATCTTTCTCTCTTTTTTCAAGTATTTTCTTCTTTTTTTAAGTATTTTATGAAATAACAAAGTTTGATTTTTATAGGATTTCAAAAGATATAACGTCTTTGTAATAATTGCTGCATAAATAAAAAGACGTTATGATTTTCTAATAATGACAGCCGTTACAAAAAAGGGGCGGACCCAGCTTTCGAAGTGAGGGTGAGCCAACCAGCGGCCAATATTCTATTGATTTTTTTTGTAATAAAATATAACAAAATAACGAATTTATACATATAAATTTCAATATTTTCAGTATTTTACACTCTAACATGATTTTTTAATGTTAATATATATATATATATATATAACAGAAAATAAATTTAAATATTTTTTAAATTTTAGTATATATTTTTATTGATAATATAAGAAATACATTTAAATAGTTTTTAGTAACGAGTAATAAAAAATTTTAAAATGATTTTTATTTGGTAAAACATGATAAAATTGTTTTATAATATAATAATATTTTTTTAGTTTGTTAGTTTTAGGCTATGTTTTTTTTACTGAAACTAACCGAACTGAACTGAATAGATATGAACTGAACTGAATGGACCTGAACTGAACTGAACTGAAATTAAGTTTAAAATAAGAAACTTTAAATAATGAAAAACTAAAATTAGTATTTTTAAAATTTCAATATTTTGTATATTATAAACAATTTTATTAAATTTCTTATTTTTTTATGAAGTTAAAAAAATTAAAAATGATTTAGATTCTATAACTTTTATGGTTTATCGATAAATTCAAATAAATTGTTCATGTGAATACTCAAACAAAGTATACGTATTTACGACACTATTTTTTTTGTTAGAAGTTTCGATATTACACAAAATTACTATATAATTTACATAACAATTACAAATAATAAATAATACAAAATAAATAATAATATAAGATTATTATAGCACATTGTTTCTTTAATTTTGATGCAAAATTTATTTTATGTTGTAGGTAAATACTATTTGGTAGACTCTGGATATCTTAATACTATTGGATATTTGTCTCCTATTTGCGATCCCAACATCAGATATCATATTCCGGAATATAAGCATGGACCACCTAGAGGAATTTCAAAATATTTCAATTACCGACATTCTTCATTAAGAATGAAAGTTGAATGTGTTTTTGGTCAGTTGAAAAAAAGGTGGAAGGTGTTGAAAATTATGGCTCAAATATCACAAAAGTATCAAATGTCAATTATTGTTTCTTGCACACTTTATAATTTCATACGAATGCACGAGAGTGGTATTCCAATTGTACATCATGATGTTGCCAGTGGGAGAACAGATACAAACTTGGATGACAAAAATCGAATGAAGCTCATGTCTAAGGTAAGGATGGATATAGCCCAAGCTATTTGGAAAGATAACAACAACGAAGAGCATGAAGATGGAGTACAACAAAATGATAAGGAGGTAGATCATATGAAAGTAGATTGAACGATTATTTAAATTTTGTATTTTTTGTGATTTTTTTCAATATTACAAACATTTAATATTTATTGACATTAATTTTTATTATTATTATTATTATTTTATTATTATTATTATTATTATTATTATTTTTTTTTTTGTTGTTGTTGTTATTATTATTATTATTATTATTATTATTAAAAATCGAATTGAAACTGAAACTGAACTGAACGGAACGAAACTGAATAGAACTGAACTGAAATGAACTGAAATTAAGTCCAAAAGAACAGGGTCTTAGTTTAAATTATTTTTTATTCATTTTTGAGTTAATTATTGTAGTTACAACTTACAAACATGAAAATTATACTAATTTGAAAAAAATGAAAGAAATTTCAGTTTATACAATGATAAAATTGATTTAATTGAATTGAGAAAAAATCATTTAAAGACAATTATTTGTGAAAAAATTAATTAATTTTAAGGTTATTTTCTTAAGTATACTTAATTTATTTTAATATATATTCACTAATCATAATAAAAATTATATTTATACATAATATATACATGAGTGAATATATAATTTAAAAACTAACGACGGAGTACAATTTTTTTACTAGTACACACGTTCATATTAATATATTTATATAATATTCTACAGGTCCCACCACTAAAATATGTGTTAGATTTATTTTTTCATACAAGTAAATTAATTAGTATTATTCTTTTGTAAATAAACATATACCGCGATATACATGAGTACTATTCAATATTTTTTTATTATTTTTTTCAGGGTGGGCCTAGGCCCACCTGGTCCTTGACTGGGTCCGCGCCCGCCTGGTTACAAACTTCAAACTTTGAATTTGATTTTTTCAAAAAAATAAATATTAAATAAATAATATAATAAATTTTTATATATATATATATATATATATATATATATATATATATATATATATATAATATTTTTTCCAACAGTAACAGTGACTAACTTTGTTTGTTTTCATATGTTTCAGCTTCAGTCTCTGCATGCACATGCTTTTGTAGTTCTTCCTTTTCGAGAACTTCGTTTTCTCGATTCCAAATTGGTTGAATATCTTACATTATTTCACTTGCCATCTTGTTCATGTGCGGTTCTTCAATACTCACCGATAAGGTAAGAAAAATAAAACATTAGTACACCAAGAAAAAATAGGTAGCTAGTTATATCACTTCATAAGAATCTAATTTACATTGTTATAAAGAAGATAATGATTTGCGTATTTCAATGTTACCTTTCTCAACTTCACTCCTTGCATTCTCATCCTCTGCACCCTTCATCGTTTGTCCCTTTCTGACAGTTTCATCCAAATCTGATTCCAGTTTGTGAATCGTCATATTTTGCGATGCTACAGTCTCTTTCAATACCACTATCTCCCCTCTGACCTCTTGCACTTCCAGGTTCAACTTTGAAGTGATTGCTAACAGCTTTTCTATGGCCATGCCCTGCTCATGCAATTTTTTTTCAAGGGAAGCACTCGTGATAACTTCAGTGATTTCTGATCTTAGTCCGGAAGTTGGCTGATTTTCCATTCGCTGCACACTTTCATCCTTCTCCTCGTTGTCTTCATCACTGCAATCAGAGATATCTTCCTTCTTGTTTCTGAAATGCTTCTGAAGAGTGACAATTCTCAAAATATGATTATTTTAACATAAGATAAAACGGTTTGACAAATACTATAAATCAACCATATATATTCAAATACGGCTCACTTACTGATAAGTCTTTGAAACTGTTTTTTTTCAACCACATTTTCAGTGTTTTCAGGTCCCATTTCCTTATGAGGTGCGTTTCTTCTTCTGCCCCCTGTATGGGTGCTACAACGTTGGTCTTCATGCAGAACCAATACTAGAAAAATCTTACAATCTTAGTATACAAAAATGAAATATGACATAAAATCTGCAAGAAGTATAGATTGCAGCTTACCAAGATGAGAATCGTACATCCTCCTGTGTTCTTCGATACACGATTGTATTTCTTGTAGCAAGCCAGGGATCTTTTCAGGGATATTTCCACCTCTTTTGCCCATGCATAAGTAGAAATCTCATCCAAGTCGTCAACGGCCCTCACCATGTTAATGGGCAAAGAGCCCGTACCATTGGGGAATAGAAGTTTGATGAATATATCAAGAATGATCAATTTGGCTAGCCTCTCGTCTCTGTTTTTTTGATCAATCAAATTGTCCGGCTGCTGCTTCAGCTCATATAGTATTGCATTCGTCACATCCTTCTTTTTTATCTGGGTAACTACTCCAAAAGCTTCCTTTATGAAATCTGACATTGGGCCCGTTTTCATCCCAACTACATCTCCTTCGCAGTTCAAGCCAAGTATCTGTGATATGTGTGAGGTTTTGAGCTTGAACTTTTTGTTTGCAAAGACGAACACGTCATTCTCATGATCATAGGCCTCTAACAGCATGCCCAATTGATTGTTCGACTTTTCCCAATGGATTAGATTATCTCTGAGAGCTACAAATAGTCTTGCAAACGGAGTTTGTGCAATTATGTCCTGGGCACCCAAAGGTATGGCATCGTTGTATGCAATAAAATTTGGCATAGTGCACCTGAATTGGAGTGTCTGGCAAATGAAAATAAATTAAATAAAACGTTCAAGAATTGATAAATAGATTCATTCAAAGATATACATCAGAACTGTCTTTGATATTATTATATTTCTTTGACAAGTACTCTGAAACTATGAATGAACTTAAGGAGAAAAAAAATTACTTACTCGATTTGCAATATACTTCTTCTTAATGTTTGTCTTGCCCTTTGTGTTTATCTTGCGTTTGACAGTCTCAAAATCACTGTCACTTGCAACATTTTCCTCGGTTATCTGTAAGATAGACGAAAAGTTAATATGTACTATATTTAGTGATAATAAGATTGATATGATTAATTAACATAAAGTGTTATAAATACCTTCGCCTTTTTGGATCTTGTAGACTGGCTAGGTGTAGAGATACCTTTCTCCCGCCTCTCTCTTTTTTGAGATCTGATCGTCTTGTCCTTTATATTTATTTTTGTACCTTTCTTAGAAACCTGCATATCTCGAACTTAGTACAGTGCAAGTATTTTAGTTCATTCAATGTTAATGATGATTTACCATCTTATCTCTCCTTTTCTCAGCTGGTGTGGTTTCTTCAAATTCGTTATCGAGTTTTCTTTTTGCTGACCTAGTCTTAATTTTGTCATCATTATCAATGATATTCCCAGCAGCAGCAGGAGAAGATTCGTGAGAAGATGAGAGCAACTGCATGCCACCTATATGTGCACCTGCATTTATAGGTTTAGTGAAACGGACAAAGCCCACCAAGATGGAATACAATACAATATCAGACAACCAGAAACCAAATTACTTCGATAATGGAACATGTTTCATTCTCGGACCATGATGAAAAATGATAATCAATTGGTGCTCAGGTAATACAGAAATTCAGTTGCTACAATGGAAAATGGGAGTTGATGCATGATTCCTTCCAAATGAAAAGGCATTTAAAAATAGTGGTATAGTATTACTTTTGTGGAAATGAAGGACTAAGATGCATTAAAATTTTGTTCAACAAACGAAACCCCAAACGTATATGTATAAAACACACACACACTGATAGAAACAGAAATCCCCAAAATCAACGGAAAACTCCGTTGCCCAAAGCCAACATGCTATTCTTAATATTATTCTTGAATGAGTGAATTAAACTCTAAGTAAGGACTTATATAGAGTCCTGATAAAATAGAAAACCCTAATAAAAGAGAAACAAAATAAAAATCTAAATAATAAAAGGAAATAAAATATTAATTAATTTAAACTCGCTAGCCCACAAATAGTGGGCTCAAGCCCGTTTCCGCTCCATATCACACACTCACATAGATATTAAAAACCAATTAGATCATGGCTTCAATTGGTAGTTCTAAGTTCTAACAAAGCAAAAAGATCTTGCTAAAGTTCAAACTAGTGTTCAATAACAAAATACATTGAACTTATTGATTCATAATAACCAAATGCAGTACCAAAGATACATACACATATCATTATTTTATTAATAAAAAGGACCACGGTCACAAAAAGGAGCATTTCATACCTGAACCCAGAGGCTCTTTTGGTTCATTGCTTTGATCTTGAGGAGATTTGTGACCTGGTTGTTTACCAGGAGAAAGTGCACTATCAATACCCTCTCTTTTCCGAGGCTTAACCGAGTTTCTGGCAACTGTGGCCATGCATTGTACGCGTTAGTAATATGTATGGTAAACAGTAGATACAAGTCTTCTTGATCACATGTTACACAATAAGTGACAATAATTACCATAAAACACATCTTCCGTAATAAGTTTATTTCCACTACAAAATACTGATTTTTTAAAGCAAATAAGAGAGAAAATCAACGATAAATAAATAAACAGTTATATTTAACACATTTCGCTTCACATAATTAATTCATCTTACCTTTCTTTGATGATCCATTGTCACTGCTTCCATTTGAACACACTTCAGCGTCAACGTTTCTTAAACTATTTTCATTTTCGACCCTAAGCCCTTGAGAATCTAAATTCAATCCCACCTTATTGACTCTTTTAGTATCCAAGCACATACTTTTCTCCCGATAAACTTCTATCAACAGCTCACTCTCAATGTTTTTGTTTTCCAGCTCTTTAATCTTATCGTTCAGCTCGGAAATTGAATTGTTCTTTTCATTTGTCATCTTTAAGATCTCCGTGAAAATGCTATCACGCGCTTCTTCTGCTAATATGACCCGCTCGGTCAACACCCTTTTTTCTTCATTCAACCGAGCAACCACCTCTACCAGCTCCTGACATTTTCTTTGACTCTTTCCCAGCTTCTCCGTGTGAGGATTCCTTTTGAAATTCTCAATCTCCTTTTCAAAGTTATCCTCGAGCTCCATTAATACATCCTGGAACTCGTTAAAATCGCGCTCGCGAAACGAGTACTTGATGCGATTAATAAGTTCGGTAATGGGCAAGCTTGCGGAAGTCACTATATCGTCAGAATCTAACGAACCCATTAATCCTTACACCCAAGACAACAAAATGATTTCTAGTGTTAAGACTTGGCAGACATATAAAATTCAACAAAAAAAAAACATGAACAAATAGTAAAGACACAATCTTTAAGCGAAATTACAGTGTACAGATGCCCAACAACTGTAATTACTGTTATAAAATAAAGAAGTAACAAAAAAACGAAAAACCCACTCCAGTTTAAACACCCACAAATAATCCCATGAGAGGAAGAAGATAACAAGAGAAAAAACGGAGGGTTTTGCATTTTGGGAGGAATGTCCCCCGAAATTCTCTACTTTTTTATGACCTTTTCCCCCCCCACATAATTTAATTTGGCCTTGTTTCTACACAATATACAGTATTGGTAAATAAAGGGGTTACCTCTAATCTAAAATTTTAGCAGATAATTCTTCGCACAGGGACTGTAGAACAACAAGAAGAAGAAACGTAAGTGGCGGGCTTTTCGGGATTCTATGAATGTGAAAGGTTTAAACCATGATTTGCAGAAATGGTATTTGTTCTTGAACTTTTGGAGTGTATGAAAGGTGGCGCTGGCAACATCATAAGCCATAGCAAGGTTTAATAAAGTGGGTTTATTACGTTTTGCAACCTCGAGGGATTTTTTAGTTTCCGAATTTGGTACACGCACCTCATGTACGCGGTTAATAGGGTTTTTTTGGTAATAAAAAACACATCACATTGGCTGAATAATTATTTAACCCTCCGTCAATTTCATGCAATTTTTTTTAATTTTTAGTTAAATTAAAACATAAACAAAATACGGGTTCTATAAATTGGAAGAGGGATTTCACCCCATTCCATGAACCCTAATTTCAGCTCCTATCGCGCCTGCCAATCGACTAAGAAAAGAAATGGTCGAATTTTGTCGGTGTGGAAAGACAGTGGTGAGTCGCACATCTTGAAGTGATTTGAACCCAAGCAGGAGGTATAAAACATGCAATCAATTTCGAGTAAGTGATTTAATTTCTTCATTTCTACTGGTAATTTCTTCATCTTGGAGTGATTGGTGTAAACCCCAATTTCTGTAAATAAATCATGATTTCTGTAAAAACCCTAATTTATGTAAAACCTCAATTTCTGAAACCCTAATTTTTGTAAAACCCTTAATTTATGTAAAACCCCAAATTCTATTAAACCCTATTTTTTGTAAAAAAAAAACCCTAATTTTTGTAAAACCCCAATTTTTTGTAAAACCTTAATTTACTCAATTTCTCATTTTCTTGTTGTTTTCAAATTTGTAATTTGATGAAATTGCAGAATGGAGGGTGTGAGTACTTTCTTTGGGTTGACCCTCCCGCATGTGAAAGATGTCATCAATTTATTCCTGGCCTTCTTAGAAACATCAATTCAAAGGTTGAAAATTGGAGATGCAGAAGAAAAAAATTGAAGAATTGGAGCAGTTGATGAAAAAAAGGATTTTGAGGCTGACTATTGTTCTTGTAGCTATCATTGTCCTTCTCTTCAGTTTAATTAACTAAGTTTATGACTATTAAAGTGTTGTGTATGTGTAATGGATTTTGGTGTTCTAATTGATTCTGTAAAGTGTGTAATAGCATGTAATGGATTCTGTTTTGTGCAATGCAATGGATTTTGTGTTATGTTTCCGTGATGTGAATGACTGGGATTCCGAGAAAACACAAGGTTCATGAAAAAAAAAATCCCAATTAATCTCTTAACAACTGAAAGGGCTTAAATAGCTGCTTCATAACTGAAACAACTAAACATTGCAACCATATCAAACAAACAACTAAACAGTTCAAACTAAAGGACTTGTTCATTACATAACAAAATACTTAAGTTCAAAGATGTTCCTACATCACAAAGGACATGTCACAAAATACATAAGAGGTGAACTGGTTCACTTGAATTTTGAAATTACGTCTTCAGCGTAGGATACCAATTTTTCGTGAAATTGGTCTTAAACTCGAACGTCAGCAGCTTCAGTCGATCAATCTCACAAAGTGAAGATAAAGTTTATGAAGACAAAGTTTATGTAATATATTTCATTTCATTGAAAACAAAACGAAACTATTACAAGGAGTAAGGTAGGCAAAGTGATTACAAGAAGTTTCCCGAGTGTCGCAACACTCCCACTTACTAGTAACCTAGCACTAGTGCACCTAGAGTTAAATCTCCTAACTCTAATCTTGGCGTACAGCGCAAACACACTACACAGACTCTCAGCTCTAAGCTGAAGGATGCGATTCTAAAAATCAGATTTCGTTCTCTCAAAATCGTCAATTGATGGCACGGAAATCCATGGGTATATATAGGCAGCCCGCACATGTGAGATGTTGACTTGGCACATTCTCATTGTCACATGCTTGGCTGATGTCACTTCTCCATGGATGACATCACTTTGAAGAACTTGGATTCTTGAATCTTGGAATCTTGAATCTTCGATTATTGAATCTTTGAATCTTGAATCTTCAATTTCTTCAAATTCAATTTCATACTTCAATTTATATTCTTGACTCCATCGATCTCAAATCTTCATCTTCAATTTCTTGTGATAAACTCTAAGTGTTGAAGCTTCGGATTTTCATCGTCTTCATGGTCGTCGATATCATTGAGGTTGAAATACAAAACACGCCGAATCCAAAACATGAGTCGCCATTCGTCGTTCGCCGGTTTCAAGGACGGGAGTCGCCAGTCGCCGGTCTCATGTCAACTAGGACACGAGTTGCCGTTCGCCGTTCTGATGCAGGGGATTCGTCAGTCGCCGGGTTTGTTTGATTCGCCAGTCGTCGGATATGTTGAATTCGCCAGTCGCTAGATTTGGGGCAAGGAGTCGCCAGTCACCGGGTTAGTGGACAAGAGTCGCCAGTCGTCGGGTTCGTGGACAAGAGTCGCCAGTCGCTGGTTCCATGCCATAGAGTCGCCAGTCGCTGGTTCCATGCCATAGAGTCGCCAGTCGCTGGTTCCATGCCATAGAGTCGCCAGTCGCCGTTCGCCGGTTTTGTTGCAAGTCTTCAAAATCGGCGACTCCAGCTATTTGCAACTGGATCTTAACCTACAACCCTGAAACCAAAACAACAAACCAAATACGAAATATGTTGTCGCCAAAATCAACATTTACAAATTTCCTTTTTGGAGCACTTGAAAACATAGGTCTGATATCACTTGAATTTCTAAGTGTATTCAATGATCCACCTAGCCACTTCAGAAGTTCAGGATGTGATAATGGTATATGAGCTGCTGCAACAGGTTGAGATGATGAGGGCCTATCAGCATCAACAAGAGGGGCATATTGTGGAATAGAAGGTTGAGAAGCAGCCACTTTCTTCACAGTTTTTTGTGCCACTTTCTTAACAGTCAACTTTTTTCTTGGACTGGCCCTAGGAGCATCTGTCACAGTGGCAACATCCTTTTTCCTTGGACTCCTCCTCAATGGAACTTGAGGTTTAGTAGATACTTGTTGTGCAGCTGGATTTGGAGCATGATTTGGAGCTGAAGTGCTTGACTTTTCATGCCCTTGGCTCTGTGACATCTTTTCCTGCTTGGCCTAACAACAAAACAAATCAGTTCATAAAAAAAGTCAAATGAAATATAGTTACAACAGTTATGATAATCACCTGATTCAGTGGACATCCTCTTGAGTTGTTTCCTGTTTTCTTGCATCTGTGACAAGTGGCATTCACAATAACCCTTCTCAACTTTCCAACTTTGGCAGTACCCTTTATCTCCCCATGCTCCAATTTTATCTTGTGCTTCTTGGGCCTACATGGCATAATTTGGATTTGAGGAGGAATCAGAGTCAACCTTTGATCAGGTGGATGTTGGTATATGTTCTTCGATCCTACGTGTGCAATCGATAAAATCATAAGGTCGTCTATGGATGTTAAATGATTATTCGATAATATTAATTGTTGGGAACAATATAATATTGATCGATAAAATCATACCTACAGGGTCACACACGAGCTCGATATTGATATACATTGCTTGATAAATATATTGATTTAGAATCAATATTTACGTGGATTTAATACACATGCATGATATGCATGGCTTGCATGGATGCATGTCACATAGTGTGACATGGCATGCCACATAGTGTGACATGGCATGCCACACAAGCAAGTGGGACCACATACAATATTGCATAGTGGCATGTGTATGTGGCATGACCTTTCACCTCTTTTGTAACCCCTTTTGCATGTTAATGGTGCATATTTATGCACATTAAGATGGAGGTTACAAAGAGGTTTAATGGTGTGAATAATGAGGTGTTTATATAGATGAAAATCTAATTTTTATCACACACAAGAGATAGCCACGAAATTCCACACAAATAGAGAGAAAAGAGGTGATCTTGGAGATCCATTCTCAAGCAAGCAAAGGTGTTCATTATCCGGGTTCGTGTGCAACACGTAGAGGCTGGGCCATTTGTGCGGCTTCAACATCCAGACGATCCAAATGAGTGACGAGGTCATTCACAAAGAGAGCTTCAAGTTGCTGATCCATTAAGGTGGTTCAATCGACTCAACACCACCTTAACCAACATCAACGAATCAATTCTTTATCAAATGTAAGAACTCGTTGAAACTTATATATATATATATATATATATATATATATATATATATATATATATATATATATATATATATTGGATGTGTATATATATATGTGTCTATACATATATTGTGTGTACTAGATCAAGCATGATAGATTTATATGCTTTACACGCTTCCGCACACACGGTATATCGATCGGATCGGTATATCGTAACCATCAATTGGTATCAGAGCCTAGGGCTCGTGCACACTTTTGTGTTGGACACAATATGTTTAAAATCAACATAATTGGCTTAATAGTTTTATGTGATTATGTGATTATGTGTTTAGATATAAGGCTGGCCACCGTTAGTTGTCGGGTGAATGAAATTGTCGTTTTTTACGTACGATTGGCCATAGTTTTGGAGGGCTGCGTCCCTTGGAATCATTTGTAATAGATAGGTTTTCTATTTCAATATGTATTGTTAAATGTGTAAGCAATGTATTGAATCCTTGGATCGACATTGGATATCGGCTCTCCGGTGAAAACGAGAAGAAACAAAGCAAAACGAAGCAAAACGGGCGAAACTGAGGCTGCTGGAGCCAAACGGCGGGCGCCGTTGGTGCTCCGGCGGGCGCCGTTTTGATTCGGCGGACGCCGTTTCGGAAACGGCGACCGCCGAAAGGCTGATTTTAGGTAAGCCAGTTCTATACCCTGTTGGCGACCGCCGTTTTGGAAACGGCGACCGCCAGTGGTGTTCGGCGACCGCCGTTGGTGAAACGGCGGGCGCTGTTTGATGGAGTTATATTCTAAATGTCTAGTTTAGTGACAATATGGAACTCCTTATCTGTGTTTTATTATCTATTATCAAACAGTTTGCATTTTGTCTATCATATACTTTATGCTATAGTCCTAGATATATACGTTGTAGACAGTATGGCGTGAGGAGACACGCGGAAGATCATACTGTCGGTTACTCGTATACTATCGAACAGTAGCTCACGACTTAGATGGACAGGGAAAATCCATCGGTACGTCGTAGTGTGACTGGTAGATAGTCGGTCTTGACTATCATGTTACACCCGTACACTTGGTGTATTGAGAAGGACCACGGGAGGGCGTTCGATTTATACTAATCGCATTAATCGAACTAGACCTCAGATATTACGGATATACGAATTCCTAATCCCTATATAATTATAGGTGCGTGTGTCCAATTCTCGGTTCTTTAATCTGCCAGTGAGTGAGACTAATTGATTAATCGATATTCTCGGTAAATTGGGAATCAGAAATGTACACACGACATGCTATAGATTATAGACAAGAAACCGTGTCCCGTTTATCGGGTTGATGATGTCCCCGAGATGAGCTCATAAAGTTTATCATGTAAACCCTGCAGGTGGATTTGTTCCACATGATAATAAGGATGAGTGGTACTAGTCTCGGATAATAAGAAACGAATTAATTTAATTATTAGTAATAAAATTAATTCGTGGACATACGATATCTTAAACACGGGGAAAGTCGTATATGTAATTTCGGCGGAATTATTATTGTTGAAATAATATTAAATTAATTTCGGGAATTCAATTATAATTTTATGGTGGAATTAATTACAATTAAAATTGAATTTAATTAAAGGTTTTCTTTTAAGGACACCGGTTTAATTAAATTGCAATTTAGCCCGGGATTTATTTACCTAAGGGGTCCCTAGTGTAACTCTATAACCCCCCCCCCCCCCCCTTGCCTCTCTTAAACCTACACTTCGCCGCTTTTTATTTTTGCTGAGAAAATTAAAAGTTTTAACGCAATAATTTTTTCTCTGTAAAAATAAAATAGTTAGCGCTAATATTTTTCTCTCAGAGAGAAAAAGAATATTACGCCGGTAGATCAAGAGAGTGCAGAAAAGGAAGAACCCAACGGATCGTTGCCCACACAACGATTGGAGTCGGGGAAGAGGCATACACTAGCAATCGCTAAGGTCTCAACAATTCGACCGATAAGGTATGAGATTGGATCTTTTATTCTGGAATTCATTCGATCTCAATTTTTCGTTAATCATACATTGAACGAAGATCGGGTTCCGGATATCGTGGATCGTGTTCCTCGATTACTGGGGGTTCTAGGACCTCCGGATCGGTAGTCGGAAGAGGAAAAACGACCCGGAAACGAGCCCAGAGCAGCAAGGTCGCGTTGCTGTTCTGGGACGAACAGCGCCCGCTGGAGGGCAAACAGCGGTCGTTGTTTGCAGCTCCTCCAGCGACCGCTGGTCTGCGAGCAGCGACCGCTGCTCGAGGCAGATCAGCCCCCGTTTCGCGCGGTTGTCCTTCGGGGCGATGGCTGGGCGTGAATCGGGACACGGGCTGTCACGTGAACGGAGTTACGCACCTGGAGGTCGACTGGGAGCGTTCGGATGTTCGAGCGATCGAACGAACGCATCCCGGATAGTCGATTTCCAACAATTGGTATCACAGCCGGTTTTGTACGTTCTTTGTATGTTTGCGAGAATTGGTTTTCAGGTTCGAACCCGATTATTATGGTCATGTGATTGTACTGTATGTGTTGTGGTTTGATTAAACTGTCGAGGTTGTCGAGATCTTTGTTTTTTGATTCGTTGCTTGAATGTAATAGATAAAACGACGGGTTGAGTCATTTAGGTTTTATTTATCGTTTTCGTTAAATCCGGATGTATAGGATCGATCACCCTGTATAGGATCGATGCCGGAAGTAGTATGTTTTACATTTGTAATGTTCCTGCTACTTGGTGGATCGAGAGAAGATCGAAGGCCGGACGAATGAGGGTCGAGAAGTCGAACCCGCAGCTGGCTGTGCACGGACAGCGCCCGCTGGAGCTGGGGCAGCGCCCGCTGCCCAGAGCTTCTCCAGCGAGCGCTGGATATAGGGCAGCGCCCGCTGCCCTAGGCTTGGCAGCGATGCCGCGGGGGTTCGACGGACACCACGGGACGCTCGTCGAGGTCTGGGACGATACTCTAGTGGGAGGAGTTCGTCTCTTGGCACTTAGACGAGTCGGTGGTGGATCGAGACCGAGACGAGCAACGAGACGAAGATCCGAGAAGACGTGCATCGAAGATATTTAAAGGCCATAATAATCGGGGCCACGTTAAATGCTTTTTGTGTGTTTACGTGCTTTTTATTTTGCTTTACTTATATGTGCATGTTATCCCTTTCGTAAAATACTAAGTGGGAGAGGGATTGGAAACAATCCCGCGGTCTCCATTCTTTGTTTTGATAGTGATGTGTGTCACTTACGAGTTGTCTTTAGTGTCATCCTCCCTATCGGATAAAGTCGACACACGGATATCACTGGATCAAAATTCGAATTCAATTCCATTTATAGAATTGAACAATTAAGTTTCTCAAAGCAATGCCTAATCTGTCTTTCAAAGACTAATTTCAACTCGACTCATTCTCACCCCGGGGAGTGGAATGGAGCCAAAGCGCTTGGTTATGTCGATGACACATATTAGAGACTTTCGAGTCATTTGATGACTAGAACGATTGTGTGATTGGCTCCCTCACTTTGTGAGAGATAGGGCTCAATTGCATGATTGATCGCTGGTTAGAAACTTCGAGTTTCACTTACGAGATATCAAGCTTTGATTAATAAAATTGTGAAATTTATTAAATGGAATGCAATTAACAAAGTTGTTTGTTTAGTAAACGTCCACACTATCGTGGCTTACTAGATGAAAACAGAACTTTGGGTTAATTGAGGCTCGACAGTTATAGGAAGTCGTAAAGGGACCGCATATCAACGTAAACGTCCACACTAACGTGGCTTGCGGTGGATATGTATTTCCCGAGCGGTTAACTTAGTACTGAGAAATGGTATACATTTAGGTACGCTTTACAGTATCCTCCCCATCGGAGTCACTGCTGTAATGATGTACGACCGAAGTAAAAGTCCAATTATAAAATCGTTTGGACTAGTATACGTCCACATGAACGTGGCATGCTAGTCTGATGGGATTTTAGGATTGATTGGTAAATTTAATGATATTAATCAAGGGAGTTAATATCGAATTAAATTTGACGGTTTGATTTGTCTTTTTTATAGATATGGCACTCAACCCACTGTCTGTGATACTAAAAGAGAACAAACTCACTGGTCCAAACTATATTGATTGGAAGCGAAACTTGGACATTGTCCTGACTGCTGAGGAGTACAAATATGTACTCCATGAGATTTGTCCTGATGAACCTACTGATACCTCCACTCCTGAGGAAATGGAAGCTCATCGGATGTGGGTCAAGGCTGATCAGATGGCGCGGTGCTACATTTTGGCTTCTATGTCAAATGTGCTGCAACATCAGCATGAAGCCATGGCCACTGCCTATGATATGATGCTTAACCTCAGGGAGATGTTTGGTAATCAGGACAGGGCAGCCATGCAAGATGCTATGAGGCAACTCATGACGGCCACCATGTCCGAAGGAACGACCGTGAGGGATCACGTTCTTAGGATGATAGGCTATCTGAATGAGATAGAGATTATGGGAGGATCAATCGATGGGGAAACCCAGATCGATATAGTGCTCCAGTCTCTGCCTAAGAGTTTTGAGCAGTTCCGCCTGAACTATAACATGAACAAGAGGTTATATTCGTTGGCGGAACTCCTGACTGAACTCCAGGCGGCAGAGGGAATCTTTAAGAAACCTCAGGCACTTGTGGCTATGAAATCGACCCTTCCTGGCCCTCCGGGGACTAAGAGGAAGAAGAATCAAGGACGGAAACCCAGTGGACCCAGAAATGGTGGACCACGGAATGGAGTGAACAAGCCCAAGGGCAAGTGTTTCCGTTGCAAGCAGTCTGGACAATGGAAGTCTAATTGTCCTCTCAGACAAGGAGGTATGAGATTTTCCTTAGTCACTGAAACATGTTTAGCGGTGTTATCCACCGGTACCTGGTGTGTGGATACGGGAGCACTGATCATGTCTGCAATTCTTTGCAGGGGTTCCAGGAAACCCGGCGGCTTAGAGAGGGAGAGATCACCATCTACATGGGCAACGCTACGAAAGTGGCGGTGGTTGCAGTGGGAGATGTTAATTTATCTTTTAATAATAATGTTTTAGTATTGAATAATTGTCTTTATGTACCGAATTTTAGAAAGAACCTGGTTTCGGTTTCTAAATTGGTTTTGAATGGATATTCTGTTTCTTTTGATAGTTCTGTTATTGTCAAAAAGAATGGTGATTATATTTTTTCTGGTACATTGATAGGCAACTTATATATACTGAATCCTGATTATTCCACGATGCAACGAGTAGAGTCTTTTAACACATCTAGTACCAATAAGAGAAAGGAGCCTTCTAGGATGAATCAAAAGTACTTATGGCATCTTAGGCTAGGTCATATTAACTTGGGCAGGATTCAAAGGTTGATAACTGATGGAATACTCAGTGATGTGAAAGATGAGGACTTTCCAACCTGCGAATCATGCCTGGAAGGAAAAATGACCAAGCGACCCTTTAGTGATAAAGGGTATAGATCCAAGGAAGTACTGGAATTGATTCACTCTGATTTGTGCGGGCCTTTATCTGTCCAAGCGAGAGGAAGTTATGAATATTTTGTAACTTTTGCTGGAAATCGATATCCCGGGCTATTAAAATTTATGCGGAACCAATAGCCCGACCGAAATCCTTCATCGCCGGAGATTGGATCCCCGACTCATCCGCAGGAGTCCGACCTTTGGAGACTACGCGCCCGAAGACACGCAGCCCGCCCCCAGCCGATTTTCTCCCGCGAGTCGGATCCACGAACGCGAACACCAACGAACCGGGCTCGACGAGAGTAACACCGCCGCGGGATGAACCCGCGGCTAGAAACCCTAGCCGAACCCCGCTAGGGTTCGCGATCGCCGTGCATGGCGATCGCCGGGGATGCACGGCATCCCCGCGGGGCTGATCCGATCAGCACCCGCCGGCGGTGAGTCCGGCGACTCACCGCCACCACCTCACGGGGTGGAGGGCCCCCAGTCGCGGCACCAGCCCGCGGCTGCCCTCCGCGATCGACTTCGGTCGATCGCCCGCTCCGGCTTCAGCCGGAGCTTCCCCGTGCGCACGCCGCCGTCCAGGGAGGTCGGGGAGGCCATCTGCCGTGGCTCCAGCCCACGGCGGCTTCCCCAGCGATCGACCCTTGGTCGATCGCGTGCCCCGGCGTCCAGCCGGGGCTGCTCCTTGGCGCGGTTACCGGCGGTCGAAACCCTAGGTTTCGGCCGCCCCCTTTCGATCTTCGCCGGGGATCTCGAATCCCCGTCCCCGAAGTTCGTACGTTCATCCGGATCGTGTGTTCATGTATACGCTACAATTAATTCACACGAAATCATAAAAGAGGGTTTATGATTTTACCTTCGATTCGTTGTGCGGAGAAACGAAATCAAGCACCTTTGATGACCTTGCGATCTTCCCACGTATTCCTTGCACTCCGTTCGAACGTCGTGTGGGCGACGATCTATCGAACTCCTATGGATCTTCCTCACTCTCAAGACTTTACGATTGGCGTAGGTCAATTAATTGTGTTATGAAAAGTGAAGACCATGTAGTGCTTATATAGGCTACGTAGGGGATCATAAGGAGAATAAATATTGGGCTTCTAAATATTGAAGATTAAATTGGGTCCAACCCAAATCCATTAATCCTTATCAATATTAAATTTTATTTATTTTCCACTATATAAATAAAATTGCACTCCCAATATTATTCCATATTATATCAAATAATATTTCTCCGGTAGTATTATATATTCCGTGTATTTAAGATATAAATATCCATGAATAAATTTATTTATTGCTCAATAAATATTATTCATCTCTTATATCCGAGACTAGTACCATTCAACCTTAATTATTATGCGGATTAAATCCACCTGCAGGGTTTACATAATAATTCCTTATGAACTCATCTCGGGGATATTATCAACCCTTACGGGATACACTTTCCCGTCAAGTATTCACGGCATGCCATATATAAAATATAGTGACCCAACTTAACCGGTAATTAACCCAATAATCAAACCGGTTAATTCCTTTGGTAAATCAAAGTCACTTATATTAAATATACACACCCGCAATAATATCGGGGATTAAGAATAAAATACACTGAGACTCAAATCGATTATCGCCGGCAATCCTAATCGATGAATCTCAAGCTGATCCGCCCAATACACCAAGTGTACAAGTGTGATAAAATAATTAAGATAAATTATTTTCTCTCTCACACAACGACTATACCGATGGATTAGTTCGTGTCCATCTAGGTCGTGAGCAACTGTTCGATTAAATACGAGTAACCGATAGTATGATCTTCTGTGTGCCCATGCAACACCATACTAACTACAACGTATAAAATCCAGAACTATATTTTGCATATTTAATTAAATGCAAATAATTGTTTATTAATTAAATAGGTTAAATGCTATGACAGGGAGTTTACCGATACTTAAATCTAGACATTAAGTACACAACTCCAACAATCTCCCACTTGTACTAAGGTCTAGTCATTTCCTCCAAACTCCCGACTCCCATACTCATCACGTGCTTAAGTTATACTTCCCAGAAGTATCATGTGAATGAGCAATCTAGGTTGCCGCTCTGAAGTTATCTTGGTGACTACTGCGTCGTCTCTCTGACGATGATTCGTATCAGGTGGTACTTGCTCTATGTGTTATCATCATCTTTTGAACTTATGACTTCTTCCAGTTTACCATGCACCGCTATGTACATAGCCTTTGGTGAACCAAGAGTCATATCCAAGTTCAGAGGTCATTCCGGAACCTAACCAAAACTTCCGCTGCCTCTGAGGCTGCTATTCGGTTTCTTAGGTTCCACCTCTTCTAAAAGTGAACACATAGCCTGATATCGACTTACACTGGTCCTTTCTCTGATTTTTTATCTGAGAAAGCGTAATCTAAGAAGATTTCGTATTGCCAGTAATCCTGTACTTCCAAGTACTTTTACAGCATTCGAATATTTCTTATCCAGATTACTTTGATATCCTCCCACTACGCTAACCGCATAGTTGATATCAGGTTCTTGTTTTATAACACCGCACTTACAAAGCTCTCCACACTCGAAGTGTAGGTAACTGCTTTGTCTATATCCATCTCCTTCATGTGTTCGAGACACATACCTTTAGACAGATGTATTCCGCTCTAGTAAGGCAATAACCTTTCTCAGAATTGTGCATGTTTAAAACAAACCATAATCGTATAAGATATCTAAAGAGAAATACAAGTGTTCTTATCTAGAGATCGAAAGATTTCTAAGAACATTGATCCAACTTCATCTTAATCTTATATCTCGATTTACTTAGACAACCTCTATTTTATGTCTAACAACACTTTTACATTGTTGCCAACGATAAAGTGTTATCTACACAAAACTCCGAGAAACACCACCTTGTTTCCATTACGTTTCTAATATACCTTTTATTGTCTATGCCTTTTGATGAATCCATATAATGGACTATCTCATCAATTCGCAAGTTCCACAATTTCCAGCTTTGTGATAATCCATAAATGGATTCACTAAGCTTGTACCTCTAAATGGTCTTGCCTCTTAACAATATCATTGCTTTCCAAGTAGGCACATTTAGATTAGTACTGCCCCCTATGCAGAACTAGGGATCGATTTCATGTCTACTAGATCCAGAGTTTAAAACTCTTCCAGTCTTATGAACATCTCCGGTTGATTAACAACCTCCCACTGCAATGGCGTTCCGGTGTATAACAGTAATAACATTAGGTGCAGTTAGTGGTGTACTACTACTCGGTTAGGCTGGTTCTCAGTCTACTATTTTCTCTTTATTAGGTACTTTGTCAATTAGGGCATTGTAGTTCATCCAATAGTCTTCCTCTAAGAACCGGGCGAAGACACCCTTCTGGTTCGTAGTACTATTGAACATACAATTACTTGTTCTTCTAGAATATTCTACAATTACATTGAAAGTGTCATTGTATCCAGAAATATCCATAGAACATAGGTAGTTCCGAATAAACTTGTTCTTTTACTATTAGAATCCCATTCCTTATTCCTGACACACCATGTCTACACATCAGTGTATGGTGCAGTCGTTTGAGACTTAATCTCAACTTTTGATTTATGCTATGTGTTATTTAGATAGGTGATAGCCTCCGCGAACAAGTCGCAGGCTTTCAATGGATATACTTTGAGGGTTCCCCATAATGGTTTTTATGGCACAACAAGTAGTCTAATCCATTTTCGAGTATTCTTGAAAGAATGACTCGTACTTTCTCCAATCACACATATTAATCATCAATCATTTTCTATACTTGTCCGAATTCCATCCTTTACCCAGAAAGGTTGATTTAGTTGTATCACCTTTCAAGATCGATTCTTAGGTCGGGAGGTCCATTCCTCCAACTATAACTGATCAAATCAATTTCGACCTTCTGAATCCCTTTTGAATAGATACTACCAAGTTCAAGAATTCACAAGTATAATGATCGATAAAGAAATACATCCAATAAGTAAAATAGGATATAACGGTTTGTTGCATCGTGGTAGACTAAGGATTCATATATTGCTATCTAATGTACCATAATAGATATCGCCATTATTTCTTGTCTAAATCATCAAGTGATTAAAGAAATAAAATATCCATTAATAATAGAAATCCAGAACGAAAGTTCTTTCTAAAATAAAAGGTACAAAGCAATAAACTTGAAATGAAATCCTATAACTATCAAACAGATAGATAAATGTCTTCCACTGCAACCGCTGCTTCCTCAACAGCTTTGCCCATGTGGACTCGAACTTTTCTTCTCTAAGTCGCTGGGTTTTCTGGAACCCCTGCATTTAGAATGCACATACCGTCAGTGGTTCCATATCTACACACCAGAACTCTGGTAGATAATACCGCTGACTATGTTTTACGACTAAAGAAAAAATCTGTACCTTTGAGAGGACAAGATGTAGACCCCCAGTACTCAGACTGCTTTCCTTGGGGATGTTTGCCAGAAGGCTTCTTTATCCCTCCCCTTGGTCCAAGTCCCTTAGGACCACCGGACCCCCTTATCTTCTTCTCCTTTCCCTTGCCTTTAGGTTCGAAACCTTTGGCTTTGGCTATAAGAGCTTGCGATTGTTTCAACTCGTCTAAAAGATCCATCATCTCAAAAACATGATCAAGTGTTTCATCGAAGTAACAGATCTTTATGAGTATCCTCATCGCCTCTTTTCTAGCGTTCTCATCATGTCCAAACAGCAACTTGAGTTTGAGCATGACATCATGATCAGCGGCTAATGCACGAGCACTACCCCACTTTTCAAAGTCAAAAATCTCCTCCTCAGTTGAGTTAATGGTGAGTCCAGGAGGACAAGTTTCACTGAGTACATCTTTGTACTCTTTTGCAGTCTGAGCAATGTCTAACTCTTCTTTCCATTCAATACAGTATGGAACCAGTGCGTTAATTTCCTCAAGTATCAACAAAAATGGATTCATAGTAATTCTCTAAACCTATAAGCACATTTAAACAAACAATTAATTTAATATCCGACGTTATCTCCCCAGAACAACATCATTAAATTACTAATCACATCTAAAATCCCATCAGGTAAGGCAAGCCACGTGGTGTGGACGTTTACCCACCCAAATGATTTAGCAATTAGATTTTCTTTGGTCATACATCGCTTATAGCGGAACCTCGTGGGGAGGAATACTACAAGGCGTATCTAAGTGTAAACCATTACTCAGCACCAAAGTGAATTACTTGGAATCACTACATCACCGCAAGCCACGTGGTGTGGACGTTTACGATAACTTCACAACTCTTCATAATTACTTACAACTGTCTACATCAATTAATCCAAAGTCCGTCAGCATAGCAAGCCACGTGGTGTGGACGTTTACTACACTAAGAGACTTTTATAATTGACTCCCAATTACTTGATCCATTTAATCTCGTAAATCAAGACGTGGAGAATCATAAGTGAAACTCGAAGTTTCTAACCAGTGATTCGCCATGCGAGCGACCCTATCTCTCATAAATGAGGGAGCCGAGCAGACAAGCGACCCATCTATCAAAGAATGGCACGGAAGTCTCTAATTTGTGTCCTCTACATGACCAAGTGGCTCTGGCTCCATTCCACTCCCCGGGGTGAGAATGAGTCGACTTGAAGTCAGTTTCAGAAAGACAAATTAGGCATTGTTTGATAAATTTGATCAATGTTTCTTGTAAAAGGAATTACAAGAATTCTCCTCCAATGACACATCTATACGAACTTCAAAAGTTCATAAGAGTCACCAAGAGAACAGTAATGGAGACCATGGGAATGTTTCCATCCCCTCTCCCACTTAGCTTTTTATAATAAAGGGATACGCTATCTAATGCATAATTAAACACATAAGCATGCATGAAAGCAATAAATCACATAGCACATAGTCAAAAATAATGCTAGAGAAATTATTTTTCCCGACTATCATGGCTTTATCTTCATATGCATCTTCTAGTCTTCAGTCTTCGTTTCTTGAATGCTCCATGTGACGAGAATATTAATCTCTAATATTTAAATCTATTTATTTTCAATTAATCCAAAAGTTACTTAATTCGAAAATTAAGTCAATCGAATATATCAAAAATAAAATTAAATATTATTAATACTTTTATTTATTTATTTTCCTATCTAGTTCTATTAAAACTCTAGAATAATCTATCCAAATAAAATTTGGAATACTCTAGAAGTTATCTATAATAGAACAAGGAAAAATAGATTAGGACTTACTACTTTCCAAATTTATTTTTATTCCTAATCCATGAATATTCCCATGAGTAGGAATAATCAAATAGGAAAAATAAATTTAGTACTAAATTAATTAAATTTCTAATCTATGAATATTTCCATGAAGGAAATAAATCAATAGAAAATAAAATTAATTTAAATTAATTCTTTTCCTAATCCATGAGAGTTTCCAAAAGGAAAGTACTCAAATAGGAAAAATCCGAATTAATTGGGAAAGTGGATCTTGGCAGGAATAGCATGAGATTGGGAGATCCCACGCCATCCCCACCGTCGACCTCCACCGCCCGGGACCACCACCACTACCGCCCCTAGTCCACGCGCCACCACCACCGGTGGCCGGCGTGGCTAGAAGCCCTAGCGGGCAGCCCCCGGGATGGGTCGATCGATCCTCATGGGGATCGATCATGGGGATGATCGACCCCCCCGGTTTTTCGTCCTCTTCGTCTTCGTCACACGTCTTCGTCTTCCGGCGATCGTCTCAACATCGAACCAACGTAATCAAAATTACAAAATTTAAATTACAATTATCCGGTATCGATTCTATACATGAAATCGACCCTATACATTTTCCGGAAAATAAAGAACGTAATAATAAATCCTAAATTCGGTCAACCCCCGAATTTTTACTATTACAAACATTCATCCACACAAAACGAATCTCGACATGTCCGAGAGTTTAATAATCATGATAATTAATTAATAAACAATAATTAATTAAATCCAACCATGATAGCCGGAGATCCTGCAAGGTAGAACAATAATCGAGCATATACATGAACACGAAACCAAATGCTCTGATACCATTTGCTGGAAATCGATATCCCGGGCTATTAAAATTTATGCGGAACCAATAGCCCGACCGAAATCCTTCATCGCCGGAGATTGGATCCCCGACTCATCCGCAGGAGTCCGACCTTTGGAGACTACGCGCCCGAAGACACGCAGCCCGCCCCCAGCCGATTTTCTCCCGCGAGTCGGATCCACGAACGCGAACACCAACGAACCGGGCTCGACGAGAGTAACACCGCCGCGGGATGAACCCGCGGCTAGAAACCCTAGCCGAACCCCGCTAGGGTTCGCGATCGCCGTGCATGGCGATCGCCGGGGATGCACGGCATCCCCGCGGGGCTGATCCGATCAGCACCCGCCGGCGGTGAGTCCGGCGACTCACCGCCACCACCTCACGGGGTGGAGGGCCCCCAGTCGCGGCACCAGCCCGCGGCTGCCCTCCGCGATCGACTTCGGTCGATCGCCCGCTCCGGCTTCAGCCGGAGCTTCCCCGTGCGCACGCCGCCGTCCAGGGAGGTCGGGGAGGCCATCTGCCGTGGCTCCAGCCCACGGCGGCTTCCCCAGCGATCGACCCTTGGTCGATCGCGTGCCCCGGCGTCCAGCCGGGGCTGCTCCTTGGCGCGGTTACCGGCGGTCGAAACCCTAGGTTTCGGCCGCCCCCTTTCGATCTTCGCCGGGGATCTCGAATCCCCGTCCCCGAAGTTCGTACGTTCATCCGGATCGTGTGTTCATGTATACGCTACAATTAATTCACACGAAATCATAAAAGAGGGTTTATGATTTTACCTTCGATTCGTTGTGCGGAGAAACGAAATCAAGCACCTTTGATGACCTTGCGATCTTCCCACGTATTCCTTGCACTCCGTTCGAACGTCGTGTGGGCGACGATCTATCGAACTCTTATGGATCTTCCTCACTCTCAAGACTTTATGATTGGCGTAGGTCAATTAATTGTGTTATGAAAAGTGAAGACCATGTAGTGCTTATATAGGCTACGTAGGGGATCATAAGGAGAATAAATATTGGGCTTCTAAATATTGAAGATTAAATTGGGTCCAACCCAAATCCATTAATCCTTATCAATATTAAATTTTATTTATTTTCCACTATATAAATAAAATTGCACTCCCAATATTATTCCATATTATATCAAATAATATTTCTCCGGTAGTATTATATATTCCGTGTATTTAAGATATAAATATCCATGAATAAATTTATTTATTGCTCAATAAATATTATTCATCTCTTATATCCGAGACTAGTACCATTCAACCTTAATTATTATGCGGATTAAATCCACCTGCAGGGTTTACATAATAATTCCTTATGAACTCATCTCGGGGATATTATCAACCCTTACGGGATACACTTTCCCGTCAAGTATTCACGGCATGCCATATATAAAATATAGTGACCCAACTTAACCGGTAATTAACCCAATAATCAAACCGGTTAATTCCTTTGGTAAATCAAAGTCACTTATATTAAATATACACACCCGCAATAATATCGGGGATTAAGAATAAAATACACTGAGACTCAAATCGATTATCGCCGGCAATCCTAATCGATGAATCTCAAGCTGATCCGCCCAATACACCAAGTGTACAAGTGTGATAAAATAATTAAGATAAATTATTTTCTCTCTCACACAACGACTATACCGATGGATTAGTTCGTGTCCATCTAGGTCGTGAGCAACTGTTCGATTAAATACGAGTAACCGATAGTATGATCTTCTGTGTGCCCATGCAACACCATACTAACTACAACGTATAAAATCCAGAACTATATTTTGCATATTTAATTAAATGCAAATAATTGTTTATTAATTAAATAGGTTAAATGCTATGACAGGGAGTTTACCGATACTTAAATCTAGACATTAAGTACACAACTCCAACAACTTTCACTGATGATTACTCAAGGTATGGTTTTATATACCTGATGCGCCGCAAAAGCGAGTGCTTTGACAAGTTCAAGGAGTACAAAGCTCTTGTGGAGAACCTTCATGGTAAAACCATAAAGACTCTACGATCTGATCGTGGAGGAGAGTACCTCTCGGGAGAGTTTAAGGGGTACTTATTAGAGAATGGGATTGACTCCCAGATGACTGGACCATACACGCCCCAGCAGAATGGTGTAGCAGAAAGAAGGAATAGGACTCTTATGGAAATGGTAAGATCTATGATGAGTTACTCAGACCTACCAGTTTCGTTCTGGGGATATGCCTTGGAAAAATCGGCGTATATCCTGAACTTAGTTCCTTCTAAATCAGTCCCTAAGACGCCCTCGGAATTGTGGACCGAGCGTAAGCCAAACTTGAAACACATTCGGATCTGGGGTTGTCCAGCACATGTGGTGAAGCATGGGGCTGATAAGTTGGAGTCACGTTCAGATATTCGGTTGTTTATAGGATATCCTAGAGGAACAAAAGGTGGTCTATTTTATTGTCCTAAGGACCAGAAGATCGTTGTTAGCACCAACGCTCGGTTCTTGGAAGAGGATTATATAATGGACCACAAGCCCAAGAGTGAGATAATACTTAACGAACTGAGAGGGGACGATCAAGGCTTAGATCCAACCCAACCGGGTGATACGCCACTACAGTCTGGACCTGTTGTTACTGAGGTTACACCGGAGCGTCGTCGTAGTGGGAGGGTTGTTCGACAACCAGACAGGTTCATGTTTATAGGTGAGTCTTCAGACTTGTTACCTGGAGAACATGAAGCCGATCCCTGGACCTACGACGAGGCGCTTAAAGATCAAGATGCTCAGTTTTGGCAAAAGGCGTTGAAATCTGAGATTGAATCTATGGATTCAAATCAGGTCTGGAATCTTGTAGCACCGCCCAAAGGTCTAAAAGCCATTGGTTGCAAGTGGGTGTACAAGTGAAAAAGAGGGTCTGACGGGAAGGTGGAAACCTTCAAGTCTAGGCTTGTTGCGAAAGGGTATACTCAGAAAGAAGGGATCGATTACGAGGAAACCTTTTCGCCGGTAGCTATGCTAAAGTCAATCCGGATTCTTTTGTGATGGAGTTGTATTCTAAATGTCTAGTTTAGTGCAAATACGGAACTCCTTATCTATACCTTAATTCGAGATATGATTCAAGCATGATTGTATTTAATGCAATAGTCCTTGATGTATACGTTGTAGACAGTATGGCGTGAGGAGACACGCGGAAGATCATACTGTCGGTTACTCGTATACTATCGAACAGTAGCTCACGACTTAGATGGACAGGGACATTCCATCGGTACGTCGTAGTGTGACTGGTAGATAGTCGGTCTTGACTATCATGTTACACTCGTACACTTGGTGTATTGAGCAGGACCACGGGAGGGCGTTCGATTTATACTAATCGCAGTAATCGAACTAGACCTCAGATATTACGGATATACGAATTCCTAATCCCTATATAATTATAGGTGCGTGTGTCCAGTTCTCGGTTCTTTGACTTACTAGTGAGTGAGACTAATTGATTAGTCAATATTCTCGGTAAATTGGGAATCGGAATTGTACACACGGCATGCTATAGATTATAGACAGGAAACCGTGTCCCATTTATTGGGTTGATGATGTCCCCGAGATGAGCTCATAAAGTTTATCATGTAAACCCTGCAGGTGGATTCGTTCCACATGATAATAAGGATGAGTGGTACTAGTCTCGGATAACAAGAAACGAGTTAATTTAATTATTAGTAATTAAAGTTAATTCGTGGACATACGATATCTTAAACACGGGGAAAGTCGTATATGTAATTCGGCGGAATTATTATTGTTGAAATAATATAAATTAATTATTGGGAATTCAATTATAATTTTATAGTGGAATTAATTATAATTAAAATTTTGGAATTAAATTAAGGTTTGCCTTTTAGGACGCCGAGTTAATTAAATTGCAATTTAGCCTAATAATTAATTTCCATAAGGTCCTTGGTGTAGCTCTATAAATATCTCACCCTCTCTTTCTCTAAACCTAAGAAACGCCGCTATTTTATTTTTGCGGAGAAAAATAAATTGTTGCGCAATTATTTTTCTGTAAAAATAAATAGATTAGCGCTGTTATTATTTTCTGGAGAAATTAATTGCTAGCGCAATTATATTTCTGAGACAGAAGATCAAAACCTACGCCGCTATAATTAATTCTGCAGAGAAAATAAAAAGCTTGCGCAATTAATTTTCATCTGCTTAATTAATTCAGATTAGCGCAGTAATAATTCTGTAGAAATAATTTTGCTTGCGCAAATATATTTCTGAGACAGAGGATATTATTCCTACGGTGGGTTCAAGAGAGAAAGGAGAAGAGGAAGGTTCAGCGGATCGTTGCCCACTCAACGGCTGAACGTCGGGGATAGAGACATACACCGGAAGGCTTCTGTTGGAGTGGTATACTTAATGTCTAGATTTGAGTATTGTGAACTCCTTGTACACTTTCATTTACCTATTAAATACGAACATTCATTTGCTTTTAATTATTGTTAATTAAATTTATGCAAATTATAGTCCTGGATTTTATACGTTGTAGTTAGTATGGTGTGCGACGTCACACAGAAGATCATACTATCGGTTACTCGTATTTAATCGAACAGATGCTCACGACCTAGATGGACACGGACCAATCCATCGGTATAGTCGTTGTGTGAGAGAGAAAATAATTTGTCTTAATTATTTTATCACACTTGTACACTTGGTGTATTGAGCGGATCGATTGAGACTCATCAATTAGGATTACTCGGCGATAATTGATTTGAGACTCAGTGTATTTTATTCTTAATCCCCGATATTGTTGCGGGTGTGTATATTCAATATAAGTGACTTTGATTTACCAAAGGAATTAACCGATTTAATTATTGGGTTAATTACCGGTTAAGTTGGGTCACTATATTTTATATACGGCATGCCGTGAATGATTGACCGGACAATGTATTCGCGACGGGCAGCAGCGGGGCTGGGGTTCGTTCGACCCCACGGACGACTCAACGAGGCTCGAGACGAGGCTCCAGTGGGAGGAGTTCGTCTCCTGACCCTCGAGCGAGTCGGTGGTGGACCGAGATCGAGACGAGCAACGAAATGAAGTTCCAAGAGACGTGCATTGGAGAATACTTAAGGCCATAATAATCGGGGGCCACGTTAATTGCTTTTTATGTGATTTACGTGCCTTTTATTATGCTTAATTATTTTATGCATGTTATCCCTCAATCGTAAAATACTAAGTGGGAGAGGGATTGGAAACAATCCCGCGGTCTCCATTCTCTGTTTTGAATGTGATGTGTATTGACTTACGAGTTGGCTTTAGTGTCATCCTCCCTATCGGATAAAGTCGATACACGGATATCACTGGATCAAAATTCGAAATTAATTCCACTTATAGAATTTAATAATTATATTTTTCAAAAGCAATGCCTAATTTGTTTTTCAAAGACTAAGTTCAACTCGACTCATTCTCACCCCGGGGAGTGGAATGGAGCCAAAGCGCTTGCTTATGTCGATGACACAGATTAGAGACATTCGAGTCATTCGATGACTAGATCGATTGTCTGGTTGGCTCCCTCACCTAGTGAGAGATAGGGCTCAATTGCATGATTGATCGCTGGTTAGAAACTTCGAGTTTCACTTACGAGATATCAAGCTTTGAATAATAAAATTGTGAAATTTAATAAATGTAAGAGTCAATTAACAAAGTTGTTTGTTTTAGTAAACGTCCACACTATCGTGGCTTGCTAAATGGAAACGGTACTTTGGGTTAATTGAGACTCTATGACATTTAAATAAATGGGATTCAATTAATAAAGTTGTTTGTTTTAGTAAACGTCCACACTAACGTGGCTTGCTAGATGGGAACGGAACTTTAAGATTAATTGAGGCTCGACAGTTATAGAAAGTCGTGGAGGACCGCATGTCAACGTAAACGTCCACAAGAACGTGGCTTGCGGTGGGCATGTAGTTCCCGAGCGGTGGACTTAGTACTGAGAAATGGTATACACTTAGGTACGCTTTATAGTATCCTCCCCATCGGAGTCACTGCTATAATGATGTACGACCGAAGTAAAAATCCAATTATAAAATCGTTTGAATTAGTATACGTCCACAAGAACGTGGCATGCTAGTCTGATGGGATTTTGGAAATGATTGGTAGTTTAATGATATTATTTGATGGAAATGATATCGAATTAAACTCATTGTTTGTTTTATATGGTATTATTCCCATTAAAAGTCAACAAACTCACTGAACCTGTTTGTATGGATTAAAGAAGAAACTTGGACATTGTCCTAACTGCAGAGAGTGCAAATATGTACTCCAAGTCAATTGACCTGCTAAACCAAATGATGCTTCCACTACTGAGGAAAGGAAGCTCATGAAAATGGATCAAGGCTCTGAGATGACGCGGAGCTACATTATGGCTTTCATGTCAAAATGTGCTGCGACATCGGGATCAAGCCATGACTATTACCTATGATATGATGCTTAACCTCAAGAAGTTTTTTTGGGTATCAGGACAGGACAGCCGGGCAAAATGCAATGAGGCAACTCATTACGGCCATCGCATCCGAAGGAACGCCCGTGGGGAATCACGTTCTTAGGATGATGTGCTATATGAATGAGATAGAGATTCTAGGATCAGTTATCGATGGGGTAACCCAAGTCGATATTGTGCTCCAGTCTCTGCCGAGAAGTTTTGAGCAGTTCCGCCTGAAAAATAACATGAATAAGGGGTCTTACTCATTGGCGGAACTCCTGATTGAACTTCAAGAGGCTGAGGGAATCTTTAAGGGCTCTCAAGCACTTGTGGTTGAGAAATTGGCTCTTCCTAGGCCTCCGGGCGGCAAAAGGAAGAAGAAGCAAATACGGAAACCCAGTGGGCCTAATATATCTGGACCACAAAATGGGACAAGCAAGCCCAAGGGGCAAGTGCTTCCGTTGTAAGCAGTCTGGATACTGGTAGTTTTAATTTTCTTCTAAAGCAACAAGAAGTTGACTCTTCCTTAGTCACCGAAACATGTTTAGTGGTAGTATCTGCCAGTACCTGGTGTGTGGATACGGGAACCACTTATCATGTCTGCACCTAAATGCAGGGGTTCCAGGAAACCCGGAGACTTAGAAAGGAAGAAGTCATAACCTACATGGGCAATACTGTTAAGGTAACAGCCGTTGCAGTGGGAGATGTTAAATGGTTTTAACGGTAGGATTTTAGTTCTAATAAATTGTCTTTATGTGCCGGCATTTAGAAAGAATTTTCATTTCGGATTTCTAAATTGGCTTAGAATGGATATTCCGTTTCTTTGGATGGTTTCATACCTATCAGAGTAGGAAACGGGGATATTATCTATTCTGGTACATTGATAGACAATTTAATACTAAATCCATATTCTTCCACGATGCAACACACCGGAGCAAATAACACATTGTCGAACCCCAATAAGAGTAAAGATCCTTCTAGGATGAATCAAATGTACTTATGGCATCTTAGGATAGATCATTTTAACTTGAGTACGATTCAAAGGGTGAAAGCTGATGGACTACTCAGCTAGGTTGAAGGAAAGGACTTTCCAACCTTCGAATCATACTTGGAAGTTTTAATGACCGAGCAACCCTTTACGGTTAAAGGGAAAAGATCCAAGAAAGTACTAGAGTTGATTCGCTCTGATGTATGTGAACCTCTTTAAGAAGTTCAAGGCATACTAATCAGAAAATGGGATTGACTCCCAATTGACTACACCATTCATGCCTCGGCAAAATGATGTGTCATAAAGAAGGAATAGGACTCTTATAGATATGGGAAAGTAGACAATGAGTTATTCGGAATTACCTAATTCGGTTTTGGGATATGCCTTGGAAATAGCGGCGTTTATCCTGTACTTGATTCCTTTGGAAACTTGTACAAGATATTCGGCTGTTTATAGGATACCCTAAGAAAACGAATTGAGATATGTAATATAGTCCAAAGGACCAGATGTTCGTTGATTGCATCAACGTTTGGTTCTTAGACATGGACTATATATATGCAAGATCACAAGCCCAAGAGTAGAGTAATACTTAATGTGCTTAGAGGGACTGATCAAAACTTAGAACCAGCCTAACTGAGTAGTTCACTACTGTAATCTTTAGTCACTAAAGATACACCGGAGCGTAGTCATAGTGGGAGGGTTGTTAGACAACCTGGTAGGTTCATGTTTATAGGAAAGTCTTCGGACTTGTTACCTGGAGAACATGAAGCCGAACCCTGGATCTATGACGAGACGCTGAAAGATCAAGATGCTCAGTCTTGGCAAAAGTCGATCCGGATTCTTTTGTCTTCACATGGAAGATGGAAGTCAAGACAGATTTCCTAAATCGAAGTCTTGACGGGACCATCTGTGTGGGACAGCCAGAGGGATTCATCGAAAAGAGCCAAGAGCATTCGGTAAGCAAGCTTAATCAATCTTAGGATTGTAGGAAGCTTTAAGATCTTGGACACATACGGACCTATGAGAAAATCCATTTCATGGATTCATTCAAGGCATGTTTAGGTCCTGTGTGTAATAAAGATGTGACAGAAAAGATGTGGTGTTTTCTCATTATTTATGTAGACGACATCCCTCTAAATTGGCAACAATATGAAGGATGTTATCGGACATAAAGGGATGGTTGTCCGAGTAATTCAATGTAAGAGACTTAGGAGAAGTCGGGAATGTTCTTGGGATCAAAGTTATAAATGATCGCCAGAAAAGGACATAGAACTTATCTCGAGCCTCATACATAAATACAATTCTTACTCGTTGCAGCATACATAATTCCAAGAAAGGTCTTCACCTTTTAGATGTGGAATTCATCTATCTAAAGTTTTGTGTCCGACACAATAAAGGAGATAGATGAAAAGTAAGCAGTTCCCTGCACCTTAATGGTGGGAAGCTTAATGTATGTAATGCTATGCACGAGACTGATATCTGCTATGCCATGGGCATGGTGGTGAGATATCATAGTAATCCTGGAAAGGATCACTCGACTGATGTAAAGAACATGTTTAGGCTCCTGTAGAGGACCAGGAATTATGTTCTGATTTACAAATCAGTCAAGTTGTTTCTTTTGGATTACATAGAATTGGATTACCAAATCAAACAGGGATAGTCGAAAGTCGAAGTCAGGCTATGTGTTCTCACTGTGAAGTGGAGCAGTCACATGGAAGAATGTAAAGCAGCGATGCATTACGGACTCTACCATGGAAACTGAAAGGATAACGGCCTCTGAGGCAGTTAAAAGGTCGGTGTGGCTCCAGAACTTCCTAAGGGACTTAGATGTGGTTTCTAGTTTACCCAAAGCTATTTTGAATAGCGGTATTGGCAAACTTGAAATGCCACGAGTCCACAGTGGGAGATAACACGTAGAGCGCAAGTACCACCTGATTCGAGAGATCGTCTAGTAAGACGATGCAGTTGTCACCTAGATAGCATCGAGAGGATTGCCTGGTAAACCCGTTCACAGAGGCACTTCCAGCGAAAGCGTTGGGTAGGCGTGATGAGGTTATGGGAATCTGATGTTTGGGAGAGGGCGACTAGACTTTTAGTATAAGTGGGAGATTGATGGAGTTGTATTCTAAATGTCTAGTTTAGTGCAAATACGGAACTCCTTATCTATACCTTAATTCGAGATATGATTCAAGCATGATTGTATTTAGTGCAATAGTCCTTGATGTATACGTTGTAGACAGTATGGCGTGAGGAGACACGCGGAAGATCATACTGTCGGTTACTCGTATACTATCGAACAGTAGCTCACGACTTAGATGGACAGGGACATTCCATCGGTACGTCGTAGTGTGACTGGTAGATAGTCGGTCTTGACTATCATGTTACACTCGTACACTTGGTGTATTGAGCAGGACCACGGGAGGGCGTTCGATTTATACTAATCGCAGTAATCGAACTAGACCTCAGATATTACGGATATACGAATTCCTAATCCCTATATAATTATAGGTGTGTGTGTCCAGTTCTCGGTTCTTTGACTTACTAGTGAGTGAGACTAATTGATTAGTCAATATTCTCGGTAAATTGGGAATCGGAATTGTACACACGGCATGCTATAGATTATAGACAGGAAACCGTGTCCCATTTATTGGGTTGATGATGTCCCCGAGATGAGCTCATAAAGTTTATCATGTAAACCCTGCAGGTGGATTCGTTCCACATGATAATAAGGATGAGTGGTACTAGTCTCGCATAACAAGAAACGAGTTAATTTAATTATTAGTAATTAAAGTTAATTCGTGGACATACGATATCTTAAACACGGGGAAAGTCGTATATGTAATTCGGCGGAATTATTATTGTTGAAATAATATAAATTAATTATTGGGAATTCAATTATAATTTTATAGTGAAATTAATTATAATTAAAATTGTGGAATTAAATTAAGGTTTGCCTTTTAGGACGCCGAGTTAATTAAATTGCAATTTAGCCTAATAATTAATTTCCACAAGGTCCCTGGTGTAGCTCTATAAATATCTCACCCTCTCTTTCTCTAAACCTAAGAAACGCCGCTATTTTATTTTTGCGGAGAAAAATAAATTGTTGCGCAATTATTTTTCTGTAAAAATAAATAGATTAGCGCTGTTATTATTTTCTGGAGAAATTAATTGCTAGCGCAATTATATTTCTGAGACAGAAGATCAAAACCTACGCCGGTATAATTAATTCTGCAGAGAAAATAAAAAGCTTGCGCAATTAATTTTCATCTGCTTAATTAATTCAGATTAGCGCAGTAATAATTCTGTAGAAATAATTTTGCTTGCGCAAATATATTTCTGAGACAGAGGATATTATTCCTACAGTGGGTTCAAGAGAGAAAGGAGAAGAGGAAGGTTCAGTTGCCCACTCAACGGCTGAACGTCGGGGATAGAGACATACACCGGAAGGCTTCTGTTGGAGTGGTATACTTAATGTCTAGATTTGAGTATTGTGAACTCCTTGTACACTTTCATTTACCTATTAAATACGAACATTCATTTGCTTTTAATTATTGTTAATTAAATTTATGCAAATTATAGTCCTGGATTTTATACGTTGTAGTTAGTATGGTGTGCGACGTCACACAGAAGATCATACTATCGGTTACTCGTATTTAATCGAACAGATGCTCACGACCTAGATGGACACGGACCAATCCATCGGTATAGTCGTTGTGTGAGAGAGAAAATAATTTGTCTTAATTATTTTATCACACTTGTACACTTGGTGTATTGAGCGGATCGATTGAGACTCATCAATTAGGATTGCTAGGCGATAATTGATTTGAGACTCAGTGTATTTTATTCTTAATCCCCGATATTGTTGCGGGTGTGTATATTCAATATAAGTGACTTTGATTTACCAAAGGAATTAACCGATTTAATTATTGGGTTAATTACCGGTTAAGTTGGGTCACTATATTTTATATACGGCATGCCGTGAATGATTGACCGGACAGTGTATCCCGGAAGGGTTGATAATATCCCCGAGATGAGCTCATAAGGATTTATTATGTAAACCTCGCGAGTGGATTTAATTCCGCATAATAAATAAGGTTGAGTGGTACTAGTCTCGGATAAAAGAGATGAATAAATTTATTAAGCAATAAATAAATTTCATTCATGGATATTTATATCTTAAATACACGGAATAAATAATACTACCGGAGAAATATTATTTGGATATTATATGGTTTAATATTTGGAGTGCAATTAATTTATATAGTGGAAAATAAATTAATTAATAGGAGATTAATAGATTTGGGCTTGGGCTCAATTTAATCATTAATATTGGAAGCCCAATATTCCACCTCCTTTAGATCCCCTAAGTAGCCTATAAAAGCACTACATTGTCTTCTCTATTCTCAAGTGTGATTGAAGATCATAATTCTTCTAGAGAGAGAAAGTAGAGAGAGAAGTAGATCCATAGAGCTTGGAGGATCGTCGCCCACCCGACGTTCAAGCTAGTGCAAGGAATACGTGGGAAGATTCAAAAGGTCGTCTTGAATTCGTTTCTCCGAACAACGAATCGAAAGGTAAAAATCTAAACGCCCTTGATTTATTCGATTTTGGATTTATCGAGAATACCGTAGAACAAAGATCCGAGGTACGAAACCCCGGAGGAGGATCAACCGGCGATGGTGGTCGAAGACCACGGCATCGCGGCGGTCGACCCACCTAGGGTTTCGGCGGGGGCGACGGGGGCCGAACCCTCGGCTTGGCCGAGGGGGTGCGATCGACCATGAAGGGTCGATCGCTGGGCACGGGCTGGTGCCGTGCCCAACCCCGCCGTGAAGGCGGGGGCCTCCAGCTGGCGGCGAGTCGCCGGACTCGCCGCGGGGGCTGCCGGAGCAGCCCCACCCCAACCGATCGCCGGCGTGCGATCGGCGATCGCGTGAACACCCCGGCTCGCGGGGGTTCGACCGGGGGAGGGCTGTGCGTCTTCGGGCGCATGGTCTCCGATGGTCGGACTCCGGCGGATGAGTCGATGTTCATGTGATCTCCGGCGAAGGGTTTGATCGGGCTATGGTTTCCGCAATTTTAATAGCCCGGGATATCGAATTCCAACAGCTTCGTGGTCTCAACAATTCGGCTTCTCCGAATCACGCGACAAAGGTATGAGATCGAACCCTTATTCCGCAAATATTCGATCTCTTATTTCGTTGAAAATACATCGGATCTAAGATCGGGTTTCGGGTGTCGTGGATCGTGTTCCTCGACTACTGGGGGGTCAAGGACCTCTGGATCGGTAGTCGGAAGAGGAAAAACGGCCCGGAAACGAGCCCGGAACAGCAGGTCGCGCTGCTGTTCGCGCTGCTGAAGGACAAACGGCGACCGCCGTTTCCTAAACGGCGACCGCCGTTTCCTAAACGGCGACCGCCGTTTCGCTGTTTTTCGGGCAGCCCGCTCCTGCTCGCGCGGTTGTCCTTCGGGGCAATGGCTGGGCGTGAATCGGGGCACGGGCTGGGCACGTGAACGGAGTAACGGACCTGGAGGTCGACTGGGATCGTTCGGATGTTCGAGTGATCGAACGAACGCATCCCGGGTAGTCGATTTTCAACATTTTGTCTATAGCATCCTATATGGATTATGAGGTGTGGCAAATGGACGTCAAGACAGCATTCTTGAATGGGAATCTTGACGAGACCATTTACATAAGACAACCAAAAGGTTTCATCAAGAAAGGCCAAGAGCATCTAGTGTGTAAGCTAAACCGATCCATTTATGGATTGAAGCAAGCTTCTTGATCTTGGAACATGCGGTTTGATGAGGTTATCCAGTCTTATGGATTCATTCAAAGCATGGACGAGTCGTGTGTATACCGGAGAAGTGACGGAAACAGTGTGGCGTTTCTCGTGCTTTATGTAGACGACATCCTTCTAATTGGCAACAATGTGAAGATGTTATCGGACATAAAGGGATGGTTGTCCAAGCAATTCGATATGAAAGACTTAGGACAAGTTGGGCATGTTCTTGGGATCAAGGTTATAAGGGATCACCAGAAAAGAACATTAAGCTTGGCCCAGGCTTCATATATTGATACGATTCTGGCTCGTTTCAACATGCAAAATTCCAAGAGAGGTTTTCAACCTTTCTGCCATGGAATTCATCTATCTAAGGATATGTGTCCCAAGACACAAAAGGAGATTGATTACATGAAGACAGTTCCTTATGCTTCGGCAGTAGGAAGTCTAATGTATGCTATGTTGTGCACGAGACCTGATATCTGCTATGTCGTTGGCATGGTAGCTAGATATCAGAGTAACCCTGGACAGGGTCACTGGACCACTGTAAAGAACATACTTAAGTACCTGCGAAGGACTAGGAATTATGTTCTGAGTTACAAAGCGTCCGAGTTGACTCCTATTGGTTACACAGACTCGGATTTCCAATCTGATAAGGATCAGCGAAAGTCTACGTCAGGCTATGTGTTCACATTGGGAGGTGGAGCAGTCTCATGGAAGAGTGTTAAGCAGAAATGCATTTCGGACTCTACCATGGAAGCCGAATATGTAGCAGCCTCTGAGGCAGCTAAAGAATCGGTGTGGCTGCGGAACTTCCTTATGGACTTGGATGTGGTTCCTGATTTGCCTAGAGCTATCACAATTTATTGTGACAATAGCGGTGCAGTGGCAAATGCGAAGGAACCACGAGCCCACAATGCGAGTAAAGACATAGATCGCAAGTACCACCTGATTAGAGACATCGTCAAGATAGGCGATGCGGTTGTCACCAAGATTGCATCAGCGGATAACCTGGCAGACCCCTTTACGAAGGCACTTCCAGCGGAAGCGTTCAAGAGACACGTGAAGGGGATGGGTATCGGATGTATGGGAGAGGGCAACTAGACTTTTAGTATAAGTGGGAGATTGATGGAGTTATATTCTAAATGTCTAGTTTAGTGACAATATGTAACTCCTTATCTGTGTTTTATTATCTATTAATAAAATAGTTTGCATTTTGTCTATCATATACTTTATGCTATAGTCCTAGATATATACGTTGTATACTATATGCTACACGCGGAAGATCATACTGTCGGTTACTCGTATACTATCGAACAGTAGCTCACGACTTAGATGGACAGGGACAATCCATCGGTACGTCGTAGTGTGACTGGTAGATAGTCGGTCTTGACTATCATGTTACACCCGTACACTTGGTGTATTGAGAAGGACCACGGGAGGGCGTTCTATTTATACTAATCGCAGTAATCGAACTAGACCTCAAATATTACGGATATACGAATTCCTAATCCCTATATAATTATAGGTGCGTGTGTCCAATTCTCGGTTCTTTAATCTGCCAGTGAGTGAGACTAATTGATTAATCGATATTCTCGGTAAATTGGGAATCAGAATTGTACACACGACATGCTATAGATTATAGACAGGAAACCGTGTCCCGTTTATCGGGTTGATGATGTCCCCGAGATGAGCTCATAAAGTTTATCATGTAAACCCTGCAGGTGGTTTGTTCCACATGATAATAAGGATGAGTGGTACTAGTCTCGGATAATAAGAAACGAATTAATTTAATTATTAGTAATAAAATTAATTCGTGGACATACGATATCTTAAACACGGGGAAAGTCGTATATGTAATTTCGGCGGAATTATTATTGTTGAAATAATATTAAATTAATTTTGGGAATTCAATTATAATTTTATAGTGGAATTAATTATAATTAAAATTGAATTTAATTAAAGGTTTTCTTTTAAGGACACCGGTTTAATTAAATTGCAATTTAGCCAGGGATTTATTTACCTAAGGTGTCCCTAGTGTAACTCTATAACCACCACCCCCCCCCCCCCCTTGCCTCTCTTAAACCTACACTTGGCCGCTTTTTATTTTTGCTGAGAAAATTAAAAGTTTTAACGCAATAATTTGTTCTCTGTAAAAATAAAATAGTTAGCGCTAATATTTTTCTCTCAGAGAGAAAAAGAATATTACGCCGGTAGATCAAGAGAGTGC
The DNA here is from genome assembly GCA_954870475.1 of Euphrasia confusa. Taxonomy (NCBI): domain Eukaryota; kingdom Viridiplantae; phylum Streptophyta; class Magnoliopsida; order Lamiales; family Orobanchaceae; genus Euphrasia; species Euphrasia confusa. The sequence goes on along the minus strand of OX940957.1, from coordinate 15,876,407 downwards.
AGAAAAGTCAGAACCCAACGGATCGTTGCCCACACAATGGTTAAAGTCGGGGAAGAGGCATACACTAGCAATCGCTAAGGCCTCAACAATTCGACCGATAAGGTATGAGATCGGATCTTTTATTCCGCAATTCATTCGATCTCAATTTTTCGTTAATCATACATTGAACGAAGATCGGGTTCCGGGTATCGTGGATCGTGTTCCTCGATTACTGGGGGTTCTAGGACCTCCAGATCGGTAGGCGGAAGAGGAAAAATGACCCGGAAACGAGCTCGGAGCAGCAAGGTCGCGTTGCTGTTCTGGGACGAACAGCGCCCGCTGGAGGGCAAACAGCGGTCGCTGTTTGCAGCTCCTCCAGCGACCGCTGCTCGAGGCAGACCAGCCCCCGTTTCGCGCGGTTGTCCTTCTGGGCGAGTGTTGGGCGTGAATCGGGACACGGGCTGTCACGTGAACGGAGTTACGCACCTGGAGGTCTACTGGGAGCGTTCGGATGTTCGAGCGATCGAATGAACGCATCCCGGATAGTCGATTTCCAACACTATTCGTGGTTTTCTGGGTATGGAATTGGTTTGACCAAAATCGGCGGGCGCGGAACTGAAACGGCGGGCGCGGACCAGTCCAGAAGATGTTCAAGGCCATTATTGTTGTTTTATTACATCGATTAGTATAAATCGAACGCCCTCCCGTGGTCCTGCTCAATACACCAAGTGTACGAGTGTAACATGATAGTCAAGACCGACTATCTACCAGTCACACTACGACGTACCGATGGATTGTCCCTGTCCATCTAAGTCGTGAGCTACTCTTCGATAGTATACGAGTAACCGACAGTATGATCTTCCGCGTGTCTCCTCACGCCATACTGTCTACAACGTATACATCAAGGACTATTGCATTAAATGCAATCATGCTTGAATCATATCTCGAATTAAGGTATAGATAAGGAGTTCCATATTTGCACTAAACTAGACATTTAGAATACAACTCCATCAATCTCCCACTTATACTAAAAGTCTAGTCGCCCTCTCCCAAACATCAGATTCCCATAACCTCATCACGCCTACCCAACGCTTTCGCTGGAAGTGCCTCTGTGAACGGGTTTACCAGGCAATCCTCTCGATGCTATCTAGGTGACAACTGCATCGTCTTACTAGACGATCTCTCGAATCAGGTGGTACTTGCGCTCTACGTGTTATCTCCCACTGTGGACTCGTGGCATTTCAAGTTTGCCAATACCGCTATTCAAAATAGCTTTGGGTAAACAAGAAACCACATCTAAGTCCCTTAGGAAGTTCTGGAGCCACACTGACCTTTTAACTGCCTCAGAGGCCGTTATCCTTTCAGTTTCCATGGTAGAGTCCGTAATGCATCGCTGCTTTACATTCTTCCATGTGACTGCTCCACTTCACAGTGAGAACACATAGCCTGACTTCGACTTTCGACTGTCCCTGTTTGATTTGGAAATCCAATTCTATGTAATCCAAAAGAAACAACTTGACTGCTTTGTAACTCAGAACATAATTCCTGGTCCTCTGCAGGAACCTAAACATGTTCTTTACATCAGTCGAGTGATCCTTTCCAGGATTACTATGATATCTCACCACCACGCCCACGGCATAGTAGATATCAGTCTCGTGCATAGCATTACATACATTAAGCTTCCCACCATTAAGGTGCAGGGAACTGCTTACTCTTCATCTATCTCCTTTATTGTGTCGGACACAAAACTTTAGATAGACGAATTCCACATTTAAAAGGTGAAGGCCTTTCTTGGAATTCTGTATGCTGCAACGAGTAAGAATTGTATTTAAGTTCTATGTTCTTTTCTGGCGATCATTTATTACTTTGATCCCAAGAACATTCCCGACTTCTCCTAAGTCTCTTACATTGAATTACTCGGACAACCATCCCTTTATGTTCGATAACATCTTTCATATTGTTGCCAATTTAGAAGGATGTCGTCTACATAAAGAATGAGAAAACACCACATCTTTTCTGTCACTTCTTTATTACACTCAGGACCTAAACATGCCTTGAATGAATCCATGAAATGGATTTTCTCATAGGTCCGCATGTGTCCAAGATCTTGAAGCTTCCTTCAATCCTAAGATTGATTAAGCTTGCTTACCGAATGCTGTTGGCTCTTTTCGATGAATCTCTCTGGCTGTCCCACACAGATGGCCCCGTCAAGACTTCGATTTAGGAAATCTGTCTTGACTTCCATCTTCCATGTGAAGACAAAAGAATCCTGATCGACTTTTGCCAAGACTGAGCATCTTGATCTTTCAGCGTCTCGTCATAGATCCAGGGTTCGGCTTCATGTTCTCCAGGTAACAAGTCCGAAGACTCACCTATAAACATGAACCTGTTGGGTTGTCTAACAACCCTCCCACTACGACAACGCTCCGGTGTATCTTTAGTGACTAATGATTATAGTAGTGAACTACTCAGTTAGGCTGGTTCTAAGTCTTGATTAGTCCCTCTAAGCACATTAAGTATTACTCTACTCTTGGCTTGTGATCTTGCATATATATAGTCCATGTCTAAGAACCGAACATTGATGCAATCAATGAACATCTGGTCCTTTGGACTATATTACATATCTCAATTCGTTTTCTTAGGGTATCCTATAAACAACCGAATATCAGTACAAGTTTCCAAAGGAATCAAGTTCAGGATAAACGCCGCTGTTTCCAAGCCATATCCCAAAAACGATTTAGGTAACTCCGAATGTCTACTTTCCCATATCTATAAGAGTCCTATTCCTTCTTTACAACACATTATTTTGCCGAGGCATAAATGGTGTAGTCTGTTGGGAGTTAATCCCATTTTCTGATAAGTATGCCTTACTCCTCAAAGAGGTCTGCATATATCAGAGCGAATCAACTCTAGTACTTTCTTGGATCTTTTCCCTTTAACCGTAAAGGGTTGCTCGGTCATTAAAACTTCCAAGTATGATTCGAAGGTTGGAAGGTCCTTTCCTTCAACCTGGCTGAGTGGTCCATCAGCTTTCACCCTTTGAATCGTACTCAAGTTAAAATGATTTATCCTGAGATTCCATAAGTACATTTGATTTATCCTAGAAGGATCTTTACTCTTATTGGGGTTCGACATTGTGTTATTAGCTCCGGTCTGTTGCATCGTGGAAGAATACGGATTTAGTATTAAATTGTCTATCAATATACCAGAATAGATAATATCCCCATTTCCTAAAGAAACGGAATATCTATTCTAAGCCAACTTAGAAATCCGAAATGAAATTTCTTTCTAAATGCCGGCACATAAAGACAATTTATTAGAACTAAAATCCTACCGTTAAAACATTTAACATCTCCCACTGCAACGGCTGTTACCTTAACATTATTGCCCATGTAGGTTACTACTTCTTCCTTTCTAAGTCTCCGGGTTTCCTGGAACCCCCGCATTTAAATGCAGACATGATTAGTGGTTTCCGTATCCACACACCAGGTACTGGTAGATAACACCACTAAACATGTTTCGGTGACTAAGGAGAAGTTAACTTTTAGTTGCTTTGAGAGGACAATCAAACTCCCAGTATCCAAACTGCTTACAACGGAAGCACTTACCCCTTGGGCTTGCTTTTCCCATTCCGTGGTCCAGATATATTAGGCCAACTGGGTTTCCGTATTTTCTTCTTCTTCCTTTTGCCTCCCGAAGGCCTAGGAAGTGCCAATTTCTCAGCCACAAGTGTTTTGAGAGCCATTAAAGATTCCCTCAGCCGCTTGAAGTTCAACCAGGAGCTCCGCCATTGAATAAGACCTCTTATCCATGTTATATTTTAGGCGGAACTGCTCAAAACTTCTCGGCAGAGACTGGAGCACAAAATCAACCTGGGTTACCCCATTGATAATTGTTCCTAGAATCTCTATCTCATTAAGATAGCCCATCATTCTAAGAACGTGATCCCTCACGGGCGTTCTTTCCGACATGATGGCCGTCATGAGTTGCCTCATTTCACTTTGTCTGGCTGTCCTGTCCTGATAACCAAAAACTTCTTGAGCTTAAGCATCATATCATAGGTAATAGTCATGGCATGATCCTGATGTCGCAGCACATTTGACATGAAAGTCATAATGTTGCTCTGCGTCATCTCATAGCCTTGATCCATTTCCAATGAGCTTCCTTTCCTCAGTAGTGGAAGCATCATTTGGTTCAGCAGGTCAATTGACTTGGAGTACATATTTGTACTCCTCTGCAGTTAGGACAATGTCCAAGTTTCTTTTCAAATCTATAAAATCAGGTTCAGTGAGTTTGTTGACTTTTAATGGGAATAATACCATATAAAACAAACAATGAGTTTAATTCGATATCATTTCCCTCAAGTGATATCATTAAACTACCAATCATTTCCAAAATCCCATCAGACATAGCAAGCCACGTTCTTGTGGACGTTTACCAGTCCAAATGATTTTATGATTGGATTTCACTTCGGTCGTACATCATCATAGCAGTGACTCCGATGGGGAGGATACTATAAAGCGTACCTAAGTGTATACCATTTCTCAGTACTAAGTCCACCGCTCGGGAACTACATGTCCACCGCAAGCCACGTTCTTGTGGACGTTTACGTTGACATGCGGTCCTCCACGACTTTCTATAACTGTCGAGCCTCAATTAATCTCAAAGTTCCGTTTCCATTTAACAAGCCACGTTCTTGTGGACGTTTACTAAAACAAACAACTTTATTAATTGAATCTCACTTATTTAAATTTCATAGAATCTTAATTAACCCAAAGTACCATTTCCATTTAGCAAGCCACGATAGTGTGGACGTTTACTAAAACAAACAACTTTGTTAATTGACTCTTACATTTATTAAATTTCACAATTTTATTAATCAAAGCTTGATATCTCGTAAGTGAAACTCGAAGTTTCTAACCAGCGATCAATCATGCAATTGAGCCCTATCTCTCACAAAGTGAGGGAGCCAATCAGACAATCGATCTAGTCATCGAATGACTCGAAAGTCTCTAATCGGTGTCTACCAATTGTTGGAAATCGACTACCCGGGATGCGTTCGTTCGATCACTCGAACATCCGAACGATCCCAGTCGACCTCCAGGTCCGTTACTCCGTTCACGTGCCAGCCCGTGTCCCGATTCATGCCCAGCCATTGCCCCGAAGGACAACCGCGCGAACCAGAGCTGGCTGCCCGAAAAACAGCGAAACGGCGACCGCCGTTTGTCCGCGAACAGCAGCGCGACCTGCTGTTCCGAGCGCGTTTCCGGGTCGATTTTCCTCTTCCGACTACCGATCCGGAGGTCCTTGACCCCCAGTAGTCGAGGAACATGATCCACGACGCCCGGAACCCGATCTTAGATCCGATGTATTTTTAACGAAATAGAAAACGAAACGTATGCGGAATAAGGGTTTCGATTTCTTATACCTTTGTCGCGTGATTCGGAGAAGCCGAATTGTTGAGACCACGAAGCCTTCCGGTGTATGTCTCTATCCCCGAGGTTCAGCCGTTGAGTGAGCAACGATCCGCTGAACCTTCCTCTTCTCCTTTCTCTCTTGAACCCACCGTAGGAATAATATCCTCTGTCTCAGAAATATATTTGCGCAAGCAAAATTATTTCTACAGGAAAATTAATTGCGCAAGCTTTTATTTTCTGCAGAATTAATTATAGGGCGTAAGTAAGGTTTTGATCTTCTGTCTCAGAAATATAATTGCGCTAGCAATCAATTTCTCCAGAAAATAATAACAGCGCTAATCTATTTATTTTTACAGAAAAATAATTGCGCAACAATTTATTTTTCTCCGCAAAAATAAAATAGCGGCGTTGCTTAGGTTTAGAGAAAGAGAGGGTGAGGTATTTATAGAGCTACACCAGGGACCTTATGGAAATTAATTATTAGGCTAAATTGCAATTTAATTAACTCGGCGTCCTAAAAGGCAAACCTTAATTAAATTCCACAATTTTAATTATAATTAATTCCACTATAAAATTATAATTGAATTCCCAATAATTAATTTATATTATTTCAACAATAATAATTCCGCCGAATTACATATACGACTTTCCCCGTGTTTAAGATATCGTATGTCCACGAATTAACTTTAATTACTAATAATTAAATTAACTCGTTTCTTGTTATCCGAGACTAGTACCACTCATCCTTATTATCATGTGGAACGAATCCACCTGCAGGGTTTACATGATAAACTTTATGAGCTCATCTCGGGGACATCATCAACCCAATAAATGGGACACGGTTTCCTGTCTATAATCTATAGCATGCCGTGTGTACAATTCTGATTCCCAATTTACCGAGAATATTGACTAATCAATTAGTCTCACTCACTAGTAAGTCAAAGAACCGAGAACTGGACACACGCACCTATAATTATATAGGGATTAGGAATTCGTATATCCGTAATATCTGAGGTCTAGTTCGATTACTGCGATTAGTATAAATCGAACGCCCTCCCGTGGTCCTGCTCAATACACCAAGTGTACGAGTGTAACATGATAGTCAAGACCGACTATCTACCAGTCACACTATGACGTACCGATGGATTGTCCCTGTCCATCTAAGTCGTGAGCTACTGTTCGATAGTATACGAGTAACCGACAGTATGATCTTCTGCGTGTCTCCTCACGCCATACTGTCTACAACGTATACATCAAGGACTATTGCATTAAATGCAATCATGCTTGAATCATATCTCGAATTAAGGTATAGATAAGGAGTTCCGTATTTGTACTAAACTAGACATTTAGAATACAACTCCATCAATCTCCCACTTATACTAAAAGTCTAGTCGCCCTCTCCCAAACATCAGATTCCCATAACCTCATCACGCCTACCCAACGCTTTCGCTGGAAGTGCCTCTGAGAACGGGTTTACCAGGCAATCCTCTCGATGCTATCTAGGTGACAACTGCATCGTCTTACTAGACGATCTCTCGAATCAGGTGGTACTTGCGCTCTACGTGTTATCTCCCACTGTGGACTCGTGGCATTTCAAGTTGTTGGAAATCGACTACCCGGGACAAGTCCGTTCGACCATTCGAACATCCGGACAAGCCCAGTCGACTCCCGGCGTCCCTACTACACTCAGCACGAAGCCCCAGACCCGGTTTACGCGCAGCCATCATGCACGAGGCATAACCGCGCAAAACCGAGGGCTTCTGCCCTGTCTGTCGCCCGACACCAGGAGGGTGTCGTCCGACAGGGCTGTCGGCCGACAGTTATACAAGTCGGCCGACAGCGTCGCTGTTCCAGCAGCGGGTCGCGGCTGTTCGGGCTGTTCTGGCCGTTTTTCTCGATCCGACTACTGTTCCGGCGATCGGAGAACGCCCAGCAGTCCGAGACCATCGAAACCCAAGCCATCGAACACGATCGGTGGTTCGTTATATCATTACGTACGAGAAGAATCGAATAAGATGCGGAATAGGGTTTTCGATTCTTTACCTTTGATGCGTGATTCGGAGAAGCCGAATTGACAGAGACCTCGAGTCTTCTAGCGTGTATCCTAGCCCTCTTGCTCCAGCCGATGTGTGGGCATCGATCCGCTTGGAGTTTCTCTTCTTCTTCTCTCTCAAACCCCAGCGTAAGAAAAATAAGTTTCTGTCTCAGAAATATATTTGCGCTAGCTTTTTATTTCTACAGAAAAATATAATTGCGCTAGTCTATTTATTTTCACAGAAAAATTATTGCGCTAACAATTAATTTTTCTCCGCAAAAATAAAATAGTGGCGTTCTGTAGGTTTAGAGAAGAGAGATGAGGGATTTATATAGGCCACACTAGGGACCCATAGGCAATTAATTAATTAGGCTTAAATTGTAATTTAATTAACTTGGTGTCCCAAAAGGAAAACCTTAATTAAATTCCACAATTTTATTTATAATTAATTCCACTATAAAATTATAAATGATTTCCCAATTAATTAATTCAAATTATTCCGTCAATAATTTTCCCGCCGTATTACATATGTGATATTTCCCCGTGTTTAAGATATCGCATGTCCATGAATTAATTAATTACTAATAATTAAATTAACATTTCTTATTATCCGAGACTAGTACCACTCATCCTTATTATCATGTGGAACGAATCCACCTGCAGGGTTTACATGATAAACTTTATGAGCTCATCTCGGGGACATCATCAACCCAATAAATGGGACACGGTTTCCTGTCTATAATCTATAGCATGCCGTGTGTACAATGCCGATTCCCAATCTACCGAGAATATTGACTAATCAATTAATCTCACTCATTGGCACATCAAAGAACCGAGCATTGGACACACGCACCTATAATTATATAGGGATTAAGAACTCACATATCCGTAATATCTGAGGTCTAGTTCGATTACTCCGATTAGTATAAATCGAACGCCCTCCCGTGGTCCTGCTCAATACACCAAGTGTACGAGTGTAACATTATAGTCAAGACCGACTATCTACCAGTCACACTACGACGTACCGATGGATTGTCCCTGTCCATCTAAGTCGTGAGCTACTGTTCGATAGTATACGAGTAACCGACAGTATGATCTTCCGCGTGTCTCCTCACGCCATACTGTCTACAACGTATACATCAAGGACTATTGCATTAAATGCAATCATGCTTGAATCATATCTTGAATTAAGGTATAGATAAGGAGTTCCGTATTTGCACTAAACTAGACATTTAGAATAAAAATCCATCAATCTCCCACTTATACTAAAAGTCTAGTCGCCCTCTCCCAAACATCAGATTCCCATAACCTCATCACGCCTACCCAACGCTTTCGCTGGAAGTGCCTCTGTGAACGGGTTTTACCAGGCAATCCTCTCGATGCTATCTAGGTGACAACTGCAACGTCTTACTAGACGATCTATCGAATCAGGTGGTACTTGCGCTCTATGTGTTATCTCCCACTGTGGACTCGTGGCATTTCAAGTTTGCCAATACCGCTATTCAAAATAGCTTTGGGTGAACTAGAAACCACATCTAAGTCCCTTAGGAAGTTCTGGAGCCACACTGACCTTTTAACTGCCTCAGAGGCCGTTATCCTTTCAGTTTCCATGGTAGAGTCCATAATGCATCGTTGCTTTACATTCTTCCATGTGACTGCTCCACTTCACAGTGAGAACACATAGCCTGACTTCGACTTTCGACTGTCCCTGTTTGATTGGAAATTCAATTCTATGTAATCCAAAGGAAACAACTTGACTGCTTTGTAACTCAGAACATAAAACATGTTCTTTACATTAGTCGAGTGATCCTTTCCAGAATTACTATGATATCTCACCACTATGCCCACGGCATAACAGATATCAGTCTCGTGTATAGCATTACATACATTAAGCTTCCCACCATTAAGGTGCAGGGAACTGCTTACTTTTCATCTATCTCCTTTATTGTGTCGAACACAAAACTTTAGATAGATGAATTCCACATCTAAAAGGTGAAGACCTTTCTTGGAATTTTGTATGCTGCAACGAGTAAGAATTGTATTTAAGTATGAGACTCGAGATAAGTTCTATGTTCTTTTCTGGCGATCATTTATTACTTTGATCCCAAGAACATTCCCGACTTCTCCTAAGTCTCTTACATTGAATTACTCGGACAACCATCCCTTTATGTCCGATAACATCTTTCATATTGTTGCCAATTTAGAAGAATGTCGTCTACATAAAGAATGAGAAAACACCACATCTTTTCTGTCACTTCTTTATTACACTCAGGACCTAAACATGCCTTGAATGAATCCATGAAATGGATTTTCTCAAAGGTCCGCATGTGTCCAAGATCTTGAAGCTTCCTTCAATCTTAAGATTGATTAAGCTTGCTTACCGAATGCTCTTGGCTCTTTTCGATGAATCTCTCTGGCTGTCCCACAAAGATGGCCCCGTCAAGACTTCGAATTAGGAAATCTGTCTTGACTTCCATCTTCCATGTGAAGACAAAAGAATCCGGATCGAATTTTGCCAAGACTGAGCATCTTGATCTTTCAGCGTCTCGTCATAGATCCAGGGTTCGGCTTCATGTTCTCCAGGTAACAAGTCCGAAGACTCACCTATAAACATGAACCTGTTGGGTTGTCTAACAACCCTCCCACTACGACGACGCTCCGGTGTATCTTTAGTGACTAAAGATTATAGTAGTGAACTACTCAGTTAGGCTGGTTCTAAGTCTTGATCAGTCCCTCTAAGCACATTAAGTATTACTCTACTCTTGGGCTTGTGATTCTTGCATATATAGTCCATGTCTAAGAACCGAACGTTGATGCAATCAACGAATACCTGGTCCTTTGGACTATATTACATATCTCAATTCGTTTTCTTAGGGTATCCTATAAACAGCCGAATATCTGTACAAGTTTCCAAAGGAATCAAGTTCAGGATAAACGCCGCTGTTTCCAAGGCATATCCCAAAACCGAATTAGGTAACTCCGAATAACTTATTGTCTATTTTCCCATATCTATAAGAGTCCTATTCCTTCTTTACAACACATTATTTTGCCGAGGCATAAATGATGTAGTCTGTTGGGAGTTAATCCCATTTCCTGATAAGTATGCCTTACTCCTCAAAGAGGTTTGCATATATCAGAGCGAATCAACTCTAGTACTTTCTTGGATCTTTTCCCTTTAACCGTAAAGGGTTGCTCGGTCATTAAAACTTCCAAGTATGATTCGAAGGTTGGAAGATCCTTTCCTTCAACCTAGCTGAGTGGTCCATCAGCTTTCATCCTTTGAATCGTACTTAAGTTAAAATGATTTAGCCTAAGATGCCATAAGTACATTTGATTCATCCTAGAAAGATCTTTACTCTTATTGGGTTCGACAATGTGTTATTAGCTCCGGTCTGTTGCATTGTGGAAGAACACGGATTTAGTATTAAATTGTCTATCAATGTACCAGAATAGATAATATCCCCGTTTCCTACTCCGACAATTCTGAAACTATCAGAAGAAACAGAATATCTATTCTAAGCCAATTTAGAAATCCGAAATGAAATTTCTTTCTAAATGCCGGCACATAAAGACAATTTATTAGAACTAAAATCCTACCGTTAAAACCACTTAACATCTCCCACTGCAACGGCTGTTACCTTAACAGTATTGCCCATGTAGGTTATTAATTCTTCCTATCTAAGTCTTCGGGTTTCCTGGAACCCCTGCATTTAAGTGCAGACATGATTAGTGGTTCCCGTATCCACACACCAGGTACTGGTGGATAATACCACCAAGCATGTTTCGGTGACTAAGGAAGAATCAACTTCTTATTGCTTGAGAGGACAATTAAAACCCCCAGTATCCAAACTGCTTACAACGGAAGCACTTACCCCTTGGGCTTGCTTTTCCCATTCCGTGGTCCAGATATATTAGGCCCACTGGGTTTCCGTATTTGTTTCTTCTTCCTTTTGCCGCCCGAAGGCCTAGGAAGAGCCAATTTCTCAGCCACAAGTGCTTTGAGGACCCTTAAAGATTCTCTCAGCCGCTAGAAGTTCAATCAGGAGCTCCGCCAATGAATAAGACCCCTTATTCATGTTATAGTTCAGGCGGAACTGCTCAAAACTTCTCGGCAGAGACTGGAGCACAATATCGACTTGGGTTACCCCATCGATAACTGATCCTAGAATCTCTATCTCACAAAGATAGCCCATCATTCTAAGAACGTGATCCCTCACGAGCGTTCTTTCCGAAATGATGGCTGTCATGAGTTGCCTCATTTCACTTTGCCTGGCTGTCCTGTCCTGATAACCAAAACTTCTTGAGGTTAAGCGTCATATCATAGGTAATGGTCATGACATGATCCCGATGTCGCAGCACATTTGACATGAAAGTCACAATGTTGCTCCGCGTCATTTCATAGCCTTGATCCATTTCCAATGAGCTTCCTTTCCTCAGTAGTGGAAGCATCATTTGGTTCAGCAGGTTAATTGACTTGGAGTACATATTTGTACTCCTCTGCAGTTAGGATAATGTCCAAGTTTCTTCTTTAATCCATACAAACAGGTTCAGTGAGTTTGTTGACTTTTAATGGGAATAATACCATATAAAACAAACAATGAGTTTAATTCGATATCATTTCCCTCAAATAATATCATTAAACTACCAATCATTTCCAAAATCCCATCAGACTAGCATGCCACGTTCTTGTGGACGTATACTAATCCAAACGATTTTACAATTGGATTTTTACTTCGGTCGTACATCATTATAGCAGTGACTCCGATGGGGAGGATACTATAAAGCGTACCTAAGTGTGTACCATTTCTCAGTACTAAGTCAACCGCTCGGGAACTACATATCCACCGCAAGCCACGTTCATGTGGACGTTTACGTTGACATGCGGTCCTCCACGATTTTCTATAACTGTCGAGCCTCAATTAATCCCAAAGTTCCGTTTCTATTTAGCAAGCCACGTTAGTGTGGACGTTTACTAAAACAAACAACTTTATTAATTGAATCCCATTTATTTAAATGTCAGAGTCTTAATTAACCCAAAGCACCGTTTCCATTTAGCAAGCCACGATAGTGTGGACGTTTACTAAAACAAACAGCTTTGTTAATTGACTCTTACATTTATTAAATTTCACAATTTTTATTAATCAAAGCTTGATATCTCGTAAGTGAAACTCGAAGTTTCTAACCAGCGATCAATCATGCAATTGAGCCCTATCTCTCACTAGATGAGGGAGCCAATCAGACAATCGATCTAGTCATCGAATGACTCGAAAGTCTCTAATCTGTGTCATCGACATAACCAAGCGCTTTGGCTCCATTCCACTCCCCGGGGTGAGAATGAGTCGAGTTGAAATTAGTCTTTGAAAAGACAAATTAGGCATTGCTTTTGAGAAATATAATTGTTCAATTTTATAAGTGGAATTTTAATTCGAATTTTGATCCAGTGATATCCGTGTATCGACTTTATCCGATAGGGAGGATGACACTAAAGCCAACTCGTAAGTCAATACACATCACATTCAAAACAGAGAATGGAGACCGCGGGATTGTTTCCAATCCCTCTCCCACTTAGTATTTTACGATAAGGGATAACATGCATAAACACTTAAGCATAATAATAAAGCACGTAAAACAAGCAAAAAGCAATTAACGTGGTCCCGATTATTATGGCCTTAAGTGTTCTCCAATGCACGTCTCTTGGATCTCGTTGCTCGTCTCGGTCTCGGTCCACCACCGACTCGCTCGAGGGTCAAGAGACGAACTCCTCCCACTGGAGCCTCGTCTCGAGCCTCGTTGAGTCGCTCGTGGGGTCGAACGAACCCCAGCCCCGCTGCTTCCCGTCGCGAACACGGGGTGTGTTCGATGGCTGCCCGGTGCCGGTTCGTCTCCTCGACTCTCGTTTCTCCGGGTTTCGATCTCGTCTCGATCCACCAAAAATAGCAAGAAAAATTTCAAGAATAAATCTACTAAATCCGGCATCGATCCTATACAGGGTGATCGATCCTATACATGCCCGGAAAAACAACGGAAATAAATAAACCTAACGACTCAACCCGTCGTTTTTATCTATTACAAACAAGCAACATTTCCAAAAAAAAACAATCTCGACAAGCCCGAGAGTTTAACAAACCACAACAAATTATTATACAACATCCCATAATGTTGGCCATAATAATCGGGTTCAACCTGCAAGGTAAATCGTACGAACTATACAACAAACCGATAACCGGCTCTGATACCAATTGTTGGAAATCGACTACCCGGGACAAGTCCGTTCGACCATTCGAACATCCGGACAAGCCCAGTCGACTCCCGGCGTCCCTACTACACTCAGCACGAAGCCCCAGACCCGGTTTACGCCCAGCCATCATGCACGAGGCACAACCGCGCAAAACCGAGGGCTTCTGCCCTGTCTGTCGCCCGACACCAGGAGGGTGTCGTCCGACAGGGCTGTGTCGGCCGACAGTTATACAAGTCGGCCGACAGCGTCGCTGTTCCAGCAGCGGGTCGCGGCTGTTCGGGCTGTTCTGGCCGTTTTTCTCGATCCGACTACTGTTCCGGCGATCGGAGAACGCCCAGCAGTCCGAGACCATCGAAACCCAAGCCATCGAACACGATCGGTGGTTCGTTATATCATTACGTACGAGAAGAATCGAATAAGATGCGGAATAGGGTTTTCGATTCTTTACCTTTGATGCGTGATTCGGAGAAGCCGAATTGACAGAGACCTCGAGTCTTCTAGCGTGTATCCTAGCCCTCTTGCTCCAGCCGATGTGTGGGCATCGATCCGCTTGGAGTTTCTCTTCTTCTTCTCTCTCAAACCCCAGCGTAAGAAAAATAAGTTTCTGTCTCAGAAATATATTTGCGCTAGCTTTTTATTTCTACAGAAAAATATAATTGCGCTAGTCTATTTATTTTCACAGAAAAATTATTGCGCTAACAATTAATTTTTCTCCGCAAAAATAAAATAGCGGCGTTCTGTAGGTTTAGAGAAGAGAGATGAGGGATTTATATAGGCCACACTAGGGACCCATAGGCAATTAATTAATTAGGCTTAAATTGCAATTTAATTAACTTGGTGTCCCAAAAGGAAAACCTTAATTAAATTCCACAATTTTATTTATAATTAATTCCACTATAAAATTATAAATGATTTCCCAATTAATTAATTCAAATTATTCCGTCAATAATTTTCCCGCCGTATTACATATGTGATATTTCCCCGTGTTTAAGATATCGCATGTCCATGAATTAATTAATTACTAATAATTAAATTAATTCATTTCTTATTATCCGAGACTAGTACCACTCATCCTTATTATCATGTGGAACGAATCCACCTGCAGGGTTTACATGATAAACTTTATGAGCTCATCTCGGGGACATCATCAACCCAATAAATGGGACACGGTTTCCTGTCTATAATCTATAGCATGCCGTGTGTACAATGCCGATTCCCAATCTACCGAGAATATTGACTAATCAATTAATCTCACTCATTGGCACATCAAAGAACCGAGCATTGGACACACGCACCTATAATTATATAGGGATTAAGAACTCACATATCCGTAATATCTGAGGTCTAGTTCGATTACTCCGATTAGTATAAATCGAACGCCCTCCCGTGGTCCTGCTCAATACACCAAGTGTACGAGTGTAACATTATAGTCAAGACCGACTATCTACCAGTCACACTACGACGTACCGATGGATTGTCCCTGTCCATCTAAGTCGTGAGCTACTGTTCGATAGTATACGAGTAACCGACAGTATGATCTTCCGCGTGTCTCCTCACGCCATACTGTCTACAACGTATACATCAAGGACTATTGCATTAAATGCAATCATGCTTGAATCATATCTTGAATTAAGGTATAGATAAGGAGTTCCGTATTTGCACTAAACTAGACATTTAGAATAAAACTCCATCACAAGTTTGCCAATACCGCTATTCAAAATAGCTTTGGGTAAAATAGAAACCACATCTAAGTCCCTTAGGAAGTTCTGGAGCCACACTGACCTTTTAACTGCCTCAGAGGTCGTTATCCTTTCAGTTTCCATGGTAGAGTCCGTAATGCATCGCTGCTTTACATTCTTCCATGTGACTGCTCCACTTCACAGTGAGAACACATAGCCTGACTTCGACTTTCGAATGTCCCTGTTTGATTCGGAAATCCAATTCTATGTAATCCAAAAGAAAAAACTTGACTGCTTTGTAACTCAGAACATAATTCCTGGTCCTCTGCAGGAACCTAAACATGTTCTTTACATCAGTCGAGTGATCCTTTCCAGGATTACTATGATATCTCACCACCATGCCTACGGCATAGTAGATATCAGCCTCGTGCATAGCATTACATACATTAAGCTTCCCACCATTAAGGTGCAGGGAACTGCTTACTCTTCATCTATCTCCTTTATTGTGTCGGACACAAAACTTTAGATAGACGAATTCCACATTTAAAAGGTGAAGACCTTTCTTGGAATTCTGTATGCTGCAACGAGTAAGAATTGTATTTATGTATGAGGCTCGAGATAAGTTCTATGTTCTTTTCTGGCGATCATTTATTACTTTGATCCCAAGAACATTCCCGACTTCTCCTAAGTCTCTTACATTGAATTACTCGGACAACCATCCCTTTATGTCCGATAACATCTTTCGTATTGTTGCCAATTTAGAAGGATGTCGTCTACATAAAGAATGAGAAAACACCACATCTTTTCTGTCACTTCTTTATTACACTCAGTGTTGGAAATCGATATCCCGGAATTAATAAATTAATTAAAATTAATTATCTAAATAATTCCGACCGAAATCCTTTGGAGATCGAATATCCGGATTGTCAAAATTGCGGAACCGACAACCCAATCGACTCCCGGAACATGTACATGACCATACGAAAAAGTTACGCGGGAATAACACGAGAGAACTCGCGTGAACTCGCGAAACCCGCAGGAGCCACGCGGGGTGACTCGCAGCAGCCCGCAGCAACCCGCAGCGAGTCGCCTGACTCGCTGCTGCTGGGACTTGCTGAGTCGCTACGGGTCCGCTGCGGGAAAACCCGCAGCAGGCAGCTGATCGCTGCGGGAAAAACCGCAGCCGATCCGCGTATCGAGCCCTAGGCTCGATTTTTCCCCGCGCGATCTTCGTCCAGCCGAGCCGTCGAACCGCCGGCGGTCCGGTGGTCCGACCACCACCGCCCGGTTCGACCTCGTCTCGTGGGTCCGTTCCTTGGATCTTGGTTCAAGGTATTTTCACGATAATTAAACGATAAAATCATAAAGGGGGTTTTACGATTTACCTCGTTCTCGTTGTTCGGAAAAACGAAGAACTCAATTTGAAGACCTTGAGATCTTCCCACGTATTCCTTGCACTAGCTCGGACGTCGGGTGGGCGACGATCTACCGAACTCCATGGATCCTCCTCTCTACTTTCTCTCTCTAGAATTGTGATCTTCAAGTTATGAACTTATGAGAATAGAGAAGACCATGTAGTGCTTTTATAGGCTACGTAGGGGATCTTAAGGAGGTGGAATATTGGGCTTCCAATAATAGTGATTAAATTGAGCCCAAACCCAAATCTATTAATCCTTACTATTATTAATTAATTCTATTTTCCACTATATAAAATTAATTGCACTCCCAATATTAAACCATATTATATCAAATAATATTTCTCCGGTAGTATTATTTATTCCGTGTATTTAAGATATAAATATCCATGAATAAAATTAATTTATTGCTAATTAATTTATTCATCTCTTTTATCCGAGACTAGTACCATTCAACCTTAATTATTATGCGGATTAAATCCACCTGCAGGGTTTACATAATAATTCCTTATGAACTCATCTCGGGGATATTATCAACCCTTTCGGGATACACTTTCCCGTCAAGTATTCACGACATGTCATATATAAAATATAGTGACCAAACTTAACCGGTAATTAACCCAATAATTAAATCGGTTAATTCCTTTGGTAAATCAAAGTCACTTATATTAAATATACACACCCGCAATAATATCGGGGATTAAGAATAAAATACACTGAGACTCGAATCGATTATCGCCGGCAATCCTAATCGATGAATCTCAAGCAGATCCGCTCAATACATCAAGTGTACAAGTGTGATAAAATAATCAAGACAGATTATTTTCTCTCTCACACAACGACTATACCGATGGATTGGTCCGTGTCCATCTAGGTCGTGAGCAACTGTTCGATTAAATACGAGTAACCGATAGTATGATCTTTTGTGTGGGGCCCGACACACCATACTAACTACAACGTATAGAATCCAGGACTATAATTTGCATATATTTAATTATAAATAATTAAATGCAAATAATTGTTCATTTAATTAAATAGATTAATGGCAATGGATCGTGAGTTTCCTTTACTTAAATCTAGACATTAAGTACACAACTCCAACAATCTCCCACTTGTACTAAGGTCTAGTCATTTCCTCCAAACTCCCGACTCCCATACTCATCACGTGCTTAAGTTGTACTTCCAAGAAGTACTATGTGAATGAGCACTCTAGGTTGCCGCTCTGAAGTTATCTTGGTGACTACAGCGTCGTCTCCCTCGACGTTGACTCGTATCAGGTGGTACTTGCACTATGTGTTATCTTACACTTATGGACTAGTGATTTCTTACCATTTGCCATTGCACCGCTATTTACATAGCCTTTGGCAAATTAAGAATCACATCTAAGTCCCAGAGATTATCCCGGAGTTATACCAAAACTTCCGCTGCCTCTGAGGCTGCTATTTGGTTACCTATGGCAGAGTCCGAAAAGCATCGTGCTTATCACTCTTCCATGTTAAACTCCTTCTCCTTCAATAGTGAAACACATAGCCTGATATCGACTTACACCGGTCCTCATTCGATTAGAAATCTAAGAGAATGTAATCCAAAGGAAATGTTCGTCTGCTTCGTAGTCTAGAACAGTACTTCGAAAGTACTTTTACGGCAGTCGAATATTCCTTTCCAGGATTACCTTGATATCCTCCCACTATGCTAACCGCATAGC
The DNA here is from genome assembly GCA_954870475.1 of Euphrasia confusa. Classification (NCBI taxonomy): domain Eukaryota; kingdom Viridiplantae; phylum Streptophyta; class Magnoliopsida; order Lamiales; family Orobanchaceae; genus Euphrasia; species Euphrasia confusa. The sequence continues at coordinate 15,857,939 of OX940957.1, read as the reverse complement.
CGATATCAGGTTCTTGTTTTCAACAATGCATTTTATTAAGCTTTCCACACTCAAAGTGTAGGAAACTGCTTTCATTGCTTCTATCTCCTTTTGTGTTCCAAAACACATATCCTTAGATAGATGCATTCCGTCTCTGAAAGGTAACGAACCTTTCTCGGAATATTGCATGTTAAAACGAACCATAATCATATATGTAAGATGTCCAGGAAAAGTACAATGTTCTTTCTAGAGATCCAAGATCTCAAGAACATGTCCAACTTCTTCCTTTATCTTTCATAATGATTCATCTAGACAACCATCATTTTATGTCTGATAACATCTTTACATTGTTGCCAATGATAAGAGTGTCATCTACATAAAACCTCCGAGAAACACCACCTTGTTTTCCATCACGTTTCCAATACACACAATTCGTCTATGCTTTTGATGAATCCATAAAATGGACTATCTCATCAATTTGCAAGTACCACGAACTCAATGCTTTGTTTCAATCCATAAATGGATCAACTAAGCTTGTACTCTAAATGATCTCGCCTCTCAGCAATAATCCTTATTGCTCTCCAAGAAGGCACATTTAGATCTAGTACGGCCTTCATGTAGATCCAGGGATCGATTTCATGTATACTAGGTCCAGAGTCCGAAGACTCTCCTAGTCTTATGAATATCTCCGGTTGTCACACAACCTCCCACTACAACGGCATTCCGGTGTATAAACAGTGATAACAGTAGGTGCAGTTAGTGGTGTACCGCTACTCGGTTCGGCTGGTTCTAAGTCTTAATCTTTCTCTCTCATTTCAAAGTATCACGTCACCTTGGGCTTTGTGGTTCATCATATAGTCTTTCTCTAAGAACCGGGCGTTAGAACTTATAACGTCCCTCTGGTTCATAGTACTATTGAACACACATCTTTTGTTCTTCCAGGATATTCTACAACTGCATTTGAATGCGCTGTTGTTTCCAGACATATCCATAGAACATAGGTAGTTCCGTATAACTCATGCTTTTACTATTTCTATAAGAGTTCCATTTCTTGTTTACGACACACCATTTCTACACAAAAAGTGTATGGTGTAGTCATTTGGGATCATCCCAACCTCTGATCAGTATGCCATGCATTCCTCAGACAGGTACTTGCCTCCGCGATCAAATCGCAGGCTACAAATGGATATACCTTGATGGCTCTCCACAATTGCTTAGTGTCCATTGAATTGTCAAAACACTTGCTTTTGTGGCAAATCAGGTATTCTAATCCATTTTTTCGAGTAATCATAAAATGAAGTACTCGTACCTTATTGTCTGAGTAGGCATAGGTCTGCATACATCAGAGTCAATCAATTCTTATACTTGTCCGGATCTTACATCTTATATCCATAAAGGATTGCTTAGTCATATTATCTTCCAAATTAGATTCTTAGGTCGGAAGGTCCACTCCCTCAACTTAATTGATCAAATATCAATTTTCGACCTTTGAACTTCTTATTTGAATAAACATGACTCAGCATAAGAATCCACAAGTATAATTGATAAAGAAATCTCTTATTAGTAAAACGAGTTTCATACTACGGTTCATTGCATCGTGGTGGACTCAGGATTCATCATTTATATATTGCTAGTCAATGTACAAAAATAGATAATATCATTATTTCTTCTTATAACCATCAAATGATTAAAAGAAATAAAATATCCATTTATTAGAAATCTAGAACAAAGTTCTTTCTAATATGAAAGGTACATAAAAGCAATAACTCAAAATGAAATCCTATAAAATGTCCTCCACTGCAACTGCTGCCTCCTCTACAGCATTGCCCATGTAGACTACGATTTCTTCTTTTCTAAGTCGTCGGGTTTCCTGGAACCCTTGCATTTAAAATGCACATACCGTCAGTGGTTCCATATCTACATACCAGGTTCCGGTAGATAATACCACTGACTATGTTTTACGACTAAAGAAAAATTTCGTCCTTTCTTTGAGAGGATAATCAGACTTCCAGTACCCAGACTGTTTGCATCGAGAACTCTTGCCTCATGGCTTTCTCGTCCTATCTCGTGGTCCAAGAAACCTAGGACCACTGGGTTTCTTTGCTTGCTTTTCCTTTCCCCCGATTTTTCCCTTAGGTTCAAAACCTTTGGCATTGGCTACAAGAGCTTGCGATTTCCGTCTCAACTCGTCTAAAAGGTCAATCATCTCAAAAACGTGTTTAAGCGTTTCCTCGAAGCGACTGGCCTTTATGAGTATCCTCATCGCTTCTTGTCTAGCCGCCTATGTCAATAGGCTCGGGAGGACAAAGCTTACTGAGTACTAACCAGTACTCTTCAACAGTCTGGACAATGTCTAGATCTCTATTCCAATCATTACATTTAGGGACCAATGAGTTTAAAATCCTTACGTATCACATAAAGTGGGTTCAAAGCCATATCCTAATCTATGAGCACATATAACAACAAACAATCGATTTAATCTCCGATATTATCTCCCTCAAATAATATCATTAAACCACTAATCACATCTAAAATCCCATCAGATATGGCAAGCCACGATAGTGTGGACGTTTACCTATCCAAATGATTTAGCAATTAGATTTCCTTCGGTCGTACATCATCATTAGCGTTACTTCGATGGGAAGAATACTAAGAAGCGTACCTAAGTGTAAACCATTACTCAGTATCTAAGAAGATTGTTTGGGACACACATATTCACCGCAAGCCACGATAGTGTGGACGTTTACGTTAACATACGCTCCTTTACTCCCTTCTATAACTGTCTACATCAATCGTTCCAAAATCCCATTCAATGTAGCAAGCCACGATAGTGTGGACGTTTACTACACCAAAAGACTTTTACAATTGACTCCCAATTACTTGATTCATTTAATCTTGTAAATCAAGACGCGGAGAATCATAAGTGAAACTCGAAGTTTCTAACCAGTGATTCACCATGCGAACAACCCTATCTCTCATAAATGAGGGAGCCGAGCAGACAATCGATCTAGTCATCAAATGACACGAAAGTCTCTAATTTGTGTCCTCGACATGACCAAGTGGCTTTGGCTCCATTCCACTCCCCGGGGTGAGAATGAGTCGACTTGAAATCAGTTTTGGAAAGACAAATTAGGCATTGTTTGATAAACTTAATCAATGTTTCTCGTAAAAGGAATTACAAGAATTCTCCTCCAATGACTTGTCTATACGAACTTCAAAAGTCCATAAAAGTCACCAAGAGAACAGCAATGGAGACCATGGATATGTTTCCATACCCTCTCCCACTTAGCTTTTTACAATAAAGGGATACGCTATCTAATGCATAATTAAATACACATAAGCATGCATACATGAAATAAAGCACATAGAATATTATCACATAATCAAAATAATACTAGAATATTATTTTCCGACTATTATGGCTTTATCGCATCCCCGTACGCATCTTCTAGTCTTCAGTCTTCGTTCTTGAATGCTCCATGTGACGGGAATATTAATTCCAATATTTAAATCTATTTATTTTTAATAAATCCAAAAGATACTTAATTCGAAAATTAAGTCAATCGAATAAATCAAAAATAAAATTAAATATTGTTAATATTTTTATTTATTTTATTTTCCCTTTCTACTTCATTAAATCTCTAGAATAATCTATCCAAGACCCACTTGGAATATTCTAGAAGACTTCTATAATGAAATAAGGAAATAAAATAATTTATTTTATTTTCCCTTTCTACTTCATTAAATCTCTAGAATAATCTATCCGAGACCCACTTGGAATATTCTAGATGATTTCCATAATGAAATAAGGAAATAAAATAATTTAGGACTCCTAGTCCTACCAAATTAATTCCTTTCCTAATCCATTAAAAATTCCATAAAGGAATAATTAAATAGAAAAAATTAATTAAGGACTCTTCTACTTTCCAAAATTAATTAATTTCCATGTCCATGAAAATTCCCATAAAATAGGAATAATCAAATAGAAATAAATTAATTTAATAATTAATTATTTTCCTTTCTAATTCCATTAAATCTCTAGAATCCTATTCCAAGTAGAACTTAGAATATTCTAGAAGACTTCCATAATAGAATAAGGAAATAAATTAATTCCAATTAATTCTTTTCCTATTTCCATGAGAGTTCCCAAAAAAGGAATACTCAAAATAGGAAAACCGAATCAATTTAGGAAAGTTGGATCTTGGTAGGAGTAGCATGGGTTGGGGATCCCCACGCCACCCCCACCATCGACCACCACCGCCGGGGACCACCACCGCCGCCGCCCCCAGCCCACGCGCCACCACCACCGGTGGCCGGCGTGGCCGGAAGCCCTAGCGGGCAGCCCCTTGTGGGGTCGATCGATCCTCATGGGGATCGATCATGGGGATGATCGACCCCCCCGGTCCTCCCTCTCTTCGTCTCCTCCGTCACACTTTTCCGGTCGTCGTTTCGTCCTCGATCCAACGTAAAATAAATTACAAATTTATTACTACGCTATCCGGTATCGATTCTCTACAAGAAAACGACCTCAAACAATTTCCGGAAAAATAAGAACAAGCATTCACCACACAAGAACAAATATTGACATCACCGAGAGTTTAATAATCAAGAACATTATTATGACATTACTTAACAAAATTAAATCTAGCCATAATAATCGGAAACCCTGCAAGGTAGAACAATTTATCGAAAAATACCATGAACAAAAACCATCTCTCTGATACCAATTGTTGGAAATCGATATCCCGGAATTAATAAATTAATTAAAATTAATTATCTAATTAATTCCGACCGAAATCCTTTGGAGATCGAATATCCGGATTGTCAAAATTGCGGAACCGACAACCCAATCGACTCCCGGAACATGTACATGACCATACGAAAAAGTTACGCGGGAAAAACACGAGAGAACTCGCGTGAACTCGCGAAACCCGCAGGAGCCACGCGGGGTGACTCGCAGCAGCCCGCAGCAACCCGCAGCGAGTCGCCTGACTCGCTGCTGCTGGGACTTGCTGAGTCGCTACGGGTCCGCTGCGGGAAAACCCGCAGCAGGCAGCTGATCGCTGCGGGAAAAACCGCAGCCGATCCGCGTATCGAGCCCTAGGCTCGATTTTTCCCCGCGCGATCTTCGTCCAGCCGAGCCGTCGAACCGCCGGCGGTCCGGTGGTCCGACCACCACCGCCCGGTTCGACCTCGTCTCGTGGGTCCGTTCCTTGGATCTTGGTTCAAGGTATTTTCACGATAATTAAACGATAAAATCATAAAGGGGGTTTTACGATTTACCTCGTTCTCGTTGTTCGGAAAAACGAAGAACTCAATTTGAAGACCTTGAGATCTTCCCACGTATTCCTTGCACTAGCTCGGACGTCGGGTGGGCGACGATCTACCGAACTCCATGGATCCTCCTCTCTACTTTCTCTCTCTAGAATTGTGATCTTCAAGTTATGAACTTATGAGAATAGAGAAGACCATGTAGTGCTTTTATAGGCTACGTAGGGGATCTTAAGGAGGTGGAATATTTGGCTTCCAATAATAGTGATTAAATTGAGCCCAAGCCCAAATCTATTAATCCTTACTATTATTAATTAATTCTATTTTCCACTATATAAAATTAATTGCACTCCCAATATTAAACCATATTATATCAAATAATATTTCTCCGGTAGTATTATTTATTCCGTGTATTTAAGATATAAATATCCATGAATAAAATTAATTTATTGCTAATTAATTTATTCATCTCTTTTATCCGAGACTAGTACCATTCAACCTTAATTATTATGCGGATTAAATCCACCTGCAGGGTTTACATAATAATTCCTTATGAACTCATCTCGGGGATATTATCAACCCTTCCGGGATACACTTTCCCGTCAAGTATTCACGGCATGTCATATATAAAATATAGTGACCCAACTTAACCGGTAATTAACCCAATAATTAAATCGGTTAATTCCTTTGGTAAATCAAAGTCACTTATATTAAATATACACACCCGCAATAATATCGGGGATTAAGAATAAAATACACTGAGACTCGAATCGATTATCGCCGGCAATCCTAATCGATGAATCTCAAGCAGATCCGCTCAATACACCAAGTGTACAAGTGTGATAAAATAATCAAGACAGATTATTTTCTCTCTCACACAACGACTATACCGATGGATTGGTCCGTGTCCATCTAGGTCGTGAGCAACTGTTCGATTAAATACGAGTAACCGATAGTATGATCTTTTGTGTGGGGCCCGACACACCATACTAACTACAACGTATAGAATCCAGGACTATAATTTGCATATATTTAATTATAAATAATTAAATGCAAATAATTGTTCATTTAATTAAATAGATTAATGGCAATGGATCGTGAGTTTCCTTTACTTAAATCTAGACATTAAGTACACAACTCCAACACTCAAGACCTAAACATGCCTTGAATGAATCCATGAAATGGATTTTCTCATAGGTCCGCATGTGTCCAAGATCTTGAAGCTTCCTTCAATCCTAAGATTGATTAAGCTTGCTTACCGAATGCTATTGGCTCTTTTCGATGAATCTTTCTGGCTGTCCCACACAGATGGCCCCGTCAAGACTTCGATTTAGGAAATATGTCTTGACTTCCATCTTCCATGTGAAGACAAAAGAATCCTGATCGACTTTTTCCAAGACTGAGCATCTTGATCTTTCAGCGTCTCGTCATAGATCCAGGGTTCGGCTTCATGCTCTCCAGGTAACAAATCCGAAGACTCACCTATAAACATGAACCTGTTGGGTTGTCTAACAACCCTCCCACTACGACAACGCTCCGGTGTATCTTTAGTGACTAAAGATTATAGTAGTGAACTACTCAGTTAGGCTGGTTCTAAGTCTTGATCAGTCCCTCTAAGCACATTAAGTATTACTCTACTCTTGGCTTGTGATCTTGCATATATATAGTCCATGTCTAAGAACCGAACATTGATGCAATCAATGAACATCTGGTCCTTTGGACTATATTACATATCTCAATTCGTTTTCTTAGGGTATCCTATAAACAACCGAATATCAGTACAAGTTTCCAAAGGAATCAAGTTCAGGATAAACGCCGCTGTTTCCAAGCCATATCCCAAAAAAAGAATTAGGTAACTCCGAACTCATTGTCTACTTTCCCATATCAATAAGAGTCCTATTTCTTCTTACTAACACATCATTTTTGCCGAGGCATAAATGGCGTAGTCAATTGGGAGTTAATCCCATCTTTCTGATAAGTATGCCTTGAACTCCATAAAGAGGTCTGCATATATCAGAGCGAATCAACTCTAGTACTTTCTTGGATCTTTTCCCTTTAACCGTAAAGGGTTGCTCGGTCATTAAAACTTCCAAGTATGATTCGAAGGTTGGAAGGTCCTTTCCTTCAACCTGGCTGAGTAGTCCATCAGCTTTCACCCTTTGAATCGTACTCAAGTTAAAATGATCTAGCCTAAGATGCCATAAGTACATTTGATTCATCTAGAAGGATCTTTACTCTTATTGGGGTTCGACAGTGTGTTATTAGCTCCGGTCTGTTGCATCGTGGAAGAAAACAGATTTAGTATTAAATTGTCTATCAATGTACCAGAATAGATAACATCCCCGTTTCTTAAAGAAACAGAATATCTATTCTAAGCCAATTTAGAAATCCGAAATGAAATTTCTTTCTAAATGTAGGCACATAAAGACAATTTATTAGAACTAAAATCCTACCGTTAAAACATTTAACATCTCCCACTGCAACGACTGTTACCTTAATAGTATAGCCCATGTAGGTTATAACTTCTTGTTGCTTAAGAGGACAATTAAAACTCCCAGTATCCAAACTGCTTACAACGGAAGCACTTGCCCCTTGGGCTTACTTGTCCCATTCCGTGGTCCAGATATATTAGGCCCACTGGGTTTCCGTATTTGCTTCTTCTTCCTTTTGCCGCCCGGAGGCCTAGGAAGAGCCAATTTCTCAGCCACAAGTGCTTGAGAGCCATTAAAGATTCCCTCAGCCGCTTGAAGTTCAACCAGGAGCTCCGTCAATGAATAAGACCCCTTATTCATATTTTAGTTTAGGCGGAACTGCTCAAAACTTCTCGGCAGAGACTGGAGCACAAAATCAACCTGGGTTACCCCATTGATAATTTCTCCCAGAACCTCTATCTCATTAAGATAGCCCATCATTCTAAGAACGTGATCCCTTGCGGGCGTTCTTTCCGACATGATGGCCGTCATGAGTTGCCTCATTTCACTTTGTCTGGCTGTCCTGTCCTGATAACCAAAAACTTCTTGAGGTTAAGCATCATATCATAGGTAATAGTCATGGTATGATCCTGATGTCGCAGCACATTTGACATGAAAGTCATAATGTTGCTCCGCGTCATCTCATAGCCTTGATCCATTTCCAATGAGCTTCCTTTCCTCAGTAGTGGAAGCATCATTTGGTTCAGCAGGTCAATTGACTTGGAGTACATATTTGTACTCCTCTGCAGTTAGGACAATGTTTAAGTTTCTTTTCCAATCCATACAAACAGGTTCAGTGAGTTTGTTGACTTTTAATGGGAATAATACCATATAAAACAAACAATGAGTTTAATTCGATATCATTTCCCTTAAGTGATATCATTAAACTACCAATCATTTCCAATATCCCATCAGACTAGCATGCCACGTTCTTGTGGACGTATACTAATCCAAACGATTTTATAATTGGATTTTTACTTCGGGACGTGTCCGTTCGATCACTCGAACATCCGAACACGCCCAGTCGACCTCCAGGAAGCACCGCTCCGTTCACGTAACAGCCCTCGTGCCGATTCACGCCCAACCATCGCCCCGAAGAACAACCGCGCGAATCAGCCGCTGACCTGACTCAAACAGCGGGCGCTGTTGGTCATTCAGCGGGCGCTGAATAGGCCCCAAACAGCGGGCGCTGTTTGGCCTTCAGCGGGCGCTGTTCGTCCGCGAACAGCAGCGCGACCCGCTATTCCGAGCGCGTTTCCGGGCCAATTTTCCTCTTCCGACTACCGATCCGGAGGTCCTTGACCCCCCAGTAGTCGAGGAACATGATCCACGACACCCGGAACCCGATCTAAGATTCGATGCATAATCAACGAGAAAGAAATCGAATTATTGCGGAAATAGGGTTTCGATTTCTTATACCTTTGTCGCGTGATTCGGAGAAGCCGAATTGACAGAGACCTCGAGTCTTCTAGCGTGTATCCTAGCCCTCTTGCTCCAGCCGATGTGTGGGCATCGATCCGCTTGGAGTTTCTCTTCTTCTTCTCTCTCAAACCCCAGCGTAAGAAAAATAAGTTTCTGTCTCAGAAATATATTTGCGCTAGCTTTTTATTTCTACAGAAAAATATAATTGCGCTAGTCTATTTATTTTCACAGAAAAATTATTGCGCTAACAATTAATTTTTCTCCGCAAAAATAAAATAGCGGCGTTCTGTAGGTTTAGAGAAGAGAGACGAGGGTTTTATATAGGCCACACTAGGGACCCATAGGCAATTAATTAATTAGGCTTAAATTGCAATTTAATTAACTTGGTGTCCCAAAAGGAAAACCTTAATTAAATTCCACAATTTTATTTATAATTAATTCCACTATAAAATTATAAATGATTTCCCAATTAATTAATTCAAATTATTCCGTCAATAATTTTCCCGCCGTATTACATATATGATATTTCCCCGTGTTTAAGATATCGCATGTCCATGAATTAATTAATTACTAATAATTAAATTAATTCATTTCTTATTATCCGAGACTAGTACCACTCATCCTTATTATCATGTGGAACGAATCCACCTGCAGGGTTTACATGATAAACTTTATGAGCTCATCTCGGGGACATCATCAACCCAATAAATGGGACACGGTTTCCTGTCTATAATCTATAGCATGCCGTGTGTACAATACCGATTCCCAATCTACCGAGAATATTGACTAATCAATTAATCTCACTCATTGGCACATCAAAGAACCGAGCATTGGACACACGCACCTATAATTATATAGGGATTAAGAACTCACATATCCGTAATATCTGAGGTCTAGTTCGATTACATCGATTAGTATAAATCGAACGCCCTCCCGTGGTTCTGCTCAATACACCAAGTGTACGAGTGTAACATGATAGTCAAGACCGACTATCTACCAGTCACACTACGACGTACCGATGGATTGTCCCTGTCCATCTAAGTCGTGAGCTACTGTTCGATAGTATACGAGTAAACGACAGTATGATCTTCCGCGTGTCTCCTCACGCCATACTGTCTACAACGTATACATCAAGGACTATTGCATTAAATGCAATCATGCTTGAATCATATCTTGAATTAAGGTATAGATAAGGAGTTCCGTATTTGCACTAAACTAGACATTTAGAATACAACTCCATCAATCTCCCACTTATACTAAAAGTCTAGTCGCCCTCTCCCAAACATCAGATTCCCATAACTGTTGGAGTTGTGTACTTAATGTCTAGATTTAAGTAACGCAAACTCACGATCCATTGCCATTAATCTATTTAATTAAATAAACAATTATTTGCGTTTAATTATTTATAATTAAATATATGCAAATTATTGTCCTGGATTCTATACGTTGTAGTTAGTATGGTGTGTCGGGCCCACACAGAAGATCATACTATCGGTTACTCGTATTTAATCGAACAGTTGCTCACGACCTAGATGGACACGGACCAATCCATCGGTATAGTCGTTGTGTGAGAGAGAAAATAATTTGTCTTAATTATTTTATCACACTTGTACACTTGGTGTATTGAGCGGATCGTTGAGATTCATCGATTAGGATTGCCGGCGATAATCGATTCGAGTCTCAGTGTATTTTATTTTTAATCCCCGAAACTATTGCGGGTGTGTATATTTAATATAAGTGACTTTGATTTACCAAAGGAATTAACCGATTTAATTATTGGGTTAATTACCGGTTAAGTTGGGTAACTATATTTTATATATGGCATGCCGTGAATACTTGACGGGAAAGTGTATCCCGTAAGGGTTGATAATATCCCCGAGATGAGTTCATAAGGTATTATTATGTAAACCCTGCAGGTGGATTCGTTCCGCATAATAATTAAGGTTGAATGGTACTAGTCTCGGATATAAGAGATGAATAAATTAATTAGCAATAAATTAATTTTATTCATGGATATTTATATCTTAAATACACGGAATAAATAATACTACCGGAGAAATATTATTTGATATAATATGGTTTAATATTGGGAGTGCAATTAATTTTATATAGTGGAAAATAGAATTAATTAATAATAGTAAGGATTAATAGATTTGGGCTTGGTGGACTCAATTTAATCACTATTATTGGAAGCCCAATATTCCACCTCCTTAAGATCCCCTACGTAGCCTATAAAAGCACTACATGGTCTTCACAATTAGACAAGACAAGATAATCATACTTGATTAGTCTAGAGAGTTCGTGAAGGAGATCCATGGAGTTCGGTAGATCGTCGCCCACACGACGTCCGAGCTAGTGCAAGGAATACGTGGGAAGATCTCAAGGTCGTCAAATTGAGTTCTTCGTTTTTCCGAACAACGAGAACGAGGTAAATCGTAAAACCCTCTTTATGATTTTATCGTTTTAATTATCGTAGAAATATCATGAACCAAGATCCGAGGGATGAACCCGGGGATGGGGATCGACCTCGCGGTGGTGATCGAAGATCACCGGACCGCGGGAGGTCGGGAGATCCCCGCCGGGATCACACGCAAAACCCCTCGGCTGGACGCCGAGGGTGGCGATCGGCCCTAGGGCACGATCGCCGATCGCGCAAACGGAGGAGCCCCGGCTGGACGCCGGGGCGTGCGATCGACCACGGTGGTCGATCGCTGGGGCGCCGCGGGCTGGTGCCGCTGCTGTCCGCTGGGCGGACGCCCCTCCTCCACGGCGGTGGCGGTGAGTCGCCGGACTCACCGCCGGGGGCTGCTACGGGCAGCCCGCGGGGATGCGCGTGCATCCCCGGCGATCTTGTTCGATCGCGAGCCCGTCGCGGGGCTCGGCTGGACATGCCGCGGGTTTATCCCGCGGCGGTGATTGTTCGGTCGGGCCCGGTTCGCGTAGTGGTTCGTGGTTGTTTTCCGGCGAATGTTTTTTCGATTGGATTGTCGGTTCCGCAATTTAGACAATCCGGATATTCGAAGGATTTCGGTCGGAATTAATTAGATAATTTATTTATTTAAATTTATTAATTCCGGGATATCGATTTCCAACAATTGGTATCAGAGCGTTGGTTTTAGTTCATGGTATTTTTCGATAAATTGTTCTACCTTGCAGGGTTTCCGATTATTATGGCTAGATTTAATTTTTGTTAATTAATGTCATAATAATGTTCTTGATTATTAAACTCTCGTTGATGTCGATATTTGTTCTTTTGTGGTGAATGCTTGTTCTTAATTTTTCCGGAAATTGTGAGGTCGATTTCATGTAGAGAATCGATACCGGATAGCGTAGTAATAAATTTGTGATTTATTTTACGTTGGATCGAGGACGAAACGACGACCGGAAAAGTGTGACGGAGGAGAAGAAGAGAGGGAGGGCTCGATCGGCCATCCCCATGGCCGATCCTTGGATGGTCAATCGACCACCATGAGGAGTTCGACTCCTCTAGGTGAGGTGGTCGATCATGATGGACATAGGAATCCCCATCCCATGTTCGTCTAGGCCAAGATTCAACTTTCCTAAATTATTCGTTTTTCCTATTTTGAGTATTCCTATTTTTGGGAATTCTCATGGAATAGGAAAAGAATAAATTTAGAATAAATTTATTTTTCCTTATTGATTATTCCTATTCTTGGGAATTTTCATAGATTAGGAAAAGGAATAAATTTATAATTAATTTATTTTTCCTATTTAATTATTCCTTTATGGAATTTTTAATGGATTAGGAAAATAATTAATTTGGAAAGTTTAGGAGTCCTAAATTAATTTTTCCTTATTTAATTATTCCTTTATGGAATTTTTAATGGATTAGGAAAGGAATTAATTTGGAAGGACTAGGAGTCCTAAATTATTTTATTTCCTTATTTCATTATGGAAGTCTTCTAGAATATTCCAAGTGGGTCTTGGATAGATTATTCTAGAGATTTAATGAAGTAGAAAGGGAAAATAAAATAAATAAAAATATTAATAATATTTAATTTTATTTTTGATTTATTCGATTGACTTAATTTTCGAATTAAGTAACTTTTGGATTTATTAAAAATAAATAGATTTAAATATTGGAATTAATATTCCCGTCACATGGAGCATTCAAGAACGAAGACTGAAGACTAGAAGATGCGTACGGGGATGCGATAAAGCCATAATAGTCGGAAAATAATATTCTAGTAATTATTTTGATTATGTGATAATATTCTATGTGCTTTATTTCATGTATGCATGCTTATGTGTATTTAATTATGCATTAGATAGCGTATCCCTTTATTGTAAAAAGCTAAGTGGGAGAGGGTATGGAAACATATCCATGGTCTCCATTGCTGTTCTCATTGTGACTTTTATGGACTTTTGAAGTTCGTATAGATAAGCCATTGGAGGAGAATTCTTGTAATTCCTCTTACGAGAAACATTGATTAAGTTTATCAAACAATGCCTAATTTGTCTTTCCAAAACTGATTTTAAGTCGACTCATTCTCACCCCGGGGAGTGGAATGGAGCCAAAGCCACTTGGTCATGTCGAGGACACAAATTAGAGACCTTCGTACCATCCTTTTGAAGGTGGATCGATTGTCTGCTCGGCTCCCTCATTTATGAGAGATAGGGTCGTTCGCATGGTGAATCACTGGTAAGAAACTTCGAGTTTCACTTATGATTCTCCACGTCTTGATTTACAAGATTAAATGATTCAAGTAATTGGATGTCAATTGTGTTGGAGTTGTGTACTTAATGTCTAGATTTAAGTAACGGTAAACTCCCGATCATAGCATTTAATCTATTAAATAAACAATAGTTTGCTTTTAATTATTATTAATTAAATATATGCAAATCATAGTCCTGGATTTTATACGTTGTAGTTAGTATGGTGTGTCGGGCCACACACAGAAGATCATACTATCGGTTACTCGTATTTAATCAAACAGTGGCTCACGACCTAGATGGACACGGACCAATCCATCGGTATAGTCGTTGTGTGAGAGAGAAAATAATTTGTCTTAATTATTTTATCACACTTGTACACTTGGTGTATTGAGCGGATCGTAGAGATTCATCGATTAGGATTGCCGGCGATAATCGATTCGAGTCTCAGTGTATTATATTCTTAATCCCCGATATTATTGCGGGTGTGTATATTCAATATAAGTGACTTTGATTTACCAAAGGAATTAACCGATTTAATTATTGGGTTAATTACCGGTTAAGTTGGGTCACTATATTTTATATATGGCATGCCGTGAATGATTGACCGGACAGTGTATCCCGGAAGGGTTGATAATATCCCCGAGATGAGTTCAAAAGGAATTATTGTGTAAACCTCATGAGTGGATTCGTTCCGCACAATAATTAAGGTTGAATGGTACTAGTCTCGGATTCAAGAGATGAATAAATTAATTAGCAATAAATTAATTTTATTCATGGATATTTAAATCTTAAATACACGGAATAAATAATACTACCGGAGAAATATTATTTGATATAATATGGTTTAATATTGGGAGTGCAATTAATTTATATAGTGGAAAATAAATTAATTAATATTAATGGGAGATTAATAGATTTGGGTTTGGGCTCAATTTAATCATTAATATTGGAAGCCCAATATTTCACCTCCTTTAGATCCCCTACGTAGCCTATAAAAGCACTACATGGTCTTCTCTATTCTACATAACACAAGATCATAATTCTCCTAGAGAGAGAAAGTAGAGAGAGAAAGAGAAGAGGATCCATAAGCTTGGAGGATCGTCGCCCACCCGACGTTCAAGCTAGTGCAAGGAATACGTGGGAAGATCGTAAGGTCGTCAAACTTAAATTCGTTTCTCCGCACAACGAATTAAAAGGTAAAATCATATACTCTCTTCTATGATTTTATGTGAATTGATTGTGATACATACATGAACGCACGATCCGGGTAAACGACGAACTTCGGGGACGGGGATTTGAGATCCCCGGCGAACGTTCAAAGGACCCTCGGCTGGGAGCCGAGGGGTGCGATCGAGCCCTAGGGCATCGATCGCGGGGCCCACACGAGGACGCCCCGGCTGGACGCCGGGGCACGCGATCGACCGTGGGGTCGATCGCCGGGCGAGCCGCGGCTGGGCCGCGGCGGGTGCGCTGGGCGCACCGCCCTCCTCGGCGGTGGCGGTGAGTCGCCGGACTCACCGCCGGGGGCTGTTCGGAACAGCCCCACGGGGATGCGCGTGCATCCCCGGCGATCGCTAGGGTTAGCGATCGCGAGCCCCGTGCGGGGGCTCGGCTGGGCGCGCGGGTTCGTCCCGTGCGGTGCTCGGTCGAGCCTCGGGTCGTGCGGTGGTTCGCGGTTGGTTCTCCGGCGACGGGTTTTCGGTCGGGTTGTCGGTTTCCGCAAATTTAGATAACCCGGGACACCGAATTCCAGCAACTGGTATCAGAGCGTTTGGTTTCGTGTTCATGTATGTATTCAATTGCGTTCTACCTTGCAGGGATTCCGACTATCATGGTTTAATTGATTGTTAATTATTCGTTTAATTAATTGCTATTTAATTTACCATGATTGTTCGTTTATTAAACTCTCGGACATGTCGAGATTCGTTTTGTGTGGATGAATGCTTGTAATAGTAAAAAATTCGGGGGTTGACCGAATTTAGGATTTATTATTACGTTCTATGTTTTCCGGAAAGTGTATAGGGTCGATTTCATGTATAGAATCGATACCGGAATTGTAAATTTATTTCTTGTAATTTATTTACGTTGGATCAATGCCGAGACGACCGCCGGAGAACTCGTGTGACGAAGGAGATGAAGAGAGGGAGAAAGGACCGAAGGGGTCGATCACCCCATGATCGACCCCATGATCGATCAAAGGGGAGAGGGGCGTCGCCCCCTTCGGCCGTGGGTTGTCGCCGGCAACGGCGGCGGCTGGCCGGCTGAAGAGGCGGCGGCGGGTGCTCCCTCCCGGTGGTCGATCGGTGGTGGTGGGGGTGGTGCGGGGATCCCCAACCCGTGCTACTCCTAATCCTACCAAGATTCACTTTCCTAATTGATTCAAGTTTTCCTATTTTGAGTATTCCTATGTTTGGGAACTCTCATGGAGATAGGAAAAGAATTAATTAATATTATTTATTTCCTTATTCTATTATAGAAGTCTTCTAGAATATTCCAA
Source organism: Euphrasia confusa (assembly GCA_954870475.1). Lineage (NCBI taxonomy): Eukaryota > Viridiplantae > Streptophyta > Magnoliopsida > Lamiales > Orobanchaceae > Euphrasia > Euphrasia confusa. The sequence continues at coordinate 15,841,622 of OX940957.1, read as the reverse complement.
GTTTGACTTGGATAGATTATTCTAGAGATTTAATAGAATTAGATAGGAAAATAATTAATTAATAAATTAATTTATTTCTATTTTGATTATTCCTATTTTATGGGAATTTTCATAATAATGGAAATTAATTAATCTTGGAAAGTAGAAGAGTCCTAATTTATTTTATTTCCTTATTCTATTATAGAAGTCTTCTAGAATATTCCAAGTTTGACTTGGATAGATTATTCTAGAGATTTAATAGAATTAGATAGGAAAAGAAATAAATAAAAATATTGATAATATTTAATTTTATTTTTGATTTATTCGATTGACTTAATTTTCGAATTGAGTATCTTTTGGATTTATTGAAAATAAATAGATTTAAATATTGGGATTAATATTCTCGTCACATGGAGCATTCAAGAACGAAGACTGAAGACTAGAAGACGCATACGGAGATGGAATAAAGCCATGATAGTCGGAAAATAATTTTCTAGCTTATTTTGACTATGTGATATGTGCTTTATTGCTTGTATGCATGCTTACGTGTTTAATTATGCATTAGATAGCGTATCCCTTTGTTATAAAAAGCTAAGTGGGAGAGGGGATGAAAACATTCCCATGGTCTCCATTACTGTTCTCTTGGTGACTCTTATGAACTTTTGAAGTTCATATAGATGTGTCATTGGAGGAGAATTCTTGTAATTCCTCTTACGAGAAACATTGATTAAGTTTGTCAAACAATGCCTAATTTGTCTTTCTGAAACTGACATCAAGTCCACTCATTCTCACCCCGGGGAGTGGAATGGAGCCAAAGCCACTTGGTCATGTGGATGACACAAATTAGAGGCAGTCGTACCATTCTTTGATAGATGGATCGATTGTCTGCTCGGCTCCCTCATTTATGAGAGATAGGGTTGTTCGCATGGTGAATCACTGGTTAGAAACTTCGAGTTTCACTTATGATTCTCCGCGTCTTGATTTACAAAATCGAATGCTTCAAGTAATTGGGAGTCAACTATAAAAATCTTTTGGTGTAGTAAACGTCCACACGAACGTGGCTTGCTATGCTGAATGGGATTTTTGGAAATAGTTGATGTAGACAGTTATAGGGAATTGTGAAGGATTGTGAGTTATCGTAAACGTCCACACTAACGTGGCTTGCGGTGACGTAGCGATTCCAAATGATTCACCTTAGTACTGAGTAATGGTTTACACTTAGGTACGCTTTATAGTATTCTTCCCAACGAAGTAACGCTATAATGATGTACGACCGAAGCAAATCTAATTGCTAAATCATTTGGGTGGGTAAACGTCCACACGAACGTGGCTTGCCTTACCTGATGGGATTTTAGATGTGATTAGTGATTTAATGATATTATTTGAGGGAGATAATATCGGATATTAAATTGATTGTTTGTTTAAATGTGCTTATAGGTTTAGAGAATAGCTATGAACCCACTTTCTATGATACTCAAGGAGTATAAGCTCACTGGCCCCAACTATATTGATTGGAAGAGAAATTTAGACATTGTCCTAACTTCGGAGGAGTACAAGTTTGTACTCCATGAAGTATGCCCTGCTGAGCCCACGGCTGCCTCAACTGATGAGGAAAAACTGACATATCGGAAGTGGAAAAAGGCTGATGAAATGGCTAGGTGTTATATTTTGGCTTCCATGTCAAATGTACTCCAAACCCAACATGAGTCAATGGACACTGCCTATGATATGATGTTTAACCTCAAGGAGATGTTTGGGGAGCAAGATCGTGCGGCAAGGCAAGAAGCCATGAGAGTCCTCATGACAACTACTCAGTCTGAAGGGACGCCCGTAGGGGAGCACGTTCTTAAGATGATGGGTCTGTTGAATGAGCTTGAGATCCTAGGAGCTCAAATTGATGCTGAGACGCAAGTCGATATCATACTCCAGTCTCTGACCCCTAGTTTTGAGCAGTTTCGCATGAGTTATAATATGGGTAAACTATCTTATTCTCTTGCGCAACTCCTGACTGAACTGAAGGCGGCAGAGGGGATCTACAAGAAGGGCAAGTCTCAAGCGCTTGTAGCTACCAAGTCCAAAGGCTTTAAGCCTGGTGGAGGTAGGGGCAAAAGAAGGAAGCAAGCCCGGAAACCCAGTGGTGTCAAGAGGATTGCACCACAAATGGGGGCTGCAAAGCCAAAGGGTAAGTGCTTCCGATGCAACAAGATGGGACACTGGAAGTCTGAATGTCCTCTCAAAGGTACGAATTCTTCTTTAGTCGTAAAAACATAGTCAGCTGTATTATCTACCAGAATTCTGGTGTGTAGATATGGAACCACTGACGGTATGTGCATTTTGAATGCAGGGGTTCCAGAAAACCCGGCGACTTAGAGAGGAAGAGTTCGAGTCTACAAGGCAAAGCTGTAGAGGAGGCAGCGGTTGCGGTGGAAGACATTTATCTGCTTTAGTAGTTAAATAGGATTTCATTTCAAAGTTATTGCTTTATGTACCCTTTATTTTAGAAAGAACGTTTTGTTCTGGATTTCTACTATTAATGAATGGATATTTTATTTCTTTAATCATTGGATGATTTTGATAAGAAATAATGGCATTATCTATTCTGGTACATTAGATAGCAATATATGAATGATAGATCCTAAGTCTACCCCAATGCAACAAACCGTTCTATAACTTGTTTTACTTGTTAGATATTTCTTTATTAATCATTATACTTGAGAATTCTTATACTTAGTAGTATTTTCAAATAAAGATTCAAATGGTCGAAATTGATTTGATCAATTATAGTTGAAGGAATGGACCTTCCGACCTAAGGGTTTAATTTGAAGGATAATACATCTAAGTAAACCTTTCTGGATGAAGGATAGAATTCAGACAAGTATTGGAAATGATTAGATATGCAGACATATGTGTAAATTAGAAAGGTACGAGAAATTCTCTCAGAGAATACTCGGTGATGGATTAGAATGCTTGATGTGCCATAAAAGCAAAGTGTTTTGACTAGTCAATGGACACAAAGCTATTATGGGGAACCATCAAAGTATATCCATTAGGAGCCTGTGACTCGGTCACCAAGGCCATCACTTATCTAAGAAACACATAGCATAATCAAAGATTGGGATTCAATCCCAAAGGACCGCGCCATACACTTGCGTGTAAAGATGGTGCGCTATAAAGAAATGGAAAATCTAATAGTAAAAGAACAAGTTGTTCGGAACCACCTATGTTCTATGGATATTCCTGGATACAACGGCATATTGAATATGGTTGTAGGATATCCTAGATGAACGAAGTATTGTGTGTTCTATAGTACTACGAACCAGAGGGACGTCTCTCGTCCGGTTCATAGAGGAAGACTATTAGATGGACCACAAAGCCTAAATTAATGTAATACCTCGAAATGAGAAAAAGGACAAAAGACTAGGAACCAGCCAAACCGAGTAGAAGTGCACCACATACTGCACCTATTGTTATTACTATTATACACCGGGACGCCATTGCAGTGGGAGGTTGTCGGACAACCAGAGATATTCATAAGACTAGAGGAGTTCGGACTCTGGATCTAGTAAAGATGAAATCGACCCCTAGCTCTGCATAAGGGCAGTACTAGATCTAAATGTGCCTGCTTGGAACAATAAGTATTATTGTTAAGAGGCTAGATCATTTAGAGTACAAGCTTAGTAAATCCATTTATGGATTGAAATAAAGCTACGAATCGTGGAACTTGCGAATTGATGGGATAGTCCAGTTGATGGATTCATCAAAAGGCATAGACGAAAGGTGTATTAGAGAAGTGATGGAAACAAGGTGGTGTTTCTCGGAGATTTTATGTAGATAAAATTTTATCATTGGCAACAATGTAAAAATATTGTCAGACATAAAATAATGGTTGTCTAAATAAATCGAGATATAAGATTGAGAAGAAGTTAGAGCATGTTCTTAAGGTCTTATGATCTAGAGATAAGAACATTGTACTTCTCCTAGATATCTTGTACGATTAAGGTCTGTTTTTAACATGCATACTTCTGAGAAAGGTTATTGCCTTTCAGAGACAGAATATACATCTATCTAAAGGATATGTGTTCGAACACATGAAGGAGATAGATGAGGACAAAGCAGTTTCCTATACTTCAAGTATGGAAAGCTTTGTAAATGCATTGTTGGAAAACAAGAACCTGATATCAACTATGCGTTTGCGTAGTGGGAGGATATCAAAGTAATCTGGATAAGGGATATTCGAAAGCTGCAAGAGTACTTTCATAGTACTGACTTAAGCAAGACGAAATCTTCTTAGATTACAGATTCTCAGATCCAAAAATCAGAGAAGGACCAGTGAAAGTCGATATCAGGCTATGTGTTCACTTTTAGAAAGAGGTGGAACCATGAAGTGAAAGAGTGATAAGCGGGACGCTTTTCAGACTCTCTCATAACCGAATAGCAGCCTCAGAGGCAGCGGAAGTTTTGGTTAGGTTCCGGGATAACCTCTTGACTTGGATATGACTCTTAGTTTACCAAAGGCTATTGGATAGCGGTGCATGGTGAACTAGAAGAGGTCATAAGTCAAAAGTGATGTTAACACATAGAGCAAGTACCACCTGATACGAGTCATCGTCAGGGGAGACGACGTAGTAGTCACCAAGATAACTTCAGAGCGGCAACCTAGATTGCTCACTCACATAGTACTTCTCGGAAGTACACTTTAAAGCACGTGATGAGTATGGGAACCGGGAGTTTGGAGGAAATGACTAGACCTTAGTACAAGTGGGAGATTGTTGGAGTTGTGTACTTAATGTCTAGATTTAAGTAACGGTAAACTCCCGATCATAGCATTTAATCTATTAAATAAACAATAGTTTGCTTTTAATTATTATTAATTAAATATATGCAAATCATAGTCCTGGATTTTATACGTTGTAGTTAGTATGGTGTGTCGGGCCACACACAGAAGATCATACTATCGGTTACTCGTATTTAATCAAACAGTGGCTCACGACCTAGATGGACACGGACCAATCCATCGGTATAGTCGTTGTGTGAGAGAGAAAATAATTTGTCTTAATTATTTTATCACACTTGTACACTTGGTGTATTGAGCGGATCGTAGAGATTCATCGATTAGGATTGCCGGCGATAATCGATTCGAGTCTCAGTGTATTATATTCTTAATCCCCGATATTATTGCGGGTGTGTATATTCAATATAAGTGACTTTGATTTACCAAAGGAATTAACCGATTTAATTATTGGGTTAATTACCGGTTAAGTTGGGTCACTATATTTTATATATGGCATGCCGTGAATGATTGACCGGACAGTGTATCCCGGAAGGGTTGATAATATCCCCGAGATGAGTTCAAAAGGAATTATTGTGTAAACCTCATGAGTGGATTCGTTCCGCACAATAATTAAGGTTGAATGGTACTAGTCTCGGATTCAAGAGATGAATAAATTAATTAGCAATAAATTAATTTTATTCATGGATATTTAAATCTTAAATACACGGAATAAATAATACTACCGGAGAAATATTATTTGATATAATATGGTTTAATATTGGGAGTGCAATTAATTTATATAGTGGAAAATAAATTAATTAATATTAATGGGAGATTAATAGATTTGGGCTTGGGCTCAATTTAATCATTAATATTGGAAGCCCAATATTCCACCTCCTTTAGATCCCCTACGTAGCCTATAAAAGCACTACATGGTCTTCTCTATTCTACATAACACAAGATCATAATTCTCCTAGAGAGAGAAAGTAGAGAGAGAAAGAGAAGAGGATCCATAAGCTTGGAGGATCGTCGCCCACCCGACGTTCAAGCTAGTGCAAGGAATACGTGGGAAGATCGTAAGGTCGTCAAACTTAAATTCGTTTCTCCGCACAACGAATTAAAAGGTAAAATCATATACTCTCTTCTATGATTTTATGTGAATTGATTGTGATACATACATGAACGCACGATCCGGGTAAACGACGAACTTCGGGGACGGGGATTCGAGATCCCCGGCGAACGTTCAAAGGATCCTCGGCTGGGAGCCGAGGGGTGCGATCGAGCCCTAGGGCATCGATCGCGGGGCCCACACGAGGACGCCCCGGCTGGACGCCGGGGCACGCGATCGACCGTGGGGTCGATCGCCGGGCGAGCCGCGGCTGGGCCGCGGCGGGTGCGCTGGGCGCACCGCCCTCCTCGGCGGTGGCGGTGAGTCGCCGGACTCACCGCCGGGGGCTGTTCGGAACAGCCCCACGGGGATGCGCGTGCATCCCCGGCGATCGCTAGGGTTAGCGATCGCGAGCCCCGTGCGGGGGCTCGGCTGGGCGCGCGGGTTCGTCCCGTGCGGTGCTCGGTCGAGCCTCGGGTCGTGCGGTGGTTCGCGGTTGGTTCTCCGGCGACGGGTTTTCGGTCGGGTTGTCGGTTTCCGCAAATTTAGATAACCCGGGACACCGAATTCCAGCAAATTGTAAAAGTCTTTTGGTGTAGTAAACGTCCACACGAACGTGGCTTGCTACATTGAATGGGATTTTGGAACGATTGATGTAGACAGTTATAGAAGGGAGTGAAGGAGCGTATGTTAACGTAAACGTCCACACGAACGTGGCTTGCGGTGAATATACGTGTCCCAAACAATCTTCTTAGATACTGAGTAATGGTTTACACTTAGGTACGCTTTATAGTATTCTTCCCAACGAAGTAACGCTATAATTGATGTACGACCGAAGGAAATCTAATTGCTAAATCATTTGGGTGGGTAAACGTCCACACGAACGTGGCTTGCCTTACCTGATGGGATTTTAGATGTGATTAGTGGTTTAATGATATTATTTGAGGGAGATAATATCGGAGATTAAATCGATTGTTTGTTGTTATATGTGCTCATAGATTAGGATATGGCTTTGAACCCACTTTATGTAATACTTGAGGATTTTAAAGTCACTGGTCCCTAAATGTAATGATTGGAATAGAGATCTAGACATTGCCCAGACTGTTAGAGAGTACAAGTTTGTACTCAGTGAGCTTTGTCCTCCCGAGCCTACAAATGTCTTAACTGATGAGGAAAGGACTGATTTTGATATCACGTTCGAACTCAAGGAGATGTTTAGACATGATGTAGAGGCTAGACAAGAGGCGATGAGGATACTCATAAAGGCCAGTCGATTCAAGGAAACGCTTAAACACGTTTTTGAGATGATTGACCTTTTAGACGAGTTGAGACGGAAATCGCAAGCTCTTGTAGCCAATGCCAGAGGTTTCGAACCTAAAGGCATGAATCGGGGAAAGGACAAGAAAGCAAAGAAACCCAGTGGTTATTTTTGGACCACGAGAAGGGACGAGAAAACCAATAGGCAAGTGTTCTCGATGCAAACAGTCTGGGTACTGGAAGTCTGATTATCCTCTCAAAGAAAGTACGAAATTTTCTTTAGTCGTAAAACATAGTCAGTGGTATTATCTACCGGAACCTGGTGTGTAGATATGGAACCACTGACGGTATGTGCATTTTAAATGCAAGAGGTTCCAGGAAACCTAACGACTTGGAAAAGAAAAGATCGTAGTCTACATGGGCAATGCTGTGGAGGAGGCAGCAGTTGCAGTGGAGGACATTTTATAGGATTTCATTTTGAGTTATTGCTTTTATGTACCTCTCATATTAGAAAGAACTTTGTTCTGGATTTCTAATGAATGGATATTTTATTTCTTTTAATCATTTGATGGTTATAAGAAGAAATAATGATATTATCTATTCTGGTACATTAGCTAGCACTATATAAATGATGAATCCTGAGTCCACCGTGATGCAACGAACCGTAGTATGAAACTCGTTTTACTAATAAGAGATTTCTTTATCAATTATACTTGTGGATTCTTATGCTGAGTCATGTTTATTCAAATAAGAAGTTCAAAGGTCGAAAATTGATTTTTGATCAATTAAGTTGAAGGAGTGGACCTTCCGACCTAAGAATCTAATTTGGAAGATAATATGACTAAGCAATCCTTTATGGATATAAGATGTAAGATCCGGACAAGTATAAGAATTGATTGACTCTGATGTATGCAGACCTATGTCTACTCAGACAATAAGGTACGAGTACTTCATTTGATGATTACTCGAGAAATGGATTAGAATACCTGATGTGCCACAAAAGCAAGTGTTTTGACAAGTCAATGGACACTAAGCAATTGTGGAGAGCCATCAAGGTATATCCATTTGTAGCCTGCGATTTGATCGCGGAGGCAAGTACCTATCTGAGGAATGCATGGCATACTGATCAGAGATTGGGATTTGATCCCAAATGACTACACCATGCACTGTTGTGTAGAAATGGTGTGTCGTAAACAAGAAATGGAACTCTTATAGAAATAGTAAAAACATGAGTTATACGGAACTACCTATGTTCTATGGATATGTCTGGAAACAACGGCGCATTCAAATGCGATTGTAGAATATCCTAGAAGAACAAAAGATGTTTGTTCAATAGTACTATGAACCAGAAGGACGTTATAAGTTGTAACACCCGGTTCTTAGAGAAAGACTATAAGATGAACCACAAGCCCAAAATGACATGATACTTTGAAATGAGAGAGGAAGATTAAGACTTAGAACCAGCCGAACCGAGTAGCGGTACACCACTAACTGCACCTACTGTTATCACTGTTTATACACCGGAATGCCATTGTAGTGGGAGGTTGTGGGACAACCGGAGATATTCATAAGACTAGGAGAGTCTTCGGACTCTGGACCTAGTATACATGAAATCGATCCCTATAACTACATGAAGGCCGTACTAGATCTAAATGTGCCTTCTTGGAGAGCAATAAGGATTATTGCTAAGAGGCAAGATCATTTAGAGTACAAGCTTAGTTAATCCATTTATGGATTGAAACGAAGCATTGAGTTCGTGGTACTTGCAAATTGATGAGATAGTCCATTTTATGGATTCATCAAAAGCATAGACGAATCGTGTGTATGGGAAACGTTGATGGAGTTATATTCTAAATGTCTAGTTTAGTGACAATATGGAACTCCTTATCTGTGTTTTTCATTATCTATTAATCAAACTGTCGGCATTTTTGTCTACTTTGTACTTGAATGCAATAGTCCTAGATATATACGTTGTAGACAGTATGGCGTGAGGAGACACGCGGAAGATCATACTGTCGGTTACTCGTATATTATCAAACAGAAGCTCACGACTTAGATGGACAGGGACAATCCATCGGTACGTCGTAGTGTGACTGGGTAATAGTTGGTCTTAACTATTATGTTACACTTGTACACTTGGTGTATTGAGCAGGACCACGGGAGGGCGTTCGATTTATACTAATCGACGTAATCGAACTAGACCTCAGAGATTTCGGATATACGAATTCCTAATCCCTATATAATTATAGGTGCGTGTGTCCAATTATCGGTTCTTTAACTTGCCAATGAGTGAGACTAATTGATTAGTCGAGATACTCGGTAAATTGGGAATCGGAATTGTACACACGGCATGCTATAGATTATAGACAGGAAACCGTGTCCCGTTTATCGGGTTGATGACGTCCCCGAGATGAGCTCATAAAGTTTATCATGTAAACCCTGCAGGTGGATTTGTTCCACATGATAATAAGGATGAGTGGTACTAGTCTCGGATAATAAGAAACGAATTAATTTAATTATTAGTAATTAAATAAATTTGTGGACGTTCGATATCTTAAACACGGGGAAGGTCGTTTATGTAATTTCGGCGGAATTATTATTGTTGAAATAATATTAAAATTAATTTCGGGAATTCAATTATTATTTTATAGTGGAGTTAATAATAATTAAAATTGAAATCGATTAATTAAGGAATTGCGTTTACGTATTCCAAGTTAATTAATATTTCAATTTAGCCCTTAATTAATTTATCCTAAGGTCCCTAACGTAACTCTATATAATCCCCTCCCGTACTCTCCGAAACCCTATCATTCGCCGCTATTTCATTTTACTCAGAAAAACAATTGCGTTAATGCAATTATAATTTTTCTCTGTAAAATTAAATTAGTTTGCGCTAATATTTTTCTCTCAGAGAGAAAAAGATATATTAACGCTGTTGATAGAGAAAGTACAGAAGGGAGAACTCCAGCGGATCGTTGCCCACACAACGGCTGGAGAAGGGATCTGAGGCATACGTTAGAAGCATCTAAGGTCTCAACAATCGACCGAGAGGTATGAGATCGGAACTTTTATTCCGCAATTTTATTCGATCTCTGTTTTTGCGTTAATCATACAACGAACCAAAGATCGGGTTCCGTGGCTTGGATGTGATGTTCTCGGACTGCTGGGAGGTTTCTGACCTCCGGCGTGGCAGTCGGATCGAGAAAATCTCATCGGAACAGCCGGAACGGGCGGATCGCGCTGCTGTTCGCAGCAGCCAGGCGACCGCCAGAGGAGCAAGCGCCCGCTCGCGACAGGTCGCGGGCGCTCGCCTGGGCAGCAAGCGCTCGCTTGCCTTGCTGCGCGAGCGCTCGCCTGGTGGGCAGGCGGTCGCCTGCTCCGGGCAGATCGCGAGCCGCGGCTTCGGCTGCGGCGGATGCGCGATCTCTTGGGCGGGTGGCCTTGGCTGTCCGGGGGTGACTTCCAGAAGTCGATTGGGGACGTCCGGATGTTCGAGTGTTCGAATGGATGTGTCCCGGGTAGTCGATTTCCAACAATTGGTATCAGAGCCGGTTATCGGTTCGTTGTATTTTTGCGCGTGTTACCTTGCAGGTTGAACCCGATTATTATGGCCAATTTATTTTTGATATTTTGTGCTGTATGTATGTGGTTTTGATTAAACTCTCGGGCTTGTCGAGATCGGTTTTATTTTTGGAAAGTTGCTTGTTTGTAATAGATAAAAACGACGGGTTGAGTCGTTAGGTTTATTTATCTTTTCGTTGGATCCGGGACTTGTATAGGGTCGATCAAAATGTATAGGATCGATACCGGACTTAGTAGAATATTTTTTTTGTAATTAATTTCTGCTATTGGATCGAGACGAGATCGAAGCCCGGAGGAACGAGAATCGAAGTCGAGACGAGCAACGAGTTCGAGTTCCAAGAGATGTGCATTCAAGATTTTAAGGCCATAATAATCGGGCCACGTTAATTGCTTTCTTATGTGATTTACGTGTTTTATTATGCTTATTATTTTATGCATGTATATCCCTAAATCGTAAAATACTAAGTGGGAGAGGGATTGGAAACAATCCCGCGGTCTCCATTCTCTGTTTCGAGAGTGATGTGTATTGACTTACGAGTTGGCTTTAGTGTCATCCTCCCTATCGGATAAAGTCGATACACGGAAATCACTTTGATCGAAATTCGAATGAAATTCCAATTTTAAAATTGAACAATTAAGTTTTTCAAAGCAATGCCTAATCTGTCTTTCAAAGACTAATTTCAACTCGACTCATTCTCACCCCGGGGAGTGGAATGGAGCCAAAGCGCTTGGTTATGTCGATGACACAGATTAGAGACATTCGAGTCATTTGATGACTAGATCGACTGTCTGGTTGGCTCCCTCACTTTGTGAGAGATAGGGCTCAATTGCATGATTGATCGCTGGTTAGAAACTTCGAGTTTCACTTACGAGATATCAAGCTTTGATTAACGAAATTGTGAAATTTATTAAATGGAATTCAATTAACAAAGTTGTTTGTTTAGTAAACGTCCACACTATCGTGGCTTACTAGACGGAAACGGAACTTTTGGTTAATTGAGGCTCGACAGTTATAGGAAATCGTAAAGGGACCGCATGTTAACGTAAACGTCCACACTAACGTGGCTTGCGGTGGGCGTGTAGTTTCCGAGCGGTTAACTTAGTACTGAGAAATGGTATACACTTAGGTACGCTTTACAATATCCTCCCCATCGGAGTCACTGCTGTAATGATGTACGACCGAAGTAAAAGTCCAGTTATAAAATCATTTGGACTAGTATACGTCCACATGAACGTGGCATGCTAGTCTAATGGGATTTTAGGATTTATTGGTAGATTTAATGATATTAATTAAGGGAGTTAATATCGAATTAAATTTGACAGTTTGATTTGTCTCTTTTATAGATATGGCACTCAACCCGCTATCCATGATACTAAAAGAGAACAAACTCACTGGTCCGAACTATATTGACTGGAAATGAAACTTGGACATTGTCCTGACTGCTGAGGAGTACAAATATGTACTCCATGAGGATTGTCCTGACGAACCTATTGACACCTCCACTCCTGAGGAAAAGGAAGCTCATCGGAAGTGGGTCAAGGCTAATCAGATGGCGCGGTGCTACATTTTGGCTTCTATGTCAAATGTGCTGCAACATCAGCATGAAGCCATGACCACTGCCTATGATATGATGCTTAACCTCAAGGAGATGTTTGGTAGTCAGGATAGGGCAGCCAGGCAAGATGCCATGAGGCAACTCATGACGGCCACTATGTCCGAAGGAACGCCCGTGAGGGATCACGTTCTTAGGATGATAGGCTATCTGAATGAGATAGAGATTATGGGAGGATCTATCGATGGGGAAACCCAGATCGATATAGTGCTCCAGTCTCTGCCTAAGAGTTTTGAGCAGTTCCGCCTGAACTATAACATGAACAAGAGGTTATATACGTTGGCGGAACTCCTGACTGAACTCCAGGCGGCAGAGGGAATCTTTAAGAAACCTCAGGCACTTGTGGCTGTGAAACTTCCTGGCCCTCCGGGAGCTAAGAGGAAGAAGAAGCAAGGACGGAAACCCAGTGGACCCAGAATTGGTGGACCACAGAATGGAGTGAACAAGCCCAAGGGCAAGTGTTTCCGTTGCAAGCAGTCTGGACATTGGAAGTCTAATTGTCCTCTCAGACAAGGAGGTATGAACTTTTCCTTAGTCACTGAAACATGTTTAGCGGTGTTATCCACCGGTACCTGGTGTGTGGATACGGGAGCCACTGATCATGTCTGCAATTCTTTGCAGGGGTTCCAGGAAACCCGGCGGCTTAGAGAGGGAGAGATCACCATCTACATGGGCAATGCTACGAAAGTGGCGGCAGTTGCAGTGGGAGATGTTCATTTATCTTTTAATAATAAAGTTTTAGTATTGAATGATTGTCTTTATGTACCGAACTTTAGAAAGAACCTTGTTTCGGTTTCTAAGTTGGTTTTGAATAAATATTCTGTTTCTTTTGATAGTTCTGTTATTATCAAAAAGAATGGTGAGTATATCTGTTCTGGTACATTGATAGGCAACTTATATATACTGAATCCTGATTATTCCACGATGCAACGAGTAGAGTCTTTTAACACATCTAGTACCAATAAGAGAAAGGAGCCTTCTAGAATGAATCAAAAATACTTGTGGCATCTTAGGCTAGGTCATATTAACTTGGGTAGGATTCAAAGGTTGATAACTGATGGAATACTCAGTAGTGTAAAAGATGAGGACTTTCCAACCTGCGAATCATGCCTGGAAGGAAAAATGACCAAGCGACCCTTTAGTGATAAAGGGTATAGATCCAAGGAAGTACTAGAGTTGATTCACTCTGATTTGTGCGGGCCTTTATCTGTCCAAGCGAGAGGAGGTTATGAATATTTCGTAACCTTCACTGATGATTACTCAAGGTATGGTTTCATATACCTGATGCGCCGCAAGAGCGAGTGCTTTGACAAGTTCAAGGAGTACAAAGCTCTTGTGGAGAACCTTCATGGTAAAACCATAAAGACTCTACGATCTGATCGTGGAGGAGAGTACCTCTCGGGAGAGTTTAAGGCGTACTTATTAGAGAATGGGATTGATTCCCAGATGACTGCACCATACACGCCCCAGCAGAATGGTGTAGCAGAAAGAAGGAATAGGACTCTTATGGAAATGGTAAGATCTATGATGAGTTATTCAGAACTACCAGTTTTGTTATGGGGATATGCCTTGGAAACAGCGGCGTATATCCTGAACTTAGTTCCTTCTAAATCAGTCCCTAAGACGCCCTCGGAATTGTGGACCGGGCGTAAGCCAAATTTGAAACACATTCGGATCTGGGGTTGTCCAGCACATGTGCTGAAGCATGGGGCTGATAAGTTGGAATCTCGTTCAGATATTCGGTTGTTTATAGGATATCCTAGAGGAACGAAAGGTGGTCTATTTTATAGTCCTAAGGACCAGAAGATCGTTGTTAGCACCAACGCTCGGTTCTTGGAAGAGGATTATATAATGGACCACAAGCCCAAGAGTGAGATAATACTAAACGAACTGAGAGGGGACGATCAAGGCTTAGATCCAACCGAACCGGGTGATACGCCACCACAGTCTGCACCTGTAGTTACTGAGGTTACACCGGAGCCTCGTCGTAGTGGGAGGGTTGTTCGACAACCCGATAGGTTCATGTTTATAGGTGAGTCTTCGGACTTGTTACCTGGAGAACATGAAGCCGATCCCTGGACCTATGGCGAGGCGCTTAAAGATCAAGATGCTCAGTCTTGGCAAAAAGCGATGAAATCTGAGATTGAATCAATGGATTCAAATCAGGTCTGGAATCTTGTAGCACCGCCCAAAGGTGTAAAAGCCATTGGTTGCAAGTGGGTGTACAAGAGAAAAAGAGGGTCTGACGGGAAGGTTGAAACCTTCAAGGCTAGGCTTGTTGCGAAAGGGTATACTCAGAAAGAAGGGATCGATTATGAGGAAACTTTTTCGCCGGTAGCTATGCTAAAGTCGATCCGGATTCTTTTGTCTATAGCATCTTATATGGATTATGAGGTGTGGCAAATGGACGTCAAGACAGCATTCTTGAATGGGAATCTTGACGAGACCATTTACATGAGACAGCCAGAAGGTTTCATCAAGAAAGGCCAAGAGCATCTAGTGTGTAAGCTAAACCGATCCATTTATGGATTGAAGCAAGCTTCTAGATCTTGGAACATGCGGTTTGATGAGGTTATCCAGTCTTATGGATTCATTCAAAGCATGGACGAGTCGTGTGTATACCGGAGAAGTGACGGAAACAGTGTGGCGTTTCTCGTGCTTTATGTAGACGACATCCTTCTAATTGGCAACAATGTGAAGATGTTGTCAGACATAAAGGGATGGTTGTCCAAGCAATTCGATATGAAAGACTTAGGACAAGTTGGACATGTTCTTGGGATCAAGGTTATAAGGGATCGCCGGAAAAGAACATTAAGCTTGTCCCAGGCTTCATATATTGATACGATTCTGGCTCGTTTCAACATGCAGAATTCCAAGAGAGGTGCTCAACCTTTCTGCCATGGAATTCATCTATCTAAAGACATGTGTCCCAAAACACAAAAGGAGATAGATTACATGAAGAAGGTTCCTTATGCTTCGGCAGTAGGAAGTCTAATGTATGCCATGTTGTGCACGAGACCTGATATCTGCTATGTCGTGGGCATGGTAGCTAGATATCAGAGTAACCCTGGACAGGGTCACTGGACTGCTGTAAAGAACATACTTAAGTACCTGCGAAGGACTAGGAATTATGTTCTGAGTTACAAAGCGTCCGAGTTGATTCCTATTGGTTACACAGACTCGGATTTCCAATCTGATAAGGATCAGCGAAAGTCTACATCAGGCTATGTGTTCACATTGGGAGGTGGAGCAGTCTCATGGAAGAGTGTTAAGCAGAAATGCATTTCGGACTCTACCATGGAAGCCGAATATGTAGCAGCCTCTGAGGCAGCTAAAGAATCGGTGTGGCTCCGGAACTTCCTTATGGACTTAGATGTGGTTCCTAAAATGCCTAGAGCTATCACAATTTATTGTGACAATAGCGGTGCAGTGGCTAATGCAAAGGAACCACGAGCCCACAATGCGAGTAAACACATAGATCGCAAGTACCACCTGATTAGAGACATCGTCAGGAGAGGCGATGCGGTTGTCACCAAGATTGCATCAGCGGATAACCTGGCTGACCCCTTTACGAAGGCACTTCCAGCGGAAGCGTTCAAGAGACACGTGAAGGGGATGGGTATCGGATGTATGGTAGAGGGCAACTAGAGATTTAGTATAAGTGGGAGATTGATGGAGTTATATTCTAAATGTCTAGTTTAGTGACAATATGGAACTCCTTATCTGTGTTTTTCATTATCTATTAATCAAACTGTCGGCATTTTTGTCTACTTTGTACTTGAATGCAATAGTCCTAGATATATACGTTGTAGACAGTATGGCGTGAGGAGACACGCGGAAGATCATACTGTCGGTTACTCGTATATTATCAAACAGAAGCTCACGACTTAGATGGACAGGGACAATCCATCGGTACGTCGTAGTGTGACTGGGTAATAGTTGGTCTTAACTATTATGTTACACTTGTACACTTGGTGTATTGAGCAGGACCACGGGAGGGCGTTCGATTTATACTAATCGACGTAATCGAACTAGACCTCAGAGATTTCGGATATACGAATTCCTAATCCCTATATAATTATAGGTGCGTGTGTCCAATTATCGGTTCTTTAACTTGCCAATGAGTGAGACTAATTGATTAGTCGAGATACTCGGTAAATTGGGAATCGGAATTGTACACACGGCATGCTATAGATTATAGACAGGAAACCGTGTCCCGTTTATCGGGTTGATGACGTCCCCGAGATGAGCTCATAAAGTTTATCATGTAAACCCTGCAGGTGGATTTGTTCCACATGATAATAAGGATGAGTGGTACTAGTCTCGGATAATAAGAAACGAATTAATTTAATTATTAGTAATTAAATAAATTTGTGGACGTTCGATATCTTAAACACGGGGAAAGTCGTTTATGTAATTTCGGCGGAATTATTATTGTTGAAATAATATTAAAATTAATTTCGGGAATTCAATTATTATTTTATAGTGGAGTTAATAATAATTAAAATTGAAATCGATTAATTAAGGAATTGCGTTTACGTATTCCAAGTTAATTAATATTTCAATTTAGCCCTTAATTAATTTATCCTAAGGTCCCTAACGTAACTCTATATAATCCCCTCCCGTACTCTCCTAAACCCTATCATTCGCCGCTATTTCATTTTACTCAGAAAAACAATTGCGTTAACGCAATTATAATTTTTCTCTGTAAAATTAAATTAGTTTGCGCTAATATTTTTCTCTCAGAGAGAAAAAGATATATTAACGCTGTTGATAGAGAAAGTACAGAAGGGAGAACTCCAGCGGATCGTTGCCCACACAACGGCTGGAGAAGGGATCTGAGGCATACGTTAGAAGCATCTAAGGTCTCAACAATCGACCGAGAGGTATGAGATCGGAACTTTTATTCCGCAATTTTATTCGATCTCTGTTTTTGCGTTAATCATACAACGAACCAAAGATCGGGTTCCGTGGCTTGGATGTGATGTTCTCGGACTGCTGGGAGGTTTCTGACCTCCGGCGTGGCAGTCGGATCGAGAAAATCTCATCGGAACAGCCGGAACGGGCGGATCGCGCTGCTGTTCGCAGCAGCCAGGCGACCGCCAGAGGAGCAAGCGCCCGCTCGCGACAGGTCGCGGGCGCTCGCCTGGGCAGCAAGCGCTCGCTTGCCTTGCTGCGCGAGCGCTCGCCTGGTGGGCAGGCGGTCGCCTGCTCCGGGCAGATCGCGAGCCGCGGCTTCGGCTGCGGCGGATGCGCGATCTCTTGGGCGGGTGGCCTTGGCTGTCCGGGGGTGACTTCCAGAAGTCGATTGGGGACGTCCGGATGTTCGATTGTTCGAATGGATGTGTCCCGGGTAGTCGATTTCCAACAAACGTGATGGAAACAAGGTGGTGTTTCTCGGAGGTTTTATGTAGATGACATTTTATCATTGGTAACAATGTAAAAATGTTGTCAGACATAAAATGATGGTTGTCTAGAAAAATCGATATATGAGATGAAGAAGAAGTTAGAGCATGTTCTTAAGATCTAGGATCTCAAGAAAAGAACATTGTACTTCTCCTGGACATCTTACATATATATGATTATGGTTCGTTTTAACATGCAAGATTCCGAGAAAGGTTCGTTACCTTTCAGAGACGGAATGCATCTATCTAAGGATATGTGTTTTTGGAACACAAAAGGAGATAGAAGCAATGAAAGCAGTTTCCTACACTTTGAGTGTGGAAAGCTTAATAAATGCAATGTTGAAAAACGAGAACCTGATATCGGCTATGCGGTGAGCATAGTGGGAGGATATCAAGGTAATCCTGGAAAGGAATATTCGACTGCTGTAAGAGTACTTTCGAAGTACTGTTCTAGACTACGAAGCAGACGAGTTTTTCCTTTGGATTACATTCTCTTAGATTTCTAATCAAATGAGGACCTGTGTAAGTCGATATCAGGCTATGTGTTTCACTATTGAAGGAGAAGGAGTTTTAACATGGAAGAGTGATAAGCACGATGCTTTTCGGACTCTGCCATGGGTAACCAAATAGCGGCCTCAGAGGCAGCGGGCGCTGTTCGGCCACGAACAGCAGCGCGACCCGCTATTCCGAGCGCGTTTCCGGGCCAATTTTCCTCTTCCGACTACCGATCCGGAGGTCCTTGACCCCCCAGTAGTCGAGGAACATGATCCACGACACCCGGAACCCGATCTAAGATTCGATGCATAATCAACGAGAAAGAAATCGAATTATTGCGGAAATAGGGTTTCGATTTCTTATACCTTTGTCGCGTGATTCGGAGAAGCCGAATTGACAGAGACCTCGAGTCTTCTAGCGTGTATCCTAGCCCTCTTGCTCCAGCCGATGTGTGGGCATCGATCCGCTTGGAGTTTCTCTTCTTCTTCTCTCTCAAACCCCAGCGTAAGAAAAATAAGTTTCTGTCTCAGAAATATATTTGCGCTAGCTTTTTATTTCTACAGAAAAATATAATTGCGCTAGTCTATTTATTTTCACAGAAAAATTATTGCGCTAACAATTAAATTTTCTCCGCAAAAATAAAATAGCGTCGTTCTGTAGGTTTAGAGAAGAGAGACGAGGGTTTTATATAGGCCACACTAGGGACCCATAGGCAATTAATTAATTAGGCTTAAATTGCAATTTAATTAACTTGGTGTCCCAAAAGGAAAACCTTAATTAAATTCCACAATTTTATTTATAATTAATTCCACTATAAAATTATAAATGATTTCCCAATTAATTAATTCAAATTATTCCGTCAATAATTTTCCCGCCGTATTACATATATGATATTTCCCCGTGTTTAAGATATCGCATGTCCATGAATTAATTAATTACTAATAATTAAATTAATTCATTTCTTATTATCCGAGACTAGTACCACTCATCCTTATTATCATGTGGAACGAATCCACCTGCAGGGTTTACATGATAAACTTTATGAGCTCATCTCGGGGACATCATCAACCCAATAAATGGGACACGGTTTCCTGTCTATAATCTATAGCATGCCGTGTGTACAATACCGATTCCCAATCTACCGAGAATATTGACTAATCAATTAATCTCACTCATTGGCACATCAAAGAACCGAGCATTGGACACACGCACCTATAATTATATAGGGATTAAGAACTCACATATCCGTAATATCTGAGGTCTAGTTCGATTACATCGATTAGTATAAATCGAACGCCCTCCCGTGGTCCTGCTCAATACACCAAGTGTACGAGTGTAACATGATAGTCAAGACCGACTATCTACCAGTCACACTACGACGTACCGATGGATTGTCCCTGTCCATCTAAGTCGCGAGCTACTGTTCGATAGTATACGAGTAACCGACAGTATGATCTTCCGCGTGTCTCCTCACGCCATACTGTCTACAACGTATACATCAAGGACTATTGCATTAAATGCAATCATGCTTGAATCATATCTTGAATTAAGGTATAGATAAGGAGTTCCGTATTTGCACTAAACTAGACATTTAGAATACAACTCCATCAATCTCCCACTTATACTAAAAGTCTAGTCGCCCTCTCCCAAACATCAGATTCCCATAACTGTTGGAGTTGTGTACTTAATGTCTAGATTTAAGTAACGCAAACTCACGATCCATTGCCATTAATCTATTTAATTAAATAAACAATTATTTGCGTTTAATTATTTATAATTAAATATATGCAAATTATTGTCCTGGATTCTATACGTTGTAGTTAGTATGGTGTGTCGGGCCCACACAGAAGATCATACTATCGGTTACTCGTATTTAATCGAACAGTTGCTCACGACCTAGATGGACACGGACCAATCCATCGGTATAGTCGTTGTGTGAGAGAGAAAATAATTTGTCTTAATTATTTTATCACACTTGTACACTTGGTGTATTGAGCGGATCGTTGAGATTCATCGATTAGGATTGCCGGCGATAATCGATTCGAGTCTCAGTGTATTTTATTTTTAATCCCCGAAACTATTGCGGGTGTGTATATTTAATATAAGTGACTTTGATTTACCAAAGGAATTAACCGATTTAATTATTGGGTTAATTACCGGTTAAGTTGGGTAACTATATTTTATATATGGCATGCCGTGAATACTTGACGGGAAAGTGTATCCCGTAAGGGTTGATAATATCCCCGAGATGAGTTCATAAGGAATTATTATGTAAACCCTGCAGGTGGATTCGTTCCGCATAATAATTAAGGTTGAATGGTACTAGTCTCGGATATAAGAGATGAATAAATTAATTAGCAATAAATTAATTTTATTCATGGATATTTATATCTTAAATACACGGAATAAATAATACTACCGGAGAAATATTATTTGATATAATATGGTTTAATATTGGGAGTGCAATTAATTTTATATAGTGGAAAATAGAATTAATTAATAATAGTAAGGATTAATAGATTTGGGCTTGGTGGGCTCAATTTAATCACTATTATTGGAAGCCCAATATTCCACCTCCTTAAGATCCCCTACGTAGCCTATAAAAGCACTACATGGTCTTCACAATTAGACAAGACAAGATAATCATACTTGATTAGTCTAGAGAGTTCGTGAAGGAGATCCATGGAGTTCGGTAGATCGTCGCCCACACGACGTCCGAGCTAGTGCAAGGAATACGTGGGAAGATCTCAAGGTCGTCAAATTGAGTTCTTCGTTTTTCCGAACAACGAGAACGAGGTAAATCGTAAAACCCTCTTTATGATTTTATCGTTTTAATTATCGTAGAAATATCATGAACCAAGATCCGAGGGATGAACCCGGGGATGGGGATCGACCTCGCGGTGGTGATCGAAGATCACCGGACCGCGGGAGGTCGGGAGATCCCCGCCGGGATCACACGCAAAACCCCTCGGCTGGACGCCGAGGGTGGCGATCGGCCCTAGGGCACGATCGCCGATCGCGCAAACGGAGGAGCCCCGGCTGGACGCCGGGGCGTGCGATCGACCACGGTGGTCGATCGCTGGGGCGCCGCGGGCTGGTGCCGCTGCTGTCCGCTGGGCGGACGCCCCTCCTCCACGGCGGTGGCGGTGAGTCGCCGGACTCACCGCCGGGGGCTGCTACGGGCAGCCCGCGGGGATGCGCATGCATCCCCGGCGATCTTGTTCGATCGCGAGCCCCTCGCGGAGCTCGGCTGGACATGCCGCGGGTTTATCCCGCGGCGGTGATTGTTCGGTCGGGCCCGGTTCGCGTAGTGGTTCGTGGTTGTTTTCCGGCGAAAGTTTTTTCGATTGGATTGTCGGTTCCGCAATTTAGAAAATCCGGATATTCGAAGGATTTCGGTCGGAATTAATTAGATAATTTATTTATTTAAATTTATTAATTCCGGGATATCGATTTCCAACAATAACCTCATCACGCCTACCCAACGCTTTCGCTGGAAGTGCCTCTGTGAACGGGTTTACCAGGCAATCCTCTTGATGCTATCTAGGTGACAACTGTATCGTCTTACTAGACGATCTCTCGAATCAGGTGGTACTTGCGCTCTACGTGTTATCTCCCACTGTGGACTCGTGGCATTTCAAGTTTGCCAATACCGCTATTCAAAATAGCTTTGGGTAAACTAGAAACCACATCTAAGTCCCTTAGGATGTTCTGGAGCCACACTGACCTTTTAACTGCCTCAGAGGCCGTTACCCTTTCAGTTTCCATGGTAGAGTCCGTAATGCATTGCTGCTTTACATTCTTCCATGTGACTGCTCCACTTCACAGTGAGAACACATAGCCTGACTTCGACTTTCAACTGTCCCTGTTTGATTGGAAATTCAATTCTATGTAATCCAAAGGAAATAACTTGACTGCTTTGTAACTCAGAACATAATTCCTGGTCCTCTGCAGGAGCCTAAACATGTTCTTCACATCAGTCGAGTGATCCTTTCTAGGATTACTATGATATCTCACCACCATGCCTACGGCATAGCAGATATCAGTCTCGTGCATAGCATTACATACATTAAGCTTCCCACCATTAAGGTGCAGGGAACTGCTTACTCTTCATCTATCTCCTTTATTGTGTCGGACACAAAACTTTAGATAGATGAATTCCACATCTAAAAGGTGAAGACCTTTCTTGGAATTCTGTATGCTGCAACGAGTAAGAATTGTATTTAAGTATGATACTCGAGATAAGTTCTATGTTCTTTTCTGGCGATCATTTATTGCTTTGATCCCAAGAACATTCCCGACTTCTCCTAAGTCTCTTACATTGAATTACTCGAACAACCATCCCTTTATGTCCGATAATATCTTTCATATTGTTGCCAATTTAGAAGGATGTCGTCTACATAAAGAATGAGAAAACACCACATCTTTTCTGTCACATCTTTATTACACACAGGACCTAAACATGCTTTGATGAATCCATGAAATGGATTTTCTCATAGGTCCGCATGTGTCCAAGATCTTGAAGCTTCCTTCAATCCTAAGATTGATTAAGCTTGCTTACCGAATGCTCTTGGCTCTTTTCGATGAATCCATCTGGCTGTCCCACATAGATGGTCCCATCAAGACTTCGATTTAGAAATCCGTCTTGACTTCCATCTTCCATGTGAGGACAAAAGAATCCGGATCAACTTTAGCATAGCTACCAGCGAAAAAAGTTTACTCATAATTGAACCCTTTCTTTCTGAGTGCACCCTTTCGCAACAAGCCTAGCCTTAAGGTTCACACCTTCCCGTCAGACCCTCTTTTCATCTTGTACACCCATTTGCAACCAATGGCTTTTACACCTTTGGGCGGTGCTACAAGATCCCAGACATGATTTGAATCCAAAGATTCAATCTCATATTTCATCGTCTTTTACCAAGACTGAGCATCTTGATCTTTCGGCGTCTCGCCATAGATCTAGGGATCGGCTTCATGTTCTCCAGGTAACAAGTCCGAAGACTCTCCTATAAACATGAACTTGTCGGGTTGTCTAACAACCCTCCCACTACGAAGACGCTCCGGTGTATCTTTAGTGACTAAAGATTATCGTAGTGAACTACTCAGTTAGGCTGGTTCTAAGTCTTAATCAGTCCCTCTAAGCACATTTAAGTATTACTCTACTCTTGGGCTTGCGATATTGCATATACATATAGTCCATGTCTAAGAACCGAACGTTGATTCAATCAACAAACATCTGGTCCTTTTAACTATATTACATATCTCAATTCATTTTCTTAGGGTATCTTATAAACAGCCGAATATCTGTACAAGTTTCCAAAGGAATCAAGTTCAGGATAAACGCCATTGTTTCCAAGCCATATCCCAAAAACGAATTAGGTAACTCCGAATGTCTACTTTCCCATATCTATAAGAGTCATATTCCTTCTTTACAACACATTATTTTGCTGAGGCATAAATGGTGTATTCTGTTGGGAGTTAATCCCATTTTCTGATAAGTATGCCTTACTCCTCAAAGAGGTCTGCATATATCAGAGCGAATCAACTCTAGTACTTTCTTGGATCTTTTCCCTTTAACCGTAAAGGGTTGCTTGGTCATTAAAACTTCCAAGTATGATTCGAAGGTTGGAAAGTCCTTTCCTTCAACCTAGCTGAGTAGTCTATCAGCTTTCACCCTTTGAATCGTACTCAAGTTAAAATGATCTAGCCTAAGATTCCATAAGTACATTTGATTCATCCTAGAAGGATCTTTACTCTTATTGGGGTTCGACAATGTGTTATTAGCTCCGGTGTGTTGCATCGTGGAAGAACACGGATTCAGTATTAAATTGTCTATCAATGTACCAGAATAGATAATATCCCCGTTTCCTACTCTGATAGGTATGAAACTATCAGAAGAAACGGAATATCCATTCTAAGCCAATTTAGAAATCCGAAATGAAAATTCTTTCTAAATACCGGCACATAAAGACAATTTATTAGAACTAAAATCCTACCGTTAAAACATTTAACATCTCCCACTGCAATGGCTGTTACCTTAACAGTATTGCCCATGTAGATTATAATTTCTTCCTTTCTAAGTCTCCGGGTTTCCTGGAACCCCCGCATTTAGGTGCAGACATGATTAGTGGTTTCCGTATCCACACACCAGGTACTGGTAGATAACACCACTAAACATGTTTCGGTGACTAAGGAGGAGTTAACTTCTAGTTGCTTTGAGAGGACAATCAAAACTCCCAGTATCCAAACTGCTTACAACGGAAGCACTTACCCCTTGGGCTTGCTTTTCCCATTCCGTGGTCCAGATATATTAGGCCCACTGGGTTTCCGTATTTTCTTCTTCTTCCTTTTGCCGCCCGAAGGCCTAGGAAGAGCCAATTTCTCAGCCACAAGTGTTTTGAGAGCCATTAAAGATTCCCTCAGCCGCTTGAAGTTCAACCAGGAGCTCCGCCATTGAATAAGACCTCTTATCCATGTTATATTTAGGCGGAACTGCTCAAAACTTCTCGGCAGAGACTGGAGCACAAAATCAACCTGGGTTACCCCATTGATAATTGTTCCTAGAATCTCTATCTTATTAAGATAGCCCATCATTCTAAGAACGTGATCCCTCACGGGCGTTCTTTCCGACATGATGGCCGTCATGAGTTGCCTCATTTCACTTTGTCTGGCTGTCCTGTCCTGATAACCAAAACTTCTTGAGGTTAAGCATCATATCATAGGTAATGGTCATAGCATGATACCGATGTCGCAGCACATTTGACTTGAAAGTCATAATTTTGCTCCGCGTCATCTCATAGCCCTGATCCATTTCCAATGAGCTTCCTTTCCTCAGTAGTGGAAGCATCATTTGGTTCAGCAGGTCAATTGACTTGGAGTACATATTTGTACTCCTCTGCAGTTAGGACAATGCCCATGTTTCTTTTCCAATCCATACAAACAGGTTCAGTGAGTTTGTTGACTTTTAATGGGAATAATACCATATAAAACAAACAATGAGTTTAATTCGATATCATTTCCCTCAAGTGATATCATTAAACTACCAATCATTTCCAAAATCCCATCAGACATAGCAAGCCACGTTCTTGTGGACGTTTACCAGTCCAAATGATTTTATGATTGGATTTCACTTCGGTCGTACATCATTATAGCAGTGACTCCGATGGGGAGGATACTATAAAGCGTACCTAAGTGTATACCATTTCTCAGTACTAAGTCCACCGCTCGGGAACTACATGTCCACCGCAAGCCACGTTCATGTGGACGTTTACGTTGACATGCGGTCCTCCACGACTTTCTATAACTGTCGAGCCTCAATTAATCCCAAAGTTCCGTTTCCATTTAGCAAGCCACGTTCTTGTGGACGTTTACTAAAACAAACAACTTTATTAATTGAATCTCACTTATTTAAATGTCATAGAATCTTAATTAACCCAAAGTACCGTTTCCATTTAGCAAGCCACATTCTTGTGGACGTTTACTAAAACAAACAACTTTGTTAATTGACTCTTACATTTATTAAATTTCACAATTTTATTAATCAAAGCTTGATATCTCGTAAGTGAAACTCGAAGTTTCTAACCAGCGATCAATCATGCAATTGAGCCCTATCTCTCACTAGGTGAGGGAGCCAACCAGACAATCGATCTAGTCATCGAATGACTCGAAAGTCTCTAATCTGTGTCATCGACATAACCAAGCGCTTTGGCTCCATTCCACTCCCCGGGGTGAGAATGAGTCGAGTTGAAATTAGTCTTTGAATGACAGATTAGGCATTGCTTTTGAGAAATATAATTGTTCAATTTTATAAGTGGATTTTAAATTCGAATTTTGATCCAGTGATATCCGTGTGTCGACTTTATCCGATAGGGAGGATGACACTAAAGCCAACTCGTAAGTGACACACATCACTATCAAAACAGAGAATGGAGACCGCGGGATTGTTTCCAATCCCTCTCTCACTTAGTATTTTACGAAAAGGGATAACATGCATAAAATAAATAAAGCATAATAACAAGCACGTAAACACACAAAAAGCATTTAACGTGGCCCCGATTATTATGGCCTTTAAATATCTTCCATGCACGTCTTCTCGGATCTTCGTCTCGTTGCTCGTCTCGGTCTCGATCCACCACCGGCTCGTCTAAGTGCCAAGAGACGAACCCCTCCCACTGGAGTATCATCCCGGGCAATGACGAGCGTTCCGTGATGTCCATCGATCCCCCGATCCGCTGCTGCCAACCCTAGGGCAGCGGGCGCTGTCCTATATTCAGCGCTCGCTGGAGGAGCTGCAAACGGCGACCGCCGTTTGCCCTCCAGCGGGCGCCGTTTGTGCACAGCAGCCGCGGGTTCGACTTCTCGACCCTCGTTCGTCCGTCCTTCGATCTTCTCTCGATCCACCAAGTAGCAGTAACATTACAAAGGTAAAACATACTACTTCCGGCATCGATCCTATACAGGTTGATCGATCCTATACATCCGGATAAAACGAAAAACGTAATAAAACCTAAACGACTCAACCCGTCGTTTTAACGATTACAAACATGCAACGATTATAAAACAAAGATCTCGACAAGCCCGAGAGTTTAATAAAACCACAAAACATACAGCACAATCACATGGCCATAACAATCGGGTTCGAACCTACAAAACAAACCTCGCAAAAATACAACGAATCGACAAAACCGGCTCTGATACCAATTGTTGGAAATTGACTACCCGGGACGTGTCCGTTCGATCACTCGAACATCCGAACACGCCCAGTCGACCTCCAGGAAGCACCGCTCCGTTCACGTAACAGCCCTCGTGCCGATTCACGCCCAGCCATCGCCCCGAAGAACAACCGCGCGAATCAGCCGCTGACCTGACTCAAACAGCGGGCGCTGTTGGTCATTCAGCGGGCGCTGAATAGGCCCCAAACAGCGGGCGCTGTTTGGCCTTCAGCGGGCGCTGTTCGTCCGCGAACAGCAGCGCGACCCGCTATTCCGAGCGCGT
Organism: Euphrasia confusa; assembly: GCA_954870475.1. Classification (NCBI taxonomy): domain Eukaryota; kingdom Viridiplantae; phylum Streptophyta; class Magnoliopsida; order Lamiales; family Orobanchaceae; genus Euphrasia; species Euphrasia confusa. The sequence continues at coordinate 15,814,418 of OX940957.1, read as the reverse complement.
TTCCGGGCCAATTTTCCTCTTCCGACTACCGATCCGGAGGTCCTTGACCCCCCAGTAGTCGAGGAACATGATCCACGACACCCGGAACCCGATCTAAGATTCGATGCATAATCAACGAGAAAGAAATCGAATTATTGCGGAAATAGGGTTTCGATTTCTTATACCTTTGTCGCGTGATTCGGAGAAGCCGAATTGACAGAGACCTCGAGTCTTCTAGCGTGTATCCTAGCCCTCTTGCTCCAGCCGATGTGTGGGCATCGATCCGCTTGGAGTTTCTCTTCTTCTTCTCTCTCAAACCCCAGCGTAAGAAAAATAAGTTTCTGTCTCAGAAATATATTTGCGCTAGCTTTTTATTTCTACAGAAAAATATAATTGCGCTAGTCTATTTATTTTCACAAAAAAATTATTGCGCTAACAATTAATTTTTCTCCGCAAAAATAAAATAGCGGCGTTCTGTAGGTTTAGAGAAGAGAGACGAGGGTTTTATATAGGCCACACTAGGGACCCATAGGCAATTAATTAATTAGGCTTAAATTGCAATTTAATTAACTTGGTGTCCCAAAAGAAAACCTTAATTAAATTCCACAATTTTATTTATAATTAATTCCACTATAAAATTATAAATGATTTCCCAATTAATTAATTCAAATTATTCCGTCAATAATTTTCCCGCCGTATTACATATATGATTTTCCCCGTGTTTAAGATATCGCATGTCCATGAATTAATTAATTACTAATAATTAAATTAATTCACTTCTTATTATCCGAGACTAGTACCACTCATCCTTATTATCATGTAGAACGAATCCACCTGCAGGGTTTACATGATAAACTTTATGAGCTCATCTCGGGGACATCATCAACCCAATAAATGGGACACGATTTCCTGTTTATAATCTATAGCATGCCGTGTGTACAATACCGATTCCCAATCTACCGAGAATATTGACTAATCAATTAATCTCACTCATTGGCACATCAAAGAACCGAGCATTGGACACACGCACCTATAATTATATAGGGATTAAGAACTCACATATCCGTAATATCTGAGGTCTAGTTCGATTACATCGATTAGTATAAATCGAACGCCCTCCCGTGGTCCTGCTCAATACACCAAGTGTACGAGTGTAACATGATAGTCAAGACCGACTATCTACCAGTCACACTACGACGTACCGATGGATTGTCCCTGTCCATCTAAGTCGTGAGCTACTGTTCGATAGTATACGAGTAACCGACAGTATGATCTTCCGCGTGTCTCCTCACGCCATACTGTCTACAACGTATACATCAAGGACTATTGCATTAAATGCAATCATGCTTGAATCATATCTTGAATTAAGGTATAGATAAGGAGTTTCGTATTTACACTAAACTAGACATTTAGAATACAACTCCATCATCATCGACATAACCAAGCGCTTTGACTCCATTCCACTCCCCGGGGTGAGAATGAGTCGAGTTGAAATTAGTCTTTGAATGACAGATTAGGCATTGCTTTTGAGAAATATAATTGTTCAATTTTATAAGTGGATTTAAATTCGAATTTTGATCCAGTGATATCCGTGTATCGACTTTATCCGATAGGGAGGATGACACTAAAGCCAACTCGTAAGTCAATACACATCACATTCAAAACAGAGAATGGAGACCGCGGGATTGTTTCCAATCCCTCTCCCACTTAGTATTTTACGATAAGGGATAACATGCATAAATAATTTAAGCATAATAATAAACACGTAAATCACATAAAAAGCAATTGACGTGGCCCCGATTATTATGGCCTTAAATATTTTCCAATGCACGTCTCTTGGAACTTCATCTCGTTGCTCGTCTCGATCTCGGTCCACCACCGACTCGCTCGAGGGTCAAGAGACGAACTCCTCCCACTGGAGCCTCGTCTCGAGCCTCGTTGAGTCGTCCGTGGGGTCGAACGAACCCCAGCCCCGCTGCTGCCCGTCGCGAACACGGGGTGTGTTCGATGGCTGCCCGTTGCCGGTTCGCTCTCCTCGATCCTCGTTTCTCCGGGTTTTGATCTCGTCTCGATCCACCAAAATTAGTAAGAAAAATTACAAGAATAAACTTACTAAATCCGGCATCGATCCTATACAAGGTGATCGACCCTATACATGTCCCGGATACAACGAAAAATAAATAAACCTAACGACTCAACCCGTCGTTTTTATCTATTACAAACAAGCATCGTTTTTCCAAAACAAAAACAATCTCGACAAGCCCGAGAGTTTAATCAAAACCACAAATTAAAGCACAACATACAATCACAACGTTGGCCATAATAACCGGGTTCGAACCTGCAAAACAAATCTCGCAAAAATACAACGAATCGACAAAACCGGCTCTGATACCAATTGATGGAAATCGACTACCCGGGATGCGTTCGTTCGATCACTCGAACATCCGAACGATCCCAGTCGACCTCCAGGTCCGTTACTCCGTTCGCGTGCCCAGCCCGTGCCCCGATTCACGCCCAGCCATTGCCCCGAAGGACAACCGCGCGAGCCGGAGCGGGCTGCCTGAAAAACAGCGAAACGGCGGTCGCCGTTTAGGAAACGGCGGTCGTCGTTTGTCCTTCAGCAGCGCGAACAGCAGCACGACCTGCTGTTCCGGGCTCGTTTCCGGGCCGTTTTTCCTCTTCCGACTACCGAACCGGAGGTCCTAGAACCCCCAGTAGTCGAGGAGTACGATCCACGAGATCCGGAACCCGATCTTACATCCGATGTATTTTCAACGAGAAAGAAATCGAATAAAAGCGGAAATAGGGTTTCGATTTCTTATACCTTTGAAGCGTGATTCGGAGAAGCCGAATAGGCGAACACCCTGAGATCTTCTAGTGTGTATCCTAGCCCTCGACGCCGGAAGTTTTGTGGGCAACGATCCACCGGAGTCTTCTCTTCTTCTTCTCTCTCAAACCCTCTTTCTCACGTTTTAATTATTCTGTCTCTAGAAATATATTTGCGCTAGCAAATTAATTTCTACAGAAATAATTATTTTGTCTCCAGAAATATATTTGCGCCAGCAAATTAATTTCTACAGAAATAATTATTCTGTCAATATATTTGCGCTATCTACAGAAATAAAAACACTGCGCTAATCTAAATTAATTGAGCAGAGAAGAAAATAATTGCGCTAGCAAAATAATTTCTCCACAGAATTAATTATAGCGGCGTTTCGTAGGTTAAGAGAAGAGAGATTGAGGGGTATATATAGGCCACACTAGGGACCTTAGGACAATTAATTAATTAGGCTAAATTGTAATTTAATTAAACCGGTGTCCTTAAAAGAAAACCTTTAATTAAATCCAATTTTAATTATAATTAATTCCACTATAAAATTATAATTGAATTCCCAATTAATTAATCTATATTATTTTACCAATAATATTTCCGCCGAAATTACATATACGACTTTCCCCGTGTTTAAGATATCGAATGTCCACGAATTAATTTCAATTACTAATAATTAAATTAATTCGTTTCTTATTATCCGAGACTAGTACCACTCATCCTTATTATCATGTGGAACGAATCCACCTGCAGGGTTTACATGATAAACTTTATGAGCTCATCTCGGGGACATCATCAACCCAATAAATGGGACACGGTTTCCTGTCTATAATCTATAGCATGCCGTGTGTACAATTCCGATTCCCAATTTACCGAGAATCTCGACTAATCAATTAGTCTCACTCATTGGTAGATTAAAGAACCGAGGATTGGACACACGCACCTATAATTATATAGGGATTAGGAATTCGCATATCCGCAATATCTGAGGTCTAGTTCGATTACATCGATTAGTATAAATCGAACGCCCTCCCGTGGTCCTGCTCAATACACCAAGTGTACGAGTGTAACATGATAGTCAAGACCGACTATCTACCAGTCACACTACGACGTACCGATGGATTGTCCCTGTCCATCTAAGTCGTGAGCTACTCTTCGATAGTATACGAGTAACCGACAGTATGATCTTCCGCGTGTCTCCTCACGCCATACTGTCTACAACGTATACATCAAGGACTATTTCATTAAATGCAATCATGCTTGAATCATATCTCGAATTAAGGTATAGATAAGGAGTTCCGTATTTGCACTAAACTAGACATTTAGAATACAACTCCATCAACCTAGGCATGCAAGTTCCCAAAATAATGAGTATAATTTCTTGTCCAAAACATCACACTCATGAAGCCCTCGATCATAAGTTTGTAGGTCCGCCTCAGCGGAGTACTACTTGTTATCTTAGGATAAGTGGGAGTAAATGTTAGACCTTTACACGTGAGTTTGGTTTTCTCATCGATAGATCCACTGTAGGCGTGGCTATCGAGACATGAGATGAGAATGGGACTCTCATCGACCGAGAGTGACATTATATGTCATTGACATGGGATGTCTACCTATCTTGGAATTCTTAAGTGCGGACTCAGTCGGCTTAAGAATTCGCAAGATGAGGGTCTTGGGATCGTTTTGTTCTAATTTATTAAAATTTCAAAAACAAATGCCTAATTTGTCTTTCATTTGATGGATTATAAAGTTAGGATTATTTACACCTCGGGGAGTGATTTAATCCAAAACATTTAAGTTCATCAATGACACAAATTAGAGACTTTCGAGCCATTGGATGGCGTGAATCGATTGTCTTGTTGGCTCCCTCATTTTAATGAGAGATAGGGCTTCAATTGCATGATAAGATCACTGGTTAGAAAACCTCGAGTTTTCACTTACGATTTATCACGTTTTTTGACATTGAGATAAATGGGAACGACGATATTGGATATCGAATGAACAAAATGGAACAAATAAAGTAGTTTTGCTAGACAACATTATTTGTTTAAAGCTTTGTGGATGTTTACTTACTTAGTTTATCTTTCTTCTGTAGTTTAATATGTCTGTCTCAACTCAATTCAAGTTCAGCTCTATCTTGGATAGAGAAAAGTTGAACAACACCAATTTCCTTGATTGGCAACGTAACTTGAGGATAGTCCTCAAATACGAAGAAAAGGAAAGTGTGTTGGACAAACCCCTTCCCGTGCTTCCCGCTGATGGGGGCACGTATGTCCAAAAGGCTTCATATGCCCTTGATAAGAAAGCCTCAAATGAGGTGACATGTTTGATGTTGGCATCCATGGTACCCGAGTTGCAAAAACAATTCGAGTTCATGGAAGCCTATGACATCATAGAAGAGCTCAAGAGCATGTTCGGGGAACAGGCTAGAATTGAGCGCTTCGGTGTCACCCGGGCTATAGCAACAGCTAGGCTGGAAAAGGGTAAACCCGTGGGACCACATGTGCAGCAAATGATTTGATTATTTGCTTCAAGTGCTCGCCTCGGTTTTGCATATGATGACGAGTTGGCTACCGATTTCATTCTCCATTCTCTTCATGATTGTTATGACGCCTTTAGGCTGAATTTCCACATGAATGGACTAAAGAAATCGCTTCATGAGCTCCATGGGATGCTTAAGGCTGCTGAGCCAGCGATTAAGAAGGACCCTAGGAGGGAAGTTCTTATGATTCGGGAAGGAGGTACCAAAAAGTTCAAGGGGATTAAGAAACCGGAAGTTAAAGGCAAAGGGAAAGGGAAATCTGTGGCAGCTCCTTCCAAAAGGTTCTTGAAAGCTTCTAAGGTTCCTGGGGAATCTGAGTGTTTCTACTGCAAGGGTGTTGGACACTACAAGCGAGATTGCCCCAAGTTCAAGGAGGATGTAAAGAACGGTGTCGTTCCTTCGTCTTCAGGTATTTATGTCATAGACATAAACTTTACAAATTCTTCTTCTTGGGTATTGGATACCGGATGCGGTGCTCACATTGTTTCACATGTGCAGGTATTGCAAAGAAGTAGAAGTTTGGTAAAGGGAGATGTCGATCTGCGGGTTGGAAATGGAGCGACGGTCGCTGCATTAGCCGTAGGATCTTATGATTTATGTTTTCCTTCGGGCCTTGTTTTAGTATAGAATAATGTTTATTTCGTACCAAGTATTACCAAGAACATCATTTCTATTTCAGTATTGGATACTGAAGGATTTTCCTTCACTATAATAAATGGTTTATTTACTATTTCAAAAAGTGGAGTGTTCTATGGTTCGGCACGATTAGAACATGGTTTATATATACTTCAACTTGACAATCATATATATAACATTGATACCAAAAAGGCCAAATCGAATGAATTCAATGAAACATACCTTTGGCATTGTCGATTAGGCCACGTCAACATTAAACGTGTATAGAAACTTCTTAAAGAAGGCATTCTCAAATCTTTTGACTTGGAGTCATTTGATACATGTGACGGGTGTTTTATGGGCAAAATGACAAAGTCACCTTTTCTAGGGAAAGGAGAACGTGCAAGTGATCTATTGGGTTTAATCCATACTGATGTATGTGGTCCAATGAGCTCACAAGCACGTGGAGGTTATTTCTACTTCATAACTTTTACCGATGACTTAAGTAGATATGGTTATGTCTATTTAATGAGGCATAAGTCGGAATCCTTTGAAAAGTTCAAAGAATTCCAAAATGAAGTTGAGAATCAACTTGGTAAAAAGATAAAAGCCATTCGATCGGATCGAGGTGGTGAATATCTTAGCCAAGAATTCGATGATCATCTTATGAGTTGTGGTATTCTATATCAACTCACTCCACCTGGAACACCCCAGATGAATGGTGTTTCCGAAAGGAGGAATAGAACCTTATTATATATGGTTCGATTGATGATGAGCCTTAGTGAACTACCAAAATCTTTTTAGGGACACGCACTTTTAATAGCGGCCTATACACTGAATAGAACACCGTCAAAAGCTGTTGATAAGACACCGTACGAGGTATGGAAAGGGAAGGTCCCTAACTTGTCTTATATTAAGATTTGGGGATGTGAAGCTTATGTGAAGAGAAATATCTCTACAAAGCTTGAACCCAAATCGGATAAATGTTTCTTTGTGGGTTATCCAAAAGAAACACGAGGGTACCACTTTTACAACCAATCCGAGAACAAAGTCTTTGTTGCTCGAGATGGTGTATTTCTTGAAAAGAAATATCTTTCCAAGAAAGTAAGTGGGAGCTCAGTTGAATTGAACGAAGTTCAAGAAGACTTGAACGAGGTTCAAGAAGAACAAACTGAGATGGAGACTCAAGACTTGGTTGAGAGTACTCCAGTGGTTTTGGAAACCACACCTAACCCTCGAAGGTCCGGAAGGATTAGAACTCAACCTGACAGATACTTAGGTATTTTGACAAATAAGAGTTATGAAATCATGCTTTTAGAAAGCAATGAACCTTCGAACTATATCCAAGCTATGACGAGTCCAGATTCCGAGAAATGGCAGGGTGCTATGAAATCCGAAATGGAATCAATGTATGAAAATCAAGTTTGGAACTTGGTCGATTTGCCTAAAGGGGCTAGGCCCATTGGATGCAAATGGATTTACAAGATAAAAACATACATGAATGGAAAACCTAGTGTTTTCAAAGCAAGGTTGGTGGCAAAAGGATATAAACAAATTCACGGGGTGGATTATGATGAAACATTTTCACCAGTTGCTATGATTAAATCCATTCGGATGCTCTTAGCCATTGCTGCTCATTATGATTATGAAATACGGCAAATGGACGTTAAAACTGCCTTCTTGAATGGGATTCTAGTAGAGGATGTGTTTATGACACAACCAGAGGGTTTTATCGATCCTAATCAGGCTGAGAGAGTATGCAAGCTTAATAGATCCATTTATGGATTAAAGCAAGCATCTCGGAGCTGGAATCTTCGGTTAAATGAATCCATACAAGAGTTTGGATTTCAAAAGAACATGGAAGACTCTTGTGTTTACAAGAAAGTCAGTGGGAGTTACGTTGTATTCATTGTGTTGTATGTCGATGACATACTCCTTATTGGAAACAATATTCCTATGCTTAATTCTGTTAAAGAATGGCTTTGAAGATGGTTTTCAATGAAGGATCTTGGAGAAGCATAGTACATATTGGGCATCAAGTGTTGGAATTCGATATCCCGGGCTATTAAAATTTGCGGAAAATAATAACCCGATCAAAAACCTCGATTGCCGGAGAAATCACGAGTCCACGCGAGCCGGGGCTCGACCGAACGCACGACGCGCACGAAGACGCGTGCGCGCCCAGCCGCACCCCCGCGGGAACCCGCGATCGCTCCCAGCGATCGCACGGGATGCCTTGCGGCATCCCTGGGGATGCTCGTAGCATCCCCGCAGCGGATCCAGTGATCCGCTGATCGTACGGGCTGGGGCTCGTCCCCACAGAGCCGCTGCGGGTAACCCCGCAGCTCGCCACGAGTCGCTGCGGGTAACCCCGCAGCATCCCCGCGATCGATCGCAAGGATCGATCGCTCCTCCCGCACGCGATCCCCAACGGGATCCTCGAGCCGCCGGCGATCCGGTGGTTCGACCACCATCGCCCGACTCGATCCTCGTTCCGGGGTTCGATCCTCGGATCTTCGTTCTACGGTATTTTCAATAAATCCAAATCAAAATAATATCGAGGACGTTTAGATATTATACCTTCGATTCGTTGTTCGGAGAAACGAAATCAAACACATTTGAATCTTCCCACGTATTCCTTGCACTCCGTTCGAACGTCGGGTGGGCGACGATCTATCGAACTCCTATGGATCTCCTTCAACTCTAAAAAAATATCAAGTATGATATTCTTGTCTTATGATGTGTATTAATTATGAAGGCCATGTAGTGCTTTTATAGGCTACGTAGGGGATCAAAAGGAGGTGGAATATTGGGCTTCTAATATTGGAGATTAAATTGAGCCAAGCCCAAATCCATTAATCCTTACCAATATTAATTTTATTTATTTTCCACTATATAAATAAAATTGCACTCCCAATATTTACCCATATTATATCAAATAATATTTCTCCGGTTAGTATTATTTATTCCGTGTATTTAAGATTTAAATATCCATGAATAAAATTTATTTATTGCTTAATAAATTTATTCATCTCTTATATCCGAGAATAGTACCACTCAACCTTATTTATTATGCGGGAACAAATCCACTCGCGAGGTTTACATAATAAATCCTTATGAGCTCATCTCGGGGATATTATCAACCCTTCCGGGATACACTGTCCCTTCAAGAATTCACGGCATGTTGTATATAAAATATAGTGACCCAACTCAACCGGTAATTAACCCAATAATTAAATCGGTTAATTCCTTTGGAAAATCAAAGTCACTTATATTAAATATACACACCCGCAATTGTTTCGGGGATTAAGAATAAAATACTCCGAGACTTAAATCAATTATCATAGAGCAATCCTAATCGATAAGTCTCAAGCGATCCGCTCAATACACGAAGTGTACAAGTGTGATAAAATAATTAAGACAAATTATTTTCTCTCTCACACAACGACTATACCAATGGATTGGTCCGTGTCCATCTAGGTCGTGAGCTACTGTTTGATTAAATACGAGTAACCGATAGTATGATCTTCTGTGTGTCCATACACACCATACTAACTACAACGTATAAAATCCAGGACTATGATTTGCATATATATTTAATTATCAATAATTAAATGCAAATGATTGTTTATTAATTAAATAGATTAAATGCTATGATCGGGAGTTACCGTTACTTAAATCTAGACATTAAGTACACAACTCCAACAATCTCCCACTTGTACTAAGGTCTAGTCATTTCCTCCAAACTCCCGACTCCCATACTCATCACGTGCTTAATTTGTACTTCCGAGAAGTACCATGTGAATGAGCACTCTAGGTTGCCGCTCTGAAGTTATCTTGGTGACTACTGCGTCGTCTCCCTCGACGATGACTCGTATCAGGTGGTACTTGCTCTATGTGTTATCATCACTTTTGACTTATGACTTCTTCCAGTTTACCGTGCACCGCTATCCAATTGTCTTTGGTAAACTAAGAGTCATATCCAAGTCCAGAGGTTATCCCGGAACCTAACCAAAACTTCCGCTGCCTCTGAGGCTGCTATTCGGTTATGATAGAGTCTGAGAAGCGTCCTGCTTATCACTCTTTCATTTCATGGTTCCACCTCTTTCTAAAAAATGAACACATAGCCTGATATCGACTTACACTGGTCCTTATCAGCTTGGAAATCCGAATCCGTATAACCCAAAGGAATCAGATTGTCTGCCCCGTAACTGTTGGAGTTGTGTACTTAATGTCTAGATTTAAGTATCGGTAAACTCCCGGTCATAGCATTTAACCTATTTAATTAATAAACAATTATTTGCATTTAATTATTATTAATTAATTATGCAAAATATGGTCCTGGATTTCATACGTTGTAGTTAGTATGGTGTGCATGGGCACACAGAAGATCATACTATCGGTTACTCGTATTTAATCGAACAGATGCTCACGACCTAGATGGACACGGACCAATCCATCGGTATAGTCGTTGTGTGAGAGAGAAAATAATTTATCTTAATTATTTTATCACACTTGTACACTTAGTGTATTGGGCGGATCGCTTGAGATTTATTGATTAGGATTGCCTTGGATAATCAATTTAAATCTCAGAGTATTTTATTCTTAATCCCCGATACTATTGCGGGTGTGTATATTTAATATTAGAGGCTTTGATTTTCCAAAGGAATTAACCGATTTAATTATTGGGTTAATTACCGGTAAAATTGGGTCGCTATATTTTATATATGATATGCCGTGAATACTTGAAGGGAAAGTGTATCCCGGAAGGGTTGATAATATCCCCGAGATGAGTTCATAAGGAATTATTGTGTAAACCTCATGAGTGGATTTGTTCCGCACAATAATTAAGGTTGAATGGTACTAGTCTCGGATATAAGAGATGAATATAATTTATTGAGCAATAAATAAATTTATTCATGGATATTTAAATATTAAATACACGGAATAAATAATACTACCGGAGAAATATTATTTGATATAATATGGTTTAATATTGGGAGTGCAATTAATTTATATAGTGGAAAATAAATTAATTAATATTGATAAGGATTAATAGATTTTGGCTGGGCTCAATTTAATCTTCAATATTAGAAGCCCAATATTCCACCTCCTTTTGATCCCCTACGTAGCCTATAAAAGAACTACATGGTCTTCACAATTCATAACTAACCTACGCCAATCATAAAGTCTTGAAGAGTGAAGGAGATCCATAGGAGTTCGATAGATCGTCGCCCACACGACGTTCGGACGAGGTGCAAGGAATACGTAGGAAGATCGCAAGGTCATCAACGTTTGATTTCGTTTCTCCGTACAACGAATCGAGGTACATAATCATAAAACCCCTCTATGATTACATGTTCGTTTAATTGTGATGTATACATGAACAAGATGATCCGGGAAAACGACGAACCTCGGGGACGGGGATTCGAGATCCCCGGCGAGGATCGAGGGGGCGGTCGAACCCTAGGGTTCGGACCGCCGCAACGCGCGGCGAAGGGGCATACGATCGACCTAGGGTCGATCGTCCGGGATGCCGTGGGCAGGTGCCACGGCGGATCCCAGCCGCCATCGCCGGCGGCGCGTTGGACGCAAAGCCCTCGGCCGAAGCCGAGGGGCGATCGAGCCCGTGAGCTCGATCGCGGGTCGCTGCGGGGCTGACCCGCAGCTGCCTCGTGCGCGCTACGGGAGTTCCCGTAGCAGAGGCGCACGGGGCTGACCCCATGCGAGCAGCGAGTCAGCGAATCGCTGCGGGGCTGCTGCGAGCAGCCCCGGGGATCGCTACGAGCGACCCCAACGATCGTCCGAAGACGATCGCGAGCCCCTCGCGGGGGCTCGGCTGGCGTACGCGGCCTTCGGGCCTTGCTGGGCGTTCGGTCGGGCCCCGGCTCGTGAGGTGGTTCGCGTTCGGGTCTTTCGGCGATAGGGTTTCGGTCGGGTTATCGGTTCCGCATAATTTTTGATAGCCCGGGACATCGAATCCCAACAATTGGTATCAGTGCGTTTGGTTTCGTGTTCATGTATATGTTCGATTATTGTTCTACCTTGCAGGGATTTCCGGCTATCATGGTTGGATTTAATTAATGTGTTAATTAATTATCATGATTATTCGTTTATTAAACTCTCGGACATGTCGAGATTCGTTTTGTGTGGTTGAATGTTTGTAATAGTAAAAATTCGGGGGTTGACCGAATTTAGGATTTATTATTACGTTCTATGTTTTCCGGAAAATGTATAGGGTCGATTTCATGTATAGAATCGATACCGGAATTGTAAATTTATTTCTTGTAATTTATTTACATTGGATCGATGCCAAGTTATTTTATTTCTATTATGGAGATATTCATGGATTAGGAATCTAATTAATTTGGTATTAATTTATTTCTTATTTGATTATTCCTTTTCTTGGGAATCTTCATTAGATGGAAATTAATTAATTATGGAAAGTAGAAAAGTCCTAATTTATTTTATTTCCTTATTCCATTATAGAGATCTTATAGAATATTCCAAGTGGGTCTCGGATAGATTATTCTAGAGATTTAATGGAGTAGAAGAGGAAAATAAATAAATAAAATATTAATAATATTTAATTTTATTTTTGATATATTCGATTGACTTAATTTTCGAATTAAGTAACTTTTGGATTAATTGAAAATAAATAGATTTAAATATTGGGATTAATATTCTCGTCACATGGAGCATTCAAGAACGAAGACTGAAGACTAGAAGATGCATATGGAGATGGAATAAAGCCATGATAGTCGGGAAAATAATTTTCTAGCATTATTTTGACTATGTGATACTATGTGCTTTATTGCTTGTATGCATGCTATATGTGTTTACTTTATGCACTAGATAGCGTATCCCTTTATTGTAAAAAGCTAAGTGGGAGAGGGGATGAAAACATTCTCATGTCTCCATTGCTGTTCTCTTGGCGACTCTTATGGACTTTCAAAGTTCGTATAGACGAGTCATTTGAGGAGAATTCTTGTAATTCCTTTTACAAGAAACATTGATCAAGTTTATCAAACAATGCCTAATTTGTCCTTCTGAAACTGACTTCAAGTCGACTCATTCTCACCCCGGGGAGTGGAATGGAGCCAAAGCCACTTGGTCATGTGGATGACACAAATTAGAGACCTTCGTACCATTCTTTGATAGATGGATCGATTGTCTGCTCGGCTCCCTCATTTATGAGAGATAGGGTCGTTCGCATGGTGAATCACTGGTTAGAAACTTCGAGTTTCACTTATGATTCTCCGAGTCTTGATTTGCAGAAATCGAATGGTTCTTGTAATTGGGAGTCAATTATAAAAGTCTCTTGGTGTAGTAAACGTCCACACCACGTGGCTTGCTATACTAACGGACTTTGGATTAATTGATGTAGACAGTTATAAGTAATTGTGAAGAGTTGTGAAATTATCGTAAACGTCCACACCACGTGGCTTGCGGTGATGTAGCAGTTCCAAACGATATACTTTGGTGCTGAGTAATGGTTTACACTTAGATACGCGTTATAGTATTCTTCCCCACGAAGTTACGCTATAATCGATGTATGACCAAAGAAAATCTAATTGCTAAATCATTTAGGTGGGTAAACGTCCACACCACGTGGCTTGCCTTACCTGATGGGATTTTAGATGTAATTAGTAATTTAATGATATTATTTGAGGGAGATAATATCGGACATTAAATTAATTGTTTGTTTATATGTGCTTATAGGTTTAGAGAGTAGCTATGAATCCACTTTCTGTGATACTCAAGGAACATAAACTCACTGGTCCCAATTACATTGATTGGAAGAGAAATTTAGACATTGTCCTGACTGCTGAAGAGTACAAGTTTGTACTCCATGAGTTATGCCCTGCTGAGCCCACGGCTGCCTCGACTGATGAGGAAAAAGAAACATATCGGAAGTGGAAAAAGGCTGATGAAATGGCTAGGTGTTATATTTTGGCTTCCATGTCAAATGTACTCCAAACCCAACATGAGCCGATGGACACTGCCTATGATATGATGTTCAACCTCAAGGAGATGTTTGGGGAGCAAGATCGTGCGGCTAGGCAAGAAGCCATGAGAGTCCTCATGTCGACTACTCAGTCTGAAGGAACGCCCGTTGGGGAGCACGTTCTTAAGATGATGAGTTTGTTGAATGAACTTGAGGTCCTAGGAGCTTCTATTGATGCTGAGACGCAAGTCGACATCATACTCCAGTCTCTGGCCCCTAGTTTTGAGCAGTTTCGTATGAGCTATAATATGGGTAAACTATCTTATACTCTTGCGCAACTCCTGACTGAACTGAAGGCGGCAGAGGGGATCTACAAGAAGGGCAAGTCTCAAGCGCTTGTAGCTACCAAGTCCAAAAGCTTGAAAGCTGTTGGAGGTAGGGGCAAGAAAAAGAAGCAAGCCTGGAAACCCAGTGGTGCCAATAGGAATGGACCACGAGTGGGGGCTAGTAAGCCAAGGGGCAAGTGCTTCCGATGCAACAAGTCTGGACACTGGAAGTCTGAATGTCCTCTCAGAGGTACGAATTTTTCTTTAGTCGTAAAAACATAGTCAGCGGTATTATCTACCAGAATTCTGGTGTGTAGATATGGAACCACTGACGGTATGTGCATTATTTTAAATGCAGGGGTTCCAGAAAACCCGGCGACTTAGAAAAGAAGAGTTCGAGTCTACATGGGCGAAGCTGTTGGGGTAGCAGCGGTTGTAGTGGAAGACATTTATGATGGAGTTGTATTCTAAATGTCTAGATTAGTGCAAATACGGAACTCCTTATCTATACCTTAATTCGAGATATGATTCAAGCATGATTGCATTGTTGGAAATCGATATCCCGGAATTAATAAATTTAAATAAATAAATTATCTAATTAATTCCGACCGAAATCCTTCGAATATCCGGATTGTCTAAATTGCGGAACCGACAACCCAATCGAAATCCTTTCGCCGGAAACCACCGCGAACCACCACACGAACCGAGCTCGACCAAAGCACGCCACCGCGGGATAAACCCGCGGCTAGCCCTAGCCGAGCCCCGCATGGGGCTCGCGATCACGCACGGTGATCGCCGGGTTGCGCACGGCAACCCTACGGCGAGTCCGGCGACTCGCCGTCCGCGGAGGAGGGGATGCTCGCCGTGCGAGCAGCAGCGGCACCAGCCCGCTGCCCACGCGATCGAGCACGCGCTCGATCGCATCCCCGGCGTCCAGCCGGGGTCCTTCGTGCGTCGCCGGCGGTTGAAGCCCTAGGGCTCGACCGCCACCCTCGGCGTCCAGCCGAGGGGCTTCGTTGCGTGCGATCCCCGCCGAGGATCTCTCGGCCTCCGCGGTCCGGTGATCTTTGATCACCACCGCGAGGTCGATCCTCGTCCACGGGTTTCGTCCCTCGGATCTTGGTTCATGGTATTTTCACGATAATTAAACGATAAAATCATAAAGAGGGTTTTACGATTTACCTCGTTCTCGTTGTTCGGAGAAACGTAGAACTCAATTTGATGACCTTTGAGATCTTCCCACGTATTCCTTGCACTAGCCCGGACGTCGTGTGGGCGACGATCTACCGAACTCCATGGATCCTCCTCTCTACTTTCTCTCTCTAGAATTGTGATCTTCAAGTTATGAGAATAGAGAAGACCATGTAGTGCTTTTATAGGCTACGTAGGGGATCTTAAGGAGGTGGAATATTGGGCTTCCAATAATAGTGATTAAATTGAGCCCACCAAGCCCAAATCTATTAATCCTTACTATTATTAATTAATTCTATTTTCCACTATATAAAATTAATTGCACTCCCAATATTAAACCATATTATATCAAATAATATTTCTCCGGTAGTATTATTTATTCCGTGTATTTAAGATATAAATATCCATGAATAAAATTAATTTATTGCTAATTAATTTATTCATCTCTTATATCCGAGACTAGTACCATTCAACCTTAATTATTATGCGGAACGAATCCACCTGCAGGGTTTACATAATAATTCCTTATGAACTCATCTCGGGGATATTATCAACCCTTACGGGATACACTTTCCCGTCATGTATTCACGGCATGTCATATATAAAATATAGTGACCCAACTTAACCGGTAATTAACCCAATAATTAAATCGGTTAATTCCTTTGGTAAATCAAAGTCACTTATATTAAATATACACACCCGCAATAGTATCGGGGATTAAGAATAAAATACACTGAGACTTGAATCGATTATCGCCGGCAATCCTAATCGATAAATCTCAAGCAGATCCGCTCAATACACCAAGTGTACAAGTGTGATAAAATAATTAAGACAAATTATTTTCTCTCTCACACAACGACTATACCGATGGAATGGTCTGTGTCCATCTAGGTCGTGAGCAACTGTTCGATTAAATACGAGTAACCGATAGTATGATCTTCTGTGTGACGTCGCACACCATACTAACTACAACGTATATAATCCAGGACTATAATTTGCATATATTTAATTATAAATAATTAAACGCAAATAATTGTTTATTTAATTAAATAGATTAATGGAAATGGATCGTGAGTTTCCGTTACTTAAATCTAGACATTAAGTACACAACTCCAACAATCTCCCACTTGTACTAAGGTCTAGTCATTTCCTCCAAACTCCCGACTCCCATACTCATCACGTGCTAAAGTTGTACTTCCAAGAAGTACTATGTGAATGAGCACTCTAGGTTGCCGCTCTGAAGTTATCTTGGTGACTACAGCGTTGTCTCCCTCGACGATGACTCGTATCAGGTGGTACTTGCACTATGTGTTATCTTACACTTATGGACTAGTGATTTCTTACCATTTGCCATTGCACCGCTATTCACATAGCCTTTGGAAAATTAAGAATCACATCTAAGTCCCAGAGATTATCCCGGAGTTATACCAAAACTTCCGCTGCCTCTGAGGCCGCTATTTGGTTACCTATGGCAGAGTCCGAAAAGCATCGTGCTTATCACTCTTCCATGTTAAACTCCTTCTCCTTCAATAGTGAAACACATAGCCTGATATCGACTTACACCTGTCCTCATTCGATTAGAAATCTAAGAGAATGTAATCCAAAGGAAATGCTCGTCTGTTCCGTAATCCAGAACATAGTTTCTAGTACTTCGAAAGTACTTAAAATGTTCATTACAATAGTCGAGTATTCCTTTCCAGGATTACCTTGATATCCTCCCACTATGCTAACCGCATAGCCGATATCAGGTTTTCGTTTTCAACATTGCATTTATTAAGCTTTCCACACTCAAAGTGTAGGAAACTGCTTTCATTGCTTCTATCTCCTTTTGTGTTCCAAAACACATATCCTTAGATAGATGCATTCCGTCTCTGAAAGGTAACGAACCTTTCTCGGAATCTTGCATGTTTAAAACGAACCATAATCATTTATGTAAGATGTCCAGGAGAAGTACAATGTTCTTTCTAGAGATCCAAGATCTCAAGAACATGTCCAACTTCTTCCTTTATCTTTCATATTGATTTATCTAGACAATCATCATTCTATGTCAGACAACATTTTTACATTGTTGCCAATGATAAAATGTTATCTACATAAAACCCGAGGAACACCACCTTGTTTTCCATCACGTTTCCAATACACACAATTCGTCTATGCCTTTGATGAATCCATAAAATGGACTATCTCATCAATTTGCAAGTACCACGAACTCAATGCTTTGTTTCAATCCATAAATGGATTAACTAAGCTTGTACTCTAAATGATCTCGCCTCTTAGCAATAATCCTTATTGCTTTCCAAGAAGGCACATTTAGATCTAGTACTGCCTTCATGCAGATCTAGGGATCGATTTCATGTATACTAGGTCCAGAGTGCGAAGACTCTCCTAGTCTTATGAATATCTCCGGTTGTCCCACAACCTCCCACTACAATGGCGTTCCGGTGTATAAACAGTGATAACAGTAGGTGCAGTTAGTGGTGTACCGCAACTCGGTTCGGCTGGTTCTAAGTCTTAATCTTTCTCTCTCATTTCAAAGTATTACGTCACCTTGGGCTTGTGGTTCATCAAATAGTCTTTTTCTAAGAACCGGGCGTTAGAACTTATAACATCCTTCTGGTTCATAGTACTATTGAACACACATCTTTTGTTCTTCTAGGATATTCTACAACCGCATTTGAATGCGCCGTTGTTTCCAGACATATCCATAGAACATAGGTAGTTCCGTATAACTCATGATTTTACTATTTCTATAAGAGTTCCATTTCTTGTTTACGACACACCATTTCTACACAACAGTGTATGGTGTAGTCTTTTGGGATCAAATCCCAATCTCTGATCAGTATGCCATACATTCCTCAGATAGGTACTTGCCTCCGCGATCAAATCGCAGGCTACAAATGGATATACCTCGATGGTTCTCCACAATTGCTTAGTGTCCATTGACTTGTCAAAACACTTGCTTTTGTGGCACATCAGGTATTCTAATCCATTTCTCGAGTAATCATCAAATGATGTACTCGTACCTTATTGTCTGAGTAGACATAGGTCTGCATACATCAGAGTCAATCAATTCTTATACTTGTCCGGATCTTACATCTTATATCCATAAAGGATTGCTTAGTCATATTATCTTCCAAATTAGATTCTTAGGTCGGAAGGTCCACTCCTTCAACTTAATTGATCAAATATCAATTTTCGACCTTTGAACTTCTTATTTGAATAAACATGACTCAGCATAAGAATCCACAAGTATAATTGATAAAGAAATCTCTTATTAGTAAAACGAGTTTCATACTACGGTTCGTTGCATCGTGGTGGACTCAGGATTCATCATTTATATATTACTAGCTAATGTACCAAAATAGATAATATCATTATTTCTTCTTATAACCATCAAATGATTAAAAGAAATAAAATATCCATTTATTAGAAATCCAGAACAAAGTTCTTTCTAATTTGAAAGGTACATAAAAGCAATAACTCAAAATGAAATCCTATAAAATGTCCTCCACTGCAACTGCTGCCTCCTCTACAGCATTGCCCATGTAGACTACGATTTCTTCTTTTCTAAGTCGTCGAGTTTCCTGGAACCCTTGCATTTAAAATGCACATACCGTCAGTGGTTCCATATCTACACACCAGGTTCTGGTAGATAATACCACTGACTATGTTTCACGACTAAAGAAAATTTCGTACTTTCTTTGAGAGGATAATCAGACTTCCAGTACCCAGACTGTTTGCATCGAGAATACTTGCCTCTTGGCTTTCTCGTCCCATCTCGTGGTCCAAAAAGAACCACTGGGTTTCTTTGCTTTCTTGTCCTTTCCCCCGATTCATGCCTTTAGGTTAGAAACCTCTGGCATTGGCTACAAGAGCTTGCGATTTCCGTCTCAACTCGTCTAAAAGGTCAATCATCTTAAAAACGTGTTTAAGCGTTTTCTCGAAGCGACTGGCCTTTATGAGTATCCTCATCGCTTCTTGTCTAGCCGCCTATGTCACGTCTAAACACCAGTTGAGACATTAATAGGCTCGGGAGGACAAAGCTCACTGAGTACAAACTTGTACTCTTCAACAGTCTGGGCAATGTCTAGATCTCTATTCCAATCATTACAACTAGGGACCAATGAGTTTAAAATCCTTACGTATCACATAAACTGGGTTCAAAGCCATATCCTAATCTATGAGCACATATAACAACAAACAATCGATTTAATCTCCGATATTATCTCCCTCAAATAATATCATTAAACCACTAATCACATCTAAAATCCCATCAGATATGGCAAGCCACGATAGTGTGGACGTTTACCTATCCAAATGATTTAGCAATTAGATTTCCTTCGGTCGTACATCATCATTAGCGTTACTTCGATGGGAAGAATACTAAGAAGCGTACCTAAGTGTAAACCATTACTCAGTATCTAAGAAGATTGTTTGGGACACGCATATTCACCGCAAGCCACGATAGTGTGGACGTTTACGTTAACATACGCTCCTTTACTCCCTTCTATAACTGTCTACATCAATCGTTCCAAAATCCCATTCAATGTAGCAAGCCACGATAGTGTGGACGTTTACTACACCAAAAGACTTTTACAATTGACTCCCAATTACTTGATCCATTCGATTTTTGTAAATCAGGACGCGGAGAATCATAAGTGAAACTCGAAGTTTCTAACCAGTGATTCACCATGCGAACAACCCTATCTCTCATAAAATGAGGGAGCCGAGCAGACAATCGATCCACCTTCAAAAGGATGGTACGAAGGTCTCTAATTTGTGTCCTCGACATGACCAAGTGGCTTTGGCTCCATTCCACTCCCCGGGGTGAGAATGAGTCGACTTGAAATCAGTTTTGGAAAGACAAGTTAGGCATTGTTTGATAAACTTAATCAATGTTTCTCGTAAGAGGAATTACAAGAATTCTCCTCCAATGGCTTATCTATACGAACTTCGAAAGCTCATAAAAGTCACCAAGAGAACAGCAATGGAGACCATGGATATGTTTCCATACCCTCTCCCACTTAGCTTTTTACAATAAAGGGATACGCTATCTAATGCATAATTAAATACACATAAGCATGCATACATGAAATAAAGCACATAGAATATTATCACATAATCAAAATAATACTAGAATATTATTTTCCGACTATTATGGCTTTATCGCATCCCCGTACGCATCTTCTAGTCTTCAGTCTTCGTTCTTGAATGCTCCATGTGACGGGAATATTAATTCCAATATTTAAATCTATTTATTTTCAATTAATCCAAAAGTTACTTAATTCGAAAATTAAGTCAATCGAATATATCAAAAATAAAATTAAATATTATTAATATTTTTATTATTTTTATTTTCCTTTTCTACTTCATTAAATCTCTAGAATAATCTATCCAAGACCCACTTGGAATATTCTAGAAGACTTCCATAATGAAATAAGGAAATAAAATAATTTATTTTATTTTCCCTTTCTACTTCATTAAATCTCTAGAATAATCTATCCAAGACCCACTTGGAATATTCTAGATGATTTCCATAATGAAATAAGGAAATAAAATAATTTAGGACTCCTAGTCCTTCCAAATTAATTCCTTTCCTAATCCATTAAAAATTCCATAAAGGAATAATTAAATAGGAAAAAATTAATTAAGGTCTTTCAAAACTTTCCAAATTAATTATTTTCCTAATCCATTAAAAATTCCATAAAGGAATAATTAAATAGGAAAAATAAATTAATTATAAATTTATTCCTTTTCCAAATCTATGAAAATTCCCAAGAATAGGAATAATCAATAAGGAAAAATAAATTTATTCTAAATTTATTCTTTTCCTATTCCATGAGAATTCCCAAAAATAGGAATACTCAAAATAGGAAAACCGAATAATTTAGGAAAGTTGGATCTTAGTAGGAATAGCATGGATTGGGGATCCCCACGCCACCCCCACCATCGACCGCCACCACCACCGCCGGCCAAGGCTCACGCGCCACCACCCTTGGTGGCCGGCGTGGCCGAGAGCTCTGGGGCAGCCCGGGCGATCGATCCTCATGGGATCGATCCTCGTGATCGATCCCCGGTCCTCCCTCTCTTCGTCTCCTCCGTCACACTTTTCCGGTAGTCGTTTCGGAATCGATCCAACGTCAAATAAATTACAAATTTATTACTACGCTATCCGGTATCGATTCTCTACATGAAATCGACCTCATACAATTTCCGGAAAAATAAGAACAAGCATTCACCACACAAGAACAAATATTGACATCACCGAGAGTTTAATAATCAAGAGAAATATTATGACATTAATTAACAATAATTAAATCTAGCCATAATAATCGGAAACCCTGCAAGGTAGAACAATTTATCGAAAAATACCATGAACTAAAACCAACGCTCTGATACCAATTGTTGGAAATCGATATCCCGGAATTAATAAATTTAAATAAATAAATTATCTAATTAATTCCGACCGAAATCCTTCGAATATCCGGATTGTCTAAATTGCGGAACCGACAACCCAATCGAAATCCTTTCGCCGGAAACCACCGCGAACCACCACACGAACCGGGCTCGACCAAAGCACGCCACCGCGGGATAAACCCGCGGCTAGCCCTAGGCGAGCCCCGCATGGGGCTCGCGATCACGCACGGTGATCGCCGGGTTGCGCACGGCAACCCTACGGCGAGTCCGGCGACTCGCCGTCCGCGGAGGAGGGGCTGCTCGCCGTGCGAGCAGCAGCGGCACCAGCCCGCTGCCCACGCGATCGAGCACGCGCTCGATCGCATCCCCGGCGTCCAGCCGGGGTCCTTCGTGCGTCGCCGGCGGTTGAAGCCCTAGGGCTCGACCGCCACCCTCGGCGTCCAGCCGAGGGGCTTCGTTGCGTGCGATCCCCGCCGAGGATCTCTCGGCCTCCGCGGTCCGGTGATCTTCGATCACCACCGCGAGGTCGATCCTCGTCCACGGGTTTCGTCCCTCGGATCTTGGTTCATGGTATTTTCACGATAATTAAACGATAAAATCATAAAGAGGGTTTTACGATTTACCTCGTTCTCGTTGTTCGGAGAAACGTAGAACTCAATTTGATGACCTTTGAGATCTTCCCACGTATTCCTTGCACTAGCCCGGACGTCGTGTGGGCGACGATCTACCGAACTCCATGGATCCTCCTCTCTACTTTCTCTCTCTAGAATTGTGATCTTCAAATTATGAGAATAGAGAAGACCATGTAGTGCTTTTATAGGCTACGTGTTGGAGTTGTGTACTTAATGTCTAGATTTAAGTATCGGTAAACTCCCTGTCATAGCATTTAACCTATTTAATTAATAAACAATTATTTGCATTTAATTAAATATGCAAAATATAGTTCTGGATTTTATACGTTGTAGTTAGTATGGTGTTGCATGGGCACACAGAAGATCATACTATCGGTTACTCGTATTTAATCGAACAGTTGCTCACGACCTAGATGGACACGAACTAATCCATCGGTATAGTCGTTGTGTGAGAGAGAAAATAATTTATCTTAATTATTTTATCACACTTGTACACTTGGTGTATTGGGCGGATCAGCTTGAGATTCATCGATTAGGATTGCCGGCGATAATCGATTTGAGTCTCAGTGTATTTTATTCTTAATCCCCGATATTATTGCGGGTGTGTATATTTAATATAAGTGACTTTGATTTACCAAAGGAATTAACCGGTTTGATTATTGGGTTAATTACCGGTTAAGTTGGGTCACTATATTTTATATATGGCATGCCGTGAATACTTGACGAGAAAGTGTATCCCGTAAGGGTTGATAATATCCCCGAGATGAGTTCATAAGGAATTATTATGTAAACCCTGCAGGTGGATTTAATCCGCATAATAATTAAGGTTGAATGGTACTAGTCTCGGATATAAGAGATGAATAATATTTATTGAGCAATAAATAAATTTATTCATGGATATTTAAATCTTAAATACACGGAATATATAATACTACCGGAGAAATATTATTTGATATAATATGGAATAATATTGGGAGTGCAATTTTATTTACATAGTGGAAAATAAATAAAATTTAATATTGATAAGGATTAATGGATTTGGGTTGGACCCAATTTAATCTTCAATATTTAGAAGCCCAATATTTATTCTCCTTATGATCCCCTACGTAGCCTATATAAGCACTACATGGTCTTCACTTTTCATAACACAATTAATTGACCTACGCAAATCATAAAGTCTTGAGAGTGAGGAAGATCCATAGGAGTTCGATAGATCGTCGCCCACACGACGTTCGAACGAGGTGCAAGGAATACGTGGGAAGATCGCAAGGTCATCAAAGGTGTTTGATTTCGTTTCTCCGCACAACGAATCAAAGGTAAAAATCATAAACCCTCTTTTATGATTTCGTGTGAATTAATCGTAGTAAATACATGAACACACGATCCGGATAAACGACGAACCTCGGGGACGGGGATTCGAGATCCCCGGCGAGGATCGATAGAGGCGGTCGAACCTAGGGTTCAACTGCCGGGAGCGCGCGGACGAAGAGGATGAGCCCCGGCTGGACGCCGGGGCGTGGGGTCGACCTCGGGTCGACCACCGGGGTTCGCCGTGGGCTGGAGCCACGGCGGATGAACCCCAGCCCTCCCGTCCGGCGGCGTCGCGGGCTGATCCCTCGGCTGGAGCCGAGGGGGCGATCGAACCTAGGGTTCGATCGCCGGGTGAGCTGCGGGTTTACCCGCAGCGCCTCGTATCAAGCTGCGGGGTTTCCCGCAGCGGCGATGCGGGGAGGATCGAACCCCCCCGCGAGCAGCGAGCCCGTGAGCTCGCTGCGGGGCTGCTACGAGCAGCCCCGGGGATGCCTCGTGCATCCCCAGCGATCATCGCGAGATGATCGCGAGCCCCGTGCGGGGGCTCGGCTGAGTGCTCGCGGCCTTCGGGCCTCGCTGAGTATTCGGTCGGGCCTCGGCTCGTACGGTGGTTCGCGTTCGTGGATCCGACTCGTGGGAGAAAATCGGCTGGGGGCGGGCTGCGTGTCTTCGGGCGCGTAGTCTCCAAAGGTCGGACTCCTGCGGATAAGTCGGGGATCCAATCTCCGGCGATGAAGGATTTCGTTCGGGTTATTATCTTCCGCAATATTAATAGCCCGGGATATCGATTTCCAGCAAATGGTATCAGAGCGTTTGGTTTCGTGTTCATGTATATGCTCGATTATTGTTCTACCTTGCAGGATCTCCGGCTATCATGGTTGGATTTAATTAATTATTGTTTATTAATTAATTATCATGATTATTAAACTCTCGGACATGTCGAGATTCGTTTTGTGTGGATGAATGTTTGTAATAGTAAAAATTCGGGGGTTGACCGAATTTAGGATTTATTATTACGCACTTTATTTTCCGGAAAATGTATAGGGTCGATTTCATGTATAGAATCGATACCGGATAATTGTAATTTAAATTTTGTAATTTTAATTACGTTGGTTCGATGATGAGACGATCGCCGGAAGACGAAGACGTGTGACGAAGACGAAGAGGACGAAAAACCGGGGGGGTCGATCATCCCCATGATCGATCCCCATGAGGATCGATCGACCCATCCCGGGGGCTGCCCACTAGGGCTTCTAGCCACGCCGGCCACCGGTGGTGGTGGCGCGTGGGCTGGGGGTGGCGGTGGTGATGGTCCCGGGCGGTGGAGGTCGACGGTGGGGATGGCGTGGGATCTCCTAATCTCATGCTATTCCTACCAAGATCCACTTTCCCAATTAATTCGGATTTTTCCTATTTTGAGTTTTTCCTTTCTTGGAAGCTCTCATGGTTTAGGAAAAGAATTAATTTAAATTAATTTTATTTTCTATTGATTTATTTCCTTCATGGAAATATTCATAGATTAGAAATTTAATTAATTTAGTACTAAATTTATTTTTCCTATTTGATTATTCCTACTCTTGGGAATATTCATGGATTAGGAATAAAAATAAATTTGGAAAGTAGTAAGTCCTAATTTATTTTTCCTTGTTCTATTATAGATATCTTCTAGAGTATTCCAAATTTTATTTGGATAGATTATTCTAGAGATTTAATAGAACTAGATAGGAAAATAAATAAATAAAAATATTAATAATATTTAATTTTATTTTTGATATATTCGATTGACTTAATTTTCGAATTAAGTAACTTTTGGATTAATTAAAAATAAATAGATTTAAATATTAGAGATTAATATTCTCGTCACATGGAGCATTCAAGAACGAAGACTGAAGACTAGAAGATGCGTACGGAGATGGGATAAAGCCATGATAGTCGGAAAATAATTTTCTAGCATTATTTTGACTATGTGATACTATGTGCTTTATTGCTTGTATGCATGCTATATGTGTTTATTTTTATGCACTAGATAGCGTATCCCTATTATTATAAAAAGCTAAGTGGGAGAGGGGATGGAAACATTCCCATGGTCTCCATTACTGTTCTCTTGGTGACTCTTATGGACTTTCGAAGTTCGTATAGACGAGTCATTGGAGGAGAATTCTTGTAATTCCTTTTACAAGAAACATTGATCAAATTTATCAAACAATGCCTAATTTGTCTTTCTGAAACTGACTTCAAGTCGACTCATTCTCACCCCGGGGAGTGGAATGGAGCCAGAGCCACTTGGTCATGTAGAGGACACAAATTAGAGACTTCCGTGCCATTCTTTGATAGATGGGTCGCTTGTCTGCTCGGCTCCCTCATTTATGAGAGATAGGGTCGTTCGCATGGCGAATCACTGGTTAGAAACTTCGAGTTTCACTTATGATTCTCCACGTCTTGATTTACGAGATTAAATGGATCAAGTAATTGGGAGTCAATTATAAAAGTCTCTTAGTGTAGTAAACGTCCACACCACGTGGCTTGCTATGCTGACGGATTTTGGATTAATTGATGTAGACAGTTGTAAGTAATTATGAAGAGTTGTGAAGTTATCGTAAACGTCCACACCACGTGGCTTGCGGTGATGTAGCTATTCCAAGTAATTTACTTTGGTACTGAGTAATGGTTTACACTTAGATACGCCTTATAGTATTCCTCCCCACGAGGTTCCGCTATAAGCGATGTATGACCAAAGAAAATCTAATTGCTAAATCATTTGGGTGGGTAAACGTCCACACCACGTGGCTTGCCTTACCTGGTGGGATTTTAGATGTGATTAGTAATTTAATGATGTTGTTCTGGGGAGATAACGTCGGATATTAAATTAATTGTTTGTTTAAATGTGCTTATAGGTTTAGAGAATTGCTATGAATCCACTTTTGTTGATACTTGAGGAAATTAACGCACTGGTTCCATACTGTATTGAATGGAAAGAAGAGTTAGACATTGCTCAGACTGCAAAAGAGTACAAAGATGTACTCAGTGAAACTTGTCCTCCTGGACTCACCATTAACTCAACTGAGGAGGAGATTTTTGACTTTGAAAGGTGGGGTAGTGCTCGTGCACTAGCCACTAATCATGATGTCATGCTCAAACTCAAGTTGCTGTTTGGACATGATGAGAAGGCTAGAAAAGAGGCGATGAGGATACTCATAAAGATCTGTTACTTCGATGAAACACTTGATCATGTTTTTGAGATGATGGATCTTTTAGACGAGTTGAAACAATC
The DNA here is from genome assembly GCA_954870475.1 of Euphrasia confusa. NCBI lineage: Eukaryota > Viridiplantae > Streptophyta > Magnoliopsida > Lamiales > Orobanchaceae > Euphrasia > Euphrasia confusa. The sequence continues at coordinate 15,787,356 of OX940957.1, read as the reverse complement.
GCGAGCTCTTATAGTCAAAGCCAAAGGTTTCGAACCTAAAGGCAAAGGAAAGGAGAAGAAGACAAGGGGGTCCGGTGGTCCTAAGGGACTTGGACCAAAGGGAGGGATAAAGAAGCCTTCTGGCAAACATCCCCAAGGAAAGCAGTCTGAGTACTGGGGGTCTACATCTTGTCCTCTCAAAGGTACGAATTTTTCTTTAGTCGAAAAACATAGTCAGCGGTATTATCTACCAGAATTCTGGTGTGTAGATATGGAACCACTGACGGTATGTGCATTCTAAATGCAGGGGTTCCAGAAAACCCAGCGACTTAGAGAAGAAAAGTTCGAGTCCACATGGGCAAAGCTGTTGAGGAAGCAGCGGTTGCAGTGGAAGACATTTATCTATCTGTTTGATAGTTATAGGATTTCATTTCAAGTTTATTGCTTTGTACCTTTTATTTTAGAAAGAACTTTCGTTCTGGATTTCTATTATTAATGGATATTTTATTTCTTTAATCACTTGATGATTTAGACAAGAAATAATGGCGATATCTATTATGGTACATTAGATAGCAATATATGAATCCTTAGTCTACCACGATGCAACAAACCGTTATATCCTATTTTACTTATTGGATGTATTTCTTTATCGATCATTATACTTGTGAATTCTTGAACTTGGTAGTATCTATTCAAAAGGGATTCAGAAGGTCGAAATTGATTTGATCAGTTATAGTTGGAGGAATGGACCTCCCGACCTAAGAATCGATCTTGAAAGGTGATACAACTAAATCAACCTTTCTGGGTAAAGGATGGAATTCGGACAAGTATAGAAAATGATTGATGATTAATATGTGTGATTGGAGAAAGTACGAGTCATTCTTTCAAGAATACTCGAAAATGGATTAGACTACTTGTTGTGCCATAAAAACCATTATGGGGAACCCTCAAAGTATATCCATTGAAAGCCTGCGACTTGTTCGCGGAGGCTATCACCTATCTAAATAACACATAGCATAAATCAAAAGTTGAGATTAAGTCTCAAACGACTGCACCATACACTGATGTGTAGACATGGTGTGTCAGGAATAAGGAATGGGATTCTAATAGTAAAAGAACAAGTTTATTCGGAACTACCTATGTTCTATGGATATTTCTGGATACAATGACACTTTCAATGTAATTGTAGAATATTCTAGAAGAACAAGTAATTGTATGTTCAATAGTACTACGAACCAGAAGGGTGTCTTCGCCCGGTTCTTAGAGGAAGACTATTGGATGAACTACAATGCCCTAATTGACAAAGTACCTAATAAAGAGAAAAGAGTAGACTGAGAACCAGCCTAACCGAGTAGTAGTACACCACTAACTGCACCTAATGTTATTACTGTTATACACCGGAACGCCATTGCAGTGGGAGGTTGTTAATCAACCGGAGATGTTCATAAGACTGGAAGAGTTTTAAACTCTGGATCTAGTAGACATGAAATCGATCCCTAGTTCTGCATAGGGGGCAGTACTAATCTAAATGTGCCTACTTGGAAAGCAATGATATTGTTAAGAGGCAAGACCATTTAGAGGTACAAGCTTAGTGAATCCATTTATGGATTATCACAAAGCTGGAAATTGTGGAACTTGCGAATTGATGAGATAGTCCATTATATGGATTCATCAAAAGGCATAGACAATAAAAGGTATATTAGAAACGTAATGGAAACAAGGTGGTGTTTCTCGGAGTTTTGTGTAGATAACACTTTATCGTTGGCAACAATGTAAAAGTGTTGTTAGACATAAAATAGAGGTTGTCTAAGTAAATCGAGATATAAGATTAAGATGAAGTTGGATCAATGTTCTTAGAAATCTTTCGATCTCTAGATAAGAACACTTGTATTTCTCTTTAGATATCTTATACGATTATGGTTTGTTTTAAACATGCACAATTCTGAGAAAGGTTATTGCCTTACTAGAGCGGAATACATCTGTCTAAAGGTATGTGTCTCGAACACATGAAGGAGATGGATATAGACAAAGCAGTTACCTACACTTCGAGTGTGGAGAGCTTTGTAAGTGCGGTGTTATAAAACAAGAACCTGATATCAACTATGCGGTTAGCGTAGTGGGAGGATATCAAAGTAATCTGGATAAGAAATATTCGAATGCTGTAAAAGTACTTGGAAGTACAGGATTACTGGCAATACGAAATCTTCTTAGATTACGCTTTCTCAGATAAAAAATCAGAGAAAGGACCAGTGTAAGTCGATATCAGGCTATGTGTTCACTTTTAGAAGAGGTGGAACCTAAGAAACCGAATAGCAGCCTCAGAGGCAGCGGAAGTTTTGGTTAGGTTCCGGAATGACCTCTGAACTTGGATATGACTCTTGGTTCACCAAAGGCTATGTACATAGCGGTGCATGGTAAACTGGAAGAAGTCATAAGTTCAAAAGATGATGATAACACATAGAGCAAGTACCACCTGATACGAATCATCGTCAGAGAGACGACGCAGTAGTCACCAAGATAACTTCAGAGCGGCAACCTAGATTGCTCATTCACATGATACTTCTGGGAAGTATAACTTAAACACGTGATGAGTATGGGAGTCGGGAGTTTGGAGGAAATGACTAGACCTTAGTACAAGTGGGAGATTGTTGGAGTTGTGTACTTAATGTCTAGATTTAAGTATCGGTAAACTCCCTGTCATAGCATTTAACCTATTTAATTAATAAACAATTATTTGCATTTAATTAAATATGCAAAATATAGTTCTGGATTTTATACGTTGTAGTTAGTATGGTGTTGCATGGGCACACAGAAGATCATACTATCGGTTACTCGTATTTAATCGAACAGTTGCTCACGACCTAGATGGATACGAACTAATCCATCGGTATAGTCGTTGTGTGAGAGAGAAAATAATTTATCTTAATTATTTTATCACACTTGTACACTTGGTGTATTGGGCGGATCAGCTTGAGATTCATCGATTAGGATTGCCGGCGATAATCGATTTGAGTCTCAGTGTATTTTATTCTTAATCCCCGATATTATTGCGGGTGTGTATATTTAATATAAGTGACTTTGATTTACCAAAGGAATTAACCGGTTTGATTATTGGGTTAATTACCGGTTAAGTTGGGTCACTATATTTTATATATGGCATGCCGTGAATACTTGACGGGAAAGTGTATCCCGTAAGGGTTGATAATATCCCCGAGATGAGTTCATAAGGAATTATTATGTAAACCCTGCAGGTGGATTTAATCCGCATAATAATTAAGGTTGAATGGTACTAGTCTCGGATATAAGAGATGAATAATATTTATTGAGCAATAAATAAATTTATTCATGGATATTTAAATCTTAAATACACGGAATATATAATACTACCGGAGAAATATTATTTGATATAATATGGAATAATATTGGGAGTGCAATTTTATTTACATAGTGGAAAATAAATAAAATTTAATATTGATAAGGATTAATGGATTTGGGTTGGACCCAATTTAATCTTCAATATTTAGAAGCCCAATATTTATTCTCCTTATGATCCCCTACGTAGCCTATATAAGCACTACATGGTCTTCACTTTTCATAACACAATTAATTGACCTACGCCAATCATAAAGTCTTGAGAGTGAGGAAGATCCATAGGAGTTCGATAGATCGTCGCCCACACGACGTTCGAACGAGGTGCAAGGAATACGTGGGAAGATCGCAAGGTCATCAAAGGTGTTTGATTTCGTTTCTCCGCAAAACGAATCAAAGGTAAAAATCATAAACCCTCTTTTATGATTTCGTGTGAATTAATCGTAGTAAATACATGAACACACGATCCGGATAAACGACGAACCTCGGGGACGGGGATTCGAGATCCCCGGCGAGGATCGATAGAGGCGGTCGAACCTAGGGTTCAACCGCCGGGAGCGCGCGGACGAAGAGGATGAGCCCCGGCTGGACGCCGGGGCGTGGGGTCGACCTCGGGTCGACCACCGGGGTTCGCCGTGGGCTGGAGCCACGGCGGATGAACCCCAGCCCTCCCGTCCGGCGGCGTCGCGGGCTGATCCCTCGGCTGGAGCCGAGGGGGCGATCGAACCTAGGGTTCGATCGCCGGGTGAGCTGCGGGTTTACCCGCAGCGCCTCGTATCAAGCTGCGGGGTTTCCCGCAGCGGCGATGCGGGGAGGATCGAACCCCCCCGCGAGCAGCGAGCCCGTGAGCTCGCTGCGGGGCTGCTACGAGCAGCCCCGGGGATGCCTCGTGCATCCCCAGCGATCATCGCGAGATGATCGCGAGCCCCGTGCGGGGGCTCGGCTGAGTGCTCGCGGCCTTCGGGCCTCGCTGAGTATTCGGTCGGGCCTCGGCTCGTACGGTGGTTCGCGTTCGTGGATCCGACTCGTGGGAGAAAATCGGCTGGGGGCGGGCTGCGTGTCTTCGGGCGCGTAGTCTCCAAAGGTCGGACTCCTGCGGATGAGTCGGGGATCCAATCTCCGGCGATGAAGGATTTCGTTCGGGTTATTATCTTCCGCAATATTAATAGCCCGGGATATCGATTTCCAGCACTACGTAGGGGATCTTAAGGAGGTGGAATATTGGGCTTCCAATAATAGTGATTAAATTGAGCCCACCAAGCCCAAATCTATTAATCCTTACTATTATTAATTAATTCTATTTTCCACTATATAAAATTAATTGCACTCCCAATATTAAACCATATTATATCAAATAATATTTCTCCGGTAGTATTATTTATTCCGTGTATTTAAGATATAAATATCCATGAATAAAATTAATTTATTCCTAATTAATTTATTCATCTCTTATATCCGAGACTAGTACCATTCAACCTTAATTATTATGCGGAACGAATCCACCTGCAGGGTTTACATAATAATTCCTTATGAACTCATCTCGGGGATATTATCAACCCTTACGGGATACACTTTCCCGTCAAGTATTCACGGCATGTCATATATAAAATATAGTGACCCAACTTAACCGGTAATTAACCCAATAATTAAATCGGTTAATTCCTTTGGTAAATCAAAGTCACTTATATTAAATATACACACCCGCAATAGTATCGGGGATTAAGAATAAAATACACTGAGACTTGAATCGATTATCGCCGGCAATCCTAATCGATAAATCTCAAGCAGATCCGCTCAATACACCAAGTGTACAAGTGTGATAAAATAATTAAGACAAATTATTTTCTCTCTCACACAACGACTATACCGATGGAATGGTCTGTGTCCATCTAGGTCGTGAGCAACTGTTCGATTAAATACGAGTAACCGATAGTATGATCTTCTGTGTGACGTCGCACACCATACTAACTACAACGTATATAATCCAGGACTATAATTTGCATATATTTAATTATAAATAATTAAACGCAAATAATTGTTTATTTAATTAAATAGATTAATGGCAATGGATCGTGAGTTTCCGTTACTTAAATCTAGACATTAAGTACACAACTCCAACATGCATTTAATGCAATAGTCCTTGATGTATACGTTGTAGACAGTATGGCGTGAGGAGACACGCGGAAGATCATACTGTCGGTTACTCGTATACTATCGAAGAGTAGCTCACGACTTAGATGGACAGGGACAATCCATCGGTACGTCGTAGTGTGACTGGTAGATAGTCGGTCTTGACTATCATGTTACACTCGTACACTTGGTGTATTGAGCAGGACCACGGGAGGGCGTTCGATTTATACTAATCGATGTAATCGAACTAGACCTCAGATATTGCGGATATGCGAATTTCTAATCCCTATATAATTATAGGTGCGTGTGTCCAATCCTCGGTTCTTTAATCTACCAATGAGTGAGACTAATTGATTAGTCGAGATTCTCGGTAAATTGGGAATCGGAATTGTACACACGGCATGCTATAGATTATAGACAGGAAACCGTGTCCCATTTATTGGGTTGATGATGTCCCCGAGATGAGCTCATAAAGTTTATCATGTAAACCCTGCAGGTGGATTCGTTCCACATGATAATAAGGATGAGTGGTACTAGTCTCGGATAATAAGAAACGAATTAATTTAATTATTAGTAATTGAAATTAATTCGTGGACATTCGATATCTTAAACACGGGGAAAGTCGTATATGTAATTTCGGCGGAAATATTATTGGTAAAATAATATAGATTAATTAATTGGGAATTCAATTATAATTTTATAGTGGAATTAATTATAATTAAAATTGGATTTAATTAAAGGTTTTCTTTTAAGGACACCGGTTTAATTAAATTACAATTTAGCCTAATTAATTAATTGTCCTAAGGTCCCTAGTGTGGCCTATATATACCCCTCAATCTCTCTTCTCTTAACCTACGAAACGCCGCTATAATTAATTCTGTGGAGAAATTATTTTGCTAGCGCAATTATTTTCTTCTCTGCTCAATTAATTTAGATTAGCGCAGTGTTTTTATTTCTGTAGAAATTAATTTGCTAGCGCAAATATATTTCTGGAGACAGAATAATTATTTCTGTAGAAATTAATTTGCTAGCGCAAATATATTTCTGGAGACAGAATAATTAAAACGTGAGAAAGAGGGTTTGAGAGAGAAGAAGAAGAGAAGACTCCGGTGGATCATTGCCCACACAACGTCCGGCGTCGAGGGCTAGGATACACACTAGAAGATCTCAGGGTGTTCGCCTATTCGGCTTCTCCGAATCACGCTTCAAAGGTATAAGAAATCGAAACCCTATTTCCGTTTTTATTCGATTTCTTTCTCGTTGAAAATACATCGGATGTAAGATCGGGTTCCGGATCTCGTGGATCGTACTCCTCGACTACTGGGGGTTCTAGGACCTCCGGTTCGGTAGTCGGAAGAGGAAAAACGGCCCGGAAACGAGCCCGGAACAGCAGGTCGCGCTGCTGAAGGACAAACGGCGACCGTCGTTTCCTAAACGGCGACCGCCGTTTCGCTGTTTTTCAGGCAGCCCGCTACGGCTCGCGCGGTTGTCCTTCGGGGCAATGGCTGGGCGTGAATCGGGGCACGGGCTGGGCACGCGAACGGAGTAACGGACCTGGAGGTCGACTGGGATCGTTCGGATGTTCGAGTGATCGAACGAACGCATCCCGGGTAGTCGATTTCCAACAATTGGTATCAGAGCCGGTTTTGTCGATTCGTTGTATTTTTGCGAGATTTTTTTTGCAGGTTCGAACCCGGTTATTATGGCCAACATTGTGATTGTATGGTGTGCTTTAATTTGTGGTTTTGATTAAACTCTCGGGCTTGTCGAGATTGTTTTTGTTTTGGAAAAACGATGCTTGTTTGTAATAGATAAAAACGACGGGTTGAGTCGTTAGGTTTATTTATTTTTCGTTGTATCCGGGACATGTATAGGGTCGATCACCTTGTATAGGATCGATGCCGGATTTAGTAAGTTTATTCTTGTAATTTTTCTTACTAATTTTGGTGGATCGAGACGAGATCAAAACCCGGAGAAACGAGGATCGAGGAGAGCGAACCGACAACGGGCAACCATCGAACACACCCCGTGTTCGCGACGGGCAGCAGCGGGGCTGGGGTTCGTTCGACCCCACGGACGACTCAACGAGGCTCGAGACGAGGCTCCAGTGGGAGGAGTTCGTCTCTTGACCCTCGAGCGAGTCGGTGGTGGACCGAGATCGAGACGAGCAACGAGATGAAGTTCCAAGAGACGTGCATTGGAAAATATTTAAGGCCATAATAATCGGGGCCACGTTAATTGCTTTTTATGTTATTTACGTGTTTATTATTATGCTTAAATTATTTATGCATGTTATCCCTTATCGTAAAATACTAAGTGGGAGAGGGATTGGAAACAATCCCGCGGTCTCCATTCTCTGTTTTGAATGTGATGTGTATTGACTTACGAGTTGGCTTTAGTGTCATCCTCCCTATCGGATAAAGTCGATACACGGATATCACTGGATCAAAATTCGAATTTAAAATCCACTTATAAAATTGAACAATTATATTTCTCAAAAGCAATGCCTAATCTGTCATTCAAAGACTAATTTCAACTCGACTCATTCTCACCCCGGGGAGTGGAATGGAGCCAAAGCGCTTGGTTATGTCGATGACACATATTAGAGACTTTCGAGTCATTCGATGACTAGATCGATTGTCTGATTGGCTCCCTCACTTTGTGAGAGATAGGGCTCAATTGCATGATTGATCGCTGGTTAGAAACTTCGAGTTTCACTTACGAGATATCAAGCTTTGATTAATAAAATTGTGAAATTTAATAAATGTAAGAGTCAATTAACAAAGTTGTTTGTTTTAGTAAACGTCCACACTATCGTGGCTTGCTAAATGGAAACGGTACTTTGGGTTAATTAAGATTCTATGAAATTTAAATAAGTGAGATTCAATTAATAAAGTTGTTTGTTTTAGTAAACGTCCACAAGAACGTGGCTTGCTAAATGGAAACGGAACTTTGGGATTAATTGAGGCTCGACAGTTATAGAAAGTCGTGGAGGACCGCATGTCAACGTAAACGTCCACAAGAACGTGGCTTGCGGTGGACATGTAGTTCCCGAGCGGTGGACTTAGTACTGAGAAATGGTATACACTTAGGTACGCTTTATAGTATCCTCCCCATCGGAGTCACTGCTATGATGATGTACGACCGAAGTGAAATCCAATCATAAAATCATTTGGACTGGTAAACGTCCACAAGAACGTGGCTTGCTAAGTCTGATGGGATTTTGGAAATGATTGGTAGTTTAATGATATCACTTGAGGGAAATGATATCGAATTAAACTCATTGTTTGTTTTATATGGTATTATTCCCATTAAAAGTCAACAAACTCACTGAACCTGATTTTATAGATTTGAAAAGAAACTTGGACATTGTCCTAACTGCAGAGGAGTACAAATATGTACTCCAAGTCAATTGACCTGCTGAACCAAATGATGCTTCCACTACTGAGGAAAGGAAGCTCATTGGAAATGGATCAAGGCTATGAGATGACGCGGAGCAACATTATGACTTTCATGTCAAATGTGCTGCAACATCAGGATCATGCCATGACTATTACCTATGATATGATGCTTAAGCTCAAGAAGTGTTTGGTTATCAGGACAGGACAGCCAGACAAAGTGAAATGAGGCAACTCATGACGGCCATCATGTCGGAAAGAACGCCCGTGAGGGATCACGTTCTTAGAATGATGGGCTATCTTAATGAGATAGAGATTCTAGGAACAATTATCAATGGGGTAACCCAGGTTGATTTTGTGCTCCAGTCTCTGCCGAGAAGTTTTGAGCAGTTCCGCCTAAAATATAACATGGATAAGAGGTCTTATTCAATGGCGGAGCTCCTGGTTGAACTTCAAGCGGCTGAGGGAATCTTTAATGGCTCTCAAAACACTTGTGGCTGAGAAATTGGCTCTTCCTAGGCCTTCGGGCGGCAAAAGGAAGAAGAAGAAAATACGGAAACCCAGTGGGCCTAATATATCTGGACCACGGAATGGGAAAAGCAAGCCCAAGGGGTAAGTGCTTCCGTTGTAAGCAGTTTGGATACTGGGAGTTTGATTGTCCTCTCAAAGCAACTAGAAGTTAACTTCTCCTTAGTCACCGAAACATGTTTAGTGGTGTTATCTACCAGTACCTGGTGTGTGGATACGGAAACCACTAATCATGTCTGCATTTAAATGCGGGGGTTCCAGGAAACCCGGAGACTTAGAAAGGAAGAAGTAGTAACCTACATGGGCAATAATGTTAAGGTAACAGCCGTTGCAGTGGGAGATGTTAAATGTTTTAACGGTAGGATTTTAGTTCTAATAAATTGTCTTTATGTGCCGGCATTTAGAAAGAAATTTCATTTCGGATTTCTAAGTTGGCTTAGAATAGATATTCCGTTTCTTTAGGAAATGGGGATATTATCTATTCTGGTATATTGATAGACAATTTAATACTAAATCCGTATTCTTCCACGATGCAACAGACCGGAGCTAATAACACAATGTCGAACCCCAATAAGAGTAAAGATCCTTCTAGGATAAATCAAATGTACTTATAGAATCTTAGGATAGATCATTTTAACTTGAGTACGATTCAAAGGGTGAAAGCTGATGGACCACTCAGCCAGGTTGAAGGAAAGGACCTTCCAACCTTCGAATCATACTTGGAAGTTTTAATGACCGAGCAACCCTTTACGGTTAAAGGGAAAAGATCCAAGAAAGTACTAGAGTTGATTCGCTCTGATATATGCAGACCTCTTTGAGGAGTAAGGCATACTTATCAGAAAATGGGATTAACTCCCAACAGACTACACCATTTATGCCTCGGCAAAATAATGTGTTGTAAAGAAGGAATAGGACTCTTATAGATATTGGAAAGTAGACATTCGGAGTTACCTAAATCGTTTTTGGGATATGGCTTGGAAACAGCGGCGTTTATCCTGAACTTGATTCCTTTGGAAACTTGTACTGATATTCGGCTGTTTATAGGATACCCTAAGAAAACGAATTGAGATATGTAATATAGTCCAAAGGACCAGATGTTCATTGATTGCATCAATGTTCGGTTCTTAGACATGGACTATATATATGCAAGATCACAAGCCAAGAGTAGAGTAATACTTAATGTGCTTAGAGGGACTGATCAAGACTTAGAACCAGCCTAACTGAGTAGTTCACTACTATAATCTTTAGTCACTAAAGATACACCGGAGCGTTGTCGTAGTGGGAGGGTTGTTAGACAACCCAACAGGTTCATGTTTATAGGTGAGTCTTCGGACTTGTTACCTGGAGAACATGAAGCCGAACCCTGGATCTATGACGAGACGCTGAAAGATCAAGATGCTCAGTCTTGGCAAAAGTCGATCAGGATTCTTTTGTCTTCACATGGAAGATGGAAGTCAAGACAGATTGTTGGAAATCGATATCCCGGAATTAATAAATTTAAATTAATAAATTATCTAATTAATTCCGACCGAAATCCTTCGAATATCCGGATTGTCAAAAATTGCGGAACCGACAATCCAATTGAAATCCTTTCGCCGGAAACCACCGCGAACCACCGTACGCGAACCGGGCTCGACCAAGAACACCACGCGGGGATAACCCCACGCGTGCCCTAGCCGAGCCCCGCGAGGGGCTCGCGATTGCACACGGCAATCGCTGGGGATGCATCGAGCATCCCCCAGGGTTGCTCGTAGCAGCCCCCCGGCGGTGAGTCCGGCGACTCACCGCCGCCGTCGATCGTAGGAGGGGGCGCCTGCCGCGGCTCCAGCCCGCGGCTGCCCCCAGCGATCGACCGAAGTCGATCGCTCGCCCCGGCGTCCAGCCGGGGCCCTTCGACATGCGCCGGCGGTCGAAGCCCTAGGGCTCGACCGCCACCCTCGGCGACCAGCCGAGGGTTCTCTTCGCGTGCGATCCCCGCCGGGGATCTCTCGGCCTCCGCGGTCCGGTGATCTTCGATCACCACCGCGAGGTCGATCCTCGTCCACGGGGTTCGTCCCTCGGATCTTGGTTCATGATATTTTTACGATAATTAACGATAAAATCATAAAGAGGGTTTTACGATTTACCTCGTTCTCGTTGTTCGGAAAAACGTAGAACTCAATTTGACGACCTTGAGATCTTCCCACGTATTCCTTGCACTAGCTCGGACGTCGTGTGGGCAACGATCTACCGAACTCCATGGATCCTCCTCTCTACTTTCTCTCTCTAGAATTGTGATCTTCAAGTTATGAGAATAGAGAAGACCATGTAGTGCTTTTATAGGCTACGTAGGGGATCTTAAGGAGGTGGAATATTGGGCTTCCAATAATAGTGATTAAATTGAGCCCAAGCCCAAATCTATTAATCCTTACTATTATTAATTAATTCTATTTTCCACTATATAAAATTAATTGCACTCCCAATATTAAACCATATTATATCAAATAATATTTCTCCGGTAGTATTATTTATTCCGTGTATTTAAGATATAAATATCCATGAATAAAATTAATTTATTGCTAATTAATTTATTCATCTCTTGTATCCGAGACTAGTACCATTCAACCTTAATTATTATGCGGAACGAATCCACCTGCAGGGTTTACATAATAATTCCTTATGAACTCATCTCGGGGATATTATCAACCCTTCCGGGATACACTTTCCCGTCAAGTATTCACGGCATGCCATATATAAAATATAGTGACCCAACTTAACCGGTAATTAACCCAATAATTAAATCGGTTAATTCCTTTGGTAAATCAAAGTCACTTATATTAAATATACACACCCGCAATAGTTTCGGGGATTAAGAATAAAATACACTGAGACTCGAATCGATTATCGCCGGCAATCCTAATCGATGAATCTCAACGATCCGCTCAATACACCAAGTGTACAAGTGTGATAAAATAATTAAGACAAATTATTTTCTCTCTCACACAACGACTATACCGATGGATTGGTCCGTGTCCATCTAGGTCGTGAGCAACTGTTCGATTAAATACGAGTAACCGATAGTATGATCTTCTGTGTGGGGCCCGACACACCATACTAACTACAACGTATAGAATCCAGGACTATGTTTTGCATATATTTAATTATAAATAATTAAACGCAAACAATTGTTCATTTAGTTAAATAGATTAATGGCAATGGATCGTGAGTTTCCTTTACTTAAATCTAGACATTAAGTACACAACTCCAACAATCTCCCACTTGTACTAAGGTCTAGTCATTTCCTCCAAACTCCCGACTCCCATACTCATCACGTGCTTAAGTTGTACTTCCAAGAAGTACTATGTGAATGAGCACTCTAGGTTGCCGCTCTGAAGTTATCTTGGTGACTACAGCGTCGTCTCCCTCGACGATGACTCGTATCAGGTGGTACTTGCACTATGTGTTATCTTACACTTATGGACTAGTGATTTCTTCCCATTTGCCATTGCACCGCTATTTACATAGCCTTTGGCAAATTAAGAATCACATCTAAGTCCCAGAGATTATCCCGGAGTTATACCAAAACTTCCGCTGCCTCTGAGGCCGCTATTTGGTTACCCATGGGAGAGTCCGAAAAGCATCGTGCTTATCACTCTTCCATGTTAAAACTCCTTCTCCTTCAATAGTGAAACACATAGCCTGATATCGACTTACACCGGTCCTCATTCGATTAGAAATCTAAGAGAATGTAATCCAAAGGAAATGTTCGTCTGCTTCGTAGTCTAGAACAGTACTTCGAAAGTACTTTTACGGCAGTCGAATATTCCTTTCCAGGATTACCTTGATATCCTCCCACTATGCTAACCGCATAGCCGATATCAGGTTCTTGTTTTCAACAATGCATTTGTTAAGCTTTCCACACTCAAAGTGTAGGAAACTGCTTTCATTGCTTCTATCTCCTTTTGTGTTCCAAAACACATATCCTTAGATAGATGCATTCCGTCTCTGAAAGGTAACGAACCTTTCTCGGATTCTTGCATGTTAAAACGAACCATAATCATATATGTAAGATGTCCAGGAGAAGTACAATGTTCATTCCTAGAGATCCAAGATCTCAAGAACATGTCCAACTTCTTCCTATATCTTTCATAATGATTTATCTAGACAACCACCATTTTATGTCTGACAACATCTTTACATTGTTACCAATGATAAAATGTTATCTACATAAAACCTCCGAGAAACACCACCTTGTTTTCCATCACGTTTCCAATACACACGATTCGTCTATGCTTTTGATGAATCCATAAAATGGACTATCTCATCGATTTGCAAGTACCACGAACTCAATGCTTTGTTTCAATCCATAAATGGATCAACTAAGCTTGTACTCTAAATGATCTCGCCTCTTAGCAATAATCCTTATTGCTCTCCAAGAAGGCACATTTAGATCTAGTACGGCCTTCATGTAGATCTAGGGATCGATTTCATGTATACTAGGTCCAGAGTCCGAAGACTCTCCTAGTCTTATGAATATCTCCGGTTGTCCCACAACCTCCCACTACAATGGCGTTCCGGTGTATAAACAGTGATAACAGTAGGTGCAGTTAGTGGTGTACCGCTACTCGGTTCGGCTGGTTCTAAGTCTTAATCTTTCTCTCTCATTTCAAAGTATCATGTCACTTTGGGCTTGTGGTTCATCATATAGTCTTTCTCTAAGAACCGGGCGTTAGAACTTATAACGTCCTTCTGGTTCATAGTACTATTGAACACACATCTTTTGTTCTTCTAGGATATTCTACAACCGCATTTGAATGCCCCGTTGTTTCCAGACATATCCATAGAACATAGGTAGTTCCGTATAACTCATGGTTTTTACTATTTCTATAAGAGTTCCATTTCTTGTTTGCGACACACCATTTCTTCACAAAAGTGTATAGTGTATTCATTTGGGATCAAATCCCAATCTCTGATCAGTATGCCATGCATTCCTCAGACAGGTACTTGCCTCCGCGATCAAATCGCAGGCTACAAATGGATATACCTTGATGGCTCTCCACAATTGCTTAGTGTCCATTGACTTGTCAAAACACTTGCTTTTGTGGCACATCAGGTATTCTAATCCATTTCTCGAGTAATCATAAAATGAAGTACTCGTACCTTATTGTCTGAATAGGCATAGGTCTGCATACATCAAAGTCAATCAATTCTTATACTTGTCCGGATCTTACATCTTATATCCATAAAGGATTGCTTAGTCACATTATCTTCCAAATTAGATTCTTAGGTCGGAAGGTCCACTCCTTCAACTTAATTGATCAAATATCAATTTTCGACCTTTGAACTTCTTATTTGAATAAACATGACTTAGCATAAGAATCCACAAGTATAATTGATTTAATAAAGAAATCTCTTATTAGTAAAACGAGTTTTATACTACGGTTCGTTGCATCGTGGTGGATTCAGGATTCATCATTTATATATTCCTAGCTAATGTACCTAGAACAGATACTATCTTTATTTCTTCTTATAACCATCAAATGATTAAAAGAAATAAAATATCCATTCATTAGAAATCCAGAACAAAGTTCTTTCTAATATGAAAGGTACATAAAAGCAATAACTCAAAATGAAATCCTATAAAATGTCCTCCATTTCAACAGCTGCCTCCTCTACAGCATTGCCCACATAGACTACGATCTTTTCTTTTCTAAGTCGTCAGGTTTCCTGAAACCTTTGCATTTAGAATGCACATACCGTCAATGGTTCCATATCTACACACCAGGTTCCGGTAGATAATACCACTGACTATGTTTTACGACTAAAGAAAATTTCGTACTTTCTTTGAGAGGATAATCAGACTTCCAGTACCCAGACTGTTTGCTTCGAGAACTCTTGCCTCTTGGCTTTCTCGTCCCATCTCGTGGTTCAAGTAATCTTAGAACCACTGGGTTTCTTTGCTTTCTTTTCCTTTCCCCCGATTCATGCCTTTAGGTTCGAAACCTTTGGCATTGGCTACAAGAGCTTGCGATTTCCGTCTCAACTCGTCTAAAAGATCAATCATCTCAAAAACGTTTTTAAGCGTTTCCTCGAAGTGACTGGCCTTTATGAGTATCCTCATCGCTTCTTGTCTAGCCGCCTATGTCAATAGGCTCGGGAGGACAAAGCTCACTGAGTACTAACTAGCACTCTTTAACAGTTTGGGCAATGTCTAGATCTCTATTCCAATCATTACATTTAGGGACCAATGAGTTTAAAATCCTTACGTATCACAGAAAGTGGGTTCAAAGCCATATCCTAATCTATGAGCACATATAACAACAAACAATCGATTTAATCTCCGATATTATCTCCCTCAAATAATATCATTAAACCACTAATCACATCTAAAATCCCATCAGGTAAGGCAAGCCACGTTCGTGTGGACGTTTACCCACCCAAATGATTTAGCAATTAGATTTGCTTCGGTCGTACATCATTATAGCGTTACTTCGTTGGGAAGAATACTATAAAGCGTACCTAAGTGTAAACCATTACTCAGTATCTAAGAAGATTGTTTGGGACACGTATATTCACCGCAAGCCACGTTCGTGTGGACGTTTACGTTAATATACGCTCCTTTACTCCCTTCTATAACTGTCTACATCAATCGTTCCAAAATCCCATTCAATGTAGCAAGCCACGTTCGTGTGGACGTTTACTACACCAAAAGACTTTTACAATTGACTCCCAATTACTTGAATCATTTAATCTTGTAAATCAAGACGCGGAGAATCATAGGTGAAACTCAAAGTTTCTAACCAGTGATTCACCATGCGAACAACCCTATCTCTCATAAAAATGAGGGAGCCGAGCAGACAATCGATCCACCTTCAAAAGATGGTACGACTGCCTCTAATTTGTGTCCTCGACATGACCAAGTGGCTTTGGCTCCATTCCACTCCCCGGGGTGAGAATGAGTCGACTTGAAGTCAGTTTTGGAAAGACAAATTAGGCATTGTTTGATAGACTTAATCAATGTTTCTCGTAAGAGGAATTACAAGAATTCTCCTCCAATGACTTGTCTATACGAACTTCAAAAGTCCATAAAAGTCACCAAGAGAACAGCAATGGAGACCATGGATATGTTTCCATACCCTCTCCCACTTAGCTTTTTACAATAAAGGGATACGCTATCTAATGCATAATTAAATACACATAAGCATGCATACATGAAATAAAGCACATAGAATATTATCACATAATCAAAATAATACTAGAATATTATTTTTCCGACTATTATGGCTTTATCGCATCTCCGTACGCATCTTCTAGTCTTTAGTCTTCGTTCTTGAATGCTCCATGTGACGGGAATATTAATTCCAATATTTAAATCTATTTATTTTTAATAAATCCAAAAGTTACTTAATTCGAAAATTAAGTCAATCGAATAAATCAAAAATAAAATTAAATATTATTAATAATTTTATTTATTTATTTTCCCTTTCTACTTCATTAAATCTCTAGAATAATCTATCCAAGACCCACTTGGAATATTCTTGAAGACTTCTATAATGAAATAAGGAAATAAAATAATTTATTTTATTTTCCCTTTCTACTTCATTAAATCTCTAGAATAATCTATCCAAGACCCACTTGAAATATTCTAGATGATTTCCATAATGAAATAAGGAAATAAAATAATTTAGGACTCCTAGTCCTTCCAAATTAATTCCTTTCCTAATCCATTAAAAATTCCATAAAGGAATAATTAAATAAGGAAAAATTAATTTAAGGACTCTTCTACTTTCCAAAATTAATTAATTTCCATGTCCATGAAAATTCCCATAAAATAGGAATAATCAACTAGGAAATAAATTAATTTAATAATTAATTATTTTCCTTTCTAATTCTATTAAATCTCTAGAATCCTATTCCAAGTAGAACTTAGAATATTCTAGAAGACTTCCATAATAGAATAAGGAAATAAATTAATTCCAATTAATTCTTTTCCTATTTCCATGAGAATTCCCAAAACTAGGAATACTCAAAATAGGAAAACCGAATCAATTAGGAAAGTTGGATCTTGGTAGGAATAGCATGGGTTGGGGATCCCCACGCCATCCCCACCATCGACCGCCACTACCACCGCCGGCCAAGGCTCACGCGCCACCACCCTTGGTGGCCGGCGTGGCCGAGAGCCCTAGGGCAGCCCGGGCGATCGATCCTCATGGGATCGATCCTCGTGATCGATCCCCGGTCCTCCCTCTCTTCGTCTCCTCCGTCACTCTTTTCCGGCGGTCGTTTCGTCATCGATCCAACGTAAATAAATTACAAATTTATTACTACGCTATCCGGTATCGATTCTCTACGTGAAAACGACCTCAAACAATTTCCGGAAAAATTAAGAACAAGCATTCACCACACAAGAACAAATAACATCACCGAGAGTTTAATAATCAAGAACATTATTATGACATTAATTAACAAAATTAAATCTAGCCATAATAATCGGAAACCCTGCAAGGTAGAACAATTTATCGAAAAATACCATGAACTAAAACCAACGCTCTGATACCAATTGTTGGAAATCGATATCCCGGAATTAATAAATTTAAATTAATAAATTATCTAATTAATTCCGACCGAAATCCTTCGAATATCCGGATTGTCAAAAATTGCGGAACCGACAATCCAATCGAAATCCTTTCGCCGGAAACCACCGCGAACCACCGTACGCGAACCGGGCTCGACCAAGAACACCACGCGGGGATAACCCCACGCGTGCCCTAGCCGAGCCCCGCGAGGGGCTCGCGATTGCACACGGCAATCGCTGGGGATGCATCGAGCATCCCCCAGGGTTGCTCGTAGCAGCCCCCCGGCGGTGAGTCCGGCGACTCACCGCCGCCGTCGATCGGAGGAGGGGGCGCCTGCCGCGGCTCCAGCCCGCGGCTGCCCCCAGCGATCGACCGAAGTCGATCGCTCGCCCCGGCGTCCAGCCGGGGCCCTTCGACATGCGCCGGCGGTCGAAGCCCTAGGGCTCGACCGCCACCCTCGGCGACCAGCCGAGGGTTCTCTTCGCGTGCGATCCCCGCCGGGGATCTCTCGGCCTCCGCGGTCCGGTGATCTTCGATCACCACCGCGAGGTCGATCCTCGTCCACGGGGTTCGTCCCTCGGATCTTGGTTCATGATATTTTTACGATAATTAACGATAAAATCATAAAGAGGGTTTTACGATTTACCTCGTTCTCGTTGTTCGGAAAAACGTAGAACTCAATTTGACGACCTTGAGATCTTCCCACGTATTCCTTGCACTAGCTCGGACGTCGTGTGGGCGACGATCTACCGAACTCCATGGATCCTCCTCTCTACTTTCTCTCTCTAGAATTGTGATCTTCAAGTTATGAGAATAGAGAAGACCATGTAGTGCTTTTATAGGCTACGTAGGGGATCTTAAGGAGGTGGAATATTGGGCTTCCAATAATAGTGATTAAATTGAGCCCAAGCCCAAATCTATTAATCCTTACTATTATTAATTAATTCTATTTTCCACTATATAAAATTAATTGCACTCCCAATATTAAACCATATTATATCAAATAATATTTCTCCGGTAGTATTATTTATTCCGTGTATTTAAGATATAAATATCCATGAATAAAATTAATTTATTGCTAATTAATTTATTCATCTCTTGTATCCGAGACTAGTACCATTCAACCTTAATTATTATGCGGAACGAATCCACCTGCAGGGTTTACATAATAATTCCTTATGAACTCATCTCGGGGATATTATCAACCCTTCCGGGATACACTTTCCCGTCAAGTATTCACGGCATGCCATATATAAAATATAGTGACCCAACTTAACCGGTAATTAACCCAATAATTAAATCGGTTAATTCCTTTGGTAAATCAAAGTCACTTATATTAAATATACACACCCGCAATAGTTTCGGGGATTAAGAATAAAATATACTGAGACTCGAATCGATTATCGCCGGCAATCCTAATCGATGAATCTCAACGATCCGCTCAATACACCAAGTGTACAAGTGTGATAAAATAATTAAGACAAATTATTTTCTCTCTCACACAACGACTATACCGATGGATTGGTCCGTGTCCATCTAGGTCGTGAGCAACTGTTCGATTAAATACGAGTAACCGATAGTATGATCTTCTGTGTGGGGCCCGACACACCATACTAACTACAACGTATAGAATCCAGGACTATGTTTTGCATATATTTAATTATAAATAATTAAACGCAAACAATTGTTCATTTAGTTAAATAGATTAATGGCAATGGATCGTGAGTTTCCTTTACTTAAATCTAGACATTAAGTACACAACTCCAACACAGATTTCCTAAATCGAAGTCTTGACGGGGCCATCTGTGTGGGACAGCCAGAGAGATTCATCGAAAAGAGCCAAGAGCATTCGGTAAGCAAGCTTAATCAATCTTAGGATTGAAGGAAGCTTCAAGATCTTGGACACATGCGGACCTATGAGAAAATCCATTTCATGGATTCATTCAAGGCATGTTTAGGTCCTGAGTGTAATAAAGAAGTGACAGAAAAGATGTGGTGTTTTCTCATTCTTTATGTAGACGACATCCTTCTAAATTGGCAACAATATGAAAGATGTTATCGGACATAAAGGGATGGTTGTCCGAGTAATTCAATGTAAGAGACTTAGGAGAAGTCGGGAATGTTCTTGGGATCAAAGTAATAAATGATCGCCAGAAAAGAACATAGAACTTATCTCGAGCCTCATACATAAATACAATTCTTACTCGTTGCAGCATACAGAATTCCAAGAAAGGTCTTCACCTTTTAAATGTGGAATTCGTCTATCTAAAGTTTTGTGTCCGACACAATAAAGGAGATAGATGAAGAGTAAGCAGTTCCCTGCACCTTAATGGTGGGAAGCTTAATGTATGTAATGCTATGCACGAGACTGATATCTACTATGCCGTGGGCATGGTGGTGAGATATCATAGTAATCCTGGAAAGGATCACTCGACTGATGTAAAGAACATGTTTAGGTTCCTGCAGAGGACCAGGAATTATGTTCTGAGTTACAAAGCAGTCAAGTTGTTTCTTTTGGATTAAATACAATTGGATTTCCAAATCAAACAGGGACAGTCGAAAGTCGAAGTCAGGCTATGTGTTCTCACTGTGAAGTGGAGCAATCACATGGAAGAATGTAAAGCAGCGATGCATTACGGACTCTACCATGGAAGCGATCCAATCGATATACCGTGTGTGCGGAAGCGTGTAAAGCATATAAATCTATCATGATTGGATCTTAGTGCACACAAATATGTATAGACACACATATATTTATATATATATACATCCAATATATATATATAGAGAGATCAACGAGTTCTTACATGTGATGATGAAATGATTCGTCGTTGTCGATGAGGTGGTGTTGAGTCGATTGAACCACCTCAATGGATCACCTCGAAATTTTCACCTTGGAATGACCTCGTCACTCCTTTGGATCGCCCGGATGTTGAAGCCGCACAAATGGCCCGGCCTCTACGTGTTGCACACGAACCCGGAATTGAACTTGCTTGCTTGTTCTTGAGTGATTCTCTCACTCTTTTCTCTCTTGTTGTGTGGATTTTCGTGGCTGATCATAAAGTGGTATGAAAACCATGTTTTCATCTCTTTATTCACCACAATTAACCTCTCCTTGTAACCCCCCCATTATGTGCATCATAATGCACCAATAATGGTGGTTAATGGGGAGGTAAAGGGTCATTTCCACATCACCATGCCAATTGGCATGGATGTGGTCCCCTTGCTTGTGTGGCATGCCATGTCACACCATGTGACATGCATCCATGCAAGCCATGCATCCCATGCATGTGAAAATCCATACGTATTGATTCTAAATCAATATGACAAGCAACTTAATTCCGACTCGTGTGTGACCCTGTAGGTATGATTTATTGATTATTATATTGTTCCCAACAATTAATATTATCAATTAATCATTTAACATCCATAGACGACCTTATGACTTTATCGATTGCACACGTAGGATCGAAGGACACATCCTAACAATCTCCCACTTGGCCTTCAGAGCCAGTGTGCTGCCAACTTCCTGTTGTCACTTTATGTCTAAATTTGAACTTGAGGCAAGACTCGAGTCATCCTCAATCGGTTCAAACCTTTCTTGGACTTTGAGATAGACTGTAAAACCAGATTTATGACTATGATACGAATCTGGACGTGGCCACGTATTTTCCACAGTCTCGACTCTCCAAGTGGCCGGTAAGACATATGATCCATATTAAAATGGAGGACAATCCCATCTTGTCAATCCAAGCTCTCCCACTTGCTTCCTGATATACCCAATAACAAGTTTTATAACCTCCTTTTACGAAAGGCGTTTACTTGTATCAAAGTACACCATTTCACAATGGAATTACTCTGGACTACTCAGGTCAGAGGAAATTGCTCGACAGTCAATGAAATAGTATTATGACTCGAAATCTTAAATACTATTCCAGTTGGGTCTGTTCGATCATTATCTCCCAGCTAATATCTATGTAATTGTACTTGATGTCCCACATCACTAGCCCATGAAGCGGCGCTATAGTACACATTACAATCTAGTTCTTTGCATCATCAGTTTGTCCGTACTTGATGATACGAACTAGGAACAATTTATGATTTAATTATATTAGTTCAACAGTTGGGACTTCATTATGTGGTAAATCGACCTCATAACCCAATTAATATAATTTAATCATTTGGACAATTCATACAATTTAAACCACAATTATATGAAGAAATTATTGAATATCATAAAAGATAAGTGAATGTTTACATAAACTCCAAAAGTAAACAATACAGTAATAGGAATCACAATCCATCTCTAAGATATCGTATCCCTATTGCAGTCGTATGAGCATCATGCTTTGACTGCTGGAGTGGTTTAGTTAACGGGTCTGCAACATTATCATCAGTTGCAACTTTATTTATCTCGATGTCTCCACGACTAACTATCTCCCTGAGAATGTGGAACTTCCTGAGTACATGTTTGGATTTGTGGTGCTCCCTAGGCTCCTTGGCTTGCGCGATAGCTCCACTATTATCACAATAGAGAGCTATCGGATGGGCCGAACTAGGTACGACACCGAGCTCATCTAAGAACTTTCTCATCCAAACGGCCTCCTTTGCTGCTTCTGATGCAGCAATGTACTCAGCCTCTGTAGTAGAATCAGCTACGGTGGGTTGCTTGGAACTCTTCCAGCTCACCACACCTCCATTCAGACAAAAGAAAAATCCGGATTGAGACCGGAAATCATCTTTGTCTGTTTGGAAGCTTGCATCCGTATATCCTGTCATAACCAACTCTTCTTGTCCTCCAAAGACAAGAAAATACTCTTTAGTCCTTCTAAGGTACTTAAGAATATTCTTGGCCGCAGTCCAATGCGCCTCACCTGGGTTTCCTTGAAACCGACTCGTCATGCTCAAAGCATACGATACATCCGGTCGTGTACATATCATGGCGTACATAATAGACCCTATTGCCGAAGCATAAGGAATATTTGCCATCCTTATTTGCTCATCAGGTCCCGAAGGGCACTGACTCTTGCTTAAAGATGTACCATGAGTCATTGGAATGAGACCCTTCTTGGCGTCTTTCATTCTGAACCTGTCAAGCACCTTATCAATATAGGTTGCTTGACTAAGTCCAAGCATCCTTTGTGATCTGTTCCGACAGATCTTGATGCCCAATATGTACTGTGCTTCTCCAAGATCCTTCATTGAAAACCATCTTCCCAGCCATTCTTTAACAGAATTAAGCATAGGAATATTGTTTCCAATGAGGAGTATGTCATCGACATACAACACAATGAATACAACGTAACTCCCACTGACCTTCTTGTAAACACAAGAGTCTTCCATGTTCTTTTGAAATCCAAACTCTTGTATGGATTCATCGAACCGAAGATTCCAGCTCCGAGATGCTTGCTTTAATCCATAAATGGATCTATTAAGCTTGCATACTCTCTCAGCCTGATTAGGATCGATAAAACCCTCAGGTTGTGTCATAAACACTTCCTCTACTAGAATCCCATTCAAGAAGGCGGTTTTAACGTCCATTTGCCATATCTCATAATCATAATGAGCAGCAATGGCTAAGAGAATCCGAATGGATTTAATCATAGCAACTGGTGAAAAGGTTTCATCATAATCCACCCCGTGAATTTGTTTATATCCTTTTGCTACCAACCTTGCTTTGAAAACACTAGGTTTTCCATTCATGTCTGTTTTTATCTTGTAAATCCATTTGCATCCAATGGGCCTAGCCCCTTTAGGCAAATCGACCAAGTTCTAAACTTGATTTTCAGACATTGATTCCATTTCGGATTTCATGGCACCCTGCCATTTCTCGGAATCTGGACTCGTCATAGCTTGGATATAGGTCGAAGGTTCATTGCTTTCTAAAAGCATGACTTCATAGCTCTCATTTGTCAGAATACCTAAGTATCTGTTAGGTTGAGATCTAATCCTTCCGGACCTTCGAGGGTTAGGTGTGGTTTCCAAAACCATTGGAGCACTCTCGACTTGGTCTTGAGTGTCCATCTCAGTTTGATCTTCTTGAACCTCGTTCAAGTTTTCTTGAACTTCGTTCACTTCAACTGAGCTCCCACTTACTTTCTTGGAAAGATATTCTTTTTCAAGAAATACACCATCTCGAGCAACAAAGACTTTGTTCTCAGATTGGTTGTAAAAGTGGTACCCTCGTGTTTCTTTTGGATAACCCACAAAGAAACATTTATCCGATTTGGGTTCAAGCTTTGTAGAGATATTTCTCTTCACATAAGCTTCACATCCCCAAATCTTGATATAAGACAAGTTAGGGACCTTCCCTTTCCATACCTCGTATGGTGTCTTATCAACAGCTTTTGACGGTGTCCTATTCAGTGTATAGGCCGCTGTTAAAAGTGCGTGTCCCCAAAAAGATTTTGGTAGTTCACTAAAGCTCATCATCGATCGAACCATATCCAATAAGGTTCTATTCCTCCTTTCGGAAACACCATTCATCTGGGGTGTTCCAGGAGGAGTGAGTTGATATAGAATACCACAACTCATAAGATGATCATCGAATTCTTGGCTAAGATATTCACCACCTCGATCCGATCGAATGGCTTTTATCTTCTTACCAAGTTGATTCTCAACTTCATTTTGGAATTCTTTGAACTTTTCAAAGGCTTCCGACTTATGTCTCATTAAATAGACATAACCATATCTACTTAAGTCATCGGTAAAAGTTATGAAGTAGAAATAACCTCCACGTGCTTGTGAGCTCATTGGACCACATACATCAGTATGGATTAAACCCAATAGATCACTTGCACATTCTCCTTTTCCTAGAAAAGGTGACTTTGTCATTTTGCCCATCAAACATCCTTCACATGTATCAAATGACTCCAAGTCAAAAGATTTGAGAATACCTTCTTTAAGAAGTTTCTCTACACGTTTAATGTTGACGTGGCCTAATCGACAATGCCAAAGGTATGTTTCATTGAATTCATTCGATTTGGCCTTTTTGGTATCAATGTTATATATATGATTGTCAAGTTGAAGTATATATAAACCATGTTCTAATCGTGCCGAACCATAGAACACTCCACTTTTTGAAATAGTAAATAAACCATTTATTATAGTGAAGGAAAATCCTTCAGTATCCAATACTGAAATAGAAATGATGTTCTTGGTAATACTTGGAACGAAATAAACATTATTCAATACTAAAACAAGGCCCGAAGGCAAACACAAATCATAAGATCCTACGGCTAATGCAGCGACCCTCGCTCCATTTCCAACCCGCAGATCGACATCTCCCTTTACCAAAGTTCTACTTCTTTGCAGTCCCTGCACATGTGAAACAATGTGAGCACCGCATCCGGTATCCAATACCCAAGAAGAAGAATTTGTAAAGTTTATGTCTATGACATAAATACCTGAAGATGAAGGAACGACACCGTTCTTCACATCCTCCTTGAACTTGGGTCAATCTCGCTTGTAGTGTCCAACACTCTTGCAGTAGAAACACTCAGATTCCCCAGGAACCTTAGAAGCTTTCAAGAACCTTTTGGAAGGAGTTGCCACAACTTTTCCTTTCCCTTTGCCTTTCACTTCTGGTTTCTTAATCCCCTTGAACTTTTTGGTACCTCCTTCCCGAATCATAAGAACTTCCCTCCTAGGGTCCTTCTTAATCGCCGGCTCAGCAGCCTTAAGCATCCCATGGAGCTCATGAAGCGATTTCTTCAGTCCATTCATGTGGAAATTCAGCCTAAAGGCGTCATAACCATCATGAAGAGAATGGAGAATGAAATCGGTAGCCAACTCGTCATCATATGCAAAACCGAGGCGAGCACTTGAAGCAAATAATCCAATCATTTGCTGCACATGTGGTCCCACGGGTTTACCCTTTTCCAGCCTAGCTGTTGCTATAGCCCGGGTGACACCGAAGCGCTCAATCCTAGCCTGTTCCCCGAACATGCTCTTGAGCTCTTCTATGATGTCATAGGCTTCCATGAACTCGAATTGTTTTTGCAACTCGGGTACCATGGATGCCAACATCAAACATGTCACCTCATTTGAGGCTTTCTTATCAAGGGCATATGAAGCCTTTTGGACATACGTGCCCCCATCAGCGGGAAGCACGGGAAGGGGTTTGTCCAACACACTTTCCTTTTCTTCGTATTTGAGGACTATCCTCAAGTTACGTTGCCAATCAAGGAAATTGGTGTTGTTCAACTTTTCTCTATCCAAGATAGAGCTGAACATGAATTGAGTTGAGACAGACATATTAAACTACAGAAGAAAGATAAATTAAGTAAGTAAACATCCACAAAGCGTTTAAACAAATAAGGTTGTCTCGCATAACTTCTTTATTTGTTTCATTTTGTTCATTCGATATCCAATATCGTCGTTCCCAATTATCTTAATATCAAAACCTTGATAAATCGTAAGTGAAAACTCGAGGTTTTCTAACCAGCGATCTTATCATGCAATTGAAGCCCTATCTCTCATTAAAATGAGGGAGCCAACCAGACAATCGATTCACGCCATCCAATGGCTCGAATGTCTCTAATCTGTGTCATCGACATAAGCAAGCGCTTTGGCTCCATTCCACTCCCCGGGGTGAGAATGAGTCGAGTTGAACTTAGTCTTTGAAAAACAAATTAGGCATTGGTTATTGACATTTTAATAAATTAGAACAAAACGATCCCAAGACCCTCATCTTGCGAATCCTTAAGCCGACTGAGTCCGCACTTAAGAACTCCAAGATAGGTAGACATACCATGTCAATGACATCCAATGTCACTCTCGGTCGATGAGAGTCCCATTCTCATCTCATGTCTCGATAGCCACGCCTGCAGTGGATCTATCGATGAGAAAACCAAACTCACTTGTAAGGGTCTAACCCTTACTCCCACTTATCCCAAGATAACAAGTAGTACCCCGCTGAGGCGGACTTACCAACTTATGATCGAGGGCTTTATGGGTGTGATGTTTTGGACAAGACATTATACTCATTATTTTGGGAACTTGCATGCATAGGTTTGTTTATATGTAAGTTGAACATTTATAACATAAAACAACCTATAACTAGCATAGCATATAAATACGAAATCGAAAGGCCCCTAGAACCTCACAACTCTCAAACGAAAAGAATTAAAGTAATAACAAAAGCCTTGAACATCTTCTGGACTGGTCCTCGCCCGCCAAATCAGTTCCGTGCCCTCCGATTTTGGTCAAATCCATTCCGTACCCAAAAAACCACGAACGGCGCCCGCCAATTCACAATCAGCGGTCGCCGAACACCACTGGCGGTCGCCGTTTCCAAAACGGCGCCCGCCAAAAGGGTTCGGAAAAATCTGCCCCAAAAACAGGTCATTCGGCGGTCGCCGTTTCCAAAACGGCGCCCGCCGAATCAAAACGGCGCCCGCCGGAGCTCAAACGGCGACCGCCGTTTGGCTCCAGCAGCCCGGTTTGCTTCGTTTTGCTTCGTTTGGCTTCGTTTCTTCTCGTTTTCGCCGGAGAGCCGAGATCCTCCATCGATCCATGGACCAAGTCCATCGCTTACAAGTTTGAACAATACAAATTGAAATAGAAAACATATCTATTACAAATGATTCCAAGGGACGCAGCCCTCCAAAACTATGGCCAATCGAAACGTAAAAAACGACAATTTCATTCACCCGACCACTAACGGTGGCCGGCCTTACATCTAATCACATAATCACATAAACAATTAAGCCAATTATGTTGATTAAACCTTTTTGTGTCCAACACAAAAGTGTGCACGAGCCCTAGTTTCTGATACCAATTGAAGGTACCGGTATACCGATCCAATCGATATACCGTGTGTGCGGAAGCGTGTAAAGCATATAAATCTATCATGCTTGGATCTTAGTGCACACAAATATGTATAGACACACATATATTTATATATATATACATCCAATATATATATATATAGAGATCAACGAGTTCTTACATGTGATGATGAAATGATTCGTCGTTGTCGATGAGGTGGTGTTGAGTCGATTGAACCACCTCAATGGATCACCTCGAAATGTTCACCTTGGAATGACCTCGTCACTCCTTTGGATCGCCCGGATGTTGAAGCCGCACAAATGGCCCGGCCTCTACGTGTTGCACACGAACCCGGAATTGAACTTGCTTGCTTGTTCTTGAGTGATTCTCTCACTCTTTTCTCTCTTGTTGTGTGGATTTTCGTGGCTGATCATAAAGTGGTATGAAAACCATGTTTTCATCTCTTTATTCACCACAATTAACCTCTCCTTGTAACCCCCCCCCCATTATGTGCATCATAATGCACCAATAATGGTGGTTAATGGGGAGGTAAAGGGTCATTTCCACATCACCATGCCAATTGGCATGGATGTGGTCCCTTTGCTTGTGTGGCATGCCATGTCACACCATGTGACATGCATCCATGCAAGCCATGCATCCCATGCATGTGAAAATCCATACGTATTGATTCTAAATCAATATGACAAGCAACTTAATTCCGACTCGTGTGTGACCTTGTAGGTATGATTTATTGATTATTATATTGTTCCCAACAATTAATATTATCAATTAATCATTTAACATCCATAGACGACCTTATGACTTTATCGATTGCACACGTAGGATCGAAGGACACATCCTAAGAGATAACACGTAGAGCGCAAGTACCACCTGATTCGAGAGATCGTCTAGTAAGACGATGCAGTTGTCACCTAGATAGCATCGAGAGGATTGCCTGGTAAACCCGTTCACAGAGGCACTTCCAGCGAAAGCGTTGGGTAGGCGTGATGAGGTTATCGGAATCTGATGTTTGGGAGAGGGCGACTAGACTTTTAGTATAAGTGGGAGATTGATGGAGTTGTATTCTAAATGTCTAGATTAATGCAAATACGGAACTCCTTATCTATACCTTAATTCGAGATATGATTCAAGCATGATTGCATTTAATGCAATAGTCCTTGATGTATACGTTGTAGACAGTATGGCGTGAGGAGACACGCGGAAGATCATACTGTCGGTTACTCGTATACTATCGAAGAGTAGATCACGACTTAGATGGACAGGGACAATCCATCGGTACGTCGTAGTGTGACTGGTAGATAGTCGGTCTTGACTATCATGTTACAATCGTACACTTGGTGTATTGAGCAGGACCACGGGAGGGCGTTCGATTTATACTAATCGATGTAATCGAACTAGACCTCAGATATTGCGGATATGCGAATTTCTAATCCCTATATAATTATAGGTGCGTGTGTCCAATCCTCGGTTCTTTAATCTACCAATGAGTGAGACTAATTGATTAGTCGAGATTCTCGGTAAATTGGGAATCGGAATTGTACACACGGCATGCTATAGATTATAGACAGGAAACCGTGTCCCATTTATTGGGTTGATGATGTCCCCGAGATGAGCTCATAAAGTTTACCATGTAAACCCTGCAGGTGGATTCGTTCCACATGATAATAAGGATGAGTGGTACTAGTCTCGGATAATAAGAAACGAATTAATTTAATTATTAGTAATTGAAATTAATTCGTGGACATTCGATATCTTAAACACGGGGAAAGTCGTATATGTAATTTCGGCGGAAATATTATTGGTAAAATAATATAGATTAATTAATTGGGAATTCAATTATAATTTTATAGTGGAATTAATTATAATTAAAATTGGATTTAATTAAAGGTTTTCTTTTAAGGACACCGGTTTAATTAAATTACAATTTAGCCTAATTAATTAATTGTCCTAAGGTCCCTAGTGTGGCCTATATATACCCCTCAATCTCTCTTCTCTTAACCTACGAAACGCCGCTATAATTAATTCTGTGGAGAAATTATTTTGCTAGCGCAATTATTTTCTTCTCTGCTCAATTAATTTAGATTAGCGCAGTGTTTTTATTTCTGTAGAAATTAATTTGCTAGCGCAAATATATTTCTGGAGACAGAATAATTATTTCTGTAGAAATTAATTTGCTAGCGCAAATATATTTCTGGAGACAGAATAATTAAAACGTGAGAAAGAGGGTTTGAGAGAGAAGAAGAAGAGAAGACTCCGGTGGATCGTTGCCCACACAACGTCTGGCGTCGAGGGCTAGGATACACACTAGAAGATCTCAGGGTGTTCGCCTATTCGGCTTCTCCGAATCACGCTTCAAAGGTATAAGAAATCGAAACCCTATTTCCGCTTTTATTCGATTTCTTTCTCGTTGAAAATACATCGGATGTAAGATCGGGATCCGGATCTCGTGGATCGTACTCCTCGACTACTGGGGGTTCTAGGACCTCCGGTTCGGTAGTCGGAAGAGGAAAAACGGCCCGGAAACGAGCCCGGAAACGAGCCCGGAACAGCAGGTCGCGCTGCTGTTCGCGCTGCTGAAGGACAAACGGCGACCGTCGTTTCCTAAACGGCGACCGCCGTTTCGCTGTTTTTCAGGCAGCCCGCTCCGGCTCGCGCGGTTGTCCTTCGGGGCAATGGCTGGGCGTGAATCGGGGCACGGGCTGGGCACGCGAACGGAGTAACGGACCTGGAGGTCGACTGGGATCGTTCGGATGTTCGAGTGATCGAACGAACGCATCCCGGGTAGTCGATTTCCAACAATTTATCTGCTTTTAGTAGTTTTAGGATTTCATTTCAAGTTATTGCTTTATGTACCCCTTATTTTGAAAAGAACTTTTGTTCTGGTTTTTCTTTATTAATGAATGGATATTTATTTCTTTAATCATTCAGTGATTTAGATAAGAAATAATGGTGTTATCTATTCTGGTACATTTTAGATAGCAATATATGAATGATGAATCCTTAGTCTACCACGATGCAACAAACCGTTATGTATAACTTGTTTTACTTATTAGATGTATTTCTTTATCATTATGCTTGTGAATTCTTGAATTCGGACAAGCATTAAGAATGATTCATGATTAATGCAGTAACATGTGTAATTAGAAAGGTACGAGTCATTCTTTCAAAGAATACTCGAAGATGGATTAGAATACTTGATGTGCCATAAAAGCAAAGTGTTTTTCAGTAGACACAAAGCTATTATGGGAAACCTTCAAAGTATATCCATTGGAAGCCTGCGGCTTGTTCGCGGAGGCTATCACCTATCTAAACAACACATAGCATAAATCAAAGATTGAGATTAAGTCTCAAAGGACTGCACCATACACTGGAGTGTAGACATGGTGTGTCAGGGATAAGAAATCGAATTCTAATAGTAAAAGGACAAGTTTGTTCGGAACTACCTATGTTCTATGGATATTTCTGGATACAACGGCACATTTAATGTGGTTGTAGAATATCCTAGGAGAACAAGTAATTGTATGTTCAATAGTACTATGAACCAGAGGGGTGTCCTCACCCGGTTCTTAGAGGAAGACTATTAGATGAACTACAATGCCCTAACTGACAAGGTACTTGAAAATGAGAAAAAGGAAAGACTGTGAACCAGCCTAACCGAGTAGTAGTTCACCACTAACTGCACCTAAATGTTATTACTGTTATACATCAGAACGCCATTGCAGTGGGAGGTTGTTAAGCAACCGGAGATGTTCATAAGACTGGAGGAGTTTTGAACTCTGGATCTAGTAGACATGAAATCGATCCCTGGTTCTGCATAGGAGGCAGTACTAATCTAAATGTGCCTACTTGGATAACAATAACTATTATTGTTAAGAGGCAAGATCATTTAGAAGTACAAGCTTAGTGAATCCATTTATGGATTGTCACAAAGCTGTAAATTGTGGAACTTGCGAACTGATGAGATAGTCCATGAGATGGATTCATCAAAGTGCATAAGACAAAGAAAGGTGTGTTAGAGACGTAATGGAAACAAGGTGGTGTTTCTCGGAATTTTATGTAGATAACACTTCATCGTTGGCAACAACGTAAAAGTGTTGTCAGACATAAAATAAAGGTTGTCTAAATGAATCGAGATATAAGATTAAGAGTAAGTTAGACCTTGTTCTTAGAATCCTTCGATCTCTAGACAAGAACATTTATACTTCTCTTAAGATATCTTATACGATTATGGTTTGTTTTAAACATGCATAATTCTGAGAAAGGTTATTGCCTTTCGGGAACAGAATGCATCTATCTAAAGGTATGTGTTTTGAACACATAAAGGAGATAGATATAGACAAAGCAGTTTCCTACACTTCGAGTGTGGAGAGCTTTGTAAATGCAGTGTTGTAAAACAAGAACCTGATATCAACTATGCGGTTAGCATAGTGGGAGGATATCAAAGTAATCTGGATAAGGGATGTTCGAATGCTGTAAGAGTACTTTCAAAGTACTGGCTTACGGAGCAAGACGAAATCTTCTTGGATTACAG
This sequence comes from Euphrasia confusa, assembly GCA_954870475.1. Taxonomy (NCBI): domain Eukaryota; kingdom Viridiplantae; phylum Streptophyta; class Magnoliopsida; order Lamiales; family Orobanchaceae; genus Euphrasia; species Euphrasia confusa. The sequence goes on along the minus strand of OX940957.1, from coordinate 15,755,074 downwards.
TTTCTCAGATCCAAAATCAGAGAAAGACCAGTGTAAGTCGATATCAGGCTATGTGTTCACTTTTAAAAGGAGGTGGAACCTAAAGATGAAAGAGTGATAAGCATGATGCTTCTCGGACTCTATCATAAACCGAATAGCAGCCTCAGAGGCAGCGGAAGTTTTTGGTTAGGTTCCGGGATGACCTCTGAACTTGGATATGATTCTTGGTTCACCAAAGGCTATGTATATAGCGGTGCATGGTAAACTGGAAGAAGTCATAAGTTCAAAAGGTGATGATTGTTGGAAATCGATATCCCGGAATTAATAAATTTAAATAAATAAATTATCTAATTAATTCCGACCGAAATCCCTCGGAGATCGAATATCCGGATTGTCAAAATTGCGGAACCGACAACCCAATAGAAATCCCGATCGCCGGAAAAACAACCACGAACACTACCGCGCGAGCCGGGGCACGACCGAGCACACAACGCACCCGAAGGCACGCCGTGCGTCCAGCCGAGCCCCCGCGAGGTCGGGGCTCGCGATCACGCCGATCGCCGGGTTGCGCACGGCAACCCCACGGCGAGTCCGGCGACTCGCCGTCCGCGGAGGAGGGGGCTGCTCGCCGTGCGAGCAGCAGCGGCACCAGCCCGCTACCCACGCGATCGAGCACGCGCTCGATCGCATCCCCGGCGTCCAGCCGGGGTCCTTCGTGCGTCGCCGGCGGTCGAAGCCCTAGGGCTCGACCGCCACCCTCGGCGTCCAGCCGAGGGTTCGTCCTCTCGATCCCGGCGAGGATCTCTCGACCTCCCGCGGTCCGGTGATCCTCGATCACCACCGCGAGGTCGATCCTCGTCCCCGGGTTCGTACGTCCCTTGGATCTTGGTTCATAATATTCTCACGATAAATAAACGATAAAATCATAAAAAGGGTTTTACGATTTACCTCGTTCTCGTTGTTCGGAAAAACGAAGAACTCAATTTGACGACCTTGAGATCTTCCGACGTATTCCTTTGCTGGGATTCGATGTCCCGGGCTATCAAAAAAAAATTGCGGAACCGATAACCCGACCGAAAACCCGTCGCCGGAGATTACACGAACACCGACTCATCCGCAGGAGTCCGACCTTTGGAGACTACGCGCCCGAAGACACGCAGCCCGCCCCCAGCCGATTTTCTCCCACGAGTCGGATCCACGAACGCGAACCACACGCGAAGAACCGGGCTCGACAAGAGCCTCGCCGCGGGATGAACCCGCGGCTAAACCCTAGCCGAACCCCATCGCGGCTGGGGTTCGCGATCGCCGTGCATGGCGATCGCTGGGGCTGTTCGGAACAGCCCCCTGGTGGCGGTGAGTCCGGTGACTTCACCGCCGTCGCCACCAGGAGGGGCGGTCAGCCCAGCTGACCACCGCGGCAACAGCCGCGGTTCACCCCCGGCGATCGATCGCATGATCGATCGCCCGCCTCGGCCCAGCCGAGGCGCCTTCTCGCGCACGCCGCCGTGGAGGTGGCAGGGATCCGCCACGGCACCAACCCGTGGCATCCCCGGCGATCGACCCTAGGTCGATCGCACGCCCCGGCGTCCAGCCGGGGCTTTCTCGCGCGGTACACCGGCGGTCGAAACCCTAGGGTTCGACCGCCCCTCTTTCGATCCCGACGGGGATCGCGAGATCCCCGTATCCCGGTCTCGACGTTCCCGGATCGTCTTTTTCATGTACATATTACGATTAACAAGCACAAATAATCAAGAAGGGGGTTTCTCGATTATTACCTCGATTCGTTGTACGGAGAAACGAATCTTGTTGATGACCTTGCGACCTTCCCGCGTATTCCTAGCACTTCGTCCGAACGTCGTGTGGGCGACGATCTATCGGATTCCTATGGATCTTCCTCACTCTCAAGACTTTATGATTGGCGTAGGTCAATTAATTCTCTTTTAAAAGTGAAGACCATGTAGTGCTTATATAGGCTACGTAGGGGATCATAAGGAGAATAAATATTGGGCTTCTAAATATTGAAGATTAAATTGGGTCCAACCCAAATCCATTAATCCTTATCAATATTAAATTTTATTTATTTTCCACTATATAAATAAAATTGCACTCCCAATATTATTCCATATTATATCAAATAATATTTCTCCGATTAGTATTATTTATTCCGTGTATTTAAGATTTAAATATCCATGAATAAATTTATTTATTGCTAAATAAATAATATTCATATCTTATATCCGAGACTAGTACCGTTCAACCTTTATTATTGTGCGGAGCGAATCCACTCATGAGGTTTACACAATAATTCCTTATGAACTCATCTCGGGGATATTATCAACCCTTCCGGGATACACTTTCCCGTCAAGTATTCACGGCATGTCGTATATAAAATATAGCTACCCAACTTTACCGGTAATTAACCCAATAATTAAATCGGTTAATTCCTTTGGAAAATCAAAGTCTCTAATATTAAATATACACACCCGCAATAGTATCGGGGATTAAGAATAAAATACTCCGAGATTTAAATTGATTATCCAAGGCAATCCTAATCAATAAATCTCAAGCTGATCCGCCCAATACACCAAGTGTACAAGTGTGATAAAATAATTAAGATAAATTATTTTCTCTCTCACACAACGACTATACCGATGGATTAGTTCGTGTCCATCTAGGTCGTGAGCAACTGTTCGATTAAATACGAGTAACCGATAGTATGATCTTCTGTGCGCCCATGCAGCACCATACTAACTACAACGTATAAAATCCAGAACTATGATTTGCATATATTTTATGCAAATAATTGTTTATTAATTAAATAGATTAAAAAACTATGATCGGGAGTTTACCGTTACTTAAATCTAGACATTAAGTACACAACTCCAACAATCTCCCACTTGTACTAAGGTCTAGTCATTTCCTCCAAACTCCCGGTTCCCATACTCATCACGTGCTTAAGGTGTACTTCCGAGTACTATGTGAGTGAGCACTCTAGGTTGCCGCTCTGAAGTTATCTTGGTGACTACTACGTCGTCTCCCTCGACGATGATTCGTATCAGGTGGTACTTGCTCTATGTGTTAACATCACTTTTGACTTATGACCTCTTCTAGTTCACCGTGCACCGCTATCTAATAGCCTTTGGTAAACTAAGAGTCATATCCAAGTCAAGAGGTTATCCCGGAACCCAACCAAAACTTCCGCTGCCTCTGAGGCTGCTATTCGGTTATGAGAGAGTCTGAGAAGCGTCCCGCTTATCACTCTTTCACTTCATGGTTCCACCTCTTTCTAAAAGTGAACACATAGCCTGATATCGACTTTCACTGGTCCTTCTCTGATTTTTTGGATCTGAGAATCTGTAATCTAAGAAGATTTCGTCTTGCTCAAGCCAGTACTATGAAAGTACTCTTGCAGCATTCGAACATCCCTTATCCAGATTACTTTGATATCCTCCCACTACGCAAACCGCATAGTTGATATCAGGTTCTTGTTTTACAACATTGCATCCATAAAGCTTTCCATACTTGAAGTACAGGAAACTGCTTTGTCCTCATCTATCTGCTTCATGTGTTCGAAACACACACCTTTAGATAGATATATTCTGTTCCCGAAAGGTAATAACCTTTCTCAGAATTGTGCATGTTTAAAAACAAACCATAATCGTATAAGATATCTTAAGAGAAGTACAAATGTCCTTATCCAGAGATCGAAAGATTTCTAAGAACATGATCCAACTTCACCTTAATCTTATACCTCGATTCATTTAGACAACCTCTATTTTATGTCTGACAACATTTTCACATTGTCGCCAATGACAAAGTGTTGTCTACACAAAATTCCGAGAAACACCACCTTTGTTTCCATTACGTCTCTAACACACCTTCTTCGCAAATTCCTATGCAGACCTAGGGATCGATTTCATGTATACTGGATCCAGAGTTCAAAACTCCTCCAGTCTTATGAACATCTCTGGTTGCTTAACAACCTCCCACTGCAATGGCGTTCCGGTGTATAACAGTAACAACATTAGGTGCAGTTAGTGGTGTACTACTACTCGGTCAGGCTGGTTCTCAGTCTTTCCCTTTCCTCAATTTAAAGTACTTTGTCAATTAGGGCATTGTAGTTCATCTAATAGTTTTTCCTCTATGAACCGGGCGAGAACACCCTTCTGGTTCGTAGTACTATTGAACATACAATTACTTGTTCTTCTAGGATATTCTACAACCACATAGAATGTGCCGTTGTGTCCAGAAATATCCATAGAACACAGGTAGTTCCGAACAAACTTGTTCATTTACCATTAGAATCCCATTTCTCATTCCTGACACACCATGTCTACACATCAGTGCATGCGCTTGAGACTTAATCTCAATCTTTGATTTATGCTATGTGTTATTTAGATAGCCTCCGCGAACAAGTCGCAGGCTATAAATGGATATACTTTGAAGGATCCCCATAATGGCTTTGTGTTGAAAACACTCCGTCTTTATGGCACAGCAAGTAGTCCAATCTATCTTCGAGTATTCTTGAAAGAACGACTCGTACCTTCTCTAATCTCACATACCGCATTAACCATAAATCATTTCTTATACTTGTCTGAATTCCATCCTTTATCAGAAAGGTTAACTCAGTTGTATCATCTTTCAAGATCGATTCTTAGGTCGGGAGGTCCATTCCTCCAACTATAATTGATCAAATCAATTTCGACCTTTTGAATCCCTTTTGAATAGATACTACCAAGTTCAAGAATTCACAAGTATAATGATTGACAAGAGAAATACATCTAATAAGTAAAACAAGTTATATATAACGGTTTGTTGCATCGTGGTAGACTAAGGATTCATTATTCATGTATTGCTATCTAATGTACCAGAATAGATATCACCATTATTTCTTATCCAAACCATCAAATGATTAAAGAAATAAAATATCCATTAATAATAAAGAAAACCAGAACAAAAGTTCTTTTTCAAAATAAGGGGTACATAAAGCAATAACTGAAATGAAAACTTAAAACAGATAAATGTCTTCCACTGCAACCGCTGCTACCCCAACAGCTTTGCCCATGTAGACTCGAACTCTTCATCTCTAAGTCGCCGGGTTTTCTGGAACCCCTGCATTTAATGCACATACCGTCAGTGGTTCCATATCTACACACCAGAATTCTGGTAGATAATACCGCTGACTATGTTTTTACGACTAAAGAAAAATTCGTACCTTTGAGAGGACATTCAGACTTCCAGTGTCCAGACTTGTTGCATCGGAAGCACTTGCCCTTTGGCTTACTAGCCCCCACTCGTGGTCCACTCCTCTTGGCACCACTGGGTTTCATGGCTTGCTTCCTTTTCTTGCCCCTACCTCCACCAGGCTTAAAGCCTTTGGACTTGGTAGCTACAAGCGCTTGAGACTTGCCCTTCTTGTAGATCCCCTCTGCCGCCTTTAGTTCAGTCAGGAGTTGCGCAAGAGTATAAGATAGTTTACCCATATTATAGCTCATAAGAAACTGCTCAAAACTAGGGGCCAGAGACTGGAGTATGATGTCGACTTGCGTCTCAGCATCAATAGAAGCTCCTAGGACTTCAAGTTCATTCAACAAACTCATCATCTTAAGAACGTGCTCCCCTACGGGCGTTCCTTCAGACTGAGTAGTCGACATGAGGACTCTCATGGCTTCTTGCCTTGCCGCACGATCTTGCTCCCCAAACATCTCCTTGAGGTTAAACATCATATCATAGGCAGTGTCCATCGACTCATGTTGGGTTTGGAGTACATTTGACATGGAAGCCAAAATATAACACCTAGCCATTTCATCAGCCTTTTTCCACTTCCGATATGTCAGTTTTTCCTCATCAGTTGAGGCAGCCGTGGGCTCAGCAGGGCACACTTCATGGAGTACAAACTTGTACTCTTCCGAAGTTAGGATGGACAATGTCTAAATTTCTCTTCCAATCAATATAGTTGGTGCCAGTGAGCTTATGCTCCTTGAGTATCATAGAAAGTGGGTTCATAGCTATTCTCTAAACCTATAAGCACATTTAAACAAACAATTAATTTAATATCCGATATTATCTCCCTTAAATAATATCATTAAATTACTAATCACATCTAAAATCCCATCAGGTAAGGCAAGCCACGTGGTGTGGACGTTTACCCACCCAAATGATTTAGCAATTAGTTTTTCTTTGGTCATACATCAATCATAGCGTGACTTCGTGGGGAAGAATACTATAACGCGTATCTAAGTGTAAACCATCACTCAGCACTAAAGTACATCGCTTGGAATTGCTACGTCACCGCAAGCCACGTGGTGTGGAAGTTTACGACAATTTCACAACTCTTCACAATTACTTATAACTGTCTACATCAATTAATCCAAAATCCGTCAGCATAGCAAGCCACGTGGTGTGGACGTTTACTACACCAAGAGACTTTTATAATTGACTCCCAATTATAAGATCCATTTGATTTCGTAAATCAAGACTCGGAGAATCATAAGTGAAACTCGAAGTTTCTAACCAGTGATTCACCATGCGAGCGACCCTATCTCTCATAAATGAGGGAGCCGAGCAGACAAACGACCCACCTATCAAAGAATGGCACGAAAGTCTCTAATTTGTGTCATCCACATGACCAAGTGGCTTTGGCTCCATTCCACTCCCCGGGGTGAGAATGAGTCGACTTGAAGTCAGTTTCAGAAAGACAAATTAGGCATTGTTTGATAAACTTGATCAATGTTTCTTGTAAGAGGAATTACAAGAATTCTCCTCCAATGACACATCTATACGAACTTCAAAAGTCCATAAGAGTCACCAAGAGAACAGTAATGGAGACCATGGGAATGTTTCCATCCCCTCTCCCACTTAGCTTTTTATAACAAAGGGATACGCTATCTAATGCATAATTAAACACATAAGCATGCATGAAAGCAATAAAGCACATAGCAAATAGTCAAAAATAATGCTAGAGAAATTATTTTTCCCCGACTATCATGGCTTTATCTTCATATGCATCTTCTAGTCTTCAGTCTTCGTTTCTTGAATGCTCCATGTGACGAGAATATTAATCTCTAATATTTAAATCTATTTATTTTCAATTAATCCAAAAGTTACTTAATTCGAAAATTAAGTCAATCGAATATATCAAAAATAAAATTAAATATTATTAATATTTTTATTTATTTATTTTCCTATCTAGTTCTTATTAAATCTCTAGAATAATCTATCCAAGTAAAATTTGGAATATTCTAGAAGACATCTATAATAGAACAAGGAAATAAAATAAATTAGGACTCACTACTTTCCAAATTTATTTTTATTCCTAATCCATGAATATTCCCATGAGTAGGAATAATCAAATAGGAAAAATAAATTTAGTACTAAATTAATTAAATTCCCAATCTTTGAATAATTCCATGAAGGAAATAAATCAATAGGAATAAAATTAATTCTAATTAATTCTTTTCCTATTCCATGAGAGTTTCCAAAAAAAAAGAGAACAATCAAATAGGAAAAATCCGAATTAATTTGGAAAGTAATTTCTTGGTAGGAATAGCATGGGATTGGGAGACCCCACACCATCCCCTACCTAGATGGATCGGCCGGCCACTCGGGGAGGAGCGCCGCCGCCGCCTAGCCACGCCGGCTAGGCCATGGGTCGATCACCATCATGGGATCGATCCCAAGCCCTACTCTCTTCGTCACTTCTTCGTCTTCCGGCGATCGTCTCATCATCGAACCAACGTAAATAATTTACAAAAAATAAATTACAATTCCGGTATCGATTCTATACATGAAATCGACCCTATACATTTTCCGGAAAATAAAGAACGTAATAATAAATCCTAAATTCGGTCAACCCCCGAATTTTTACTATTACAAACATTCAACCACACAAAACGAATCTCGACATGTCCGAGAGTTTAATAATCATGATAATTAATTAAGCAATAATTAAATCAACCATGATAGCCGGAAATCCTGCAAGGTAGAACAATAATCGAATATATACATGAACACGAAACCAAACGCTCTGATACCATTTGCTGGGATTCGATGTCCCGGGCTATCAAAAAAAAATTGCGGAACCGATAACCCGACCGAAAACCCGTCGCCGGAGATTACACGAACACCGACTCATCCGCAGGAGTCCGACCTTTGGAGACTACGCGCCCGAAGACACGCAGCCCGCCCCCAGCCGATTTTCTCCCACGAGTCGGATCCACGAACGCGAACCACATGCGAAGAACCGGGCTCGACAAGAGCCTCGCCGCGGGATGAACCCGCGGCTAAACCCTAGCCGAACCCCATCGCGGCTGGGGTTCGCGATCGCCGTGCATGGCGATCGCTGGGGCTGTTCGGAACAGCCCCCTGGTGGCGGTGAGTCCGGCGACTTCACCGCCGTCGCCACCAGGAGGGGCGGTCAGCCCAGCGGACCACCGCGGCAACAGCCGCGGTTCACCCCCGGCGATCGATCGCATGATCGATCGCCCGCCTCGGCCCAGCCGAGGCGCCTTCTCGCGCACGCCGCCGTGGAGGTGGCGGGGATCCGCCACGGCACCAGCCCGTGGCATCCCCGGCGATCGACCCTAGGTCGATCGCACGCCCCGGCGTCCAGCCGGGGCTTTCTCGCGCGGTACACCGGCGGTCGAAACCCTAGGGTTCGACCGCCCCTCTTTCGATCCCGACGGGGATCGCGAGATCCCCGTATCCCGGTCTCGACGTTCCCGGATCGTCTTGTTCATGTACATATTACGATTAACAAGCACAAATAATCAAGAAGGGGGTTTCTCGATTATTACCTCGATTCATTGTACGGAGAAACGAATCTTGTTGATGACCTTGCGACCTTCCCGCGTATTCCTAGCACTTCGTCTGAACGTCGTGTGGGCGACGATCTATCGGATTCCTATGGATCTTCCTCACTCTCAAGACTTTATGATTGGCGTAGGTCAATTAATTCTCTTTTAAAAGTGAAGACCATGTAGTGCTTATATAGGCTACGTAGGGGATCATAAGGAGAATAAATATTGGGCTTCTAAATATTGAAGATTAAATTGGGTCCAACCCAAATCCATTAATCCTTATCAATATTAAATTTTATTTATTTTCCACTATATAAATAAAATTGCACTCCCAATATTATTCCATATTATATCAAATAATATTTCTCCGATTAGTATTATTTATTCCGTGTATTTAAGATTTAAATATCCATGAATAAATTTATTTATTGCTCAATAAATAATATTCATATCTTATATCCGAGACTAGTACCGTTCAACCTTTATTATTGTGCGGAGCGAATCCACTCATGAGGTTTACACAATAATTCCTTATGAACTCATCTCGGGGATATTATCAACCCTTCCGGGATACACTTTCCCGTCAAGTATTCACGGCATGTCGTATATAAAATATAGCTACCCAACTTTACCGGTAATTAACCCAATAATTAAATCGGTTAATTCCTTTGGAAAATCAAAGTCTCTAATATTAAATATACACACCCGCAATAGTATCGGGGATTAAGAATAAAATACTCCGAGATTTAAATTGATTATCCAAGGCAATCCTAATCAATAAATCTCAAGCTGATCCGCCCAATACACTAAGTGTACAAGTGTGATAAAATAATTAAGATAAATTATTTTCTCTCTCACACAACGACTATACCGATGGATTAGTTCGTGTCCATCTAGGTCGTGAGCAACTGTTCAATTAAATACGAGTAACCGATAGTAAGATCTTCTGTGCGCCCATGCAGCACCATACTAACTACAACGTATAAAATCCAGAACTATGATTTGCATATATTTTATGCAAATAATTGTTTATTAATTAAATAGATTAAAAAACTATGATCGGGAGTTTACCGTTACTTAAATCTAGACATTAAGTACACAACTCCAACATCCTTGCACTAGCCCGGACGTCGTGTGGGCGACGATCTACCGAACTCCATTGATCCTCCTCTCTACTTTCTCTCTCTAGAATTGTGATCTTCAAGTTATGAACTTATGAGAATAGAGAAGACCATGTAGTGCTTTTATAGGCTACGTAGGGGATCTTAAGGAGGTGGAATATTGGGCTTCCAATATTAATGATTAAATTGAGCCCAAGCCCAAATCTATTAATCCATTAATATTAATTAATTCTATTTTCCACTATATAAAATTAATTGCACTCCCAATATTAAACCATATTATATCAAATAATATTTCTCCGGTAGTATTATTTATTCCGTGTATTTAAGATATAAATATCCATGAATAAAATTAATTTATTGCTAATTAATTTATTCATCTTTTGTAACCGAGACTAGTACCATTCATCCTTAATTATTATGCGGAACAAATCCACCTGCAGGGTTTACATAATAATTCCTTATGAACTCATCTCGGGGATATTATCAACCCTTACGGGATACACTTTCCCGTCAAGTATTCACGGCATGCCATATATAAAATATAGTGACCCAACTTAACCGGTAATTAACCTAATAATTAAATCGGTTAATTCCTTTGGTAAATCAAAGTCACTAAAATTAAATATACACACCCGCAATAGTATCGGGGATTAAGAATAAAATACTCAGAGATTTAAATCGATTATCGCCGGCAATCCTAATCGATAAATCTCAAGCAGATCCGCTCAATACACTAAGTGTACAAGTGTGATAAAATAATCAAGACAGATTATTTTCTCTCTCACACAACGACTATACCGATGGATTGGTCCGTGTCCATCTAGGTCGTGAGCAACTGTTCGATTAAATACGAGTAACCGATAGTATGATCTTCTGTGTGACGTCGCACACCATACTAACTACAACGTATATAATCCAAGACTATAATTTGCATATATTTGATTATAAATAATTAAACGCAAATAATTGTTTATTTAATTAAATAGATTAGTGGCAATGGATCGTGAGTTTCCGTTACTTAAATCTAGACATTAAGTACACAACTCCAACAATCTCCCACTTGTACAAAGGTCTAGTCATTTCCTCCAAACTCCCGACTCCCATACTCATCACGTGCTTAAGTTGTACTTCCAAGAAGTACTATGTGAATGAGCACTCTAGGTTGCCGCTCTGAAGTTATCTTGGTGACTACAGCGTCGTCTCCCTCGACGATGACTCGTATCAGGTGGTACTTGCTCTGTGTGTTATCTTACACTTATGGACTTTTGATTTCTTACCATTTGCCATTGCACCGCTATCTACATAGCCTTTGGCAAACTAAGAATCACATCTAAGTCCCAGAGATTATCCCGGAGTTATACCAAAACTTCCGCTGCCTCTGAGGCCGCTATTTGGTTACCAATGGCAGAGTCCGAAAAGCATCGTGCTTATCACTCTTCCATGTTAAAACTCCTTCTCCTTCAATAGTGAAACACATAGCCTGATATCGACTTACACCGGTCCTCATTTGATTAGAAATCTAAGAGAATGTAATCCAAAGGAAATGCTTGCTTGCTCCGTAATCCAGAACATAGTCTCCAGTACTTCGAAAGTACTTAAAATGTTCATTACAGCAGTCAAGTATTCCTTTCAAGGATTACCTTGATATCCTCCCACTATGCTAACCGCATAGCCGATATCAGGTTCTTGTTTTCAACATCGCATTTATTAAGCTTTCCACACTCGAAGTGTAGGAATCCGCTTTCATTGCTTCTATCTCCTTTTGTGTTCCAAAACACATATCCTTAGATAGATGCATTCCGTCTCTGAAAGCTAACGAACCTTTCTCGGAATCTTGCATGTTAAAATGAACCATAATCATATATATGTAAGATGTCCAGGAGAAGTACAATGTTCTTTCCAGAGATCCTAGATCTTAAGAACAAGCTCTAACTTCTTCTTTATCTCATATATCGATTTTTCTAGACAACCATCATTTTATGTCTGACAACATCTTTACATTGTTACCAATGATAAAATGTTATCTACATAAAACCTCCGAGAAACACCACCTTGTTTTCATCACGTTTCCAATACACACTATTCGTCCATGCTTTGATGAATCCATAAAATGGACTATCTCATCAATTTTGCATGTACCACGAATTCAATGCTTTGTTCCAATCCATAAATGGATTAACTAAGCTTGTACTCTAAATGATCTTGCCTCTTAGCAATAATCCTTATTGCTTTCCAAGAAGGCACATTTAGATCTAGTACTGCCTTCATGTAGTTCTAGGGATCGATTTCATGTATACTAGGTCCAGAGTTCGAAGACTTTCCTAGTCTTATGAATATCTCCGGTTGTCCCACAACCTCCCACTACAATGGCATTCCGGTGTATAAACAGTGATAACAGTAGGTGCAGTCAGTGGTGTACCGCTACTCGGTTCGGCTGGTTCTAAGTCTTAATCTTCGTTCTCTCTCATTTCAAAGTTTCACGTCACTTTGGGCTTGTGGTTCATTACATAGTCTTCCTCTAAGAACCGGGTGTTAGAACTTATAACGTCCTTCTGGTTCATAGTACTATTGAACACACATCTTTTGTTCTTCTAGGATATTCTACAACCGCATTTGAATGCCCCGTTGTTTCCAGACATATCCATAGAACATCGGTAGTTCCGTATAACTCATCTTTTACTATCTCTATAAGAGTTCTATTTCTTATTATCGACACACCATTTCTACACAACAGTGTATGGTGTAGTCATTTGGGACCAAATCCCAATCTCTGATTGGTATGCTATGCATTCCTCAGACAGGTACTTGCCTCCGCGATCAAATCGCAGGCTACAAATGGATATACCTTGATGGTTCTCCACAATTGCTTAGTGTCCATTGACTTGTCAAAACACTTGCTTTTTGATGGAGTTATATTCTAAATGTCTAGTTTAGTGACAATATGGAACTCCTTATCTGTGTTTTACATTATCTATTAATCAAACTGTCGGCATTTAATCTATCATGTACTTGAATGCAATAGTCCTAGATATATACGTTGTAGACAGTATGGCGTGAGGAGACACGCGGAAGATCATACTGTCGGTTACTCGTATACTATCGAACAGAAGCTCACGACTTAGATGGACAGGGACAATCCATCGGTACGTCGTAGTGTGACTGGGTAATAGTTGGTCTTGACTATTATGTTACACTAGTACACTTGGTGTATTGAGCAGGACCACGGGAGGGCGTTCGATTTATACTAATCGACGTAATCGAACTAGACCTCAGAGATTACGGATATACGAATTCCTAATCCCTATATAATTATAGGTGCGTGTGTCCAATTCTCGGTTCTTTAATATGCCAATGAGTGAGACTAATTGACTAGTCGAGATACTCGGTAAATTGGGAATCGGAATTGTACACACGGCATGCTATAGATTATAGAAAGGAAACCGTGTCCCGTTTATCGGGTTGATGACGTCCCCGAGATGAGCTCATAAAGTTTATCATGTAAACCCTGCAGGTGGATTTGTTCCACATGATAATAAGGATGAGTGGTACTAGTCTCGGATAATAAGAAACGAGTTAATTTAATTATTAGTAATTAAATAAATTCGTGGACGTTCGATATCTTAAACACGGGGAAAGTCGTGTATGTAATTTCGGCGGAAATATTATTGTTGAAATAATATTAAATTAATTTCGGGAATTCAATTATTATTTTTTAGTGGAGTGAATAATAATTAAAATTGAAATTGATTAATTAAGGAATTGCGTTTACGTATTCCAAGTTAATTAATATTTCAATTTAGCCCTTAATTAATTTAACCTTAGGTCCCTAATGTAACTCTATATAAACCCCCCCTTGCCCTCTCCTAAAACCTACAGAACGCCGCAACATTTTATTTCAGCAGAAAAATTTAATTGTTAGCGCAATTAAAAAGTTTTTCTGTTAAAATAAAAAGGGTTAACGCAAATAAATTATTTTCTCACCAGAGAATAATTCTTACGGTGGTTTGAGAAAGGAGAGAAGCAGAAAAGGACGAACCCAGTAGATCGTTGCCCACACAACGTCTGGAGTCGGGAAGAGTCATACATTAGAAGCTCTAAGGTCTCAACAATCGACCGATAAGGTATGAGATCGAATCTCAATTCCGCAATTTCATTCGATCTATTTTCTCGTTGATCATACATGAACGTAGATCGGGTTCCGGGGTTGTGGGTTGTATTCCTCGACTACTGGGGGTTCTAGGACCTCCGGATCGGTAGTCGGATGAGGAAAAACGCCCCGGAAACGAGCCCGGAACAGCAACGTCGCGTTGCTGTTCGCGGAGAAACGGCGACCGCCGTTTCTAAACGGCGCCCGCCGTTTTGGTGTTTTTCTGGCAGCCCGCTCGGTTCGCGCGGTTGTCCTTCGGGGCAATGGCTGGGCGTGAATCGGGGCACGGGCTGGAAAAGCGAACGAAGTAGCGACACCGGATGTCGACTGGGATCGTTCGGATGTTCGAGTGATCGAACGAACGAATCCCGGGTAGTCGATTTCCAACAATTGGTATCAGAGCCGGTTTATGCGTTCTTGTATTGTTTGCGAGTTTTGTTTTGCAGGATAACCCGATTATTATGGTCATGTTGATTGTACTGTAATTTTTTGTGGTTTGTTAAACTCTCGGGGTTGTCGAGATCTTTGTTTTGAATCGTTGCTTGTTTGTAATAGTTTAAAACGACGGGTTGAGTCGTTTAGGGTTTTCTATTTTCGTTTTTCGTTTATCCGGATGTATAGGATCGATCATTCCTGTATAGGATCGATGCCGGAAGTAGTTAGTATTACTCTTGTAATGTTGCTGCTGCTTGGTGGATCGAGAGAAGATCGAAGGACGGACGAACGGGGGTCGAGAAGTCGAACCCGCGGCTACTGTGCAAAAATGGCGCCCGCTGGAGGGCAAACGGCGGTTGCCGTTTGCAGCTCCTCCAGCGACCGCTGTTCCTCAAACGGCGGGCGCTGTTTTGGGTTTTGGCAGCAGCGACGCGGGGGTTCGACGGACATCACGGATCGCTTGTCGAGGGCCCGGGATGATACTCCAGTGGGAGGGGTTCGTCTCTTGGTCCTTAGACGAGTCGGTGATGGACCGAGACCGAGACGAGCAACGAGATGAAGATCCGAGAAGACGTGCATCGAAGATTTTAAAGGCCATAATAATCGGGCCACGTTAAATGCTTTCTATGTGTTTACGTGTTTATTATGCTTTAATTTCATATGCATGCTTGTAATCCCTTTTTCGTAAAAACTAAGTGGGAGAGGGATTGGAAACAATCCCGCGGTCTCCATTCTTTGTTTTGATAGTGATGTGTGTCGCTTACGAGTTGGCTTTAGTGTCATCCTCCCTATCGGATAAAGTTGACACACGGATATCACTGGATCAAAATTTGAATTCAATTCCATTTATAGAATTGAACACTTAAGTTTTTCAAAGCAATGCCTAATCTGTCTTTCAAAGACTAATTTCAACTCGACTCATTCTCACCCCGGGGAGTGGAATGGAGCCAAAGCGCTTGGTTATGTCGATGACACAGATTAGAGACATTCGAGTCATTTGATGACTAGATCGATTGTCTGGTGTGCTCCCTCACTTTGTGAGAGATAGGGCTCAATTGCATGATTGATCGCTGGTTAGAAACTTCGAGTTTCACTTACGAGATATCAAGCTTTGATTAACGAAATTGTGAAATTTATTAAATGGAATTCAATTAAAAAAGTTGTTTGTTTAGTAAACGTCCACACTATCGTGGCTTGCTAGACGGAAACGGAACTTTGGGTTAATTGAGGCTCGACAGTTATAGGAAATCGTAAAGGGACCGCATGTCAACGTAAATGTCCACACTAACGTGGCTTGCGGTGGGCGTGTAGTTTCCGAGCGGTTAACTTAGTACTGAGAAATGGTATACACTTAGGTGCGCTTTACAGTATCCTCCCCATCGGAGTCACTGCTGTAATGATGTACGACCAAAGTAAAAGTCCAGTTATAAAATCGTTTGGACTAGTATACGTCCACATGAACGTGGCATGCTAGTCTGATGGGATTTTAGGATTGATTGGTAAATTTAATGATATTAATTAAGGGAGTTAATATCGAATTAAATTTGACAGTTTGATTTGTCTCTTTTATAGATATGGCACTCAACCCGCTGTCCATTATACTAAAAGAAAACAAACTCACTGGTCCAAACTATGTTGATTGGAAACGAAACTTGGACATTGTCCTAACTGCTGAGGAGTACAAATATGTACTCCATGAGGTTTGTCCTGATGAACCTATTGATACCTCCACTCCTGAGGAAAAGGAAGCTCATCGGAAGTGGGTCAAGGCTGATCAGATGGCGCGGTGCTACATTTTGGCTTCTATGTCAAATGTGCTGCAACATCAGCATGAGGCCATGACCACTGCCTATGATATGATTCTTAACCTCAAGGAGATGTTTGGTAGTCAGGATAGGGCAGCCAGGCAAGATGCCATGAGAAAACTCATGACGGCCACTATGTCCGAAGGAACGCCCGTGAGGGATCACGTTCTTAGGATGATAAGCTATCTGAATGAGATAGAGATTATGGGAGGAGCTATCGATGGGGAAACCCAGATCGATATAGTGCTCCAGTCTCTGCCTAAGAGTTTTGAGCAGTTCCGCCTGAACTATAACATGAACAAGAGGTTATATTCGTTGGCGGAACTCCTGACTGAACTCCAGGCGGCAGAGGGAATCTTTAAGAAATCTCAGGCACTTGTGGCTGTGAAACTTCCTGGCCCTCCGGGGACTAAGAGGAAGAAGAAGCAAGGACGGAAACCCAGTGGACCCAGAAATGGTGGACCACAGAATGGAGTGAACAAGCCCAAGGGCAAGTGTTTCCGTTGCAAGCAGTCTGGACATTGGAAGTCTAATTGTCCTCTCAGACAAGGAGGTATGAACTTTTCCTTAGTCACTGAAACATGTTTAGCGGTGTTATCCACCGGTACCTGGTGTGTGGATACGGGAGCCACTGATCATGTCTGCAATTCTTTGCAGGGGTTCCAGGAAACCCGGCGGCTTAGAGAGGGAGAGATCACTATCTACATGGGCAACGCTACGAAAGTGGCGGCAGTTGCAGTGGGAGATATTTTTTTGTCTTTTAATAATAAAGTTTTGGTATTGAATAATTGTCTTTATGTACCGAATTTTAGAAAGAACCTTGTTTCGGTTTCTAAATTGGTTTTGAATGAATATTCTGTTTCTTTTGATAGTTCTGTTATTATCAAAAAGAATGGTGAGTATATCTGTTCTGGTACATTGATAGGCAACTTATATATACTGAATCCTGATTATTGCACGATGCAACGAGTAGAGTCAAATAACACATCTAGTACCAATAAGAGAAAGGAGCCTTCTAGGATGAATCAAAAGTACTTATGGCATCTTAGGCTAGGTCATATTAACTTGGGTAGGATTCAAAGGTTGATAACTGATGGAATACTCAGTGGTGTGAAAGATGAGGACTTTCCAACCTGCGAATCATGCCTGGAAGGAAAAATGACCAAGCGACCCTTTAGTGATAAGGGGTATAGATCCAAGGAAGTACTGGAATTGATTCACTCTGATTTGTGCGGGCCTTTATCTGTCCAAGCGAGAGGAGGTTATGAATATTTCGTAACCTTCACTGATGATTACTCAAGGTATGGTTTTATATACCTGATGCGCCGCAAGAGCGAGTGCTTTGACAAGTTCAAGGAGTACAAAGCTCTTGTGGAGAACCTTCATGGTAAAACCATAAAGACTCTACGATCTGATCGTGGAGGAGAGTACCTCTCGGGAGAGTTTAAGGCGTACTTATTAGAGAATGGGATTGATTCCCAGATGACTGCACCATACACGCCCCAGCAGAATGGTGTAGCAGAAAGAAGGAATAGGACTCTTATGGAAATGGTAAGATCTATGATGAGTTACTCAGACCTACCAGTTTCGTTCTGGGGATATGCCTTGGAAACAGCGGCGTATATCTTGAACATAGTTCCTTCTAAATCAGTCCCTAAGACGCCCTCGGAATTGTGGACCGGGCGAAAGCCAAATTTGAAACACATTCGGATCTGGGGTTGTCCAGCACATGTGCTGAAGCATGGGGCTGATAAGTTGGAATCTCGTTCTGATATTCGGTTGTTTATAGGATATCCTAGAGGAACGAAAGGTGGTCTATTTTATAGTCCTAAGGACCAGAAGATCGTTGTTAGCACCAACGCTCGGTTCTTGGAAGAGGATTATATAATGGACCATAAGCCCAAGAGTGAGATAATACTTAACGAACTGAGAGGGGACGTTCAAGGCTTAGATCCAACCGAACCGGGTGATACGCCACCACAGTCTGCACCTGTAGTTACTGAGGTTACACCGGAGCCTCGTCGTAGTGGGAGGGTTGTTCGACAACCCGATAGGTTCATGTTTATAGGTGAGTCTTCGGACTTGTTACCTGGAGAACATGAAGCCGATCCCTGGACCTATGGCGAGGCGCTTAAAGATCAAGATGCTCACTCTTGGCAAAAGGCGATGAAATCTGAGATTGAATCAATGGATTCAAATCAGGTCTGGAATCTTGTAGCACCGCCCAAAGGTGTAAAAGCCATTGGTTGCAAGTGGGTGTACTGTTGGAGTTGTGTACTTAATGTCTAGATTTAAGTATCGATAAACTCCCTGTCATAGCATTTAACCTATTTAATTAATAAGCAATTATTTGCATTTAATTAATTATGCAAAATATAGTTCTGGATTTTATACGTTGTAGTTAGTATGGTGTTGCATGGGCACACAGAAGATCATACTATCGGTTACTCGTATTTAATCGAACAGTAGCTCACGACCTAGATGGACACGAACTAATCCATCGGTATAGTCGTTGTGTGAGAGAGAAAATAATTTATCTTAATTATTTTATCACACTTGTACACTTGGTGTATTGGGCGGATCAGCTTGAGATTCATCGATTAGGATTGCCGGCGATAATCGATTCGAGTCTCAGTGTATTTTATTCTTAATCCCCGATATTATTGCGGGTGTGTATATTTAATATAAGTGACTTTGATTTACCAAAGGAATTAACCGATTTAATTATTGGGTTAATTACCGGTTAAGTTGGGTCACTATATTTTATATATGGCATGCCGTGAATACTTGACGGGAAAGTGTATCCCGTAAGGGTTGATAATATCCCCGAGATGAGTTCATAAGGAATTATTATGTAAACCCTGCAGGTGGATTTAATCCGCATAATAATTAAGGTTGAATGGTACTAGTCTCGGATATAAGAGATGAATAATATTTATTGAGCAATAAATAAATTTATTCATGGATATTTAAATCTTAAATACACGGAATATATAATACTACCGGAGAAATATTATTTGATATAATATGGAATAATATTGGGAGTGCAATTTTATTTATATAGTGGAAAATAAATAAAATTAATATTGATAAGAATTAATGGATTTGGGTTGGACCCAATTTAATTTTCAATATTGAAGCCCAATATTTATTCTCCTTATGATCCCCTACGTAGCCTATATAAGCACTACATGGTCTTCACTTTTCATAACACAATTAATTGACCTACGCCAATCATAAAGTTTTGAGAGTGAGGAAGATCCATAGGAGTTCGATAGATCGTCGCCCACACGACGTTCGGACGAGGTGCAAGGAATACGTGGGAAGATCGCAAGGTCATCAACGTGTTAATTCGTTTCTCCGTACAACGAATCGAAGGTAAAATCATAAACCCTCTTTTTATGATTTCGTGTGAATTAATCGTAGTAAATACATGAACACACGATCCGGATAAACGTACGAACTTCGGGGACGGGGATTCGAGATCCCCGACGAAGATCGAAGGACCCTCGGCTTGAAGCCGAGGGGGCGATCGAACCCTAAAGTTCGATCGCGGCGCGCGGACGAGGGAGCCCCGGCTGGACCGCCGGGGCAAGCGATCGACCTTGAGTCGATCGCGGGGAGACCGCCGTGGGCTGGTGCCACAGCAGCTGTGTTGGAAATCGATATCCCGGGCTATTAAAATTTGCGGAAAAATAACCCGAACGAAATCCTTCATCGCCGGAGATTGGATCCCCGACTCATCCGCAGGAGTCCGACCTTTGGAGACTACGCGCCCGAAGACACGCAGCCCGCCCCCAGCCGATTTTCTCCCACGAGTCGGATCCACGAACGCGAACCACCGTACGACGGAACCGGGCCCGACGAGAGCTCCACCGCGGACAAGCCGCGGCAAAACCCTAGCCGAGCCCCCGCCGCGAGGGGCTCGCGATCGCGCACTTGCGATCGCTAGGGCTGCCCAGCAGCCCCCGGTGGTGAGTCCGGCGACTCACCACCATCGCCGGAGGAGGGGCGGTCAGCCCCCAGCTGACCCGCCGCGGCCCAGCCGCGGCTTCCCTCGCGATCGCGCACCAGCCGCGATCGCTCATCCCAGCCGGAGCCGGGATGACTCCCGTGCGCACGCCGCCGGGGAGAGGTGGCCAGGGGGTTCGCTCCGCCGTGGCACCAGCCCACGGCTGAACCCCCAGCGATCGACTTCACGTCGATCGCATGCCCCGGCGTACAGCCGGGGCCTTCTCTTACCCGCGCGCCGCTTCGATCGAACCCTAGGGTTCGATCGATCCCTTGGCTCCAAGCCGAGGGTCCTTCGATCTTCGACGGGGATCTCGAATCCCCGTCCCCGAAGTTCGTACGTTTATCCGGATCGTGTGTTCATGTATTTACTACGATTAATCACACAAAATCATAAAAGAGGGTTTATGATTTTACCTTCGATTCGTTGTACGGAGAAACGAAATCAAACACCTTTGATGACCTTGCGATCTTCCCACGTATTCCTTGCACTCCGTTCGAACGTCGTGTGGGCGACGATCTATCGAACTCCTATGGATCTTCCTCACTCTCAAGACTTTATGATTGGCGTAGGTCAATTAATTGTGTTATGAAAAGTGAAGACCATGTAGTGCTTATATAGGCTACGTAGGGGATTATAAGGAGAATAAATATTGGGCTTCTAAATATTGAAGATTAAATTGGGTCCAACCCAAATCCATTAATCCTTATCAATATTAAATTTTATTTATTTTCCACTATATAAATAAAATTGCATTCCCAATATTATTCCATATTATATCAAATAATATTTCTCCGGTAGTATTATATATTCCGTGTATTTAATATTTAAATATCCATGAATAAATTTATTTATTGCTCAATAAATATTATTCATCTCTTATATCCGAGACTAGTACCATTCAACCTTAATTATTATGCGGATTAAATCCACCTGCAGGGTTTACATAATAATTCCTTATGAACTCATCTCGGGGATATTATCAACCCTTACGGGATACACTTTCCCGTCAAGTATTCACGGCATGCCATATATAAAATATAGTGACCCAACTTAACCGGTAATTAACCCAATTATCAAACCGGTTAATTCCTTTGGTAAATCAAAGTCACTTATATTAAATATACACACCCGCAATAATATCGGGGATTAAGAATAAAATACACTGAGACTCAAATCGATTATCGCCGGCAATCCTAATCGATGAATCTCAAGCTGATCCGCCCAATACACCAAGTGTACAAGTGTGATAAAATAATTAAGATAAATTATTTTCTCTCTCACACAACGACTATACCGATGGATTAGTTCGTGTCCATCTAGGTCGTGAGCAACTGTTCGATTAAATACGAGTAACCGATAGTATGATCTTCTTTGTGCCCATGCAACACCATACTAACTACAACGTATAAAATCCAGAACTATATTTTGCATATTTAATTAAATGCAAATAATTGTTTATTAATTAAATAGGTTAAATGCTATGACAAGGAGTTTACCGATACTTAAATCTAGACATTAAGTACACAACTCCAACAATCTCCCACTTGTACTAAGGTCTAGTCATTTCCTCCAAACTCGCGACTCCCATACTCATCACGTGCTTAAGTTATACTTGCCAGAAGTATCATGTGAATGAGCAATCTAGGTTGCCGCTCTGAAGTTATCTTGGTGACTACTGCGTCGTCTCTCTGACGATGATTCGTATCAGGTGGTACTTGCTCTATGTGTTATCATCATCTTTTGAACTTATGACTTCTTCCAGTTCACCATGCACCGCTATGTACATAGCCTTTGGTGAACCAAGAGTCATATCCAAGTTCAGAGGTCATTCCGGAACCTAACCAAAACTTCCGCTGCCTCTGAGGCTGCTATTCGGTTTCTTAGGTTCCACCTCTTCTAAAAGTGAACACATAGCCTGATATCGACTTACACTGGTCCTTTCTCTGATTTTTATCTGAGAAAGCGTAATCTAAGAAGATTTCGTATTGCCAGTAATCCTGTACTTCCAAGTACTTTTACAGCATTCGAATATTTCTTATCCAGATTATTTTGATATCCTCCCACTATGCTAACCGCATAGTTGATATCAGGTTCTTGTTTTATAACACCGCATTTACAAAGCCCTTTACACTCGAAGTGTAAGAATCTGCTTTGTCCATATTTATCTCCTTCATGTGTTCAAGACACATACCTTAGATAGATGCATTCTGTTCTCGAAAGGCAATAACCTTTCTCAGAATTGTGCATGCTTAAAACAAACCATAATCGTATAAGATATCTAAAGAGAAGTACAAATGTTCTTATCTAGAGATCGAAAGATTTCTAAGAACATTGATCCAACTTCATCTTAATCTTATATCTCGATTTACTTAGACAACCTCTATTTTATGTCTGATAATGCTTTTACATTGTTGCCAATGATGAAGTGTTATCTACACAAAATTCCGAGAAACACCACCTTGTTTCCATTACGTCTTTAATACACCTTTTATTGTCTATGCTTTTTGATGAATCCATATAATGGACTATCTCATCAATTCGCAAGTTCCACAATTTCCAGCTTTGTGATAATCCAGAAATGGATTCACTAAGCTTGTACCTCTAAATGGTCTTGCCTCTTAACAATATCATTGCTTTCCAAGTAGGCACATTTAGATTAGTACTGCCCCCTATGCAGAACTAGGGATCGATTTCATGTCTACTAGATCCAGAGTTTAAAACTCTTCCAGTCTTATGAACATCTCCGGTTGCTTAACAACCTCCCACTGCAATGGCGTTCCGGTGTATAACAGTAATAACATTAGGTGCAGTTAGTGGTGTACTACTACTCGGTTAGGCTGGTTCTCAGTCTACTCTTTCCTCTTTATAAGGTACTTTGTTAATTAGGGCATTGTAGTTCATCCAATAGTCTTCCTCTAAGAACCGGGCGAAGACACCATTCTGGTTCGCAGTACTATTGAACATACAATTACTTGTTTTTCTAGGATATTCTACAATTACATCGAATGTGTTATTGTATCCAGAAATATCCATAGAACATAGGTAGTTCCGAATAAACTTGTTCTTTTACTATTAGAATCCCATTCCTTATTCCTGACACACCATGTCTACACATCAGTGTATGGTGCAGTCGTTTGAGACTTAATCTCAACTTTTGATTTATGCTATGTGTTATTTAGATAGGTGATAGCCTCCGCGAACTAGTCGCAAGCTTCCAATGGATATACTTTGAAGGATCCCCATAATGGCTTTGTGTTGAAAAAACACTCCGCTTTTATGGCACATCAAGTATTCTAATCCACCTTCGAGTATTCTTTAAAGAACGACTCGTACTTCTCTAATTACACATATGTCTGCATATATCATCTTTGATCATTCTTGTCCGAATTCCATCCTTTACCCAGAAAGAATAACTTAGTTGTATCATCTTTCAAGATCGATTCTTAGGTCGGGAGGTCCATTCCTCCAACTATAATTGATCAAATCAATTTCGACTTTTTGAATCCCTTTTGAATAGATACTACCAAGTTCAAGAATTCACAAGTACAATGATCGATAAAGAAATACATCCAATAAGTAAAATAAGTTATAACGGTTTGTTGCATCGTGGTAGACTAAGGATTTATCATTCATATATTGCTATCTAATGTACCATAATAGATATCGCCATTATTCCTTGTCTAAATCATCAAGTGATTAAAGAAATAAAATATCCATTAATAATAGAAATCCAGAACAAAAGTTCTTTCTAAAATATAAAAGGTACAAAGCAATAAACTTGAAATGAAATCCTAAACTGATAGATAAATGTCTTCCACTGCAACCGCTGCTTCCTCAACAGCTTTGCCCATGTGGACTCGAACTTTTCTTCTCTAAGTCGCTGGGTTTTCTGGAACCCCTGCATTTAGAATGCACATACCGTCAGTGGTTCCATATCTACACACCAGAATTCTGGTAGATAATACCGCTGACTATGTTTTACGACTAAAGAAAAATTCGTACCTTTGAGAGGACAAGATGTAGACCCCCAGTACTCAGACTGCTTCCCTTGGGGATGTTTGCCCGAAGGCTTCTTTATCCCACCCTTTGGTCCAAGTCCTTTAGGATCACCGGACCCCCTTGTCTTCTTCTCCTTTCCTTTGCCTTTAGGTTCGAAACCTTTGGCTTTGACTATAAGAGCTCGCGATTGTTTTAACTCGTCCAAAAGATCCATCATCTCAAAAACATGATCGAGTGTTTCATCGAAGTAACAGATCTTTATGAGTATCCTCATCGCCTCTTTTCTAGCCTTCTCATCATGTCCAAACAGCAACTTGAGTTTGAGCATGACATCATGATTAGTGGCTAATGCACGAGCACTACCCCACCTTTCAAAGTCAAAAATCTCCTCCTCAGTTGAGTTAATGGTGAGTCCAGGAGGACAAGTTTCACTGAGTACATCTTTGTACTCCTTTGCAGTCTGAGCAATGTCTAACTCTTCTTTCCATTCAATACAGTATGGAACCAGTGCGTTAATTTCCTCAAGTATCAACAAAAGTGGATTCATAGCAATTCTCTAAACCTATAAGCACATTTAAACAAACAATTAATTTAATATCCGACGTTATCTCCCCAGAACAACATCATTAAATTACTAATCACATCTAAAATCCCATCAGGTAAGGCAAGCCACGTGGTGTGGACGTTTACCCACCCAAATGATTTAGCAATTAGATTTTCTTTGGTCATACATCGCTTATAGCGGAACCTCGTGGGGAGGAATACTACAAGGCGTATCTAAGTGTAAACCATTACTCAGCACCAAAGTGAATTACTTGGAATCGCTACATCACCGCAAGCCACGTGGTGTGGACGTTTACGATAACTTCACAACTCTTCATAATTACTTACAACTGTCTACATCAATTAATCCAAAGTCCGTCAGCATAGCAAGCCACGTGGTGTGGACGTTTACTACACTAAGAGACTTTTATAATTGACTCCCAATTACTTGATCCATTTAATCTCGTAAATCAAGACGTGGAGAATCATAAGTGAAACTCGAAGTTTCTAACCAGTGATTCGCCATGCGAGCGACCCTATCTCTCATAAATGAGGGAGCCGAGCAGACAAGCGACCCATCTATCAAAGAATGGCACGGAAGTCTCTAATTTGTGTCCTCTACATGACCAAGTGGCTCTGGCTCCATTCCACTCCCCGGGGTGAGAATGAGTCGACTTGAAGTCAGTTTCAGAAAGACAAATTAGGCATTGTTTGATAAATTTGATCAATGTTTCTTGTAAAAGGAATTACAAGAATTCTCCTCCAATGACACATCTATACGAACTTCAAAAGTTCATAAGAGTCACCAAGAGAACAGTAATGGAGACCATGGGAATGTTTCCATCCCCTCTCCCACTTAGCTTTTTATAATAAAGGGATACGCTATCTAATGCATAATTAAACACATAAGCATGCATGAAAGCAATAAAGCACATAGCACATAGTCAAAAATAATGCTAGAGAAATTATTTTTTCCCGACTATCATGGCTTTATCTTCATATGCATCTTCTAGTCTTCAGTCTTCGTTTCTTGAATGCTCCATGTGACGAGAATATTAATCTCTAATATTTAAATCTATTTATTTTCAATTAATCCAAAAGTTACTTAATTCGAAAATTAAGTCAATCGAATATATCAAAAATAAAATTAAATATTATTAATACTTTTATTTATTTATTTTCCTATCTAGTTCTATTAAAACTCTAGAATAATCTATCCAAATAAAATTTGGAATACTCTAGAAGTTATCTATAATAGAACAAGGAAAAATAGATTAGGACTTACTACTTTCCAAATTTATTTTTATTCCTAATCCATGAATATTCCCAAGAGTAGGAATAATCAAATAGGAAAAATAAATTTAGTACTAAATTAATTAAATTTCTAATCTATGAATATTTCCATGAAGGAAATAAATCAATAGAAAATAAAATTAATTTAAATTAATTCTTTTCCTAATCCATGAGAGTTTCCAAAAGGAAAGTACTCAAATAGGAAAAATCCGAATTAATTGGGAAAGTGGATCTTGGCAGGAATAGCATGAGATTGGGAGATCCCACGCCATCCCCACCGTCGACCTCCACCGCCCGGGACCACCACCACTGCCGCCCCTAGTCCACGCGCCACCACCACCGGTGGCCGGCGTGGCTAGAAGCCCTAGCGGGCAGCCCCCGGGATGGGTCGATCGATCCTCATGGGGATCGATCATGGGGATGATCGACCCCCCCGGTTTTTCGTCCTCTTCGTCTTCGTCACACGTCTTCGTCTTCCGGCGATCGTCTCAACATCGAACCAACGTAATCAAAATTACAAAATTTAAATTACAATTATCCGGTATCGATTCTATACATGAAATCGACCCTATACATTTTCCGGAAAATAAAGAACGTAATAATAAATCCTAAATTCGGTCAACCCCCGAATTTTTACTATTACAAACATTCATCCACACAAAACGAATCTCGACATGTCCGAGAGTTTAATAATCATGATAATTAATTAATAAACAATAATTAATTAAATCCAACCATGATAGCCAGAGATCCTGCAAGGTAGAACAATAATCGAGCATATACATTAACACGAAACCAAACGCTCTGATACCATTTGTTGGAAATCGATATCCCGGGCTATTAAAATTTGCGGAAAAATAACCCGAACGAAATCCTTCATCGCCGGAGATTGGATCCCCGACTCATCCGCAGGAGTCCGACCTTTGGAGACTACGCGCCCGAAGACACGCAGCCCGCCCCCAGCCGATTTTCTCCCACGAGTCGGATCCACGAACGCGAACCACCGTACGACGGAACCGGGCCCGACGAGAGCTCCACCGCGGACAAGCCGCGGCAAAACCCTAGCCGAGCCCCCGCCGCGAGGGGCTCGCGATCGCGCACTTGCGATCGCTGGGGCTGCCCAGCAGCCCCCGGTGGTGAGTCCGGCGACTCACCACCATCGCCGGAGGAGGGGCGGTCAGCCCCCAGCTGACCCGCCGCGGCCCAGCCGCGGCTTCCCTCGCGATCGCGCACCAGCCGCGATCGCTCATCCCAGCCGGAGCCGGGATGACTCCCGTGCGCACGCCGCCGGGGAGAGGTGGCCAGGGGGTTCGCTCCGCCGTGGCACCAGCCCACGGCTGAACCCCCAGCGATCGACTTCACGTCGATCGCATGCCCCGGCGTACAGCCGGGGCCTTCTCTTACCCGCGCGCCGCTTCGATCGAACCCTAGGGTTCGATCGATCCCTTGGCTCCAAGCCGAGGGTCCTTCGATCTTCGCCGGGGATCTCGAATCCCCGTCCCCGAAGTTCGTACGTTTATCCGGATCGTGTGTTCATGTATTTACTACGATTAATCACACAAAATCATAAAAGAGGGTTTATGATTTTACCTTCGATTCGTTGTACGGAGAAACGAAATCAAACACCTTTGATGACCTTGCGATCTTCCCACGTATTCCTTGCACTCCGTTCGAACGTCGTGTGGGCGACGATCTATCGAACTCCTATGGATCTTCCTCACTCTCAAGACTTTATGATTTGCGTAGGTCAATTAATTGTGTTATGAAAAGTGAAGACCATGTAGTGCTTATATAGGCTACGTAGGGGATCATAAGGAGAATAAATATTGGGCTTCTAAATATTGAAGATTAAATTGGGTCCAACCCAAATCCATTAATCCTTATCAATATTAAATTTTATTTATTTTCCACTATATAAATAAAATTGCATTCCCAATATTATTCCATATTATATCAAATAATATTTCTCCGGTAGTATTATATATTCCGTGTATTTAAGATTTAAATATCCATGAATAAATTTATTTATTGCTCAATAAATATTATTCATCTCTTATATCCGAGACTAGTACCATTCAACCTTAATTATTATGCGGATTAAATCCACCTGCAGGGTTTACATAATAATTCCTTATGAACTCATCTCGGGGATATTATCAACCCTTACGGGATACACTTTCCCGTCAAGTATTCACGGCATGCCATATATAAAATATAGTGACCCAACTTAACCGGTAATTAACCCAATTATCAAACCGGTTAATTCCTTTGGTAAATCAAAGTCACTTATATTAAATATACACACCCGCAATAATATCGGGGATTAAGAATAAAATACACTGAGACTCAAATCGATTATCGCCGGCAATCCTAATCGATGAATCTCAAGCTGATCCGCCCAATACACCAAGTGTACAAGTGTGATAAAATAATTAAGATAAATTATTTTCTCTCTCACACAACGACTATACCGATGGATTAGTTCGTGTCCATCTAGGTCGTGAGCAACTGTTCGATTAAATACGAGTAACCGATAGTATGATCTTCTGTGTGCCCATGCAACACCATACTAACTACAACGTATAAAATCCAGAACTATATTTTGCATATTTAATTAAATGCAAATAATTGTTTATTAATTAAATAGGTTAAATGCTATGACAAGGAGTTTACCGATACTTAAATCTAGACATTAAGTACACAACTCCAACAAGCTGGTCCCCCCAGCCACCTCGACCGGCGGCCAGGCGCGACGGAGGAGCCCCGGCTGGAGCCGGGGCATGCGATCGACCGTGAGGTCGATCGCGGGGAAAGCCGCGGCTGGAGCCGCGGCGGGTCAGCTGGGGGCTGACCGCCCCTCCTCCGGCGATGGTGGTGAGTCGCCGGACTCACCACCGGGGGCTGCTGGGCAGCCCCGGCGATCGCGGCGTGCGATCGCGAGCCCCCCTCGCGGCGGGGGCTCGGCTAGGGTTTTGCCGCGGCTTGTCCGCGGTGGAACTCTCGTCGGGCCCGGTTCCGTCGTACGGTGGTTCGCGTTAGTGGATCCGACTCGCGGGAGAAAATCGGCTGGGGGCGGGCTGCGTGTCTTCGGGCGCGTAGTCTCCAAAGGTCGGACTTCTGCGGATGAGTCGGGGATCCAATCTCCGGCGATGAAGGATTTCGTTCGGGTTATTTTTCCGCTAAATTTTAATAGCCCGGGATATCGATTTCCAACAAATGGTATCAGAGCGTTTGGTTTCGTGTTCATGTGTATGCTCGATTATTGTTCTACCTTGCAGGATCTCCGGCTATCATGGTTGGATTTAATTAATTATTGTTTATTAATTAATTATCATGATTATTAAACTCTCGGACATGTCGAGATTCGTTTTGTGTGGATGAATGTTTGTAATAGTAAAAATTCGGGGGTTGACCGAATTTAGGATTTATTATTACGTTCTTTGTTTTTCCGGAAAATGTATAGGGTCGATTTCATGTATAGAATCGATACCGGATAATTGTAATTTAAATTTTGTAATTTTGATTACGTTGGTTCGATGTTGAGACGATCGCCGGAAGACGAAGAACATGTGACGAAGGAGAAGACGTGAGGGAGGACCGGGGATCGATTGGATCGATCCCATGATGAGATCGATCGATGGCATGGGCGAGGGGCTCGATCGCCCCTGCCGCGGGCTGCCGCCGGTTCGGTGGCTGGCCGGCGTGGCTGGGCGGCGGTGCTCCTCCCCGTGGGCCGGTTGGTCGAAGGTGGGGTGGCGTGGGGTCTCCCGATCTCATGCTACTCCTACCAAGATCCACTTTCCCAATTAATTCGGATTTTTCCTATTTGAGTACTTTCTTTTGGAAACTCTCATGGATTAGGAAAAGAATTAATTTAAATTAATTTTATTTTCTATTGATTTATTTCCTTCATGGAATTATTCATAGATTAGAAATTTAATTAATTTAGTACTAAATTTATTTTTCCTATTTGATTATTCCTACTCATGGGAATATTCATGGATTAGGAATAAAAATAAATTTGGAAAGTAGTAAGTCCTAATTTATTTTTCCTTGTTCTATTATAGATATCTCCTAGAGTATTCCAAATTTTATTTGGATAGATTATTCTAGAGGTTTAATAGAACTAGATAGGAAAATAAATAAATAAAAATATTAATAATATTTAATTTTATTTTTGATATATTCGATTGACTTAATTTTCAAATTAAGTAACTTTTGGATTAATTGAAAATAAATAGATTTAAATATTGGAGATTAATATTCTCGTCACATGGAGCATTCAAGAACGAAGACTGAAGACTAGAAGATGCGTACAGAGATGGAATAAAGCCATGATAGTCGGAAAATAATTTTTTCTAGCATTATTTTGACTATGTGATACTATGTGCTTTATTGCTTGTATGCATGCTATATGTGTTTATTTTTATGCACTAGATAGCGTATCCCTTTATTATAAAAAGATAAGTGGGAGAGGGGATGGAAACATTCCCATGGTCTCCATTACTGTTCTCTTGGTGACTCTTATGGACTTTCGAAGTTCGTATAGACGAGTCATTGGAGGAGAATTCTTGTAATTCCTTTTACAAGAAACATTGATCAAATTTATCAAACAATGCCTAATTTGTCTTTCTGAAACTGACTTCAAGTCGACTCATTCTCACCCCGGGGAGTGGAATGGAGCCAGAGCCACTTGGTCATGTAGAGGACACAAATTAGAGACTTCCGTGCCATTCTTTGATAGATGGGTCGCTTGTCTGCTCGGCTCCCTCATTTATGAGAGATAGGGTCGTTCGCATGGCGAATCACTGGTTAGAAACTTCGAGTTTCACTTATGATTCTCCACGTCTTGATTTACGAAATTAAATGGATCAAGTAATTGGGAGTCAATTATAAAAGTCTCTTAGTGTAGTAAACGTCCACACCACGTGGCTTGCTGCACTGACGGATTTTGGATTAATTGATGTAGACAGTTGTAAGGAATTGTGAAGAGTTGTGAAGTTGTCGTAAACGTCCACACCACGTGGCTTGCGGTAATGTAGCAATTCCAAACGATTCACTTTGGTACTGAGTAATGGTTTACACTTAGATACGCCTTGTAGTATTCCTCCCCACGAGGTTCCGCTATAAGCGATGTATGACCAAAGAAAATCTAATTGCTAAATCATTTGGGTGGGTAAACGTCCACACCACGTGGCTTGCCTTACCTGATGGGATTTTAGATGTGATTAGTAATTTAATGATGTTGTTCTAGGGAGATAACATCGGATATTAAATTAATTGTTTGTTTAAATGTGCTTATAGGTTTAGAAAATTGCTATGAATCCACTTTTGTTGATACTTGAGGAAATTAACGCACTGGTTCCATACTGTATTGAATGGAAAGAAGAGTTAGACATTGCTCAGACTGCAAAGGAGTACAAAGATGTACTCAGTGAAACTTGTCCTCCTGGACTCACCATTAACTCAACTGAGGAGGAGATTTTTGACTTTGAAAAGTGGGTCGTGCATTAGCCGCTAATCATGATGTCATGCTCAAACTCAAGTTGCTGTTTGGACATGATGAGAACGCTAGAAAAGAGGCGATGAGGATACTCATAAAGATCTGTTACTTCGATGAAACACTTGATCATGTTTTTGAGATGATGGATCTTTTAGACGAGTTGAAACAATCGCGAGCTCTTATAGTCAAAGCCAAAGGTTTCGAACCTAAGGGCAAAGGAAAGGAGAAGAAGACAAGGGGGTCCGGTGGTCCTAAAGGACTTGGTTCAAAGGGTGGGATAAAGAAGCCTTCGGGCAAACATCCCCAAGGAAAGCAGTCTGAGTACTGGGGGTCTACATCTTGTCCTCTCAAAGGTACGAATTTTTTCTTTAGTCGTAAAACATAGTCAGCGGTATTATCTACCAGAATTCTGGTGTGTAGATATGGAACCACTGACGGTATGTGCATTCTAAATGCAGGGGTTCCAGAAAACCCAGCGACTTAGATAAGAAGAGTTCGAGTCCACTTGGGCAGAGCTGTTGAGGAAGCAACAGTTGCAGTGGAAGACATTTATCTATCTGTTTGATGGTTATAGAATTTCATTTCAAGTTGATTGCTTTGTACCTTTTATTTTAGAAAGAACTTTTGTTCTGGATTTCTATTATTAATGGATATTTTATTTCTTTAATCATTTGATGATTTAGATAAGAAATAATGGTGATATCTATTATGGTACATTAGATAGCAATATGTAAATGATGAATCCTTAGTCTACCACAATGCAACAAACCGTTATGTGTAACTTGTTTTACTTATTGGATGTATTTCTTTATCGATCATTATACTTGTGAATTCTTGAACTTGGTAGTATCTGTTCAAAAGGGATTCAGAAGGTCGAAATTGATTTGATCAATTATAGTTGGAGGAATGGACCTCCCGACCTAAGAATCAATCTTGAAAGGTGATACAACTAAATCAACTTTTCTGGATAAAGGATGGAATTCGGACAAGTATTAAGAATGATCAAAGATGATATATGCAGACATATGTGTAATTAGAGAAGTACGAGTCGTTCTTTAAAGAATACTCGAAGGTGGATTAGAATACTTGATGTGCCATAAAAGCGGAGTGTTTTCAACACAAAGCCATTATGGGGATCCTTCAAAGTATATCCATTGGAAGCCTGCGACTAGTTCGCGGAGGCTATCACCTATCTAAATAACACATAGCATAAATCAAAGGTTGAGATTAAGTCTCAAACAACTGCACCATACACTGATGTGTAGACATGGTGTGTCAGGAATAAGAAATGGGATTCTAATGGTAAAAGAACAAGTTTGTTCGGAACTACCTATGTTCTATGAATATTTCTGGATACAATGACACATTAGATGTAATTGTAGAATATTCTAGAAGAACAAGTAATTGTATGTTCAATAGTACTACGAACCAGAATGGTGTCTTCGCCCGGTTCTTAGAGGAAGACTATTGGATGAACTACAATGCCCTAATTGACAAAGTACCTTATAAAGAAGAAAGAGTAGACTGAGAACCAGCCTAACCGAGTAGTAGTACACCACTAACTGCACCTAATGTTATTACTGTTATACACCGGAACGCCATTGCAGTGGGAGGTTGTTAAGCAACCGGAGATGTTCATAAGACTGGAGGAATTTTAAACTCTGGATCTAGTAGACATGAAATCAATCCCTAGTTCTGCATAGGGGGCAGTACTAATCTAAATGTGCCTACTTGGAAAGCAATGATATTGTTAAGAGGCAAGACCATTTAGAGGTACAAGCTTAGTGAATCCATTTATGGATTATCACAAAGCTGGAAATTGTGGAACTTGCGAATTGATGAGATAGTCCATTATATGGATTCATCAAAAGGCATAGACAATAAAAGGTATATTAGAAACGTAATGGAAACAAGGTGGTGTTTCTCGGAATTTTGTGTAGATAACACTTTATCGTTGGCAACAATGTAAAAGTGTTGTCAGACATAAAATAGAGGTTGTCTAAGTAAATCGAGATATAAGATTAAGATGAAGTTGGATCAATGTTCTTAGAAATCCTTCGATCTCTAGATAAGAACATTTGTACTTCTCTTTAGATATCTTATACGATTATGGTTTGTTTTAAACATGCACAATTCTGAGAAAGGTTATTGCCTTTCGAGAACAGAATGCATCTATCTAAGGTATGTGTCTTGAACACATGAAGGAGATAAATATGGAAAAAGCAGATTCTTACACTTCGAGTGTAAAGAGCTTTGTAAATGCGGTGTTATAAAACAAGAACCTGATATCAACTATGCGGTTTGCGTAGTGGGAGGATATCAAAGTAATCTGGATAAGAAATATTCGAATGCTGTAAAAGTACTTGGAAGTACAGGATTACTGGCAATACGAAATCTTCTTAGATTACGCTTTCTCAGATAAAAATCAGAGAAAGGACCAGTGTAAGTCGATATCAGGCTATGTGTTCATTTTTAGAAGAGGTGGAACCTAAGAAACCGAATAGCAGCCTCAGAGGCAGCGGAAGTTTTGGTTAGGTTTCGGAATGACCTCTGAACTTAGATATGACTCTTGGTTCACCAAAGGCTATGTAAATAGCGGTGCATGGTAAACTGGAAAAAGTCATAAGTTCAAAAGATGATGATAACACATAGAGCAAGTACCACCTGATACGAATCATCGTCAGAGAGACGACGCAGTAGTCACCAAGATAACTTCAGAGCGGCAACCTAGATTGCTCATTCACATGATACTTCTGGGAAGTATAACTTAAGCACGTGATGAGTATGGGTGTCGGGAGTTTGGAGGAAATGACTAGACCTTAGTACAAGTGGGAGATTGTTGGAGTTGTGTACTTAATGTCTAGATTTAAGTATCGATAAACTCCCTGTCATAGCATTTAACCTATTTAATTAATAAGCAATTATTTGCATTTAATTAATTATGCAAAATATAGTTCTGGATTTTATACGTTGTAGTTAGTATGGTGTTGCATGGGCACACAGAAGATCATACTATCGGTTACTCGTATTTAATCGAACAGTAACTCACGACCTAGATGGACACGAACTAATCCATCGGTATAGTCGTTGTGTGAGAGAGAAAATAATTTATCTTAATTATTTTATCACACTTGTACACTTGGTGTATTGGGCGGATCAGCTTGAGATTCATCGATTAGGATTGCCGGCGATAATCGATTCGAGTCTCAGTGTATTTTATTCTTAATCCCTGATATTATTGCGGGTGTGTATATTTAATATAAGTGACTTTGATTTACCAAAGGAATTAACTGATTTAATTATTGGGTTAATTACCGGTTAAGTTGGGTCACTATATTTTATATATGGCATGCCGTGAATACTTGACGGGAAAGTGTATCCCGTAAGGGTTGATAATATCCCCGAGATGAGTTCATAAGGAATTATTATGTAAACCCTGCAGGTGGATTTAATCCGCATAATAATTAAGGTTGAATGGTACTAGTCTCGGATATAAGAGATGAATAATATTTATTGAGCAATAAATAAATTTATTCATGGATATTTAAATCTTAAATACACGGAATATATAATACTACCGGAGAAATATTATTTGATATAATATGGAATAATATTGGGAGTGCAATTTTATTTATATAGTGGAAAATAAATAAAATTAATATTGATAAGAATTAATGGATTTGGGTTGGACCCAATTTAATTTTCAATATTGAAGCCCAATATTTATTCTCCTTATGATCCCCTACGTAGCCTATATAAGCACTACATGGTCTTCACTTTTCATAACACAATTAATTGACCTACGCCAATCATAAAGTTTTGAGAGTGAGGAAGATCCATAGGAGTTCGATAGATCGTCGCCCACACGACGTTCGGACGAGGTGCAAGGAATACGTGGGAAGATCGCAAGGTCATCAACGTGTTAATTCGTTTCTCCGTACAACGAATCGAAGGTAAAATCATAAACCCTCTTTTTATGATTTCGTGTGAATTAATCGTAGTAAATACATGAACACACGATCCGGATAAACGTACGAACTTCGGGGACGGGGATTCGAGATCCCCGGCGAAGATCGAAGGACCCTCGGCTTGAAGCCGAGGGGGCGATCGAACCCTAAGGTTCAATCGCGGCGCGCGGACGAGGGAGCCCCGGCTGGACCGCCGGGGCAAGCGATCGACCTTGAGTCGATCGCGGGGAGACCGCCGTGGGCTGGTGCCACGGCAGCTGGTCCCCCCAGCCACCTCGACCGGCGGCCAGGCGCGACGGAGGAGCCCCGGCTGGAGCCGGGGCATGCGATCGACCGTGAGGTCGATCGCGGGGAAAGCCGCGGCTGGAGCCGCGGCGGGTCAGCTGGGGGCTGACCTCCCCTCCTCCGGCGATGGTGGTGAGTCGCCGGACTCACCACCGGGGGCTGCTGGGCAGCCCCGACGATCGCGGCGTGCGATCGCGAGCCCCCCTCGCGGCGGGGGCTCGGCTAGGGTTTTGCCGCGGCTTGTCCGCGGTGGAACTCTCGTCGGGCCCGGTTCCGTCGTACGGTGGTTCGCGTTCGTGGATCCGACTCGCGGGAGAAAATCGGCTGGGGGCGGGCTGCGTGTCTTCGGGCGCGTAGTCTCCAAAGGTCGGACTTCTGCGGATGAGTCGGGGATCCAATCTCCGGCGATGAAGGATTTCGTTCGGGTTATTTTTCCGCTAAATTTTAATAGCCCGGGATATCGATTTCCAACATGTACAAGAGGAAAAGAGGGTCTGACGGGAAGGTTGAAACCTTCAAGGCTAGGCTTGTTGCGAAAGGGTATACTCAGAAAGAAGGGATCGATTATGAGGAAACCTTTTCGCTGGTAGCTATGCTAAAGTCGATCCGGATTCTTTTGTCTATAGCATCTTATATGGATTATGAGGTGTGGCAAATGGACGTCAAGACAGCATTCTTGAATGGGAATCTTGACGAGACCATTTACATGAGACAGCCAGAAGGTTTCATCAAGAAAGGCCAAGAGCATCTAGTGTGTAAGCTAAACCGATCCATTTATGGATTGAAGCAAGCTTCTAGATCTTGGAACATGCGGTTTGATGAGGTTATCCAGTCTTATGGATTCATTCAAAGCATGGACGAGTCGTGTGTATACCGGAGAAGTGACGGAAACAGTGTGGCGTTTCTCGTGCTTTATGTAGACGACATCCTTCTAATTGGCAACAATGTGAAGATGTTGTCAGACATAAAGGGATGGTTGTCCAAGCAATTCGATATGAAAGACTTAGGACAAGTTGGGCATGTTCTTGGGATCAAGGTTATAAGGGATCGCCGGAAAAGAACATTAAGCTTGTCCCAGGCTTCATATATTGATACGATTCTGGCTCGTTTCAACATGCAGAATTCCAAGAGAGGTGCTCAACCTTTCTGCCATGGAATTCATCTATCTAAAGACATGTGTCCCAAAACACAAAAGGAGATAGATTACATGAAGAAGGTTCCTTATGCTTCGGCAGTAGGAAGTCTAATGTATGCCATGTTGTGCACGAGACCTGATATCTGTTATGCCGTGGGCATGGTAGCTAGATATCAGAGTAACCCTGGACAGGGTCACTGGACTGCTGTAAAGAACATACTTAAGTACCTGCGAAGGACTAGGAATTATGTTCTGAGTTACAAAGCGTCCGAGTTGATTCCTATTGGTTACACAGACTCGGATTTCCAATCTGATAAGGATCAGCGAAAGTCTACATCAGGCTATGTGTTCACATTGGGAGGTGGAGCAGTCTCATGGAAGAGTGTTAAGCAAAAATGCATTTCGGACTCTACCATGGAAGCCGAATATGTAGCAGCCTCTGAGGCAGCTAAAGAATCGGTGTGGCTCCGGAACTTCCTTATGGACTTG
Organism: Euphrasia confusa; assembly: GCA_954870475.1. Classification (NCBI taxonomy): domain Eukaryota; kingdom Viridiplantae; phylum Streptophyta; class Magnoliopsida; order Lamiales; family Orobanchaceae; genus Euphrasia; species Euphrasia confusa. Next base: position 15,717,556 of record OX940957.1, on the reverse strand, counting down.
GATGTGGTTCCTAAAATGCCTAGAGCTATCACAATTTATTGTGACAATAGCGGTGCAGTGGCTAATGCAAAGGAACCACGAGCCCACAATGCGAGTAAACACATAGATCGCAAGTACCACCTGATTAGAGACATCGTCAGGAGAGGCGATGCGGTTGTCACCAAGATTGCATCAGCGGATAACCTGGCTGACCCCTTTACGAAGCCACTTCCAGCGGAAGCGTTCAAGAGACACGTGAAGGGGATGGGTATCGGATGTATGGTAGAGGGCAACTAGAGATTTAGTATAAGTGGGAGATTGATGGAGTTATATTCTAAATGTCTAGTTTAGTGACAATATGGAACTCCTTATCTGTGTTTTACATTATCTATTAATCAAACTGTCGGCATTTAATCTATCATGTACTTGAATGCAATAGTCCTAGATATATACGTTGTAGACAGTATGGCGTGAGGAGACACGCGGAAGATCATACTGTCGGTTACTCGTATACTATCGAACAGAAGCTCACGACTTAGATGGACAGGGACAATCCATCGGTACGTCGTAGTGTGACTGGGTAATAGTTGGTCTTGACTATTATGTTACACTAGTACACTTGGTGTATTGAGCAGGACCACGGGAGGGCGTTCGATTTATACTAATCGACGTAATCGAACTAGACCTCAGAGATTACGGATATACGAATTCCTAATCCCTATATAATTATAGGTGCGTGTGTCCAATTCTCGGTTCTTTAATATGCCAATGAGTGAGACTAATTGACTAGTCGAGATACTCGGTAAATTGGGAATCGGAATTGTACACACGGCATGCTATAGATTATAGACAGGAAACCGTGTCCCGTTTATCGGGTTGATGACGTCCCCGAGATGAGCTCATAAAGTTTATCATGTAAACCCTGCAGGTGGATTTGTTCCACATGATAATAAGGATGAGTGGTACTAGTCTCGGATAATAAGAAACGAGTTAATTTAATTATTAGTAATTAAATAAATTCGTGGACGTTCGATATCTTAAACACGGGGAAAGTCGTGTATGTAATTTCGGCGGAAATATTATTGTTGAAATAATATTAAATTAATTTCGGGAATTCAATTATTATTTTTTAGTGGAGTGAATAATAATTAAAATTGAAATTGATTAATTAAGGAATTGCGTTTACGTATTCCAAGTTAATTAATATTTCAATTTAGCCCTTAATTAATTTAACCTTAGGTCCCTAATGTAACTCTATATAAACCCCCCCTTGCCCTCTCCTAAAACCTACAGAACGCCGCAACATTTTATTTCAGCAGAAAAATTTAATTGTTAGCGCAATTAAAAAGTTTTTCTGTTAAAATAAAAAGGGTTAACGCAAATAAATTATTTTCTCACCAGAGAATAATTCTTACGGTGGTTTGAGAAAGGAGAGAAGCAGAAAAGGACGAACCCAGTAGATCGTTGCCCACACAACGTCTGGAGTCGGGAAGAGTCATACATTAGAAGCTCTAAGGTCTCAACAATCGACCGATAAGGTATGAGATCGAATCTCAATTCCGCAATTTCATTCGATCTATTTTCTCGTTGATCATACATGAACGTAGATCGGGTTCCGGGGTTGTGGGTTGTATTCCTCGACTACTGGGGGTTCTAGGACCTCCGGATCGGTAGTCGGATGAGGAAAAATGACCCGGAAACGAGCCCGGAACAGCAACGTCGCGTTGCTGTTCGCCGTTTTGGTGTTTTTCTGGCAGCCCGCTCGGTTCGCGCGGTTGTCCTTCGGGGCAATGGCTGGGCGTGAATCGGGGCACGGGCTGGAAAAGCGAACGAAGTAGCGACACCGGATGTCGACTGGGATCGTTCGGATGTTCGAGTGATCGAACGAACGAATCCCGGGTAGTCGATTTCCAACACTTTTGTGGCACATCAGGTATTCTAATCCATTTCTCGAGTAATCATCAAATGAAGTACTCGTACGTTATTGTCTGAGTAGACATAGATCTGCATACATCAGAGTCAATCAATTCTTATACTTGTCCGGATCTTACATCTTATATCCATAAAGGATTGCTTAGTCATTTTATCTTCCAAATTAGATTCTTAGGTCGGAAGGTCCACTCCTTCAACTTAATTGATCAAATATCAATTTTCGACCTTTGAACTTCTTATTTGAATAAACATGACCTAGCATAAGAATCCACAAGTATAATTGATAAAGAAATCTCTTATTAGTAAAACGAGTTTCATACTACGGTTCGTTGCATCGTGGTGGACTCAGGATTCATCATTTATATATTGCTAACTAATGTACCAAAATAGATAATATCATTATTTCTTCTTATAACCATCAAATGATTAAAAGAAATAAAATATCCATTCATTAAATTTCAGAAATCCAGAACAGAGTTCTTTCTAAAATTAAAGGTACATAAAAGCAATAACACAAAATGAAATCCTATAAAATGTCCTCCACTGCAACTGCTGCCTCCTCTACAGCATTGCCCACATAGACTACGATCTTTTCTTTTCTAAGTCGTCAGGTTTCCTGGAACCCTTGCATTTAAAAAATGCACATACCGTCAGTGGTTCCATATCTACACACCAGGTTCCGGTAGATAATACCACTGACTATGTTTTACGACTAAAGAAAATTTCGTACTTTCTTTGAGAGGATAATCAGACTTCCAGTACCCAGACTGTTTGCATCGAGAATACTTGCCTATTGGCTTTCTCGTCCCATCTCGTGGTTCATGTAACTTATGACCACTGGGTTTCTTTGCTTTCTTGTCCTTTCTCCCGATTCATGCCTTTAGGTTCGAAACCTTTGGCATTGGCTACAAGAGCTTGCGATTTCCGTCTCAACTCGTCTAAAAGGTCAATCATCTCAAAAACGTTTTTAAGCGTTTCCTCGAAGTGACTGGCCTTTATGAGTATCCTCATCGCTTCTTGTCTAGCCGCCTATGTCAATAGGCTCGGAAGGACAAAGCTCATTGAGTACAACCTTGTACTCTTCAACAGTTTGGGTAATGTCTAGATCTCTATTCCAATCATTACATTTAGGGACCAGTGAGTTTAAAATTCCTTACGTATCACAGAAAGTGGGTTCAAAGCCATTTCTTAATCTATGAGCACATATAACAACAAACAATCGATTTAATCTCCGATATTATCTCCCTCAAATAATATCATTAAACCACTAATCACCTCTAAAATCCCATCATATAAGGCAAGCCACGATAGTGTGGACGTTTACCTATCCAAATGATTTAGCAATTAGATTTGCTTCGGTCGTACATCATCATTAGCGTTACTTCGATGGGAAGAATACTAAGAAGCGTACCTAAGTGTAAACCATTACTCAGTATCTAAGAAGATTGTTTGGGACACGCATATTCACCGCAAGCCACGATAGTGTGGACGTTTACGTTAACATACGCTCCTTTACTCCCTTCTATAACTGTCTACATCAATCGTTCCAAAATCCCATTCAATGTAGTAAGCCACGATAGTGTGGACGTTTACTACACCAAAAGACTTTTACAATTGACATCCAACTACTTGAATCATTTAATCTTGTAAATCAGGACGCGGAGAATCATAAGTGAAACTCGAAGTTTCTAACCAGTGATTCACCATGCGAACGACCCTATCTCTCATAAATGAGGGAGCCGAGCAGACAATCGATCTAGTCATCAAATGACACGAAAGTCTCTAATTTGTGTCCTCGACATGACCAAGTGGCTTTGGCTCCATTCCACTCCCCGGGGTGAGAATGAGTCGACTTGAAATCAGTTTTGGAAAGACAAATTAGGCATTGTTTGATAAACTTAATCAATGTTTCTCGTAAGAGGAATTACAAGAATTCTCCTCTAATGACTTGTCTATACGAACTTCAAAAGTCCATAAAAGTCACCAAGAGAACAGCAATGGAGACCATGGATATGTTTCCATACCCTCTCCCACTTAGCTTTTTACAATAAAGGGATACGCTATCTAATGCATGTTGGAGTTGTGTACTTAATGTGTAGATTTAAGTAACGGAAACTCACGATCCATTGCCATTAATCTATTTAATTAAATAAACAATTATTTGCATTTAATTATTTATAATTAAATATATGCAAATTATAGTCCTGGATTATATACGTTGTAGTTAGTATGGTGTGCGACGTCACACAGAAGATCATACTATCGGTTACTCGTATTTAATCGAACAGTTGCTCACGACCTAGATGGACACGGACCAATCCATCGGTATAGTCGTTGTGTGAGAGAGAAAATAATCTGTCTTGATTATTTTATCACACTTGTACACTTGGTGTATTGAGCGGATCTGCTTGAGATTTATCGATTAGGATTGCCGGCGATAATCGATTTAAATCTCAGTGTATTTTATTCTTAATCCCCGATACTATTGCGGGTGTGTATATTTAATATAAGTGACTTTGATTTACCAAAGGAATTAACCGATTTAATTATTGGGTTAATTACCGGTTAAGTTGGGTCGCTATATTTTATATATGACATGCCGTGAATACTTGACGGGAAAGTGTATCCCGTAAGGGTTGATAATATCCCCGAGATGAGTTCATAAGGAATTATTATGTAAACCCTGCAGGTGGATTTGTTCCGCATAATAATTAAGGTTGAATGGTACTAGTCTCGGATATAAGAGATGAATAAATTAATTAGCAATAAATTAATTTTATTCATGGATATTTATATCTTAAATACACGAAATAAATAATACTACCGGAGAAATATTATTTGATATAATATGGTTTAATATTGGGAGTGCAATTAATTTTATATAGTGGAAAATAGAATTAATTAATATTAATGGATTAATAGATTTGGGCTTGGGCTCAATTTAATCATTAATATTGGAAGCCCAATATTCCTCCTCCTTAAGATCCCCTACGTAGCCTATAAAAGCACTACATGGTCTTCTCTATTCTCATAAGTTCATAACTTGAAGATCACAATTCTAGAGAGAGAAAGTAGAGAGGAGGATCCATGGAGTTCGGTAGATCGTCGCCCACACGACGTCCGGGCTAGTGCAAGGAATACGTCGGAAGATCTCAAGGTCGTCAAATTGAGTTCTTCGTTTTTCCGAACAACGAGAACGAGGTAAATCGTAAAACCCTTTTTATGATTTTATCGTTTATTTATCGTGAGAATATCATGAACAGAGATCCAAGGGACGTACGAACCCGGGGACGAGGATTGACCTCGCGGTGGTGATCGAGGATCACCGGACCGCGGGAGGTCGAGAGATCCTCGCCGGGATCGAGAGGACGAACCCTCGGCTGGACGCCGAGGGTGGCGGTCGAGCCCTAGGGCTTCGACCGCCGGCGACGCACGAAGGACCCCGGCTGGACGCCGGGGATGCGATCGAGCGCGTGCTCGATCGCGTGGGTAGCGGGCTGGTGCCGCTGCTGCTCGCACGGCGAGCAGCCCCCTCCTCCGCGGACGGCGAGTCACCGGACTGGCCGTGGGGTTGCCGTGCGCAACCCGGCGATCGGCGTGATCGCGAGCCCCGACCTCGCGGGGGCTCGGCTGGATGCACGGCGTGCCTTCGGGTGCGTTGTGTGCTCGGTCGTGCCCCGGCTCGCGCGGTAGTGTTCGTGGTTGTTTTTCCGGCGATCGGGATTTCGATTGGGTTGTCGGTACCGCAATTTTGACAATCCGGATATTCGATCTCCGAGGGATTTCGGTCGGAATTAATTAGATAATTTATTTATTTAAATTTATTAATTCCAGGATATCGCTTTCCAACAATTGGTATCAGAGAGATGGTTTTAGTTCATGGTATTTTTCGATAAATTGTTCTACCTTGCAGGGTTTCCGATTATTATGGCTAGATTTAATTATGTTAATTAATGTCCATAATATTGCTCTTGATTATTAAACTCTCGGTGATGTCAATATTTGTTCTTGTGTGGTGAATGCTTGTTCTTAATTTTTTTCGGAAATTGTGAGGTCGATTTCATGTAGAGAATTGATACCGGATAATTGTAAATTATTTTTGTAAAATTATTTACGTTGGATCAATTCCGAAACGACCGCCGGAAAAGTGTGACGGAGGAGACGAACGAGAGGGAGGACTCGGATCGATCATCCCCATGATCGATCCATGGAGGATCGACCCGAGAGAGAGGGGGCAGCCGCGGGAGGCTCTCGGCCACGCCTAGCCACCGGTGGTGGTGGCGCGCCGGCTGGGGGCGGCGGCGGTGCTCCTCCTCGGTGGTGGTCGATCGGTTGGGGGTGGTGCGGAGATCCCCACTCCGTGCTACTCCTAACCGAGATTTACTTTCCTAAATTATTCGGTTTTCCTATTTTGAGTATTCCTATTTTTGGGAATTCTCATGGAATAGGAAAAGAATAAATTTAGAATAAATTTATTTTTCCTTATTGATTATTCCTATTCTTGGGAGTTTTCATAGATTAGGAAAAGGAATAAATTTATAAATTAATTTATTTTTCCTATTTAATTATTCCTTTATGGAATTTTTAATGGATTAGGAAAATAATTAATTTGGAAAGTTTAGGAGTCCTAAATTAATTTTTCCTTATTTAATTATTCCTTTATGAAATTTTTAATGGATTAGGAAAGGAATTAATTTGGAAGGACTAGGAGTCCTAAATTATTTTATTTCCTTATTTCATTATGAAAATCATCTAGAATATTCCAAGTGGGTCTTGGATAGATTATTCTAGAGATTTAATGAAGTAGAAAGGGAAAATAAAATAAATTATTTTATTTCCTTATTTCATTATGGAAGTCTTCTAGAATATTCCAAGTGGGTCTTGGATAGATTATTCTAGAGATTTAATGAAGTAGAAAGGGAAAATAAAATAAATAAAAATATTAATAATATTTAATTTTATTTTTGATTTATTCGACTGACTTAATTTTCGAATTAAGTATCTTTTGGATTTATTAAAAATAAATAGATTTAAATATTGGAATTAAAATTCCCGTCACATAGAGCATTCAAGAACGAAGACTGAAGACTAGAAGATGCGTATGTTGGAGTTGTGTACTTAATGTCTAGATTTAAGTAACGGTAAACTCCCCATCATAGCATTTAATCTATTAAATTAATAAACAATTGTTTGCTTTTAATTTTTATTAATTAAATATATGCAAATCATAGTCCTAGATTTTATACGTTGTAGTTAGTATGGTGTTGCATGGGCACACAGAAGATCATACTATCGGTTACTCGTATTTAATCAAACAGTGGCTCACGACCTAGATGGACCCGGACCAATCCATCGGTATAGTCGTTGTGTGAGAGAGAAAATAATTTATCTTAATTATTTTATCACACTTGTACACTTGGTGTATTGAGCGGATCGTTGAGATTCATCGATTAGGATTGCCGGCGATAATCGATTCGAGTCTCAGTGTATTTTATTCTTAATCCCCGATATTATTGCGGGTATGTATATTTAATATAAGTGACTTTGATTTACCAAAGGAATTAACCGATTTAATTATTGGGTTAATTACCGGTTAAGTTGGGTCACTATATTTCATATATGGCATGCCGTGAATAATTGACCGGACAGTGTATCCCGGAAGGGTTGATAATATCCCCGAGATGAGTTCATAAGGAATTATTGTGTAAACCTCATGAGTGGATTCGTTCCGCACAATAATTAAGGTTGAATGGTACTAGTCTCGGATTAAAGAGATGAATAAATTAATTAGCAATAAATTAATTTTATTCATGGATATTTAAATCTTAAATACACGGAATAAATAATACTACCGGAGAAATATTATTTGATATAATATGGTTTAATATTGGGAGTGCAATTAATTTATATAGTGGAAAATAAATTAATTAATATTGATAAGGATTAATGGACTTGGGCAGTGGGCTCAATTTAATCTTCAATATTGGAAGCCCAATATTCCACCTCCTTTAGATCCCCTACGTAGCCTATAAAAGCACTACATGGCCTTCATAAATCATAAGACAAGAATATCATACTTGATATTCTAGAGAGTTGAAGGAGATCCATAGGAGTTCGATAGATCGTCGCCCACCCGACGTTCGAACGGAGTGCAAGGAATACGTGGGAAGATTCAAAGGTCTTCGATTGATTTCGTTTCTCCGCACAACGAATCAAAGGTATGATCATAAAACTCCTTGTGTGATTTTATGTTCAATTAATTGTGATACATGCATGAACACACGATCCGGAAAAACGACGAACTTCGGGGACGGGGATTCGAGATCCCCGGCGAACGTTCGAAGGACCCTCGGCTAGGAGCCGAGGGGTGCGATCGAGCCCTAGGGCATCGATCGCGGGGCCCACGCGAGGACGCCCCGGCTGGACGCCGGGGCATGCGATCGACCGTGGGGTCGATCGCCGGGCGAGCCGCGGCTGGGCCGCGGCTGGTGCGCTGGGCGCACCGCCCTCCTCGGCGGTGGCGGTGAGTTGCCGGACTCACCGCCGGGGGCTGTTCGGAACAGCCCCATGGGGATGCGCGTGCATCCCCGGCGATCGCTAGGGCTAGCGATCGCGAGCCCCGTGCGGGGGCTCGGCTGGGCGCGCGGGTTCGCCCGTGCGGTGCTCGGTAGAGCTCCGGCTCGTGCGGTGGTTCGTGATCGGTTTCCAGCGACGGGATTTCGGTCGGGGTTATCGGTTCCGCAATTTTTTGATACCCCGGGATATCGAATTCCAGCAATTGGTATCAGAGCGTTAGGTTTCGTGTTCATGTATGTATTCAATTGTGTTCTACCTTGCAGGGATTCCGACTATCATGGTTTAATTAATTGTTAATTATTCGTTTAATTAATTGCTATTTAATTTACCATGATTGTTCGTTATTAAACTCTCGGACATGTCGAGATTCGTTTTGTGTGGATGAATGCTTGTAATAGTAAAAATTCGGGGGTTGACCGAATTTAGATTTATTATTATTGTTCTATGTTTTCCGGAAAGTGTATAGGGTCGATTTCATGTATAGAATCGATACCGGAATTGTAAATTTATTTCTTGTAATTTATTTACGTTGGATCGATGCCGAGACGACCGCCGGAGAACTCATGTGACGAAGAAGACGAAGAGGACGAAAAACCGGGGGGGTCGATCATCCCCATGATCGATCCCCATGAGGATCGATCGACCCCACGCCCGGGGCTGCCCGCTCGGGTTTCCGGCCACGCCGGCCACCGGTGGTGGTGGCGCGTGGCTAGGGGGCGGCGGCGGTGGTGCCCGGCGATGGTGGTGGTCGACGGTGGGGGTGGTGCGGGGATCCCCAACCCGTGCTACTCCTAATCCTACCTAGATTCTACTTACCTAATTGATTCGGTTTTCCTAATTGAGTTTTCCTTTTTTAGGGAATTCTCATGGATTAGGAAAAGAATTAATTGGAATTAATTTTATTCCTTATTCTATTATGGAAGTCTTCTAAAGTATTCCGAGTTCTACTTGGAATAGGATCCTAGAAATTTAATAGAATTGGAAAGGAATAAAAGTTAATTTAGGATTGATTTATTTCCTAAATGATTATTCCTATTTTATGGGAATTTTCATAGAAGTGGAAATTAATTAATCTTGGAAAGTAGAAGAGTCCTAATTTATTTTATTTCCTTATTCTATTATAGAAGTCTTCTAGAATATTCCAAGTTTACTTGGATAGATTATTCTAGAGATTTAATAGAATTAGATGGGAAAATAAATAAATAAAAATATTAATAATATTTAATTTTATTTTTGATTTATTCGATTGACTTAATTTTCGAATTGAGTATCTTTTGGATTCATTAAAAATAAATAGATTTAAATATTGGATTTAATATTCTCGTCACATGGAGCATTCAAGAACGAAGACTGAAGACTAGAAGACGCATACGGAGATGGAATAAAGCCATGATAGTCGGAAAATAATTTTCTAGCTTATTTTGACTATGTGCTATGTGCTTTATTGCTTGTATGCATGCTTATGTGTTTAATTATGCATTAGATAGTGTGTCCCTTTGTTATAAAAAGCTAAGTGGGAGAGGGGATGGAAACATTCCCATGGTCTCCATTACTGTTATCTTGGTGACATTTATGAGCTTTCGAAGTTCATATAGATATGTCATTGGAGGAGAATTCTTGTAATTCCTCTTACGAGAAACATTGATTATGTTTATCAAACAATGCCTAATTTGTCTTTCCAAAACTGATTTCAAGTCGACTCATTCTCACCCCGGGGAGTGGAATGGAGCCAAAGCCACTTGGTCATGTCGAGGACACAAATTAGAGACTTTCGTGTCATTTGATGACTAGATCGATTGTCTGCTCGGCTCCCTCATTTATGAGAGATAGGGTCGTTCGCATGGTGAATCACTGGTTAGAAACTTCGAGTTTCACTTATGATTCTCCGCGTCCTGATTTACAAGATTAAATGATTCAAGTAGTTGGATGTCAATTGTAAAAGTCTTTTGGTGTATTAAACGTCCACACTATCGTGGCTTGCTACATTGAATGGGATTTTGGATTAATTGATGTAGACAGTTGTAAGGAATTGTGAAGAGTTGTGAAGTTATCGTAAACGTCCACACCACGTGGCTTGCGGTGATATAGCAATTCCAAACGATTTACTTTGGTGCTGAGTAATGGTTTACACTTAGATACGCATTATAGTATTCCTCCCCACGAGGTTACGCTATAAGTGATGTATGACCAAAGAAAACCTAATTGCTAAATCATTTGGGTGGGTAAACGTCCACACCACGTGGCTTGCCTTACCTGATGGGATTTTAGATGTGATTAGTAATTTAATGATATTATTTGAGGGAGATAATATCGGATATTAAATTGATTGTTTGTTTAAATGTGCTTATAGGTTTAGAGAATAGCTATGAACCCACTTTCTATGATACTCAAGGAGCATAAGCTCACTGGCCCCAACTATATTGATTGGAAGAGAAATTTAGACATTGTCCTGACTTCGGAGGAGTACAAGTTTGTACTCCATGAAGTGTGCCCTGCTGAGCCCACGGCTGCCTCAACTGATGAGGAAAAACTGACATATCGGAAGTGGAAAAAGGCTGATGAAATGGCTAGGTGTTATATTTTGGCTTCCATGTCAAATGTACTCCAAACCCAACATGAGTCGATGGACACTGCCTATGATATGATGTTTAACCTCAATGAGATGTTTGGGGAGCAAGATCGTGCGGCAAGGCAAGAAGCCATGAGAGTCCTCAAGACAACTACTCAGTCTGAAGGAACGCCCGTAGGGGAGCACGTTCTTAAGATGATGGGTCTGTTGAATGAGCTTGAGATCCTAGGAGCTCAAATTGATGCTGAGACGCAAGTCGACATCATACTCCAGTCTCTGACCCCTAGTTTTGAGCAGTTTCGCATGAGCTATAATATGGGTAAACTGTCTTATTCTCTTGCGCAACTCCTGACTGAACTGAAGGCGGCAGAGGGGATCTACAAGAAGGGCAAGTCTCTAGCGCTTGTAGCTACCAAGTCCAAAGGCTTTAAGCCTGGTGGAGGTAGGGGCAAGAGGAGGAAGCAAGCCTGGAAACCCAGTGGTGTCAAGAAGACTATACCACGAGTGGGGGCTGCAAAGCCAAAGGGCAAGTGCTTCCGATGCAACAAGTCTGGACACTGGAAGTCTGAATGTCCTCTCAGATGTACGAATTTTTCTTTAGTCGTAAAAACATAGTCAGCGGTATTATCTACCAGAAATTCTGGTGTGTAGATATGGAACCACTGACGGTATGTGCATTTTGAATGCAGGGGTTCCAGAAAACCCGGCGACTTAGAGAAGAAGAGTTCGAGTCTACACGGGCAAAAGCTGTGGAGGAGGCAGCTGTTGCGGTGGAAGACATTTATCTGCTTTAGTAGTTAAATAGGAGTTCATTTCAAGATTATTGCATTATGTACCCTTTATTTTAGAAAGAACGTTTTGTTCTGGATTTCTATTATTTATGAATGGATATTTTATTTCTTTAATCATTGGATGATTTTGATAAGAAATAATGGGCATTATCTATTCTGGTACATTAGATAGCAATATGTGAATGATAAATCCTTAGTCTACCACGATGCAACGAACCGTTCTATAACTTGTTTTACTTGTTAGATATTTCTTTATTAATCATTATACTTGTGAATTCTTATACTTAGTAGTATTTTCAAATAAGATTCAAATGGTCGAAATTGATTTGATCAATTAAAGTTGAAGGAATGGACCTTCCGACCTAAGGATTGAATTTGGAGGATAATACGTCTGAGCAAACCTTTCTGGATAAAGGATAGAATTCAGACAAGTATTGGAAATGATTAGATATGCAAACATATGTGTAAATTAGAAAGGTACGAGTAATTCTCTCAAGAATACTCGGTAATGGATTAGAATACTTAATGTGCCATAAAAGCAAAGTATTTTGACTAGTCAATGGACACAAAGCTATTATGGAGAACCATCAAAGTATATCCATTAGGAGCCTGCGACTTGATCGCGGAGGCCATCACTTATCTAAGTAACACATAGCATAATCAAAGATTGGGATTCAATTCCAAAGGGCCGCGCCATACACTTACGTGTAGAGATGGTGCGTCGTAAATAGGAAATGGAAATCTAATAGTAAAAGGAACAAGTTGTTCGGAACCACCTATGTTCTATGGATATTCCTGGATACAACGGCATATTCAATATGGTTGTAGGATATCCTAGATGAACAAGATGTTGTGTATTCTATAGTACTATGAACCAGAGGGACGTCTCGTCCGGTTCATAGAGGAAGACTATTAGATGAATCACAAAGCCTGAACTGACGTAATACCTTGAAATGAAAAAGGACAAAAGACTGGGAACCGGCCAAACCGAGTAGAAGTACACCACATACTGCACCTACTGTTATTATCGTTATACACCGGGACGCCATTGCAGTGGGAGGTTGTTGGACAACCAGAGATATTCATAAGACTAGAGGAGTTCGGACTCTGGATCTAGTAGAGATGAAATCGATCCCTAGCTCTGCATAAGGGTGGTACTGGATCTAAATGTGCCTGCTTGGAACAATAAGGTTTATTGTTAAGAGGCTAGATCATTTAGAGTACAAGCTTAGTAAATTCATTCGTGAATTGTAACAAAGCTGTAAATCATGGAACTTGCGAATTGATAAGAAAGTCCATTTGATGGATTCATCAAAAGGCAAAGACGAAAGGTGTATTAAAGACATAATGGAAACAAGGTGGTGTTTCTCGGAGATTTTATGTAGATAACATTTTGTCATTGGCAACAATGTAAAAATATTGTCAGACATAAAATGATGGTTGTCTAAATAAATCAAGATATAAGATTGAGAAGAAGTTAGAGCATGTTCTTGAGATCTTATGATCTAGAGATAAGAACATTGTACTTCTCCTAGACATCTTACACGATTATGGTTTGTTTTAAACATGCATACTTCTGAGAAAGGTTATTGCCTTTCAGAGACAGAATATACATCTATCTAAAGGATATGTGTTTTGAACACATGAAGGAGATAGATGAAGACAAAGCAGTTTCCTACACTTTGTGTGGAAAGCTTAAATGCATTGTTGGAAAACGAGAACCTGATATCAACTATGCGGTTTGCGTAGTGGGAGGATATCAAAGTAATCTGGATAAGGGATGTTCGAATGCTGTAAGAGTGCTTTCATAGTGCTGACTTACGGAGCAAGACGAAATATTCTTAGATTACAGTTTCTCAGATCCCAAAAATCAAAGAAGGACCAGTGTAAGTCGATATCAGGCTATGTGTTCACTTTTAGAAAGAGGTGGAACAATGAAATGAAAGAGTGATAAGCAGGACGCTTCTCAGACTCTATCATAACCGAATAGCAGCCTCAGAGGCAGCGGAAGTTTTGGTTAGGTTCCGGGATAACCTCTAAGACTTGGATATGACTCTTGGTTTATCAAAGGCTATTACATAGCGGTGCATGGTAAACCGGAAGAAGTCATAAGTCTAAAAGTGATGATAACACATAGTGCAAGTACCACCTGATACGAGTCATCGTCGAGGGAGACGACGTAGTAGTCACCAAGATAACTTCAGAGCGGCAACCTAGATTACTCACTCACATAGTACTTCTCGGAAGTACACTTTAAAGCACGTGATGAGTATGGGAACCGGGAGTTTGGAGGAAATGACTAGACCTTAGTACAAGTGGGAGATTGTTGGAGTTGTGTACTTAATGTCTAGATTTAAGTAACGGTAAACTCCCCATCATAGCATTTAATCTATTAAATTAATAAACAATTGTTTGCTTTTAATTTTTATTAATTAAATATATGCAAATCATAGTCCTAGATTTTATACGTTGTAGTTAGTATGGTGTTGCATGGGCACACAGAACATCATACTATCGGTTACTCGTATTTAATCAAACAGTGGCTCACGACCTAGATGGACTCGGACCAATCCATCGGTATAGTCGTTGTGTGAGAGAGAAAATAATTTATCTTAATTATTTTATCACACTTGTACACTTGGTGTATTGAGCGGATCGTTGAGATTCATCGATTAGGATTGCCGGCGATAATCGATTCGAGTCTCAGTGTATTTTATTCTTAATCCCCGATATTATTGCGGGTGTGTATATTTAATATAAGTGACTTTGATTTACCAAAGGAATTAACCGATTTAATTATTGGGTTAATTACCGGTTAAGTTGGGTCACTATATTTCATATATGGCATGCCGTGAATAATTGACCGGACAGTGTATCCCGGAAGGGTTGATAATATCCCCGAGATGAGTTCATAAGGAATTATTGTGTAAACCTCATGAGTGGATTCGTTCCGCACAATAGTTAAGGTTGAATGGTACTAGTACCATTCAACCTTATGAATGGAGTAAAGGAGCGTATGTTAACGTAAACGTCCACACTATCGTGGCTTGCGGTGAATATGCGTATCCCAAACAATCTTCTTAGATACTGAGTAATGGTTTACACTTAGGTACGCTTCTTAGTATTCTTCCCATCGAAGTAACGCTAATGATGATGTACGACCGAAGCAAATCTAATTGCTAAATCATTTGGATAGGTAAACGTCCACACTATCGTGGCTTGCCATATCTGATGGGATTTTAGATGCGATTAGTGGTTTAATGAAATTATTTGAGGGAGATAATATCGGAGATTAAATCGATTGTTTGTTGTTATATGTGCTCATAGATTAGGAAATGGCCTTGAACCCACTTTCTGTGATACGTAAGGATTTTTAAACTCACTGGTCCCTAAATGTAATGATTGGAATAGAGATCTAGACATTACCCAAACTGTTGAAGAGTACGAGGTTGTACTCAATGAGCTTTGTCCTTCCGAGCCTATTGACATAGGCGGCTAGACAAGAAGCGATGAGGATACTCATAAAGGCCAGTCACTTCGAGGAAACGCTTAAAAACGTTTTTGAGATGATTGACCTTTTAGACGAGTTGAGACGGAAATCGCAAGCTCTTGTAGCCAATGCCAAAGGTTTCGAACCTAAAGGCATGAATCGGGAGAAAGGACAAGAAAGCAAAGAAATCCAGTGGTTCTTTTTGGACCACGAGATGGGACGAGAAAGCCAATAGGCAAGTGTTCTCGATGCAAACAGTCTGGGTACTGGAAGTCTAATTATCCTCTCAAAGAAAGTACGAAATTTTCTTTAGTCATAAAACATAGTCAGTGGTATTATCTACCGGAACCTGGTGTGTAGATATGGAACCACTGACGGTATGTGCATTTTAAATGCAAGGGTTCCAGGAAACCCGACGACTTAGAAAAGAAGAAATCGTAGTCTACATGGGCAATGCTGTAGAGGAGGCAGCTGTTGCAATGGAGGACATTTTATAGGATTTCATTTTGAGTTATTGCTTTTATGTACCTTTAATTTTAGAAAGAACTGTGTGCTGGATTTCTGAAATTTAATGAATAGATATTTTATTTCTTTTAATCATTTGATGGTTATAAGAAGAAATAAAGATATTATCTATTTTGGTACATTGGCTAGCAATATATAAATGATGTATCCTGAGTCCACCATGGTGCAACGAACCGTAGTATGAAACTCGTTTTACTAATAAGAGATTTCTTTATTAAATCAATTATACTTGTGGATTCTTATGCTGAGTCATGTTTATTCAAATAAGAAGTTCAAAGGTCGAAAATTGATATTTGATCAATTAAGTTGAAGGAGTGGACCTTCCGACCTATGAATCTAATTTGGAAGATAACATGACTAAGCAATCCTTTATGGATATAAGATGTAAGAACCAGACAAGTATAAGAATTGATAGACTCTGATGTATGCAGACCTATGTTTACTCAGACAATAAGGTACGAGTACTGATTACTCAAGAAATGGATTAGTGTTTAAGAAAAATGTGTTGTCGTTATTTGATAACCCGTGTGTCGTTCTCTCGAGGAGCAATACTATCGGCCTTGTGTGTCGTCTCAAGAGAATTTATCTTGCTCGAGTGCAAAAGAAAGTAAGAAAAAGAAACAAGCAACGATAGGGGGGTTTTGTAAGAGTGAAAGTTAAGAGAACTAAAGTAAAAAGTAGCATGCAAAGACAAAGACTAAACTATCTAAAATGCAAATGATCAAGTAAGTGAAACATTAGGGAATGAGATCGTAGTAATCGGAATGGGTTCAATACAATTCATGAATAATAATGTTAAATGAAACTACACTCACTCGTGATCAACGTCAACCATACCCAACCGAGATTCAAGTCTAAGCATCAAAACGAGGTTATATAGGTTCACTTCACATGTAAAAACTCTCATAATCGGAAATCACAATTAATCGAGTTAGGTCATACGTCACCACGATTAGACCGGCCATACGTAACCACGATTAGGCCGAGGATAATTGATTATGGTCTAACATGAATATATCGAACATTAAAAGCATACCCAAAAGTGAGGGATTTGGTCCATCTCCTCAACAAGTCAAAACATCAATTATCCCCAAAATTCATGCATTTACAAATCACCCAACCCTAATTACTCATCACCCAATCCCTAACATGCAATCTAGCTAAACATATTTATAAAAATCACACAAACATTCATCAACAAAACCATAAACAAGCAATGAAAAGGGAGATATTACCAAAGAGCTCCAAATCGAATATTGTTTACATCAATGTGTTCCTTGAAGCAATCTAAACAACCTTCTTCAAATGCTTGAATACAAAATCTCAATGGATGATGGAGATAAAATTCAAAATAAAACTAGATCTAAAAATATCTAAAGAGAGAGAAATGGGGGAAATGTGGGTGTTGGTGAAGATGGAATGGATAAGTTTGATTTTCCACAAGTCTAGTATTTATATTTTCCACATATGCCTAAACAAAAAGACCAAAAAGCCCCAAAAGTCAAGTCAAACACTTCTTCTCTAATAATTTCACATATGAAACTTGCTGGTACGTTCTGGGAAATACAGCTCATCGCTCGTTCATCCAATCGTCGATCCAACCGTTGAGGTTGTAGATGTCTAAGTTGGGAACATGTTGTCCAAATTTCAGGCCGATCCAACGGTTAACGAGGTGAGAAATTCAATTCTTCCAAAGTCGCGCAGTGCTGGAATCCGAACATCATGTCGGCCGACGTAAAATGATGTCGGCCGACACCAAGCCTGCGGACGCGGCTTTTCCTGCGGACGCGGGCCGATTCTACTGCCAATTCTGAGTTTGGGAAACATTTTCACTACCTGTCGGCCGACAGGTATACATGTCGGCCGACACCCAACATTTTCTTCATGCAAAATCAGCTTTTCTGCCCTTCAGTCTGTGTGGTATAACTTTGTCTTAGATTGTTGTTTCGTCAAACCCACCGTTGATAATGTAGCGCTAGAAGTCTTCTACAGTCCTGGAAAATTTGGAGACGATCCAACGGTGGAATTGGTCGAGATGACGATTCTCCCAACGCTGCGCAAGGCTGGACACCGGTAGAGTCGATTCGTGCATTTCCTTCCCGTTTTTGCTCAATTCTCGTCCAAATCCTACAAAAGCACAACCATAACAAAACATACACAAATTCACATGAATAGGATGAATATGAGCACAAAAACATCACAATAAAGTCACATAAAACAATAGAAAAGTCGCACAAAAACGTGCGAAACAACTCCCCCACACTTAAACCTTTGTTTGTCCTCAAGCAAACCCAACACTAACCAAAACACAAAAACAATGGATGACATCATGAATACACTCTTATGCATACAAGGGTGAGATTTTGGTGCATAGAAATTGATAAGTACAAGAACTACCACGAGCTCCATGAACATGTAACACGTAGAATCATACGAATGCAAATGAGTGCCGGGCCAATCCACCTTCCCTCACTAAGGTCCACTCTCTTCTTTTCCACTCGAAGCATGGTATTCACTCATAATTATATGCAAGTGAAGGAGTATAAGCAATATATAACTTGCATATGCCAAGAAATAAACGAACAAAGTGAATGTGTGGAAATGAAAACCTCAAGTAACAACAATGTGCATCAATGACAACAACCATATGCTCACTCATGTGATAGACTCCACAAATCAAGTTTAGTTATCTTTAGAATCGGGGACTCCAAAAAGCCTAAAAAGGTTGTAACGGGGCTAAGTTAGAGGTATTCGGGATATTTGATATTAAGTGGACTATCAAGGCGAGTTCGCTATTCCTTATCCCTCCAACTTCTCCTTATCAAAATATAATCAACAACCCCAACATCCCATTACAACTCGAAATACAAATCATACATGAATACATCACAACCGACCGAATTCATCGGGGTAAGGAAATACAAAACAACTCGTGACTCTTATTACAACAAGCCCCTCATATCTCTCAAAATCTCACTCTTTTATTTCTTTGTTTTTCTTTTCTTTTGATTTTTTTTCTTCTTCTTCTTTTTTTTTTTTTTTTTTTTTTTTTTTTTTTAGAGACGGAACAAATATACAATGAGTACAAATCGGGTCAACGAGTACATATAAATCACGCCCATGGATACAAGATCCTCCTCAACACACCATACACCATCTAAATATAAAACTCCTCAAGGATAAGTGTATAAGGTAATGAATAAAATGGAATAAATGTAGGCTCAATGGGGCATCTAGGGTGTCCCACGACGGGCACGGGGGTCATGGAAATAAAGGCTCAAGGGCTAGTCCTAAGCAACTTGGTCCCGTCATTTTCCAAATCAAACAAGTTATGAATAAAAGCTTTGAAAATCAACATGAGCAAGTTCTAGTTTTCTCTAGTTCATAGTGACACACAAGTTGTTGAAAGAAAGAAACATGAGGTTCATGCTAGCACAACGAGTCAAACAAAAACAATATCACTCATGAAGAAAGCTTAAACGGCTCAAAATCTCGCAAGGTACAATGGAAAGTGAATTAGCCACAACAAACATGAGAATCATATTTCACCCAATGCTTATGAACACGAAACAAGGATCATTCACAAAAAATTTCACCAAAACTCTAGCAATAGAGGTAAACATTTAGGCATCCAATGAACAAAACAAGAAACAACACAAGACACAACCACAAAACCCAAAACACAAAAACACAAGGTGAATTCCAATAAACCTCCCCCACACTTAAAATACAAGCATGTCCTCATGCGAAAAATAAAGGGAAAAGAGACGAAGAGGATAATGAAACTTCCCTAGAATGGAGAGAACCGGACATGGCAAGTCGAAGACTAATCAACGGGGCGGCAATGGACATCCAACCTCAAAGGAAAAACATCAATCCTATCATGGCATGTGGTCGTGGAATGGTAGACATAGTCGAGAAGAGACAATCATCGCATCGAGGGCTTGGGCATGGGGCACGGGGATACACGTACTCTCTTTTACAAAAAGAAAACAAAATCATAAAAGAAACCTTGGGTTGCCTCCCAAGAAGCGCTTATTTTACGTCATTAGCTTGACGTTCGTGGGCTCGCCCCCACGAGGCACTCGTTTCACGTCCCGAGCAAACACCATCCACGATCTACCACCTCGAAACTAAAAATATCGAACTCCACCTTCTCAAGAAAACCATCTCGGCCAAGGGCTCTCGGTTCTCAAGAGAGGGTCCATCAAGGGAACGCAAGGTGAGGCGTCGAATAATAAGCTTAGATAAGAGAGTCTCCCCCACACTTGCATCAAGATGTAGATAGTAGACGTCGACTACCTCGGTCGCTAAAAAGATCGAACTATACTTTCTCAA
The DNA here is from genome assembly GCA_954870475.1 of Euphrasia confusa. Lineage (NCBI taxonomy): Eukaryota > Viridiplantae > Streptophyta > Magnoliopsida > Lamiales > Orobanchaceae > Euphrasia > Euphrasia confusa. The sequence goes on along the minus strand of OX940957.1, from coordinate 15,697,356 downwards.
GAACAACTTTTCATTCATGGGAGGTCGATCTTCTAGATGGGAAGAAGTAAATACTCGACCGGGATGAGAAAATGGATACAATAAGTCGTCCCTACTCCTTTCTTCCCCCGAGACCTCTAAAAATATCGAACTTAATTTTTGGAGAAAGATCACCTCCACCAAAGTCCATGGAACTTTCCGAGAATCGCAACCAAAATTATCTCTTTTATCTTCATTAATTCTCGACACATCCGTCATTCCTCGGGAAAATCCAATATCCACACCCAAATCAACCAATCCCGAAATTTTCTTACCGAAGCTCAACCCAAATCCCATCTTGTCCACATCGGACTCAAGCGACCTAGGGGCTTGGGAAACACAACTCACAATCGGCTTCTCACAAATTAAGTTAACCGAAGATAAGAGAGGAGGCACGAACGAATGACCCAATGGGAGAGACATATTCTCAAACTCGTCTTCTTCGGGGCTTGTGTCATTAATGGGAGGACTCTCGACCTCAAGAGTAGCATCTATCATAGACGTCTCGTCTTTTCGGGCAACTAAAGCATTATCTTCCTTGATGCATGTGCCGGGCTCAAATTCCCACTCCTCTCCGGTGGAACGCTCCTCGACAAAGTGTGAAATCACCTCAACAAGCAAGTGATCAATCTCGACCTCGATAACATCCATCAATATGCCTATAGATGGAGGAGGTGGCATAGGAGACCGTTGTGGTGGGCGAAAGAAACGAGCGATAAATGCGTCAAAGAGATTTTTCCACGTGTGCACGAATCTAGAAGACAATGACAGCACCCAATCACGGGCTCCATCTCTCATGCAATATTTGAAACACCATACTCTCAATTCATCATTCTCAAAGCCGTCCAATGGAAGTGTCTCAACTTCAATGATAAAATTTTTAAGAAACAAAGTAGCGTCCTCATTAGGCAACCCGGAGAATGACGGTAGTCGAGCTAGATGATGCGGCAAGAGCTTGTCGTCTTGGACCCTCGAAAAATGGCTTTTGCAAGAAGGGTTGGATGAGTACCTCGTTCGATTGAAATCCCCAATTTCACGTCGTGGATGCAACACATGGTGAAGTTTTGGCTTTGAGAAATCCTCAATAGTTCGTCGCTTTGGCGCTTGCACCCCGGTGTATTGACGACAATAATCATATCCATTCCCAACAAATCTCTCTTCACGGTAGTTTCCACGGTTAAGGTCCCGAGGCGGCTCCCTTTCTCTTCGGTCTCGACAAGGAGGCGGTGACATGGAATCCCTCTCGGTGGATGAGTAATCAAGATCTTGGTCGCGGTATCTATGATGCTTTCGGTGGCGTGGAGGTGAGTAATCTCGGTCATCATAATAAGAAACACCGGCATGCCGAGGTCGGCAATATAAACCATGAGCTCGGCGGCTCGAACAATAACTCGGAGAAAAGTCCCTCTCGTATGGAAAATCGGAATAATCATCGTCATAAGCCCGGTTACCGTTGCGTCTAGCCATGATATCACCTCGGTCGTTGTAGTAGCGATGGAAGGATGAACGTCTTCAACCTTGCATACACAACACTAACGCACAAAATTACACATACCGAGTGGAAAGGAAACAATAACACAAGCGGACGAAGAAAAAGTAAACAAGAAAAACAAGTGCAAGACAAACAACCAATCAACAAACACACAAAAGCCTAAATTGCTCCCCGGCAACGGCGCCAAAATTTGTTTAAGAAAAATGTGTTGTCGTTATTTGATAACCCGTGTGTCGTTCTCTCGAGGAGCAATACTATCGGCCTTGTGTGTCGTCTCAAGAGAATTTATCTTGCTCGAGTGCAAAAGAAAGTAAGAAAAAGAAACAAGCAACGATAGGGGGGTTTTGTAAGAGTGAAAGTTAAGAGAACTAAAGTAAAAAGTAGCATGCAAAGACAAAGACTAAACTATCTAAAATGCAAATGATCAAGTAAGTGAAACATTAGGGAATGAGATCGTAGTAATCGGAATGGGTTCAATACAATTCATGAATAATAATGTTAAATGAAACTACACTCACTCGTGATCAACGTCAACCATACCCAACCGAGATTCAAGTCTAAGCATCAAAACGAGGTTATATAGGTTCACTTCACATGTAAAAACTCTCATAATCGGAAATCACAATTAATCGAGTTAGGTCATACGTCACCACGATTAGACCGGCCATACGTAACCACGATTAGGCCGAGGATAATTGATTATGGTCTAACATGAATATATCGAACATTAAAAGCATACCCAAAAGTGAGGGATTTGGTCCATCTCCTCAACAAGTCAAAACATCAATTATCCCCAAAATTCATGCATTTAAAAATCACCCAACCCTAATTACTCATCACCCAATCCCTAACATGCAATCTAGCTAAACATATTTATAAAAATCACACAAACATTCGTCAACAAAACCATAAACAAGCAATGAAAAGGGAGATATTACCAAAGAGCTCCAAATCGAATATTGTTTACATCAATGTGTTCCTTGAAGCAATCTAAACAACCTTCTTCAAATGCTTGAATACAAAATCTCAATGGATGATGGAGATAAAATTCAAAATAAAACTAGATCTAAAAATATCTAAAGAGAGAGAAATGGGGGAAATGTGGGTGTTGGTGAAGATGGAATGGATAAGTTTGATTTTCCACAAGTCTAGTATTTATATTTTCCACATATGCCTAAACAAAAAGACCAAAAAGCCCCAAAAGTCAAGTCAAACACTTCTTCTCTAATAATTTCACATATGAAACTTGCTGGTACGTTCTGGGAAATACAGCTCATCGCTTGTTCATCCAATCGTCGATCCAACCGTTGAAGTTGTAGATGTCTAAGTTGGGAACATGTTGTCCAAATTTCAGGCCGATCCAACGGTTAACGAGGTGAGAAATTCAATTCTTCCAAAGTCGCGCAGTGCTGGAATCCGAACATCATGTCGGCCGACGTAAAATGATGTCGGCCGACACCAAGCCTGCGGACGCGGCTTTTCCTGCGGACGCGGGCCGATTCTACTGCCAATTCTGAGTTTGGGAAACATTTTCACTACCTGTCGGCCGACAGGTATACATGTCGGCCGACACCCAACATTTTCTTCATGCAAAATCAGCTTTTCTGCCCTTCAGTCTGTGTGGTATAACTTTGTCTTAGATTGTTGTTTCGTCAAACCCACCGTTGATAATGTAGCGCTAGAAGTCTTCTACAGTCCTGGAAAATTTGGAGACGATCCAACGGTGGAATTGGTCGAGATGACGATTCTCCCAACGCTGCGCAAGGCTGGACACCGGTAGAGTCGATTCGTGCATTTCCTTCCCGTTTTTGCTCAATTCTCGTCCAAATCCTACAAAAGCACAACCATAACAAAACATACACAAATTCACATGAATAGGATGAATATGAGCACAAAAACATCACAATAAAGTCACATAAAACAATAGAAAAGTCGCACAAAAACGTGCGAAACAATTAGAATACCTGATGTGCCACAAAAGCAAGTGTTTTGACAAGTCAATGGAAACAAAGCTATTGTGGAGAACCTTCAAGGTATATCCATTTGTAACCTACGATTTGATCGTGGAGGCATGTACCTGTCTGAAGAATGCATGGCATACTGATCAGAGATTGGGATTTGATCCCAAATGACTACACCATACACTGTTGTGTAGAAATGATGTGTCGTAAATAAGAAATGGAACTCTTATAGAGATAGTAAAAGATGAGTTATACGGAACTACCTGTGTTCTATGGATATGTCTGGAAACAACGGCGCATTCAAATGCGGTTGTAGAATATCCTAGAAGAACAAAAGATGTGTGTTCAATAGTACTATGAACCAGAAGGACGTTATAAGTTCTAACGCCCGGTTCTTAGAGAAAGACTATATGATGAACCACAAGCCCAAGGTGACGTAATACTTTGAAATAAGAGAGAAAGATTAAGACTTAGAACCAGCCGAACCGAGTAGCGGTACACCACTAACTGCACCTACTGTTATCACTATTTATACACCGGAATGCCATTGTAGTGGGAGGTTGTGGGACAACCGGAGATATTCATAAGACTAGGAGAGTCTTCGAACTCTGGACCTAGTATACATGAAATCGATCCCTAGAACTATATGAAGGCAGTACTAGATCTAAATGTGCCTTCTTGGAAAGCAATAAGGATTATTGCTAAGAGGCAAGATCATTTAGAGTACAAGCTTAGTTGATCCATTTATGGATTGTAGCAAAGCTAGAGTTCGTGGAACTTGCGCATTGATGAGATAGTCCATTTGATGGATTCATCAAAAGGCATTGACGAATCGTGTGTATGGGAAACGTGATGGAAACAAAGTGGTGTTTCTCGGAGGTTTTATGTAGATAACATTTTATCATTGGTAACAATGTAAAGATGTTGTCAGACATAAAATGATGGTTGTCTAGAAAAATCGATATATGAGATAAAGAAGAAGTTAGAGCATGTTCTTAAGATCTAGGATCTCAAGAAAAGAACATTGTACTTCTCTAGATATCTTGTACGATTATGGTTCGTTTTAACATGCAAGATTCCGAGAAAGGTTCGTTGCCTTTCAGAGACGGAATGCATCTATCTAAGGATATGTGTTTTAAAACACAAAAGGAGATAGAAGAAATGAAAGCGGTTTCCTACACTTCGAGTGTGGAAAGCTTGATAAATGCGATGTTGAAAACGAGAACCTGATATCGGCTATGCGGTTAGCATAGTGGGAGGATATCAAGGTAATCCTGGAAAGGAATATTCGACTGCTGTAAAAGTACTTTCGAAGTGCTGTTCTAGACTACGAAGCAGACGAACATTTCCTTTGGATTACATTCTCTTAGATTTCTAATCAAAGAAGGACCGGTGTAAGTCGATATCAGGCTATGTGTTTCACTATTGAAGGAGAAGGAGTTTTAACATGAAAGAGTGATAAGCACGATGCTTTTCGGACTCTGCCATGGGTAACCAAATAGCGGCCTCAGAGGCAGCGGAAGTTTTGGTATAACTCCGGGATAATCTCTGGGACTTAGAGGTGATTCTTAATTTGCCAAAAGGCTATGTGTATAGCGGTGCGATGGCAAATGGTAAGAAATCACAAGTCCATAAGTGTAAGATAACACATAGTGCAAGTACCACCTGATACGAGTCATCGTCGAGGGAGACGACGCTGTAGTCACCAAGATAACTTCAGAGCGACAACCTAGAGTGCTCATTCACATAGTACTTCTTGGAAGTACAACTTAAGCACGTGATGAGTATGGGAGTCGGGAGTTTGGAGGAAATGACTAGACCTTAGTACAAGTGGGAGATTGTTGGAGTTGTGTACTTAATGTCTAGATTTAAGTAACGGAAACTCACGATCCATTGCCATTAATCTATTTAATTAAATAAACAATTATTTGCATTTAATTATTTATAATTAAATATATGCAAATTATAGTCCTGGATTATATACGTTGTAGTTAGTATGGTGTGCGACGTCACACAGAAGATCATACTATCGGTTACTCGTATTTAATCGAACAGTTGCTCACGACCTAGATGGACACGGACCAATCCATCGGTATAGTCGTTGTGTGAGAGAGAAAATAATCTGTCTTGATTATTTTATCACACTTGTACACTTGGTGTATTGAGCGGATCTGCTTGAGATTTATCGATTAGGATTGCCGGCGATAATCGATTTAAATCTCAGTGTATTTTATTCTTAATCCCCGATACTATTGCGGGTGTGTATATTTAATATAAGTGACTTTGATTTACCAAAGGAATTAAACGATTTAATTATTGGGTTCATTACCGGTTAAGTTGGGTCGCTATATTTTATATATGACATGCCGTGAATACTTGACGGGAAAGTGTATCCCGTAAGGGTTGATAATATCCCCGAGATGAGTTCATAAGGAATTATTATGTAAACCCTGCAGGTGGATTTGTTCCGCATAATAATTAAGGTTGAATGGTACTAATCTCGGATATAAGAGATGAATAAATTAATTAGCAATAAATTAATTTTATTCATGGATATTTATATCTTAAATACACGGAATAAATAATACTACCGGAGAAATATTATTTGATATAATATGGTTTAATATTGGGAGTGCAATTAATTTTATATAGTGGAAAATAGAATTAATTAATACTAATGGATTAATAGATTTGGGCTTGGGCTCAATTTAATCATTAATATTGGAAGCCCAATATTCCACCTCCTTAAGATCCCCTACGTAGCCTATAAAAGCACTACATGGTCTTCTCTATTCTCATAAGTTCATAACTTGAAGATCACAATTCTAGAGAGAGAAAGTAGAGAGGAGGATCCATGGAGTTCGGTAGATCGTCGCCAACACGACGTCCGGGCTAGTGCAAGGAATACGTCGGAAGATCTCAAGGTCGTCAAATTGAGTTCTTCGTTTTTCCGAACAACGAGAACGAGGTAAATCGTAAAACCCTTTTTATGATTTTATCGTTTATTTATCGTGAGAATATCATCAACCAAGATCCAAGGGACGTACGAACCCGGGGACAAGGATCGACCTCGCGGTGGTGATCGAGGATCACCGGACCGCAGGAGGTCGAGAGATCCTCGCCGGGATCGAGAGGACGAACCCTCGGCTGGACGCCGAGGGTGGCGGTCGAGCCCTAGGGCTTCGACCGCCGGCGACGCACGAAGGACCCCGGCTGGACGCCGGGGATGCGATCGAGCGCGTGCTCGATCGCGTGGGTAGCGGGCTGGTGCCGCTGCTGCTCGCACGGCGAGCAGCCCCCTCCTCCGCGGACGGCGATTCGCCGGACTCGCCGTGGGGTTGCCGTGCGCAACCCGGCGATCGGCGTGATCGCGAGCCCCGACCTCGCGGGGGCTCGGCTGGACGCACGGCGTGCCTTCGGGTGCGTTGTGTGCTCGGTCGTGCCCCGGCTCGCGCGGTAGTGTTCGTGGTTGTTTTTCCGGCGATCGGGATTTCGATTGTGTTGTCGGTTCCGCAATTTTGACAATCCGGATATTCGATCTCCGAGGGATTTCGGTCGGAATTAATTAGATAATTTATTTATTTAAATTTATTAATTCCGGGATATCGATTTCCAACAATGCATAATTAAATACACATAAGCATGCATACATGAAATAAAGCACATAGAATATTATCACATAATCAAAATAATACTAGAATATTATTTTCCGACTATTATGACTTTATCGCATCCCCGTATGCGTCTTCTAGTCTTTAGTCTTCGTTCTTGAATGCTCCATGTGACGGGAATATTAATTCCAATATTTAAATCTATTTATTTTTAATAAATCCAAAAGTTACTTAATTCGAAAAATTAAGTCAATCGAATAAATCAAAAATAAAATTAAATATTTTTAATATTTTTATTATTTTTATTTTCCCTTTCTACTTCATTAAATCTCTAGAATAATCTATCCAAGACCCACTTGGAATATTCTAGAAGACTTCCATAATGAAATAAGTAAATAAAATAATTTATTTTATTTTCCCTTTCTACTTCATTAAATCTCTAGAATAATCTATCCAAGACCCACTTGAAATATTCTAGATGATTTCCATAATGAAATAAGGAAATAAAATAATTTAGGACTCCTAGTCCTTCCAAATTAATTCCTTTCCTAATCCATTAAAAATTCCATAAATGAATAATTAAATAAGGAAAAATTAATTTAGGACTCCTAAACTTTCCAAATTAATTATTTTCCTAATCCATTAAAAATTCCATAAAGGAATAATTAAATAGGAAAAATAAATTAATTTATAAATTTATTCCTTTTCCTAATCTATGAAAATTCCCAAGAATAGGAATAATCAATAAGGAAAAATAAATTTATTCTAAATTTATTCTTTTTCTATTCCATGAGAATTCCCAAAAATAGGAATACTCAAAATAGGAAAACCGAATAATTTAGGAAAGTTGGATCTTGCCGGGAGAGCACGAGATCACGAGGACCCCGCGCCCCACCACCATCGCCGGCCGAGAGGAGAGCCACCACCACCGCCCAGCCGATCAGCCGCCGTCGCCGGCGACATCACAGCCGAGAAGGCCGCGGGCAGCCCCCTCCCCTTTCGATCGATCCTCCCTTCGGGGATGATCGATCCCCGGAATCCTCCCTCTCTATCGTCTCCTCCGTCACACTTTTCCGGTCGTCGTTTCGGAATCGATCCAACGTAAATAAATTACAAATTTATTACTACGCTATCCGGTATCGATTCTCTACGTGAAAACGACCTCAAACAATTTCCGGAAAAATTAAGAACAAGCATTCACCACACAAGAACAAATAATGACATCACCGAGAGTTTAATAATCTAGAACATTATTATGACATTAATTAATAAAATTAAATTTAGCCATAATAATCGGAAACCCTGCAAGGTAGAACAATTTATCGAAAAATACCATGAACTAAAACCAACGCTCTGATACCAATTGTTGGAAATCGATATCCCGGAATTAATAAATTTAAATAAATAAATTATCTAATTAATTCCGACCGAAATCCCTCGGAGATCGAATATCCGGATTGTCAAAATTGCGGAACCGACAACCCAATCGAAATCCCGATCGCCGGAAAAACAACCACGAACACTACCGCGCGAGCCGGGGCACGACCGAGCACACAACGCACCCGAAGGCACGCCGTGCGTCCAGCCGAGCCTCCGCGAGGTCGGGGCTCGCGATCACGCCGATCGCCGGGTTGCGCACGGCAACCCCACGGCGAGTCCGGCGACTCGCCGTCCGCGGAGGAGGGGGCTGCTCGCCGTGCGAGCAGCAGCGGCACCAGCCCGCTACCCACGCGATCGAGCACGCGCTCGATCGCATCCCGGGCGTCCAGTCGGGGTCCTTCGTGCGTCGCCGGCGGTCGAAGCCCTAGGGCTCGACCGCCACCCTCGGCGTCCAGCCGAGGGTTCGTCCTCTCGATCCCGGCGAGGATCTCTCGACCTCCCGCGGTCCGGTGATCCTCGATCACCACCGCGAGGTCGATCCTCGTCCCCGGGTTCGTACGTCCCTTGGATCTTGGTTCATGATATTCTCACGATAAATAAACGATAAAATCATAAAAAGGGTTTTACGATTTACCTCGTTCTCGTTGTTCGGAAAAACGAAGAACTCGATTTGACGACCTTGAGATCTTCCGACGTATTCCTTGCACTAGCCCGGACGTCGTGTGGGCGACGATCTACCGAACTCCATGGATCCTCCTCTCTACTTTCTCTCTCTAGAATTGTGATCTTCAAGTTATGAACTTATGAGAATAGAGAAGACCATGTAGTGCTTTTATAGGCTACGTAGGGGATCTTAAGGAGGTGGAATATTGGGCTTCCAATATTAATGATTAAATTGAGCCCAAACCCAAATCTATTAATCCATTAATATTAATTAATTCTATTTTCCACTATATAAAATTAATTGCACTCCCAATATTAAACCATATTATATCAAATAATATTTCTCCGGTAGTATTATTTATTCCGTGTATTTAAGATATAAATATCCATGAATAAAATTAATTTATTGCTAATTAATTTATTCATCTCTTGTAACCGAGACTAGTACCATTCATCCTTAATTATTATGCGGAACAAATCCACCTGCAGGGTTTACATAATAATTCCTTATGAACTCATCTCGGGGATATTATCAACCCTTACGGGATACACTTTCCCGTCAAGTATTCACGGCATGCCATATATAAAATATAGTGACCCAACTTAACCGGTAATTAACCCAATAATTAAATCGGTTAATTCCTTTGGTAAATCAAAGTCACTAATATTAAATATACACACCCGCAATAGTATCGGGGATTAAGAATAAAATACTCAGAGATTTAAATCGATTATCGCCGGCAATCCTAATCGATAAATCTCAAGCAGATTCGCTCAATACACTAAGTGTACAAGTGTGATAAAATAATCAAGACAGATTATTTTCTCTCTCACACAACGACTATACCGATGGATTGGTCCGTGTCCATCTAGGTCGTGAACAACTGTTCGATTAAATACGAGTAACCGATAGTATGATCTTCTGTGTGACGTCGCACACCATACTAACTACAACGTATATAATCCAGTACTATAATTTGCATATATTTGATTATAAATAATTAAACGCAAATAATTGTTTATTTAATTAAATAGATTAGTGGCAATGGATCGTGAGTTTCCGTTACTTAAATCTAGACATTAAGTACACAACTCCAACAATGATAACACATAGAGCATGTACCACCTGATTCGAGTCATCGTCTAGGGAGACGACGCAGTAGTCACCAAGATAACTTCAGAGCGGCAACCTAGATTGCTCATTCACATAATACTTCTGGGAAGTATAACTTAAGCACGTGATGAGTATGGGAGTCGGGAGTTTGAAGGAAATGACTAGACCTTAGTACAAGTGGGAGATTTTTGGAGTTGTGTACTTAATGTCTAGATTTAAGTATCGGTTCATAGCATTTAACCTATTTAATTAATAAACAATTATTTGCATTTAATTATTATTAATTAATTATGCAAAATATGGTCCTGGATTTCATACGTTGTAGTTAGTATGGTGTGCATGGGCACACAGAAGATCATACTATCGGTTACTCGTATTTAATCGAACAGATGCTCACGACCTAGATGGACACGGACCAATCCATCGGTATAGTCGTTGTGTGAGAGAGAAAATAATTTATCTTAATTATTTTATCACACTTGTACACTTAATGTATTGGGCGGATCGCTTGAGATTTATTGATTAGGATTGCCTTGGATAATCAATTTAAATCTCAGAGTATTTTATTCTTAATCCCCGATACTATTGCGGGTGTGTATATTTAATATTAGAGGCTTTGATTTTCCAAAGGAATTAACCGATTTAATTATTGGGTTAATTACCGGTAAAATTGGGTCGCTATATTTTATATATGACATGCCGTGAATACTTGACGGGAAAGTGTATCCCGGAAGGGTTGATAATATCCCCAAGATGAGTTCATAAGGAATTATTGTGTAAACCTCATGAGTGGATTTGTTCCGCACAATAATTAAGGTTGAATGGTACTAGTCTCGGATATAAGAGATGAATATAATTTATTGAGCAATAAATAAATTTATTCATGGATATTTAAATCTTAAATACACGGAATAAATAATACTACCGGAGAAATATTATTTGATATAATATGGTTTAATATTGGGAGTGTAATTAATTTATATAGTGGAATATAAATTAATTAATTGTAATAACCGCAAAATTTAAATAAATAAATTAAGTAGTTTGGGGCCCAATTAATTAACCATATGAAATAATTATACTATGCATGAGTTCGAATTATTTGAAGTTCATATTAATTTACATGTTGAGTCACATTTTGCATTTTGATTCACGATTTATTTCATATCATTTCATGTAGTATTTAAGTCATGTAGAGATCCTTAAATTTTAATAATTATATTATTAACATTATTATGATTATTATTATTAGTAATGATAATGCTATTATTATGATTAATATTATTTTAAAAATATGAATATAATTACAATAAGTAGAAGAAGCCCATTAGCTTAGTCGTTGAAATCCATAATACTCTATTTCTTAACCCTAACATACTGTATATATATAGGACTAGTATTAATTCCGCCCACTTCCTCCTAATTCCTCTCGTCCGGTACAATTAGAGTTTCATAAATTCTAGTCTCGCTCTCCTCTAACGAGATCTTCCGTCGATGGAGACGTAGTTTCGAGAAGCAGTCGTTGCCTCACCGATGGAGCTCCCTCGCCTCTCCCTTGCATCCGCTGTTCGGCCTCAAAGACCTTGTCCGCCGGAGAAGACGTCTTATCAACGTCGTGACGGAGAAGAAGGCATAGCATCAAATCGAAGGCCACCAACGAGATCGAATCATGTCATAGGAACGCACCGCTGAACCTCTACCCACATCGCCTTAGTCGTTCTGTTGCTTACACGGTGCCGGTACCGCCTCCAATTAGAAGAAGATCGATGCCTCCTCCGATCCCATCCATCGCCAAGCCTCCTCCTGCTACCTCCGACAAGGACCAGAAGTTTCGCCTCTTCGCCGGGATTCGCCTACTACCGAATTTCATTGCCATGCCCTATGTCGAGATCGCACCGACGCTAAAAGGTCTTTGACCCCGTCCTCAATTAATTGCGCTGCTGCCCATGCGTCGACCTTAGTGTCGCTGTACTCCCGCTGCCTTCCGAAACAACTACAGAGACCACTCGCTTCTGATGCTTCCCCGCCATTGTTTGTCCCACCTGTTGTCGCCGCTGCTAGTTCTCTCACATTCGATCGAAAGGAAGTGGATGAAATTGGAATTAGGGATCGGCAACTCCCATTTAATCCATCCAACCAAATTGTTTCTTGGACCGGGCAGAGTGAAATTGTTTGTTCGGCCCATTATTCCCAAGGCCATCAGAATGTCTTCATTCTTCAACCCACTACATTGTTTACCTTAGCCAACTATTTTAACACGGAAGGTCAGCCCACTATTTTAGTCCAACTACTTTTATTTAAATAATTATAAATATTAGTTTATGTATATACATTATGCGTATTAATATGATATTAATATTACAAATAGGATGTATGGATTACAAGGATTAGGATTGCACGAGCATACATTCACGCATCGTTATTGTCAAGTCAAGTTCTGCATTTTCAAGGTAGGGGTATTTCTAAAACCTTTTCAAATACAGTTCATATCAGTGTATGGCACGCAGGTAATTGTTTGATATCGAGGACTTTATATTCTATTCATGTTATGTGCACATATTAGTCGCGCGACGAAACTCATGGCCGTGTTCACGTAGACGTGTGACGTGTTCACGGTAATAAATCAAGCAAGCAAGTGATAGGAACGTTTAATCGTTCGGAAATTCATGTCTTTGGGTATATCCCACTATCTAACAAGTTCAAGTTAGTTTATAAAGTTGAGAGTTATTCCGGTTATTTTCGTATTGTACAATGTATGAACTGGTATCCCTACTGAGTTGTTGATAACTCACCCCTTTAAAACCCCATCCTTTCAGGTTAAGCGAAATCGGAGCGAGACGGGGATGTGGCAGGCGATAGTAGTAGCAGCGTTTATTTCAATGACATTATTTTCTTTTATGCTTTCCGCTTTTGAAACTTCATACCTAAGTATTTTTATTTAAATTTGACTATTGAGGGTTATTATTTTTAGTTAAAGATTTTATTATGAAAAGTCGTTTTGACATTTTGTTATTTTAAATACTAAAATTTATTTTGAAAAGTAAGAAAATCCTCTTTAGTTTATGTTATGAAAAATGGGATGTTACAACTTGGTATCAGAGCATTACGGTTCTCTTTACGGACCTAAAATAGTTTAAAAAAAAATTAGCTACTATCGTCCACCTCTGTCGCTCGCGCCGACTTCGCAAGTAAGTGCATTCTACATTCATGATGTTTCACTTAAGTTGCATGTCTAGTTTGATGGTGAAGTTGCATGCATATTACATTCATGATTTTCAAGTACAACGCATATCAAGTTCATGTTTTTAAATTAGGATGCATGTCTAGACTCATTATTTTTCAAGTAAATTGCATGTCATGTTCATGGTTTTCAAGTAAAATGCATAAGTTCACAGTTTTCAAATTCATGATTTTTCAAGTGCATTGAATGTTCAAGTTTTAAAGTAAAAATTTTATGTTGCTTAGATTGCGGACTTTATTTATGTTCAAGTTCAAGTTCATGTTAAAATTCAAGTTCATGATGATTATGTCAAGATATGCGCAATTTATTGCAAAAATGTGATACATATGTTTCAAAAAAAAAATAGTTACATGATGCATGATTTACAAAAATTATATAATTATATATTTATGCAAATATTAAGTTAATTGTGGCCTTAGGAACTTAAAATGGTTAAGAATAATGATATATATCTTGTGGTTAACCTACGGTGATGTTGAAGACTTGATATAGAACTAAGTTGTTGAACTTATGGTGTTGCGTTGGATTTTGGATTTCGTATCTACTAAGTATATTGCTCAAGTAAGTTATGAACATGTGACGTAGTAAGTTACTCTTTGGAGGTTAGTATATACTCAAGTGAAGGAAGTGAGACCAATCGCCTATGTAAGAACATAGTAGCAAACTATGGCACTGTTATCATGATAGAACTACATATTAAAATGAAGTGCTTCGGTGTCATAATAGAATTTGACTGTTCATTGAATGATCGTAATAGTATCTTACCAAGAGATAATGGTAATGATATTGAAGGAGGTGCATCAATTACAGAGAGTTGAATCAGCGCACAATTAAGAACAAGTATCCACTACCCCAAAATTGACAATATTTGTGATCAATAAAAAGGGGCAAGTGTGTTCTCGTAGATTGACTTAAGGTCGGGATATCACCAAGAGTGAGTTGATATCTCAAAGTCAAGTTTCTGAACTATGTGATCATGTTCATTGATGAAATATTTTTCTACTCGTAGACGAGGCTTAACTCAAGGAACATTTGAGATTTTCCTTGGAGGCATTGAGCATAGAGAAGTCTGCAAAATTCTCGAGATGTGAGTTTTAGCTAAATCATGAGTTATTTCTAGAGCGAGTTGTCATGTCTCCTAGAATAAAAGTTGACTCTTCTAAGATTGAAGAGGTCAATCAATTGATCACTCAAGAATGTGAAAGAGATACGTGACTTCTTGATTTTTTTTTATTGCTATCAAAGATTCATTGAAGGTGTTTCAAAGATAGCACAACCGATGACATAGTTGAAGAAGAAAGTTTTTCAGCAACTCGAGAGGAATTTGACCACAACTCCAATTCTGACCATTTCAAACTGTACAGAAAGTTTCATGGTCTATAGTGATGCCCCTATCCAAATATTGGGTTGTTTGTGGATGCAACATATGCTTCCCGACAACTGAAAACACACGAAGTTAATTACCCTACACACCATAGCCAACTGATGTAATCCATGCATTGAAGATTTTGAGACATTACTGGTATCATAAGAGATGAAGTATATTTTCGCGCAGAAGGAGTTGAACATGCGTCAGAGAAGATAACCAGAGACTTTTAAAGATTGCGACTGTTCAATTCATTATCACCCTAGAAAGGCTAATGTCGTGGCAGATGCTTTAAGCCGAAAAGCCACATGGCACGTAGCAAGTTTGCTGACAAATCAAGATCAACTTAAGGAAAAGTTTGAGAAATGGAGAATCAAAGTGATTTCTCACTCGAAGAGTACAAGAGCGACATTATGTACTTTGATGATTCCTCATACTTTGTTGGAAAGCAGTAAAGAAGCTCAAGAGAATGATGGTTCCCTGTTAAAGATAAGGATTCATGTTCGTGAAGAAAACGTTGAGGGTCTTTCTAAAACAAAAAAAAAAAAAAAATGGAGTCCTAGTTTTAAGGACGTGTGTATCAAAAACGAGATCTTGAGGAATTAAATCGTAGAAGAAGCACATTGTACGCCTTATACTTCCCATCCGAGAGGAACAAGGATGTATCACGGCTTGGGAGAGTCATTATGGTGGAGAAGTATGAAAAGAGACTTCGAGTTATTCATATAGAAATGTTTGGTGTGTCAGCAAGTTAAGGTTTAACACCAGCGACCTTCGAGTTTAATTCGACCATTGAAAGTACCCGAGTGGAAAATTGAGCACGTGGCCTTTGACTTTGTGGTGAGTTTACCGCAATCATCAAGAGGAAATAATTCAATTTTGATAATGGTTCATCGATTAACAAAATTTGCACATTTTCTACCGGTGAAGATGACTTTCAGTATAGACCAGCTCGCACAGTGATACATTCGCTAGAGAATGAGGTCTCACGATACTCTAATATGAATTGTGTAATATAGAGATCCTAAATTATTTTCAATACTTGGGAGAATTTTGTACGATACAATGAGAACGAAGCTGAAGTTTAGCACCGCGTGTTATCTTTGGACAGAAGGCCAATCTGAAAGAACAAGACGAACGAGGAGAATTATTAGAACATGTGTTCTAGACCATGAGGAGTTACGAATGCATAAAGAGTCATCATATTATGAGATGTGTGAAATGATTTTGGATCATGTTCAAGAACAACGACACGTACTTAACATATGTTAAGTGGATACGCTATCGAGGGGAAACTGCACTTGATGGCACGAGCAAGAAATGAAGTCACTTAAATGGAATCCTTTCAAGAGGTAAATAACGAATTTCGAGGACGAAATTTTTATAAGTAGGGTAGGTTGTAATAACCGCAAAATTTAAATAAATAAATTAAGTAGTTTGGGGCCCAATTAATTAACCATATGAAATAATTATACTATGCATGAGTTCGAATTATTTGAAGTTCATATTAATTTACATGTTGAGTCACATTTTGCATTTTGATTCACGATTTATTTCATATCATTTCATGTAGTATTTAAGTCATGTAGAGATCCTTAAATTTTAATAATTATATTATTAACATTATTATGATTATTATTATTAGTAATGATAATGCTATTATTATGATTAATATTATTTTAAAAATATGAATATAATTACAATAAGTAGAAGAAGCCCATTAGCTTAGTCGTTGAAATCCATAATACTCTATTTCTTAACCCTAACATACTGTATATATATAGGACTAGTATTAATTCCGCCCACTTCCTCCTAATTCCTCTCGTCCGGTACAATTAGAGTTTCATAAATTCTAGTCTCGCTCTCCTCTAACGAGATCTTCCGTCGATGGAGACGTAGTTTCGAGAAGCAGTCGTTGCCTCACCGATGGAGCTCCCTCGCCTCTCCCTTGCATCCGCTGTTCGGCCTCAAAGACCTTGTCCGCCGGAGAAGACGTCTTATCAACGTCGTGACGGAGAAGAAGGCATAGCATCAAATCGAAGGCCACCAACGAGATCGAATCATGTCATAGGAACGCACCGCTGAACCTCTACCCACATCGCCTTAGTCGTTCTGTTGCTTACACGGTGCCGGTACCGCCTCCAATTAGAAGAAGATCGATGCCTCCTCCGATCCCATCCATCGCCAAGCCTCCTCCTGCTACCTCCGACAAGGACCAGAAGTTTCGCCTCTTCGCCGGGATTCGCCTACTACCGAATTTCATTGCCATGCCCTATGTCGAGATCGCACCGACGCTAAAAGGTCTTTGACCCCGTCCTCAATTAATTGCGCTGCTGCCCATGCGTCGACCTTAGTGTCGCTGTACTCCCGCTGCCTTCCGAAACAACTACAGAGACCACTCGCTTCTGATGCTTCCCCGCCATTGTTTGTCCCACCTGTTGTCGCCGCTGCTAGTTCTCTCACATTCGATCGAAAGGAAGTGGATGAAATTGGAATTAGGGATCGGCAACTCCCATTTAATCCATCCAACCAAATTGTTTCTTGGACCGGGCAGAGTGAAATTGTTTGTTCGGCCCATTATTCCCAAGGCCATCAGAATGTCTTCATTCTTCAACCCACTACATTGTTTACCTTAGCCAACTATTTTAACACGGAAGGTCAGCCCACTATTTTAGTCCAACTACTTTTATTTAAATAATTATAAATATTAGTTTATGTATATACATTATGCGTATTAATATGATATTAATATTACAAATAGGATGTATGGATTACAAGGATTAGGATTGCACGAGCATACATTCACGCATCGTTATTGTCAAGTCAAGTTCTGCATTTTCAAGGTAGGGGTATTTCTAAAACCTTTTCAAATACAGTTCATATCAGTGTATGGCACGCAGGTAATTGTTTGATATCGAGGACTTTATATTCTATTCATGTTATGTGCACATATTAGTCGCGCGACGAAACTCATGGCCGTGTTCACGTAGACGTGTGACGTGTTCACGGTAATAAATCAAGCAAGCAAGTGATAGGAACGTTTAATCGTTCGGAAATTCATGTCTTTGGGTATATCCCACTATCTAACAAGTTCAAGTTAGTTTATAAAGTTGAGAGTTATTCCGGTTATTTTCGTATTGTACAATGTATGAACTGGTATCCCTACTGAGTTGTTGATAACTCACCCCTTTAAAACCCCATCCTTTCAGGTTAAGCGAAATCGGAGCGAGACGGGGATGTGGCAGGCGATAGTAGTAGCAGCGTTTATTTCAATGACATTATTTTCTTTTATGCTTTCCGCTTTTGAAACTTCATACCTAAGTATTTTTATTTAAATTTGACTATTGAGGGTTATTATTTTTAGTTAAAGATTTTATTATGAAAAGTCGTTTTGACATTTTGTTATTTTAAATACTAAAATTTATTTTGAAAAGTAAGAAAATCCTCTTTAGTTTATGTTATGAAAAATGGGATGTTACATTAATATTGATAAGGATTAATAGATTTGGGCTGGACTCAATTTAATCTTCAATATTAGAAGCCCAATATTCCACCTCCTTTTGATCCCCTACGTAGCCTATAAAAGCACTACATTGTTGGAATTTGACATCCCGGGCCATTAAAAATAAGCGGAAACCAATAACCCGATCAAACCCTTCGCCGGAGATCACATGAACACGACAACCATGCCGGGATACGGCCGAAGCGCACAGCGAGGCCGAAGGCCGCGCACGCCCCAGCCGCACCCCCACGGGTGCGCGCTCGCGATCGAGGGATCGATCGCACGCCGGCGATCGATCGGGGTGGGGCTGCCCAGCAGCCCCCGCGGCGAGTAAGGCGACTCGCCGCCGCCTGGAGGCCCCCGCCTTCACGGCGGGGTCGGGCACGGCACCAGCCCGTGCCCAGCGATCGATCCTCGTGATCGATCGCACACCCTCGGCCCAGCCGAGGGTTCGCCCCCCTTCGCCCCGCCGAAACCCTAGCGGGCGCACGCCGTGGTCTGGTGGCTTCTCCACCACCACGCGTTCGTCCGTCTATTCCGGGCTTCGATCTTCGGATCTTCGCCCTACGGTATTCTCGATAATTCAAATCAAAATAATATCGAGGGAGTTTAGATATTATACCTTCGATTCGTTGTTCGGATAAACGAAATCAAACACCTTTGAATCTTCCCACGTATTCCTTGCACTTCGTTCGAACGTCGGGTGGGCGACGATCTATCGAATTCCTTATGGATCTCCTTCAACTCTCTAGAACATTCAAATATTGATATTCTTGTCTTGTTCTTTATGAAGGCCATGTAGTGCTTTTATAGGCTACG
This sequence comes from Euphrasia confusa, assembly GCA_954870475.1. Taxonomy (NCBI): domain Eukaryota; kingdom Viridiplantae; phylum Streptophyta; class Magnoliopsida; order Lamiales; family Orobanchaceae; genus Euphrasia; species Euphrasia confusa. Next base: position 15,678,189 of record OX940957.1, on the reverse strand, counting down.
TAGGGGATCAAAAGGAGGTGGAATATTGGGCTTCTAATATTGAAGATTAAATTGAGCCCAATGCTCAAGTCCATTAATCCTTATCAATATTAATTAATTTATTTTCCACTATATAAATTAATTGCACTCCCAATATTAAACCATATTATATCGAATAATATTTCTCCGGTTAGTATTATTTATTCCGTGTATTTAAGATTTAAATATCCATGAATAAAATTTATTTATTGCTTAATAAATTTATTCATCTCTTATATCCGAGAATAGTACCACTCAACCTTATTTATTATGCAGGAACAAATCCACTCGCGAGATTTACATAATAAATCCTTAAGAGCTCATCTCGGGGATATTATCAACCCTTCCGGGATACACTGTCCCTTCAAGAATTCACGGCATGCCATATATAAAATATAGTGACCCAACTTAACCGGTAATTAACCCAATAATTAAATCGGTTAATTCCTTTGGAAAATCAAAGTCACTTATATTAAATATACACACCCGCAATTGCTTCAGGGATTAAGAATAAAATACTCCGAGACTTAAATCAATTATCACAGAGCAATCCTAATTGATAAGTCTCAAGCGATCCGCTCAATACACCAAGTGTACAAGTGTGATAAAATAATTAAGATAAATTATTTTCTCTTTCACACAACGACTATACCGATGGATTGGTCCGTGTCCATCTAGGTCGTGAGCATCTGTTCGATTAAATACGAGTAACCGATAGTATGATCTTCTGTGTTCCCATGCACACCATACTAACTACAACGTATGAAATCCAGGACTATAATTTGCATTTATTTAATTAATAATAATTAACAGCAAATGAATGTTTACTATAAATAGGTAATTGAAAGTGTACATAGAGTTCAGAATACTCAAATCTAGACATTAAGTATACTACTCCATCAATCTCCCACTTATACTAAGGTTGTCCTCCGAAGCTATCTTGGTGACTACTGCATCGCCCCTCTTGATGATGTCTCGAATCAGGTGGTACTTGCGCTCTATGTGTTTCGTAGCACTATGTGACCGTGGTTCCTTACTGTTTGCCACTGCACCGCTATTGTCACAATAAATTGTCATAGCCTTGGGCAAACTCGGAATCACATCTAAGTCCTGGAGGAAATTAAGGAAACAAACTGACTCTTTCGCTGCCTCTGAGGCTGCAACATATTCAGCTTCTATGGTAGAGTCTGAAATGCACTTTTGCTTAACACTCTTCCATGATACGGCTCCACCTCCCAAAGTGTACACATAGCCTGATGTCGACTTTCGCCGGTCCTTATCAGCTTGGAAATCCGAATCTGTGTAACCCAAAGGAATCAGATTGTCTGCTCCGTATCTCAGAACATAATCCTTAGTATTTTGCAAATACTTGAAAATGCTCTTTACGGCAGTCCAATGAGCCTTTCCAGGATTACTCTGATATCTTGCCACTATGCCAACCGCATAACAGATATCAGGCCTCGTACATAACATTGCATACATTAAGCTTCCCACAGCCGAAGCGTAGGGAACCGCTTTCATTTCATCTTTCTCCTTCTGTGTCTGAGGACACATCTCCTTAGAAAGATAGTTCCTTTACTGAAGGGCAGATCACCCTTCTTGGAATCTTGCATGTTAAAACGAGCTAGAATCGTATTTATGTAAGATTGCTGGGAAAGGTACAATGTTCTATTCCGGCGATCCCTTATAACTTTGATCCCTAGAACATGTCCAACTTCTCCCAAATCTTTCATATCGAATTGTCTAGACAACCATCCCTTTATGTCTGATAACATCTTTACACTGTTGCCAATGAGAAGTATGTCGTCTACATAAAGCACGAGGAACACCACCTTCTTTCCATCACGTTTCCAATACACACACGATTCGTCCATGCTTTGAATGAATCCAAAAGATTGGACTACTTCATCAAACCGCAGGTTCCACGATCTCGAGGCTTGTTTCAATCCATAAATGGATCGATTAAGCTTGCACACTAGATGATCTCGCCCCTTAGCAATGAATCCTTCTGGCTGTTTCATATAAATCGTCTCGTCAAGACTTCCATTTAGGAAAGCTGTCTTGACATCCATTTGCCACACCTCATAATCCATATGGGCTGCTATGGATAGGAGAATCCGGATCGACTTTATCTTGGCTACCGGCGAGAAGGTCTCCTCATAATCGATTCCCTATTTCTGAGTATATCCTTTCGCAACAAGTCGAGCTTTAAAGGTTTCAACCTTTCCGTCAGATCCTCTCTTTCTCTTGTAGACCCATTTACACCCAATTGGCTTTACGCCGTTTGGTGGTTCTACAAGATCCCAGACTTTATTAGAATCCATATATTCTATTTCGGATTTCATCGCTTTCTTCCAAGAAGGCGCATCTATATCTTGTACCGCCTCATCATAGGTCCAGGGATCGATTTCATGAACTCCAGGTCCATAGTCCGAAGACTCACCCAGTCCAATCCATCTATCTGGTTGTTTAACAACCCTCCCACTACGACGGCGTTCCGGTGTATTAACAGTGACAGTATTAGGTGCAGGTTCTAGTGGTGTATCTACACTCGGTTCGGCTGTATCTAAGTCTTCCTTGTCTCCTTTCAACTCATCGAGTATTATGTCACTTTTGGGCTTGTGGTCCATGATATAGTCTTCCTCTAAGAACCGAGCGTTAGTACTTATAACGATCTTCTGGTCCTTAGGACTATAGAACATGCCACCTTTAGTTCCTTTCGGGTATCCTACAAACAGCCGTAATTCTGATCTAGGTTCTAACTTATCGGAATGTGTCTTAAGTTAGGCTTGCGCCCACTCCACAATTCCATGGGTGTTGTTGGTACCGTTTTGGTTGGAACCCTATTCAAGATATACGCCGCCGTTTCCAAGGCATGTCCCCAGAACATAATAGGTAAGTCCGAGTAACTCATCATTGATCGCACCATTTCTATAAGAGTCCTATTCCTTCTTTCTGACACACCATTCTGCTGGGGAGTATATGGTGAAGTCAGTTGGGATTCAATCCCATTCTCTGCCAAGTATGCCTTGAATTCTCCAGACAGGTACTCGCCTCCGCGATCAGATCGTAGGCACTTTATGGACTTACCACGAAGGTTCTCCACAAGAGCCTTGAATTCTTTGAACTTGCCAAAAGATTCGCTCTTGCGGGTCATCAGGTATCCATATCCATATCTTGAGTAATCATCAGTGAAAGTGATGAAGTACTCGTACCCTCCCCTTGCCTGAGTAGACATAGGTCTGCATACATCAGAGTGAATCAAATCCAATACTTGTTCAGCTCTTCGTCCTTTACCAGAAAAAGGACGCTTGGTCATTTTACCCTCTAAACAGGATTCGCAGGTTGGAAGGTCCTCTCCTTCAACATCGCTGATTAGACCATCAGCTTTCAACCTTTGAAGCCTATTCGAGTTTATATGACCTAGCCTCAGATGTCACAAGTATAATTGATTCATCTTAGAAGGTTCCTTTCTCTTATTGGTGTTCGTAGATGTGTTATTACTCTCGGTTAGTTGCATCGTGTTAGACTCAGGGTTTAGCACATACTAATTATCTACTAATGTACCAGAACAGATAATCTCACTATTTCTTCTTATGATCACCGAGTGGTCAAAAGAAACAGAATATCCATTCATAATAAGTTTAGAAACCGAAATTAAATTCTTTCTAAAGTTGGGTACATAAAGACAATTATGTAAAACTAAATCCTTATCACTACTAAAGCATAAGTGAACGTCTCCCACTGCAACAGCCGCCACCCTCGCGGCATTGCCCATGTAGACCACGATCTCTCCCTCTCTAAGTCTCCGGGTTTCCTGGAACCCCTGCAATGAATTGCAGACATGATCAGTGGCCCCCGTATCTACACACCAGGTGCTGGTAGATAACACCACTGATAATGTTTCAGTGACTAAGGAAAATTTCGTACTTTTGATGAGAGGACAATCAGACCTCCAGTGCCCAGACTGCTTGCATCGATAGCACTTGCCTCGTGGCTTGCTCTTCCCATTCCGTGGTTTGGAACCACTGGGCTTCTTTGCTTGCACTTCCATCTTGGCCACAAGAGCTTGTGATTTTCTGACCATACTTATAAGTTCCGCTCTTTTGAAATCGTTTTTAAATGATTCCTCAAGAGGACTGAATTTATAGAGTATGTCAATCACTTCTTGTCCGGATTCCACACTATGTTTCAACATCATTCTGAGGTCATTCCAAATGTCCTCATGAGTTGGGACAACAACAGTGGATATAGAAGGCTCAACAGTCTGGACAATGTCCAGATTTCGTTCCCAACCATTACTATATGGAACCAGTGAGTTTTCATCTTTAAGTATATCACAAAGTGGGGTCACAGTCATTCTTAACCTATAAGCACATAAAACAAACAAACAATTTAATATCCGATATTATCTCCCTTAAATAATATCATTAAATCACTAATCGCCTCTAAAATCCCATCAGGTAAGGCAAGCCACGTGGTGTGGACGTTTACCCACCCAAATGACTTAGCAATTAGATTTTCTTTGGTCATACATCACTTATAGCGGAACCTCGTGGGGAGGAATACTATAAGGCGTATCTAAGTGTAAACCATTACTCAGCACCAAAATAAATCGCTTGGAATTGCTACATTACCGCAAGCCACGTGGTGTGGACGTTTACGATAACTTCACAACTCTTCACAATTTCTTACAACTGTCTACATCAATTAATCCAAAATCCGTCAACATAGCAAGCGACGTGGTGTGGACGTTTACTACACCAAGAGACTTTTATAATTGACTCCCAATTACTTGATCCATTCAATCTTGTAAATCAAGACGTGGAGAATCATAAGTGAAACTCGAAGTTTCTAACCAGTGATTCACCATGCGAACAACCCTATCTCTCATAAATGAGGGAGCCGAGCAGACAATCGATCCATCTATCAAAGAATGGTACGAAGGTCTCTAATTTGTGTCCTCTACATGACCAAGTGGCTCAGGCTCCATTCCACTCCCCGGGGTGAGAATGAGTCGACTTGAAATCAGCTTTGGAAAGACAAATTAGGCATTGTTTGATAAACTTAATCAATGTTTCTCGTAAGATGAATTACAAGAACTCTCCTTCAATAACTTATCTATATAAACTTCAAAAGTTTATAAAAGTCACCAAGAGAGCAGCAATGGAGACCATGGGTATGTTTCCATACCCTCTCCCACTTAGCTTTTTACAATAAAGGGATACGCTATCTAGTGCATAAAATAAACACATATAGCATGCATTTAAGTAATAAAGCACATAGTATCACATAGTCAAAATAATACTAGAATATTATTTTCCGACTATTATGGCTTTACTCCATCTCCGTACGCATCTTCTAGTCTTTAGTCTTCGTTCTTGAATGCTCCATGTGACGAGAATATTAATTTTCAATATTTAAATCTATTTATTTTTAATAAATCCAAAAGATACTTAATTAATAATAATTAAGTCAATTGAATAAATCAAAAATAAAATTAAATATTATTAATATTTTTTATTTATTTTATTTTCCTTTTCTACTTCATTAAATCTCTAGAATAATCTATCCAAGACCCACTTGGAATATTCTAGAAGACTTCTATAATGAAATAAGGAAATAAAATAATTTGGGACTCTTCTACATTCCAAGATTAATTAATTTCCATTACTATGAAAATTCCCATAAAATAGGAATAATCAATTAGGAAATAAATCAATCCTAAATTAACTTTTATTCCTTTCCAATTCTATTAAATCTCTAGGATCCTATTCCAAGTAGAACTCGGAATACTCTAGAAGACTTCCATAATAGAATAAGGAAATAAAATTAATTCCAATTAATTCTTTTCCTAATCCATGAGAATTCCCAAAAAAAAGAAAACTCAAATAGGAAAAACGAATTAATTAGGAAAGTAGAATCACCGGACCGGGATAGCGCGGGGTGGGGATCCCCGCGCCACCATCGACCTTCGCCTAGGTGCCGCCGCCGCCCAGCCCACGCGCCACCTCCCTTGGTGGCTGGCGTGGCCGAAACTCCCGCGGGCAGCCCCTCTTCCGGCTAGGGTCGATCGATCCTCATGGATCGACCATGGGGATGGTCGATCCTTGTCCCGTTCACCCTCTCGATCATCTCCTTCGTCACATGTCTTCTCCGGCGGTCGTCTCGGCATCGATCCAACGCAAAATAAATTACAATTTAATTATACACTATCCGGTATCGATTCTATACATGAAATCGACCCTATACAATTTCCGGAAAAAGATAGAACAATAATAATAAATCCTAAATTCGGTCAACCCCCGAATTTTTACTATTACAAGCATTCACCACCAAAAACGAATCTCGACATGTCCGAGAGTTTAATAAAACCAAAAATCATGACAAAATAAATTAAACGAATAATCATCAAGCCATAATAGTCGGAACCCTGCAAGGTAGAACAATTTTATCGAAAATACCGCGAACGTAAACCACGCTCTGATACCAATTGTTGGAATTTGACATCCCGGGCCATTAATAAGCGGAAACCAATAACCCGATCAAACCCTTCGCCGGAGATCACATGAACACGACAACCATGCCGGGATACGGCCGAAGCGCACAGCGAGGCCCGAAGGCCGCGCACGCCCCAGCCGCACCCCCACGGGTGCTCGCTCGCGATCGAGGGATCGATCGCACGCCGGCGATCGATCGGGGTGGGGCTGCCCAGCAGCCCCCGCGGCGAGTCCGGCGACTCGCCGCCGCCTGGAGGCCCCCGCCTTCACGGCGGGGTCGGGCACGGCACCAGCCCGTGCCCAGCGATCGATCCTCGTGATCGATCGCACACCCTCGGCCCAGCCGAGGGTTCGCCCCCCTTCGCCCCGCCGAAACCCTAGCGGGCGCACGCCGTGGTCCGGTGGCTTCGCCACCACCACGCTTTCGTCCGTCTATTCCGGGCTTCGATCTTCGGATCTTCGTCCTACGGTATTCTCGATAATTCAAATCAAAATAATATCGAGGGAGTTTAGATATTATACCTTCGATTCGTTGTTCGGAGAAACGAAATCAAACACCTTTGAATCTTCCCACGTATTCCTTGCACTTCGTTCGAACGTCGGGTGGGCGACGATCTATCGAACTCCTTATGGATCTCCTTCAACTCTCTAGAACTATCAAATAATGATATTCTTGTCTTGTTCTTTATGAAGGCCATGTAGTGCTTTTATAGGCTACGTAGGGGATCAAAAGGAGGTGGAATATTGGGCTTCTAATATTGAAGATTAAATTGAGCCCAATGCTCAAGTCCATTAATCCTTATCAATATTAATTAATTTATTTTCCACTATATAAATTAATTGCACTCCCAATATTAAACCATATTATATCGAATAATATTTCTCCGGTTAGTATTATTTATTCCGTGTATTTAAGATTTAAATATCCATGAATAAAATTTATTTATTGCTTAATAAATTTATTCATCTCTTATATCCGAGAATAGTACCACTCAACCTTATTTATTATACGGGAACAAATCCACTCGCGAGGTTTACATAATAAATCCTTATGAGCTCATCTCGGGGATATTATCAACCCTTCCGGGATACACTGTCCCTTCAAGAATTCACGGCATGCCATATATAAAATATAGTGACCCAACTTAACCGGTAATTAACCCAATAATTAAATTGGTTAATTCCTTTGGAAAATCAAAGTCACTTATATTAAATATACACACCCGCAATTGTTTCAGGGATTAAGAATAAAATACTCCGAGACTTAAATCAATTATCACAGAGCAATCCTAATTGATAAGTCTCAAGCGATCCGCTCAATACACCAAGTGTACAAGTGTGATAAAATAATTAAGATAAATTATTTTCTCTTTCACACAACGACTATACCGATGGATTGGTCCGTGTCCATCTAGGTCGTGAGCATCTGTTCGATTAAATACGAGTAACCGATAGTATGATCTTCTGTGTGCCCATGCACACCATACTAACTACAACGTATGAAATCCAGGACTATAATTTGCATTTATTTAATTAATAATAATTAACAGCAAATGAATGTTTATTATAAATAGGTAAATGAAAGTGTACATAGAGTTCAGAATACTCAAATCTAGACATTAAGTATACTACTCCATCATACATGGTCTTCACAATTCATAACTAACCTACGCCAATCATAAAGTCTTGAAGAGTGAAGGAGATCCATAGGAGTTCGATAGATCGTCGCCCATACGACGTTCGGACGAGGTGCAAGGAATACGTAGGAAGATCGCAAGGTCATCAACGTTTGATTTCGTTTCTCCGTACAACGAATCGAGGTACATAATCATAAACCCCCTCTATGATTACATGTTCGTTTAATTGTGATGTATACATGAACAAGACGATCCAGGAAAACGACGAACCTCGGGGACGGGGATTCGAGATCCCCGGCGAGGATCGAGGGGGCGGTCGAACCCTAGGGTTCGGACCGCCGCAACGCGCGGCGAAGGGGCATACGTGTTGGAGTTGTGTACTTAATGTCTAGATTTAAGTAAAGGAAACTCACGATCCATTGCCAATAATCTATTTAATTAAATAAACAATTATTTGCATTTAATTATTTATAATTAAATATATGCAAATTATAGTCCTGGATTTTATACGTTGTAGTTAGTATGGTGTGTCGGGCCCCACACAGAAGATCATACTATCGGTTACTCGTATTTAATCAAACAGTAGCTCACGACCTAGATGGACACGGACCAATCCATCGGTATAGTCGTTGTGTGAGAGAGAAAATAATTTGTCTTAATTATTTTATCACACTTGTACACTTGGTGTATTGAGCGGATCGTTGAGATTCATCGATTAGGATTGCCGGCGATAATCGATTCGAGTCTCAGTGTATTTTATTCTTAATCCCCGAAACTATTGCGGGTGTGTATATTTAATATAAGTGACTTTGATTTACCAAAGGAATTAACCGATTTAATTATTGGGTTAATTACCGGTTAAGTTGGGTCACTATATTTTATATATGGCATGCCGTGAATACTTGACGGGAAAGTGTATCCCGGAAGGGTTGATAATATCCCCGAGATGAGTTCATAAGGAATTATTATGTAAACCCTGCAGGTGGATTTAATCCGCATAATAATTAAGGTTGAATGGTACTAGTCTCGGATATAAGAGATGAATAAATTAATTAGCAATAAATTAATTTTATTCATGGATATTTATATCTTAAATACACGGAATAAATAATACTACCGGAGAAATATTATTTGATATAATATGGTTTAATATTGGGAGTGCAATTAATTTTATATAGTGGAAAATAGAATTAATTAATAATAGTAAGGATTAATAGATTTGGGCTTGGGCTCAATTTAATCACTATTATTGGAAGCCCAATATTCCACCTCCTTAAGATCCCCTACGTAGCCTATAAAAGCACTACATGGTCTTCTCTATTCTCATGAATCTCATAACTTGAAGATCACAATTCTAGAGAGAGAAAGTAGAGAGGAGGATCCATGGAGTTCGGTAGATCGTCGCCCACACGACGTCCGGGCTAGTGCAAGGAATACGTGGGAAGATCTCAAGGTCATCAAATTGAGTTCTACGTTTCTCCGAACAACGAGAACGAGGTAAATCGTAAAACCCTCTTTATGATTTTATCGTTTTAATTATCGTGAAAATATCATGAACAAGATCCAAGGGACGTACGAACCCGGGGACGAGGATCGACCTCGCGGTGGTGATCGAGGATCACCGGACCGCGGGAGGTCGAGAGATCCTCGCCGGGATCGAGAGGACGAACCCTCGGCTGGACGCCGAGGGTGGCGGTCGAGCCCTAGGGCTTCGACCGCCGGCGACGCAAGAAGGACCCCGGCTGGACGCCGGGGATGCGATCGAGCGCGTGCTCGATCGCGTGGGCAGCGGGCTGGTGCCGCTGCTGCTCGCACGGCGAGCAGCCCCTCCTCCGCGTTCGGGCAGCGCTACGGGGCTGTTGCGATCAGCCCCACGAGCCCATGCGGGACTCGCTACGACGCGGGGCGTCAGCGGGATGCTTCGAGCATCCCCGTGGCTGGTCGCGTGGGTTCTCGGCGTGCCCAGCGGGCTGCCAAGGGCAGCCCTGATGGAGTTATATTCTAAATGTCTAGTTTAGTGACAATATGGAACTCCTTATCTGTGTTTTTCATTATCTATTAATCAAACTGTCGGCATTTTTGTCTACCTTGTACTTGAATGCAATAGTTCTAGATATATACGTTGTAGACAGTATGGCGTGAGGAGACACGCGGAAGATCATACTGTCGGTTACTCGTATATTATCGAACAGAAGCTCACGACTTAGATGGACAGGGACAATCCATCGGTACGTCGTAGGTGCGTATGTCCAATTTTCGGTTCTTTAACTTGCCAATGAGTGAGACTATTTTTTTAATCGAGATACTCGTTAAATTGGGAATCAGAATTGTACACACGGCATGCTATAGATTATAGACAGGAAACCGTGTCCCGTTTATTGGGTTGATTACGTCCCCGAGATGAGCTCATAAAGTTTATCATGTAAACCCTGCAGGTGGATTTGTTCCACATGATAATAAGGATGAGTGGTACTAGTCTCGGATAATAAGAAACGAATTAATTTAATTATTAGTAATTAAATAAATTCGTGGACGTTCGATATCTTAAACACGGGGAAAGTCGTATATGTAATTTCGGCGGAATTATTATTGTTGAAATAATATTAAAATTAATTTCGGGAATTCAATTATTATTTTATAGTGGAGTTAATAATAATTAAAATTGAAATCGATTAATTAAGGAATTGCTTTTACGTATTCCAAGTTAATTAATATTTCAATTTAGCCCTTAATTAATTTATCCTAAGGTCCCTAACGTAACTCTATAAATATCCTACCTTGCCTATCCTAAACCTACATTCCGCAGCTTTTTATTTTTCTGAGAAAACATTATTGCGTTAGCGCAATTAAGTTTTTCTCTGCAAAAATAAATCAGTGTAGCGCAATTATTTTTCTCTCATCAGAGAATAGAAAATATAACGCTGGTAGAAAAAGGAGAAAGCAGAAAAGGAGACCCAATGGATCGTTGCCCACACAACGGTTGGAGTCAAAGGATCTGAGGCATACGTTAGAAGCATCTAAGGTCTCAACAATCGACCGAGAAGGTATGAGATCGATTCTCTTTTCCGCAATTTATTCGATCTCATATTTCGTTAATCATATTTTGAACGTAGATCGGATCCCGTGGCTTGGATGTGACATTCTCGGACTGCTGGGAGGTTTCTGACCTCCAGCATGGCAGTCGGATCGAGAAAATCACATCGGAACAGCCAGAACGGGCGAATCCCGCCGCTGTTCGCGACGGGTGTCGGACGACAGGTTCTACTGTCGGCCGACAGGCTTGTCGGACGACACCTTCTGGTGTCGGACGACATTGGACGGTCTTGTCGGACGACACCTTCTGGTGTCGGACGACAGAGAGGCCAGAAGCCTCTCGTTTTTGCGCGGTCGTGCCTCGGGTGCGATGGCTGGGTGCATTTCGGGTCAGGGGCTTCGTCGTGAACACCTTGGGCATACTGGATGTCGACTGGGCTTGTCCGGATGTTCGAGTAGTCGAACGGACATGTCTCGGGTAGTCGATTTCCAACAATTGGTATCAGAGCCGGTTTATACGTTCTTTATATTGTTTGCGAGAATTGTTTTGCAGGATCACCCGATTATTATGGCCAATTTATTTTTGGTATTTTGTGCTATATGTGTGTGTGGTTTTGATTAAACTCTCGGGATTGTCGAGATCTTTTTTTTTTGGAAAGTTGCTTGTTTGTAATAGATAAAAACGACGGGTTGAGTCGTTAGGTTTATTTTTTTTTTTTTCGTTGCATCCGGGACTTGTATAGGGTCGATCAAAATGTATAGGATCGATACCGGACTTAGTAGAATAATTTTGTAATTAATTTCTGCTATTGGATCGAGACGAGATCGAAGCCCGGAGGAACGAGAATCGAAGTCGAGACGAGCAACGAGTTCGAGTTCCAAGAGACGTGCATTCAAGATTTTAAGGCCATAATAATCGGGCCACGTTAATTGCTTTCTTATGTGATTTACGTGTTTTATTATGCTTTAATTTTATGCATGCTTGTATATCCCTAAATCGTAAAATACTAAGTGGGAAAGGGATTGGAAACAATCCCGCGGTCTCCATTCTCTGTTTCGAGAGTGATGTGTATTGACTTACGAGTTGGCTTTAGTGTCATCCTCCCTATCGGATAAAGTCGATACACGGAAATCACTTTGATCGAAATTCGAATGAAATTCCAATTTTAAAAGTGAACAATTAAGTTTTTCAAAGCAATGCCTAATCTGTCTTTCAAAGACTAATTTCAACTCGACTCATTCTCACCCCGGGGAGTGGAATGGAGCCAAAGCGCTTGGTTATGTCGATGACACAGATTAGAGACATTCGAGTCATTTGATGACTAGATCGATTGTCTGGTTGGCTCCCTCACTTTGTGAGAGATAGGGCTCAATTGCATGATTGATCGCTGGTTAGAAACTTCGAGTTTCACTTACGAGATATCAAGCTTTGATTAACGAAATTGTGAAATTAAATAAATGGAATTCAATTAACAAAGTTGTTTGTTTAGTAAACGTCCACACTATCGTGGCTTACTAGACGGAAACAGAACTTTGGGTTAATTGAGGCTCGACAGTTATAGGAAATCGTAAAGGGACCGCATGTCAACGTAAACGTCCACACTAACGTGGCTTGCGGTGGGCGTGTAGTTTCCGAGCGGTTAACTTAGTACTGAGAAATGGTATACACTTAGGTACGCTTTACAGTATCCTCCCCATCGGAGTCACTGCTGTAATGATGTACGACCGAAGTAAAAGTCCAGTTATAAAATCGTTTGGACTAGTATACGTCCACATGAACGTGGCATGCTAGTCTGATGGGATTTTAGGATTGATTGGTAGATTTAATGATATTAATTAATGGAGTTAATATCGAATTAAATTTGACAGTTTGATTTGTCTCTTTTATAGATATGGCACTCAACCCGCTGTCCATTATACTAAAAGAAAACAAACTCACTGGTCCGAACTATGTTGATTGGAAACGAAACTTGGACATTGTCCTAACTGCTGAGGAGTACAAATATGTACTCCATGAGGTTTGTCCTGATGAACCTATTGACACCTCCACTCCTGAGGAAAAGGAAGCTCATCGGAAGTGGGTCAAGGCTGATCAGATGGCGCGGTGCTACATTTTGGCTTCTATGTCAAATGTGCTGCAACATCAGCATGAGGCCATGACCACTGCCTATGATATGATGCTTAACCTCAAGGAGATGTTTGGTAGTCAGGATAGGGCAGCCAGGCAAGATGCCATGAGAAAACTCATGACGGCCACTATGTCCGAAGGAACGCCCGTGAGGGATCACGTTCTTAGGATGATAGGCTATCTGAATGAGATAGAGATTATGGGAGGAGCTATCGATGGGGAAACCCAGATCGATATAGTGCTCCAGTCTCTGCCTAGGAGTTTTGAGCAGTTCCGCCTGAACTATAACATGAACAAGAGGTTATATTCGTTGGCGGAGCTCCTGACTGAACTCCAAGCGGCAGAGGGAATCTTTAAGAAATCTCAGGCACTTGTGGCTGTGAAACTTCCTGGCCCTCCGGGGACTAAGAGGAAGAAGAAACAAGGACGGAAACCCAGTGGACCCGGAAATGGTGGACCACAGAATGGAGTGAACAAGCCCAAGGGCAAGTGTTTCCGTTGCAAGCAGTCTGGACATTGGAAGTCTAATTGTCCTCTCAGACAAGGAGGTACGAACTTTTCCTTAGTCACTGAAACATGTTTAGCGGTGTTATCCACCGGTACCTGGTGTGTGGATACGGGAGCCACTGATCATGTCTGCAATTCTTTGCAGGGGTTCCAGGAAACCCGGCGGCTTAGAGAGGGAGAGATCACTATCTACATGGGCAACGCGACGAAAGTGGCGGTTGTTGCAGTGGGAGATATTTATTTATCTTTTAATAATAAAGTTTTGGTATTGAATAATTGTCTTTATGTACCGAATTTTAGAAAGAACCTTGTTTCAGTTTCTAAATTGGTTTTGAATAAATATTCTGTTTCTTTTGATAGTTCTGTTATTATCAAAAAGAATGGTGAGTATATCTGTTCTGGTACATTGATAGGCAACTTATATATACTGAATCCTGATTATTCCACGATGCAACGAGTAGAGTCAAATAATACATCTAGTACCAATAAGAGAAAGGAGCCTTCTAGGATGAATCAAAAGTACTTATGGCATCTTAGGCTAGGTCATATTAACTTGGGTAGGATTCAAAGGTTGATAACTGATGGAATACTCAGTGGTGTGAAAGATGAGGACTTTCCAACCTGCGAATCATGCCTGGAAGGAAAAATGACCAAGCGACCCTTTAGTGATAAGGGGTATAGATCCAAGGAAGTACTGGAGTTGATTCACTCTGATTTGTGCGGGCCTTTATCTGTCCAAGCGAGAGGAGGTTACGAATTTTTCGCAACCTTCACTGATGATTACTCAAGGAATGGTTTTATATACCTGTTGCGCCGCAAGAGCGAGTGCTTTGACAAGTTCAAGGAGTACAAAGATCTTGTGGAGAACCTTCATGGTAAAACCATAAAGACTCTACGATCTGATCGTGGAGGAGAGTACCTCTCGGGAGAGTTTAAGGCGTACTTATTAGAGAATGGGATTGACTCCCAGATGACTGCACCATACACGCCCCAGCAGAATGGTGTAGCAGAAAGAAGGAATAGAACTCTTATGGAAATGGTAAGATCTATGATGAGTTATTCAGAACTACCAGTTTCGTTCTGGGGATATGCCTTGGAAACAGCGGCGTATATCCTGAACTTAGTTCCTTCTAAATCAGTCCCTAAGACACCCTCGGAATTGTGGACCGGGCGAAAGCCGAACTTGAAACACATTCGGATCTGGGGTTGTCCAGCACATGTGCTGAAGCATGGGGCTGATAAGTTGGAATCTCGTTCAGATATACGGTTGTTTATAGGATATCCTAGAGGAACGAAAGGTTGTCTATTTTATAGTCCTAAGGACCAGAAGATCGTTGTTAGCACCAACGCTCGGTTCTTGGAAGAGGATTATATAATGGACCACAAGCCCAAGAGTGAGATAATACTAGACGAACTGAGAGGGGACGATCAAGGCTTAGAACCAACCGAACCGGGTGATACGCCACCACAGTCTGCACCTGTAGTTACTGAGGTTACACCGGAGCGTCGTCGTAGTGGGAGGGTTGTTCGACAACCCAATAGGTTCATGTTTATAGGAGAGTCTTCGGACTTGTTACCTGGAGAACATGAAGCCGATCCCTGGACCTACGGCGAGGCGCTTAAAGATCAAGATGCTCAGTCTTGGCAAAAAGCGATGAAATCTGAGATTGAATCAATGGATTCAAATCAGGTCTGGAATCTTGTAGCACCGCCCAAAGGTGTAAAAGCCATTGGTTGCAAGTGGGTGTACAAGAGAAAAAGAGGGTCTGACGGGAAGGTGGAAACCTTCAAGGCTAGGCTTGTTGCGAAAGGGTATTCTCAGAAAGAAGGGATCGATTATGAGGAAACCTTTTCGCCGGTAGCTATGCTAAAGTCGATCCGGATTCTTTTGTCTAAAGCAGCTCATATGGATTATGAGGTGTGTCAAATGGACGTCAAGACAGCATTCTTGAATGGGAATCTTGACGAGACCATTTACATGAGACAGCCAGAAGGTTTCATCAAGAAAGGCCAAGAGCATCTAGTGTGTAAGCTAAACCGATCCATTTATGGATTGAAGCAAGCTTCTAGATCTTGGAACATGCGGTTTGATGAGGTTATCCAGTCTTATGGATTCATTCAAAGCATGGACGAGTCGTGTGTATACCGGAGAAGTGACGGAAACAGCGTGGCGTTTCTCGTGCTTTATGTAGATGACATTCTTCTAATTGGCAAAAATGTGAAGATGTTGTCGGACATAAAGGGATGGTTGTCCAAGCAATTCGATATGAAAGACTTAGGGCAAGTTGGGCATGTTCTTGGGATCAAGGTTTTACGGGATCGCCAGAAAAGAACATTGAGCTTGTCCCAGGCTTCATATATTGATACGATTCTGGCTCGTTTCAACATGCAGAATTCCAAGAGAGGTGCTCAACCTTTCTGCCATGGAATTCATCTATCTAAAGACATGTGTCCCAAAACACAAAAGGAGATAGATTACATGAAGAAGGTTCCTTATGCTTCGGCAGTAGGAAGTCTAATGTATGCCATGTTGTGCACGAGACCTGATATCTGCTATGCCGTGGGCATGGTAGCTAGATATCAGAGTAACCCTGGACAGGGTCACTGGACTGCTGTAAAGAACATACTTAAGTACCTGCGAAGGACTAGGAATTATGTTCTGAGTTACAAAGCGTCCGAGTTGATTCCTATTGGTTACACAGACTCGGATTTCCAATCTGATAAGGATCAGCGAAAGTCTACATCAGGCTATGTGTTCACATTGGGAGGTGGAGCAGTCTCATGGAAGAGTGTTAAGCAGTAATGCATTTCGGACTCTACCATGGAAGCCGAATATGTAGCAGCCTCTGAGGCAGCTAAAGAATCGGTGTGGCTCAGGAACTTCCTTATGGACTTGGATGTGGTTCCTAAAATGCCTAGAGCTATCACAATTTATTGTGACAATAGCGGTGCAGTGGCTAATGCAAAGGAACCACGAGCCCACAATGCGAGTAAACACATAGATCGCAAGTACCACCTGATTAGAGACATCGTCAGGAGAGGCGATGCGGTTGTCACCAAGATTGCATCAGCGGATAACCTGGCTGACCCCTTTACGAAGGCACTTCCAGCGGAAGCGTTCAAGAGACACGTGAAGGGGATGGGTATCGGATGTATGGTAGAGGGCAACTAGAGATTTAGTATAAGTGGGAGATTGATGGAGTTATATTCTAAATGTCTAGTTTAGTGACAATATGGAACTCCTTATCTGTGTTTTTCATTATCTATTAATCAAACTGTCGGCATTTTTGTCTACCTTGTACTTGAATGCAATAGTTCTAGATATATACGTTGTAGACAGTATGGCGTGAGGAGACACGCGGAAGATCATACTGTCGGTTACTCGTATATTATCGAACAGAAGCTCACGACTTAGATGGACAGGGACAATCCATCGGTACGTCGTAGTGTGACTGGGTAATAGTTGGTCTTGACTATTATGTTACACTTGTACACTTGGTGTATTGAGCAGGACCACGGGAGGGCGTTCGATTTATACTAATCGACGTAATCGAACTAGACCTCAGAATTACGGATATACGAATTCTTAATCCCTATATAATTATAGGTGCGTATGTCCAATTTTCGGTTCTTTAACTTGCCAATGAGTGAGACTATTTGATTAGTCGAGATACTCGGTAAATTGGGAATCAGAATTGTACACACGGCATGCTATAGATTATAGACAGGAAACCGTGTCCCGTTTATTGGGTTGATTACGTCCCCGAGATGAGCTCATAAAGTTTATCATGTAAACCCTGCAGGTGGATTTGTTCCACATGATAATAAGGATGAGTGGTACTAGTCTCGGATAATAAGAAACGAATTAATTTAATTATTAGTAATTAAATAAATTCGTGGACGTTCGATATCTTAAACACGGGGAAAGTCGTATATGTAATTTCGGCGGAATTATTATTGTTGAAATAATATTAAAATTAATTTCGGGAATTCAATTATTATTTTATAGTGGAGTTAATAATAATTAAAATTGAAATCGATTAATTAAGGAATTGCTTTTACGTATTCCAAGTTAATTAATATTTCAATTTAGCCCTTAATTAATTTATCCTAAGGTCCCTAACGTAACTCTATAAATATCCTACCTTGCCTATCCTAAACCTACATTCCGCAGCTTTTTATTTTTCTGAGAAAACATTATTGCGTTAGCGCAATTAAGTTTTTCTCTGCAAAAATAAATCAGTGTAGCGCAATTATTTTTCTCTCATCAGAGAATAGAAAATATAACGCTGGTAGAAAAAGGAGAAAGCAGAAAAGGAGACCCAACGGATCGTTTCCCACACAACGGTTGGAGTCAAAGGATCTGAGGCATACGTTAGAAGCATCTAAGGTCTCAACAATCGACCGAGAAGGTATGAGATCGATTCTCTTTTCCGCAATTTATTCGATCTCATATTTCGTTAATCATATTTTGAACGTAGATCGGATCCCGTGGCTTGGATGTGACATTCTCGGACTGCTGGGAGGTTTCTGACCTCCAGCATGGCAGTCGGATCGAGAAAATCACATCGGAACAGCCAGAACGGGCGAATCCCGCCGCTGTTCGCGACGGGTGTCGGACGACAGGTTCTACTGTCGGCCGACAGGCTTGTCGGACGACACCTTCTGGTGTCGGACGACATTGGACGGTCTTGTCGGACGACACTTTCTGGTGTCGGACGACAGAGAGGCCAGAAGCCTCTCGTTTTTGCGCGGTCGTGCCTCGGGTGCGATGGCTGGGTGCATTTCGGGTCAGGGGCTTCGTCGTGAACACCTTGGGCATACTAGATGTCGACTGGGCTTGTCTGGATGTTCGAGTAGTCGAACGGACATGTCTCGGGTAGTCGATTTCCAACAAGCCCTAGGCGGCTGCCAAGGACAGCCGCGAACCCTTGCGAGGGCTCGACCGAACAGCCAGGGTTCGCCCGTGGTTGAGGTTTTGGTTGAGTCCGGCTTCGTGGTGGTTCGTGGCGGGATGTTCCGGCAACCGGGAGTCGATTGGAATTGTTGTTCCGCAACTTCTACAATTCCGGATATTCGATCTCCGAAGGATTTCGGTCGGAATTAATTAGATAATTAATTTTAATTAATTTATTAATTCCGGGATATCGATTTCCAACAATTGGTATCAGAGCGTTGGTTTTAGTTCATGGTATTTTTCGATAAATTGTTCTACCTTGCAGGGTTTCCGATTATTATGGCTAGATTTAATTTTGTTAATTAATGTCATAATAATGTTCTTGATTATTAAACTCTCGGTGATGTTATTTGTTCTTGTGTGGTGAATGCTTGTTCTTAATTTTTCCGGAAATTGTGAGATCGATTTCATGTAGAGAATCGATACCGGATAGCGTAGTAATAAATTTGTAATTTATTTTACGTTGGATCGATTCCGAAACGACGACCGGAAAATTGTGACAGAGGAGACGAAGAGAGGGAGGGCTCGATCGGCCATCCCCATGGCCGATCTCATGAGGCTCGATCGACCACCATGAGGAGTTCGACTCCTCTAGTTGGGTGGTCGATCATGGTGAGCGCGGGGATCCCCAACCCGCGTTCATCTCGGCCAAGATCCAACTTTCCTAAATTGATTCGGTTTTCCTATTTTGAGTATTCCTTTTTTTTTTTGGGAATTCTCATGGAAATAGGAAAAGAATTAATTGGAATTAATTTATTTCCTTATTCTATTATGGAAGTCTTCTAGAATATTCTAAGTTCTGCTTGGAATAGGATTCTAGAGATTTAATAGAATTAGAAAGGAAAATAATTAATTATTAAATTAAATTAATTTCCTATTTGATTATTCCTATTTTATGGGAATTTTCATGGACATAGAAATTAATTAATTTTGGAAAGTAGAAGAGTCCTAAATTAATTTTTCCTTATTTAATTATTTCTTTATGGAATTTTTAATGGATTCGGAAAGGAATTAATTTGGAAGGACTAGGAGTCCTAAATTATTTTATTTCCTTATTTCATTATGGAAATCATCTAGAATATTCCAAGTGGGTCTTGGATAGATTATTCTAGAGATTTAATGAAGTAGAAAGGGAAAATAAAATAGATTTATTTTATTTCCTTATTCTATTATAGATGTCTTCTAGAATATTCCAAGTGAGTCTTGGATAGATTATTCTAGAGATTTAATAGAATTAGATAGGAAAATAAAAAATAAAAAAATATATTAATAATATTTAATTTTATTTTTGATTTATTCGATTGACTTAATTTTGAATTAAGTAACTTTTGGATTTATTAAAAATAAATAGATTTAAATATTGGAATTAATATTCCCGTCACATGGAGCATTCAAGAACGAAGACTAAAGACTAGAAGATGCGTACGGAGATGCGATAAAGCCATAATAGTCGGAAAATAATATTCTAGTATTATTTTGATTATGTGATAATATTCTATGTGCTTTATTTCATGTATGCATGCTTATGTGTATTTAATTATGCATTAGATAGCGTATCCCTTTATTGTAAAAAGCTAAGTGGGAGAGGGTATGGAAACATATCCATGGTATCCATTGCTGTTCTCTTGGTGACTTTTATGGACTTTTGAAGTTCGTTTAGACAAGTCATTGGAGGAGAATTCTTGTAATTCCTTTTACGAGAAACATTGATTAAGTTTATCAAACAATGCCTAATTTGTCTTTCCAAAACTGATTTCAAGTCGACTCATTCTCACCCCGGGGAGTGGAATGGAGCCAAAGCCACTTGGTCATGTCGAGGACACAAATTAGAGGCAGTCGTACCATCTTTTGAAGGTGGATCGATTGTCTGCTCGGCTCCCTCATTCTATGAGAGATAGGGTCGTTCGCATGGTGAATCACTGGTTAGAAACTTTGAGTTTCACTTATGATTCTCCGCGTCTTGATTTACAAGATTAAATGAATCAAGTAATTGGGAGTCAATTGTAAAAGTCTTTTGGTGTAGTAAACGTCCACACTATCGTGGCTTGCTACATTGAATGGGATTTTGGAACGATTGATGTAGACAGTTATAGAAGGGAGTAAAGGAGCGTATGTTAACGTAAACGTCCACACTATCGTGGCTTGCGGTGAATATGCGTATCCCAAACAAACTTCTTAGATACTGAGTAATGGTTTACACTTAGGTACGCTTCTTAGTATTCTTCCCATCGAAGTAACGTTAATGATGATGTACGACCGAAGGAAATCTAATTTCTAAATCATTTGGATAGGTAAACGTCCACACTATCGTGGCTTGCCATATCTGATGGGATTTTAGATGTGATTAGTGGTTTAATGATATTATTTGAGGGAGATAATATCGGAGATTAAATCGATTGTTTGTTGTTATATGTGCTCATAGATTAGGATATGGCTTTGAACCCACTTTATGTGATAACTAAGGTTTTTTTAAACTCACTGGTCCCTGAATGTAATGATTGGAATAGAGATCTAGACATTACCCAAACTGTTGAAGAGTACAAGGTTGTACTCAATGAGCTTTGTCCTTCCGAGCCTATTGATATAGGCGGCTAGACAAGAGGCGATGTGGATACTCATAAAGGGCAGTCGATTCGAGGGAACGCTTAAAACACGTTTTTGAGATGATTGACCTTTTAGACGAGTTGAGACGGAAATCGCAAGCTCTTGTAGCCAATGCCAAAGGTTTCGAATCTAAGGGAAAAATCGGGGGAAAGGAAAAAGAAAGCAAAGAAACCCAGTGGTTCTAAGATTACTTGAACCACGAGATGGGACGAGAAAGCCAAGAGGCAAGAGTTCTCGAAGCAAACAGTTTGGGTACTGGAAGTCTGATTATCCTCTCAAAGAAAGTACGAAATTTTCTTTAGTCGTAAAACATAGTCAGTGGTATTATCTACCGGAACCTGGTGTGTAGATATGGAACCATTGACGGTATGTGCATTCTAAATGCAAAGGTTCCAGGAAACCTGACGACTTAGAAAAGAAAAGATCGTAGTCTATGTGGGCAATGCTGTAGAGGAGGCAGCTGTTGAAATGGAGGACATTTTATAGGATTTCATTTTGAGTTATTGCTTTTATGTACCTTTCATATTAGAAAGAACTTTGTTCTGGATTTCTAATGAATGGATATTTTATTTCTTTTAATCATTTGATGGTTATAAGAAGAAATAAAGATAGTATCTGTTCTGGTACATTAGCTAGCAATATATAAATGATGAATCCTGAGTCCACCACGATGCAACGAACCGTAGTATAAAACTCGTTTTACTAATAAGAGATTTCTTTATTAAATCAATTATACTTGTGGATTCTTATGCTAAGTCATGTTTATTCAAAAAAGAAGTTCAAAGGTCGAAAATTGATATTTGATCAATTAAGTTGAAGGAGTGGACCTTCCGACCTAAGAATCTAATTTGGAAGATAATATGACTAAGCAATCCTTTATGGATATAAGATGTAAGATCCGGACAAGTATAAGAATTTATTGACTCTGATGTATGCAGACCTATGCCTACTCAGACAATAAGGTACGAGTACTTCATATGATTACTCGAAAAATGGATTAGAATACCTGATGTGCCACAAAAGCAAGTGTTTTGACAAGTCAATGGACACTAAGCAATTGTGGAGAGCCATCAAGGTATATCCATTTGTAGCCTGCGATTTGATCGCGGAGGCAAGTATCCATTTGAGGAATGCATGGCATACTAATCAGAGATTGGGATTTGATCCCAAATGACTACACCATACACTTTTGTGTAGAAATGGTGTGTCGTAAACAAGAAATGGAACTCTTATAGAAAAAGTAAAAGCATGAGTTATACGGAACTACCTATGTTCTATGGATATGTCTGGAAACAACGGCGCATTCAAATGCGGTTGTAGAATATCCTAGAAGAACAAAAGATGTGTGTTCAATAGTACTATGAACCAGAAGGACGTTATAAGTTCTAACGCCCGGTTCTTAGAGAAAGACTATATGATGAACCACAAGCCCAAGGTGACGTAATACTTTGAAATGAGAGAGAAAGATTAAGACTTAGAACCAGCCGAACCGAGTAGCGGTACACCACTAACTGCACCTACTGTTATCACTGTTTACACACCGGAATGCCATTGTAGTGGGAGGTTGTGGGACAACCAGAGATATTCATAAGACTAGGAGAGTCTTCGGACCCTGGACCTAGTATACATGAAATCGATCCCTAGATCTACATGAAGGCCGTACTAGATCTAAATGTGCCTTCTTGGAGAGCAATAAGGATTATTGCTAAAAGGCAAGATCATTTAGAGTACAAGCTTAGTTGATCCATTTATGGATTGAAACAAAGCATTGAATTCGTGGTACTTGCAAATTGATGAGATAGTCTATTTAATGGATTCATCAAAAGCATAGACGAATCGTGTGTATGGGAAACGTGATGGAAACAAAGTGGTGTTTCTCGGAGTTTTTATGTAGATGACATTTTTTCATTGGTAACAATGTAAAGATGTTGTCAGACATAAAATGATGGTTGTCTAGAAAAATCGATATATGAGATGAAGAAGAAGTTAGAGCATGTTCTTAAGATCTAGGATCTCAAGAAGAGAACATTGTACTTCTCCTGGACATCTTACATATATTTGATTATGGTTCGTTTTAACATGCAAGATTCCGAGAAAGGTTCGTTACCTTTCAGAGACGGAATGCATCTATCTAAGGATATGTGTTTTGGAACACAAAAGGAGATAGAAGCAATGAAAGCAGTTTCCTACACTTTGAGTGTGGAAAGCTTAATAAATGCATTGTTGAAAACAAGAACCTGATATCGGCTATGCGGTTAGCATAGTGGGAGGATATCAAGGTAATCCTGGAAAGGAATATTCGACTGCTGTAAAAGTACTTTCGAAGTACTGTTCTAGACTACGAAGCAGACAAACATTTCCTTTGGATTACATTCTCTTAGATTTCTAATCGAATGAGGATCAGTGTAAGTCGATATCAGGCTATGTGTTTCACTATTGAAGGAGAAGGAGTTTTAACATGGAAGAGTGATAAGCACGATGCTTTTCGGACTCTGCCATGGGTAACCAAATAGCGGCCTCAGAGGCAGCGGAAGTTTTGGTATAACTCCGGGATAATCTCTGGGACTTAGATGTGATTCTTAATTTGCCAAAGGCTATGTAAATAGCGGTGCAATGGCAAATGGTAAGAAATCACAAGTCCATAAGTGTAAGATAACACATAGTGCAAGTACCACCTGATACGAGTCATCGTCGAGGGAGACGACGCTGTAGTCATCAAGATAACTTCAGAACGACAACCTAGAGTGCTCATTCACATAGTACTTCTTGGAAGTACAACCTAAGCACGTGATGAGTATGGGAGTCGGGAGTTTGGAGGAAATGACTAGACCTTAGTACAAGTGGGAGATTGTTGGAGTTGTGTACTTAATGTCTAGATTTAAGTAAAGGAAACTCATGATCCATTGCCATTAATCTATTTAATTAAATAAACAATTATTTGCATTTAATTATTTATAATTAAATATATGCAAATTATAGTCCTGGATTTTATACGTTGTAGTTAGTATGGTGTGTCGGGCCCCACACAGAAGATCATACTATCGGTTACTCGTATTTAATCAAACAGTAGCTCACGACCTAGATGGACACGGACCAATCCATCGGTATAGTCGTTGTGTGAGAGAGAAAATAATTTGTCTTAATTATTTTATCACACTTGTACACTTGGTGTATTGAGCGGATCGTTGAGATTCATCGATTAGGATTGCCGGCGATAATCGATTCGAGTCTCAGTGTATTTTATTCTTAATCCCCGAAACTATTGCGGGTGTGTATATTTAATATAAGTGACATTGATTTACCAAAGGAATTAACCGATTTAATTATAGGGTTAATTACCGGTTAAGTTGGGTCACTATATTTTATATATGGCATGCCGTGAATACTTGACGGGAAAGTGTATCCCGGAAGGGTTGATAATATCCCCGAGATGAGTTCATAAGGAATTATTATGTAAACCCTGCAGGTGGATTTAATCCGCATAATAATTAAGGTTGAATGGTACTAGTCTCGGATATAAGAGATGAATAAATTAATTAGCAATAAATTAATTTTATTCATGGATATTTATATCTTAAATACACGGAATAAATAATACTACCGGAGAAATATTATTTGATATAATATGGTTTAATATTGGGAGTGCAATTAATTTTATATAGTGGAAAATAGAATTAATTAATAATAGTAAGGATTAATAGATTTGGGCTTGGGCTCAATTTAATCACTATTATTGGAAGCCCAATATTCCACCTCCTTAAGATCCCCTACGTAGCCTATAAAAGCACTACATGGTCTTCTCTATTCTCATGAATCTCATAACTTGAAGATCACAATTCTAGAGAGAGAAAGTAGAGAGGAGGATCCATGGAGTTCGGTAGATCGTCGCCCACACGACGTCCGGGCTAGTGCAAGGAATACGTGGGAAGATCTCAAGGTCATCAAATTGAGTTCTACGTTTCTCCGAACAACGAGAACGAGGTAAATCATAAAACCCTCTTTATGATTTTATCGTTTTAATTATCGTGAAAATATCATGAACAAGATCCAAGGGACGTACGAACCCGGGGACGAGGATCGACCTCGCGGTGGTGATCGAGGATCACCGGACCGCGGGAGGTCGAGAGATCCTCGCCGGGATCGAGAGGACGAACCCTCGGCTGGACGCCGAGGGTGGCGGTCGAGCCCTAGGGCTTCGACCGCCGGCGACGCAAGAAGGACCCCGGCTGGACGCCGGGGATGCGATCGAGCGCGTGCTCGATCGCGTGGGCAGCGGGCTGGTGCCGCTGCTGCTCGCACGGCGAGCAGCCCCTCCTCCGCGTTCGGGCAGCGCTACGGGGCTGTTGCGATCAGCCCCACGAGCCCATGCGGGACTCGCTACGACGCGGGGCGTCAGCGGGATGCTTCGAGCATCCCCGTGGCTGGTCGCGTGGGTTCTCGGCGTGCCCAGCGGGCTGCCAAGGACAGCCGCGAACCCTTGCGAGGGCTCGACCGAACAGCCCGGGTTCGCCCGTGGTTGAGGTTTTGGTTGAGTCCGGCTTCGTGGTGGTTCGTGGCGGGATGTTCCGGCAACCGGGAGTCGATTGGAATTGTTGTTCCGCAACTTCTACAATTCCGGATATTCGATCTCCGAAGGATTTCGGTCTGAATTAATTAGATAATTAATTTTAATTAATTTATTAATTCCGGGATATCGATTTCCAACAATACGATCGACCTAGGGTCGATCGTCCGGGATGCCGTGGGCTGGTGCCACGGCGGATCCCAGCCGCCATCGCCGGCGGCGCGTTGGACGCAAAGACCTCGGCCGAAGCCGAGGGGCGATCGAGCCCGTGAGCTCGATCGCGGGTCGCTGCGGGGCTGACCCGCAGCTGCCTCGTGCGCGCTACGGGATTTCCCGTAGCAGAGGCGCACGGGGCTGACCCCATGCGAGCAGCGTGTCAGCGACTCGCTGCGGGGCTGCTGCGAGCAGCCCCGGGGATCGCTACGAGCGACCCCAGCGATCGTCCGAAGACGATCGCGAGCCCCTTGCGGGGGCTCGGCTGGCGCACGCGGCCTTCGGGCCTCGCTGGGTGTTCGGTCGGGCCCCGGCTCGTGAGGTGGTTCGCGTTCGGGTCTTCAGGCGATAGGGTTTCGGTCGGGTTATCGGTTCCGCATAATTTTTGATAGCCCGGGACATCGAATCCCAACAGTAACTTAGAACATAATCCTTAGTATTTCGCAAATACTTGAAAATGCTCTTTACGGCAGTCCAATGAGCCTTTCCAGGATTACTTTGATATCTCACTACTATGCCAACTGCATAGCAGATATCAGGCCTCGTGCATAACATTGCATACATCAAGCTTCCCACAGCCGAAGCGTAGGGAACTGCTTTCAATTCATCTTTCTCCTTCTGTGTCCGAGGACACATTTCCTTAGAAAGATAAGTTCCTTTACTGAAGGGCAGTTCACCCTTCTTGGAATCTTGCATGTTAAAACGAGCCAGAATCGTGTCTATGTAAGATTGCTGGGAAAGATACAATGTTCTATTCCAGCGATCCCTTATAACCTTGATCCCTAGAACATGTCCAACTTCTCCCAAATCTTTCATATCGAATTGTCTTGACAACCATCCCTTTATGTCTGATAACATCTTCACACTGTTGCCAATGAGAAGAATGTCGTCTACATAAAGCACGAGAAACACCACCTTATTTCCATCACCTTTCCAATACACACACGATTCGTCCATGCTCTGATTGAATCCAAAATATTGAACTACTTCATCAAACCGCAGGTTCCACGATCTCGAGGCTTGTTTCAATCCATAAATGGATCGATTAAGCTTGCACACTAGATGATCTCACCCCTTAGCAATGAATCCTTCTGGTTGTTTCATATAAATCGTCTCGTCAAGACTTCCATTTAGGAAAGCTGTCTTGACATCCATTTGCCACACCTCATAGTCCATATGAGCTGCTATGGATAAGAGAATCCGGATCGACTTTATCTTGGCTACCGGCGAAAAGGTCTCCTCTTAATTGATTCCCTCTTTATGAGTATATCCTTTCGCAACAAGCCGAGCTTTAAAGGTTTCAACCTTTCCGTCAGATCCTCTCTTTCTCTTGTAGACCCATTTACACCCAATTGGCTTTACGCCGTTTGGTGGTTCTACAAGATACCAGACTTTATTAGAATCCATAGACTCTATTTCGGATTTCATCGCTTTCTTCCAAGAAGGCGCATCTATATCTTGTACCGCCTCATCATAGGTCCAGGGATCGATTTCATGAACTCCAGGTCCAGAGTCCGAAGACTCACCCAGTCCAATCCATCTATCTGGTTGTTTAACAACCCTCCCACTACGACGACGTTCCGGTGTATTAACAGTGATAGTAGGTGCAGGTTCTAGTGGTGTATCACTACTCGGTTCGGCTGTATCTAAGTCTTCATTGTTACCTCTCAACTCATCAAGTATTATGTCACTCTTGGGCTTGTGGTCCATGACATAGTCTTCCTTTAAGAACCGAGCGTTAGTACTTATAACGATCTTCTGGTCCGTAGGACTATAGAACATGCCACCTTTAGTTCCTTTCGGGTATCCTACAAACAGCCGTAATTCTGATCTAGGTTCTAACTTATCGGCCCCTTGTCGCAACACATGTGCTGGACATCCCCAGATCCGAATGTGTCTCAAGTTAGGCTTGCGCCCACTCCACAATTCCATGGGTGTGGTTGGTACCGTTTTGGTTGGAACCTTATTCAAAATATACGCCGCTGTTTCCAAGGCATGTCCCCAGAACATAATAGGTAAGTCCGAGTAACTTATCATTGATCGTACCATTTCCATAAGAGTCCTATTCCTTCTTTCTGACACACCATTCTGCTGGGGAGTATATGGTGAAGTCAGTTGGGATTCAATCCCATTCTCTGCTAAGTATGCCTTGAATTCTCCAGATAGGTACTCGCCTCCGCGATCAGATCGCAGGCATTTTATGGATTTACCACGAAGGTTCTCCACAAGAGCCTTGAATTCCTTGAACTTGTCAAAAGAATCACTCTTGTGGCGCATCAGGTATATATATCCATATCTTGAGTAATCATCAGTAAAGGTGATGAAATACTCCTACCCTCCCCTTGCCTGAGTAGACATAGGTCCGCATACATCAGAGTGAATCAAATCCAATACTTGTTCAGCTCTTCGTCCTTTACTAGAAAAAGGACGCTTGGTCATTTTACCCTCTAAACAGGATTCGCAGGTTGGAAGGTCCTCTCCTTCAACATCGCTGATTAGACCATCAGCTTTCAACCTTTGAAGCCTATTCGAGTTTATATGACCTAGCCTTAGATGCCACAAGTATAATTGATTCATCCTAGAAGGTTCCTTTCTCTTATTGGTGTTCGTAGATGTGTTATTACTCTCGGTTAGTTGCATCGTGTTAGACTCAGGATTTAGCACATACAAATCGTCTACCAATGTACCAGAACAGATAATCTCACTATTTCTTCTTATGATCACATACTGGTCAAAAGAAACAGAATACCCATTCATAATAAGTTTAGAAACCGAAATTAAATTCTTTCTAAAGTTGGGTACATAAAGACAATTATGTAGAACTAAAACCCTATCACTACTAAAGCGTAAGTGAACGTCTCCCACTGCAACAGCCGCCACCCTCGCGGCATTGCCCATGTAGACCACGATTTCTCCCTCTCTAAGTCTCCGGGTTTCCTGGAACCCCTGCAATGAATTGCAGACATGATCAGTGGCCCCCGTATCTACACACCAGGGGCTGGTAGATATCACCACTGATAATGTTTCGGTGACTAAGGAAAATTTCGTACCTTTGATGAGAGGACAATCAGACTTCCAGTGCCCAAACTGCTTGCATCGAAAGCACTTGCCTCGCGGCTTGCTCTTCCCAATCCGTGGTTCACAACCACTGGGCTTCTTTGCTTGCAATTCCAACTTGGCCACTAGAGCTTGTGATTCTCTGATCATACTTATCAGTTCCATTCTTTTAAAATCGTTTTTAAGCGATTCCTCAAGAGGACTGAACTTAATGAGTATGTCAATCACCTCTAGTCCGGCTTCCTTACTATGTCCTAACATCTCCTTGAGGTCATTTTCAATGTCCTCATCAGTTGGGACAATAGTGGATTCGGAAGCCTCAACAGTCTGAACATTGTCCAGATTTCTTTCCCAAACATCACTATATGGAACCAGTGAGTTTTCATCCTTAAGTATATCACAAAGTGGGGTCACAGTCATTCTTAACCTATAAGCACATAAAACAAACAAACAATTTAATATCCGATATTATCTCCCTTAAATAATATCATTAAATCACTAATCACATCTAAAATCCCATCAGGTAAGGCAAGCCACGTGGTGTGGACGTTTACCCACCCAAACTGATGGAGTTATATTCTAAATGTCTATTTTAGTGACAATATGGAACTCCTTATCTGTGTTTTACATTATCTATTAATCAAACTGTCGGCATTTTGTCTATCTTGTACTTGAATGCAATAGTCCTAGATATATACGTTGTAGACAGTATGGCGTGAGGAGACACGCGGAAGATCATACTTTCGGTTACTCGTATATTATCGAACAGAAGCTCACGACTTAGATGAACAGGGACAATCCATCGGTACGTCGTAGTGTGACTGGGTAATAGTTGGTCTTGACTATTATGTTACACTTGTACACTTGGTGTATTGAGCAGGACCACGGGAGGGCGTTCGATTTATACTAATCGACGTAATCGAACTAGACCTCAGAATTACGGATATACGAATTCCTAATCCCTATATAATTATAGGTGCGTGTGTCCAATTCTCGGTTCTTTAACTTGCCAATGA
Organism: Euphrasia confusa; assembly: GCA_954870475.1. Lineage (NCBI taxonomy): Eukaryota > Viridiplantae > Streptophyta > Magnoliopsida > Lamiales > Orobanchaceae > Euphrasia > Euphrasia confusa. The sequence goes on along the minus strand of OX940957.1, from coordinate 15,647,955 downwards.
GTGAGACTAATTGATTAGTCGAGATACTCGGTAAATTGGGAATCGGAATCGTACACACGGCATGCTATAGATTATAGACAGGAAACCGTGTCCCGTTTATCGGGTTGATAGCGTCCCCGAGATGAGCTCATAAAGTTTATCATGTAAACCCTGCAGGTGGATTTGTTCCACATGATAATAAGGATGAGTGGTACTAGTCTCGGATAATAAGAAACCAATTAATTTAATTATTAGAATTAAATAAATTCATGGACGTTCGATATCTTAAACACGGGGAAAGTCGTATATGTAATTTCGGCAGAAATATTATTGTTGAAATAATATTAAATTAATTTCGGGAACTCAATTATTATTTTATAGTGGAGTTAATAATAATTAAAATTGAAATCGATTAATTAAGGAATTGCGTTTACGTATTCCAAGTTAATTAATATTTCAATTTAGCCCTTAATTAATTTAACCTTGAGTCCCTAGTGTAGCTCTATTTAAACCCCCCCCCCCCCCTTGCCCTCTCCTAAGACCTACAGAACGCCGCAATAATTATTTCAGCAGAGAAAAATTATTTGCTTAGCGCAAATAAAAGTTTTCTCTGTTAAAATAAAAGTTAACGCAATTAAATTATTTTCTCACCAGAGAATAATTCATACGGTGGTCTTGGAAGGAGAGAAGCAAAAAAGGACGAACCCAGTAGATCGTTGCCCACACAACGTCTGGAGTCGGGAAGAGTCATACATTAGAAGCTCTAAGGTCTCAACAATCGACCGATAAGGTATGAGATCGAATCTCAATTCCGCAATTTCATTCGATCTAATTTCTCGTTGATCATACATGAACGTAGATCGGGTTCCGGGGTTGTGGGTTGTATTCCTCGACTACTGGGGGTTCTAGGACCTCCGGATCGGTAGTCGGATGAGGAAAAACGACCCGGAAACGAGCCCGGAACAGCAACGTCGCGTTGCTGTTCGCGGAGAAACGGCGACCGCCGTTTTGGTGTTTTTCTGGCAGCCCGCTCGGTTCGCGCGGTTGTCCTTCGGGGCAATGGCTGGGCGTGAATCGGGGCACGGGCTGGAAAAGCGAACGAAGTAGCGACACCGGATGTCGACTGGGATCGTTCGGATGTTCGAGTGATCGAACGAACGCATCCCGGGTAGTCGATTTCCAACAAATGGTATCAGAGCCGGTTTGTGCGTTCTTGTATTGTTTGCGAGTTTTGTTTTGCAGGATAACCCGATTATTATGGTCATGTTGTTTGTACTGTAATTTTTTGTGGTTTGTTAAACTCTCGGGGTTGTCGAGATCTTTGTTTTTGAATCGTTGCTTGCTTGTAATAGTTAAAACGATGGGTTGAGTCGTTTAGGTTTTATTTTTCGTTTTTCGTTTATCCGGGTGTATAGGATCGATCGATATGTATAGGATCGATGCCGGAAGTAGTATGTTTTACTCTTGTAATGTTGCTGCTGCTTGGTGGATCGAGACGAGATCGAGGGCCGGACGAACGAGGGTCGAGAAGTCGAACCCGCGGCTGCTGAAGGGCAAACGGCGGTCGCCGTTTCTCAAACGGCGGTCGCCGTTTTGCTGGATTCTTGTCAGCAGCTACGGGGGGTTCGACTGACACCACGGATCGCTCGTCGAGGCCCGGGATGATACTCCAGTGGGAGGGGTTCGTCTCTTGGCACTTAGACGAGTCGGTGGTTGATCGAGACCTAGACGAGCAACGAGACGAAGATCCGAGAAGACGTGCATCGAAGATTTTAAAGGCCATAATAATCGGGCCACGTTAAATGCTTTCTATGTGTTTACGTGTTTATTATGCTTTAATTTCATATGCATGCTTGTTATCCCTTTTTCGTAAAAACTAAGTTGGAGAGGGATTGGAAACAATCCCGCGGTCTCCATTCTCTGTTTTGATAGTGATGTGTGTCGCTTACGAGTTGGCTTTAGTGTCATCCTCCCTATCGGATAAAGTTGACACACGGATATCACTGGATCAAAATTCGAATTCAATTCCATTTATAGAATTGAACACTTAAGTTTTTCAAAGCAATGCCTATTCTGTCTTTCAAAGACTAATTTCAACTCGACTCATTCTCACCCCGGGGAGTGGAATGGAGCCAAAGCGCTTGGTTATGTCGATGACACAGATTAGAGACATTCGAGTCATTTGATGACTAGATCGATTGTCTGGTTGGCTCCCTCACTTTGTGAGAGATAGGGCTCAATTGCATGATTGATCGCTGGTTAGAAACTTCGAGTTTCACTTACGAGATATCAAGCTTTGATTAACGAAATTGTGAAATTTATTAAATGGAATTCAATTAACAAAGTTGTTTGTTTAGTAAACGTCCACACTATCGTGGCCTACTAGACGGAAACGGAACTTTGGGTTAATTGAGGCTCGACAGTTATAGGAAATCGTAAAGGGACCGCATGTCAACGTAAACGTCCACACTAACGTGGCTTGCGGTGGGCGTGTAGTTTCCGAGCGGTTAACTTAGTACTGAGAAATGGTATACACTTAGGTACGCTTTACAGTATCTGCTGGAGTAGTATACTTAATGTCTAGATTTGAGTATTCTGAACTCCTTGTACACTTTCATTTACCTATTAATAACGAACATTCATTTTCTTTTAATTATTGTTAATTAAATATATGCAAATTATAGTCCTGGATTTTATACGTTGTAGTTAGTATGGTGTTGCATGGGCACACAGAAGATCATACTATCGGTTACTCGTATTTAATCGAACAGATGCTCACGACCTAGATGGACACGGACCAATCCATCGGTATAGTCGTTGTGTGAGAGAGAAAATAATTTATCTTAATTATTTTATCACACTTGTACACTTGGTGTATTGAGCGGATCGATTGAGACTTATCAATTAGGATTGCTCGGCGATAATTGATTTGAGACTCAGTGTATTTTATTCTTAATCCCCGATACAATTGCGGGTGTGTATATTTAGTATAAGTGACTTTGATTTTCCAAAGGAATTGACCGGTTTAATTATTGGGTCAATTACCGGTTAGGTTGGGTCACTATATTTTATATATGGCATGCCGTGAATTCTTGACGGGACAGTGTATCCCGGAAGGGTTGATAATATCCCCGAGATGAGCTCATAAGGATTTATTATGTAAACCTCGCGAGTGGATTTAATTCCGCATAATAAATAAGGTTGAGTGGTACTAGTCTCGGATAAAAGAGATGAATAAATTTATTAAGCAATAAATAAATTTTATTCATGGATATTTATATCTTAAATACACGGAATAAATAATACTACCGGAGAAATATTATTTGGATATAATATGGTTTAATATTGGGAGTGCAATTAAATTTATATAGTGGAAAATAAATTTAATTAATATTGATAAGGATTAATGGACTTGGGCAGTGGGTTCAATTTAATCTTCAATATTGGAAGCCCAATATTCCACCTCCTTTAGATCCCCTACGTAGCCTATAAAAGCACTACATGGCCTTCATAATAGACAAGACTGTTGGAGTTGTGTACTTAATGTCTAGATTTAAGTAAAGGAAACTCACGATCCATTGCCATTAATCTATTTAATTAAATGAACAATTATTTGCATTTAATTATTTATAATTAAATATATGCAAATTATAGTCCTGGATTCTATACGTTGTAGTTAGTATGGTGTGTCGGGCCCACACAGAAGATCATACTATCGATTACTCGTATATAATCGAACAGTTGCTCACGACCTAGATGGACACGGACCAATCCATCGGTATAGTCGTTGTGTGAGAGAGAAAATAATCTGTCTTGATTATTTTATCACACTTGTACACTTGGTGTATTGAGCGGATCTGCTTGAGATTCATCGATTAGGATTGCCGGCGATAATCGATTCGAGTCTCAGTGTATTTTATTCTTAATCCCCGATATTATTGCGGGTGTGTATATTTAATATAAGTGACTTTGATTTACCAAAGGAATTAACCGATTTAATTATTGGGTTAATTACCGGTTAAGTTGGGTCACTATATTTCATATATGGCATGCCGTGAATGATTGACCGGACAGTGTATCCCGGAAGGGTTGATAATATCCCCGAGATGAGTTCATAAGGAATTATTATGTAAACCCTGCAGGTGGATTCGTTCCGCATAATAATTAAGGTTGAATGGTACTAGTCTCGGATATAAGAGATGAATAAATTAATTAGCAATAAATTAATTTTATTCATGGATATTTATATCTTAAATACACGGAATAAATAATACTACCGGAGAAATATTATTTGATATAATATGGTTTAATATTGGGAGTGCAATTAATTTTATATAGTGGAAAATAGAATTAATTAATATTAATGGATTAATAGATTTGGGCTTGGGCTCAATTTAATCATTAATATTGGAAGCCCAATATTCCACCTCCTTAAGATCCCCTACGTAGCCTATAAAAGCACTACATGGTCTTCTCTATTCTCACAACTTGAAGATCACAATTCTAGAGAGAGAAAGTAGAGAGGGAGATCCATGGAGTTCGGAAGATCGTCGCCCACCCGACGTTCGAGCTAGTGCAAGGAATACGTGGGAAGGTCTCAAGGTCTTCATAGATCTCGTTTCTCCGTACAACGAGAACAAAGGTAAAATCGTGAAAACCCCCTCGATGATTTTACATCTTTATTATCGTGAAAATATCGTGAACAAAGATCCGAGGATCGAACCCCGGGACGAGGGTCGAGCCGGGCGGTGGTGGTTGGACCACCGGACTGTTGGAAATCGATATCCCGGAATTAATAAATTTAAATAAATAAATTATCTAATTAATTCCGACCGAAATCCTTTGGAGATCGAATATCCGGATTGTCAAAAGTTGCGGAACGACAACTCCAATCGACACCACGAATCCGGTTTCAACCAAACCCTAACCGCGGGTGAACCCGCGGCTTGTTCGATCGAGCCCTCGCGAGGGTTCGCGGCTGTACACGGCAGCCGCCTAGGGCTGCCCTTGGCAGCCCCTTATGCACGCCCAGCCGCCCCCGGTGATCGCACGACCAGCCACGGCGAACCGTGGCTTGCGATCACCACCAGCCGCCGCCGCTCGAGCGGCGGTCCAGCCGCGTGAGCGGGGCTGCTCCAGCAGCCCGCCGGAGGTGCGTGGGTGATCGAGCTCTCCCTCGATCGAGTCTCGGCGTCCAGCCGAGGATCGCCCCTCTCGACCCTCTCTTGTTCGAGCCGTTGAGCCGCCGGCGGTCCGGTGATCTTCGATCACCACCGCCCGGTTCAACCTCGACAAAGGTCGCGTTCTCGGATCTTGGTTCATGATATTCTCACGATAAATAAACGATAAAATCATAAAGAGGGTTTTACGATTTACCTCGTTCTCGTTGTTCGGAAAAACGAAGAACTCAATTTGACGACCTTGAGATCTTCCCACGTATTCCTTGCACTAGCTCGGACGTCGTGTGGGCGACGATCTACCGAACTCCATGGATCTCCTTCACGAACTCTCTAGACTAATCAAGTATGATTATCTTGTCTTGTCTAATTGTGAAGACCATGTAGTGCTTTTATAGGCTACGTAGGGGATCTTAAGGAGGTGGAATATTGGGCTTCCAATAATAGTGATTAAATTGAGCCCAAGCCCAAATCTATTAATCCTTACTATTATTAATTAATTCTATTTTCCACTATATAAAATTAATTGCACTCCCAATATTAAACCATATTATATCAAATAATATTTCTCCGGTAGTATTATTTATTCCGTGTATTTAAGATATAAATATCCATGAATAAAATTAATTTATTGCTAATTAATTTATTCATCTCTATTATCCGAGACTAGTACCATTCAACCTTAATTATTATGCGGAACGAATCCACCTGCAGGGTTTACATAATAATTCCTTATGAACTCATCTCGGGGATATTATCAACCCTTCCGGGATACACATTCCCGTCAAGTATTCACGGCATGTCATATATAAAATATAGTGACCCAACTTAACCGGTAATTAACCCAATAATTAAATCGGTTAATTCCTTTGGTAAATCAAAGTCACTTATATTGAATATACACACCCGCAATAGTTTCTGGGATTAAGAATAAAATACACTGAGACTCGAATCGATTATCGCCGGCAATCCTAATCGATGAATCTCAACGATCCGCTCAATACACCAAGTGTACAAGTGTGATAAAATATTCAAGACAGATTATTTTCTCTCTCACACAACGACTATACCGATGGATTGGTCCGTGTCCATCTAGGTCGTGAGCAACTGTTCGATTAAATACGAGTAACCGATAGTATGATCTTCTGTGTGGGCCCGACACACCATACTAACTACAACGTATAGAATCCAGGACTATAATTTGCATATATTTAATTATAAATAATTAAATGCAAATAATTGTTTATTTAGTTAAATAGATTAGTGGCAATGGATCGTGAGTTTCCGTTACTTAAATCTAGACATTAAGTACACAACTCCAACAATCTCCCACTTGTACTAAGGTCTAGTCATTTCCTCCAAACTCCCGACTCCCATACTCATCACGTGCTTAAGTTGTACTTCCAAGAAGTACTATGTGAATGAGCACTCTAGGTTGCCGCTCTGAAGTTATCTTGGTGACTACAGCGTCGTCTCCCTCGACGATGACTCGTATCAGGTGGTACTTGCACTATGTGTTATCTTACACTTATGGACTAGTGATTTCTTCCCATTTTCCATTGCACCGCTATTTACATAGCCTTTGGCAAATTAAGAATCACATCTAAGTCCCAGAGATTATCCCGGAGTTATACCAAAACTTCCGCTGCCTCTGAGGCCGCTATTTGGTTACCCATGGCAGAGTCCGAAAAGCATCGTGCTTATCACTCTTCCATGTTAAAACTCCTTCTCCTTCAATAGTGAAACACATAGCCTGATATCGACTTACACTGGTCCTCATTCGATTAGAAATCTAAGAGAATGTAATCCAAAGGAAATGTTCGTCTGCTTCGTAGTCTAGAACAGTACTTCGAAAGTACTTTTACAGCAGTCGAATATTCCTTTCCAGGATTACCTTGATATCCTCCCACTATGCTAACCGCATAGCCGATATCAGGTTCTTGTTTTCAACAATGCATTTATTAAGCTTTCCACACTCAAAGTGTAGGAAACTGCTTTCATTGCTTCTATCTCCTTTTGTGTTCCAAAACACATATCCTTAGATAGATGCATTCCGTCTCTGAAAGGTAACGAACCTTTCTCGGAATCTTGCATGTTAAAACGAACCATAATCATATATATGTAAGATGTCCAGGAGAAGTACAATGTTCTTTCTAGAGATCCAAGATCTCAAGAACATGTCCAACTTCTTCCTTTATCTTTCATAATGATTCATCTAGACAACCATCATTTTATGTCTGATAACATCTTTACATTGTTGCCAATGATAAGAGTGTCATCTACATAAAACCTCCGAGAAACACCACCTTGTTTTCCATCACGTTTCCAATACACACAATTCGTCTATGCTTTTGATGAATCCATAAAATGGACTATCTCATCAATTTGCAAGTACCACGAACTCAATGCTTTGTTTCAATCCATAAATGGATCAACTAAGCTTGTACTCTAAATGATCTCGCCTCTTAGCAATAATCCTTATTGCTCTCCAAGAAGGCACATTTAGATCTAGTACGGCCTTCATGTAGATCTAGGGATCGATTTCATGTATACTAGGTCCAGAGTTCGAAGACTCTCCTAGTCTTATGAATATCTCCGGTTGTCCCACAACCTCCCACTACAATGGCATTCCGGTGTATAAACAGTGATAACAGTAGGTGCAGTTAGTGGTGTACCGCTACTCGGTTCAGCTGGTTCTAAGTCTTAATCTTTCTCTCTCATTTCAAAGTATCATGTCACTTTAGGCTTGTGGTTCATCATATAGTCTTTCTCTAAGAACCGGGCGTTAGAACTTACAACGTCCTTCTGGTTCATAGTACTATTGAACACACATCTTTTGTTCTTCCAGGACATTCTACAACCGCATTTGAATGCGCCGTTGTTTCCAGATATATCCATAGAACATAGGTAGTTCCGTATAACTCATGCTTTTACTATTTCTATAAGAGTTCCATTTCTTGTTTACGACACACCATTTCTACACAACATTGTATGGTGTAGTCATTTGGGATCAAATCCCAATCTCTGATTAGTATGCCATGCATTCCTCAGACAGATACTTGCCTCCGCGATCAAATCGCAGGCTACAAATGGATATACCTTGATGGTTCTCCACAATTGCTTAGTATCCATTGACTTATCAAAACACTTGCTTTTGTGGCACATCAGGTATTCTAATCCATTTCTCGAGTAATCATCAAATGAAGTACTCGTACCTTATTGTCTGAGTAGACATAGGTCTGCATACATCAAAGTCAATCAATTCTTATACTTGTCCGGATCTTACATCTTATATCCATAAAGGATTGCTTAGTTATGTTATCTTCCAAATTAGATTCTTAGGTCGGAAGGTCCACTCCTTCAACTTAATTGATCAAAATATCAATTTTCGACCTTTGAACTTCTTATTTGAATAAACATGACTTAGCATAAGAATCCACAAGTATAATCGATTTAATAAAGAAATCTCTTATTAGTAAAACGAGTTTCATACTACGGTTCGTTGCACCATGGTGGACTCAGGATACATCATTTATATATTGCTAGCCAATGTACCAAAATAGATAATATCATTATTTCTTCTTATAACCATCAAATGATTAAAAGAAATAAAATATCTATTTATCAGAAATCCAGAACAAAGTTCTTTCTAATATGAAAGGTACATAAAAGCAATAGCCCAAAATGAAATCCTATAAAATGTCCTCCACTGCAACAGCTGCCTCCTCTACAGCATTGCCCATGTTAGACTACGATTTCTTCTTTTCTAAGTCGTTGGGTTTCCTGGAACCCTTGCATTTAAAATGCACATACCGTCAGTGGTTCCATATCTACACACCAGGTTCCGGTAGATAATACCACTGACTATGTTTTACGACTAAAGAAAATTTCGTACTTCCTTTGAGAGGATAATCAGACTTCCAGTACCCAGACTGTTTGTATCGAGAACACATGCCTATTGGCATTCTCGTCCCATCTCGTGGTCCAAAGAGAACCACTGGATTTCTTTGCTTTCTTGTCCTTTCTCCCGATTCATGCCTCTAGGTTCGAAACCTTTGGCATTGGCTACAAGAGCTTGCGATTTCCGTCTCAACTCGTCTAAAAGGTCAATCATCTCAAAAACGTTTTTAAGCGTTTCCTCGAAGTGACTGGCCTTTATGAGTATCCTCATCGCTTCTTGTCTAGCCGCCTATGTCAATAGGCTCGGAAGGACAAAGCTCATTGAGTACAACCTTGTACTCTTCAACAGTTTGGGTAATGTCTAGATCTCTAATCATTACATTTAGGGACCAGTGAGTTTAAAATCCTTACGTATCACATAAAGTGGGTTCAAAGCCATTTCCTAATCTATGAGCACATATAACAACAAACAATCGATTTAATCTCCGATATTATCTCCCTCAAATAATATCATTAAACCACTAATCACCTCTAAAATCCCATCAGATAAGGCAAGCCACGTTCGTGTGGACGTTTACCTATCCAAATGATTTAGCAATTAGATTTGCTTCGGTCGTACATCAATTATAGCGTTACTTCGTTGGGAAGAATACTATAAAGCGTACCTAAGTGTAAACCATTACTCAGTATCTAAGAAGATTGTTTGGGACACGTATATTCACCGCAAGCCACGTTCGTGTGGACGTTTACGTTAACATACGCTCTTTTACTCCCTTCTATAACTGTCTACATCAATCGTTCCAAAATCCCATTCAATGTAGCAAGCCACGTTCGTGTGGACGTTTACTACACCAAAAGACTTTTACAATTGACTCCCAATTACTTGAATCATTTAATCTTGTAAATCAAGACGCGGAGAATCATAAGTGAAACTCAAAGTTTCTAACCAGTGATTCACCATGCGAGCGACCCTATCTCTCATAAATGAGGGAGCCGAGCAGACAATCGATCCACCTTCAAAAGGATGGTACGAAGGTCTCTAATTTGTGTCCTCGACATGACCAAGTGGCTTTGGCTCCATTCCACTCCCCGGGGTGAGAATGAGTCGACTTGAAATCAGTTTTGGAAAGACAAATTAGGCATTGTTTGATAAACTTAATCAATGTTTCTCGTAAGAGGAATTACAAGAATTCTCCTCCAATGACTTGTCTATACGAACTTCAAAAGTCCATAAAAGTCACCAAGAGAACAGCAATGGAGACCATGGATATGTTTCCATACCCTCTCCCACTTAGCTTTTTACAATAAAGGGATACGCTATCTAATGCATAATTAAATACACATAAGCATGCATACATGAAATAAAGCACATAGAATATTATCACATAATCAAAATAATACTAGAATATTATTTTCCGACTATTATGGCTTTATCGCATCTCCGTACGCATCTTCTAGTCTTTAGTCTTCGTTCTTGAATGCTCCATGTGACAGGAATATTAATTCCAATATTTAAATCTATTTATTTTTAATAAATCCAAAAGATACTTAATTCGAAAATTAAGTCAATCGAATAAATCAAAAATAAAATTAAATATTATTAATATTTTTATTTATTTTTTATTTTCCCTTTCTAGTTCATTAAATCTCTAGAATAATCTATCCAAGACCCACTTGGAATATTCTAGAAGACTTCTATAATGAAATAAGGAAATAAAATAATTTATTTTATTTTCCCTTTCTACTTCATTAAATCTCTAGAATAATCTATCCAAGACCCACTTGGAATATTCTAGATGATTTCCATAATGAAATAAGGAAATAAAATAATTTAGGACTCCTAGTCCTTCCAAATTAATTCCCTTCCTAATCCATTAAAAATTCCATAAAGGAATAATTAAATAAGGAAAAATTAATTTAGGACTCCTAAACTTTCCAAATTAATTATTTTCCTAATCCATTAAAAATTCCATAAAGGAATAATTAAATAGGAAAAATAAATTAATTATAAATTTATTCCTTTTCCTAATCTATGAAAATTCCCAAGAATAGGAATAATCAATAAGGAAAAATAAATTTATTCTAAATTTATTCTTTTCCTATTCCATGAGAATTCCCAAAAAAAAAAAGGAATACTCAAAATAGGAAAACCGAATAATTTAGGAAAGTTGGATCTTGGCCGAGATGAACGCGGGTTGGGGATCCCCGCGCTCACCATGATCGACCACCCACCTAGAGGAGTCGAACTCCTCATGGTGGTCGATCGAGCCTCATGAGATCGGCCATGGGGATGGCCGATCGAGCCCTCCCTCTCTTCGTCTCCTCCGTCACAATTTTCCGGTCGTCGTTTCGTCCTCGATCCAACGTAAAATAAATTACAAATTTATTACTACGTTATCCGGTATCGATTCTCTACATGAAAACGACCTCAAACAATTTCCGGAAAAATTAAGAACAAACATTCACCACACAAGAACAAATATTGACATCACCGAGAGTTTAATAATCAAGAGAAATATTATGACATTAATTAACAATAATTAAATCTAGCCATAATAATCGGAAACCCTGCAAGGTAGAACAATTTATCGAAAAATACCATGAACTAAAACCAACGCTCTGATACCAATTGTTGGAAATCGATATCCCGGAATTAATAAATTTAAATAAATAAATTATCTAATTAATTCCGACCGAAATCCTTTGGAGATCGAATATCCGGATTGTCAAAAGTTGCGGAACGACAACTCCAATCGACACCACGAATCCGGTTTCAACCAAACCCTAACCGCGGGTGAACCCGCGGCTTGTTCGATCGAGCCCTCGCGAGGGTTCGCGGCTGTACACGGCAGCCGCCTAGGGCTGCCCTTGGCAGCCCCTTATGCACGCCCAGCCGCCCCCGGTGATCGCACGACCAGCCACGGCGAACCGTGGCTTGCGATCACCACCAGCCGCCGCCGCTCGAGCGGCGGTCCAGCCGCGTGAGCGGGGCTGCTCCAGCAGCCCGCCGGAGGTGCGTGGGTGATCGAGCTCTCCCTCGATCGAGTCTCGGCGTCCAGCCGAGGATCGCCCCTCTCGACCCTCTCTTGTTCGAGCCGTTGAGCCGCCGGCGGTCCGGTGATCTTCGATCACCACCGCCCGGTTCAACCTCGACAAAGGTCGCGTTCTCGGATCTTGGTTCATGATATTCTCACGATAAATAAACGATAAAATCATAAAGAGGGTTTTACGATTTACCTCGTTCTCGTTGTTCGGAAAAACGAAGAACTCAATTTGACGACCTTGAGATCTTCCCACGTATTCCTTGCACTAGCTCGGACGTCGTGTGGGCGACGATCTACCGAACTCCATGGATCTCCTTCACGAACTCTCTAGACTAATCAAGTATGATTATCTTGTCTTGTCTAATTGTGAAGACCATGTAGTGCTTTTATAGGCTACGTAGGGGATCTTAAGGAGGTGGAATATTGGGCTTCCAATAATAGTGATTAAATTGAGCCCAAACCCAAATCTATTAATCCTTACTATTATTAATTAATTCTATTTTCCACTATATAAAATTAATTGCACTCCCAATATTAAACCATATTATATCAAATAATATTTCTCCGGTAGTATTATTTATTCCGTGTATTTAAGATATAAATATCCATGAATAAAATTAATTTATTGTTAATTAATTTATTCATCTCTATTATCCGAGACTAGTACCATTCAACCTTAATTATTATGCGGAACGAATCCACCTGCAGGGTTTACATAATAATTCCTTATGAACTCATCTCGGGGATATTATCAACCCTTCCGGGATACACATTCCCGTCAAGTATTCACGGCATGTCATATATAAAATATAGTGACCCAACTTAACCGGTAATTAACCCAATAATTAAATCGGTTAATTCCTTTGGTAAATCAAAGTCACTTATATTGAATATACACACCCGCAATAGTTTCGGGGATTAAGAATAAAATACACTGAGACTCGAATCGATTATCGCCGGCAATCCTAATCGATGAATCTCAACGATCCGCTCAATACACCAAGTGTACAAGTGTGATAAAATATTCAAGACAGATTATTTTCTCTCTCACACAACGACTATACCGATGGATTGGTCCGTGTCCATCTAAGTCGTGAGCAACTGTTCGATTAAATACGAGTAACCGATAGTATGATCTTCTGTGTGGGCCCGACACACCATACTAACTACAACGTATAGAATCCAGGACTATAATTTGCATATATTTAATTATAAATAATTAAATGCAAATAATTATTTATTTAGTTAAATAGATTAGTGGCAATGGATCGTGAGTTTCCGTTACTTAAATCTAGACATTAAGTACACAACTCCAACACGGACCGCCGGCGGCTCGAAGATCCCTCATGGGGATCGAACGCGTGAACCCTCGGCTGGACGCCGAGGATCGATCGAGCCCTACGGGGCTGATCGCTAGGGCTACGGGGCGTGACCCGTAGCAGCTCGTAGCGAGCTGCGGGTTTCCCCGTAGCGGCTCGCTAGACGCGAGCCCTAGCCGCGTAGCAGCGGATCAACGGATCCGCTGCGGGGTTGCTCGTAGCAACCCAGCGATCGCCCACAGCGATCGCGAGTCCTCTCGCGGGGACTCGGCTGGGCGTTCGCGTGCCTCGTGCGCGCGACGCGTTCGGTCGGGTCCCGGTTCGCGTGGGCTCGTGGTTTCTCCGCGATTGAGTTTCGATTATATGAACCCCGGCTCGCGGGGGTTCGGGTGGGGGCGGATTACGTGCCTTCGGGTGCGTGGTCTCCAAAGCCCGGACTCCGGCGGATGAGTCGGCGTTCGTATGATCTCCGGCGAAGGGTTCGTTCGGGTTATTGGTTCCGCAAATTTTAATAACCCGGGATAACAAATTCCAACACCGGATATTCGATCTCCAAAGGATTTCGGTCGGAATTAATTGGATAATTAATTTTAATTAATTTATTAATTCCGGGATATCGATTTCCAACAATTGGTATCAGAGCGTTGGTTTTAGTTCATGGTATTTTTCGATAAATTGTTCTACCTTGCAGGGTTTCCGATTATTATGGCTAGATTTAATTTTGTTAATTAATGTCATAATAATGTTCTTGATTATTAAACTCTCGGTGATGTCAATATTTGTTCTTGTGTGGTGAATGCTTGTTCTTAATTTTTCCGGAAATTGTATGAGGTTGATTTCATGTAGAATCGATGCCGGATAACGTAGTAATAAATTTGTAATTTATTTACGTTGGATCGATGATGAAACGACCGCCGGAAAAGTGTGACGGAGGAGACGAAGAGAGGGAGGACCGGGGATCGATCACGAGGATCGATCCCATGAGGATCGATCTCCCGGGCTGCCCTAGGGCTCTCGGCCACGCCGGCCACCAAGGGTGGTGGCGCGTGAGCCTTGGCCGGCGGTGGTAGTGGCGGTCGATGGTGGGGATGGCGTGGGGATCCCCAACCCATGCTATTCCTACCAAGATCCAACTTTCCTAATTGATTCGGTTTTCCTATTTTGAGTATTCCTAGTTTTGGGAATTCTCATGAAAATAAGAAAAGAATTAATTGGAATTAATTTATTTCCTTATTCTATTATGGAAGTCTTCTAGAATATTCTAAGTTCTACTTGGAATAGGATTCTAGAGATTTAATGGAATTAGAAAGGAAAATAATTAATTATTAAATTAATTTATTTCCTATTTGATTATTCCTATTTTATGGGAATTTTCATGGACATGGAAATTAATTAATTTTGGAAAGTAGAAGAGTCCTAAATTAATTTTTCCTTATTTAATTATTCCTTTATGGAATTTTTAATGGATTAGGAAAGGAATTAATTTGAAAGGACTAGGAGTCCTAAATTATTTTATTTCCTTATTTCATTATGGAAATCATCTAGAATATTCCAAGTGGGTCTTGGATAGATTATTCTAGAGATTTAATGAAGTAGAAAGGAAAAATAAAATAAATTTATTTTTTTTCTTATTCTATTATAGATGTCTTCTAGAATATTCCAAGTGGGTCTTGGATAGATTATTCTAGAGATTTAATAGAATTAGATAGGAAAATAAATAAATAAAAATATTAATAATATTTAATTTTATTTTTGATTTATTCGATTGACTTAATTTTCGAATTAAGTAACTTTTGGATTTATTAAAAATAAATGGATTTAAATATTGGAATTAATATTCCCGTCACATGGAGCATTCAAGAACGAAGACTAAAGACTAGAAGATGCGTACGGAGATGCGATAAAGCCATAATAGTCGGAAAATAATATTCTAGTATTATTTTGATTATGTGATAATATTCTATGTGCTTTATTTCATGTATGCATGCTTATGTGTATTTAATTATGCATTAGATAGCGTATCCCTTTGTTATAAAAAGCTAAGTGGGAGAGGGTATGGAAACATATCCATGGTCTCCATTACTGTTCTCTTGGTGACTTTTATGGACTTTTGAAGTTCGTATAGACAAGTCATTGGAGGAGAATTCTTGTAATTCCTTTTACGAGAAACATTGATTAAGTTTATCAAACAATGCCTAATTTGTCTTTCCAAAACTGATTTCAAGTCGACTCATTCTCACCCCGGGGAGTGGAATGGAGCCAAAGCCACTTGGTCATGTCGAGGACACAAATTAGAGACTTTCGTGTCATTTGATGACTAGATCGATTGTCTGATCGGCTCCCTCATTTATGAGAGATAGGGTTGTTCGCATGGTGAATCACTGGTTAGAAACTTTGAGTTTCACTTATGATTCTCCGCGTCTTGATTCACAAGATCGAATGGATCAAGTAATTGGATTTCAATTGTAAAAGTCTTTTGGTGTAGTAAACGTCCACACGAACGTGGCTTGCTACATTGAATGGGATTTTGGAACGATTGATGTAGACAGTTATAGAAGGGAGTAAAGGAGCGTATGTTAACGTAAACGTCCACACGAACGTGGCTTGCGGTGAATATACGTGTCCCAAACAATCTTCTTAGATACTGAGTAATGGTTTACACTTAGGTACGCTTTATAGTATTCTTCCCAACGAAGTAACGCTATAATTGATGTACGACCGAAGTAAATCTAATTGCTAAATCATTTGGATAGGTAAACGTCCACACGAACGTGGCTTGCCTTATCTGATGGGATTTTAGAGGTGATTAGTGGTTTAATGATATTATTTGAGGGAGATAATATCGGAAATTAAATCGATTGTTTGTTGTTATATGTGCTCATAGATTAGGATATGGCTTTGAACCCACTTTCTGTGATACGTAAGGATTTTAAACTCATTGGTCCCTAAATGTAATGATTGGAATAGAGATCTAGACATTGTCCAGACTGTTGAAGAGTACTGGTTAGTACTCAGTAAGCTTTGTCCTCCCGAGCTTATTGACATAGGCGGCTAGACAAGAAGCGATGAGGATACTCATAAAGGCCAGTCGCTTCGAGGAAACGCTTAAACACGTTTTTGAGATGATTGACCTTTTAGACGAGTTGAGACGGAAATCGCAAGCTCTTGTAGCCAATACCAAAGGTTTCGAACCTAAGGGAAAAAACGGGGGAAAGGAAAAGCAAGCAAAGAAACCCAGTGGTCCTAAGTTTCTTGGACCACGAGATGGGACGAGAAAGCCATGAGGCAAGTATTCTCGACACGAACAGTCTGGGTACTGGAAGTCTGATTATCCTCTCAAAGAAAGTACGAAATTTCTTTAGTCGTAAAACATAGTCAGTGGTATTATCTACCGGAACCTGGTGTGTATATATGGAACCACTGACGGTATGTGCATTTTAAATGCAAAGGTTCCAGAAAACCTAACGACTTGGAAAAGAAGAAATCGTAGTCTACATGGGCAATGCTGTGGAGGAGGCAGCAGTTGCAGTGGAGGACATTTTATAGGATTTCATTTTGAGTTATTGTTTTTATGTACCTTTCATATTAGAAAGAACTTTTTTCTGGATTTCTAATGAATGGATATTTTATTTCTTTTAATCATTTGATGGTTATAAGAAGAAATAAAGATAGTATCTATTCTGGTACATTGGCTAGCAATATATAAATGATGGATCCTGAGTCCACCACAATGCAACGAACCATAGTAAAACTCGTTTTACTAATAAGAGATTTCTTTATCAATTATACTTGTGGATTCTTATGCTGAATCATGTTTATTCAAATAAGAAGTTCAAAGGTCGAAAATTGATATTTGATCAATTAAGTTGAAGGAGTGGACCTTCCGACCTAAGAATCTTATTTGGAAGATAACATGACTAAGCAATCCTTTATGGATATAAGATGTAAGATCCGGACAAGTATAAGAATTGATTAACTCTGATATATGCAGACCTATGTCTACTCAGACAATAAGGTACGAGTACTTCATTTGATGATTACTCGAGAAATGGATTAGGATACCTGATGTGCCACAAAAGCAAGTGTTTTTGACAAGTCAATGGACACTAAGCAATTGTGGAGAACCATCAAGGTATATCCATTTGTAGCCTGCGATTTGATCGCGGAGGCAAGTACCTGTCTGAGGAATGCATGGCATACTGATCAGAGATTGGGATTTGATCCTAAATGACTACACCATACACTGTTGTGTAGAAATGGTGTGTCGTAAACAAGAAATGGAACTCTTATAGAAATAGTAAAATCATGAGTTATACGGAACTACCTATGTTCTATGGATATGTCTGGAAACAACGGCGCATTCAAATGCGGTTGTAGAATATCCTAGAAGAACAAAAGACGTGTGTTCAATAGTACTATGAACCAGAAGGACGTTATAAGTTCTAACGCCCGGTTCTTAGAGAAAGACTATATGATGAACCACAAGCCCAAAGTGACATAATACTTTGAAATGAGAGAGAAAGATTAAGACTTAGAACTAGCCGAACCGAGTAGCGGTACACCACTAACTGCACCTACTGTTATCACTATTTATACACCGGAACGCCATTGTAGTGGGAGGTTGTGGGACAACCATAGATATTCATAAGACTAGGAGAGTCTTCGGACTCTGGACCTAGTATACATGAAATCGATCCCTGGATCTACAAAAAGGTCGTACTAGATCTAAATGTGCCTTCTTGAAGAGCAATAAGGATTATTGCTAAGAGGCAAGATCATTTAGAGTACAAGCTTAGTTGATCCATTTATGGATTGAAACAAAGCATTGAGTTCGTGGTACTTGCAACTTGATGAGATAGTCCATTTTATGGATTCATCAAAGGCATAAACGAATTGTGTGTATTGGAAACGTGATGGAAAACAAGGTGGTGTTTCTCGGAGGTTTTATGTAGATAACATTTTATCATTGGTAACAATGTAAAGATGTTGTCAGACATAAAATGGTGGTTGTCTAGATAAATCATTATGAAAGATATAGGAAGAAGTTGGACATGTTCTTGAGATCTTGGATCTCTAGGAATGAACATTGTACTTCTCCTGGACATCTTACATGTATGATTATGGTTCGTTTTAACATGCAAGATTCCGAGAAAGGTTCGTTACCTTTCAGAGACGGAATGCATCTATCTAAGGATATGTGTTTTAAAACACAAAAGGAGATAGAAGCAATGAAAGCAGTTTCCTACACTGCGAGTGTGGAAAGCTTGATAAATGCATTGTTGAAAACAAGAACCTGATATCGGCTATGCGGTTAGCATAGTGGGAAGATATCAAGGTAATCCTGGAAAGGAATATTCGACTGCCGTAAAAGTACTTTCGAAGTACTGTTCTAGACTACGAAGCAGACGAGTTTTTCCTTTGGATTACATTCTCTTAGATTTCTAATCGAATGAGGACCGGTGTAAGTCGATATCAGGCTATGTGTTTCACTATTGAAGGAGAAGGAGTTTAACATGGAAGAGTGACAAGCACGATGCTTTTCGGACTCTGCCATAGGTAACCAAATAGCGGCCTCAGAGGCAGCGGAAGTTTTGGTATAACTCCGGGATAATCTCTGGGACTTAGATGTGATTCTTAATTTGCCAAAGGCTATGTAAATAGCGGTGCAATGGCAAATGGTAAGAAATCACTAGTCCATAAGTGTAAGATAACACATAGTGCAAGTACCACCTGATACGAGTCATCGTCGAGGGAGACGACGCTGTAGTCACCAAGATAACTTCAGAGCGGCAACCTAGAGTGCTCATTCACATAGTACTTCTTGGAAGTACAACTTAAGCACGTGATGAGTATGGGAGTCGGGAGTTTGGAGGAAATGACTAGACCTTAGTACAAGTGGGAGATTGTTGGAGTTGTGTACTTAATGTCTAGATTTAAGTAAAGGAAACTCACGATCCATTGCCATTAATATATTTAATTAAATGAACAATTATTTGCATTTAATTATTTATAATTAAATATATGCAAATTATAGTCCTGGATTCTATACGTTGTAGTTAGTATGGTGTGTCGGGCCCACACAGAAGATCATACTATCGATTACTCGTATTTAATCGAACAGTTGCTCACGACCTAGATGGACACGGACCAATCCATCGGTATAGTCGTTGTGTGAGAGAGAAAATAATCTGTCTTGATTATTTTATCACACTTGTACACTTGGTGTATTGAGCGGATCTGCTTGAGATTCATCGATTAGGATTGCCGGCGATAATCGATTCGAGTCTCAGTGTATTTTATTCTTAATCCCCGATATTATTGCGGGTGTGTATATTTAATATAAGTGACTTTGATTTACCAAAGGAATTAACCGATTTAATTATTGGGTTAATTACCGGTTAAGTTGGGTCACTATATTTCATATATGGCATGCCGTGAATGATTGACCGGACAGTGTATCCCGGAAGGGTTGATAATATCCCCGAGATGAGTTCATAAGGAATTATTATGTAAACCCTGCAGGTGGATTCGTTCCGCATAATAATTAAGGTTGAATGGTACTAGTCTCGGATATAAGAGATGAATAAATTAATTAGCAATAAATTAATTTTATTCATGGATATTTATATCTTAAATACACGGAATAAATAATACTACCGGAGAAATATTATTTGATATAATATGGTTTAATATTGGGAGTGCAATTAATTTTATATAGTGGAAAATAGAATTAATTAATATTAATGGATTAATAGATTTAGGCTTGGGCTCAATTTAATCATTAATATTGGAAGCCCAATATTCCACCTCCTTAAGATCCCCTACGTAGCCTATAAAAGCACTACATGGTCTTCTCTATTCTCACAACTTGAAGATCACAATTCTAGAGAGAGAAAGTATAGAGGGAGATCCATGGAGTTCGGAAGATCGTCGCCCACCCGACGTTCGAGCTAGTGCAAGGAATACGTGGGAAGGTCTCAAGGTCTTCATAGATCTCGTTTCTCCGTACAACGAGAACAAAGGTAAAATCGTGAAAACCCCCTCGATGATTTTACATCTTTATTATCGTGAAAATATCGTGAACAAAGATCCGAGGATCGAACCCCGGGACGAGGGTCGAGCCGGGCGGTGGTGGTTGGACCACCGGACCGCCGGCGGCTCGAAGATCCCTCATGGGGATCGAACGCGTGAACCCTCGGCTGGACGCCGAGGATCGATCGAGCCCTACGGGGCTGATCGCTAGGGCTACGGGGCGTGACCCGTAGCAGCTCGTAGCGAGCTGCGGGTTTCCCCGCAGCGGCTCGCTAGACGCGAGCCCTAGCCGCGTAGCAGCGGATCAACGGATCCGCTGCGGGGTTGCTCGTAGCAACCCAGCGATCGCCCACAGCGATCGCGAGTCCTCTCGCGGGGACTCGGCTGGGCGTTCGCGTGCCTCGTGCGCGCGACGCGTTCGGTCGGGTCCCGGTTCGCGTGGGCTCGTGGTTTCTCCGCGATTGAGTTTCGATTATATGAACCCCGGCTCGCGGGGGTTCGGGTGGGGGCGGATTACGTGCCTTCGGGTGCGTGGTCTCCAAAGCCCGGACTCCGGCGGATGAGTCGGCGTTCGTATGATCTCCGGCGAAGGGTTCGTTCGGGTTATTGGTTCCGCAAATTTTAATAACCCGGGATAACAAATTCCAACACCGGATATTCGATCTCCAAAGGATTTCGGTCGGAATTAATTGGATAATTAATTTTAATTAATTTATTAATTCCGGGATATCGATTTCCAACAAAGACAAGATAATCATACTTGATTAGTCTAGAGAGTTGAAGGAGATCCATAGGAGTTCGATAGATCGTCGCCCACCCGACGTTCGAACGGAGTGCAAGGAATACGTGGGAAGATTCAAAGGTCATCTTGAATTCGTTTCTCCGAACAACGAATCGAAAGGTAAAAATCTAAACGCCCTTGATTTGTTCGGTTTTGGTTTATCGTAAAATACCGTAGAACGAAGATCCGAAGATCGAACCCGGACTAGAGGACGATCGCGTGGTGGTGGCGAAGCCACCGGACCACGGGCGATCGCCCCTAGGGTTCGACGGGGCAAAGGGGGGCCGAACCCTCGGCTCGGCCGAGGGTGTGCGATCGACCGCAAGGGGTCGATCGCTGGGCACGGGCTGGTGCCGTGCCCAACCCCGCCGTGAAGGCGGGGGCCTCCAGGCGGCGGCGAGTCGCCGGACTCGCCGCGGGGGCTGCCGGAGCAGCCCCACCCCAACCGATCGCCGGCGTGCGATCGGTGATCGCATCGAACCCCGCGGACGGGGGTTCGGGCTGGGCGCGCACGCGACTTCGGTCGTGTTCTGCGTTCGGCTCGTGCTCCGGCTCGTACGTGGTGTTCGCGTGATCTCCGGCGGATAGTTTTGATCGGGTTATTGGTTTCCGCAAATTTAAATAGCCCGGGATATCAAATTCCAACAATTGTTATCAGAGCGAGGTTTACGTTCGCGGTATTTTCGATAAAATTGTTCTACCTTGCAGGGTTCCGACTATTATGGCTTGATGATTATTCGTTTAATTATTTTGTCATGTGATTGTTGGTTTAATTAAACTCTCGGACATGTCGAGATTCGTTTTTGGTGGCGAATGCTTGTAATAGTAAAAATTCGGGGGTTGACCGAATTTAGGATTTATTATTACGTTCTACCTTTTTCCGGAAATTGTATAGGGTCGATTTCATGTATAGAATCGATACCGGATAGTGTAAAATTTATTTTGTAATTTATTTTGCGTTGGATCGATGCCGAAACGACCGCCGGAGAAGACGCGTGACGAAGGAGACGACGTGAGGGCTAGGGCTCGGATCGACCACCATGGTCGATCCATGGAGGATCGAACCATCGAAGGAGAGGCGCCGAATTCGCGCCTCCCGGCGGCGAAACCACCGGCGGTGGTGGTGCGCCGGCTAGGTGGCGGCGGCGGCAGTCCTCGGCCGGCGATGGCGGTCCGGTGGGGGCACGGGGGTCCTCGTGATCTTCGTGCTCTCCCGGTAAATTCACTTTCCTAATTGATTCGGGTTTTTCCTATTTGAGTGTTCCTATTTTTGGGAACTCTCATGGATTACGAAAAGAATCAATTTGGAATTGATTAGGATTCCTAAATTATTATTTCTATTTGATGGAAATATTCATGGATTAGGAATCTAATTAATTTGGAAAGTAGAAGAGTCCTAAATTATTTTATTTCCTTATTTCATTATGGAAATCATCTAGAATATTCCAAGTGGGTCTTGGATAGATTATTCTAGAGATTTAATGAAGTAGAAAGGGAAGATAAAATAAATAAAAATATTAATAATATTTAATTTTATTTTTGATTTATTCGATTGACTTAATTATTATTAATTGAGTATCTTTTGGATTTATTAAAAATAAATAGATTTAAATATTGGAAATTAATATTCTCGTCACATGGAGCATTCAAGAACGAAGACTAAAGACTAGAAGATGCGTACGGAGATGGAGTAAAGCCATAATAGTCGGAAAATAATATTCTAGTAATTATTTTGACTATGTGATAATACTATGTGCTTTATTACATGTATGCATGCTATATGTGTTTACTTTTATGCACTACCCATGGTCTCCATTGCTGCTCTCTTGGTGACTTTTATAAACTTTTGAAGTTTATATAGATAAGTTATTGGAGGAGAGTTCTTGTAATTCCTCTTACGAGAAACATTGATTAAGTTTATCAAACAATGCCTAATTTGTCTTTCCAAAGCTGATTTCAAGTCGACTCATTCTCACCCCGGGGAGTGGAATGGAGCCAGAGCCACTTGGTCATGTCGAGGACACAAATTAGAGGCAGTCGTTTCATTCTTTGATAGATGGATCGATTGTCTGCTCGGCTCCCTCATTTATGAGAGATAGGGTTGTTCGCATGGTGAATCACTGGTTAGAAACTTCGAGTTTCACTTATGATTCTCCGCGTCTTGATTTACAAGATTGAATGGATCAAGTAATTGGGAGTCAATTATAAAAATCTCTTGGTGTAGTAAACGTCCACACCACGTGGCTTGCTATGCCGACGGATTTTGGATTAATTGATGTAGACAGTTGTAAGAAATTGTAAAGAGTTGTGAAGTTATCGTAAACGTCCACACCACGTGGCTTGCGGTAATGTAGCGATTCCAAGCAATTTACTTTGGTACTGAGTAATGGTTTACACTTAGATACGCCTTATAGTATTCCTCCCCACGAGGTTCCGCTATAAGTGATGTATGACCAAAGAAAATCTAATTGCTAAATCGTTTGGGTGGGTAAATGTCCACACCACGTGGCTTGCCTTACCTGATGGGATTTTAGATGTGATTAGTGATTTAATGATATTATTTAAGGGAGATAATATCGGATATTAAATTGTTTGTTTGTTTTATGTGCTTATAGGTTAGGAATGACTGTGACCCCACTTTGTGATATACTTAAAGATGAAAACTCACTGGTTCCATATAGTACTGATTGGAAAAGAAATCTAGACACTGTCCAGACTGTTGATCCTTCCGAATCCACTGATGAACCAACTCATGAGGACATTTGGAATGACCTCAGAATGATGTTGAGACATAGTGTGGAAGCCGGACAAGAAGTGATTGACATACTCTATAAATTCAGTCCTCTTAGAGAATCGCTTAAAAACGATTTGAAAAAAGCCGAACTTATAAGTATGGTCAGAAAGTCACAAGCTGTTGTGGCTAAGATGGAAGTGCAAGCAAAGAAACCCAGTGGTTCTAAACCACGGAATGGGAAGAGCAAGCCGCGAGGCAAGTGCTATCGATGCAAGCAGTTTGGGCACTGGAGGTCTGATTGTCCTCTCATCAAAAGTACGAAATTTTCCTTAGTCACTGAAACATTATCAGTGGTGTTATCTACCAGCACCTGGTGTGTAGATACGGGGGCCACTGATCATGTCTGCAATTCATTGCAGGGGTTCCAGGAAACCCGGAGACTTAGAGAGGGAGAGATCGTGGTCTACATGGGCAATGCCGCGAGGGTGGCGGCTGTTGCAGTGGGAGACGTTCACTTACGCTTTAGTAGTGATAGGATTTTAGTTTTACATAATTGTCTTTATGTACCCAACTTTATAAAGAATTTAATTTCGGTTTCTAAACTTATTATGAATGGATATTCTGTTTCTTTTGACCACTCGGTGATCATAAGAAGAAACAGTGAGATTATCTGTTCTGGTACATTGGTGGACGATTTGTATGTGCTAAATCCTGAGTCTAACACGATGCAACTAACCGAGAGTAATAACACATCTACGAACACCAATAAGAGAAAGGAACCTTCTAGGATGAATCAATTATACTTGTGGCATCTAAGGCTAGGTCATATAAACTCAAATAGGCTTCAAAGGTTGAAAGCTGATGGTCTAATCAGCGATGTTGAAGGAGAGGACCTTCCAACCTGCGAATCCTGTTTAGAGGGAAAAATGACTAAGCGTCCTTTTTCTGGTAAAGGACGAAGAGCTGAACAAGTATTGGATTTGATTCACTCTGATGTATGCGGACCTATGTCTACTCAGGCAAGGGGAGGGTACGAGTACTTCATCACTTTCACTGATGATTACTCAAGATATGAATATGTATACCTGATGAGCCGCAAGAGCGAATCCTTTGGCAAGTTCAAAGAATTCAAGGCTCTTGTGGAGAACCTTCGTGGTAAAACCATAAAATGCCTGCGATCTGATCGCGGAGGCGAGTACCTGTCTGGAGAATTCAAGGCATACTTGGCATAGAATGGGATTGAATCCCAACTGACTTCACCATACACTCCCCAGCAGAATGGTGTGTCAGAAAGAAGGAATAGGACTCTTATGGAAATGGTGCGATCGATGATGAGTTACTCGGACTTACCTATAATGTTCTGGGGACATGCCTTGGAAACAGCGGCGTATATCTTGAATAGGGTTCCAACCAAAACGGTACCAACCACACCCATGGAATTGTGGAGTGGGCGCAAGCCTAACTTGAGACACATTCGGATCTGGGGTTGTCCAGCACATGTGTTGCGACAAGGCGCCGATAAGTTAGAACCTAGATCAGAATTACGGCTGTTTATAGGATACCCGAAAGGAACTAAAGGTGGCATGTTCTATAGTCCTACGGACCAGAAGATCGTTATAAGTACTAACGCTCGGTTCTTAGAAGAAGACTATGTCATGGACCACAAGCCCAAAAGTGACATAATACTTGATGAGTTGAGAGGTAACAAGGAAGACTTAGATACAGCCGAACCGAGTATAGATACACCACTAGAACCTGCACCTACTGTCACTGTTAATACACCGGAACGCCGTCGTAGTG
This sequence comes from Euphrasia confusa, assembly GCA_954870475.1. Lineage (NCBI taxonomy): Eukaryota > Viridiplantae > Streptophyta > Magnoliopsida > Lamiales > Orobanchaceae > Euphrasia > Euphrasia confusa. Next base: position 15,622,189 of record OX940957.1, on the reverse strand, counting down.
GGAGGGTTGTTAAACAACCAGACCGATGGATTGGACTGGGTGAGTCTTCGGACTCTGGACCTGGAGTTCATGAAATCGATCCCTGGACCTATGATGAGGCGGTACAAGATATAGATGCGCCTTCTTGGAAGAAAGCGATGAAATCCGAAATTGAATCTATGGATTCTAATAAAGTCTGGGATCTTGTAGAACCACCAAGCGGCGTAAAGCCAATTGGGTGTAAATGGGTCTACAAGAGAAAGAGAGGATCTGACGGAAAGGTTGAAACCTTTAAAGCTCGGCTTGTTGCGAAAGGATATACTCAGAAAGAGGGAATCGATTATGAGGAGACCTTCTCGCCGGTAGCCAAGATAAATTCGATCCGGATTCTCTTATCCATAGCAGCTCATATGGATTATGAGGTGTGGCAAATGGATGTCAAGACAGCTTTCCTAAATGGAAGTCTTGACGAGACGATTTATATGAAACAACCAGAAGGATTCATTGCTAAGGGGCGAGATCATCTAGTGTGCAAGCTTAATCGATCCATTTATGGATTGAATCAAGCCTCGAGATCGTGGAACCTGCGGTTTGACGAAGTAGTCCAATCTTTTGGATTTAGTCAAAGCATGGACGAATCATGTGTGTATTGGAAACGTGATGGGAAGAAGGTGGTGTTTCTCGTGCTTTATGTAGACGACATTCTTCTCATTGGCAACAGTGTGAAAATGTTATCAGACATAAAGGGATGGTTGTCTAGACAATTCGATATGAAAGATTTGGGAGAAGTCGGGAATGTTCTAGGGATCAAGGTTATAAGGGATCGCCGGAATAGAATATTGTACCTATCCCAGCAATCTTACATAGACACGATTCTGGCTCGTTTTAACATGCAAGATTCCAAGAAGGGTGAGCTACCCTTCAGTAAAGGAACTTATCTTTCTAAGGAGATGTGTCCTCGGACACAAAAGGAGAAAGATGAAATGAAAGCAGTTCCCTACGCTTCGGCTGTGGGAAGCTTAATGTATGCAATGTTATGTACGAGACCTGATATCTGCTATGCAGTTGGCGTAGTAGCGAGATATCAGAGTAACCCTGGAAAGGCTCATTGGACTGCCGTAAAGAGCATTTTCAAGTATTTGTAAAATACTAGGGATTATGTTCTAAGTTACGGGGCAGACAATCTGATTCCTTTGGGTTATACGGATTCGGATTTCCAAGCTGATAAGGACCGGTGTAAGTCGTGATCAGGCTATGTGTTTCACTATTAAAGGAGGAGGAGTTTTAACATGGAAGAGTGATAAGCATGATGCTTTTCGGACTCTCCCATGGGTAACCAAATAGCGGCCTCAGAGGCAGCGGAAGATTTGGTATGGCTCCGGTATTACCTCTGGGACTTAGATGTGATTCTTAGTTTACCAAAGGCTATGTAAATAGCGGTGCAGTGGCAAACTTTAAGAGATCACGAGTCCATAAGTGTAAGATAACACATAGGGCAAGTACCACCTGATACGAGTCATCGTCAGAGGGACGATGCAGTAGTCACCAAGATAGCTTCAGAGCGGCAACCTAGATTGCTCATTCACATGGTACTTCCTGGAAGTACAGTTCAAGCACGTGATGAGTATGGGAGTCGGAAGTTTGGAAGATAAGACTAGACCTTAGTATAAGTGGGAGATTGCTGGAGTAGTATACTTAATGTCTAGATTTGAGTATTCTGAACTCCTTGTACACTTTCATTTACCTATTAATAACGAACATTCATTTGCTTTTAATTATTGTTAATTAAATATATGCAAATTATAGTCCTGGATTTTATACGTTGTAGTTAGTATGGTGTTGCATGGGCACACAGAAGATCATACTATCGGTTACTCGTATTTAATCGAACAGATGCTCACGACCTAGATGGACACGGACCAATCCATCGGTATAGTCGTTGTGTGAGAGAGAAAATAATTTATCTTAATTATTTTATCACACTTGTACACTTGGTGTATTGAGCGGATCGATTGAGACTCATCAATTAGGATTGCTCGGCGATAATTGATTTGAGACTCAGTGTATTTTATTCTTAATCCCCGATACAATTGCGGGTGTGTATATTTAGTATAAGTGACTTTGATTTTCCAAAGGAATTGACCGGTTTAATTATTGGGTCAATTACCGGTTAGGTTGGGTCACTATATTTTATATATGGCATGCCGTGAATTCTTGACGGGACAGTGTATCCCGGAAGGGTTGATAATATCCCCGAGATGAGCTCATAAGGATTTATTATGTAAACCTCGCGAGTGGATTTAATTCCGCATAATAAATAAGGTTGAGTGGTACTAGTCTCGGATAAAAGAGATGAATAAATTTATTAAGCAATAAATAAATTTTATTCATGGATATTTATATCTTAAATACACGGAATAAATAATACTACCGGAGAAATATTATTTGGATATAATATGGTTTAATATTGGGAGTGCAATTAAATTTATATAGTGGAAAATAAATTTAATTAATATTGATAAGGATTAATGGACTTGGGCAGTGGGCTCAATTTAATCTTCAATATTGGAAGCCCAATATTACACCTCCTTTAGATCCCCTACGTAGCCTATAAAAGCACTACATGGCCTTCATAATAGACAAGACAAGATAATCATACTTGATTAGTCTAGAGAGTTGAAGGAGATCCATAGGAGTTCGATAGATCGTCGCCCACCCGACGTTCGAACGGAGTGCAAGGAATACGTGGGAAGATTCAAAGGTCATCTTGAATTCGTTTCTCCGAACAACGAATCGAAAGGTAAAAATCTAAACGCCCTTGATTTGTTCGGTTTTGGTTTATCGTAAAATACCGTAGAACGAAGATCCGAAGATCGAACCCGGACTAGAGGACGATCGCGTGGTGGTGGCGAAGCCACCGGACCACGGGCGATCGCCCCTAGGGTTCGACGGGGCAAAGGGGGGCCGAACCCTCGGCTCGGCCGAGGGTGTGCGATCGACCGCAAGGGGTCGATCGCTGGGCACGGGCTGGTGCCGTGCCCAACCCCGCCGTGAAGGCGGGGGCCTCCAGGCGGCGGCGAGTCGCCGGACTCGCCGCGGGGGCTGCCGGAGCAGCCCCACCCCAACCGATCGCCGGCGTGCGATCGGTGATCGCATCGAACCCCGCGGACGGGGGTTCGGGCTGGGCGCGCACGCGACTTCGGTCGTGTTCTGCGTTCGGCTCGTGCTCCGGCTCGTACGTGGTGTTCGCGTGATCTCCGGCGGATAGTTTTGATCGGGTTATTGGTTTCCGCAAATTTAAATAGCCCGGGATATCAAATTCCAACAATTGTTATCAGAGCGAGGTTTACGTTCGCGGTATTTTCGATAAAATTGTTCTACCTTGCAGGGTTCCGACTATTATGGCTTGATGATTATTCGTTTAATTATTTTGTCATGTGATTGTTGGTTTAATTAAACTCTCGGACATGTCGAGATTCGTTTTTGGTGGTGAATGCTTGTAATAGTAAAAATTCGGGGGTTGACCGAATTTAGGATTTATTATTACGTTCTACCTTTTTCCGGAAATTGTATAGGGTCGATTTCATGTATAGAATCGATACCGGATAGTGTAAAATTTATTTTGTAATTTATTTTGCGTTGGATCGATGCCGAAACGACCGCCGGAGAAGACGCGTGACGAAGGAGACGACGTGAGGGCTAGGGCTCGGATCGACCACCATGGTCGATCCATGGAGGATCGAACCATCGAAGGAGAGGCGCCGAATTCGCGCCTCCCGGCGGCGAAACCACCGGCGGTGGTGGTGCGCCGGCTAGGTGGCGGCGGCGGCAGTCCTCGGCCGGCGATGGCGGTCCGGTGGGGGCACGGGGGTCCTCGTGATCTTCGTGCTCTCCCGGTAAATTCACTTTCCTAATTGATTCGGGTTTTTCCTATTTGAGTGTTCCTATTTTTGGGAACTCTCATGGATTACGAAAAGAATCAATTTGGAATTGATTAGGATTCCTAAATTATTATTTCTATTTGATGGAAATATTCATGGATTAGGAATCTAATTAATTTGGAAAGTAGAAGAGTCCTAAATTATTTTATTTCCTTATTTCATTATGGAAATCATCTAGAATATTCCAAGTGGGTCTTGGATAGATTATTCTAGAGATTTAATGAAGTAGAAAGGGAAGATAAAATAAATAAAAATATTAATAATATTTAATTTTATTTTTGATTTATTCGATTGACTTAATTATTATTAATTGAGTATCTTTTGGATTTATTAAAAATAAATAGATTTAAATATTGGAAATTAATATTCTCGTCACATGGAGCATTCAAGAACGAAGACTAAAGACTAGAAGATGCGTACGGAGATGGAGTAAAGCCATAATAGTCGGAAAATAATATTCTAGTAATTATTTTGACTATGTGATAATACTATGTGCTTTATTACATGTATGCATGCTATATGTGTTTACTTTTATGCACTACCCATGGTCTCCATTGCTGCTCTCTTGGTGACTTTTATAAACTTTTGAAGTTTATATAGATAAGTTATTGGAGGAGAGTTCTTGTAATTCCTCTTACGAGAAACATTGATTAAGTTTATCAAACAATGCCTAATTTGTCTTTCCAAAGCTGATTTCAAGTCGACTCATTCTCACCCCGGGGAGTGGAATGGAGCCAGAGCCACTTGGTCATGTCGAGGACACAAATTAGAGGCAGTCGTTTCATTCTTTGATAGATGGATCGATTGTCTGCTCGGCTCCCTCATTTATGAGAGATAGGGTTGTTCGCATGGTGAATCACTGGTTAGAAACTTCGAGTTTCACTTATGATTCTCCGCGTCTTGATTTACAAGATTGAATGGATCAAGTAATTGGGAGTCAATTATAAAAATCTCTTGGTGTAGTAAACGTCCACACCACGTGGCTTGCTATGCCGACGGATTTTGGATTAATTGATGTAGACAGTTGTAAGAAATTGTAAAGAGTTGTGAAGTTATCGTAAACGTCCACACCACGTGGCTTGCGGTAATGTAGCGATTCCAAGCAATTTACTTTGGTACTGAGTAATGGTTTACACTTAGATACGCCTTATAGTATTCCTCCCCACGAGGTTCCGCTATAAGTGATGTATGACCAAAGAAAATCTAATTGCTAAATCGTTTGGGTGGGTAAATGTCCACACCACGTGGCTTGCCTTACCTGATGGGATTTTAGATGTGATTAGTGATTTAATGATATTATTTAAGGGAGATAATATCGGATATTAAATTGTTTGTTTGTTTTATGTGCTTATAGGTTAGGAATGACTGTGACCCCACTTTGTGATATACTTAAAGATGAAAACTCACTGGTTCCATATAGTACTGATTGGAAAAGAAATCTAGACACTGTCCAGACTGTTGATCCTTCCGAATCCACTGATGAACCAACTCATGAGGACATTTGGAATGACCTCAGAATGATGTTGAGACATAGTGTGGAAGCCGGACAAGAAGTGATTGACATACTCTATAAATTCAGTCCTCTTAGAGAATCGCTTAAAAACGATTTGAAAAAAGCCGAACTTATAAGTATGGTCAGAAAGTCACAAGCTGTTGTGGCTAAGATGGAAGTGCAAGCAAAGAAACCCAGTGGTTCTAAACCACGGAATGGGAAGAGCAAGCCGCGAGGCAAGTGCTATCGATGCAAGCAGTTTGGGCACTGGAGGTCTGATTGTCCTCTCATCAAAAGTACGAAATTTTCCTTAGTCACTGAAACATTATCAGTGGTGTTATCTACCAGCACCTGGTGTGTAGATACGGGGGCCACTGATCATGTCTGCAATTCATTGCAGGGGTTCCAGGAAACCCGGAGACTTAGAGAGGGAGAGATCGTGGTCTACATGGGCAATGCCGCGAGGGTGGCGGCTGTTGCAGTGGGAGACGTTCACTTACGCTTTAGTAGTGATAGGATTTTAGTTTTACATAATTGTCTTTATGTACCCAACTTTATAAAGAATTTAATTTCGGTTTCTAAACTTATTATGAATGGATATTCTGTTTCTTTTGACCACTCGGTGATCATAAGAAGAAACAGTGAGATTATCTGTTCTGGTACATTGGTGGACGATTTGTATGTGCTAAATCCTGAGTCTAACACGATGCAACTAACCGAGAGTAATAACACATCTACGAACACCAATAAGAGAAAGGAACCTTCTAGGATGAATCAATTATACTTGTGGCATCTAAGGCTAGGTCATATAAACTCAAATAGGCTTCAAAGGTTGAAAGCTGATGGTCTAATCAGCGATGTTGAAGGAGAGGACCTTCCAACCTGCGAATCCTGTTTAGAGGGAAAAATGACTAAGCGTCCTTTTTCTGGTAAAGGACGAAGAGCTGAACAAGTATTGGATTTGATTCACTCTGATGTATGCGGACCTATGTCTACTCAGGCAAGGGGAGGGTACGAGTACTTCATCACTTTCACTGATGATTACTCAAGATATGAATATGTATACCTGATGAGCCGCAAGAGCGAATCCTTTGGCAAGTTCAAAGAATTCAAGGCTCTTGTGGAGAACCTTCGTGGTAAAACCATAAAATGCCTGCGATCTGATCGCGGAGGCGAGTACCTGTCTGGAGAATTCAAGGCATACTTGGCATAGAATGGGATTGAATCCCAACTGACTTCACCATACACTCCCCAGCAGAATGGTGTGTCAGAAAGAAGGAATAGGACTCTTATGGAAATGGTGCGATCGATGATGAGTTACTCGGACTTACCTATAATGTTCTGGGGACATGCCTTGGAAACAGCGGCGTATATCTTGAATAGGGTTCCAACCAAAACGGTACCAACCACACCCATGGAATTGTGGAGTGGGCGCAAGCCTAACTTGAGACACATTCGGATCTGGGGTTGTCCAGCACATGTGTTGCGACAAGGCGCCGATAAGTTAGAACCTAGATCAGAATTACGGCTGTTTATAGGATACCCGAAAGGAACTAAAGGTGGCATGTTCTATAGTCCTACGGACCAGAAGATCGTTATAAGTACTAACGCTCGGTTCTTAGAAGAAGACTATGTCATGGACCACAAGCCCAAAAGTGACATAATACTTGATGAGTTGAGAGGTAACAAGGAAGACTTAGATACAGCCGAACCGAGTATAGATACACCACTAGAACCTGCACCTACTGTCACTGTTAATACACCGGAACGCCGTCGTAGTGGGAGGGTTGTTAAACAACCAGACCGATGGATTGGACTGGGTGAGTCTTCGGACTCTGGACCTGGAGTTCATGAAATCGATCCCTGGACCTATGATGAGGCGGTACAAGATATAGATGCGCCTTCTTGGAAGAAAGCGATGAAATCCGAAATTGAATCTATGGATTCTAATAAAGTCTGGGATCTTGTAGAACCACCAAGCGGCGTAAAGCCAATTGGGTGTAAATGGGTCTACAAGAGAAAGAGAGGATCTGACGGAAAGGTTGAAACCTTTAAAGCTCGGCTTGTTGCGAAAGGATATACTCAGAAAGAGGGAATCGATTATGAGGAGACCTTCTCGCCGGTAGCCAAGATAAATTCGATCCGGATTCTCTTATCCATAGCAGCTCATATGGATTATGAGGTGTGGCAAATGGATGTCAAGACAGCTTTCCTAAATGGAAGTCTTGACGAGACGATTTATATGAAACAACCAGAAGGATTCATTGCTAAGGGGCGAGATCATCTAGTGTGCAAGCTTAATCGATCCATTTATGGATTGAATCAAGCCTCGAGATCGTGGAACCTGCGGTTTGACGAAGTAGTCCAATCTTTTGGATTTAGTCAAAGCATGGACGAATCATGTGTGTATTGGAAACGTGATGGGAAGAAGGTGGTGTTTCTCGTGCTTTATGTAGACGACATTCTTCTCATTGGCAACAGTGTGAAAATGTTATCAGACATAAAGGGATGGTTGTCTAGACAATTCGATATGAAAGATTTGGGAGAAGTCGGGAATGTTCTAGGGATCAAGGTTATAAGGGATCGCCGGAATAGAATATTGTACCTATCCCAGCAATCTTACATAGACACGATTCTGGCTCGTTTTAACATGCAAGATTCCAAGAAGGGTGAGCTACCCTTCAGTAAAGGAACTTATCTTTCTAAGGAGATGTGTCCTCGGACACAAAAGGAGAAAGATGAAATGAAAGCAGTTCCCTACGCTTCGGCTGTGGGAAGCTTAATGTATGCAATGTTATGTACGAGACCTGATATCTGCTATGCAGTTGGCGTAGTAGCGAGATATCAGAGTAACCCTGGAAAGGCTCATTGGACTGCCGTAAAGAGCATTTTCAAGTATTTGTAAAATACTAGGGATTATGTTCTAAGTTACGGGGCAGACAATCTGATTCCTTTGGGTTATACGGATTCGGATTTCCAAGCTGATAAGGACCGGTGTAAGTCGTGATCAGGCTATGTGTTTCACTATTAAAGGAGGAGGAGTTTTAACATGGAAGAGTGATAAGCATGATGCTTTTCGGACTCTCCCATGGGTAACCAAATAGCGGCCTCAGAGGCAGCGGAAGATTTGGTATGGCTCCGGTATTACCTCTGGGACTTAGATGTGATTCTTAGTTTACCAAAGGCTATGTAAATAGCGGTGCAGTGGCAAACTTTAAGAGATCACGAGTCCATAAGTGTAAGATAACACATAGGGCAAGTACCACCTGATACGAGTCATCGTCAGAGGGACGATGCAGTAGTCACCAAGATAGCTTCAGAGCGGCAACCTAGATTGCTCATTCACATGGTACTTCCTGGAAGTACAGTTCAAGCACGTGATGAGTATGGGAGTCGGAAGTTTGGAAGATAAGACTAGACCTTAGTATAAGTGGGAGATTGCTGGAGTAGTATACTTAATGTCTAGATTTGAGTATTCTGAACTCCTTGTACACTTTCATTTACCTATTAATAACGAACATTCATTTGCTTTTAATTATTGTTAATTAAATATATGCAAATTATAGTCCTGGATTTTATACGTTGTAGTTAGTATGGTGTTGCATGGGCACACAGAAGATCATACTATCGGTTACTCGTATTTAATCGAACAGATGCTCACGACCTAGATGGACACGGACCAATCCATCGGTATAGTCGTTGTGTGAGAGAGAAAATAATTTATCTTAATTATTTTATCACACTTGTACACTTGGTGTATTGAGCGGATCGATTGAGACTCATCAATTAGGATTGCTCGGCGATAATTGATTTGAGACTCAGTGTATTTTATTCTTAATCCCCGATACAATTGCGGGTGTGTATATTTAGTATAAGTGACTTTGATTTTCCAAAGGAATTGACCGGTTTAATTATTGGGTCAATTACCGGTTAGGTTGGGTCACTATATTTTATATATGGCATGCCGTGAATTCTTGACGGGACAGTGTATCCCGGAAGGGTTGATAATATCCCCGAGATGAGCTCATAAGGATTTATTATGTAAACCTCGCGAGTGGATTTAATTCCGCATAATAAATAAGGTTGAGTGGTACTAGTCTCGGATAAAAGAGATGAATAAATTTATTAAGCAATAAATAAATTTTATTCATGGATATTTATATCTTAAATACACGGAATAAATAATACTACCGGAGAAATATTATTTGGATATAATATGGTTTAATATTGGGAGTGCAATTAAATTTATATAGTGGAAAATAAATTTAATTAATATTGATAAGGATTAATGGACTTGGGCAGTGGGCTCAATTTAATCTTCAATATTGGAAGCCCAATATTACACCTCCTTTAGATCCCCTACGTAGCCTATAAAAGCACTACATGGCCTTCATAATAGACAAGACAAGATAATCATACTTGATTAGTCTAGAGAGTTGAAGGAGATCCATAGGAGTTCGATAGATCGTCGCCCACCCGACGTTCGAACGGAGTGCAAGGAATACGTGGGAAGATTCAAAGGTCATCTTGAATTCGTTTCTCCGAACAACGAATCGAAAGGTAAAAATCTAAACGCCCTTGATTTGTTCGGTTTTGGTTTATCGTAAAATACCGTAGAACGAAGATCCGAAGATCGAACCCGGACTAGAGGACGATCGCGTGGTGGTGGCGAAGCCACCGGACCACGGGCGATCGCCCCTAGGGTTCGACGGGGCAAAGGGGGGCCGAACCCTCGGCTCGGCCGAGGGTGTGCGATCGACCGCAAGGGGTCGATCGCTGGGCACGGGCTGGTGCCGTGCCCAACCCCGCCGTGAAGGCGGGGGCCTCCAGGAGGCGGCGAGTCGCCGGACTCGCCGCGGGGGCTGCCGGAGCAGCCCCACCCCAACCGATCGCCGGCGTGAGATCGGTGATCGCATCGAACCCCGCGGACGGGGGTTCGGGCTGGGCGCGCACGCGACTTCGGTCGTGTTGTGCGTTCGGCTCGTGCTCCGGCTCGTACGTGGTGTTCGCGTGATCTCCGGCGGATGGTTTTGATCGGGTTATTGGTTTCCGCAAATTTAAATAGCCCGGGATATCAAATTCCAACAGTATCCTCCCCATCGGAGTCACTGCTGTAATGATGTACGACCGAAGTAAAAGTCCAGTTATAAAATCGTTTGGACTAGTATACGTCCACATGAACGTGGCATGCTAGTCTGATGGGATTTTAGGATTGATTGGTAAATTTAATGATATTAATTAAGGGAGTTAATATCGAATTAAATTTGACAGTTTGATTTGTCTCTTTTATAGATATGGCACTCAACCCGCTGTCCATTATACTAAAAGAAAACAAACTCACTGGTCCAAACTATGTTGATTGGAAACGAAACTTGGACATTGTCCTAACTGCTGAGGAGTACAAATATGTACTCCATGAGGTTTGTCCTGATGAACCTATTGATACCTCCACTCCTGAGGAAAAGGAAGCTCATCGGAAGTGGGTCAAGGCTGATCAGATGGCGCGGTGCTACATTTTGGCTTCTATGTCAAATGTGCTGCAACATCAGCATGAGGCCATGACCACTGCCTATGATATGATGCTTAACCTCAAGGAGATGTTTGGTAGTCAGGATAGGGCAGCCAGGCAAGATGCTATGAGAAAACTCATGACGGCCACTATGTCCGAAGGAACGCCCGTGAGGGATCACGTTCTTAGGATGATAGGCTATCTGAATGAGATAGAGATTATGGGAGGAGCTATCGATGGGGAAACCCAGATCGATATAGTGCTCCAGTCTCTGCCTAGGAGTTTTGAGCAGTTCCGCCTGAACTATAACATGAACAAGAGGTTATATTCGTTGGCGGAACTCCTGACTGAACTCCAGGCGGCAGAGGGAATCTTTAAGAAATCTCATGCACTTGTGCCTGTGAAACTTCCTGGCCCTCCGGGGACTAAGAGGAAGTAGAAGCAAGGACGGAAACCCAGTGGACCCAGCAATGGTGGACCACGGAATGGAGTGAACAAGCCCAAGGGCAAGTGTTTCCGTTGCAAGCAGTCTGGACATTGGAAGTCTAATTGTCCTCTCAGACAAGGAGGTATGAACTTTTCCTTAGTCACTGAAACATGTTTAGCGGTGTTATCCACCGGTACCTGGTGTGTGGATACGGGAGCCACTGATCATGTCTGCAATTCTTTGCAGGGGTTCCAGGAAACCCGGCGGCTTAGAGAGGGAGAGATCACTATCTACATGGGCAACGCTACGAAAGTGGCGGCTAGTTGCAGTGGGAGATATTTATTTGTCTTTTAATAATAAAGTTTTGGTATTGAATAATTGTCTTTATGTACCGAATTTTAGAAAGAACCTTGTTTCGGTTTCTAAATTGGTTTTGAATGAATATTATGTTTCTTTTGATAGTTTTGTTATTATCAAAAAGAATGGTGAGTATATCTGTTCTGGTACATTGATAGGCAACTTATATATACTGAATCCTGATTATTCCACGATGCAACGAGTCGAGTCAAATAACACATCTAGTACCAATAAGAGAAAGGAGCCTTCTAGAATGTATCAAAAGTACTTATGGCATCTTAGGCTAGGTCATATTAACTTGGGCAGGATTCAAAGGTTGATAACTGATGGAATACTCAGTGGTGTGAAAGATGAGGACTTTCCAACCTGCGAATCATGCCTGGAAGGAAAAATGACCAAGCGACCCTTTAGTGATAAGGGGTATAGATCCAAGGAAGTACTGGAATTGATTCACTCTGATTTGTGCGGACCTTTATCTGTCCAAGCGAGAGGAGGTTATGAATATTTCGTAACCTTCACTGATGATTACTCAAGGTATGGTTTTATATACCTGATGCGCCGCAAGAGCGAGTGTTTTGACAAGTTCAAGGAGTACAAAGCTCTTGTGGAGAACCTTCATGGTAAAACCATAAAGACTCTACGATCTGATCGTGGAGGAGAGTACCTCTCGGGAGAGTTTAAGGCGTACTTATTAGAGAATGGGATTGACTCCCAGATGACTGCACCATATGATGGAGTTGTATTCTAAATGTCTAGTTTAGTGCAAATACAGAACTCCTTATCTATACCTTAATTCGAGATATGATTCAAGCATGATTGCATTTAATGCAATAGTCCTTGATGTATACGTTGTAGACAGTATGGCGTAAGGAGACACACGGAAGATCATACTGTCGGTTACTCGTATACTATCGAACAGTAGCTCACGACTTAGATGGACAGGGACAATCCATCGGTACGTCGTAGTGTGACTGGTAGATAGTCGGTCTTGACTATCATGTTACACTCGTACACTTGGTGTATTGAGCAGGACCACGGGAGGGCGTTCGATTTATACTAATCGATGTAATCGAACTAGACCTCAGATATTACGGATATGTGAGTTCTTAATCCCTATATAATTATAGGTGCGTGTGTCCAATGCTCGGTTCTTTGATGTGCCAGTGAGTGAGATTAATTGATTAGTCAATATTCTCAGTAGATTGGGAATCGGTATTGTACACACGGCATGCTATAGATTATAGACAGGAAACCGTGTCCCATTTATTGGGTTGATGATGTCCCCGAGATGAGCTCATAAAGTTTATCATGTAAACCCTGCAGGTGGATTCGTTCCACATGATAATAAGGATGAGTGGTACTAGTCTCGGATAATAAGAAATGAATTAATTTAATTATTAGTAATTAATTAATTCATGGACATGCGATATCTTAAACACGGGGAAAATCATATATGTAATACGGCGGGAAAAATTATTGACGGAATAATTTGAATTAATTAATTGGGAAATCATTTATAATTTTATAGTGGAATTAATTATAAATAAAATTGTGGAATTTAATTAAGGTTTTCCTTTTGGGACACCAAGTTAATTAAATTGCAATTTAAGCCTAATTAATTAATTGCCTATGGGTCCCTAGTGTGGCCTATATAAAACCCTCGTCTCTCTTCTCTAAACCTACAGAACGCCGCTATTTTATTTTTGCGGAGAAAAATTAATTGTTAGCGCAATAATTTTTCTGTGAAAATAAATAGACTAGCGCAATTATATTTTTCTGTAGAAATAAAAAGCCAGCGCAAATATATTTCTGAGACAGAAACTTATTTTTCTTACGCTGGGGTTTGAGAGAGAAGAAGAAGAGAAACTCCAAGCGGATCGATGCCCACACATCGGCTGGAGCAAGAGGGCTAGGATACACGCTAGAAGACTCGAGGTCTCTGTCAATTCGGCTTCTCCGAATCACGCGACAAAGGTATAAGAAATCAAAACCCTATTTCCGCAATATTCGATCTCTTAATTGTACGTAATAATCCAACGAACCTACGATCGGGTTCCGGGTATCGTGGATCGCATTCCTCGACTACTGGGGGTTCTAGGACCTTCAGATCGGTAGTCGGAAGAGGAAAAACGACCCGGAAATGAGCCCGGAACAGCAGGTCGCGCTGCTGTCCGCGCTGCTGAAGGACAAACGGCGACCGCCGTTTCTAAACGGCGACCGCCGTTTTGCTCTTTTTCTGGCAGCCCGCTCCGGGTCGCGCGTTTGTCCTTCGGGGCAATGGCTGGGCGTGAATCGGGGCACGGGCTGGAAAAGCGAACGAAGTAGCGACACCGGATGTCGACTGGGATCGTTCGGATGTTCGAGTGATCGAACGAACGCATCCCGGGTAGTCGATTTCCAACAATTGGTATCAGAGCCGGTTATTGGTTTGTTGTATTGTTCGTACGTTTGTGATGCAGGATGAACCCGATTATTATGGCCAACATCGTGGGATGTTGTATGTTTTTTTTTTGTGGTTTGTTAAACTCTCGGGGTTGTCGAGATCTTTGTTTTGAATCGTTGCTTGCTTGTAATAGTTAAAACGACGGGTTGAGTCGTTTAGGTTTTCTATTTCGGTTTTTCGTTTTTCGTTTATCCGGGTGTATAGGATCGATCATTCCTGTATAGGATCGATGCCGGAAGTAGTTAGCTTTACTATGTAATGTTGTTGCTTCTTGGTGGATCGAGACGAGATCGAAGGCCGGACGAACGAGGGTCGAGGAGTCTAACCCGCGGCTGCTGAAGGGCAAACGGCGGTCGCCGTTTTGCTAGATTCTTGGCAGCAGCTCCGCGGGGGTTCGACGGACACCACGGATCACTCGTCGAGGCCTGGGATGATACTCCAGTGGGAGGGGTTCGTCTCTTGGCACTTAGACGAGTCGGTGGTGAATCGAGACCTAGACGAGCAACGAGACGAAGATCCGAGAAGACGTGCATCGAAGATTTTAAAGGCCATAATAATCGGGCCACGTTAAATGCTTTTTGTGTGTTAACGTGCTTTTATTATGCTTTATTTATTTGTGCATGTTATCCCTTTCGTAAAATACTAAGTGGGAGAGGGATTGGAAACAATCCCGCGGTCTCCATTCTCTGTTTTGATAGTGATGTGTGTCACTTACGAGTTGGCTTTAGTGTCATCCTCCCTATCGGATAAAGTCGACACACGGATATCACTGGATCAAAATTCGAATTTAAAATCCACTTATAAAATTGAACAATTATATTTCTCAAAAGCAATGCCTAATCTGTCATTCAAAGACTAATTTCAACTCGACTCATTCTCACCCCGGGGAGTGGAATGGAGCCAAAGCGCTTGGTTATGTCGATGACACAGATTAGAGACATTCGAGTCATTCGATGACTAGATCGATTGTCTGGTTGGCTCCCTCACTTAGTGAGAGATAGGGCTCAATTGCATGATTGATCGCTGGTTAGAAACTTCGAGTTTCACTTACGAGATATCAAGCTTTGATTAATAAAATTGTGAAATTTAATAAATGTAAGATTCAATTAACAAAGTTGTTTGTTTTAGTAAACGTCCACAAGAACGTGGCTTGCTAAATGGAAACGGTACTTTGGGTTAATTAAGATTCTATGACATTTAAATAAGTGAGATTCAATTAATAAAGTTGTTTGTTTTAGTAAACGTCCACAAGAACGTGGCTTGCTAAATGGAAACGGAACTTTGGGATTAATTGAGGCTCGACAGTTATAGAAAGTCGTGGAGGACCGCATGTCAACGTAAACGTCCACAAGAACGTGGCTTGCGGTGGACATGTGGTTCCCGAGCGGTGGACTTAGTAATGAGAAATGGTACACACTTAGGTACGCTTTATAGTATCCTCCCCATCGGAGTCACTGCTATGATGATGTACGACCAAAGAGAAATCCAATCATAAAATCATTTGGACTGGTAAACGTCCACAAGAACGTGGCTTGCTATGTCTGATGGGATTTTGGAAATGATTGGTAGTTTAATGATATCACTTGAGGGAAATGATATCGAATTAAACTCATTGTTTGTTTTATATGGTATTATTTCCATTAAAAGTAAACAAACTCACTGAACCTGATTGTATGGATTGGAAAAGAAACTTGGACATTGTCCTAACTGCAGAGGAGTACAAATATGTACTCCAAGTCAATTGACCTGCTGAACCAAATGATGCTTCCACTACTGAGGAAAGGAAGCTCATTGGAAATGGATCAAGGCTATGAGATGACGCGGAGCAACATTATGACTTTCATGTCAAATGTGCTGCGACATCGGGATCATGCCATGACCATTACCTGTGATATGATGTTTAACCTCAAGAAGTTTTTGGCTATCAGGACAGGACAGCCGGACAAAGTGAAATGAGGCAACTCATGACGGCCATCATGTCGGACAGAACGCCCGTGAGGGATCACGTTCTTAGAATGATGGGCTATCTTAATGAGATAGAGATTCTGGGAGAAATTATCAATGGGGTAACCCAAGTTGATATTATGCTCCAGTCTTTGCCGAGAAGTTTTGAGCAGTTCCGCCTGAACTATAATATGAATAAGGGGTCTTATTCATTGGCGGAACTCCTGGTTGAACTTCAAAGCGGCTGAGAGAATCTTTAAGGGCTCTCAAAACACTTGTGGCTGATAAATTGGCTCTTCCTAAGCCTTCGGGCGGCAAAAGGAAGAAGAAGCAAATACGGAAACCCAGTGGGCCTAATATATCTGGACCACGGAATGGGACAAGCAAGCCCAAGGGGCAAGTGCTTCCGTTGTAAGCAGTTTGGATACTGGGAGTTTTGATTGTCCTCTCAAAGCAACTAGAAGTTAACTCCTCCTTAGTCACCGAAACATGTTTAGTGGTGTTATCTACCAGTACCTAGTGTGTGGATACGGAAACCACTAATCATGTCTGCACCTAAATGCGGGGGTTCCAGGAAACCCGGAGACTTAGAAAGGAAGAAGTTATAATCTACATGGGCAATACTGTTAAGGTAACAGCCATTGCAGTGGGAGATGTTAAATGTTTTAACGGTAGGATTTTAGTTCTAATAAATTGTCTTTATGTGCCGGTATTTAGAAAGAATTTTCATTTCGGATTTCTAAATTGGCTTAGAATGGATATTCCGTTTCTTCCGATAGTTTTATACGTATCAGAGTAGGAAACGGGGATATTATCTATTCTGGTACATTGATAGACAATTTAATACTAAATCCGTGTTCTTTCACGATGCAACACACCGGAGCTAATAACACATTGTCGAACCCCAATAAGAGTAAAGATCCTTCTAGGATGAATCAAATGTACTTATGGAATCTTAGGCTAGATCATTTTAACTTGAGTACGATTCAAAGGGTGAAAGTTGATGGACTACTCAGCTAGGTTGAAGGAAAGGACTTTCCAACCTTCGAATCATACTTGGAAGTTTTAATGACCAAGCAACCCTTTACGGTTAAAGGGAAAAGATCCAAGAAAGTACTAGAGTTGATTCGCTCTGATATATGCAGACCTCTTTGAGGAGTAAGCCATACTTATCAGAAAATGGGATTAACTCCCAACAGACTACACCATTTATGCCTCGGCAAAATAATGTGTTGTAAAGAAGGAATAGGACTCTTATAGATATGGGAAAGTAAACAATAAGTTATTCGGAGTTACCTAATTCGTTTTTGGGATATGGCTTGGAAACAGCGGCGTTTATCCTGAACTTGATTCGTTTGGAAACTTGTACAGATATTCGGCTGTTTATAAGATACCCTAAGAAAACGAATTGAGATATGTAATATAGTCCAAAGGGCCAGATGTTCATTGATTACATCAATGTTCGGTTCTTAGACATGGACTATATATATATATGCAAGATCACAAGCCCAAGAGTAGAGTAATACTTAATGTGCTTAGAGGGACTGATCAAGACTTAGAATCAGCCTAACTGAGTAGTTCACTACGATAATATTTAGTCACTAAAGATACACCGGAGCGTCGTCGTAGTGGGAGGGTTGTTAGACAACCTGACAGGTACATGTTTATAGGAGAGTCTTCGGACTTGTCACCTATAGAACATGATGCCGACCCCTGGATCTATGACGAGACGCTAAAAGATCAAGATGCTCAGTCTTGGTAAAGGACGATGAAATATGAGATTGAATCTTTGGATTCAAATCATGTCTGGGATCTTGTAGCACCGCCCAAAGGTGTAAAAGCCATTGGTGGCAAGTGGGTGTACAAGATGAAAAGAGGGTCTGACGGGAAGGTGTAAAACTTCAAGGCTAGGCTTGTTGCGAGAGGGTGCACTCAGAAAGAAATGGATCGATTATGAGTAAACTTTTTTGCCGGTAGCTATGCTAAAGTCGATCCGGGTTCTTTTGTCTTCACATGGAAGATGGATGTCAAGACAGATTTCCTAAATCGAAGTCTTGACGGGGCCATCTGTGTGGGACAACCAGAGAGATTCATCGAAAATAGCCAAGAGCATTCGGTAAGCAAGCTTAATCAATCTTAAGATTGAAGGAAGCTTCAAGATCTTGAAGGAAGCTTCAAGATCTTGGATTCATTCAAGGCATGTTTAGGTCCTGTGTGTAATAAAGAAGTGACAGAAAAGATGTGGTGTTTTCTCATTCTTTATGTAGACGACATCCTTCTAAATTGGCAACAATATGAAAGATGTTATCGGACATAAAGGGATGGTTGTCCGAGTAATTCAATGTAAGAGACTTAGGAGAAGTCGGGAATGTTCTTGGGATCAAAGTTATAAATGATCGCCAGAAAAGAACATAGAACTTATCTCGAGTCTCATACTTAAATACAATTCTTACTCGTTGCAGCATACAGAATTCCAAGAAAGGTCTTCACCTTTTAGATGTGGAATTCATCTATCTAAAGTTTTGTGTCTGACACAATAAAGGAGATAGATGAAGAGTATGTAATGCTATGCACGAGACTGATATCTGCTATGTCGTGGGCATGGTGGTGAGATATCATAGTAATCCTGGAAAGGATCACTCGACTGATGTAAAGAACATGTTTAGGCTCCTGCAAAGGACCGTGAATTATGTTCTGAGTTACAAAGCAGTCAAGTTGTTTCCTTTGGATTACATAGAATTGGATTTCCAATCAAACAGGGACAGTTGAAAGTCGAAGTCAGGCTATGTGTTCTCACTGTGAAGTGGAGCAGTCACATGGAAGAATGTAAAGCAGCAATGCATTACGGACTCTACCATGGAAACTGAAAGGATAACGGCCTCTGAGGCAGTTAAAAGGTCAGTGTGGCTCCAGAACTTCCTAAGGGACTTAGATGTGGTTTCTAGTTTACCCAAAGCTATTTTGAATAGCGGTATGGCAAACTTGAAATGCCACGAGTCTACAGTGGGAGATAACACGTAGAGCGCAAGTACCACCTGATTCGAGAGATCGTCTAGTAAGACGATACAGTTGTCACCTAGATAGCATCGAGAGGATTGCCTGGTAAAAACCGTTCACAGAGGCACTTCCAGCGAAAGCGTTGGGTAGGCGTGATGAGGTTATGGGAATCTGATGTTTGGGAGAGGGCGACTAGACTTTTAGTATAAGTGGGAGATTGATGGAGTTGTATTCTAAATGTCTAGTTTAGTGCAAATACAGAACTCCTTATCTATACCTTAATTCGAGATATGATTCAAGCATGATTGCATTTAATGCAATAGTCCTTGATGTATACGTTGTAGACAGTATGGCGTGAGGAGACACGCGGAAGATCATACTGTCGGTTACTCGTATACTATCGAACAGTAGCTCACGACTTAGATGGACAGGGACAATCCATCGGTACGTCGTAGTGTGACTGGTAGATAGTCGGTCTTGACTATCATGTTACACTCGTACACTTGGTGTATTGAGCAGGACCACGGGAGGGCGTTCGATTTATACTAATCGATGTAATCGAACTAGACCTCAGATATTACGGATATGTGAGTTCTTAATCCCTATATAATTATAGGTGCGTGTGTCCAATGCTCGGTTCTTTGATGTGCCAGTGAGTGAGATTAATTGATTAGTCAATATTCTCGGTAGATTGGGAATCGGTATTGTACACACGGCATGCTATAGATTATAGACAGGAAACCGTGTCCCATTTATTGGGTTGATGATGTCCCCGAGATGAGCTCATAAAGTTTATCATGTAAACCCTGCAGGTGGATTCGTTCCACATGATAATAAGGATGAGTGGTACTAGTCTCGGATAATAAGAAATGAATTAATTTAATTATTAGTAATTAATTAATTCATGGACATGCGATATCTTAAACACGGGGAAAATCATATATGTAATACGGCGGGAAAAATTATTGACGGAATAATTTGAATTAATTAATTGGGAAATCATTTATAATTTTATAGTGGAATTAATTATAAATAAAATTGTGGAATTTAATTAAGGCTTTCCTTTTGGGACACCAAGTTAATTAAATTGCAATTTAAGCCTAATTAATTAATTGCCTATGGGTCCCTAGTGTGGCCTATATAAAACCCTCGTCTCTCTTCTCTAAACCTACAGAACGCCGCTATTTTATTTTTGCGGAGAAAAATTAATTGTTAGCGCAATAATTTTTCTGTGAAAATAAATAGACTAGCGCAATTATATTTTTCTGTAGAAATAAAAACCTAGCGCAAATATATTTCTGAGACAGAAACTTATTTTTCTTACGCTGGGGTTTGAGAGAGAAGAAGAAGAGAAACTCCAAGCGGATCGATGCCCACACATCGGCTGGAGCAAGAGGGTTAGGATACACGCTAGAAGACTCGAGGTCTCTGTCAATTCGGCTTCTCCGAATCACGCGACAAAGGTATAAGAAATCGAAACCCTATTTCCGCAATATTCGATCTCTTAATTGTACGTAATAATCCAACGAACCTACGATCGGGTTCCGGGTATCGTGGATCGCATTCCTTGACTACTGGGGGTTCTAGGACCTTCGGATCGGTAGTAGGAAGAGGAAAAACGACCCGGAAATGAGCCCGGAACAGCAGGTCGCGCTGCTGTCCGCGCTGCTGAAGGACAAACGGCGACCGCCGTTTCTAAACGGCGACCGCCGTTTTGCTCTTTTTCTGGCAGCCCGCTCCGGGTCGCGCGGTTGTCCTTCGGGGCAATGGCTGGGCATGAATCGGGGCACGGGCTGGAAAAGCGAACGAAGTAGCGACACCGGATGTCGACTGGGATCGTTCGGATGTTCGAGTGATCGAACGAACGCATCCCGGGTAGTCGATTTCCAACACCATACACGCCCCAGCAGAATGGTGTAGCAGAAAGAAGGAATAGGACTCTTATGGAAATGGTAAGATCTATGATGAGTTATTCAGAACTACCAGTTTCGTTCTGGGGATATGCCTTGGAAACAGCGGCGTATATCCTGAACTTAGTTCCTTCTAAATCAGTCCCTAAGACGCCCTCGGAATTGTGGACTGGGCGAAAGCCAAATTTGAAACACATTCGGGTCTGGGGTTGTCCAGCACATGTGCTGAAGCATGGGGCTGATAAGTTGGAATCTCGTTCAGATATTCGGTTGTTTATAGGATATCCTAGAGGAACGAAAGGTGGTCTATTTTATAGTCCTAAGGACCAGAAGATCGTTGTTAGCACCAACGCTCGGTTCTTGGAAGAGGATTATATAATGGACCATAAGCCCAAGAGTGAGATAATACTTAACGAACTGAGAGGGGACGATCAAGGCTTAGATCCAACCGAACCGGGTGATACGCCACCACAGTCTGCACCTGTAGTTACTGAGGTTACACCGGAGCCTCGTCGTAGTGGGAGGGTTGTTCGACAACCCGATAGGTTCATGTTTATAGGTGAGTCTTCGGACTTGTTACCTGGAGAACATGAAGCCGATCCCTGGACCTATGGCGAGGCGCTTAAAGATCAAGATGCTCAGTCTTGGCAAAAGGCGATGAAATCTGAGATTGAATCAATGGATTCAAATCAGGTCTGGAATCTTGTAGCACCGCCCAAAGGTGTAAAAGCCATTGGTTGCAAGTGGGTGTACAAGAGGAAAAGAGGGTCTGACGGGAAGGTTGAAACCTTCAAGGCTAGGCTTGTTGCGAAGGGGTATACTCAGAAAGAAGGGATCGATTATGAGGAAACCTTTTCGCCGGTAGCTATGCTAAAGTCGATCCGGATTCTTTTGTCTATAGCATCTTATATGGATTATGAGGTGTGGCAAATGGACGTCAAGACAGCATTCTTGAATGGGAATCTTGACGAGACCATTTACATGAGAAAGCCAGAAGGTTTCATCAAGAAAGGCCAAGAGCACCTAGTGTGTAAGCTAAACCGATCCATTTATGGATTGAAGCAAGCTTCTAGATCTTGGAACATGCGGTTTGATGAGGTTATCCAGTCTTATGGATTCATTCAAAGCATGGACGAGTTGTGTGTATACCGGAGAAGTGACGGAAACAGTGTGGCGTTTCTCGTGCTTTATGTAGACGACATCCTTCTAATTGGCAACAATGTGAAGATGTTGTCGGACATAAAGGGATGGTTGTCCAAACAATTCGATATGAAAGACCTAGGACAAGTTGGGCATGTTCTTGGGATCAAGGTTATAAGGGATCGCCGGAAAAGAACATTAAGCTTGTCCCAGGCTTCATATATTGATACGATTCTGGCTCGTTTCAACATGCAGAATTCCAAGAGAGGTGCTCAACCTTTCTGCCATGGAATTCATCTATCTAAAGACATGTGTCCCAAAACACAAAAGGAGATAGATTACATGAAGAAGGTTCCTTATGCTTCGGCAGTAGGAAGTCTAATGTATGCCATGTTGTGCACGAGACCTGATATCTGCTATGCCGTGGGCATGGTAGCTAGATATCAGAGTAACCCTGGACAGGGTCACTGGACTGCTGTAAAGAACATACTTAAGTACCTGCGAAGGACTAGGAATTATGTTCTGAGTTACAAAGCGTCCGAGTTGATTCCTATTGGTTACACAGACTCGGATTTCCAATCTGATAAGGATCAGCGAAAGTCTACATCAGGCTATGTGTTCACATTGGGAGGTGGAGCAGTCTCATGGAAGAGTGTTAAGCAGAAATGCATTTCGGACTCTACCATGGAAGCCGAATATGTAGCAGCCTCTGAGGCAGCTAAAGAATCGGTGTGGCTCCGGAACTTCCTTATGGACTTGGATGTGGTTCCTAAAATGCCTAGAGCTATCACAATTTATTGTGACAATAGTGGTGCAGTGGCAAATGCAAAGGAACCACGAGCCCACAATGCGAGTAAACACATAGATCGCAAGTACCACCTGATTAGAGACATCCTCAGGAGAGGCGATGCGGTTGTCACCAAGATTGCATCAGCGGATAACCTGGCTGACCCCTTTACGAAGGCACTTCCAGCGGAAGCGTTCAAGAGACACGTGAAGGGGATGGGTATCGGATGTATGGTAGAGGGCAACTAGAGATTTAGTATAAGTGGGAGATTGATGGAGTTATATTCTAAATGTCTAGTTTAGTGACAATATGGAACTCCTTATCTGTGTTTTACATTATCTATTAATCAAACTGTCGGCATTTTGTCTATCTTGTACTTGAATGCAATAGTCCTAGATATATACGTTGTAGACAGTATGGCGTGAGGAGACACGCGGAAGATCATACTGTCGGTTACTCGTATATTATCGAACAGAAGCTCACGACTTAGATGGACAGGGACAATCCATCGGTACCTCGTAGTGTGACTGGGTAATAGTTGGTCTTGACTATTATGTTACACTTGTACACTTGGTGTATTGAGCAGGACCACGGGAGGGCGTTCGATTTATACTAATCGACGTAATCGAACTAGACCTCAGAATTACGGATATACGAATTCCTAATCCCTATATAATTATAGGTGCGTGTGTCCAATTCTCGGTTCTTTAACTTGCCAATGAGTGAGACTAATTGATTAGTCGAGATACTCGGTAAATTGGGAATCGGAATCGTACACACGGCATGCTATAGATTATAGACAGGAAACCGTGTCCCGTTTATCGGGTTGATAGCGTCCCCGAGATGAGCTCATAAAGTTTATCATGTAAACCCTGCAGGTGGATTTGTTCCACATGATAATAAGGATGAGTGGTACTAGTCTCGGATAATAAGAAACGAATTAATTTAATTATTAGTAATTAAATAAATTCGTGTACGTTCGATATCTTAAACACGGGGAAATTGTATATGTAATTTCGGCGGAAATATTATTGTTGAAATAATATTAAATTAATTTCGGGAATTCAATTATTATTTTATAGTGGAGTTAATAATAATTAAAATTGAAATCGATTAATTAAGGAATTGCGTTTACGTATTCCAAGTTAATTAATATTTCAATTTAGCCCTTAATTAATTTAACCTTGGGTCCCTAGTGTAGCTCTATTTAAACCCCCCCCCCCCCCTTGCCCTCTCCTAAGACCTACAGAACGCCGCAATAATTATTTCAGCAGAGAAAAATTATTTGCTTAGCGCAAATAAAAGTTTTCTCTGTTAAAATAAAAGTTAACGCAATTAAATTATTTTCTCACCAGAGAATAATTCATACGGTGGTCTTGGAAGGAGAGAAGCAGAAAAGGACGAACCCAGTAGATCGTTGCCCACACAACGTCTGGAGTCGGGAAGAGTCATACATTAGAAGCTCTAAGGTCTCAACAATCGACCGATAAGGTATGAGATCGAATCTCAATTCCGCAATTTCATTCGATCTAATTTCTCGTTGATCATACATGAACGTAGATCGGGTTCCGGGGTTGTGGGTTGTATTCCTCGACTACTGGGGGTTCTAGGACCTCCGGATCGGTAGTCGGATGAGGAAAAACGACCCGGAAACGAGCCCGGAACAGCAACGTCGCGTTGCTGTTCGCGGAGAAACGGCGACCGCCGTTTTTGTGTTTTTCTGGCAGCCCGCTCGGTTCGCGCGGTTGTCCTTCGGGGCAATGGCTGGGCGTGAATCGGGGCACGGGCTGGAAAAGCGAACGAAGTAGCGACACCGGATGTCGACTGGGATCGTTCGGATGTTCGAGTGATCGAACGAACACATCCCGGGTAGTCGATTTCCAACAAAAACAAACAAACAATTTAATATCCGATATTATCTCCCTTAAATAATATCATTAAATCACTAATCACATCTAAAATCCCATCAGGTAAGGCAAGCCACGTGGTGTGGACGTTTACCCACCCAAACGACTTAGCAATTAGATTTTCTTTGGTCATACATCTCTTATAGCGTAACCTCGTGGGGAGGAATACTATAATGTGTATCTAAGTGTAAACCATTACTCAGCACCAAAGTAAATCGTTTGGAATTGCTACATTACCGCAAGCCACGTGGTATGGACGTTTACGACAACTTCACAGCTCTTTACAATTCTTACAACTGTCTACATCAATTAATCCAAAATCCGTCAGCATAGCAAGCCACGTGGTGTGGACGTTTACTACACCAAGAGATCTTTATAATTGACTCCCAATTACTTGATCCATTCGATCTTGTAAATCAAGACGCGGAGAATCATAAGTGAAACTCGAAGTTTCTTACCAGTGATTCACCATGCGAACAACCCTATCTCTCAAATGAATGAGGGAGCCGAGCAGACAATCGATCCATCTATCAAAGAATGGTACGAAGGTCTCTAATTTGTGTCCTCTACATGACCAAGTGGCTTTGGCTCCATTCCACTCCCCGGGGTGAGAATGAGTCGACTTGAAATCAGCTTTGGAAAGACAAATTAGGCATTGTTTGATAAACTTAATCAATGTTTCTCGTAAGATGAATTACAAGAACTCTCCTTCAATAACTTATCTATATAAACTTCAAAAGTTTATAAAAGTCACCAAGAGAGCAGCAATGGAGACCATGGGTATGTTTCCATACCCTCTCCCACTTTGCTTTTTACAATGAAGGGATACGCTATCTAGTGCATAAAATAAACACATATAGCATGCATACATGTAATAAAGCACATAGTATTATCACATAATCAAAATAATACTAGAATATTATTTTCAGACTATTATGGCTTTATCACATCTCCGTACGCATCTTCTAGTCTTCAGTCTTTGTTTCTTGAATGCTCAATGTGACGAGAATATTAATTTCTAATATTTAAATCTATTTATTTTTAATAAATCCAAAAGATACTTAATTAATAATAATTAAGTCAATCGAATAAATCAAAAATAAAATTAAATATTATTAATATTTTTATTTATTTTATTTTCCCTTTCTACTTCATTAAATCTCTAGAATAATCTATCCAAGACCCACTTGGAATATTCTAGATGATTTCCATAATGAAATAAGGAAATAAAATAATTTAGGACTCTTCTACTTTCCAAATTAATTAGATTCCTAATCCATTAGGAAAGCGAATCACCGGACCGGGATAGCACGGGGTGGGGATCCCTGCGCCTCCCTCGACCGCCGCCTAGAAGCCGCCGCCGTCCAGCCCACGCGCCACCCCCACTGGTGGCTGGCGTGGCCGGAGCTCCCGCGGGCAGCCCCTTAGGGCGTGGGTCGATCGATCCTCATAGATCGACCATGGGGATGGTCGATCCTTGTCCTTGCCCTCACGATCATCTCCTTCGTCGCACGTCTTCTCCGGCGGTCGTTTCGGCATCGATCCAACGCAAAATAAATTACAAAATTAATTTTACACTATCCGGTATCGATTCTATACATGAAATCGACCCTATACATTTTCCGGAAAAATAAAACAATAATAATAAACCTAAATTCGGTCAACCCCCGAATTTTTACTATTACAAGCATTCACCACCAAAAACGAATCTCGACATGTCCGAGAGTTTAATAAAACCAACAATCATGAAAAAATAAATTAAACGAATAATTAATCAAGCCATAATAGTCGGAACCCTGCAAGGTAGAACAGTTTTATCGAAAATATCGCGAACGTAAACCACGCTCTGATACCAATTGTTGGAATTCGATATCCCGAGCTATTAAAATTTGCGGAAAATAATAACCAGATCAAAAACCTCGATTGCCGGAGAAATCACGAGTCCACGCGAGCCGGGGCTCGACCGAACGCACGACGCGCACGAAGACGCGTGCGCGCCCAGCCGCACCCCCGCGGGAACCCGCGATCGCTCCCAGCGATCGCTCCCTCATTTTAATGAGAGATAGGGCTTCAATTGCATGATAAGATCGCTGGTTAGAAAACCTCGAGTTTTCACTTACGATTTATCACGTTTTTTGACATTGAGATAAATGGGAACGACGATATTGGATATCGAATGAACAAAATGGAACAAATAAAGTAGTTTTGCTAGACAACATTATTTGTTTAAAGCTTTGTGGATGTTTACTTACTTAGTTTATCTTTCTTCTGTAGTTTAATATGTCTGTCTCAACTCAATTCAAGTTCAGCTCTATCTTGGATAGAGAAAAGTTGAACAACACCAAATTCCTTGATTGGCAACGTAACTTGAGGATAGTCCTCAAATACGAAGAAAAGGAAAGTGTGTTGGACAAACCCCTTCCCGTGCTTCCCGCTGATGGGGGCACGTATGTCCAAAAGTCTTCATATGCCCTTGCTAAGAAAGCCTCAAATGAGGTGACATGTTTGATGTTGGCATCCATGGTACCCGAGTTGCAAAAACAATTCGAGTTCATGGAAGCCATTGACATTATAGAAGAGCTCAAGAGCATGTTCGGGGAACAGGCTAGAATTGAGTGCTTCGGTGTCACCCGGGCTATAGCAACAGCTAGGCTGGAAAAGGGTAAACGCGTGGGACCACATGTGCAGCAAATGATTTGATTATTTGCTTCAAGTGCTCGCCTCGGTTTTGCATATGATGACGAGTTGGCTACCGATTTCATTCTCCATTCTCTTCATGATTGTTATGACGCCTTTAGGCTGAATTTCCACATGAATGGACTAAAGAAATCGCTTCATGAGCTCCATGGGATGCTTAAGGCTGCTGAGCCAGCGATTAAGAAGGACCCTAGGAGGGAAGTTCTTATGATTCGGGAAGGAGGTACCAAAAAGTTCAAGGGGATTAAGAAACCGGAAGTTAAAGGCAAAGGGAAAGGGAAATCTGTGGCAGCTCCTTCCAAAAGGTTCTTGAAAGCTTCTAAGGTTCCTGGGGAATCTGAGTGTTTCTACTGCAAGGGTGTTGGACACTACAAGCGAGATTGCCCCAAGTTCAAGGAGGATGTAAAGAACGGTGTCGTTCCTTCGTCTTCAGGTATTTATGTCATAGACATAAACTTTACAAATTCTTCTTCTTGGGTATTGGATACCGGATGCGGTGCTCACATTGTTTCACATGTGCAGGTATTGCAAAGAAGTAGAAGTTTGGTAAAGGGAGATGTCGATCTGCGGGTTGGAAATGGAGCGAGGGTCGCTGCATTAGCCGTAGGATCTTATGATTTATGTTTTCCTTCGGGCCTTGTTTTAGTATAGAATAATGTTTATTTCGTACCAAGTATTACCAAGAACATCATTTCTATTTCAGTATTGGATACTGAAGGATTTTCCTTCACTATAATAAATGGTTTATTTACTATTTCAAAAAGTGGAGTTATCTATGGTTCGGCACGATTAGAACATGGTTTATATATACTTCAACTTGACAATCATATATATAACATTGATACCAAAAAGGCCAAATCGAATGAATTCAATGAAACATACCTTTGGCATTGTCGATTAGGCCACGTCAACATTAAACGTGTATAGAAACTTCTTAAAGAAGGCATTCTCAAATCTTTTGACTTGGAGTCATTTGATACATGTGAAGGGTGTTTTATGGGCAAAATGACAAAGTCACCTTTTCTAGGGAAAGGAGAACGTGCGAGTGATCTATTGGGTTTAATCCATACTGATGTATGTGGTCCAATGAGCTCACAAGCACGTGGAGGTTATTTCTACTTCATAACTTTTACTGATGACTTAAGTAGATATGGTTATGTCTATTTAATGAGGCATAAGTCGGAAGCCTTTGAAAAGTTCAAAGAATTCCAAAATGAAGTTGAGAATCAACTTTGTAAAAAGATAAAAGCCATTCGATCGGATCGAGGTGGTGAATATCTTAGCCAAGAATTCGATGATCATCTTATGAGTTGTGGTATTTTATATCAACTCACTCCACCTGGAACACCCCAGATGAATGGTGTTTCCAAAAGGAGGAATAGAACCTTATTATATATGGTTCGATCGATGATGAGCCTTACTGAACTACCAAAATCTTTTTAGGGACACGCACTTTTAATAGCAGCCTATACACTGAATAGGACACCGTCAAAAGCTGTTGATAAGACACCGTACGAGGTATGGAAAGGGAAGGTCCCTAACTTGTCTTATATTAAGATTTGGGGATGTGAAGCTTATGTGAAGAGAAATATCTCTACAAAGCTTGAACCCAAATCGGATAAATGTTTCTTTGTGGGTTATCCAAAAGAAACACGAGGGTACCACTTTTACAACCAATCCGAGAACAAAGTCTTTGTTGCTCGAGATGGTGTATTTCTTGAAAAGAAATATCTTTCCAAGAAAGTAAGTGGGAGCTTAGTTGAATTGAACGAAGTTCAAGAAGACTTGAACGAGGTTCAAGAAGAACAAACTGAGATGGAGACTCAAGACTTGGTTGAGAGTACTCCAGTGGTTTTGGAAACCACACCTAACCCTCGAAGGTCCGGAAGGATTAGAACTCAACCTGACAGATACTTAGGTATTCTGACACATAAGAGTTATGAAATCATGCTTTTAGAAAGCAATGAACCTTCGAACTATATCCAAGCTATGACGAGTCCAGATTCCGAGAAATGGCAGGGTGCCATGAAATCCGAAATGGAATCAATGTATTAAAATCAAGTTTGGAACTTGGTCGATTTGCCTAAAGGGGCTAGGCCCATTGGATGCAAATGGATTTACAAGATAAAACAGACATGAATGGAAAACCTAGTGTTTTCAAAGCAAGGTTGGTGGCAAAAGGATATAAAAAAATTCACGGGGTGGATTATGATGAAACATTTTCACCAGTTGCTATGATTAAATCCATTCGGATTCTCTTAGCCATTGCTGCTCATTATGATTATGAGATACGACAAATGGACGTTAAAACCGCCTTCTTGAATGGGATTCTAGTAGAGGATGTGTTTATGACACAACCAGAGGGTTTTATCGATCCTAATAAGGCTGAGAGAGTATGCAAGCTTAATAGATCCATTTATGGATTAAAGCAAGCATCTCGGAGCTGGAATCTTCGGTTAAATGAATCCATACAAGAGTTTGGATTTCAAAAGAACATGGAAGACTCTTGTGTTTACAAGAAAGTCAGTGGGAGTTACGTTGTATTCATTGTGTTGTATGTCGATGAAATACTCCTTATTGGAAACAATATTCCTATGCTTAATTCTATTAAAGAATGGCTTTGAAGATGGTTTTCAATGAAGGATCTTGGAGAAGCATAGTACATATTGGGCATCAAGTGTTGGAATTCGATATCCCGGGCTATTAAAATTTGCGGAAAATAATAACCCGATCAAAAACCTCGATTGCCGGAGAAATCACGAGTCCACGCGAGCCGGGGCTCGACCGAACGCACGACGCGCACGAAGACGCGTGCGCGCCCAGCCGCACCCCCGCGGGAACCCGCGATCGCTCCCAGCGATCGCACGGGATGCCTTGCGGCATCCCTGGGGATGCTCGTAGCATCCCCGCAGCAGATCCAGTGATCCGCTGCTCGTACGGGCTGGGGCTCGTCCCCAGCGAGCCGCTGCGGGTAACCCCGCAGCTCGCCACGAGTCGCTGCGGGTAACCCCGCAGCATCCCCACGATCGATCGTAAGGATCGATCGCTCCTCCCGCACGCGATCCCCAACGGGATCCTCGAGCCGCCAGCGATCCGGTGGTTCGACCACCATCGCCCGGCTCGATCCTCGTTCCGGGGTTCGATCCTCGGGTCTTCGTTCTACGGTATTTTCAATAAATCCAAATCAAAATAATATCGAGGACGTTTAGATATTATACTTTCGATTCGTTGTTCGGAGAAACGAAATCAAACACCTTTGAATCTTCCCACGTATTCCTTGCACTCCGTTCGAACGTCGGGTGGGCGACGATCTATCGAACTCCTATGGATCTCCTTCAACTCTTAAGAAATATCAAGTATGATATTCTTGTCTTATGATGTGTATTAATTATGAAGGCCATGTAGTGCTTTTATAGGCTACGTAGGGGATCAAAAGGAGGTGGAATATTGGGCCTCTAATATTGGAGATTAAATTGAGCCAAGCCCAAATCCATTAATCCTTACCAATATTAATTTTATTTATTTTCAACTATATAAATAAAATTGCACTCCCAATATTTACCCATATTATATCAAATAATATTTCTCCGGTTAGTATTATTTATTCCGTGTATTTAAGATTTAAATATCCATGAATAAAATTTATTTATTGCTTAATAAATTTATTCATCTCTTATATCCGAGAATAGTACCACTCAACCTTATTTATTATGCGGGAACAAATCCACTCGCGAGGTTTACATAATAAATCCTTATGAGCTCATCTCGGGGATATTATCAACCCTTCCGGGATACACTGTCCCTTCAAGAATTCACGGCATGTTGTATATAAAATATAGTGACCCAACTCAACCGGTAATTAACCCAATAATTAAATCGGTTAATTCCTTTGGAAAATCAAAGTCACTTATATTAAATATACACACTCGCAATTGTTTCGGGGATTAAGAATAAAATACTCTGAGACTTAAATCAATTATCATAGAGCAATCCTAATCGATAAGTCTCAAGCGATCCGCTCAATACACCAAGTGTACAAGTGTGATAAAATAATTAAGACAAATTATTTTCTCTCTCACACAACGACTATACCGATGGATTGGTCCGTGTCCATCTAGGTCGTGAGCTACTGTTTGATTAAATACGAGTAACCGATAGTATGATCTTCTGTGTGTCCATACACACCATACTAACTACAACGTATAAAATCCAGGACTATGATTTGCATATATATTTAATTATCAATAATTAAATGCAAATGATTGTTTATTAATTAAATAGATTAAATGCTATGATCGGGAGTTACCGTTACTTAAATCTAGACATTAAGTACACAACTCCAACATCAAGATATGTCGGAACAGATCTCAAGGATGTTGGGACTTAGTCAAGCAACCTATATTGATAAGGTGCTTGACAGGTTCAGAATGAAAGACGCCAAGAAGGGTCTCATTCCAATGACTCATGGTACATCTCTGAGCAGGAAGCAGTGCCCTTCGGGACCTGATGAGCAAATGAGGATGGCAAATATTCCTTATGCTTCGGCAATAGGGTCTATAATGTATGCCATGATATGTACACGACCGGATGTATCGTATGCTTTGAGCATGACGAGTCGGTATCAAGGAAACCCAGGTGAGGCGCATTGGACTGCGGCCAAAAATATTCTTAAGTACCTAAGAAGGACTAAAGAGTATTTTCTTGTCTTTGGAGGACAAGAAGAGTTGGTTGTGACAGGATATACGGATGCAAGCTTCCAAACAGACAAAGATGATTTACGGTCTCAGTCCGGTTTTGTCTTTTGTCTGAATGGAGGTGCGGTGAGCTGGAAGAGTTCCAAGCAACCCACCGTAGCTGATTCTACTACAGAGGCTGAGTACATTGCTGCATCAGAAACAGCAAAGGAGGCAGTTTGGATGAGAAAGTTCTTAGATGAGCTCGGTGTCGTACCTAGTTCGGCTCATCCAATAGCTCTCTATTGTTATAATAGTGGAGCTATCGCGCAAGCCAAGGAGCCCAGGGAGCACCACAAATCCAAACATGTGCTCAGGAAGTTCCACATTCTCAGGGAGATAGTTAGTCGTGGAGACATCGAGATAAATAAAGTTGCAACTGATGATAATGTTGCAGACCCGTTAACTAAACCACTCCAGCAGTCAACGCATGATGCTCATACGACTGCAATAGGGATACGATATCTTAGAGATGGATTGTGATTCCTATTACTGTATTTTCTACTTTTGGAGTTTATGTAAACATTCACGTATCTTTTATGATATTCAATAAATTTCTTCATATAATTGTGGTTTAAATTGTATGAATTGTCCAAATGATTAAATTATATTAATTGGGTCATGAGGTCAATTTACCACATAAATGAAGTCCCAATTGTTGAACTAATATAATTAAATCATAAAATTGTTCCTAGTTCGTATCATTGAGTACAGACAAACTGATGATACAAAGAACTAGATTGTAATGTGTACTATAGCGCCGCTTCATGGGCTAGTGATGTGGGACATTAAGTATAATTACATAGATATTAGCTGGGAGCTAATGATCGAACAGACCCGACTGGAATAGTATTTAAGATTTCGAGTCATAATACTATTTCATTGACTGTCGAGCAATTTCCTCTGACCTGTGTAGTCCAGAGTGATTCCATTGTGAAATAGTGTACTTTGATATAAGTAAATGATGGAGTTGTATTCTAAATGTCTAGTTTAGTGCAAATACGGAACTCCTTATCTATACCTTAATTCTATATATGATTCAAACATGATTGCATTTATTGCAATAGTCCTTGATGTATACGTTGTAGATAGTATGGCGTGAGGAGACACGCGGAAGATCATACTATCAGTTACTCGTATACTATCGAACAATAGCTCACGACTTAGATGGACAGGGACAATCCATCGGTACGTCGTAGTGTGACTGGTAGATAGTCGGCCTTGACTATCATGTTACACTCGTACACTTGGTGTATTGAGCAGGACCACGGGAGGGCGTTCGATTTATACTAATCGGAGTAATCGAACTAGACCTCAGATATTACGGATATACGAATTCCTAATCCCTATATAAATATAGGTGTGTGTGTCCAATTCTCGGTTCTTTGACTTGCTAGTGAGTGAGACGAATTGACTGGTCAATATTCTCGGTAAATTGGGAATCGGAATAGTACACACGGCATGCTATAGATTATAGACAGGAAACCGTGTCCCATTTATTGGGTTGATGATGTCCCCGAGATGAGCTCATAAAGTTTATCATGTAAACCCTGCAGGTGGATTCGTTCCACATGATAATAAGGATGAGTGGTACTAGTCTCGGATAATAAGAAATGAATTAATTTAATTATTAGTAATTAAAGTTAATTCGTGGACATTCGATATCTTAAACACGGGGAAAGTCGTATATGTAATTTCGGCGGAAAATATTATTGGTAAAATAATATGGATTAATTAATTGGGAATTCAATTATAATTTTATAGTGGAATTAATTATAATTAAAATTGGATTTAATTAAAGGTTTTCTTTTAAGGACACCGGTTTAATTAAATGGCATTTTAGCCTAATTAATTAATTAAACTAAGGTCCCTAGTGTGGCCTATTTAAACCCCTCCCCCTCTCTTCTCTAGACCTAACATTCGCAGTCTTTTATTTTTCTTTTCTTTTCTGCGTAAGAAAGAAATAAAAACAAAAGAGCGTAAAGAGGGTTCGAGAGAGAAGAAGAAGAGGAGACTTCCGGTGGATTGTTGCCCACACAACGTCTGGAGTCGAGGGCTAGGATACACACTAGAAGATCAGAGGTGTTCGCCTATTCGGCTTCTCCGAATCACGCAACAAAGGTATAAGAAATCGAAACCCTATTTCCGCTTCGTTTCGATCTCTTCTCGTACGTAATAATACAACAAACCACGATCGGGTTCCAAGGACCGTGGTTGATGTTCTCAGATCATTGGGCGGTCTCTGGCCGCCGGAGCAGTGGTCGGAATCGAGAAAAACGGCTAGAAACGGGCCTGGAACAGCAGCGTCGCGCTGCTGTTCGCGACGATGTTGGCCGACAGCTACATGCTGTCGGGCGACAGTGAGATGTCAACCGACAGCTTTATGCCGTCGGGCGACAATGCCCTGTCGGGCGACAATGCCCTGTCGGGCGACAATGCCCTGTCGGGCGACAGCTACATGCCGTCGGCCGACAGACAGGGCAGAACCCTTGGTTTTGCGCGGTTGTGCTTCGGGCATGATGGCTGGGCGTGAACCGGGTCTGGGGCTTCGTCGTGAGCATAGTAGGCACGCTGGAGGTCGACTGGGCGTGTCCGGATGTTCGAATGGTCGAACGGACTCGTCCCGGGTAGTCGATTTCCATAAATTGGTATCAGAGCCGGTTTATCGGTTTGTTGTATTGTTCGTACGAATTGTTTGCAGGTTCAACCCGATTATTATGGCCAACATTATGGGATGTTGTATGATAATTTTGTTGTGGTTTGTTAAACTCTCGGGCTTGTCGAGATTGTTTTGTTTTGGAAAACGTTGCTTGTTTGTAATAGATAAAAATGACGGGTTGAGTCGTTAGGTTTATTTATTTATTTCCGTTGTTTTTCCGGGCATGTATAGGATCGATCACCCTGTATAGGATCGATGCCGGATTTAGTAGATTCATTCTTGTAATTTTTCTTGCTAATTTTGGTGGATCGAGACGAGATCGAAACCCGGAGAAACGAGAGTCGAGGAGACGAACCGGCAACGGGCAGCCATCGAACACACCCCGTGTTCGTGACGGGCAGCAGCGGGGTTGGGGTTCGTTCGACCCCACGGACGACTCAACGAGGCTCGAGACAAGGCTCCAATGGGAGGAGTTCGTCTCTTGACCCTCGAGCGAGTCGGTGGTGGACCGAGATCGAGACGAGCAACGAGATCCAAGAGACATGCATTTGAGTACACTTAAGGCCATAATAATCGGGACCACGTTAAATCGCTTTTTGCTTGTTTTACGTGCTTTATTATTATGCTTAATTGTTTATGCGTGTTATCCCTTATCGTAAAATACTGAGTGGGAGAGGGATTGGAAACAATCCCGCGGTCTCCATTCTCTGTTTTGATGGTGATGTGTTTTGACTTACGAGTTGGCTTTAGTGTCATCCTCCCTATCGGATAAAGTCGACACGCGGATATCACTGGATCAAAATTCGAATTAAATTCTACTTATAAAATTGAACAATTATATTTCTCAAAGCAATACCTAATCTGTCTTTCAAAGACTAATTTCAACTCGACTCATTCTCACCCCGGGGAGTGGAATGGAGCCAAAGCGCTTGGTTATGTCGATGACACAGATTAGAGACTTTCGAGTCATTCGGTGACTAGATCGATTGTCTGATTGGCTCCCTCACCTTGTGAGAGATAGGGCTCAATTGCATGATTGATCGCTGGTTAGAAACTTCGAGTTTCACTTACGAGATATCAAGCTTTGATTAATAAAATTGTGAAATTTAATAAATGTAAGAGTCAATTAACAAAGCTGTTTGTTTTAGTAAACGTCCACACTATCGTGGCTTGCTAAAATGGAAACGAAACTTTGGGTTAATTGAGACTCTATGACAATTAAATAAGTGGTATTCAATTAATAAAGTTGTTTGTTTTAGTAAACGTCCACACTAACGTGGCTTGCTAGATGGAAACGGAACTTTAGGATTAATTGAGGCTCGACAGTTATAGAAAGTCGTGGAGGACCGCATGTCAACGTAAACGTCCACATGAACGTGGCTTGCGGTGGACATGTAGTTCCCGAGCGGTGGACTTAGTACAGAGAAATGGTATAAACTTAGGTACGCTTTATAGTATCCTCCCCATCGGAGTCACTGCTATAATGATGTACGACCGAAGTGAAAGTATAATTATAAAATCATTTGGATTAGTATACGTCCACATGAACGTGGCATGCTAGTCTGATGGGATTTTGGAAATGATTGGTAGTTTAATGATATTATTTGAGGGAAATGATATCGAATTAAACTCATTGTTTGTTTTATATGGTATTATTCCCATTAAAAGTCAACAAACTCACTGACCCTGATTGTATGGATTGGAGATGATGTTGGAGTTGGGTACTTAATGTCTAGATTTAAGTAACGGTAAACTCCCGGTCATAGCATTTAATCTATTAAATTAATAAACAATTGTTTGCATTTAATTATTGATAATTAAATATATGCAAATCATAGTCCTGGATTTTATACGTTGTAGTTAGTATGGTGTGTCGGGCCCCACACAGAAGATCATACTATCGGTTACTCGTATTTAATCAAACAGTTGCTCACGAACTAGATGGACACGGACCAATCCATCGGTATAAGTCGTTGTGTGTGAGAGAAAATAATTTGTCTTAATTATTTTATCACACTTGTACACTTGGTGTATTGAGCGGATCGCTTGAGATTTATCGATTAGGATTTCCTTGGATAATCGATTCAAGTCTCAGAGTATTTTATTCTTAATCCCCGATACTGTTGCGGGTGTGTATATTTAATATAAGTAACTTTGATTTACCAAAGGAATTAACCGATTTAATTATTGGGTTAATTACTGGTTAAGTTGGGTTACTATATTTTATATACGACATGCCGTGAATACTTGACGGGAAAGTGTATCCCGTAAGGGTTAATAATATCCCCGAGATGAGTTCATAAGGAATTATTGTGTAAACCTCATGAGTGGATTCGTTCCGCACAATAATTAAGGTTGAATGGTACTAGCCTCGGATTCAAGAGATGAATAAATTAATTAGCAATAAATTAATTTTATTCATGGATATTTAAATCTTAAATACACAGAATAAATAATACTACCGGAGAAATATTATTTGATATAATATAGTTTAATATTGGGAGTGCAATTAATTTATATAGTGGAAAATAAATTAATTAATATTAATAGAGGATTAATAGATTTGGGCTTGTGCTAAATTTAATCTTTAATATTGGAAGCCCAATATTCCACCTCCTTAAGATCCCCTACGTAGCCTATAAAAGCACTACATGGTCTTCACTTTTTCATAAGACAAGATTATCATACTTGATATTCTAGAGAGTTGAAGAGGATCCATAAGCTTGGAAGATCGTCGCCCACCCGACGTTCAAGCTAGTGCAAGGAATACGTGGGAAGATTGTAAGGTCATCAATTGATTTTTTTTCTCCGCACAACGAATCAAAAGGTAAAATCATAAACTCCCTTGTGTGATTTTATGTGAATTAATTGTGATACATACATGAACACACGATCCGGGAAAACGTCGAACTCCGGGGACGAGGATTCGAGATCCTCGGCGGAGCTCGAAAGGAACCCTCGGCTGGACGCGAGGAACCCCGGCTGGGAGCCGGGGTGGGCGATCGACCGTTGTGGTCGATCGCCGCGGCGGGTTCGCCGCTGGGCGAACCGCCCTCCTCGGGCGGTGGCGGTGAGTCGCCGGACTCACCTCCCGGGGCTGCCGGAGCAGCCCCAGCGATCGCGTACGTGCGATCGCGAACCCCGCGATGGGGTTCGGCTAGGGTTTAGCCGCGGGTTCATCCCGCGGCGATGCTCTTGTCGAGCCCGGTTCTTCGTGGCGTTCGCGATTGGATTTCCGGCGATGGGATTTCGGTCGGGGTTATCGGTTCCGCAAATTTTGATACCCCGGGATATCGATTTCCAACAATTGGTATCAGAGCGTTTGGTTTCGTGTTCATGTATGTGTTCAATTATCGTTCTACCTTGCAGGGATTCCGACTATCATGGTTAATTAATTGATTAATTGTTTAATTAATTGTTAATTTTGTTGGAAATCGACTACCCGGGACACATCCATTCGAACACTCGAACATCCGGACGTCCCCAATCAACTTCTGGAAGTCACCCCCGGACAGCCATGGCCACCCGCCCAAGAGATCGCGCACCCGCCGCAGCCGAAGCCGCGGCTCGCGATCTGCCCGGAGCAGGCGACCGCCTGCCCACCAGGCGAGCGCTCGCGCAGCAAGGCAAGCGAGCGCTTGCTGCCCAGGCGAGCGCCCGCGACCTGTCGCGAGCGGGCGCTTGCTCCTCTGGCGGTCGCCTGGCTGCTGCGAACAGCAGCGCGATCCGCCCGTTCCGGCTGTTCCGATGAGATTTTCTCGATCCGACTGCCACGCCGGAGGTCAGAAACCTCCCAGCAGTCCGAGAACATCACATCCAAGCCACGGAACCCGATCTTTGGTTCGTTGTATGATTAACGCAAAAACAGAGATCGAATAAAATTGCGGAATTGAAAGTTCCGATCTCATACCTCTCGGTCGATTGTTGAGACCTTAGATGCTTCGGGTGTATGACTCTGATCCCGACTCCAACCGTTGTGTGGGCAACGATCTGTTGGGTTTGCCTTTTCTGCTTTCTTCTTCTTCTACCGTGATATTCTTTTTCTCAGTTAGAGAAAAATATCAGCGCTAACTAATGTATTTTACAGAGAAAAATTATATTTGCGTTAACAATTATTTTTCTCAGTAAAATAGAAAAGCGGCGAACTGTAGGTTAAGAATAGGCAAGGGGGGGGTTTTATATAGAGTTACACCAGGGACCCAAGGTTAAATTAATTAAGGGCTAAATTGAAATATTAATTAACTTGGAATACGTAAACGCAATTCCTTAATTAATCGATTTCAATTTTAATTATTATTAACTCCACTATAAAATAATAATTGAATTCCCGAAATTAATTTAATATTATTTCAACAATAATATTTCCGCCGAAATTACATATACGACTTTCCCCGTGTTTAAGATATCGAACGTCCACGAATTTATTTAATTACTAATAATTAAATTAATTCGTTTCTTATTTTCCGAGACTAGTACCACTCATCCTTATTATCATGTGGAACAAATCCACCTGCAGGGTTTACATGATAAACTTTATGAGCTCATCTCGGGGACGTTATCAACCCGATAAACGGGACACGGTTTCCTGTCTATAATCTATAGCATGCCGTGAGTACAATTACGATTCCCAATTTACCGAGTATCTCGACTAATCAAATAGTCTCACTCATTGGCAAGTTAAAGAACCGAGAATTGGACACACGCACCTATAATTATATAGGGATTAAGAATTTGTATATCCGTAATTCTGAGGTCTAGTTCGATTACGTCGATTAGTATAAATCGAACGCCCTCCCGTGGTCCTGCTCAATACACCAAGTGTACAAGTGTAACATAATAGTCAAGACCAACTATTACCCAGTCACACTACGACGTACCGATGGATTGTCCCTGTCCATCTAAGTCGTGAGCTCCTGTTCGATAGTATACGAGTAACCGACAGTATGATCTTCTGCGTGTCTCCTCACGCCATACTGTCTACAACGTATATATCTAGGACTATTGCATTCAAATACAAGATAGACAAGACGCCGACAGTTTGATTAATAGATAATGTAAAACACAGATAAGGAGTTCCATATTGTCACTAAACTAGACATTTAGAATATAACTCCATCAATCTCCCACTTATACTAAATCTCTAGTTGCCCTCTACCATACATCCGATACCCATCCCCTTCACGTGTCTCTTGAACGCTTCCGCTGGAAGTGCCTTCGTAAAGGGGTCAGCCAGGTTATCCGCTGATGCAATCTTGGTGACAACCGCATCGCCTCTCCTGACGATGTCTCTAATCAGGTGGTACTTGCGATCTATGTGTTTACTCGCATTGTGGGCTCGTGGTTCCTTTGCATTAGCCACTGCACCGCTATTGTCACAATAAATTGTGATAGCTCTAGGCATCTTAGGAACCACATCCAAGTCCATAAGGAAGTTCCGGAGCCACACCGATTCTTTAGCTGCCTCAGAGGCTGCTACATATTCGGCTTCCATGGTAGAGTCCGAAATGCATTTCTGCTTTACACTCTTCCATGAAATTGCTCCACCTCCCAATGTGAACACATAGCCTGATGTAGACTTTCGCTGATCCTTATCAGATTGGAAATCCGAGTCTGTGTAACCAATAGGAATCAACTCGGACGCTTTGTAACTCAGAACATAATTCCTAGTCCTTCTCAGGTACTTAAGTATGTTCTTTACAGCAGTCCAGTGACCCTGTCCAGGGTTACTCTGATATCTAGCTACCATGTCCACGGCATAGCAGATATCAGGTCTCGTGCACAACATGGCATACATTAGACTTCCTACTGCCGAAGCATAAGGAACCTTCTTCATGTAATCTATCTCCTTTTGTGATTTGGGACACATGTCTTTAGATAGATGAATTCCATGGCAGAAAGGTTGAGCACCTCTCTTGGAATTCTGCATGTTGAAACGAGCCAGAATCGTATCAATATATGAAGCCTGGGACAAGCTTAATGTTCTTTTCCGGCGATCCCTTATAACTTTGATCCCAAGAACATGCCCAACTTGTCCTAAGTCTTTCATATCGAATTGCTTGGACAACCATCCCTTTATGTCTGACAACATCTTCACATTGTTGCCAATTAGAAGAATGTCATCTACATAAAGCACGAGAAACGCCACGCTGTTTCCGTCACTTCTCCGGTATACACACGACTCGTCCATGCTTTGAATGAATCCATAAGACTGGATAACCTCATCAAACCGCATGTTCCAAGATCTAGAAGCTTGCTTCAATCCATAAATGGATCGGTTTAGCTTACACACTAGATGCTCTTGG
Organism: Euphrasia confusa; assembly: GCA_954870475.1. Classification (NCBI taxonomy): domain Eukaryota; kingdom Viridiplantae; phylum Streptophyta; class Magnoliopsida; order Lamiales; family Orobanchaceae; genus Euphrasia; species Euphrasia confusa. Next base: position 15,580,965 of record OX940957.1, on the reverse strand, counting down.
CCTTTCTTGATGAAACCTTCTGGCTGTCTCATGTAAATGGTCTCGTCAAGATTCCCATTCAAGAATGCTGTCTTGACGTCCATTTGCCACACCTCATAATCCATATGAGCTGCTATAGACAAAAGAATCCGGATCGACTTTAGCATAGCTACCGGCGAAAAAGTTTCCTCATAATCGATCCCTTCTTTCTGAGTATACCCTTTCGCAACAAGCCTAGCCTTGAAGGTTTCCACCTTCCCGTCAGACCCTCTTTTTCTCTTGTACACCCACTTGCAACCAATGGCTTTTACACCTTTGGGCTGTGCTACAAGATTCCAGACCTGATTTGAATCCATTGATTCAATCTCAGATTTCATCGCTTTTTGCCAAGACTGAGCATCTTGATCTTTAAGCGCCTCGCCGTAGGTCCAGGGATCGGCTTCATGTTCTCCAGGTAACAAGTCCGAAGACTCTCCTATAAACATGAACCTATCGGGTTGTCGAACAACCCTCCCACTACGACGACGCTCCGGTGTAACCTCAGTGACTACAGGTGCAGACTGTGGTGGCGTATCACCCGGTTCGGTTGGTTCTAAGCCTTGATCGTCCCCTCTCAGTTCGTTTAGTATTATCTCACTCTTGGGCTTGTGGTCCATTATATAATCCTCTTCCAAGAACCGAGCGTTGGTGCTAACAACGATCTTCTGGTCCTGAGGACTATAAAATAGACCACCTTTCGTTCCTCTAGGATATCCTATAAACAACCGAATATCTGAACGAGATTCCAATTTATCAGCCCCATGCTTCAGCACATGTGCTGGACAACCCCAGATCCGAATGTGTTTCAAGTTCGGCTTTCGCCCGGTCCACAATTCCGAGGGCGTCTTAGGGACTGATTTAGAAGGAACTAAGTTCAGGATATACGCCGCTGTTTCCAAGGCATATCCCCAGAACGAAACTGGTAGGTCTGAGTAACTCATCATAGATCTTACCATTTCCATAAGAGTCCTATTCCTTCTTTCTGCTACACCATTCTGCTGGGGCGTGTATGGTGCAGTCATCTGGGAGTCAATCCCATTCTCTAATAAGTACGCCTTAAACTCTCCCGAGAGGTACTCTCCTCCACGATCAGATCGTAGAGTCTTTATGGTTTTACCATGAAGGTTCTCCACAAGAGCTTTGTACTCCTTGAACTTGTCAAAGCACTCGCTCTTGCGGCGCATCAGGTATATGAAACCATACCTTGAGTAATCATCAGTGAAGGTTACGAAATATTCATAACCTCCTCTCGCTTGGACAGATAAAGGCCCGCACAAATCAGAGTGAATCAACTCTAGTACTTCCTTGGATCTATACCCTTTATCACTAAAGGGTCGCTTGGTCATTTTTCCTTCCAGGCATGATTCGCAGGTTGGAAAGTCCTCATCTTTCACACTACTGAGTATTCCATCAGTTATCAACCTTTGAATCCTACCCAAGTTAATATGACCTAGCCTAAGATGCCACAAGTACTTTTGATTCATTCTAGAAGGCTCCTTTCTCTTATTGGTACTAGATGTGTTAAAAGACTCTACTCGTTGCATCGTGGAATAATCAGGATTCAGTATATATAAGTTGCCTATCAATGTACCAGAACAGATATACTCACCATTCCTTTTGATAATAACAGAACTATCAAAAGCAACAGAATATTTATTCAAAACCAACTCAGAAACCGAAACAAGGTTCTTTCTAAAGTTCGGTACATAAAGACAATCATTCAATACTAAAACTTTATTATTAAAAGATAAATGAACGTCTCCCACTGCAACTGCCGCCACTTTCGTAGCATTGCCCATGTAGATGGTGATCTCTCCCTCTCTAAGCCGCCGGGTTTCCTGGAACCCCTGCAAAGAATTGCAGACATGATCAGTGGCTCCCGTATCCACACACCAGGTACCGGTGGATAACACCGCTAAACATGTTTCAGTGACTAAGGAAAAGTTCATACCTCCTTGTCTGAGAGGACAATTAGACTTCCAATGTCCAGACTGCTTGCAACGGAAACACTTGCCCTTGGGCTTGTTCACTCCATTCTGTGGTCCACCAATTCTGGGTCCACTGGGTTTCCGTCCTTGCTTCTTCTTCCTCTTAGCTCCCGAAGGGCCAGGAAGTTTCACAGCCACAAGTGCCTGAGGTTTCTTAAAGATTCCCTCTGCCGCCTGGAGTTCAGTCAGGAGTTCCGCCAACGTATATAACCTCTTGTTCATGTTATAGTTCAGGCGGAACTGCTCAAAACTCTTAGGCAGAGACTGGAGCACTATATCGATCTGGGTTTCCCCATCGATAGATCCTCCCATAATCTCTATCTCATTCAGATAGCCTATCATCCTAAGAACGTGATCCCTCACGGGCGTTCCTTCGGACATAGTGGCCGTCATGAGTTGCCTCATGGCATCTTGCCTGGCTGCCCTATCCTGACTACCAAACATCTCCTTGAGGTTAAGCATCATATCATAGGCAGTGGTCATGGCTTCATGCTGATGTTGCAGCACATTTGACATAGAAGCCAAAATGTAGCACCGCGCCATCTGATTAGCCTTGACCCACTTCCGATGAGCTTCCTTTTCCTCAGGAGTGGAGGTGTCAATAGGTTCGTCAGGACAATCCTCATGGAGTACATATTTGTACTCCTCAGCAGTCAGGACAATGTCCAAGTTTCGTTTCCAGTCAATATAGTTCGGACCAGTGAGTTTGTTCTCTTTTAGTATCATGGATAGCGGGTTGAGTGCCATATCTATAAAAGAGACAAATCAAACTGTCAAATTTAATTCGATATTAACTCCCTTAATTAATATCATTAAATCTACCAATCAATCCTAAAATCCCATTAGACTAGCATGCCACGTTCATGTGGACGTATACTAGTCCAAATGATTTTATAACTGGACTTTTACTTCGGTCGTACATCATTACAGCAGTGACTCCGATGGGGAGGATACTGTAAAGCGTACCTAAGTGTATACCATTTCTCAGTACTAAGTTAACCGCTCGGAAACTACACGCCCACCGCAAGCCACGTTAGTGTGGACGTTTACGTTGACATGCGGTCCCTTTACGATTTCCTATAACTGTCGAGCCTCAATTAACCCAAAGTTCCGTTTCCGTCTAGTAAGCCACGATAGTGTGGACGTTTACTAAACAAACAACTTTGTTAATTGAATTCCATTTAATAAATTTCACAATTTCGTTAATCAAAGCTTGATATCTCGTAAGTGAAACTCGAAGTTTCTAACCAGCGATCAATCATGCAATTGAGCCCTATCTCTCACAAAGTGAGGGAGCCAACCAGACAGTCGATCTAGTCATCAAATGACTCGAATGTCTCTAATCTGTGTCATCGACATAACCAAGCGCTTTGGCTCCATTCCACTCCCCGGGGTGAGAATGAGTCGAGTTGAAATTAGTCTTTGAAAGACAGATTAGGCATTGCTTTGAAAAACTTAATTGTTCAATTTTAAAATTGGAATTTCATTCGAATTTCGATCAAAGTGATTTCCGTGTATCGACTTTATCCGATAGGGAGGATGACACTAAAGCCAACTCGTAAGTCAATACACATCACTCTCGAAACAGAGAATGGAGACCGCGGGATTGTTTCCAATCCCTCTCCCACTTAGTATTTTACGATTTAGGGATATTCATGCATAAAATAATAAGCATAATAAAACACGTAAATCACATAAGAAAGCAATTAACGTGGCCCGATTATTATGGCCTTAAAATCTTGAATGCACATCTCTTGGAACTCGAACTCGTTGCTCGTCTCGACTTCGATTTTCGTTCCTCCGGGCTTCGATCTCGTCTCGATCCAATAGCAGAAATTAATTACAAAATTATTCTACTAAGTCCGGTATCGATCCTATACATTTTGATCGACCCTATACAAGTCCCGGATGCAACGAAAAAATAAATAAACCTAACGACTCAACCCGTCGTTTTTATCTATTACAAACAAGCAACTTTCCAAAAATAAAACCGATCTCGACAAGCCCGAGAGTTTAATCAAAACCACATACATACAGCACAAAAAATCAAAAATAAATTGGCCATAATAATCGGGTTCAACCTGCAAGGTAACACGCGCAAAAATACAACGAACCGATAACCGGCTCTGATACCAATTGTTGGAAATCGACTACCCGGGACACATCCATTCGAACACTCGAACATCCGGACGTCCCCAATCAACTTCTGGAAGTCACCCCCGGACAGCCATGGCCACCCGCCCAAGAGATCGCGCACCCGCCGCAGCCAAAGCCGCGGCTCGCGATCTGCCCGGAGCAGGCGACCGCCTGCCCACCAGGCGAGCGCTCGCGCAGCAAGGCAAGCGAGCGCTTGCTGCCCAGGCGAGCGCCCGCGACCTGTCGCGAGCGGGCGCTTGCTCCTCTGGCGGTCGCCTGGCTGCTGCGAACAGCAGCGCGATCCGCCCGTTCCGGCTGTTCCAATGAGATTTTCTCGATCCGACTGCCACGCCGGAGGTCAGAAACCTCCCAGCAGTCCGAGAACATCACATCCAAGCCACGGAACCCGATCTTTGGTTCGTTGTATGATTAACGCAAAAACAGAGATCGAATAAAATTGCGGAATTGAAAGTTCCGATCTCATACCTCTCGGTCGATTGTTGAGACCTTAGATGCTTCGGGTGTATGACTCTGATCCCGACTCCAACCGTTGTGTGGGCAACGATCTGTTGGGTTTGCCTTTTCTGCTTTCTTCTTCTTCTACCGTGATATTCTTTTTCTCAGTTAGAGAAAAATATCAGCGCTAACTAATGTATTTTACAGAGAAAAATTATATTTGCGTTAACAATTATTTTTCTCAGTAAAATAGAAAAGCGGCGAACTGTAGGTTAAGAATAGGCAAGGGGGGGGGTTTTATATAGAGTTACACCAGGGACCCAAGGTTAAATTAATTAAGGGCTAAATTGAAATATTAATTAACTTGGAATACGTAAACGCAATTCCTTAATTAATCGATTTCAATTTTAATTATTATTAACTCCACTATAAAATAATAATTGAATTCCCGAAATTAATTTAATATTATTTCAGCAATAATATTTCCACCGAAATTACATATACGACTTTCCCCGTGTTTAAGATATCGAACGTCCACGAATTTATTTAATTACTAATAATTAAATTAATTCGTTTCTTATTTTCCGAGACTAGTACCACTCATCCTTATTATCATGTGGAACAAATCCACCTGCAGGGTTTACATGATAAACTTTATGAGCTCATCTCGGGGACGTTATCAACCCGATAAACGGGACACGGTTTCCTGTCTATAATCTATAGCATGCCGTGAGTACAATTACGATTCCCAATTTACCGAGTATCTCGACTAATCAAATAGTCTCACTCATTGGCAAGTTAAAGAACCGAGAATTGGACACACGCACCTATAATTATATAGGGATTAAGAATTTGTATATCCGTAATTCTGAGGTCTAGTTCGATTACGTCGATTAGTATAAATCGAACGCCCTCCCGTGGTCCTGCTCAATACACCAAGTGTACAAGTGTAACATAATATTCAAGACCAACTATTACCCAGTCACACTACGACGTACCGATGGATTGTCCCTGTCCATCTAAGTCGTGAGCTCCTGTTCGATAGTATACGAGTAACCGACAGTATGATCTTCTGCGTGTCTCCTCACGCCATACTGTCTACAACGTATATATCTAGGACTATTGCATTCAAGTACAAGATAGACAAGACGCCGACAGTTTGATTAATAGATAATGTAAAACACAGATAAGGAGTTCCATATTGTCACTAAACTAGACATTTAGAATATAACTCCATCAAATTTAATTTTACCATGATTATTAAACTCTCGGACATGTCGAGATTCGTTTTGTGTGGATGAATGCTTGTAATAGTAAAAATTCGGGGGTTGACCGAATTTAGATTTATTATTATTGTTCTATGTTTTTTGGAAAGTGTATAGGGTCGATTTCATGTATAGAATCGATACCGGAATTGTAAATTTATTTATGTTGGATCGATGCCGAGACGACCGCCGGAGAACGCGTGTGACGAAGAAGACGAAGAGGACGAAAAACCGGGGGGTCGATCATCCCCATGATCGATCCCCATGAGGATCGATCGACCCCACGCGGAGGGGCTGCCCGCTAGGGTTTCCGGCCACGCCGGCCACCGGTGGTGGTGGCGCGCGGCTTGGGGACGGCGGCGGTGGTGCCCGACGATGGTGGTGGTCGGCGGTGGGGGTGGTGTGGGGATCCCCAACCCATACTACTCCTACCAAGATTCACTTTCCTAATTGATTCGGTTTTCCTATTGTTGGAAATCGATATCCCGGAATTAATAAATTTAAATAAATAAATTATCTAATTAATTCCGACCGAAATCCTACGGAGATCGAATATCCGGAATTGTCAAAATTGCGGAACCGACAACTCCAATCGACTCCCGGAACACGTACATGACCATACGAAAAAGTTACGCGGGAAAAACACGAGAGAACTCGCGTGAACCCGCGAAACCCGTAGCAGCCACGCGGGGTTGCTCGCAGCAGCCCGCAGCAACCCGCAGCGAGTCGTCTGACTCGCTGCTGCTGGGACCCTGCTGGATCGCTGCGGGTCAGCTGCGGGAAATCCCACAGCACCCAGCGAAATCCCCGTAGCAGCCCACAGCAACCCGCAGCGAGTCGCCTGACTCGCTGCTGCTGGGCGCTACGAGTCGCTGCGGGAAAACCCGTAGCTGGCAGCAGATCGCTACGGGAAAACCCGCAGCCGATCCGCGTGATCGAGCCCTAGGCTCGATCCACCTCGCGCGATCCCTTTCCAGCCGAGTCGTCGAGCCGCCGGCGGTCCGGTGGTCCGACCACCACCGCCCGGTTCGACCTCGTCTCGTGGGTCCGTTCCTCGGATCTTGGTTCAAGGTATTTTTACGATAAATAAACGATAAAATCATAAAGAGGGTTTTACGATTTACCTCGTTCTCATTGTTCGGAAAAACGAAGAACTCAATTTGACGACCTTTGAGATCTTCCCACGTATTCCTTGCACTAGCTCGGACGTCGTGTGGGCGACGATCTACCGAACTCCATGGATCCTCCTCTCTACTTTCTCTCTCTAGAATTGTGATCTTCAACTTATGAGAATAGAGAAGACCATGTAGTGCTTTTATAGGATACGTAGGGGATCTTAAGGAGGTGGAATATTGGGCTTCCAATATTGAAGATTAAATTGAGCCCAATGCTCAAGTCCATTAATCCTTATCAATATTAATTAATTCTATTTTCCACTATATAAAATTAATTGCACTCCCAATATTAAACCATATTATATCAAATAATATTTCTCCGGTAGTATTATTTATTCCGTGTATTTAAGATATAAATATCCATGAATAAAATTAATTTATTGCTAATTAATTTATTCATCTCTTTATATCCGAGACTAGTACCATTCAACCTTAATTATTATGCGGAACGAATCCACCTGCAGGGTTTACATAATAATTCCTTATGAACTCATCTCGGGGATATTATCAACCCTTCCGGGATACACTTTCCCGTCAAGTATTCACGGCATGTCATATATAAAATATAGTGACCCAACTTAACCGGTAATTAACCCAATAATTAAATCGGTTAATTCCTTTGGTAAATCAAAGTCACTTATATTAAATATACACACCCGCAATAGTATCGGGGATTAAGAATAAAATACACTGAGACTCGAATCGATTATCGCCGGCAATCCTAATCGATGAATCTCAACGATCCGCTCAATACACCAAGTGTACAAGTGTGATAAAATAATTAAGACAAATTATTTTCTCTCTCACACAACGACTATACCGATGGATTGGTCCGTGTCCATCTAGGTCGTGAGCAACTGTTCGATTAAATACGAGTAACCGATAGTATGATCTTCTGTGTGGGCCCGACACACCATACTAACTACAACGTATAGAATCCAGGACTATAATTTGCATATATTTAATTATAAATAATTAAACGCAAATAATTGTTTATTTAATTAAATAGATTAGTGGCAATGGATCGTGAGTTTACGTTACTTAAATCTAGACATTTAGTACACAACTCCAACAATCTCCCACTTGTACTAAGGTCTAGTCATTTCCTCCAAACTCCCGACTCCCATACTCATCACGTGCTTAAGTTGTACTTCCAAGAAGTACTATGTGAATGAGCACTCTAGGTTGCCGCTCTGAAGTTATCTTGGTGACTACAGCGTCGTCTCCCTCGACGATGACTCGTATCAGGTGGTACTTGCACTATGTGTTATCTTACACTTATGGACTTGTAATTTCTTACCATTTGCCATTGCACCGCTATTTACATAGCCTTTGGTAAATTAAGAATCACATCTAAGTCCCAGAGATTATCCCGGAGTTATACCAAAACTTTCGCTGCTTCTGAGGCCGCTATTTGGTTACCCATGGCAGAGTCCGAAAAGCATCGTGCTTATCACTCTTCCATGTTAAAACTCCTTCTCCTTCAATAGTGAAACACATAGCCTGATATCGACTTACACTGGTCCTCATTCGATTAGAAATCTAAGAGAATGTAATCCAAAGGAAATGTTCGTCTGCTTCGTAGTCTAGAACAGTACTTCGAAAGTACTTTTACGGCAGTCGAATATTCCTTTCCAGGATTACCTTGATATCCTCCCACTATGCTCACCGCATAGCCGATATCAGGTTCTCGTTTTTCAACATTGCATTTATCAAGCTTTCATTGCTTCTATCTCCTTTTTGTGTTCCAAAACACATATCCTTAGATAGATGCATTCCGTCTCTGAAAGGTAACGAACCTTTCTCGGAATCTTGCATGTTAATACGAACCATAATCATATATATGTAATGATGGAGTTATATTCTAAATGTCTAGTTTAGTGACAATATGGAACTCCTTATCTGTGTTTTACATTATCTAATAATCAAACTGTCGGCATTTTTGTCTATCTTGTACTTGAATGCAATAGTCCTAGATATATACGTTGTAGACAGTATGGCGTGAGGAGACACTGTTGGAAATCGATATCCCGGAATTAATAAATTAATTAAAATTAATTATCTAATTAATTCCGACCGAAATCCTTTGGAGATCGAATATCCGGATTGTCTAAAAATTGCGGAACCGACAACCCAATCGAAATCCCGATCGCCGGAGAAACCACAAACACCGACTCATCCGCAGAAGTCCGACCTTTGGAGACTACGCGCCCGAAGACACGCAGCCCGCCCCCAGCCGAAGTCCCCCGCGAGTCGGAAACCACGAACACACCACGTGACCCGGGGCACTACCGAACACCACACGCGGGAAACCCCGCGTGCGTCCAGCCGAGCCCCCGCGTGGGGCTCGCGGTTACTCGTAGCAACCGCTGGGGCTGCTCGTAGCAGCCCCGCAGCGAGTCCTCGACTCGCTGCTCACGGGGATGGGGTCCCCGTAAGAACGCACGGGCTGCTCCCAGCAGCCCGCTAGGCACGCCCCGGATGAGATCCGCATCGCCCGCGTGCCCGCTGCGGGAACTCCCGCAGCTCGCGGCGATGCCGTCCGGGGGGGATCGAGTCCACCTCGATCGAGCCCTCGGCTCCAGCCGAGGCTCACGCCCGGCAGCCCCTTTGGGCGAGAATCCATGAGCCGCCGGCGGTCCGGTGGTTCGACCACCACCGCCCGGTTCAATCTCACTTATGGGGTTCGTCCCTCGGATCTTGGTTCACGATATTTTCACGATAATAAAGATGTAAAATCATCGAGGGGGTTTTCACGATTTTACCTTTGTTCTCGTTGTACGGAGAAACGAGATCTATGAAGACCTTGAGACCTTCCCACGTATTCCTTGCACTAGCTCGAACGTCGGGTGGGCGACGATCTTCCGAACTCCATGGATCTCCCTCTCTACTTTCTCTCTCTAGAATTGTGATCTTCAAGTTATGAGAATAGAGAAGACCATGTAGTGCTTTTATAGGCTACGTAGGGGATCTTAAGGAGGTGGAATATTGGGCTTCCAATAATAGTGATTAAATTGAGCCCAAGCCCAAATCTATTAATCCTTACTATTATTAATTAATTCTATTTTCCACTATATAAAATTAATTGCACTCCCAATATTAAACCATATTATATCAAATAATATTTCTCCGGTAGTATTATTTATTCCGTGTATTTAAGATATAAATATCCATGAATAAAATTAATTTATTGCTAATTAATTTATTCATCTCTTATATCCGAGACTAGTACCATTCAACCTTAATTATTATGCGGAACGAATCCACCTGCAGGGTTTACATAATAATTCCTTATGAACTCATCTCGGGGATATTATCAACCCTTCCGGGATACACTTTCCCGTCAAGTATTCACGGCATGCCATATATAAAATATAGTGACCCAACTTAACCGGTAATTAACCCAATAATTAAATCGGTTAATTCCTTTGGTAAATCAAAGTCACTTATATTAAATATACACACCCGCAATAGTTTCGGGGATTAAGAATAAAATACACTGAGACTCGAATCGATTATCGCCGGCAATCCTAATCGATGAATCTCAACGATCCGCTCAATACACCAAGTGTACAAGTGTGATAAAATAATTAAGACAAATTATTTTCTCTCTCACACAACGACTATACCGATGGATTGGTCCGTGTCCATCTAGGTCGTTAGCAACTGTTCGATTAAATACGAGTAACCGATAGTATGATCTTCTGTGTGGGCCCGACACACCATACTAACTACAACGTATAGAATCCAGGATTATAATTTGCATATATTTAATTATAAATAATTAAACGCAAATCATTGTTCATTTAGTTAAATAGATTAATGGCAATGGATCGTGAGTTTACGTTACTTAAATCTAGACATTAAGTACACAACTCCAACAATCTCCCACTTGTACTAAGGTCTAGTCATTTCCTCCAAACTCCCGACTCCCATACTCATCACGTGCTTAAGTTGTATTTGAAGGTACCGGTATACCGATCCAATCGATATACCGTGTGTGCGGAAGCGTGTAAAGCAATAGATCTACTATGCCATGATCTTAGTGCACACTTAATGTGTATAAGAACACATATAAACATATATATATACACATCCAATATATATATATATAAGGTTCAACGATTACTTACTTTTGTGACGAAGTGATTCGTTGATGTCGTTGAGGTGGTGTTGAGTCGATTGAACCACCTCAAATGGATCAGCCTCTCGAAGCTCTCCTTGTGAATGACCTCGTCACTCCTTTAGATCGTCCGGATGTGGAAGCCGCACAAATGGCCCGGCCTCTACGTGTTGCACACGAACCCGGATGACGAACACTTTGCTTGATCGAGTCGGTTCTCCTAGAACACTCTCTCCTTTCTCTCTTTGGTGTGAATTTCGTGGGTAAAGATGTGATTTGATGAAAATCTGATTTTCATCCATATAATGGCCTCATTATTCACCACATTACTCCCCTTTGTAACCTACAACATAATGGGCATCATAATGCACCATTAACATGCAAAAGGGGTTACAAAGGAGGTGAAAGGTCATGCCACATACACATGCCACTATGCATTGTATGTGGTCCCACTTGCTTGTGTGGCATGCCATGTCACACTATGTGACATGCATCCATGCAAGCCATGCATCCCATGCATGTGTATTAAATCCACGTAAATATTGATTCTAAATCAATATATTTATCAAGCAATGTATATCAATATCGAGCTCGTGTGTGACCCTGTAGGTATGATTTTATCGATCAATATTATATTGTTCCCAACAATTAATATTATCGAATAATCATTTAACATCCATAGACGACCTTATGACTTTATCGATTGCACACGTAGGATCGAAGGACATATCCTAACAATCTCCCACTTGGCCTTCAGAGCCAGTGTGCTGCCAATTTCCTGTTGTCACTTTATGTCTAAGTTTGAACTTGAGGCAAGACTCGAGTCATCCTCAATCGGTTCAAACCTTTCTTGGACTTTGAGACAGACTGTAAAACCAGATTTATCACTATGATACGAATCTGGACGTGGCCACGTATTTTCCACAGTCTCGACTCTCCAAGTGGCCGGTAAGACATGTATCCCATTATAAAATGGAGGACAATCCCATCTTGTCAATCCAAGTTCTCCCACTTGCTTCCTGATATACCCAATAACAAGTTTTATAACCTCCTTTTACGAAAGGCGTTTACTTGTATCAAAGTACACCATTTCACAATGGAATCACTCTGGACTACTCAGGTCAGAGGAAATTGCTCGACAGTCAATGAAATAGTATTATGACTCGAAATCTTAAATACTATTCCAGTCGGGTCTGTTCGATCATTAGCTCCCAGCTAATATCTATGTAATTGTACTTGATGTCCCACATCATTAGCCCATGAAGCGGCGCTATATTACACATTACAATCTAGTTCTTTGTATCATCAGTTTGTCCGTACTCGATGATACGAACCAGGAACAGCTATATGATTCAAGTATATCAGTTCAACCATTGGGGCTTCATTATGCGGTAAGTCGACCTCATAACCCAATTGATATCACTTAATCATTTGGACAATTCATATAAATTAAACCATATCTATATGAAGAAATATGTATTATACATATGAGTGAATGTCTACCAAATCTCCAAAAGTATCTAATACAGTAATAGAAATCACAACCCATCTCTAAGATGTCTGATCTCTATTGCAGTCGTGAAAGCCTCAAGCTTAAACTGCTGGAGAGGTTTAGAAAATGGGTTTGCAACCTTACCAAAAGTTGCAAATTTATTATCTCGATATCTCCACAAAACTATCTCCCAGATAATGTGGAACATCCTGAGCACCAGCTTTAGATTTGTAGTGCTCCCTAGGCTCATAAGCTTGCGCGATAGATCTACTATAAATAGAGAACTATCGGATGGGCTGAGCTAGTTACGCCACCTAGTTCATTCAAGAACTTTCAAATCTTAATTGCCAACAGTACTGCATCCAATGCAATACTGTGTTCAGCTTCTGTAGTTTTAATCAGCTATATTACATTGCATGGAACTATTCCAGCAAATTTCACCTCTAACCAGACAAAAGATATAACCAGATTAAAATCGGAAATTATCTTAGTCTGTTAGCATTTAAACAGCTTGTTAATATCAACTCTTTTTGTCTTCCAAAGACAACAAAATATTCTTTTGTCCATCTAAGGTACATAAGAGTATTGTTGGTCGCAGTCTAACGCGCCTCACCTGGATTTCCTTGAAATTGACTCGTCATGCTCAAAGCATACGATACGTCTGGTCATGTACATATCATGGCGTACATTATAGACCCTATTGCCGAAGCATAAGGAATCTTTTCCATCCTCTTTTGCTCATCAAGCCCTGTAGGGCCTTGAATCTTGCTAAGAGATGTGCCATGAGTAATTGGAATGAGACCCTTTTTGGTGTCTTTCATTCTGAACTTATCAAGTACCTTATCAAAATAGGTCACTTGACTAAGTCCAAACATCATTTTCGATCTGTTTTAACAGATCTTGATGCCCAATATGTACTGTGCTTCTCCAAGATCCTTCATTGAAAAACAATTTCCAAGCCATTCTTTAATAGAATTAAGCATAGAAACATTGTTTCCAATAAGGAGTATGTCACCGACATACAACACAATTAATACAACGTAACTCCCACTGATCTTCTTGTAAAACAAGACTCTTCCGAGTTCCTCTGAAATCCAAATCCCAGTATGGATTCATTGAACTGAAGATTGCTACTCCTATATGCATTCTTTATTCCATAAATAGAACTATAAGTTTGCATAATTTCTCAGCCTTATTAAGATCGATAAAACTCTTTGGCTGTGTTAAAACACAGCCTCTTCTAGAATCCAATTCAAGAAGTTAGTTTTAACATCCAATATTACCATAACTCATTATCAAGATGAGTAGTAATGGCTAAGATAATCTGAATGATTTAATCAAAGCAATTGGTGAAAGTTTTTCCATAATCCACCTCGTGAATAAAACTTTTACCATCAACCTTGCTTTGAAAACCCTAGGTTTTCCATCTGTCTGTTTAGATCTTAAAGATCCATTAGCATTCATTGGGTCTAACCCTGTGATGCAAATATACCAAACTTGATTATCAGATATTGATATCATCTCAGATTTCATGGCACCATGCCAATTTTTAGTAGCTGGACTCGTCATAGCTTGGAATTAGGTCGAAGGTTCACCGCTTTCCAAAAGCATGAATTCATATCTCTCATTGGTCACAATATCTAAGTATTTGAATAATAGAGATAGATTTATGCCTTTCGGACCTACGAGGGCTGGTACGGCTTCCAAAACCATAAGAATACTCTCAACCCAGTCTTGAGTATTAATCGTTAGTTGTTTCACTTGAACCTCGTTCAAGACAACCGAGCTCCCACTGAATTTCTAGGAAAGATAACTCTTTTCAAGAAAATCACTATCTCGAGCAACAAAATATTGTTCTCAGATAGATCGTAGAAGTTGTACCCTCGAGTTTCTTATGGATACCATAAAAAACTTTTATCCCATTTGAGTTCAAGCTCTATAGAGATAAATCTCGTCAGAGAAGCTTTTAGAACCTCAAATTTTGATGAAAACAATTTAGGGACCCTCCCTTTCCATACCTAGTATGGTGTCTTATCAACAGCTTTTGACAGCTTCCTATTCAGTGTATAAGTTGAAGTCTAGAATTGTGTGTTCCCAAAAGAGACCAGTAGTTCATTTAGACCTCTCATCGAATGGTCGAACTATATCTAATATAGTTTGTTTTCTCTTTTCCGAAACATAACCTTCATGTGCTTGTGAACTAATAGGTTCCACATACATCAGTATGTATCATCCCTAATTACTCACATGTTCTCCTTTCTCCAAGAAAGATGACATTGTTATCTTTTCAATCACACATCATTCACATGTATCAAATGACTCCAAGTCAAATGATTCTAAAATTCCTTCTAAAAGAAGTTTCGTTACATGTTTAGATTTTGATTTGATCTAATCAACAATGTTTCAGTTATGTCTCATCGATACTTATTCGATTTGGCCTTTGGTCTTAATGATATATATGATTTGTCAAGTTTAAAGTATACATAAACAATATAATAATCGTACCAAAACAAAGAATAATTCACAATTAAAATAGTTACCAAACTATTTAATAGTGAAAAACTAATCCATCAGTATCCAATACTGAACCAATATTCATTGTTTATTGAAGGTACGAAATTACATAGTTATAATACTCAAACAAGGCCCTAAGGCAAAACAACATCATATGATCATGCGGCTAATGCAACGACATTCGCTTCATTTCTCGCCCGTAGATCGACATCTCTACTCACCAAACTTACACTTCTATGTTGTTCCTCCACATACAAATGTTAGAACCACATTTGGCATCCAATACCCAAGAAGTAGAATTTGTGAAGTTTAATGTCTATATCATTAATACCTGAAGATGAAGCAACCACGTTCTTCACATCTTCTTTGAACTTTGGGCAAATTCAATTATTCCCAATAATTGAGTCTCATTCAAATTTCCCATTCAAAATTATCTCAATGTCAAAACGTAATAAATCGTAAGTGAAAAATCGAAGTTTTCTAACCAGCGATATTATCATGCAATTGAAGCCCTATCTCTCATAAAATATGAGGGAGCCAACCAGACAATCGATTCACGCCATCCAATGGCTCGAAAGTCTCTAATTTGTGTCATTGATGAACTTAAGTGTTTTGGATTAAATCACTCCCCGAGGTGTAAATAATCATAACCTTAGAATCCATCATATGAAAGACAAATTAGGCATTTGTTTTGAAATTGAATAAAATATGAACTTTTATATGTTTGCAAGTAGTGTCCAACACTTTTGCAAAGACGCATTGAGATTCCCTAGGAACCCTAGTAGCCTTCTTGCCCCTGCTCTTTTGAATACCCTATCCCATATCATAAGAATTTCCCTCTTAGGGTCCTTCTCTATCGCCGGCTCAGCAGCCTTGAGCATCCCGTGGAGCTCACGAAGCGATTTCTTCAAACCATTCATATGGAAAATTTAGCCTAAAGGCATTATAACCATCATGAGATTGAAGTATGAAATCGGTTGCCAAATAATCATCATAGGAAAAATCTAGGCGGTCACTTGAAACAAATAATCCAATCATTTGTTGCACATGTGATTCCATAGATTTCCATTTTTCCAGCCTAGCTGAAGCGATGACCCTGGTCATACCGAACCGCTCAATCATAGTATGTTCCCCGAACATGCTATTGAGTTGTTCAATGATATCATAGGAATTGGTAATCTAACACATTCTCTTTGTATTCGTATTTGAGGACCATCCTCAAATTACGTTGTCAAAAAAAGAAAATTTGTGTTGTTCAATTTTTCACAATCAAGAATTGAACCAAACTTGAATTGAGTTGATATTTAACATGATAAACTACAAAAGAAAGATAACTAAAGTATGTAAACATTCACAAAGCGGTAAACAAATAAGGTTGTCTAACAAGCTACTTATTTATTTCATTTTGTTCAATCGATATCTAATATCTTTGTTCCCTTGAACAAAACAATCCCAAGACCCTCATCTTGCAAATTCTTAAGCCGACTGAGTCCGCACTTAAGAAGTCTAAGATAGGTAGACATCCCATGTCAATGACATCTAATGTCACTCTCGGTCGATGAGAGTCCCATTCTCATCTCATGTCTCGATAGCCACGCCTCCAGTGGATCTATCGATGAGAAAACCAAACTCACGTGTAAGGGTCTAACCCTTACTCCCACTTATCCCAAGATAACAAGTAGTACCCCGCTGAGGCGGACCTACCAACTTATGATCGAGGGCTTTATGGGTGTGATGTTTTGGACAAGACATTATACTCATTATTTTGGAACTTGCATGCATAGGTTTGTTTATATGTAAGTTGAACATTTATAACATAAAACAACCTATAACTAGCAAAACAAATAAATACGAAATCGAAAGGCCCCTAGAACCTCACAACTCTCAAACGAAAAGATTAAAAGCAACAAAATAGGCCTTGAACATCTTCTGGACTGGTCCTCGCCCTCCGTTTTAGTTCCGTGCCCTCCGATTTTGGTCAAATCTATTCCGTACCCATAAAACCACGAACAGCGCCCGCCGTTTCACAACCAGCGGTCGCTGAACACCACCGGCGGTCGCCGTTTCCAAAACGGCGCCCGCCGAAAGGGTTCGGAAAAATCTGCCCCAAAAACAGGTCATTCGGCGGTCGCCGTTTCCAAAACGGCGCCCGCCGAATCAAAACGGCGCCCGCCGGAGCTCAAACGGCGACCGCCGTTTGGCTCCAGCAGCCCGGTTTGCTTCGTTTTGCTTCGTTTGGCTTCGTTTCTTCTCGTTTTCGCCGGAGAGCCGAGATCCTCCATCGAACCATGGACTAAGTCCATCGCTTACAAGTAGTACAATACAAATATAATAGAAAAACCTATCTATTACAAATGATTCCAAGGGACGCAGCCCTCCAAAACTATGGCCAATCGAAACGTAAAAAACGACGAAATCATTCACCCGACCACTAACGGTGGCCGGCCTTACATCTAATCACATAATCACAATTAAACAAATAATCCAATTATGTTGATTTAACCTTCGTGTCCAACACAAAAGTGTGCACGAGCCCTTGGCTCTGATACCAATTGAAGGTACCGGTATACCGATCCAATCGATATACCGTGTGTGCGGAAGCGTGTAAAGCAATAGATCTACTATGCCATGATCTTAGTGCACACTTAATGTGTATAAGAACACATATAAACATATATATATACACATCCAATATATATATATATATAAGGTTCAACGATTACTTACTTTTGTGACGAAGTGATTCGTTGATGTCGTTGAGGTGGTGTTGAGTCGATTGAACCACCTCAAATGGATCAGCCTCTCGAAGCTCTCCTTGTGAATGACCTCGTCACTCCTTTAGATCGTCCGGATGTGGAAGCCGCATAAATGGCCCGGCCTCTACGTGTTGCACACGAACCCGGATGACGAACACTTTGCTTGATCGAGTCGGTTCTCCTAGAACACTCTCTCCTTTCTCTCTTTGGTGTGAATTTCGTGGGTAAAGATGTGATTTGATGAAAATCTGATTTTCATCCATATAATGGCCTCATTATTCACCACATTACTCCCCTTTGTAACCTACAACATAATGGGCATCATAATGCACCATTAACATGCAAAAGGGGTTACAAAGGAGGTGAAAGGTCATGCCACATACACATGCCACTATGCATTGTATGTGGTCCCACTTGCTTGTGTGGCATGCCATGTCACACTATGTGACATGCATCCATGCAAGCCATGCATCCCATGCATGTGTATTAAATCCACGTAAATATTGATTCTAAATCAATATATTTATCAAGCAATGTATATCAATATCGAGCTCGTGTGTGACCCTGTAGGTATGATTTTATCGATCAATATTATATTGTTCCCAACAATTAATATTATCGAATAATCATTTAACATCCATAGACGACCTTATGACTTTATCGATTGCACACGTAGGATCGAAGGACATATCCTAACAGTATTTCCAAGAAGTACTATGTGAATGAGCACTCTAGGTTGCCGCTCTGAAGTTATCTTGGTGACTACAGCGTCGTCTCCCTCGACGATGACTCGTATCAGGTGGTACTTGCACTATGTGTTATCTTACACTTATGGACTAGTGATTTCTTACCATTTGCCATTGCACCGCTATTTACATAGCCTTTGGCAAATTAAGAATCACATCTAAGTCCCAGAGATTATCCCGGAGTTATACCAAAACTTCCGCTGCCTCTGAGGCTGCTATTTGGTTACCCATGGCAGAGTCCGAAAAGCATCGTGCTTATCACTCTTCCATGTTAAAACTCCTTCTCCTTCAATAGTGAAACACATAGCCTGATATCGACTTACACCGGTCCTCATTCGATTAGAAATCTAAGAGAATGTAATCCAAAGGAAATGTTCGTCTGCTTCGTAGTCTAGAACAGTACTTCGAAAGTACTTTTACGACAGTCGAATATTCCTTTCCAGGATTACCTTGATATCCTCCCACTATGCTAACCGCATAGCCGATATCAGGTTCTTGTTTTCAACAATGCATTTATTAAGCTTTCCACACTCAAAGTGTAGGAAACTGCTTTCATTGCTTCTATCTCCTTTTGTGTTCCAAAACACATATCCTTAGATAGATGCATTCCGTCTCTGAAAGGTAACGAACCTTTCTCGGAATCTTGCATGTTAAAACGAACCATAATCATATATGTAAGATGTCCAGGAAAAGTACAATGTTCTTTCTAGAGATCCAAGATCTCAAGAACATGTCCAACTTCTTCCTTTATCTTTCATAATGATTCATCTAGACAACCATCATTTTATGTCTGATAACATCTTTACATTGTTGCCAATGATAAGAGTGTCATCTACATAAAACCTCCGAGAAACACCACCTTGTTTTCCATCACGTTTCCAATACACACAATTCGTCTATGCTTTTGATGAATCCATAAAATGGACTATCTCATCAATTTGCAAGTACCACGAACTCAATGCTTTGTTTCAATCCATAAATGGATCAACTAAGCTTGTACTCTAAATGATCTCGCCTCTTAGCAATAATCCTTATTGCTCTCCAAGAAGGCACATTTAGATCTAGTACGGCCTTCATGTAGATCTAGGGATCGATTTCATGTATACTAGGTCCAGAGTTCGAAGACTCTCCTAGTCTTATGAATATCTCCGGTTGTCCCACAACCTCCCACTACAATGGCATTCCGGTGTATAAACAGTGATAATAGTAGGTGCAGTTAGTGGTGTACCGCTACTCGGTTCGGCTGGTTCTAAGTCTTAATCTTTCTCTCTCATTTCAAAGTATTACGTCACCTTGGGCTTGTGGTTCATCATATAGTCTTTCTATAAGGACCGGGCGTTAGAACTTATAACGTCCTTCTGGTTCATAGTACTATTGAACACACATCTTTTGTTCTTCTAGGATATTCTACAACCGCATTTGAATGCGCCGTTGTTTCCAGATATATCCATAGAACATAGGTAGTTCCGTATAACTCATCTTTTACTATCTCTATAAGAGTTCCATTTCTTATTATTGACACACCATTTCTACACAACAGTGTATGGTGTAGTCATTTGGGATCAAATCCCAATCTCTGATTAGTATGCCATGCATTCCTCAGACAGGTACTTGCCTCCGCGATCAAATCGCAGGCTACAAATTGATATACCTTGATGGTTCTCCACAATTGCTTAGTGTCCATTGACTTGTCAAAACACTTGCTTTTGTGGCACATCAGGTATTCTAATCCATTTTTCGAGTAATCATAAAATGAAGTACTCGTACCTTAATTGTCTGAGTAGGCATAGGTCTGCATACATCAGAGTCAATCAATTCTTATACTTGTCCGGATCTTACATCTTATATCCATAAAGGATTGCTTAGTCATGTTATCTTCCAAATAAGATTCTTAGGTCGGAAGGTCCACTCCTTCAACTTAATTGATCAAATATCAATTTTCGACCTTTGAACTTCTTATTTGAATAAACATGATTCAACATAAGAATCCATAAGTATAATTGATAAAGAAATCTCTTATTAGTAAAATGAGTTTTACTACGGTTCGTTGCATTGTGGTGGACTCAGGATCCATCATTTATATATTGCTAGCTAATGTACCAAAATAGATAATATCATTATTTCTTCTTATAACCATCAAATGATTAAAAGAAATAAAATATCCATTTATTAGAAATCCAGAACAAAGTTCTTTCTAATATGAAAGGTACATAAAAGCAATAACCCAAAATGAAATCCTATAAAATGTCCTCCACTGCAACTGCTGCCTCCTCTACAGCATTGCCCATGTAGACTACGATTTCTTCTTTTCCAAGTCGTCGGGTTTCCTGGAACCCTTGCATTTAAAATGCACATACCGTCAGTGGTTCCATATCTACACACCAGGTTCCGGTAGATAATACCACTGACTATGTTTTATGACTAAAGAAAATTTCGTACTTTCTTTGAGAGGATAATCAGACTTCCAGTACCCAGACTGTTTGCATCGAGAACTCTTGCCTCATGGCTTTCTCGTCCCATCTCGTGGTCCAAGAAACTTAGGACCACTGGGTTTCTTTGCTTGCTTTTCCTTTCCCCGATTTTGCCCTTAGGTTCAAAACCTTTGGCATTGGCTACAAGAGCTTGCGATTTCCGTCTCAACTCGTCTAAGAGGTCAATCATCTCAAAAACGTTTTTAAGCGTTTCCTCGAAGTGACTGGCCTTTATGAGTATCCTCATCGCTTCTTGTCTAGCCGCCTATGTCAATAGGCTCGGGAGGACAAAGCTCACTGAGTACTAACTAGCACTCTTTAACAGTTTGGGTAATGTCTAGATCTCTATTCCAATCATTACATTTAGGGACCAATGAGTTTAAAATCCTTACGTATCACAGAAAGTGGGTTCAAAGCCATATCCTAATCTATGAGCACATATAACAACAAACAATCGATTTAATCTCCGATATTATCTCCCTCAAATAATATCATTAAACCACTAATCACCTCTAAAATCCCATCAGATAAGGCAAGCCACGTTCGTGTGGACGTTTACCTATCCAAATGATTTAGCAATTAGATTTACTTCGGTCGTACATCAATTATAGCGTTACTTCGTTGGGAAGAATACTATAAAGCGTACCTAAGTGTAAACCATTACTCAGTATCTAAGAAGATTGTTTGGGACACGTATATTCACCGCAAGCCACGTTCGTGTGGACGTTTACGTTAACATACGCTCCTTTACTCCCTTCTATAACTGTCTACATCGATCGTTCCAAAATCCCATTCAATGTAGCAAGCCACGTTCGTGTGGAGGTTTACTACACCAAAAGACTTTTACAATTGACTCCCAATTATTTGAATCATTTAATCTTGTAAATCAAGACGCGGAGAATCATAAGTGAAACTCGAAGTTTCTAACCAGTGATTCACCATGCGAACGACCCTATCTCTCATAGAATGAGGGAGCCGAGCAGACAATCGATCCACCTTCAAAAGATGGTACGACTGCCTCTAATTTGTGTCCTCGACATGACCAAGTGGCTTTGGCTCCATTCCACTCCCCGGGGTGAGAATGAGTCGACTTGAAATCAGTTTTGGAAAGACAAATTAGGCATTGTTTGATAAACTTAATCAATGTTTCTCGTAAGAGGAATTACAAGAATTCTCCTCCAATGACTTGTCTATACAAACTTCAAAAGTCCATAAAAGTCACCAAGAGAACAGCAATGGAGACCATGGATATGTTTCCATACCCTCTCCCACTTAGCTTTTTACAATAAAGGGATACGCTATCTAATGCATAATTAAATACACATAAGCATGCATACATGAAATAAAACACATAGAATATTATCACATAATCAAAATAATACTAGAATATTATTTTTCCGACTATTATGGCTTTATCGCATCTCCGTACGCATCTTCTAGTCTTTAGTCTTCGTTCTTGAATGCTCCATGTGACGGGAATATTAATTCCAATATTTAAATCTATTTATTTTTAATAAATCCAAAAGTTACTTAATTCGAAAATTAAGTCAATCGAATAAATCAAAAATAAAATTAAATATTATTAATATTTTTTTTTATTTATTTATTTTCCTATCTAATTCTATTAAATCTCTAGAATAATCTATCCAAGACCCACTTGGAATATTCTAGAAGACATCTATGATAGAATAAGGAAATAAAATAAATTTATTTTATTTTTTTTCTTTCTACTTCATTAAATCTCTAGAATAATCTATCCAAGACCCACTTGGAATATTCTAGATAATTTTCATAATGAAATAAGGAAATAAAATAATTTTAGGACTCTTAATCCTTCCAAATTAATTCCTTTCCTAATCCATTAAAAATTCCATAAAGGAATAATTAAATAGGAAAAATTAATTAAGGACTCTTCTACTTTCCAAAATTAATTAATTTCCATGTCCATGAAAATTCCCATAAAATAGGAATAATCAATTAGGAAATAAATTAATTTAATAATTAATTATTTTCCTTTCCAATTCTATTAAATCTCTAGAATCCTATTCCAAGTAGAACTTAGAATATTCTAGAAGACTTCCATAATAGAATAAGGAAATAAATTAATTCCAATTAATTCTTTTCCTATTTCCATGAGAATTCCCAAAACTAGGAATACTCAAAATAGGAAAACCGAATCAATTAGGAAAGTTGGATCTTGGTAGGAATAGCATGTGTTGGGGATCCCCACGCCATCCCCACCATCGACCGCCACTACCACCGCCGGCCAAGGCTCACGCGCCACCACCCTTGGTGGCCGGCGTGGCCGAGAGCCCTAGGGCAGCCCGGGCGATCGATCCTCAAGGGATCGATCCTCGTGATCGATCCCCGGTCCTCCCTCTCTTCGTCTCCTCCGTCACACTTTTCCGGCGGTCGTTTCGTCATCGATCCAACGTAAATAAATTACAAATTTATTACTACGTTCTCCGGTATCGATTCTCTACATGAAATCGACCTCATACAATTTACGGAAAAATTAAGAACAAGCATTCACCACACAAGAACAAATATTAACATCACCGAGAGTTTAATAATCAAGAACATTATTATGAAATTAATTAACAAAATTAAATCTAGCCATAATAATCGGAAACCCTGCAAGGTAGAACAATTTATCGAAAAATACCATGAACTAAAACCAACGCTCTGATACCAATTGTTGGAAATCGATATCCCGGAATTAATAAATTAATTAAAATTAATTATCTAATTAATTCCGACCGAAATCCTTTGGAGATCGAATATCCGGATTGTCTAAAAATTGCGGAACCGACAACCCAATCGAAATCCCGATCGCCGGAGAAACCACGAACACCGACTCATCCGCAGAAGTCCGACCTTTGGAGACTACGCGCCCGAAGACACGCAGCCCGCCCCCAGCCGAAGTCCCCCGCGAGTCGGAAACCACGAACACACCACGTGACCCGGGGCACGACCGAACACCACACGCGGGAAACCCCGCGTGCGTCCAGCCGAGCCCCCGCGTGGGGCTCGCGGTTACTCGTAGCAACCGCTGGGGCTGCTCGTAGCAGCCCCGCAGCGAGTCCTCGACTCGCTGCTCACGGGGATGGGGTCCCCGTACGAACGCACGGGCTGCTCCCAGCAGCCCGCTAGGCACGCCCCGGATGCGATCCGCATCGCCCGCGTGCCCGCTGCGGGAACTCCCGCAGCTCGCGGCGATGCCGTCCGGGGGGGATCGAGTCCACCTCGATCGAGCCCTCGGCTCCAGCCGAGGCTCACGCTCGGCAGCCCCTTTGGGCGAGAATCCATGAGCCGCCGGCGGTCCGGTGGTTCGACCACCACCGCCCGGTTCAATCTCACTTATGGGGTTCGTCCCTCGGATCTTGGTTCACGATATTTTCACGATAATAAAGATGTAAAATCATCGAGGGGGTTTTCACGATTTTACCTTTGTTCTCGTTGTACGGAGAAACGAGATCTATGAAGACCTTGAGACCTTCCCACGTATTCCTTGCACTAGCTCGAACGTCGGGTGGGCGACGATCTTCCGAACTCCATGGATCTCCCTCTCTACTTTCTCTCTCTAGAATTGTGATCTTCAAGTTATGAGAATAGAGAAGACCATGTAGTGCTTTTATAGGCTACGTAGGGGATCTTAAGGAGGTGGAATATTGGGCTTCCAATAATAGTGATTAAATTGAGCCCAAGCCCAAATCTATTAATCCTTACTATTATTAATTAATTCTATTTTCCACTATATAAAATTAATTGCACTCCCAATATTAAACCATATTATATCAAATAATATTTCTCCGGTAGTATTATTTATTCCGTGTATTTAAGATATAAATATCCATGAATAAAATTAATTTATTGCTAATTAATTTATTCATCTCTTATATCCGAGACTAGTACCATTCTACCTTAATTACTATGCGGAACGAATCCACCTGCAGGGTTTACATAATAATTCCTTATGAACTCATCTCGGGGATATTATCAACCCTTCCGGGATACACTTTCCCGTCAAGTATTCACGGCATGCCATATATAAAATATAGTGACCCAACTTAACCGGTAATTAACCCAATAATTAAATCGGTTAATTCCTTTGGTAAATCAAAGTCACTTATATTAAATATACACACCCGCAATAGTTTCGGGGATTAAGAATAAAATACACTGAGACTCGAATCGATTATCGCCGGCAATCCTAATCGATGAATCTCAACGATCCGCTCAATACACCAAGTGTACAAGTGTGATAAAATAATTAAGACAAATTATTTTCTCTCTCACACAACGACTATACCGATGGATTGGTCCGTGTCCATCTAGGTCGTGAGCAACTGTTCGATTAAATACGAGTAACCGATAGTATGATCTTCTGTGTGGGCCCGACACACCATACTAACTACAACGTATAGAATCCAGGACTATAATTTGCATATATTTAATTATAAATAATTAAACGCAAATCAATTTTCATTTAGTTAAATAGATTAATGGCAATGGATCGTGAGTTTACGTTACTTAAATCTAGACATTAAGTACACAACTCCAACAGACACGCGGAAGATCATACTGTCGGTTACTCGTATATTATCGAACAGAAGCTCACGACTTAGATGGACAGGGACAATCCATCGGTACGTCGTAGTGTGACTGGGTAATAGTTGGTCTTGACTATTATGTTACACTAGTACACTTGGTGTATTGAGCAGGACCACGGGAGGGCGTTCGATTTATACTAATCGACGTAATCGAACTAGACCTCAGATATTACGGATAAACGAATTCCTAATCCCTATATAATTATAGGTGCGTTTGTCCAATTCTCGGTTCTTTAACTTGCCAATGAGTGAGACTAATTGATTAGTCGAGATACTCGGTAAATTGGGAATCGGAATTGTACACACGGCATGCTATAGATTATAGACAGGAAACCGTGTCCCGTTTATCGGGTTGATAACGTCCCCGAGATGAGCTCATAAAGTTTATCATGTAAACCCTGCAGGTGGATTTGTTCCACATGATAATAAGGATGAGTGGTACTAGTCTCGGATAATAAGAAACGAATTAATTTAATTATTAGTAATTAAATAAATTCGTGGACGTTCGATATCTTAAACACGGGGAAGGTCGTTTATGTAATTTCGGCGGAAATATTATTGTTGATATAATATTAAATTAATTTCGGGAATTCAATTATTATTTTATAGTGGAATTAATAATAATTAGAATTGTAATTAATTAAAGGATTTCTTTTAAGGACTCCTAGTTAATTAATATTGCAATTCAGCCCGGAGTTTATTTACCTAAGGGGTCCCTAGTGTAGTTCTATTTAACCCCCCCCCCCCCCCCCTTGCCCTCTCCTAAACCTAACATTCGCCGCATTTATTTTTGCAGCAGAAATTAATTGCGTTAGCGCAAATATAATTTCTTCTGTAAAAATTAATAAAGCTTTTGCGCAATTATTTTACACAGAAAAGTAAAAAGGATATTGCGGTGGTTTATCAGAGAAGCAGAAAAAGGGAGACCCAACGGATCGTTGCCCACACAGCGGTTGGAGTCAAGGGCAGAATCATACACTAGCAGTCGCTAAGGTCTCAACAATCGACCGAGAGGTATGAGATCGAATCCTCCTTTCTGCTATTTCATTCGATCTAATTCCTCGTTGAACATACATGAACGTGGATCGGGTTCCGGGGTCGTGGATCGTATTCCTCGACTACTGGGGATTCTTGGACCTCCGGAACGGTAGTCGGATGAGGAAAAACGACCCGGAAACGAGCCCGGAACAGCAACGTCGCGTTGCTGTTCGCGGAGAAACGGCGACCGCCGTTTCCAAACGGCGCCCGCCGTTTTGGCGTTTTTCTGGCAGCCCGCTCGGTTCGCGCGGTTGTCCTTCGGGGCAATGGCTGGGCGTGAATCAGGGCCCGGGCTGGAAAAGCGAACGAAGTAGCGACACCGGATGTCGACTGGGATCGTTCGGATGTTCGAGTGATCGAACCAACGCATCCCGGGTAGTCGATTTCCAACAATTGGTATCAGAGCCGGTTATGCGTTCTTGTATTGTTTGCGAGTTTGTTTTGCAGGTCACCCGATTATTATGGTCATGTTTATTGTACTGTATGTTGTGGTGTGTTAAACTCTCGGGGTTGTCGAGATCTTTTGGATTTATCGTTGCTTGCTTGTAATAGTTAAAACGACGGGTTGAGTCGTTTAGGTTTTCTATTTCGGTTTTTCGTTTTTCGTTTATCCGGGTGTATAGGATCGATCGATATGTATAGGATCGATGCCGGAAGTAGTTAGTATTACTTATGTAATGTCGCTGCTGCTTGGTGGATCGAGACGAGATCGAGGGCCGGACGAACGAGGGTCTAGAAGTCGAACCCGCGGCTGCTGAAGGGCAAAACGGCTGTCGCCGTTTCGCTGGATTTCGGGCAGCAGCTCCGCGGGGGTTCGACGGACATCACGGATCGCTTGTCGAGGGCCCGGGATGATACTCCAGTGGGAGGGGTTCGTCTCTTGGTCCTTAGACGAGTCGGTGATGGACCGAGACCGAGACGAGCAACGAGACGAAGATCCGAGAAGACGTGCATCGAAGATTTTAAGGGCCATAATAATCGGGCCACGTTAAATGCTTTTTGTGTGTTTACGTACTTTATTGTGCTTTAAATTCATATGCATGCTTGTATATCCCTAAATCGTAATATACTAAGTGGGAGAGGGATTGGAAACAATCCCGCGGTCTCCATTCTCTGTTTCGAGAGTGATGTGTATTGACTTACGAGTTGGCTTTAGTGTCATCCTCCCTATCGGATAAAGTCGATACACGGAAATCACTTTGATCGAAATTCGAATGAAATTCCAATTCTAAAATTGAACAATTAAGTTTTTCAAAGCAATGCCTAATCTGTCTTTCAAAGACTAATTTCAACTCGACTCATTCTCACCTCGGGGAGTGGAATGGAGCCAAAGCGCTTGGTTATGTCGATGACACAGATTAGAGACATTCGAGTCATTTGATGACTAGATCGATTGTCTGGTTGGCTCCCTCACTTTGTGAGAGATAGGGCTCAATTGCATGATTGATCGCTGGTTAGAAACTTCGAGTTTCACTTACGAGATATCAAATTTTGATTAACGAAATTGTGAAATTTATTAAATGGAATTCAATTAACAAAGTTGTTTGTTTAGTAAACGTCCACACTATCGTGGCTTACTAGACGGAAACGGAACTTTGGGTTAATTGAGGCTCGACAGTTATAGGAAATAGTAAAGGGACCGCATGTCAACGTAAACGTCCACACTAACGTGGCTTGCGGTGGGCGTGTAGTTTCCGAGCGGTTAACTTAGTACTGAGAAATGGTATACACTTAGGTACGCTTTACAGTATCCTCCCCATCGGAGTCACTGCTGTGATGATGTACGACCGAAGTAAAAGTCCAGTTATAAAATCGTTTGGACTAGTATACGTCCACATGAACGTGGCATGCTAGTCTGATGGGATTTTAGGATTGATTGGTAAATTTAATGATATTAATTAAGGGAGTTGATATCGAATTAAATTTGACAGTTTGATTTGTCTCTTTTATAGATATGGCACTCAACCCGCTGTCCATTATACTAAAAGAAAACAAACTCACTGGTCCAAACTATGTTGATTGGAAACGAAACTTGGACATTGTCCTAACTGCTGAGGAGTACAAGTATGTACTCCATGAGGTTTGTCCTGATGAACCTACTGATACCTCCACTCCTGAGGAAAAAGAAACTCATCGGAAGTGGGTCAAGGTTGATCAGATGGCGCGGTGCTACATTTTGGCTTCTATGTCAAATGTGCTGCAACATCAGCATGAGGCCATGACCACTGCCTATGATATGATGCTTAACCTCAAGGAGATGTTTGGTAGTCAGGATAGGGCAGCCAGGCAAGATGCCATGAGAAAACTCATGACGGCCACTATGTCCGAAGGAACGCCCGTGAGGGATCACGTTCTTAGGATGATAGGCTATCTGAATGAGATAGAGATTATGGGAGGAGCTATCGATGGGGAAACCCAGATCGATATAGTGCTCCAGTCTCTGCCTAGGAGTTTTGAGCAGTTCCGCCTGAACTATAACATGAACAAGAGGTTATATTCGTTGGCGGAGCTCCTGACTGAACTCCAGGCGGCAGAGGGAATCTTTAAGAAATCTCAGGCACTTGTGGCTGTGAAACTTCCTGGCCCTCCGGGGACTAAGAGGAAGAAGAAACAAGGACGGAAACCCAGTGGACCCAGAAATGGTGGACCACAGAATGGAGTGAACAAGCCCAAGGGCAAGTGTTTCCGTTGCAAGCAGTCTGGACATTGGAAGTCTAATTGTCCTCTCAGAAAAGGAGGTACGAACTTTTCCTTAGTCACTGAAACATGTTTAGCGGTGTTATCCACCGGTACCTGGTGTGTGGATACGGGAGCCACTGATCATGTCTGCAATTCTTTGCAGGGGTTCCAGGAAACCCGGCGGCTTAGAGAGGGAGAGATCACTATCTACATGGGCAACGCGACGAAAGTGGCGGCTGTTGCAGTGGGAGATATCTATTTATCTTTTAATAATAAAGTTTTGGTATTGAATAATTTTCTTTATGTACCGAATTTTAGAAAGAACCTTGTTTCGGTTTCTAAGTTGGTTTTGAATGAATATTCTGTTTCTTTTGATAGTTCTGTTATTATCAAAAAGAATGGTGAGTATATCTGTTCTGGTACATTGATAGGCAACTTATATATACTGAATCCTGATTATTCCACAATGCAACGAGTAGAGTCAAATAACACATCTAGTACCAATAAGAGAAAGGAGCCTTCTAGAATGAATCAAAAGTACTTATGGCATCTTAGGCTAGGTCATATTAACTTGGGCAGGATTCAAAGGTTGATAACTGATGGAATACTCAGTGGTGTGAAAGATGAGGACTTTCCGACCTGTGAATCATGCCTGGAAGGAAAAATGACCAAGCGACCCTTTAGTGATAAGGGCTATAGATCCAAGGAAGTACTGGAATTGATTCACTCTGATTTGTGCGGGCCTTTATCTGTCCAAGCGAGAGGAGGTTATGAATATTTCGTAACCTTCACAGATGATTACTCAAGGTATAGTTTTATATACCTGATGCGCCGCAAGAGCGAGTGCTTTGACAAGTTCAAGGAGTACAAAGCTCTTGTGGAGAACCTTCATGGTAAAACCATAAAGACTCTACGATCTGATCGTGGAGGAGAGTACCTCTCGGGAGAGTTTAAGGCGTACTTATTAGAGAATGGGATTGACTCCCAGATGACTGCACCATACACGCCCCAGCAGAATGGTGTAGCAGAAAGAAGGAATAGGACTCTTATGGAAATGGTAAGATCTATGATGAGTTATTCAGAACTACCAGTTTCGTTCTGGGGATATGCCTTGGAAACAGCGGCGTATATCCTGAACCTAGTTCCTTCTAAATCAGTCCCTAAGACGCCCTCGGAATTGTGGACCGGGCGAAAGCCAAATTTGAAACACATTCGGGTCTGGGGTTGTCCAGCACATGTGCTGAAGCATGGGGCTGATAAGTTGGAATCTCGTTCAGATATTCGGTTGTTTATAGGATATCCTAGAGGAACGAAAGGTGGTCTATTCTATAGTCCTAAGGACCAGAAGATCGTTGTTAGCACCAACGCTCGGTTCTTGGAAGAGGATTATATAATGGACCACAAGCCCAAGAGTGAGATAATACTAAACGAACTGAGAGGGGACGATCAAGGCTTAGATCCAACCGAACCGGGTGATACGCCACCACAGTCTGCACCTGTAGTTACTGAGGTTACACCGGAGCCTCGTCGTAGTGGGAGGGTTGTTCGACAACCCGATAGGTTCATGTTTATAGGTGAGTCTTCGGACTTGTTACCTGGAGAACATGAAGCCGATCCCTGGACCTATGGCGAGGCGCTTAAAGATCAAGATGCTCAGTCTTGGCAAAAGGCGATGAAATCTGAGATTGAATCAATGGATTCAAATCAGGTCTGGAATCTTGTAGCACCGCCCAAAGGTGTAAAAGCCATTGGTTGAAAGTGGGTGTACAAGAGGAAAAGAGGGTCTGACGGGAAGGTTGAAACCTTCAAGGCTAGGCTTGTTGCGAAAGGGTATACTCAGAAAGAAGGGATCGATTATGAGGAAACCTTTTCGCCGGTAGCTATGCTAAAGTCGATCCGGATTCTTTTGTCTATAGCATCTTATATGGATTATGAGGTGTGGCAAATGGACGTCAAGATAGCATTCTTGAATGGGAATCTTGACGAGACCATTTACATGAGACAGCCAGAAGGTTTCATCAAGAAAGGCCAAGAGCATCTAGTATGTAAGCTAAACCGATCCATTTATGGATTGAAGCAAGCTTCTAGATCTTGGAACATGCGGTTTGATGAGGTTATCCAGTCTTATGGATTCATTCAAAGCATGGACGAGTCGTGTGTATACCGGAGAAGTGACGGAAACAGTGTGGCGTTTCTCGTGCTTTATGTAGACGACATCCTTCTAATTGGCAACAATGTGAAGATGTTGTCGGACATAAAGGGATGGTTGTCCAAGCAATTCGATATGAAAGACTTAGGACAAGTTGGGCATGTTCTTGGGATCAAGGTTATAAGGGATCGCCGGAAAAGAACATTAAGCTTGTCCCAGGCTTCATATATTGATACGATTCTGGCTCGTTTCAACATGCAGAATTCCAAGAGAGGTGCTCAACCTTTCTGCCATGGAATTCATCTATCTAATGACGTGTGTCCCAAAACACAAAAGGAGATAGATTACATGAAGAAGGTTCCTTATGCTTCGGCAGTAGGAAGTCTAATGTATGCCATGTTGTGCACGAGACCTGATATCTGCTATGTCGTAGGCATGGTAGCTAGATATCAGAGTAACCCTGGATAGGGTCACTGGACTGCTGTAAAGAACATACTTAAGTACCTGCGAAGGACTAGGAATTATGTTCTGAGTTACAAAGCGTCCGAGTTGATTCCTATTGGTTACACAGACTCGGATTTCCAATCTGATAAGGATCAGCGAAAGTCTACATCAGGCTATGTGTTCACATTGGGAGAGGGAGCAGTCTCATGGAAGAGTGTTAAGCAGAAATGCATTTCGGACTCTACCATGGAAGCCGAATATGTAGCAGCCTCTGAGGCAGCTAAAGAGTCGGTGCGGCTCCGTAACTTCCTTATGGACTTGGATGTGGTTCCTAAAATGCCTAGAGCTATCACAATTTATTGTGACAATAGCGGTGCAGTGGCAAATGCAAAGGAACCACGAGCCCACAATGCGAGTAAACACATAGATCGCAAGTACCACCTGATTAGAGACATCGTCAGGAGAGGCGATGCGGTTGTCACCAAGATTGCATCAGCGGATAACCTGGCAGACCCCTTTACGAAGGCACTTCCAGCGGAAGCGTTCAAGAGACACGTGAAGGGGATGGGTATCGGATGTATGGTAGAGGGCAACTAGAGATTTAGTATAAGTGGGAGATTGATGGAGTTATATTCTAAATGTCTAGTTTAGTGACAATATGGAACTCCTTATCTGTGTTTTACATTATCTAATAATAAAACTGTCGGCATTTTTGTCTATCTTGTACTTGAATGCAATAGTCCTAGATATATACGTTGTAGACAGTATGGCGTGAGGAGACACGCGGAAGATCATACTGTCGGTTACTCGTATATTATCGAACAGAAGCTCACGACTTAGATGGACAGGGACAATCCATCGGTACGTCGTAGTGTGACTGGGTAATAGTTGGTCTTGACTATTATGTTACACTAGTACACTTGGTGTATTGAGCAGGACCACGGGAGGGCGTTCGATTTATACTAATCGACGTAATCGAACTAGACCTCAGATATTACGGATAAACGAATTCCTAATCCCTATATAATTATAGGTGCGTTTGTCCAATTCTCGGTTCTTTAACTTGCCAATGAGTGAGACTAATTGATTAGTCGAGATACTCGGTAAATTGGGAATCGGAATTGTACACACGGCATGCTATAGATTATAGACAGGAAACCGTGTCCCGTTTATCGGGTTGATAACGTCCCCGAGATGAGCTCATAAAGTTTATCATGTAAACCCTGCAGGTGGATTTGTTCCACATGATAATAGGGATGAGTGGTACTAGTCTCGGATAATAAGAAACGAATTAATTTAATTATTAGTAATTAAATAAATTCGTGGACGTTCGATATCTTAAACACGGGGAAGGTCGTTTATGTAATTTCGGCGGAAATATTATTGTTGATATAATATTAAATTAATTTCAGGAATTCAATTATTATTTTATAGTGGAATTAATAATAATTAGAATTGTAATTAATTAAAGGATTTCTTTTAAGGACTCCTAGTTAATTAATATTGCAATTCAGCCCGGAGTTTATTTACCTAAGGGGTCCCTAGTGTAGTTCTATTTAAACCCCCCCCCCTTGCCCTCTCCTAAACCTAACATTCGCCGCATTTATTTTTGCAGCAGAAATTAATTGCGTTAGCGCAAATATAATTTCTTCTGTAAAAATTAATAAAGCTTTTGCGCAATTATTTTACACAGAAAAGTAAAAAGGATATTGCGGTGGTTTATCAGAGAAGCAGAAAAAGGGAGACCCAACGGATCGTTGCCCACACAGCGGTTGGAGTCAAGGGCAGAATCATACACTAGCAGTCGCTAAGGTCTCAACAATCGACCGAGAGGTATGAGATCGAATCCTCCTTTCCGCAATTTCATTCGATCTAATTCCTCGTTGAACATACATGAACGTGGATCGGGTTCCGGGGTCGTGGATCGTATTCCTCGACTACTGGGGGTTCTAGGACCTCCGGAACGGTAGTCAAATGAGGAAAAACGACCCGGAACAGCAACGTCGCGTTGCTGTTCGCGGAGAAACGGCGACCGCCGTTTCCAAACGGCGCCCGCCGTTTTGGCGTTTTTCTGGCAGCCCGCTCGGTTCGCGCGGTTGTCCTTCGGGGCAATGGCTGGGCGTGAATTGGGGCCCGGGCTGGAAAAGCGAACGAAGTAGCGACACCGGATGTCGACTGGGATCGTTCGGATGTTCGAGTGATCGAACGAACGCATCCCGGGTAGTCGATTTCCAACATGTAAGATGTCCAGGAGAAGTAC
Source organism: Euphrasia confusa (assembly GCA_954870475.1). Classification (NCBI taxonomy): domain Eukaryota; kingdom Viridiplantae; phylum Streptophyta; class Magnoliopsida; order Lamiales; family Orobanchaceae; genus Euphrasia; species Euphrasia confusa. The sequence continues at coordinate 15,546,642 of OX940957.1, read as the reverse complement.
AATGTTCTTTTCTTGAGATCCTAGATCTTAAGAACATGCTCTAACTTCTTCTTCATCTCATATATCGATTTTTTTAGACAACCATCATTTTATGTCTGACAACATCTTTACATTGTTACCAATGATAAAATGTCATCTACATAAAAACCTCCGAGAAACACCACCTTGTTTCCATCACGTTTCCCATACACACGATTCGTCTATGCTTTTGATGAATCCATAAAATGGACTATCTCATCAATTTGCAAGTACCACGAACTCAATGCTTTGTTTCAATCCATAAATGGATCAACTAAGCTTGTACTCTAAATGATCTCGCCTCTTAGCAATAATCCTTATTGCTCTCCAAGAAGGCACATTTAGATCTAGTACGGCCTTCATGTAGATCCAGGGATCGATTTCATGTATACTAGGTCCAGAGTCCGAAGACTCTCCTAGTCTTATGAATATCTCCGGTTGTCCCACAACCTCCCACTACAATGGCATTCCGGTGTATAAACAGTGATAACAGTATGTGCAGTTAGTGGTGTACCGCTACTCGGTTCGGCTGGTTCTAAGTCTTAATCTTTCTCTCTCATTTCAAAGTATCATGTCACTTTAGGCTTGTGGTTCATCATATAGTCTTTCTCTAAGAACCGAGCGTTAGAACTTATAACGTCCTTCTGGTTCATAGTACTATTGAACACACATCTTTTGTTCTTCTAGGATATTCTACAACCGCATTTGAATGCGCCGTTGTTTCCAGACATATCCATAGAACATAGGTAGTTCCGTATAACTCATCTTTTACTATCTCTATAAGAGTTCCATTTCTTATTATCGACACACCATTTCTACACAACAGTGTATGGTGTAGTCATTTGGGATCAAATCCCAATCTCTGATTAGTATGCCATGCATTCCTCAGACAGGTACTTGCCTCCGCGATCAAATCGCAGGCTACAAATGGATATACCTTGATGGTTCTCCACAATTGCTTAGTGTCCATTGACTTGTCAAAACACTTGCTTTTGTGGCACATCATGTATTCTAATCCATTTCTCGAGTAATCATCAAATGAAGTACTCGTACCTTATTGTCTGAGTAGACATCGGTCTGCATACATCAGAGTCAATCAATTCTTATACTTGTCCGGATCTTACATCTTATATCCATAAAGGATTGCTTAGTCACATTATCTTCCAAATTAGATTCTTAGGTCGGAAGGTCCACTCCTTCAACTTAATTGATCAAAAATCAATTTTCGACCTTTGAACTTCTTATTTGAATAAACATGACTCAGCATAAGAATCCACAAGTATAATTGATAAAGAAATCTCTTATTAGTAAAACGAGTTTTATACTACAGTTCGTTGCTTTGTGGTGGACTCAGGATTCATCATTTATATATTGCTAGCTAATTCACCAAAATAGATAATATCATTATTTCTTCTTATAACCATCAAATGATTAAAAGAAATAAAATATCCTTTTATTAGAAATCCAGAACAAAGTTCTTTCTAATTTGAAAGGTACATAAAAGCAGTAACCCAAAATGAAATCCTATAAAATGCCCTCCAATGCAACTGCTGCCTCCTCTACAGCATTGCCCATGTAGACTACGATTTCTTCTTTTTCAAGTCGTCGGGTTTCCTGGAACCCTTGAATTTAAAATGCACATACCGTCAGTGGTTCCATATCTACACACCAGGTTCCGGTAGATAATACCACTGACTATGTTTTACGACTAAAGAAAATTTCGTACTTTCTTTGAGAGGATAATCAGACTTCCAGTACCCAGACTGTTTGCATCGAGAATACTTGCCTCATGGCTTTCTTGTCCCATCTCGTGGTCTAAGCAACTTAGGACCACTGGGATTCTTTGCTTGCTTTTCCTTTCCCCCGATTTTGCCCTTAGGTTCGAAACCTTTGGCATTGGCTACAAGAGCTTGCGATTTCCGTCTCAACTCGTCCAAAAGGTCAATCATCTCAAAAACGTGTTTAAGCGTTTCCTCGAATGACTGGCCTTTATGAGTATCCTCATCGATTCTTGTCTAGCCGCCTATGTCAATAGGCTCGGGAGGACAAAGCTCACTGAGTACAACCTTGCACTCTTTAACAGTTTGGGTAATGTCTAGATCTCTATTCCAATCATTACATTTAGGGACCAGTGAGTTTATAATCCTTACGTATCACAGAAAGTGGGTTCAAAGTCATATCCTAATCTATGAGCACATATAACAACAAACAATCGATTTAATCTCCGATATTATCTCCCTCAAATAATATCATTAAACCACTAATCACATCTAAAATCCCATCAGATATGGCAAGCCACGATAGTGTGGACGTTTACCTATCCAAATGATTTAGCAATTAGATTTCCTTCGGTCGTACATCATCATTAGCGTTACTTCGATGGGAAGAATACTAAGAAGCGTACCTAAGTGTAAACCATTACTCAGTATCTAAGAAGATTGTTTGGGACACGCATATTCACCGCAAGCCACGATAGTGTGGACGTTTACGTTAACATACGCTCCTTTACTCCCTTCTATAACTGTCTACATCAATCGTTCCAAAATCCCATTCAATGTAGCAAGCCACGATAGTGTGGACGTTTACTACACCAAAAGACTTTTACAATTGACTCCCAATTACTTGAATCATTCAATCTTGTAAATCAAGACGCGGAGAATCATAAGTGAAACTCGAAGTTTCTAACCAGTGATTCACCATGCAAACGACCCTATCTCTCATAAAATGAGGGAGCCGAGCAGACAATCGATCTAGTCATCAAATGACACGAAAGTCTCTAATTTGTGTCCTCGACATGACCAAGTGGCTTTGGCTCCATTCCACTCCCCGGTGTGAGAATGAGTCGACTTGAAATCAGTTTTGGAAAGACAAATTAGGCATTGTTTGATAAACTTAATCAATGTTTCTCGTAAGAGGAATTACAAGAATTCTCCTCCAATGACTTGTCTATACGAACTTCAAAAGTCCATAAAAGTCACCAAGAGAACAGCAATGGAGACTATGGATATGTTTCCATACCCTCTCCCACTTAGCTTTTTACAATAAAGGGATACGCTATCTAATGCATAATTAAATACACATAAGCATGCATACATGAAATAGAGCACATAGAATATTATCACATAATCAAAATAATACTAGAATATTATTTTTCCGACTATTATGGCTTTATCGCATCCCCGTACGCATTTTCTAGTCTTCAGTCTTCGTTCTTGAATGCTCCATGTGACGGGAATATTAATTCCAATATTTAAATCTATTTATTTTTAATAAATCCAAAAGATACTTAATTCGAAAATTAAGTCAATCGAATAAATCAAAAATAAAATTAAATATTGTTAATATTTTTATTTATTTTATTTTCCCTTTCTACTTCATTAAATCTCTAGAATAATCTATCCAAGACCCACTTGGAATATTCTAGAAGACTTCTATAATGAAATAAGGAAATAAAATAATTTATTTTATTTTCCCTTTCTACTTCATTAAATCTCTAGAATAATCTATCCAAGACCCACTTGGAATATTCTAGATGATTTCCATAATGAAATAAGGAAATAAAATAATTTAGGACTCCTAGTCCTTCCAAATTAATTCCTTTCCTAATCCATTAATAATTCCATAAAGGAATAATTAAATAAGGAAAAATTAATTTAGGACTCCTAAACTTTCCAAATTAATTATTTTCCTAATCCATTAAAAATTCCATAAAGGAATAATTAAATAAGAAAAATAAATTAATTTATAAATTTATTCCTTTTCCTAATCTATGAAAATTCCCAAAAAATAGGTATAATCAATAAGGAAAAATAAATTTATTCTAAATTTATTCTTTTTCTATTCCATGAGAATTCCCAAAAATAGGAATACTTAAAATAGGAAAACTGAATAATTTAGGAAAGTTGGATCTTGCCGGGAGAGCACGAGATCACGAGGACCCCGCGCCCTACCACCATCGCCGGCCGAGAGGAGAGCCACCGCCACCGCCCAGCCGATCAGCCGCCGTCGCCGGCGACATCATGGCCGAGAAGGCCGCGGGCAGCCCCCTCCCCCTTCGATCGATCCTTCTTCGGGGATGATCATGGGGATGATCGATCCCCGGAATCCTCCCTCTCTATCGTCTCCTCCGTCACACTTTTCCGGTCGTCGTTTCGGACTCGATTCAACGTAAAATAAATCACAAATTTATTACTACGCTATCCGGTATCGATTCTCTACAAAACGACCTCAAACAATTTCCGGAAAAATTAAGAACAAGCATTCACCACACAAGAACAAATATTGACATCACCGAGAGTTTAATAATCAAGAACATTATTATGACATTAATTAACAATAATTAAATCTAGCCATAATAATGGGAAACCCTGCAAGGTAGAACAATTTATCGAAAATACCATGAACTAAAACCAACGCTCTGATACCAATTGTTGGAAATCGATATCCCGGAATTAATAAATTTAAATAAATAAATTATCTAATTAATTCCGACCGAAATTCTACGGAGATCGAATATCCGGAATTGTCAAAATTGCGGAACCGACAACTCCAATCGACTCCCGGAACACGTACATGACCATACGAAAAAGTTACGCGGGAAAAACACGAGAGAACTCGCGTGAACCCGCGAAACCCGTAGCAGCCACGCGGGGTTGCTCGCAGCAGCCCGCAGCAACCCGCAGCGAGTCGCCTGACTCGCTGCTGCTGGGACCCTGCTGGATCGCTGCGGGTCAGCTGCGGGAAATCCCACAGCACCCAGCGAAATCCCCGTAGCAGCCCACAGCAACCCGCAGCGAGTCGCCTTACTCGCTGCTGCTGGGCGCTACGAGTCGCTGCGGGAAAACCCGTAGCTGGCAGCAGATCGCTACGGGAAAACCCGCAGCCGATCCGCGTGATCGAGCCCTAGGCTCGATCCACCTCGCGCGATCCCTTTCCAGCCGAGTCGTCGAGCCGCCGGCGGTCCGGTGGTCCGACCACCACCGCCCGGTTCGACCTCGTCTCGTGGGTCCGTTCCTCGGATCTTGGTTCAAGGTATTTTTACGATAAATAAACGATAAAATCATAAAGAGGGTTTTACGATTTACCTCGTTCTCGTTGTTCGGAAAAACGAAGAACTCAATTTGACGACCTTTGAGATCTTCCCACGTATTCCTTGCACTAGCTCGGACGTCGTGTGGGCGACGATCTACCGAACTCCATGGATCCTCCTCTCTACTTTCTCTCTCTAGAATTGTGATCTTCAACTTATGAGAATAGAGAAGACCATGTAGTGCTTTTATAGGCTACGTAGGGGATCTTAAGGAGGTGGAATATTGGGCTTCCAATATTGAAGATTAAATTGAGCCTAATGCTCAAGTCCATTAATCCTTATCAATATTAATTAATTCTATTTTCCACTATATAAAATTAATTGCACTCCCAATATTAAACCATATTATATCAAATAATATTTCTCCGGTAGTATTATTTATTCCGTGTATTTAAGATATAAATATCCATGAATAAAATTAATTTATTGCTAATTAATTTATTCATCTCTTTATATCTGAGACTAGTACCATTCAACCTTAATTATTATGCGGAACGAATCCACCTGCAGGGTTTACATAATAATTCCTTATGAACTCATCTCGGGGATATTATCAACCCTTCCGGGATACACTTTCCCGTCAAGTATTCACGGCATGTCATATATAAAATATAGTGACCCAACTTAACCGGTAATTAACCCAATAATTAAATCGGTTAGATCCTTTGGTAAATCAAAGTCACTTATATTAAATATACACACCCGCAATAGTATCGGGGATTAAGAATAAAATACACTGAGACTCGAATCGATTATCGCCGGCAATCCTAATCGATGAATCTCAACGATCCGCTCAATACACCAAGTGTACAAGTGTGATAAAATAATTAAGACAAATTATTTTCTCTCTCACACAACGACTATACCGATGGATTGGTCCGTGTCCATCTAGGTCGTGAGCAACTGTTCGATTAAATACGAGTAACCGATAGTATGATCTTCTGTGTGGGCCCGACACACCATACTAACTACAACGTATAGAATCCAGGACTATAATTTGCATATATTTAATTATAAATAATTAAACGCAAATAATTGTTTATTTAATTAAATAGATTAGTGGCAATGGATCGTGAGTTTACGTTACTTAAATCTAGACATTAAGTACACAACTCCAACACCTTTTTTGAGTATTCCTATGTTTGGGAACTCTCATGGAAATAGGAAAAGAATTAATTGGAATTAATTTTATTTCCTTATTCTATTATGGAAGTCTTCTAGAATATTCCAAGTCCTACTTGGAATAGGATTCTAGAGATTTAATAGAATTGGAAAGGAATAAAAATTAATTAATAATTGATTTATTTCCTAATTGATTATTCCTATTTTATGGGAATTTTCATAGACATGGAAATTAATTAATTTTTGGAAAGTAGAAGAGACCTAATTTATTTTATTTCCTTATTCTATTATAGAAGTCTTCTAGACTATTCCAAGTTTTACTTGGATATATTATTCTAGAGATTTAATAGAATTAGATAGGAAAATAAATAAATAAAAAATATTAATAATATTTAATTTTATTTTTGATTTATTCGATTGACTTAATTTTCGAATTAAGTATCTTTTGGATTTATTGAAAATAAATAGATTTAAATATTGGGATTAATATTCTCGTCACATGGAGCATTCAAGAACGAAGACTGAAGACTAGAAGACGCATACGGAGATGGAATAAAGCCATGATAGTCGGAAAATAATTTTCTAGCATTATTTTGACTATGTGATACAATGTGCTTTATTACTTGTATGCATGCTATATGTGTTTACTTTATGCACTAGATAGCGTATCCCTTTGTTATAAAAAGCTAAGTGGGAGAGGGAATGGAAACATTCCCATGGTCTCCATTACTGTTCTCTTGGTGACTCTTATGGACTTTTGAAGTTCATATAGATGTGTCATTGGAGGAGAATTCTTGTAATTCCTTTTACGAGAAACATTGATTAAGTCTATCAAACAATGCCTAATTTGTCTTTCTGAAACTGACTTCAAGTCGACTCATTCTCACCCCGGGGAGTGGAATGGAGCCAAAGCCACTTGGTTATGTGGATGACACAAATTAGAGACATTCGTACCATTCTTTTAAAGATGGATCGATTGTCTGCTCGGCTCCCTCATCTAATGAGAGATAGGGTTGTTCGCATGGTGAATCACTGGTTAGAAACTTTGAGTTTCACTTATGATTCTCCGCGTCTTGATTTACGAAAATCGAATGGATCAAGTAATTGGGAGTCAACTGTAAAAGTCTTTTGGTATAGTAAACGTCCACATGAACGTGGCTTGCTATACTGAATAGGATTTTGGAATGGTTGATGTAGACAGTTATAGGGAATTGTGAAGGATTGTGAATTATCGTAAACGTCCACATGAACGTGGCTTGCGGTGACGTAGCAATTCCAAATGATTCACCTTAATACTGAGTAATGGTTTACACTTAGGTACGCTTTATAGTATTCTTCCCAACGAAGTAACGCTATAATGATGTACGACCAAAGCAAATCTAATTGCTAAATCATTTGGGTGGGTAAACGTCTACATGAACGTGGCTTGCCTTACCTAATGGGATTTTAGATGTAATTAGTAATTTAATGATATTATTTGAGGGAGATAATATCTTAAATTGATTGTTTGTTTAAATGTGCTTATAGGTTTAGAGAATAGCTATGAATGCACTTTCTGTGATACTCAAGGAGCATAAACTCACTGGCCCCAATTATATTGATTGGAGGAGAAATTTGGACATTGTCCTGACTTCTGAAGAGTACAAGTTTGTACTCTATGATGCATGTCCTGCTGAGCCCACGGATGCCTCAACTAATGAGGAAAAGGAAGCATATCGGAAGTGGAAAAAGGCTGATGAAATGGCTAGGTGTTATATTTTGGCTTCAATGTCAAATGTACTCCAAACCCAACATCAGTCGATGGACACTGCCGAGGATATGTTGTACAACCTCAAGGAAATGTTTGGAGTGCAAGATCGTACGGCAAGGCAAGAAGCCATGAGAGTCCTTATGACAACTACTCAGTCTGAAGGAACGCCCGTTGGGGAGCACGTTCTTAAGATGATGAGTTTGTTAAATGAACTTGAGATCCTAGGAGCTCAAATTGATGGGGAGACGCAAGTCGACATCATACTCTAGTCTCTGACCCCTAGTTTTGAGCAGTTTCGCGTGAGTTATAATATGGGTAAACTATCTTATACTCTTGCGCAACTCCTGACTGAACTAAAGGCGGCAGAGGGGATCTACAAGAAGGGCAAGTCTCAAGCGCTTGTAGCTACCAAGTCCAAAGGCTTGAAGCCTATTGGAGGTAGGGGCAAGAAAAGGAAGCAAGCCTGGAAACCCAGTGGTGCCTAGAGGAATGGACCACGAGTGGGGGCTGCCAAGCCAAGAGGCAAGTGCTTCCGATGCAATAAGTCTGGACACTGGAAGTCTGAATGTCCTATCAAAGGTACGAATTTTTTCTTTAGTCGTAAAAACATAGTCAGCGGTATTATCTACCAGAATTCTGGTGTGTAGATATGGAACCACTGACGGTATGTGCATTTCTTTAAATGCAGGGGTTCCAGAAAACTCGGCGACTTAGAGAAGAAGAGTTCGAGTCTACACGGGCAAAGCTGTAGAGGAGGCAGCTGTTGCGGTGGAAGACATTTATCTGCTTTAGTAGTTACATAGGATTTCATTTCAAGTTTATTGCATTATGTACCCTTTATATTAGAAAGAACTTTTGTTCTGGATTTCTATTAATTATGAATGTATATTTTATTTCTTTAATCATGTTGATGATTTTGATAAGAAATAATGGTATTATCTATTCTGGTACATTAGATAGCAATAATGTGAATGATGAATCCTTAGTCTACCACGATGCAACAAACCGTTCTATAACTTGTTTTACTTTATTAGATATATTTCTTGTTAAATCATTATACTTGTGAATTCTTACACTTAGTAGTATTTATTCAAATAAAATTCAAAAGGTCGAAATTGATTTGATCAATTAAAGTTGAAGGAATGGACCTTCCGACCTAAGAATTGAATTTGGAAGATAATACAACTAAGCGTACCTTTTGGTAAAGGGTAGAATTCAGACAAGTATTAAGAATGATCAATGATATATGCAGACATATGTGTAATTAGAAAGGTACGAGTAATTCTTTCAAGAATGCTCGGAAATGGATAAGAGTACTTGATGTGCCATAAAAGCAAAGTGTTTTGACTAGTCAATTATGGAGAACCTTCAAAGTATATCCATTAAAATCCTGCGACTTAGTCGCGGAGGCCATCACCTATATCAATAACACATAGCATAAATCAAAGAGAGGAATTGGATCCCAAACGACTTCACCATACACTTACGTGTAGAGATGGTGTGTCAAAAATAAGAAATGGAAATCTAATAGTAAAAGAACAAGTTGTTCGGAACTACCTTTGCTCTATGGATTCCTGGAAACAACGGCATATTCAATATGGTTGTAGGATATCCAAGATGAACAAAGTATTGTGTTCTATAGTACTATGAACCAGAAGGACGTTATAAGCTCTAAACGCCCGGTTCTTAGAGGAAGACTATTAGATGAACCACAAAGCCCTAACTGATGTGATACCTTGGAATGAGAAAAAGGACAAAGACTAGGAACCAGCCAAACCGAGTAGAAGTACACCACACACTGCACCTACTGTTATTACTGTTATACACCGGGACGCCATTGCAGTGGGAGGTTGTTAATACAACCGGAGATGTTCATAAGACTAGAAGAGTTTTGAACTCTGGATCTAGTAAAGATGAAATCGATCCCTAGCTCTGCATGAGGGCGGTACTAGATCTAAATGTGCCTGCTTGGAGAACAATAAGGTTTATTGTTAAGAGGCTAGATCATTTAGAGTACAAGCTTAGTATATACATTTATGGATTGTGACAAAGCTATGAATCGTGGAACTTGCAAGTTGATGAGATAGTCCATCTAATGGATTCATCAAAAGGCATAGACGATATGTGTATTGGAAACGTGATGGAAACAAGGTGGTGTTTCTCGGAATTTTATGTAGATGACATTTTATCATTGGCAACAATCTAAAGATGTTATCAGACATAAAATGTTGGTTGTCTAAATGAATTAGGATATAAGATTGAGAAGAAGTTAGAGCATGTTCTTGAGATCTTGTGATCTAGGGATAAGAACATTGTACTTCTCCTAGACATCTTATACGATCATGGTTTGTTTTAAACATGCATAATTCTGAGAAAGGTTATTGCCTTTCAGAGACAGAATATACATCTATCTAAAGGGTATGTGTTTCGAACACATGAAGGAGATAGATGAAGACAAAGCAGTTTCCTACACTTCAAGTGTGGAAAGCTTTATAGATGCAATGTTGTAAAACGAGAACCTGATATCAACTATGCGGTTTGCGTAGTGGGAGGATATCAAAGTAATCTGGACAAGAGATATTCGAATGCTGTAAAAGTACTTGAATGTACTAGATTAAGCAAGACGAAATCTTCTTTGATTACAAATTCTCAGATCTCAAATCAGAGAAGGACCAGTGTAAGTCGATATCAGGCTATGTGTTCACTTTTAGAAAGAGGTGGAACCATGAAATGAAAGAGTGATAAGCAGGACGCTTCTTAGACTCTCTCATAACCGAATAGCAGCCTCAGAGGCAGCAGAAGTTTTGGTTAGGTTCCGGGATAACCTCTTGACTTGGATATGACTCTTAGTTTACCAAAGGCTATTGGATAGTGGTGCACGGTAAACTGGAAGAAGTCATAAGTCAAAAGTGATGATAACACATAGAGCAAGTACCACCTGATACGAATCATCGTCGAGGGAGACGACGCAGTAGTCACCAAGATAACTTCAGAGCGGCAACCTAGAGTGCTCATTCACATGGTACTTCTTGGAAGTACACTTTAAGCACGTGATGAATATGGGAGTCGGGTGTTTGGAGGAAATAACTAGACCTTAGTACAAGTGGGATGGAGTTGTGTACTTAATGTCTAGATTTAAGTAACGGTAAACTCCCGGTCATAGCATTTAATCTATTAAATTAATAAACAATTGTTTGCATTTAATTATTGATAATTAAATATATGAAAATCATAGTCCTGGATTTTATACGTTGTAGTTAGTATGGTGTGTCGGGCCCCACACAGAAGATCATACTATCGGTTACTCGTATTTAATCAAACAGTTGCTCACGGCCTAGATGGACACGGACCAATCCATCGGTATAAGTCGTTATGTGAGAGAGAAAATAATTTGTCTTAATTATTTTATCACACTTGTACACTTGGTGTATTGAGCGGATCGCTTGAGATTTATCGATTAGGATTGCCTTGGATAATCGATTCAAGTCTCAGAGTATTTTATTCTTAATCCCCGATACTGTTGCGGTGTGTATATTTAATATAAGTAACTTTGATTTACCAAAGGAATTAACCGATTTAATTATTGGGTTAATTACCGGTTAAGTTGGGTTACTATATTTTACATACAACATGCCGTGAATACTTGACGGGAAAGTGTATCCCGTAAGGGTTGATAATATCCCCGAGATGAGTTCATAAGGAATTATTGTGTAAACCTCATGAGTGGATTCGTTCCGCACAATAATTAAGGTTGAATGGTACTAGTCTCGGATTCAAGAGATGAATAAATTAATTAGCAATAAATTAATTTTATTCATGGATATTTAAATTTTAAATACACGGAATAAATAATACTACCGGAGAAATATTATTTGATATAATATGGTTTAATATTGGGAGTGCAATTAATTTATATAGTGGAAAATAAATTAATTAATATTAATAGAGGATTAATAGATTTGGGCTTGGGCTCAATTTAATCTTTAATATTGGAAGCCCAATATTCCACCTCCTTAAGATCCCCTACGTAGCCTATAAAAGCACTACATGGTCTTCACTTTTTCATAAGACAAGATTATCATACTTGATATTCTAGAGAGTTGAAGAGGATCCATAAGCTTGGAAGATCGTCGCCCACCCGACGTTCAAGCTAGTGCAAGGAATACGTGGGAAGATCGTAAGGTCATCAATTGATTTCGTTTCTCCGCACAACGAATCAAAAGGTAAAATCATAAACTCCCTTGTGTGATTTTATGTGAATTAATTGTGATACATACATGAACACACGATCCGGGAAAACGTCGAACTCCGGGGACGAGGATTCGAGATCCTCGGCGGAGCTCGAAAGAAACCCTCGGCTGGACGCCGAGGGAGCGATCGAACCTAGGGTTCGATCGCGTGCACACGCGAGGAACCCCGGCTGGGAGCCGGGGTGGGACATCGACCGTTGTGGTCGATCGCCGGGCAGCCGCGGCTGGAGCCGCGGCGGGTTCGCCGCTGGGCGAACCGCCCTCCTCGGGCGGTGGCGGTGAGTCGCCGGACTCACCGCCCGGGGCTGCCGGAGCAGCCCCAGCGATCGCGTCCGTGCGATCGCGAACCCCGCGATGGGGTTCGGCTAGGGTTTAGCCGCGGGTTCATCCCGCGGCGATGCTCTTGTCGAGCCCGGTTCTTCGTGGCGTTCGCGATTGGATTTCCGTGTTGGAATTCGATATCCCGGGCTATTTAAAATTTGCGGAAACTAATAACCCGATCAAAAACCTTCGCCCGAGATCACATGAACGCCGACGAACGCGCCGGAGTCCAGCCGAGGAGACCACACGCCCTAAGGCATGCAGCCCGCCCCCAGCCGAACCCCCGCGTCGCGGGGTTCACGCGATCCCGATCGCGGCTGATCGCGATCGATGGGTGGGGCTGCTCATGCAGCCCCCGCGGTGAGTCCGGCGACTCGCCGCCGCCTGGGGTGGCCCGCCTCCAGCTGGGCCGTCGTGCCCAACAGCTGCCCGCGATCGATCGGTTGATCGATCGCGCCCCGACGTCCAGCCGGGGTTCATCCCATGCCCACGACGAAACCCTAGGGTCGATCGCCCGTGGTCCGGTGGCTTCGCCACCACCACGCGATCGTCCTCTACTCCGGGATTCGACTTTCGGATCTTGCGTTCTACGGTATTCTCGATAAACCAAATCAAATAATATCAAGGGCGTTTAGATATTATACCTTCGATTCGTTGTTCGGAGAAACGAAATCAAGATGACCTTTGAATCTTCCCACGTATTCCTTGCACTAGCTTGAACGTCGGGTGGACGACGATCCTCCAAGCTCTATGGATCTACTTCTCTCTCTACTTTCTCTCTCTAGAAGAATTATGATCTTCAACTTATGAGAATAGAGAAGACCATGTAGTGCTTTTATAGGCTACGTAGGGGATCTAAAGGAGGTGGAATATTGGGCTTCCAATATTGATGATTAAATTGAGCCCAAGCCCAAGTCTATTAATCCTTATCAATATTAATTAATTTATTTTACACTATATAAATTAATTGCACTCCCAATATTAAACCATATTATATCCAAATAATATTTCTCCGGTAGTATTATTTATTCCGTGTATTTAAGATTTAAATATCCATGAATAAAATTTATTTATTGCTTAATAAATTTATTCATCTCTTTTATCCGAGACTAGTACCACTCAACCTTATTTATTATGCGGAACAAATCCACTCTCGAGGTTTACATAATAAATTCTTATGAGCTCATCTCGGGGATATTATCAACCCTTCCGGGATACACTGTCCCGTCAAGAATTCACGTCATGCCATATATAAAATATAGTGACCCAACTTAACCGGTAATCAACCCAATAATTAAATCGGTTAATTCCTTTGGAAAATCAAAGTCACTTATTTTAAATATACACACCCGCAATTGTATCGGGGATTAAGAATAAAATACACTAAGTCTTAAGTCAATTATCACCGAGCAAACCTAATTGAAAAGTCTCAAGCGATCCGCTCAATACACCAAGTGTACAATTGTGATAAAATAATTAAGACAAATTATTTTCTCTCTCACACAACGACTATACCGATGGATTGGTCCATGTCCATCTAGGTCGTGAGCAACTGTTCGATTAAATACGAGTAACCGATAGTATGATCTTCTGTGTGGGCCCGACACACCATACTAACTACAACGTATAAAATCCAGGACTATGATTTGCATGTATTTAATTAACAATAATTAAAAGCAAATGAATGTTTATTAATTAAATAGATTAAATGCTATGATCGGGAGTTACCGTTACTTAAATCTAGACATTAAGTACACAACTCCAACATTCCGGCGATGGGATTTAGGTCGGGGTTATCGGTTCCGCAAATTTTGATACCCCGGGATATCGATTTCCAACAGATGAAACATGGACATTGTCCTAACTGCAGAGGAGTACAAATATGTACTCCAAGTTAATTGACCTGCTGAACCAAATGATGCTTCCACTATTGAGAAAAGGAAGCTCATTGGAAATGGATCAAGGCTATGAGATGACACGGAGCTACATTATGGTTTTCATGCCAAATGTGTTGCGACATCGAGATCAAACCATGACCATTACATGTGATATGATGCTAAACCTCAAGGAGCTTTTTGGTTATCAGGATAGGGCAGCCGGGCAAAAATGCAACGAGGCAACTCATGACGGCCACCACGTCCGAAGGAACGCCCGTGAGGGATCACGTTCTTAGGATGATGGGCTATCTGAATGAGATAGAGATTTTAGGAGCAGTTATCGATGTGGTAACCCAAGTCGATATTGTGCTCCAGTCTCTGCCGAGAAGTTTTGAGCAGTTCCGCCTGAACTATAACATGAATAAGAGGTCTTAATCATTGGCGGAGCTCCTGGTTGAACTTCAAGCGGCTGAGAGAATCTTTAAGGGTCCTCAAAGCACTTGTGGCTGAGAAATTGGCTCTTCCTAGGCCTTCGGGCAGCAAAAGGAAGAAGAATAAAAGACGGAAACCCAGTGGGCCTAATATATCTGGACCACGGAATGGGACAAGCAAGCCCAAAGGGCAAGTGCTTCCGTTGCAAGCAATCTGGATACTGGGAGTTTTAATTGTCCTCTCAAGCAACAAGAAGTTGACTCTTCCTTAGTCACCGAAACATGTTTAGTGGTGTTATCTACCAGTACATGGTGTGTGGATACTAGAACAACTAATCATGTCTGCACTTAAATGCAGGGGTTCCAGGAAACCCGGAGACTTAGAAAGGAAGAAGTTATAAACTACATGGGCTATACTGTTAAGATAACAGCCGTTGCAGTGGGAGATGTTAAATGGTTTTAACGGTAGGATTTTAGTTCTAATAAATTGTCTTTATGTACCGGAATTTAGAAAGAAATTTCATTTCGGATTTCTAAATTGGCTTAGAATGGATATTCCGTTTCTTCTGATAGTTTCATACTTTTCAGAGTAGGAAACGGGGTTGTTATCCACTCTGGTACATTGACAGACAATTTAATACTAAATCCATATTTCTTCCACGATGCAACACACCGGAGAAAATAACACATTGTCGAACCCCAATAAGAGTAAAGATCCTTCTAAGATGAATCAAATATACTTATGGAATCTTAGGCTAGATCGTTTTAACTTGAGTACGATTCAAAGGGTGAAAGCTGATGGACTACTCAGCTAGGTTGAAGGAAAGGACCTTCCAACCTTCGAATCATACTTGGAAGTTTAAATGACCAAGCAACCCCATACGGTTAAAGAGAAAAGATCCAAGAAAGTATTAGAGTTGATTCGCTATGATGTATGCAGACCTCTATGAGGAGTAAGGCATACTTATCAGAAAGATGGGATTAACTCCCAATTGACTACACCATTCCTGCCTCGGCAAAAATGATGTGTTAGTAATGTTGGAGTTGTGTACTTAATGTCTAGATTTAAGTAACGGAAACTCATGATCCATTGCCACTAATCTATTTAATTAAATAAACAATTATTTGCGTTTAATTATTTATAATTAAATATATGCAAATTATAGTCCTGGATTATATACGTTGGAGTTAGTATGGTGTGCGGGCCCACACAGAAGATCATACTATCGGTTACTCGTATTTAATCGAACAGTTGCTCACGACCTAGATGGACACGGACCAATCCATCGGTATAGTCGTTGTATGAGAGAGAAAATAATTTGTCTTAATTATTTTATCATACTTGTACACTTGGTGTATTGAGCGGATCGCTTGAGATTTATCGATTAGGATTACCTTGGATAATCGATTTAAGTCTCATTGTATTTTATTCTTAATCCCCGATACTATTGCGGGTGTGTATATTTAATATAAGTGACTTTGATTTTCCAAAGGAATTGACCGGTTTAATTATTGGGTCACTATATTTTATATATGGCATGCCGTGAATACTTGACGGGAAAGTGTATCCCGTAAGGGTTGATAATATCCCCGAGATGAGTTCATAAGGAATTATTATGTAAACCCTGCAGGTGGATTCGTTCCGCATAATAATTAAGGTTGAATGGTACTAGTCTCGGATACAAGAGATGAATAAATTAATTAGCAATAAATTAATTTTATTCATGGATATTTATATCTTAAATACACGGAATAAATAATACTACCGGAGAGAATATTATTTGATATAATATGGTATAATATTGGGAGTGCAATTATATTTATATAGTGGAGTTAATATATAATTAATAATAGTAAGGATTAATAGATTTGGGCTTGGGCTCAATTTAATCACTATTATTGGAAGCCCAATATTCCACCTCCTTAAGATCCCCTACGTAGCCTATAAAAGCACTACATGGTCTTCTCTATTCTCATATCTCATAACTTGAAGATCACAATTCTAGAGAGAGAAAGTAGAGAGGGAGATCCATGGAGTTCGGAAGATCGTTTCCCACACGATGTTCGAGCTAGTGCAAGGAATACGTGGGAAGATCTCAAGGTCTTCAAATTAAGTTCTTCGTTTTTTCGAACAACGAGAACGAGGTAAATCGTAAAACCCTCTTTATGATTTTATCGTTTAATTATCGTAAAAATATCATGAACCAAGATCCGAGGGACGAACCCGGGGATGAGGATCGACCTCGCGGTGGTGATCGAGGATCACCGGACCGCGGGAGGTCGAGAGATCCTCGCCGGGATCGAGAGGACGAACCCTCGGCTGGATGTCGAGGGTGGCGGTCGAGCCCTAGGGCCTCGACCGCCAGCGACGCACGAAGGACCCCGGCTGGACGCCGGGGATACGATCGAGCGCGTGCTCGATCGCATGGGGTGGCAGGCTGGTGCCGCCGCTGCTCGCACGGCGAGCAGCCCCCTCCTCCGCAGACGGCGAGTCGCCGGACTCGCCGTAGGGTTGCCGTGAGCAACCCGACGATCGTGTTCGATCGCGAGCCCTTCGCGGGGCTCGGCTGGACATGCCGCTGGTTTATCCCGCGGCGGTGGTTGTTTGGTCGGGCCCGGTTCGCGCGGTGGTTCGTGGTTGTTTTCCGGCGATCGGGATTTCGATTGGGTTGTCGGTTCCGCAATTTTGACAATCCGGATATTCGATCTCCGTAGGATTTCGGTCGGAATTAATTAGATAATTTATTTATTTAAATTTATTAATTCCGGGATATCGATTTCCAACAATTGGTATCAGAGCGTTGGTTTTAGTTCATGGTATTTTTCGATAAATTGTTCTACCTTGCAGGGTTTCCGATTATTATGGCTAGATTTAATTTTAATTAATTAATGTCATAATATTGCTCTTGATTGTTAAACTCTCGGTGATGTCAATATTCGTTCTTGTGTGGTGAATGATTGTTCTTATTTTTCCGGAAATTGTATGAGGTCGATTTCATGTAGAGATTCGATACCGGATAGCGTAGTAATAAATTTGTAATTTATTTTACGTTGGATCGAGGACGAAACGACGACCGGAAAAGTGTGACGGAGGAGACGAAGAGAGGGAGGATTCCGGGGATCGATCAACCCCATGATCGACCCCAAGGGATGGATCGATAGATGGAGAGGGGGCTGCCCTCCAACCTCTCGGCCACGCCGGCCACCGTGGTGGTGGCGCGTAGGCTAGGGGCGGCAGTGGCTCTCCTCTCAGCCGACGATGGTGGTGGGGGCGCGGGGTCCTCGTGATCTCGTGCTCTCCCGCCAAGATCCAACTTTACTAAATTATTCGGTTTTTCCTATTTTGAGTATTCCTATTTTTGGGAATTCTCATTGAATAGGAAAAGAATAAATTTAGAATAAATTTATTTTTCCTTATTGATTATTCCTATTTGGGAATTTTCATGGAATAGGAAAAGGAATAAATTTATAATTAATTTGTTTTTCCTATTTAATTATTCCTTTATGGAATTTTTAATGGATTAGGAAAATAATTAATTTGGAAAGTTTTAAGAGTCCTTAATTAATTTTTTCCTTATTTAATTATTCCTTTATGAAATTTTTAATAGAAAAGGAAAGGAATTAATTTGGAAGGACTAGGAGTCCTAAATTATTTTATTTCCTTATTTCATTATGGAAATCTTCTAGAATATTCCAAGTGGGTCTTGGATAGTATTCTAAAGATTTAATGAAATTAGAAGAGGAAAATAAAAATATTAATAATATTTAATTTTATTTTTGATTTATTCGATTGACTTAATTTTCGAATTAAGTAACTTTTGGATTTATTAAAAATAAATAGATTTAAATATTGGAATTAATATTCCCGTCACATGGAGCATTCAAGAACGAAGACTGAAGACTGGAAGATGCGTACGGGGATGGAATAAAGCCATAATAGTCGGAAAATAATATTCTAGTATTATTTTGATTATGTGATAATATTCTATGTGCTTTATTTCATGTATGCATGCTTATGTGTATTTAATTATGCATTAGATAGCGTATCCCTTTGTTATAAAAAGCTGAGTGGGAGAGGGATTGGAAACAATGCCATGGTCTCCATTGCTGTTCTCTTGGTGACTTTTATGGACTTTTGAAGTTCGTATAGACAAGTCATTAGAGGAGAATTCTTGTAATTCCTTTTACGAGAAACATTGATTGAGTTTATCAAACAATGCCTAATTTGTCTTTCTGAAACTGATTTCAATTCGACTCATTCTCACCCCGGGGAGTGGAATGGAGCCAAAGCCACTTGGTCATGTGGATGACACAAATTAGAGACCTTCGTACCATTTCTTGAAATGGATCGATTTTCTGCTCGGCTCCCTCATTTTATGAGATATAGGGTTGTTCGCATGGTGAATCACTGGTTAGAAACTTTGAGTTTCACTTATGATTCTCCGCGTCCTGATTTACAAAATCGAATGGATCAAGTAATTGGGAGTCAATTATAAAAGTCTCTTGGTGTAGTAAACGTCCACACAACGTGGCTTGCTATATCGACGGATTTTGGATTAATTGATGTAGACAGTTTTAGGGAGTTGTGAAGAATTGTGAGTTATCGTAAACGTCCACACAACGTGGCTTGCGGTGATGTTGCGGTTCCAAATGACTCACCTTAGTACTGAGTAATGGTTTACACTTAGGTACGCTTTATAGTATCCTTCCCAACGAAGTTACGCTATAATTGATGTACGACCGAAGCAAATCTAATTGCTAAATCATTTGGATAGGGAAACGTCCACACAACGTGGCTTGCCATATCTGATGGGATTTTAGATGTGATTAGTGGTTTAATGATATTATTAGAGGGAGATAATATTGGAGATTAAATCGATTGTTTGTTGTTATACGTGCTCATAGATTAGGAAATGGCTTTGAACCCACTTTCTGTGATACGTAAGGATTTTAAACTCACTGGTCCCTGAATGTAATGATTGGAATAGAGATCTAGACATTGCCCAAACTGTTAAAGAGTACTAGTTAGTACTCAGTAAGTTTTGTCCTCCCGAGCCTACGAATGTCTCAACTGATGAGGAAACCACTGATTATGATATCATGTTCAAACTCAAGTTGGTGTTTAAACATGACATAGGCGGCTAGACAAGAAGCGATGAGGATACTCATAAAGGCCAGTCGCTTCGAGGAAACGCTTAAACACGTTTTTGAGATGATTGACCTTTTAGACGAGTTGAGACGGAAATCGCAAGCTCTTGTAGCCAATGCCAGAGGTTTCGAACCTAAAGGCAAGAACGGGGGAAAGGAAAAGCAAGAAACAAACCCAGTGGTTCTAACTTGGACCACGAGATGGGACGAGAATGCCAAGAGGCAAGTGTTCTCGATGCAAACAGTCTGGGTACTGGAAGTCTGATTATCCTCTCAAAGAAAGTACAAAATTTTCTTTAGTCGTAAAACATAGCCAGTGGTATTATCTACTGGAACCTGGTGTGTAGATATGGAACCACTGACTGTTGGAAATCGATATCCCGGGGTTAACGGAATTGGGGAATACATAACCCCGACCGAAATCCCATCGCCGGAAAACACGCGAACACCGACGAACCGGAGCCCGACAAGAGAATCACCGCCGCGGGATAAACCCGCGGCTAGAAACCCTAGCCGAGCCTCCGCCGGGGCTCGCGATCGCACGCGATTGCATGGGGCTGCTCCGGCAGCCCCGGGCGGTGAGTCCGGCGACTCACCGCCACCGCCTCGAGGAGAGCGGTTCGCCCAGCGGCGAACCCGCCGCGGCTCCAGCCGCGGCTGCCCGGCGATCGACCGTCGCGGTCGATCGCATGCCCCGGCGTCCAGCCGGGGCTCCTCCCATGTGCCGTCGCGATCGAGCCCAAGCTCGATCGCACACCTCGGCTCCCAGCCGAGGGTTCGATCTCCGCAGGGTTGTCGACCTCGCGGTCCAACCCCATCCGCGGAGTTCGTCGTTCCCGGATCTTCGTTCCATGTATATATTACGATTTAATTCACGTAAAATCATATAGGGTGTTTATCGATTTTACCTTTGATCTCGTTGTGCGGAGAAACGATATTGATTTGAAGACCTTCGGACCTTTCTACGTATTCCTTGCACTAGCTTGAACGTCGTGTGGGCGACGATCCTCCAAGCATATGGATCTCCTTCACAACTCTCTAGAACTATTAACTAATGATATTCTTGTCTTGTTGGTGTGTACTAATTGTGAAGACCATGTAGTGCTTTTATAGGCTACGTAGGGGATCTAAAGGAGGTGGAATATTGGGCTTCCAATATTAATGATTAAATTGAGCCAAAGCCCAAATCTATTAATTCATTAATATTAATTATATTATTAACTCCACTATATAAATATAATTGCACTCCCAATATTCACCATATTATATCAAATAATATTCTCTCCGGTATATTATTTATTCCATGTGTTTAAGATATAAATATCCATGAATAAAAATTAATTTATTCATCTCTTATATCCGAGACTAGTACCATTCAACATTAATTATTATGCGGAACAAATCCACTCATGAGGTTTACATAATAATTCCTTATGAACTCATCTCGGGGATATTATCAACCCTTTTGAGGACACATTTTTGTTGGATTTCGACTACCCGGGATGCGTTCGTTCGATTGCTCGAACATCCGAACCATCCCAGTCGACCTCCGAAGTCACTACTTCGTTCGCTTAACAGCCCTTATCCCGAATCATGCCCAGCCATCGCCCCGAAGGACAACCGCACGAAACGGAACTGGACTGCATCGATTCGGCGACCGCCGAAAGCAGTCCAGCGGTCGCTGAAAGGAACTGCAAACGGCGACCGCCGTTTGCCCTTTGGCGACCGCCGTTTTGTCCGCGAACAGCAACGTGATGTTGCTGTTCCGGGCTCGTTTCCGGGTCGTTTTTCCTCATCCGTCTATCGTTCCGGAGGTCCTAGAACCCCCAGTAGTCGAGGAACACGATCCACGACCCCGGAAACCGATCCACGTTCATGTATGTTCAACGAGAAATTAGATCGAATAAATGCGGAATTTAGAGATCCGATCTCATACCTTCTCGGTCGATTGTTGAGACCTTAGAGCTTCTAACGTATTCTCTTCCCGATTCCAGCCGTTGTGTGGGCAACGATCCGCTGGAAATTCCTTGTCCGCTCTCTCCTTTCTCAAACCAGCGCAATGATTTAATTATTCTCTCTGAGAGAATAATAATTGCGTTAACTTAATTATTTTAACAGAGAAAAATGTTTTTGCGCTAACGCAATAATTTTTCTCAGAAAAATAATAGTTGCGGCGAACTGTAGGTTTTAGGAGAGGGCAAGGGGGGGTTTAAATAGAGCTACGTTAGGGACCTAAGGGAAATTAATTAAGGGCTAAATTGAAATATTAATTAACTTGGAATACGTAAACGCAATTCCTTAATTAATCGATTTCAATTTTAATTATTATTAACTCCACTATAAAATAATAATTGAATTCCCGAAATTAATTTTAATATTATTTCAACAATAATAAATCCGCCGAAATTACATATACGACTTTCCCCGTGTTTAAGATATCGAACGTCCACGAATTTATTTAATTACTAATAATTAAATTAATTCGTTTCTTATTATCCGAGACTAGTACCACTCATCCTTTTTATCATGTGGAACAAATCCACCTGCAGGGTTTACATGATAAACTTTATGAGCTCATCTCGGGGACGTTATCAACCCGATAAACGGGACACGGTTTCCTGTCTATAATCTACAGCATGCCGTGTGTACAATTCCGATTCCCAATTTACCGAGTATCTCGACTAATCAAATAGTCTCACTCATTGGCAAGTTAAAGAACCGAGAATTGGACATACGCACCTATAATTATATAGGGATTAAGAATTCGTATATCCGTAATTCTGAGGTCTGGTTCGATTACGTCGATTAGTATAAATCGAACGCCCTCCCGTGGTCCTGCTCAATACACCAAGTGTACTAGTGTAACATAATAGCCAAGACCAACTATTACCCAGTCACACTACGACGTACCGATGGATTGTCCCTGTCCATCTAAGTCGTGAGCTTCTGTTCGATAGTATACGAGTAACCGACAGTATGATCTTCCGCGTGTCTCCTCACGCCATACTGTCTACAACGTATATATCTAGGACTATTGCATTCAAGTACAAGATAGACAAAAAGCCGACAGTTTGATTAATAGATAATGAAAAACACAGATAAGGAGTTCCATATTGTCACTAAACTAGACATTTAGAATATAACTCCATCAATTTTCCCATCAAGAATTCACAGCATGTCATACATAAAATACCGTGACCCAACTTTGCCGATAATTGATCGGTTATTCTAATCAATCAATTCCATTGGAAAATCAAAGTCACTAATATTAAATGCACACACCCGCAATAATATCAGGGATTAAGAATAAAATACTCAAAGATTTAAATCGATTATCCAAGGCAATACTAATCGATAAATCTCCGGCGATCCGCTCAATACACCAAGTGTACAAGTATGATAAAATAATCAAGACCAATTATTTTCTCTCTCATACAACGACTATACCGATGGATTAGTTCTTGTCCATCTAGGTCGTGAGCTACTGTTTGATTATATACGAGTGACTGATAGTATGATCTTCCGTGTGACGACGCACACCATACTAAATACAACGTATATAATCCAGAACCATATTTGCATTTATTTAATTATAAATAATTAAAAGCAAACGATTATTTATTTAATTAGGTTAAATACTATGACCGGGAGTTTTACGATACTTTAATCTAGACATTAAGTATACAACTCCATCAATCTCCCACTTATACTAAGGTCTAGTCATTTCATCCAAACTCCCGACTCCCATACTCATCACGTGCTTAATCTGCACTTCCAAAGATGTGCCATGTGCATGAGCATTCTAGGTTGCCGCTTCTGATGTTATCTTGGTGACTACAGCGTCGTCTCACTTGACGATGACTCGAATCAGGTGGTACTTGCTCTATGTGTTATCATCACTATGGACTTATGATTTCTTTCAGTTTGCCATTGCACCGCTATCTTAATAGCCTTTGGTAAACCAAGAATCATATCTAAGTCCAGAGGTTATCCTAAAGTTTTACCATAACTTCCGCTGCCTCTGAGGCTGCATTATGGTTACGCATGGTTGAGTCCGAAAGCATCGTGCCTTTCACTCTTCCATTCTAAAACTTTACCTCTTTTACTAGTGAACACATAGCCTGATATCGACTTACACTGATCCTGATTTGATTAGAGATCTGAAAAATGTAATCCAAAGGAAATATTTCGTCTGCTTCGTAGTCTAGAACAGTACTTCAAAAGTACTTTTTACAGCAGTCGAATATTCCTTTCCAAGACTACTTTGATATCCTCCCACTATGCCAACTGCATAGTTGATATCTGGTTCTTATTTTTCAACATTGCATTTTAAATCTTTCCACACCCACAGTGTAGGGAAATGCGTTCACTGCTTCTATCTCCTTTATGTGTTCAAAACACATATCTTTAGATAGGTGCATTCCTTGGAACTATGCATGTTAAAATGAACCTTAATCGTATAAGATTTCTTAGAGAAGTACAATGTTCTTTTCATAAGATCCTAGATCTTAAGAACATAATCTAACTTCTTTTTTTTATCTTATATATCGATTCTATCTTAGACAACCATTATTTTATGTCTGATAACATTTTCACATTGTTCCCAATGTTAGAATGTTGTCTACAGAAAATCTCCGAGAAACACCACCTTGTTTCAATTATGTCTCCAATACACATTGTTCGTCCATGCCTTTTGATGAATCCATCAAATGGTCTATCTCATCAATTCGCAAGTACCACGAACTACAACTTTGTTACAATCCATAAATGGATCAACTAAGCTTGTACTCTAAATAATCTTGTCTCTTTGCAATAATCCTTATTGCTTTCTAAGAAGACATATTTAGATTTAGTACAGCCTTCATATAGTTTCAGGGATCGATTTCACGTTTACTAGATCCAGAGTTTAACAACTCTTCTAGTCTTATGAACATTTCCGGTTGTTCACAACCTCCCACTACAACGGCGTTCCGGTGTATAAACAGTAACAACAGTAGGTGCAGTTAGTGGTGTACCGCTACTCGGTTTGGCTGGTTTCCAGTCTTTGTCCTTTTTCTCACTCTAAGGTATCTTGTCATTTTTGGACTTTGTGTTTAATCTAATAGTATTCTTCTAAGAACCGGGCGTTAGAACTTATAACGTCCTTCTGGTTCATAGTACTATTTGAACACATAACTTTTGTTCTTCCAGGATATTTCACAACCACATCGAAATATTCATAAATATTCATAGAACATAGGTAGTACCGATTAACTCTTTCTTTTACCTTTCTTTTAGAGATCTATTTCTTATTTATACACCATGTCTACACTTTGAAGTGTATGGTGTAGCCATTTGGAATCTAATTCCAATTACTGATTATGATATGTCTTCAGACATGTACTTAGCCTTCGTGATTAGATCACAGGCTACTTATGAATATACTTTGATAGTTTTTCCACTATAGCTTGTGTCCATTGACTTGTCAAACACTTGCTTTTGTGGTATATCAAGTATTCTAATCCATACTTAGAGTATTCATCAAATGAAGTACTCGTACCTTTCTTGTCTGAGCAGACATAGGTTTACATATCAGTGGTTAATCAATTTCAATACTTGTCCGGATTCTATATCCTTTATCCATAAAGGTTTGCTTAGTTCGTATTATCTTTCAAATTCAATTCTTAGGTTGGAAGGTCCACTCCTTCAACTTAATTGATCAAATCAATTTTCAACCTTTGAATCTTATTTGAATAAATACTACTTAGCATAGAATTCACAAGTATAATGATCAAAGAAATATCTCTAATAAGTAAAACGAATTATATACTACGGTATGTTGCATCGTGGAGACTTAGGATTCATCATTCACATATTGCTAACTAATGTACCAGAATAGATAATATCATAATTTCTTCTCAATAATTATCAAATGATTAAAAGAAACAAATATCCATTCATTAATAATAGAAAACCAGAACATAGTTCTTTCTAAAATAAAGGGGTACATAAAAGCAATAATTCTGAAATGAAATCCTATAGCTACTAAAAGCAGATAAAATGTCTTCCACTGCAACAGCTGCCTCCTCTACAGCTTTGCCCATATAGACTCGAATTCTTCTTCTCTAAGTCGCCGGGTTTTCTGGAACCCCTGCATTTAAAATGCACATATCGTCAGTGGTTCCATATCTACACACCAGAATTCTGGTAGATAATACCGCTGACTATGTTTTAATGACTAAAGAGGAATTCGTACCTTTGAGAGGACAATCAGACCTCCAGTGTCCAGACTTCTTGCATCGGAAGCATTTGCCCTTAGGCTTGCTGGTCCCTTCACGTGGTGCTTGCCTCTTTGCACCACTGGGTTTCCAGCCTTGCTTCCTTTTCTTGCCCCTACCTCCAATAGGCTTAAAGCCTCTGGACTTGGTAGCTACAAGCGCTTGAGACTTGCCCTTCTTGTAGATCCCCTCTGCCGCCTTCAGTTCAGTCAGGAGTTGCGCAAGAGTATAAGATAGTTTACCCATATTATAACTCATGCGAAACTGCTCAAAACTAGGGGTCAGAGACTGGAGTATGATGTCGACTTGCGTCTCACCATCAATTTGAGCTCCTAGGATCTCAAGTTCATTCAACAAACTCATCATCTTAAGAACGTGCTCCCCAACGGGCGTTCCTTCAGACTGAGTAGTTGTCATAAGGACTCTCATGGCTTCTTGCCTTGCCGCACGATCTTGCTCTCCAAACATTTCCTTGAGGTTAGACAGCATATCATAGGCAGTGTCCATCGACTCATGTTGGGTTTGGAGTACATTTGACATGGAAGCCAAAATATAACACCTAGCCATTTCATCAGCCTTTTTCCACTTCCTATATGCCTCTTTTTCCTCATTAGTTGAGGCATCTGTGGGCTCAGCAGGGCATAGCTCATGGAGTACAAATTTGTACTCTTCAGAAGTTAGGACAATGTCCAGATTTCTCCTCCAATCAATATAATTGGGGCCAGTGAGTTTATTCTCCTTGAGTATCACAGATAGTGGATTCATAGCTATTCTCTAAACCTATAAGCACATAAACAGATAATCAATTTAATTTCCGATATTATCTCCCTCAAATAATATCATTAAATTACTAATCACATCTAAAATCCCATCAGGTATGGCAAGCCACGTGGTGTGGACGTTTACCCACCCAAATGATTTAGCAATTAGATTTTCTTTGGTCATACATCACTTATAGCGTAACCTCGTGGGGAGGAATACTATAATGCGTATCTAAGTGTAAACCATTACTCAGCACTAAAGTAAATCGTTTGGAATTGCTACATCACCGCAAGCCACGTGGTGTGGACGTTTACGACAACTTTACAACTCTTCACAATTACTTATAACTGTCTACATCAATTAATCCAAAATCCGTCGATATAGCAAGCCACGTGGTGTGGACGTTTACTACACCAAGAGATTTTTATAATTGACTCCCAATTACTTGAGACATTTAATCTTGTGAATCAAGACGTGGTAAATCATAAGTGAAACTCGAAGTTTCTTACCAGTGATTCACCATGCGAGCGACCCTATCTCTCATAAAATGAGGGAGCCGAGCAGACAATCGATCCACCTTCAAAAGGATGGTACGAAGGTCTCTAATTTGTGTCCTCGACATGACCAAGTGGCTTTGGCTCCATTCCACTCCCCGGGGTGAGAATGAGTCGACTTGAAATCAGTTTTGGAAAGACAAATTAGGCATTGTTTGACAAACTTAATCAATGTCTATTGTAATGGAATTACAAGAATTCTCCTCTAATGACTTGTCTATATGAACTTCAAAAGCTCATAAAAGTCACCAAGAGAACAGCAATGGAGACCATGTGTATTGTTTCCAATCCCTCTCCCACTTAGCTTTTTACAATAAAGGGATACGCTATCTAATGCATAAATTAATACACATAAGCATGCATACATGAAACAAAAGCACATAAATATTATCACATAGTCAAAATAATACTAGAATATTATTTTCCGACTATTATGGCTTTATTCCATCCTTGTACGCATCTTCTAGTCTTCAGTCTTCGTTCTTGAATGCTCCATGTGACGAGAATATTAATTCCAATATTTAAATCTATTTATTTTTAATAAATCCAAAAGATACTTAATTCGAAATATAAGTCAATCGAATAAATCAAAAATAAAATAAAATATTATTAATATTTTTATTTATTTTATTTTTCCTTTCCAATTCTATTAAATCTCTAGAATCCTATCCAAGTCAAACTTGGAACATTCTAGAAGACTTCCATAATAGAATAAGGAAATAAAATAAATTAGGAATCTTCTACTTTCCAAGATTAATTAATTTCCATGTCCATGAAAATTCCCATATAATAGGAATAATCAACTAGGAAATAAATTAATTCAATAATTAATTATTTTCCTTTCTAATTCTATTAAATCTCTAGAATCCTATTCCTAAGTAAGACTTAGAATATTCTAGAAGACTTCCATAATAGAATAAGGAAATAAATTAATTCTAATTAATTATTTTCCTATTTCCATGAGAGTTCCCAAAAATAGGAATACTCAAAATAGAAAAACCGAATCAATTAGGAAAGTGAATCTTGGTAGGAGTAGCATGGGTTGGGAGACCCCACACCACCCCCACCATCGACCGCACCACCACCGGAGGAGGGCACCGCCGCCGCCACCCCAGCCGGCCGGCCACCACCTTGCCAGCGGCAGCCCCAGCCGAGGGGCGATCGACCCCTCCCCATGGCTTCGGTCATGGGGTCGATCATGGGGTTGATCGACCTCGGCTCTTTCGTCCTCTTCGTCTTCTTCGTCACACTTCGTTCTCCGGCGATCGTCTCAACATCGAACCAACGTAAAATTAAATTACAAATTTAAATTACAATTCCGGTATCGATTCTATACATGAAATCGATCCTATACACTTTCGGTCAACCCCCGAATTTTTACTATTACAAGCATTCATCCACACAAAACGAATCTCGACATGTCCGAGAGTTTAATAAAAAAAATATGACAGTAATTATCAAATAATTAACAAGCCATAATAGTCGGAATCCCTGCAAGGTAGAACACAAAATCGAACATATACATGAACTAGAACCAACGCTCTGATACCAATTGTTGGAAATCGATATCCCGGGGTTAACGGAATTGCGGAATACATAACCCCGACCGAAATCCCATCGCCGGAAAACACGCGAACACCGACGAATCGGAGCCCGACAAGAGAATCACCGCCGCGAGATAAACCCGCGGCTAGAAACCCTAGCCGAGCCCCCGCCGGGGCTCGCGATCGCACGCGATCGCATGGGGCTGCTCTGGCAGCCCCGGGCGGTGAGTCCGGCGACTCACCGCCACCGCCTCGAGGAGGGCGGTTCGCCCAGCTGCGAACCCGCCGCGGCTCCAGCCGCGGCTGCCCGGCGATCGACCGTCGCGGTCGATCGCATGCCCCGGCGTCCAGCCGGGGCTCCTCCCATGTGCCGTCGCGATCGAGCCCAAGCTCGATCTCACACCTCGGCTCCCAGCTGAGGGTTCGATCTCCGCGGGGTTGTCGACCTCGCGGTCCAACCCCATCCGCGGAGTTCGTCGTTCCCGGATCTTCGTTCCATGTATATATTACGATTTAATTCACGTAAAATCATATAGGGTGTTTATCGATTTTACCTTTGATCTCGTTGTGCGGAGAAACGAGATTGATTTGAAGACCTTCGGACCTTCCTACGTATTCCTTGCACTAGCTTGAACGTGTTGGAAATCGATATCCCGGGGTATCAAAAATTTGCAGAACCGATAACCCCGACCGAAATCCCATCGCCGGAAATCCAATCGCGAACGCCACGAAGAACCGGGCTCGACAAGAGCATCGCCGCGGGATGAACCCGCGGCTAAACCCTAGCCGAACCCCATCGCGGGGTTCGGGATCGAAACCGATCGCGTGGGGCTGCTCCGGCAGCCCCGGGGCGGTGAGTCCGCCGACTTCACCGCCCACGCCGTCGGGAGGAGGGGCACCAGCCGAGGCACCAGCCCCCGGCAGCCCCGCGATCGCCCCGGCTCCAGCCGGGGCCTCCCCCTCGCGCACGCCGCGATCGAACCCTAGGTTCGATCGCACCCCTCGGCTCCCAGCCGAGGGTTTGTCTTGAGCTTCGCCGGGGATCTCGAATCCCCGTCCCCAAAGTTCATACGTTTTCCCGGATCGTGTGTTCATGTATGTATCACAATTAATTCACATAAAATCACACAAGGCAGTTTATGATTTTTTACCTTTTGATTCGTTGTGCGGAGAAACGAAATCAATTGATGACCTTACGATCTTCCCACGTATTCCTTGCACTAGCTTGAACGTCGGGTGGGCGACGATCCTCCAAGCTTATGGATCCTCTTCAACTCTCTAGAATATCAAGTATGATATTCTTGTCTTATGAAAAAGCGAAGACCATGTAGTGGTTTTATAGGCTACGTAGGGGATCTAAAGGAGGTGGAATATTGGGCTTCCAATATTAAAGATTAAATTGAGCCCAAGTCCAAATCTATTAATCCTCTATTAATATTAATTAATTTATTTTCCACTATATAAATTAATTGCACTCCCAATATTAAACCATATTATATCAAATAATATTTCTCCGGTAGTATTATTTATTCCGTGTATTTAAGATTTAAATATCCATGAATAAAAATTAATTTATTGATAATTAATTTATTAATCTCTTGAATCCGAGACTAGTACCATTCAACCTTAATTATTGTGCGGAACGAATCCACTCATGAGGTTTACACAATAATTCCTTATGAACTCATCTCGGGGATATTATCAACCCTTCCGGGATACAGTTTCCCGTCAAGTATTCACGGCATGTCGTATATAAAATATAGTAACCCAACTTAGCCGGTAATTAACCCAATAATTAAATCGGTTAATTCCTTTGGTAAATCAAAGTTACTTATATTAAATATACACACTCGCAATAGTATCGGGGATTAAGAATGAAATACTCTGAGACTTGAATCGATTATCTAAGGCAATCCTAATCGATAAATCTCAAGCGATCCGCTCAATACACCAAGTGTACAAGTGTGATAAAATAATTAAGACAAATTATTTTCTCTCTCACACAACGACTATACCGATGGATTGGTCCGTGTCCATCTAGGTCGTGAGCAACTGTTTGATTAAACACGGATAACCGATAGTATATTCTTCTGTGTGGGGCCCGACACACCATACTAACTACAACGTACAAAATCCAGGACTATGATTTGCATATATTTAATTATCAATAATTAAACGCAAACAATTGTTTATTAATTAAATAGATTAAATGCTATGACCGGGAGTTTACCGTTACTTAAATCTAGACATTAAGTACACAACTCCAACATAACGTCATGTGGGAGACGATCCTCCAAGCTTATGGATCTCCTTCACAACTCTCTAGAACTATCAACTAATGATATTCTTGTCTTGTTGGTGTGTACTAATTATGAAGACCATGTAGTGCTTTTATAGGCTACGTAGGGGATCTAAAGAAGGTGGAATATTGGGCTTCCAATATTAATGATTAAATTGAGCCCAAGCCCAAATCTATTAATTCATTAATATTAATTATATGATTAACTCCACTATATAAATATAATTGCACTCCCAATATTCACCATATTATATCAAATAATATTCTCTCCGGTAGTATTATTTATTCCATGTGTTTAAGATATAAATATCCATGAATAAAAATTAATTTATTGCTTAATTAATTTATTCATCTCTTATATCCGAGACTAGTACCATTCAACATTAATTATTATGCGGAACAAATCCACTCATGAGGTTTACATGATAATTCCTTATGAACTCATCTCGGGGATATTATCAACCCTTTCGAGGACTCATTTTCCCATCAAGAATTCACAGCATGTCATACATAAAATACCGTGACCCAACTTTGCCGGTAATTGATCGGTTATTCTAATCAATCAATTCCATTGGAAAATCAAAGTCACTAATATTAAATGCACACACCCGCAATAATATCAGGGATTAAGAATAAAATACTCAGAGATTTAAATAGATTATCCAAGGCAATACTAATCGATAAATCTCCGGCGATCCGCTCAATACACCAAGTGTACAAGTATGATAAAATAATCAAGACTAATTATTTTCTCTCTCATACAACGACTATATTGATGGATTAGTTCTTGTCCATCTAGGTCGTGAGCTACTGTTTGATTATATACGAGTGACTGATAGTATGATCTTCCGTGTGACGACGCACACCATACAAAATACAACGTATATAATCCAGAACCATATTTGCATTTATTTAATTATAAATAATTAAAAGCAAAAGATTATTTATTTAATTAGGTTAAATACTATGACCGGGAGTTTTACGATACTTTAATCTAGACATTAAGTATACAACTCCATCACTGACGGTATGTGCATTCTAAATGCAAAGGTTCCAGGAAACCCGACGACTTAGAAAAGAAAAGATCGTAGTCTATGTGGGCAATGCTGTGGAGGAGGCAGCTGTTGCAATGGAGGACATTTTATAGGATTTCATCTTGAGTTATTGCTTTTATGTACCTTTCATCTTAGAAAGAACTTTGTTCTGGATTTCTAATGAATGGATATTTTATTTCTTTTAATCATTTGATGGTTATAAGAAGAAATAATGATATTATCTATTCTGGTACATTAGCTAGCAATATATATAAATGATGAATCCTAAGTCCACCACGATGTAACGAACCGTAGTACATAACTCGTTTTACTAATAAGAGATTTCTTTATTAAATCATTTATACTTGTGGATTCTTATGCTAAGTCATATCCAAATAAGAAGTTCAAAGGACGAAAATTGATAGTTTGATCAATTAAGTTGAAGGAGTGGACCTTCCGACCTATGAATCTAATTTGGAAGATAACATGACTAAGCAATCCTTTATGGATATAAGATATAAGATCCGGACAAGTATTAGAATTGATTGACTCTGATGTATGCAGACCTATGTCTACTCAGACAATAAGGTACGAGTACTTCATCTGATGATTACTCGAGAAATGGAAGAATACCTGATGTGCCACAAAAGCAAGTGTTTTGACAAGTCAATGGACACTAAGAAATTGTGGAGAACCATCAAGGTATATCCATTTGTAGCCTGCGATTTGATCGCGGAGGCAAGTACCTGTCTGAGGAATGCATGGCATAGTAATCAAAGATTGGGATTTGATCCCAAATGACTACACCATACACTGTTGTTTAGAAATGGCGTGTCGTAAACAAGAAATGGAACTCTTATAGAAATAGTAAAAGCATGAGTTATACGGAACTACCTATGTTCTATGGATATGTCTGGTAACAACGACGTTTTCTGTTGGAAATCGACTACCCGGGATGCGTTCGTTCGATCGCTCGAACATCTGAACGCTCCCAGTCGACCTCCGAAGGCGCTACTCTGTTCACACGACAGCCCATGACCCGATTCACGCCCAGCCATCGCCCCGAAGGACAACCGCGCGAACCGGGACTGGTCTGCACTCAAACAGCGCCCGCTGTATGCAGACCAGCGGTTGCTGGAGGAACTGCAAACGGCGACCGCCGTTTGCCCTCCAGCGGGCGCCGTTTGTTCGCGAACAGCAACGCGATGTTGCTGTTCCGGGCTCGTTTCCGGGTCATTTTTCCTCATCCGACTACCGATCCGAAGGTCCTAGAACCCCATTAGTCGAGGAATACGATCCACGACCCCGGAACCCGATCTACGTTCAAAGTATGATCAACGAGAATAAAGAGATCGAATGAATTTGCGGAATAGAGATCCGATCTCATACCTTATCGGTCGATTGTTGAGACCTTAGAGCTTCTAACGTATGCCTCTTCCCGACTCCAGCCGTTGTGTGGGCAACGATCTGCTGGTTCGTCCTTGTCTGCTCTCTCCTTTCTCAAACCACCGTAATGAATTATTCTCTGTGTGAGAAATAATTAATTTGCGTTAACCTTATTATTTTTACAGAGAAAAATATATTTGCGCTAACGCAATTATTTTTCTCAGCAAAAATAAATGTTGCGGCGTTCTGTAGGTTTTAGGAGAGGGCAAGGGGGGGTTTAAATAGAGTTACGTTAGGGACCTAAGGTTAAATTAATTAAGGGCTAAATTGAAATATTAATTAACTTGGAATACGTAAAAGCAATTCCTTAATTAATCGATTTCAATTTTAATTATTATTCACTCCACTAAAAAATAATAATTGAATTCCCGAAATTAATTTAATATTATTTCAACAATAATATTTCCGCCGAAATTACATAAATGACCTTCCCCGTGTTTAAGATATCGTATGTCCATGAATTAATTTTATTACTAATAATTAAATTAATTCGTCTCTTATTATCCGAGACTAGTACCACTCAACCTTATTATCATGTGGAACAAATCCACCTGCAGGGTTTACATGATAAACTTTATGAGCTCATCTCGGGGACATCATCAACCCGATAAACGGGACACGATTTCCTGTCTATAATCTATAGCATGCCGTGCGTACAATTACGATTCCCAATTTACCGAGTATCTCGACTAATCAATTAGTCTCACTCATTGGTAGGTTAAAGAACCGAGAATTGGACACACGCACCTATAATTATATAGGGATTAGGAATTCGTATATCCGTAATTTCTGAGGTCTAGTTCGATTACTTCGATTAGTATAAATCGAACGCCCTCCCGTGGTCCTGCTCAATACACCAAGTGTACGAGTGTAACATAATAGTCAAGACCAACTATTACCCAGTCACACTACGACGTACCGATGGATTGTCCCTGTCCATCTAAGTCGTGAGCTTCTGTTCGATAGTATACGAGTAACTGAAAGTATGATCTTCCGCGTGTCTCCTCACGCCATACTGTCTACAACGTATATATCTAGGACTATTGCATAAAGTACATGAAAGACAAAATGCCGACAGTTTGATTAATAGATAATAAAACAAAGATAAGGAGTTCTATATTGTCACTAAACTAGACATTTAGAATATAACTCCATCAATCTCCCACTTATACTAAAAGTCTAGTTGCCCTCTACCATAAATCCGATACCCATCCCCTTCACGTGTCTCTTGAACGCTTCCGCCGGAAGTGCCTTCGTAA
Source organism: Euphrasia confusa (assembly GCA_954870475.1). NCBI lineage: Eukaryota > Viridiplantae > Streptophyta > Magnoliopsida > Lamiales > Orobanchaceae > Euphrasia > Euphrasia confusa. Next base: position 15,511,481 of record OX940957.1, on the reverse strand, counting down.
AGGGGTCAGCCAGGTTATCCGCTGATGCAATCTTGGTGACAACTGCATCGCCTCTCTTGACGATGTCTCTAATCAGGTGGTACTTGCGATCTATGTGTTTACTCGCATTGTGGGCTCGTGGTTCCTTCGCATTTGCCACTGCACCGCTATTGTCACAATAAATTGTGATAGCTCTAGGCAAATCAGGAACCACATCCAAGTCCATAAGGAAGTTCCGGAACCACACCGATTCTTTAGCTGCCTCAGAGGCCGCTACATATTCGGCTTCCATGGTAGAGTCCGAAATGCATTTCTGCTTAACACTCTTCCATGAGACTGCTCCACCTCCCAATGTGAACACATAGCCTGATGTAGACTTTCGCTGATCCTTATCAGATTGGAAATCCGAGTCTGTGTAACCAATAGGAATCAACTCGGACGCTTTGTAACTCAGAACATAATTCCTAGTCCTTCGCAGGTACTTAAGTATGTTCTTTACAGCAGTCCAGTGACCCTGTCCAGGGTTACTCTGATATCTAGCTACCATGCCACAACATAGCAGATATCAGGTCTCGTGCACAACATGTCATACATTAGACTTCCTACTACCGAAGCATAAGGAACCTTCTTCATGTAATCTATCTCCTTTTGTGTTTTGGGACACATGTCTTTAGATAGATGAATTCCATGGCAGAAAGGTTGAGCACCTCTCTTGGAATTCTGCATGTTGAAACGAGCCAGAATCGTATCAATATATGAGGCTTGGGAAAAGCTTAATGTTCTTTTCTGGCGTTCCCTTATAACCTTGATCCCAAGAACATGCCCAACTTGTCCTAAGTCTTTCATATCGAATTGCTTGGACAACCATCCCTTTATGTCCGAAAACATCTTCACATTGTTGCCAATTAGAAGAATGTCGTCTACATAAAGCACGAGAAACGCCACACTGTTTCCGTCACTTCTCCGGTATACACACGACTCTTCCATGCTTTGAATGAATCCATAAGACTGGATAACCTCATCAAACCGCATGTTCCAAGATCTAGAAGCTTGCTTCAATCCATAAATGGATCGGTTTAGCTTACATACTAGATGCTCTTGGCCTTTCTTGATGAAACCTTCTGGCTGTCTCATGTAAATGGTCTCGTCAAGATTCCCATTCAAGAATGCTGTCTTGACGTCCATTTGCCACACCTCATAATCCATATAAGATGCTATAGACAAAAGAATCCGGATCGACTTTAGCATAGCTACCGGCGAAAAGGTTTCCTCATAATCGATCCCTTCTTTCTGAGTATACCCTTTCGCAACAAGCCTAGCCTTGAAGGTTTCCACCTTCCCGTCAGAACCTCTTTTTCTCTTGTACACCCACTTGCAACCAATGGCTTTTACACCTTTGGGCGGTGCTACAAGATTCCAGACCTGATTTGAATACATTGATTCAATCTCAGATTTCATCGCCTTTTGCCAAGACTGAGCATCTTGATCTTTAAGCGCCTCGTCGTAGGTCCAGGGATCGGCTTCATGTTCTCCAGGTAACAAGTCCGAAGACTCACCTATAAACATGAACCTCTCGGGTTGTCGAACAACCCTCCCACTACGACGACGCTCCGGTGTAACCTCAGTAACTACAGGTGCAGACTGTGCTGGCGTATCACCCGGTTGGGTTGGATCTAAGCCTTGATCGTCCCCTCTCAGTTCGTTTAGTATTATCTCACTCTTGGGCTTGTGGTCCATTATATAATCCTCTTCCAAGAACCGAGCGTTGGTGCTAACAACGATCTTCTGGTCCTTAGGACTATAAAATAGACCACCTTTCGTTCCTCTAGGATATCCTATAAACAACCGAATATCTGAACGAGATTCCAACTTATCAGCCCCATGCTTCAGCACATGTGCTGGACAACCCCAGATCCGAATGTGTTTCAAGTTCGGCTTACGCCCGGTCCACAATTCCGAGGGCGTCTTAGGGACTGATTTAGAAGGAACTAAGTTCAGGATATACGCCGCTGTTTCCAAGGCATATCCCCAGAACGAAACTGGTAGGTCTGAGTAACTCATCATAGATCTTACCATTTCCATAAGAGTCCTATTCCTTCTTTCTGCTACACCATTCTGCTGGGGCGTGTATGGTGCAGTCATCTGGGAGTCAATCCCATTCTCTAATAAGTATACCTTAAACTCTCCCGAGAGGTACTCTCCTCCACGATCAGATCGTAGAGTCTTTATGGTCTTACCATGAAGGTTCTCCACAAGAGCTTTGTACTCCTTGAACTTGTCAAAGCACTCGCTCTTGCGGCGCATCAGGTATATAAAACCATATCTTGAGTAATCATCCGTGAATGTTACGAAATATTCATAACTTCCTCTCGCTTGGACAGATAAAGGCCCGCACAAATCAGAGTGAATCAATTCCAGTACTTCCTTGGATCTATACCCCTTATCACTAAAGGGTCGCTTGGTCATTTTTCCTTCCAGACATGATTCGCAGGTCGGAAAGTCCTCATCTTTCACATCACTGAGTATTCCATCAGTTATCAACCTTTGAATCCTGCCCAAGTTAATATGACCTAGCCTAAGATGCCATAAGTACTTTTCATTCATCCTAGAAGGCTCCTTTCTCTTATTGGTACTAGATGTGTTATATGACTCTACTCGTTGCATCGTGGAATAATCAGGATTCAGTATATATAAGTTGCCTATCAATGTACCAGAACAGATATGATCACCATTTTTCTTGACAATAACAAAATTATCAAAAGAAACTGAATATCCATTCAAAACCAACTTAGAAACCGAAACAAGGTTCTTTCTAAAATTTGGTACATAAAGACAATTATTCAATACCAAAACTTTATTATTAAAAGACAAATAAATATCTCCCACTGCAACCGCCGCTACATTCGTAGCGTTGCCCATGTAGATGGTGATCTCTCCCTCTCTAAGACGCCGGGTTTCCTGGAACCCCTGCAAAGAATTGTAGACATGATCAGTGGCTCCCGTATCCACACACCAGGTACCGGTGGATAACACCGCTAAACATGTTTCAGTGACTAAGGAAAAGTTCATACCTCCTTGTCTGAGAGGACAATTAGACTTCCAATGTCCAGACTGCTTGCAACGGAAACACTTGCCCTTGGGCTTGTTCACTCCATTCCGTGGTGCACCATTTCTGGGTCCACTGGGTTTCCGTCCTTGCTTCTTCTTCTTCTTAGTCCCCGGAGGGCCAGGAAGTTTCACAGCCACAAGTGCCTGAGGTTTCTTAAAGATTCCCTCTGCCGCCTGGAGTTCAGTCAGGAGTTCCGCCAGAGAATATAACCTCTTGTTCATGTTATAGTTCAGGCGGAACTGTTCAAAACTCCTAGGCAGAGACTGGAGTACAATGTCGATCTGGGTTTCCCCATCAATAGTTCCTCCCATAATCTCTATCTCATTCAGATATCCCATCATCCTAAGAACGTGATCCCTTACGGGCGTTCCTTCGGACATGGTGGCCGTCATGAGTTGCCTCATAGCATCTTACCTGGCTGCCCTGTCCTGATGACCAAATATTTCCTTGAGGTTAAGCATCATATCATAGGCAGTGGTCATGGCCTCATGCTGATGTTGCAGCACATTTGACATAGAAGCCAAAATGTAGCACCGCGCCATCTGATTAGCATTGACCCACATCCGATGAGCTTCCTTTTCCTCAGGAGTGGAGGTATCAATAGGTTCATCAGGACAATCCTCATGGAGTACATATTTGTACTCCTCAGCAGTCAGGACAATGTCCAAGTTTCGTTTCCAGTCAATATAGTTCGGACCAGTGAGTTTGTTCTCTTTTAGTATCACAGACAGTGGGTTGAATGCCATATCTATAAAAGAGACAAATCAAACCGTCAAATTTAATTCGATATTAACTCCCTTAATTAATATCATTAAATTTACCAATCAATCCTAAAATCCCATCAGACTAGCATGCCACGTTCATGTGGACGTATACTGGTCCAAACGATTTTATAACTGGACTTTTACTTCGGTCGTACATCATTACAGCAGTGGCTCCGATGGGGAGGATACTGTAAAGCGTACCTAAGTGTATACCATTTCTCAGTACTAAGTTAACCGCTCAGAAACTACACGCCCACCGCAAGCCAAGTTAGTGTGGACGTTTACGTTTACATGCGGTCCCTTTACGATTTCCTATAACTGTCGAGCCTCAATTAACCCAAAGTTCCGTTTCCGTCTAGTAAGCCACGATAGTGTGGACGTTTACTAAACAAACAACTTTGTTAATTGAATTCCATTTAATAAATTTCACAATTTCGTTAATCAAAGCTTGATATCTCGTAAGTGAAACTCGAAGTTTCTAACCAGCGATCAATCATGCAATTGAGCCCTATCTCTCACTAGGTGAGGGAGCTAACCAGACAATCGATCCAGTCATCGAATGACTCGAATGTCTCTAATCTGTGTCATCGACATAACCAAGCGCTTTGGCTCCATTCCACTCCCCGGGGTGAGAATGAGTCGAGTTGAAATTAGTCTTTGAAAGATAGATTAGGCATTGCTTTGAAAAACTTAAGTGTTCAATTCTATAAATGGAATTGAATTCGAATTTTGATCCAGCGATATCCGTGTGTCAACTTTATCCGATAGGGTGGATGACACTAAAGCCAACTCGTAAGTGACACACATCACTATCAAAACAGAGAATGGAGACCGCGGGATTGTTTCCAATCCCTCTCCCACTTAGTTTTTACGAAAGGGATAACATACATGCACATAAAAATTAAAGCATAATAAAACGCACGTAAACACACAAAAAGCATTTAACGTGGCCCGATTATTATGGCCTTTAAAATTCTTCGATGCACGTCTTCTCGGATCTTCGTCTCGTTGCTCGTCTCGGTCTCGATCCACCACCGACTCGTCTAAAGACCAAGAGACGAACCCCTCCCACTGGAGTATCGTCCCGGGCAAAGACGAGCGTTCCGTGATGTCCGTCGAACCCCCGAGCCGCTGCTGCCAACCCTAGGGCAGCGGGTGCTGCCCTATATCTAGCGCTCGCTGGAGGAGCTGCAAACAGCGACCGCTGTTTGCCCTCCAGCGGGCGCCGTTTGTGCACAGCAGGCTGCGGGTTCGACTCCTCGACCCTCGTTCGTCCGGCCTTCGATCTCTTCTCGATCCACCAAGCAGCAGCAACATTACATGGTAAAGCTAACTACTTCCGGTATCGATCCTATACAGATTGATCGATCCTATACACCCGGATAAACGAAAAACGAAATAGAAAAAACCTAAACGACTCAACTCGTCGTTTTAACTATTACATTCAAGCAACGATAAAAACCAAAAGATCTCGACAACCCCGAGAGTTTAACAAACCACAACATACAGTACATACACATGACCATAATATTCGGGTTAACCTGCAAAACAATTCTCGCAAACAATACAAAGAACGTACAAAACCGGCTCTGATACCAATTGTTGGAAATCGACTACCCGAGATGCGTTCGTTCGATCGCTCGAACATCCGAACGCTCCCAGTTCCGTAGGCGCTACTCTGTTCACACGACAGCCCACGTCCCGATTCACGCCCAGCCATCGCCCCGAAGGACAACCGCGCGAAAAGAGGCTGGTCTGTACTCAATCAGCGCCCGCCGATTGCAGACCAGCGGTCGCTGGTGGAGCTGCAAACAGCTGTCGCTATTTGCCCACCAGCGGGCGCTGTTCGTCCGCGAACAGCAACGCGACGTTGCTGTTCCGGGCTCGTTTCCGGGTCGTTTTTCCTCTTCCGACTACCGATCCGGAGGTCCTAGAACCCCCAGTAATCGATGAATACAACCCACAATACCCGGAACTCGATCTTCGTTCAATGTATGATTAACGAGATAAAATTGAGATCGAATAAATGCGGAATTAAAGATCCGATCTCATACCTTAGCGGTCGAATTGTTGAGACCTTAGCGATTGCTAGTGTATGCCTCTTCCCCGACTCCAACCGTTGTGTGGGCAACGATCCGTTGGGTCTGCCTTTTCTGCTCTCTCTTGTTCTACCAGCGTAATATGCTTTTTCTCTCTGAGAGAAAAATATTAGCGCTAACAAATTATTTTTACAGAGAAAAAATCTTAATTGCGCTAACACAATTATTTTTCTCAGCAAAAATAAAAAGCGGCGAATGATAGGTTTAGGAGAGGGCAAGGGGGGGATATTTATAGAGTTACACTAGGGACCTCTTAGGTAAATTAATTAGGGGCTAAAATGAAATATTAAATAACTTGGAATACTTAAAAGCAATTCCTTAATTAATCGATTTCAATTTTAATTATTATTCACTCCACTAAAAAATAATAATTGAATTCCCGAAATTAATTTAATATTATATCAACAATAATATTTCCGCCGAATTACATATACGTCTTTCCCCGTGTTTAAGATATCGAATGTCCACGAATTAATTTCAATTACTAATAATTAAATTAATTCGTTTCTTATTATCCGAGACTAGTACCACTCATCCTTATTATCATGTGGAACAAATCCACCTGCAGGGTTTACATGATAAACTTTATGAGCTCATCTCGGGGACATCATCAACCCGATAAACGGGACACGGTTTCCTGTCTATAATCTATAGCATGCCGTGTGCACAATTACGATTCCCAATTTACCGAGAATCTCGACTAATCAATTAGTCTCACTCATTGGCATATCAAAGAACCGAGAATTGGACACACGCACCTATAATTATATAGGGATTAGGAATTAGTATATCTGTAATATCTGAGGTCTAGTTCGTGTTGGAGTTGTGTACTTAATGTCTAGATTTAAGTAACGGTAACTCCCGGTCATAGCATTTAATCTATCTAATTAATAAACAATTGTTTGCGTTTAATTATTGATAATTAAATATATGAAAATCATAGTCCTGGATTTTATACGTTGTAGTTAGTATGGTGTGTCGGGCCCCACACAGAAGATCATACTATCGGTTAATCGTATTTAATCGAACAGTTGCTCACGACCTAGATGGACACGGACCAATCCATCAGTATAGTCGTTGTATGAGAGAGAAAATAATTTGTCTTAATTATTTTATCACACTTGTACACTTGGTGTATTGAGCGGATCGCTTGACATTTATCGATTAGGATTGCCTTAGATAATCGATTTAAGTCTCAGAGTATTTTATTCTTAATCCCCGATACTATTGCGGGTGTGTATATTTAATGTAAGTAACTTTGATTTACCAAAGGAATTAACCGATTTAATTATTAGATTAATTACCGCCTAAGTTGGGTTACTATATTTTATATACGACATGCCGTGAATACTTGACGGGAAAGTGTATCCCGGAAGGGTTGATAATATCCCCGAGATGAGTTCATAAGAAATTATTGTGTAAACCTCATGAGTGGATTCGTTCCGCACAATAATTAAGGTTGAATGGTACTAGTCTCGGATTCAAGAGATGAATAAATTAATTAGCAATAAATTAATTTTATTCATGGATATTTAAATCTTAAATACACGGAATAAATAATACTACCGGAGAAATATTATTTGATATAATATGGTTTAATATTGGGAGTGCAATTAATTTATATAGTGGAAAATAAATTAATTAATATTAATAGAGGATTAATAGATTTGGGCTTGGGCTCAATTTAATCTTTAATATTGGAAGCCCAATATTCCACCTCCTTTAGATCCCCTACGTAGCCTATAAAAGCACTATATGGTCTTCACTTTTTAATAAGACAAGATTATCATACTTGATATTCTAGAGAGTTGAAGAGGATCCATAAGCTTGGAAGATCGTCGCCCACCCGACGTTCAAGCTAGTGCAAGGAATACGTGGGAAGATCGTAAGGTCTTCAATTGATTCTGTTTCTCCGCACAACGAATTAAAAGGTATGATCATAAAACTCCTTGTGTGATTTTATGTGATTTAATTGTAATACGTACATGAATACATGATCTGGGAAAACGACGAACCTCGGGGACGGGTCGAAGGTGGCGGTCGAACCCTAGGGTTCGGACCGCCGGGACGCGCGAAGCCCTCGGCTGGAGCCGAGGGGCGATCGAGCCCGTGAGCTCGATCGCGGGTGTGCTATGGGGTCACCCGTAGCCGCCTCGTACGTGCTACGGGTTCGCCCGTAGCGGGCGTGCGGGGCTGATCGCCCCGCGAGCAGCGAGCCCGTGAGCTCGCTGCGGGGCTGCTACGAGCAGCCCCGGGGATGCCTCGTGCATCCCCAGCGATTGCTACGGGAGCAATCGCGAGCCCTCGTGGGGGCTCGGCTGGGTGCCGCGGGTTCGCCCGTGGCGATGCTCGGTCGGGCCTCGGGTCACGTGGGGTTCGCGGTTAGGTCTCCGGCGATCGAGGATTTCGGTCGGGTTATTTTTTCCGCAAATTTTAATGGCCCGGGATATCGATTTCCAACAACTGGTATCAGAGCGTTTCGTTTCGTGTTCATGTATGTGTTCAATTATCGTTCTACCTTGCAGGGATTCCGACTATCATGGTTAATTAATTGATTAATTGTTTAATTAATTGTTAATTTTTTTTACCATGATTATTCGTTATTAAACTCTCGGACATGTCGAGATTCGTTTTGTGTGGATGAATGCTTGTAATAGTAAATATTCGGGGGTTGACCGAATTTAGATTTATTATTATTGTTCTATGTTTTCCGGAAAGTGTATAGGGTCGATTTCATGTATAGAATCGATACCGGAATTGTAAATTTATTTCTTGTAATTTATTTACGTTGGATCGATGCCGAGATGACCGCCGGAGAACTAATGTGACGAAGGAGATGATGAGAGGGAGAACTAGGGCTCGGGATCGATCTTGTGATCGATCCCATGGTGTTCGATCGAAGGGGGCGAGGGGGCTGCCCGCGGGAACCCTCGGCCACGCCGGCCACCGGTGGTGGTGGCGCGTGGGCTGAGGTGGCGACGGTGCTCCTCCCCGGCGGCGATCGATGGTAGGGGGCACGGGGTCCTCGTGATCTCGTGTTCTCCTACCTAGATCCTACTTTCCTAATTGATTCGGTTTTCCTATTTTGAGTTTTCCTATTTTTGGGAATTCTCATGGAATAGGAAAAGAATTAATTGGAATTAATTTTATCTCCTTATTCTATTATGGAAGTCTTCTAGAATATTCCAAGTCCTACTTGGAATAGGATTCTAGAGATTTAATAGAATTGGAAAGGAATAAAAATGAATTAATAATTGATTTATTTCCTAATTGATTATTCCTATTTTAATGGGAATTTTCATAGACATGGAAATTAATTAATTTTGGAAAGTAGAAGAGTCCTAATTTATTTTATTTCCTTATTCTATTATAGAAGTCTTCTAGAATATTCCAAGTTTTACTTGGATAGATTATTCTAAAGATTTAATAGAATTAGATAGGAAAATAAATAAATAAAAATATTAATAATATTTAATTTTATTTTTGATTTGTTCGATTGACTTAATTTTCGAATTGAGTATCTTTTGGATTTATTAAAAATAAATAGATTTAAATATTGGGATTAATATTCTCGTCACATGGAGCATTCAAGAACGAAGACTGAAGACTAGAAGACTCATACGGAGATGGAATAAAGCCATGATAGTCGGAAAATAATTTTCTAGTATTATTTTGACTATGTGATACTATGTGCTTTATTGCTTGTATGCATGCTATATGTGTTTACTTTATGCACTAGATAGCGTATCCCTTTGTTATAAAAAGCTAAGTGGGAGAGGGAATGGAAACATTCCCATGATCTCCATTACTGTTCTCTTGGTGACATTAATGAGCTTTCGAAGTTCATATAGACATGTCATTGGAGGAGAATTCTTGTAACTCCTTTTACAAGAAACATTGATTAAGTTTATCAAACAATGCCTAATTTGTCTTTCTGAAACTGACTTCAAGTCGACTCATTCTCACCCCGGGGAGTGGAATGGAGCCAAAGCCACTTGGTCATGTGGATGACACAAATTAGAGACATTCGTACCATTCTTTTGAAGATGGATCGATTGTCTGCTCGGCTCCCTCATCTAATGAGAGATAGGGTTGTTCGCATGGTGAATCACTGGTTAGAAACTTCGAGTTTCACTTATGATTCTCCACGTCCTGATTTACGAAAATAGAATGGATCTTGTAACTTGGATGTCAATTGTAAAAGTCTTTTGGTGTAGTAAACGTCCACACTATCGTGGCTTGCTACATTGAATGGGATTTTGGATCAATTGATGTAGACAGTTGTAGAAGAAAGTGAAGGATCGTGTGTTAACGTAAACGTCCACACTATCGTGGCTTGCGGAAATATACGAGTCTCAAACGATCTTCTTAGTACTGAGTAATGGTTTACACTTAGGTACGCTTCTTAGTATTCTTCCCATCGAAGTAACGCTAATGACTATGTACGACCAAAGCAAATCTAATTGCTAAATCATTTGGATAGGTAAACGTCCACACTATCGTGGCTTACCATATCTGATGGGATTTTAGATGTAATTAGTAATTTAATGATATTATTTGAGGGAGATAATATCGGATATTAAATTGATTGTTTGTTTAAATGTGCTTATAGGTTTAGAGAATAGCTATGAATCCACTTTCTGTGATACTCAAGGAGCATAAACTCACTGGCCCCAATTATATTGATTGGAGGAGAAATTTGGACATTGTCCTGACTTCTGAAGAGTACAAGTTTGTACTCTATGATGCATGTCCTGCTGAGCCCACGGATGCCTCAACTAATGAGGAAAAGGAAGCATATCGAAAGTGGGAAAAGGCTGATGAAATGACTAGGTGTTATATTTTGGCTTCAATGTCAAATGTACTCCAAACCCAACATCAGTCAATGGACACTGCCGAGGATATGTTGTACAACCTCAAGGAAATGTTTGGAGAGCAAGATCGTGCGGCAAGGTAAGAAGCCATGAGAGTCCTTATGACAACTACTCAGTCTGAAGGAACGCCCGTTGGGGAGCACGTTCTTAAGATGATGAGTTTGTTGAATGAACTTGAGATCCTAGGAGCTCAAATTGATGGGGAGACGCAAGTCGACATCATACTCCAGTCTCTGACCCCTAGTTTTGAGCAGTTTCGCATGAGTTATAATATGGGTAAACTATCTTATACTCTTGTACAACTCCTGACTGAACTAAAGGCGGCAAAGGGGATCTACAAGAAGGGCAAGTCTCAAGCGCTTGTAGCTACCAAGTCCAAAGGCTTGAAGCCTGTTGGAGGTAGGGGCAAGAAAAGGAAGCAAGCCTGGAAACCCAGTGGTGCCAAGAGGAATGGACCACGAGTGGGGGCTGCCAAGCCAAGAGGCAAGTGCTTCCGATGCAATAAGTCTGGACACTGGAAGTCTGAATGTCCTCTCAAAGGTACGAATTTTTCTTTAGTCGTAAAAACATAGTCAGCGGTATTATCTACCAGAATTCTGGTGTGTAGATATGGAACCACTGACGGTATGTGCATTTCTTTAAATGCAGGGGTTCCAGAAAACCCGGCGACTTAGAGAATAAGAGTTCGAGTCTACACGGGCAAAAGGTGTAGAGGAGGCAGCTGTTGCGGTGGAAGACATTTATCTGCTTTAGTAGTTAAATAGGATTTCATTTCAAGTTTATTGCATTATGTACCCTTTATTTTAGAAAGAACTTTTGTTCTGGTTTTCTATTATTTATGAATGGATATTTTATTTCTTTAATCATTTGATGATTTTGATAAGAAATAATGGTGTTATCTATTCTGGTACATTAGATAGCAATAATATGAATGATATATCCTAAGTCTACCACGATGCAACAAACCGTTCTATAACTTGTTTTACTTTATTAGATATATTTCTTGTTAAATCATTATACTTGTGAATTCTTATACTTAGTAGTATTTATTCAAATAAGATTCAAATGGTCGAAATTGATTTGATCAATTATAGTTGAATGAATGGACCTTCCGACCTAAGAATTGAATTTGGAAGGTAATACAACTAAGCAAACCTTTCTGGATAAAGGATAGAATTCGGACAAGTATTAAGAATGATTAGATACTGATATATGCAGATATATGTGTAATTGGAAAGGTACGAGTAGTTCTTTCAAGAATGCTCGATGATGGATTAAGATACTTGATGTGCCATAAAAGCAAAGTGTTTTGACTAGTCAATGGACACATAGCTATTATGGAGAACCTTCAAAGTATATCCATTAGAAGCCTGCGACTTAGTCGCGGAGGCCATCACCTATCTCAATAACACATAGCATAAATCAAAGAGATGGATTGGATCCCAAACGACTTCACCATACACTTACGTGTAGAGATGGTGTGTCAGAAATAAGAAATGAAAATCTAACAGTAAAAGGACAAGTTGTTCGGAACTACCAATGTTCTATGGATATTCCTGGACACAACGGCATATTCAATATGGTTTTAGGATATCCTAGATGAACAAAGGATTGTGTGTTCTATAGTACTATGAACCAGAAAGACGTGTATCGCCCGGTTCTTAGAGGAAGACTATTAGATGAACCACAAAGCCCGAACTGACGTAATACCTTGGAATGAGAAAAAGGACAAAGACTAGGAACCAGCCAAACCGAGTAGTAGTACACCACTAACTGCACCTACTGTTATTACTGTTATACACCAGGACGCCATTGCAGTGGGAGGTTGTTAAACAACCGTAGATGTTCATAAGACTAGAAGAGTTTTGAACTCTGGATCTAGTAAAGATGAAATCGATCCCTAGCTCTGCATGAGGGCGGTACTAGATCTAAATGTGCCTGCTTGGAGAACAATAAGGTTAATTGTTAAGAGGTTAGATCATTTAGAGTACAAGCTTAGTAAATCCATTTATGGATTGTGACAAAGCTATGAATCGTGGAACTTGCGAATTGATGAGATAATCCATCTAATGGATTCATCAAAAGGCATAGACGAAATGTGTATTGGAAACGTGATGGAAACAAGGTGGTGTTTCTCGGAATTTTATGTAGATGACATTTTATCATTGGCAACAATTTAAAGATGTTATCAGACATAAAATGTTGGTTGTCTAAATGAATCAAGATATAAGATTGAGAAGAAGTTAAGAGCATGTTCTTGAGGTCTTTCGATCTAAGAATAAGAACATTGTACTTCTCCTAGATATCTTATACGATTATGGTTTGTTTTAAACATGCATGATTCTGAGAAAGGTTATTGCCTTTCAGAGACAGAATACACATCTATCTAAAGGGTATGTGTTTCGAACACATGAAGGAGATAGATGAAGACAAAGCAGTTTCCTACACTTCAAGAGTGGAAAGCTTTATAGATGCAATGTTGTAAAACGAGAACCTGATATCAACTATGCGGTTTGCGTAGTGGGAGGATATCAAGGTAATCTGGACAAGAGATACTCGAATGCTGTAAAAGTACTTGAATGTACTAGATTAAGCAAGACGAAATCTTCTTTGATTACAAATTCTCAGATCTCAAATCAGAGAAGGACCAGTGTAAGTCGATATCAGGCTATGTGTTCACTTTTAGAAAGAGGTGGAACCATGAAATGAAAGAGTGATAAGCAGGACGCTTCTCAGACTCTCTCATAACCGAATAGCAGCCTCAGAGGCAGCGGAAGTTTTGGTTAGGTTCCGGGATAACCTCTTGACTTGGATATGACTCTTAGTTTACCAAAGGCTATTGGATAGCGGTGCACGGTAAATTGGAAGAAGTCATAAGTCAAAAGTGATGTTAACACATAGAGCAAGTACCACCTAATACGAGTCATCGTCAAGGGAGACGACGCAGTAGTCACCAAGATAACTTCAGAGCGGCAACCTAGAGTGCTCATTCACATGGTACTTCTCGGAACTACAACTTTAAGCACGTGATGAGTATGGGAGTCGGGATTTTGGAGGAAATGACTAGACCTTAGTACAAGTGGGAGATTGTTGGAGTTGTGTACTTAATTTCTAGATTTAAGTAACGGTAACTCCCGGTCATATCATTTAATCTATCTAATTAATAAACAATTGTTTGCGTTTAATTATTGATAATTAAATATATGCAAATCATAGTCCTGGATTTTATACGTTGTAGTTAGTATGGTGTGTCGGGCCCCACACAGAAGATCATACTATCGGTTACTCGTATTTAATCGAACAGTTGCTCACGACCTAGATGGACACGGACCAATCCATCGGTATAGTCGTTGTATGAGAGAGAAAATAATTTGTCCTAATTATTTTATCACACATGTACACTTGGTGTATTGAGCGGATCGCTTGAGATTTCTCGATTAGGATTGCCTTAGATAATCGATTTAAGTCTCAGAGTATTTTATTCTTAATCCCCGATACTATTGCGGGTGTGTATATTTAATGTAAGTAACTTTGATTTACCAAAGGAATTAACCGATTTAATTATTAGGTTAATTACCGGCTAAGTTGGGTTACTATATTTTATATACGACATGCCGTGAATACTTGACGGGAAAGTGTATCCCGTAAGGGTTGATAATATCCCCGAGATGAGTTCATAAGGAATTATTGTGTAAACCTCATGAGTGGATTCGTTCCGCAAAATAATTAAGGTTGAATGGTACTAGTCTCGGATTCAAGAGATGAATAAATTAATTAGCAATAAATTAATTTTATTCATGGATATTTAAATCTTAATACACGGAATAAATAATACTACCGGAGAAATATTATTTGATATAATATGGTTTAATATTCGGAGTGCAATTAATTTATATAGTGGAAAATAAATTAATTAATATTAATAGAGGATTAATAGATTTGGGCTTGGGCTCAATTTAATCTTTAATATTGGAAGCCCAATATTCCACCTCCTTTAGATTCCCTACGTAGCCTATAAAAGCACTACATGGTCTTCACTTTTTAATAAGACAAGATTATCATACTTGATATTCTAGAGAGTTGAAGAGGATCCATAATCTTGGAATATCGTCGCCCACCCGACATTCAAGCTAGTGCAAGGAATACGTGGGAAGATCGTAAGGTCTTCAATTGATTCTGTTTCTCCGCACAACGAATCAAAAGGTATGATCATAAAACTCCTTGTGTGATTTTATGTGATTTAATTGTAATACGTACATGAACACACGATCCGGGAAAACGACGAACCTCGGGAACGGGGATTCGAGATCCCCGGCGAGGATCGAAGGTGGCGGTCGAACCCTAGGGTTCGGACCGCCGGGACGCGCGAAGCCCTCGGCTGGAATCGAGAGGCGATCGAGACCGTGAGCTCGATCGCGGGTGTGCTATGGGGTCACCCGTAGCCGCCTCGTACGTGCTACGGGTTCGCCCGTAGCGGGCGTGCGGGGCTGATCGCCCCGCGAGCAGCGAGCCCGTGAGCTCGCTGCGGGGCTGCTACGAGCAGCCCCAGGGATGCCTCGTGCATCCCCAACGATTGCTACGGGAGCAATCGCGAGCCCTCGTGGGGGCTCGGCTGGGTGCCGCGGGTTCGCCCGTGGCGATGCTCGGTCGGGCCTCGGGTCACGTGGGGTTCGCGGTTAGGTCTCCGGCGATCGAGGATTTCGGTCGGGTTATTTTTTTCCGCAAATTTTAATGGCCCGGGATATCAATTTCCAACAGTTCGATTACTTCGATTAGTATAAATTGAACGCCCTCCCGTGGTCCTGCTCAATACACCAAGTGTACAAGTGTAACATAATAGTCAAGACCAACTATTACCCAGTCACATTACGACGTACCGATGGATTGTCCCTGTCCATCTAAGTCGTGAGCTTCTGTTCGATAGTATACTAGTAACTGAGAGTATGATCTTCCACGTGTCTCCTCACGCCATACTGTCTACAACGTATATATCTAGGACTATTGCATAAAGTACATGAAAGACAAAATGCCGACAGTTTGATTAATAGATAATAAAACACAGATAAGGAGTTCCATATTGTCACTAAACTAGACATTTAGAATATAACTCCATCATGGAGGCAATACTAGATCTAAATGTGTTCTCTTAGAAAGCAATAAGGATTATTGCTAAGAGGCAAGATCATTTAGAGTACAAGCTTAGTTGATCCATTTATGGATTGGAACAAAGCATTGAGTTCGTGGTACTTGCAAAATTGATGAGATAGTCCATTTTATGGATTCATCAAAGCATAGACGAATCGTGTGTATTAGGAAACGTGATGGAACAAGGTGGTGTTTCTCGGGTTTTATGTAGAGAACATTCTTATCATTGGCAACAATGTAAAGATGTTGTCAGACATAAAATGATGATTGTCTAGATAAATCGATATGAAAGATATAGGAAGAAGTTGGACGTGTTCTTGAGATCTAGGATCTCTAGAAAAGAACATTATGCTTCTCCTAGGTATCTTACATATATATTATTATGGTTTGTTTTAACATGCAAGATTCCGAGAAAGGTTCATTACCTTTCAGACACGGAATGCATCTATCTAAGGACATGTGTTTGAGGAACACAAAAGGAGATAGAAGCAATGAAAGCAGTTTCCTACACTTTGAGTGTGGAAAGCTTAATAAATGCATTGTTGAAAACAAGAACCTAATATCGGCTATGCGGTTAGCATAGTGGGAGGATATCAAGGTAATCCTGGAAAGGAATACTTGACTATTGTAATGAACATTTTAAGTACTTTCGAAGTACTGGAAACTATGTTCTGGATTACGGAGCAAACAAGCTTTTCCTTTGGATTACATTCTCTTAGATTTCTAATCGAATGAGGACCGGTGTAAGTCGATATTAGGCTATGTGTTTCACTATTGAAGGAGAAGTAGTTTTAACATGGAAGAGTGATAAGCACGATGCTTTTAGGACTCTGCCATGGGTAACCGAATAGCGGCCTCAGAGGCAGCGAAAGTTTTGGTATAACTCCGGGATAATCTCTGGGACTTAGATGTGATTCTTAATTTGCCAAAGGCTATGTAAATAGCGGTGCGATGGCAAATGGTAAGAAATCACAAGTCCATAAGTGTAAGATAACACATATGTTGGAGTTGTGTACTTAATGTCTAGATTTAAGTAACGGAAACTCACGATCCATTGCCACTAATCTATTTAATTAAATAAACAATTATTTGCGTTTAATTATTTATAATTAAATATATGCAAATTATAGTCATGGATTCTATACGTTGTAGTTAGTATGGTGTGTCGGGCCCACACAGAAGATCATACTATCGGTTACTCGTATTTAATCGAACAGTTGCTCACGACCTAGATGGACACGGACCAATCCATCGGTACAGTCGTTGTGTGAGAGAGAAAATAATATGTCTTGATTATTTTGTCACACTTGTACACTTGGTGTATTGAGCGGATCGCTTGAGATTTATCGATTAGGATTGCCTTAGATAATCGATTTAAGTCTCAGTGTATTTTATTCTTAATCCCCGATACTATTGCGGGTGTGTATATTTAATACAAGTGACTTTGATTTACCAAAGGAATTAACCGATTTAATTATTGGGTTAATTACCGGTTAAGTTGGGTCACTATATTTTATATATGACATGCCGTGAATACTTGACGGGAAAGTGTATCCCGTAAGGGTTGATAATATCCCCGAGATGAGTTCATAAGGAATTATTATGTAAACCCTGCAGGTGGATTTATTCCGCATAATAATTAAGGTTGAATGGTACTATTCTCGGATATAAGAGATGAATAAATTAATTAGCAATAAATTAATTCTATTCATGGATATTTATATCTTAAATACACGGAATAAATAATACTACCGGAGAAATATTATTTGATATAATATGGTTTAATATTGGGAGTGCAATTAATTTATATAGTGGAAAATAAATTAATTAATAATAGTAAGGATTAATAGATTTGGGCTTGGGCTCAATTTAATCACTATTATTGGAAGCCCAATATTCCACCTCCTTAAGATCCCCTACGTAGCCTATAAAAGCACTACATGGTCTTCTCTATTCTCATAACTTGAAGATCACAATTCTAGAGAGAGAAAGTAGAGAGGGAGATCCATGGAGTTCGGTAGATCGTCGTGTTGGAGTTGTGTACTTAATGTCTAGATTTAAGTATCGGTAAACTCCCGGTCATAGCATTTAACCTATTCAATTAATAAACAATTATTTGCATTTAATTATTATTAATTAATTATGCAAAATTATAGTCCTGGATTTTATACGTTGTAGTTAGTATGGTGTTGCATGGGCACACAGAAGATCATACTATCGGTTACTCGTATATAATCAAACGGTTGCTCATGACCTAGATTGACATGGACCAATCCATCGGTATAGTCGTTGTGTGAGAGAGAAAATAATTTATCTTAATTATTTTATCACACTTGTACACTTGGTGTATTGGGCGGATCACTTGAGATTTATTGATTAGGATTGCCTTGGATAATCAATTTAAATCTCAGAGTATTTTATTCTTAATCCCAGATACTATTGCGGGTGTATATTTTTAATATTAGAGACTTTGATTTTCCAAAGGAATTAACCGATTTAATTATTGGGTTAATTACCGGTTAAGTTGGGTCGCTATATTTTATATATGACATGCCGTGAATACTTGACGGGAAAGTGTATCCCGGAAGGGTTGATAATATCCCCGAGATGAGTTCATAAGGAATTAGAGCATGTTCTCAAGGTCTTTTGATCTAAGAATAAGAACATTGTACTTCTCCTAGATATCTTATACGATTATGGTTTGTTTTAAACATGCATAATTCTGAGAAAGGTTATTGCCTTTCAGAAACAGAACACATCTGTCTAAAGGTATGTGTTTCGAACACATAAATGAGATAGATGATACAAAGCAGTTTCCTACACCTTGAGTGGAAAGCTTAATGAATGCAAATGTTGAAAAACAAGAACCTGATATCAACTATGCGGTTTGCGTAGTGGGAGGATATCAAAGTAATCTGGACAAGAGATTTTCGGATGCTGTAATAGTACTTGCGAAGTACCGGATTACTAGGCAAGACGAAATCTTCTTGGATTACATATTCTTAGATTTCAAATCAGAGAAGGACTAGTGTAAGTCGATATCAGGCTATGTGTTCACTTTTAGAAAGAGGTGGAACCATGAAATGAAAGAGTGATAAGCAGGAAGCTTCTCAGACTCTCTCATAACCGAATGGCAGCCTCAGAGGCAGCGAAAGTTTTGGTTAGGTTTCGGGATAACCTCTGGACTTGGACATGACTCTTAGTTTACCAAAGGCTATTGAATAGCGGTGCATGGTAAACTGAAAGAAGTCATAAGTCAAAAGGTGATGATAACATATAGAGCAAGTACCACCTGATTCGAGTCATCGTCTAGGGAGACGAGGCAGTAGTCACCAAGATAACTTCAGAGCGGCAACCTAGATTGCTCATTCACATAGTACTTCTGGGAAGTATAACTTAAGCATGTGATGAGTATGGGAGTCGGGAGTTTGGAGGAAATGACTAGACCTTAGTACAAGTGGGTGATTGTTGGAGTTGTGTACTTAATGTCTAGATTTAAGTATCGGTAAACTCCCGGTCATAGCATTTAACCCAGTTAAATAATAAACAATTATTTGCATTTAATTATTATTAATTAAATTATGCAAAATATAGTCCTGGATTTTATACGTTGTAGTTAGTATGGTGTGTCGGGCCCACACAGAAGATCATACTATCGGTTACTCGTATTTAATCAAACAGTTGCTCACGACCTAGATGGACACGGACCAATCCATCGGTATAGTCGTTGTGTGAAAGAGAAAATAATTTATCTTAATTATTTTATCACACTTGTACACTTGGTGTATTGGGCGGATCGCATGAGATTTATCTGTTGGAGTTGTGTACTTAATGTCTAGATTTAAGTATCGGTAAACTCCCGGTCATAGCATTTAACCTACTAAATTAATAAACAATTATTTGCATTTAATTATTATTAATTAATTATGCAAAATATAGTCCTGGATTTTATACGTTGTAGTTAGTATGGTGTTGCATGGGCACACAGAAGATCATACTATCGGTTACTCGTATTTAATCAAACAGTTGCTCACGACCTAGATGGACATGGACCAATCCATCGGTATAGTCGTTGTGTGAGAGAGAAAATAATTTATCTTAATTATTTTATCACACTTGTACACTTGGTGTATTGGGCGGATCGCTTGAGATTTATTGATTAGGATTGCCTTGGATAATCAATTTAAATCTCAGAGTATTTTATTCTTAATCCCCGATACTATTGCGGGTGTATATATTTAATATTAGAGACTTTGATTTTCCAAAGGAATTAACCGATTTAATTATTGGGTTAATTACCGGTTAAGTTGGGTCGCTATATTTTATATATGACATGCCGTGAATACTTGACGGGAAAGTGTATCCCGGAAGGGTTGATAATATCCCCGAGATGAGTTCATAAGGAATTATTGTGTAAACCTCATGAGTGGATTTGTTCCGCACAATAATTAAGGTTGAATGGTACTAGTCTCGGATACAAGAGATGAATATAATTTATTGAGCAATAAATAAATTTATTCATGGATATTTAAATCTTAAATACACGGAATAAATAATACTACCGGAGAAATATTATTTGATATAATATGGTTTAATATTGGGAGTGCAATTAATTTATATAGTGGAAAATAAATTAATTAATATTGATAAGGATTAATGGACTTGAGCATTGGGCTCAATTTAATCTTCAATATTAGAAGCCCAATATTCCACCTCCTTATGATCCCCTACGTAGCCTATAAAAGCACTACATGGCCTTCATAAATCATAAGACAAGAATATCAATACTTGATAGTTCTAGAGAGTTGAAGGAGATCCATAGGAGTTCGATAGATCGTCGCCCACACGACGTTCGAACGAGGTGCAAGGAATACGTAGGAAGATCGCAAGGTCATCAACGTTTGATTTCGTTTCTCCGTACAACGAATCGAGGTAATATAATCATAAACTCCTCTATGATTATTTGTTCGTAATAATTGTGATATATACATGAACAAGACGATCCGGGAAAGCGTCGAGACCTAGATACGGGGATCGTTGGATCCCCGTGGGGATCGAACGAGGGGCGGTCGAACCCTAGGGTTTCGACCGCCGGTACCGCCGACAAAGGGGAGCCCCGGCTGGATGCCGGGGCACGCGATCGACTTCGGTCGATCGCTGGGGGTTCGCCGTGGGCTGGAGCCACGGCGGATGAACCCCCCGGCAACCCTCGATCGGCGGCGCGTGCGCGGGGAGCTCCGGCTTCGGCTGGAGCGGGCGATCGAGCTGGGCTCGATCGCGAGGGCAGCCGCGGCTGGGCGCCCTCCTCCTCGTGGTGGCGGTGGCGGTGAGTCGCCGGACTCACCGCCGGCGGGTGCTGGTCCGACAGCCCCGCGGGGATGCACCCCGCATCCCCGGCGATCGCCATGCACGGTACTATTCCGCATAATAATTAAGGTTGAATGGTACTATTCTCGGATATAAGAGATGAATAAATTAATTAGCAATAAATTAATTCTATTCATGGATATTTATATCTTAAATACACGGAATAAATAATACTACCGGAGAAATATTATTTGATATAATATGGTTTAATATTGGGAGTGCAATTAATTTATATAGTGGAAAATAAATTAATTAATAATAGTAAGGATTAATAGATTTGGGCTTGGGCTCAATTTAATCACTATTATTGGAAGCCCAATATTCCACCTCGTTAAGATCCCCTACGTAGCCTATAAAAGCACTACATGGTCTTCTCTATTCTCATAACTTGAAGATCACAATTCTAGAGAGAGAAAGTAGAGAGGGAGATCCATGGAGTTCGGTAGATCGTCGTGTTAGAGTTGTGTACTTAATGTCTAGATTTAAGTATCGGTAAACTCCCGGTCATAGCATTTAACCTATTCAATTAATAAACAATTATTTGCATTTAATTATTATTAATTAATTATGCAAAATTATAGTCCTGGATTTTATACGTTGTAGTTAGTATGGTGTTGCATGGGCACACAGAAGATCATACTATCGGTTACTCGTATATAATCAAACGGTTGCTCATGACCTAGATTGACATGGACCAATCCATCGGTATAGTCGTTGTGTGAGAGAGAAAATAATTTATCTTAATTATTTTATCACACTTGTACACTTGGTGTATTGGGCGGATCACTTGAGATTTATTGATTAGGATTGCCTTGGATAATCAATTTAAATCTCAGAGTATTTTATTCTTAATCCCAGATACTATTGCGGGTGTATATTTTTAATATTAGAGACTTTGATTTTCCAAAGGAATTAACCGATTTAATTATTGGGTTAATTACCGGTTAAGTTGGGTCGCTATATTTTATATATGACATGCCGTGAATACTTGACGGGAAAGTGTATCCCGGAAGGGTTGATAATATCCCCGAGATGAGTTCATAAGGAATTAGAGCATGTTCTCAAGGTCTTTTGATCTAAGAATAAGAACATTGTACTTCTCCTAGATATCTTATACGATTATGGTTTGTTTTAAACATGCATAATTCTGAGAAAGGTTATTGCCTTTCAGAAACAGAACACATCTGTCTAAAGGTATGTGTTTCGAACACATAAATGAGATAGATGATACAAAGCAGTTTCCTACACCTTGAGTGGAAAGCTTAATGAATGCAAATGTTGAAAAACAAGAACCTGATATCAACTATGCGGTTTGCGTAGTGGGAGGATATCAAAGTAATCTGGACAAGAGATTTTCGGATGCTGTAATAGTACTTGCGAAGTACCGGATTACTAGGCAAGACGAAATCTTCTTGGATTACATATTCTTAGATTTCAAATCAGAGAAGGACTAGTGTAAGTCGATATCAGGCTATGTGTTCACTTTTAGAAAGAGGTGGAACCATGAAATGAAAGAGTGATAAGCAGGAAGCTTCTCAGACTCTCTCATAACCGAATGGCAGCCTCAGAGGCAGCGAAAGTTTTGGTTAGGTTTCGGGATAACCTCTGGACTTGGACATGACTCTTAGTTTACCAAAGGCTATTGAATAGCGGTGCATGGTAAACTGAAAGAAGTCATAAGTCAAAAGGTGATGATAACACATAGAGCAAGTACCACCTGATTCGAGTCATCGTCTAGGGAGACGAGGCAGTAGTCACCAAGATAACTTCAGAGCGGCAACCTAGATTGCTCATTCACATAGTACTTCTGGGAAGTATAACTTAAGCATGTGATGAGTATGGGAGTCGGGAGTTTGGAGGAAATGACTAGACCTTAGTACAAGTGGGTGATTGTTGGAGTTGTGTACTTAATGTCTAGATTTAAGTATCGGTAAACTCCCGGTCATAGCATTTAACCCAGTTAAATAATAAACAATTATTTGCATTTAATTATTATTAATTAAATTATGCAAAATATAGTCCTGGATTTTATACGTTGTAGTTAGTATGGTGTGTCGGGCCCACACAGAAGATCATACTATCGGTTACTCGTATTTAATCAAACAGTTGCTCACGACCTAGATGGACACGGACCAATCCATCGGTATAGTCGTTGTGTGAAAGAGAAAATAATTTATCTTAATTATTTTATCACACTTGTACACTTGGTGTATTGGGCGGATCGCATGAGATTTATCTGTTGGAGTTGTGTACTTAATGTCTAGATTTAAGTATCGGTAAACTCCCGGTCATAGCATTTAACCTACTAAATTAATAAACAATTATTTGCATTTAATTATTATTAATTAATTATGCAAAATATAGTCCTGGATTTTATACGTTGTAGTTAGTATGGTGTTGCATGGGCACACAGAAGATCATACTATCGGTTACTCGTATTTAATCAAACAGTTGCTCACGACCTAGATGGACATGGACCAATCCATCGGTATAGTCGTTGTGTGAGAGAGAAAATAATTTATCTTAATTATTTTATCACACTTGTACACTTGGTGTATTGGGCGGATCGCTTGAGATTTATTGATTAGGATTGCCTTGGATAATCAATTTAAATCTCAGAGTATTTTATTCTTAATCCCCGATACTATTGCGGGTGTATATATTTAATATTAGAGACTTTGATTTTCCAAAGGAATTAACCGATTTAATTATTGGGTTAATTACCGGTTAAGTTGGGTCGCTATATTTTATATATGACATGCCGTGAATACTTGACGGGAAAGTGTATCCCGGAAGGGTTGATAATATCCCCGAGATGAGTTCATAAGGAATTATTGTGTAAACCTCATGAGTGGATTTGTTCCGCACAATAATTAAGGTTGAATGGTACTAGTCTCGGATACAAGAGATGAATATAATTTATTGAGCAATAAATAAATTTATTCATGGATATTTAAATCTTAAATACACGGAATAAATAATACTACCGGAGAAATATTATTTGATATAATATGGTTTAATATTGGGAGTGCAATTAATTTATATAGTGGAAAATAAATTAATTAATATTGATAAGGATTAATGGACTTGAGCATTGGGCTCAATTTAATCTTCAATATTAGAAGCCCAATATTCCACCTCCTTATGATCCCCTACGTAGCCTATAAAAGCACTACATGGCCTTCATAAATCATAAGACAAGAATATCAATACTTGATAGTTCTAGAGAGTTGAAGGAGATCCATAGGAGTTCGATAGATCGTCGCCCACACGACGTTCGAACGAGGTGCAAGGAATACGTAGGAAGATCGCAAGGTCATCAACGTTTGATTTCGTTTCTCCGTACAACGAATCGAGGTAATATAATCATAAACTCCTCTATGATTATTTGTTCGTAATAATTGTGATATATACATGAACAAGACGATCCGGGAAAGCGTCGAGACCTAGATACGGGGATCGTTGGATCCCCGTGGGGATCGAACGAGGGGCGGTCGAACCCTAGGGTTTCGACCGCCGGTACCGCCGACAAAGGGGAGCCCCGGCTGGATGCCGGGGCACGCGATCGACTTCGGTCGATCGCTGGGGGTTCGCCGTGGGCTGGAGCCACGGCGGATGAACCCCCCGGCAACCCTCGATCGGCGGCGCGTGCGCGGGGAGCTCCGGCTTCGGCTGGAGCGGGCGATCGAGCTGGGCTCGATCGCGAGGGCAGCCGCGGCTGGGCGCCCTCCTCCTCGTGGTGGCGGTGGCGGTGAGTCGCCGGACTCACCGCCGGCGGGTGCTGGTCCGACAGTCCCGCGGGGATGCACCCCGCATCCCCGGCGATCGCCATGCACGGCGATCGCGAACCCTAACGGGGTTCGGCTAGGGTTTCTAGCCGCGGGTTTATCCCGCGGCGATGATACTCTCGTCGAGCCCGGTTCGTTGACGTTCGTGATCGGTTTCCGGCGACGGGGTTTCGGTCGGGTTATCGGTTCCACAATTATTTTGATAGCCCGGGACATCGAATCCCAGCAATTGGTATCAGAGAGTTTTGGTTTCGTGTTCATGTATATGTTCGATTATTGTTCTACCTTGCAGGGATTTCCGGCTATCATGGTTGGATTTAATTATTGTGTTAATTAATTATCATGATTATTCGTTTATTAAACTCTCGGACATGTCGAGATTCGTTTTGTGTGGTTGAATGTTTGTAATAGTAAAAATTCGGGGGTTGACCGAATTTAGGATTTATTATTACGTTCTATGTTTTCCGGAAAATGTATAGGGTCGATTTCATGTATAGAATCGATACCAGAATTGTAAATTTATTTCTTGTAATTTATTTACGTTGGATCGATGCCGAGTTGACCGCCGGAGAACGCGTGTGACGAAGAAGACGAAGAGGACGAAGGACCGGGGATCGATCAAACCCCTTGATCGACCCCAATCGATCGACCCAAGGGGAAGGGGGCGTTGCGCCCCTTCGGCCGTGGGCTGTCGCCGGCGACGGTGGCGGCTAGCCGGCTGGAGTGGCGGCGGCAGGTGCTCCCTCCCGGTGGTCGGCCGATGATGGTGGGGTGGTGCGGGAATCCCCATCCCGTGCTACTCCTACCAAGATACTACTTTCCTAATTAATTCGGTTTTCCTAATTGAGTTTTCCTTTTTTTTGGGAATTCTCATGGATTAGGAAAAGAATTAATTGGAATTTATTTTATTTCCTTATTCTATTATGGGTGGCAATGGATCGTGAGTTTCCGTCACTTAAATCTAGACATTAAGTACACAACTCCAACAATCTCCCACTTGTACTAAGGTCTAGTCATTTCCTCCAAACTCCCGACTCCCATACTCATCACGTGCTAAAGTTGTACTTCCAAGAAGTACTATGTGAATGAGCACTCTAGGTTGCCGCTCTGAAGTTATCTTGGTGACTACAGCGTCGTCTCCCTCGACGATGACTCGTATCAGGTGGTACTTGCACTATGTGTTATCTTACACTTATGGACTTGTGATTTCTTACCATTTGCCATTGCACCGTTATTTACATAGCCTTTGGCAAATTAAGAATCACATCTAAGTCCCAGAGATTATCCCGGAGTTATACCAAAACTTCCGCTGCCTCTGAGGCCGCTATTTGGTTACCCATGGCAGAGTCCGAAAAGCATCGTGCTTATCACTCTTTCATGTTAAAACTCCTTCTCCTTCAATAGTGAAACACATAGCCTGATATCGACTTACACCGGTCCTCATTCGATTAGAAATCTAAGAGAATGTAATCCAAAGGAAATGTTCGTCTGCTTCGTAGTCTAGAACAGTACTTCGAAAGTACTTTTACAGCAGTCGAATATTCCTTTCCAGGATTACCTTGATATCCTCCCACTATGCTAACCGCATAGCCGATATCAGGTTCTCGTTTTCAACAATGCATTTATTAAGCTTTCCACACTCAAAGTGTAGGAATCTGCTTTCATTGCTTCTATCTCCTTTTGTGTTCTAAAACACATATCTTTAGATAGATGCATTCCGTCTCTGAAAGGTAACGAACCTTTCTCGGAATCTTGCATCTTAAAACGAACCATAATCGTACAAGATATCTAGAGAAGTACAATGTTCTTTTCTTGAGATCCAAGATCTTAAGAACATGCTCTAACTTCTTCTTTATCTCATATATCGATTTTTCTAGACAACCATCATTTTATGTCTGACAACATCTTTACATTGTTACCAATGATAAAATGTTATCTACATAAAACCTCCGAGAAACACCACCTTGTTTCCATCACGTTTCCCATACACACGATTCGTCAATGCCTTTTGATGAATCCATCAAATGGACTATCTCATCAATTCGCAAGTTCCACGATCTCTAGCTTCGTTTCAATCCATCAATGGATTAACTAAGCTTGTACTCTAAATGATCTTGCCTCTTAGCAATAATCCTTATTGCTTTC
Source organism: Euphrasia confusa (assembly GCA_954870475.1). Classification (NCBI taxonomy): domain Eukaryota; kingdom Viridiplantae; phylum Streptophyta; class Magnoliopsida; order Lamiales; family Orobanchaceae; genus Euphrasia; species Euphrasia confusa. The sequence continues at coordinate 15,484,211 of OX940957.1, read as the reverse complement.
CAAGAAGGCACATTTAGATCTAGTACCGCCTCTATGTAGATCCAGGGATTGATTTCATGTATACTAGGTCCAGAGTTCGAAACTCTCCTAGTCTTATGAATATCTCCGGTTGTCAAACAACCTCCCACTACAACGGCATTCCGGTGTATAAACAGTAATAACAGTAGGTGCAGTTAGTGGTGTTGGAGTTGTGTACTTAATGTCTAGATTTAAGTATCGGTAAACTCCCTGTCATAGCATTTAATCTATTTAATTAATAAACAATTATTTGCATTTAATTAATTATGCAAAATATAGTTCTGGATTTTATACGTTGTAGTTAGTATGGTGTTGCATGGGCACACAGAAGATCATACTATCGGTTACTCGTATTTAATCGAACAGTTGCTCACGACCTAGATGGACACGAACTAATCCATCGGTATAGTCGTTGTGTGAGAGAGAAAATAATTTATCTTAATTATTTTATCACACTTGTACACTTGGTGTATTGGGCGGATCAGCTTGAGATTCATCGATTAGGATTGCCGGCGATAATCGATTCGAGTCTCAGTGTATTTTATTCTTAATCCCCGATATTATTGCGGGTGTGTATATTTAATATAAGTGACTTTGATTTACCAAAGGAATTAACCGATTTAATTATTGGGTTAATTACCGGTTAAGTTGGGTCACTATATTTTATATATGGCATGCCGTGAATACTTGACGGGAAAGTGTATCCCGTAAGGGTTGATAATATCCCCGAGATGAGTTCATAAGGAATTATTATGTAAACCCTGCAGGTGGATTTAATCCGCATAATAATTAAGGTTGAATGGTACTAGTCTCGGATATAAGAGATGAATAATATTTATTGAGCAATAAATAAATTTATTCATGGATATTTATATCTTAAATACACGGAATATATAATACTACCGGAGAAATATTATTTGATATAATATGGAATAATATTGGGAGTGCAATTTTATTTATATAGTGGAAAATAAATAAAATTTAATATTGATAAGGATTAATGGATTTGGGTTGGACCCAATTTAATCTTCAATATTTAGAAGCCCAATATTTATTCTCCTTATGATCCCCTACGTAGCCTATATAAGCACTACATGGTCTTCACTTTTCATAACACAATTAATTGACCTACGCCAATCATAAAGTCTTGAGAGTGAGGAAGATCCATAGGAGTTCGATAGATCGTCGCCCACACGACGTTCGAACGGAGTGCAAGGAATACGTGGGAAGATCGCAAGGTCATCAAAGGTGCTTGATTTCGTTTCTCCGCACAACGAATCGAAGGTAAAATCATAAACCCTCTTTTATGATTTCGTGTGAATTAATTGTAGCGTATACATGAACACACGATCCGGATGAACGTACGAACTTCGGGGACGGGGATTCGAGATCCCCGGCGAAGATCGAAAGGGGGCGGCCGAAACCTAGGGTTTCGACCGCCGGTAACCGCGCCAAGGAGCAGCCCCGGCTGGACGCCGGGGCACGCGATCGACCAAGGGTCGATCGCTGGGGAAGCCGCCGTGGGATGGAGCCACGGCAGATGGCCTCCCCGACCTCCCTGGACGGTGGCGTGCGCACGGGGAAGCTCCGGCTGAAGCCGGAGCGGGCGATCGACCGAAGTCGATCGCGGAGGGCAGCCGCGGGCTGGTGCCGCGACTGGGGGCCCTCCACCCCGTGAGGTGGTGGCGGTGAGTCGCCGGACTCACCGCCGGCGGGTGCTGATCGGATCAGCCCCGCGGGGATGCCGTGCATCCCCGGCGATCGCCATGAACGGCGATCGCGAACCCTAGCGGGGTTCGGCTAGGGTTTCTAGCCGCGGGTTCATCCCGCGGCGGTGTTACTCTCGTCGAGCCCGGTTCGTTGGTGTTCGCGTTCGTGGATCCGACTCGCGGGAGAAAATCGGCTGGGGGCGGGCTGCGTGTCTTCGGGCGCGTAGTCTCCAAAGGTCGGACTCCTGCGGATGAGTCGGGGATCCAATCTCCGGCGATGAAGGATTTCGGTCGGGCTATTGGTTCCGCATAAATTTTAATAGCCCGGGATATCGATTTCCAGCAAATGGTATCAGAGCGTTTGGTTTCGTGTTCATGTATATGCTCGATTATTGTTCTACCTTGCAGGATCTCCGGCTATCATGGTTGGATTTAATTAATTATTGTTTATTAATTAATTATCATGATTATTAAACTCTCGGACATGTCGAGATTCGTTTTGTGTGGATGAATGTTTGTAATAGTAAAAATTCGGGGGTTGACCGAATTTAGGATTTATTATTACGTTCTTTGTTTTTTCCGGAAAATGTATAGGGTCGATTTCATGTATAGAATCGATACCGGATAATTGTAATTTAAATTTTGTAATTTTGATTACGTTTGTTCGATGTTGAGACGATCGCCGGAAGACGAAGACGTGTGACGAAGACGAAGAGGACGAAAAACCGGGGGGGTCGATCATCCCCATGATCGATCCCCATGAGGATCGATCGACCCATCCCGGGGGCTGCCCGCTAGGGCTTCTAGCCACGCCGGCCACCGGTGGTGGTGGCGCGTGGACTAGGGGCGGCAGTGGTGGTGGTCCCGGGCGGTGGAGGTCGACGGTGGGGATGGCGTGGGATCTCCCAATCTCATGCTATTCCTGCCAAGATCCACTTTCCCAATTAATTCGGATTTTTCCTATTTGAGTACTTTCCTTTTGGAAACTCTCATGGATTAGGAAAAGAATTAATTTAAATTAATTTTATTTTCTATTGATTTATTTCCTTCATGGAAATATTCATAGATTAGAAATTTAATTAATTTAGTACTAAATTTATTTTTCCTATTTGATTATTCCTACTCATGGGAATATTCATGGATTAGGAATAAAAATAAATTTGGAAAGTAGTAAGTCCTAATCTATTTTTCCTTGTTCTATTATAGATAACTTCTAGAGTATTCCAAATTTTATTTGGATAGATTATTCTAGAGTTTTAATAGAACTAGATAGGAAAATAAATAAATAAAAGTATTAATAATATTTAATTTTATTTTTGATATATTCGATTGACTTAATTTTCGAATTAAGTAACTTTTGGATTAATTGAAAATAAATAGATTTAAATATTAGAGATTAATATTCTCGTCACATGGAGCATTCAAGAACGAAGACTGAAGACTAGAAGATGCGTACGGAGATGGAATAAAGCCATGATAGTCGGAAAATAATTTTCTAGCATTATTTTGACTATGTGATACTATGTGCTTTATTGCTTGTATGCATGCTATATGTGTTTATTTTATGCACTAGATAGCGTATCCCTATTATTATAAAAAGCTAAGTGGGAGAGGGGATGGAAACATTCCCATGGTCTCCATTGCTGTTCTCTTGGTGACTCTTATGGACTTTCGAAGTTCGTATAGACGAGTCATTGGAGGAGAATTCTTGTAATTCCTTTTACAAGAAACATTGATCAAATTTATCAAACAATGCCTAATTTGTCTTTCTGAAACTGACTTCAAGTCGACTCATTCTCACCCCGGGGAGTGGAATGGAGCCAGAGCCACTTGGTCATGTAGAGGACACAAATTAGAGACTTCCGTGCCATTCTTTGATAGATGGGTCGCTTGTCTGCTCGGCTCCCTCATTTATGAGAGATAGGGTCGCTCGCATGGCGAATCACTGGTTAGAAACTTCGAGTTTCACTTATGATTCTCCACGTCTTGATTTACGAGATTAAATGGATCAAGTAATTGGGAGTCAATTATAAAAGTCTCTTAGTGTAGTAAACGTCCACACCACGTGGCTTGCTATGCTGACGGACTTTGGATTAATTGATGTAGACAGTTGTAAGTAATTATGAAGAGTTGTGAAGTTATCGTAAACGTCCACACCACGTGGCTTGCGGTGATGTAGCGATTCCAAGTAATTCACTTTGGTGCTGAGTAATGGTTTACACTTAGATACGCCTTGTAGTATTCCTCCCCACGAGGTTCCGCTATAAGCGATGTATGACCAAAGAAAATCTAATTGCTAAATCATTTGGGTGGGTAAACGTCCACACCACGTGGCTTGCCTTACCTGATGGGATTTTAGATGTGATTAGTAATTTAATGATGTTATTCCAGGGAGATAACGTCGGATATTAAATTAATTGTTTGTTTAAATGTGCTTATAGGTTTAGAGAATTGCTATGAATCCACTTTTGTTGATACTTGAGGAAATTAACGCACTGGTTCCATACTGTATTGAATGGAAAGAAGAGTTAGACATTGCTCAGACTGCAAAGGAGTACAAAGATGTACTCAGTGAAACTTGTCCTCCTGGACTCACCATTAACTCAACTGAGGAGGAGATTTTTGACTTTGAAAAGTGGGGTAGTGCTCGTGCATTAGCCGCTAATCATGATGTCATGCTCAAACTCAAGTTGCTGTTTGGACATGATGAGAACGCTAGAAAAGAGGCGATGAGGATACTCATAAAGATCTGTTACTTCGATGAAACACTTGATCATGTTTTTGAGATGATGGATCTTTTAGACGAGTTGAAACAATCGCAAGCTCTTATAGCCAAAGCCAAAGGTTTCGAACCTAAAGGCAAGGGAAAGGAGAAGAAGACAAGGGGGTCCGGTGGTCCTAAGGGACTTGGACCAAAGGGAGGGATAAAGAAGCCTTCTGGCAAACATCCCCAAGGAAAGCAGTCTGAGTACTGGGGGTCTACATCTTGTCCTCTCAAAGGTACGAATTTTCTTTAGTCGTAAAACATAGTCAGCGGTATTATCTACCAGAATTCTGGTGTGTAGATATGGAACCACTGACGGTATGTGCATTCTAAATGCAGGGGATCCAGAAAACCCAGCGACTTAGAGAAGAAAAGTTCGAGTCCACATGGGCAAAGCTGTTGAGGAAGCAGCGGTTGCAGTGGAAGACATTTATCTATCTGTTTGATAGTTATAGGATTTCATTTCAAGTTTATTGCTTTGTACTTTTTATTTTAGAAAGAACTTTCGTTCTGGATTTCTATTATTAATGGATATTTTATTTCTTTAATCACTTGGTGATTTAGACAAGAAATAATGGCGATATCTATTATGGTACATTAGATAGCAATATATGAATCCTTAGTCTACCACGATGCAACAAACCGTTATAACCTATTTTACTTATTGGATGTATTTCTTTATCGATCATTATACTTGTGAATTCTTGAACTTGGTAGTATCTATTCAAAAGGGATTCAGAAGGTCGAAATTGATTTGATCAGTTATAGTTGGAGGAATGGACCTCCCGACCTAAGAATCGATCTTGAAAGGTGATACAACTAAATCAACCTTTCTGGGTAAAGGATGGAATTCGGACAAGTATAGAAAATGATTGATGATTAATGCGGTATGTGTGATTGGAGAAAGTACGAGTCATTCTTTCAAGAATACTCGAAAATGGATTAGACTACTTGTTGTGCCATAAAAACCATTATGGGGAACCCTCAAAGTATATCCATTGAAAGCCTGCGACTTGTTCGCGGAGGCTATCACCTATCTAAATAACACATAGCATAAGTCAAAGGTTGAGATTAAGTCTCAAACGACTGCACCATACACTGATGTGTAGACATGGTGTGTCAGGAATAAGAAATGGGATTCTAATAGTAAAAGGACAAGTTTGTTCGGAACTACCTATGTTCTATGGATATTTCTGGATACAATGACACATTCGATGTAATTGTAGAATATTCTAGAAGAACAAGTAATTGTATGTTCAATAGTACTACGAACCAGAAGGGTGTCTTCGCCCGGTTCTTAGAGGAAGACTATTGGATGAACTACAATGCCCTAATTGACAAAGTACCTTATAAAGAGGAAAGAGTAGACTGAGAACCAGCCTAACCGAGTAGTAGTACACCACTAACTGCACCTAATGTTATTACTGTTATACACCGGAACGCCGTTGCAGTGGGAGGTTGTTAAGCAACCGGAGATGTTCATAAGACTGGAGGAGTTTTAAACTCTGGATCTAGTAGACATGAAATCGATCCCTAGTTCTGCATAAGGGGCAGTACTAATCTAAATGTGCCTACTTGGAAAGCAATGATATTGTTAAGAGGCAAGACCATTTAGAGGTACAAGCTTAGTGAATCCATTTATGGATTATCACAAAGCTGGAAATTGTGGAACTTGCGAATTGATGAGATAGTCCATTATATGGATTCATCAAAAGGCATAGACAATAAAAGGTGTATTAAAGACGTAATGGAAACAAGGTGGTGTTTCTCGGAATTTTGTGTAGATAACACTTCATCGTTGGCAACAATGTAAAAGTGTTGTCAGACATAAAATAGAGGTTGTCTAAGTAAATCGAGATATAAGATTAAGATGAAGTTGGATCAATGTTCTTAGAAATCTTTCGATCTCTAGATAAGAACACTTGTATTTCTCTTAAGATATCTTATACGATTATGGTTTGTTTTAAACATGCACAATTCTGAGAAAGGTTATTGCCTTACTAGAGCGGAATACATCTGTCTAAAGGTATGTGTCTCGAACACATAAAGGAGATGGATATAGACAAAGCAGTTACCTACACTTCGAGTGTGGAGAGCTTTGTAAATGCGGTGTTATAAAACAAGAACCTGATATCAACTATGCGGTTAGCGTAGTGGGAGGATATCAAAGTAATCTGGATAAGAAATATTCGAATGCTGTAAAAGTACTTGGAAGTACAGGATTACTGGCAATACGAAATCTTCTTAGATTACGCTTTCTCAGATAAAAATCAGAGAAAGGACCAGTGTAAGTCGATATCAGGCTATGTGTTCATTTTAGAAGAGGTGGAACCTAAGAAACCGAATAGCAGCCTCAGAGGCAGCGGAAGTTTTGGTTAGGTTCCGGAATGACCTCTGAACTTGGATATGACTCTTGGTTCACCAAAGGCTATGTACATAGCGGTGCATGGTGAACTGGAAGAAGTCATAAGTTCAAAAGATGATGATAACACATAGAGCAAGTACCACCTGATACGAATCATCGTCAGAGAGACGACGCAGTAGTCACCAAGATAACTTCAGAGCGGCAACCTAGATTGCTCATTCACAAAATACTTCTGGGAAGTATAACTTAAGCACGTGATGAGTATGGGAGTCGGGAGTTTGGAGGAAATGACTAGACCTTAGTACAAGTGGGAGATTGTTGGAGTTGTGTACTTAATGTCTAGATTTAAGTATCGGTAAACTCCCTGTCATAGCATTTAATCTATTTAATTAATAAACAATTATTTGCATTTAATTAATTATGCAAAATATAGTTCTGGATTTTATACGTTGTAGTTAGTATGGTGTTGCATGGGCACACAGAAGATCATACTATCGGTTACTCGTATTTAATCGAACAGTTGCTCACGACCTAGATGGACACGAACTAATCCATCGGTATAGTCGTTGTGTGAGAGAGAAAATAATTTATCTTAATTATTTTATCACACTTGTACACTTGGTGTATTGGGCGGATCAGCTTGAGATTCATCGATTAGGATTGCCGGCGATAATCGATTCGAGTCTCAGTGTATTTTATTCTTAATCCCCGATATTATTGCGGGTGTGTATATTTAATATAAGTGACTTTGATTTACCAAAGGAATTAACCGATTTAATTATTGGGTTAATTACCGGTTAAGTTGGGTCACTATATTTTATATATGGCATGCCGTGAATACTTGACGGGAAAGTGTATCCCGTAAGGGTTGATAATATCCCCGAGATGAGTTCATAAGGAATTATTATGTAAACCCTGCAGGTGGATTTAATCCGCATAATAATTAAGGTTGAATGGTACTAGTCTCGGATATAAGAGATGAATAATATTTATTGTGCAATAAATAAATTTATTCATGGATATTTATATCTTAAATACACGGAATATATAATACTACCGGAGAAATATTATTTGATATAATATGGAATAATATTGGGAGTGCAATTTTATTTATATAGTGGAAAATAAATAAAATTTAATATTGATAAGGATTAATGGATTTGGGTTGGACCCAATTTAATCTTCAATATTTAGAAGCCCAATATTTATTCTCCTTATGATCCCCTACGTAGCCTATATAAGCACTACATGGTCTTCACTTTTCATAACACAATTAATTGACCTACGCCAATCATAAAGTCTTGAGAGTGAGGAAGATCCATAGGAGTTCGATAGATCGTCTCCCACACGACGTTCGAACGGAGTGCAAGGAATACGTGGGAAGATCGCAAGGTCATCAAAGGTGCTTGATTTCGTTTCTCCGCACAACGAATCGAAGGTAAAATCATAAACCCTCTTTTATGATTTCGTGTGAATTAATTGTAGCGTATACATGAACACACGATCCGGATGAACGTACGAACTTCGGGGACGGGGATTCGAGATCCCCGGCGAAGATCGAAAGGGGGCGGCCGAAACCTAGGGTTTCGACCGCCGGTAACCGCGCCAAGGAGCAGCCCCGGCTGGACGCCGGGGCACGCGATCGACCAAGGGTCGATCGCTGGGGAAGCCGCCGTGGGCTGGAGCCACGGCAGATGGCCTCCCCGACCTCCCTGGACGGCGGCGTGCGCACGGGGAAGCTCCGGCTGAAGCCGGAGCGGGCGATCGACCGAAGTCGATCGCGGAGGGCAGCCGCGGGCTGGTGCCGCGACTGGGGGCCCTCCACCCCGTGAGGTGGTGGCGGTGAGTCGCCGGACTCACCGCCGGCGGGTGCTGATCGGATCAGCCCCGCGGGGATGCCGTGCATCCCCGGCGATCGCCATGAACGGCGATCGCGAACCCTAGCGGGGTTCGGCTAGGGTTTCTAGCCGCGGGTTCATCCCGCGGCGGTGTTACTCTCGTCGAGCCCGGTTCGTTGGTGTTCGCGTTCGTGGATCCGACTCGCGGGAGAAAATCGGCTGGGGGCGGGCTGCGTGTCTTCGGGCGCGTAGTCTCCAAAGGTCGGACTCCTGCGGATGAGTCGGGGATCCAATCTCCGGCGATGAAGGATTTCGGTCGGGCTATTGGTTCCGCATAAATTTTAATAGCCCGGGATATCGATTTCCAGCAAATGGTATCAGAGCGTTTGGTTTCGTGTTCATGTATATGCTCGATTATTGTTCTACCTTGCAGGATCTCCGGCTATCATGGTTGGATTTAATTAATTATTGTTTATTAATTAATTATCATGATTATTAAACTCTCGGACATGTCGAGATTCGTTTTGTGTGGATGAATGTTTGTAATAGTAAAAATTCGGGGGTTGACCGAATTTAGGATTTATTATTACGTTCTTTGTTTTTTCCGGAAAATGTATAGGGTCGATTTCATGTATAGAATCGATACCGGATAATTGTAATTTAAATTTTGTAATTTTGATTACGTTTGTTCGATGTTGAGACGATCGCCGGAAGACGAAGACGTGTGACGAAGACGAAGAGGACGAAAAACCGGGGGGGTCGATCATCCCCATGATCGATCCCCATGAGGATCGATCGACCCATCCCGGGGGCTGCCCGCTAGGGCTTCTAGCCACGCCGGCCACCGGTGGTGGTGGCGCGTGGACTAGGGGCGGCAGTGGTGGTGGTCCCGGGCGGTGGAGGTCGACGGTGGGGATGGCGTGGGATCTCCCAATCTCATGCTATTCCTGCCAAGATCCACTTTCCCAATTAATTCGGATTTTTCCTATTTGAGTACTTTCCTTTTGGAAACTCTCATGGATTAGGAAAAGAATTAATTTAAATTAATTTTATTTTCTATTGATTTATTTCCTTCATGGAAATATTCATAGATTAGAAATTTAATTAATTTAGTACTAAATTTATTTTTCCTATTTGATTATTCCTACTCATGGGAATATTCATGGATTAGGAATAAAAATAAATTTGGAAAGTAGTAAGTCCTAATCTATTTTTCCTTGTTCTATTATAGATAACTTCTAGAGTATTCCAAATTTTATTTGGATAGATTATTCTAGAGTTTTAATAGAACTAGATAGGAAAATAAATAAATAAAAGTATTAATAATATTTAATTTTATTTTTGATATATTCGATTGACTTAATTTTCGAATTAAGTAACTTTTGGATTAATTGAAAATAAATAGATTTAAATATTAGAGATTAATATTCTCGTCACATGGAGCATTCAAGAACGAAGACTGAAGACTAGAAGATGCGTACGGAGATGGAATAAAGCCATGATAGTCGGAAAATAATTTTCTAGCATTATTTTGACTATGTGATACTATGTGCTTTATTGCTTGTATGCATGCTATATGTGTTTATTTTATGCACTAGATAGCGTATCCCTATTATTATAAAAAGCTAAGTGGGAGAGGGGATGGAAACATTCCCATGGTCTCCATTGCTGTTCTCTTGGTGACTCTTATGGACTTTCGAAGTTCGTATAGACGAGTCATTGGAGGAGAATTCTTGTAATTCCTTTTACAAGAAACATTGATCAAATTTATCAAACAATGCCTAATTTGTCTTTCTGAAACTGACTTCAAGTCGACTCATTCTCACCCCGGGGAGTGGAATGGAGCCAGAGCCACTTGGTCATGTAGAGGACACAAATTAGAGACTTCCGTGCCATTCTTTGATAGATGGGTCGCTTGTCTGCTCGGCTCCCTCATTTATGAGAGATAGGGTCGCTCGCATGGCGAATCACTGGTTAGAAACTTCGAGTTTCACTTATGATTCTCCACGTCTTGATTTACGAGATTAAATGGATCAAGTAATTGGGAGTCAATTATAAAAGTCTCTTAGTGTAGTAAACGTCCACACCACGTGGCTTGCTATGCTGACGGACTTTGGATTAATTGATGTAGACAGTTGTAAGTAATTATGAAGAGTTGTGAAGTTATCGTAAACGTCCACACCACGTGGCTTGCGGTGATGTAGCGATTCCAAGTAATTCACTTTGGTGCTGAGTAATGGTTTACACTTAGATACGCCTTGTAGTATTCCTCCCCACGAGGTTCCGCTATAAGCGATGTATGACCAAAGAAAATCTAATTGCTAAATCATTTGGGTGGGTAAACGTCCACACCACGTGGCTTGCCTTACCTGATGGGATTTTAGATGTGATTAGTAATTTAATGATGTTATTCCAGGGAGATAACGTCGGATATTAAATTAATTGTTTGTTTAAATGTGCTTATAGGTTTAGAGAATTGCTATGAATCCACTTTTGTTGATACTTGAGGAAATTAACGCACTGGTTCCATACTGTATTGAATGGAAAGAAGAGTTAGACATTGCTCAGACTGCAAAGGAGTACAAAGATGTACTCAGTGAAACTTGTCCTCCTGGACTCACCATTAACTCAACTGAGGAGGAGATTTTTGACTTTGAAAAGTGGGGTAGTGCTCGTGCATTAGCCGCTAATCATGATGTCATGCTCAAACTCAAGTTGCTGTTTGGACATGATGAGAACGCTAGAAAAGAGGCGATGAGGATACTCATAAAGATCTGTTACTTCGATGAAACACTTGATCATGTTTTTGAGATGATGGATCTTTTAGACGAGTTGAAACAATCGCAAGCTCTTATAGCCAAAGCCAAAGGTTTCGAACCTAAAGGCAAGGGAAAGGAGAAGAAGACAAGGGGGTCCGGTGGTCCTAAGGGACTTGGACCAAAGGGAGGGATAAAGAAGCCTTCTGGCAAACATCCCCAAGGAAAGCAGTCTGAGTACTGGGGGTCTACATCTTGTCCTCTCAAAGGTACGAATTTTCTTTAGTCGTAAAACATAGTCAGCGGTATTATCTACCAGAATTCTGGTGTGTAGATATGGAACCACTGACGGTATGTGCATTCTAAATGCAGGGGATCCAGAAAACCCAGCGACTTAGAGAAGAAAAGTTCGAGTCCACATGGGCAAAGCTGTTGAGGAAGCAGCGGTTGCAGTGGAAGACATTTATCTATCTGTTTGATAGTTATAGGATTTCATTTCAAGTTTATTGCTTTGTACTTTTTATTTTAGAAAGAACTTTCGTTCTGGATTTCTATTATTAATGGATATTTTATTTCTTTAATCACTTGGTGATTTAGACAAGAAATAATGGCGATATCTATTATGGTACATTAGATAGCAATATATGAATCCTTAGTCTACCACGATGCAACAAACCGTTATAACCTATTTTACTTATTGGATGTATTTCTTTATCGATCATTATACTTGTGAATTCTTGAACTTGGTAGTATCTATTCAAAAGGGATTCAGAAGGTCGAAATTGATTTGATCAGTTATAGTTGGAGGAATGGACCTCCCGACCTAAGAATCGATCTTGAAAGGTGATACAACTAAATCAACCTTTCTGGGTAAAGGATGGAATTCGGACAAGTATAGAAAATGATTGATGATTAATGCGGTATGTGTGATTGGAGAAAGTACGAGTCATTCTTTCAAGAATACTCGAAAATGGATTAGACTACTTGTTGTGCCATAAAAACCATTATGGGGAACCCTCAAAGTATATCCATTGAAAGCCTGCGACTTGTTCGCGGAGGCTATCACCTATCTAAATAACACATAGCATAAGTCAAAGGTTGAGATTAAGTCTCAAACGACTGCACCATACACTGATGTGTAGACATGGTGTGTCAGGAATAAGAAATGGGATTCTAATAGTAAAAGGACAAGTTTGTTCGGAACTACCTATGTTCTATGGATATTTCTGGATACAATGACACATTCGATGTAATTGTAGAATATTCTAGAAGAACAAGTAATTGTATGTTCAATAGTACTACGAACCAGAAGGGTGTCTTCGCCCGGTTCTTAGAGGAAGACTATTGGATGAACTACAATGCCCTAATTGACAAAGTACCTTATAAAGAGGAAAGAGTAGACTGAGAACCAGCCTAACCGAGTAGTAGTACACCACTAACTGCACCTAATGTTATTACTGTTATACACCGGAACGCCGTTGCAGTGGGAGGTTGTTAAGCAACCGGAGATGTTCATAAGACTGGAGGAGTTTTAAACTCTGGATCTAGTAGACATGAAATCGATCCCTAGTTCTGCATAAGGGGCAGTACTAATCTAAATGTGCCTACTTGGAAAGCAATGATATTGTTAAGAGGCAAGACCATTTAGAGGTACAAGCTTAGTGAATCCATTTATGGATTATCACAAAGCTGGAAATTGTGGAACTTGCGAATTGATGAGATAGTCCATTATATGGATTCATCAAAAGGCATAGACAATAAAAGGTGTATTAAAGACGTAATGGAAACAAGGTGGTGTTTCTCGGAATTTTGTGTAGATAACACTTCATCGTTGGCAACAATGTAAAAGTGTTGTCAGACATAAAATAGAGGTTGTCTAAGTAAATCGAGATATAAGATTAAGATGAAGTTGGATCAATGTTCTTAGAAATCTTTCGATCTCTAGATAAGAACACTTGTATTTCTCTTAAGATATCTTATACGATTATGGTTTGTTTTAAACATGCACAATTCTGAGAAAGGTTATTGCCTTACTAGAGCGGAATACATCTGTCTAAAGGTATGTGTCTCGAACACATAAAGGAGATGGATATAGACAAAGCAGTTACCTACACTTCGAGTGTGGAGAGCTTTGTAAATGCGGTGTTATAAAACAAGAACCTGATATCAACTATGCGGTTAGCGTAGTGGGAGGATATCAAAGTAATCTGGATAAGAAATATTCGAATGCTGTAAAAGTACTTGGAAGTACAGGATTACTGGCAATACGAAATCTTCTTAGATTACGCTTTCTCAGATAAAAATCAGAGAAAGGACCAGTGTAAGTCGATATCAGGCTATGTGTTCATTTTAGAAGAGGTGGAACCTAAGAAACCGAATAGCAGCCTCAGAGGCAGCGGAAGTTTTGGTTAGGTTCCGGAATGACCTCTGAACTTGGATATGACTCTTGGTTCACCAAAGGCTATGTACATAGCGGTGCATGGTGAACTGGAAGAAGTCATAAGTTCAAAAGATGATGATAACACATAGAGCAAGTACCACCTGATACGAATCATCGTCAGAGAGACGACGCAGTAGTCACCAAGATAACTTCAGAGCGGCAACCTAGATTGCTCATTCACAAAATACTTCTGGGAAGTATAACTTAAGCACGTGATGAGTATGGGAGTCGGGAGTTTGGAGGAAATGACTAGACCTTAGTACAAGTGGGAGATTGTTGGAGTTGTGTACTTAATGTCTAGATTTAAGTATCGGTAAACTCCCTGTCATAGCATTTAATCTATTTAATTAATAAACAATTATTTGCATTTAATTAATTATGCAAAATATAGTTCTGGATTTTATACGTTGTAGTTAGTATGGTGTTGCATGGGCACACAGAAGATCATACTATCGGTTACTCGTATTTAATCGAACAGTTGCTCACGACCTAGATGGACACGAACTAATCCATCGGTATAGTCGTTGTGTGAGAGAGAAAATAATTTATCTTAATTATTTTATCACACTTGTACACTTGGTGTATTGGGCGGATCAGCTTGAGATTCATCGATTAGGATTGCCGGCGATAATCGATTCGAGTCTCAGTGTATTTTATTCTTAATCCCCGATATTATTGCGGGTGTGTATATTTAATATAAGTGACTTTGATTTACCAAAGGAATTAACCGATTTAATTATTGGGTTAATTACCGGTTAAGTTGGGTCACTATATTTTATATATGGCATGCCGTGAATACTTGACGGGAAAGTGTATCCCGTAAGGGTTGATAATATCCCCGAGATGAGTTCATAAGGAATTATTATGTAAACCCTGCAGGTGGATTTAATCCGCATAATAATTAAGGTTGAATGGTACTAGTCTCGGATATAAGAGATGAATAATATTTATTGAGCAATAAATAAATTTATTCATGGATATTTATATCTTAAATACACGGAATATATAATACTACCGGAGAAATATTATTTGATATAATATGGAATAATATTGGGAGTGCAATTTTATTTATATAGTGGAAAATAAATAAAATTTAATATTGATAAGGATTAATGGATTTGGGTTGGACCCAATTTAATCTTCAATATTTAGAAGCCCAATATTTATTCTCCTTATGATCCCCTACGTAGCCTATATAAGCACTACATGGTCTTCACTTTTCATAACACAATTAATTGACCTACGCCAATCATAAAGTCTTGAGAGTGAGGAAGATCCATAGGAGTTCGATAGATCGTCGCCCACACGACGTTCGAACGGAGTGCAAGGAATACGTGGGAAGATCGCAAGGTCATCAAAGGTGCTTGATTTCGTTTCTCCGCACAACGAATCGAAGGTAAAATCATAAACCCTCTTTTATGATTTCGTGTGAATTAATTGTAGCGTATACATGAACACACGATCCGGATGAACGTACGAACTTCGGGGACGGGGATTCGAGATCCCCGGCGAAGATCGAAAGGGGGCGGCCGAAACCTAGGGTTTCGACCGCCGGTAACCGCGCCAAGGAGCAGCCCCGGCTGGACGCCGGGGCACGCGATCGACCAAGGGTCGATCGCTGGGGAAGCCGCCGTGGGCTGGAGCCACGGCAGATGGCCTCCCCGACCTCCCTGGACGGCGGCGTGCGCACGGGGAAGCTCCGGCTGAAGCCGGAGCGGGCGATCGACCGAAGTCGATCGCGGAGGGCAGCCGCGGGCTGGTGCCGCGACTGGGGGCCCTCCACCCCGTGAGGTGGTGGCGGTGAGTCGCCGGACTCACCGCCGGCGGGTGCTGATCGGATCAGCCCCGCGGGGATGCCGTGCATCCCCGGCGATCGCCATGCACGGCGATCGCGAACCCTAGAGGGGTTCGGCTAGGGTTTCTAGCCGCGGGTTCATCCCGCGGCGGTGTTACTCTCGTCGAGCCCGGTTCGTTGGTGTTCGCGTTCGTGGATCCGACTCGCGGGAGAAAATCGGCTGGGGGCGGGCTGCGTGTCTTCGGGCGCGTAGTCTCCAAAGGTCGGACTCCTGCGGATGAGTCGGGGATCCAATCTCCGGCGATGAAGGATTTCGGTCGGGCTATTGGTTCCGCATAAATTTTAATAGCCCGGGATATCGATTTCCAGCAAGTGGTGTACCGCTACTCGGTTTGGCTGGCTTCCAGTCATTATCGTTTTCTCTCTTTTCAGAAGTATCACGTCATTTTGGGCTTGTGGTTCATCTAATAGTCTTCCTCTAAGAACCGGGCGTTAGAACTTATAACGTCCTTCTGGTTCATAGTACTATCGAACACACACCTTTTGTTCTTCTAGGATATTCTACAACCACATTTGAATGTGCCGTTGTTACCAAGACATATCCATAGAACATAGGTAGTTCCGTATAACTCAAGCTTTTACTATTTCTATAAGAGTTCCATTTCTTATTTCCGACACACCAATCCTACAGAGGACTGTATGGTGTAGTCACTTGGGATCCAATCCCAAGCTCTGATCATAAATCAGAGTCAATCAATTCTAATACTTGTCCGGATCTTATATCTTATATCCATAAAGGATTGCTTAGTCGTATTATCTTCCAAATTAGATTCTTAGGTCGGAAGGTCCACTCCTTCAACTTAATTGATCTTACAATCAATTTTCGACCTTTGAACTTCTTATTTGAATAAATATGACTTAGCATAAGATTCCACAAGTATAAATGATTTAATAAAGAAATCTCTTATTAGTAAAACGAGTTGTATAAAACGGTTAGTCGCATCGTGGTGGACTCAGGATTCATCATTTATATATTGCTAGCTAATGTACCAAAATAGATAATATCATTATTTCTTCTTATAACCATCAAATGATTAAAAGAAATAAAATATCCATTCATTAGAAATCCAGAACAAACTTCTTTCTAATATGAAAGGTACATAAAAGCAATAACTCAAAATGAAATCCTATAAAATGTCCTCCACTGCAACAGCTGCCTCCTTACAGCATTGCCCATGTAGACTACGATCTTTTCTTTTCTAAGTCGTCGGGTTTCCTGGAATCCTTGCATTTAGAATGCACATACCGTCAGTGGTTCCATATCTACACACCAGGTTCCGGTAGATAATACCACTGACTATGTTTTACGACTAAAGAAAATTTCGTACTTCTTTTGAGAGGATAATCAGACTTCCAGTACCCAGACTGTTTGCATCGAGAACTCTTGCCTCATGGCTTTCTCGTCCCATCTCGTGGTTCAAGTAATCTTAGAACCACTGGGTTTCTTTGCTTGCTTTTCCTTTCCCCCGATTTTGCCTTTAGGTTCGAAACCTTCGGCATTGGCTACAAGAGCTTGCGATTTCCGTCTCAACTCGTCCAAAAGGTCAATCATCTCAAAAACGTGTTTAAGCGTTTCCTCGAATGACTGGCCTTTATAAGTATCCTCATCGCTTCTTGTCTAGCCGCCTATGTCAATAGGCTCGGGAGGACAAAGATCACTGAGTACAACCTTGCACTCTTCAACAGTTTGGGTAATGTCTAGATCTCTATTCCAATCATTACATTTAGGGACCAGTGAGTTAAAATCCTTACGTATCACATAAAGTGGGTTCAAAGCCATTTCCTAATCTATGAGCACATATAACAACAAACAATCGATTTAATCTCCGATATTATCTCCCTTAAATAATATCATTAAACCACTAATCACATCTAAAATCCCATCAGATATGGCAAGCCACGTGGTGTGGACGTTTACCAATCCAAATGATTTAGCAATTAGATTTGCTTCGGTCATACATCACTTATAGCGGAACCTCGTGGGGAGGAATACTATAATGCGTATCTAAGTGTAAACCATTACTCAGTACCAAAGTAAATCGTTTGGAATTGCTACATCACCGCAAGCCACGTGGTGTGGACGTTTACGACAACTTCACAACTCTTCACAATTTCTTACAACTGTCTACATCAATTAATCCAAAATCCGTCAGCATAGCAAGCCACGTGGTGTGGACGTTTACTACACCAAGAGACTTTTATAATTGACTCCCAATTACTTGATCCATTCAATCTTGTAAATCAAGACGCGGAGAATCATAAGTGAAACTCGAAGTTTCTAACCAGTGATTCACCATGCGAACGACCCTATCTCTCAAAGAATGAGGGAGCCGAGCAGACAATCGATCTAGTCATCAAATGACACGAAAGTCTCTAATTTGTGTCATCTACATGACCAAGTGGCTTTGGCTCCATTCCACTCCCCGGGGTGAGAATGAGTCGACTTGAAATCAGTTTCAGAAAGACAAATTAGGCATTGTTTGATAAACTTAATTAATGTTTCTCGTAAAAGGAATTACAAGAATTCTCCTCCAATGACTTGTCTATACGAACTTCGAAAGTCCATAAAAGTCACCAAGAGAACAACAATGGAGACCATGGCAATGTTTCCATTCCCTCTCCCACTTAGCTTTTTATAACAAAGGGATACACTATCTAATGCATAATTAAATACACATAAGCATAATAACAAACATACATTTCATGCAAGTACGTTCATAAATAATCAAATAATTACTCAAGCAAAAATTATTTCTCGACTATTCGTACCTTGATGAATTCCAGCATGCTTGCCTTGAGTCTTCATTCTACGTCTTGAATACTTTGCCGAGCGACGGAAAAATTCTTTGATTCTCATATTTAATTTTACTCCAATTAAATAAAATCAATATCATTGATTTCCATATTTAATTCTATTTTAAATAAAATCCAAGATTTTCCAATTCAAAATAAATTTTGAATTAATCTATTGATTTTAAATAAAATACTTAAATTAAATAAAATCAATATTATTAAAATCCATTGATTTCCATATTTAATTCTATTCTAAATAAAATCCAAGATTTTCCAATTCAAAATAAATTTTGAATTAATCTAATGATTTTAAATAAAATACTTAAATTAAATAAAATCAATATTATTAAAATCCATTGATCTCCATATTTAATTCTATTCTAAATAAAATCCAAGATTTTCCAATTCAAAATAAATTTTGAATTAATCTAATGATTTTAAATAAAATACTTAAATTAAATAAAATCAATATTTTAATAATTTCTCAATCCTATTTAGATTAGATCTCAAGAATCCTAATCAAAATCGAATTTTGATTCTTCTTAAGACTTCCAATCCAAGTAGGTATAGGATATCTAGAGAAACTAGGATTTTCTTTCCTAATTTAACTCTCCATCTAATTCCATTATTTAATTCCATAATTAAGAAATCTAATCCAAATAGAATTTGAATTAATTCCAAAATTAAATTAAATAAAATTAGAAAGATTAAATTATTTCCGGAAATATCGGATTTACCGGGACGAACCGAAACGAATTCCGGTCATCCCAATCGAACCAACACGAGCATGTTAATTAATTACATGCATATCCAGCATGCATCAAAAGACCATGCAATGCATCCAGTTAATTAATTCACGCACACGCACATGCACCGCACGCACATGCATCTAGAAATCGCATGGTGTCGGCCAAAGACAAAACCGATGTCGGCCGACACCCTTTAAAAATTTCAGCAGCGCGTCTTCTTCGGCGAGGGGTGCAGCGGCCTAGTCGATCTCCGGCACGTCGTCTCCTCCGACTATCTATGCCATCGACTTGCTGCGACCCACCGCACGAACAGCCCGCGATCGAGATCGCCGAGCTCGACTCCGAAACCGCCAACGCGACCGCCGAGCTTAGCCTCCGGCTGCCGGCGAACCACCACCACTGGTGGCTTACGCCGGCACGCCCAGCCGTGCCCCGCTCACGTTCAGCATCCATCGAGCTCCGAGACTTGGCGCACCAGCAGCCCACGATCCGAAGCCGAAGCCGCGAACCGAAGCCGATGCCGCCAATCGTGACCTTCGAACGCCGCCGCCGGCTGCCGGTGAACCACCACCACTGGTGGCACACGCCGGCATGCCCAGCCACGTTTAGGTCGCTCCCAGCAGCCCGCACAGCCCGTGCTTCCAGCCACCTCCCCGGCAGCCCGCTCCGAGCGCACGTTCGATCTCTCCGGTTCGATTATTCCGAAAAAAAACCTCGATTTTTTAATAATTAATTTTTCCGACCAACATGATTCATACGAGAGAGAAAACAAGTACGTAGAACAATATAGCACAATAATTTAACAAATTAAATTAATCTATGGCCATAAACAACGACAATCGATTATCGAAACAATTAACGAAGAAACGTAACCGTACGCTCTGATACCAATTGTTGGAATTCGATATCCCGGGTTATTTAAATTTGCGGAAACCAATAACCCGATCAAACCCTTCGCCGGAGATCACATGAACGCCGACTCATCCACCGGAGTTCAGCCTTTGGAGACCACGCACCCGAAGGCACGCGGCCCGCCCCCAGCCGAACCCCCGCGAGACGGGGTTCACGCGATCCCGATCGCGCCTTGGCGATCGATGGGTGGGGCTGCTCCCAGCAGCCCCCGCGGCGAGTCCGGCGACTCGCCGCCTCTTGGAGGATCCCCACCGTCGAGGTGGGGAGGGGGACGGCACCAGCCCGTGCCCCCGGCGATCGATCCTCGGATCGATCGCAAGCCCTCGGCCCAGCCGAGGGTTCGATCCTCTCGCCCCCGCCGAAACCCTAGCGGGCGATTGGCGTGGTCCGGTGGCTTCGCCACCACCACGCGATCGTCCGTCTAATCCGGGGTTCGATCTTTGGATCTTGTTTTTCCGATAATTGATTTCAATAAGAATTAAATAGCGGAAATATTTAATTCACCTTTCGATTCGTTGTGCGGAGAAACGAGATCTTATGATGACCTTGAGATCTTCCCACGTATTCCTTGCACTAGCCCGGACGTCGTGTGGGCGACGATCTACCGAACTCCATGGATCTCCCTCTCTACTTTCTCTCTCTAGAATTGTGATCTTCAAGTTATATGAGAATAGAGAAGACCATGTAGTGCTTTTATAGGCTACGTAGGGGATCTTAAGGAGGTGGAATATTGGGCTTCCAATATTGAAGATAAAATTGAGCTCAATGCTCAAGTCCATTAATCCTTATCAATATTAATTAATTCTATTTTCCACTATATAAAATTAATTGCACTCCCAATATTATACCATATTATATCAAATAATATTTCTCCGGTAGTATTATTTATTCCGTGTATTTAAGATATAAATATCCATGAATAAAATTAATTTATTGCTAATTAATTTATTCATCTCTTTTATCCGAGACTAGTACCATTCAACCTTAATTATTATGCGGAACGAATCCACCTGCAGGGTTTACATAATAATTCCTTATGAACTCATCTCGGGGATATTATCAACCCTTCCGGGATACACTGTCCGGTCAATTATTCACGGCATGCCATATATGAAATATAGTGACCCAACTTAACCGGTAATTAACCCAATAATTAAATCGGTTAATTCCTTTGGTAAATCAAAGTCACTTATATTAAATATACACACCCGCAATAATATCGGGGATTAAGAATAAAATACACTGAGACTCGAATCGATTATCGCCGGCAATCCTAATCGATGAATCTCAACGATCCGCTCAATACACCAAGTGTACAAGTGTGATAAAATAATCAAGATAGATTATTTTCTCTCTCACACAACGACTATACCGATGGATTGGTCCGTGTCCATCTAGGTCGTGAGCAACTGTTCGATTAAATACGAGTAACCGATAGTATGATCTTCTGTGCGCCCATGCAACACCATACTAACTACAACGTATAAAATCCAGGACTATAATTTGCATATATTTAATTATAAATAATTAAACGCAAATAATTGTTTATTTAATTAAATAGATTAGTGGCAATGGATCGTGAGTTTCCGTCACTTAAATCTAGACATTAAGTACACAACTCCAACAGTCCGGTCTTAGAGGTATTTCCCCCTCACGTCTCTTATCCATCCAAGCCCGTCTATATAAGAAGAGCGACTGATGAAGAAACCCTACAACACATGAGCGAGAAAGAAGGATCGGAACCCTACCTGACCAGCAGCGAAGAAGGCAGCCGCGTGAGCACATCGACTCGCCGGCGTTTATTTCTTGTTAAGCCCTCGGGCCAAAAAACAATCTTTATGTTTTATGCTTTTGATTCCCGTACTTAGTTTATTTCCGTTGTTGAACAATTTCCCGTTTTCAATGCATATTTCAGTTCGTCTAATTGCCTTTGTTTTAATTTCTGTTTTAATTATGTCAAGTAGCTAATCTGTTTGTATCTGGGCAAAGACAGAACCTGACCAACCCTAAGACGTGATCGTGCCAGGAGGCTTATTGATGACAGCAACTAGCTGAGTTTTGTTCCCGATTCAACAGGGTAGTAACTTAAGCATGTTAGGGACTTGGGCAATCCTACAGTGACCAGTGGGAACCCCGACTTGCCTAACACAGGAGTACGTGGATCAACGCGACCGGGAGACTGGGCGTCCGCGAAGTACAACATGTTGCTGGAGATGTGGTCGTATGACTTGGGTCTGTCCAGGCATGCTATTGGCCATTCCGGGTTTGCTTGGAGGATGAAGGCGACTTGATCAACTTAGACTTATGCGGTCACATAGTGTCGAATTGGTCAACGTCAGGAGACTTGTTGAGAGAGATCTAGCAGGAATTAAACATAAGAGCGAATAAGGGTTCGGGGTATTAATATGCGTGACATTATAGGGATGTTAATACTTGGGATCTATAACTGGAAGACAAAACTGTTAGCAAAATGATATACGTACCGATGATCGGCAGCACATAGGTCAAGGGGGAAGTCAGGGGAGTCAATGCCTGGATACTTTAGTCTTTATTTGTTTCTTCTCATTTGGTTAGTCGAGTTTGTTAATTGCTCAGTCTATTAATTAGGGTGCATGCTAGTTTTATTTCTGTTTAAGTTATTTGTTATTTTCAGTCAAGTAAACACGGTGACCACGGTTCGGCAGTGCCCAACTGCTCTCCAAAACAAAACCTTTTCAAACGTGACAACCCAATTGAGCATTCAAAGCCGGGAAAACTATAAGCTAAATCGCCTCCTCGTGGGATCGACCCTATACTTGCTACTAGTACTTGTGCTAGTGAATAGTTTAGGAACTATAAATATTATTTTGCGCTACTCCACGACGGTAGCGTCAGAAGCCAAAATATAACACCTAGCCATTTCATTAGCCTTTTTCCACTTCCGATATGCCAGTTTTTCCTCATCAGTTGAGGCAGCCGTGGGCTCGGCAGGGCACACTTCATGGAGTACAAACTTGTACTCCTCAGAAGTCAGGACAATGTCTAAATTTCTCTTCCAATCAATGTAATTGGGACCAGTGAGCTTATGCTCCTTGAGTATCACAGAAAGTGGGTTCATAGCTATTCTCTAAACCTATAAGCACATTTAAACAAACAATTAATTTAATGTTCGATATTATCTCCCTCAAATAATATCATTAAATTACTAATTACATCTAAAATCCCATCAGGTAAGGCAAGCCACGTGGTGTGGACGTTTACCCACCTAAATGATTTAGCAATTAGATTTTCTTTGGTCATACATCGATTATAGCGTAACTTCGTGGGGAAGAATACTATAACGCGTATCTAAGTGTAAACCATTACTCAGCACCAAAGTACACCGTTTGGAATTGCTACATCACCGCAAGCCACGTGGTGTGGAAGTTTACGATAATTTCACAACTCTTCACAATTACTTACAACTGTCTACATCAATTAATCCAAAATCCGTCAGTATAGCAAGCCACGTGGTGTGGATGTTTACTACACTAAGAGACTTTTATAATTGACTCCTAGTTACAAGATCCATTCGATTCTCGTAGATCAAGACGCGGAGAATCATAAGTGAAACTCGATGTTTCTAACCAGTGATTCACCATGCGAACGACCCTATCTCTCATAAATGAGGGAGCCGAGCAGACAATCGATCCATCTATCAAAGAATGGTACGAAGATCTCTAATTTGTGTCATCCACATGACCAAGTGGCTTTGGCTCCATTCCACTCCCCGGGGTGAGAATGAGTCGACTTGAAGTCAGTTTCAGAAAGACAAATTAGGCATTGTTTGATAAACTTGATCAATGTTTCTTGTAAAAGGAATTACAAGAATTCTCCTCCAATGACATATCTATATGAACTTCGAAAGCTCATAAATGTCACCAAGAGAACAGTAATGGAGACCACGGGAATGTTTCCATCCCCTCTCCCACTTAGCTTTTTATAACAAAGGGATACGCTATCTAATGCATAATTAAACACATAAGCATGCATGTAAGTAATAAAGCACATATCACATAGTCAAATAATGCTAGAAAATTATTTTCCCGACTATCATGGCTTTATTCCATCTTCATATGCATCTTCTAGTCTTCAGTCTTCGTTCTTGAATGCTCCATGTGACGAGAATATTAATCCCAATATTTAAATCTATTTATTTTTAATAAATCCAAAAGATACTTAATTCGAAAATTAAGTCAATCGAATAAATCAAAAATAAAATTAAATATTATTAATATTTTTATTTATTTATTTTCCTATCTAATTCTATTAAATCTCTAGAATAATCTATCCAAGTAAAACTTGGAATATTCTAGAAGACTTCTATAATAGAATAAGGAAATAAAATAAATTAGGACTCTTCTACTTTCCAAGATTAATTAATTTCCATTACTATGAAAATTCCCATAAAATAGGAATAATCAATTAGGAAATAAATCAATCCTAAATTAACTTTTATTCCTTTCCAATTCTATTAAATCTCTAGGATCCTATTCCAAGTAGAACTCGGAATACTCTAGAAGACTTCCATAATAGAATAAGGAAATAAAATAAATTCCAATTAATTCTTTTCCTAATCCATGAGAATTCCCAAAAATAGGAAAACTCAAATAGGAAAACCGAATTAATTAGGAAAGTAGTATCTTGGTAGGAGAACACGAGATCACGAGGACCCCGCCCCCCCCCCCCCCCCCCCCACCTTGATCGCCGGCCGGGAAGGAGCGCCGCCGCCACCTCAGCCCACGCGCCACCACCACCGGTGGCCGGCGTGTTGGAGTTGTGTACTTAATGTCTAGATTTATGTAACGGAAACTCACGATCCATTGACATTAATCTATTTAATTAAATAAACAATTATTTGCGTTTAATTATTTATAATTAAATATATGCAAATTATAGTCCTGGATTATATACGTTGTAGTTAGTATGGTGTGCGACGTCACACAGAAGATCATACTATCGGTTACTCGTATTTAATCGAACAGTTGCTCACGACCTAGATGGAAACGGACGAATCCATCGGTATAGTCGTTGTGTGAGAGAGAAAATAATTTGTCTTAATTATTTTATCACACTTGTACACTTGGTGTATTGAGCGGATCTGCTGGAGATTTATCGATTAGGATTGCCGGCGATAATCGATTTAAGTCTCAGTGTATTTTATTCTTAATCCCCGATACTATTGCGGGTGTGTATATTTAATATAAGTGACTTTGATTTTCCAAAGGAATTAACCGATTTAATTATTGGGTTAATTACCGGTTAAGTTGGGTCACTATATTTTATATATGGCATGCCGTGAATACTTGACGGGAAAGTGTATCCCGTAAGGGTTGATAATATCCCCGAGATGAGTTCATAAGGAATTATTATGTAAACCCTGCAGGTGGATTTGTTCCGCATAATAATTAAGGTTGAATGGTACTAGTCTCGGAAATAAGAGATGAATAAATTAATTAGCAATAAATTAATTTTATTCATGGATATTTATATCTTAAATACACGGAATAAATAATACTACCGGAGAAATATTATTTTTTATAATATGGTTTAATATTGGGAGTGCAATTAATTTTATATAGTGGAAAATAGAATTAATTAATATTAATGGATTAATAGATTTGGGCTTGGGCTCAATTTAATCATTAATATTGGAAGCCCAATATTCCACCTCCTTAAGATCCCTTACGTAGCCTATAAAAGCACTACATGGTCTTCTCTATTCTCATATAAGTTCATAAGTTGAAGATCACAATTCTAGAGAGAGAAAGTAGAGAGGGAGATCCATGGAGTTCGGTAGATCGTCGCCCACACGACGTCCGAGCTAGTGCAAGGAATACGTCGGAAGATCTCAAGGTCGTCAAATTGAGTTCTTCGTTTTTCCGAACAACGAGAACGAGGTAAATCGTAAAACCCTCTTTATGATTTTATCGTTTAATTATCGTGAAAGTACCATGAACCAAGATCCGAGGGACGAACCCCGTGGACGAGGATCGACCTCGCGGTGGTGATCGAAGATCACCGGACCGCGGAGGCCGAGAGATCCCCGGCGGGGATCGCACGCGAAGAGAACCCTCGGCTGGTCGCCGAGGGTGGCGGTCGAGCCCTAGGGCTTCGACCGCCGGTGCATGTCGAAGGATTTCGGTCGATCGCTGGGGGCAGCCGCGGCAGGCGCCCCCTCCTCCGATCGACGGCGGCGGTGAGTCGCCGGACTCACCGCCGGGGGGCTGCTACGAGCAGCCCCGGGGGATGCTCGATGCATCCCCAGCGATTGCCGTGTGCAATCGCGAGCCCCTCGCGGGGCTCGGCTAGGGCACGCGTGGGGTTATCCCCGCGTGGTGTTCTTGGTCGAGCCCGGTTCGCGCACGGTGGTTCGCGGTGGTTTCCGGCGAAAGGTTTTTTCGATTGGGTTGTCGGTTCCGCAATTTAGACAATCCGGATATTCGAAGGATTTCGGTCGGAATTAATTAGATAATTTATTTATTTAAATTTATTAATTTCGGGATATCGATTTCCAACAAATGGTATCAGAGAGTTGGTTTTAGTTCATGGTATTTTTCGATAAATTGTTCTACCTTGCAGGGTTTCCGATTATTATGGCTAGATTTAATTTTATTAATTAATGTCATAATAATGTTCTTGATTATTAAACTCTCGGTGATGTCAATATTTGTTCTTGTGTGGTGAATGCTTGTTCTTATTTTTCCGGAAAATTGTTTGAGGTCGTTTTCATGTAGAGAATCGATACCGGATAACGTAGTAATAAATTTGTAATTTATTTACGTTGGATCGATTCCGAAACGACGACCGGAAAATTATGACGGAGGAGACGAACGAGAGGGAGGACTCGGATCGATCATCCCCATGATCGGTACATGGAGGATCGACCCGAGAGAGAGGGGGCAGCCGCGGGAGGCTCTCGGCCACGCCTAGCCACCGGTGGTGGTGGCGCGCCGGCTGGGGGCGGCGGCGGTGCTCCTCCTCGGTGGTGGTCGATCGGTTGGGGGTGGTGCGGAGATCCCCACTCCGTGCTACTCCTAACCGAGATTTACTTTCCTAAATTATTCGGTTTTCCTATTTTGAATATTCCTATTTTTGGGAATTCTCATGGAATAGGAAAAAAAAAATTTAGAATAAATTTATTTTTCCTTATTGATTATTCCTATTCTTGGGAATTTTCATAGATTAGGAAAAGGAATAAATTTATAATTAATTTATTTTTTCTATTTAATTATTCCTTTATGGAATTTTTAATGGATTAGGAAAATAATTAATTTGGAAAGTTTAGGAGTCCTAAATTAATTTTTCCTTATTTAATTATTCCTTTATGGAATTTTTAATGGATTAGGAAAGGAATTAATTTGGAAGGACTAGGAGTCCTAAATTATTTTATTTCCTTATTTCATTATGGAAATCATCTAGAATATTCCAAGTGGGTGTTGGATAGATTATTCTAGAGATTTAATGAAGTAGAAAGGGAAAATAAAATAAATTATTTTATTTCCTTATTTCATTATAGAAGTCTTCTAGAATATTCCAAGTGGGTCTTGGATAGATTATTCTAGAGATTTAATGAAGTAGAAAGGGAAAATAAAATAAATAAAAATATTAATAATATTTAATTTTATTTTTATTTATTCGATTGACTTAATTTTCGAATTAAGTAACTTTTGGATTTATTAAAAATAAATAGATTTAAATATTGGAATTAATATTCCCGTCACATGGAGCATTCAAAGAACGAAGACTAAAGACTAGAAGACGCATACGGGGATGCGATAAAGCCATAATAGTCGGAAAATAATATTTTAGTATTATTTTGATTATGTGATAATATTCTATGTGCTTTATTTCATGTATGCATGCTTATGTGTATTTAATTATGCATTAGATAGCGTATCCCTTTGTTATAAAAAGCTAAGTGGGAGAGGGTATGGAAACATATCCATGGTCTCCATTGCTGTTCTCTTGGTGACTTTTATGGACTTTTGAAGTTCGTATAGACAAGTCATTGGAGGAGAATTCTTGTAATTCCTTTTACGAGAAACATTGATTAAGTTTATCAAACAATGCCTAATTTGTCTTTCCAAAACTGATTTCAAGTCGACTCATTCTCACCCCGGGGAGTGGAATGGAGTCAAAGCCACTTGGTCATGTCGAGGACACAAATTAGAGACTTTCGTGTCATTTGATGACTAGATCGATTGTCTGCTCGGCTCCCTCATTTATGAGAGATAGGGTCGTTCGCATGGTGAATCACTGGTTAGAAACTTCGAGTTTCACTTATGATTCTCCGCGTCCTGATTTACAAGATTAAATGATTCAAGTAGTTGGATGTCAATTGTAAAAGTCTTTTGGTGTAGTAAACGTCCACACTATCGTGGCTTGCTACATTGAATGGGATTTTGGAACGATTGATGTAGACAATTATAGAAGGGAGTAAAGGAGCGTATGTTAACGTAAACGTCCACACTATCGTGGCTTGCGGTGAATATGCGTGTCCCAAACAATCTTCTTAGATACTGAGTAATGGTTTACACTTAGGTACGCTTCTTAGTATTCTTCCCATCGAAGTAACGCTAATGATGATGTACGACCGAAGCAAATCTAATTGCTAAATCATTTAGATAGGTAAACGTCCACACTATCGTGGCTTGCCATATCTGATGGGATTTTAGATGCGATTAGTGGTTTAATGATATTATTTGAGGGAGATAATATCGGAGATTAAATCGATTGTTTGTTGTTATACGTGCTCATAGATTAGGAAATGGCTTTGAACCCACTTTCTGTGATACGTAAGGATTTTTAAACTCATTGGTCCCTAAATGTAATGATTGGAATAGAGATCTAGACATTACCCAAACTGTTAAAGAGTGCAAGGTTGTACTCAGTGAGCTTTATCCTTCCGAGCCTATTGACATAGGCGGCTAGACAAGAAGCGATGTGGATACTCATAAAGGCCAGTCACTTCGAGGAAACGCTTAAAAACGTTTTTGAGATGATTGACCTTTTAGACGAGTTGAGACGGAAATCGCAAGCTCTTGTAGCCAATGCCAAAGGTTTCGAACCTAAAGGCATGAATCAGGGGAAAGGACAAGAAAGCAAAGAAACCCAGTGGTTCTTTTTGGACCACGAGATGGGACGAGAAAGCCAATAGGCAAGTGTTCTCGAAGCAAACAGTCTGGGTACTGGAAGTCTGATTATCCTCTCAAGGAAAGTACGAAATTTTCTTTAGTCGTAAACATAGTCAGTGGTATTATCTACCGGAACCTGGTGTGTAGATATGGAACAAATGATGGTATGTGCATTCTAAATGCAAGGGTTCCAGGAAACCCGACGACTTAGAAAAGAAGAAATCGTAGTCTACATGGGCAATGCTGTAGAGGAGGCAGCAGTTGCAGTGGAGGAAATTTTATAGGATTTCATTTTGAGTTATTGCTTTTATGTACCTCTCATATTAGAAAGAACTTTGTTCTGGATTTCTAATGAATAGATATTTTATTTCTTTTAATCATTTAATGGTTATGAGAAGAAATAATGATATTATATGTTCTGGTACATTAGCTAGCAATATATAAATGATGAATCCTGAGTCCACCACGATGCAAGCGAACCGTAGTATGAAACTCGTTTTACTAATAAGAGATTTCTTCGTCAATTATACTTGTGGATTCTTATGCTGAGTCATGTTTATTCAAATAAGAAGTTCAAAGGTCGAAAATTGATATTTTGATCAATTAAGTTGAAGGAGTGGACCTTCCGACCTAAGAATTTAATTTGGAAGATAATATGACTAAGCAATCCTTTATGGATATAAGATGTAAGATCCGGACAAGTATAAGAATTGATTGACTCTGATGTATGCAGACCTATGTCTACTCAGACAATAAGGTACGAGTACTTCATTTGATGATTACTCAAGAAATGGATTAGAGTACCTGATGTGCCACAAAAGCAAGTGTTTTGACAAGTCAATGGACACTAAGCAATTGTGGAGAACCATCAAGGTATATCCGTTTATAGCCTGCGATTTGATCGCGGAGGCAAGTACCTGTCTGAGGAATGCATGGCATACTAATCAGAGATTGGGATTTGATCCCAAATGACTACACCATGCACTGTTGTGTAGAAATGGTGTGTCGTAAACAAGAAATGGAACTCTTATAGAAATAGTAAAATTATGAGTTATACGGAACTACCTATGTTCTATGGATATGTCTGGAAACAACGGCGCATTCAAATGCGGTTGTAGAATATCCTAGAAGAACAAAAGATGTGTGTTCAATAGTACTATGAACCAGAAGGACGTTATAAGTTCTAACGCCCGGTTCTTAAGAGAAAGACTATTAGATGAACCACAAGCCCAAAGTGACATGATACTTTGAAATGAGAGAGAAAGATTAAGTCTTAGAACCAGCCGAACCGAGTAGCGGTACACCACTAACTGCACCTACTGTTATCACTGTTTATACACCGGAATGCCATTGTAGTGGGAGGTTGTGGGACAACCGGAGATATTCATAAGACTGGGAGAGTCTTCGGACTCTGGACCTAGTATACATGAAATTGATCCCTGGATCTACATGAAGGCCGTACTAGATCTAAATGTGCCTTCTTGGAAAGCAATAAGGATTGTTGCTAAGAGGCGAGATCATTTAGAGTACAAGCTTAGTTGATCCATTTATGGATTGAAACAAAGCATTGAGTTCGTGGTACTTGCAAATTGATGAGATAGTCCATTTTATGGATTCATCAAAGCATAGACGAATCGTGTGTATTGGAAACGTGATGGAAAACAAGATGGTGTTTCTCGGAGGTTTTATGTAGATTAAATTTTATCATTGGTAACAATGTAAAGATGTTGTCAGACATAAAATGATGGTTGTCTAGAAAAATCGATATATGAGATAAAGAAGAAGTTAGAGCATGTTCTTAAGATCTAGGATCTCTGGAAAGAACATTGTACTTCTCCTGGACATCTTACATATATATGATTATGGTTCATTTTAACATGCAAGATTCCGAGAAAGGTTTGTTACCTTTCAGAGACGGAATGCATCTATCTAAGGATATGTGTTTTGGAACACAAAAGGAGATAGAAGCAATGAAAGCAGGTTCCTACACTTTGAGTGTGGAAAGCTTAATAAATGCATTGTTGAAAACAAGAACCTGATATCGGCTATGCGGTTAGCATAGTGGGAGGATATCAAGGTAATCCTGGAAAGGAATACTTGACTACTGTAATGAACATTTTAAGTACTTTCGAAGTACTAGAAACTATGTTCTGGATTACGGAGTAGAAGAGCATTTCCTTTGGATTACATTCTCTTAGATTTCTAATCAAAGAAGGACCGGTGTAAGTCGATATCAGGCTATGTGTTTCACTATTGAAGGAGAAGGAGTTTTAACATGGAAGAGTGATAAGCACGATGCTTTTCGGACTCTGCCATGGGTAACCAAATAGCGGCCTCAGAGGCAGCGGAAGTTTTGGTATAACTCCGGGATAATCTCTGGGACTTAGAGGTGATTCTTAATTTGCCAAAAGGCTATGTGTATAGCGGTGCGATGGCAAATGGTAAGAAATCACAAGTCCATAAGTGTAAGATAGCACATAGTGCAAGTACCACCTGATACGAGTCATCGTCGAGGGAGACGACGCTGTAGTCACCAAGATAACTTCAGAGCGGCAACCTAGAGTGCTCATTCACATAGTACTTCTTGGAAGTACAACTTAAGCACGTGATGAGTATGGGAGTCGGGAGTTTGGAGGAAATGACTAGACCTTAGTACAAGTGGGAGATTGTTGGAGTTGTGTACTTAATGTCTAGATTTAAGTAACGGAAACTCACGATCCATTGCCATTAATCTATTTAATTAAATAAACAATTATTTGCGTTTAATTATTTATAATTAAATATATGCAAATTATAGTCCTGGATTATATACGTTGTAGTTAGTATAGTGTGCGACTTCACACAGAAGATCATACTATCGGTTACTCGTATTTAATCGAACAGTTGCTCACGACCTAGATGGAAACGGACCAATCCATCGGTATAGTCGTTGTGTGAGAGAGAAAATAATTTGTCTTAATTATTTTATCACACTTGTACACTTGGTGTATTGAGCGGATCTACTTGAGATTTATCGATTAGGATTGCCGGCGATAATCGATTTAAGTCTCAGTGTATTTTATTCTTAATCCCCGATACTATTGCGGGTGTGTATATTTAATATAAGTGACTTTGATTTTCCAAAGGAATTAACCGATTTAATTATTGGGTTAATTACCGGTTAAGTTGGGTCACTATATTTTATATATGGCATGCCGTGAATACTTGACGGGAAAGTGTATCCCGTAAAGGTTGATAATATCCCCGAGATGAGTTCATAAGGAATTATTATGTAAACCCTGCAGGTGGATTTGTTCCGCATAATAATTAAGGTTGAATGGTACTAGTCTCGGAAATAAGAGATGAATAAATTAATTAGCTATAAATTAATTTTATTCATGGATATTTATATCTTAAATACACGGAATAAATAATACTACCGGAGAAATATTATTTGATATAATATGGTTTAATATTGGGAGTGCAATTAATTTTATATAGTGGAAAATAGAATTAATTAATATTAATGGATTAATAGATTTGGGCTTGGGCTCAATTTAATCATTAATATTGGAAGCCCAATATTCCACCTCCTTAAGATCCCCTACGTAGCCTATAAAAGCACTACATGGTCTTCTCTATTCTCATATAAGTTCATAAGTTGAAGATCACAATTCTAGAGAGAGAAAGTAGAGAGGGAGATCCATGGAGTTCAGTAGATCGTCGCCCACACGACGTCCGAGCTAGTGCAAGGAATACGTCGGAAGATCTCAAGGTCGTCAAATTGAGTTCTTCGTTTTTCCGAACAACGAGAACGAGGTAAATCGTAAAACCCTCTTTATGATTTTATCGTTTAATTATCGTGAATCCCCAGCCCTCGCGGGGCTCGGCTAGGGCACGCGTGGGGTTATCCCCGCGTGGTGTTCTTGGTCGAGCCCGGTTCGCGCACGGTGGTTCGCGGTGGTTTCCGGCGAAAGGTTTTTTCGATTGGGTTGTCGGTTCCGCAATTTAGACAATCCGGATATTCGAAGGATTTCGGTCGGAATTAATTAGATAATTTATTTATTTAAATTTATTAATTCCGGGATATCGATTTCCAACACGGCGTGGCCGAGGATCCCCGCGGACAGCCCCCTCGTCCCCTTCGATCATCATCATCATGGGATCGATCTCATGATCGATCCCGAGCCCTAGTTCTCCCTCTCATCATCTTCTTCGTCACATGAGTTCTCCGGTGGTCGTCTCGGCATCGATCCCACGTAAAAAAAATTACAAGAATTAAATTTACAATTCCGTTATCGATTCTATACATGAAATCGACCCTATACATTTTCCGGAAAACATAGAACGTAATAATAAATCCTAAATTCGGTCAACCCCCGAATTTTTACTATTACAAACATTCAACCACACAAAACGAATCTCGACATGTCCGAGAGTTTAATAAACGAATAATCATGATAATTAATTAACACAATAATTAAATCCAACCATGATAGCCGGAAATCCCTGCAAGGTAGAACAATAATCGAACATATACATGAACACGAAACCAAAACTCTCTGATACCAATTGCTGGGATTCGATGTCCCGGGCTATCAAAAAATTGCGGAACCGATAACCCGACCGAAACCCTATCGCCGGAAACCGATCACGAACACCACGTCACCGGAGTCCGACGAGGGAATCGCCGCGAGGGCGAAACCCTAGCCGAACCCCACGCGGGGTTCGCGATCGCATGCACATGCGATCGCCGGGGCTGCCCAGCAGCCCCCGGTGGTGAGTCCGGCGACTCACCACCGTCGCCGGAGGAGGGCGGTCAGCCTCCAGCTGACCCGCCGCGGCTACCAGCCGCGGCTTTCCCGCGATCGACCTCACGGTCGATCGCCTGCCCCGGCTTCAGCCGGGGCTCCTCCCGTGCTCCTGTTACCGGTCGAGGTGGCGGGGGGGACCAGCTGCCGTGGCACCAGCCCACGGCGGTCTCCCCGCGATCGACCCATGGTCGATCGCTTGCCCCGGCGGTCCAGCCGGGGCTCCCTCGTCCGCGCGCGCCGGCGGTCGAACCCTAGGGTTCGGCCGCCCCTCTCGATCCCGACGGGGATCGCGTGATCCCCGTATCCCGGTTTCGACGTCTTCCCGGATCGTCTTGTTCATGTATATATCACGATTAACGAACACATAATCAAAGAGGGGTTTTAGATTATGTTACCTCAATTCGTTGTGCGGAGAAATGAATTAACCGTTGATGACCTTGCGATCTTCCTACGTATTCCTTGCACCTCGTTCGAACGTCGTGTGGGCGACGATCTATCGAACTCCTATGGATCTCCTTCAACTCTCTAGAACTATCAAGTATTGATATTCTTGTCTTATTATTTATGAAGGCCATGTAGTGCTTTTATAGGCTACGTAGGGGATCATAAGGAGGTGGAATATTGGGCTTCTAATATTGAAGATTAAATTGAGCCCAATGCTCAAGTCCATTAATCCTTATCAATATTAATTAATTTATTTTCCACTATATAAATTAATTGCACTCCCAATATTAAACCATATTATATCAAATAATATTTCTCCGGTAGTATTATTTATTCCGTGTATTTAAGATTTAAATATCCATGAATAAATTTATTTATTGCTCAATAAATTATATTCATCTCTTGTATCCGAGACTAGTACCATTCAACCTTAATTATTGTGCGGAACAAATCCACTCATGAGGTTTACACAATAATTCCTTATGAACTCATCTCGGGGATATTATCAACCCTTTCGGGATACACTTTCCCGTCAAGTATTCACGGCATGTCATATATAAAATATAGCGACCCAACTTAACCGGTAACTAACCCAATAATTAAATCGGTTAATTCTTTTGGAAAATCAAAGTCTCTAATATTAAATATATACACCCGCAATAGTATCGGGGATTAAGAATAAAATACTCTGAGATTTAAATTGATTATCCAAGGCAATCCTAATCAATAAATCTCAAGCGATCCGCCCAATACACCAAGTGTATAAGTGTGATAAAATAATTAAGATAAATTATTTTCTCTCTCACACAACGACTATACCGATGGATTGGTCCATGTCCATCTAGGTCGTGAGCAACTGTTCGATTAAATACGAGTAACCGATAGTATGATCTTCTGTGTGCCCATGCAACACCATACTAATTACAACGTATAAAATCCAGGACAATATTTTGCATAATTAATTAATAATAATTAAATGCAAATAATTGTTTATTAATTAAATAGGTTAAATGCTATGACCGGGAGTTTACCGATACTGAAATCTAGACATTAAGTACACAACTCCAACACTCCATGCGATCGATCGATCGCACCATCGCGATCGATGGGGCTGCCCAGCAGCCCCCGCGGCGAGTCCGGCGACTCGCCGCTGCATGGGGGGTCTGCCCGCCTCCAGCTGGGTCATCACGGGACCCAGCCCGTTGCCGGCGATCGATCGGGGTGATCGATCGCACCCCGGCGTCCAGCCGGGGTTCGCCTCCATGCGCGCTCGGCCGAAACCCTAGGCGGGCGATCGCTCGTGGTCCGGTGGCTTTGCCACCACCACGCGATCGTCCCCGGTTTATGGTTTCGTACTTCGGATCTTGGTTCGTCGGTATTTACAATATTTAAACGATTAAAATCATAGAGGGGGTTTTCTCGATTTTACCTCGTTCTCGTTGTCCGGAAAAACGAAGAACTTCGATGACCTTGAAGCCTTCCCACGTATTCCTTGCACTAGCTTGAACGTCGTGTGGGCGACGATCCTCCAAGCTTATGGATCTCCTTCACAACTCTCTAGAACTATCAACTAATCATATTCTTGTCTTGTGTTCTAATTGTGAAGACCATGTAGTGCTTTTATAGGCTACGTAGGGGACCTTAAGGAAGTAGAATATTGGGCTTCCAATATTAATGATTAAATTGAGCCCAAGCCCAAATCTATTAATCCATTAATATTAATTATATGATTAATTCCACTATATAAATATAATTGCACTCCCAATATTTACCATATTATATCAAATAATATTCTTCCGGTATTATTATTTATTCCGTATGTTTAAGATATAAATATCCATGAATAAATATTTATTTATTGCATAATAAAATTTATTCATCTCTTTTATCCAAGACTAGTACCACTCAACATTATTTATTATGCGGAACAAATCCACTCGCGAGGTTTACATAATAAATCCTTATGAGCTCATCTCGGGGATATTATCAAACCTTATCGGGACATACTTTCCCGTCAAGAATTCACAGCATGTCATACATAAAATATAGTGACCCAACTTTACCGGTAATTGACCGGATATTCTAACTGGTCAATTCCTTTGGAAAATCAAAGTCACTTATATTATATGCACACACCCGCAATAATATCAGGGATTAAGAATAGAATACTCAGAGATTTAAATCAATTATCAAAGGCAATCCTAATCGATAAATCTCCAGCAGATCCGCTCAATACACCAAGTGTACATGTATGATAAAATAATCAAGACCAATTATTTTCTCACTCATACAACGACTATACCGATGGATTAGTTCTTGTCCATCTAGGTCGTGAGCAACCGTTCGATTATATACGAGTGACTGATAGTATGATCTTCCGTGTGACGACACACACCATACTAAATACAACGTATAAAATCCAGAACCATAATTTGCATTTAATTAATAAAGCAAATGAATGTTCATTATTAATAGATAAATGAAAGTGTAAAAGGAGTTCAGAATACTCAAATCTAGACATTAAGTATATTACTCCATCAATCTCCCACTTATACTAAGGTCTAGTCTTATCTTCCAAACTTCTGACTCACAAACCCTCCAAGTGCTTAAACTATACTTCCTTAGGAAGTATCTTGGTGAAATGGTCCGCTAGGTTGTCCTCCGAAGCTATCTTGGTGACTATCGCATCGCCTCTCTTGACGATGTCTCGAATCAGGTGGTACTTGCGCTCTATGTGTTTCGTAGCACTATGGGACCGTGGTTCCTTACTGTTTGCCACTGCACCGCTATTGTCACAATAAATTGTCATAGCTTTGGGCAAACTCGGAATCACATCTAAGTCCTGGAGGAAATTAAGGAACCAAACTGACTCTTTCGCTGCCTCTGAGGCTGCAACATATTCAGCTTCCATGGTAGAGTCTGAAATGCACTTTTGCTTAACACTCTTCCATGATACGGCTCCACCTCCCAAAGTGTACACATAGCCTGATGTCGACTTACGCCGGTCCTTATCAGCTTGGAAATCCGAATCTGTGTAACCCAAAGGAATCAGATTGTCTGCTCCGTATCTCAGAACATAATCCTTAGTATTTCGCAAATACTTGAAAATGCTCTTTACGGCAGTCCAATGTTCCTTTCCAGGGTTACTCTGATATCTCGCCACTATGCCAACTGCATAGCAGATATCAGGTCTCGTGCATAACATTGCATACATTAAGCTTCCCACAGCCGAAGCGTATGGAACTGCTTTCATCTCATCTTTCTCCTTTTGTTTACTAGGACACAACTTCATAGAAAGATAAGTTCCTTTACTGAAGGGTAACTCACCCTTCTTGGAATTTTGCATGTTAAAGCGAGCCAGAATCGTGTCTATGTAAGATGCCTGGGAAAGGTACAATGTTCTATTCCGGCGATCCCTTATAACTTTGATGCCTAGAACATGTCCAACTTCTCCCAAATCTTTCATATCGAATTGTCTAGACAACCATCCCTTTATGTCTGATAACATCTTTACATTGTTGCCAATGAGAAGAATGTCGTCTACATAAAGCACGAGAAACACCACTTTCTTCCCATCACGTTTCCAATACACACACGATTCGTCCATGCTTTGAATGAATCCATAAGACTGGACTACTTCATCAAATCGCATGTTCCACGATCTCGAGGCTTATTTCAATCCATAGATGGATCGATTAAGCTTGCACACTAAATGATCTTGCCCCTCAGCAATGAATCCTTCTGGTTGTTTCATATAAATCGTCTCGTCAAGACTTCCGTTAAGGAAAGCTGTCTTGACATCCATTTGCCACACCTCATAGTCCATATGAGCTGCTATGGATAAGAGAATCCGGATCGACTTTATCTTGGCTACAGGCGAGAAGGTCTCCTCATAATCGATTCCCTCTTTCTGAGTATATCCTTTCGCTACAAGCCTTGCTTTAAAGGTTTCAACCTTTCCGTCAGATCCTCTCTTTCTCTTGTAGACCCATTTACACCCAATTGGCTTTACGCCTTTTGGTGGTTCTACAAGATTCCAGACTTTATTAGAATCCCTTGATTCTATTTCGGATTTCATCGCTTTCTTCCAAGAAGGCGCATCTTTATCATGTACCGCCTCGTCATAGGTCCAGGGATCGATTTCATGAACTCCAGGAGCAGAGTCCGAAGACTCACCCAGTCCAATCCATCTTTCTGGTTGTCTAACAACCCTCCCACTACGACGGCGTTCCAGTGTATTAACAGTGATAGTGTCAGGTGCAGGTTCTACAGGTGTATCATTTCTCGGTTAAGCTGTATCTAAGTCTTTATCGTTACCTCTCATCTCATCAAGTATTATGTCACTTTTGGGCTTGTGGTCCATGACATAGTCTTCTTCTAGGAACCGAGCGTTAGTACTTGTAACGATCTTCTGGTCCGTAGGACTATAGAACATGCCACCTTTAGTTCCTTTCGGGTATCCTATAAACAGCCGTACTTCCGATCTAGGTTCTAACTTATCGGCCCCTTGTCGCAACACATGTGCTGGACATCCCCAGATCCGAATGTGTTTCAAGTTAGGCTTACGCCCACTCCACAATTCCATGGGTGTTGTAGGTACCGTTTTGGTCGGAACCCTATTCAGAACGTACGCCGCTGTTTCTAAGGCATATCCCCAGAACATAACAGGTAAGTCTGAGTAACTCATCATTGAACGCACCATTTCCATAAGAGTCCTATTCCTTCTTTCTGACACACCATTCTGCTGAGGAGTATATGGTGAAGTCAGCTGAGAATCAATCCCAGACTCTGCCAAGTATGCCTTGAATTCTCCAGAAAGGTACTCGCCTCCGCGATCAGATCGCAGGCATTTAATGGACTTACCTTGAAGGTTCTCCACAAGAGCCTTGAATTCTTTGAACTTGTCAAAAGACTCGCTCTTGCGGTGCATCAAGTATACATATCCATATCTTGAGTAATCATCAGTAAAAGTGATGAAGTACTCGTACCCTCCCCTTGCCTGAGTAGACATAGGTCCCCGCATACATCAGAGTGAATCAAATCCAATACTTGTTCAGCTCTTCGTCCTTTACTAGAAAA
This sequence comes from Euphrasia confusa, assembly GCA_954870475.1. NCBI lineage: Eukaryota > Viridiplantae > Streptophyta > Magnoliopsida > Lamiales > Orobanchaceae > Euphrasia > Euphrasia confusa. The sequence goes on along the minus strand of OX940957.1, from coordinate 15,444,541 downwards.
AGGACGCTTGGTTATTTTTCCCTCTAAACAGGATTCGCAGGTTGGAAGGTCCATTCCTTCAACATCGCTGATTAAACCATCAGCTTTCAACCTTTGAAGTCTATTTGAGTTAATATGACCTAGCCTTAGATGCCACAAGTATAATTGATTCATTTTGGAAGGTTCCTTTCTCTTATTGGTGTTCGTAGATGTGTTATTAGTCTCAGTTAGTTGCATCGTGGTAGACTCAGGATTTAGTACATATAAATCGTCTATCAATGTACCAGAACAGATAATTTCACTGTTTCTTCTTATGACCACGGAGTGATCAAAAGAAACAGAATACCCATTCAGAATTAGTTTAGAAACTGAAATTAAATTCTTTCTAAAATTCGGTACATAAAGACAATTTTGTAAAACTAAAATCCTATCACTACTAAAGCGTAGGTGAACGTCTCCCACTGCAACAGCCGCCACCTTTGCAGTATTGCCCATGTAGACCACGATTTCTCCCTCTCTAAGTCTCCCGGTTTCCTGGAACCCCTGCATTGAATTGCAGACATGGTCAGTGGCCCCCGTATCTACACACCAGGTACTGGTAGATATCACCACTGACAATGTTTCAGTGACTAAGGAAAATTTCGTACCTTTGATGAGAGGACAATCAGACCTCCAGTGTCCAAACTGTTTGCATCGAAAGCACCTGCCTAGCGGCTTGCTTTTCCCAATCCGTGGTTCAAAACCACTGGGCCTCTTTGCACGCTTTTCTTTTAGCCTAGCCACAAGAGCTCGTGATTCTCTTAACTTACGCACAAAAATTGCCTTCGCTGATTCGTTTTTAAGGGACTCATTGAGGAACAATTCCGTGTGTATGTTAATCACCTCTTGTTCAGCTTCCACACTATGTCTCAACGTCATCTTGAGGTCATTCTTAATGTCCTCATCAGTTGGGACAACAGTGGATTTAGAAAGCTCGACAGTCTGAACATTGTCTAGATTTCGTTTCCAATCATTAACATATGGAACCAGTGAGTTTTCATCTTTAAGTATATCACAAAGTGGGGTCACAGTCATTCTTAACCTATAAGCACATAAAACAAACAAACAATTTAATATCCGATATTATCTCCCCTTAATAATATCATTAAATCACTAATCACATCTAAAATCTCATCAGGTAAAGCAAGCCACGTTGTGTGGACGTTTACCACCCAAATGATTTTGCAATTAGATTTTCTTCGGTCGTACATCAATTATAGCGTAACTTCGTTGGGAAGGATACTATAACGCGTACCTAAGTGTAAACCATTACTCAGTACTAAGGTGAGTCGTTTGGAACCGCAACATCACCGCAAGCCACGTTGTGTGGACGTTTACGATAACTCACAATCCTTCGCAACTCCCTATAACTATCTACATCAATTAATCCAAAATACGTCGATATAGCAAGCCATGTTGTGTGGACGTTTACTATACCAAGAGATTTTTATAATTGACTCCCAATTACTTGATTCATTTAATCTTGTAAATCAAGACGTGGAGAATCATAAGTGAAATTCGAAGTTTCTTACCAGTGATTCACCATGCGAGCGACCCTATCTCTCATAAATGAGGGAGTCGAGCAGACAATCGATCCACCTTCAAAAGATGGTACGAATGCCTCTAATTTGTGTCCTCGACATGACCAAGTGGCTTTGGCTCAATTCCACTCCCCGGGGTGAGAATGAGTCGACTTGAAGTCAGTTTCAGAAAGACAAATTAGGCATTGTTTGACAAACTTAATCAATGTCTCTTGTAAAAGGAATTACAAGAATTCTCCTCCAATGACTTGTCTATATGAACTTCATGTTGGAGTTGTGTACTTAATGTCTAGATTTAAGTAACGGAAACTCACGATCCATTGCCACTAATCTATTTAATTAAATAAACAATTATTTGCGTTTAATTATTTATAATTAAATATATGCAAATCATAGTCCTGGATTTTATACGTTGTAGTTAGTATGGTGTTGCATGGGCGCACAGAAGATCATACTATCGGTTAATCGTATTTAATCGAACAGTTGCTCACGACCTAGATGGACACGGACCAATCCATCGGTATAGTCGTTGTGTGAGAGAGAAAATAATTTATCTTAATTATTTTATCACACTTGTACACTTGGTGTATTGAGCGGATCGTTGAGATTCATCGATTAGGATTGCCGGCGATAATCGATTCGAGTCTCAGTGTATTTTATTCTTAATCCCCGAAACTATTGCGGGTGTGTATATTTAATATAAGTGACTTTGATTTACCAAAGGAATTAACCGATTTAATTATTGGGTTAATTACCGGTTAAGTTGGGTCACTATATTTTATATATGACATGCCGTGAATACTTGACGGGAAAGTGTATCCCGTAAGGGTTGATAATATCCCCGAGATGAGTTCATAAGGAATTATTATGTAAACCCTGCAGGTGGATTCGTTCCGCATAATAATTAAGGTTGAATGGTACTAGTCTCGGATATAAGAGATGAATAAATTAATTAACAATAAATTAATTTTATTCATGGATATTTATATCTTAAATACACGGAATAAATAATACTACCGGAGAAATATTATTTGATATAATATGGTTTAATATTGGGAGTGCAATTAATTTTATATAGTGGAAAATAGAATTAATTAATGTTGATAAGGATTAATGGACTTGAGCATTGGGCTCAATTTAATCTTCAATATTGGAAGCCCAATATTCCACCTCCTTAAGATCCCCTACGTAGCCTATAAAAACACTACATGGTCATCTTTATTCTCATAACTTGAAGATCACAATTCTAGAGAGAGAAAGTAGAGAGGGAGATCCATGGAGTTCGGTAGATCGTCGCCCACACGACGTCCGGGCTAGTGCAAGGAATACGTGGGAAGATCTCAAGGTCATCAAATTGAGTTCTACGTTTTTCCGAACAACGAGAACGAGGTAAATCGTAAAACCCTCTTTATGATTTTATCGTTTAATTATCGTGAAAGTATCATGAACCAAGATCCGAAAGACGCGACCCATGACGAGGACGAACCGGGCGGTGGTGATCGAAGACCACCGGACCGCCGGCGCATCGTCGGCTCGGCTGGAGGGGTCGAGAGGGCGAGAGCCTCGGCTGGACGCCGAGACTCGATCGTGCCCTAGCTGGGCACGAACCCTTGCTGCCCGAGCAGCACCGCTCGCACGGTGCTGCCTCCGCTCACGCGGAGGGGCTGCCGCTCGCGCGGCGGTGGTTGCGGGCTGATCGCTAGCCACGGTTCAACCGTGGCTTGAGGGCGATCAGCGGGGCGTGGCTGGGATGCCCAGCGGGCTGCCAAGGGCAGCCCTAGGCGGCTGCCGTGTACAGCCGCGAGCCCCATGCGGGGGCTCGATCGGACAGCCGCGGGCTATCCCCGCGGCGGCTTGTTTGGTTGAGTCCGGCTTCGTGGTGGTTCGTGGCGGGATGTTCCGGCAACCGGGAGTCGATTGGAGTTGTCGTTCCGCAATTTGACAACCCGGATATTCGATCTCCAAAGGATTTTGGTCGGAATTAATTAGATAATTTATTTATTTAAATTTATTAATTCCGGGATATCGATTTCCAACAATTGGTATCAGAGCGTTGGTTTTAGTTCATGGTATTTTTCGATAAATTGTTCTACCTTGCAGGGTTTCCGATTATTATGGCTAGATTTAATTATTGTTAATTAATGTCATAATAATGTTCTTGATTATTAAACTCTCGGTGATGTCAATATTTGTTCTTGTGTGGTGAATGCTTGTTCCTATTTTTCCGGAAATTGTATGAGGTCGATTTCATGTAGAGAATCGATACCGGAGAGCGTAGTAATAAATTTGTAATTTATTTACGTTGGATCGATGACGAAACGACGATCGGAAAAGTGTGACGGAGGAGACGAAGAGAGGGAGGACCGGGGATCGATCATGATGATCGATCCCATGAGGATCGATCGAAGGGGGGCGTGGGGGCTGCCCGCGGGAACCCTCGGCCACGCCGGCCACCGGTGGTGGTGGCGCGTGGGCTGAGGTGGCGGCGGCGCTCCTCCGCGGCCGGCGATCGATGGTGGGGGACGCGGGGTCCTCGTGATCTCGTGTTCTCATACCTAGATTCACTTTCCTAATTGATTCGGTTTTCCTATTTTGAGTATTCCTATTTTTTTGGGAATTCTCATGGAAATAGGAAAAGAATTAATTGGAATTAATTTATTTCCTTATTCTATTATGGAAGTCTTCTAGAATATTCTAAGTTCTACTTGGAATAGGATTCTAGAGATTTAATGGAATTAGAAAGGAAAATAATTAATTATTAAATTAATTTATTTCCTATTTGATTATTCCTATTTTATGGGAATTTTCATGGACATAGAAATTAATTAATTTTGGAAAGTAGAAGAGTCCTAATTTATTTCCTTATTCTATTATAGAAGTCTTCTAGAATATTCCAAGTGGGTCTTGGATAGATTATTCTAGAGATTTAATAGAATTAGATAAGAAAAATAAATAAATAAAAATATTAATAATATTTAATTTTATTTTTAATTTATTCGATTGACTTAATTTTCGAATTAAGTAACTTTTGGATTTATTAAAAATAAATAGGTTTAAATATTGGAATTAATATTCCCGTCACATGGAGCATTCAAGAACGAAGACTAAAGACTAGAAGATGCATACGGGGATGCGATAAAGCCATAATAGTCGGAAAATAATATTCTAGTATTATTTTGATTATGTGATAATATTCTATGTGCTTTATTTCATGTATGCATGCTTATGTGTATTTAATTATGCATTAGATAGCGTATCCCTTTATTGTAAAAAGCTAAGTGGGAGAGGGTATGGAAACATATCCATGGTCTCCATTGCTGTTCTCTTGGTGACTTTTATGAACTTTTGAAGTTCGTATAGACAAGTTATTGGAGGAGAATTCTTGTAATTCCTTTTACGAGAAACATTGATTAAGTTTATCAAACAATGCCTAATTTGTCTTTCCAAAACTGATTTCTAGTCGACTCATTCTCACCCCGGGGAGTGGAATGGAGCCAAAGCCACTTGGTTATGTCGAGGACACAAATTAGAGACTTTCGTGTCATTTGATGACTAGATCGATTGTCTGCTCGGCTCCCTCATTTATGAGAGATAGGGTTGTTCGCATGGTGAATCACTGGTTAGAAACTTCGAGTTTCACTTATGATTCTCCGCGTCTTGATTTACAAGATTAAATGAATCAAGTAATTGGGAGTCAATTATAAAAGTCTCTTGGTGTAGTAAACGTCCACACAACGTGGCTTGCTATATCGACGGATTTTGGATTAATTGATGTAGACAGTTATAGGGAGTTGTGAAGGATTGTGAGTTATCGTAAACGTCCACACAACGTGGCTTGCGGTGATGTTGCGGTTCCAAACGACTCACCTTAGTGCTGAGCAATGGTTTACACTTAGGTACGCTTTATAGTATTCTTCCCAACGAAGTTACGCTATAATTGATGTACGACCGAAGGAAATCTAATTGCTAAATCATTTGGATAGGTAAACGTCCACACAACGTGGCTTGCCATATCTGATGGGATTTTAGATGTGATTAGTGGTTTAATGATATTATTTAAGGGAGATAATATCGGAGATTAAATCGATTGTTTGTTGTTATATGTGCTCATAGATTAGGATATGGCTTTGAACCCACTTTATGTGATACTTAAGGATTTTAAACTCACTGGTCCCTGAATGTAATGATTGGAATAGAGATCTAGACATTACCCAAACTGTTAAAGAGTACAAGTTTGTACTCAGTGAGCTTTGTCCTCCCGAGCCTACAAATGTCTTAACCGATGAGGAAAGGACTGATTTTAAGAAGTGGGAAAATGCTTTTGCAATAACCACTGATTATGGTATCATGTTCAAACTCAAGGTGTTTAGACATGACATAGGCGGCTAGACAAGAAGCGATGAGGATACTCATAAAGGCCAGTCGCTTCGAGGAAGCGCTTAAAAATGTTTTTGAGATGATTGACCTTTTAGACGAGTTGAGTCGGAAATCGCAAGCTCTTGTAGCCAATGCCAAAGGTTTTGAACCTAAGGGCAAAATCGGGGGAAAGGAAAAGCAAGCAAAGAAACTCAGTGGTCCTAAGTGTCTTGGACCACGAGATGGGATGAGAAAGCCAATAGGCAAGTGTTCTCGATGCAAACAGTCTGGGTACTGGAAGTCTGGTTATCCTCTCAAAGAAAGTACGAAATTTTCTTTAGTCGTAAAACATAGTCAGTGGTATTATCTACCGGAACCAAGTGTGTAGATATGGAACCACTGACGGTATGTGCATTTTAAATGCAAGAGGTTCCAGGAAACCTAACGACTTGGAAAAGAAAAGATCGTAGTCTACATGGGCAATGCTGTGGAGGAGGCAGCAGTTGCAGTGGAGGACATTTTATAGGATTTCATTTTGAGTTATTGCTTTTATGTACCTTTCATATTAGAAAGAACTTTGTTCTGGATTTCTAATGAATGGATATTTTATTTCTTTTAATCATTTGATGGTTATAAGAAGAAATAATGATATTATCTATTCTGGTACATTAGCTAGCAATATATAAATGATGAATCCTGAGTCCACCATGATGCAACGAACCGTAGTATGAAACTCGTTTTACTAATAAGAGATTTCTTTATCAATTGTACTTGTGGATTCTTATGCTGAGTCATGTTTATTCAAATAAGAAGTTCAAGGGTCGAAAATTGATATTTTGATCATTTAAGTTGAAGGAGTGGACCTTCCGACCTAAGAATCTAATTTGGAAGATAATATGACTAAGCAATCCTTTATGGATATAAGATGTAAGATCCGGACAAGTATAAGAATTGATTAACTATGATGTATGCAGACCTATGTCTACTCAGACAATAAGGTACGAGTACTTCATTTGATAATTACTCGAGAAATAGATTAGGATACCTGATGTGCCACAAAAGCAAGTGTTTTGACAAGTCAATGGACACTAAGCAATTGTGGAGAACCATCAAGGTATATCCATTTGTAGCCTGCGATTTGATCGCGGAGGCAAGTATCTGTCTGAGGAATGCATGGCATACTAATCAGAGATTGGGATTTGATCCCAAATGACTACACCATACACTGTTGTGTAGAAATGGTGTGTCGTAAACAAGAAATGGAACTCTTATAGAAATAGTAAAAGCATGAGTTATACGGAACTACCTATGTTCTATGGATATGTCTGGAAACAACGGCGCATTCAAATGTGGTTGTAGAATATCCTAGAAGAACAAAAGATGTGTGTTCAATAGTACTATGAACCAGAAGGACGTTATAAGTTCTAACGCCCGGTTCTTAGAGAAAGACTATATGATGAACCACAAGCCCAAAGTGACATGATACTTTGAAATGAGAGAGAAAGATTAAGACTTAGAACCAGCCGAACTGAGTAGCGGTACACCACTAATTGCACCTACTGTTATTACTGTTTATACACCGGAATGCCATTGTAGTGGGAGGTTGTGGGACAACCAGAGATATTCATAAGACTAGGAGAGTCTTCGGACTCTGAACCTAGTATACATGAAGTCGATCCCTGGATCTACATAAAGGCCGTACTAGATCTAAATGTGCCTTCTTGGAGAGCAATAAGGATTATTGCTAAGAGGCGAGATCATTTAGAGTACAAGCTTAGTTGATCCATTTATGGATTGAAACAAAGCATTGAATTCGTGGTACTTGCAAATTGATGAGATAGTCCATTTTATGGATTCATCAAAAGCATAGACGAATTGTGTGTATTGGAAACGTGATGGAAAACAAGGTGGTGTTTCTCGGAGGTTTTATGTAGATGACACTCTTATCATTGGCAACAATGTAAAGATGTTATCAGACATAAAATGATGGTTGTCTAGATGAATCATTATGAAAGATAAAGGAAGAAGTTGGACATGTTCTTGAGATCTTGGATCTCTAGAAAGAACATTGTACTTTTCCAGGACATCTTACATATATGATTATGGTTCGTTTTAACATGCAAGATTCCGAGAAAGGTTCGTTACCTTTCAGAGACGGAATGCATCTATCTAAGGATATGTGTTTTGGAACACAAAAGGAGATAGAAGCAATGAAAGCAGTTTCCTACACTTTGAGTGTGGAAAGCTTAATAAATGCATTGTTGAAAACAAGAACTGTTGGAAATCGATATCCCGGAATTAATAAATTTAAATTAATAAATTATCTAATTAATTCCGACCGAAATCCTACGGAGATCGAATATCCGGAATTGTCAAAATTGCGGAACCGACAACTCCAATCGACTCCCGGAACATGTACATGACCATACGAAAAAGTTACGCGGGAAAAACACGAGAGAACTCGCGTGAACCCGCGAAACCCGCAGCAGCCACGCGGGGTTGCTCGCAGCAGCCCGCAGCAACCCGCAGCGAGTCGCCTGACTCGCTGCTGCTGGGACCCTGCTGGATCGCTGCGGGTCAGCTGCGGGAAATCCCACAGCACCCAGCGAAATCCCCGTAGCAGCCCACAGCAACCCGCAGCGAGTCGCCTGACTCGCTGCTGCTGGGCGCTACGAGTCGCTGCGGGAAAACCCGTAGCTGGCAGCAGATCGCTACGGGAAAACCCGCAGCCGATCCGCGTGATCGAGCCCTAGGCTCGATCCACCTCGCGCGATCCCTTTCCAGCCGAGTCGTCGAGCCGCCGGCGGTCCGGTGGTCCGACCACCACCGCCCGGTTCGACCTCGTCTCGTGGGTCCGTTCCTCGGATCTTGGTTCACGGTATAATCACGATAAATTAAACGATAAAATCATAAAGAGGGTTTTACGATTTACCTCGTTCTCGTTGTTCGGAAAAACGTAGAACTCAATTTGACGACCTTGAGATCTTCCCGCGTATTCCTTGCACTAGCTCGGACGTCGTGTGGGCGATGATCTACCGAACTCCATGGATCCTCCTCTCTACTTTCTCTCTCTAGAATTGTGATCTTCAAGTTATGAGAATAGAGAAGACCATGTAGTGCTTTTATAGGCTACGTAGGGGATCTTAAGGAGGTGGAATATTGGGCTTCCAATATTGAAGATTAAATTGAGCCCAATGCTCAAGTCCATTAATCCTTATCAATATTAATTAATTCTATTTTCCACTATATAAAATTAATTGCACTCCCAATATTAAACCATATTATATCAAATAATATTTCTCCGGTAGTATTATTTATTCCGTGTATTTAAGATATAAATATACATGAATAAAATTAATTTATTGCTAATTAATTTATTCATCTCTTATATCCGAGACTAGTACCATTCAACCTTAATTATTATGCGGAACGAATCCACCTGCAGGGTTTACATAATAATTCCTTATGAACTCATCTCGGGGATATTATCAACCCTTCCGGGATACACTTTCCCGTCAAGTATTCACGGCATGTCATATATAAAACATAGTGACCCAACTTAACCGATAATTAACCCAATAATTAAATCGGTTAATTCCTTTGGTAAATCAAAGTCACTTATATTAAATATACACACCCGCAATAGTTTCGGGGATTAAGAATAAAATACACTGAGACTCGAATCGATTATCGCCGGCAATCCTAATCGATGAATCTCAACGATCCGCTCAATACACCAAGTGTACAAGTGTGATAAAATAATTAAGATAAATTATTTTCTCTCTCACACAACGACTATACCGATGGATTGGTCCGTGTCCATCTAGGTCGTGATCAACTGTTCGATTAAATACGAGTAACCGATAGTATGATCTTCTGTGCGCCCATGCAACACCATACTAACTACAACGTATAAAATCTAGGACTATGATTTGCATATATTTAATTATAAATAATTAAATGCAAATAATTGTTTATTTAATTAAATAGATTAGTGGCAATGGATCGTGAGTTTCCGTTACTTAAATCTAGACATTAAGTACACAACTCCAACAATCTCCCACTTGTACTAAGGTCTAGTCATTTCCTCCAAACTCCCGACTCCCATACTCATCACGTGCTTAAGTTGTACTTCCAAGAAGTACTATGTGAATGAGCACTCTAGGTTGTCGCTCTGAAGTTATCTTGGTGACTACAGCGTCGTCTCCCTCGACGATGACTCGTATCAGGTGGTACTTGCACTATGTGTTATCTTACACTTATGGAATTGTGATTTCTTACCATTTGCCATTGCACCGCTATTTACATAACCTTTGGCAAATTAAGAATCACATCTAAGTCCCAGAGATTATCCCGGAGTTATACCAAAACTTCCGCTGCCTCTGAGGCCGCTATTTGGTTACCCATGGCAGAGTCCGAAAAGCATCGTGCTTATCACTCTTCCATGTTAAAACTCCTTCTCCTTTAATAGTGAAACACATAGCCTGATATCGACTTACACCGGTCCTCATTCGATTAGAAATCTAAGAGAATGTAATCCAAAGGAAATGCTCGTCTGCTCCGTAATCCAGAACATAATTTCTAGTACTTCGAAAGTACTTAAAATGTTCATTACAGTAGTCGAGTATTCCTTTCCAGGATTACCTTGATATCCTCCCACTATGCTCACCGCATAGCCGATATCAGGTTCTCGTTTTCAACATTGCATTTATCAAGCTTTCCACACTCAAAGTGTAGGAAACTGCTTTCATTGCTTCTATCTCCTTTTGTGTTCCAAAACACATATCCTTAGATAGATGCATTCCGTCTCTGAAAGGTAACGAACCTTTCTCGGAATCTTGCATGTTTAAAACGAACCATAATCATTTATGTAAGATGTCCAGGAGAAGTACAATGTTCTTTCTAGAGATCCAAGATCTCAAGAACATGTCCAACTTCTTCCTTTATCTTTCATAATGATTCATCTAGACAACCATCATTTTATGTCTGATAACATCTTTACATTGTTGCCAATGATAAGAATGTCATCTACATAAAACCTCCGAGAAACACCACCTTGTTTTCCATCACGTTTCCAATACACACAATTCGTCTATGCTTTTGATGAATCCATAAAATGGACTATCTCATCAATTTGCAAGTACCACGAACTCAATGCTTTGTTTCAATCCATAAATGGATCAACTAAGCTTGTACTCTAAATGATCTCGCCTCTTAGCAATAATCCTTATTGCTCTCCAAGAAGGCACATTTAGATCTAGTACGGCCTTCATGTAGATCTAGGGATCGATTTCATGTATACTAGGTCCAGAGTCCGAAGACTCTCCCAGTCTTATGAATATCTCCGGTTGTCCCACAACCTCCCACTACAATGGCATTCCGGTGTATAAACAGTGATAACAGTAGGTGCAGTTAGTGGTGTACCGCTACTCGGTTCGGCTGGTTCTAAGTCTTAATCTTTCTCTCTCATTTCAAAGTATTACGTCACCTTGGGCTTGTGGTTCATTATATAGTCTTTCTCTAAGAACCGGGCGTTAGAACTTATAACGTCCTTCTGGTTTATAGTACTATTGAACCACATCTTTTGTTCTTCTAGGATATTCTACAACCGCATTTGAATGCCCCGTTGTTTCCAGACATATCCATAGAACATAGGTAGTTCCGTATAACTCATGATTCTACTATTTTTATAAGAGTTCCATTTCTTGTTTACGACACACCATTTCTACACAACAGTGTATGGTGTAGTCATTTGGGATCAAATCCCAATCTCTGATTAGTATGCCATGCATTCCTCAGACAGATACTTGCCTCCGCGATCAAATCGCAGGCTACAAATGGATATACCTTGATGGTTCTCCACAATAGCTTTGTGTCCATTGACTTGTCAAAACACTTGCTTTTGTGGCACATCAGGTATTCTAATCCATTTCTCGAGTAATCATCAAATGAAGTACTCGTACCTTATTGTCTGAGTAGACATAGGTCTGCATACATCAGAGTCAATCAATTCTTATACTTGTCCGGATCTTATATCTTATATCCATAAAGGATTGCTTAGTCATATTATCTTCCAAATTAGATTCTTAGGTCGGAAGGTCCACTCCCTCAACTTAATTGATCAAATATCAATTTTCGACCTTTGAACTTCTTATTTAAATAAACATGACTCAGCATAAGAATCCACAAGTATAATTGATAAAGAAATCTCTTATTAGTAAAACGAGTTTCATACTACGGTTCGTTGCATCGTGGTGGACTCAGGATTCATCATTTATATATTGCTAGCCAATGTACCAAAATAGATAATATCATTATTTCTTCTTATAACCATCAAATGATTAAAAGAAATAAAATATCCATTTATTAGAAATCTAGAACAAAGTTCTTTCTAATATGAAAGGTACATAAAAGCAATAACTCAAAATGAAATCCTATAAAATGTCCTCCACTGCAACTGCTGCCTCCTCCACAACATTGCCCATGTAGACTACGATCTTTTCTTTTCCAAGTCGTTTAGGTTTCCTGGAACCTCTTGCATTTAAAATGCACATACCGTCAGTGGTTCCATATCTACACACCAGGTTCCGGTAGATAATACCACTGACTATGTTTTACGACTAAAGAAAATTTCGTACTTTCTTTGAGAGGATAATCAGACTTCCAGTACCCAGACTGTTTGCATTGAGAACACTTGCCTATTGGCTTTCTCGTCCCATCTCGTGGTCCAAAGAGAACCACTGGGTTCCTTTGCTTTCTTGTCCTTTCCCCCGATTCATGCCTTTAGGTTCGAAACCTTTGGCATTGGCTACAAGAGCTTGCGATTTCCGTCTCAGCTCGTCTAAAAGGTAAATCATCTCAAAAACGTTTTTAAGCGTTTCCTCGAAGTGACTGGCCTTTATGAGTATCCTCATCGCTTCTTGTCTAGCCGCCTATGTCAATAGGCTCGGAAGGATAAAGCTCATTGAGTACAACCTTGTACTCTTCAACAGTTTGGGTAATGTCTAGATCTCTATTCCAATCATTATATTTAGGGACCAGTGAGTTTAAATAATCCTTAGGTATCACAGAAAGTGGGTTCAAAGCCATTTCCTAATCTATGAGCACATATAACAACAAACAATCGATTTAATCTCCGATATTATCTCCCTTAAATAATATCATTAAACCACTAATCACATCTAAAATCCCATCAGATATGGCAAGCCACGTGGTGTGGACGTTTACCAATCCAAATGATTTAGCAATTAGATTTGCTTCGGTCATACATCACTTATAGCGGAACCTCGTGGGGAGGAATACTATAATGCGTATCTAAGTGTAAACCATTACTCAGTACCAAAGTAAATCGTTTGGAATTGCTACATCACCGCAAGCCACGTGGTGTGGACGTTTACGACAACTTCACAACTCTTCACAATTTCTTACAACTGTCTACATCAATTAATCCAAAATCCGTCAGCATAGCAAGCCACGTGGTGTGGACGTTTACTACACCAAGAGACTTTTATAATTGACTCCCAATTACTTGATCCATTCAATCTTGTAAATCAAGACGCGGAGAATCATAAGTGAAACTCGAAGTTTCTAACCAGTGATTCACCATGCGAACGACCCTATCTCTCATCAAATGAGGGAGCCGAGCAGACAATCGATCCACCTTCAAAAGATGGTACGACTGCCTCTAATTTGTGTCCTCGACATGACCAAGTGGCTTTGGCTCCATTCCACTCCCCGGGGTGAGAATGAGTCGACTTGAAGTCAGTTTTGGAAAGACAAATTAGGCATTGTTTGATAGACTTAATCAATGTTTCTCGTAAAAGGAATTACAAGAATTCTCCTCCAATGGCTTATCTATATGAACTTCGAAAGTTCATAAAAGTCACCAAGAGAACAACAATGGAGACCATGGATATGTTTCCATACCCTCTCCCACTTAGCTTTTTATAATAAAGGGATACGCTATCTAATGCATAATTAAATACACATAAGCATGCATACATGAAATAAAGCACATAGAATATTATCACATAATCAAAATAATACTAGAATATTATTTTCCGACTATTATGGCTTTATCGCATCTCCGTACATCTTCTAGTCTTTAGTCTTCGTTCTTGAATGCTCCATGTGACGGGAATATTAATTCCAATATTTAAATCTATTTATTTTTAATAAATCCAAAAGTTACTTAATTCGAAAATTAAGTCAATCGAATAAATCAAAAATAAAATTAAATATTATTAATATTTTTATTTATTTATTTTCCTATCTAATTCTATTAAATATCTAGAATAATCTATCCAAGACCCACTTGGAATATTCTAGAAGACATCTATAATAGAATAAGGAAATAAAATAAATTTATTTTATTTTTCCTTTCTACTTCATTAAATCTCTAGAATAATCTATCCAAGACCCACTTGGAATATTCTAGATGATTTCCATAATGAAATAAGGAAATAAAATAATTTAGGACTCCTAGTCCTTCCAAATTAATTCCTTTCCTAATTCATTAAAAATTCCATAAAGGAATAATTAAATAAGGAAAAATTAATTTAGGACTCCTAAACTTTCCAAAATTAATTAATTTCCATGTCCATGAAAATTCCCATAAAATAGGAATAATCAAATAGGAAATAAATTAATTTAATAATTAATTATTTTCCTTTCTAATTCCGTTAAATCTCTAGAATCCTATTCCAAGTAGAAATTAGAATATTCTAGAAGACTTCCATAATAGAATAAGGAAATAAATTAATTCCAATTAATTCTTTTCCTATTTCCATGAGAATTCCCAAAAATAGGAATACTCAAAATAGGAAAACCGAATCAATTTAGGAAAGTTGGATCTTGGCAGGAGTAGCATGGGTTGGGGATCCCCACGCCACCCCCACCATCGACCGAGGCCGAGAGGAGCACATCACCGCCGCCGCCACCCCAACCGGCCAGCCACCACCACTACCGGTGGCAGCCCACGGCCAAGGGGTGCGATGGCTGCCCCTCCCACTCGATTGATCCATTACTTGGGGTCGATCATGGGGTTGATCGATCCCCGGAATCCTCCCTCTCTTCGTCTCCTCCGTCACACTTTTCCGGTAGTCGTTTCGGACTCGATCCAACGTAAAATAAATTACAAATTTATTACTACGCTATCCGGTATCGATTCTCTACATGAAAACGACCTCAAACAATTTCCGGAAAAATTAAGAACAAGCATTCACCACACAAGAACAAATAACATCACTGAGAGTTTAATAATCAAGAACATTATTATGACATTAATTAACAAAATTAAATCTAGCCATAATAATCGGAAACCCTGCAAGGTAGAACAATTTATCGAAAAATACCATGAACTAAAACCAACGCTCTGATACCAATTGTTGGAAATCGATATCCCGGAATTAATAAATTTAAATTAATAAATTATCTAATTAATTCCGACCGAAATCCTACGGAGATCGAATATCCGGAATTGTCAAAATTGCGGAACCGACAACTCCAATCGACTCCCGGAACATGTACATGACCATACGAAAAAGTTACGCGGGAAAAACACGAGAGAACTCGCGTGAACCCGCGAAACCCGCAGCAGCCACGCGGGGTTGCTCGCAGCAGCCCGCAGCAACCCGCAGCGAGTCGCCTGACTCGCTGCTGCTGGGACCCTGCTGGATCGCTGCGAGTCAGCTGAGGGAAATCCCACAGCACCCAGCGAAATCCCCGTAGCAGCCCACAGCAACCCGCAGCGAGTCGCCTGACTCGCTGCTGCTGGGCGCTACGAGTCGCTGCGGGAAAACCCGTAGCTGGCAGCAGATCGCTACGGGAAAACCCGCAGCCAATCCGCGTGATCGAGCCCTAGGCTCGATCCACCTCGCGCGATCCCTTTCCAGCCGAGTCGTCGAGCCGCCGGCGGTCCGGTGGTCCGACCACCACCGCCCGGTTCGACCTCGTCTCGTGGGTCCGTTCCTCGGATCTTGGTTCACGGTATAATCACGATAAATTAAACGATAAAATCATAAAGAGGGTTTTACGATTTACCTCGTTCTCGTTGTTCGGAAAAACGTAGAACTCAATTTGACGACCTTGAGATCTTCCCGCGTATTCCTTGCACTAGCTCGGACGTCGTGTGGGAGACGATCTACCGAACTCCATGGATCCTCCTCTCTACTTTCTCTCTCTAGAATTGTGATCTTCAAGTTATGAGAATAGAGAAGACCATGTAGTGCTTTTATAGGCTACGTAGGGGATCTTAAGGAGGTGGAATATTGGGCTTCCAATATTGAAGATTAAATTGAGCCCAATGCTCAAGTCCATTAATCCTTATCAATATTAATTAATTCTATTTTCCACTATATAAAATTAATTGCACTCCCAATATTAAACCATATTATATCAAATAATATTTCTCCGGTAGTATTATTTATTCCGTGTATTTAAGATATAAATATCCATGAATAAAATTAATTTATTGCTAATTAATTTATTCATCTCTTATATCCGAGACTAGTACCATTCAACCTTAATTATTATGCGGAACGAATCCACCTGCAGGGTTTACATAATAATTCCTTATGAACTCATCTCGGGGATATTATCAACCCTTCCGGGATACACTTTCCCGTCAAGTATTCACGGCATGTCATATATAAAACATAGTGACCCAACTTAACCGGTAATTAACCCAATAATTAAATCGGTTAATTCCTTTGGTAAATCAAAGTCACTTATATTAAATATACACACCCGCAATAGTTTCGGGGATTAAGAATAAAATACACTGAGACTCGAATCGATTATCGCCGGCAATCCTAATCGATGAATCTCAACGATCCGCTCAATACACCAAGTGTACAAGTGTGATAAAATAATTAAGATAAATTATTTTCTCTCTCACACAACGACTATACCGATGGATTGGTCCGTGTCCATCTAGGTCGTGAGCAACTGTTCGATTAAATACGAGTAACCGATAGTATGATCTTCTGTGCGCCCATGCAACACCATACTAACTACAACGTATAAAATCTAGGACTATGATTTGCATATCTTTAATTATAAATAATTAAATGCAAATAATTGTTTATTTAATTAAATAGATTAGTGGCAATGGATCGTGAGTTTCCGTTACTTAAATCTAGACATTAAGTACACAACTCCAACAAGAACCTGATATCGGCTATGCGGTTAGCATAGTGGGAGGATATCAAGGTAATCCTGGAAAGGAATATTCGACTGCCGTAAAAGTACTTTCGAAGTACTGTTCTAGACTACGAAGCAGACGAGTTTTTTCCTTTGGATTACATTCTCTTAGATTTCTAATCGAATGAGGACCGGTGTAAGTCGATATCAGGCTATGTGTTTCACTATTAAAGGAGAAGGAGTTTTAACATGGAAGAGTGATAAGCACGATGCTTTTCGGACTCTGCCATGGGTAACCAAATAGCGGCCTCAGAGGCAGCGGAAGTTTTGGTATAACTCCGGGATAATCTCTGGGACTTAGATGTGATTCTTAATTTGCCAAAGGTTATGTAAATAGCGGTGCAATGGCAAATGGTAAGAAATCACAAGTCCATAAGTGTAAGATAACACATAGTGCAAGTACCACCTGATACGAGTCATCGTCGAGGGAGACGACGCTGTAGTCACCAAGATAACTTCAGAGCGACAACCTAGAGTGCTCATTCACATAGTACTTCTTGGAAGTACAACTTAAGCACGTGATGAGTATGGGAGTCGGGAGTTTGGAGGAAATGACTAGACCTTAGTACAAGTGGGAGATTGTTGGAGTTGTGTACTTAATGTCTAGATTTAAGTAACGGAAACTCACGATCCATTGCCACTAATCTATTTAATTAAATAAACAATTATTTGCGTTTAATTATTTATAATTAAATATATGCAAATCATAGTCCTGGATTTTATACGTTGTAGTTAGTATGGTGTTGCATGGGCGCACAGAAGATCATACTATCGGTTACTCGTATTTAATCGAACAGTTGCTCACGACCTAGATGGACACGGACCAATCCATCGGTATAGTCGTTGTGTGAGAGAGAAAATAATTTATCTTAATTATTTTATCACACTTGTACACTTGGTGTATTGAGCGGATCGTTGAGATTCATCGATTAGGATTGCCGGCGATAATCGATTCGAGTCTCAGTGTATTTTATTCTTAATCCCCGAAACTATTGCGGGTGTGTATATTTAATATAAGTGACTTTGATTTACCAAAGGAATTAACCGATTTAATTATTGGGTTAATTACCGGTTAAGTTGGGTCACTATATTTTATATATGACATGCCGTGAATACTTGACCGGAAAGTGTATCCCGTAAGGGTTGATAATATCCCCGAGATGAGTTCATAAGGAATTATTATGTAAACCCTGCAGGTGGATTCGTTCCGCATAATAATTAAGGTTGAATGGTACTAGTCTCGGATATAAGAGATGAATAAATTAATTAGCAATAAATTAATTTTATTCATGGATATTTATATCTTAAATACACGGAATAAATAATACTACCGGAGAAATATTATTTGATATAATATGGTTTAATATTGGGAGTGCAATTAATTTTATATAGTGGAAAATAGAATTAATTAATGTTGATAAGGATTAATGGACTTGAGCATTGGGCTCAATTTAATCTTCAATATTGGAAGCCCAATATTCCACCTCCTTAAGATCCCCTACGTAGCCTATAAAAACACTACATGGTCTTCTCTATTCTCATAACTTGAAGATCACAATTCTAGAGAGAGAAAGTAGAGAGGGAGATCCATGGAGTTCGGTAGATCGTCGCCCACACGACGTCCGGGCTAGTGCAAGGAATACGTGGGAAGATCTCAAGGTCATCAAATTGAGTTCTACGTTTTTCCGAACAACGAGAACGAGGTAAATCGTAAAACCCTCTTTATGATTTTATCGTTTAATTATCGTGAAAGTATCATGAACCAAGATCCGAAAGACGCGACCCATGACGAGGACGAACCGGGCGGTGGTGGTCGAAGACCACCGGACCGCCGGCGCATCGTCGGCTCGGCTGGAGGGGTCGAGAGGGCGAGAGCCTCGGCTGGACGCCGAGACTCGATCGTGCCCTAGCTGGGCACGAACCCTTGCTGCCCGAGCAGCACCGCTCGCACGGTGCTGCCTCCGCTCACGCGGAGGGGCTGCCGCTCGCGCGGCTGGACCGCCGCTCGCGCGGCGGTGGTTGCGGGCTGATCGCTAGCCACGGTTCAACCGTGGCTTGAGGGCGATCAGCGGGGCGTGGCTGGGATGCCCAGCGGGCTGCCAAGGGCAGCCCTAGGCGGCTGCCGTGTACAGCCGCGAGCCCCATGCGGGGGCTCGACCGGACAGCCGCGGGCTATCCCCGCGGTGGCTTGTTTGGTTGAGTCCGGCTTCGTGGTGGTTCGTGGCGGGATGTTCCGGCAACCGGGAGTCGATTGGAGTTGTCGTTCCGCAATTTGACAACCCGGATATTCGATCTCCAAAGGATTTCGGTCGGAATTAATTAGATAATTTATTTATTTAAATTTATTAATTCCGGGATATCGATTTCCAACACTTCAAAAGTTTATAAAAGTCACCAAGAGAGCAGTAATGGAGACCATGGGTATGTTTCCATACCCTCTCCCACTTAGCTTTTTACAAGAAAGGGATACGTTATCTAGTGCATAAAATAAACACACATAGCATGCATACATGTAATAAAGCACATAGTATTATCACATAATCAAAATAATACTAGAATATTATTTTCCGACTATTACTGCTTTATCGCATCCCCGTATGCATCTTCTAGTCTTCAGTCTTCGTCTTTGAATGCTCCATGTGACGGGAATATTAATTCCAATATTTAAATCTATTTATTTTTAATAAATCTAAAATATACTTAATTAATAATAATTAAGTCAATCGAATAAATCAAAAATAAAATTAAATATTATTAATATTTTTATTTATTTTATTTTCCTTTTCTATTTCATTAAATCTCTAGAATAATCTATCCAAGATCCACTTGGATTATTCTAGAAGATTTCCATAATGAAATAAGGAAATAAAATAATTTAGGACTCTTCTACTTTCCAAATTAATTAGATTCCTAATCCATGAATATTTCCATAAAATAGAAATAATCAATTAGGAATCCTAATTAATTCCAAATTGATTCTTTTCCTATTCCATGAGAGTTCCCAAAAATAAGAACACTCAAAATAGGAAAACCGAACCAATTAGGAAAGAGAATCACCGGACCGGGATAGCATGGGTTGGGGATCCCCACGCCACCACCGGACCGCCGCCATGAAGGTGGCCGGCCACCGTTGCCGGCGGCCCCTCCTTGGGCGTTCGATCCCTCGGCCATAGGGATGGCCGAGAGGGTCCTCCCCTCTCGTTCGTCTCCTCCGTCACACGTATTCTCCGGCGGTCGTTTCGGCATCAATCCAACACAAAAATAAATTACAAATTTATTTCTACATAATCCGGTATCGATTATATACATGAAATCGACCCTATACATTTTCCGGAAAAAGATAGAACAATAATAAATCCTAAATTCGGCCAACCCCCGAATTTTTACTATTACAAGCATTCACCACACAAAACGAATCTCGACATGTCCGAGAGTTTAATAAACCAACAATTATGACAAAATAATTAACAATAATTAAACAAGCCATAATAGTCGGAAACCCTGCAAGGTAGAACAATTATATCGTAAATACCGCGAACGTAAACCACACTCTGATACCAATTGTTGGAATTTGATATCCCGGAGTTGCCGGAATTGCGGAACATGACAAATCCGATCAAAAACCTTCGCCGGAGATCACATGAACACCACCGCACGCGCCGGAGCACGACCGAGGAGACGACGCGCCCGAAGACGCGCCGCTGCCCCAGCCGAGCCCCCGCGAACGGGGCTCCATGCGATCGATCGATCGCACCATCGCGATCGATGGGGCTGCCCAGCAGCCCCCGCGGCGAGTCCGGCGACTCGCCGCTGCATGGGGGGTCGGCCCGCCTCCAGATGGGTCATCACGGGACCCAGCCCGCTGCCGGCGATCGATCGGGGTGATCGATCGCACCCCGGCGTCCAACCGAGGTTCGCCTCCATGCGCGCTCGGCCGAAACCCTAGGCGGGCGATAGCCCGTGGTCCGGTGGCTTCGCCACCACCACGCGATCGTCCCCGGTTTATGGTTTCGTACTTCGGATCTTGGTTCGTCGGTATTTACAATATTTAAACGATTAAAATCATAGAGGGGTTTTCTCGATTTTACCTCGTTCTCGTTGTCCGGAAAAACGAAGAACTTCGATGACCTTGAAGCCTTCCCACGTATTCCTTGCACTAGCTTGAACGTCGTGTGGGCGACGATCCTCCAAGCTTATGGATCTCCTTCACAACTCTCTAGAACTATCAACTAATGTTATTCTTGTCTTGTGTTCTAATTGTGAAGACCATGTAGTGCTTTTATAGGCTACGTAGGGGACCTTAAGGAAGTAGAATATTGGGCTTCAAATATTAATGATTAAATTGAGCCCAAGCCCAAATCTATTAATCCATTAATATTAATTATATGATTAACTCCACTATATAAATATAATTGCACTCCCAATATTTACCATATTATATCAAATAATATTCTTCCGGTAGTATTATTTATTCCGTATGTTTAAGATATAAATATCCATGAATAAATATTTATTTATTGCATAATAAAATTTATTCATCTCTTTTATCCGAGACTAGTACCACTCAACATTATTTATTATGCGGAACAAATCCACTCGCGAGGTTTACATAATAAATCCTTATGAGCTCATCTCGGGGATATTATCAACCCTTTTCGGGACATATTTTCCCGTCAAGAATTCACAGCATGTCATACATAAAATATAGTGACCCAACTTTACCGGTAATTGACCGGATATTCTAACTGGTCAATTCCTTTGGAAAATCAAAGTCACTTATATTATATGCACACACCCGCAATAATATCAGGGATTAAGAATAGAATACTCAGAGATTTAAATCAATTATCAAAGGCAATCCTAATCGATAAATCTCCAGCAGATCCGCTCAATACACCTAGTGTACATGTATGATAAAATAATCAAGACCAATTATTTTCTCACTCATACAACGACTATACCGATGGATTAGTTCTTGTCCATCTAGGTCGTGAGCAACCGTTCGATTATATACGAGTGACTGATAGTATGATCTTCCGTGTGACGACGCACACCATACTAAATACAACGTATAAAATCCAGAACCATAATTTGCATTTAATTAATAAAGCAAATGAATGTTCATTATTAATAGATAAATGAAAGTGTACAAGGAGTTCAGAATACTCAAATCTAGACATTAAGTATATTACTCCATCACATCAAACCTTATTGCTACAAGTTGAGAGATGATGTGAACCAAGGGAAAGTGACTGAGCAAAGGAACGTATATTCCAAGAGAGTCCGACGTCAAACTCCGTTTCATAAAGATGTTTCGATGAAAAATTTGACGGAGTCTTCATCTATAAGGTCGAAACCCAGAATGCTTGCTCCTCTCTTTACTAATGTGGAAAACATCAAACGAAAGGAAGTAAAGCACGAGAAAAAGAATGTTTGCCACTATTGCAACAAGCCTTGACATATTAGGCCGTATTGTTACAAAATGAAGGATGATGTGAATCGTGGCTTGGTGGGTGTGAAAAAGAAGAATGGCTCTGCGAAGCAAGTGAAGAAGAAATGGGTGCCTAAAGAGAAAAATCAAAAAATATGGAAACCAAAAATTAAGAGCACTACTCAATGGGTGTCTAAACCTCAAGAGAGTAAAGTTGAACTTAACTCTACCTCCAAACATGTTTGGCAACCCAGAGAACTTATTTTCTGCAATGTTGCACTCAATTCCTCTGAGATCGGCTCCAAAGGAATTTGGTATTTTGATAGCGGTTGCTCGCGTCATATGATCGGGACTAAGAAATTTTTGAAAAATTATGAACCGATGACTGGTGCTCCCGTGGTGTTCGGAGGGGGAGCTAAAGGCATTGTCATGGGGAAAGGAACACTTCACATTAAAGGATTGCCACCAATCCAAAATGTTGTTCATGTGAAGGGTCTAGTAGCCAATCTTATTAGCATCAGCCAACTGTGTGATGAAGGGCTGCATGTTAACTTTGATAGAGACTCTTGTAAAGTTTTTGATGTTGAAGGGAAGTTGATGAGCCATTTTATTTGCTCATCTTAGAGCATTTTTACACCCTTTATTGAGTCAGTTTGAGTCGGTTACGTGTTTGGGAGGGCACAATTAGGTGTTTGGGCAGAGTGTGTATGGATGCAGGTAACAGGTGGCGCACTGGGCAAAAGAGGCAAGGAAATCCCCTTCTTTGGGCAAAGCAGATTCTGGAGTGGTAATGACATGCAACAGTTTGACCTCCGTGGGAAAATGGGTAAAGTCATGAAGCAGAAGACCCAGAATTCTTACCAAGTACCGTGCCTGGTCCGACCATCTGTGCAAGAGAAGAAATACCTGCGGATTTCAGTTTGGGCAGAGAGCGGCTGAGGACAGAAGATTCCCTGTGGGCAAGGCGTCAGCGTACCAGAATCCCTGGATTCGGGGGATCTGACTTATCCCCAACCCATTGACTGCTGGCGCCTATTCTTTAGGAAGGAGCAACTGCCGGGAATTCAAAAATTCAAATTCGAAGCCCATAAAAGAGGGGCGCGGTGGGCAGCAAGACACAACAACATATTACGCATAGAGAAATCGAGAGAGCCGCCGGTCCCGTAGCTCGTCGCCGCCGCCGGAGGAGTCGCCGGAGAGAGATCGTAGCTGTTCGTCCGAGTCTCTTGTTTCTTTTGAGTAGATCCAGCCTTCGGGCTGAGAAACAATTTGCTTTTATGTTTTGTTTTTAAGTTTTTAATTCCGTATTTCGATTTCCTTCAAAAACGTTTTTACGATTTGAAGCCATGAATAATATAGTTCGATTCCCCTTATTTATTTTGCCTTTTAATTTCTGTATGATTGGCTAAGTTGTTTGTGCATTCGGGCAGGGGCAGATCGATGGTGAATTAGGGTTTAGTTGAGCCGCGAGGTCGATGGGGCTAGAGTAGCCGGTTGGGGGTTTGTTCCCGAAGCAAAGTTGGTTGAGGATTATTTCTGGGGAGTTTGGGCAAACTAGGACGACCACTAGTGAACCTTTACAAACTGGGATACTGTTGATTGGCAAACCGCATAGATGTACCTTGTAGTATTGTTGCGGGCATAGCACTAGAACTTGCTGGAGATTGCGGTCGTATGACTCGGAGTTCCGGGCATGCTATTGGCCGAGCGGGTCTGTCTAGGGAGTAATGCGGGTTTGGGCAAACTAGATCCATGTTTGGTCGCATAGGTTATCGAATTGTCCAGATCTAGGGGTTTAGGCATAACGTTAGCTTGCCTTCTCTTTAAACTGTAAGGATAGATAAGGGGTGGGGCAATTGTTGGGCGTGACGCAATAGGACCACTGTTGTCTTTTTAAAGCACCCTATAACTGCTGACAAACCGCTGGTAGAAATCCTTAGTGCCTATGACCGGTAGTTTGCCCTAATGATCCTGAGTGAAGCCATCTTCCCGGATGCCTTGTTTATAATTTGATTTAAGTTTACCTTTTAGTATTCCGTTAGATCTGAGTGTTTGCTTGTTTTACTTTCTAGATTTATTTTAGTTGCATGTTAGTTTGGTTAGCCGTAGTTAGATCAAAGTGTTTGAAACGATTGCAAAACCGCTGTGCCCACAGCAACCCAAACCAAAATCTTTTTGTGACAACCCCCTTGGGCAAAGCCGAGATCACCTACTGTAATTGCCTCCTTGTGGGACCGACCCCACGTACTTACCATTATCTACGTTTTGTAGTTAATAGGGTACTGGCTAAATTATAAATATCATTTTGACGGCTCGTTGCTCAAACGACAAGCATACGGGCTCGTCAGAAGTGCATCATGGAAGGTCCACGTGCCAAGAATAACTGCTATACTACTGAGTATAGTTGCTTCTCAGTGACCGTTCCTGATGAGGTTGATTTATGGCATCAACGCCTTGGACACACTAGCACTCGAAACTTGAGTAAACTGGTTAAGGGGGAGATAGTTCGAGGAATCCCTCAACTCCTCAAAATCAAGAAAAGAATGTGTGGTGACTGTCAGAAGGGTAAGCTGACGAGATCATCTCATCTTGCACTACCAACACTAATGTCGCAAGCCGCTCGCGCTTGGTATGGGTGTCTGACGGACTACCTACTGAAATTTGGTTTTGAACGTGGCTCAGTGGACGAGACTCTCTTTATCAAACGTGAAGGCAAACACATGACAGTTGCCCAGATCTACGTCGATGACATTGTCTTTGGTGCTACTTGCTCTAAGCTCGTGAAGGCTTTCACGGACTCTATGTCATCAACATTTCAGATGAGTCTTGAAGGAGAGCTACACCAATTTTCGGGTCTTCAGATATCTCAACGACCGAATGGGATCTTCGTATCTCAAAGTAAATATGCTAAAAATATGGTCGAGAAATTTAAGATGCACCATGCTAAGCCCGCCAAAACCCCCATGGCGACAACCGAACGGTTATCTATGTCGACTAAAAGTCGAAGTGTTGATCAAACTCTCTATCATTCTATGATTGGGAGTTTACTTTATTTAACCGCTACAGGCCCTTACATAATGTTTAGTGTTTGTATGTGTGCCAGGTACCAACCTGATCCTAAGGAAGACTATCTACGAGCTGTGAAACGGATACTCCGCTACATCTCTGGAACTTCTGATCTAGGTCTTTGGTATGCATGTGACACTACATCAAATCTTGTCGGTTTCTCCGATGCGGATTGGGCGAGCGATACAGATGAACGAAAGAGCACTTCTGGATGCTGCTGCTTCCTTGGCAATAATATAGTGTCTTGGCATAGTCGGAAGCAAAATTGCATCGCTCTATCGACAGCTGAGTCTGAGTATGTTGCAGTCGGGAGTTGCTGCACTCAATTGCTTTGGTGCTCCCTTGGTGCTGTACTGTGATAACCAAAGTGCTATCAAAATCAGCGAAAATCCTGTTCAGCATTCTCGCACTAAACACATCGACATTCGACATCATTTCATTAGAGATTTGGTTGATCGTGATATAGTCAGTCTACATCATATTTCAACAGAAAAACAGCTCGCTGACATCTTCACCAAACCTCTTGACTTTGAGAGATTTAAAAACTTCAGAAATTCTCTCTGCATGTGTTCTCTCTAAGAGTTCATGAAAATTTTGAAGTCTGAAAGATTGTTTTCTTTACTTCTGAATACGCACTATGAATCGTCGTGGATTAGTCTAATCAGACAAACATGGATTCGAGGCCGCTTTAGTCTTCGGACCCAAGTGTATTTATTCCTCTGAGAGCAAACATGTGAACTTGGCATATAACTCCCATCGTTTCATCTGCATAGATCCATAAAGACAAGTAACGGAGGACGATGGTACCCCCGGCTCCCCTCTTCGAAAGGTTACACATGGACGCTGAATTTTAAGATACTCTCGCTAACTCACTTCGGAGGACGCAAGTGACCCTTGCTCCCCTCTGACTGATGAAATGAGTATCTGTTGCATTTAATACAAAGCTATAAACTCGTCTGGAGGACGCCGGTTCCCCCGGCTCCCCTCTGATGAAGTAATGCTAGACCCAAGTGGAGTGCCTTGAATGTTCACCATGCTCTCATGAATTATAATCTCTTGTGCGGTGTAAACTCACCATATGTGTTCCGATGAAACACGATTGCATTCTTGTGATTGCGACGAAGGACAAGTTAAACTCATTTCAACATACTTCGGTCCGTTTCACCGGTTTTTACTTCGAGAGAAATTTCATTATACCTCAAAGTTATATTCACCTTGTGTGAAAATTTTTGTTTTGGAGACTGATGATACGTGACATTTTTTTTGGGAAAATATTTGCTCTTCACTGCCTCGTATCACCGCTTGAATCTCCACTAAAATGTTTTTGAATGTTTGCAGTGTGTTGAATGCTTGAAAGCTAACTCGGGATGTGTTGTTTTGGTATGTACTCTTGTAGTTCATGTTTAGCATCTTGTGGAGTTCAACCATTAAAGCTTAAGATGAGTGTAGCAGCACCTGGTGACCTTCATAACTCACGACGTGCGCCAATCGGCGCGTGCGCCAACATGCACAAATGTCACCCGTTGTGCGCCAATTGGCGCTTGCGCCAACGAGAGCAGGTCTTTCTGGCATGCGCCAGTGTTAGCTGGTCTTGCTGTCTTGCTGCCCCTGCTCTACTGCAACACTCCAACTCCACACTTTCAACCTCAACTCATCAACACAACAACTCAACACTACAACTCTCAATACCACCACATGCATTGCAACACATCATCAACACTTGGACAGCCGAGCTCAAGCTGAACAGATGGATGCTTTCGACTACCTTCACCAGATGACCCATCAAGGGGGAGGGTTAGGTGGTGCTGGCTTATCTAGCAGGTTTTGCATCTCAGTGATGCTGGCTTTTATGCTTTGATTACTCTTGAACAATTTCCGTTCTCATATTATCTCGTTGCATGCATAAGACTTGAATTATTTACCATCATGCATGTTTTTCATATTTCGTTTTGATGAACCACTCATTTTGATATGCTTCTCTTGAGGGGGAGATATTGTGTATCTCCGTCTGCTAACCTTTGGTCACATGAGTTGTGCTAAAAAGGGGGAGATTGTAGATATTGGTTTTGGCAACAACATATGTGTTTGTTGTTTGTCTTGTTTTCAGGTGATGTATCTCTTGAGGGGGAGATAGTGTGTATCTCCGTTTGCTAACCTTTGGTCACATGAGTTGTGCCAAAAAGGGGGAGATTGAAGATGTTGGTTTTTGGCAACAACATATGTTTTGGTTGCCTGGTTTTTGAGATTCTTTGTATCTCCTTATGCTAACTCTTGTTCACATGAGTTGTGACAAAAAGGGGGAGATTCTAGATGTTAGTTTTGTCAACAACATGTGTTTGTTGTTTGTTTTGATTTTCAGGTGTTGGATGAAAGAATGTTTGATGTACAACATGGAACATAGAATCAGTGAAGTCTAATGCATCAAGTGTCAACGTGCATCAACGCAAGCCAGCACACGTCTTGTTCACAACACCTTGGCCAACCGGCGCAAGGGTTGCTTCACTACATCAACGCCAGCCAGCGCAAGTCTTTTTCACAACACCTTGTCCAACCGGCGCAAGGGTTGCTTCACTACATCAATGCCAATTGGCGCTCGTCCGCTTCACTTCATCAACACCAATTGGCGCACGCCCAACACCCTCGATGTGCTGTCCGTCGATTTTGGCCATATCTCCTTCATACGAGCTCTGATTGACTTGATTCAAAATGCTATGGAATCCACACTTCAAGATCTACGTATAAATATATGACAAGTGACTGAAGTCGCACATTTCGCCTTATCCATCTTATGCGACTGGAGTCGCACATTTCGCTTCATCCATCTTATGCGACTGGAGTCGCACGTTTTCGCCTGTCCATTTTATGCGACTGGAGTCGCACATTTAGCCTCATCCTTTTTATGTGACTGGAGTCACACATTTCGCCTGTTTCATTTTGTGCGACTGGAGTCGCAAATTTCACCAGCACCCTATTTTGTGCGACTGGAGTCTAACATTTTGCATACCCTATTTTGTGCGACTGGAGTCTAACATTTTGCTACCCCATTTCATGCGACTGGAGTCTAACATTTTGCATACACCATTCCATGCGACTAGAGTCGCATGAATCGTTTTCTTCATTCTTGTGCGACTGGAGTCACACGCCACGACTCTTTCCACCTTATGCATCAACTGATGCATGGTGTGTTACATCCTATCTTCAACGTCAACAAGTGAATGAGATATCTATATTAGTTCAAGTGTCGAAGATGTATGGATGTGCTATTTTGCTACTTCAACTATCGACGACCATGAAGACGATGAAATACCGAATGTTCAACGACGAGAGTTAATCACGATGAAGTTGAAGATGAAGTATTGAGGTCGATGGAGTTAAGATATGTTGAAGTCTGAAGTTAAAGAAATCGAAGATTCAAGATTCGAAGATTCAAGAATCGAAGATTCAAGATTCCAAGATTCAAGAATCGAAGATTCCGAAAGTGATGTCATCTATGGAAAAGTGATGTAGGCCAAGCATGTGGCCAATCAGATCGCTCCACACCATTGCTCCACATGTGTGAGACTACTATATATACCCATGGAGTTCCAAGACGTCGCTTGCTGATTTTGACGATTTTGAGAGAACGAAATCTGATATTCGAGTATCGCTATCGTTGTTTGTTAGGCGCTGAGCCTTAGAGTTTTGGTAGTTGCTTTGTGCTGTGCAACACTAGTAGGGTTATGTGATTTAGCTCTAGGTGTAGTAGTACTAGGTCTCTGGTTCGTTGGAGTGCTACGTCACTTGGGATACGACCTTTGATCATTCTGTCTACCTTTCTCTTCAAAGTGTAATAGTTTAGTTTTGTTGTTTCAATGAAATGAAAACTATTACATAACTTTGTCTTCACTACTTTACATTCACTTACTGCGAACATACATACATAACACGAAGCGTGCTCCAACTGGAGCAAGTGACAGCTGAGTGTGTACGAACGAAGTGTGTGTGAACCTTAGTTGCTGAAGACTGATTTAAGACCGACTTCGCGAAAAGTTGGTATCTTACGTCGAAGACGTAATTTCAAAACTACTTGTTATTTATAAAATGATTCTTTTTTTACAAATTAATAAAATTGACTTATCAATTATTTTTTAGTATCTTATTTAATATTTGTGTCTTGCAAGAAGACTTGTGTCTGGGTGGCAGCCAGCGAGATTGGTTTCATAGTGTTCAACGAGAATTTGTAACGAGAATGCGTCAGACCGAAGTGATTGTACAAGTTGTTTGGCGTGCCGGTGTAGTGCAGTCACTGAACGGGCACGAGCAAGAAGGATAGGCGAATTTCCTCTCTGTGCACCCGTCCCGTACAACGTGTTTCAACATTTGACTTTGATTGATTCTAAAACCTTCTCGATAGCCTTGCAGCAGATTGTTCCGATCGAAAGGCGGCAAGCAAGGCATTTGTTCGCCATCTTGGTGCAGCATGGAGCACAAGCTATATGCCCATTTGTGCACTGATAGACGGGGGACTTGAGGGATGCATAGCAAATGGGGCAATCGAGCACGTTCAGATCAGTCAAGGTCGCCAATTCAATGCACGTACCGGTCTTTCGTCTCTTGAAAACTAACAGTAGATCATCATCTTCATCTTCATCTTTTTCTTCATTGCTCAATTCTTTATCCTGCTCTTAAGCAGATTCATAATCTTCATCAAAATTATTTTCTTCACTGCTGAATTCTTCATCTACTCTCATTGCCTATTAATTCAGTGATATTTGTAACAATATCATTGCCTATTAATTTATGTGGCGCTATTAATGAAGTTCTTATTTCATTATATATTGTAATATAACAAAATATGATTATTGATATTATTTTTTACTCTAAACTAGAATCATTATATATTATAATTTTAATTTTTACATTAATATATATCATTATATGTTTTGTAATATTAGTAAATATTTTAATTGATTTGCTCAATATTTTTTTATTTATTTTTCTAATATTTGTAAATATTTTAATTTAGCTATTATATAATTTTATTTTGCGCATCTATTTTAAATATATTGAGCTATTATTAAAAAATTCGCGTAACTATTATTTATGTTTCACATGAACTTCTTATTTCATTATATATTTTAATGTCACAAGATATGATTATAAATGTTATTTTTTACTCTAAACTAGAATCATTATATATTATGATTTTAATTTTTATTTTAATATATATCATTATATGTTTTGTTTAATATATATTTTTTATTTTGTGATATTAGTAAATATTTTAATTCATTTGCTCAATTTTTTTAATATTTGTAAATATTTTAATTCAGTTATTATATAATTTTAATTTGCGCATCTATTTTTAAATATATTGAGAATTTATTAAAAAAATCGTGTAACTATTATATATGCGCAATATTTAATTGATCTATTATATATATATTTTTTGTTTTATAATTTTGCGCTATTATATATTTTTATTTTGTAATATTTTAATTGCTGTTTTATATATTCTTATTTTGTATATTTAGCTATTTAACATAAGAATTAATCTTTCTTTTGATTGAGATATGATACGGAGAAGTTTACAATAAATACTTTATTTAGAGAATCTCCAACCGATTCCAAAAACATATTTTGGAGTAGGGGAATTGCTCCAACCGATACCAAAACATAAACATGGTTTATGGGTGAGAATCACACAAAAAATACTTATATTTACGTTTACTGTAAACTCAAAAAAAAAACTAATTGTTATTTATAAAAGAATTCTTTTTTTTACAAATTAATAAAAATGACTTATCAATTATGTTTTAGTATCTTATTTAATATTTTTTGTAATGTAATATTTTTAATAATCATGTCATTAATAATTAAAATAAATTTTAATAAAAATATTTTTAATAATGAAATAAAAATACATATCACAATATGAAATATAATTAAATAATTAAATTATATCATTAAAAATCCTAAACAAAATAATTAAAACTCTTAATAAAAGGAAACAAAGGATTCTTCATTATAGTAAGTTCCATCTTGAGGGGTTCCGAATCATGGACCAAGTCCCCGGGAAGAACAAGAAATTTTCCCGAGTTCCCTGTCCATTTTGACACGCACGCCACAACTGTTTCGATCTTGATTTTCGTATCTTTGTCAATCACCACTGTAAGATCGTACGAGCGCTGTGAATCTCGCGCTACACAAGTGACACTCACAAAGCTCCCGGGAAACTTGATCGTTCGTTCTAGGACAAAAAGCGTGCTCTGGAGACTATCTTGCAAGAAGACTTGTGTCTGAGTGGCAGCCAGTTTCATAGTGTCGAACGAGAATTTGTAACGAGGATGCGTCAGACCGAAGTGATTGTACAAGTTGTTTGGCGTGCCGGTGTAGTGCAGTCACTGAACGGGCACGAGCAAGAAGGATAGGCGCATGTCCTCTCGTGATCGTGTTTTTTGTTGTTGTTGAATGTCTCTGTCCACCCGTCCCGTACAACGTGTTTCGACATTTGACTTTGATTGATTCTAAAACCTTCTCGATAGCCCTGCAGCAGACTGTTCTGATCGAAAGGCGGCAAGCAAGGCATTTGTTCGCCATCTTGGTGCAGCATGGAGCACAAGCTATATGCCCATTTGTGCACTGATAGACGGGGGACTTGAAGGATTCATAACAAATGGGGCAATCGAGCACGTTCAGATCAGTCAAGGTCGTCAATTCAATGAACGTACTTCGTCTCTTGAAAACTAATCTTTTTCTTCATTGCTCAATTCTTCATCGTGCTCTTAAGCAGATTCATAATCTTCATCAAAATTATTTTCTTCACTACTGAATTCTTCATCTACTCTCATTGCCTATTAATTCAATGATATTTGTAACAATATCATTGCCTATTAATTTATATGGCGCTATTAATGAAGTTCTTATTTCATTATATATTGTAATATAACAAAATATGATTATTGATGTTATTTTTTACTCTAAACTAGAATCATTATATATTATAATTTTAATTTTCACTTTAATATATATCATTATATGTTTTGTTTAATATTTTTTTATTCCTTTTTGTAATATTACTAAATATTTTAATTGATTTGTTCAATATTTATTTATTTATTTTTCTAGTATTTGTAAATATTTTAATTTAGCTATTATATAATTTTATTTTGCGCATCTATTTCAAATATATTGAGCTATTATTAAAAAAAATGCGTAACTATTATATATGTTTCGCATGAACTTCTTATTTCATTATATATTTTAATGTCACAAGATATGATTATAAATGTTATTTTTTACTATAAACTAGAATCATAATATATTATGATTTTAATTTTTATTTTAATATATATTATTATATGTTTTGTTTAATATATTTTTTTTTATTTTGTGATATTAGTAAATATTTTAATTGATTTTCTCAATTTTTTTTAATAATTGTAAATATTTTAATTCAGCTATTATATAATTTTAATTTGCGCATCTATTTTTAAATATATTGAGAATTTATTAAAAAAATCGTGTAACTATTATATATGCGCAATATTTAATTGATCTATTATATATTTTTTTTTTTTTTATAATTTTGCGCTATTATATATTTTTATTTTGTAATATTTAATTGCGCTTTTATATATTTTTATTTTGTATATTTAACTATTTAACATAAGAATGAACTTTTCTTTTGATTGAGATATGATACGAAGAAGTTTACAAGAAATACTTTATTTAGAGAATCTCCAACCTATATCAAAAACTTATTTTGGAGTAGGGAGTTGCTCCAACCGATACCAAAACATAAACATGGTTTATGAGTGAGAATCACACAAAAATACTTATATTTACGCTTATGTAAACTCAAACAAAAAACTACATGTTATTTATAAAATGATTCATTTTTTTACAAATTAATAAAAATGACTTATCAATTATTTTTTAGTATCTTATTTAATATTTTTTGTACTGGAATTTTTTTAATAATCATATCATTAATAATTAAAATAAATTTTAATAAAAGTATTTTTAATAATGAAATAAAAATACATATCACAATATGAAATATAATTAACTAATTAAATTATATCATTAAAAATCCTAAACAAAATAATTAAAACTCTTAATAAAAGGAAACAAAGGATTCTTCATTATAGTAAGTTCTATCTTGAGGGGTTCCGAATCATGGACCAAGTCCACGGGAAGAACAAGAAATTTTCCCGAGTTCCCTGTCCATTTTGACACGCACGCCACAACTGTTTCGATCTTGATTTTCGTATCTTTGTCAATCACCACTGTAAGATCGTACGAGAAAGCCCCGCGCTGTTAATATCGCGCTACACAAGTGACACTCACAAAGCTCCCGGGAAACTTGATCGTTCGTTCCAGGACAAAAAGTGTGCTCTGGAGACTATCTTGCAAGAAGACTTATGTCTGGGAGGCAGCCAGCAAGATTGGTTTCATAGTGTCGAACGAGAATTTGTAACGAGGATGCGTCAGACCGAAGTGATTGTACAAGTTGTTTGGCGTGCCGGTGTAGTGCAGTCACTGAACGGGCACGAGCAAGAAGGATAGGCGCATGTCCTCTCGTGATCGAGTTTTTTGTTGTTGTTGAATGTCTCTGTGCACCCGTCCCGTACAACGTGTTTCGACATTTGACTTTGATTGATTCTAAAACCTTCTGGATAGCCCTGCAGCAGATTGTTCCGATCGAAAGGCGGCAAGCAAGGCATTTGTTCGCCATCTTGGTGCAGCATGGAGCACAAGCTACATGCCCATTTGTGCACTGATAGACGGGGGACTTCAGGGATGCATAGCAAATGGGGCAATCGAGCACGTTCAGATCAGTCAAGGTCGCCAATTCAATGCACGTACTGGTCTTTCGTCTCTTGAAAACTAACAGTAGATCATCATCTTCATCTTCATCTTTTTCTTCATTGCTCAATTCTTCATCGTGCTCTTAAGCAGATTCATAATCTTCATCAAAATTATTTTCTTCACTACTGAATTCTTTATCTACTCTCATTGCCTATTAATTCAGTGATATTTGTAACAATATCATTGCCTATTAATTTATGTGGCGCTATTAATGAAGTTCTTATTTCATTATATATTGTAATATAACAAAATATGATTATTGATATTATTTTTTAGGGAAAAATGGCAATAAGGCCAATTTTCAATATTTTTTCGGCAATAAGGCCAAGTTCCAATTTATGTGTCAATTAGGCTTTTTTGTTCCAATTAGGCCAAAAAAATATATATGAAAGAACGAAAATACCCTTACTCTATTTCTACTCAACCCACCCCAAACTCAGACACTGAATACTATTAAAGACACTGAATAACATTAAAAAAAACTGAATAACACTGAATAACATTAAAAGACACTGAATAACATTAATTTTTTCTACTCAACCCACCCCACCTCCAGACATTGAATACCATTGACAGTGAATAACATTAAAAGAAACTGAATAAACTGAATAACATTAAAGACACTGAATAACATTAAAAGACAACGAATAACAATAACATTAAAAGACACTAAATAACAAAATACACTGAATAACACTAAATAACACTGGATAACATTAAAAACACTGAATAACATTATAACACTAAATAACACTGGATAACATTAAAAGACACTGAATAGAATAACATTAAAACACAAATCACACTGAATAACACTGAATAACATTAAAAGACACTGAATAACATTAAAAAACACTGAATAACACTGAATAACATTAAAAGACACTGAATAACACTGAATAACACTGAATAACATTAAAAGACACTGAATAACGGTTAAAAGACACTGAATAACACCGAATAACACTGAATAACATTAAAAG
Source organism: Euphrasia confusa (assembly GCA_954870475.1). Lineage (NCBI taxonomy): Eukaryota > Viridiplantae > Streptophyta > Magnoliopsida > Lamiales > Orobanchaceae > Euphrasia > Euphrasia confusa. The sequence continues at coordinate 15,409,091 of OX940957.1, read as the reverse complement.
ACACTGAATAACAGCGCTGAATAACATTAAAAGACACTGAATAACACCGAATAACACTGAATAACATTAAAAGACACTGAATAACACCAACTGAATAACATTAAAAGACACTTAATAACACTGAATAACATTAAAAATAACATTAAAAGACACTGAATAAAACGGAATAACACTGAATAATATTAAAAAAACACTGAATAACATTAAAAGAGAATACTAATAAAAGACACTGAATAACATTAAAAGACAATTAATACCATTAAAAGACACTGAACGTCATCCCAGACACTGAACGTCATTAAAAACACTGAATCTAATAAAAAAACACTGAATATTATAAAAACACTGAGTGTCATAATAAAACATTGAACGTCGTAAAAAAACAATGAAAATGAAATAAATATCTCAAAAATAAAAAATAAATAAAAAATACAACGACTCTCGCCCTCAACGACGACGTGCTCGGACTTATCGTCTTCAAGTCGGGCTTACAAGACCCCTCGGGTTCCCTCGATACCTGCGATCCAAATCCAATTGTACAGTCAAATTGTATATCAAGCTCGAATACAATGAAACACAAGTAGCATTCACATTTCAAAAAGATCGCACAAGCGTGATAAAAAAAATCCATATACACATGATAATTGATGTCAAGCTTAGCAGCATTACTCATTCTAGCACCATTAACCGAGATAACTTGCCAAATGAAGAGCCCCTTCTAAAAATTTCAAAAATAAAAAATAACAAAATTACTCATAACATGACCTGTATTTCCCAACAAAATTCTACATTTTCTGTCCATGTATACGGTATATTCATAGAAGCAAGATTCAACAAAATAAACTGCACTAGCAACTAACTCATTTACGGCATACCATCATGTCAAAAACAGGAATCGACCTGCTGAAATTACCCTAGAAAACATAAGAACAAATTCAATAAATTTCAGCTAGCTGAACACATATTCAATATATAGACACTGAAGAGTGAAAATGAAACCAAACACGACTGTGAGAAAATAAATCATATACACAAGATGCATATTAAGAAAATAGGTAACACAATACAAACAAAATTAAGCATACCCATATTTAATGTAGGCTCCATCTGTTTGCTTTTTGTTTGCCTCCGACTCAGGTTTTTTGATTAAGTTATTATCTGTATGATTCTCATTGTCAAGAGACATATTTGTTGTTGGTTGCCCCAGTGTTTTGATAACACTTGCATCTTCAATTTTTTTTCACATTTAGCTCTAAGAAGAAAGAAGTTTAATTAGAATAATTAGAATAAACATATAAGGATCAGATTTATTATCAAGAAATTATAAAGGCACCAGAAAACATTTTAAGCAGTATACACATACTACAAAATACACCCCCCATTGACACACACACACAACACAATGCCCAATCGAATGCTATTTCCAGATATCTCCTACACACGACATTAAAACACAGACATTTAAACAACCAGGCATCTTATTTCATCGATCGAGAAAATCTGCAACGCTTACAAACCCAACATTATCGACAGAGAAAGCAGCCATTCGATCAAAAAATGATTCACACGCGGGCACACAAACACAAAGCACAAATTGAAGATTCACACTCAATCAGATCCGCAGAACATAGACACACACACACACACACTAAAACACACACAATGATGCCCACACACACTAACACAAATATTGACGATCCACTCGCTCGATCGCGCGAGCACACAAAGAACACACTGGAAGTGAAAAAGAGAGGGAAGTATAAATGTAGCTAGTACCTATGTGAAAGTGGAGAAAGTGACCTTTGGCCTGCCCTCCGACAGTCGCATCAGGCATCACCGCCGGAGAAATCAGCACTGAGCTCCTGCTCAAATCCGGCTTCCTCGAGATCGCCTCCACCCCTTTGGAAACCTCCGCGAACGCGTTGAAGAAGTTCTAGAACTACATCCCGTCGACGACGACGTGGTTGAGGGCGCACCCGATGAAGACGCCGTCGGCGAGCTCCGTGACCTGGACGACGATGACAAGTACGGATAAGCAGTCTCCTCCTCTTCCGCCGTTCCCGATTTAAAAAATCGAGCGATTCAATTCTCCCTTGCACCTACAACCGACGAGATCAGATATAAAATCTCGACAATCGCTTCCCGAATTCGGATCTGGCCGGAATTCGCGAGCGCGTCGACGAGCCTTGACACCGATTCGTCCGATTCAGCGACGAATTTCAGATTCTCCTCCGACGCGGTCGCGAACTCGACGAGCTTCCCCAGGGAGGCGGCGTGGAATTGGGCGCCGACGATGATGGTCGCCGCTTGGTGCTTGGAAATCGGTTGCGCGAGAATGCCGTCGGCGTGCGAGATCCAGAGGTGGATGAGGCGACGGAGCGTGAGATTGGGGGTCGTGAGGGTCGACGCTCCGGTGGTTTGGCTGGTCTGGAGTCGCCGGCAGCGGCGACGGCATTATATATTTTTATTTTGTAATATTTTAATTGCGCTTTTATATATTTTTATTTTGTATATTTAGCTATTTAACATAAGAATTAATCTTTCTTTTGATTGAGATATGATACGGAAAAGTTTACAAGAAATACTTTATTTAGGAGAAGTTTACAAGAAATACTTTATTTAGGGAATCTCCAACCGATACCAAAAACAAATTTTGGAGTAGGGGAGTTGCTCCAACCGATACCAAAACATAAACATGGTTTATGTGTGAGAATCACACAAAAAATACTTATATTTACGTTTACTGTAAACTCAAACAAAAAACTACTTGTTATTTATAAAATGATTCTTTTTTTTACAAATTAATAAAAATGACTTATCAATTATTTTTTAGTATCTTATTTAATATTTTTTGTAATGTAATTTTTTTAATAATCATATCATTAATAATTAAAATAAATTTTAATAAAAATATTTTTAATAATAAAATAAAAATACATATCACAATATGAAATATAATTAAATAATTAAATTATATCATTAAAAATCATAAACAAAATAATTAAAACTCTTAATAAAAGGAAACAAAGGATTCTTCATTATAGTAAGTTCCATCTTGAGGGGTTCCGAATCATGGACCAAGTCCCCGGGAAGAACAAGAAATTTTCCCGAGTTCCCTGTCCATTTTGACACGCACGCCACAACTGTTTCGATCTTGATTTTCGTATCTTTGTCAATCACCACTGTAAGATCGTACGAGAAAGCCCCGCGCTGTGAATCTCGCGCTACACAAGTGACACTCACAAAGCTCCCGGGAAACTTGATCGTTCGTTCCAGGACAAAAAGCGTGCTCTGGAGACTATCTTGCAAGAAGACTTGTGTCTGGGTGGCAGCCAGCGAGATTGGTTTCATAGTGTCGGACGAGAATTTGTAACGAGGATGCGTCAGACAGAAGTGATTGTACAAGTTGTTTTGCGTGCCGGTGTAGTGCAGTCACTAAACGGGCACGAGCAAGAAGGATAGGCGCATGTCCTCTCGTGATCGAGTTTTTTGTTGTTGTTGAATGTCTCTGTGCACCCGTCCCGTACAACGTGTTTCGACATTTGACTTTGATTGATTCTAAAACCTTCTCGATAGCCCTGCAGCAGATTGTTCCGATCGAAAGGCGGCAAGCAAGGCATTTGTTCGCCATCTTGGTGCAGCATGGAGCACAAGCTATATGCCCATTTGTGCACTGATAGACGGGGGACTTGAGGGATGTATAGCAAATGGGGCAATCGAGCACGTTCAGATCAGTCAAGGTCGCCAATTCAATGCACGTACCGGTCTTTCGTCTCTTGAAAACTAACAGTAGATCATCATCTTCATCTTCATCTTTTTCTTCATTGCTCAATTCTTCATCGTGCTCTTAAGCAGATTCATTATCTTCATAAAAATTATTTTTCTTCACTACTGATAGGGATGTCAATCCAACCTGAAACGGTGGGCTAATCCGAAGCCCGCCCGAAAAAATGTAGGGTTAGGGCTGAATATTTTCGACCCGAAAAAATTTCAGCCCGATCAGTCCGAACCGAAATAACCCGATAGCCCGAGTGGGCTAGCCCGATAAACCGTGGGCTAGCCCGACAACCCGATTTATTTAAATATATTATAATTTATTTTATTTTATTTATAGAAATATTTTAAATATATAAAATAATATATTCAAATAAAAGAAAATTGTCAACTAAAATTATAATTTTAAATATTGTTGAATGAATATTTGATAATTTGGGAAATTTAAATATTAGAATTATAATAATTATTATTAAATATTAATATTTTATTAATATTAAATTTAATTTGATATTAAAATTAATTTTTTATTATATAATATTATTTTTTCCAGCCCAACGAGCTAGTCCGAGACAGAAGATTTTAGGGTTAGGGCTACAAATTTATAGCCCGAAAAAATTTCAACCCGATCAGCCCGAACCGAAGTAACCCGATAGCCCGAGTGGGCTGGCCCGAAACCGAGTGGGCTGGCCCGATTGACATCCCTAACTACTGATTCTTCATCTACTCTCATTGCCTATTAATTCAGTGATATTTGTAACAATATCATTGCCTATTAATTTATGTGGCTCTATTAATGAAGTTTTTATTTCATTATATATTGTAATATAACAAAATATGATTATTAATGTTATTTTTTACTCTAAACTAGAATAATTATATATTATAATTTTAATTTTCACTTTAATATATATCATTATATGTTTTGTTTAATATTTTTTTATTCTTTTTTGTAATATTAGTAAATATTTTAATTGATTTGCTCAATATTTATTTATTTATTTTTCTAATATTTGTAAATATTTTAATTTAGCTATTATATAATTTTATTTTGCGCATCTATTTTAAATATATTGAGCTATTATTAAAAAAGTCGCATAACTATTATATATGTTTCGCATGAACTTCTTATTTCATTATATATTTTAATGTCACAAGATATGATTATAAATGTTATTTTTTACTCTAAACTAGAATTATTATATATTATGATTTTAATTTTTATTTTAATATATATCATTATATGTTTTGTTTAATATATATTTTTTATTTTGTGATATTAGTAAATATTTTAATTGATTTGCTCAATTTTTTTAATATTTGTAAATATTTTAATTGCTATTATATAATTTTAATTTGCGCATCTATTTTTAAATATATTTAGAATTTATTAAAAAAATCGTGTAACTATTATATATGCGCAATATTTAATTGATCTATTATTTATATATTTTTGTTTTATAATTTTGCGCTATTATATATTTTTATTTTGTAATATTTTAATTGCGCTTTTATATATTTTTATTTTGTATATTTAGCTATTTAACATAAGAATTAACCTTTCTTTTGATTGAGATATGATACGGAGAAGTTTACAAGAAATACTTTATTTAGAGAATCTTCAACCGATACCAAAAACATATTTTGGAGTAGGGAGTTGCTCCAACCGATACCAAAATATAAACATGGTTTATGGGTGAGAATCACACAAAAAATACTTATATTTACGTTTACTGTAAACTCAAACAAAAAACTACTTGTTATTTATAAAATGATTCTTTTTTTTACAAATTAATAAAAATGACTTATCAATTATTTTTTAGTATCTTATTTAATATTTTTTGTAATGTAATTTTTTTAATAATCATATCATTAATAATTAAAATAAATTTTAATAAAAATATTTTTAATAATGAAATAAAAATACATATCAAAATATGAAATATAATTAAATAATTAAATTATATCATTAAAAATCATAAACAAAATAATTAAAACTCTTAATAAAAGGAAACAAAGGATTCTTCATTATAGTAAGTTCCATCTTGAGGGGTTCCGAATCATGGACCAAGTCCCGGGAAGAACAAGAAATTTTCCCGAGTTCCCTGTCCATTTTGACACGCACGCCACAACTGTTTCGATCTTGATTTTCGTATCTTTGTCAATCACCACTGTAAGATCGTACGAGAAAGCCCCGCGCTGTGAATCTCGCGCTACACAAGTGACACTCACAAAGCTCCCGGGAAACTTGATCGTTCGTTCTAGGACAAAAAGCGTGCTCTGGAGACTATCTTGCAAGAAGACTTGTGTCTGGGTGGCAGCCAGCGAGATTGGTTTCATAGTGTCGGACGAGAATTTGTAACGAGGATGCGTCAGACAGAAGTGATTGTACAAGTTGTTTTGCGTGCCGGTTTAGTGTAGTCACTGAACGGGCACTAGCAAGAAGGATAAGCGCATGTCCTCTCGTGATCGAGTTTTTTGTTGTTGTTGTTGAATGTCTCTGTGCACCCGTCCCGTACAACGTGTTTCGACATTTGACTTTGATTGATTCTAAAACCTTCTCGATAGCCCTGCAGCAGATTGTTCCGATCGAAAGGCGGCAAGCAAGGCATTTGTTCACCATCTTGGTGCAGCATGGAGCACAACCTATATGCCCATTTGTGCACTGATAGACGGGGGACTTGATGGATGCATAGCAAATGGGGCAATCGAGCACGTTCAGATCAGTCAAGGTCGCCAATTCAATGCACGTACCGGTCTTTCGTCTCTTGAAAACTAACAGTAGATCATCATCTTCATCTTCATCTTTTTCTTCATTGCTCAATTCTTCATCGTGCTCTTAAGCAGATTCATAATCTTCATAAAAATTATTTTCTTCACTACTGAATTCTTCATCTACTCTCATTGCCTATTAATTCAGTGATATTTGTAACAATATCATTGCCTATTAATTTATGTGGCGCTATTAATGAAGTTTTTATTTCATTATATATTGTAATATAACAAAATATGATTATTGATGTTATTTTTTACTCTAAACTAGAATAATTATATATTATAATTTTAATTTTCACTTTAATATATATCTGCTTGAATTCGATATCCCGGGGTATCAAAAATTTGCGGAACCGATAACCCCGACCGAAAACCCGTCGCCGGAAACCGATCACGAACGCCACGAAGAACCGGGCTCGACAAGAGCATCGCCGCGGGACGAACCCGCGGCTAAACCCTAGCCGAACCCCATCCGCGGGGTTCGCGATCGCCGTGCATGGCGATCGCTGGGGCTGCATGGGGCAGCCCCCGGCGGTGAGTCCGGCGACTCACCGCCACCGCCAGGAGGGGCGGTCAGCCCGGCTGACCTACCGCGGCTCCAGCCGCGGTCTTCCCCCGGCGATCGATCTCACGATCGATCGCCCACCCCGGCGTCCAGCCGGGGTGCCCTTGCTGCACACGCCGCCGGCGAGGCGGCTGGGATCCGCCACGGAACCAGCCCGTGGCATCCCGGCGATCGACCGAAGTCGATCGCATGCCCCGGCGTCCAGCCGGGGCTCGCCCCTCGTAGCGCGTAACCGGCGGTCGAACCCTAGGGTTCGGCCGCCCCTCTCGATCCCGACGGGGATCTCGAATCCCCGTATCCCGGTCTCGACGTTTTTCCCGGATCATGCGTTCATGTATGTATCACAATTAATCCACATAAAATCATAGAAGGGAGTATATGATTTTACCTTTTAATTCGTTGTGCGGAGAAACGAATCTAAGTTGATGACCTTACGATCTTCCCACGTATTCCTTGCACTAGCTTGAACGTCGGGTGGGCGACGATCCTCCAAGCTTATGGATCCTCTTCTCTCTCTCTCTACTTTCTCTCTCTAGGAGAATTATGATCTTGTGTTATGTAGAATAGAGAAGACCATGTAATGCTTTTATAGGCTACGTAGAGGATCTAAAGGAGGTGGAATATTGGGCTTCCAATATTAATGATTAAATTGAGCCCAAGCCCAAATCTATTAATCTCCCATTAATATTAATTAATTTATTTTCCACTATATAAATTAATTGCACTCCCAATATTAAACCATATTATATCAAATAATATTTCTCCGGTAGTATTATTTATTCCGTGTATTTAAGATTTAAATATCCATGAATAAAATTAATTTATTGCTAATTAATTTATTCATCTCTTTAATCCGAGACTAGTACCATTCAACCTTAATTATTGTGCGGAACGAATCCACTCATGAGGTTTACACAATAATTCCTTATGAACTCATCTCGGGGATATTATCAACCCTTCCGGGATACACTGTTCGGTCAATCATTCACGGCATGCCATATATAAAATATAGTGACCCAACTTAACCGGTAATTAACCCTATAATTAAATCGGTTAATTCCTTTGGTAAATCAAAGTTACTTATATTGAATATACACACCCGCAACAATATCGGGGATTAAGAATATAATACACTGAGACTCGAATCGATTATCGCCGGCAATCCTAATCGATGAATCTCAACGATCCGCTCAATACACCAAGTGTACAAGTGTGATAAAATAATTAAGACAAATTATTTTCTCTCTCACACAACGACTATACCGATGGATTGGTCCGGGTCCATCTAGGTCGTGAGCCACTGTTTGATTAAATATGAGTAACCGATAGTATGATCTTCTGTGTGGGCCCGACACACCATACTAACTACAACGTATAAAATCCAGGACTATGATTTGCATATATTTAATTAATAATAATTAAAAGCAAACAATTGTTTATTAATTAAATAGATTAAATGCTATGACCGGGAGTTTATCGTTACTTAAATCTAGACATTAAGTACACAACTCCAACAATCTCCCACTTGTACTAAGGTCTAGTCATTTCCTCCAAACTCCCGGTTCCCATACTCATCACGTGCTTTAAAGTGTACTTCCGAGAAGTACTATGTGAGTGAGCAATCTAGGTTGCCGCTCTGAAGTTATCTTGGTGACTACTACGTCGTCTCCCCTGACGATGACTCGTATCAGGTGGTACTTGCTCTATGTGTTAACATCACTTTTGACTTATGACCTCTTCTAGTTCACCATGCACCGCTATCCAATAGCCTTTGGTAAACTAAGAGTCATATCCAAGTCAAGAGGTTATCCCGGAACCTAACCAAAACTTCCGCTGCCTCTGAGGCTGCTATTCGGTTATGAGAGAGTATGAGAAGCGTCTGCTTATCACTCTTTCACTTCATGGTTCCACCTCTTTCTAAAAGTGAACACATAGCCTGATATCGACTTTCACTGGTCCTTCTCTGATTTTTGGATCTGAGAATCTGTAATCTAAGAAGATTTCGTCTTGCTCTGTAAGCCAGTACTATGAAAGTACTCTTGCAGCATTCGAACATCCCTTATCCAGATTACTTTGATATCCTCCCACTACGCAAACCGCATAGTTGATATCAGGTTCTTGTTTTACAACATTGCATCTATAAAGCTTTCCATACTTGAAGTATAGGAAACTGCTTTGTCCTTATCTATCTCCTTCATGTGTTCGAACACATATCCTTTAGATAGATGTATATTCTGTCTCTGAAAGGCAATAACCTTTCTCAGAAGTATGCATGTTTAAAACAAACCTTAATCGTACAAGATGTCTAGGAGAAGTACAATGTTCTTATCTCTAGATCATAAGATCTTAAGAACATGCTCTAACTTCTTCTCAATCTTATATCTCGATTTATTTAGACAACCATTATTTTATGTCTGACAATATTTTTACATTGTTGCCAATGATAAAATGTTATCTACATAAAATCTCCGAGAAACACCACCTTGTTTCCATCACTTCTCTAATACACCTTTCGCTTTTGTCTTTTGATGAATCCATCAAATGGACTATCTCATCAATTCGCAAGTTCCACGATTCATAGCTTTATTTCAATCCATAAATGGATTTACTAAGCTTGTACTCTAAATGATCTAGCCTCTTAACAATAATCCTTATTGTTCCAAGCAGGCACATTTAGATCTAGTACCGCCCTTATGCAGAGCTAGGGGTCGATTTCATCTCTACTAGATCCAGAGTCCGAACTCCTCTAGTCTTATGAACATCTCTGGTTGTCCAACAACCTCCCACTGCAATGGCGTCCCTGTGTATAACAGTAATAACAATAGGTGCAGTATGTGGTGTACTTCTACTCGGTTTGGCTGGTTCTCAGTCTTTTGTCCTTCTTCTCATTTTAAGGTATTACGTCAATTTTAGGCTTTGTGGTCCATCTAATAGTCTTCCTCTATGAACCGGACGAGACGTCCCTCTGGTTCATAGTACTATAGAACACACAATACTTCGTTCATCTAGGATATCCTACAACCATATTCAATATGCCGTTGTATCTAGGAATATCCATAGAACATAGGTAGTTCCGAACAACTTGTCCTTTTACTATCAGATTTTCCATTTCTTTATAGCGCACTTTTTCTACACGTAAGTGTAAGGTGCGGCCCTTTGGGATTGAACCCAATCTTTGACTATGCTATGTGTTATTCAGATAGGCGATGGCCTCCGCGACCGAGTCGCAGGCTCCTAATGGATATACTTTGATGGTTCCCCATAATAGCTTTGTGTCCATTGACTAGTCAAAACACTTTGCTTTTATGGCACATTAAGTATTCTAATCCATCACCGAGTATTCTTTGAGAGAATTTCTCGTACCTTTCTAATTTACACATATGTCTGCATATCTAATCATTTCCAATACTTGTCTGAATTCTATCCTTTATCCAGAAAGGTTTGCTTAGATGTATTATCCTCCAAATTCAATCCTTAGGTCGGAAGGTCCATTCCTTCAACTTTAATTGATCAAATCAATTTCGACCATTTGAATCTTATTTGAAAATACTACTAAGTATAAGAATTCACAAGTATAATGATTAATAAAGAAATATCTAATAAGTAAAACAAGTTATAGAACGGTTCGTTGCATCGTGGTAGACTAAGGATCTATCATTCATATATTGCTGTCTAATGTACCAGAATAGATAATGCCATTATTTCTTATCAAAATCATCCAATGATTAAAGAAATAAAATATCCATTCATTAATAATAGAAATCCAGAACAAAACGTTCTTTCTAAAATAAAGGGGTACATAATGCAATAATCTTAAAATGAAATCCTATTTAACTACTAAAGCAGATAAATGTCTTCCACCGCAACCGCTGCCTCCTCTACAGCTTTGCCCGTGTAGACTCGAACTCTTCCTCTCTAAGTCGCCGGGTTTTCTGGAACCCCTGCATTCAAAAATGCACATACCGTCAGTGGTTCCATATCTACACACCAGAATTCTGGTAGATAATACCGCTGACTATGTTTTTACGACTAAGGAAAATTCGTACCTTTGAGAGGACATTCAGACTTCCAGTGTCCCATCTTGTTGCATCAGAAGCATTTACCCTTTGGCTTTGCAGCCCCCACTCGTGGTACAGTCCTCTTGACACCACTGGGTTTCCGGGCTTGCTTCCTTCTCTTGCCCCTACCTCCACCAGGCTTAAAGCCTTTGGACTTGGTAGCTACAAGCGCTTGAGACTTGCCCTTCTTGTAGATCCCCTCTGCCGCCTTTAGTTCAGTAAGGAGTTGCGCAAGAGTATAAGATAGTTTACCCATATTATAGCTCATACGAAACTGCTCAAAACTAGGGGCCAGAGACTGGAGTATGACGTCGACTTGCGTCTCAGCATCAATAGAAGCTCCTAGGACCTCAAGTTCATTCAACATACTCATCATCTTAAGAACGTGCTCCCCAACGGGCGTTCCTTCAGATTGAGTAGTCGACATGAGGACTCTCATGGCTTCTTGCCTTGCCGCACGATCTTGCTCCCCAAACATCTCCTTGAGGTTAAACATCATATCATAGGCAGTGTCCATCGACTCATGTTGGGTTTGGAGTACATTTGACATGGAAGCCAAAATATAACACCTAGCCATTTCATCAGCCTTTTTCCACTTCCGATATGTCAGTTTTTCCTCATCAGTTGAGGCAGCCGTGGGCTCAGCAGGGCACACTTCATGGAGTACAAACTTGTACTCCTCCGAAGTTAGGACAATGTCTAAATTTCTCTTCCAATCAATATAGTTGGGGCCAGTGAGCTTATGCTCCTTGAGTATCATAGAAAGTGGGTTCATAGCTATTCTCTAAACCTATAAGCACATTTAAACAAACAATCAATTTAATATCCGATATTATCTCCCTCAAATAATATCATTAAATTACTAATTACATCTAAAATCCCATCAGGTAAGGCAAGCCACGTTCGTGTGGACGTTTACCCACCCAAATGATTTAGTAATTAGATTTGCTTCGGTCGTACATCATTATAGCGTTACTTCGTTGGGAAGAATACTATAAAGCGTACCTAAGTGTAAACCATTACTCAGTACTAAGGTGAATCATTTGGAATCGCTACGTCACCGCAAGCCACGTTAGTGTGGACGTTTACGATAACTCACAATCCCTCACAATTCCCTATAACTGTCTACATCAACTATTTCCAAAAATCCCATTCAGCATAGCAAGCCACGTTCGTGTGGACGTTTACTACACCAAAAGACTTTTATAGTTGACTCCCAATTACTTGAAGCATTCGATTTTGTAAATCAAGACGCGGAGAATCATAAGTGAAACTCGAAGTTTCTAACCAGTGATTCACCATGCGAACAACCCTATCTCTCATAAATGAGGGAGCCGAGCAGACAATCGATCCATCTATCAAAGAATGGTACGACTGCCTCTAATTTGTGTCATCCACATGACCAAGTGGCTTTGGCTCCATTCCACTCCCCGGGGTGAGAATGAGTCGACTTGAAGTCAGTTTCAGAAAGACAAATTAGGCATTGTTTGATAAACTTAATCAATGTTTCTCGTAAGAGGAATTACAAGAATTCTCCTCCAATGACACATCTATATGAACTTCAAAAGTTCATAAGAGTCACCAAGAGAACAGTAATGGAGACCATGGGAATGTTTCCATCCCCTCTCCCACTTAGCTTTTTATAACAAAGGGATACGCTATCTAATGCATAATTAAACACATAAGCATGCATACAAGCAATAAAGCACATAGCACATAGTCAAAATAAGCTAGAAAATTATTTTCCGACTATCATGGCTTTATTCCATCTCCGTATGCGTCTTCTAGTCTTCAGTCTTCGTTCTTGAATGCTCCATGTGACGAGAATATTAATCCCAATATTTAAATCTATTTATTTTCAATAAATACAAAAGATACTCAATTCGAAAATTAAGTCAATCGAATAAATCAAAAAATAAAATTAAATATTATTAATATTTTTATTTATTTATTTTCCTATCTAATTCTATTAAATCTCTAGAATAATCTATCCAAGTCAAATTTGGAATATTCTAGAAGACTTCTATAATAGAATAAGGAAATAAAATAAATTAGGACTCTTCTACTTTCCAAGATTAATTAATTTCCATGTCCATGAAAATTCCCATAAAATAGGAATAATCAAATAGAAATAAATTAATTTACTAATTAATTATTTTCCTATCTAATTCTATTAAATCTCTAGATTCCTATTCCAAGTAGAACTTGAAATATTCTAGAAGACTTCCATAATAGAATAAGGAAATAAATAATATTAATTCTTTTCCTATCTAATTCTATTAAATCTCTAGATTCCTATTCCAAGTAGAACTTGAAATATTCTAGAAGACTTCCATAATAGAATAAGGAAATAAATAATATTAATTAATTCTTTTCCTATCTCCATGAGAGTTCCCATACTTAGGAATACTCAAAATAGGAAAACTTGAATCAATTAGGAAAGTGAATCTAGGTAGGATTAGGAGTAGCACGGGTTGGGGATCCCCGCACCACCCCCACCGTCGACCACCACCATCGCCGGGCACCACCGTCGCCGCCCCCTAGCCACGCGCCACCACCACCGGTGGCCGGCGTGGCCGGAAACCCTAGCGGGCAGCCCCGGGCTTGGGGTCGATCGATCCTCATGGGGATCGATCATGGGGATGATCGACCCCCCCGATTTTTCGTCCTCTTCGTCTTCTTCGTCACACGAGTTCTCCGGCGGTCGTCTCGGCATCGATCCAACGTAAATAAATTACAAGAAATAAATTTACAATTCCGGTATCGATTCTATACATGAAATCGACCCTATACACTTTCCGGAAAACATAGAACGTAATAATAAATCCTAAATTCGGTCAACCCCCGAATTTTTACTATTACAAGCATTCATCCACACAAAACGAATCTCGACATGTCCGAGAGTTTAATAAACGAACAATCATGGTAAATTAAATAGCAATTAATTAAACGAATAATTAACAATTAATTTCAACCATGATAGTCGGAATCCCTGCAAGGTAGAACACAATTGAACACATACATGAACACGAAACCAAACGCTCTGATACCAATTGCTGGAATTCGATATCCCGGGGTATCAAAAATTTGCGGAACCGATAACCCCGACCGAAAACCCGTCGCCGGAAACCGATCACGAACGCCACGAAGAACCGGGCTCGACAAGAGCATCGCCGCGGGACGAACCCGCGGCTAAACCCTAGCCGAACCCCATCCGCGGGGTTCGCGATCGCCGTGCATGGCGATCGCTGGGGCTGCATGGGGCAGCCCCCGGCGGTGAGTCCGGCGACTCACCGCCACCGCCAGGAGGGGCGGTCAGCCCGGCTGACCTACCGCGGCTCCAGCCGCGGTCTTCCCCCGGCGATCGATCGCCCACCCCGGCGTCCAGCCGGGGTGCCCTTGCTGCACACGCCGCCGGCGAGGCGGCTGGGATCCGCCACGGCACCAGCCCGTGGCATCCCGGCGATCGACCGAAGTCGATCGCATGCCCCGGCGTCCAACCGGGGCTCGCCCCTCGTCGCGCGTAACCGGCGGTCGAACCCTAGGGTTCGGCCGCCCCTCTCGATCCCGACGGAGATCTCGAATCCCCGTATCCCGGTCTCGACGTTTTTCCCGGATCATGCGTTCATGTATGTATCACAATTAATCCACATAAAATCATAGAAGGGAGTATATGATTTTACCTTTTAATTCGTTGTGCGGAGAAACGAATCTAAGTTGATGACCTTACGATCTTCCCACGTATTCCTTGCACTAGCTTGAACGTCGGGTGGGCGACCATCCTCCAAGCTTATGGATCCTCTTCTCTCTCTCTACTTTCTCTCTCTAGGAGAATTATGATCTTGTGTTATGTAGAATAGAGAAGACCATGTAGTGATTTTATAGGCTACGTAGAGGATCTAAAGGAGGTGGAATATTGGGCTTCCAATATTAATGATTAAATTGAGCCCAAGCACAAATCTATTAATCTCCCATTAATATTAATTAATTTATTTTCCACTATATAAATTAATTCCACTCCCAATATTAAACCATATTATATCAAATAATATTTCTTATTATTTATTCCGTGTATTTAAGATTTAAATATCCATCAATAAAATTAATTTATTGCTAATTAATTTATTCATCTCTTTAATCCGAGACTAGTACCATTCAACCTTAATTATTGTGCGGAACGAATCCACTCATGAGGTTTACACAATAATTCCTTATGAACTCATCTCGGGATATTATCAACCCTTCCGGGATACACTGTTCGGTCAATCATTCACGGCATGCCATATATAAAATATAGTGACCCAACTTAACCGGTAATTAACCCAATAATTAAATCGGTTAATTCCTTTGGTAAATCAAAGTTACTTATATTGAATATACACACCCGCAACAATATCGGGGATTAAGAATATAAGACTCGAATCGATTATCGCCGGCAATCCTAATCGATGAATCTCAACGATCCGCTCAATACACCAAGTGTACAAGTGTGATAAAATAATTAAGACAAATTATTTTCTCTCTCACACAACGACTATACCGATGGATTGGTCCGGGTCCATCTAGGTCGTGAGCCACTGTTTGATTAAATACGAGTAACCGATAGTATGATCTTCTGTGTGGGCCCGACACACCATACTAACTACAACGTATAAAATCCAGGACTATGATTTGCATATATTTAATTAATAATAATTAAAAGCAAACAATTGTTTATTAATTAAATAGATTAAATGCTATGACCGGGAGTTTATCGTTACTTAAATCTACACATTAAGTACACAACTCCAACAATATCATTATATGTTTTGTTTAATATTTTTTTATTCTTTTTTGTAATATTAGTAAATATTTTAATTGATTTGCTCAATATTTATTTATTTATTTTTCTAATATTTGTAAATATTTTAATTTAGCTATTATATAATTTTATTTTGCGCATCTAATTTAAATATATTGAGCTATTATTAAAAAAGTCGCGTAACTATTATATATGTTTCGCATGAACTTCTTATTTCATTATATATTTTAATGTCACAAGATATGATTATAAATGTTATTTTTTACTCTAAACTAGAATTATTATATATTATGATTTTAATTTTTATTTTAATATATATCATTATATGTTTTGTTTAATATATATTTTTTATTTTGTGATATTAGTAAATATTTTAATTGATTTGCTCAATTTTTTTTTAATATTTGTAAATAGTTTAATTCAGCTATTATATAATTTTAATTTGCGCATCTATTTTTAAATATATTGAGAATTTATTAAAAAAATCGTGTAAGTATTATATATGCGCAATATTTAATTGATCTATTATTTATATATTTTTGTTTTATAATTTTGCGCTATTATATATTTTTATTTTGTAATATTTTAATTGCGCTTTTATATATTTTTATCTTGTATATTTAGCTATTTAACATAAGAATTAACCTTTCTTTTGATTGAGATATTTAGAATTAACCTTTCTTTTGATTGAGATATGATAAGGAGAAGTTTACAAGAAATACTTTATTTAGAGAATCTCCAACCGATACCAAAAACATATTTTGGAGTAGGGGAGTTGCTCCAACCGATACCAAAACATAAACATGGTTTATGGGTGAGAATCACACAAAAAATACTTATATAAACTCAAACAAAAAACTACTTGTTATTTATAAAATGATTCTTTTTTTT
Source organism: Euphrasia confusa (assembly GCA_954870475.1). Classification (NCBI taxonomy): domain Eukaryota; kingdom Viridiplantae; phylum Streptophyta; class Magnoliopsida; order Lamiales; family Orobanchaceae; genus Euphrasia; species Euphrasia confusa. Next base: position 15,392,227 of record OX940957.1, on the reverse strand, counting down.
ACAAATTAATAAAAATGACTTATCAATTATTTTTTAGTATCTTATTTAATATTTTTTGTAATGTAATTTTTTTAATAATCATATCATTAATAATTAAAATAAATTTTAATAAAAATATTTTTAATAATGAAATAAAAATACATATCACAATATGAAATATAATTAAATAATTAAATTATATCATTAAAAATCATAAACAAAATAATTAAAACTCTTAATAAAAGGAAACAAAGGTTTCTTCATTATAGTAAGTTCCATCTTGAGGGGTTCCGAATCATGGACCAAGTCCCCGGGAAGAACAATAAATTTTCCCGAGTTCCCTGTCCATTTTGACACGCACGCCACAACTGTTTCGATCTTGATTTTCGTATCTTTGTCAATCACCACTGTAAGATCGTACGAGAAAGCCCCGCGCTGTGAATCTCGCGCTACACAAGTGACACTCACAAAGCTACAAGTTGTTTTGCGTGCCTGTGTAGTGCAGTCACTGAACGGGCACGAGCAAGAAGGATAGGCGCATGTCCTCTCGTGATCGAGTTTTTTGTTGTTGTTGAATGTCTCTGTGCACCCGTCCCGTACAACGTGTTTCGACATTTGACTTTGATTGATTCTAAAACCTTCTCGATAGCCCTGCAGCAGATTGTTCCGATCGAAAGGCGGCAAGCAAGGCATTTGTTCGCCATGTTGGTGCAGCATGGAGCACAAGCTATATGCCCATTTGTGCACTGATAGACGGGGGACTTGAGGGATGCACAGCAAATGGGGCAATCGAGCACGTTCAGATCAGTCAATGTCGCCAATTCAATGCACTTACCGGTCTTTCGTCTCTTGAAAACTAACAATAGATCATTATTTTCATCTTCATCTTTTTCTTCATTACTCAATTCTTCATCGTGCTCTTAAGCATATTCATAATCTTCATAAAAATTATTTTCTTCACTACTGAATTCTTCATCTACTCTCATTGCCTATTAATTCAGTGATATTTGTAACAATATCATTGCCTATTAATTTATGTGGCGCTATTAATGAAGTTTTTATTTCATTATATATTGTAATATAACAAAATATGATTATTAATGTTATTTTTTACTCTAAACTAGAATAATTATATATTATAATTTTAATTTTCACTTTAATATATATCATTATATGTTTTGTTTAATATTTTTTTATTCTTTTTTGTAATATTAGTAAATATTTTAATTGATTTGCTCAATATTTATTTATTTTTCTAATATTTGTAAATATTTTAATTTAGCTATTATATAATTTTATTTTGCGCATCTATTTTCAATATATTGAGCTATTCGTAACTATTATATATGTTTCGCATGAACTTCTTATTTCATTATATATTTTAATGTCACAAGATATGATTATAAATGTTATTTTTTACTCTAAACTAGAATTATTATATATTATGATTTTAATTTTTATTTTAATATATATCATTATATGTTTTGTTTAATATATATTTTTTATTTTGTGATATTAGTAAATATTTTAATTGATTTGCTCAATTTTTTTTAATATTTGTAAATAGTTTAATTCAGCTATTATATAATTTTAATTTGCGCATCTATTTTTAAATATATTGAGAATTTATTAAAAAAATCGTGTAACTATTATATATGCGCAATATTTAATTGATCTATTATTTATATATTTTTGTTTTATAATTTTGCGCTATTATATATTTTTATTTTGTAATATTTTAATTGCGCTTTTATATATTTTTATTTTGTATATTTAGCTATTTAACATAAGAATTAACCTTTCTTTTGATTGAGATATGATAAGGAGAAGTTTACAAGAAATACTTTATTTAGAGAATCTCCAACCGATATCAAAAACATATTTTGGAGTAGGGGAGTTGCTCCAACCGATACCAAAACATAAACATGGTTTATGGGTGAGAATCACACAAAAAATACTTATATAAACTCAAACAAAAAACTACTTGTTATTTATAAAATGATTCTTTTTTTTACAAATTAATAAAAATGACTTATCAATTATTTTTCAGTATCTTATTTAATATTTTTTGTAATGTAATTTTTTTAATAATTATATCATTAATAATTAAAATAAATTTTAATAAAAATATTTTTAATAATGAAATAAAAATACATATCACAATATGAAATATAATTAAATAATTAAATTATATCATTAAAAATCCTAAACAAAATAATTAAAACTCTTAATAAAAGGAAATAAAGGATTCTTCATTATAGTAAGTTCCATCTTGAGGGGTTCCGAATCATGGACCAAGTCCCCGGGAAGAACAATAAATTTTCCCGAGTTCCCTGTCCATTTTGACACGCACGCCACAACTGTTTCGATCTTGATTTTCGTATCTTTGTCAATCACCACTGTAAGATCGTACGAGAAAGCCCCGCGCTGTGAATCTCGCGCTACACAAGTGACACTCACAAAGCTACAAGTTGTTTTGCGTGCCTGTGTAGTGCAGTCACTGAACGGGCACGAGCAAGAAGGATAGGCGCATGTCCTCTCGTGATCGAGTTTTTTGTTGTTGTTGAATGTCTCTGTGCACCCGTCCCGTACAACGTGTTTCGACATTTGACTTTGATTGATTCTAAAACCTTCTCGATAGCCCTGCAGCAGATTGTTCCGATCGAAAGGCGGCAAGCAAGGCATTTGTTCGCCATGTTGGTGCAGCATGGAGCACAAGCTATATGCCCATTTGTGCACTGATAGACGGGGGACTTGAGGGATGCACAGCAAATGGGGCAATCGAGCACGTTCAGATCAGTCAATGTCGCCAATTCAATGCACTTACCGGTCTTTCGTCTCTTGAAAACTAACAATAGATCATTATTTTCATCTTCATCTTTTTCTTCATTACTCAATTCTTCATCGTGCTCTTAAGCATATTCATAATCTTCATAAAAATTATTTTCTTCACTACTGAATTCTTCATCTACTCTCATTGCCTATTAATTCAGTGATATTTGTAACAATATCATTGCCTATTAATTTATGTGGCGCTATTAATGAAGTTTTTATTTCATTATATATTGTAATATAACAAAATATGATTATTAATGTTATTTTTTACTCTAAACTAGAATAATTATATATTATAATTTTAATTTTCACTTTAATATATATCATTATATGTTTTGTTTAATATTTTTTTATTCTTTTTTGTAATATTAGTAAATATTTTAATTGATTTGCTCAATATTTATTTATTTTTCTAATATTTGTAAATATTTTAATTTAGCTATTATATAATTTTATTTTGCGCATCTATTTTCAATATATTGAGCTATTCGTAACTATTATATATGTTTCGCATGAACTTCTTATTTCATTATATATTTTAATGTCACAAGATATGATTATAAATGTTATTTTTTACTCTAAACTAGAATTATTATATATTATGATTTTAATTTTTATTTTAATATATATCATTATATGTTTTGTTTAATATATATTTTTTATTTTGTGATATTAGTAAATATTTTAATTGATTTGCTCAATTTTTTTTAATATTTGTAAATAGTTTAATTCAGCTATTATATAATTTTAATTTGCGCATCTATTTTTAAATATATTGAGAATTTATTAAAAAAATCGTGTAACTATTATATATGCGCAATATTTAATTGATCTATTATTTATATATTTTTGTTTTATAATTTTGCGCTATTATATATTTTTATTTTGTAATATTTTAATTGCGCTTTTATATATTTTTATTTTGTATATTTAGCTATTTAACATAAGAATTAACCTTTCTTTTGATTGAGATATGATAAGGAGAAGTTTACAAGAAATACTTTATTTAGAGAATCTCCAACCGATATCAAAAACATATTTTGGAGTAGGGGAGTTGCTCCAACCGATACCAAAACATAAACATGGTTTATGGGTGAGAATCACACAAAAAATACTTATATAAACTCAAACAAAAAACTACTTGTTATTTATAAAATGATTCTTTTTTTTACAAATTAATAAAAATGACTTATCAATTATTTTTCAGTATCTTATTTAATATTTTTTGTAATGTAATTTTTTTAATAATTATATCATTAATAATTAAAATAAATTTTAATAAAAATATTTTTAATAATGAAATAAAAATACATATCACAATATGAAATATAATTAAATAATTAAATTATATCATTAAAAATCCTAAACAAAATAATTAAAACTCTTAATAAAAGGAAATAAAGGATTCTTCATTATAGTAAGTTCCATCTTGAGGGGTTCCGAATCATGGACCAAGTCCCCGGGAAGAACAATAAATTTTCCCGAGTTCCCTGTCCATTTTGACACGCACGCCACAACTGTTTCGATCTTGATTTTCGTATCTTTGTCAATCACCACTGTAAGATCGTACGAGAAAGCCCCGCGCTGTGAATCTCGCGCTACACAAGTGACACTCACAAAGCTACAAGTTGTTTTGCGTGCCTGTGTAGTGCAGTCACTGAACGGGCACGAGCAAGAAGGATAGGCGCATGTCCTCTCGTGATCGAGTTTTTTGTTGTTGTTGAATGTCTCTGTGCACCCGTCCCGTACAACGTGTTTCGACATTTGACTTTGATTGATTCTAAAACCTTCTCGATAGCCCTGCAGCAGATTGTTCCGATCGAAAGGCGGCAAGCAAGGCATTTGTTCGCCATGTTGGTGCAGCATGGAGCACAAGCTATATGCCCATTTGTGCACTGATAGACGGGGGACTTGAGGGATGCACAGCAAATGGGGCAATCGAGCACGTTCAGATCAGTCAATGTCGCCAATTCAATGCACTTACCGGTCTTTCGTCTCTTGAAAACTAACAATAGATCATTATTTTCATCTTCATCTTTTTCTTCATTACTCAATTCTTCATCGTGCTCTTAAGCATATTCATAATCTTCATAAAAATTATTTTCTTCACTACTGAATTCTTCATCTACTCTCATTGCCTATTAATTCAGTGATATTTGTAACAATATCATTGCCTATTAATTTATGTGAAGCTATTAATGAAGTTTTTATTTCATTATATATTGTAATATAACAAAATATGATTATTAATGTTATTTTTTACTCTAAACTAGAATAATTATATATTATAATTTTAATTTTCACTTTAATATATATCATTATATGTTTTGTTTAATATTTTTTTATTCTTTTTTGTAATATTAGTAAATATTTTAATTGATTTGCTCAATATTTATTTATTTTTCTAATATTTGTAAATATTTTAATTTAGCTATTATATAATTTTATTTTGCGCATCTATTTTCAATATATTGAGCTATTCGTAACTATTATATATGTTTCGCATGAACTTCTTATTTCATTATATATTTTAATGTCACAAGATATGATTATAAATGTTATTTTTTACTCTAAACTAGAATTATTATATATTATGATTTTAATTTTTATTTTAATATATATCATTATATGTTTTGTTTAATATATATTTTTTATTTTGTGATATTAGTAAATATTTTAATTGATTTGCTCAATTTTTTTTAATATTTGTAAATAGTTTAATTCAGCTATTATATAATTTTAATTTGCGCATCTATTTTTAAATATATTGAGAATTTATTAAAAAAATCGTGTAACTATTATATATGCGCAATATTTAATTGATCTATTATTTATATATTTTTGTTTTATAATTTTGCGCTATTATATATTTTTATTTTGTAATATTTTAATTGCGCTTTTATATATTTTTATTTTGTATATTTAGCTATTTAACATAAGAATTAACCTTTCTTTTGATTGAGATATGATAAGGAGAAGTTTACAAGAAATACTTTATTTAGAGAATCTCCAACCGATATCAAAAACATATTTTGGAGTAGGGGAGTTGCTCCAACCGATACCAAAACATAAACATGGTTTATGGGTGAGAATCACACAAAAAATACTTATATAAACTCAAACAAAAAACTACTTGTTATTTATAAAATGATTCTTTTTTTTACAAATTAATAAAAATGACTTATCAATTATTTTTCAGTATCTTATTTAATATTTTTTGTAATGTAATTTTTTTAATAATTATATCATTAATAATTAAAATAAATTTTAATAAAAATATTTTTAATAATGAAATAAAAATACATATCACAATATGAAATATAATTAAATAATTAAATTATATCATTAAAAATCCTAAACAAAATAATTAAAACTCTTAATAAAAGGAAATAAAGGATTCTTCATTATAGTAAGTTCCATCTTGAGGGGTTCCGAATCATGGACCAAGTCCCCGGGAAGAACAATAAATTTTCCCGAGTTCCCTGTCCATTTTGACACGCACGCCACAACTGTTTCGATCTTGATTTTCGTATCTTTGTCAATCACCACTGTAAGATCGTACGAGAAAGCCCCGCGCTGTGAATCTCGCGCTACACAAGTGACACTCACAAAGCTACAAGTTGTTTTGCGTGCCTGTGTAGTGCAGTCACTGAACGGGCACGAGCAAGAAGGATAGGCGCATGTCCTCTCGTGATCGAGTTTTTTGTTGTTGTTGAATGTCTCTGTGCACCCGTCCCGTACAACGTGTTTCGACATTTGACTTTGATTGATTCTAAAACCTTCTCGATAGCCCTGCAGCAGATTGTTCCGATCGAAAGGCGGCAAGCAAGGCATTTGTTCGCCATGTTGGTGCAGCATGGAGCACAAGCTATATGCCCATTTGTGCACTGATAGACGGGGGACTTGAGGGATGCACAGCAAATGGGGCAATCGAGCACGTTCAGATCAGTCAATGTCGCCAATTCAATGCACTTACCGGTCTTTCGTCTCTTGAAAACTAACAATAGATCATTATTTTCATCTTCATCTTTTTCTTCATTACTCAATTCTTCATCGTGCTCTTAAGCATATTCATAATCTTCATAAAAATTATTTTCTTCACTACTGAATTCTTCATCTACTCTCATTGCCTATTAATTCAGTGATATTTGTAACAATATCATTGCCTATTAATTTATGTGAAGCTATTAATGAAGTTTTTATTTCATTATATATTGTAATATAACAAAATATGATTATTAATGTTATTTTTTACTCTAAACTAGAATAATTATATATTATAATTTTAATTTTCACTTTAATATATATCATTATATGTTTTGTTTAATATTTTTTTATTCTTTTTTGTAATATTAGTAAATATTTTAATTGATTTGCTCAATATTTATTTATTTTTCTAATATTTGTAAATATTTTAATTTAGCTATTATATAATTTTATTTTGCGCATCTATTTTCAATATATTGAGCTATTATTAAAAAAGTGCGTAACTATTATATATGTTTCGCATGAACTTCTTATTTCATTATATATTTTAATGTCACAAGATATGATTATAAATGTTATTTTTTACTCTAAACTAGAATTATTATATATTATGATTTTAATTTTTATTTTAATATATATCATTATATGTTTTGTTTAATATATATTTTTTATTTTGTGATATTAGTAAATATTTTAATTGATTTGCTCAATTTTTTTTAATATTTGTAAATAGTTTAATTCAGCTATTATATAATTTTAATTTGCGCATCTATTTTTAAATATATTGAGAATTTATTAAAAAAATCGTGTAACTATTATATATGCGCAATATTTAATTGATCTATTATTTATATATTTTTGTTTTATAATTTTGCGCTATTATATATTTTTATTTTGTAATATTTTAATTGCGCTTTTATATATTTTTATTTTGTATATTTAGCTATTTAACATAAGAATTAACCTTTCTTTTGATTGAGATATGATAAGGAAAAGTTTACAAGAAATACTTTATTTAGAGAATCTCCAACCAATATCAAAAACATATTTTGGAGTAGGGGAGTTGCTCCAACCGATACCAAAACATAAACATGGTTTATGGGTGAGAATCACACAAAAAATACTTATATTTACGTTTACTGTAAACTCAAACAAAAAACTACTTGTTATTTATAAAATAATTCTTTTTTTTACAAATTAATAAAAATGACTTATCAATTATTTTTCAGTATCTTATTTAATATTTTTTGTAATGTAATTTTTTTAATAATCATATCATTAATAATTAAAATAAATTTTAATAAAAATATTTTTAATAATGAAATAAAAATACATATCACAATATGAAATATAATTAAATAATTAAATTATATCATTAAAAATCCTAAACAAAATAATTAAAACTCTTAATAAAAGGAAACAAAGGATTCTTCATTATAGTAAGTTTCATCTTGAGGGGTTCTGAATCATGGACCAAGTCCCCGGGAAGAACAAGAAATTTTCCCGAGTTCCCTGTCCATTTTGACACGCACCCACAACTGTTTCGATCTTGATTTTAGTATCTTTGTCAATCACCACTGTAAGATCGTACGAGAAAGCCCCGCGCTGTGAATCTCGCGCTACACAAGTGACACTCACAAAGCTCCCGGGAAACTTGATCGGGAAACTTGATCGTTCGTTCCAGGACAAAAAGCGTGCTCTGAATACTATCTTGCAAGAAGACTTGTGTCTGGGTGGCAGCCAGCGGGATTGGTTTCATAGTGTCGGACGAGAATTTGTAAAGAGGATGCGTCAGACAGAAGTGATTGTACAAGTTGTTTTGCGTGCCGGTGTAGTGCAGTCACTGAACGGGCACGAGCAAGAAGGATAGGCGCATGTCCTCTCGTGATCGAGTTTTTTGTTGTTGTTGAATGTCTCTGTGCACCCGTCCCGTACAACGTGTTTCGACATTTGACTTTGATTGATTCTAAAACCTTCTCGATAGCCCTGCAGCAGATTGTTCCGATCGAAAAGCGGCAAGCAAGGCATTTGTTCGCCATCTTGGTGCAGCATGGAGCACAAGCTATATGCCCATTTGTGCACTGATAGACGGGGGACTTGAGGGATGCATAGCAAATGGGGCAATCGAGCAGGTTCAGATCAGTCAAGGTCGCCAATTCAATGCATGTACCGGTCTTTCGTCTCTTGAAAACTAACAGCTCAATTCTTCATCGTGCTCTTAAGCAGATTCATAATCTTCATCAAATTATTTTCTTCACTACTGAATTCTTCATCTACTCTCATTGCCTATTAATTCAGTGATATTTGTAACAATATCATTGCCTATTAATTTATGTGGCGCTATTAATGAAGTTCTTATTTCATTATATATTGTAATATAACAAAATATGATTATTGATTTTATTTTTTACTCTATACTAGAATAATTATATATTATAATTTTAATTTTCAATTTAATATATATCATTATATGTTTTGTTTAATATTTTTTTATTCTTTTTTGTAATATTAGTAAATATTTTAATTGATTTGCTCAATATTTATTTATTTATTTTTCTAATATTTGTAAATATTTTAATTTAGCTATTATATAATTTTATTTTGCGCATCTATTTTAAATATATTGAGCTATTATTACAAAAGTCGCGTAACTATTATATATGTTTCGAATGAACTTCTTATTTCATTATATATTTTAATGTCACAAGATATGATTATAAATGTTATTTTTTACTCTAAACTAGAATTATTATATATTATGGTTTTAATTTTTATTTTAATATATATCATTATATGTTTTGTTTAATATAAATTTTTTATTTTTGTGATATTAGTAAATATTTTAATTGATTTGCTCAATTTTTTTTAATATTTGTAAATATTTTAATTCAGCTATTATATAATTTTAATTTGCGCATCTATTTTTAAATATATTGAGAATTTATTAAAAAAATCGTGTAACTATTATATATGCGCAATATTAAATTGATCTATTATTTATATATTTTTGTTTTATAATTTTGCGCTATTATATATTTTTATTTTGTAATATTTTAATTGCGCTTTTATATATTTTTATTTTGTATATTTAGCTATTTAACATAAGAATTAACCTTTCTTTTGATTGAGATATGATACGGAGAAGTTTACAAGAAATACTTTATTGAGGAGAAGTTTACAAGAAATACTTTATTTAGAGAATCTCCAACCGATACCAAAAACAAATTTTGGAGTAGGGGAGTTGCTCCAACCGATACCAAAACATAAACATGGTTTATGTGTGAGAATCACACAAAAAATACTTATATTTACGTTTACTGTAAACTCAAATAAAAAACTACTTGTTATTTATAAAATAATTCTTTTTTTTACAAATTAATAAAAATGACTTATCAATTATTTATTAGTATCTTATTTAATATTTTTTGTAATGTAATTTTTTTAATAATTATATCATTAATAATTAAAATAAGTTTTAATAAAAATATTTTTAATAATGAAATAAAAATACATATCACAATATGAAATATAATTAAATAATTAAATTATATCATTAAAAATCATAAACAAAATAATTAAAACTCAATAAAAGGAAACAAAGGATTCTTCATTATAGTAAGTTCCATCTTGAGGGGTTCCGAATCATGGACCAAGTTCCCGGGAAGAACAAGAAATTTTCCCGAGTTCCCTGTCCATTTTGACGCGCACGCCACAACTGTTTCGATCTTGATTTTCGTATCTTTGTCAATCACCACTGTAAGATCGTACGAGAAAGCCCCGCGCTGTGAATCTCGCGCTACACAAGTGACACTCATAAAGCTCCCAGGAAACTTGATCGTTCATTCCAGGACAAAAAGCGTGCTCTGGAGACTATCTTGCAAGAAGACTTGTGTCTGGGTGGCAGCCAGCGAGATTGGTTTCATAGTGTCGGACGAGAATTTGTAACGAGGATGTCAGACAGAAGTGATTGTACAAGTTGTTTTGCGTGCCGGTTTAGTGCAGTCACTGAACGGGCACTAGCAAGAAGGATAGGCGCATGTCCTCTCGTGATCGAGTTTTTTGTTGTTGTTGAATGTCTCTGTGCACCCGTCCCGTACAACGTGTTTCGACATTTGACTTTGATTGATTCTAAAACCTTCTCGATAGCCCTGCAGCAGATTGTTCCGATCGAAAGGCGGCAAGCAAGGCATTTGTTCACCATCTTGGTGCAGCATGGAGCACAAGCTATATGCCCATTTGTGCACTGATAGACGGGGGACTTGAGGGATGCATAGCAAATGGGGCAATCGAGCACGTTCAGATCAGTCAAGGTCGCCAATTCAATGCACGTACCGGTCTTTCGTCTCTTGAAAACTAACAGTAGATCATCATCTTCATCTTCATCTTTTTCTTCATTGCTCAATTCTTCATCGTGCTCTTAAGCAGATTCATAATCTTCATAAAAATTATTTTCTTCACTACTGAATTCTTCATCTACTCTCATTGCCTATTAATTCAGTGATATTTGTAACAATATCATTGCCTATTAATTTATGTGGCGCTATTAATGAAGTTTTTATTTCATTATATATTGTAATATAACAAAATATGATTATTGATGTTATTTTTTACTCTAAACTAGAATAATTATATATTATAATTTTAATTTTCACTTTAATATATATCATTATATGTTTTGTTTAATATTTTTTTATTCTTTTTTTTAATATTAGTAAATATTTTAATTGATTTGCTCAATATTTATTTATTTATTTTTCTAATATTTGTAAATATTTTAATTTAGCTATTATATAATTTTATTTTGCACATCTATTTTCAATATATTGAGCTATTATTAAAAAAGTCGCGTAACTATTATATATGTTTCGCATGAACTTCTTATTTCATTATATATTTTAATGTCACAAGATATTATTATAAATGTTATTTTTTACTCTAAACTAGAATTATTATATATTATGATTTTAATTTTTATTTTAATATATATAATTATATGTTTTGTTTAATATATATTTTTTATTTTTGTGATATTAGTAAATATTTTAATTGATTTGCTCAATTTTTTTTAATATTTGTAAATATTTTAATTCAGCTATTATATAATTTTAATTTGCGCATCTATTTTTAAATATATTGAGAATTTATTAAAAAAATCGTGTAACTATTATATATGCGCAATATTTAATTGATCTATTATTTATATATTTTTGTTTTATAATTTTGCGCTATTATATATTTTTATTTTGTAATATTTTAATTGCGCTTTTATATATTTTTATTTTGTATATTTAGCTATTTAACATAAGAATTAACCTTTCTTTTGATTGAGATATGATAAGGAGAAGTTTACAAGAAATACTTTATTTAGAGAATCTCCAACCGATATCAAAAACATATTTTGGAGTAGGGGAGTTGCTCCAACCGATACCAAAACATAAACATGGTTTATGGGTGAGAATCACACAAAAAATACTTATATTTACGTTTACTGTAAACTCAAACAAAAAACTACTTGTTATTTATAAAATGATTCTTTTTTTTACAAATTAATAAAAATGACTTATCAATTATTTTTCAGTATCTTATTTAATATTTTTTATAATGTAATTTTTTTAATAATCATATCATTAATAATTAAAATAAATTTTAATAAAAATATTTTTAATAATGAAATAAAAATACATATCACAATATGAAATATAATTAAATAATTAAATTATATCATTAAAAATCCTAAACAAAATAATTAAAACTCTTAATAAAAGGAAATAAAGGATTCTTCAATATAATAAGTTCCATCTTGAGGGGTTCCGAATCATGGACCAAGTCCCCGGGAAGAACAAGAAATTTTCCCGAGTTCCCTGTCCATTTTGACACGCACGCCACAACTGTTTCGATCTTGATTTTCGTATCTTTGTCAATCACCACTGTAAGATCGTACGAGAAAGCCCCGCGCTGTGAATCTCGCGCTACACAAGTGACACTCACAAAGCTCCCGGGAAACTTGATCGTTCGTTCCAGGACAAAAAGCGTGCTCTGAATACTATCTTGCAAGAAGACTTGTGTCTGGGTGGCAGCCAGCGGGATTGGTTTCATAGTGTCGGACGAGAATTTGTAACGAGGATGCGTCAGACAGAAGTGATTGTACAAGTTGTTTTGCGTGCCGGTGTAGTGCAGTCACTGAACGGGCACGAGCAAGAAGGATAGGCGCATGTCCTCTCGTGATCGAGTTTTTTGTTGTTGTTGAATGTCTCTGTGCACCCGTCCCGTACAACGTGTTTCGACATTTGTCTTTGATTGATTCTAAAACCTTCTCGATAGCCCTGCAGCAGATTGTTCCGATCGAAAAGCGGCAAGCAAGGCATTTGTTCGCCATCTTGGTGCAGCATGGAGCACAAGCTATATGCCCATTTGTGCACTGATAGACGGGGTGCCCGTTGAGTGACTGCACTAAACCGGCACGCAAAACAACTTGTACAATCACTTCTGTCTGACGCATCCTCGTTACAAATTCTCGTCCGACACTATGAAACCAATCCCGCTGGCTGCCACCCAGACACAAGTCTTCTTGCAAGATAGTATTCAGAGCACGCTTTTTGTCCTGGAACGAACGATCAAGTTTCCCGGGAGCTTTGTGAGTGTCACTTGTGTAGCGCGAGATTCACAGCGCGGGGCTTTCTCGTACGATCTTACAGTGGTGATTGACAAAGATACGAAAATCAAGATCGAAACAGTTGTGGCGTGCGTGTCAAAATGGACAGGGAACTCGGGAAAATTTCTTGTTCTTCCCGGGACTTGGTCCATGATTCGGAACCCCTCAAGATGGAACTTACTATAATGAAGAATCCTTTGTTTCCTTTTATTAAGAGTTTTAATTATTTTGTTTATGATTTTTAATGATATAATTTAATTATTTAATTATATTTCATATTTTGATATGTATTTTTATTTCATTATTAAAAATATTTTTATTAAAATTTATTTTAATTATTAATGATATGATTAATAAAAAAATTACATTACAAAAAATATTAAATAAGATACTAAAAAATAATTGATAAGTCATTTTTATTAATTTGTAAAAAAAAGAATCATTTTATAAATAACAAGTAGTTTTTTGTTTGAGTTTACAGTAAACGTAAATATAAGTATTTTTTGTGTGATTCTCACCCATAAACCATGTTTATGTTTTGGTATCGGTTGGAGCAACTCCTCTACTCGAAAATATGTTTTTGGTATCGGTTGGAGATTCTCTAAATAAAGTATTTCTTATAAACTTCTCCTCAATAAAGTATTTCTTGTAAACTTCTCCGTATCATATCTCAATCAAAAGAAAGGTTAATTCTTATGTTAAATAGCTAAATATACAAAATAAAAATATATAAAAGCGCAATTAAAATATTACAAAATAAAAATATATAATAGCGCAAAATTATAAAACAAAAATATATAAATAATAGATCAATTAAATATTGCGCATATATAATAGTTACACGATTTTTTTAATAAATTCTCAATATATTTAAAAATAGATGCGCAAATTAAAATTATATAATAGCTGAATTAAAATATTTACAAATATTAAAAAAAATTGAGCAAATCAATTAAAATATTTACTAATATCACAAAAATAAAAAATATATATTAAACAAAACATATAATGATATATATTAAAATAAAAATTAAAATCATAATATATAATAATTCTAGTTTAGAGTAAAAAATAACATTTATAATAATATCTTGTGACATTAAAATATATAATGAAATAAGAAGTTCATGCGAAACATATATAATAGTTACGCGACTTTTGTAATAATAGCTCAATATATTTAAAATAAATGCGCAAAATAAAATTATATAATAGCTAAATTAAAATATTTACAAATATTAGAAAAATAAATAAATAAATATTGAGCAAATCAATTAAAATATTTACTAATATTACAAAAAAGAATAAAAAAATATTAAACAAAACATATAATGATATATATTAAATTGAAAATTAAAATTATAATATATAATTATTCTAGTATAGAGTAAAAAATAAAATCAATAATCATATTTTGTTATATTACAATATATAATGAAATAAGAACTTCATTAATAGCGCCACATAAATTAATAGGCAATGATATTGTTACAAATATCACTGAATTAATAGGCAATGAGAGTAGATGAAGAATTCAGTAGTGAAGAAAATAATTTGATGAAGATTATGAATCTGCTTAAGAGCACGATGAAGAATTGAGCAATGAAGAAAAAGATGAAGATGAAGATGATAATCTACTGTTAGTTTTCAAGAGACGAAAGACCGGTACATGCATTGAAATAGGCATTGCCTCGTACCTCTCAACGATCGAACCAAAGAATGCCAAAGAAGCATTGGCCGATGAATTTTGGCTTATGGCAATGCAAGAAGAGATGAACGAGTTTGAAAGAAACAAAGTTTGGAAGCTCATTCCTCGTCCCAAAAACAAGAATGTCATCGGGACAAAGTGGATTTTCAAGAACAAATCGAATGAGCATGGGCAGGTTGTGCGCAACAAGGCAAGACTAGTGGCGCAAGGCTATACGCAAGTTGAAGGCATCGACTTCGATGAAACTTTTGCTCCCGTAGCACGCATGGAGTCCATACGTTTACTTATTGCTATTGCATGCCACCTCAACATCACCTTACATCAAATGGACGTGAAGGCAGCCTTTCTCAACGGCATACTTGAAGAGGAGGCATATGTTGCACAACCCAAGGGCTTCGAAGATCCGAAACATCCTGACTATATGTATCAATTACACAAGGCATTGTACGGCCTAAAACAAGCTCCTAGAGCTTGGTATGGCTGCCTAACTGATTTTCTACTCAGTTTCGGATTCACTCGAGGCACTGCCGACAAAACACTGTTTGTGAAATTCAATTCTTCCAATATTTTAATTGCACAAATTTATGTTGATGATATTGTCTTTGGATCCACATGTGAGAATATGCTTAAGGCATTTACCTCCGCCATGGCATCAAAATTTGAGATGAGCATGGTAGGAGAACTAACTCATTTTTTAGGGCTTCATATCAAGCAATCATCAACTGGGACGTTTATCTCACAAACTTCATACGCTAAGAATCTCATCAAAAGATTCCAACTTGAAGGATCCAAGCCCATGAAAACACCTATGGGCTCAACGGACAAAATCTTCCGAGGCACTGATACTGCCGCAGTGGATCAGACACTCTACCGATCCATGATAGGGAGTTTACTTTACCTTACGGCAACTAGACCTGATATCATGTATAGCGTTTGTTTGTGTGCCAGGTTTCAAGCTGATCCAAGGGAAGAACACTTGAAGGCAGTCAAACGCATCATACGCTACGTTGCCGCATCAGTCGAGTTAGGCATATGGTATACCAAAGATACCACCACCGATTTGGTTGGATTTTCAGATGCCGACTGGGCAGGAGACACGGATGAGCGCAGGAGTACAAGCGGAGGATGTTGCTTTCTTGGAAACAACATCATTTCATGGCACAGCCGCAAGCAAAACTGCATTTCTCTATCCACTGCCGAATCAGAATACATTGCCGCAGGGAGTTGCTGTACCCAATTGATTTGGTTAAAGCACATGCTTGATGACTACCACCTGGATAACAATGTTCTTACACTCTACTGCGACAATACGAGTGCTATAAATATCAGTCATAATCCAGTGCATCACTCAAGAACCAAACGCATCAGCATAAGGCATCATTTCATCCAAGATTTGGTGGAGAAACGACTCTTGAGGATTGATCACATCCCAACAGAAAATCAAATAGCAGATATCTTCACCAAGCCACTGAACTCAAATCGATTCATTGCTTTGAGAAAATCTTTGTGCATGTGCACCATGCCTTAGATGCTGATCTGCATCATGCTGCCGCATTGTCATGCCTACTGAACCTCTGCCACAGCATTCTGCCTTGTCAACATATGAGTTTAAAATTTTCCGAAGGAAGAGAGAATACCCAAACCACTTTAGGCAACATGGTCAAACCCATATACATGTAATTAATACTCAATGGGTTGAGATACTATGTACTAGGTGACCTAAGTATTTAATAACCTCATTATTGACATGGCATTATACCTAAGTAGAGTATAAGTACTTATGATGCAGCATGATGTTTCATTAGGATTAGATGTCTTTATTCTTTTCCTAATTTTGCTTTGTAAGCCTTGATTTTTCACACCACAAAAATATTTTAATTGTTTTACGTTATTCAAAACAAACAAAAAAAAAAAATTTGAAAAATGAAAAATAGAAAAATAAAATACTCTAAAAACAGAAAAAGAGAAAAATTAAAAACAGAAAAATAGATAAAAAAAAAATAAAAATAAAAAAAAATAAAAAGGAATTTTGGATTTTCATTTTTTGGCAACAACCTGCCGCAGAGCCTTGCCCCACTTGACCGTTGGGCAGCACTTGAGTATGCGGCAGGCGACGGTTCAGCTTCAAAAAGTAACCGTTGCCTAGTTGCCCATCCCATCAACTGCCACCCGTTTTTCTCTCCTATTTTCTTTATCTATTATTCAAACTCCTAATTCAACTACACTTCTCATACAAATCAGATTCAAAGAGTTTGAATTTTCTTGAATTCTCAAAACCTTAATTTCTCTATCGAACATAAAGTATAAAATCCCCCATCTTCTTACGTTCGATTGTTTGTGCTCTGTTTCTTTTTAAAACCCTAAATTGCTTATCAAGAACTTTGAATTCAATGGCATCATCTCCATTCGCCTTTGCTCGCTACTTCTCGGACCCACGCCTAGTGGAGCTCATCAAAGAATCTCGCCCCGATGCAACTATGGAGGATATTCAACCCGCGGAGTCTCTGCCGTTCATCAACCGCCTCATCGCCATCGACGCCGCCGCCGCTGCAGCTGCCGCCGCCGCAATCGACGCCGCTTCCCAGCCGCCACAAGTCGAGACCAGAGAAGGATCAGGTAAGGCTTCTCCCATGAACATCTCTCCGGACCATGACATAGGGGGAGAAGCTGCCGCAGAAGACGAACCTGCCGAAGAGGAACGAGTCTACCCTGAACCAACTCCACTGTCCATCATTCGCCCTGAAGATGTGGACATCTCCGGCGACACTGAGCCGTCTCAAACCCCTCACCCGACGGTGGTTATTTCAGACGTCGACGATGTACTTGCTTACGAGGCTGCCCAGAATGAAAGATCCCTCAACACTTCTGATTTCAAGGGCCTTTTCACTCCTGAGCCATCGGTTACTGCCGCATCATCTGCCTTTCCTCAGGCAGACCCTGAAGTGCAGCAGCAAGGCAAACAGATGCCCTACAACAGGAGGGACGATGACAATGATTTTGACTACTCTGAGCTCTACGACAACTACCCATCTCAGAAGAAGACCAAGGATCGCAAACCGACTCCTTATCCATCTGCAAATCCACCCTCCGATGCGGAAGATTCCGGCCACTCAAGTCAACAGCAGCATGATGCCGCAGATGCCTCTGACACAGAATCAGACCCACTGCTGCAGGATCTTGCCTCCAGGAAGCGCAAGAAACAGCAAGTGCCCATCACTCGCCGGCCGTCCACCAGATCCGCCACTGCCTATGCTAAAGGCAAAGGCCCGGCTGTGCCCCCAACCTCAATGGAAAATCCCATTGACGTCGAAGCCACCACTGCTAAGAAATCCCGTAAAGGGAAGGAGAAGGCTGCCGCATCCAAACCCGACAGCTCGCAAAGTGGTGATGCCGCAGCACTACCTGCTGCGAAGAAGGGTGGCAAGGCACCAAAAATTGATGCTCCCAAGGAGGACTCAGATTCTGATATGAAACCCGGCAAGGGTTATTCGAGGCGATTCTGGTCGGAACGCCGTTCGGTGATTGGGCCCCAGTTCTACTCCAACAAGCCCATTCAAACGGATCGCTATGTGGACATGCCGACTTGTGCCAGACACAAAGTTGATAAGTTCTTGAAGAGGATGAAGTTGGTCAAGGCAGTCACCTACGCAGGACCCTACTGCGAGGACTTGGTGCGCGATCTTTATGCTAACTTGCGCCCCTGCTTTGGTGATGATGGTTCCCGTGGCTATGGGAAGGTGTATCTCAGGGAGAAAATTTTTAATTTTACCCCTTCTGCCATTAATGCCTTCCTTGAGCGCTCTGATATCGAGTATCCTGCCGCACTTGCTGATCCTACGGTTGCCGCAGTCTCTCACCGCCTGACCAAATCACCACCTGATGCCGCAAACAACATTCCTTGCTCAAAACTCTCATCTTTTTACTATTTTTTGTTCACTGTTGCCAGGCACAACTGGATTCCCACAACCAATGTGCATTTTGTGCATACCCAAATGGGGGAAATCTTGTTTCACCTTGGTGCAGGTAGGCAGGTGAATTTGGGAGAAATCATATTTGAGAAGATTGCATCACAGGCAGAGAACATCACCCAGACGCAGAGCCTTGCGTTCCCTTCACTGATCTGGGAAATGTTGAAAATCCAAGGGCTCTCGATCAATAGTGCTGATCTCCTGACTGCTATGCCACATCCCTACAAGCTGTCTGTCCGAGAGTACAATGATTTGCCCTGGACTGGTTTCCATGCCACTGCCGCAGTGCCTCCTACTCCACCTCCAAAGAAGGCTCCAAAGCTGCCGCAGACTGATGCCCCTAGCTCATCTGCTCCACAGCCGGGTATTCATGCCCGTCTCCAGGCGTTTGCAGACCAAATTGCTGCAAATCATATGGTCATCATGCAGGACTACATGTCAAAAGCACTCGTGGATGCCATTACCTTCTTTCTTGAAGAAGAGGGCTTTCCTCCACAAAAAGGGGGAGTACCAGCAGCCGAGGCCAAAATGGCAAAGAGCACTGTCTTGAAGATGTTGAAGAAGCGCATTGATGCAGACCTCAAAGAAGTTGAAGCTGAAGAAGCTGCAGAGAAGGATGCTGCCGCAGCAGAGAAGGCTGCCGCAGACACTGCAGCAGAGATTGATGGTGAAGAGCGTGGATCGTCTCCTGAGCACGATGATTGAAGACTTGAAGGACTGCAGTTCTGAAGACTCGAAGAAAAATTATTTCTTCTTTTTGCTTTAAGTTTTTATTCACTCTGAACAATTTATTTAATTTCTGTCTATTTGCTTTTTGAACAATTTGTTTTTAAGTTGTTATTTGTTTGAACAATTTTAGTTTTTTTTCCTTTTGAAAAATTTGGTGTGTTATTTTTAAGGCTTACTTAGTTACTTGTTTTTGTTCTATTAGTTAGTTAGTTGTTTAAATAAATTTTTGTTCTACTTAGGAAGTATTAACTAAGGGGGAGTTTTATGCCTTAGTTGTTTTGTCAAGATAAATTCCATAAACTTTCAAGTAAGATGTATTTCATTGAGGGGGAGTGCTCATTGCGCTGCTGCCTCATGGTTTTGTGAAGAAAGATAAAAAGGGGGAGTTTGTAAGGATAAATATGTTTGGGCATTACAATGCCTTAAATGTACCTAGGCAGAAGTTGTCTTGCTAACATATTTATTTGTTTTATTTCTTTCTTCCCAATTTAAACTGTTGTAATCACTTGTCATATTGGTGATTTGATTTAGCATAGTTCATTAGTTGGAACGTGCTTGAAAAACAATCAACATAGAAGCTTTCTGCCGCAGCACAGCCAGGCAGAGTCATGCCGCAAGCAGTGCAAGGCTTGGACAAGAGGTTGAGTTAAGAGAATCGAGCGAAGCATGAGCGCAGGGCAAGGGAATGCTGAAGTCCAGATAGTATGGAAGGCAGTGCAGTGTGGCAGAGCATTCCAGAAGAACTTCAGAAGGCATTCCTGCGGCAGCGGTCAAAGCAGCCTGCCCTAGAATATCTCAACCGATTGTTGACCTAGCAAATCAAGGAATTCAGTTGGGAATCTCCTCCTATAAATAGAGGACGACCCCAACACTATTCAGTAACACTCATACAACATATTAACACCTCCAGAAACACATTTCCTTCGGGAATCGATCATCGAGCTTTTAGAGCCGCGACTTCATTCTTGAAGCTCGTCGTGCCGTGTGTTCTCTCGTCCCTAAGAGAGTTCGTTTGTTCAGCTGATGATTCGATAGCTTAGTATAGGTGTTCATTTCAGTAGCTAGGTTTTTGTTGTTGATTGTTCATACTCTTCGGATACGATTCATACGAAGGCATACATGTGTATAGCCTTTGGTAATATCATTGTAAATCCAAGAGTATCATTTTGTAAAGACTCGTTCTTTAATAAAGTTTCTGGCCGTAAGGCCGTTTCGTATGTGTATAATTTAAATACACATACAAAGATTTAAATTTGTGTTCTTTACTTTTTCGTACGTGTGTGTGTGTTCGTTCGAAGTGATTTATTTTTATTAATTCCGCTGCAATTCTTATACATATATCACATATAATTTTAACAAGTAAACAACTTGGTTAATCTGGATAAAATACTTAAACTTAATCAAATCACGTAAAACGAACGTTTTCTGTACAAGGCATCGTGCTGCGGCATACGCTGTTCTGCCGCAGAACACTGCCTTGTCTAGGCAGCGCATTTTACTGCGTTTTATTTACTGCCTACGTCTTTCAAGGGGTTCCGAATCATGGACCAAGTCCCCGGGGAAGAACAAGAAATTTTCCCGAGTTCCTGTCCATTTTGACACGCACGCCACAACTGTTTCGATCTTGATTTTCGTATCTTTGTCAATCACCACTGTAAGATCGTACGAGAAAGCCCCGCGCTGTGAATCTCGCGCTACACAAGTGACACTCACAAAGCTCCCGGGAAACTTGATCGTTCGTTCCAGGACAAAAAGCGTGCTCTGAAGACTATCTTGCAAGAAGACTTGTGTCTGGGTGGCAGCCAGCGAGATTGGTTTCATAGTGTCGGACGAGAATTTGTAACGAAGATGCGTCAGACAGAAGTGATTGTACAAGTTGTTTTGCGTGCCGGTGTAGTGCAGTCACTGAACGGGCACGAGCAAGAAGGATAGACGCATTGTTGGAGTTGTGTACTTAATGTCTAGATTTAAGTAACGGTAAACTCCCGATCATAGCATTTAATCTATTAAATTAATAAACAATTATTTGCATTTAATTATCATTAATTAAATATGCAAAATATAGTCCTGGATTTTATACGTTGTAGTTAGTATGGTGTTGCATGGGCACACAGAAGATCATACTATCGGTTACTCGTATTTAATCAAACAGTTGCTCACGACCTAGATGGACATGGACCAATCCATCGGTATAGTCGTTGTGTGAGGGAGAAAATAATTTATCTTAATTATTTTATCACACTTGTACACTTAGGTGTATTGGGCGGATCGCTTGAGATTTATTGATTAGGATTGCCTTGGATAATCAATTTAAATCTCAGAGTATTTTATTCTCAATCCCCGATACTATTGCGGGTGTATATATTTAATATTAGAGACTTTGATTTTCCAAAGGAATTAACCGATTTAATTATTGGGTTAATTACCGGTTAAAGTTGGGTCGCTATATTTTATATATGACATGCCGTGAATACTTGACGGGAAAGTGTATCCCGGAAGGGTTGATAATATCCCCGAGATGAGTTCATAAGGAATTATTGTGTAAACCTCATGAGTGGATTTGTTCCGCACAATAATTAAGGTTGAATGGTACTAGTCTCGGATATAAGAGATGAATATAATTTATTGAGCAATAAATAAATTTATTCATGGATATTTAAATCTTAAATACACGGAATAAATAATACTACCGGAGAAATATTATTCGATATAATATGGGTAAATATTGGGAGTGCAATTTTATTTATATAGTGGAAAATAAATAAAATTAATATTGATAAGGATTAATGGACTTGAGAATTGGGCTCAATTTAATCTTCAATATTAGAAGCCCAATATTCCACCTCCTTTAGATCCCCTACGTAGCCTATAAAAGCACTACATGGCCTTCACAATTCAATAACGTAATATAAGAGAAGAATATCATACTTGATATTCTAGAGAGTTGAAGGAGATCCATAGGAGTTCGATAGATCGTCGCCCACCCGACGTTCGAACGGAGTGCAAGGAATACGTGGGAAGATTCAAAGGTGTTTGATTTCGTTTCTCCGAACAACGAATCGAAGGTATAATATCTAGAACCCCCTCGATATTATTTCGGTTTTGGTTTATCGAAATTACCGTAGAACGCAAGATCCGAAGTTCGAACCCGGAGTAGACGGAAGATCACGCGGTGGTGGCGAAGCCACCGGACCGCGTGGATCGACCCGCCTAGGGTTCGGCGGGCGCGGAGGAGGCGACCCTCGGCTGGGCCGAGGGCGCGCGGTCGATCGCGGTGATCGACCGCCGGGGCGCGGGCTGGAGCCGCACCCCACCCCACCTCGACGGTGGGGACCTCCAGGCGGCGGCGAGTCGCCGGACTCGCCGCGGGGGCTGCTGGGCAGCCCCTCTCCGATCGATCGCCGGCGTGCGATCGATCCTTCGATCATGTGAACCCCGACTCGCGGGGGTTCGGCTGGGGGCGGGCTGCGTACCTTCGGGTGCGTAGTCTCCAAAGGTCGGACTCCGGCGGATGAGTCGCCGTTCATGTGATTTCCGGCGAAGGGTTTGATCGGGCTATGGTTTCCGCAATTTTAATAGCTCGGGATATCGAATTCCAGCAATTGGTATCAGAGCGTGGTTTACGTTCGCGGTATTTTCGATATTGTTGTTCTACCTTGCAGGGATTTCCGGCTATCATGGATGGATTTAATTATTGTGTTAATTAATTATCATGATTATTCGTTTATTAAACTCTCGGACATGTCGAGATTCGTTTTGTGTGGTTGAATGTTTGTAATAGTGAAAATTCGGGGGTTGACCGAATTTAGGATTTATTATTACGTTCTATGTTTTCCGGAAAATGTATAGGGTCGATTTCATGTATAGAATCGATACCGGATAGTGTAATTTAAATTCTTGTAATTTTTTTTACGTTGGATCGATGCCGAGACGACCGCCGGAGAACTCATGTGACGAAGAAGACGAAGAGGACGAAGAACCGGGGATCGATCAAACCCCTTGATCGACCCCAAGTGATCGACCAAGGAGAGGGGCCGATCGCCCTCGGCTGGGGCTGCCGCCGGCGACAGTGGCGGCTGGTGGCTGGGCGGCGGTGCTCCTCCCATGGAGGTGGTCGAAGGTGGGGTGGCGTGGGGTCTCCCGATCTCATGCTACTCCTACCAAGATTCACTTTCCTAAATTAATTCGGTTTTCCTATTTGAGTGTTCTTCCTTTAGGAAACTCTCATGGATTAGGAAAAGAATTAATTGGAATTAATTTTATTTCCTTATTCTATTATGGAAGTCTTCTAGAGTATTCCGAGTTCTACTTGGAATAGGATCCTAGAGATTTAATAGAATTGGAAAGGAATAAAAGTTAATTTAGGATTGATTTATTTCCTAAATTGATTACTCCTATTTTATGGGAATTTTCATAGTAATGGAAATTAATTAATCTTGGAAAGTAGAAGAGTCCTAATTTATTTTATTTCCTTATTCTATTATAGAAGTCTTCTAGAATATTCCAAGTTTTACTTGGATAGATTATTCTAGAGATTTAATAGAATTAGATAGGAAAATAAATAAATAATAATATTAATAATATTTAATTTTATTTTTGATTTATTCGATTGACTTAATTTTCGAATTGAGTATCTTTTGGATTTATTAAAAATAAATAGATTTAAATATTGAGATTAATATTCTCGTCACATGGAGCATTCAAGAACGAAGACTGAAGACTAGAAGATGCATATGAAGAAGAAGTAAAGCCATGATAGTCGGGAAAATAATTTCCTAGCATTATTTGACTATGTGATATGTGCTTTATTACTTGCATGCATGCTTATGTGTTTAATTATGCATTAGATAGCGTATCCCTTTATTATAAAAAGCTAAGTGGGAGAGGGGATGGAAACATTACCATGGTCTCCATTACTGTTCTCTTGGTGACATTTATGAGCTTTCGAAGTTCATATAGATATGTCATTGGAGGAGAATTCTTGTAATTCCTTTTACAAGAAACATTGATCAAGTTTATCAAACAATGCCTAATTTGTCTTTCTGAAACTGACTTCAAGTCGACTCATTCTCACCCCGGGGAGTGGAATGGAGCCAAAGCCACTTGGTCATGTGGATGACACAAATTAGAGACCTTCGTACCATTCTTTGATAGATGGATCGATTGTCTGCTCGGCTCCCTCATTTATGAGAGATAGGGTCGTTCGCATGGTGAATCACTGGTTAGAAACTTCGAGTTTCACTTATGATTCTCCGCGTCTTGATCTATGAAAATCGAATGGATCTTGTGACTGGGAGTCAATTATAAAAGTCTCTTAGTGTAGTAAACGTCCACCCCACGTGGCTTGCTATACTGACGGATTTTGGATTAATTGATGTAGACAGTTGTAAGTAATTGTGAAGAGTTGTGAAGTTATCGTAAACGTCCACCCCACGTGGCTTGCGGTGATGTAGCAATTCCAAGCGATGTACTTTGGTGCTGAGTAATGGTTTACACTTAGATACGCGTTATAGTATTCTTCCCCACGAAGTCACGCTATAATTGATGTATGACCAAAGGAAATCTAATTGCTAAATCATTTGGGTGGGTAAACGTCCACACCACGTGGCTTGCCTTACCTGATGGGATTTTAGATGCAATTAGTAATTTAATGATATTATTTGAGGGAGATAATATCGGACATTAAATTAATTGTTTGTTTAAATGTGCTTATAGGTTTAGAGAATAGCTATGAACCCACTTTCTGTGATACTCAAGGAGCATAAGCTCACTGGTCCAGATTACATTGATTGGAAGAGAAATTTAGACATTGTCCTGACTTCGGAGGAGTACAAGTATGTACTCCATGAAGTGTGCCCTGCCGAGCCCACGGCTGCCTCAACTGATGAGGAAAAACTGGCATATCGAAAGTGGAAAAAGGCTGATGAAATGGCTAGGTGTTATATTTTGGCTTCCATGTCAAATGTACTCCAAACCCAACATGAGCCAATGGACACTGCCTATGATATGATGTTTAACCTCAAGGAGATGTTTGGGGAGCAAGATCGTGCGGCTAGGCAAGAAGCCATGAGAGTCCTCATGTCGACTACTCAGTCTGAAGGAACGCCCGTTGGGGAGCACGTTCTTAAGATGATGAGTTTGTTGAATGAACTTGAGGTCCTAGGAGCTTCTATTGATGCTGAGACGCAAGTCGACATCATACTCCAGTCTCTGACCCCTAGTTTTGAGCAGTTTCGTATGAGCTATAATATGGGTAAACTATCTTATACTCTTGCGCAACTCCTAACTGAACTAAAGGCGGCAGAGGGGATCTACAAGAAGGGCAAGTCTCAAGCGCTTGTAGCTACCAAGTCCAAGGGCTCGAAGCCTGTTGGAGGTAGGGGCAAGAAAAGGAAGCAAGCCTGGAAACCCAGTGGTGCCAAGAGGAATGGACCACGAGTGGGGGCTGCAAAGCCAAGAGGCAAGTGCTTCCGATGCAACAAGTCTGGACACTGGAAGTCTGAATGTCCTCTCAAAGGTACGAATTTTTCTTTAGTCGTAAAAACATAGTCAGCGGTATTATCTACCAGAATTCTGGTGTGTAGATATGGAACCACTGACGGTATGTGCATTCTTGAATGCAGGGGTTCCAGAAAACCCGGCGACTTAGATAAGAAGAGTTCGAGTCTACATGGGCGAAGCTGTTGGGGTAGCATCGGTTGCAGTGGAAGACATTTATCTGCTTTCAGTAGTTTAGGATTTCATTTCAAGTTATTGCTTTATGTACCCCTTATTTTGAAAAGAACTTTTGTTCTGGATTTTCTTTATGAATGGATAATTTTATTTCTTTAAATCATGGTGATGATTTGGATAAGAAATAATGGACATTATCTATTCCGGTACATTAGATAGCAATATGTGAATGATGAATCCTTAGTCTACAACGATGCAACAATCCGTGATATGTATAACTTGTTTTACTTGTTGGATGTATTTCTTTAATTGATCATTATACTTGTGAATTCTTATACTTAGTAGTATTTTCAAATAAGATTCAAAAGGTCGAAATTGATTCAATCAATTATATTTGAAGGAATGGACCTTCCGACCTAAGGATTGAATTTGGAGGATAATACATCTAAAGCAAACCTTTCTGGATAAAGGATAGAATTCAGACAGGTATTGGAAATGATTAGATATGCAGACATATGTGTAAATTAGAAAGGTACGAGTAATTCTTTCGAGAGTACTCGATGATGGATTAGAATACTTGATGTGCCATAAAAGCATAGTGTTTTGACTAGTCAATGGACACAAAGCCATTATGGGGAACCATCAAAGTATATCCATTAAGAGCCTGCGACTCGATCGCGGAGGCCATCACCTATCTAAATAACACATAGCATAATCAAAGATTGGGATTCAATCCCAAAAGGCCGCGCCATACACTCACGTGTAGAGATGGTGCGTTGAAAATAAGAAAAGGAAATCTAATAGTAAAAGAACAAGTTATTCGGAACTACCTATGTTCTATGGATATTCCTAGAGACAACGGCATATTAAATATGGTTGTAGGATATCCTAGATGAACAAAGTGTTGTGCGTTCTATAGTACTATGAACCAGAAGGACGTGTAACACCCGGTTCTTAGAGGAAGACTATTAGAAGAACCACAAAGCCCGAACTAACGTAATACCTTGGAATGAGAAGAAGGACAAAAGACTAGGAACCAGCCAAACCGAGTAGAAGTACACCACATGCTGCACCCAATGTTATTACTGTTATACACCGGCACGCCATTGCAGTGGGAGGTTGTTAAGCAACCAGAGATGTTCATAAGACTAGAAGAGTTTTAACTCTGGATCTGGTAAAGATGAAATCGATCCCTAGCTCTGCATAAGGGCAGTACTAAATCTAAATGTGCCTGTTTAGAAAAAACAATAAGGATTATTGTTAAGAGGCAAGATCATTTAGAGTACAAGCTTAGTAAATCCATTATGGATTGAAAGAAAGCTATAAATCGTGGAACTTGCGAATTGATGGGATAGTCCATTTGATGGATTCATCAAAAGGCATAGACGATAGGTGTATTGGAAACGTAATGGAAACAAAGTGGTGTTTCTCGGAGATCTTATGAAGATGACAATTTCATCATTGGCAACAATGTAGAAAAAGTTGTCAAACATAAGAAAATGGTTGTCTAAATGAATCGAGATATAAGATTGAGTAGAAGTTAGAGCATGTTCTTGAGATTTTTTCGATCTAAGAATAAGAACATTGTACTTCTCCTAGATATCTTATTCGATTATGGTTTGTTTTAAACATGCATACTTCTGAGAAAGGTTATTGCCTTTCAGAGACAGAATATACATCTATCTAAAGGGTATGTGTTCGAACACATGAAGGAGATAGATGAGAACAAAGCAGTTTCCTATACTTCAAGTATGGAAAGCTTTATAGATGCAATGTTATAAAAGCAAGAACCTGATATCAACTATGCGGTTTGCGTAGTGGGAGGATATCAAGGTAATCTAGAAAGGAATTTTTTCGAATGCTGTAATAGTACTTGCGAAGTACTGGATTACGAAGCAAGACGAAATCTTCTTAGATTACATTCTCTCAGATTCAAGAATCATAGAAAGACCAGTGTAAGTCAATATCAGGCTATGTGTTCACTTTTAGAAAAGGGTGGAACCATGAAAGAGTGATAAGCAGGACGCTTCTCAGACTCTCTCATAACTGAACAGCAGCCTCAGAGGCAGCGGAAGTTCTGGTTAGGTTCCGGGATAACCCTTTTGGCTTGGATATGACTCTTAGTTCACCACAGGCTATTGGATAGCGGTGCATGGTAAACTGGAAAAGGTCATAAGTCAAAAAGTGATGTTAACACATAGAGCAAGTACCACCTGATATGAATCATCGTCGAGGGAGACGATGTAGTAGTCACCAAGATAACTTCAGAGCGGCAACCAAGATTGCTCACTCACATAGTACTTCTCGGAAGTACACTTTAAAGCACGTGATGAGTATGGGAACCGGGAGTTTGGAGGAAATGACTAGACCTTAGTACAAGTGGGAGATTGTTGGAGTTGTGTACTTAATGTCTAGATTTAAGTAACGGTAAACTCCCGATCATAGCATTTAATCTATTAAATTAATAAACAATTATTTGCATTTAATTATCATTAATTAAATATGCAAAATATAGTCCTGGATTTTATACGTTGTAGTTAGTATGGTGTTGCATGGGCACACAGAAGATCATACTATCGGTAACTCGTATTTAATCAAACAGTTGCTCACGACCTAGATGGACATGGACCAATCCATCGGTATAGTCGTTGTGTGAGGGAGAAAATAATTTATCTTAATTATTTTATCACACTTGTACACTTAGGTGTATTGGGCGGATCGCTTGAGATTTATTTATTAGGATTGCCTTGGATAATCAATTTAAATCTCAGAGTATTTTATTCTCAATCCCCGATACTATTGCGGGTGTATATATTTAATATTAGAGACTTTGATTTTCCAAAGGAATTAACCGATTTAATTATTGGGTTAATTACCGGTTAAAGTTGGGTCGCTATATTTTATATATGACATGCCGTGAATACTTGACGGGAAAGTGTATCCCGGAAGGGTTGATAATATCCCCGAGATGAGTTCATAAGGAATTATTGTGTAAACCTCATGAGTTGATTTGTTCCGCACAATAATTAAGGTTGAATGGTACTAGTCTCGGATATAAGAGATGAATATAATTTATTGAGCAATAAATAAATTTATTCATGGATATTTAAATCTTAAATACACGGAATAAATAATACTACCGGAGAAATATTATTCGATATAATATGGGTAAATATTGGGAGTGCAATTTTATTTATATAGTGGAAAATAAATAAAATTAATATTGATAAGGATTAATGGACTTGAGCATTGGGCTCAATTTAATCTTCAATATTAGAAGCCCAATATTCCACCTCCTTTAGATCCCCTACGTAGCCTATAAAAGCACTACATGGCCTTCACAATTCAATAACGTAATATAAGAGAAGAATATCATACTTGATATTCTAGAGAGTTGAAGGAGATCCATAGGAGTTCGATAGATCGTCGCCCACCCGACGTTCGAACGGAGTGCAAGGAATACGTGGGAAGATTCAAAGGTGTTTGATTTCGTTTCTCCGAACAACGAATCGAAGGTATAATATCTAGAACCCCCTCGATATTATTTCGGTTTTGGTTTATCGAAATTACCGTAGAACGCAAGATCCGAAGTTCGAACCCGGAGTAGACGGAAGATCTTACTATAATGAAGAATCCTTTGTTTCCTTTTATTGAGTTTTAATTATTTTGTTTATGATTTTTAATGATATAATTTAATTATTTAATTATATTTCATATTGTGATATGTATTTTTATTTCATTATTAAAAATATTTTTATTAAAATTTATTTTAATTATTAATGATATGATTATTAAAAAAATTACATTACAAAAAATATTAAATAAGATACTAAAAAATAATTGATAAGTCATTTTTATTAATTTGTAAAAAAAAGAATCATTTTATAAATAACAAGTAGTTTTTTGTTTGAGTTTACAGTAAACGTAAATATAAGTATTTTTTGTGTGATTCTCACACATAAACCATGTTTATGTTTTGGTATCGGTTGGAGCAACTCCCCTACTCCAAAATTCTCCCCTACTCTAAAATTTGTTTTTGGTATCGGTTGGAGATTCTCTAAATAAAGTATTTCTTGTAAACTTCTCCTCAATAAAGTATTTTTTGTAAACTTCTCCGTATCATATCTCAATCAAAAGAAAGGTTAATTCTTATGTTAAATAGTTAAATATACAAAATAAAAATATATAAAAGCGCAATTAAAATATTACAAAATAAAAATATATAATAGCGCAAAATTATAAAAAAAAAAAATATAAATAATAGATCAATTAAATATTGCGCATATATAATAGTTACACGATTTTTTTAATAAATTCTCAATATATTTAAAAATAGATGCGCAAATTAAAATTATATAATAGCTGCATCCCTCAAGTCCCCCGTTTATCAGTGCACAAATGGGCATATAGCTTGTGCTCCATGCTGCACCAACATGGCGAACAAATGCCTTGCTTGCCGCCTTTCGATCGGAACAATCTGCTGCAGGGCTATCGAGAAGGTTTTAGAATCAATCAAAGTCAAATGTCGAAACACGTTGTACGGGACGGGTGCACAGAGACATTCAACAACAACAAAAAACTCGATCACGAGAGGACATGCGTGCTGGAATTCGATATCCCGGGCTATTAAAATTGCGGAAACCATAGCCCGATCAAACCCTTCGCCGGAAATCACATGAACGGCGACTCATCCGCCGGAGTCCGACCTTTGGAGACTACGCACCCGAAGGTACGCAGCCCGCCCCCAGCCGAACCCCCGCGAGTCAGGGTTCACATGATCGAAGGATCGATCGCACGCCGGCGATCGATCGGAGAGGGGCTGCCCAGCAGCCCCCGCGGCGAGTCCGGCGACTCGCCGCCGCCTGGAGGTCCCCACCGTCGAGGTGGGGTGGGGTGCGGCTCCAGCCCGCGCCCCGGCGGTCGATCACCGCGATCGACCGCGCGCCCTCGGCCCAGCCGAGGGTCGTTCCATCTTGAGGGGTTCCGAATCATGGACCAAGTTCCCGGGAAGAACAAGAAATTTTCCCGAGTTCTCTGTCCATTTTGACGCGCACGCCACAACTGTTTCGATCTTGATTTTCGTATCTTTGTCAATCACCACTGTAAGATCGTACGAGAAAGCCCCGCGCTGTGAATCTCGCGCTACACAAGTGACACTCACAAAGCTCCCAGGAAACTTGATCGTTCGTTCCAGGACAAAAAGCGTGCTCTGGAGACTATCTTGCAAGAAGACTTGTGTCTGGGTGGCAGCCAGCGAGATTGGTTTCATAGTGTCGGACGAGAATTTGTAACGAGGATGCGTCAGACAGAAGTGATTGTACAAGTTGTTTTGCGTGCCGGTTTAGTGCAGTCACTGAACGGGCACTAGCAAGAAGGATAGGCGCATGTCCTCTCGTGATCGAGTTTTTTGTTGTTGTTGAATGTCTCTGTGCACCCGTCCCGTACAACGTGTTTCGACATTTGACTTTAATTGAT
Source organism: Euphrasia confusa (assembly GCA_954870475.1). Lineage (NCBI taxonomy): Eukaryota > Viridiplantae > Streptophyta > Magnoliopsida > Lamiales > Orobanchaceae > Euphrasia > Euphrasia confusa. The sequence continues at coordinate 15,360,222 of OX940957.1, read as the reverse complement.
TCTAAAACCTTCTCGATAGCCCTGCAGCAGATTGTTCCGATCGAAAAGCGGCAAGCAAGGCATTTGTTCGCCATCTTGGTGCAGCATGGAGCACAAGCTATATGCCCATTTGTGCACTTATAGACGGGGGACTTGAGGGATGCATAGCAAATGGGGCAATCGAGCAGGTTGAGATCAGTCAAGGTCGCCAATTCAATGCACGTACCGGTCTTTCGTCTCTTGAAAACTAACAGTAGATCATCATCTTCATCTTCATCTTTTTCTTCATTGCTCAATTCTTCATCGTGCTCTTAAGCAGATTCATAATCTTCATCAAATTATTTTCTTCACTACTGAATTCTTCATCTACTCTCATTGCCTATTAATTCAGTGATATTTGTAACAATATCATTGCCTATTAATTTATGTGGCGCTATTAATGAAGTTCTTATTTCATTATATATTGTAATATAACAAAATATGATTATTGATTTTATTTTTTACTCTATACTAGAATAATTATATATTATAATTTTAATTTTTAATTTAATATATATCATTATATGTTTTGTTTAATATTTTTTTATTCTTTTTTGTAATATTAGTAAATATTTTAATTGATTTGCTCAATATTTATTTATTTATTTTTCTAATATTTGTAAATATTTTAATTTAGCTTATATATAATTTTATTTTGCGCATCTATTTTAAATATATTGAGCTATTATTACAAAAGTCGCGTAACTATTATATATGTTTCGCATGAACTTCTTATTTCATTATATATTTTAATGTCACAAGATATGATTATAAATGTTATTTTTTACTCTAAACTAGAATTATTATATATTATGATTTTAATTTTTATTTTAATATATATCATTATATGTTTTGTTTAATATATATTTTTTATTTTTGTGATATTAGTAAATATTTTAATTGATTTGCTCAATTTTTTTTAATATTTGTAAATAGTTTAATTCAGCTATTATATAATTTTAATTTGCGCATCTATTTTTAAATATATTGAGAATTTATTAAAAAAATCGTGTAACTATTATATATGCGCAATATTTAATTGATCTATTATTTATATATTTTTGTTTTATAATTTTGCGCTATTATATATTTTTATTTTGTAATATTTTAATTGCGCTTTTATATATTTTTATTTTGTATATTTAACTATTTAACATAAGAATTAACCTTTCTTTTGATTGAGATATGATACGGAGAAGTTTACAAAAAATACTTTATTGAGGAGAAGTTTACAAGAAATACTTTATTTAGAGAATCTCCAACCGATACCAAAAACAAATTTTAGAGTAGGGGAGAATTTTGGAGTAGGGGAGTTGCTCCAACCGATACCAAAACATAAACATGGTTTATGTGTGAGAATCACACAAAAAATACTTATATTTACGTTTACTGTAAACTCAAACAAAAAACTACTTGTTATTTATAAAATGATTCTTTTTTTTACAAATTAATAAAAATGACTTATCAATTATTTTTTAGTATCTTATTTAATATTTTTTGTAATGTAATTTTTTTAATAATCATATCATTAATAATTAAAATAAATTTTAATAAAAATATTTTTAATAATGAAATAAAAATACATATCACAATATGAAATATAATTAAATAATTAAATTATATCATTAAAAATCATAAACAAAATAATTAAAACTCAATAAAAGGAAACAAAGGATTCTTCATTATAGTAAGTTCCATCTTGAGGGGTTCCGAATCATGGACCAAGTTCCCGGGAAGAACAAGAAATTTTCCCGAGTTCCCTGTCCATTTTGACGCGCACGCCACAACTGTTTCGATCTTGATTTTCGTATCTTTGTCAATCACCACTGTAAGATCGTACGAGAAAGCCCCGCGCTGTGAATCTCGCGCTACACAAGTGACACTCACAAAGCTCCCAGGAAACTTGATCGTTCGTTCCAGGACAAAAAGCGTGCTCTGGAGACTATCTTGCAAGAAGACTTGTGTCTGGGTGGCAGCCAGCGAGATTGGTTTCATAGTGTCGGACGAGAATTTGTAACGAGGATGCGTCAGACAGAAGTGATTGTACAAGTTGTTTTGCGTGCCGGTTTAGTGCAGTCACTGAACGGGCACTAGCAAGAAGGATAGGCGCATGTCCTCTCGTGATCGAGTTTTTTGTTGTTGTTGAATGTCTCTGTGCACCCGTCCCGTACAACGTGTTTCGACATTTGACTTTAATTGATTCTAAAACCTTCTCGATAGCCCTGCAGCAGATTGTTCCGATCGAAAAGCGGCAAGCAAGGCATTTGTTCGCCATCTTGGTGCAGCATGGAGCACAAGCTATATGCCCATTTGTGCACTTATAGACGGGGGACTTGAGGGATGCATAGCAAATGGGGCAATCGAGCAGGTTCAGATCAGTCAAGGTCGCCAATTCAATGCACGTACCGGTCTTTCGTCTCTTGAAAACTAACAGTAGATCATCATCTTCATCTTCATCTTTTTCTTCATTGCTCAATTCTTCATCGTGCTCTTAAGCAGATTCATAATCTTCATCAAATTATTTTCTTCACTACTGAATTCTTCATCTACTCTCATTGCCTATTAATTCAGTGATATTTGTAACAATATCATTGCCTATTAATTTATGTGGCGCTATTAATTAAGTTCTTATTTCATTATATATTGTAATATAACAAAATATGATTATTGATTTTATTTTTTACTCTATACTAGAATAATTATATATTATAATTTTAATTTTCAATTTAATATATATCATTATATGTTTTGTTTAATATTTTTTTATTCTTTTTTGTAATATTAGTAAATATTTTAATTGATTTGCTCAATATTTATTTATTTATTTTTCTAATATTTGTAAATATTTTAATTTAGCTTATATATAATTTTATTTTGCGCATCTATTTTAAATATATTGAGCTATTATTACAAAAGTCGCGTAACTATTATATATGTTTCCATGAACTTCTTATTTCATTATATATTTTAATGTCACAAGATATGATTATAAATGTTATTTTTTACTCTAAACTAGAATTATTATATATTATGATTTTAATTTTTATTTTAATATATATCATTATATGTTTTGTTTAATATATATTTTTTATTTTTGTGATATTAGTAAATATTTTAATTGATTTGCTCAATTTTTTTTAATATTTGTAAATATTTTAATTCAGCTATTATATAATTTTAATTTGCGCATCTATTTTTAAATATATTGAGAATTTATTAAAAAAATCGTGTAACTATTATATATGCGCAATATTTGATTGATCTATTATTTATATATTTTTGTTTTATAATTTTGCGCTATTATATATTTTTATTTTGTAATATTTTAATTGCGCTTTTATATATTTTTATTTTGTATATTTAACTATTTAACATAAGAATTAACCTTTCTTTTGATTGAGATATGATACGGAGAAGTTTACAAAAAATACTTTATTGAGGAGAAGTTTACAAGAAATACTTTATTTAGAGAATCTCCAACCGATACCAAAAACAAATTTTAGAGTAGGGGAGAATTTTGGAGTAGGGGAGTTGCTCCAACCGATACCAAAACATAAACATGGTTTATGTGTGAGAATCACACAAAAAATACTTATATTTACGTTTACTGTAAACTCAAACAAAAAACTACTTGTTATTTATAAAATGATTCTTTTTTTTACAAATTAATAAAAATGACTTATCAATTATTTTTTAGTATCTTATTTAATATTTTTTGTAATGTAATTTTTTTAATAATCATATCATTAATAATTAAAATAAATTTTAATAAAAATATTTTTAATAATGAAATAAAAATACATATCACAATATGAAATATAATTAAATAATTAAATTATATCATTAAAAATCATAAACAAAATAATTAAAACTCAATAAAAGGAAACAAATGATTCTTCATTATAGTAAGTTCCATCTTGAGGGGTTCCGAATCATGGACCAAGTTCCCGGGAAGAACAAGAAATTTTCCCGAGTTCCCTGTCCATTTTGACGCGCAAGCCACAACTGTTTCGATCTTGATTTTCGTATCTTTGTCAATCACCACTGTAAGATCGTACGAGAAAGCCCCGCGCTGTGAATCTCGCGCTACACAAGTGACACTCACAAAGCTCCCAGGAAACTTGATCGTTCGTTCCAGGACAAAAAGCGTGCTCTGGAGACTATCTTGCAAGAAGACTTGTGTCTGGGTGGCAGCCAGCGAGATTGGTTTCATAGTGTCGGACGAGAATTTGTAACGAGGATGCGTCAGACAGAAGTGATTGTACAAGTTGTTTTGCGTGCCGGTTTAGTGCAGTCACTGAACGGGCACTAGCAAGAAGGATAGGCGCATGTCCTCTCGTGATCGAGTTTTTTGTTGTTGTTGAATGTCTCTGTGCACCCGTCCCGTACAACGTGTTTCGACATTTGACTTTAATTGATTCTAAAACCTTCTCGATAGCCCTGCAGCAGATTGTTCCGATCGAAAAGCGGCAAGCAAGGCATTTGTTCGCCATCTTGGTGCAGCATGGAGCACAAGCTATATGCCCATTTGTGCACTTATAGACAGGGGACTTGAGGGATGCATAGCAAATGGGGCAATCGAGCAGGTTCAGATCAGTCAAGGTCGCCAATTCAATGCACGTACCGGTCTTTCGTCTCTTGAAAACTAACAGTAGATCATCATCTTCATCTTCATCTTTTTCTTCATTGCTCAATTCTTCATCGTGCTCTTAAGCAGATTCATAATCTTCATCAAATTATTTTCTTCACTACTGAATTCTTCATCTACTCTCATTGCCTATTAATTCAGTGATATTTGTAACAATATCATTGCCTATTAATTTATGTGGCGCTATTAATGAAGTTCTTATTTCATTATATATTGTAATATAACAAAATATGATTATTGATTTTATTTTTTACTCTATACTAGAATAATTATATATTATAATTTTAATTTTCAATTTAATATATATCATTATATATTTTGTTTAATATTTTTTTATTCTTTTTTGTAATATTAGTAAATATTTTAATTGATTTGCTCAATATTTATTTATTTATTTTTCTAATATTTGTAAATATTTTAATTTAGCTTATATATAATTTTATTTTGCGCATCTATTTTAAATATATTGAGCTATTATTACAAAAGTCGCGTAACTATTATATATGTTTCGCATGAACTTCTTATTTCATTATATATTTTAATGTCACAAGATATGATTATAAATGTTATTTTTTACTCTAAACTAGAATTATTATATATTATGATTTTAATTTTTATTTTAATATATATCATTATATGTTTTGTTTAATATATATTTTTTATTTTTGTGATATTAGTAAATATTTTAATTGATTTGCTCAATTTTTTTTAATATTTGTAAATATTTTAATTCAGCTATTATATAATTTTAATTTGCGCATCTATTTTTAAATATATTGAGAATTTATTAAAAAAATCGTGTAACTATTATATATGCGCAATATTTAATTGATCTATTATTTATATATTTTTGTTTTATAATTTTGCGCTATTATATATTTTTATTTTGTAATATTTTAATTGCGCTTTTATATATTTTTATTTTGTATATTTAACTATTTAACATAAGAATTAACCTTTCTTTTGATTGAGATATGATACAGAGAAGTTTACAAAAAATACTTTATTGAGGAGAAGTTTACAAGAAATACTTTATTTAGAGAATCTCCAACCGATACCAAAAACAAATTTTGGAGTAGGGGAGAATTTTGGAGTAGGGGAGTTGCTCCAACCGATACCAAAACATAAACATGGTTTATGTGTGAGAATTACACAAAAAATACTTATATTTAAGTTTACTGTAAACTCAAACAAAAAACTACTTGTTATTTATAAAATGATTCTTTTTTTTACAAATTAATAAAAATGACTTATCAATTATTTTTTAGTATCTTATTTAATATTTTTTGTAATGTAATTTTTTTAATAATCATATCATTAATAATTAAAATAAATTTTAATAAAAATATTTTTAATAATGAAATAAAAATACATATCACAATATGAAATATAATTAAATAATTAAATTATATCATTAAAAATCATAAACAAAATAATTAAAACTCAATAAAAGAAAACAAAGGATTCTTCATTATAGTAAGTTCCATCTTGAGGGGTTCCGAATCATGGACCAAGTTCCCGGGAAGAACAAGAAATTTTCCCTAGTTCCCTGTCCATTTTGACGCGCACGCCACAACTGTTTCGATCTTGATTTTCGTATCTTTGTCAATCACCACTGTAAGATCGTACGAGAAAGCCCCGCGCTGTGAATCTCGCGCTACACAAGTGACACTCACAAAGCTCCCAGGAAACTTGATCGTTCGTTCCAGGACAAAAAGCGTGCTCTGGAGACTATCTTGCAAGAAGACTTGTGTCTGGGTGGCAGCCAGCGAGATTGGTTTCATAGTGTCGGACGAGAATTTGTAACGAGGATGCGTCAGACAGAAGTGATTGTACAAGTTGTTTTGCGTGCCGGTGTAGTGCAGTCACTGAACGGGCACGAGCAAGAAGGATAGGAGCATGTCCTCTCGTGATCGAGTTTTTTGTTGTTGTTGAATGTCTCTGTGCACCCGTCCAACGTGTTTCGACATTTGACTTTGATTGATTCTAAAACCTTCTCGATAGCCCTGCAGCAGATTGTTCCGATCGAAAAGCGGCAAGCAAGGCATTTGTTCGCCATCTTGGTGCAGCATGGAGCACAAGCTATATGCCCATTTGTGCACTTATAGACGGGGGACTTGAGGGATGCATAGCAAATGGGGCAATCGAGCAGGTTCAGATCAGTCAAGGTCGCCAATTCAATGCACGTACCGGTCTTTCGTCTCTTGAAAACTAACAGTAGATCATCATCTTCATCTTCATCTTTTTCTTCATTGCTCAATTCTTCATCGTGCTCTTAAGCAGATTCATAATCTTCATCAAATTATTTTCTTCACTACTGAATTCTTCATCTACTCTCATTGCCTATTAATTCAGTGATATTTGTAACAATATCATTGCCTATTAATTTATGTGGCGCTATTAATGAAGTTCTTATTTCATTATATATTGTAATATAACAAAATATGATTATTGATTTTATTTTTTACTCTATACTAGAATAATTATATATTATAATTTTAATTTTCAATTTAATATATATCATTATATGTTTTGTTTAATATTTTTTTATTCTTTTTTGTAATATTAGTAAATATTTTAATTGATTTGCTCAATATTTATTTATTTATTTTTCTAATATTTGTAAATATTTTAATTTAGCTTATATATAATTTTATTTTGCGCATCTATTTTAAATATATTGAGCTATTATTACAAAAGTCGCGTAACTATTATATATGTTTCGCATGAACTTCTTATTTCATTATATATTTTAATGTCACAAGATATGATTATAAATGTTATTTTTTACTCTAAACTAGAATTATTATATATTATGATTTTAATTTTTATTTTAATATATATCATTATATGTTTTGTTTAATATATATTTTTTATTTTTGTGATATTAGTAAATATTTTAATTGATTTAATTTTTATTTTAATATATATCATTATATGTTTTGTTTAATATATATTTTTTATTTTTGTGATATTAGTAAATATTTTAATTGATTTGCTCAATTTTTTTTAATATTTGTAAATATTTTAATTCAGCTATTATATAATTTTAATTTGCGCATCTATTTTTAAATATATTGAGAATTTATTAAAAAAATCGTGTAACTATTATATATGCGCAATATTTAATTGATCTATTATTTATATATTTTTGTTTTATAATTTTGCGCTATTATATATTTTTATTTTGTAATATTTTAATTGCGCTTTTATATATTTTTATTTTGTATATTTAACTATTTAACATAAGAATTAACCTTTATTTTGATTGAGATATGATACGGAGAAGTTTACAAAAAATACTTTATTGAGGAGAAGTTTACAAGAAATACTTTATTTAGAGAATCTCAAACCGATACCAAAAACAAATTTTGGAGTAGGGGAGAATTTTGGAGTAGGGGAGTTGCTCCAACCGATACCAAAACATAAACATGGTTTATGTGTGAGAATTACACAAAAAATACTTATATTTACGTTTACTGAAAACTCAAACAAAAAACTACTTGTTATTTGTAAAATGATTCTTTTTTTTACAAATTAATAAAAATGACTTATCAATTATTTTTTAGTATCTTATTTAATATTTTTTGTAATGTAATTTTTTTAATAATCATATCATTAATAATTAAAATAAATTTTAATAAAAATATTTTTAATAATGAAATAAAAATACATATCACAATATGAAATATAATTAAATAATTAAATTATATCATTAAAAATCATAAACAAAATAATTAAAACTCAATAAAAGGAAACAAAGGATTCTTCATTATAGTAAGTTCCATCTTGAGGGGTTCCGAATCATGGACCAAGTTCCCGGGAAGAACAAGAAATTTTCCCGAGTTCCCTGTCCATTTTGACGCGCACGCCACAACTGTTTCGATCTTGATTTTCGTATCTTTGTCAATCACCACTGTAAGATCGTACGAGAAAGCCCCGCGCTGTGAATCTGGCGCTACACAAGTGACACTCACAAAGCTCCCAGGAAACTTGATCGTTCGTTCCAGGACAAAAAGCGTGCTCTGGAGACTATCTTGCAAGAAGACTTGTGTCTGGGTGGCAGCCAGCGAGATTGGTTTCATAGTGTCGGACGAGAATTTGTAACGAGGATGCGTCAGACAGAAGTGATTGTACAAGTTGTTTTGCGTGCCGGTTTAGTGCAGTCACTGAACGGGCACTAGCAAGAAGGATAGGCGCATGTCCTCTCGTGATCGAGTTTTTTGTTGTTGTTGAATGTCTCTGTGCACCCGTCCCGTACAACGTGTTTCGACATTTGACTTTGATTGATTCTAAAACCTTCTCGATAGCCCTGCAGCAGATTGTTCCGATCGAAAAGCGGCAAGCAAGGCATTTGTTCGCCATCTTGGTGCAGCATGGAGCACAAGCTATATGCCCATTTGTGCACTTATAGACGGGGGACTTGAGGGATGCATAGCAAATGGGGCAATCGAGCAGGTTCAGATCAGTCAAGGTCGCCAATTCAATGCACGTACCGGTCTTTCGTCTCTTGAAAACTAACAGTAGATCATCATCTTCATCTTCATCTTTTTCTTCATTGCTCAATTCTTCATCGTGCTCTTAAGCAGATTCATAATCTTCATCAAATTATTTTCTTCACTACTGAATTCTTCATCTACTCTCATTGCCTATTAATTCAGTGATATTTGTAACAATATCATTGCCTATTAATTTATGTGGCGCTATTAATGAAGTTTTTATTTCATTATATATTGTAATATAACAAAATATGATTATTAATGTTATTTTTTACTCTAAACTAGAATAATTATATATTATAATTTTAATTTTCACTTTAATATATATCATTATATGTTTTGTTTAATATTTTTTTATTCTTTTTTGTAATATTAGTAAATATTTTAATTGATTTGCTCAATATTTATTTATTTTTCTAATATTTGTAAATATTTTAATTTAGCTATTATATAATTTTATTTTGCGCATCTATTTTCAATATATTGAGCTATTATTAAAAAAGTCGCGTAACTATTATATATGTTTCGCATGAACTTCTTATTTCATTATATATTTTAATGTCACAAGATATGATTATAAATGTTATTTTTTACTCTAAACTAGAATTATTATATATTATGATTTTAATTTTTATTTTAATATATATAATTATCTGTTTTGTTTAATATATATTTTTTATTTTGTGATATTAGTAAATATTTTAATTGATTTGCTCAATTTTTTTTAATATTTGTAAATAGTTTAATTCAGCTATTATATAATTTTAATTTGCGCATCTATTTTTAAATATATTGAGAATTTATTAAAAAAATCGTGTAACTATTATATATGCGCAATATTTAATTGATCTATTATTTATATATTTTTGTTTTATAATTTTGCGCTATTATATATTTTTATTTTGTAATATTTTAATTGCGCTTTTATATATTTTTATTTTGTATATTTAGCTATTTAACATAAGAATTAACCTTTCTTTTGATTGAGATATGATAAGGAGAAGTTTACAAGAAATACTTTATTTAGAGAATCTCCAACCGATATCAAAAACATATTTTGGAGTAGGGGAGTTGCTCCAACCGATACCAAAACATAAACATGGTTTATGGGTGAGAGTCACACAAAAAATACTTATATTTACGTTTACTGTAAACTCAAACAAAAAACTACTTGTTATTTATAAAATGATTCTTTTTTTTACAAATTAATAAAAATGACTTATCAATTATTTTTCAGTATCTTATTTAATATTTTTTGTAATGTAATTTTTTTAATAATCATATCATTAATAATTAAAATAAATTTTAATAAAAATATTTTTAATAATGAAATAAAAATACATATCACAATATGAAATATAATTAAATAATTAAATTATATCATTAAAAATCCTAAACAAAATAATTAAAACTCTTAATAAAAGGAAACAAAGGATTCTTCATTATAGTAAGTTCCATCTTGAGGGGTTCCGAATCATGGACCAAGTCCCCGGGAAGAACAAGAAATTTTCCCGAGTTCCCTGTCCATTTTGACACGCACGCCACAACTGTTTCGATCTTGATTTTCGTATCTTTGTCAATCACCACTGTAAGATCGTACGAGAAAGCCCCGCGCTGTGAATCTCGCGCTACACAAGTGACACTCACAAAGCTCCCGGGAAACTTGATCGTTCGTTCCAGGACAAAAAGCGTGCTCTGAATACTAGGCAGCCAGCGGGATTGGTTTCATAGTGTCGGACGAGAATTTGTAACGAGGATGCGTCAGACAGAAGTGATTGTACAAGTTGTTTTGCGTGCCGGTGTAGTGCAGTCACTGAACGGGCACGAGCAAGAAGGATAGGCGCATGTCCTCTCGTGATCGAGTTTTTTGTTGTTGTTGAATGTCTCTGTGCACCCGTCCCGTACAACGTGTTTCGACATTTGACTTTGATTGATTCTAAAACCTTCTCGATAGCCCTGCAGCAGATTGTTCCGATCGAAAAGCGGCAAGCAAGGCATTTGTTCGCCATCTTGATGCAGCATGGAGCACAAGCTATATGCCCATTTGTGCACTGATAGACGGGGGACTTGAGGGATGCATAGCAAATGGGGCAATCGAGCAGGTTCAGATCAGTCAAGGTCGCCAATTCAATGCACGTACCGGTCTTTCGTCTCTTGAAAACTAACAGTAGATCATCATCTTCATCTTCATCTTTTTCTTCATTGCTCAATTCTTCATGGTGCTCTTAAGCAGATTCATAATCTTCATCAAATTATTTTCTTCACTACTGAATTCTTCATCTACTCTCATTGCCTATTAATTCAGTGATATTTGTAACAATATCATTGCCTATTAATTTATGTGGCGCTATTAATGAAGTTCTTATTTCATTATATATTGTAATATAACAAAATATGATTATTGATTTTATTTTTTACTCTATACTAGAATAATTATATATTATAATTTTAATTTTCAATTTAATATATATCATTATATGTTTTGTTTAATATTTTTTTATTCTTTTTTGTAATATTAGTAAATATTTTAATTGATTTGCTCAATATTTATTTATTTATTTTTCTAATATTTGTAAATATTTTAATTTAGCTATTATATAATTTTATTTTGCGCATCTATTTTAAATATATTGAGCTATTATTACAAAAGTCGCGTAACTATTATATATGTTTCGCATGAACTTCTTATTTCATTATATATTTTAATGTCACAAGATATGATTATAAATGTTATTTTTTACTCTAAACTAGAATTATTATATATTATGATTTTAATTTTTATTTTAATATATATCATTATATGTTTTGTTTAATATATATTTTTTATTTTTGTGATATTAGTAAATATTTCAATTGATTTGCTCAATTTTTTTTAATATTTGTAAATATTTTAATTCAGCTATTATATAATTTTAATTTGCGCATCTATTTTTAAATATATTGAGAATTTATTAAAAAAATCGTGTAACTATTATATATGCGCAATATTTAATTGATCTATTATTTATATATTTTTGTTTTATAATTTTGCGCTATTATATATTTTTATTTTGTAATATTTTAATTGCGCTTTTATATATTTTTATTTTGTATATTTAGCTATTTAACATAAGAATTAACCTTTCTTTTGATTGAGATATGATAAGGAGAAGTTTACAAGAAATACTTTATTTAGAGAATCTCCAACCGATATCAAAAACATATTTTGGAGTAGGGGAGTTGCTCCAACCGATACCAAAACATAAACATGGTTTATGTGTGAGAATCACACAAAAAATACTTATATTTACGTTTACTGTAAACTCAAACAAAAAACTACTTGTTATTTATAAAATGATTCTTTTTTTTACAAATTAATAAAAATGACTTATCAATTATTTTTCAGTATCTTATTTAATATTTTTTGTAATGTAATTTTTTTAATAATCATATCATTAATAATTAAAATAAATTTTAATAAAAATATTTTTAATAATGAAATAAAAATACATATCACAATATGAAATATAATTAAATAATTAAATTATATCATTAAAAATCCTAAACAAAATAATTAAAACTCTTAATAAAAGGAAACAAAGGATTCTTCATTATAGTAAGTTCCATCTTGAGGGGTTCCGAATCATGGACCAAGTCCCCGGGAAGAACAAGAAATTTTCCCGAGTTCCCTGTCCATTTTGACACGCACGCCACAACTGTTTCGATCTTGATTTTCGTATCTTTGTCAATCACCACTGTAAGATCGTACGAGAAAGCCCCGCGCTGTGAATCTCGCGCTACACAAGTGACACTCACAAAGCTCCCGGGAAACTTGATCGTTCGTTCCAGGACAAAAAGCGTGCTCTGAATACTAGGCAGCCAGCGGGATTGGTTTCATAGTGTCGGACGAGAATTTGTAACGAGGATGCGTCAGACAGAAGTGATTGTACAAGTTGTTTTGCGTGCCGGTGTAGTGCAGTCACTGAACGGGCACGAGCAAGAAGGATAGGCGCATGTCCTCTCGTGATCGAGTTTTTTGTTGTTGTTGAATGTCTCTGTGCACCCGTCCCGTACAACGTGTTTCGACATTTGACTTTGATTGATTCTAAAACCTTCTCGATAGCCCTGCAGCAGATTGTTCCGATCGAAAAGCGGCAAGCAAGGCATTTGTTCGCCATCTTGATGCAGCATGGAGCACAAGCTATATGCCCATTTGTGCACTGATAGACGGGGGACTTGAGGGATGCATAGCAAATGGGGCAATCGAGCAGGTTCAGATCAGTCAAGGTCGCCAATTCAATGCACGTACCGGTCTTTCGTCTCTTGAAAACTAACAGTAGATCATCATCTTCATCTTCATCTTTTTCTTCATTGCTCAATTCTTCATGGTGCTCTTAAGCAGATTCATAATCTTCATCAAATTATTTTCTTCACTACTGAATTCTTCATCTACTCTCATTGCCTATTAATTCAGTGATATTTGTAACAATATCATTGCCTATTAATTTATGTGGCGCTATTAATGAAGTTCTTATTTCATTATATATTGTAATATAACAAAATATGATTATTGATTTTATTTTTTACTCTATACTAGAATAATTATATATTATAATTTTAATTTTCAATTTAATATATATCATTATATGTTTTGTTTAATATTTTTTTATTCTTTTTTGTAATATTAGTAAATATTTTAATTGATTTGCTCAATATTTATTTATTTATTTTTCTAATATTTGTAAATATTTTAATTTAGCTATTATATAATTTTATTTTGCGCATCTATTTTAAATATATTGAGCTATTATTACAAAAGTCGCGTAACTATTATATATGTTTCGCATGAACTTCTTATTTCATTATATATTTTAATGTCACAAGATATGATTATAAATGTTATTTTTTACTCTAAACTAGAATTATTATATATTATGATTTTAATTTTTATTTTAATATATATCATTATATGTTTTGTTTAATATATATTTTTTATTTTTGTGATATTAGTAAATATTTCAATTGATTTGCTCAATTTTTTTTAATATTTGTAAATATTTTAATTCAGCTATTATATAATTTTAATTTGCGCATCTATTTTTAAATATATTGAGAATTTATTAAAAAAATCGTGTAACTATTATATATGCGCAATATTTAATTGATCTATTATTTATATATTTTTGTTTTATAATTTTGCGCTATTATATATTTTTATTTTGTAATATTTTAATTGCGCTTTTATATATTTTTATTTTGTATATTTAGCTATTTAACATAAGAATTAACCTTTCTTTTGATTGAGATATGATAAGGAGAAGTTTACAAGAAATACTTTATTTAGAGAATCTCCAACCGATATCAAAAACATATTTTGGAGTAGGGGAGTTGCTCCAACCGATACCAAAACATAAACATGGTTTATGTGTGAGAATCACACAAAAAATACTTATATTTACGTTTACTGTAAACTCAAACAAAAAACTACTTGTTATTTATAAAATGATTCTTTTTTTTACAAATTAATAAAAATGACTTATCAATTATTTTTCAGTATCTTATTTAATATTTTTTGTAATGTAATTTTTTTAATAATCATATCATTAATAATTAAAATAAATTTTAATAAAAATATTTTTAATAATGAAATAAAAATACATATCACAATATGAAATATAATTAAATAATTAAATTATATCATTAAAAATCCTAAACAAAATAATTAAAACTCTTAATAAAAGGAAACAAAGGATTCTTCATTATAGTAAGTTCCATCTTGAGGGGTTCCGAATCATGGACCAAGTCCCCGGGAAGAACAAGAAATTTTCCCGAGTTCCCTGTCCATTTTGACACGCACGCCACAACTGTTTCGATCTTGATTTTCGTATCTTTGTCAATCACCACTGTAAGATCGTACGAGAAAGCCCCGCGCTGTGAATCTCGCGCTACACAAGTGACACTCACAAAGCTCCCGGGAAACTTGATCGTTCGTTCCAGGACAAAAAGCGTGCTCTGAATACTAGGCAGCCAGCGGGATTGGTTTCATAGTGTCGGACGAGAATTTGTAACGAGGATGCGTCAGACAGAAGTGATTGTACAAGTTGTTTTGCGTGCCGGTGTAGTGCAGTCACTGAACGGGCACGAGCAAGAAGGATAGGCGCATGTCCTCTCGTGATCGAGTTTTTTGTTGT
The DNA here is from genome assembly GCA_954870475.1 of Euphrasia confusa. NCBI lineage: Eukaryota > Viridiplantae > Streptophyta > Magnoliopsida > Lamiales > Orobanchaceae > Euphrasia > Euphrasia confusa. The sequence continues at coordinate 15,344,887 of OX940957.1, read as the reverse complement.
TGTTGAATGTCTCTGTGCACCCGTCCCGTACAACGTGTTTCGACATTTGACTTTGATTGATTCTAAAACCTTCTCGATAGCCCTGCAGCAGATTGTTCCGATCGAAAAGCGGCAAGCAAGGCATTTGTTCGCCATCTTGATGCAGCATGGAGCACAAGCTATATGCCCATTTGTGCACTGATAGACGGGGGACTTGAGGGATGCATAGCAAATGGGGCAATCGAGCAGGTTCAGATCAGTCAAGGTCGCCAATTCAATGCACGTACCGGTCTTTCGTCTCTTGAAAACTAACAGTAGATCATCATCTTCATCTTCATCTTTTTCTTCATTGCTCAATTCTTCATGGTGCTCTTAAGCAGATTCATAATCTTCATCAAATTATTTTCTTCACTACTGAATTCTTCATCTACTCTCATTGCCTATTAATTCAGTGATATTTGTAACAATATCATTGCCTATTAATTTATGTGGCGCTATTAATGAAGTTCTTATTTCATTATATATTGTAATATAACAAAATATGATTATTGATTTTATTTTTTACTCTATACTAGAATAATTATATATTATAATTTTAATTTTCAATTTAATATATATCATTATATGTTTTGTTTAATATTTTTTTATTCTTTTTTGTAATATTAGTAAATATTTTAATTGATTTGCTCAATATTTATTTATTTATTTTTCTAATATTTGTAAATATTTTAATTTAGCTATTATATAATTTTATTTTGCGCATCTATTTTAAATATATTGAGCTATTATTACAAAAGTCGCGTAACTATTATATATGTTTCGCATGAACTTCTTATTTCATTATATATTTTAATGTCACAAGATATGATTATAAATGTTATTTTTTACTCTAAACTAGAATTATTATATATTATGATTTTAATTTTTATTTTAATATATATCATTATATGTTTTGTTTAATATATATTTTTTATTTTTGTGATATTAGTAAATATTTCAATTGATTTGCTCAATTTTTTTTAATATTTGTAAATATTTTAATTCAGCTATTATATAATTTTAATTTGCGCATCTATTTTTAAATATATTGAGAATTTATTATAAAAATCGTGTAACTATTATATATGGCAATATTTAATTGATCTATTATTTATATATTTTTGTTTTATAATTTTGCGCTATTATATATTTTTATTTTGTAATATTTTAATTGCACTTTTATATATTTTTATTTTGTATATTTAGCTATTTAACATAAGAATTAACCTTATGTTTGATTGAGATATGATACGGAGAAGTTTACAAGAAATACTTTATTGAGGAGAAGTTTACAAAGAAATATTTATTTAGAGAATCTCCAACCGATACCAAAAACAAATTTTGGAGTAGGGGAGTTGCTCCAACCGATACCAAAACATAAACATGGTTTATGTGTGAGAATCACACAAAAAATACTTATATTTACGTTTACTGTAAACTCAAACAAAAAACTACTTGTTATTTATAAAATAATTCTTTTTTTTACAAATTAATAAAAATGACTTATCAATTATTTTTTAGTATCTTATTTAATATTTTTTGTAATGTAATTTTTTTAATAATCATATCATTAATAATTAAAATAAATTTTAATAAAAATATTTTTAATAATGAAATAAAAATACATATCACAATATGAAATATAATTAAATAATTAAATTATATCATTAAAAATCATAAACAAAATAATTAAAACTCAATAAAAGGAAACAAAGGATTCTTCATTATAGTAAGTTCCATCTTGAGGGGTTCCGAATCATGGACCAAGTTCCCGGGAAGAACAAGAAATTTTCCCGAGTTCCCTGTCCATTTTGACGGGCACGCCACAACTGTTTCGATCTTAATTTTCGTATCTTTGTCAATCACCACTGTAAGATCGTACGAGAAAGCCCCGCGCTGTGAATCTCGCGCTACACAAATGACACTCACAAAGCTCCCAGGAAACTTGATCGTTCGTTCTAGGACAAAAAGCGTGCTCTGGAGACTATCTTGCAAGAAGACTTGTGTCTGGGTGGCAGCCAGCGAGATTGGTTTCATAGTGTCGGACGAGAATTTGTAACGAAGGATGTGTCAGACAGAAGTGATTGTACAAGTTGTTTTGCGTGCCGGTTTAGTGGAGTCAGTGCAGTCACTGAACGGGCACTAGCAAGAAGGATAGGCGCATGTCCTCTCGTGATCGAGTTTTTTGTTGTTGTTGAATGTCTCTGTGCACCCGTCCCGTACAACGTGTTTCGACATTTGACTTTGATTGATTCTAAAACCTTCTCGATAGCCCTGCAGCAGATTGTTCCGATCGAAAAGCGGCAAGCAAGGCATTTGTTCGCCATCTTGATGCAGCATGGAGCACAAGCTATATGCCCATTTGTGCACTGATAGACGGGGGACTTGAGGGATGCATAGCAAATGGGGCAATCGAGCAGGTTCAGATCAGTCAAGGTCGCCAATTCAATGCACGTACCGGTCTTTCGTCTCTTGAAAACTAACAGTAGATCATCATCTTCATCTTCATCTTTTTCTTCATTGCTCAATTCTTCATGGTGCTCTTAAGCAGATTCATAATCTTCATCAAATTATTTTCTTCACTACTGAATTCTTCATCTACTCTCATTGCCTATTAATTCAGTGATATTTGTAACAATATCATTGCCTATTAATTTATGTGGCGCTATTAATGAAGTTCTTATTTCATTATATATTGTAATATAACAAAATATGATTATTGATTTTATTTTTTACTCTATACTAGAATAATTATATATTATAATTTTAATTTTCAATTTAATATATATCATTATATGTTTTGTTTAATATTTTTTTATTCTTTTTTGTAATATTAGTAAATATTTTAATTGATTTGCTCAATATTTATTTATTTATTTTTCTAATATTTGTAAATATTTTAATTTAGCTATTATATAATTTTATTTTGCGCATCTATTTTAAATATATTGAGCTATTATTACAAAAGTCGCGTAACTATTATATATGTTTCGCATGAACTTCTTATTTCATTATATATTTTAATGTCACAAGATATGATTATAAATGTTATTTTTTACTCTAAACTAGAATTATTATATATTATGATTTTAATTTTAATTTTAATATATATCATTATATGTTTTGTTTAATATATATTTTTTATTTTTGTGATATTAGTAAATATTTCAATTGATTTGCTCAATTTTTTTTAATATTTGTAAATATTTTAATTCAGCTATTATATAATTTTAATTTGCGCATCTATTTTTAAATATATTGAGAATTTATTATAAAAATCGTGTAACTATTATATATGCGCAATATTTAATTGATCTATTATTTATATATTTTTGTTTTATAATTTTGCGCTATTATATATTTTTATTTTGTAATATTTTAATTGCACTTTTATATATTTTTATTTTGTATATTTAGCTATTTAACATAAGAATTAACCTTATGTTTGATTGAGATATGATACGGAGAAGTTTACAAGAAATACTTTATTGAGGAGAAGTTTACAAAGAAATACTTTATTTAGAGAATCTCCAACCGATACCAAAAACAAATTTTGGAGTAGGGGAGTTGCTCCAACCGATACCAAAACATAAACATGGTTTATGTGTGAGAATCACACAAAAAATACTTATATTTACGTTTACTGTAAACTCAAACAAAAAACTACTTGTTATTTATAAAATAATTCTTTTTTTTACAAATTAATAAAAATGACTTATCAATTATTTTTTAGTATCTTATTTAATATTTTTTGTAATGTAATTTTTTTAATAATCATATCATTAATAATTAAAATAAATTTTAATAAAAATATTTTTAATAATGAAATAAAAATACATATCACAATATGAAATATAATTAAATAATTAAATTATATCATTAAAAATCATAAACAAAATAATTAAAACTCAATAAAAGGAAACAAAGGATTCTTCATTATAGTAAGTTCCATCTTGAGGGGTTCCGAATCATGGACCAAGTTCCCGGGAAGAACAAGAAATTTTCCCGAGTTCCCTGTCCATTTTGACGGGCACGCCACAAAATCTTAATTTTCGTATCTTTGTCAATCACCACTGTAAGATCGTACGAGAAAGCCCCGCGCTGTGAATCTCGCGCTACACAAGTGACACTCACAAAGCTCCCAGGAAACTTGATCGTTCGTTCTAGGACAAAAAGCGTGCTCTGGAGACTATCTTGCAAGAAGACTTGTGTCTGGGTGGCAGCCAGCGAGATTGGTTTCATAGTGTCGGACGAGAATTTGTAACGAGGATGTGTCAGACAGAAGTGATTGTACAAGTTGTTTTGCGTGCCGGTTTAGTGCAGTCAGTGCAGTCACTGAACGGGCACTAGCAAGAAGGATAGGCGCATGTCCTCTCGTGATCGAGTTTTTTGTTGTTGTTGAATGTCTCTGTGCACCCGTCCCGTACAACGTGTTTCGACATTTGACTTTGATTGATTCTAAAACCTTCTCGATAGCCCTGCAGCAGATTGTTCCGATCGAAAGGCGGCAAGCAAGGCATTTGTTCACCATCTTGGTGCAGCATGGAGCACAAGCTATATGCCCATTTGTGCACTGATAGACGGGGGACTTGAGGGATGCATAGCAAATGGGGCAATCGAGCACGTTCAGATCAGTCAAGGTCGCCAATTCAATGCACGTACCGGTCTTTCGTCTCTTGAAAACTAACAGTAGATCATCATCTTCATCTTCATCTTTTTCTTCATTGCTCAATTCTTCATCGTGCTCTTAAGCAGATTCATAATCTTCATAAAAATTATTTTCTTCACTACTGAATTCTTCATCTACTCTCATTGCCTATTAATTCAGTGATATTTGTAACAATATCATTGCCTATTAATTTATGTGGCGCTATTAATGAAGTTTTTATTTCATTATATATTGTAATATAACAAAATATGATTATTGATGTTATTTTTTACTCTAAACTAGGATAATTATATATTATAATTTTAATTTTCACTTTAATATATATCATTATATGTTTTGTTTAATATTTTTTTATTCTTTTTTTTAATATTAGTAAATATTTTAATTGATTTGCTCAATATTTATTTATTTATTTTTCTAATATTTGTAAATATTTTAATTTAGCTATTATATAATTTTATTTTGCGCATCTATTTTAAATATATTGAACTATTATTAAAAAAGTCGCGTAACTATTATATATGTTTCGCATGAACTTCTTATTTCATTATATATTTTAATGCCACAAGATATGATTATAAATGTTATTTTTTACTCTAAACTAGAATTATTATATATTATGATTTTAATTTTAATTTTAATATATATCATTATATGTTTTGTTTAATATATATTTTTTATTTTGTGATATTAGTAAATATTTTAATTGATTTGCTCAATTTTTTTTTAATATTTGTAAATATTTTAATTCAGCATATGGGATCAACTGGAACTTCACTGGGAAGGAAGTACCACGGTGAAGAAAACCAAGACCTGCATGCTCATGTCTCGTTTTGAGAATTTACGAATGCGTGAGGATGAGTCAACAAGGCAGTACTTTGACGAAATTATGTCTATCGTCAATGAATGTGCTGATCTAGGCTCTCCCATTAGCAATGAGGATGTATGTAGTAAACTATTGAGATCGATGAATTCGAAGTTTCGATCAAAAGTTACAGCAATTGAAGATGGCCCTATTGGTACTTCTGAGGATTTTGTCTCCATTATGGGCATCCTCAAGAACCATGAGCTAAATGAGGAAGATCGTGCATCCCATGGTCAGCCACGCGAAAGAAAAAGCGAGAAAAACCTTGCCTATACGGTGGCAGAACCTGATGGCAGGGATTCCAGAAGCTCGCAAGGCAGCAGTACCAACTCCTCTACAAATGACTTGACTGACGAAGAAATCTATGAGCTACTGGGACAAGAAGACGGAGGAGACACGTACGCCCTACTTTCAAAGAAGGTGGATGCTATGCTTGTTAGGTCGTTAAGAAAACCATACGATCCCCGCCGAAGGAAGTTTCCTCCCAAGACCACTTCAAATCAAGATAGAAGGCTCGTGACACGTCAATCAAGCCCTGGATCAAGCTCCGGTTCAAACTCCTCGAAGGACTGGTCTAAGATCACTTGTCATACATGCGATGGACTTGGGCACTACTCTTCGGAATGCCCATCAAAAGATCGAGGCATTGCCTTTAACTCCATGATTGAACCAGAAGATGTGGAACAACTATGCCATGAGTTCTCCGAAACCGCACTGGCTGCTCGTTATGATGGCATCTCTCTCTCGGATGCAGAAGATGACAATCTAACTCCTGCCGCAGGCCGAAGCCATGTTGCTCTCTTTACCTCTGCCGCAGCCAAGGCAGAACGGATCGTTTGTCTCACTGCCTCCATTTCAGACAATGAATATGAGGATGAGGCAATTCCCTTTGATCTATTTATTGAACTAAAAGATAAATTTGATGAGCTACGCATGGATCTTCAACGGCAAAACAAAATGGTAGAAGTGTTAACCTCAAACAAAGCGTCATATGAAGATAAGCTAAAGAAGCAAGCCATAACCATAGAACAAATGCTCATTGAAAAGAATGATCTTGAAGGACGCTTGATGAAGTTCGATGTTCAACTCACAAGAAAAGACATGGAAGTTGAAAAACTAAAAAATGAGCTTGAACGAGCAAATGGCAAACTCGAGGCTGCCAACAACACTTTTGAGAAACTCAACACGGCCACATCAAAACTTGATGCCGTGATGAGTATTTCAAATGTTGAAAGACAAGGTCTCGGTTATCAAAAGACCGTAGATGCCGTTTTTCCCCCGAGAAAGATTTCAACAAGAATCTCCTTTGTGAAGGAATCAAATGATGGTCCGCAAGACAATTTCAATCTCACATCTTCACAAGAATCCACTACAAGAGAAAGCAAGAAAATAACAGCTCACGGCAAAGGTAGTAGGCAGAGGCAAGGACAAGATACAGCAGGCAGAACGAAGACAAGGCAACCCCTGCCTAAACTGAAGAACAAATCGAAGAGACGATATGTATGCCACTACTGCTTGATTCCTTGTCATATTCGACCTTATTGTTGGAGACGCGAAGAGGATTGGGTGAATGGCCGTCACCTTCATTCAAACGTTGGATCATGGCATACCAGCAAGAAGGTCAACAACACTCGACCTAAATCAAATGCGTCTAAGGCAAAGGAGACTTATTTAAAGAAGTCTAAACCTGTCGCATCACATATGTGGGTTCCAAAAGCTAAATTCACTACTAATAACGAAAGCCCTGTTCCTCCTGCCTTCCCTGATGCTAGTCCTGCCACATCATCTATCAACAAAATTGACATAAAATGCAGTGTTGTGTTCACCGCCCTCAAGGCCACCAAGGATGTCAAATGGTACTTTGACAGTGGGTGCTCACGACACATGACCGGCAATAGTAATCACCTCGTCAACTATAAAGCATTTCAAGGAGGCGAAGTCACATTTGGAGGAGGATCTAGCGGAACAATTGTAGGCCGAGGCACCTTGAACGTACAAGGTCTGCCTAAGCTACAACAAGTTCTCCATGTTGAAGGCCTAATCACCAACCTCATTAGCATAAGCCAATTATGCGATGACGGCATGCATGTCAAGTTCACACATCAAGCATGCGAAGTGTTTGACAAGGAAGGAAAACCACTTGTTAAGGGGGAGCGGTCTACATCAAACAACTGCTATTCCATCGGTGAAACATGCTTCTCCGCAAAAGTGCAAAACGTCGTGGACCTATGGCACCAAAAACTTGGTCATACGAGCCTTAGGAATATGGAGCGCCTTATCAAGCTCGATGCCGTCCGTGGACTTCCACCACTCTCCAAGATCGAGAAAAGTGTATGTGGACCATGCCAACAAGGAAAAATGACCCGGACAAGTCATCCAGCTCTCCCTGCCGCAGAGCGAACTGCCTCTGCCGCAGGATCAGCAAATTCGGAGGCAGACCTTTACCAGAAGCAATCGCAATGCTTTGAACTCCTTCATATGGACCTAATGGGACCTATTGAGACAGAAAGTCACTCTAAGAATCGATATGTACTTGTTGTTGTCGATGACTTCTCGAGATACACATGGGTACGCTTTCTAAAAGATAAAAGCGAGACGTTTGGAGAAGTATCTAAACTCATTAGGTGGATCAAAAATAACCATGATACAAATTTCAAAAGAATAAGGAGTGATCACGGCACCGAATTCGAGAATCAACAACTTGCCAAATTTTGTGATGAACAAGGCATTGCCCAAGAGTTCTCCGCCCCAATCACGCCTCAACAAAACGGTGTGGCAGAGCGAAAGAACAGAACATTGCAAGAGATGGCCCGTGTCATGCTGATTTCAAAAAATCTCAACAAAGCTCTTTGGGCAGAAGCAACCAACACCGCATGCCACATTCTAAATCGCATCAGCATACGACGAGGCACATCGAAGACAGCCTATGAAATTTTAACTAATAGGAAACCGAATTTGAAATATTTCCATGTGTTTGGCTCTGTATGCTATGTTTTGAATGATAGAGTAGCTAGAACAAAGTTTGAACCAAAGGCATTCAAAGGATTATTTGTTGGATACTCTAGAAATAGTCATGCCTATCGTATATTTATTCCACTAACCAAAACTATTATTGAATCAGTGAATGTGCAGTTCGATGATCTAAGCATTCTCAAGAAACCTCGAGAAGATGGTATTCAAGAACTACTCGAACACCCTGCCGCAGCAGGAACAACAGAAGGCACTACGAACACGACTGCCTTACCTACTGCTCCCAATGCCGATGCCCGAACCTCTGAAGCATCCTCGGATCAGTCCAATAACCATACAACACCTCAAGAATTTGATTCATCAGATATAGAAGAGGCATTGGAAGAACCACGACGAGATCCACCAGGGCATGTTCGAAGGAATCACCCATCAAGCCAAATTCTGCCGAAGCGCACAAGGAACCATCCGCCCATTGATTACAAGAACATGACAAAAAATGTAAGCATGTCGGCCACATGCATTGAGATAGGCATTGTCTCATATCTTTCAACGGTTGAACCCAAAAATATCAAAGAGGCATTGAAGGATGATTTTTGGATAATGGCCATGCAAGAGGAAATGAACGAGTTCGAAAGAAACAAAGTTTGGAAACTCGTTCCTCGTCCCAAGAACAAGAATGTCATCGGGACAAAATGGATCTTCAAAAACAAATCAAACGAACATGGGCAGATCGTGCGCAACAAGGCAAGGCTAGTAGCACAAGGCTATACACAGATCGAAGGCATCGACTTCGATGAAACATTTGCCCCAGTTGCACGCATGGAGTCCATAAGGCTGCTGATTGCCATCGCTTGCTACCTTAACATCACGTTGCATCAAATGGATGTTAAGGCTGCCTTCCTTAACGGCATACTTGAAGAAGAGGCCTTTGTTGCTCAACCAAAAGGCTTTGAAGATCCTAAGTTTCCAGACCATGTGTATAAACTTCACAAGGCACTATATGGCCTAAAACAAGCTCCTAGAGCTTGGTATGGGTGCCTAGCCGATTTTCTCTTAAGTTTTGGTTTCACTCGTGGCACTGCCGACAAAACCTTGTTTATTAAGTTTAATTCTTCCAAAATATTGATAGCCCAAGTGTACGTAGATGATATTGTATTTGGTTCTACTTGCGATATTATGTTAAAATCATTTACTACTGCCATGGCATCGAAATTCGAAATGAGCATGGTAGGTGAACTAACCCATTTCTTAGGTTTGCACATCAAACAACTACCTACTGGAACATTCATATCTCAATCAACATACGCTCGAAATCTTGTGAAAAGATTCCATCTTGATGGAGCTAAGCCCATGAAGACACCAATGGGCTCAACGGACAAAGTTGCTCAAGATACTGGTTCTGCCGCAGTAGATCAGACACTCTATCGGTCTATGATAGGGAGTTTACTTTATCTAACGGCAACACGACCAGATATTATGTATAGTGTTTGTCTATGTGCTAGGTTTCAAGCAGATCCAAAGGAAGACCATTTGAAGGCAGTCAAACGCATCATTCGTTATGTTGCCTCTACCATCGAGCTAGGCATTTGGTACACGAAAGACACCAACACCAACTTGGTTGGATTTTCCGATGCCGACTGGGCTGGAGATTTAGATGATCGAAAGAGTACCAGTGGAGGATGCTGCTTCCTTGGAAACAACATCATCTCTTGGCATAGCCGCAAGCAAAACTGCATTTCTCTATCCACTGCCGAATCTGAATACATTGCCGCAGGGAGTTGTAGTACTCAACTTATTTGGCTCAAACACATGCTCGATGACTACCATTTGGAGAGTAACACTCTTACCCTCTATTGTGACAATACTAGTGCCATTAACATCAGCCATAACCTTGTTCAACACTCGCGAACTAAGCACATAAGTATTAGGCATCACTTCATACGTGACCTAGTGGAAAAACGTCTCTTAAAGCTTGATCACATACCAACGGAGAACCAAAAAGCCGACATCTTCACTAAACCACTAAGCTCAGATCGCTTCATCTTACTAAGAAGATCTTTGTGCATGTGCATCATGCCCTAGAAGCATTTCTGCTTCGTGCTGCCGCAATGTCATGCCAGCTTCGCTCTGCCTAAGTCGTCTTACAAAATCAAACTTGTGTGTAAAATTTTCCGAAGGAAAAGAACATACCAACATCATATTGGTAACATGGGCGAACCCATATACATGTAATTAGACTAACTAGGGTTAAGATTCCATGTACAATTTGATTTAGGTATTTCATACACTCAATATTTATTTTGATATCAATGCCTACGCAAGAGCACGCTCTACCTATGCAGCACGAAGATCACCTAGGATTATGATTTTTATTTCCTAGGTTTTCCTTTTCTTTGAAGAATTCACACCAACAAAAATATGTTTTCCTTTTATTTAAAAAAAAAAAAAAAAAAAAAAAAGAAGGATATTAAAAAAAAAAAACAGAATATTAAAAATAGAAAAATATAAATAAAAAAATTTTTGGCAAGGCAGTGCAATGCGGCACCACCCTGCCATATAAGGAACAGTTTGTTTTTTTTCTCCAGCTATTGAAAAACAATAATTACACTGCAGGAGCCTAGTCATTCTCTCATGTCACATCTATTTTCTCTTTCCTAAATTCAAAATTCAAATTTCAAAAACTTCAAACCTCTTTCTCCTTATACTTTGAAATTCAAACTCCATCTTCTACTAAATCTCTACTCCAAATCAACTAAGTTTGAATTTTTAATTCGACACCAAGAAATCGAAACCCTATTTTATCGAATCAATGGCATCCAAACTTCTTGCCGAGCTCTATGCAGATCTCGCCTTCATGAAGATACTTCAGGAGATCAGATCCGATGCCACGCCGGAGAACATCACTCTCCAAGAGGCTTCTGAGGCTGAAAAGCGACTTCTCGTTGCCTCCATCCCACCGGCCACCACTGAATCACCGCCGCAAATCCAGCCTGCCCCAGATCTGACATTTGCAAACCCTGCCGCGGACGTTCAGGGTGCCCCAGGTCCACAAAACCTTCACCCTGCCATCGAACAACAATTCCCTGATGCTGTTGTTTCCGGATCTGATATCGAGGGTGATGATCATGAGGTAGTTCATGACTCTGATTCAGAACCCATTGACTTGGGTCAAAGCAAAAAGCGCAAGGCCACTGCAAAATATGGCCCACCTACTCGCAAATCCAGTCGGCCCTTGACTCAGGCAGCTCGACTCAAGGCCAAGAACCTGCCACCAACCACTCAATCCAACCCTATTGATTTGGATACCTCTCCTTCAAAATCAACACGGGGAAAGAAGCTAAAAGGTGCCGGATCTAAGGCTGACCCAGAGGCCACTACCGTTCACCCTGCCTCGACTACTAAAAAGGGTAAACTCCCGGATGCTTCTGATGCCCTCCTTACGGCACCTGTTGAGGATGCAAATTCTGATGTGGAGGAATTAGGAGCATACTCCGAGCGTTACTGGTCCCGCCGTCGTGCCACCCTAGGGCCTTACTATGCCGCAAAGCCAATTATCCCCGACCGCCGTGTTGATTTCACAACTTGCATGGATCAAAGACTTGATCAATTCATTGATCAAATGCAGCTTCGAAAAGCCGTATCCTATGCAGGAGGATTTAGTGTTGAAATGGTTCGTGATTTTTACGCGAATCTGCGTCCATGTTTTGCAAAGGTTGGGTCACACGGATATGGCAAGGTCTATGTTCGGCAGCGTATGTACGATTTCTCTCCATCTGCCATCAACAAATTTCTTGATCGTGCTGAGGTACAATACCCTATTCAGTTGAGTCCATGCTGTTGGAAATCGACTACCCGGGATGCGTTCGTTCGATCACTCGAACATCCGAACGATCCCAGTCGACCTCCAGGTCCGTTACTCCGTTCGCGTGCCCAGCCCGTGCCCCGATTCACGCCCAGCCATTGCCCCGAAGGACAACCGCGCGAGCCGGAGCGGGCTGCCTGAAAAACAGCGAAACGGCGGTCGCCGTTTGTCCTTCAGCAGCGCGAACAGCAGCGCGACCTGCTGTTCCGGGCTCGTTTCCGGGCCGTTTTTCCTCTTCCGACTACCGAACCGGAGGTCCTAGAACCCCCAGTAGTCGAGGAGTACGATCCACGAGATCCGGAACCCGATCTTACATCCGATGTATTTTCAACGAGAAAGAAATCGAATAAAAGCGGAAATAGGGTTTCGATTTCTTATACCTTTGAAGCGTGATTCGGAGAAGCCGAATAGGCGAACACCCTGAGATCTTCTAGTGTGTATCCTAGCCCTCGACGCCGGACGTTGTGTGGGCAACGATCCACCGGAGTCTTCTCTTCTTCTTCTCTCTCAAACCCTCTTTCTCACGTTTTAATTATTCTGTCTCCAGAAATATATTTGCGCTAGCAAATTAATTTCTACAGAAATAATTATTCTGTCTCCAGAAATATATTTGCCCTAGCAAATTAATTTCTACAGAAATAATTATTCTGTCTCCAGAAATATATTTGCGAATTATTCTGTCTCCAGAAATAAAAACACTGCGCTAATCTAAATTAATTGAGCAGAGAAAAAAATAATTGCGCTAGCAAAATAATTTCTCCACAGAATTAATTATAGCGGCGTTTCGTAGGTTAAGAGAAGAGAGATTGAGGGGTATATATATAGGCCACACTAGGGACCTTAGGACAATTAATTAATTAGGCTAAATTGTAATTTAATTAAACCGTGTCCTTAAAAGAAAACCTTTAATTAAATCCAATTTTAATTATAATTAATTCCACTATAAAATTATAATTGAATTCCCAATTAATTAATCTATATTATTTTACCAATAATATTTCCGCCGAAATTACATATACGACTTTCCCCTAGTTTAAGATATCGAATGTCCACGAATTAATTTCAATTACTAATAATTAAATTAATTCGTTTATTGTTATCCGAGACTAGTACCACTCATCCTTATTATCATGTGGAACGAATCCACCTGCAGGGTTTACATGATAAACTTTATGAGCTCATCTCGGGGACATCATCAACCCAATAAATGGGACACGGTTTCCTGTCTATAATCTATAGCATGCCGTGTGTACAATTCCAATTCCCAATATACCGAGGATCTCGACTAATCAATTAGTCTCACTCATTGACATATTAAAGAACCGAGAATTGGACACACGCACCTATAATTATATAGGGATTAGGAATTCGTATATCCGTAATATCTGAGGTCTAGTTCGATTACTGCGATTAGTATAAATCGAACGCCCTCCCGTGGTCCTGCTCAATACACCAAGTGTACGAGTGTAACATGATAGTCAAGACCGAATATCTACCAGTCACACTACGACGTACCGATGGATTGTCCCTGTCCATCTAAGTCGTGAGCTACTGTTCGATAGTATACGAGTAACCGACAGTATGATCTTCCGCGTGTCTCCTCACGCCATACTGTCTACAACGTATACATCAAGGACTATTGCATTAAATGCAATCATGCTTGAATCATATCTTGAATTAAGGTATAGATAAGGAGTTCCGTATTTGCACTAAACTAGACATTTAGAATACAACTCCATCAATCTCCCACTTATACTAAAAGTCTAGTCGCCCTCTCCCAAACATCAGATTCCCATAACCTTATCACGCCTACCCAACGCTTTCGCTGGAAGTGCCTCTGTGAACGGGTTTACCAGGCAATCCTCTTGATGCTATCTAGGTGACAACTGCATCGTCTTACTAGACGATCTCTCGAATCAGGTGGTACTTGCGCTCTATGTGTTATCTCCCACTGTGGACTCGTGGTATTTCAAGTTTTCCAATACCCCGCTATTCAAAATAGCTTTGGGTAAACTAGAAACCACATCTAAGTCCCTCAGGAAGTTCTGGAGCCACACTGACCTTTTAACTGCCTCAGAGGCTGTTATCCTTTCAGTTTCCATGGTAGAATCCGTAATGCATTGCTGCTTTACATTCTTCCATGTGACTGCTCCACTTCACAGTGAGAACACATAGCCTGACTTCGACTTTCGACTGTCCCTGTTTGATTTGGAAATCCAATTCTATGTAATCCAAAGGAAACAACTTGACTCTTTGTAACTCAGAACATAATTCCTGGTCCTCTGCAGGAACCTAAACATGTTCTTTACATCAGTCGAGTGATCCTTTCCAGGATTACTATGATATCTCACCACCATGCCCACGGCATAGTAGATATCAGTCTCGTGCATAGCATTACATACATTAAGCTTCCCACCATTAAGGTGCAGGGAACTGCTTACTCTTCATCTATCTCTTTTATTGTGTTGGACACAAAACTTTAGATAGACGAATTCCACATCTAAAAGGTGAAGACCTTTCTTGGAATTCTGTATGCTGCAACGAGTAAGAATTGTATTTATGTATGAGGCTCGAGATAAGTTCTATGTTCTTTTCTGGCGATCATTTATTACTTTGATCCCAAGAACATTCCCGACTTCTCCTAAGTCTCTTACATTGAATTACTCGGACAACCATCCCTTTATGTCCGATAACATCTTTCATATTGTTGCCAATTTAGAAGGATGTCGTCTACATAAAGAATGAGAAAACACCACATCTTTTCTGTCACTTCTTTATTACACTCAGGACCTAAACATGCCTTGAATGAATCCATGAAATGGATTTTCTCATAGGTCCGCATGTGTCCAAGATCTTGAAGCTTCCTTCAATCCTAAGATTGATTAAGCTTGCTTACCGAATGCTCTTGGCTCTTTTCGATGAATCTCTCTGGCTGTCCCACACAGATGGCCCCGTCAAGACTTCGATTTAGGAAATCTGTCTTGACTTCCATCTTCCATGTGAAGACAAAAGAATCTTGATCGACTTTTGCCAAGACTGAGCATCTTGATCTTTCAGCGTCTCGTCATAGATCCAGGGTTCGGCTTCATGTTCTCTAGGTAACAAGTCCGAAGACTCACCTATAAACATGAACCTGTTGGGTTGTCTAACAACCCTCCCACTACGACAACGCTCCGGTGTATCTTTAGTGACTAAAGATTATAGTAGTGAACTACTCAGTTAGGCTGGTTCTAAGTCTTGATCAGTCCCTCTAAGCACATTAAGTATTACTCTACTCTTGGCTTGTGATCTTGCATATATATAGTCCATGTCTAAGAACCGAACATTGATGCAATCAATGAACATCTGGTCCTTTGGACTATATTACATATCTCAATTCGTTTTCTTAGGGTATCCTATAAACAGCCGAATATCAGTACAAGTTTCCAAAGGAATCAAGTTCAGGATAAACGCCGCTGTTTCCAAGCCATATCCCAAAAACGATTTAGGTAACTCCGAATGTCTACTTTCCCATATCTATAAGAGTCCTATTCCTTCTTTACAACACATTATTTTGCCGAGGCATAAATGGTGTAGTCTGTTGGGAGTTAATCCCATTTTCTGATAAGTATGCCTTACTCCTCAAAGAGGTCTGCATATATCAGAGCGAATCAACTCTAGTACTTTCTTGGATCTTTTCCCTTTAACCGTAAAGGGTTGCTCGGTCATTAAAACTTCCAAGTATGATTCGAAGGTTGGAAGGTCCTTTCCTTCAACCTGGATGAGTGGTCCATCAGCTTTCACCCTTTGAATCGTACTCAAGTTAAAATGATCTATCCTAAGATTCCATAAGTACATTTGATTTATCCTAGAAGGATCTTTACTCTTATTGGGGTTCAACATTGTGTTATTAGCTCCGGTCTGTTGCATCGTGGAAGAATACAGATTTAGTATTAAATTGTCTATCAATATACCAGAATAGATAATATCCCCATTTCCTAAAGAAACGGAATATCTATTCTAAGCCAACTTAGAAATCCGAAATGAAATTTCTTTCTAAATGCCGGCACATAAAGACAATTTATTAGAACTAAAATCCTACCGTTAAAACATTTAACATCTCCCACTGCAACGGCTGTTACCTTAACATTATTGCCCATGTAGGTTACTACTTCTTCCTTTCTAAGTCTCCGGGTTTCCTGGAACCCCCGCATTTAAATGCAGACATGATTAGTGGTTTCCTTATCCACACACCAGGTACTGGTAGATAACACCACTAAACATGTTTCGGTGACTAAGGAGAAGTTAACTTCTAGTTGCTTTGAGAGGACAATCAAACTCCCAGTATCCAAACTGCTTACAACGGAAGCACTTACCCCTTGGGCTTGCTTTTCCCATTCCGTGGTCCAGATATATTAGGCCCACTGGGTTTCCGTATTTTCTTCTTCTTCCTTTTGCCGCCCGAAGGCCTAGGAAGAGCCAATTTCTCAGCCACAAGTGTTTTGAGAGCCATTAAAGATTCCCTTAGCCGCTTGAAGTTCAACCAGGAGCTCCGCCATTGAATAAGACCTCTTATCCATGTTATATTTTAGGCGGAACTGCTCAAAACTTCTCGGCAGAGACTGGAGCACAAAATCAACCTGGGTTACCCCATTGAAAATTGTTCCTAGAATCTCTATCTCATTAAGATAGCCCATCATTCTAAGAACGTGATCCCTCACGGGCGTTCTTTCCGACATGATGGCCGTCATGAGTTGCCTCATTTCACTTTGTCTGGATGTCCTGTCCTGATAACCAAAAACTTCTTGAGCTTAAGCATCATATCATAGGTAATAGTCATGGCATGATCCTGATGTCGCAGCACATTTGACATGAAAGTCATAATGTTGCTCCGCGTCATCTCATAGCCTTGATCCATTTCCAATGAGCTTCCTTTCCTCAGTAGTGGAAGCATCATTTGGTTCAGCAGGTCAATTGACTTGGAGTACATATTTGTACTCCTCTGCAGTTAGGACAATGTCCAAGTTTCTTTTCAAATCTATAAAATCAGGTTCAGTGAGTTTGTTGACTTTTAATGGGAATAATACCATATAAAACAAACAATGAGTTTAATTCGATATCATTTCCCTTAAGTGATATCATTAAACTACCAATCATTTCCAAAATCCCATCAGACATAGCAAGCCACGTTCTTGTGGACGTTTACCAGTCCAAATGATTTTATGATTGGATTTCACTTCGGTCGTACATCATCATAGCAGTGACTCCGATGGGGAGGATACTATAAAGCGTACCTAAGTGTATACCATTTCTCAGTACTAAGTCCACCGCTCGGGAACTACATGTCCACCGCAAGCCACGTTCTTGTGGACGTTTACGTTGACATGCGGTCCTCCACGACTTTCTATAACTGTCGAGCCTCAATTAATCCCAAAGTTCCGTTTCCATTTAGCAAGCCACGTTCTTGTGGACGTTTACTAAAACAAACAACTTTATTAATTGAATCTCACTTATTTAAATTTCATAGAATCTTAATTAACCCAAAGTACCGTTTCCATTTAGCAAGCCACGATAGTGTGGACGTTTACTAAAACAAACAACTTTGTTAATTGACTCTTACATTTATTAAATTTCACAATTTTATTAATCAAAGCTTGATATCTCGTAAGTGAAACTCGAAGTTTCTAACCAGCGATCAATCATGCAATTGAGCCCTATCTCTCACAAAGTGAGGGAGCCAATCAGACAATCGATCTAGTCATCGAATGACTCGAAAGTCTCTAATCTGTGTCATCGACATAACCAAGCGCTTTGGCTCCATTCCACTCCCCGGGGTGAGAATGAGTCGAGTTGAAATTAGTCTTTGAATGACAGATTAGGCATTGCTTTTGAGAAATATAATTGTTCAATTTTATAAGTGGATTTTAAATTCGAATTTTGATCCAGTGATATCCGTGTATCGACTTTATCCGATAGGGAGGATGACACTAAAGCCAACTCGTAAGTCAATACACATCACATTCAAAACAGAGAATGGAGACCGCGGGATTGTTTCCAATCCCTCTCCCACTTAGTATTTTACGATAAGGGATAACATGCATAAATAATTTAAGCATAATAATAAACACGTAAATCAAATAAAAAGCAATTAACGTGGCCCCGATTATTATGGCCTTAAATATTTTCCAATGCACGTCTCTTGGAACTTCATCTCGTTGCTCGTCTCGATCTCGGTCCACCACCGACTCGCTCGAGGGTCAAGAGACGAACTCCTCCCACTGGAGCCTCGTCTCGAGCCTCGTTGAGTCGTCCGTGGGGTCGAACGAACCCCAGCCCCGCTGCTGCCCGTCGCGAACACGGGGTGTGTTCGATGGCTGCCCGTTGCCGGTTCGCTCTCCTCGATCCTCGTTTCTCCGGGTTTTGATCTCGTCTCGATCCACCAAAATTAGTAAGAAAAATTACAAGAATAAACTTACTAAATCCGGCATCGATCCTATACAAGGTGATCGACCCTATACATGTCCCGGATACAACGAAAAATAAATAAACCTAATGACTCAACCCGTCGTTTTTATCTATTACAAACAAGCATCGTTTTTCCAAAACAAAAACAATCTCGACAAGCCCGAGAGTTTAATCAAAACCACAAATTAAAGCACAACATACAATCACAACGTTGGCCATAATAACCGGGTTCGAACCTGCAAAACAAATCTCGCAAAAATACAACGAATCGACAAAACCGGCTCTGATACCAATTGTTGGAAATCGACTACCCGGGATGCGTTCGTTCGATCACTCGAACATCCGAACGATCCCAGTCGACCTCCAGGTCCGTTACTCCGTTCGCGTGCCCAGCCCGTGCCCCGATTCACGCCCAGCCATTGCCCCGAAGGACAACCGCGCGAGCCGGAGCGGGCTGCCTGAAAAACAGCGAAACGGCGGTCGCCGTTTGTCCTTCAGCAGCGCGAACAGCAGCGCGACCTGCTGTTCCGGGCTCGTTTCCGGGCCGTTTTTCCTCTTCCGACTACCGAACCGGAGGTCCTAGAACCCCCAGTAGTCGAGGAGTACGATCCACGAGATCCGGAACCCGATCTTACATCCGATGTATTTTCAACGAGAAAGAAATCGAATAAAAGCGGAAATAGGGTTTCGATTTCTTATACCTTTGAAGCGTGATTCGGAGAAGCCGAATAGGCGAACACCCTGAGATCTTCTAGTGTGTATCCTAGCCCTCGACGCCGGACGTTGTGTGGGCAACGATCCACCGGAGTCTTCTCTTCTTCTTCTCTCTCAAACCCTCTTTCTCACGTTTTAATTATTCTGTCTCCAGAAATATATTTGCGCTAGCAAATTAATTTCTACAGAAATAATTATTCTGTCTCCAGAAATATATTTGCCCTAGCAAATTAATTTCTACAGAAATAATTATTCTGTCTCCAGAAATATATTTGCGAATTATTCTGTCTCCAGAAATATATTTGCGCTAGCAAATTAATTTCTACAGAAATAAAAACACTGCGCTAATCTAAATTAATTGAGTAGAGAAGAAAATAATTGCGCTAGCAAAATATTTTCTCCACAGAATTAATTATAGCGGCGTTTCGTAGGTTAAGAGAAAGAGATTGAGGGGTATATATATAGGCCACACTAGGGACCTTAGGACAATTAATTAATTAGGCTAAATTGTAATTTAATTAAACCGGTGTCCTTAAAAGAAAACCTTTAATTAAATACAATTTTAATTATAATTAATTCCACTATAAAATTATAATTGAATTCCCAATTAATTAATCTATATTATTTTACCAATAATATTTCCGCCGAAATTACATATACGACTTTCCCCGTGTTTAAGATATCGAATGTCCACGAATTAATTTCAATTACTAATAATTAAATTAATTCGTTTCTTGTTATCCGAGACTAGTACCACTCATCCTTATTATCATGTGGAACGAATCCACCTGCAGGGTTTACATGATAAACTTTATGAGCTCATCTCGGGGACATCATCAACCCAATAAATGGGACACGGTTTCCTGTCTATAATCTATAGCATGCCGTGTGTACAATTCCGATTCCCAATATACCGAGGATCTCGACTAATCAATTAGTCTCACTCATTGGCATATTAAAGAACCGAGAATTGGACACACGCACCTATAATTATATAGGGATTAGGAATTCGTATATCCGTAATATCTGAGGTCTAGTTCGATTACTGCGATTAGTATAAATCGAACG
The DNA here is from genome assembly GCA_954870475.1 of Euphrasia confusa. Classification (NCBI taxonomy): domain Eukaryota; kingdom Viridiplantae; phylum Streptophyta; class Magnoliopsida; order Lamiales; family Orobanchaceae; genus Euphrasia; species Euphrasia confusa. Next base: position 15,324,277 of record OX940957.1, on the reverse strand, counting down.
CCCTCCCGTGGTCCTGCTCAATACACCAAGTGTACGAGTGTAACATGATAGTCAAGACCGACTATCTACCAGTCACACTACGACGTACCGATGGATTGTCCCTGTCCATCTAAGTCGTGAGCTACTGTTCGATAGTATACGAGTAACCGACAGTATGATCTTCCGCGTGTCTCCTCACGCCATACTGTCTACAACGTATACATCAAGGACTATTGCATTAAATGCAATCATGCTTGAATCATATCTTGAATTAAGGTATAGATAAGGAGTTCCGTATTTGCACTAAACTAGACATTTAGAATACAACTCCATCACATGCCGCCACTGCCGAGCTCATCTACTCCCTCGGTGCAAGTAAACAAGTAAATTTGGGGGAGCTTATTTTCTCAAAGATGGCCAAGCAAATTGAAGACCTTAACCCTGTCCATAGTCTTTGCTTTCCGTCCCTAATATGGGAGATGTTCAAGGATCAAGGATATCAAGCCATTGCCTCCGATAATGTGGGACGTAGCAGCACGATTATCAAATTCACACCAAAGGAGCCAAATGACTTGCCATGGAAGGGATACCACATGTTCAAGACCGAAGCACCCACTGCTATTCCCACTGCCACTGCCGTGCCGCAGTATGCAACTGGTGATGCCACCTCCTCCTCGGATCTGCCTGATATCTACCTCACGGCCCGTAAATTTGCTCAGGATTACGCGGATCAACTATGCAAGAGTATTACAGGGCATATGGCTATTGGCATTGAGAATGCCATTGTCTACTTCTTGGACAATGGTCTTTCTACACAAAAAGGGGGAGAAGCTACGAGGCAGAGTAAAGATCAGGACAGGCAGGCTGAAGAACATGAGCAGGAGAGGCAGACGGAAGAATATGAGCAGAGGCAGACTGAAGGGCATGGAGAACATGAAAATGAAGATGGAGATGCAGCTGCCGCAGAGACAAAGAAGCTGGTGGATTATGGAGATGACTCTGATGGAGAATCGGAATTTTAAATTTTCAAGTTTCTTTCATTTTGTTTATTTTGATGTTGAACAATTAAGTCTTTGTTGCTTTTATTTCTAGTTGTTTGATTTGGTTTGAACAATTTAAATTTCAATTTTTATTTCCTTAAAAAAAAATGGTGTGTTATCTTCAAAGTTTGTTTGTTATTTTTTTTTCTAACTTAGAAGGCATTAACTAAGGGGGAGTTCTTACTCATGCCTAAAGTTAATTCAAACAATGGTTATTCATAAACCTCTAAGTAAGAGAGTTTTTATTGAGGGGGAGTTGTCGTTATACTCTGCCTCATGTTTTGTGAAGAAAGATAAAAAGGGGGAGTTTGTTAGTGTAAATATAGCTAGGCAGAGTAATGCGGCAGAGTTACTGAGCATAACAATGCCTTGGATATATTTACATGTTTTCTCCTTTCTTCACACGTTTATATTGTTGTTTTTCACTCTTTATAGTTGTGAAATGTTTAGGCATGATGTTCCAGTTGAATCATGCGTGTTTAGACAATCAAGACGTTAGCAGATTCATGCGGCAGGACGAAGACCTTCGGCATGCCGCACGACGAACAAGAGCAGAAGACTCAAAGTCGTTAGCAGATCCATGCGGCAGGACGAAGACCTTCGGCATGCCGCACGACGAACAAGAGCAGAAGACTCGAGTAGGAGCGATAGGCATAGAGAACCTGAAAACAAAGAGAATTGGAAGGCATTGGCAAGAGGCAAGGCATTCCAGTCAATTGAAGAAGGTTCGCCCTGCCTGAAGAACAGCTTGCTGTGCGGCAAAGACAGGAGCGTGGTCAAAGGCGGTTCCTATCTTCTCTCAACCACATTTAACCTAGTTTTACTAGGGATTTCGGTTGAGAGCTCCTCCTATAAATACCAGGAGACTTCAGCTCATTCCTTAAAACTTTTATCTATCTTGGAAACACAAATTACACTCAAGATCATTCACTAGTCAGTTTTGTAGGCAAGATCTTCATTGGAAGTTCTTCGTCCATTTATCTTCTCGTCTGAGAGAATTATGCATGACTATGTAATGATCTGAAATTTAGTATAGGATAGATTTATTTACGTTATTTCAGTTTTGATTGTTCACTAATCTCCGGATCCGATAAACGAGAAGGAATGCCTTCGTATTGCCTTAAGTTTAATCGATTGTAAATCCGAGATTATTCTTTGTAAAGACGCTGATCTTTAATAATATATTTTAGCCGTAAGGCACATTCGTATGGGTATAATTTAAATACCCATACAAAGATTTAATTCCTTGTGTTATTTATTTCTCGTTTCGTTTGTGTGTGTGAGTTTGTTCGTTCTGCCTAACATTAATCTTTCCGCTGCATAACTTATACATATATCACATATATATTAAACTCATATTTTAAGATACATATTAAAACACTTGAATTATTTAAAACGAACAAACTAAATTATAAGTCTTCGTGGTGCGGCATACTGAAGTAGCGCATCGCCCTGCCTTAAGCTTGGCAGCGTATTTTCTTCGTAAATACTCCTGCCATGCACTTTCAATAATCTTCATAAAAATTATTTTCTTCACTACTGAATTCTTCATCTACTCTCATTGCCTATTAATTTCTTCGTAAATACTCCTGCCACGCACTTTCAATAATCTTCATAAAAATTATTTTCTTCACTACTGAATTCTTCATCTACTCTCATTGCCTATTAATTCAGTGATATTTGTAACAATATCATTGCCTATTAATTTATGTGGCGCTATTAATGAAGTTCTTATTTCATTATATATTGTAATATAACAAAATATGATTATTGATGTTATTTTTTACTCTAAACTAGAATAATTATATATTATAATTTTAATTTTCACTTTAATATATATCATTATATGTTTTGTTTAATATTTTTTTATTCTTTTTTGTAATATTAGTAAATATTTTAATTGATTTGCTCAATATTTATTTATTTATTTTTCTAATATTTGTAAATATTTTAATTTAGCTATTATATAAATTTATTTTGCGCATCTATTTTAAATATATTGAGCTATTATTAAAAAAGTCGCGTAACTATTATATATGTTTGGTATGAACTTCTTATTTCATTATATATTTTAATGTCACAAGATATGATTATAAATGTTATTTTTTACTCTAAACTAGAATTATTATATATTATGATTTTAATTTTTATTTTAATATATATCATTATATGTTTTGTTTAATATATATTTTTTATTTTGTGATATTAGTAAATATTTTAATTGATTTGCTCAATTTTTTTTTAATATTTGTAAATATTTTAATTCAGCTATTATATAATTTTAATTTGCGCATCTATTTTTAAATATATTGATAATTTATTAAAAAAATCGTGTAACTATTATATATGCATGCGCAATATTTAATTGATCTATTATTTATATATTTTTGTTTTATAATTTTGCGCTATTATATATTGTTATTTTGTAATATTTTAATTGCGCTTTTATATATTTTTATTTTGTATATTTAGCTATTTAACATAAGAATTAACCTTTCTTTTGATTGAGATATGATACGGAGAAGTTTACAAGAAATACTTTATTTAGAGAATCTCCAACCGATACCAAAAACATATTTTGGAGTAGGGAGTTGCTCCAACCGATATCAAAACATAAACATGTTTTATGGGTGAGAATCACACAAAAAATACTTATATTTACGTTTACTGTAAACTCAAACAAAAAACTATTTGTTATTTATAAAATAATTCTTTGTTTTACAAATTAATAAAAATTACTTATCAATTATTTTTTAGTATCTTATTTAATATTTTTTGTAATGTAATTTTTTTAATAATCATATCATTAATAATTAAAATAAATTTTAATAAAAATATTTTAAATAATGAAATAAAAATAAATATCACAATATGAAATATAATTAAATAATTAAATTATATCATTAAAAATCATAAACAAAATAATTAAAACTCTTAATAAAAGGAAACAAAGGATTATTCATTATAGTAAATTCCATCTTGAGGGGTTCCGAATCATGGACCAAGTCCCCGGGAAGAACAAGAAATTTTCCCGAGTTCCCTGTCCATTTTGACACGCATGCCACAACTGTTTCGATCTTGATTTTCGTATCTTTGTCAATCACCACTGTAAGATCGTACGAGAAAGCCCCGCGCTGTGAATCTCGCGCTACACAAGTGACACTCACAAAGCTCCCGGGAAACTTGATCGTTCGTTCCAGGACAAAAAGCGTGCTCTGGAGACTATCTTGCAAGAAGACTTGTGTCTGGGTGGCAGCCAGCGAGATTGGTTTCATAGTGTCGGACGAGAATTTGTAACGAGGATGCGTCAGACAGAAGTGATTGTACAAGTTGTTTTGCGTGCCGGTGTAGTGCAGTCACTGAACGGGCACGAGCAAGAACGATAGGCGCATGTCCTCTCGTGATCGAGTTTTTTGTTGTTGTTGAATGTCTCTGTGCACCTGTCCCGTACAACGTGTTTCGACATTTGACTTTGATTGATTCTAAAACCTTCTCGATAGCCCTGCAGCAGATTGTTCCGATCGAAAGGCGGCAAGCAAGGCATTTGTTCGCCATCTTGGTGCAGCATGGAGCACAAGCTATATGCCCATTTGTGCACTGATAGACGGGGGACTTGAGGGATGCATAGCAAATGGGGCAATCGAGCACGTTCAGATCAGTCAAGGTCGCCAATTCAATGCACGTACCGGTCTTTCGTCTCTTGAAAACTAACAGTAGATCTTCATCTTCATCTTTTTCTTCATTGCTCAATTCTTCATCGTGCTCTTAAGCAGATTCATAATCTTCATCAAAATTATTTTCTTCACTACTGAATTCTTCATCTACTCTCATTGCCTATTAATTCAGTGATATTTGTAACAATATCATTGGCTATTAATTTATGTGGCGCTATTAATGAAGTTCTTATTTCATTATATATTGTAATATAACAAAATATGATTATTGATGTTATTTTTTACTCTAAACTAGAATAATTATATATTATAATTTTAATTTTCACTTTAATATATATCATTATATGTTTTGTTTAATATTTTTTTATTCTTTTTTGTAATATTAGTAAATATTTTAATTGATTTGCTCAATATTTATTTATTTATTTTTCTAATATTTGTAAATATTTTAATTTAGCTATTATATAATTTTATTTTGCGCATCTATTTTAAATATATTGAGCTATTATTAAAAAAGTCGCGTAACTATTATATATGTTTCGCATGAACTTCTTATTTCATTATATATTTTAATGTCACAAGATATGATTATAAATGTTATTTTTTACTCTAAACTAGAATTATTATATATTATGATTTTAATTTTTATTTTAATATATATCATTATATGTTTTGTTTAATATATATTTTTTATTTTGTGATATTAGTAAATATTTTAATTGATTTGCTCAATTTTTTTTTTAATATTTGTAAATATTTTAATTCAGCTATTATATAATTTTAATTTGCGCATCTATTTTTAAATATATTGAGAATTTATTAAAAAAATCGTGTAACTATTATATATGCACAATATTTAATTGATCTATTATTTATATATTTTTGTTTTATAATTTTGCGCTATTATATATTTTTATTTTGTAATATGATATGATACGGAGAAGTTTACAAGAAATACTTTATTTAGAGAATCTCCAACCGATACCAAAAACATATTTTGGAGTAGGGAGTTGCTCCAACCGATACCAAAAAACATATTTTGGAGTAGGGAGTTGCTCCAACCGATACCAAAACATAAACATGTTTTATGGGTGAGAATAACACAAAAAATACTTATATTTACGTTTACTGTAAACTCAAACAAAAAACTATTTGTTATTTATAAAATAATTCTTTGTTTTACAAATTAATAAAAATGACTTATCAATTATTTTTTAGTATCTTATTTAATATTTTTTGTAATGTAATTTTTTTAATAATCATATCATTAATAATTAAAATAAATTTTAATAAAAATATTTTTAATAATGAAATAAAAATAAATATCACAATATGAAATATAATTAAATAATTAAATTATATCATTAAAAATCATAAACAAAATAATTAAAACTCTTAATAAAAGGAAACAAAGGATTCTTCATTATAGTATGTTCCATCTTGAGGGGTTCCTAATCATGCACCAAGTCCCCGTGAAGAACAAGAAATTTTCCTGAGTTCCCTGTCCATTTTGACACGAACGCCACAACTGTTTCGATCTTGATTTTCGTATCTTTGTCAATCACCACTGTAAGATCGTACGAGAAAGCCCCGCGCTGTGAATCTCGCGCTACACAAGTGACACTCACAAAGCTCCCGGGAAACTTGATCGTTCGTTCCAGGACAAAAAGCGTGCTCTGGAGACTATCTTGCAAGAAGACTTGTGTCTGGGTGGCAGCCAGCGAGATTGGTTTCATAGTGTCGGACGAGAATTTGTAACGAGGATGCGTCAGACAGAAGTGATTGTACAAGTTGTTTTGCGTGCCGGTGTAGTGCAGTCACTGAACGGGCACGAGCAAGAACGATAGGCGCATGTCCTCTCGTGATCGAGTTTTTTGTTGTTGTTGAATGTCTCTGTGCACCTGTCCCGTACAACGTGTTTCGACATTTGACTTTGATTGATTCTAAAACCTTCTCGATAGCCCTGCAGCAGATTGTTCCGATCGAAAGGCGGCAAGCAAGGCATTTGTTCGCCATCTTGGTGCAGCATGGAGCACAAGCTATATGCCCATTTGTGCACTGATAGACGGGGGACTTGAGGGATGCATAGCAAATGGGGCAATCGAGCACGTTCAGATCAGTCAAGGTCGCCAATTCAATGCACGTACCGGTCTTTCGTCTCTTGAAAACTAACAGTAGATCATCATCTTCATCTTCATCTTTTTCTTCATTGCTCAATTCTTCATCGTGCTCTTAAGCAGATTCATAGTCTTCATCAAAATTATTTTCTTCACTACTGAATTCTTCATCTACTCTCATTGCCTATTAATTTTAGTGATATTTGTAACAATATCATTGCCTATTAATTTATGTGGCGCTATTAATGAAGTTTTTATTTCATTATATATTGTAATATAACAAAATATGATTATTGATATTATTTTTTACTCTAAACTAGAATAATTATATATTATAATTTTAATTTTCACTTTAATATATATCATTATATGTTTTGTTTAATATTTTTTTATTCTTTTTTGTAATATTAGTAAATATTTTAATTGATTTGCTCAATATTTATTTATTTATTTTTCTAAAATTTGTAAATATTTTAATTTAGCTATTATATAATTTTATTTTGCGCATCTATTTTAAATATATTGAGCTATTATTAAAAATGTCTCGTAACTATTATATATGTTTCGCATGAACTTCTTATTTCATTATATATTTTAATGTCACAAGATATGATTATAAATGTTATTTTTTACTCTAAACTAGAATTATTATATATTATGATTTTAATTTTTATTTTAATATATATCATTATATGTTTTGTTTAATATATATTTTTTATTTTGTGATATTAGTAAATATTTTAATTGATTTGCTCAAATGTTTTTTAATATTTGTAAATATTTTAATTCAGCTATTATATAATTTTAATTTGCGCATCTATTTTTAAATATATTGAGAATTTATTAAAAAAATCGTGTAACTATTATATATGCGCAATATTTAATTGATCTATTATTTATATATTTTTGTTTTATAATTTTGGGCTATTATATATTTTTATTTTGTAATATTTTAATTGCGCTTTTATATATTTTTATTTTGTATATTTAGCTATTTAACATAAGAATTAACCTTTCTTTTGATTGAGATATGATACGGAGAAGTTTACAAGAAATACTTTATTTAGTGAAATTACATCTTCGACGTAAGATACCAACTTTTCGCGAAGTCGGTCTTAAACACTTAACACTTCAGCAACTTCGTTCGCACACACTCAGCAAAAGTAAAGTAAAGTTGTGAAGACAAAGTTATGTAATATTTTTCATTTCATTGATCACAAAAAGAAAGCTATTACATGTGGAGAGAAAGGTAGACGTAATGATCAAAGGTCGTATCCCAAGTGACGCAGCACTCCAACGAACCAGAGACCTAGTACTACTACACCTAGAGCTAAATCACATAACCCTACTAGTGGTGCACAGCACAAAACAACTACCAAAACTCTTAAAGCTATAAGCCGTAAACAACGATCGATGATACTTAATATCGAATTTCGTTCTCTCAAAATCGTCAAGTGAAGTCTTCAGCTTCCATGGGTTTATATAGGGGTGCCGCACATGTGGAGCGCTGATGTGGAGCAATCTCACTGGTCACATGCTTGGCTGACGTCACAGAGCCATGGATGACATCACTTTTTGTACTTGGATTCTAGAATCTTGGAATCTTGAATCTTTGATTCTCGAATCTTCGAATCTTGATCTTCAATTTCTTTAACTTCAAAAACTTCAACTCTATCTTGACTCCATCGATCTCAATACTTCATCTTCAACTTCATCGTGATGAACACTCGTCGTTGAGGCTTCAGCATTTCATCGTCTTCATGGTCGTCGATAGTATTGAAGTGGTAAAAACCAATTCATGTTGCAAGGAGAGAGAAAACATGAAGTGCGACTCCGTTCGCAAATGAGGAGAGGCAAAGAAATGCGACTCCGTTCGCAAATGAGGAGAGGGAAAGAAATGCGACTCCGTTCGCAGATGTTGAGGGTGGCCATGATTTGCGAACTCATTCGCAAATGTCTGAAGTGGGAGATTTGCGACTCCAGTCGCAATAAACGGAGGGGCACGATTTGCGAACCCGTTCGCAAATGTTGAGGATGCATGAATTGCGAACCCGTTCGCACAAGATGGAGGGGCCAGAAATGCGAATCCATTCGCAATCTTTTGGAGGGGCACGAATTGCGAATTGGTTCGCAAAAGTTGAAGTGGAGAGAAATGCGAATCCGTTCGCACAAGCTGGAGAGCAGGATTTGCGAATCCGTTCGCACATGATGGGGAAGCATGAAATTGCGAACTGGTTCGCAATAGTTGATGAGTGGGATTTGCGAATCCGTTCGCAATAGATGCCAGAGAGAGAGATTTGCGAATCCGTTCGCATGTGTTGGTGAAGACCAATAATTGTGAATCCATTCGCATAAACAACTTCACTTGAGTTCCAACTTGTGTCCATTCACTCAATCACCTGAAATCCAACCAACAATGAAAATCATATGTTGTTGTCAAAACTAACATTTACAATCTCCCCCTTTTTGGCACAACTCATATGAATTAGAATTAGACATTAGAACCACCCAAACTCCCCCTCAAACAAAGCATGTCAAAAAAAAGACTAAGTAAAAAAAAAAAAAAAAAAAAAAAAAAAAAAAAAACATTCAACAACCATCAGAGATAAGGTATGAAAAACCAAAAACTTAGTCAATAGAATAATCATTCAAAAACTTCAAAGAACTGAGTTCAACAAACGAGATATGAAAAACATGCATGATGGAAAATTATCAAGTCTTATGCATGCAGGTAGAGAACCAAAACAAAAACAAGTAAAAAGTTCAAGTCTCAAAAACAACATATCAACATCAGCATCACTGAGATGCAAACTCAGAATCCCTGGGAGAGCCAGTCGAAGTGGGTGAGCGCAAAGGAGTAGTTGTTGGTGAAGCATCATCGGACTTGGCTTCATCATCTTCATCATCGTCTTCAGCAGCATCTTCATCAGTGTCTGGGTCATGGTCTTGATGGCCATAAATTTCATACTCCCCAAACTCATCTTCACCGAGCTTGATTCTCTCGTCATCATCTTCATCATCAAGCTCTTCAACATCAACCTCTTCATCAACATCCTTCAAACCGTCAGACGGCATCGCGGGCGATACCTCTGGATGTGTGGTACTCGTACTCTCAACCTTCTTCTTTTCAACAACCTTCTCTTCTTCAATAACTTTGCTTTTCCCTTTCCTCAACAATTCAAACACTTCCCCAGCCATCATTTCTCTAACACCCTCATCATCAGTGTCAACAGCCTTGGACTTGGCCAAATCAGCAACAGCCTCCTTGAGTCCATCCTTGATGAGTTCAAACATGAAAGTGTTGCTCAGACTCTTAACAGATGAGCCAGCACTAGAACCACTAGATCCACCCAAACCTCCCCCTTGATGGGTTATCTGATATAGAGCATCGAGGGCCTCCTTCTGCTCGATCTGAGCATCAACCATCTCGTTGTAAGCAATGGCATGAGCAGCCTGCTTACGTTCCAAGTTTTTCGTTGTTGTGAAACAACGATGAACAATAGCAGAGGGAACAACAGAGCGGAAGTTGTGCATCGGATGAAAGGGGTTCTTATGCGGAGGCAAGCCAGACTTGGGACCAAACTTTTGTGGAACTACCCTCGGTTGAGGAGTAGGTGTAGTCTTTGTTCGCTTGATACTTGGATTCTCAAGTTTGAGGACAGGTGTCCTTTTCTTGGATGACTTTGGGGACAAGGGTGGAGTGATAGGATCAGGAACATCCTCACGCTTCGTATACTTTGCCCACGGAAGATCATTCACTCTATTCTTGAGGAAGGTCGGGGTGATGTTGATATGAGAATTTTTCTTTGTCTTCTTTTCAGTTTCCGTCATCGGAATGAACTTCTGATCGATCAACATCCCATAGATCAAGCATGGGTGAGTGAGATGAATTCTCCGTACTTCCTCGAGGTCAGGCTGCTGGCGAAGAACATCATTCGAAGCCTTAGCCACCCTGCAGATATCAGCAAAAATGATCTCTCCAAGATCAACTTGTTCACCACAACCAAGGCGAAACAGAATGTGCATAAGCTTCGGAGAGAGATAGTTCTCGTCAGGGTGTGCTGCCCAGTTTGTCATTCCAAGTCTATGCAGAGAGCCATAGAAGGCAGACAGTTTGTTCGGAGTAGGAAGAGGTGTCCGAGCTTTGCCTTTTGTCAAGAAGGACCCTATCTTCAGTGCGTTCATTCTATCATCATCAGAGGGAGTCTTCCAAGATCCCTCAATCTCTAACCTTTTCAAAAAATTGTTGATGTTCAGAGGTCGGAAGGTGTAGAGTTTTTCACGAAAAACAAAACGTCCACACATCTTGTGTGACGGATCAGCGAACTCAGGGGTCAAATTTGCATAGAATTTTTGAATGATTGGCAGAGAGAATCTGTAAGTTTGAGTGACAGACTCAAGAATGTTCATATCAGCAAAAAACTTGGAGAGACCATACTTCTCATAATCAGCAACTCGGACCTGACGATCCTCAAGTATGAGTAGGTTCTCAATCAAAGAAAGACGATGTTCCGCCTTTTCAGTGAAGAAGTCAGGTTTATAGTGAGGTCCACAGTCCTCAACCTTCATCACATAAAACTGATCAGCAGTAGCTCCTGTCGAGCCTGAAGAGTGTGGCACGATAGGAGGAATGTAAGAGCCAGGGACAACATGTTTCCCTCTATCAGTAGAGCCAGATGCTCGTTGTTTGGACTTAGAAGAGTCAGTAGAGACAGAGGGTTTAGACCTCTTAGGTTCAACAACAACGTCAGATGACGTTGATTTCTTGGGTATGTTAGCCGACCCAGAGACAGATGGTTTCACCACTTCAGCAGTGGAGGGAAGTTTGATAATTTTCTTTCCATCAACAGTCATCTCGCCTTCAGCAATCATCCTATCATACTCCTTGCGAGAGACGGTTCCTTTGTAGGTACGAAGGAAACCAGATTTAGGGTCCTTAGTCTGCTTGCCAGCACCATGGGACACATAGTGTGCCGGTTTGGCAGTCTTGGTGAGATCAACAGTTGGAGTATCAGAGATAGATTTGCCAGAGCGACGATCCATCTTATCCATGTGTTTCTGCAAGGCGTGAAGTGCCTTCTTCGACGATTCAGGTGAGGGTGCATTCTTCCATGCGTTGCGAAGAGATTCAAGAACTTCCTTATCCAGTTCATCAAACAAAGTTCCAGTGGATGACGACATAGTGATAGCAGGAGTGAGATTGGAATAGAAGATCTAAGAATCCTAAGTATCGATCACAGGCACCTGATGTGCGAAGCTAGAGAAGTAAGGTTAGAACCCAACAATCGTCGAACGCTGGTAGCGTGAAGAGAGAAACTCAAACTCAGAATCTCGAATTCTAACTTCAAACTCAAACTTCAACGAGTGTAACACTTAGAGAATTTCAGGATGCAAGTAACCCTAAACCAAGTTTTCAATGGCCTTTATATAGGAAAATTTTGGGCCTGCTCGTCCTGGAACAAAAGACCTGCGAAAAAGCCCAATAAACAGTACAAAATTGGCGCAAGCGACCAACATCGCAAGGATCGCGCCATGCGACTGGAGTCACAAATACTTCCTCAGCTGCGAACGGAGTCGCAAGTGCTGACTTGTGCGACTGGGTTCGCACATGCTGGTGTGCGACTGGGTTCGCATGAGGTGCTGTGCGCCTAGTGTTGCAAGACTTCTTTCAGGGCCAACATGCATGAGGAGTTATGCACTGGAAGCCGCTACACTCAAATTTCGCCTTAAGGATTTGAACTCCACAAGATGCTGAACATGAACTAGGAATACCAAACAAAATAGCACATCCCGAGTTAGTATTCAAGCGTTTAACACACTGCACACATTCAAAAACATTTTAGTGGAGATTTAAGCGGTGATACGAGGCAGTGAAGAGCAAATATTTTCCCAGAAAAGAATTCACAATTTTCATCATATTCCGAAAACCAAAAATTTCACACGAGGTGATAAAAACTTTGAGATATAAGGAAAAACTCTCATATTAAAAACCGGTGATTCGGACCGAAGTATATTGATAGACATGTTTACTTGTCCTTCGTCACAATCACAGGGAAGCAGTCGTGTTTCGTCGAAACATATTGGTTGAGTTTGTACCTCACAAGAGATTTTAATTCATGAATGCAATGTGATCTTTTAAGGCACTCCACTTGGGACAAGCATAACTACAATCAGAGGGGAGCAAGGTTCGACCTGCGTCCTCCAGACGAGTTTTTAGCTTTTAAATGAAATGCAACAGATGCTCATTACAGCAGTCAGAGGGGAGCGAGGATCATCCCGCATCTCCGAAGTGTGATTGAAGAGCATCTTAAACTATGGCGTCCATGTGCTACCTTTCGAAGAGGGGAGCCGGGGTAACCGGCGTCCTCCGTTACTTGGTATTATGGATCTATGCATATGATAGCTTATGGGAGTTAATGCCAAGGTCACATGTTTGCATTCAACGGAATAAATACACTTGGGTCCGAAGACTAAAGCGGCCTCGAATCCATGTTTGTCTGACTAGACTAATCCACGACAATTCCGAGTGCGTATTCAGAAGTAAAGAAACTACTCTTTCAGACTTCAAAATTTTCGTGAACTCTTAGAGAGAACACATGCAGAGAGAATTTCTTAGAGTTTGAAATCTCTCAAAGTCAAGAGGTTTGGTAAAGATGTCAGCGAGCTGTTTTTCTGTTGAAATATGTTGTAGACTGACTATATCACGATCAACCAAATCTCTAATGAAATGATGTCGAATGTCGATGTGTTTAGTGCGAGAATGCTGGACAGGATTTTCGCTGATTTTGATAGCACTTTGGTTATCACAGTACAGCACCAAGGGAGCACTCTCGATAAGATAATCATCCAACATCTGCTTCAGCCAAAGCAATTGAGTGCAGCAACTTCCGGCTGCAACATACTCAGACTCAGCAGTCGATAGAGCGATGCAATTTTGCTTCCGACTATGCCATGACACTATATTGTTGCCAAGGAAGCAGCAGCATCCAGAAGTGCTCTTTCGTTCATCAGTGTCGCTTGCCCAATCCGCATCGGAGTAACCGACGAGATTTGATGAAGTGTCGCATGCATACCAAAGACCTAAATCAGAAGTCCCTGAGACATAACGGAGAATCCGTTTGACAGCTCGTAGATGATCTTCTTTTGGATCCGCCTGGTACCTAGCACACATACAAACACTAAACATGATGTCAGGGCGAGTAGCGGTTAGATAAAGTAAACTACCAATCATGGAACGATAAAGAGTTTGATCAACACTTCGACTTTTAGTCGATTTAGATAACCGTTCAGTCGTCGCCATGGGAGTTTTGGCAGGCTTAGCATGGTGCATCTCAAATATTTCGACCATATTTTTCGCATATTTGCTTTGAGATACGAAGATGCCATCCGGTCGTTGAGATATCTGAAGTCCCAAGAATTGATGTAGCTCTCCTTCTAGACTCATCTGGAATGTTGAAGACATAGATTCCGTGAAGGCCTTCACGAGTTTAGAGCTGGTAGCACCAAAGACAATGTCATCAACGTAAATCTGGGCAACCATCATATGTTTGCCATCACGTTTCAAGAAGAGAGTCTTGTCGACTGAGCCACGTACAAACCCAAACTTCAGTAAGTAGTCCGTTAGACACCCATACCACGGTCTTGGAGCTTGCTTCAACCCATATAAAGCTTTGTGAAGCTTATAAACATGATTCGGCTTTTTGGGATCCTCGAATCCTTTTGGTTGAGCAACATACACCTCCTCTTCTAATACTCCATTTAGGAATGCAGCTTTGACATCCATTTGTCTAAGTTTAATGCCGAGATGGCATGCAATAGCAATCAGAAGACGAATAGACTCAATGCGAGCAACTGGAGCAAATGTTTCATCAAAATCTATCCCTTCCACTTGGGCATAGCCTTGAGCAACGAGACGAGCTTTATTTCGTACAACCTGATTGTGCTCATCCGTTTTGTTCTTAAATATCCATTTGGTTCCAACAACATTAATATTTGACGTTCGGGGAGCCAATGACCAGACATTGTTTCTGGTAAACTCATTCAGCTCTTCCTGCATAGCCATGATCCAGCAATCATCCTTCATAGCTGTTGGAGTTGTGTACTTAATGTCTAGATTTAAGTAACGATAAACTCCCGGTCATAGCATTTAATCTATTTAATTAATAAACAATTGTTTGCTTTTAATTATTATTAATTAAATATATGCAAATCATAGTCCTGGATTTTATACGTTGTAGTTAGTATGGTGTGTCGGGCCCACACAGAAGATCATACTATCGGTTACTCGTATTTAATCAAACAGTGGCTCACGACCTAGATGGACCCGGACCAATCCATCGGTATAGTCGTTGTGTGAGAGAGAAAATAATTTGTCTTAATTATTTTATCACACTTGTACACTTGGTGTATTGAGCGGATCGTTGAGATTCATCGATTAGGATTGCCGGCGATAATCGATTCGAGTCTCAGTGTATTATATTCTTAATCCCCGATATTGTTGCGGGTGTGTATATTCAATATAAGTAACTTTGATTTACCAAAGGAATTAACCGATTTAATTATTGGGTTAATTACCGGTTAAGTTGGGTCACTATATTTTATATATGGCATGCCGTGAATGATTGACCGGACAGTGTATCCCGGAAGGGTTGATAATATCCCCGAGATGAGTTCATAAGGAATTATTG
Source organism: Euphrasia confusa (assembly GCA_954870475.1). Classification (NCBI taxonomy): domain Eukaryota; kingdom Viridiplantae; phylum Streptophyta; class Magnoliopsida; order Lamiales; family Orobanchaceae; genus Euphrasia; species Euphrasia confusa. The sequence continues at coordinate 15,308,780 of OX940957.1, read as the reverse complement.
TGTAAACCTCATGAGTGGATTCGTTCCGCACAATAATTAAGGTTGAATGGTACTAGTCTCGGATTAAAGAGATGAATAAATTAATTAACAATAAATTAATTTTATTCATGGATATTTAAATCTTAAATACACGGAATAAATAATACTACCGGAGAAATATTATTTGATATAATATGGTTTAATATTGGGAGTGCAATTAATTTATATAGTGGAAAATAAATTAATTAATATTAATGGGAGATTAATAGATTTGGGCTTGGGCTCAATTTAATCATTAATATTGGAAGCCCAATATTCCACCTCCTTTAGATCCCCTACGTAGCCTATAAAAGCACTACATGGTCTTCTCTATTCTACATAACACAAGATCATAATTCTCCTAGAGAGAGAAAGTAGAGAGAGAGAGAAGAGGATCCATAAGCTTGGAGGATCGTCGCCCACCCGACGTTCAAGCTAGTGCAAGGAATACGTGGGAAGATCGTAAGGTCATCAACTTAGATTCGTTTCTCCGCACAACGAATTAAAAGGTAAAATCATATACTCCCTTCTATGATTTTATGTGGATTGATTGTGATACATACATGAACGCACGATCCGGGTAAACGACGAACTTCGGGGACGGGGATTCGAGATCCCCGGCGAAGGTTCGAAGGACCCTCGGCTGGGAGCCGAGGGGTGCGATCGAGCCCTAGGGCATCGATCGCGGGGCCCACACGAGGACGCCCCGGCTGGACGCCGGGGCACGCGATCGACCGTGGGGTCGATCGCCGGGCGAGCCGCGGCTGGGCCGCGGCGGGTGCGCTGGGCGCACCGCCCTCCTCGGCGGTGGCGGTGAGTCGCCGGACTCACCGCCGGGGGCTGTTCGGAACAGCCCCACGGGGATGCGCGTGCATCCCCGGCGATCGCTAGGGTTAGCGATCGCGAGCCCCGTGCGGGGGCTCGGCTGGGCGCGCGGGTTCGTCCCGTGCGGTGCTCGGTCGAGCTCCGGCTCGTACGGTGGTTCGCGGTTTCATCTCCGGCGACGGGTTTTCGGTCGGGTTGTCGGTTTCCGCAAATTTAGATAACCCGGGACATCGAATTCCAGCAATTGGTATCAGAGCGTTTGGTTTCGTGTTCATGTATGTGTTCAATTGTGTTCTACCTTGCAGGGATTCCGACTATCATGGTTGAAATTAATTGTTAATTATTCGTTTAATTAATTGCTATTTAATTTACCATGATTGTTCGTTTATTAAACTCTCGGACATGTCGAGATTCGTTTTGTGTGGATGAATGCTTGTAATAGTAAAAATTCGGGGGTTGACCGAATTTAGGATTTATTATTACGTTCTATGTTTTCCGGAAAGTGTATAGGGTCGATTTCATATAGAATCGATACCGGAATTGTAAATTTATTTCTTGTAATTTATTTACGTTGGATCGATGCCGAGACGACCGCCGGAGAACTCGTGTGACGAAGAAGACGAAGAGGACGAAAAATCGGGGGGGTCGATCATCCCCATGATCGATCCCCATGAGGATCGATCGACCCCACGCCCGGGGCTGCCCGCTAGGGTTTCCGGCCACGCCGGCCACCGGTGGTGGTGGCGCGTGGCTAGGGGGCGGCGGCGGTGGTGCCCGGCGATGGTGGTGGTCGACGGTGGGGGTGGTGCGGGGATCCCCAACCCGTGCTACTCCTAATCCTACCTAGATTCACTTTCCTAATTGATTCAAGTTTTCCTATTTTGAGTATTCCTAAGTATGGGAACTCTCATGGAGATAGGAAAAGAATTAATTAATATTATTTATTTCCTTATTCTATTATGGAAGTCTTCTAGAATATTTCAAGTTCTACTTGGAATAGGAATCTAGAGATTTAATAGAATTAGATAGGAAAAGAATTAATATTATTTATTTCCTTATTCTATTATGGAAGTCTTCTAGAATATTTCAAGTTCTACTTGGAATAGGAATCTAGAGATTTAATAGAATTAGATAGGAAAATAATTAATTAGTAAATTAATTTATTTCTATTTGATTATTCCTATTTTATGGGAATTTTCATGGACATTGAAATTAATTAATCTTGAAAAGTAGAAGAGTCCTAATTTATTTTATTTCCTTATTCTATTATAGAAGTCTTCTAGAATATTCCAAGTTTGACTTGGATAGATTATTCTAGAGATTTAATAGAATTAGATAGGAAAATAAATAAATAAAAATATTAATAATATTTAATTTTATTTTTGATTTATTCGATTGACTTAATTTTCGAATTGAGTATCTTTTGGATTTATTGAAAATAAATAGATTTAAATATTGGGATTAATATTCTCGTCACATGGAGCATTCAAGAACGAAGACTGAAGACTAGAAGACGCATACGGAGATGGAATAAAGCCATGATAGTCGGAAAATAATTTTCTAGCTTATTTTGACTATGTGCTATGTGCTTTATTGCTTGTATGCATGCTTATGTGTTTAATTATGCATTAGATAGCGTATCCCTTTGTTATAAAAAGCTAAGTGGGAGAGGGGATGGAAACATTCCCATGGTCTCCATTACTGTTCTCTTGGTGACTCTTATGAACTTTTGAAGTTCATATAGATGTGTCATTGGAGGAGAATTCTTGTAATTCCTCTTACGAGAAACATTGATTAAGTTTATCAAACAATGCCTAATTTGTCTTTCTGAAACTGACTTCAAGTCGACTCATTCTCACCCTGGGGAGTGGAATGGAGCCAAAGCCACTTGGTCATGTGGATGACACAAATTAGAGGCAGTCGTACCATTCTTTGATAGATGGATCGATTGTCTGCTCGGCTCCCTCATTTATGAGAGATAGGGTTGTTCGCATGGTGAATCACTGGTTAGAAACTTCGAGTTTCACTTATGATTCTCCGCGTCTTGATTTACAAAATCGAATGCTTCAAGTAATTGGGAGTAAACTATAAAAGTCTTTTGGTGTAGTAAACGTCCACACGAACGTGGCTTGCTATGCTGAATGGGATTTTTGGAAATAGTTGATGTAGACAGTTATAGGGAATTGTGAGGGATTGTGAGTTATCGTAAACGTCCACACTAACGTGGCTTGCGGTGACGTAGCGATTCCAAATGATTCACCTTAGTACTGAGTAATGCTTTACACTTAGGTACGCTTTATAGTATTCTTCCCAACGAAGTAACGCTATAATGATGTACGACCGAAGCAAATCTAATTACTAAATCATTTGGGTGGGTAAACGTCCACACGAACGTGGCTTGCCTTACCTGATGGGATTTTAGATGTAATTAGTAATTTAATGATATTATTTGAGGGAGATAATATCGGATATTAAATTGATTGTTTGTTTAAATGTGCTTATAGGTTTAGAGAATAGCTATGAACCCACTTTCTATGATACTCAAGGAGCATAAGCTCACTGGCCCCAACTATATTGATTGGAAGAGAAAATTAGACATTGTCCTAACTTCGGAGGAGTACAAGTTTGTACTCCATGAAGTGTGCCCTGCTGAGCCCACGGCTGCCTCAACTGATGAGGAAAAACTGACATATCGGAAGTGGAAAAAGGCTGATGAAATGGCTAGGTGTTATATTTTGGCTTCCATGTCAAATGTACTCCAAACCCAACATGAGTCGATGGACACTGCCTATGATATGATGTTTAACCTCAAGGAGATGTTTGGGGAGCAAGATCGTGCGGCAAGGCAAGAAGCCATGAGAGTCCTCATGTCGACTACTCAATCTGAAGGAACGCCCGTTGGGGAGCACGTTCTTAAGATGATGAGTATGTTGAATGAACTTGAGGTCCTAGGAGCTTCTATTGATGCTGAGACGCAAGTCGACATCATACTCCAGTCTCTGGCCCCTAGTTTTGAGCAGTTTCGTATGAGCTATAATATGGGTAAACTATCTTATACTCTTGCGCAACTCCTGACTGAACTAAAGGCGGCAGAGGGGATCTACAAGAAGGGCAAGTCTCAAGCGCTTGTAGCTACCAAGTCCAAAGGCTTTAAGCCTGGTGGAGGTAGGGGCAAGAGAAGGAAGCAAGCCCGGAAACCCAGTGGTGTCAAGAGGACTGTACCACGAGTGGGGGCTGCAAAGCCAAAGGGTAAGTGCTTCCGATGCAACAAGATGGGACACTGGAAGTCTGAATGTCCTCTCAAAGGTACGAATTTTCCTTAGTCGTAAAAACATAGTCAGCGGTATTATCTACCAGAATTCTGGTGTGTAAATATGGAACCACTGACGGTATGTGCATTTTTGAATGCAGGGGTTCCAGAAAACCCGGCGACTTAGAGAGGAAGAGTTCGAGTCTACACGGGCAAAGCTGTAGAGGAGGCAGCGGTTGCGGTGGAAGACATTTATCTGCTTTAGTAGTTAAATAGGATTTCATTTTAAGATTATTGCATTATGTACCCATTTATTTTAGAAAGAACGTTTTGTTCTGGATTTCTATTATTAATGAATGGATATTTTATTTCTTTAATCATTGGATGATTTTGATAAGAAATAATGGCATTATCTATTCTGGTACATTAGACAGCAATATATGAATGATAGATCCTTAGTCTACCACGATGCAACGAACCGTTCTATAACTTGTTTTACTTGTTAGATATTTCTTTATTAATCATTATACTTGTGAATTCTTATACTTAGTAGTATTTTCAAATAAGATTCAAATGGTCGAAATTGATTTGATCAATTAAAGTTGAAGGAATGGACCTTCCGACCTAAGGATTGAATTTGGAGGATAATACATCTAAGCAAACCTTTCTGGATAAAGGATAGAATTCAGACAAGTATTGGAAATGAATAGATATGCAGACATATGTGTAAATTAGAAAGGTACGAGAAATTCTCTCAAAGAATACTTGGTGATGGATTAGAATACTTAATGTGCCATAAAAGCAAAGTGTTTTGACTAGTCAATGGACACAAAGCTATTATGGGGAACCATCATAGTATATCCATTAGGAGCCTGCGACTCGGTCACGGAGGCCATCGCCTATCTGAATAACACATAGCATAGTCAAAGATTGGGTTCAATCCCAAAGGGCCGCACCTTACACTTACGTGTAGAAAAAGTGCGCTATAAAGAAATGGAAAATCTGATAGTAAAAGGACAAGTTGTTCGGAACTACCTATGTTCTATGGATATTCCTAGATACAACGGCATATTGAATATGGTTGTAGGATATCCTAGATGAACGAAGTATTGTGTGTTCTATAGTACTATGAACCAGAGGGACGTCTCGTCCGGTTCATAGAGGACAAGTTGTTCGGAACTACCTATGTTCTAAGGACAAAAGACTGAGAACCAGCCAAACCGAGTAGAAGTACACCACATACTGCACCTATTGTTATTACTGTTATACACCGGGACGCCATTGCAGTGGGAGGTTGTTGGACAACCAGAGATGTTCATAAGACTAGAGGAGTTCGGACTCTGGATCTAGTAGAGATGAAATCGACCCCTAGCTCTGCATAAGGGCGGTACTAGATCTAAATGTGCCTGCTTGGAACAATAAGGATTATTGTTAGAAGGCTAGATCATTTAGAGTACAAGCTTAGTAAATCCATTTATGGATTGAAATAAAGCTATGAATCGTGGAACTTGCGAATTGATGAGATAGTCCATTTGATGGATTCATCAAAAGACAAAAACGAAAGGTGTATTAGAGAAGTGATGGAAACAAGGTGGTGTTTCTCGGAGATTTTATGTAGATAACATTTTATCATTGGCAACAATGTAAAAATATTGTCAGACATAAAATAATGGTTGTCTAAATAAATCGAGATATAAGATTGAGAAGAAGTTAGAGCATGTTCTTAAGATCTTATGATCTAGAGATAAGAGCATTGTACTTCTCCTAGACATCTTGTACGATTAAGGTTTGTTTTAAACATGCATACTTCTGAGAAAGGTTATTGCCTTTCAGAGACAGAATATACATCTATCTAAAGGATATGTGTTCGAACACATGAAGGAGATAGATAAGGACAAAGCAGTTTCCTATACTTCAAGTATGGAAAGCTTTATAGATGCAATGTTGTAAAACAAGAACCTGATATCAACTATGCGGTTTGCGTAGTGGGAGGATATTAAAGTAATCTGGATAAGGGATGTTCGAATGCTGCAAGAGTACTTTCATAGTACTGGCTTACAGAGCAAGACGAAATCTTCTTAGATTACAGATTCTCAGATCCAAAAATCAGAGAAGGACCAGTGAAAGTCGATATCAGGCTATGTGTTCACTTTTAGAAAGAGGTGGAACCATGAAGTGAAAGAGTGATAAGCAGACGCTTCTCATACTCTCTCATAATCGAATAGCAGCCTCAGAGGCAGCGGAAGTTTTGGTTAGGTTCCGGGATAACCTCTTGACTTGGATATGACTCTTAGTTTACCAAAGGCTATTGGATAGCGGTGCATGGTGAACTAGAAGAGGTCATAAGTCAAAAGTGATGTTAACACATAGAGCAAGTACCACCTGATACGAGTCATCGTCAGGGGAGACGACGTAGTAGTCACCAAGATAACTTCAGAGCGGGAACCTAGATTGCTCACTCACATAGTACTTCTCGGAAGTACACTTTAAAGCACGTGATGAGTATGGGAACCGGGAGTTTGGAGGAAATGACTAGACCTTAGTACAAGTGGGAGATTTTTGGAGTTGTGTACTTAATGTCTAGATTTAAGTAACGATAAACTCCCGGTCATAGCATTTAATCTATTTAATTAATAAACAATTGTTTGCTTTTAATTATTATTAATTAAATATATGCAAATTATAGTCCTGGATTTTATACGTTGTAGTTAGTATGGTGTGTCGGGCCCACACAGAAGATCATACTATCGGTTACTCGTATTTAATCAAACAGTGGCTCACGACCTAGATGGACCCGGACCAATCCATCGGTATAGTCGTTGTGTGAGAGAGAAAATAATTTGTCTTAATTATTTTATCACACTTGTACACTTGGTGTATTGAGCGGATCGTTGAGATTCATCGATTAGGATTGTCGGCGATAATCGATTCGAGTCTCAGTGTATTATATTCTTAATCCCCGATATTGTTGCGGGTGTGTATATTCAATATAAGTAACTTTGATTTACCAAAGGAATTAACCGATTTAATTATTGGGTTAATTACCGGTTAAGTTGGGTCACTATATTTTATATATGGCATGCCGTGAATGATTGACCGGACAGTGTATCCCGGAAGGGTTGATAATATCCCCGAGATGAGTTCATAAGGAATTATTGTGTAAACCTCATGAGTGGATTCGTTCCGCACAATAATTAAGGTTGAATGGTACTAGTCTCGGATTAAAGAGATGAATAAATTAATTAGCAATAAATTAATTTTATTCATGGATATTTAAATCTTAAATACACGGAATAAATAATACTACCGGAGAAATATTATTTGATATAATATGGTTTAATATTGGGAGTGCAATTAATTTATATAGTGGAAAATAAATTAATTAATATTAATGGGAGATTAATAGATTTGGGCTTGGGCTCAATTTAATCATTAATATTGGAAGCCCAATATTCCACCTCCTTTAGATCCCCTACGTAGCCTATAAAAGCACTACATGGTCTTCTCTATTCTACATAACACAAGATCATAATTCTCCTAGAGAGAGAAAGTAGAGAGAGAGAGAAGAGGATCCATAAGCTTGGAGGATCGTCGCCCACCCGACGTTCAAGCTAGTGCAAGGAATACGTGGGAAGATCGTAAGGTCATCAACTTAGATTCGTTTCTCCGCACAACGAATTAAAAGGTAAAATCATATACTCCCTTCTATGATTTTATGTGGATTGATTGTGATACATACATGAACGCACGATCCGGGTAAACGACGAACTTCGGGGACGGGGATTCGAGATCCCCGGCGAAGGTTCGAAGGACCCTCGGCTGGGAGCCGAGGGGTGCGATCGAGCCCTAGGGAATCGATCGCGGGGCCCACACGAGGACGCCCCGGCTGGACGCCGGGGCACGCGATCGACCGTGGGGTCGATCGCCGGGCGAGCCGCGGCTGGGCCGCGGCGGGTGCGCTGGGCGCACCGCCCTCCTCGGCGGTGGCGGTGAGTCGCCGGACTCACCGCCGGGGGCTGTTCGGAACAGCCCCACGGGGATGCGCGTGCATCCCCGGCGATCGCTAGGGTTAGCGATCGCGAGCCCCGTGCGGGGGCTCGGCTGGGCGCGCGGGTTCGTCCCGTGCGGTGCTCGGTCGAGCTCCGGCTCGTACGGTGGTTCGCGGTTTCATCTCCGGCGACGGGTTTTCGGTCGGGTTGTCGGTTTCCGCAAAGTTAGATAACCCGGGACATCGAATTCCAGCAATAGCTTCCTTATAGTTTTTCGGTTCTGATTGAGATAAGAAGCAAGAGATTCCGATATCAAGACAGACAGCAGAAGTGCAGATGTTGTATAGTTCATCCTGAGAAGTAGTAGGTTTCTTTGAGCGTGTAGTGCGCTCATTCAGGCTTCCAATCATCTGAGTAGGTGGATGTTTCTTTTGAATAAGGCGAGGTGCCTCTCTAGGAGCATCAACAGGGTTGTCAACATCTTCACTCTCTTCACCATCAGACGATGAAGTATCATTGTTACGATGGCTAGATTCTCCAACTTCAGGTGAAGTGTTAGGAGTTACATTTTCAGTAGCCACGTCAGTCGGTGTAGATGGAAAAGTTCTATACTCCAAAATTCCTTCTTTAACCCAGTCTTCATCCACATCTTTTCCTAGGAAGTCTTGTTCATTAAAATTTATGTTCACAGTTTCCATGACCTTCCTGGTTCTAAGATTGTAAGCACGGTAGGCATGACTATTCTGACTATAGCCAACAAAGATACCACGATCGGCTTTAGCTTCGAATTTCTTCAAAGGATCACGATCCCTCAAGATATAGCAAGTGCAGCCAAAGACACGAAGGTGAGCTACAGATGGCTTCTTGCCATTTACATTTAGAGAATCTCCAACCGATACCAAAAACATATTTTGGAGTAGGGGAGTTGCTCCAACCGATACCAAAACATAAACATGGTTTATGGGTGAGAATCACACAAAAAATACTTATATTTACGTTTACTATAAACTCAAACAAAAAACTGTTTGTTATTTATAAAATGATTCTTTTTTTTACAAATTAATAAAAATGACTTATCAATTGTTTTTTAGTATCTTATTTAATATTTTTTGTAATGTAATTTTTTTAATAATCATATCATTAATAATTAAAATAAATTTTAATAAAAATATTTTTAATAATGAAATAAAAATACATATCACAATATGAAATATAATTAAATAATTAAATTATATCATTAAAAATCCTAAACAAAATAATTAAAACTCTTAATAAAAGGAAACAAAGGATTCTTCATTATAGTAAGTTCCATCTTGAGGGGTTCCGAATCATGGACCAAGTCCCCGGGAAGAACAAGAAATTTTCCCGAGTTCCCTGTCCATTTTGACACGCACGCCACAACTGTTTCGATCTTGATTTTCGTATCTTTGTCAATCACCACTGTAAGATGTACGAGAAAGCCCCGCGCTGTGAATCTCGCGCTACACAAGTGACACTCACAAAGCTCCCGGGAAACTTGATCGTTCGTGTTAGCGATACTTAAGTTTTTGATATTTATCTTCAGTTTCATATTTATCTTACTTCCTTTGATTACGGATGATATACGTGTATATATTTCAGCGTTAATGAAAATATTCTTTGAGGCTTAATATTATTTCATAACATGGTATCAGCCTAAATTTTGGCTTTGAAACCCTAAACCTCCGTTCTCATCTTTTTATTTCTCTGCATGCGCCACCCTTCTTCTCGCCATGGCCACCACCACTGATCCACCCACACTTCCTCTCTCAACCATGATTCACATGGTGAATATCAAGCTTACATCATCCAACTACCTTCTTTGGCACGCACAGATCGAACCGCTGCTCACAAGTCAACAATTCATGCCGCTTCTCGACGGCACCTCTCTTCCTCCGGCGTCCACTGTCCTTGCTGCCGGAAATACTCAAGCACCAAATTCTGAATTTCTGGCATGGCAGCAGCGCGATCAACTCCTCAGACTCTTCCTCGTCTCCACTCTTACGGAAGAATCCATGGCTATCGTTATCGGTTGCAAAACCTCCAAAGACGTATGGGATGCTCTTCGTCGAGCATATAGCCATAATTCCAAAGCTCGGGAACTAAGTCTCAAGGATGATTTATTGTCGATCAAACGAGGTGATAAATCGGTTGCCGACTATGCGCGAAATTTTAAATCTCTCTCCGATCAACTTGCTGCGATCGGTCGACCGATTGACGCCTCCGACAAATCTCACTGGTTTCTTCGGGGACTCGGTTCTGATTTTTCCAGTTTCACCGCGGCTCAGATGGCGCAAGATCCGCTACCCGACTTCACTACGCTTTTCGCCAGGGCACAATCCCATGAATTGTTTCAAAAATCTCTCGATTCTACTAACAATTCTTCTGTTATAACACAGGCAGCCTTCACAGCCACCACTCGAGGATGAGGACGAGGCTACGGTGGTACTCGCGGTCGAGGTACCAGCCCTTCTAGAGGCCGCGGCAATTCTGGCAGCTCCACGGGTAATTCTAGTAACCATCGAGGTCGTCGAAATTTCACGCCTCGTTGTTATTTTTGTCGGGAAATTGATCACGATGCCTTCGACTGTCCCAAAAGGTTTGACCGTGCTTCTGATCGATCTTGTCGACCGGCCAACACGACAAATATTGCTGAAGCTTTCTCCGCCGGTTGCAACGTGTCTCCGACTACCTCGTCTGACTGGTTTTTAGACACCGGTGCTTCAGCTCACATGGCTGCCGAACCCACCAGCCTCGACCATGTATCCTCCTATTCCGGCACTGATCATGTTACGGTCGGCAATGGTGCGAATCTCTCTATCTCACACACCTGTTCTCTTCGTCTTTCAAACAACCTTATTTTACGAGATATTTTTGTTGTGCCCGGCTTAACCAAAAATCTGTTATCTGTTAGTCAATTGACTCGTGATCATCCAGTTACGGTTACGTATAATGAATCACGTTTTTCTATTCAGAATCGACTCACAGGGCAGGTCCTCGCCACCGGAACTCGTGATCGGGGCCTCTACTCTTTGGACTCTCCAGCACATGCCCTAGCTGCTGCCCTCAATAAAAGGATGTCTGCCTCTTTCGAAGTATGGCACTCTCGCCTGGGACATGCTGCTCACTCTATTATTAAGTTATTGAATAAAATTGGCTTACTATCAGTTAGTGCCTTACTTCCTTTGCCGCATCTTTGCAAAACATGTCAGTTGGCTAAAAGTACACGCTTGCCTTTTTTTCACAATGCTAAACGTGCATCTAATATTTTGGATTTAGTTCACTGCGATTTATGGGGCCCGACACCTATTACGAGCATCGCTGGTTTTCGTTATTATGCCGTTTTTATCGATGATTATTCGCGTTTCTGTTGGTTTTATCCTTTACGCGCGAAATCAGAATTTGTGGATATTTTTTTCACGTTTCAGCGATTCGTGGAAACTCAGTTTTCTCGACGGATTAAAAAATTTCAAAGTGATGGTGGCACGGAATTTACAAATCGTCGTCTACAATCTCATTTCGCATCATGCGGTATTCATCATATTATGTCTTGCCCGCACACTCCGGCCCAAAACGGTAGAGCTGAACGAAAACATCGGCATATCACTGAAATGGGACTCGCCCTACTTTTTCATTCTTCGACTCCATTGTCTTATTGGGTTGACGCCTTCAGCACTGCCGTCTACACCATTAATCGACTTCCGAGTGAACTTCTTGGCCACAAATCTCCATTTGATGTACTTTTCGGACGTCCACCGGCCTATGAGTGCTTTCATGTGTTTGGTTGTCGCGTCTATCCCTGTCTCCGCGACTACAATCCTACAAAATTTTCCCCACGCAGTCTTCCATGTGTCTTTTTGGGCTACAGTACACAGCACAAGGGTTTTCGTTGCTTGGATCTCTCGACTCGTCGCACATACATTACACGGCACGCCAAATTTGATGAGATGTCTTTTCCATTTGCTTCTCCAAATTCTCGGCCCTCCTCCTCGCTGTTCATCTCCACGTTTCTGGACGCCGGTGACTCCACTTCATCGACACAACCATGCAGCTCGGATCCTCCTTCTCCAACGGGTAATACTTCCTTATCTCTACCGCCTCCTCCTTTGCTTTGCTTTCCCGAGAACTGCTCTTTACCAAGTCCGAGGACTCCTGTTTTTTGCTGCCCGTCTATGCCTGCTGCTACTTTGCCGCCTCAACAACAGCTTATTCAACCAAATACAGCTCCTGTTCAACCAACTACAGTTGTCGGTGCACCACCTGTTGCCACCGACTCCCAACCGCCACCTCCCGTTCGATCTCATCAAATGAAAACTCGTGCCCAGTCCGGTATTTTTAAACTACGATACCCTGCCGATGTTGCTATCCTTAGCTCGCATACCCTATACACGGCTCTCACCGCTGTCTCTGAGCCAAAGGGTATTAAAACCGCACTTAAGCGCCCTAAATGGGTGCATGCTATGAATGACGAGATGAACGCTCTTCGTAAAAATCAAACTTGGGAACTCGTACCTCGTCCTCCCAATATTAACATTGTCGGTTCTAAATGGGTCTACCGTACAAACTTTCTCGCTGATGGATCTGTCGATCGCCACAAAGCTCGACTTGTGGCTCAGGGTTTCAGTCAAATTCCTGGTTTTGATTTCACGCACACTTTCAGTCCGGTTGTAAAAGCCTCCACCGTTCGTATTATTCTCTCTCTTGCCGTTATGCATTCTTGGCCCCTACATCAACTTGACGTCAAAAATGCTTTCCTCAATGGCGTGCTTGATAAGCCCGTCTACATGGAACAACCGCCTGGGTATGTCGACCCTTTACACCCTGACTATGTTTGCCGCCTTCGAAAGGCACTTTACGGGCTCCGCCAAGCCCCCTTAGCCTGGTATCAGCGACTACGGGCTTTTCTTCTTCAACTTGGTTTTACATGCAGCACTGCTGATACATCGCTATTTGTCTTCCGCCGTCAGTCTCTCCTCATCTATCCTCTTGTCTACGTGGACGACATTATCGTTACTAGAAACGACAACACCTCGCTACGTGCCTTATTAACCCGTTTAAGCAAGGAGTTCGCATTAAAAGACCTCGGATGTCTTGGTTATTTTCTCGGCTTGGAGGTCTCGTATAATTCGTCCGGTCTTTTTCTCAGCCAAACTAAGTATGCTCGGGATATCCTTATCCGTGCGGATCTTTTGGACTCAAAACCTGTCGCTACCCCTCTCGCTCCTGGTGTCTCCTTCACCTCCGCAGGTACTGCTTATACGGACCCTACTTTTTATCGATCTTTAGTCGGGGCTTTACAATACCTAACCATCACTCGCCCTGATCTCTCCTACTCAGTCAACACAATTAGTCAATTTCAGCAACACCCCACCATTGACCATTTTCAGGCCGTTAAACGCATTCTTCGTTACGTCAAGGGCACTCTCGGTCATGGCATGTCCTTCTCTCCAGGCCCATCTTCTCTCCTTGGATACTCCGATGCTGATTGGGCTCGCTGCATCGACACTCGTCGATCAACTTACGGTTATGCCATTTTTCTCGGTCCTAACCTTGTCTCTTGGAGTGCAAAGAAACAGCCCACTGTATCACGTTCTAGTTGTGAATCTGAATACCGCGCCTTGGCAAACACATCCGCCGAACTTCTCTGGGTCTGCAACCTTCTTCGTGATCTTCATGCTCTTCCGTCTCAACCGCCTATCCTGCTCAGTGACAATCGCAGCGCACTATTTCTCACCCAAAATCCTATCTCGCATAAACGAGCGAAACACATTGACATCGACTGCCATTTTGTTCGGGAGCTTGTCGAGACTGGTCGACTTTCTACTCGTTTTGTTCCGTCCCATCTCCAGCTTGCCGACATCTTTACCAAGAGTTTGCCTCGTCCTATTTTCAGCTTTTTTCGGTCCAAGCTTCGCATTGATTCTCGACCCACGCTTAGCTTGCGGGGGGGTGTTAGCGATACTTAAGTTTTTGATATTTATCTTCAGTTTCATATTTATCTTACTTCCTTTGATTACGGATGATGTACGTGTATATATTTCAGCGTTAATGAAAATATTCTTTGAGGCTTAATATTATTTCATAACAGTTCGTTCCAGGACAAAAGCGTGCTCTGGAGACTATCTTGCAAGAAGACTTGTGTCTGGGTGGCAGCCAGCGAGATTGGTTTCATAGTGTCGGACGAGAATTTGTAACGAGGATGCGTCAGACAGAAGTAATTGTACAAGTTGTTTTGCGTGCCGGTGTAGTGCAGTCACTGAACGGGCACGAGCAAGAAGGATAGGCGCATGTCCTCTCGTGATCGAGTTTTTTGTTGTGGTTGAATGTCTCTGTGCACCCGTCCCGTACAACGTGTTTCGACATTTGACTTTGATTGATTCTAAATCCTTCTCGATAGCCCTGCAGCAGATTGTTCCGATCGAAAAGCGGCAAGCAAGGCATTTGTTCGCCATCTTGGTGCAGCATGGAGCACAATCTATATGCCCATTTGTGCACTGATAGACGGGGGACTTGAGGGATGCATAGCAAATGGGGCAATCGAGCACGTTCAGATCAGTCAAGGTCGCCAATTCAATGCACGTACCGGTCTTTCGTCTCTTGAAAACTAACAGTAGATCATCATCTTCATCTTCATCTTTTTCTTCATTGCTCAATTCTTTATCGTGCTCTTAAGCAGATTCATAATCTTCATCAAATTATTTTCTTCACTACTGAATTCTTCATCTACTCTCGTTGTCAGTGATATTTGTAACAATATCATTAATTTATGTGGCGCTATTAATGAAGTTCTTATTTCATTATATATTGTAATATAACAAAATATGATTATTGATGTTATTTTTTACTCTACACTAGAATAATTATATATTATAATTTTAATTTTCACTTTAATATATATCATTATATGTTTTGTTTAATATTTTTTTATTCTTTTTTGTAATATTAGTAAATATTTTAATTGATTTGCTCAATATTTATTTATTTATTTTTCTAATATTTGTAAATATTTTAATTTAGCTATAATATAATTTTATTTTGCGCATCTATTTTAAATATATTGAGCTATTATTAAAAAAGTCGCGTAACTATTATATATGTTTCGCATGAACTTCTTATTTCATTATATATTTTAATGTCACAAGATATGATTATAAATGTTATTTTTTACTCTAAACTAGAATCATTATATATTATGATTTTAATTTTTATTTTAATATATATCATTATATGTTTTGTTTAATATATATTTTTTATTTTGTGATATTAGTAAATATTTTAATTGATTTGCTCAATTTTTTTTTAATATTTGTAAATATTTTAATTCAGCTATCATATAATTTTAATTTGCGCATCTATTTTTAAATATATTTAGAATTTATTAAAAATATCGTGTAACTATTATATATGCGCAATATTTAATTGATCTATTATTTATATATTTTTGTTTTATAATTTTGCGCTATTATATATTTTTATTTTGTAATATTTTAATTGCGCTTTTATATATTTTTATTTTGTAATATTTTAATTGCGCTTTTATATATTTTTATTTTGTATATTTAGCTATTTAACTTAAGAATTAACCTTTCTTTTGATTGAGATATGATACGGAGAAGTTTACAAGAAATACTTTATTTAGATAATCTCCAACCGATACCAAAAACATATTTTGGAGTAGGAAGTTACTCCAACCGATACCAAAACATAAACATGTTTTATGGGTGAGAATCACACAAAAAATACTTATATTTACGTTTAGTGTAAACTCAAACAAAAAACTATTTGTTATTTATAAAATAATTCTTTGTTTTACAAATTAATAAAAATGACTTATCAATTATTTTTTAGTATCTTATTTAATATTTTTTGTAATGTAATTTTTTTAATAATCATATCATTAATAATTAAAATAAATTTTAATAAAAATATTTTTAATAATGAAATAAAAATAAATATCACAATATGAAATATAATTAAATAATTAAATTATATCATTAAAAATCATAAACAAAATAATTAAAACTCTTAATAAAAGAAAACAAAGGATTCTTCATTATAGTAAGTTCCATCTTGAGGGGTTCCGAATCATGGACCAAGTCCCCCGGAAGAACAAGAAATTTTCCCTAGTTCCCTGTCCATTTTGACACGCACGCCACAACTGTTTCGATCTTGATTTTCGTATCTTTGTCAAACACCACTGTAAGATCGTACGAGAAAGCCCCGCGCTGTGAATCTTGCGCTACACAAGTGACACTCACAAACTTGATCGTTCCAGGACAAAAAGCGTGCTCTGGAGACTATCTTGCAAGAAGACTTATGTCTGGGTGGCAGCCAGCGAGATTGGTTTCATAGTGTCGGACGAGAATTTGTAACGAGGATGCGTCAGACAGAAGTGATTGTACAAGTTGTTTTGCGTGCCGGTGTAGTGCAGTCACTGAACGGGCACGAGCAAGAACGATAGGCGCATGTCCTCTCGTGATCGAGTTTTTGGTTGTTGTTGAATGTCTCTGTGCACCTGTCCCGTACAACGTGTTTCGACATTTGACTTTGATTGATTCTAAAACCTTCTCGATAGCCCTGCAGCAGATTGTTCCGATCGAAAGGCGGCAAGCAAGGCATTTGTTCGCCATCTTGGTGCAGCATGGAGCACAAGCTATATGCCCATTTGTGCACTGATAGACGGGGGACTTGAGGGATGCATAGCAAATGGGGCAATCGAGCACGTGGAGATCAGTCAAGGTCGCCAATTCAATGCACGTACCGGTCTTTCGTATCTTGAAAACTAACAGTAGATCATCATCTTCATCTTCATCTTTTTCTTCATTGCTCAATTCTTCATCGTGCTCTTAAGCAGATTCATAATCTTCATCAAAATTATTTTCTTCACTACTGAATTCTTCATCTACTCTCATTGCCTATTAATTCAGTGATATTTGTAACAATATCATTGCCTATTAATTTATGTGGCGCTATTAATGAAGTTCTTATTTAATTATATATTGTAATATAACAAAATATGATTATTGATATTATTTTTTACTCTAAACTAGAATAATTATATATTATAATTTTAATTTTCACTTTAATATATATCATTATATGTTTTGTTTAATATTTTTTTATTCTTTTTTGTAATATTAGTAAATATTTTAATTGATTTGCTCAATATTTATTTATTTATTTTTTCTAATATTTGTAAATAGTTTAATTTAGCTATTATATAATTTTATTTTGCGCATCTATTTTAAATATATTGAGCTATTATTAAAAAAGTCGCGTAACTATTATATATGTTTCGCATGAACTTCTTATTTCATTATATATTTTAATGTCACAAGATATGATTATAAATGTTATTTTTTACTCTAAACTAGAATTATTATATATTATGATTTTAATTTTTATTTTAATATATATCATTATATGTTTTGTTTAATATATATTTTTTATTTTGTGATATTAGTAAATATTTTAATTGATTTGCTCAATTTTTTTTTAATATTTGTAAATATTTTAATTCAGCTATTATATAATTTTAATTTGCGCATCTATTTTTAAATATATTGAGAATTTATTAAAAAAATCGTGTAACTATTATATATGTGCAATATTTAATTGATCTATTATTTATATATTTTTGTTTTATAATTTTGCGCTATTATATATTTTTATTTTGTAATATTTTAATTGTGCTTTTATATATTTTTATTTTGTATATTTAGCTATTTAACATAAGAATTAACCTTTCTTTTGATTGAGATATCATACGGAGAAGTTTACAAGAAATACTTTATTTAGAGAATCTCCAACCGATACCAAAAACATATTTTGGAGTAGGGAGTTGCTCCAACCGATACCAAAACATAAACATCCAAAACATAAACATGGTTTATGGGTGGGAATCACACAAAAAATACTTATATTTACGTTTACTGTAAACTCAAACAAAAAACTACTTGTTATTTATAAAATGATTCTTTTTTTTTTACAAATTAATAAAAATGACTTATCAATTATTTTTTAGTATCTTATTTAATATTTTTTGTAATGTAATTTTTTTAATACTCATATCATTTATAATTAAAATAAATTTTAATAAAAATATTTTTAATAATAAAATAAAAATACATATCACAATATGAAATATAATTAAATAATTAAATTATATCATTAAAAATCCTAAACAAAATAATTAAAACTCTTAATAAAAGGAAACAAAGGATTCTTCATTATAGTAAGTTCGATCTTGAGGGGTTCCGAATCATGGACCAAGTCCTCGGGAAGAACAAGAAATTTTCCCGAGTTCCCTGTCCATTTTGACACGCACGCCACAACTGTTTTGATCTTGATTTTCGTATCTTTGTTAATCACCACTGTAAGATCGTACGAGAAAGCCCCGCGCTGTGAATCTCGCGCTAAGTAACGCCCCTGTTACACCATAAAAATCCAACACCGACACGTGTCCAGACGACCGAAGCCACGTCATCAGATCAAGAGTCAACCGAAGACCAAATCATATTTTGAAACCAAGAGTGAAGAAGAAACCAGGCGAGCTCAACCGTAGCCCCGGGCGGACAGCCCCGTACCAGATTGAAGGATCAATCAGAGTAGGCTTCAGGCAAGAGGCGGTGCGCCTCTGGTGACATGCAGCATGTGGAAGACAAGATTAGTGGGTATTTAATGTAATGGCTTAAAAGTCTTCATTAGTGGAATTAGATGTGATAGGTGATGGAGTTGTATTCTAAATGTCTAGTTTAGTGCAAATACGGAACTCCTTATCTATACCTTAATTCGAGATATGATTCAAGCATGATTGCATTTAATGCAATAGTCCTTGATGTATACGTTGTAGACAGTATGGCGTGAGGAGACACGCGGAAGATCATACTGTCGGTTACTCGTATACTATCGAACAGTAGCTCACGACTTAGATGGACAGGGACAATCCATCGGTACGTCGTAGTGTGACTGGTAGATAGTCGGTCTTGACTATCATGTTACACTCGTACACTTGGTGTATTGAGCAGGACCACGGGAGGGCGTTCGATTTATACTAATCGAAGTAATCGAACTAGACCTCAGATATTGCGGATATGCGAATTCCTAATCCCTATATAATTATAGGTGCGTGTGTCCAATTCTCGGTTCTTTAATCTACCAATGAGTGAGACTAATTGATTAGTCAATATTCTCGGTAAATTGGGAATCGGAATTGTACACACGGCATGCTATAGATTATAGACAGGAAACCGTGTCCCGTTTATCGGGTTGATGATGTCCCCGAGATGAGCTCATAAAGTTTATCATGTAAACCCTGCAGGTGGATTCGTTCCACATGATAATAAGGATGAGTGGTACTAGTCTCGGATAATAAGAAACGAATTAATTTAATTGTTAGTAATTAAAGTTAATTCGTGGACATTCGATATCTTAAACACGGGGAAAGTCGTATATGTAATTTCGGCGGAAATATTATTGTTGATATAATATTAAATTAATTTCGGGAATTCAATTATTATTTTATAGTGGAATTAATAATAATTAAATTTGAAATCGATTAATTAAGGAATTGCTTTTAAGTATTCCAAGTTAATTAATATTTAATTTTAGCCCCTAATTAATTTACCTAAGAGGTCCCTAGTGTAACTCTATTTAAACCCACCCCTTGCCCTCTCCTAAACCTACAGAACGCCGCAACAATTAATTTCAGCAGAGAAAATAATTGCGTTAGCGCAATTAAGATTTTTCTCTGTTAAAATTAATTTGTTAACGCAAATAAAATTATTCTCAGAGAATAGTTTTATAACGCTGGGTTGAGAAAGGGGAGAGCAGAAAAGGGAGACCCAACGGATCGTTGCCCACACAACGGTTGGAGTCGGGAAGAGGCATACGCTAGCAATCGCTAAGGTCTGAACAATTCGGCTTCTCCGAATCACGCGACAAAGGTATGAGATCGATCCCTAATTCCGCAATTATCGATCTCTAAATTCGTTAAAAATACATCGAACGAACGATCGGGTTCCGGGAGTCGTGGTACGTGTTCCTCGACTACTGGGGGTTCAAGGACCTTCGGATCGGTAGTCGGAAGAGGAAAAACGGACCGGAAACGAGCCCGGAACAGCAGAACGTGCTGCTGTTCGCGGACGAACAGCGCCCGCTGAAAGGCAAACGGCGACCGCCGTTTTAGGCCTAAACAGCGCCCGCTGTTTTGTGGGCAGCGCCCGCTGCCTGAGACAGAGCAGCGGTCTTGTCACGCGGTTGTCCTCCGGGGCAATGGCTGGGCGTGATTTGGCACACGGGTTGTTACGTGAACGGAGCAGCGCTTCCGGAGGTCGACTGGGAGTGTTCGGATGTTCGAGTGATCGAACGAACACATCCCGGGTAGTCGATTTCCAACAATTGGTATCAGAGCCGGTTTTGTCGTTCTTTGTATTTTTGCGAGAATTGTGTTGCAGGTTCGAACCCGATTATTATGGTCATGTGATTGGACTGTATGTTTGTGGTTTGTTAAACTCTCGGGCTTGTCGAGATCTTTGTTTTATAATCGTTGCATGTTTGTAATAGTTAAAACGACGGGTTGAGTCGTTTAGGTTTTCTATTTCGTTTTTTCGTTTATCCGGATTGTATAGGATCGATCAACCTGTATAGGATCGATGCCGGAAGTAGTTAGTTTTACTTATGTAATGTTGCTGCTACTTGGTGGATCGAGAGAAGATCGAAGGCCGGACGAACGAGGGTCGAGGAGTCGAACCCGAGGCTACTGTGCACAAACGGCGCCCGCTGGAGGGCAAACGGCGGTCGCCGTTTGCAGCTCCTCCAGCGACTGTGTTTCTCAAACGGCGGGCGCTGTTTGGGGTTTGGCAGCAGCGGCTCGGGGGGTTCGACGGACATCACGGATCGCTTGTCGAGGGCCCGGGACGATACTCCAGTGGGAGGGGTTCGTCTCTTGGTCCTTAGACGAGTCGGTGATGGACCAAGACCGAGACGAGCAACGAGATGAAGATCCGAGAAGACGTGCATGGAAGATATTTAAAGGCCATAATAATCGGGGCCACGTTAAATGCTTTTTGTGTGCTTACGTGTGTTTTATTATGCTTTATTTATTATGCATGTTTATCCCTTTCGTAAAATACTAAGTGGGAGAGGGATTGGAAACAATCCCGCGGTCTCCATTCTCTGTTTTGATAGTGATGTGTGTCACTTACGAGTTGGCTTTAGTGTCATCCTCCCTATCGGATAAAGTCGACACACGGATATCACTGGATCAAAATTCGAATTTAAAATCCACTTATAAAATTGAACAATTATATTTCTCAAAAGCAATGCCTAATCTGTCATTCAAAGACTAATTTCAACTCGACTCATTCTCACCCCGGGGAGTGGAATGGAGCCAAAGCGCTTGGTTATGTCGATGACACAGATTAGAGACATTCGAGTCATTCGATGACTAGATCGATTGTCTGGTTGGCTCCCTCACCTAGTGAGAGATAGGGCTCAATTGCATGATTGATCGCTGGTTAGAAACTTCGAGTTTCACTTACGAGATATCAAGCTTTGATTAATAAAATTGTGAAATTTAATAAATGTAAGAGTCAATTAACAAAGTTGTTTGTTTTAGTAAACGTCCACAAGAACGTGGCTTGCTAAATGGAAACGGTACTTTGGGTTAATTAAGATTCTATGACATTTAAATAAGTGAGATTCAATTAATAAAGTTGTTTGTTTTAGTAAACGTCCACAAGAACGTGGCTTGCTAAATGGAAACGGAACTTTGGGATTAATTGAGGCTCGACAGTTATAGAAAGTCGTGGAGGACCGCATGTCAACGTAAACGTCCACAAGAACGTGGCTTGCGGTGGACATGTGGTTCCCGAGCGGTGGACTTAGTACTGAGAAATGGTACACACTTAGGTACGCTTTATAGTATCCTCTCCATCGGAGTCACTGCTATGATGATGTACGACCGAAGTGAAATCCAATCATAAAATCATTTGGAATGGTAAACGTCCACAAGAACGTGGCTTGCTATGTCTGATGGGATTTTGGAAATGATTGGTTGTTTAATGATATCACTTGAGGGAAATGATATCGAATTAAACTCATTGTTTGTTTTATATGGTATTATTTCCATTAAAAGTCAACAAACTCACTGAACCTGATTGTATGGATTGGAAAAGAAACTTGGACATTGTCCTAACTGCAGAGGAGTACAAATATGTACTCCAAGTCAATTGACCTGCTGAACCAAATGATGCTTCCACTACTGAGGAAAGGAAGCTCATTGGAAATGGATCAAGGCTATGAGATGACGCGGAGCAACATTATGACTTTCATGTCAAATGTGCTGCGACATCGGGATCATGCCATGACCATTACCTGTGATATGATGCTTAACCTCAAGAAGTTTTTGGCTATCAGGACAGGACAGCCGGGCAAGATGAAATGAGGCAACTCATGACAGCCATCATGTTGGAATGAACGCCCGTGAGGGATCACGTTCTTAGAATGATGGGCTATCTTAATGAGATAGAGATTCTGGGAGAAATTATCAATGGGGTAACCCAAGTTGATATTATGCTCCAGTCTCTGCCGAGAAGTTTTGAGCAGTTCCGCCTGAACTATAATATGAATAAGGGGTCTTATTCATTGGCGGAGCTCCTGGTTGAACTTCAAGCGGCTAAAGGAATCTTTAAGGGCTCTCAAAACACTTGTGGCTGATAAATTGGCTCTTCCTAAGCCTTCGGGCGGCAAAAGGAAGAAGAAGCAAATACGGAAACCCAGTGGGCCTAATATATCTGGACCAAGGAATGGGACAAGCAAGCCCAAGGGGCAAGTGCTTCCGTTGTAAGCAGTTTGGATACTGGAAGTTTTAATTGTCCTCTCAAAGCAACTAGAAGTTAACTTCTCCTTAGTCACCGAAACATGCTTAGTGGTGTTATCTACCAGTACCTGGTGTGTGGATACGGAAACCACTAATCATGTCTGCACTTAAATGCAGGGGTTCCAGGAAACCCGAAGACTTAGATAGGAAGAAGTAATAACCTACATGGGCAATACTGTTAAGGTAACAGCCGTTGCAGTGGGAGATGTTAAATGGTTTTAACGGTAGGATTTTAGTTCTAATAAATTGTCTTTATGTACCGGCATTTAGAAAGAAATTTCATTTCGGATTTCTAAATTTGTTTAGAATAGATATTCTGTTTCTTCTGATAGTTTCAGACTTGTCGGAGTAGGAAACGGGGATATTATCTATTCTGGTACATTGATAGACAATTTAATACTAAATCTGTGTTCTTCCACGATGCAACAGACCGGAAATAATAACACATTATCGAAACCCTATAAGAGTAAAGATCCTTCTAGGATGAATCAAATGTACTTATGGAATCTTAGGCTAAATCATTTTAACTTAAGTACGATTCAAAGGATGAAGCTGATGGACCACTCAGCTAGGTTGAAGGAAAGGACTTTCCAACCTTCGAATCATACTTGGAAGTTTTAATGACCGAGCAACCCTTTACGGTTAAAGGGAAAAGATCCAAGAAAGTACTAGAGTTGATTCGCTCTGATATATGCAGACCTCTTTGAGGAGTAAGGCATACTTATCAGAAAATGGGATTAACTCCCAACATACTACACCATTTATGCCTCGGCAAAATAATGTGTTGTAAAGAAGGAATAGGACTCTTATAGATATGGGAAAGTAGACAATGAGTTCGGAGTTACCTAATTCGTTTTTGGGATATGGCTTGGAAACAGCGGCGTTTATGCTGAACTTGATTCCTTTGGAAACTTTCACTGATATTCGGCTGTTTATAGGATACCCTAAGAAAACGAATTGAGATATGTAATATAGTCCAAAGGACCAGATGTTCATTGATTGAATCAATGTTCGGTTCTTAGACATGGACTATATATATATACAAGATCACAAGCCCAAGAGTAGAGTAATACTTAAATGAGCTTAGAGGGACTGATTAAGACATAGAACCAGCCTAACTGAGTAGTTCACTACGATAATCTTTAGTCACTGAAGATACACCGGAGTGTCTTCGTAGTGGGAGGGTTGTTAGACAACCCGACAGGTTCATGTTTATAGGAGAGTCTTCGGACTTGTTACCTGGAGAACATGAAGCCGATCCCTAGATCTATGAAAAGACGCTGAAAGATCAAGATGCTCAGTCTTGGTAAAAGACGATGAAATATGAGATTGAATCTTTGGATTCAAATCATGTCTGGGATCTTGTAGCACCGCCCAAAGGTGTAAAAGCCATTGGTTGCAAATGGATGTACAAGATGAAAAGAGGGTCTGACGGGAAGGTGTGAACCTTAAGGCTAGGCTTGTTGCGAAAGGGTGCACTCAGAAAGAAAGGGTTCGATTATGAGTAAACTTTTTTTCGCCGGTAGCTATGCTAAAGTCGATCCGGATTCTTTTGTCTTCACATGGAAGATGGAAGTCAAGACAAATTTTCTAAATCGAAGTCTTGACGGGGCCATCTGTGTGGGACAGCCAGAGAGATTCATCGAAAAGAGCCAAGAGCATTCGGTAAGCAAGCTTAATCAATCTTAGGATTGAAGGAAGCTTCAAGATCTTGGACACATGCGGACCTATGAGAAAATCCATTTCATGGATTCATTTAAGGCATGGTTAGGTCCTGTGTGTAATAAAAAGGTGACAGAAAAGATGTGGTGTTTTCTCATTCTTTATGTAGACGACATCCTTCTAAATTGGCAACAATATGAAAGATGTTATCGGACATAAAGGGATGGTTGTCCGAGTAATTCACTTACTCGTTGCAGCATACAGAATTCCAAGAAAGGTCTTCACCTTTTAGATGTGGAATTCATCTATCTAAAGTTTTGTGTCCGACATAATAAAGGAGATAGATGAAGAGTAAGCAGTTCCCTGCACCTTAATGGTGGGAAGCTTAATGTATGTAGTGCTATGCACGAGACTGATATCTGCTATGCCGTGGGCATGGTGGTGAGATATCATAGTTATCCTAGAAAGGATCACTCGACTGATGTAAAGAACATGTTTAGGCTCCTGCAGAGGACCAGGAATTATGTTCTGAGTTACAAAGCAGTCAAGTGGTTTCTTTTGGATATTTCCAATCAAACAGGGACAGTCAAAAGTCGAAGTCAGGCTATGTGTTCTCACTGTGAAGTGGAGCAGTCACATGGAAGAATGTAAAGCAGCGATGCATTACGGACTCTACCATGGAAACTGAAAGGATAACGGCCTCTGAGGCAGTTAAAAGGTCAGTATGGCTCCAGAACTTCCTAAGGGACTTAGATGTGGTTTCTCGTTTACCCAAAGCTATTTTGAATAGCGGTTTTGGCAAACTTGAAATGCCACGAGTCCACAGTGGGAGATAACACGTAGAGCGCAAGTACCACCTGATTCGAGAGATCGTCTAGTAAGATGATTCAGTTGTCACCTAGATAGCATCGAAAGGATTGCCTGGTAAAACCCGTTCACAGAGGCACTTCCAGCGAAAGCGTTGGGTAGGCGTGATGAGGTTATGGGAATCTGATGTTTGGAAGAGGGCGACTAGACTTTTAGTATAAGTGGGAGATTGATGGAGTTGTATTCTAAATGTCTAGTTTAGTGCAAATACGGAACTCCTTATCTATACCTTAATTCGAGATATGATTCAAGCATGATTGCATTTAATGCAATAGTCCTTGATGTATACGTTGTAGACAGTATGGCGTGAGGAGACACGCGGAAGATCATACTGTCGGTTACTCGTATACTATCGAACAGTAGCTCACGACTTAGATGGACAGGGACAATCCATCGGTACGTCGTAGTGTGACTGGTAGATAGTCGGTCTTGACTATCATGTTACACTCGTACACTTGGTGTATTGAGCAGGACCACGGGAGGGCGTTCGATTTATACTAATCGAAGTAATCGAACTAGACCTCAGATATTGCGGATATGCGAATTCCTAATCCCTATATAATTATAGGTGCGTGTGTCCAATTCTCGGTTCTTTAATCTACCAATGAGTGAGACTAATTGATTAGTCAATATTCTCGGTAAATTGGGAATCGGAATTGTACACACGGCATGCTATAGATTATAGACAGGAAACCGTGTCCCGTTTATCGGGTTGATGATGTCCCCGAGATGAGCTCATAAAGTTTATCATGTAAACCCTGCAGGTGGATTCGTTCCACATGATAATAAGGATGAGTGGTACTAGTCTCGGATAATAAGAAACGAATTAATTTAATTGTTAGTAATTAAAGTTAATTCGTGGACATTCGATATCTTAAACACGGGGAAAGTCGTATATGTAATTTCGGCGGAAATATTATTGTTGATATAATATTAAATTAATTTCGGGAATTCAATTATTATTTTATAGTGGAATTAATAATAATTAAATTTGAAATCGATTAATTAAGGAATTGCTTTTAAGTATTCCAAGTTAATTAATATTTCATTTTAGCCCCTAATTAATTTACCTAAGAGGTCCCTAATGTAACTCTATTTAAACCCACCCCTTGCCCTCTCCTAAACCTACAGAACGCCGCAACAATTAATTTCAGCAGAGAAAATAATTGCGTTAGCGCAATTAAGATTTTTCTCTGTTAAAATTAATTTGTTAACGCAAATAAAATTATTCTCAGAGAATAGTTTTATAACGCTGGGTTGAGAAAGGGGAGAGCAGAAAAGGGAGACCCAACGGATCGTTGCCCACACAACGGTTGGAGTCGGGAAGAGGCATACGCTAGCAATCGCTAAGGTCTCAACAATTCGGCTTCTCCGAATCACGCGACAAAGGTATGAGATCGATCCCTAATTCCGCAATTATCGATCTCTAAATTCGTTAAAAATACATCGAACGAACGATCGGGTTCCGGGAGTCGTGGTACGTGTTCCTCGACTACTGGGGGTTCAAGGACCTTCGGATCGGTAGTCGGAAGAGGAAAAACGGACCGGAAACGAGCCCGGAACAGCAGAACGTGCTGCTGTTCGCGGACGAACAGCGCCCGCTGAAAGGCAAACGGCGACCGCCGTTTTAGGCCTAAACAGCGCCCGTTGTTTTGTGGGCAACGCCCGCTGCCTGAGACAGAGCAGCGGTCTTGTCACGCGGTTGTCCTCCGGGGCAATGGCTGGGCGTGATTTGGCACACGGGTTGTTACGTGAACGGAGCAGCGCTTCCGGAGGTCGACTGGGAGTGTTCGGATGTTCGAGTGATCGAACGAACACATCCCGGGTAGTCGATTTCCAACAATAGGAGGCTAATAGGTGGCATTTTGAGAGCTTGCATGCTCATGCATAATACAAGTATAAAAGAGAGGGGAGAGAGAGGAGAAAAGGACTTCAACTTTTTTATTTTCCAAATACTTTTAAGTAAGGAATAAATCAAGAACACTATGATGTTCATACCTGGTATTTTCCAGATTCCGACCATGCATTTTCCGATCTATAATCTGTCCTAACAAATAAATGTCTGTTGGTTCCCTTTCTTATATACCCCCCCGTTCCAGTAATAGTGTGATTTAGAGAAAAAGGGTCCGAACAGTGGCGCTAGAAGGAGATCAGGTTTTACGCATCGGAAAAAGAGGTTCAACCGGCGAAGAAATGGCAGACGAGAGAGAAGGCGCGACGGCATCCGACGACTCTGGTGTTTCTGGCAGGTGGCGCGACGTCATGGGCAAGGTGGTTATCGAGGATCCCAACGCTCCGGCGGCTGAGGCAGACCCAGAATCCGTCGACCGTGACGCGCAACCGCCGCCAATCCAGATTGTCGATGAGGAAAGCCCCGCCGACGGCCATGCAGAACCCGATCTGCATTCGGATTCTCAGGTAAGAACTCCTATTCGCCGTCATCGTTCTCGCCGCCGTGCTCGTCGTTTGCACCCGTATGATTTGGGAGGTCCGTCGACGCCCGTTGTGGCTCCGCCCCCAATCAAATTCGGAAATCTGGATACTCCAGAAAAAATTGATGAAGCCGTGCATGCTCTTATGCACAGAAAATACGTTTTGACAACTCCATTAAAACATGCAACTGGTGCTTTTATGACACATGGACATGCCACAACTGTGGCTCCAGAGAAGGTCAAACGCCTCCACAAGAGAGAGCGAAAAAAGCACCCGGTGATAGATCTAAACCGAAATGCTGAATCTGTGGCCACTTCGACGGATCGTCGAAGGAGAGGCAGCCAGAGTGAAATGCAACGGTATTGAGAGGGTTCTTCTGTGCCAGGGGCCCGAGGGGTTGTGGCAGAGGACCCGGAGATCGTAGATCTGAAGCAGAAATATGCTGAGTTGGAGAGAAGAATAAATGAGGGACAGGGTGTGCATGTACCTTCAGGTTACAAAAATGAACCCCTGGTCCCAGAGGTTGAACATGCATCCATGCAAACTGAAATCCTCCCCATGCAATCCTTAGTCTATGACGGTAAAACTGACCCAGAGACTCATTTGAGTAGGTTCAGATCTTACATGTCCGGCCGCGGCGCAACTGATGCGACGCGCTGTAGACTCTTTCCCCTTACGTTGGGTGATGTTCCCCACAAATGGTACGCTGGCCTCCCTGCACACTCGATTAAATGTTTCGATGATTTGGTGCAAAGGTTCGTGACGCATTTTGTCTCTAAGGCTGTGAGACTGGAACAGAGCCAACGTCTACTCGGGATAAAACAGGATGATGAGGAGTCAGATGAAAGGTATGTGGATCGAGTTGAAGAGATTCTCCTGGCTGGCGGAGAGGATATAAATGAGAATTTAAAACTCCATACCGCCATGACCGGTTTGAGGAGAAGCTCAAAGTTGTTCAAATCTATGATGAAAAATTATCCAAAATCCTGTGAGGAATTCAGGGTGAAAGCTGCTGCGGAAGTAGCTTACCAGAGGTTGACCGGGACCCCACGGGGCTCGGGCGAAACCAAAAAGAAGGCCCCATTATCTTCGGAGAAAAGGCCAAACTATATTGGTAAGAAACCCAGTGGCAAAACCAGTATTGATTCCAGGATGGATGAAATAAGGGAACTGGAACCCAACATTCGGCGTGAAACTGGTAAGGCCCCAGAGGCCATTTTGCAGGTGTTCCTGACTCAGAGGGTAGATGTGTTAACCAAGCCCCCGCCTATTAACACTCCCCTAGAGAAGTTGAACCCGAACCTATGGTGTGATTTCCATGAGAAACACGGCCATTCAACAAACCAGTGCCGTCTGTTACTGAGGCAACTGTGGAGGCTGTTCAATGAGGGAAAACTGTGGCAGTACCTCCCCCGTCCCGGGGCCGTAGGGAATGAGCCACGGGGTCAGAATCCCCAGGGCCCTCCACTAGCTGCACCGGGCCAGAATCAAAATATTCCGGGACCTCCGGGTCCCCAGGAAGTTATGATGATTGGTGGTGTCAGGCCCTTAACTGAAGACAGCAAGCGGAAACGCAAAAGGGACTTTGCTATGTGGGAAGTCCTGATGGCTACTGCGCCTTCGCAGAGCGCAACAATCTGTGACTGATGGATTTATATTCTAAATGTCTAGTTTAGTGACAATATGGAACTCCTTATCTGTGTTTTACATTATCTATTAATCAAACTGTCGGCATTTTGTCTACCTTGTACTTGAATGCAATAGTCCTAGATATATACGTTGTAGACAGTATGGCGTGAGGAGACACGCGGAAGATCATACTGTCGGTTACTCGTATATTATCGAACAGAAGCTCACGACTTAGATGGACAGGGACAATCCATCGGTACGTCGTAGTGTGACTGGGTAATAGTTGGTCTTGACTATTATGTTACACTTGTACACTTGGTGTATTGAGCAGGACCACGGGAGGGCGTTCGATTTATACTAATCGACGTAATCGAACTAGACCTCAGAGATTACGGATATACGAATTCCTAATCCCTATATAATTATAGGTGCGTGTGTCCAATTCTCGGTTCTTTAACTTGCCAATGAGTGAGACTATTTGATTAGTTGAGATACTCGGTAAATTGGGAATCGGAATTGTACACACGGCATGCTATAGATTATAGACAGGAAACCGTGTCCCGTTTATCGGGTTGATAACGTCCCCGAGATGAGCTCATAAAGTTTATCATGTAAACCCTGCAGGTGGATTTGTTCCACATGATAATAAGGATGAGTGGTACTAGTCTCAGATAATAAGAAACGAATTAATTTAATTATTAGTAATTAAATAAATTCGTGGACGTTCGATATCTTAAACACGGGGAAAGTCGTATATGTAATTTCGGCGGAAATATTATTGTTGAAATAATATTAAATTAATTTCGGGAATTCAATTATTATTTTTTAGTGGAGTGAATAATAATTAAAATTGAAATTGATTAATTAAGGAATTGCGTTTACGTATTCCAAGTTAATTAATATTACAATTTAGCCCTTAATTAATTTAACCTTAGGTCCCTAATGTAACTCTATATAAACCCCCCCTTGCCCTCTCCTAAAACCAACAGTTCGCCGCAACTATTATTTTTCTGAGAAAAATTATTGCGTTAGCGCAAAAACATTTTTCTCTGTTAAAATAATTAAGTTAACGCAATTATTATTCTCTCAGAGAGAATAATTAAATCATTGCGCTGGTTTGAGAAAGGAGAGAGCGGACAAGGAATTTCCAGCGGATCGTTGCCCACACAACGGCTGGAATCGGGAAGAGTCATACATTAGAAGCTCTAAGGTCTCAACAATCGACCGAGAAGGTATGAGATCGAATCTCAATTCCGCAATTTCATTCAATCTAATTTCTCGTTAATCATACATGAACGTAGATCGGGTTCCGGGGTCGTGGATCGTATTCCTCGACTACTGGGGGTCTAGGACCTCCGGAACGGTAGTCGGATGAGGAAAAACGACCCGGAAACGAGCCCGGAACAGCAACGTCGCGTTGCTGTTCGCGAACAAACGGCGGTCGCCAAAGGGCAAACGGCGGTCGCCGTTTGCAGTTCCTTTCAGCGACCGCTGGACTGCTTTCGGCGGTCGCCGAATTGATGCAGTCAAGTCCCGTTTCGCGCGGTTGTCCTTCGGGGCGATGGCTGGGCGTGAATCGGGTCAAGGGGTGTCGTGCGAACAAAGTAGCGACTTCGGAGGTCGACTGGGAGCGTTCGGATGTTCGAGCGATCGAACGAACGCCTCCCGGGTAGTCGATTTCCAACAATTGGTATCAGAGCCGGTTATACATTCTTTGTATTGTTTGCGAGTTTTGTTTTGCAGGATAACCCGATTATTATGGTCATATGTTTATGTACTGTATGTTGTGGTTTGTTAAGCTCTCGGGGTTGTCGAGATCTTTGTTTTTTGAATCGTTGCTTGCTTGTAATAGTTTAAAACGACGGGTTGAGTCGTTTAGGGTTTTTCGTTTGTTTTTCGTTTATCCGGATGTATAGGATCGATCATTCTGTATAGGATCGATGCCGGAAGTAGCTAGGTTACTTATGTAATGTTGCTGCTACTTGGTGGATCGAGAAGAGATCGAAGGACGGACGAACGAGGGTCGAGAAGTCGAACCCGCGGCTGCTGAAGGGCAAACGGCGGTCGCCGTTTCTCAAACGGCGGTCGCCGTTTCGCTGGACTTCGGGCAGCAGCTCCACGGGGGTTCGACGGACACCACGGATCGCTCGTCGAGGCCTGGGATGATACTCCAGTGGGAGGGGTTCGTCTCTTGGCACTTAGACGAGTCGGTGGTGGATCGAGACCTAGACGAGCAACGAGACGAAGATCCGAGGAGACGTGCATCGAAGATTTTAAAGGCCATAATAATCGGGCCACGTTAAATGTTTTTTGTGTGTTTACGTGTCTTTTATTATGCTTTAAATTTTATGCATGCTTGTTAATCCCTTTCGTAAAAACTAAGTGGGAGAGGGATTGGAAACAATCCCGCGGTCTCCATTCTCTGTTTTGATAGTGATGTGTGTCGCTTACGAGTTGGCTTTGTTGGAGTTGTGTACTTAATGTCTAGATTTAAGTAAAGGAAACTCACGATCCATTGCCATTAATCTATTTAACTAAATGAACAATTGTTTGCATTTATTTAAATATATGCAAATCATAGTCCTGGATTTTATACGTTGTAGTTAGTATGGTGTGTCGGGCCCCACACAGAAGATCATACTATCGGTTACTCGTATTTAATCGAACAGTTGCTCACGACCTAGATGGACACGGACCAATCCATCGGTATAGTCGTTGTGTGAGTGAGAAAATAATTTGTCTTAATTATTTTATCACACTTGTACACTTGGTGTATTGAGCGGATCGTTGAGATTCATCGATTAGGATTGCCGGCGATAATCGATTCGAGTCTCAGTGTATTTTATTCTTAATCCCCGAAACTATTGCGGGTGTATATTTAATATAAGTGACTTTGATTTACCAAAGGAATTAACCGATTTAATTATTGGGTTAATTACCGGTTAAGTTGGGTCACTATATTTTATATATGGCATGCCGTGAATACTTGACGGGAAAGTGTATCCCGTAAGGGTTGATAATATCCCCAAGATGAGTTCATAAGGAATTATTATGTAAACCCTGCAGGTGGATTCGTTCCGCATAATAATTAAGGTTGAATGGTACTAGTCTCGGATATAAGAGATGAATAAATTAATTAGCAATAAATTAATTTTATTCATGGATATTTATATCTTAAATACACGGAATAAATAATACTACCGGAGAAATATTATTTGATATAATATGGTTTAATATTGGGAGTGCAATTAATTTTATATAGTGGAAAATAGAATTAATTAATATTAATGGATTAATAGATTTGGGCTTGGGCTCAATTTAATCATTAATATTGGAAGCCCAATATTCCACCTCCTTAAGATCCCCTACGTAGCCTATAAAAGCACTACATGGTCTTCTCTATTCTCATAACTTGAAGATCACAATTCTAGAGA
This sequence comes from Euphrasia confusa, assembly GCA_954870475.1. NCBI lineage: Eukaryota > Viridiplantae > Streptophyta > Magnoliopsida > Lamiales > Orobanchaceae > Euphrasia > Euphrasia confusa. The sequence continues at coordinate 15,275,774 of OX940957.1, read as the reverse complement.
GAGAAAGTAGAGAGGAGGATCCATGGAGTTCGGTAGATCGTCGCCCACACGACGTCTGAGCTAGTGCAAGGAATACGTGGGAAGATCTCAAGATCGTCAAATTGAGTTCTACGTTTTTCCGAACAACGAGAACGAGGTAAATCGTAAAACCCTCTTTATGATTTTATCGTTAATTATCGTAAAAATATCATGAACCAAGATCCGAGGGACGAACCCCGTGGACGAGGATCGACCTCGCGGTGGTGATCGAAGATCACCGGACCGCGGAGGCCGAGAGATCCCCGGCGGGGATCGCACGCGAAGAGAACCCTCGGCTGGTCGCCGAGGGTGGCGGTCGAGCCCTAGGGCTTCGACCGCCGGTGCATGTCGAAGGGCCCCGGCTGGACGCCGGGGCGAGCGATCGACTTCGGTCGATCGCTGGGGGCAGCCGCGGGCTGGAGCCGCGGCAGGCGCCCCCTCCTCCGATCGACGGCGGCGGTGAGTCGCCGGACTCAACGCCGGGGGGGCTGCTACGAGCAACCCCGGGGGATGCTCGATGCATCCCCAGCGATTGCCGTGTGCAATCGCGAGCCCCTCGCGGGGCTCGGCTAGGGCACGCGTGGGGTTATCCCCGCGTGGTGTTCTTGGTCGAGCCCGGTTCGCGTACGGAGGTTCGCGGTGGTTTCCGGCGAAAGGATTTCGATTGGATTGTCGGTTCCGCAATTTTTGACAATCCGGATATTCGAAGGATTTCGGTCGGAATTAATTAGATAATTTATTAATTTAAATTTATTAATTCCGGGATATCGATTTCCAACAATTGGTATCAGAGCGTTGGTTTTAGTTCATGGTATTTTTCGATAAATTGTTCTACCTTGCAGGGTTTCCGATTATTATGGCTAGATTTAATTTTGTTAATTAATGTCATAATAATGTTCTTGATTATTAAACTCTCGGTGATGTTATTTGTTCTTGTGTGGTGAGTGCTTGTTCTTAATTTTTCCGGAAATTGTTTGAGGTCGATTTCATGTAGAGAATTGATTCCGGATAATTGTAAATTAATTTTGTAAAATTATTTACGTTGGATCGATTCCGAAACGACCACCGGAAAAGTGTGACGGAGGAGACGTAGAGAGGGAGGACCGGGGATCGATCATGATGATCGATCCCCTGAGGATCGATCGAAGGGGGGGCGTGGGGGCTGCCCGCGGGAACCCTCGGCCACGCCGGCCACCGGTGGTGGTGGCGCGTGGGCTGAGGTGGCGGCGGCGCTCCTCCACGGCCGGCGATCAATGGTGGGGGACGCGGGGTCCTCGTGATCTCGTGTTCTCCTACCAAGATCCAACTTTCCTAAATTGATTCGGTTTTCCTATTTTGAGTATTCCTATTTTTGGGAACTCTCATGGAAATAGGAAAAGAATTAATTGGAATTAATTTATTTCCTTATTCTATTATGGAAGTCTTCTAGAATATTCTAAGTTCTACTTGGAATAGGATTCTAGAGATTTAATGGAATTAGAAAGGAAAATAATTAATTATTAAATTAATTTATTTCCTAATTGATTATTCCTATTTTATGGGAATTTTAATGGACATGGAAATTAATTAATTTTGGAAAGTAGAAGAGTCCTAAATTAATTTTTCCTTATTTAATTATTCCTTTATGGAATTTTTAATGGATTAGGAAAGGAATTAATTTGGAAGGACTAGGAGTCCTAAATTATTTTATTTCCTTATTTCATTATGGAAATCATCTAGAATATTCCAAGTGGGTCTTGGATAGATTATTCTAGAGATTTAATGAAGTAAAAAGGGAAAATAAAATAAATTATTTTATTTCCTTATTTCATTATAGAAGTCTTCTAGAATATTCCAAGTGGGTCTTGGATAGATTATTCTAGAGATTTAATGAAGTAGAAAGGGAAAATAAAAATAATAAATATTAATAATATTTAATTTTATTTTTGATATATTCGATTGACTTAATTTTCGAATTAAGTAACTTTTGGATTAATTGAAAATAAATAGATTTAAATATTGGAATTAATATTCCCGTCACATAGAGCATTCAAGAACGAAGACTGAAGACTAGAAGATGCGTACGGGGATGCGATAAAGCCATAATAGTCGGAAAATAATATTCTAGTATTATTTTGATTATGTGATAATATTCTATGTGCTTTATTTCATGTATGCATGCTTATGTGTATTTAATTATGCATTAGAAAGCGTATCCCTTTATTATAAAAAGCTAAGTGGGAGAGGGTATGGAAACATATCCATGGTCTCCATTGCTGTTCTCTTGGTGACTTTTATGGACTTTTGAAGTTCGTATAGATAAGTCATTGGAGGAGAATTCTTGTAATTCCTTTTACGAGAAACATTGATTAAGTTTATCAAACAATGCCTAATTTGTCTTTCCAAAACTGATTTCAAGTCGACTCATTCTCACCCCGGGGAGTGGAATGGAGCCAAAGCCACTTGGTCATGTCGAGGACACAAATTAGAGGCAGTCGTACCATCTTTTGAAGGTGGATCGATTGTCTGCTCGGCTCCCTCATTCTATGAGAGATAGGGTCGTTCGCATGGTGAATCACTGGTTAGAAACTTCGAGTTTCACTTATGATTCTCCGCGTCTTGATCTACAAGATTAAATGATTCAAGTAATTGGGAGTCAATTGTAAAAGTCTTTTGGTGTAGTAAACGTCCACACGAACGTGGCTTGCTGCATTGAATGGGACTTTGGAACGATTGATGTAGACAGTTATAGAAGGGAGTAAAAGAGCGTATATTAACGTAAACGTCCACACGAACGTGGCTTGCGGTGAATATACGTGTCCCAAACAATCTTCTTAGATACTGAGTAATGGTTTACACTTAGGTACGCTTTATAGTATTCTTCCCAACGAAGTTGATGGAGTTATATTCTAAATGTCTAGTTTAGTGACAATATGGAACTCCTTATCTGTGTTTTTCATTATCTATTAATCAAACTGTCGGCATTTTTTTGTCTACTTTGTACTTGAATGCAATAGTCCTAGATATATACGTTGTAGACAGTATGGCGTGAGGAGACACGCGGAAGATCATACGGTCGGTTACTCGTATATTATCGAACAGAAGCTCACGACTTAGATGGACAGGGACAATCCATCGGTACGTCGTAGTGTGACTGGGTAATAGTTGGTCTTGACTATTATGTTACACTTGTACACTTGGTGTATTGAGCAGGACCACGGGAGGGCGTTCGATTTATACTAATCGACGTAATCGAACTAGACCTCAGAATTACGGATATACGAATTATTAATCCCTATATAATTGTAGGTGCGTATGTCCAATTCTCGGTTCTTTAACTTGCCAATGAGTGAGACTATTTGATTAGTCGAGATACTCGGTAAATTGGGAATCGGAATTGTACACACGGCATGCTATAGATTATAGACAGGAAACCGTGTCCCGTTTATCGGGTTGATAACGTCCCCGAGATGAGCTCATAAAGTTTATCATGTAAACCCTGCAGGTGGATTTGTTCCACATGATAATAAGGATGAGTGGTACTAGTCTCGGATAATAAGAAACGAATTAATTTAATTATTAGTAATTAAATAAATTCGTGGACGTTCGATATCTTAAACACGGGGAAAGTCGTGTATGTAATTTCGGCGGATTTATTATTGTTAAAATAATATTAAAATTAATTTCGGGAATTCAATTCTTATTTTATAGTGGAGTTAATAATAATTAAAATTGAAATCGATTAATTAAGGAATTGCGTTTACGTATTCCAAGTTAATTAATATTTCAATTTAGCCCTTAATTAATTTATCCTAAGGTCCCTAACGTAACTCTATATAATCCCCTCCCGTACTCTCCTAAACCCTATCATTCGCCGCTATTTCATTTTACTCAGAAAAACAATTGCGTTAACGCAATTATAATTTTTCTCTGTAAAATTAAATTAGTTTGCGCTAATATTTTTCTCTCAGAGAGAAAAAGATATATTAACGCTGTTGATAGAGAAAGTACAGAAGGGAGAACTCCAGCGGATCGTTGCCCACACAACGGCTGGAGAAGGGATCTGAGGCATACGTTAGAAGCATCTAAGGTCTCAACAATCGACCGAGAGGTATGAGATCGGAACTTTTATTCCGCAATTTTATTCGATCTCTGTTTTTGCGTTAATCATACAACGAACCAAAGATCGGGTTCCGTGGCTTGGATGTGATGTTCTCGGACTGCTGGGAGGTTTCTGACCTCCGGCGTGGCAGTCGGATCTAGAAAATCTCATCGGAACAGCCGGAACGGGCGGATCGCGCTGCTGTTCGCAGCAGCCAGGCGACCGCCAGAGGAGCAAGCGCCCGCTCGCGACAGGTCGCGGGCGCTCGCCTGGGCAGCAAGCGCTCGCTTGCCTTGCTGCGCGAGCGCTCGCCTGGTGGGCAGGCGGTCGCCTGCTCCGGGCAGATCGCGAGCCGCGGCTTCGGCTGCGGCGGATGCGCGATCTCTTGGGCGGGTGGCCTTGGCTGTCCGGGGGTGACTTCCAGAAGTCGATTGGGGACGTCCGGATGTTCGAGTGTTCGAATGGATGTGTCCCGGGTAGTCGATTTCCAACAATTGGTATCAGAGACGGTTATCGGTTCGTTGTATTTTTGCGCGTGTTACCTTGCAGGTTGAACCCGATTATTATGGCCAATTTATTTTTGATATTTTGTGCTGTATGTATGTGGTTTTGATTAAACTCTCGGGCTTGTCGAGATCGGTTTTATTTTTGGAAAGTTGCTTGTTTGTAATAGATAAAAACGACGGGTTGAGTCGTTAGGTTTATTTATCTTTTCGTTGGATCCGGGACTTGTATAGGGTCGATCAAAATGTATAGGATCGATACCGGACTTAGTAGAATATTTTTTTTGTAATTAATTTCTGCTATTGGATCGAGACGAGATCGAAGCCCGGAGGAACGAGAATCGAAGTCGAGACGAGCAACGAGTTCGAGTTCCAAGAGATGTGCATTCAAGATTTTAAGGCCATAATAATCGGGCCACGTTAATTGCTTTCCTATGTGATTTACGTGTTTTATTATGCTTATTTTTTTATGCATGTATATCCCTAAATCGTAAAATACTAAGTGGGAGAGGGATTGGAAACAATCCCGCGGTCTCCATTCTCTGTTTCGAGAGTGATGTGTATTGACTTACGAGTTGGCTTTAGTGTCATCCTCCCTATCGGATAAAGTCGATACACGGAAATCACTTTGATCGAAATTCGAATGAAATTCCAATTTTTAAAATTGAACAATTAAGTTTTTCAAAAGCAATGCCTAATCTGTCTTTCAAAGACTAATTTCAACTCGACTCATTCTCACCCCGGGGAGTGGAATGGAGCCAAAGCGCTTGGTTATGTCGATGACACAGATTAGAGACATTCGAGTCATTTAATGACTAGATCGATTGTCTGGTTGGCTCCCTCACCCAGTGAGAGATAGGGCTCAATTGCATGATTGATCGCTGGTTAGAAACTTCGAGTTTCACTTACGAGATATCAAGCTTTGATTAACTAAATTGTGAAATTTATTAAATGGAATTCAATTAACAAAGTTGTTTGTTTAGTAAACGTCCACACTATCGTGGCTTACTAGACGGAAACGGAACTTTGGGTTAATTGAGGCTCGACAGTTATAGGAAATCGTAAAGGGACCGCATGTCAACGTAAACGTCCACACTAACGTGGCTTGCGGTGGGCGTGTAGTTTCCGAGCGGTTAACTTAGTACTGAGAAATGGTATACACTTAGGTACGCTTTACAGTATCCTCCCCATCGGAGTCACTGCTGTAATGATGTACGACCAAAGTAAAAGTCCAGTTATAAAATCGTTTGGACTAGTATACGTCCACATGAACGTGGCATGCTAGTCTGATGGGATTTTAGGATTGATTGGTAAATTTAATGATATTAATTAAGGGAGTTGATATCGATTTAAATTTGACAGTTTGATTTGTCTCTTTTATAGATATGGCACTCAACCCGCTGTCCATTATACTGAAAGAAAACAAACTCACTGGTCCAAATTATGTTGATTGGAAACGAAACTTGGACATTGTCCTAACTGCTGAGGAGTACAAGTATGTACTCCATGAGGTTTGTCCTGATGAACCTACTGATACCTCCACTCCTGAGGAAAAGGAAGCTCATCGGAAGTGGGTCAAGGCTGATCAGATGGCGCGGTGCTACATTTTGGCTTCTATGTCAAATGTGCTGCAACATCAGCATGAGGCCATGACCACTGCCTATGATATGATGCTTAACCTCAAGGAGATGTTTGGTAGTCAGGATAGGGCAGCCAGGCAAGATGCCATGAGAAAACTCATGACGGCCACTATGTCCGAAGGAACGCCCGTGAGGGATCACGTTCTTAGGATGATAGGCTATCTGAATGAGATAGAGATTATGGGAGGAGCTATCGATGGGGAAACCCAGATCGATATAGTGCTCCAGTCTATGCCTAGGAGTTTTGAGCAGTTCCGCCTGAACTATAACATGAACAAGAGGTTATATTCGTTGGCGGAGCTCCTGACTGAACTCCAGGCGGCAGAGGGAATCTTTAAGAAATCTCAGGCACTTGTGGCTGTGAAACTTCCTGGCCCTCCGGGGACTAAGAGGAAGAAGAAGCAAGGACGGAAACCCAGTGGACCCAGAAATGGTGGACCACAGAATGGAGTGAACAAGCCCAAGGGCAAGTGTTTCCGTTGCAAGCAGTCTGGACATTGGAAGTCGAATTGTCCTCTCAGACAAGGAGGTACGAACTTTTCCTTAGTCACTGAAACATGTTTAGCGGTGTTATCCACCGGTACCTGGTGTGTGGATACGGGAGCCACTGATCATGTCTGCAATTCTTTGCAGGGGTTCCAGGAAACCCGGCGGCTTAGAGAGGGAGAGATCACTATCTACATGGGCAACGCGACGAAAGTGGCGGCTGTTGCAGTGGGAGATATTTATTTATCTTTTAATAATAAAGTTTTAGTATTGAATAATTGTCTTTATGTACCGAATTTTAGAAAGAACCTTGTTTCGGTTTCTAAATTGGTTTTGAATAAATATTCTGTTTCTTTTGATAGTTCTGTTATTATCAAAAAGAATGGTGAGTATATATGTTCTGGTACATTGATAGGCAACTTATATATACTGAATCCTGATTATTCCACGATGCAACAAGTAGAGTCAAATAATACATCTAGTACCAATAAGAGAAAAGAGCCTTCTAGAATGAATCAAAAGTACTTATGGCATCTTAGGCTAGGTCATATTAACTTGGGTAGGATTCAAAGGTTGATAACTGATGGAATACTCAGTGGTGTGAAAGATGAGGACTTTCCAACCTGCGAATCATGCCTGGAAGGAAAAATGACCAAACGACCCTTTAGTGATAAGGGGTATAGATCCAAGGAAGTACTGGAATGGATTCACTCTGATTTGTGCGGGCCTTTATCTGTCCAAGCGAGAGGAGGTTATGAATATTTCGTAACCTTCACTGATGATTACTCAAGGTATGGTTTTATATACCTGATGCGCCGCAAGAGCGAGTGCTTTGACAAGTTCAAGGAGTACAAAGCTCTTGTGGAGAACCTTCATGGTAAAACCATAAAGACTCTACGATCTGATCGTGGAGGAGAGTACCTCTCGGGAGAGTTTAAGGCGTACTTATTAGAGAATGGGATTGATTCCCAGATGACTGCACCATACACGCCCCAGCAGAATGGTGTATCAGAAAGAAGGAATAGGACTCTTATGGAAATGGTAAGATCTATGATGAGTTATTCAGAACTACCAGTTTCGTTCTGGGGATATGCCTTGGAAACAGCGGCGTATATCCTGAACTTAGTTCCTTCTAAATCAGTCCCTAAGACGCCCTCGGAATTGTGGACCGGGCGTAAGCCAAATTTGAAACACATTCGGGTCTGGGGTTGTCCAGCACATGTGCTGAAGCATGGGGCTGATAAGTTGGAATCTCGTTCAGATATTCGGTTGTTTATAGGATATCCTAGAGGAACGAAAGGTGGTCTATTTTATAGTCCTAAGGACCAGAAGATCGTTGTTAGCACCAACGCTCGGTTCTTGGAAGAGGATTATATAATGGACCACAAGCCCAAGAGTGAGATAATACTAAACGAACTGAGAGGGGACGATCAAGGCTTAGATCCAACCGAACCGGGTGATACGCCACCACAGTCTGCACCTGTAGTTACTGAGGTTACACCGGAGCCTCGTCGTAGTGGGAGGGTTGTTCGACAACCCGATAGGTTCATGTTTATAGGTGAGTCTTCGGACTTGTTACCTGGAGAACATGAAGCCGATTCCTGGACCTATGGCGAGGCGCTTAAAGATCAAGATGCTCAGTCTTGGCAAAAAGCGATGAAATCTGAGATTGAATCAATGGATTCAAATCAGGTCTGGAATCTTGTAGCACCGCCCAAAGGTGTAAAAGCCATTGGTTGCAAGTGGGTGTACAAGAGAAAAAGAGGGTCTGACGGGAAGGTTGAAACCTTCAAGGCTAGGCTTGTTGCGAAAGGGTATACTCAGAAAGAAGGGATCGATTATGAGGGAACCTTTTCGCCGGTAGCTATGCTAAAGTCGATCCGGATTCTTTTGTCTATAGCATCTTATATGGATTATGAGGTGTGGCAAATGGACGTCAAGACAGCATTCTTGAATGGGAATCTTGACGAGACCATTTACATGAGACAGCCAGAAGGTTTCATCAAGAAAGGCCAAGAGCATCTAGTGTGTAAGCTAAACCGATCCATTTATGGATTGAAGCAAGCTTCTAGATCTTGGAACATGCGGTTTGATGAGGTTATCCAGTCTTATGGATTCATTCAAAGCATGGACGAGTCGTGTGTATACCGGAGAAGTGACGGAAACAGTGTGGCGTTTCTCGTGCTTTATGTAGACGACATCCTTCTAATTGGCAACAATGTGAAGATGTTGTCAGACATAAAGGGATGGTTGTCCAAGCAATTCGATATGAAAGACTTAGGACAAGTTGGACATGTTCTTGGGATCAAGGTTATAAGGGATCGCCGGAAAAGAATATTAAGCTTGTCCCAGGCTTCATATATTGATACGATTCTGGCTCGTTTCAACATGCAGAATTCCAAGAGAGGTGCTCAACCTTTCTGCCATGGAATTCATCTATCTAAAGACATGTGTCCCAAAACACAAAAGGAGATAGATTACATGAAGAAGGTTCCTTATGCTTCGGCAGTAGGAAGTCTAATGTATGCCATGTTGTGCACGAGACCTGATATCTGCTATGCCGTGGGCATGGTAGCTAGATATCAGAGTAACCCTGGACAGGGTCACTGGACTGCTGTAAAGAACATACTTAAGTACCTGCGAAGGACTAGGAATTATGTTCTGAGTTACAAAGCGTCCGAGTTGATTCCTATTGGTTACACAGACTCGGATTTCCAATCTGATAAGGATCAGCGAAAGTCTACATCAGGCTATGTGTTCACATTGGGAGGTGGAGCAGTCTCATGGAAGAGTGTTAAGCAGAAATGCATTTCGGACTCTACCATGGAAGCCGAATATGTAGCAGCCTCTGAGGCAGCTAAAGAATCGGTGTGGCTCCGGAACTTCCTTATGGACTTGGATGTGGTTCCTAAAATGCCTAGAGCTATCACAATTTATTGTGACAATAGCGGTGCAGTGGCAAATGCAAAGGAACCACGAGCCCACAATGCGAGTAAACACATAGATCGCAAGTACCACCTGATTAGAGACATCGTCAGGAGAGGCGATGCGGTTGTCACCAAGATTGCATCAGCGGATAACCTGGCTGACCCCTTTACGAAGGCACTTCCAGCGGAAGCGTTCAAGAGACACGTGAAGGGGATGGGTATCGGATGTATGGTAGAGGGCAACTAGAGATTTAGTATAAGTGGGAGATTGATGGAGTTATATTCTAAATGTCTAGTTTAGTGACAATATGGAACTCCTTATCTGTGTTTTTCATTATCTATTAATCAAACTGTCGGCATTTTTTTGTCTACTTTGTACTTGAATGCAATAGTCCTAGATATATACGTTGTAGACAGTATGGCGTGAGGAGACACGCGGAAGATCATACGGTCGGTTACTCGTATATTATCGAACAGAAGCTCACGACTTAGATGGACAGGGACAATCCATCGGTACGTCGTAGTGTGACTGGGTAATAGTTGGTCTTGACTATTATGTTACACTTGTACACTTGGTGTATTGAGCAGGACCACGGGAGGGCGTTCGATTTATACTAATCGACGTAATCGAACTAGACCTCAGAATTACGGATATACGAATTATTAATCCCTATATAATTGTAGGTGCGTATGTCCAATTCTCGGTTCTTTAACTTGCCAATGAGTGAGACTATTTGATTAGTCGAGATACTCGGTAAATTGGGAATCGGAATTGTACACACGGCATGCTATAGATTATAGACAGGAAACCGTGTCCCGTTTATCGGGTTGATAACGTCCCCGAGATGAGCTCATAAAGTTTATCATGTAAACCCTGCAGGTGGATTTGTTCCACATGATAATAAGGATGAGTGGTACTAGTCTCGGATAATAAGAAACGAATTAATTTAATTATTAGTAATTAAATAAATTCGTGGACGTTCGATATCTTAAACACGGGGAAAGTCGTGTATGTAATTTCGGCGGATTTATTATTGTTGAAATAATATTAAAATTAATTTCGGGAATTCAATTATTATTTTATAGTGGAGTTAATAATAATTAAAATTGAAATCGATTAATTAAGGAATTGCGTTTACGTATTCCAAGTTAATTAATATTTCAATTTAGCCCTTAATTAATTTATCCTAAGGTCCCTAACGTAACTCTATATAATCCCCTCCCGTACTCTCCTAAACCCTATCATTCGCCGCTATTTCATTTTACTCAGAAAAACAATTGCGTTAACGCAATTATAATTTTTCTCTGTAAAATTAAATTAGTTTGCGCTAATATTTTTCTCTCAGAGAGAAAAAGATATATTAACGCTGTTGATAGAGAAAGTACAGAAGGGAGAACTCCAGCGGATCGTTGCCCACACAACGGCTGGAGAAGGGATCTGAGGCATACGTTAGAAGCATCTAAGGTCTCAACAATCGACCGAGAGGTATGAGATCGGAACTTTTATTCCGCAATTTTATTCGATCTCTGTTTTTGCGTTAATCATACAACGAACCAAAGATCGGGTTCCGTGGCTTGGATGTGATGTTCTCGGACTGCTGGGAGGTTTCTGACCTCCGGCGTGGCAGTCGGATCGAGAAAATCTCATCGGAACAGCCGGAACGGGCGGATCGCGCTGCTGTTCGCAGGAGCCAGGCGACCGCCAGAGGAGCAAGCGCCCGCTCGCGACAGGTCGCGGGCGCTCGCCTGGGCAGCAAGCACTCGCTTGCCTTGCTGCGCGAGCGCTCGCCTGGTGAGCAGGCGGTCGCCTGCTCCGGGCAGATCGCGAGCCGCGGCTTCGGCTGCGGCGGATGCGCGATCTCTTGGGCGGGTGGCCTTGGCTGTCCGGGGGTGACTTCCAGAAGTCGATTGGGGACGTCCGGATGTTCGAGTGTTCGAATGGATGTGTCCCGGGTAGTCGATTTCCAACAGAAGTAACGCTATAATTGATGTACGACCGAAGGAAATCTAATTGCTAAATCATTTGGATAGGTAAACGTCCACACGAACGTGGCTTGCCATATCTGATGGGATTTTAGATGTGATTAGTGGTTTAATGATATTATTTAAGGGAGATAATATCGGATATTAAATCGATTGTTTGTTGTTATATGTGCTCATAGATTAGGAAATGGCTTTGAACCCACTTTCTGTGATACGTAAGGATTTTAAACTCATTGGTCCCTAAATGTAATGATTGGAATAGAGATCTAGACATTACCCAAACTGTTAAAGAGTGCTAGTTAGTACTCAGTGAGCTTTGTCCTCCCGAGCCTATTGACATAGGCGGCTAGACAAGAAGCGATGAGGATACTCATAAAGGCCAGTCACTTCGAGGAAACGCTTAAAAACGTTTTTGAGATGATTGACCTTTTAGACGAGTTGAGACGGAAATCGCAAGCTCTTGTAGCCAATGCCAAAGGTTTTGAACCTAAGGGCAAAATCGGGGGAAAGGAAAAGCAAGCAAAGAAACCCAGTGGTCATAAGTTACTTGAACCACAAGATGGGACGAGAAAGCCAATTAGGCAAGTGTTCTCGATGCAAACAGTCTGGGTACTGGAAGTCTGATTATCCTCTCAAAGAAAGTACGAAATTTTCTTTAGTCGTAAAACATAGTCAGTGGTATTATCTACCGGAACCTGGTGTGTAGATATGGAACCACTGACGGTATGTGCATTTTAAATGCAAGGGTTCCAGGAAACCTAACGACTTGGAAAAGAAGAAATCGTAGTCTACATGGGCAATGCTGTAGAGGAGGCAGCAGTTGCAGTGGAGGACATTTTATAGGATTTCATTTTGAGTTATTGCTTTTATGTACCTTTCATATTAGAAAGAACTTTGTTCTGGATTTCTAATAAATGGATATTTTATTTCTTTTAATCATTTGATGGTTATAAGAAGAAATAATGATATTATCTATTTTGGTACATTGACTAGCAATATATAAATGATGAATCCTGAGTCCACCACGATGCAATGACCGTAGTATAAAACTCGTTTTACTAATAAGAGATTTCTTTATCAATTATACTTGTGGATTCTTATGCTGAGTCATGTTTATTCAAATAAGAAGTTCAAAGGTCGAAAATTGATTTTTGATCAATTAAGTTGAGGGAGTGGACCTTCCGACCTAAGAATCTAATTTGGAAGATAATATGACTAAGCAATCCTTTATGGATATAAGATGTAAGATCCGGACAAGTATAAGAATTGATTGACTCTGATGTATGCAGACCTATGCCTACTCAGACAATAAGGTACGAGTACTTCATTTTATGATTACTCGAAAATTGGATTAGAATACCTGATGTGCCACAAAAGCAAGTGTTTTTGACAAGTCAATGGACACTAAGCAATTGTGGAGAACCATCAAGGTATATCCATTTGTAGCCTGCGATTTGATCGCGGAGGCAAGTACCTGTCTGAGGAATGCATGGCATACTGATCAGAGATTGGGATTTGATCCCAAATGACTACACCATACACTTTTGTGTAAGAAATGGTGTGTCTTAAATAAGAAATGGAACTCTTATAGAGATAGTAAAAGATGAGTTATACGGAACTACCTATGTTCTATGGATATATCTGGAAACAAAGGCGCATTTAAATGCGGTTGTAGAATATCCTAGAAGAACAAAAGATGTGTGTTCAATAGTACTATGAACCAGAAGGACGTTATAAGTTCTAACGCCCGGTTCTTAGAGAAAGACTATATAATGAACCACAAGCCCAAAGTGACGTAATACTTTGAAATGAGAGAGAAAGATTAAGACTTAGAACCAGCCAAACCGAGTAGCGGTACACCACTAACTGCACCTACTGTTATCACTGTTTATACACCGGAATGCCATTGTAGTGGGAGGTTGTGGGACAACCGGAGATATTCATAAGACTAGGAGAGTCTTCGAACTCTGGACCTAGTATACATGAAATCGATCCCTAGATCTACATGAAGGCCGTACTAGATCTAAATGTGCCTTCTTGGAGAGCAATAAGGATTATTGCTAAGAGGCAAGATCATTTAGAGTACAAGCTTAGTTGATCCATTTATGGATTGAAACAAAGCATTGAGTTCGTGGTACTTGAAAATTGATGAGATAGTCCATTTTATGGATTCATCAAAAGCATAGACGAATTGTGTGTATTGGAAACGTGATGGAAAACAAGGTGGTGTTTCTCGGAGGTTTTATGTAGATGACACTCTTATCATTGGCAACAATGTAAAGATGTTGTCAGACATAAAAATGATGGTTGTCTAGAAAAATCGATATATGAGATGAAGAAGAAGTTAGAGCATGTTCTTAAGATCTAGGATCTTAAGAAAAGAACATTGTACTTCTCCTGGACATCTTACATATATATGATTATGGTTCGTTTTAACATGCAAGATTCCGAGAAAGGTTTGTTACCTTTCAGAGACGGAGTGCATCTATCTAAGGATATGTGTTTTGAAACACAAAAGGAGATAGAAGCAATGAAAGCAGTTTCCTACACATTGAGTGTGGAAAGCTTAATAAATGCATTGTTGAAAACAAGAACCTGATATCGGCTATGCGGTTAGCATAGTGGGAGGATATCAAGGTAATCCTGGAAAGGAATATTCGACTGCCGTAAAAGTACTTTCGAAGTACTGTTCTAGACTACGAAGCAGACGAACATTTCCTTTGGATTACATTCTCTTAGATTTCTAATCAAATGAGGACCGGTGTAAGTCGATATCAGGCTATGTGTTTCACTATTGAAGGAGAAGGAGTTTTTGTTGGAAATAGACTACCCGGGATGCGTTCGTTCGATCACTCGAACATCTGAACGATCCCAGTCGACCTCCAGGTCCGTTACTCCGTTCACATGCCAGCCCGTGTACCGATTCACGCCCAGCCATTGCCCCGAAGGACAACCGCGCGAACCAGAGTTGGCTGCCCGAAAAACAGCGAAACGGCGGTCGCCATTTAGGAAACGGCGGTCGCCGTTTGTCCTTCAGCAGCGCGAACAACAGCGCGACCTGCTGTTCCGGGCTCGTTTCCGGGCCGTTTTTCCTCTTCCGACTACCGAACCGGAGGTCCTAGAACCCCCAGTAGTCGAGGAGTACGATCCACGAGATCCGGAACCCGATCTTACATCCGATGTATTTTCAACGAGAAAGAAATCGAATAAAAGCGGAAATAGGGTTTCGATTTCTTATACCTTTGAAGCGTGATTCGGAGAAGCCGAATAGGCGAACACCCTGAGATCTTCTAGTGTGTATCCTAGCCCTCGACGCCGGACGTTGTGTGGGCAACGATCCACCGGAGTCTTCTCTTCTTCTTCTCTCTCAAACCCTCTTTCTCACGTTTTAATTATTCTGTCTCCAGAAATATATTTGCGCTAGCAAATTAATTTCTACAGAAATAATTATTCTATCTCCAGAAATATATTTGCGCTAGCAAATTAATTTCTACAGAAATAATTATTCTGTCTCCAGAAATATATTTGCGCTAGCAAATTAATTTATACAGAAATAAAAACACTGTGCTAATCTAAATTAATTAAGCAGAGAAGAAAATAATTGCGCTAGCAAAATAATTTCTCCACAGAATTAATTATAGCGGCGTTTTGTAGGTTAAGAGAAGAGAGATTGAGGGGTATATATAGGCCACACTAGGGACCTTAGGACAATTAATTAATTAGGCTAAATTGTAATTTAATTAAACCGGTGTCCTTAAAAGAAAACCTTTAATTAAATCCAATTTTAATTATAATTAATTCCACTATAAAATTATAATTGAATTCCCAATTAATTAATCTATATTATTTTACCAATAATATTTCCGCCGAAATTACATATACGACTTTCCCCGTGTTTAAGATATCGAATGTCCACGAATTAATTTCAATTACTAATAATTAAATTAATTCGTTTCTTGTTATCCGAGACTAGTACCACTCATCCTTATTATCATGTGGAACGAATCCACCTGCAGGGTTTACATGATAAACTTTATGAGCTCATCTCGGGGACATCATCAACCCAATAAATGGGACACGGTTTCCTGTCTATAATCTATAGCATGCCGTGTGTACAATTCCGATTCCCAATTTACCGAGAATATTGACTAATCAATTAGTCTCACTCACTAGTAAGTCAAAGAACCGAGAACTGGACACACGCACCTATAATTATATAGGGATTAAGAATTCGTATATCCGTAATATCTGAGGTCTAGTTCGATTACTGCGATTAGTATAAATCGAACGCCCTCCTGTGGTCCTGCTCAATACACCAAGTGTACGAGTGTAACATGATAGTCAAGACCGACTATCTACCAGTCACACTACGACGTACCGATGGATTGTCCCTGTCCATCTAAGTCGTGAGCTACTGTTCGATAGTATACGAGTAACCGACAGTATGATCTTCCGCGTGTCTCCTCACGCCATACTGTCTACAACGTATACATCAAGGACTATTGCATTAAATGCAATCATGCTTGAATCATATCTCGAATTAAGGTATAGATAAGGAGTTCCGTATTTGCACTAAACTAGACATTTAGAATACAACTCCATCAATCTCCCACTTATACTAAAAGTCTAGTCGCCCTCTCCCAAACATCAGATTACCATAACCTCATCACGCCTACCCAACGCTTTCGCTGGAAGTGCCTCTGTGAACGGGTTTACCAGGCAATCCTCTCGATGCTATCTAGGTGACAACTGCATCGTCTTACTAGACGATCTCTCGAATCAGGTGGTACTTGCGCTCTACGTGTTATCTCCCACTGTGGACTCGTGGCATTTCAAGTTTGCCAATACCGCTATTCAAAATAGCTTTGGGTAAACTAGAAACCACATCTAAGTCCCTTAGGAAATTCTGGAGCTACACTGACCTTTTAACTGCCTCAGAGGCCGTTATCCTTTCAGTTTCCATGGTAGAGTCTGTAATGCATCGCTGCTTTACATTCTTCCATGTGACTGCTCCACTTCACAGTGAGAACACATAGCCTGACTTCGACTTTCGACTGTCCCTGTTTGATTTGGAAATCCAATTCTATGTAATCCAAAAGAAACAACTTTGACTGCTTTGTAACTCAGAACATAATTCCTGGTCCTCTGCAGGAACCTAAACATGTTCTTTACATCAGTCGAGTGATCCTTTCCAGGATTACTATGATATCTCACCACCATGCCCACGGCATAGTAGATATCAGTCTCGTGCATAGCATTACATACATTAAGCTTCCCACCATTAAGGTGCAGGGAACTGCTTACTCTTCATCTATCTCCTTTATTGTGTCGGACACAAAACTTTAGATAGACGAATTCCACATTTAAAAGGTGAAGACCTTTCTTGGAATTCTGTATGCTGCAACGAGTAAGAATTGTATTTATGTATGAGGCTCGAGATAAGTTCTATGTTCTTTTCTGGCGATCATTTATTACTTTGATCCCAAGAACATTCTCGACTTCTCCTAAGTCTCTTACATTGAATTACTCGGACAACCATCCCTTTATGTCCGATAACATCTTTCATATTGTTGCCAATTTAGAAGGATGTCGTCTACATAAAGAATGAGAAAACACCACATCTTTTCTGTCACTTCTTTATTACACTCAGGACCTAAACATGCCTTTAATGAATCCATGAAATGGATTTTCTCATAGGTCCGCATGTGTCCAAGATCTTGAAGCTTCCTTCAATCCTCAGATTGATTAAGCTTGCTTACCGAATGCTCTTGGCTCTTTTCGATTTACCAAGACTGAGCATCTTGATCTTTCAGCGACTCGTCATAGATCCAGGGGTCGGCTTCATGTTCTCTAGGTAACAAGTCCGAAGACTCTCCTATACACATGAACCTGTCAGGTTGTCTAACAACCCTCCCACTACGACGACGCTCCGGTGTATCTTTAGTGACTAAAGATTATAGTAGTGAACTACTCAGTTAGGCTGGTTCTAAGTCTTGATCAATCCCTCTAAGCACATTTAGTATTACTCTACTCTTGGGCTTGTGATCTTGCATATATATAGTCCATGTCTAAGAAGCGAACGTTGATGCAATCAACGAACATCTGGTCCTTTGGACTATATTACATATCTCAATTCGTTTTCTTAGGGTATCCTATAAACAGCCGAATATCTGTACAAGTTTCCAAAGGAATCAAGTTCAGGATAAACGCCGCTGTTTCCAAGCCATATCCCAAAAACGAATTAGGTAACTCCGAATAACTTATTGTCTACTTTCCCATATCTATAAGAGTCCTATTCCTTCTTTACAACACATTATTTTGCCGAGGCATAAATGGTGTAGTCTGTTGGGAGTTAATCTCATTTTCTGATAAGTATGCCTTACTCCTCAAAGAGGTCTGCACATATCAGAGTGAATCAACTCTAGTACTTTCTTGGATCTTTTCCCTTTAACCGTAAAGGGTTGCTTGGTCATTTAAACTTCCAAGTATGATTCGAAGGTTGGAAGGACCTTTCCTTCAACCTAGCTGAGTGGTCCATCAGCTTTCATCCTTTTGAATAATACTTAAGTTAAAATGATTTAGCCTAAGATTCCATAAGTACATTTGATTCATCCTAGAAGGATCTTTACTCTTATTGGGGTTCGACAATGTGTTATTTTCTCCGGTGAGTTGCATCGTGGAAGAACACGGATTTAGTATTAAATTGTCTATCAATGTACCAGAATTGATAATATCCCCGTTTCCTACTCTGAAAAGTATGAAACTATCAGAAGAAACGGAATATCCATTCTAAGCCAATTTAGAAATCCGAAATGAAAATTCTTTCTAAATGCCGGCACATAAAGACAATTTATTAGAACTAAAATCCTACGGTTTGAAACCATTTAACATCTCCCACTGCAACGGCTGTTACCTTAACATTATTGCCCATGTAGGTTATTACTTCTTCCTTTCTAAGTCTCCGGGTTTCCTGGAACCCCCGCATTTAAGTGCAGACATGATTTGTGGTTCCCGTATCCACACACCAGGTACTGGTGGATAACACCACTAAGCATGTTTCGGTGACTAAGGAAGAATCAACTCCTTGTTGCTTGAGAGGACAATTAAAACTCCCAGTATCCAAACTGCTTACAACGGAAGCACTTACCCCTTGGGCTTGCTTTTCCCATTCCGTGGTCCAGATATATTAGGCTCACTGGGTTTCCGTATTTTCTTCTTCTTCCTTTTGCCGCCCGAAGGCCTAGGAAGAGCCAATTTCTCAGCCACAAATGTTTTGAGAGCCATTAAAGATTCCCTCAGCCGCTTGAAGTTCAACCAGGAGCTCCGCCATTGAATAAGACCTCTTATCCATGTTATATTTTAGGCGGAACTGCTCAAATCTTCTCGGCAGAGACTGGAGCACAAAATCAACCTGGGTTACCCCATTGATAATTGTTCCTAGAATCTCTATCTCATTAAGATAGCCCATCATTCTAAGAACGTGATCCCTCACGGGCGTTCTTTCCGACATGATGACCGTCATGAGTTGCCTCATTTCACTTTGTCTGGCTGTCCTGTCCTGATAACCAAAAACTTCTTGAGGTTAAGCATCATATCATAGGTAATAGTCATGGCATGATCCTGATGTCGCAGCACATTTGACATGAAAGTCATAATGTTGCTCCGCGTCATCTCATAGCCCCTATCCATTTCCAATGAGCTTCCTTTCCTCAGTAGTGGAAGCATCATTTGGTTCAGCAGGTCAATTGACTTGGAGTACATATTTGTACTCCTCTGCAGTTAGGACAATGTCCAAGTTTCTTTTCAAATCTATAAAATCAGGTTCAGTGAGTTTGTTGACTTTTAATGGGAATAATACCATATAAAACAAACAATGAGTTTAATTCGATATCATTTCCCTCAAGTGATATCATTAAACTACCAATCATTTCCAAAATCCCATCAGACATAGCAAGCCACGTTCTTGTGGACGTTTACCAGTCCAAATGATTTTATGATTGGATTTCACTTCGGTCGTACATCATCATAGCAGTGACTCCGATGGGGAGGATACTATAAAGCGTACCTAAGTGTATACCATTTCTCAGTACTAAGTCCACCGCTCGGGAACTACATGTCCACCGCAAGCCACGTTCTTGTGGACGTTTACGTTGACATGCGGTCCTCCACGACTTTCTATAACTGTCGAGCCTCAATTAATCCCAAAGTTCCGTTTCCATTTAGCAAGCCACGTTCTTGTGGACGTTTACTAAAACAAACAACTTTATTAATTGAATCTCACTTATTTAAATTTCATAGAATCTTAATTAACCCAAAGTACCGTTTCCATTTAGCAAGCCACGATAGTGTGGACGTTTACTAAAACAAACAACTTTGTTAATTGACTCTTACATTTATTAAATTTCACAATTTTATTAATCAAAGCTTGATATCTCGTAAGTGAAACTCGAAGTTTCTAACCAGCGATCAATCATGCAATTGAGCCCTATCTCTCACAAAGTGAGGGAGCCAATCAGACAATCGATCTAGTCATCGAATGACTCGAAAGTCTCTAATCTGTGTCATCGACATAACCAAGCGCTTTGGCTCCATTCCACTCCCCGGGGTGAGAATGAGTCGAGTTGAAATTAGTCTTTGAATGACAGATTAGGCATTGCTTTTGAGAAATATAATTGTTCAATTTTATAAGTGGATTTTAAATTCGAATTTTGATCCAGTGATATCCGTGTATCGACTTTATCCGATAGGGAGGATGACACTAAAGCCAACTCGTAAGTCAATACACATCACATTCAAAACAGAGAATGGAGACCGCGGGATTGTTTCCAATCCCTCTCCCACTTAGTATTTTACGATAAGGGATAACATGCATAAATAATTTAAGCATAATAATAAACACGTAAATCACATAAAAAGCAATTAACGTGGCCCCGATTATTATGGCCTTAAATATTTTCCAATGCACGTCTCTTTGAACTTCATCTCGTTGCTCGTCTCGATCTCGGTCCACCACCGACTCGCTCGAGGGTCAAGAGACGAACTCCTCCCACTGGAGCCTCGTCTCGAGCCTCGTTGAGTCGTCCGTGGGGTCGAACGAACCCCAGCCCCGCTGCTGCCCGTCGCGAACACGGAGTGTGTTCGATGGCTGCCTGTTGCCGGTTCGCTCTCCTTGATCCTCGTTTCTCCGAGTTTTGATCTCGTCTCGATCCACCAAAATTAGTAAGAAAAATTACAAGAATTAACTTACTAAATCCGGCATCGATCCTATACAAGGTGATCGACCCTATACATGTCCCGGATACAACGAAAAATAAATAAACCTAACGACTCAACCCGTCGTTTTTTATCTATTACAAACAAGCATCGTTTTTCCAAAACAAAAACAATCTCGACAAGCCCGAGAGTTTAATCAAAACCACAAATTAAAGCACAACATACAATCACAACGTTGGCCATAATAACCGGGTTCGAACCTGCAAAACAAATCTCGCAAAAATACAACGAATCGACAAAACCGTCTCTGATACCAATTGTTGGAAATCGACTACCCGGGATGCGTTCGTTCGATCACTCGAACATCTGAACGATCCCAGTCGACCTCCAGGTCCGTTACTCCGTTCACGTGCCAGCCCGTGTACCGATTCACGCCCAGCCATTGCCCCGAAGGACAACCGCGCGAACCAGAGTTGGCTGCCCGAAAAACAGCGAAACGGCGGTCGCCGTTTAGGAAACGGCGGTCGCCGTTTGTCCTTCAGCAGCGCGAACAACAGCGCGACCTGCTGTTCCGGGCTCGTTTCCGGGCCGTTTTTCCTCTTCCGAATACCGAACCGGAGGTCCTAGAACCCCCAGTAGTCGAGGAGTACGATCCACGAGATCCGGAACCCGATCTTACATCCGATGTATTTTCAACGAGAAAGAAATCGAATAAAAGCGGAAATAGGGTTTCGATTTCTTATACCTTTGAAGCGTGATTCGGAGAAGCCGAATAGGCGAACACCCTGAGATCTTCTAGTGTGTATCCTAGCCATCGACGCCGGACGTTGTGTGGGCAACGATCCACCGGAGTCTTCTCTTCTTCTTCTCTCTCAAACCCTCTTTCTCACGTTTTAATTATTCTGTCTCCAGAAATATATTTGCGCTAGCAAATTAATTTCTACAGAAATAATTATTCTGTCTCCAGAAATATATTTGCGCTAGCAAATTAATTTATACAGAAATAAAAACACTGTGCTAATCTAAATTAATTAAGCAGAGAAGAAAATAATTGCGCTAGCAAAATAATTTCTCCACAGAATTAATTATAGCGGCGTTTTGTAGGTTAAGAGAAGAGAGATTGAGGGGTATATATAGGCCACACTAGGGACCTTAGGACAATTAATTAATTAGGCTAAATTGTAATTTAATTAAACCGGTGTCCTTAAAAGAAAACCTTTAATTAAATCCAATTTTAATTATAATTAATTCCACTATAAAATTATAATTGAATTCCCAATTAATTAATCTATATTATTTTACCAATAATATTTCCGCCGAAATTACATATACGACTTTCCCCGTGTTTAAGATATCGAATGTCCACGAATTAATTTCAATTACTAATAATTAAATTAATTCGTTTCTTGTTATCCGAGACTAGTACCACTCATCCTTATTATCATGTGGAACGAATCCACCTGCAGGGTTTACATGATAAACTTTATGAGCTCATCTCGGGGACATCATCAACCCAATAAATGGGACACGGATTCCTGTCTATAATCTATAGCATGCCGTGTGTACAATTCCGATTCCCAATTTAACGAGAATATTGACTAATCAATTAGTCTCACTCACTAGTAAGTCAAAGAACCGAGAACTGGACACACGCACCTATAATTATATAGGGATTAAGAATTCGTATATCCGTAATATCTGAGGTTTAGTTCGATTACTGCGATTAGTATAAATCGAACGCCCTCCTGTGGTCCTGCTCAATACACCAAGTGTACGAGTGTAACATGATAGTCAAGACCGACTATCTACCAGTCACACTACGACGTACCGATGGATTGTCCCTGTCCATCTAAGTCGTGAGCTACTGTTCGATAGTATACGAGTAACCGACAGTATGATCTTCCGCGTGTCTCCTCACGCCATACTGTCTACAACGTATACATCAAGGACTATTGCATTAAATGCAATCATGCTTGAATCATATCTCGAATTAAGGTATAGATAAGGAGTTCCGTATTTGCACTAAACTAGACATTTAGAATACAACTCCATCAGTTTTAACATGGAAGAGTGATAAGCACGATGCTTTTCGGACTCTCCCATGGGTAACCAAATAGCGGCCTCAGAGGCAGCGGAAGTTTTGGTATAACTCCGGGATAATCTCTGGGACTTAGATGTGATTCTTAATTTGCCAAAGGCTATGTAAATAGCGGTGCAATGTCAAATGGGAAGAAATCACTAGTCCATAAGTGTAAGATAACACATAGTGCAAGTACCACCTGATACGAGTCATCGTCGAGGGAGACGACGCTGTAGTCACCAAGATAACTTCAGAGCGGCAACCTAGAGTGCTCATTCACATAGTACTTCTTGGAAGTACAACTTAAGCACGTGATGAGTATGGGAGTCGGGAGTTTGGAGGAAATGACTAGACCTTAGTACAAGTGGGAGATTGTTGGAGTTGTGTACTTAATGTCTAGATTTAAGTAAAGGAAACTCACGATCCATTGCCATTAATCTATTTAACTAAATGAACAATTGTTTGCATTTATTTAAATATATGCAAATCATAGTCCTGGATTTTATACGTTGTAGTTAGTATGGTGTGTCGGGCCCCACACAGAAGATCATACTATCGGTTACTCGTATTTAATCGAACAGTTGCTCACGACCTAGATGGACACGGACCAATCCATCGGTATAGTCGTTGTGTGAGTGAGAAAATAATTTGTCTTAATTATTTTATCACACTTGTACACTTGGTGTATTGAGCGGATCGTTGAGATTCATCGATTAGGATTGCCGGCGATAATCGATTCGAGTCTCAGTGTATTTTATTCTTAATCCCCGAAACTATTGCGGGTGTATATTTAATATAAGTGACTTTGATTTACCAAAGGAATTAACCGATTTAATTATTGGGTTAATTACCGGTTAAGTTGGGTCACTATATTTTATATATGGCATGCCGTGAATACTTGACGGGAAAGTGTATCCCGTAAGGGTTGATAATATCCCCGAGATGAGTTCATAAGGAATTATTATGTAAACCCTGCAGGTGGATTCGTTCCGCATAATAATTAAGGTTGAATGGTACTAGTCTCGGATATAAGAGATGAATAAATTAATTAGCAATAAATTAATTTTATTCATGGATATTTATATCTTAAATACACGGAATAAATAATACTACCGGAGAAATATTATTTGATATAATATGGTTTAATATTGGGAGTGCAATTAATTTTATATAGTGGAAAATAGAATTAATTAATATTAATGGATTAATAGATTTGGGCTTGGGCTCAATTTAATCATTAATATTGGAAGCCCAATATTCCACCTCCTTAAGATCCCCTACGTAGCCTATAAAAGCACTACATGGTCTTCTCTATTCTCATAACTTGAAGATCACAATTCTAGAGAGAGAAAGTAGAGAGGAGGATCCATGGAGTTCGGTAGATCGTCGCCCACACGACGTCCGAGCTAGTGCAAGCAATACGTGGGAAGATCTCAAGGTCGTCAAATTGAGTTCTACGTTTTTCCGAACAACGAGAACGAGGTAAATCGTAAAACCCTCTTTATGATTTTATCGTTAATTATCGTAAAAATATCATGAACCAAGATCCGAGGGACGAACCCCGTGGACGAGGATCGACCTCGCGGTGGTGAGCGAAGATCACCGGACCACGGAGGCCGAGAGATCCCCGGCGGGGATCGCACGCGAAGAGAACCCTCGGCTGGTCGCCGAGGGTGGCGGTCGAGCCCTAGGGCTTCGACCGCCGGTGCATGTCGAAGGGCCCCGGCTGGACGCCGGGGCGAGCGATCGACTTCGGTCGATCGCTGGGGGCAGCCGCGGGCTGGAGCCGTGGCAGGCGCCCCCTCCTCCGATCGACGGCGGCGGTGAGTCGCCGGACTCACCGCCGGGGGGGCTGCTACGAGCAACCCCGGGGGATGCTCGATGCATCCCCAGCGATTGCCGTGTGCAATCGCGAGCCCCTCGCGGGGCTCGGCTAGGGCACGCGTGGGGTTATCCCCGCGTGGTGTTCTTGGTAGAGCCCGGTTCGCGTACGGTGGTTCGCGGTGGTTTCCGGCGAAAGGATTTCGATTGGATTGTCGGTTCCGCAATTTTTGACAATCCGGATATTCGAAGGATTTCGGTCGGAATTAATTAGATAATTTATTAATTTAAATTTATTAATTCCGGGATATCGATTTCCAACAGGCTTTAGTGTCATCCTCCCTATCGGATAAAGTTGACACACGGATATCATTGGATCAAAATTCGAATTCAATTCCGTTTATAGAATTGAACACTTGAGTTTTTCAAAGCAATGCCTAATCTGTCTTTCAAAGACTAATTTCAACTCGACTCATTCTCACCCCGGGGAGTGGAATGGAGCCAAAGCGCTTGGTTATGTCGATGACACAGATTAGAGACATTCGAGTCAATTGATGGCTAGATCGATTGTCTGGTTGGCTCCCTCACTTTGTGAGAGATAGGGCTCAATTGCATGATTGATCGCTGGTTAGAAACTTCGAGTTTCACTTACGAGATATCAAGCTTTGATTAACGAAATTGTGAAATTTATTAAATGGAATTCAATTAACAAAGTTGTTTGTTTAGTAAACGTCCACACTATCGTGGCTTACTAGACGGAAACGGAACTTTGGGTTAATTGAGGCTCGACAGTTATAGGAAGTCGTAAAGGGACTGCATGTCAACGTAAACGTCCACACTAACGTGGCTTGCGGTGGGCGTGTAGTTTCCGAGCGGTTAACTTAGTACTGAGAAATGGTATACACTTAGGTACGCTTTACAGTATCCTCCCCATCGGAGTCACTGCTGTAATGATGTACGACCGAAGTAAAAGTCCAGTTATAAAATCGTTTGGACTAGTATACGTCCACATGAACGTGGCATGCTAGTCTGATGGGATTTTAGGATTTATTGGTAAATTTAATGATATTAATTAAGGGAGTTAATATCGAATTAAATTTGACAGTTTGATTTGTCTCTTTTATAGATATGGCACTCAACCCGCTGTCCATTATACTAAAAGAAAACAAACTCACTGGTCCGAACTATGTTGATTGGAAACGAAACTTGGACATTGTCCTAACTGCTGAGGAGTACAAATATGTACTCCATGAGGTTTGTCCTGATGAACCTATTGATACCTCCACTCCTGAGGAAAAGGAAGCTCATCGGAAGTGGGTCAAGGCTGATCAGATGGCGCGGTGCTACATTTTGGCTTCTATTTCAAATGTGCTGCAACATCAGCATGAGGCCATGACCACTGCCTATGATATGATGCTTAACCTCAAGGAGATGTTTGGTAGTCAGGATAGGGCAGCCAGGCAAGATGCCATGAGAAAACTCATGACGGCCACTATGTCCGAAGGAACGCCCATGAGGGATCACGTTCTTAGGATGATAGGCTATCTGAATGAGATAGAGATTATGGGAGGAGCTATCGATGGGGAAACCCAGATCGATATAGTGCTCCAGTCTCTGCCTAGGAGTTTTGAGCAGTTCCGCCTGAACTATAACATGAACAAAAGGTTATATTCGTTGGCGGAGCTCCTGACTGAACTCCAGGCGGCAGAGGGAATCTTTAAGAAATCTCAGGCACTTGTGGCTGTGAAACTTCCTGGCCCTCCGGGGACTAAGAGGAAGAGGAAGCAAGGACGGAAACCCAGTGGACCCAGAAATGGTGGACCACAGAATGGAGTGAACAAGCCCAAGGGCAAGTGTTTCCGTTGCAAGCAGTCTGGACATTGGAAGTCTAATTTTCCTCTCAGACAAGGAGGTATGAACTTTTCCTTAGTCACTGAAACATGTTTAGCGGTGTTATCCACCGGTACCTGGTGTGTGGATACGGGAGCCACTGATCATGTCTGCAATTCTTTGCAGGGGTTCCAGGAAACCCGGCGGCTTAGAGAGGGAGAGATCACTATCTACATGGGCAACGCTACGAAAGTGGCGGCAGTTGCAGTGGGAGATATTTATTTGTCTTTTAATAATAAAGTTTTGGTATTGAATAATTGTCTTTATGTACCGAATTTTAGAAAGAACCTTGTTTCGGTTTCTAAATTGGTTTTGAATGAATATTCTGTTTCTTTTGATAGTTCTGTTATTATCAAAAAGAATGGTGAGTATATCTGTTCTGGTACATTGATAGGCAACTTATATATACTGAATCCTGATTATTCTACGATGCAACGAGTAGAGTCAAATAACACATCTAGTACCAATAAGACAAAGGAGCCTTCTAGGATGAATCAAAAGTACTTATGGCATCTTAGGCTAGGTCATATTAACTTGGGTAGGATTCAAAGGTTGATAACTGATGGAATACTCAGTGGTGTGAAAGATGAGGACTTTCCAACCTGCGAATCATGCCTGGAAGGAAAAATGACCAAGCGACCCTTTAGTGATAAGGGGTATAGATCTAAGGAAGTACTGGAATTGATTCACTCTGATTTGTGCGGGCCTTTATCTGTCCAAGCGAGAGGAGGTTATGAATATTTCGTAACCTTCACTGATGATTACTCAAGGTATAGTTTTATATACCTGATGCGCCGCAAGAGCGAGTGCTTTGACAAGTTCAAGGAGTACAAAGCTCTTGTGGAGAACCTTCATGGTAAAACCATAAAGACTCTACGATCTGATCGTGGAGGAGAGTACCTCTCGGGAGAGTTTAAGGCGTACTTATTAGAGAATGGGATTGACTCCCAGATGACTGCACCATACACGACCCAGCAGAATGGTGTAGCAGAAAGAAGGAATAGGACTCTTATGGAAATGGTAAGATCTATGATGAGTTATTCAGAACTACCAGTTTCGTTCTGGGGATATGCCTTGGAAACAGCGGCGTATATCCTGAACTTAGTTCCTTCTAAATCAGTCCCTAAGACGCCCTCGGAATTGTGGACCGGGCGAAAGCCAAATTTGAAACACATTCGGGTCTGGGGTTGTCCAGCACATGTGCTGAAGCATGGGGCTGATAAGTTGGAATCTCGTTCAGATATTCGGTTGTTTATAGGATATCCTAGAGGAACGAAAGGTGGTCTATTTTATAGTCCTAAGGACCAGAAGATCGTTGTTAGCACCAACGCTCGGTTCTTGGAAGAGGATTATATAATGGACCATAAGCCCAAGAGTGAGATAATACTTAACGAACTGAGAGGGGACGATCAAGGCTTAGATCCAACCGAACCGGGTGATACACCACCACAGTCTGCACCTGTAGTTACTGAGGTTACACCGGAGCCTCGTCGTAGTGGGAGGGTTGTTCGACAACCCGATAGGTTCATGTTTATAGGTGAGTCTTCGGACTTGTTACCTGGAGAACATGAAGCCAATCCCTGGACCTATGGCGAGGCGCTTAAAGATCAAGATGCTCAGTCTTGGCAAAAGGCGATGAAATCTGAGATTGAATCAATGGATTCAAATCAGGTCTGGAATCTTGTAGCACCGCCCAAAGGTGTAAAAGCCATTGGTTGCAAGTGGGTGTACAAGAGAAAAAGAGGGTCTGACGGGAAGGTTGAAACCTTCAAGGCTAGGCTTGTTGCGAAGGGGTATACTCAGAAAGAAGGGATCGATTATGAGGAAACCTTTTCGCCGGTAGCTATGCTAAAGTCGATCCGGATTCTTTTGTCTATAGCATCTTATATGGATTATGAGGTGTGGCAAATGGACGTCAAGACAGCATTCTTGAATGGGAATCTTGACGAGACCATTTACATGAGAATGCCAGAAGGTTTCATTAAGAAAGGCCAAGAGCATCTAGTGTGTAAGCTAAACCGATCCATTTATGGATTGAAGCAAGCTTCTAGATCTTGGAACATGCGGTTTGATGATGTTATCCAGTCTTATGGATTCATTCAAAGCATGGACGAGTCGTGTGTATACCGGAGAAGTGACGGAAACAGTGTGGCGTTTCTCGTGCTTTATGTAGACGACATCCTTCTAATTGGCAACAATGTGAAGATGTTGTCGGACATAAAGGAATGGTTGTCCAAGCAATTCGATATGAAAGACTTAGGACAAGTTGGGCATGTTCTTGGGATCAAGGTTATAAGGGATCGCCGGAGAAGAACATTAAGCTTGTCCCAGGCTTCATATATTGATACGATTCTGGCTCGTTTCAACATGCAGAATTCCAAGAGAGGTGCTCAACCTTTCTGCCATGGAATTCATCTATCTAAAGACATGTGTCCCAAAACACAAAAGGAGATAGATTACATGAAGAAGGTTCCTTATGCTTCGGCAGTAGGAAGTCTAATGTATGTCATGTTTGTTGGAGTAGTATACTTAATGTCTAGATTTGAGTATTCTGAACTCCTTGTACACTTTCATTTACCTATTAATAACGAACATTCATTTGCTTTTAATTATTGTTAATTAAATTTATGCAAATTATAGTCCTGGATTTTATACGTTGTAGTTAGTATGGTGTGTCGGGCCCACACAGAAGATCATACTATCGGTTACTCGTATTTAATCGAACAGATGCTCACGACCTAGATGGACACGGACCAATCCATCGGTACAGTCGTTGTGTGAGAGAGAAAATAATTTGTCTTAATTATTTTATCACACTTGTACACTTGGTGTATTGAGCGGATCGATTGAGACTCATCAATTAGGATTGCTCGGCGATAATTGATTAGAGACTCAGTGTATTTTATTCTTAATCCCCGATATTGTTGCGGGTGTGTATATTCAATATAAGTGACTTTGATTTACCAAAGGAATTAACCGATTTAATTATTGGGTTAATTACTGGTTAAGTTGGGTCACTATATTTTATATATGGCATGCCGTGAATGATTGACCGGACAGTGTATCCCGGAAGGGTTGATAATATCCCCGAGATGAGCTCATAAGGATTTATTATGTAAACCTCGCGAGTGGATTTAATTCCGCATAATAAATAAGGTTGAGTGGTACTAGTCTCGGATAAAAGAGATGAATAAATTTATTAAGCAATAAATAAATTTTATTCATGGATATTTATATCTTAAATACACGGAATAAATAATACTACCGGAGAAATATTATTTGGATATAATATGGTTTAATATTGGGAGTGCAATTAATTTATATAGTGGAAAATAAATTAATTAATATTAATGGGAGATTAATAGATTTGGGCTTGGGCTCAATTTAATCATTAATATTGGAAGCCCAATATTCCACCTCCTTTAGATCCCCTACGTAGCCTATAAAAGCACTACATGGTCTTCTCTATTCTCAAGTGTGATTGAAGATCATAATTCTTCTAGAGAGAGAAAGTAGAGAGAGAAGTAGATCCATAGAGCTTGGAGGATCGTCGCCCACCCGACGTTCAAGCTAGTGCAAGGAATACGTGGGAAGATTCAAAAGGTCGTCTTGAATTCGTTTCTCCGAACAACGAATCGAAAGGTAAAAATCTAAACGCCCTTGATTTATTCGATTTTGGATTTATCGAGAATACCGTAGAACAAAGATCCGAGGTACGAAACCCCGGAGGAGGATCAACCGGCGATGGTGGTCGAAGACCACGGCATCGCGGCGGTCGACCCACCTAGGGTTTCGGCGGGGGCGACGGGGGCCGAACCCTCGGCTTGGCCGAGGGGGTGCGATCGACCATGAAGGGTCGATCGCTGGGCACGGGCTGGTGCCGTGCCCAACCCCGCCGTGAAGGCGGGGGCCTCCAGCTGGCGGCGAGTCGCCGGACTCGCCGCGGGGGCTGCCGGAGCAGCCCCACCCCAACCGATCGCCGGCGTGCGATCGGCGATCGCGTGAACACCCCGGCTCGCGGGGGTTCGACCGGGGGCGGGCTGTGCGTCTTCGGGCGCATGGTCTCCGATGGTCGGACTCCGGCGGATGAGTCGATGTTCATGTGATCTCCGGCGAAGGGTTTGGTCGGGCTATGGTTTCCGCAATTTTAATAGCCCGGGATATCGAATTCCAACAATTGGTATCAGAGCGTGGTTTACGTTCGCGGTATTTTCGATGAAATTGTTCTACCTTGCAGGGTTCCGACTATTATGGCTTAATTTATTATTCGTTTAATTTATTTTGTCATGTATGTTGGATTGATTAAACTCTCGGACATGTCGAGATTCGTTTTTGGTGGTGAATGCTTGTAATAGTAAAAATTCGGGGGTTGACCGAATTTAGGATTTATTATTACGTTCTACTTTTTCCGGAAAATGTATAGGGTCGATTTCGTGTATAGAATCGATACCGGATAGTGTAAAATTAAAATTGTAATTTATTTTGCGTTGGATCGATGCCGAAACGACCGCCGGAGAAGACGCGTGACGAAGGAGACGACGTGAGGGCTAGGGCTCGGATCGACCACCATGGTCGATCCATGGAGGATCGAACCATCGAAGGAGAGGCGCCGAATTCGCGCCTCCCGGCGGCGAAACCACCGGCGGTGGTGGTGCGCCGGCTAGGTGGCGGCGGCGGCGGTCCTCGGCCGGTGATGGCGGTCCGATGGGGGGGGCGGGGGTCCTCGTGATCTTCGTGCTCTCCCGGTAAATTCACTTTCCTAATTGATTCGGGTTTTTCCTATTTGAGTATTCCTATTTTTGGGAATTCTCATGGATTAGGAAAAGAATTAATTGGAATTAATTTTATTTCCTTATTCTATTATGGAAGTCTTCTAGAGTATTCCGAGTTCTACTTGGAATAGGATCCTAGAGATTTAATAGAATTGGAAAGGAATAAAAGTTAATTTAGGATTGATTTATTTCCAAATTGATTATTCCTATTTTATGGGAATTTTCATAGCAATGGAAATTAATTAATCTTGGAATGTAGAAGAGTCCCAAGTTATTTTATTTCCTTATTTCATTATGGAAATCATCTAGAATATTCCAAGTGGGTCTTGGATAGATTATTCTAGAGATTTAATGAAGTAGAAAGGGAAAATAAAATAAATAAAAATATTAATAATATTTAATTTTATTTTTGATTTATTCGATTGACTTAATTATTATTAATTAAGTATCTTTTGGATTTATTAAAAATAAATAGATTTAAATATTGGAAATTAATATTCTCGTCACATGAAGCATTCAAGAACGAAGACTAAAGACTAGAAGATGCGTACGGAGATGGAGTAAAGCCATAATAGTCGGAAAATAATATTCTAGTAATTATTTTGACTATGTGATAATATTATGTGCTTTATTACATGTATGCATGCTATATGTGTTTACTTTTATGCACTAGATAGCGTATCCCTTTATTGTAAAAAGCTAAGTGGGAGAGGGTATGGAAACATACCCATGGTCTCCATTGCTGCTCTCTTGGTGACTTTTATAAACTTTCGAAGTTTATATAGATAAGTTATTGGAGGAGAGTTCTTGTAATTCCTCTTACAAGAAACATTGATTAAGTCTATCAAACAATGCCTAATTTGTCTTTCCAAAGCTGATTTCAAGTCGACTCATTCTCACCCCGGGGAGTGGAATGGAGCCAAAGCCACTTGGTCATGTCGAGGACACAAATTAGAGGCAGTCGTACCATTCTTTGATAGATGGATCCATTGTCTGCTCGGCTCCCTCATTTATGAGAGATAGGGTTGTTCGCATGGTGAATCACTGGTTAGAAACTTCGAGTTTCACTTATGATTCTCCGCGTCTTGATTTACAAGATCGAATGGATCAAGTAATTGGATTTCAATTGTATAAGTCTTTTTGTATGGTAAACGTCCACACTATCGTGGCTTGCTATATCGAATGGGACTTTAGATCGATTGATGTAGACAGTTATAGAAGGGAGTGAAGGATCCATGTGTCAACGTAAACGTCCACACTATCGTGGCTTGCGGTGATATGCGAGTCTCAAACAAACTTCTTAGTACTGAGTAATGGTTAACACTTAGGTACGCTTCATAGTATTCCTCCCATCGAGGTAACACTATTGATGATGTACGACCGAAGGAAATCTAATTGCTAAATCATTTGGGTGGGTAAACGTCCACACTATCGTGGCTTGCCTTACCTGATGGGATTTTAGATGTGATTAGTGATTTAATGATATTATTTAAGGGAGATAATATCGGATATTAAATTGTTTGTTTGTTTTATGTGCTTATAGGTTAGGAATGACTGTGACCCCACTTTGTGATATACTTAAAGATGAAAACTCACTGGTTCCCTATAGTAATGTTTGGGAAAGAAATCTGGACAATGTTCAGACTGTTGAGCCTTCCGAATCCACTATTGTCCCAACTGATGAGGACATTGAAAATGACCTCAAGGAGATGTTAGGACATAGTAAGGAAGCCGGACTAGAGGTGATTGACATACTCATCAAGTTTAGTCCCCTTGAGGAATCGCTTAAAAACGATTTCAAAAGAACTGAACTGATAAGTATGATCAGAGAATCACAAGCTCTAGTGGCCAAGTTGGAAGTGCATGCAAAGAAGCCCAGTGGTTTTGAACCACGGATTGGGAGGAGCAAGCCGCGAGGCAAGTGCTTTCGATGCAAGCAGTCTGGGCACTGGAGGTCTGATTGTCCTCTCATCAAAGGTACGAAATTTTCCTTAGTCACTGAAACATTATCAGTGGTGTTATCTACCAGCACCTGGTGTGTAGATACGGGGGCCACTGATCATGTCTGCAATTCATTGCAGGGGTTCCAGGAAACCCGGAGACTTAGAGAGGGAGAGATCGTGGTCTACATGGGCAATGCCGCGAGGGTGGCGGCTGTTGCAGTGGGAGACGTTCACTTACGCTTCAGTAGTGATAGGATTTTAGTTTTACATAATTGTCTTTATGTACCCAACTTTAGAAAGAATTTAATTTCGGTTTCTAAACTTATTATGAATGGATATTCTGTCTCTTTTGACCACTCGGTGATCATAAGAAGAAACAGTGAGATTATCTGTTCTGGTACATTGGTGGACGATTTGTATGTGCTAAATCCTGAGTCTAACACGATGCAACTAACCGAGAGTAATAACACATCTACGAACACCAATAAGAGAAAGGAACCTTCTAGGATGAATCAATTATACTTGTGGCACTTAAGGCTAGGTCATATTAACTCAAATAGAATTCAAAGGTTGAAAGCTGATGGTCTTGTTTTGGTTGTTTTTGTACTTGTCGGTAGTATTTGCTGGTAATTGAGGGTTTTGGTAAACAACACAAAATGGTAAATTTGTTATAGGTAAGAAAGCAAGAGGATTAAGTTATAGCAGAAATCATAAGTAAGAACATGGATGCTCAAGTCACCTCTTTATTCATATATTCATACTTAGAATTCATAATTAAAATACAAGGTTGCATGTCCCTTTTCTTCTCTCTCATACCCTCTATTTATAATACTCTATGCATGGCTTAATTATGCCACCTAATGCCCACATATCGGCTTCTCATTGGACCTCTAGTCCACTAATATGAAGCATTAAATATCCACTAATTTCCCTTAGTGCTTAATCTGCCTCTTTCCCCGTGAAGTCCCAGTTCATTGACGGGCGTCCCAGGAGTCTCCCCAGGCGATTCCCCTGTGAAAGGAGTCTGATTCTACCGTGCGCTCTCTACTGTCCAAGCTCCTCATCTTCTTCTTAGATATGCCTTTGAAGGTCTTTCATGATTGTCTTGGCTGAATTTCTCTCTTGATGACGTGGCCCTTTGATTCGTGACACGTGTCGGTGACTGTTTTCTTGGGTATAACATAGGCCCCCAGGAAAATTAGAGCTTTCAACTCTGATTTCCCTGAAGTTTATGGTCGTCTTCCTCGGTTGACTTGTCTCGGAAATTGCATTCTGACTTTCTGTTGGTGGTTGAGACTTCATTCAATACTGAGTTTTACGCCTTTAAAGGCTCTTCGACTCTGGATTATGTCTTCATATCATGGCTTTTATTTGGAACCGAGAGGTGTACCCGAATCAAATAACCAGCTTTTCTTCTCGGATCAGGAATCGGTCGATGAAAACTAAGTTGCCTCTTTCTTTGTCTTTTTCTCAGAAGTTTCCGGAGCTCGATGGACAGGATGTTGCTTTGGTAGATGCTTTTGAACGGGTCTGGACAGTTAAGGTAGAGAAGGATGGTCGACGTCTCGCTCTGAGTGACGGTTGGGACAAATTCTGTGAACGCCGTTTTGTCTCGGTGGATGTGACCATCTTTCTGGAGTTGCGTGGGCAAAAGTCTTTCAGTATTGGAGTATTTGGGAGAGATGGAGAGGAGATCATTGATCTGGGAACTGATTCTGAAGACAGCTCGGTTGATTCCGAACCTGAAGATTGTCCTGTAAAAGATAACTGGGGATGTATTTCCCCGTGAGATTTATCCAAAATATAGAAAATTAGTCTTTTCTTTGTAAAATAATATTTTCGGGGTTTAATTCCCCAATTTTTGTTTCCCAGGTTTCTTTCCCGGTGAAATAAACAAGAGTTATTGTCTTTGAAGGATTCTTTATATTCGTAAATCATGATAAGTATCAGAAAACTTATCTTCTTAATAAATCAATAACCTGATTCACAAATAAATAATAAAAGAATGTAAAAAGAGAGGTTTCTTAACCTGGATTTTGTCAGTAAATATTTGCCACGTGGCATTATCCTGACCAAGTATTTTAGGTTTTACGGGGTAGTGGGGGGATACTTGAGTACGTTTTTCATCGGTAACCGCCCTCTCTTCCCCTTCCTTGATCTCAACCGTTGATCTATTCATGTTGCAGGTTTATACTTTTAAAACAAGTTAACCCATTTCAAATTTTGAAAATTCACATCTCTCTTCGATTCCCCAATCTGAAAATCGGTAAGAATCTCCTTCCCCCTGCAATATTACTGTGTAAATTTATTTAGTTTGTAGTGTAAATTTCTTCCTACAACCCTCACCATTATGCCAAAATACACGAGAGTCATTCGCCCCAAGGTGGTCGAAGAGCCTCACGTCCTGCTCGCTCGTCAGTACAAGGAATTCATGGACAAGGCGGAGCCGGCCTTGCCAGAATTCCGACTGGACGAACTAGACGCGGCCCATCCCTACGTTCCCGCTGAGAGGACCATCACTTCGGTTCAACCATATCCAAACCACCAGGAGTGGGGTGCGCACGGCCGAGATAGCACGGTGACGGCGGACGAACTCACCGACTGGAGGGATGACTGGCGGATTCCCTTCAACGTGCATTTGCATGCGCCAGAAGAGGGAGAATCCGCCTGTTGTCCACCTCCAGGCATGGTGGCCATCGGCGTCGACGCGATGGATCAAGGCCTGCGGTTTCCTCTGCATCCTTCGATTTCAGGCCTGTTGAACCGGTGGGGTGTGGCTCCTCATCAGATTCATCCGAACGGGTGGGCTCAGTTGTATGGGGTTTTGACGGTTCTAGGACAAGTGGGATTTTCTCGACCCCTCACGGGGGATGAATTCCATTTGTTCTTTAGTCCGGTCAATTTCCAGAAAGGATTGTTGGGTGATTACACAGTTCGATGCAGGAAAAACATGGTGAAGATAAAGGAACCGGATGTTAAAGATCCTACTTGTTGGGATCGATGGTTTTATGTCTCGGAGAGATGGAGAACTCAGACCCGAGAGGGAGAAATTGAAATTCCTCTAACTTATGGCGTTAAAGATGAAAGTAAGTTATACTTTTAAGTTTTTTACAGTTTTGACTGATCTAAAATTGTTCTTATGTTT
The DNA here is from genome assembly GCA_954870475.1 of Euphrasia confusa. Lineage (NCBI taxonomy): Eukaryota > Viridiplantae > Streptophyta > Magnoliopsida > Lamiales > Orobanchaceae > Euphrasia > Euphrasia confusa. The sequence goes on along the minus strand of OX940957.1, from coordinate 15,239,272 downwards.
GTAGGTGCCCGGATCTCCAAAACTGACTATAGCATCCCGTGGGATTTGGCTACAGCGAATCTTTTGGCCCAGTGCATTCCTACTACTGAGAGGGATTCGACGTACCTTAACGACGACAGTATTCGTGACGCAGCAGGCTTGTTCTGTCCTCCATTCGTTGAAGATAAACCTGTTGGAAATCGACTACCCGGGATGCGTTCGTTCGATCACTCGAACATCCGAACGATCCCAGTCGACATCCGGTGTCGCTACTTCGTTCGCTTTTCCAGCCCGTGCCCCGATTCACGCCCAGCCATTGCCCCGAAGGACAACCGCGCGAACCGAGCGGGCTGCCAGAAAAAGACCAAAACGGCGGTCGCCGTTTGGAAACGGCGGTCGCCGTTTCTCCGCGAACAGCAGCGCGTTCTGATTTTCCGGGCTCGTTTCCGGTCCGTTTTTCCTCTTCCGACTACCGATCCGAAGGTCCTTGAACCCCTAGTAGTCGAGGAACACGTACCACGACTCCCGGAACCCGATCGTTCGTCCGATGTATTTTTAACGAATTTAGAGATCGATAATTGCGGAATTAGGGATCGATCTCATACCTTTGTCGCGTGATTCGGAGAAGCCGAATTGACAGATACCTCGAGTCTTCTAGCGTGTATCCTAGCCCTCTTGCTCCAGCCGATGTGTGGGCATCGATCCGCTTGGAGCTTCTCTTCTTCTTCTCTCTCAAACCCTCCTTTTCATGTTTTTATTATTCTGTCTCCAGAAATATATTTGCGCTAGCAAATTAATTTCTACAGAAAAGAAGAACTATTCTGTATCCAGAAATATATTTGCGCTAGCAAATTAATTTTTACAGAAAAGAAAAACACTGCGCTAATCTAAATTAATTAAGCGGAGAAAAGAATAATTGCGCTAACAAAATAATTTCTCCACAGAATTAATTATAGCGGCGTTCTGTAGGTTTAGAGAAGAGAGACGAGGGTTTTATATAGGCCACACTAGGGACCCATAGGCAATTAATTAATTAGGCTTAAATTGCAATTTAATTAACTTGGTGTCCCAAAAAGAAAACCTTAATTAAATTCCACAATTTTATTTATAATTAATTCCACTATAAAATTATAAATGATTTCCCAATTAATTAATTCAAATTATTCCGTCAATAATTTTCCCGCCGTATTACATATATGAATTTCCCCGTGTTTAAGATATCGCATGTCCATGAATTAATTAATTACTAATAATTAAATTAATTCATTTCTTATTATCCGAGACTAGTACCACTCATCCTTATTATCATGTGGAACGAATCCACCTGCAGGGTTTACATGATAAACTTTATGAGCTCATCTCGGGGACATCATCAACCCAATAAATGGGACACGGTTTCCTGTCTATAATCTATAGCATGCCGTGTGTACAATACCGATTCCCAATCTACCGAGAATATTGACTAATCAATTAATCTCACTCATTGGCACATCAAGGAACCGAGCATTGGACACACGCACCTATAATTATATAGGGATTAAGAACTCACATATCCGTAATATCTGAGGTCTAGTTCGATTACATCGATTAGTATAAATCGAACGCCCTCCCGTGGTCCTGCTCAATACACCAAGTGTACGAGTGTAACATGATAGTCAAGACCGACTATCTACCAGTCACACTACGACGTACCGATGGATTGTCCCTGTCCATCTAAGTAGTGAGCTACTGTTCGATAGTATACGAGTAACCGACAGTATGATCTTCCGCGTGTCTCCTCACGCCATACTGTCTACAACGTATACATCAAGGACTATTGCATTAAATGCAATCATGCTTGAATCATATCTCGAATTAAGGTATAGATAAGGAGTTCCGTATTTGCACTAAACTAGACATTTAGAATACAACTCCATCAATCTCCCACTTATACTAAAAGTCTAGTCGCCCTCTCCCAAACATCAGATTCCCATAACCTCATCACGCCTACCCAACGCTTTCGCTGGAAGTGCCTCTGTGAACGGGTTTACCAGGCAATCCTCTTGATGCTATCTCGGTGACAACTGCATCGTCTTACTAGACGATCTCTCGAATCAGGTGGTACTTGCGCTCTACGTGTTATCTCCCACTGTGGACTCGTGGCATTTCAAGTTTGCCAATACCGCTATTCAAAATAGCTTTGGGTAAACTAGAAACCACATCTAAGTCTCTTAGGAAGTTCTGGAGCCACACTGACCTTTTAACTGCCTCAGAGGCCGTTATCCTTTCAGTTTCCATGGTAGAGTCCGTAATGCATTGCTGCTTTACATTCTTCCATGTGACTGCTCCACTTCACAGTGAGAACACATAGCCTGACTTCGACTTTCAACTGTCCCTGTTTGATTGGAAATTCAATTCTATGTAATCCAAAGGAAACAACTTGACTGCTTTGTAACTCAGAACATAATTCCTGGTCCTCTGCAGGAGCCTAAACATGTTCTTTACATCAGTCGAGTGATCCTTTCTAGGATTACTATGATATCTCACCACCATGCCCACGGCATAGCAGATATCAGTCTCGTGCATAGCATTACATACATATAAGCTTCCCACCATTAAGGTGCAGGGAACTGCTTACTCTTCATCTATCTCCTTTATTGTGTCGGACACAAAACTTTAGATAGATGAATTCCACATCTAAAAGGTGAAGACCTTTCTTGGAATTCTGTATGCTGCAACGAGTAAGAATTGTATTTAAGTATGATACTCGAGATAAGTTCTATGTTCTTTTCTGGCGATCATTTATTGCTTTGATCCCAAGAACATTCCCGACTTCTCCTAAGTCTCTTACATTGAATTACTCGTACAACCATCCCTTTATGTCCGATAACATCTTTCATATTGTTGCCAATTCAGAAGGATGTCGTCTACATAAAGAATGAGAAAACACCACATCTTTTCTGTCACTTCTTTATTACACACAGGACCTAAACATGCCTTAAATGAATCCATGAAATGGATTTTCTCATAGGTCCGCATGTGTCCAAGATCTTGAAGCTTCCTTCAATCCTAAGATTGATTAAGCTTGCTTACCGAATGCTCTTGGCTCTTTTCGATGAATCTCTCTGGCTGTCCCACACAGATGGCCCCGTCAAGACTTCGATTTAGAAAATCTGTCTTGACTTCCATCTTCCATGTGAAGACAAAAGAATCATGATCGACTTTTGCCAAGACTGAGCATCTTGATCTTTCAGCGTCTCGTCATAGATCCAGGGTTCGGCTTCATGTTCTCCAGGTAACAAGTCCGAAGACTCACCTATAAACATGAACCTGTTGGGTTGTCTAACAACCCTCCCACTACGACAACGCTCCGGTGTATCTTTAGTGACTAAAGATTATAGTAGTGAACTACTCAGTTAGGCTGGTTCTAAGTCTTAATCAGTCCCTCTAAGCATATTTAAGTATTACAATACTCTTGGGCTTGCGATATTGCATATACATATATTCCATGTCTAAGAACCGAATCGTTGATTCAATCAACGAACATCTGGTCCTTTGGACTATATTACATATCTCAATTCATTTTCTTAGGGTATCTTATAAACAGCCGAATATCTGTACAAGTTTCCAAAGGAATCAAGTTCAGGATAAACGCCGCTGTTTCCAAGCCATATCACAAAAACGAATTAGGTAACTCCGAATAACTTATTGTTTACTTTCCCATATCTATAAGAGTCCTATTCCTTCTTTACAACACATTATTTTGCCGAGGCATAAATGGTGTAGTCTGTTGGGAGTTAATCCCATTTTCTGATAAGCATGCCTTACTCCTCAAAGAGGTCTGCATATATCAGAGCGAATCAACTCTAGTACTTTCTTGGATCTTTTCCCTTTATCCGTAAAGGGTTGCTTGGTCATTAAAACTTCCAAGTATGATTCGAAGGTTGGAAAGTCCTTTCCTTCAACCTAGCTGAGTAGTCCATCAGCTTTCACCCTTTGAATCGTACTCAAGTTAAAATGATCTAGCCTAAGATTCCATAAGTACATTTGATTCATCTTAGAAGGATCTTTACTCTTATTGGGGTTCGACAATGTGTTATTAGCTCCGGTGTGATGCATCGTGGAAGAACACGGATTCAGTATTAAATTGTCTATCAATGTACCAGAATAGATAATATCCCCGTTTCCTACTCTGATAGGTATAAAACTATCAGAAGAAACGGAATATCCATTCTAAGCCAATTTAGAAATCCGAAATGAAAATTCTTTCTAAATACCGGCACATAAAGACAATTTATTAGAACTAAAATCCTACCGTTAAAACATTTAACATCTCCCACTGCAATGGCTGTTACCTTAACAGTATTGCCCATGTAGATTATAATTTATTCCTTTCTAAGTCTCCGGGTTTCCTGGAACCCCCGCATTTAGGTGCAGACATGATTAGTGGTTTCCGTATCCACACACCAGGTACTGGTAGATAACACCACTAAACATGTTTCGGTGACTAAGGAGGAGTTAACTTCTAGTTGCTTTGAGAGGACAATCAAAACTCCCAGTATCCAAACTGCTTACAACGGAAGCACTTGCCCCTTGGGCTTGCTTGTCCCATTCCGTGGTCCAGATATATTAGGCCCACTGGGTTTCCGTATTTGCTTCTTCTTCCTTTTGCCGCCCGAAGGCTTAGGAAGAGCCAATTTATCAGCCACAAGTGTTTTGAGAGCCCTTAAAGATTCCCTCAGCCGCTTTGAAGTTCAACCAGGAGCTCCGCCAATGAATAAGACCCCTTATTCATATTATAGTTCAGGCGGAACTGCTCAAAACTTCTCGGCAGAGACTGGAGCATAATATCAACTTGGGTTACCCCATTGATAATTTCTCCCAGAATCTCTATCTCATTAAGATAGCCCATCATTCTAAGAACGTGATCCCTCACGGACGTTCTTTCCGACATGATGGCCGTCATGAGTTGCCTCATTTCACTTTGTCCGGCTGTCCTGTCCTGATAACCAAAACTTCTTGAGGTTAAGCATCATATCATAGGTAATGGTCATAGCATGATACCGATGTCGCAGCACATTTGACTTGAAGGTCATAATGTTGCTCCGCGTCATCTCATAGCCCTGATCCATTTCCAATGAGCATCCTTTCCTCAGTAGTGGAAGCATCATTTGGTTCAGCAGGTCAATTGACTTGGAGTACATATTTGTACTCCTCTGCAGTTAGGACAATGTCCAAGTTTCTTTTCCAATCCATACAATCAGGTTCAGTGAGTTTGTTGACTTTTAATGGGAATAATACCATATAAAACAAACAATGAGTTTAATTCGATATCATTTCCCTCAAGTGATATCATTAAACTACCAATCATTTCCAAAATCCCATCAGACATAGCAAGCCACGTTCTTGTGGACGTTTACCAGTCCAAATGATTTTATGATTGGATTTCACTTCGGTCGTACATCATCATAGCAGTGACTCCGATGGGGAGGATACTATAAAGCGTACCTAAGTGTGTACCATTTCTCAGTACTAAGTCCACCGCTCGGGAACCACATGTCCACCGCAAGCCATGTTCTTGTGGACGTTTACGTTGACATGCGGTCCTCCACGACTTTCTATAACTGTCGAGCCTCAATTAATCCCAAAGTTCCGTTTCCATTTAGCAAACCACGTTCTTGTGGACGTTTACTAAAACAAACAACTTTATTAATTGAATCTCACTTATTTAAATGTCATAGAATCTTAATTAACCCAAAGTACCGTTTCCATTTAGCAATCCACGTTCTTGTGGACGTTTACTAAAACAAACAACTTTGTTAATTGACTCTTACATTTATTAAATTTCACAATTTTATTAATCAAAGCTTGATATCTCGTAAGTGAAACTCGAAGTTTCTAACCAGCGATCAATCATGCAATTGAGCCCTATCTCTCACTAGGTGAGGGAGCCAACCAGACAATCGATCTAGTCATCGAATGACTCGAATGTCTCTAATCTGTGTCATCGACATAACCAAGCGCTTTGGCTCCATTCCACTCCCCGGGGTGAGAATGAGTCGAGTTGAAATTAGTCTTTGAATGACAGATTAGGCATTGCTTTTGAGAAATATAATTGTTCATTTTTATAAGTGGATTTTAAATTCGAATTTTGATCCACTGATATCTGTGTGTCGACTTTATCCGATAGGGAGGATGACACTAAAGCCAACTCGTAAGTGACACACATCACTATCAAAACAGAGAATGGAGACCGCGGGATTGTTTCCAATCCCTCTCCCACTTAGTATTTTACGAAAAAGGGATAACATGCATAAAATAAATAAAGCATAATAACAAGCACGTAAACACACAAAAAGCATTTAACGTGACCCCGATTATTATGGCCTTTAAATATCTTCCACGCACGTCTTCTCGGATCTTTGTCTCGTTGCTCGTCTCGGTCTCGATCCACCACCGACTCTTCTAAGTGCCAAGAGACGAACCCCTTCCACTGGAGTATCATCCCAGGCCTCGACGAGCGACCCGTGGTGTCCGTCGAACCCCCGCGCCGCTGCTGCCAAGTATCCAGCGAAACGGCGACCGCCGTTTAAGAAACGGCGACCGCCGTTTGCCCTTCAGCAGCTCGCGGGTTCGACTTCTCGACCCTCGTTCGTCCGGCCTCCGATCTTCTCTCGATCCACCAAGTAGCAGTAACATTACAAAGGTAAAACATACTACTTCCGGCATCGATCCTATACAGGTTGATCGATCCTATACATCCGGATAAAACGAAAAACGTAATAAAACCTAAACGACTGAACCCGTCGTTTTAACTATTACAAACATGCAACGATTTCAAAACCAAAACTGATCTCGACAAGCCCGAGAGTTAAACAAACCACAAACATTAAAGCACAAACACATGGCCATAATAATCGGGTTCGAACCTGCAAAACAAATCTCGCAAAAATACAACGAACGTACAAAACCGGCTCTGATACCAATTGTTGGAAATCGACTACCCGGGATGCGTTCGTTCGATCACTCGAACATCCGAACGATCCCAGTCGACATCCGGTGTCGCTACTTCGTTCGCTTTTCCAGCCCGTGCCCCGATTCACGCCCAGCCATTGCCCCGAAGGACAACCGCGCGAACCGAGCGGGCTGCCAGAAAAAGACCAAAACGGCGGTCGCCGTTTGGAAACGGCGGTCGCCATTTCTCCGCGAACAGCAGCGCGTTCTGATGTTCCGGGCTCGTTTCCGGTCCGTTTTTCCTCTTCCGACTACCGATCCGAAGGTCCTTGAACCCCTAGTAGTCGAGGAACACGTACCACGACTCCCGGAACCCGATCGTTCGTCCGATGTATTTTTAACGAATTTAGAGATCGATAATTGCGGAATTAGGGATCGATCTCATACCTTTGTCGCGTGATTCGGAGAAGCCGAATTGACAGATACCTCGAGTCTTATAGCGTGTATCCTAGCCCTCTTGCTCCAGCCGATGTGTGGGCATCGATCCGCTTGGAGCTTCTCTTCTTCTTCTCTCTCAAACCCTCCTTTTCATGTTTTTATTATTCTGTCTCCAGAAATATATTTGCGCTAGCAAATTAATTTCTACAGAAAAGAAAAACTATTCTGTATCCAGAAATATATTTGCGCTAGCAAATTAATTTCTACAGAAAAGAAGAACAATTCTGTATCCAGAAATATATTTGCACTAGCAAATTAATTTCTACAGAAAAGAAGAACAATTCTGCGCTAGCAAATTAATTTCTACAGAAAAGAAAAACTATTCTGTATCCAGAAATATATTTGCGCTAGCAAATTAATTTCTACAGAAAAGAAGAACAATTCTGTATCCAGAAATATATTTGCGCTAGCAAATTAATTTCTACAGAAAAGAAGAACAATTCTGTATCCAGAAATATATTTGCGCTAGCAAAATAATTTCTACAGAAAAGAAAAACACTGCGCTAATCTAAAAAGAATAATTGCGCTAACAAAATAATTTCTCCACAGAATTAATTATAGCGGCGTTCTGTAGGTTTAGAGAAGAGAGACGAGGGTTTTATATAGGCCACACTAGGGACCCATAGGCAATTAATTAATTAGGCTTAAATTGCAATTTAATTAACTTGGTGTCCCAAAAAGAAAACCTTAATTAAATTCCACAATTTTATTTATAATTAATTCCACTATAAAATTATAAATGATTTCCCAATTAATTAATTCAAATTATTCCGTCAATAATTTTCCCGCCGTATTACATATATGAATTTCCCCGTGTTTAAGATATCGCATGTCCATGAATTAATTAATTACTAATAATTAAATTAATTCATTTCTTATTATCCGAGACTAGTACCACTCATCCTTATTATCATGTGGAACGAATCCACCTGCAGGGTTTACATGATAAACTTTATGAGCTCATCTCGGGGACATCATCAACCCAATAAATGGGACACGGTTTCCTGTCTATAATCTATAGCATGCCGTGTGTACAATACCGATTCCCAATCTACCGAGAATATTGACTAATCAATTAATCTCACTCATTGGCACATCAAGGAACCGAGCATTGGACACACGCACCTATAATTATATAGGGATTAAGAACTCACATATCCGTAATATCTGAGGTCTAGTTCGATTACATCGATTAGTATAAATCGAACGCCCTCCCGTGGTCCTGCTCAATACACCAAGTGTACGAGTGTAACATGATAGTCAAGACCGACTATCTACCAGTCACACTACGACGTACCGATGGATTGTCCCTGTCCATCTAAGTCGTGAGCTACTGTTCGATAGTATACGAGTAACCGATAGTATGATCTTCCGCGTGTCTCCTCACGCCATACTGTCTACAACGTATACATCAAGGACTATTGCATTAAATGCAATCATGCTTGAATCATATCTCGAATTAAGGTATAGATAAGGAGTTCCGTATTTGCACTAAACTAGACATTTAGAATACAACTCCATCAAAACCTTGTTTTGGTAAAGTCCTGTATTTTCTACAGTTTTTGTTTTGTCTTATTCCCTGGGGACATATCCCTCGGGGAAATATTGTCAATTTTGTCGGGTGTAATATCTTTACTTTTCCCCGTGCAGAATTTTTCTCTACAGTGTTTGACGTGAAACCCCCAGAGATGGCGGATAACAGATTGTTTGAGAGACTTGGACTTGTGGATCCATCCCAGGTGGGGAAAGCCCGTAAAGCAAAAACCAGTTCAACCAGCATAGGTGGCCGAGGATCTGTGAAGACTCGGGGTGGAACAGTAGGTGCCCCGGCTTCCCGGACCAGATCCCGAACTGTCTCCGCCCAGGGCGGTGAGACAGATTCTCTGGGGATCATGGAGGTGGTGGACTCCTACAAAGATTCCCCGGCCCCCGCTGATGCGGTGATGACTGATGTTGTTCCCAGCCAGGGTTTGCCTCCTTCTGGGTCATCCACTCTTCTATAAGTCAAGCTCGAAGGAGACAAGAAAAGGAAGAAAATTGATGGGGGAATAATCGATGTGACTGAATCCCCTCCCCGTGCTGACATGAGTCAGTCTGTTTTTGGAGTTGAGAAAGTTCTCTCTGACAAGTAAGTTTTTATTAATTTTATACTCTTTCTTTATCTTTACAAAATATTCAACCTTATCCTTATATTTTATTTCTCGGCTAGGTTTTCCCAGGAAAAACTTCCATCTGTGCTCCTTCCCTTCTTCTCTGGCAAAGGCCCCATTGACCCTGTCACTACCCTGGGCAATCCTGTTGGTGATTCAATTGATGCAGTTGGGAGGTGCTGGACCTCAGAGCTCAATGACCTGATGGACCATGAGGAACATGCCTTTTCCCTGGCCCTTAAACTGGCCAGTCAAAGTGCAGTTGCCATCTCTGGTGCTCATACCATGGCTGAGAAACTCAGAGTTGAGGTTACCAAGCTACGCATCACCAGCACTGGTCAAGAAACACAAGTGAAGGAGCTCAATGCAGCCTACATAGCCGCAGCAGGGGACAGGGATAGATGGAAGAAGGTTGCAGATACTGCACGGGCAGAGATGGGGAAGTTGAAGTCTGAGATGCAGGAAGCTTTGAAAACTATCAAGGAAAAAGAAAAACAGATTGAGGATGCCCAGGACAGCTTTGTCAGGGAAAAGAAAGAGTTAAAGGATGAGGTGGTCAAGGTCACCCAAGAGCTGAAGCAGGTCCAGGATAACTTTGCACAGTCCATGGAAAGAGTGGTGGAGCTTGAAACTCTACTGGATTCTCCTGCTCACAATCCCAGGGTATTGACTGACCTCCTCTATGTAACTGCATATGCTGATCTCATTAGGCCTGCAGCAAAGGAGGAGAATGATGTGGCCAAAGAGTATGGACTCAAACTCCTCAAGGATCACATGAAGGGATGCACTCTGGATTCCAGAGTTCCTCAACCTTTCATGGATCTGGAAGTTGTCCATGGGATTGACATGACATGGTGGCCATCATACAGTCTCCTCTCTATGCCTGGTGAACCTGCAAAGTTAGCTGATGATGCTCCTGCTGATGAGGATGAATTTGATGATGAGGGTGTGGATCTACTTGGTGTTGGGCCTGATGGCAAGCCAAAAGATCCTCTGGTAACCCCCCCTGGTGATGGTAATTCCACCTCCTGAGTTTAACAACTCAGGAGTCTGCTAAGATGAACCCTACCCTGAGTGTAAAAAGCTCAGGGGTTTTTATGTTTTATTTCTTATTTGGGCCCAAGGCCATAAGACAATATTTGCTATTTCTGCTTGAATTTCAGAGGCAGTTTTTTGCCTGGACAAGTTTTTATATTTTGCTGGTGTGTAATAACTTAGTAAGTTACTTTTGGATATTATCCTTTGGGTCTTACACATAGCCCGTCCACCATTTGTTTAGGCTTTTTTCTACCATAATTATCTGTCACTTGACAAGTCTATTCTAGCTTGTTTGGTGAATCGTAATTCTTGTGAACAGATAATTCTTGGCTCACACCCACGTTTTATTTTAAAACTTTGTTGGGACTTCTTCGTGAGCTCTTTGTCCTGCAAAAGTGATTTTCGGATTAAGTTACCTCTTGGAATTCTTTGATTCTGAGTAACATTTTTCTCCTCCATCTCTCCTTTTACAAAGACTGTCCGATCCTGTGGTTTGTCCATTATGAATACCCTTTTGAGGTTCAGTCCATGATGAAATACCTCTTAGGATAGTCATCGGACCAATATCTTCCTCCCGCGCGATTCTTTGAGTTTCTCTTACTCTGTTGAATCCGTACGCAGAAAGAAGTGTTCGGCCCCTAATCCGCAGATCTTTTGGGTCTTTACCGAACCTTAGTATTCTTTTAGGAATACTCAACATTCTTTATTCTGACCGGGAAATTTATTCCTTTTCCCGGGAAAATGTTTTTCTTTATTATAGAGAAATTATAACTTTGAAATCATACAAGTATTTTTGAATACCGAGAAGATTTATAAGATAGTAAAAAGGTTTTTATAAAATAATACTCTTACAAAAAAGCCAAAATTAACCTTTCGGTTTTAGTGATAGAATTTCTTTAGGTGCAACGCATTCCACCGATACTGATCCTTGGTCCCGTCGAGAAGCTCTAACTCGTACGCTCCGTTTTGGAGGCAGTGGCTCACTCTAAACGGTCCCTCCCAGTTCGGCCCCAGTGCTCCCTGGTGCGTCCCCAAGATTTTCTTCAACACCAAGTCTCCTACTTGGAATTCTCGTGCTTTTACTTTAGAGTTAAATAGTTTTGCAATTCTTTGTTTGTTCATGGCATTTAGAGAATCCGAGGCTAACCTTCTTTCTTCAAGAAGGTCCAGCTCTTTCCGGATGGTTACTTCATTCTCCGGGGAGATTTCCTGAGCGGTCCGATGTGATAACACCGTTATTTCCGCTGGAATTACCGCCTCTGTTCCAAAAGCTAAAGAGTAGGGGGTTTCTCCAGTGGCATTTCTGGCTGTGGTACGGTACGACCACAGGACCTCTGGAAGTTCATCCGCCCACTTTCCTTTGCGACTTTCTAATTTTGATTTGATGGTGTGCTTTAGTATTTTATTCACTGCTTCAACCTGACCATTCGTCTGGGGGTGGTAAGGAGTAGAGAATAACCTTCTGATCTTCCATTTTTCACAGAATTCCTCCACCTCAGCCCCATCGAATTGTTTTCCGTTTTCAGAAATGATTGACTCGGGCAAACCGAATCGACATATAATGTTTTTCCATATGAACTTGATAACCTGTGGTTGATCAATTTTGTTCAATGGCTCTGCTTCAACCCACTTGGTAAAATAGTCGACTGCTACAATCGCATATTTCACTCCGCCCCGTGCGGTTGCTAGTGGTCCGATCAAATCGATACCCCACCGAGCAAATGGCCACGGGCTGTAAATGGATTTCAAGGCTTCTGGGGAAATGCGGATGTTAGGCCCATGCGTCTGGCATTTAACACATTTGCGTGCATATCCGACTGCGTCCTTTCTCAGGCTTGGCCAGTAAAATCCTTGCCCCATGGTTTTGTGTGCCAGGGATCTTCCCCCCGCATGATTTCCACACACACCATCATGTATTTCCTCCAGGATTTTAAATCCTTCTTCCTTCGACACACATTTTAGTAGTGGAAGGGAATAACTTCTTCGATAAAGTTGTGTGTTTATTAAAGCATACTTTGCTGCTCGGGATCGGAGTTGTTTTGCTTCGGTTTTATCTGCTGGTACTTCCCCGGTATCTATGTACCGTTTAATGGGAATTCGCCAGTCTTCTCCGGCCCCGGCAAGTATTTGCATTTGTATCTCTCTTTGTTCTATTGATGGAGAAATTAATTTTGTCAGAACAATATTTGAGAAGTCTGCTGAGCCCTCAGCTGATGCCAATTTTGACAGGGCGTCAGCTTGTGAATTGTGTTCCCGTGGGATTTGTTCGATTAGAACTTCAGGGATTTTTTCACAAAGTTCCCATACCAGTTTCAGGTATTTTATCATTTGTTCCCCTCTGGCTTCGTAGTCCCCACTTACATGGTTTACTACTAGCTGGGAGTCCATAAACACATGGAGTTTTCTTGCCCCGACGGCTATAGCCAATTCCAACCCAGAAATGAGAGCTTCGAACTCTGCTTCATTGTTAGATGTGGGGAATTCAAACTTTACCGCATGAGTTACTGAGTCTCCATCGGGACTGAGTAATACCACTCCTGCCCCCGAGCACGCGGTGGTAGATGATCCATCTACGAACAGCTGCCAGGCGCGTGGTTGATTCTGGGATTTCTCAGGGAAAGTTAATTCCACAATGAAATCGGCCAGGGCTTGTGCTTTGATTGCTGTCCTCGGGGCGAAAGTTATGTCATACTGACTAATTTCTAACGCCCAACGCAGGAGTCTCCCGGAGATATCTGACCGGTGCAATACTTGCCTTAAAGGCATAGTAGTCAAGACTTCGACGGGGTGCTCGAATAAGTACGCCCGGAGTTTTCTAATTGACACTATTAAAGCATATGTTAATTTTTCCAGTGGAGTGTATTTAATTTCGGCCTCATGTAATACTTGGCTCACAAAATAGATCGGGAAGTGTTGTATTCCTTCCGCTCTCGTCAAGACTGCACTGATGGCATGTTCTGAGGCGGCCAGGTATAAATACAACTTTTCTCCTGGTTTAGGTGCCACAACTACTTTCGGATTGGATAAATATTCCTTTATCCGTACAAAAGCTTGTTGGGCCTCCTTCTTCCAGTGAAATTCCTGTCCTTTGATGGAGGCAAAGAACGGTCGAGTTTTATCTCCCAGGCAAGAAATGTATCTATTCAGGGCGGCTAGACGACCCGTGAGTCGTTGTACGCCTTTGACGTCCCGGGGCTCTTGCATGTCCAAGATAGCTTGGACTTTGGTAGGGTTGGGCTCAATGCCTTTCTCGCTAACCACATGCCCCAGGATCATCCCTTTTTTGATTCCGAAATTACATTTCTTGGGGTTCAGTTTCATATTATAATGCCCCAGAATTTTGAAAACTTCTTCGAGGTCTTTGATATGGTCTGATTCGTTTTTACTTTTTACAATAATATCATCAATGTACACTTCCATGGTTTTACCAATTAATTCAGAAAACATTAGATTTACCAACCTTTGATAGGTGGCCCCAGCATTGTTTAGGCCAAAGGGCATTCTTTCCCAGCAATAGATCCCTTTCTCTGAGTAGAAAGCCGTGTGTTCAACGTCATCTGGATGCATGGGAATTTGATGGTATCCGGCCTTAGCGTCCAATGTCGAGAATATCGCGTGACCTGTCAAATTATCAACCACATGGTCGATGTGTGGCATGGGAAAAAGGTCTTTCGGGCAAGCATTGTTTAGATCTGTAAAATCTATACACAAACGCCATGCTCCGGCCGTTTTTGTCACCATTACCGCATTGGAAAGCCAAGTGACATCACTCGAAGCTTTCCTGACCAGTTTACTTTCAATTAGTTTATCTACTTCCCCGGCGAGTGCCTGGCACTTCTCGGGGCCCATTTTCCTGCGCTTCTGCACAATTGGCCTTTTGCAGGGATCAATTTTCAATCGATGGCAGGCATGTTTAGGATCTATCTTTCCTAAATCCGCACTGGACCATGAGAAAGTGGAGATGTTCTCCTTTAGGAATTTTATCAAGTCGCTTCTGACAGTGGATTCCATATGAGACCCCACAAGTATTTGTTTTTCGGTTTGCTCTGGATCTATAATTATAGAGTCCAGAGTTTCAACCATTTCTACACCGGGTGCTTTTTTGCATTGATGTCCTCCCCGTGAGCCCCAATCCTCTAAGTTTGTTTTGAGTTTAGGCTGTTTTTCCCCAGGAGATGCTAAGTCTTCACTGGGTTCTTTTTCGGGGGGATTATTCATGTCATCCGAGGGGATCTGAAGAACTTCTCCGCGCGGGTTTTTCCCGGGGGAGCTCATTCCTTCCTCGGGTATTTTAATGATATTTTTTATGTGATCAATTTGTTTTATGTAGCTTTCCTCCAAATTGATTTGGGGAATGTTAGCTTTTACTTTGTTTTTGGTTTTATCAAGATCGCGAAAATACATCAAAGTCTTCTTAGCCATTACTAGGTCCCCTCTGACGGTGCCAACTGCACCGGAGGGTGTTGGAAACTTGATACAGTAGTAATAGGACGAGGCGACTGCTTCAAAAGCGTCCAGAAAGGGCCTGCCTAACAAAGCATTATAGCCACTAACCTTATCAACTATTACAAACTTAAGATTCCTAACCATCACGACTTCGGGATTCTTTGCGTCCATCATTTCCACCGGGAGGATTATTTCTCCGTAGGGGATGACTACGTCGTCACCAAAACCTTTCAGCACCATATCGCACGGGTTGACATAGCGCGCCAGCTTCCCCATCAGATCCAGGGTCTTTTTGTAAAGAACATTAAGATGCGCGCCATTGTCTACCAGCGTGCGAGACACGTCCAGACCGAGGATTCTTGCCTTTATCACTAAAGGCACATCCTTCGGGAACTTTGTCTCGGCTCGATCTTCCGGGGTGAAAGTTATCACCGCCGTTTCATTAATTGCTGCTTCCTTTGATGGGGCAGTTTCATACCAAACTTCCCACATCTGAAAGTCTCTTTTCCTTTTGCGGCGGCTCTCCTCGTTCACCGGCTTTAAACCACCGATCATCATGATCTGACCCACTCTTGGGAGATCCTGAGCCGGAGGAAGCGGTGGTGGAGCTGGTGCGGGTACTTCCCGGGGAGGAGGCCCCTGCGGATTTCCCCCGGCACCTGGCCTGGGCAAGAATTGCCATAGTTTCCCATCCTTGAAAAGTTTCCACAACAGTTGTACCAGTTGTCTGCACTGGCTGGTGTTGTGACCAATCTTTTCATGAAAGGCACACCATTTGTTGGGATTCAACTTGTCCGGGGAAGTTAGAATTGGTGGTGGTTTTTCCAACAGATCGGATTTTTGTACCACCATGATATTCAGGATATCTGTTGTTGTATGACCAGTCTGAGCAGTGAGTTTTCCTTCCCACTCACGGATCTCATCCACTCGTGGGTCATTTGGCCTAGGGCCTGGTTTTTTGCCAATATAGTTTGGCCTTCGATCGGAGGAAAAAGGAGGTTTTTTCTTTTGCTCGGGGGAGTGTCCCCCGCCAGCAACAAGACGCTGGTAGGCCACTTGGGCCCCAGCTTTCCTCCTAAAATCCTCATACGATCGGGGATAGTTCAACATTGCAGATTTAAACAATTTAGAATTTCTTCTCAAACCTGCCAACACTGTGTGAAGTTTGAGGTTATCGCCAATCTCTTCTCCGCCCGCCATCAGTAGTTCCTCCACGCGATCTACATAAGACTCGTCTGTTTCGTTCTCACCCTGTTTGACCCCAAGCAGCTTCTGACTATACTCCATATAGGAAGCTTTGGATGCAAAATACGACACAAACCTATGCACCAAGTCGTCAAAACACTTAATAGAATGTGTAGGTAAGCTGACGTACCATTGGTGAGGAATATCGCCCAGGGTGAGTGGGAATAGTTTGCACCGAGTAGCATCAGTGGCTCCTCGGCCGGACATGTACGTCCTGAATCTGCTCAAGTGCACCTCTGGGTCAGTCTTGCCGCTGTACAAAGTAGTTTGCATGGGCTGAATTTCCAGTTGCATTGGAGCTTGTTCAACCTCGGGAGCCAAGGGATCATTATGACGACCTGTCGGGGCGGCGAGAATTTGATTTTCGTTCAATCGCCTTTCCAGTTCAGAGTACTTTTGCCTCAAATCGGCCAGTTCAAGATCAGCACCGGGGGCTCTGCGGGCCCTCGTCGGTGAGAAATTCACACGTTGACCGTGCATGTCACTTGTCTGTCGATGAGGATCCGTAGAAGTAGCTACTGATTCGGCCCTTTTATTTAGATCTAAAGCCCGGCGTGTTCTGCGGTTCCCCCGGGGAGCTCGGGCAGTTCGCTCAGGGCCCTTCCCTGGATTTTCCCCGGCGGGTGCATGCATGCCCCTCACCGGGATCACAGGGGTTGTCATCACATATTTTAAAGACATCAACTCAGCCATTGCTTCATCAATTTTCTGTGGAGTATCAAGACTCGCGAATCTAATCGGAGGTGGAGCCATAGGCGTTGACGGCCCTCCGATCTCGTAAGGATGAAGACGGCGATTCCGACGTCGTGACCGAAGTCGACGTTGTCGTTGATCTGCCTGACTGTCAGTGGGCTCATCGGCCTCTGCACGTTTGCTATTGTGCTCATCGGAGCTGATTTGGGTAGGCGGCGGCTGTTCCTTATTTTCAGGTTCAGGGTTTTTAGGCGGAGATGGAACCTCGGGTTCCACCATCACGGCCTTACCCATCACAGCCCGCCACCTGCCGCTTGTGCCGGATGCACCTGACACTGTAGTGCCTTCGCCTTCGTTCACCATTTCTGATTTTAATCGAGCTTTTTCTGCAACTTAAATACCTGATGCTCGTCCTTCTAGCGCCAACTGTTTTGGTTGTTTTTGTACTTGTCGGTAGTATTTGCTGGTAATTGAGGGTTTTGGTAAACAACACAAAATGGTAAATTTGTTATAGGTAAGAAAGCAAGAGGATTAAGTTATAGCAGAAATCATAAGTAAGAACATGGATGCTCAAGGCACCTCTTTATTCATATATTCATACTTAGAATTCATAATTAAAATACAAGGTTGCATGTCCCTTTTCTTCTCTCTCATACCCTCTATTTATAATACTCTATGCATGGCTTAATTATGCCACCTAATGCCCACATATCGGCTTCTCATTGGACCTCTAGTCCACTAATATGAAGCATTAAATATCCACTAATTTCCCTTAGTGCTTAATCTGCCTCTTTCCCCGTGAAGTCCCAGTTCATTGACGGGCGTCCCAGGAGTCTCCCCAGGCGATTCCCCTGTGAAAGGAGTCTGATTCTACCGTGCGCTCTCTACTGTCCAAGCTCCTCATCTTCTTCTTAGATATGCCTTTGAAGGTCTTTCATGATTGTCTTGGCTGAATTTCTCTCTTGATGACGTGGCCCTTTGATTCGTGACACGTGTCGGTGACTGTTTTCTTGGGTATAACAGGTCTCATCAATGGTGTTGACGGAGAGGACCTTCCAACCTGCGAATCCTGTTTAGAGGGAAAAATGACCAAGCGTTCTTTTTCTGGTAAAGGACGAAGGGCTGAACAAGTATTGGATTTGATTCACTCTGATGTATGCGGACCTATGTCTACCCAGGCAAAGGGTGGGTACGAGTATTTCATCACTTTCACTGATGATTACTCAAGGTATGGATTTGTATACCTGATGCGCCGCAAGAGCGAATCCTTTGACAAGTTCAAGGCTCTTGTGGAGAACCTTCAAGGTAAATCCATTAAATGCCTGCGATCTGATCGCGGAGGCGAGTACCTGTCTGGAGAATTCAAGGCATACTTGGCAGAGAATGGGATTGATTCCCAAATGACATCACCATATACTCCCCAGCAAAATGGTGTGTCAGAAAGAAGGAATAGGACTCTTATGGAAATGGTGCGATCAATGATGAGTTACTCGGACTTACCTATCATGTTCTGGGGATATGCCTTAGAAACAGCGGCGCACATTCTGAACTTGGTTCCATCTAAAACGGTTCCTTCAACACCCATGGAACGATGGAGCGGGCGCAAGCCTAGCTTGAGACACGTTCGGATCTGGGGGTGCCCTGCACATGTGTTGAAGGTAGGTGCCGATAAATTAGAACCTCGTACTGAAGTGCGGTTGTTTATAGGATATCCTAGAGGAACTAAAGGTGGCATGTTCTATAGTCCTAAGGACCAGAAGATCGTTATAAGTACTAACGCTCGGTTCTTGGAGGAAGACTATGTCATGGACCACAAGCCCAAGAGTGACATAATGCTTGATGAATTGAGAGGTAACACTGAAGACCTAGACACAGCCGAACCGAGTATAGATACACCACTAGAATCTGCACCTGACACTATCACTGTTAATACACCGGAACGCCGTCGTAGTGGGAGGGTTGTTAAACAACCAGACCGATGGATTGGACTGGGTGAGTCTTCGGACTCTGGACCTGGAGTTCATGAAATCGATCCCTGGACCTATGACGAGGCAGTACAAGATATAGATGCGCCTTCTTGGAAGAAAGCGATGAAATCCGAAATTGAATCTATGGATTCTAATAAAGTCTGGGATCTTGTAGAACCACCAAGTGGCGTAAAGCCAATTGGGTGTAAATGGGTCTACAAGAGAAAGAGAGGATCTGACGGAAAGGTTGAAACCTTTAAAGCTCGGCTTGTTGCGAAAGGATATACCCAGAAAGAGGGAATCGATTATGAGGAGACCTTCTCGCCGGTAGCCAAGATAAAGTCGATCCGGGTTCTCTTATCCATAGCAGCTCATATGGATTATGAGGTGTGGCAAATGGATGTCAAGACAGCTTTCCTAAATGGAAGTCTTGACGAGACGATTTATATGAAACAACCAGAAGGATTCATTGCTAAGGGGCAAGATCATCTAGTGTGCAAGCTTAATCGATCCATTTATGGATTGAAACAAGCCTCGAGATCGTGGAACCTGCGGTTTGACGAAGTAATCCAATCTTTTGGATTTAGTCAAAGCATGGACGAATCGTGTGTGTATTGGAAACGTGATGGGAAGAAGGTGGTGTTTCTCGTGCTTTATGTGGACGACATTCTTCTCATTGGCAACAGTGTGAAGATGTTATCAGACATAAAGGGATGGTTGTCTAGACAATTCGATATGAAAGATTTGGGAGAAGTCGGGCATGTTCTAGGGATCAAGGTTATAAGGAATCGTCGGAATAGAACATTGTACCTATCCCAGCAATCTTACATAGACACGATTCTGGCTCGTTTTAAAATGCAATATTCCAAGAAGGGTGAGCTGCCCTTCAGTAAAGGAACTTATCTTTCTAAGGAAATGTGTCCTCGGACACAAAAGGAGAAAGATGAAATGAAAGCAGTTCCCTACGCTTCGGCTGTGGGAAGCTTAATGTATGCAATGTTATGTACGAGGCCTGATATCTGCTATGCAGTTGGCGTAGTAGCGAGATATCAGAGTAACCCTGGAAAGGCTCATTGGACTGCCGTAAAGAGCATTTTCAAGTATTTGCGAAATACGAGGGATTATGTTCTGAGTTACGGAGCAGACAATCTGATTCCTTTGGGTTATACAGATTCGGATTTCCAAGCTGATAAGGACCGGTGTAAGTCGTGATCAGGCTATGTGTTTCACTATTAAAGGAGGAGGAGTTTTTAACATGGAAGAGTGATAAGCACGATGCTTTTCGGACTCTCCCATGGGTAACCAAATAGCGGCCTCAGAGGCAGCGGAAGTTTTGGTATGGCTCCGGTATTACCTCTGGGACTTAGATGTGATTCTTAGTTTACCAAAGGCTATGTAAATAGCGGTGCAGTGGCAAACATTAAGAGATCACGAGTCCATAAGTGTAAGATAACACATAGGGCAAGTACCACCTGATACGAGTCATCGTCAGAGGGACGATGCAGTAGTCACCAAGATAGCTTCAGAGCGGCAACCTAGATTGCTCATTCACATGGTACTTCTTGGAAGTACAGATCAAGCACGTGATGAGTATGGGAGTCGGGAGTTTGGAGGATAAGACTAGACCTTAGTATAAGTGGGAGATTGTTGGAGTAGTATACTTAATGTCTAGATTTGAGTATTCTGAACTCCTTGTACACTTTCATTTACCTATTAATAACGAACATTCATTTGCTTTTAATTATTGTTAATTAAATTTATGCAAATTATAGTCCTGGATTTTATACGTTGTAGTTAGTATGGTGTGTCGGGCCCACACAGAAGATCATACTATCGGTTACTCGTATTTAATCGAACAGATGCTCACGACCTAGATGGACACGGACCAATCCATCGGTACAGTCGTTGTGTGAGAGAGAAAATAATTTGTCTTAATTATTTTATCACACTTGTACACTTGGTGTATTGAGCGGATCGATTGAGACTCATCAATTAGGATTGCTCGGCGATAATTGATTTGAGACTCAGTGTATTTTATTCTTAATCCCCGATATTGTTGAGGGTGTGTATATTCAATATAAGTGACTTTGATTTACCAAAGGAATTAACCGATTTAATTATTGGGTTGATTACCGGTTAAGTTGGGTCACTATATTTTATATATGGCATGCCGTGAATGATTGACCGGACAGTGTATCCCGGAAGGGTTGATAATATCCCCGAGATGAGCTCATAAGGATTTATTATGTAAACCTCGCGAGTGGATTTAATTCCGCATAATAAATAAGGTTGAGTGGTACTAGTCTCGGATAAAAGAGATGAATAAATTTATTAAGCAATAAATAAATTTTATTCATGGATATTTATATCTTAAATACACGGAATAAATAATACTACCGGAGAAATATTATTTGGATATAATATGGTTTAATATTGGGAGTGCAATTAATTTATATAGTGGAAAATAAATTAATTAATATTAATGGGAGATTAATAGATTTGGGCTTGGGCTCAATTTAATCATTAATATTGGAAGCCCAATATTCCACCTCCTTTAGATCCCCTACGTAGCCTATAAAAGCACTACATGGTCTTCTCTATTCTCAAGTGTGATTGAAGATCATAATTCTTCTAGAGAGAGAAAGTAGAGAGAGAAGTAGATCCATAGAGCTTGGAGGATCGTCGCCCACCCGACGTTCAAGCTAGTGCAAGGAATACGTGGGAAGATTCAAAAGGTCGTCTTGAATTCGTTTCTCCGAACAACGAATCGAAAGGTAAAAATCTAAACGCCCTTGATTTATTCGATTTTGGATTTATCGAGAATACCGTAGAACAAAGATCCGAGGTACGAAACCCTGGAGGAGGATCAACCGGCGATGGTGGTCGAAGACCACGGCATCGCGGCGGTCGACCCACCTAGGGTTTCGGCGGGGGCGACGGGGGCCGAACCCTCGGCTTGGCCGAGGGGGTGCGATCGACCATGAAGGGTCGATCGCTGGGCACGGGCTGGTGCCGTGCCCAACCCCGCCGTGAAGGCGGGGGCCTCCAGCTGGCGGCGAGTCGCCGGACTCGCCGCGGGGGCTGCCGGAGCAGCCCCACCCCAACCGATCGCCGGCGTGCGATCGGCGATCGCGTGAACACCCCGGCTCGCGGGGGTTCGACCGGGGGCGGGCTGTGCGTCTTCGGGCGCATGGTCTCCGATGGTCGGACTCCGGCGGATGAGTCGATGTTCATGTGATCTCCGGCGAAGGGTTTGATCGGGCTATGGTTTCCGCAATTTTAATAGCCCGGGATATCGAATTCCAACAATGTTGTGCACGAGACCTGATATCTGCTATGCCGTGGGCATGGTAGCTAGATATCAGAGTAACCCTGGACAGGGTCACTGGACTGCTGTAAAGAACATACTTAAGTACCTGCGAAGGACTAGGAATTATGTTCTGAGTTACAAAGCGTCCGAGTTGATTCCTATTGGTTACACAGACTCGGATTTCCAATCTGATAAGGATCAGCGAAAGTCTACATCAGGCTATGTGTTCACATTGGGAGGTGGAGCAGTCTCATGGAAGAGTGTTAAGCAGAAATGCATTTCGGACTCTACCATGGAAGCCGAATATGTAGCAGCCTCTGAGGCAGCTAAAGAATCGGTGTGGCTCCGGAACTTTCTTATGGACTTGGATGTGGTTCCTAAAATGCCTAGAGCTATCACAATTTATTGTGACAATAGCGGTGCAGTGGCAAATGCAAAGGAACCACGAGCCCACAATGCGAGTAAACACATAGATCGCAAGTACCACCTGATTAGAGACATCGTCAGGAGAGGCGATGCGGTTGTCACCAAGATTGCATCAGCGGATAACCTGGCTGACCCCTTTACGAAGGCACTTCCAGCGGAAGCGTTCAAGAGACACGTGAAGGGGATGGGTATCGGATGTATGGTAGAGGGCAACTAGAGATTTAGTATAAGTGGGAGATTGATGGAGTTATATTCTAAATTTCTAGTTCCGTGACAATATGGAACTCCTTATCTGTGTTTTACATTATCTATTAATCAAACTGTCGGCATTTTGTCTACCTTGTACTTGAATGCAATAGTCCTAGATATATACGTTGTAGACAGTATGGCGTGAGGAGACACGCGGAAGATCATACTGTCGGTTACTCGTATATTATCGAACAGAAGCTCACGACTTAGATGGACAGGGACAATCCATCGGTACGTCGTAGTGTGACTGGGTAATAGTTGGTCTTGACTATTATGTTACACTTGTACACTTGGTGTATTGAGCAGGACCACGGGAGGGCGTTCGATTTATACTAATCGACGTAATCGAACTAGACCTCAGAGATTACGGATATACGAATTCCTAATCCCTATATAATTATAGGTGCGTGTGTCCAATTCTCGGTTCTTTAACTTGCCAATGAGTGAGACTATTTGATTAGTTGAGATACTCGGTAAATTGGGAATCGGAATTGTACACACGGCATGCTATAGATTATAGACAGGAAACCGTGTCCCGTTTATCGGGTTGATAACGTCCCCGAGATGAGATCATAAAGTTTTTCATGTAAACCCTGCAGGTGGATTTGTTCCACATGATAATAAGGATGAGTGGTACTAGTCTCGGATAATAAGAAACGAATTAATTTAATTATTAGTAATTAAATAAATTCGTGGACGTTCGATATCTTAAACACGGGGAAAGTCGTATATGTAATTTCGGCGGAAATATTATTGTTGAAATAATATTAAATTAATTTCGGGAATTCAATTATTATTTTTTAGTGGAGTGAATAATAATTAAAATTGAAATTGATTAATTAAGGAATTGCGTTTACGTATTCCAAGTTAATTAATATTTCAATTTAGCCCTTAATTAATTTAACCTTAGGTCCCTAATGTAACTCTATATAAACCCCCCCTTGCCCTCTCCTAAAACCAACAGTTCGCCGCAACTATTATTTTTCTGAGAAAAATTATTGCGTTAGCGCAAAAACATTTTTCTCTGTTAAAATAATTAAGTTAACGCAATTATTATTCTCTCAGAGAGAATAATTAAATCATTGCGCTGGTTTGAGAAAGGAGAGAGCGGACAAGGAATTTCCAGCGGATCGTTGCCCACACAACGGCTGGAATCGGGAAGAGTCATACATTAGAAGCTCTAAGGTCTCAACAATCGACCGAGAAGGTATGAGATCGAATCTCAATTCCGCAATTTCATTCGATCTAATTTCTCGTTAATCATACATGAACGTAGATCGGGTTCCGGGGTCGTGGATCGTATTCCTCGACTACTGGGGGGTCTAGGACCTCCGGAACGGTAGTCGGATGAGGAAAAACGACCCGGAAACGAGCCCGGAACAGCAACGTCGCGTTGCTGTTCGCGGACAAACGGCGGTCGCCAAAGGGCAAACGGCGGTCGCCGTTTGCAGTTCCTTTCAGCGACCGCTGGACTGCTTTCGGCGG
Source organism: Euphrasia confusa (assembly GCA_954870475.1). Taxonomy (NCBI): domain Eukaryota; kingdom Viridiplantae; phylum Streptophyta; class Magnoliopsida; order Lamiales; family Orobanchaceae; genus Euphrasia; species Euphrasia confusa. Next base: position 15,214,853 of record OX940957.1, on the reverse strand, counting down.
TCGCCGAATTGATGCAGTCAAGTCCCGTTTCGCGCGGTTGTCCTTCGGGGCGATGGCTGGGCGTGAATCGGGTCAAGGGGTGTCGTGCGAACGAAGTAGCGACTTCGGAGGTCGACTGGGAGAGTTCGGATGTTCGAGCGATCGAACGAACGCCTCCCGGGTAGTCGATTTCCAACAGTGACACTGTGGTGATATCTTTCACGCCACGGGATCGAGCTGAGGCCAAATTCCCGAGGGATAAACCCCTGGTGATCAGGGCGAGGATCCTGGGAATTGATGTGTCTCGCACTTTGGTTGACAACGGTGCTCACTGCAATGTTCTGTATAAGAATGCCCTGGATCAGATGGGCAAGCTAGCCCGTTATGTCTCACCGTGCGATTTGATACTCAAAGGTTTTGGCAACGACGTGGTACATCCATATGGCAAGATCGTACTGCCGGTGGAGCTGAAAGATGTCAAGAATCCAGGTCTGATGTTGGTTAGGAACTTGGAATTTGTAATAATAGATAGGGAGAGCGGCTATAACGCACTCTTAGGTAGGCCCTTTTTGGACGCTTTCGAAGCGGTAGCCTCATCCTACTACTATTGTGTAAAATTCCTTACTCCCTCCGGTGCTGTTGGCACCGTTAGAGGTGATCTAGTAATGGCAAGGAAGTGTCTTTTGTATTTCTATGATCTTGATAACTTAGTTATAATTGCGAGTGATAATCCCCAGAAAAGTCTGGCGGAAAACACCAAAGACTCACAGGATGAGCACACCAAAGACTCACAGGATGAGCACACCAAAGACTCACAGGATGAGCAAAACAAAAAGTCCCGAGTGGCTGAAGTTACTTGTACGGGTGTGGAATCCCAGGTTCCTGATAACATAAATACCGTGGGGCTCGGAGCGATCCAAGAGTTGGTTCCGGGGAAGGAAGCAAATTCCCCAGGGCAAGATCCCTGTGCGGGAACAACTTCCACAAACCAAACTCTGGATCGCATGGGGCCAGAGCACGAGAATTATGATCCCAGGACAGGGACCAAGTATTGAAAAGAAACCGCCATGGAGGTGGTCGAAAACTTAGACTCCATAGTGTTGGATCCCGAGCAAGCTCATAAGCACATACTCGTGGGTACACATATGTTAGAGCACACTCGAAGTGGACTGATCAACTTCCTCAGGGAAAATCAGAGTACCTTCTCCTGGTCAAATGCGGATTTGGGAAAGATAGATCCCAAACATGCATGTCATCGGCTAAAAATCGACCCCAAGAGAAAACCTATAGCCCAGAGGCGAAAGAAAATGGGGCCCGAGAAGTGCGAAGCACTGGCCGGGGAAGTGAACAAATTAATTGAGAATAAACTGGTGAGGCAAGCCTCGAGCGATGCCACCTGGTTATCCAATGCTGTGATGGTATCGAAGACAGTGAGCGCCTGGAGACTGTGCATAGATTTTACAGATCTGAATAATGCATGTCCCAAGGACCACTTTCCGATGCCACACATAGATCACCTTGTTGATAACTTGACAGGTCATGCTATATTTTCAACGATCGATGCTAAAGCAGGATATCATCAGATCTCGATGCACCCAGACGACATAGAGCACACGGCGTTCTACACGGAGAAAGGGGTATTTTGCTGGGAAAGAATGCCCTTCGGGTTGAAGAACGTCAGGGCCACGTATCAAAGGTTAGTAAACATGATGTTTACAGATTTAATCGGTAAAACTGTTGAAGTATATATCGATGATATCATTGTGAAAAACAAGAATGAAGCAGATCACATAAAAGACCTTGCAGAAGTCTTTAAGATTCTGGGGCACTACAATATGAAACTGAATCCCAAAAAATGCAATTTCGGTATCAAGAAAGGTATGATCCTAGGCCATGTAGTCGGGGAACATGGGATTGAACCCAACCCGGCCAAGATCAGAGCCATAATGGACATGCGGGAACCCCGGGATATCAAGGGTGTGCAGCGCCTAACGGGTTGCTTGGCCGCCCTGAGCCGGTATGTCTCCTGTTTAGGGGATAAAACCCGTCCTTTCTTTGCCTCCATCAAAGGAAATAAATTCCACTGGAAAAAAGATGCTCAAGAGGCTTTCAAGCAAATCAAAGAGTATCTATCCAGTCCCAAAGTGGTTGTAGCTCCGAAGCCCGGGGAAAAGTTATATCTGTACTTAGCCGCATCGGAACATGCCATCAGCGCAGTTCTGACGAGAGCAGACGGAACAAAACACCTCCCCGTGTACTTCGTGAGCCAAGTCCTGCATGTAGCAGAAGTACGGTACACACCGTTAGAAAAACTCACTTATGCCCTGATTGTGGCTGTGAGAAAACTCCGGGCGTATCTTTTTGAGCACCCCGTAGAGGTTTTAACAACCATGCCGCTAAGGCAAGTATTGCACCGGTCCGATGTCACCGGGAGACTCCTGAAGTGGGCTCTGGAGATAAGTCAATATGACATAACCTTCAGCCCCAGGACAGCAATCAAGGCCCAAGTGTTGGCCGATTTTATTGTGGAACTGACGTTCCCGGAAAAGTCCAATAATCAATCACGCGCGTGGAAACTGTACATGGACGGTTCAGCCACCACAGCGTGCTCGGGGGCCGGTATAGTACTACTTGGACCCGAGGGAGATTCTATCACCCAGGCGGTTAAATTCGAGTTCCCTGCGTCGAATAATGAGGCTGAATATGAAGCTCTCGTCGCGGGACTAGAATTAGCCATAGCCGCTGGTGTGAAAAAATTAATTATATTCATGGACTCCCAACTGGTTGTAAACCATGTGACTGGTGAGTATGAAGCCAAGGGAGAACAAATGATCAAATACCTGGAGTTGGTAGGATCACTTTGTAAAAAGATCCCAGAGATAGTAATCGAACAGATCCCGAGGGAACATAACTCACAGGCAGACGCCTTGTCAAATCTAGCCTCTTCGGAAGGCTCGGCAGATTTTTCAAAAATCATGTTGACTAAGTTATTGAATCCCTCGGTAGATCGAAGAGCAGAACAACTGCCAATTCTGCCCGTATCCGGTGAGGACTGGCGAGCACCAATCCTAAGGTACATTGATACTGGGGAATTGCCGCCAGACAAAACCGAAGGCAAGCAATTGCGGATCCGGGCAGCAAAATATACAATCTTAAATTCGGATCTCTACCGGAAGAGTTATTCCCTTCCACTGCTGAAATGCGTGTCGAAGGAGGAAGGACTGAGACTCCTGGAAGAGATCCACGACGGCGTCTGTGGGAACCATGCCGGGGGAAGATCCCTGGCACATAAGATAATGGGTCAAGGCTATTACTGGCCAAGCCTTCGGAAGGACGCCATTGGCTATGCCCAAAAGTGCATAAAGTGCCAAGTAATAGGTCCTACCATTAGAACTTCCCCAGAGATGGTAAGATTCCTGTACAGTCCCTGGCCGTTTGCTCGTTGGGGAATCGATCTGATAGGACCACTGGCAACGGCCCGGGGAGGGGTAAAATTCGCCATATTAGCAGTTGATTATTTCACCAAATGGGTGGAAGCAGAGTCACTGAACAAGATAGACCAAGCACAGGTCATCAAATTCCTATGGAAGAATATTATATGTCGCTTCGGTTTACCGGAGACGATAATTTCCGATAATGGAAAACAATTCGACGGGGTAGAGGTGGCGGAGTTCTGTGAGAGATGGAAAATCAGAAGATTATTCTCCACTCCGTACCACCCCCAAACGAATGGACAGGTTGAAGCCGTCAATAAGATTCTGAAACACACCATTAAGGCCAAGCTCGAAGAGCGAAAAGGCAAATGGGCAGACGAGCTCCCAGAAGTCCTATGGTCCTACAGGACAACAGCCAAACCGGCTACAGGAGAAACCCCATATTCATTAGCGTTCGGCACCGAAGCCGTGATCCAGGCGGAAGTTACGGTGTTATCACATCGAACCGCCCAGGGAGCCGGCGGTGAAAACGAGGAAGCGCTCCGAAGAGAGCTAGACCTTTTGGAAGAAAAGAGGTTAGCTTCTGACTCGTTGAACGAAATGAACAAGCAACGAATTGCAAGGTGGTATAACTCCAAAGTAAGAGCCAGAGACTTCCAAGTGGGAGACCTGGTACTGAAAAAGATCCTGGGAGCACATCCTGGGGCCCTGGGTCAATCCTGGGAAGGTCCGTTTAGAGTAAGCCAGTGCCTCCAGAACGGAGTGTATGAACTAGAGCTACTCGACGGCACAAAAGATCAGTATCGCTGGAATGCGTTACATTTGAAAAAATTCTATCATTAGCCTGGGAGCTAAAAAATGTTGTAGGGCCTTTTGGCGGAAAGACAATGTAATGCGTATTGGCAAACTCTATCTGTAAAGAAGGTTTTGAAGTCTAAATTTGAGGTAATGTACCACTATCAATTTCTTCTTACCTCTTTCATTTTTATTTTCATTATAAATATATAATCACTCTGGGAGAAGGCTTAAAGCCATACCCATGTGATAAATATGAATAAGCTGAAAAGAAGTCAGAACTTCACTTAGGCAAACCCCATACTTGGGATGATTATAAATACTATGAAGTATATCTTTTACCGGGAAGAGGCTTAAAGCTGTACCCAGGTAATAAACATGTCTATGCCGGGAAAAACATAGATTTTTACCCAGGCAATCCGTCCTTAAAGGAGGATGAGACAATAAATATACTATTCCGGTGAGAGCATTTATGCTTCTCCCGAGTTAACCCTTTTTAGGGGATGATTCCTGTACCAGGAAATAAATTTCCGGCATCCCTGTGAAAGTCTATAAGACTTGAGGGCCGACGAATTCTCTTCTCGGGGATTAGAATTCAGAAGACTCTGGATCCCTCGGGGAGAGAATAAGAGATTGTTTGGTAAATCCAAGAGGCTTAGAAAAAGTCCACTGGTGCCAAACTTAAGCTTTATAGGAAATCGGTTGAGGTAAGCAAATGGGACCAGGGCCGAAAGCGAGTACCATAAGGAAGAGAACATTTACCTTTAACCGACCTATAAAGTTAAGAGCTCAAAGTACCTAGAACGAAGGGTAGAGCCAAATTATCCGGACTTGAAAGGCTGACATTTTATGAAAAGAGCCATGCCGGGTAATAAAGAGGTGCAAACGCGTCCAAATTGTTTAGAGGTCCCCAAGAGAGGATCCTAACAAAAAACTAGCAGAAACTTAAAGTTCTAAGCTATTACACACCATAAAAACATGAGAAATTGTCCGAGGCCGAAGGCCTATAGATAATACTTATGAAATAAAAAGAGGTTAAAAACCCTGGGTTTTTCACACCCAGGGGGACTTCAAATTTTTGCAGACTCTTGAGTTTTGACACTCAAGAGGTGGAATTACCATCACGGGGAGGAGTCACGGTAGAATCTTTTGGCATGCCCCTGGGCCCGTCACCAACCAGATCCTGTGCCTCCCCATCCTTCATCTCTTCATCTTCTTTATTTTCTTCTTCTGTTGTAGCAGTGGGCAGTTCACCAAGCATGCAGAGCTTGTCATAAGTGGGCCACCACTTCATGTCTATGCCGAACTCGACCTCAAGATCTTTGAATGGCTGCGGCACCCTGTCATCGAGTGTGTCCTCCTTCATATAGTCTTTGAGTGTCTTGAGGGAGAAGTCTTTGACAATTTCATTCTGCTCCTTAGCCGCTGACCTGACCATTCCAACATAAGCAGTCACATAAAGAAGGTTAGATAAAATTCGAGGGTTATGCACTGGAGACTCTAGCATCTCGCAAGCATTATCGAAATTATCTGTGGTCTCAAGATAAGTTTCGGTCTGGGCCAGTGTCCGCTCAGTGTCAATGACTTTCCGGCAAGTGTCCCGATCCCCGGCTGCAGATTTATATGCCTCATTGAGCTCCTTGATGTGTTGCTCGAGCTTTTTTGCATTGGTTTCGTGTGCTACGATTGTCTCGAGCATTTTCTCTGTACGAGTATGAGCACCGGCGATGGCCACTGTAGCTTGACTAGTTAGCTTGAGCGCCAGGGAAAGCGCGTGGTTGTCGTGGTCCATCAAGTCATTGAACTCGGTAGTCCAGCACCGGCCAACTGCATTAATTGCCTCGCCCACAGGACTGCTTTGAGTAGACACCGGAGGGATGGGACCGAGCCCGGAATAGAATGACACGAGCACTGGAGGAATTGGAGGATCGTGCAGGGACAGTCTGAAGGATGATACAGTGAGAAGAATGAGTGTAGAGAAGAAGACTCAAAATAAATATATTTTTAGAGTATAAACAAAACAAGTAAAAATACTTACTTGGAGAACAGCTCAGCATGTAACCCATACATAGCGTTTTCGCTAGTATTTGAGGAACGTGGTGGAGAGTCTGTGACATCAATTATGGCCCCCTGGGCCCCCTTGCGTTTTTTCCCTTCTTCCTGTTTGACCTTGAGCAGTGACGTGGCTCCAGAAGGTGGCAGTCCAGTGCTCGGGGCAGCTTCAGACATCACTGTGTCAGAGGTCAGAGGAGTTTCCTGATAAGAATCCACCACATTCATCAGCCCGTGTGGATCGGTTTCCGTTCCCGGGTTGGACAGAGTGTGGGATCGGGTTCGGCCTGCGGGAGTGTTTGATGAACCACCCCGGGTTTTCACAGCACTCTTTCCTCGCCCAGCTGATGTGCTGGCTTTAGCTTTTCGCCCTTTGGTGAAAACTGCAGCGTCCACGATGCCAAGGGAGCCAAATATATCTCTGTTGTCAGCCATGCCTTCAGGTTTCTCAGTAAAGACAGTGTTGAAATACTCTGCACAGGAAACACTTAAACTATTATACCGGGAGGTCTGTAAAGATATCCCAGGGCAGTTTTAGTTTAAAGTACATAATGGAGTACCGGGAAGTCTTTTTAGATATCCCAGGGAAGACCATTTAAAAAACAAAAATATAACTAAGTACCAGGGAGTTGAAAAATTCCCAGGGAAACCAATACTCGGTTTTTAAGCAGAATACCAGAGGATTTGAAAAAGTCTTACTGGGAAAACTTAAACACTTTGAGAAAATGTACCTGGATATTCTCGACCTTCGATGTATGGTGGGTAGTATAGACCGGCTTCGTCCCGAACGTCGTCGTTGTACAAATTGCAATCTCTTTTTTCTAATGGTATACACAGTGCTAGGAGATTCGCCGTCTCTAAATCCCACGGGAGATTTATTGCTTTCGGCAATCGACCACCTGCATCATTGAAAAAAGTTTAGATCAGTCAAAATTGTACGATGACGAGTTTGCGAGGCTTACAGTCAGGTTTTTCAGAGTATGTGACAGGAATGTCAATCTCCCCATTCCGGGTCTGAGTTTTCCAGTGACCAGAAACAAATAACCACCGATCCCACCAGCGAATGTCTTTGAGTTTGGGTTCCTTGATCTTCACTTTGTTCGGCCTGAGACGAACCGTGTAATCCCCGCGGGAGGAGGAGTTGGAGATAACGGGGCTGAAGAATTGATGGAACTCCTCACCGGTAATGGATCGAGAAAGCCCCACCTGGCCCAACACGGTGAGTACCCCGTATAGTTGGCCCCATCCGTTTGGATGCAGTTGGTGGGGGGCTAATCCCCAGAGGTTGAGGAGTTTGGAGATGGAGGGGTGTAGCGGAAACCGCAACCCCACGTTCAGTGCGTCCTCTCCGACGGCCACCATTCCCGCCGGCGGGCAGCACGCCGATTCTCCAGGTAATGGCACATAAAGATGATTATTGGGAATCCTCCATTTCTTTCGCTTCTCTAGTAGTGTTGAAGGGTCTACTGTACTTTTCCGGCCGTGAGCGCCCCAATCTTGGTGATCCGGATCGGGCCCCACCGGTATCGATTTTCTCGTAACCGGTTGGTAAGGCCCCTCGGTAACCGGATCTGGCGCCTCCGGCGAAGGAAGGTCAGGCACGCGCCCTCCATGAACGATTTATACTCTCTGCCGAAGACGACATGAGGAGCTTCGGGTGGTTGATACCTCCCTCGAGGGCCTCGTCGTAGTCGCGGCATGATTTGATTTACAGAACAAGGAAAATAAAAACACAAACAAAAGATTTTGTAAGGGAAAATAAGATAAATCGAGAGCGAATTTTTCTTACCCAAAATATGAATTCTGAATTGTGCAAAGTGATTTCAAAAAACTTTGAAAGCGAAAATAATGATATGGAAACTGTAAGGGCGCTGTAATTGCGTGTGGGAAAGAAGGGGGGCGGTTATCGAGAAAAAAGCACTTAATTACTGCCCCACTATCTCATAACCCAATCAAATCACTCTGTAACCGCCAGGCCACGTGGCCAGAAAAACCTGCAAAAAGGTAACTTTTAAAGATTCAAATCTTTTCAAATCTTTTCATATTATCTCTTGATTTATTGATTTATTTTAATCAATTAAAGACCGAAATTAATTCGGCATGCAAAAAGTCTTCCCATCTATACAGGGAAAGAAAATACATGGTTCCAGTACCATACTTATTATTTGTACAGGGGAGTCTTAAGACACAACCCCGTGAAAGAAATACTGAATTTTCTTATCCGAGGACTATATGTGTCCATTACAAAAATACTAATCGGGAAGAATCCCGAAAGAAATTTTTTATCAATGCAGGTACAAAAGTCCAGAACGATAAGAATCGCAATCTCCTCTCCGTCCCTCTCGGAATTATCTTTCAAGACCTCACTAGAGCCACCTAAAATCAAAGACATCCCAAGAAGATCCCAAGTCAAAATCCACTGCTGACAAGATCCACAAGCCAAATACCAACTCCGAAGAGTATCAAGAGTCGATTACCAGGAGATCCAAGACCAAACTTCAGAAAAAAAGATGTTATAATCCATTAATTTTCCTGGGGGCCAATGTTACACCATAAAAATCCAACACCGACACGTGTCCAGACGACCGAAGCCACGTCATCAGATCAAGAGTCAACCGAAGACCAAATCATATTTTGAAACCAAGAGTGAAGAAGAAACCAGGCGAGCTCAACCGTCGCCCCGGGCGGACAGCCCCGTACCAGATTGAAGGATCAATCAGAGTAGGCTCCAGGCAAGAGGCGGTGCGCCTCTGGTGACATGCAGCAAGTGGAAGACAAGATTAGTGGGTATTTAATGTAATGTCTTAAAAGTCTTCATTAGTGGGATTAGATGTGATAGGAGGCTAATAGGTGGCATTATGAGAGCTTGCATGCTCATGCATAATACAAGTATAAAAGAGAGGGGAGAGAGAGGAGAAAAGGACTTCAACTTTTTGATTTTCCAAATACTTTTAAGTAAGGAATAAATCAAGAACACTATGATGTTCATACCTGGTATTTTCCAGATTCCGACCATGCATTTTCCGATCTATAATCTGTCCTAACAAATAAATGTCTGTTGGTTCCCTTTCTTATATACCCCCCCGTTCCAGTAATAGTGTGATTTAGAGAAAAAGGGTCCGAACAGTTTTGTAAAATAAAGCGGAAGCCTTTAAAATAAAATAATTTATTTAAAAATAACATTTAATAAAATGCGGGGGTTACGTAAAATAGATTGATTTTTCAAAATTAGAGTAACATTTTCCAAAATAAATTAGTCTTTCAAAATAAAATACTTAAAAATAAAAGTCGAGCATTTAAGTCTAAATAAACATAGTCATAAAAGTAAAAGAAACGATATCATAAACACGTGTCACTGCGCCGCGTCCTCGTCACGCCCCTCGAAGTCTCCGTTCGTACCTTAAAAAAATGTCGTTGATTGGGGTGAGCTCAACGTGCTCAGCAAGGAGAAACAATAATCATCTAAACATAACAATAAGTATCATCGTACGACATACATTCCTCAAAACATGAATCATAAATAAACACGTAGCATGTAACATTTAGGTGCACATATATATATATATATATAAAACAAGCGGGTCGTAAGCCCGATGATCAACTTATACGGATCACTGGCCCTTTTCCTAGCCACAAGTTTCATATAAACATATAGCTCGACGGGTCGTAAGCCCGATGGTCAACTTATATGGACCACTGACCCTTTTCCTAGTCATCGGCCAAACATTTCATTCATAGCTCGACGGGTCGTAAGCCCGATGGTCAACTTATATGGACCACTGACCCTTTTCCTAGTCACCGAGTTTAACATAGCAAACATAGCTCGACGGGTCGTAAGCCCGATGGTCAACTTATATGGACCACTGACCCTTTTCGTAGTCACCGAGTTTAACATTTCAAACATTTACAATTGCATATTTCAATTCACATACACACATACTTTGAACATAAATGTTATAAAGAGATGAGAAAAGTGTCCCCTTACCTCTCGTAGCGGGTGTGTGTTTAGAAATTCGACTCCTAACGCAAAGTCCCTTGAATTCGAAAGTCAAATTCTTTAGTCAATATCGTTCGACTCCTCCTAAACAATGTATTTTAAAATAATAATATCACATAGTTAATATATGTATTTTCAATTGCAGTAGTTTATTTAAATGTATTTATGCATGGTTGAAGTGTTTTCAATTGTTAGTTGGAGGTAATGAATTCGGAATGGGATGTACTGGACCGAAAAACCAATATTGTGATGCAGACATTTAAGTGGTTGGACTTGGAAACCATTTGGGCCGCAAGGTATATAGATGTTATAGAGTAAACTAAGTATTTAGGATAGGGAATAAAGCGGATCGAGAAGGTCAACTGGAATGAAGCTATACTCAATTGTTCACGTGTACAGAACAATAAAATACATATTAACAGAAGCTAAGGGAATCAGCTTAACCTTAATTCCATAAATCAGAGACTTCCCACTTACAGAGAGAGATCGAGGCGAGGAAGAACAAGCGATGGCGATCCCAGACGACAGCGTTTGAATGCGATGGTGGTTTCTTCACCGAGCGTCGGCCCAATTTCCAGTAGTAACAAGTTCCTCCTCGGCTCACGACGATGGAGTACTGGTGCGAACGGGGTCGACCTGTTGGAGTTGTGTACTTAATGTCTAGATTTAAGTAACGATAAACTCCCGATCATAGCATTTAATCTATTAAATTAATAAACAATTGTTTGCTTTTAATTATTATTAATTAAATATATGCAAATCATAGTCCTGGATTTTATACGTTGTAGTTAGTATGGTGTGTCGGGCCCCACACAGAAGATCATACTATCGGTTACTCGTATTTAATCAAACAGTGGCTCACGACCTAGATGGACCCGGACCAATCCATCGGTATAGTCGTTGTGTGAGAGAGAAAATAATTTGTCTTAATTATTTTATCACACTTGTACACTTGGTGTATTGAGCGGATCGTTGAGATTCATCGATTAGGATTGCCGGCGATAATCGATTCGAGTCTCAGTGTATTATATTCTTAATCCCCGATATTGTTGCGGGTGTGTATATTCAATATAAGTGACTTTGATTTACCAAAGGAATTAACCGATTTAATTATTGGGTTAATTACCGGTTAAGTTGGGTCACTATATTTTATATATGGCATGCCGTGAATGATTGACCGGACAGTGTATCCCGGAAGGGTTGATAATATCCCCGAGATGAGTTCATAAGGAATTATTGTGTAAACCTCATGAGTGGATTCGTTCCGCACAATAATTAAGGTTGAATGGTACTAGTCTCGGATTCAAGAGATGAATAAATTAATTAGCAATAAATTAATTTTATTCATGGATATTTAAATCTTAAATACACGGAATAAATAATACTACCGGAGAAATATTATTTGATATAATATGGTTTAATATTGGGAGTGCAATTAATTTATATAGTGGAAAATAAATTAATTAATATTAATGGGAGATTAATAGATTTGGGCTTGGGCTCAATTTAATCATTAATATTGGAAGCCCAATATTCCACCTCCTTTAGATCCCCTACGTAGCCTATAAAAGCACTACATGGTCTTCACTTTTTCATAAGACAAGAATATCAATACTTGATAGTTCTAGAGAATTGAAGAGGATCCATAAGCTTGGAGGATCGTCGCCCACCCGACGTTCAAGCTAGTGCAAGGAATACGTGGGAAGATCGTAAGGTCATCAACTTAGATTCGTTTCTCCGCACAACGAATTAAAAGGTAAAATCATATACTCCCTTCTATGATTTTATGTGGATTAATTGTGATACATACATGAACGCACGATCCGGGAAAAACGTCGAGACCGGGATACGGGGATTCGAGATCCCCGTCGGGATCGAGAGGGGCGGCCGAACCCTAGGGTTCGACCGCCGGTGCGCCGCGCAAGGAAGCCCCGGCTGGACGCCGGGGCATGCGATCGACCTAGGGTCGATCGCTGGGGATGCCACGGGCTGGTGCCGTGGCGGATCCCCGCCGCCTCCATGGCGGCGTGCGCGACGAGGCGCCTCGGCTGGGCCAAGGCGGGCGATCGATCGGGCGATCGATCGCCGGGGGAAGACCGCGGCTGTTGTCGCGGTGGTCAGCTGGGGGCTGACCGCCCCTCCTGGCGGTGGCGGTGAGTCGCCGGACTCACCGCCGGGGGCTGCCCCATGCAGCCCCAGCGATCGCCATGCACGGCGATCGCGAACCCCGCGGATGGGGTTCGGCTAGGGTTTAGCCGCGGGTTCGTCCCGCGGCGATACTCTTGTCGAGCCCGGTTCTTCGTGGCGTTCGTGATCGGTTTCCGGCGACGGGTTTTCGGTCGGGGTTATCGGTTCCGCAAATTTTTGATACCCCGGGATATCGAATTCCAGCAATTGGTATCAGAGCGTTTAGGTTTCGTGTTCATGTATGTGTTCAATTGCGTTCTACCTTGCAGGGATTCCGACTATCATGGTTTAATTAATTGTTAATTATTCGTTTAATTAATTGCTATTTAATTTACCATGATTGTTCGTTTATTAAACTCTCGGACATGTCGAGATTCGTTTTGTGTGGATGAATGCTTGTAATAGTAAAAAATTCGGGGGTTGACCGAATTTAGGATTTATTATTACGTTCTATGTTTTCCGGAAAGTGTATAGGGTCGATTTCATGTATAGAATCGATACCGGAATTGTAAATTTATTTCTTGTAATTTATTTACGTTGGATCGATGCCGAGACGACCGCCGGAGAACTCATATGACGAAGGATATGAAGAGAGGGAAATCTAGGGCTTGGGATCGATGGGATCGATCCCATGGAGATCGATCGGAGGGGCTGCCCGCGGGGCTCCTCGGCCACGCCGGCCGCCGGTGGTGGTGGCGCGTGGGCTGGGGACGGCGGCGGTGGTGCTCCCGGCCGGCGATCAAGGTGGGGGGGCGCGGGGTCCTCGTGATCTCGTGCTACTCCTACCTAGATTCACTTTCCTAATTGATTCAAGTTTTCCTATTTTGAGTATTCCTAAGTATGGGAACTCTCATGGAGATAGGAAAAGAATTAATTAATATTATTTATTTCCTTATTCTATTATGGAAGTCTTCTAGAATATTTCAAATTCTACTTGGAATAGGAATCTAGAGATTTAATAGAATTAGATAGGAAAAGAATTAATATTATTTATTTCCTTATTCTATTATGGAAGTCTTCTAGAATATTTCAAGTTCTACTTGGAATAGGAATCTAGAGATTTAATAGAATTAGATAGGAAAATAATTAATTAGTAAATTAATTTATGGGAATTTTCATGGACATGAAAATTAATTAATCTTGGAAAGTAGAAGAGTCCTAATTTATTTTATTTCCTTATTCTATTATAGAAGTCTTCTAGAATATTCCAAGTTTGACTTGGATAGATTATTCTAGAGATTTAATAGAATTAGATAGGAAAATAAATAAATAAAAATATTAATAATATTTAATTTTATTTTTGATTTATTCGATTGACTTAATTTTCGAATTAAGTATCTTTTGGATTTATTAAAAATAAATAGATTTAAATATTGGGATTAATATTCTCGTCACATGAAGCATTCAAGAACGAAGACTGAAGACTAGAAGACGCATACGGAGATGGAATAAAGCCATGATAGTCGGAAAATAATTTTCTAGCTTATTTTGACTATGTGATATGTGCTTTATTACTTGTATGCATGCTTATGTGTTTAATTATGCATTAGATAGCGTATCCCTTTGTTATAAAAAGCTAAGTGGGAGCGGGGATGGAAACATTCCCATGGTCTCCATTACTGTTCTCTTGGTGACTCTTATGAACTTTTGAAGTTCATATAGATGTGTCATTGGAGGAGAATTCTTGTAATTCCTCTTACGAGAAACATTGATTAAGTTTATCAAACAATGCCTAATTTGTCTTTCTGAAACTGACTTCAAGTCGACTCATTCTCACCCCGGGGAGTGGAATGGAGCCAAAGCCACTTGGTCATGTGGATGACACAAATTAGAGGCAGTCGTACCATTCTTTGAAAGATGGATCGATTGTCTGCTCGGCTCCCTCATCTAATGAGAGATAGGGTTGTTCGCATGGTGAATCACTGGTTAGAAACTTCGAGTTTCACTTATGATTCTCCGCGTCTTGATTTACAAAATCGAATGCTTCAAGTAATTGGATGTCAATTGTAAAAATCTTTTGGTGTAGTAAACGTCCACACTATCGTGGCTTGCTGCATTGAATGGGATTTTGGAACGATTGATGTAGACAGTTATAGAAGGGAGTGAAGGAAACGTAGGTTAACGTAAACGTCCACACTATCGTTGCTTGCGGTAACATGCGAATCTTAAACAAACTTCTTAGTGCTGAGTAATGGTTTACACTTAGGTACGCTCTATAGTATTCTTCCCATCGAAGTAACGCTATAGTGATGTACGACCAAAGCAAATCTAATTGCTAAATCATTTGGATGGGTAAACGTCCACACTATCGTGGCTTGCCTTATCTGATGGGATTTTAGATGTAATTAGTAATTTAATGATATTATTAGAGGGAGATAATATCGGATATTAAATTGATTGTTTGTTTAAATGTGCTTATAGGTTTAGAGAATAGCTATGAATCCACTTTCTATGATACTCAAGGAGCATAAGCTCACTGGCCCCAACTATATTGATTGGAAAAGAAATTTAGACATTGTCCTAACTTCGGAGGAGTACAAGTTTGTACTCCATGAAGTGTGCCCTGCTGAGCCCACGGCTGCCTCAACTGATGAGGAAAAACTGACATATCGGAAGTGGAAAAAGGCTGATGAAATGGCTAGGTGTTATATTTTGGCTTCCATGTCAAATGTACTCCAAACCCAACATGAGTCGATGGACACTGCCTATGATATGATGTTTAACCTCAAGGAGATGTTTGGGGAGCAAGATCGTGCGGCAAGGCAAGAAGCCATGAGAGTCCTCATGTCGACTACTCAATCTGAAGGAACGCCCGTTGGGGAGCACGTTCTTAAGATGATGAGTATGTTGAATGAACTTGAGGTCCTAGGAGCTTCTATTGATGCTGAGACGCAAGTCGACATCATACTCCAGTCTCTGGCCCCTAGTTTTGAGCAGTTTCGTATGAGCTATAATATGGGTAAACTATCTTATACTCTTGCGCAACTCCTGACTGAACTAAAGGCGGCAGAGGGGATCTACAAGAAGGGCAAGTCTCAAGCGCTTGTAGCTACCAAGTCCAAAGGCTTTAAGCCTGGTGGAGGTAGGGGCAAGAGAAGGAAGCAAGCCCGGAAACCCAGTGGTGTCAAGAGGACTGTACCACGAGTGGGGGCTGCAAAGCCAAAGGGTAAGTGCTTCCGATGCAACAAGATGGGACACTGGAAGTCTGAATGTCCTCTCAAAGGTACGAATTCTTCTTTAGTCGTAAAAACATAGTCAGCGGTATTATCTACCAGAATTCTGGTGTGTAGATATGGAACCACTGACGGTATGTGCATTTTGAATGCAGGGGTTCCAGAAAACCCGGCGACTTAGAGAGGAAGAGTTCGAGTCTACACGGGCAAAGCTGTAGAGGAGGCAGCGGTTGCGGTGGAAGACATTTATCTGCTTTAGTAGTTAAATAGGATTTCATTTCAAAGTTATTGCTTTATGTACCCCTTTATTTTAGAAAGAACGTTTTGTTCTGGATTTCTATTATTAATGAATGGATATTTTATTTCTTTAATCATTGGATGATTTTGATAAGAAATAATGGCATTATCTATTCTGGTACATTAGATAGCAATATATGAATGATGAATCCTAAGTCTACCCCAATTGCAACGAACCGTTCTATAACTTGTTTTACTTATTAGATATTTCTTTATCATTATACTTGTGAAATCTTATACTTGGAAGTATTTTCAAATGAGATTCAAATGGTCGAAATTGATGTGATCAATTATAGTTGAAGGAATGGACCTTCCGACCTAAGGATTGAATTTGGAGGATAATACGTCTAAGCAAAACCTTTCTTAAAAAAAAAAAAAAGAAGAAGAAAAGGATAGAATTCAAACAAGTATTGGAAATGATTAGATATGCAGACATATGTGTATATTAGAAAGGCACGAGTGATTCTTTCAAGAATACTCAAGTGGTGGATTAGAATGCTTGATGTGCCATAAAAGCAAAGTGTTTTGACTAGTCAATGGACACAAAGCAATTATGGGGAACCATCAAAGTATATCCATTAGGAGCCTGCGACTCGGTCGCGGAGGCCATCACCTATCTGAATAACACATAGCATAATCAAAGATTGGGTTCAATCCCAAAGGGCCGCACCTTACACTTACGTGTAGAAATAGTGCGTTATAAAGAAATGGAAATCTGATGGTAAAAGGACAAGTTGTTCGGAACTACCTATGTTCTATGGATATTCCTAGATACAACGACATATTGAATATGATTGTAGGATATCCTAGATGAACGAAGTATTGTGTGTTCTATAGTACTACGAACCAGAGGGACGTCTCTCGTCCGGTTCATAGAGGAAGACTATTAGATGGACCACAAAGCCTAAATTGACGTAATACCTTGAAATGAGAAGAAGGACAAAAGACTAGGAACCAGCCAAACCGAGTAGAAGTGCACCACATGATGGAGTTATATTCTAAATGTCTAGTTTAGTGACAATATGGAACTCCTTATCTGTGTTTTTCATTATCTATTAATCAAACTGTCGGCTTTTTGTCTATCTTGTACTTGAATGCAATAGTCCTAGATATATACGTTGTAGACAGTATGGCGTGAGGAGACACGCGGAAGATCATACTGTCGGTTACTCGTATACTATCGAACAGAAGCTCACGACTTAGATGGACAGGGACAATCCATCGGTACGTCGTAGTGTGACTGGGTAATAGTTGGTCTTGGCTATTATGTTACACTAGTACACTTGGTGTATTGAGCAGGACCACGGGAGGGCGTTCGATTTATACTAATCGACGTAACCGAACCAGACCTCAGAATTACGGATATACGAATTCTTAATCCCTATATAATTATAGGTGTGTATGTCCAATTCTCGTTTCTTTAACTTGCCAATGAGTGAGACTATTTGATTAGTCGAGATACTCGGTAAATTGGGAATCGGAATTGTACACACGGCATGCTGTAGATTATAGACAGGAAACCGTGTCCCGTTTATCGGGTTGATAATGTCCCCGAGATGAGCTCATAAAGTTTATCATGTAAACCCTGCAGGTGGATTTGTTCCACATGATAAAAAGGATGAGTGGTACTAGTCTCGGATAATAAGAAACGAATTAATTTAATTATTAGTAATTAAATAAATTCGTGGACGTTCGATATCTTAAACACGGGGAAGGTCGTATATGTAATTTCGGCGGATTTATTATTGTTGAAATAATATTAAAATTAATTTCGGGAATTCAATTATTATTTTATAGTGGAGTTAATAATAATTAAAATTGAAATCGATTAATTAAGGAATTGCGTTTACGTATTCCAAGTTAATTAATATTTCAATTTAGCCCTTAATTAATTTCCCTTAGGTCCCTAACGTAGCTCTATTTAAACCCCCCCTTGCCCTCTCCTAAAACCTACAGTTCGCCGCAACTATTATTTTTCTGAGAAAAATTATTGCGTTAGCGCAAAAACATTTTTCTCTGTTAAAATAATTAAGTTAACGCAATTATTATTCTCTCAGAGAGAATAATTAAATCATTGCGCTGGTTTGAGAAAGGAGAGAGCGGACAAGGAATTTCCAGCGGATCGTTGCCCACACAACGGCTGGAATCGGGAAGAGAATACGTTAGAAGCTCTAAGGTCTCAACAATCGACCGAGAAGGTATGAGATCGGATCTCTAAATTCCGCATTTATTCGATCTAATTTCTCGTTGAACATACATGAACGTGGATCGGTTTCCGGGGTCGTGGATCGTGTTCCTCGACTACTGGGGGTTCTAGGACCTCCGGAACGGTAGTCGGATGAGGAAAAACGACCCGGAAACGAGCCCGGAACAGCAACATCACGTTGCTGTTCGCGGACAAAACGGCGGTCGCCAAAGGGCAAACGGCGGTCGCCGTTTGCAGTTCCTTTCAGCGACCGCTGGACTGCTTTCGGCGGTCGCCGAATCGATGCAGTCCAGTTCCGTTTCGTGCGGTTGTCCTTCGGGGCGATGGCTGGGCATGATTCGGGATAAGGGCTGTTAAGCGAACGAAGTAGTGACTTCGGAGGTCGACTGGGATGGTTCGGATGTTCGAGCAATCGAACGAACGCATCCCGGGTAGTCGAAATCCAACAATTGGTATCAGAGACAGTTTGTGCGTTCTTGTATTGTTTGCGAGTTTTTGTTTTGCAGGATAACCCGATTATTATGGTCATATGATTATGTACTGTTTATTGTGGTTTGTTAAACTCTCGGGATTGTCGAGATTTTTGGTTTTGTCGTTGCTTGCTTGTAATAGTTAAAACGACGGGTTGAGTCGTTTAGGTTTTATTTTCGTTTTTCGTTTATCCGGGTGTATAGGATCGATCAAAATGTATAGGATCGATGCCGGAAGTAGTTAGCTTTACCTTGTAATGTTGCTGCTGCTTGGTGGATCGAGACGAGATCGAAGGCCGGACGAACGGGGGTCGAGAAGTCGAACCCGCGGCTGCTGAAGGGCAAACGGCGGTCGCCGTTTTTCAAACGGCGGTCGCCGTTTCGGTGTTTTCTTGGCAGCAGCTTGCGGGGGTTCGACGGACATCACGGATCGCTTGTCGAGGGCCCGGGATGATACTCCAGTGGGAGGAGTTCGTCTCTTGGTCCTTAGACGAGTCGGTGATGGACCGAGACCTAGACGAGCAACGAGACGAAGATCCGAGACGTGCATTGAAGACTTTAAAGACCATAATAATCGGGCCACGTTAATTGCTTCTTGTGTGTTTAACGTGTTTTATTATGCTTTAATTTCATATGCATGTGAATGTTATCCCTTTCGTAAAAACTAAGTGGGAGAGGGATTGGAAACAATCCCGCGGTCTCCATTCTCTGTTTTGATAGTGATGTGTGTCGCTTACGAGTTGGCTTTAGTGTCATCCTCCCTATCGGATAAAGTTGACACACGGATATCACTGGATCAAAATTCGAATTCAATTCCATTTATAGAATTGAACACTTAAGTTTTTCAAAGCAATGCCTAATCTGTCTTTCAAAGACTAATTTCAACTCGACTCATTCTCACCCCGGGGAGTGGAATGGAGCCAAAGCGCTTGGTTATGTCGATGACACAGATTAGAGACATTCGAGTCATTTGATGACTAGATCGATTGTCTGGTTGGCTCCCTCACTTTGTGAGAGATAGGGCTCAATTGCATGATTGATCGCTGGTTAGAAACTTAGAGTTTCACTTACGAGATATCAAGCTTTGATTAACGAAATTGTGAAATTTATTAAATGGAATTCAATTAACAAAGTTGTTTGTTTAGTAAACGTCCACACTATCGTGGCTTACTAGACGGAAACGGAACTTTGGGTTAATTGAGGCTCGACAGTTATAGGAAATCGTAAAGGGACCGCATGTCAACGTAAACGTCCACACTAACGTGGCTTGCGGTGGGCGTGTAGTTTCCGAGCGGTTAACTTAGTACTGAGAAATGGTATACACTTAGGTACGCTTTACAGTATCCTCCCCATCGGAGTCACTGCTGTAATGATGTACGACCGAAGTAAAAGTCCAGTTATAAAATCATTTGGACTAGTATACGTCCACATGAACGTGGCATGCTAGTCTGATGGGATTTTAGGATTGATTGGTAGATTTAATGATATTAATTAAGGGAGTTAATATCGAATTAAATTTGACAGTTTGATTTGTCTCTTTTATAGATATGGCACTCAACCCACTATCCATGATACTAAAAGAGAACAAACTCACTGGTCCGAACTATATTGACTGGAAACGAAACTTGGACATTGTCCTGACTGCTGAGGAGTACAAATATGTACTCCATGAGGATTGTCCTGATGAACCTATTGACACCTCCACTCCTGAGGAAAAGGAAGCTCATCGGAAGTGGGTCAAGGCTAATCAGATGGCGCGGTGCTACATTTTGGCTTCTATGTCAAATGTGCTGCAACATCAGCATGAAGCCATGACCACTGCCTATGATATGATGCTTAACCTCAAGGAGATGTTTGGTAGTCAGGATAGGGCAGCCAGGCAAGATGCCATGAGGCAACTCATGACGGCCACTATGTCCGAAGGAACGCCCGTGAGGGATCACGTTCTTAGGATGATAGGCTATCTGAATGAGATAGAGATTATGGGAGGATCTATCGATGGGGAAACCCAGATCGATATAGTACTCCAGTCTCTGCCTAAGAGTTTTGAGCAGTTCCGCCTGAACTATAACATGGACAAGAGGTTATATACGTTGGCGGAACTCCTGACTGAACTCCAGGCGGCAGAGGGAATCTTTAAGAAGTCTCAGGCACTTGTGGCTGTGAAACTTCCTGGCCCTCCGGGGACTAAGAGGAAGAAGAAGCAAGGACGGAAACCCAGTGGACCCAGCAAGGGTGGACCACGGAATGGAGTGAACAAGCCCAAGGGCAAGTGTTTCCGTTGCAAGCAGTCTGGACATTGGAAGTCTAATTGTCCTCTCAGACAAGGAGGTATGAACTTTTCCTTAGTCACTGAAACATGTTTAGCGGTGTTATCCACCGGTACCTGGTGTGTGGATACGGGAGCCACTGATCATGTCTGCAATTCTTTGCAGGGGTTCCAGGAAACCCGGCGGCTTAGAGAGGGAGAGATCACCATCTACATGGGCAATGCTACGAAAGTGGAGGCAGTTGCAGTGGGAGATGTTCATTTATCTTTTAATAATAAAGTTTTAGTATTGAATGATTGTCTTTATGTACCGAACTTTAGAAAGAACCTTGTTTCGGTTTCTAAGTTGGTTTTGAATAAATATTCTGTTTCTTTTGATAGTTCTGTTATTATCAAAAAGAATGGTGAGTATATCTGCTCTGGTACATTGATAGGCAACTTATATATACTGAATCCTGATTATTCCACGATGCAACGAGTAGAGTCAAATAACACATCTAGTACCAATAAGAGAAAGGAGCCTTCTAGGATGAATCAAAAGTACTTATGGCATCTTAGGCTAGGTCATATTAACTTGGGCAGGATTCAAAGGTTGATAACTGATGGAATACTCAGTGGTGTGAAAGATGAGGACTTTCCAACCTGCGAATCATGCCTGGAAGGAAAAATGACCAAGCGACCCTTTAGTGATAAAGGATATAGATCCAAGGAAGTACTAGAGTTGATTCACTCTGATTTGTGCGGGCCTTTATCTGTCCAAGCGAGAGGAGGTTATGAATATTTCGTAACCTTCACTGATGATTACTCAAGGTATGGTTTTATATACCTGATGCGCCTCAAGAGCGAGTGCTTTGACAAGTTCAAGGAGTACAAAGCTCTTGTGGAGAACCTTCATGGTAAAACCATAAAGACTCTACGATCTGATCGTGGAGGAGAGTACCTCCCGGGAGAGTTTAAGGCGTACTTATTAGAGAATGGGATTGACTCCCAGATGACTGCACCATACACGCCCCAGCAGAATGGTGTAGCAGAAAGAAGGAATAGGACTCTTATGGAAATGGTTAGATCTATGATGAGCTATTCAGACCTACCAGTTTCGTTCTGGGGATATGCCTTGGAAACAGCGGCGTATATCCTGAACTTGGTTCCTTCTAAATCAGTCCCTAAGACGCCCTCGGAATTGTGGACCGGGCGAAAGCCGAACTTGAAACACATTCGGATCTGGGGTTGTCCAGCACATGTGCTGAAGCATGGGGCTGATAAATTGGAATCTCGTTCAGATATTCGGTTGTTTATAGGATATCCTAGAGGAACGAAAGGTGGTCTATTTTATAGTCCTCAGGACCAGAAGATCGTTGTTAGCACCAACGCTCGGTTCTTGGAAGAGGGTTATATAATGGACCACAAGCCCAAGAGTGAGATAATACTAAACGAACTGAGAGGGGACGATCAAGGCTTAGATCCAACCGAACCGGGTGATACGCCACCACAGTCTGCACCTGTAGTTACTGAGGTTACACCGGAGCCTCGTCGTAGTGGGAGGGTTGTTCGACAACCCGATAGGTTCATGTTTATAGGTGAGTCTTCGGACTTGTTACCTGGAGAACATGAAGCCGATCCCTGGACCTATGGCGAGGCGCTTAAAGATCAAGATGCTCAGTCTTGGCAAAAAGCGATGAAATCTGAGATTGAATCAATGGATTCAAATCAGGTCTGGAATCTTGTAGCACCGCCCAAAGGTGTAAAAGCCATTGGTTGCAAGTGGGTGTACAAGAGGAAAAGAGGGTCTGACGGGAAGGTTGAAACCTTCAAGGCTAGGCTTGTTGCGAAAGGGTATACTCAGAAAGAAGGGATCGATTATGAGGAAACTTTTTCGCCGGTAGCTATGCTAAAGTCGATCCGGATTCTTTTGTCTATAGCATCTTATATGGATTATGAGGTGTGGCAAATGGACGTCAAGACAGCATTCTTGAATGGGAATCTTGACGAGACCATTTACATGAGACAGCCAGAAGGTTTCATTAAGAAAGGCCAAGAGCATCTAGTGTGTAAGCTAAACCGATCCATTTATGGATTGAAGCAAGCTTCTAGATCTTGGAACATGCGGTTTGATGAGGTTATCCAGTCTTATGGATTCATTCAAAGCATGGACGAGTCGTGTGTATACCGGAGATGTGACGGAAACAGTGTGGCGTTTCTCGTGCTTTATGTAGACGACATCCTTCTAATTGGCAACAATGTGAAGATGTTGTCGGACATAAAGGGATGGTTGTCCAAACAATTCGATATGAAAGACTTAGGACAAGTTGGGCATGTTCTTGGGATCAAGGTTATAAGGAATCGCCAGAAAAGAACATTAAGCTTGTCCCAGGCTTCATATATTGATACGATTCTGGCTCGTTTCAACATGCAGAATTCCAAGAGAGGTGCTCAACCTTTCTGCCATGGAATTCATCTATCTAAAGACATGTGTCCCAAAACACAAAAGGAGATAGATTACATGAAGAAGGTTCCTTATGCTTCGGCAGTAGGAAGTCTAATGTATGCCATGTTGTGCACGAGACCTGATATCTGCTATGCCGTGGGCATGGTAGCTAGATATCAGAGTAACCCTGGACAGGGTCACTGGACTGCTGTAAAGAACATACTTAAGTACCTGCGAAGGACTAGGAATTATGTTCTGAGTTACAAAGCGTCCGAGTTGATTCCTATTGGTTACACAGACTCGGATTTCCAATCTGATAAGGATCAGCGAAAGTCTACATCAGGCTATGTGTTCACATTGGGAGGTGGGGCAGTCTCATGGAAGAGTGTTAAGCAGAAATGCATTTCGGACTCTACCATGGAAGCCGAATATGTAGCAGCCTCTGAGGCAGCTAAAGAATCGGTGTGGCTCCGGAACTTCCTTATGGACTTGGATGTGGTTCCTAAAATGCCTAGAGCTATCACAATTTATTGTGACAATAGCGGTGCAGTGGCAAATGCAAAGGAACCACGAGCCCACAATGCGAGTAAACACATAGATCGCAAGTACCACCTGATTAGAGACATCGTCAGGAGAGGCGATGCGGTTGTCACCAAGATTGCATCAGCGGATAACCTGGCTGACCCCTTTACGAAGGCACTTCCAGCGGAAGCGTTCAAGAGACACGTGAAGGGGATGGGTATCGGATGTATGGTAGAGGGCAACTAGAGATTTAGTATAAGTGGGAGATTGATGGAGTTATATTCTAAATGTCTAGTTTAGTGACAATATGGAACTCCTTATCTGTGTTTTTCATTATCTATTAATCAAACTGTCGGCTTTTTGTCTATCTTGTACTTGAATGCAATAGTCCTAGATATATACGTTGTAGACAGTATGGCGTGAGGAGACACGCGGAAGATCATACTGTCGGTTACTCGTATACTATCGAACAGAAGCTCACGACTTAGATGGACAGGGACAATCCATCGGTACGTCGTAGTGTGACTGGGTAATAGTTGGTCTTGGCTATTATGTTACACTAGTACACTTGGTGTATTGAGCAGGACCACGGGAGGGCGTTCGATTTATACTAATCGACGTAATCGAACCAGACCTCAGAATTACGGATATACGAATTCTTAATCCCTATATAATTATAGGTGCGTATGTCCAATTCTCGGTTCTTTAACTTGCCAATGAGTGAGACTATTTGATTAGTCGAGATACTCGGTAAATTGGGAATCGGAATTGTACACACGGCATGCTGTAGATTATAGACAGGAAACCGTGTCCCGTTTATCGGGTTGATAACGTCCCCGAGATGAGCTCATAAAGTTTATCATGTAAACCCTGCAGGTGGATTTGTTCCACATGATAAAAAGGATGAGTGGTACTAGTCTCGGATAATAAGAAACGAATTAATTTAATTATTAGTAATTAAATAAATTCGTGGACGTTCGATATCTTAAACACGGGGAAAGTCGTATATGTAATTTCGGCGGATTTATTATTGTTGAAATAATATTAAAATTAATTTCGGGAATTCAATTATTATTTTATAGTGGAGTTAATAATAATTAAAATTGAAATCGATTAATTAAGGAATTGCGTTTACGTATTCCAAGTTAATTAATATTTCAATTTAGCCCTTAATTAATTTCCCTTAGGTCCCTAACGTAGCTCTATTTAAACCCCCCCTTGCCCTCTCCTAAAACCTACAGTTCGCCGCAACTATTATTTTTCTGAGAAAAATTATTGCGTTAGCGCAAAAACATTTTTCTCTGTTAAAATAATTAAGTTAACGCAATTATTATTCTCTCAGAGAGAATAATTAAATCATTGCGCTGGTTTGAGAAAGGAGAGAGCGGACAAGGAATTTCCAGCGGATCGTTGCCCACACAACGGCTGGAATCGGGAAGAGAATACGTTAGAAGCTCTAAGGTCTCAACAATCGACCGAGAAGGTATGAGATCGGATCTCTAAATTCCGCATTTATTCGATCTAATTTCTCGTTGAACATACATGAACGTGGATCGGTTTCCGGGGTCGTGGATCGTGTTCCTCGACTACTGGGGGTTCTAGGACCTCCGGAACGGTAGTCGGATGAGGAAAAACGACCCGGAAACGAGCCCGGAACAGCAACATCACGTTGCTGTTCGCGGACAAAACGGCGGTCGCCAAAGGGCAAACGGCGGTCGCCGTTTGCAGTTCCTTTCAGCGACCGCTGGACTGCTTTCGGCGGTCGCCGAATCGATGCAGTCCAGTTCCGTTTCGTGCGGTTGTCCTTCGGGGCGATGGCTGGGCATGATTCGGGATAAGGGCTGTTAAGCGAACGAAGTAGTGACTTCGGAGGTCGACTGGGATGGTTCGGATGTTCGAGCAATCGAACGAACGCATCCCGGGTAGTCGAAATCCAACACCACATACTGCACCTATTGTTATTACTGTTATACACCGGGACGCCATTGCAGTGGGAGGTTGTCGGACAACCAGAGATATTCATAAGACTAGAGGAGTTCGGACTCTGGATCTAGTAAAGATGAAATCGACCCCTAGCTCTGCATAAGGGCAGTACTAGATCTAAATGTGCCTGCTTGAAACAATAAGGATTATTGTTAAGAGGCTAGATCATTTAGAGTACAAGCTTAGTAAATCCATTTATGGATTGAAATAAAGCTATGAATCGTGGAACTTTCGAATTGATGGGATAGTCCATTTGATGGATTCATCAAAAGGCATAGACGAAAGGTGTATTGAAAACGTAATGGAAACAAGGTGCTGTTTCTCGGAGATTTTATGTAGATAACATTTCATCATTGGCAACAATGTAAAAATGCTGTCAGACATAAAATAATGGTTGTCTAAATAAATCGAGATATAAGATTAAGAAGAAGTTAGAACATGTTCTTAAGATCTTGTGATCTAGAGATAAGAACATTGTACTTCTCCTAGATATCTTGTACGATTAAGGTTTGTTTTTAACATGCATACTTCTGAGAAAGGTTATTGCCTTTCAGGGACAGAATAAACATCTATCTAAAGGTTATGTGTTCGAACACATGAAGGAGATAGATGAGAACAAAGCAGTTTCCTATACTTCAAGTATGGAAAGCTTTATAGATGCAATGTTGTAAAACAAGAACCTGGTATCAACTATGCGGTTTGCGTAGTGGGAGGATATCAAAGTAATCTGGATAAGGGATGTTCGAATGCTGCAAGAGTACTTTCATAGTACTGGCTTACAGAGCAAGACGAAATCTTCTTAGATTACAGATTCTCAGATCCAAAAATCAGAGAAGGACCAGTGAAAGTCGATATCAGGCTATGTGTTCACTTTTAGAAAGAGGTGGAACCATGAAGTGAAAGAGTGATAAGCGGGACGCTTCTCATACTCTCTCATAACCGAATAGCAGCCTCAGAGGCAGCGGAAGTTTTGGTTAGGTTCCGGGATAACCTCTTGACTTGGATATGACTCTTAGTTTACCAAAGGCTATTGGATAGCGGTGCATGGTGAACTAGAAGAGGTCATGAGTCAAAAGTGATGTTAACACATAGAGCAAGTACCACCTGATACGAGTCATCGTCAGGGGAGACGACGTAGTAGTCACCAAGATAACTTCAGAGCGGCAACCTAGATTGCTCACTCACATAGTACTTCTCGGAAGTACACTTTAAAGCACGTGATGAGTATGGGAACCGGGAGTTTGGAGGAAATGACTAGACCTTAGTACAAGTGGGAGATTGTTGGAGTTGTGTACTTAATGTCTAGATTTAAGTAACGATAAACTCCCGATCATAGCATTTAATCTATTAAATTAATAAACAATTGTTTGCTTTTAATTATTATTAATTAAATATATGCAAATCATAGTCCTGGATTTTATACGTTGTAGTTAGTATGGTGTGTCGGGCCCCACACAGAAGATCATACTATCGGTTACTCGTATTTAATCAAACAGTGGCTCACGACCTAGATGGACCCGGACCAATCCATCGGTATAGTCGTTGTGTGAGAGAGAAAATAATTTGTCTTAATTATTTTATCACACTTGTACACTTGGTGTATTGAGCGGATCATTGAGATTCATCGATTAGGATTGCCGGCGATAATCGATTCGAGTCTCAGTGTATTATATTCTTAATCCCCGATATTGTTGCGGGTGTGTATATTCAATATAAGTGACTTTGATTTACCAAAGGAATTAACCGATTTAATTATTGGGTTAATTACCGGTTAAGTTGGGTCACTATATTTTATATATGGCATGCCGTGAATGATTGACCGGACAGTGTATCCCGGAAGGGTTGATAATATCCCCGAGATGAGTTCATAAGGAATTATTGTGTAAACCTCATGAGTGGATTCGTTCCGCACAATAATTAAGGTTGAATGGTACTAGTCTCGGATTCAAGAGATGAATAAATTAATTATCAATAAATTAATTTTATTCATGGATATTTAAATCTTAAATACACGGAATAAATAATACTACCGGAGAAATATTATTTGATATAATATGGTTTAATATTGGGAGTGCAATTAATTTATATAGTGGAAAATAAATTAATTAATATTAATGGGAGATTAATAGATTTGGGCTTGGGCTCAATTTAATCATTAATATTGGAAGCCCAATATTCCACCTCCTTTAGATCCCCTACGTAGCCTATAAAAGCACTACATGGTCTTCACTTTTTCATAAGACAAGAATATCAATACTTGATAGTTCTAGAGAGTTGAAGAGGATCCATAAGCTTGGAGGATCGTCGCCCACCCGACGTTCAAGCTAGTGCAAGGAATACGTGGGAAGATCGTAAGGTCATCAACTTAGATTCGTTTCTCCGCACAACGAATTAAAAGGTAAAATCATATACTCCCTTCTATGATTTTATGTGGATTAATTGTGATACATAAATGAACGCACGATCCGGGAAAAACGTCGAGACCGGGATACGGGAACCCCGCGGATGGGGTTCGGCTAGGGTTTAGCCGCGGGTTCGTCCCGCGGCGATACTCTTGTCGAACCCGGTTCTTCGTGGCGTTCGTGATCGGTTTCCGGCGACGGGTTTTCGGTCGGGGTTATCGGTTCCGCAAATTTTTGATACCCCGGGATATCGAATTCCAGCACGACCTGCCTTGATCCTTGACGTGGCTCCGGCAGACGAGGTGATGGATCGGTTTATCGGTTAGAGAGTTACGATTCGAACAACGGCGGGTCTTAGTTATGGAAGAACACAGTATTTTATGGTAGGGAAATAAGGCAGAGATGTAGAGGGTTTTTGAAGAGAGACGTGCCTCGGGAAATAGTGTGATAAAGTGATTAGTTAGAAAGTTCAGATATTTAAGGGATGGACAATTGATTAAGTCTTGATTAGTTATTTGATTTCGTATAAATTGTTTAACAAGTTCCTACTTTATTTAAAGATATTTATTTTATTACTTGTTTAATTTATTAATTTACAATTTTATAAACATTAAATAAATTTGAGTTTAATTCAATACAATATATTCGTAATAATATTTATTAAGATTATAATTAACATATATTTAATTCATATTTTAGTGTATGAATTAAAATGTTTATTTAATTTTTAATTTTTTTTATTTTTTTGGTTTTAAAATTTATTAGAGCTTAGAAACGACTAAGCATGTGAAATGTATCTTATAAACTTAACAGCGAAAATCGGGCGTTACAATACTACCCCTCTTAAAAGAAATTTCGTCCTCGAAATTCGAAAGCTCGTTGATAGCGCAGGTCAGGTTCCTATCTTGAATTTACTCCAGGAACGAGTTATTTACTCGGTACTATGTTCTTTTGTCAAGTAATGGAACTTCTTAAACACGAATAAGATTGAAGCATTCATATCAGATAGCATTCACATACCTCTCATCGCCTCACGGTCATCCCCAGTGTCGTCACGAGTCATTGCATAAACGCGAGCATGTCCTCCACTGCGCTGTCCATTACCATTTTGTCTCGATGCTTGTGGTGCACTAGGCTTTTGGTTAAATCGTGGGCATTCACGAGCTCCATGCCCTGGTTGGTGGCACCTGAAGCAATTTTCCTGTCTTAACATGCAAGCTCCAAAGTGATGTTTCCCACATTCTCAACATAAAGGCTTGGTGTTTAATGCATTGAAGTTGTTGTCTCCTCCAGTCCTCATTTGCTTATTATTGTTGTGGTCGTCACTTCCATCCCATTTCCTCTTCTCGGTTTGCACAACTTCTTTTGATTTCACTTCGTCGCCTCTCAGTCCAACCTCAACTTTGTGAGCTCTTTTGACCAACTCAAAATAGCCAAGATCGCCTTGCGCTGCCAAGATACCGGCGAGTTGGGGCCGCAGTCCCCTCTCAAATCTTGAAGCCCTCTTTGCATCATCATTCACCAGATGTGGGGCAAACCTGCTCAGCTCGTTGAATTTTCTCTCGTACTCAGTCGTTGTCATGGTTCCCTGCTTCAGATTGAGGAACTCCGTCTCTTTCTCGTTACGATATGACTGGGGAAAATACTGATTCATAACCTCAGTCTTGAACATTTCCCACGTCATAGCATTCTTTTCAGCTTCAGTTTGGGTGCCCAAAAATCCTTCCCACCAGTGGTCGGCATTTTCCACCAACTGAAAGGTGGCACAAGCTATCTTTGAAGCATATCCACATTGAATGGTGCGGAAAATGCGTTCTAATGCGCGAAGCCATTCTTCAACTGCTGCAGGACCATCTTTCCCATTGAAGGTTGGCGGACGACAGCGGCGAAATCTGTCCAATGTGCGCTCGTGATCATTCGCATTTCCTCCTCCGTTAGCTTGGAAGATCTGGAGAAAGTGGTTGAAAGCCCTGCCCATGGCTTCAGCAGTAGCCCGATTCAATTCTGGTTGCTCCTCTCTGTTATCTGCCATTTCTTTCTGTAATACGAGTATTTAGCTTTTCAGTTTAATTTTTTTTTATGTGGTTGAATAGTACGTGTCATCCTCGTGCGTAACATCCAATGTTAAATGTAAACCTAAAGGCCATTTCTAAGTTCCAAGTACTATACTATGTCCGTGAATGTATAAACATAAATCATACCTTTGGAGATCTCAACGAGGAACGACGAAGGCAGCAGTAGTGACATTTTATTTTTCTTTTTCTTTTTTTTTTGAAACATGAAAACTTTTTTTTTTTTAAATTGTAAAGTCTACAGAATCAAAACTGGTGCTCTGATACCACTTTGTAACGCCCCGATTTCAGTTTTGTAAAATAAAGCGGAAGCCTTTAAAATAAAATAATTTATTTAAAAATAACATTTAATAAAATGCGGGGGTTACGTAAAATAGATTGATTTTTCAAAATCAGAGTAACATTTTCCAAAATAAATTAGTCTTTCAAAATAAAATACTTAAAAATAAAAGTCGAGCATTTAAGTCTAAATAAACATAGTCATAAAAGTAAAAGAAACGATATCATAAACACGTGTCACTGCGCCGCGTCCTCGTCACGCCCCTCGAAGTCTCCGTTCGTACCTTAAAAAAATGACGTTGATTGGGGTGAGCTCAACGTGCTCAGCAAGGAGAAACAATAATCATCTAAACATAACAATAAGTATCATCGTACGACATACATTCCTCAAAACATGAATCATAAATAAACACGTAGCATGTAACATTTAGGTGCACATATATATATAAAACAAGCGGGTCGTAAGCCCGATGATCAACTTATACGGATCACTGGCCCTTTTCCTAGCCACAAGTTTCATATAAACATATAGCTCGACGGGTCGTAAGCCCGATGGTCAACTTATATTGACCACTGACCCTTTTCCTAGTCATCGGCCAAACATTTCATCCATAGCTCGACGGGTCGTAAGCCCGATGGTCAACTTATATGGACCACTGACCCTTTTCCTAGTCACCGAGTTTAACATAGCAAACATAGCTCGACGGGTCGTAAGCCCGATGGTCAACTTATATGGACCACTGACCCTTTTCGTAGTCACCGAGTTTAACATTTCAAACATTTACAATTGCATATTTCAATTCACATAAACACATACTTTGAACATAAATGTTATAAAGAGATGAGAAAAGTGTCCCCTTACCTCTCGTAGCGGGTGTGTGTTTAGAAATTCGACTCCTAACGCAAAGTCCCTTAAATTCGAAAGTCAAATTCTTTAGTCAATACCGTTCGACTCCTCCTAAACAATGTATTTTAAAATAATAATATCACATAGTTAATATATGTATTTTCAATTGCAGTAGTTTATTTAAATGTATTTATGCATGGTTGAAGTGTTTTCAATTGTTAGTTGGAGGTAATGAATTCGGAATGGGATGTACTGGACCGAAAAACCAATATTGTGATGCAGACATTTAAGTGGTTGGACTTGGAAACCATTTGGGCCGCAAGGTATATAGATGTTATAGAGTAAACTAAGTATTTAGGATAGGGAATAAAGCGGATCGAGAAGGTCAACTGGAATGAAGCTATACTCAATTGTTCACGTGTACAGAACAATAATATACATATTAACAGAAGCTAAGGGAATCAGCTTAACCTTAATTCCATAAATCAGAGACTTCCCACTTACAGAGAAAGATCGAGGCGAGGAAGAACAAGCGATGGCGATCCTAGACGACAGCGTTTGAATGCGATGGTGGTTTCTTCACCGAGCGTCGGCCCAATTTCCAGTAGTAACAAGTTCGTCCTCGGCTCACGACGATGGAGTACTGGTGCGAATGGGGTCGACCTGCCTTGATCCTTGACGTGGCTCCGGCAGATGAGGTGATGGATCGGCTTATCGGTTAGAGAGTTACGATTCGAACAACGGCGGGTCTTAGTTATGGAAGAACACAGTATTTTATGGTAGGGAGATAAGGCAGAGATGTAGAGGGTTTTTGAAGAGAGACGTGCCTCGGGAAATAGTGTGATAAAGTGATTAGTTAGAAAGTTCAGTTATTTAAGGGATGGACAATTGATTAAGTCTTGATTAGTTATTTGATTTCGTATAAATTGTTTAACAAGTTCCTACTTTATTTAAAGATATTTATTTTATTACTTGTTTAATTTATTAATTTACAATTTTATAAACATTAAATAAATTTGAGTTTAATTCAATACAATATATTCGTAATAATATTTATTAAGATTATAATTAACATATATTTAATTCATATTTTAGTGTATGGATTAAAATGTTTATTTAATTTTTTATTTTTTTTTTATTTTTTTGGTTTTAAAATTTATTAGAGCTTAGAAACGACTAAGCATGTGAAATGTATCTTATAAACTTAACAGCGAAAATCGGGCGTTACAGCCCCGCGCTGTGAATCTCGCGCTACACAAGTGACACTCACAAAGCTCCCGGGAAACTTGATCGTTCGTTCCAGGACAAAAAGCGTGCTCTGGAGACTATCTTGCAAGAAGACTTGTGTCTGGGTGACAGCCAGCGAGATTGGTTTCATAGTGTCGAAGGAGAATTTGTAACGAGGATGCGTCAGACAGAAGTGATTGTACAAGTTGTTTGGCGTGCCGGTGTAGTGCAGTCACTGAACGGGCACGAGCAAGAAGGATAGGCGCATGTCCTCTCGTGATCGAGTTTTTTGTTGTTGTTGAATGTCTCTGTGCACCTGTCCCGTACAACGTGTTTCGACATTTGACTTTGATTGATTCTAAAACCTTCTCGATAGCCCTGCAGCAGATTGTTCCGATCGAAAAGCGGCAAGCAAGGCATTTGTTCGCCATCTTGGTGCAGCATGGAGCACAAGCTATATGCCCATTTGTGCACTGATAGACGGGGGACTTGAGGGATGCATAGCAAATGGGGCAATCGAGCACGTTCAGATCAGTCAAGATCGTCAATTCAATGCACGTACCGGTCTTTCGTCTCTTGAAAACTAACAGTAGATCATCATCTTCATCTTCATCTTTTTCTTCATTGCTCAATTCTTCATCGTGCTCTTAAGCAGATTCATAATCTTCATCAAAATTATTTTCTTCACTACTGAATTCTTCTTATACTCTCATTGCCTATTAATTCAGTGATATTTGTAACAATATCATTGCCTATTAAGTTATGTGTCGCTATTAATGAAGTTCTTATTTCATTATATATTGTAATATAACAAAATATGATTATTGATGTTATTTTTTACTCTAAACTAGAATAATTATATATTATAATTTTAATTTTCACTTTAATATATATCATTATATGTTTTGTTTAATATTTTTTTATTCTTTTTTGTAATATTAGTAAATATTTTAATTGATTTCCTCAATATTTATTTATTTATTTTTCTAATATTTGTAAATATATTAATTTAGCTATTATATAATTTTATTTTGCGCATCTATTTTAAATATATTGAGCTATTATTAAAAAAGTCGCGTAACTATTATATATGTTTCGCATGTGTTTTGGGTTGTTTTATACTTTGTCGGTAATATCTGCTTTGACGGTGAAATTCGCTGGTATCGGAGGGTTAGCAAACAACACAAAAACTAATATGATATGATATAGAAACAAACAGATCGAGTTATATGCAGAAATCATAAGTAATGGAAATGGAAGCTCAAAGCTCCTCTTCATTCATATATCCATACTTAGACAATTTAGAAATATAATTATGCATCTTTGGTAATTTAATAAATAAAGGTTAATAAAAACGATAACGAAAATGACACGATCACTAGGCATCAATGCCCCCTTTTCAGGTCTTTATTTCTCTTATAGAGTATTTAGGCCATAGCCATTTTAGGAAGTGAATTCCTTTTACAAGTGTTTTTCTCTCTCTTTTCTTTCTCCCTTTTTTTACATATGAAGAGCATCTATTTATAGGCATTCATGCATGTGATGCTTCTCTATTCTTATGACACCTATCAGCCACATATTTAGCTTTATTGACAACTATTTAGCATGCATTTGACATGTGTAAAACATGTAGTGGACCAACTAAACCACTATCTTTGTTGGTTACTTTCCAGTTGTTTCACCGGGAAATTACTGTAACCGCCTGGTACATCTTTAGCCCTTCTTTTAGTCCTGCCCTGGGAAAAGTCTTACTTCTCCCGTGCGATCTTTCCTGTCCGATTTCTTGTATTATTTGGATAATAATTCTTGCTTTGGCTTTGACTGGTCTTCTTTGATTCTTTCTTTGATGACGTGGCACCGGTCTTCTTGACACGTGTAGGTGGCGGATTTTTATGGTATAACAGCATGAACTTCTTATTTCATTATATATTTTAATGTCACAAGATATGATTATAAATGTTATTTTTTACTCTAAACTAGAATCATTATATATTAGGGGTGTTCAAAAAACCCGCCAAACCCGATCCGCCCGCCAACCCGACCGAAAGCCGCCCGAACCCGTCGGTTTTATTTTGAAAAAATTACCCAACGGTTGGAATTTCTAAAACCCGCCAAAATTCGGGTGGGTAGCGGTTTCGTTAGTGACTACCCGCAAATAAACCGACCCGCCCGCTCATAATATATATATATATATATATATATATATATATATATATATATATATATATTATTAGTATATAGTAGTATTATTAGTTCATTTTTATTTATATTATTACTAGTATAGTAGTATTAATTTATGAGATAATTTTTAAATTTTTCTTAACTAGTTTTTTATGTATGTTTTTTATTTTTTTTTCAATTAAACAAAACTCACATGTTCATATCTTTAAAATCTTAAGTTAACAACATTTTCAATAGTTTGTGCAATTATATGTTATTATTTTGTAATGTTTTACTAGAACTTTAAATAAATATTTTTTTTTAATTTGTGTTAGTTTTATTTTTCAATTCTTTAATTTTTTTTATTTATGATTTTAATTTTTATTTTAATATATATCATTATATGTTTTGTTTAATATATATTTTTTATTTTGTGATATTAGTAAATATTTTAATTTATTTGCTCAATTTTTTTTTAATATTTGTAAATATTTTAATTAAGCTATTATATAATTTTAATTTGCGCATCTATTTTTAAATATATTGAGAATTTATTAAAAAAATCGTGTAACTATTATATATGCGCAATATTTAATTGATCTATTATATATATATTTTTGTTTTATAATTTTGCGCTATTATATATTTTTATTTTGTAATATTTTAATTGCGCTTTTATATATTTTTATTTTGTATATTTAGCTATTTAACATAAGAATTAACCTTTCTTTTGATTGAGATATGATACGGAGAAGTTTACAAGAAATACTTTATTTAGAGCATCTCCAACCGATACCAAAAACCTATTTTGGAGTAGGTGAGATGCTCCAACCGATACGAAAACATAAACTTATTATAGGTTTTATGGTGGGACACATAAAAAATACTTAGATTTACGTTTATCTTAAACTTAAACCAAAACTATTTATTATTTATAAAATGATCCTTTTATTTTACAAATTAATAAAAAAACTATTAACCTTTTATTTTAATTTTTTATTTAATATATTTTGTAATGTAATTTTTTTAATAATCATATCATTAATAATTAAAATAAAAATTTTATTTTAAAAATAAAAATAAATATTTATAATTAAATATTAAAAAATTTATGTTTGCGCAATTTTATTTATTTAATTAATATTTTATTTTTTATCTTTTATATTTATTATTTTTGAAATTTTCAATAATATTTATTAGTTTTTTTAAATTTAATGTCAAAAGTTACCACGAGGTTAAATGATAAATTTGTAAAGATATTGGTTATTTATAAAAATAGTATAAAAAATTGTATAAGAAGAATAATTTGAGAATATTTTTTAACTTTAAGTATTGGAATCTCGGTTGGAGTCAAAATACTGTAAACTTAAGAATTAACTTTTCTTTTGATTGAGATATGATACGGAGAAGTTTACAAGAAATACATTATTTAGAGAATCTCCAACCGATACCAAAAACATATTTTGGAGTAGGGGAGTTGCTCCAACCGATACCAAAACATAAACATGGTTTATGGGTGAGAATCACACAAAAAAATACTTATATTTACGTTTACTGTAAACTCAAACAAAAAACTACTTGTTATTTATAAAATGATTTTTTTTTTACAAATTAATAAAAATGACTTATCAATATTTTTTTAGTATCTTATTTAATATTTTTTGTAATGTAATTTTTTTAATAATCATATCATTAATAATTAAAATAAATTTTAATAAAAATATTTTTAATAATGAAATAAAAATACATATCACAATATGAAATATAATTAAATAATTAAATTATATCATTAAAAATCCTAAACAAAATAATTAAAACTCTTAATAAAAGGAATCAAAAGATTCTTCATTATAGTAAGTTCCATCTTGAGGGGTTCCGAATCATGGACCAAGTCCCCGGGAAGAACAAGAAATTTTCCCGAGTTCCCTGTCCATTTTGAAACGCACGCCACAACTGTTTTGATCTTGATTTTTGTATCTTTGTCAATCACCACTGTAAGATCGTACGAGAAAGCCCCGCGCTGTGAATCTCGCGCTACACAAGTGACACTCACAAAGCTCCCGGGAAACTTGATCGTTCGTTCTAGGACAAAAACCGTGCTCTGGAGACTATCTTGCAAGAAGACTTGTGTCTGGGTGACAGCCAGCGAGATTGGTTTCATAGTGTCGAAGGAGAATTTGTAACGAGGATGCGTCAGACAGAAGTGATTGTACAAGTTGTTTGGCGTGCCGGTGTAGTGCAGTCACTGAACGGGCACGAGCAAGAAGGATAGGCGCATGTCCTCTCGTTATCTAGTTTTTTGTTGTTGTTGAATGTCTTTGTGCACCCGTCCCGTACAACGTGTTTCGACATTTGACTTTGATTCATTCTAAAACCTGTTGGAAATCGATATCCCGGGGTTAACGGAATTGCGGAAAACATAACCCCGACCGAAATTCCATCGCCGGAAAACACGCGAACCACCATACGACGCCGGAGCTCGACGAGAGCATCGCCGTGGGATGAACCCGCGGCTAACCCTAGCCGAGCCCCCGCCGAGAGGGGCTCGCGATCGCCCTTGCGATCGCCGGGGATGCACGCGCATCCCCGTGGGGCTGTTCGGAACAGCCCCCGGCGGTAAGTCCGACGACTCACCGCCACCACCGAGGAGGGCGGTGCGCCCAGCGCACCCGCCGCGGCTGCTCCCGCGATCGACCGATTGGTCGATCGCATGCCCCGGCGTCCAGCCGGGGCGTCCTCGTGTGGGCCCGCGATCGATGCCCTATTGCTCGATCGCACCCCTCGGCTCCCAGCCGAGGGTTCCTCTTGACCTTCGCCGGGGATCTCGAATCCCCGTCCCCGAAGTTCATACGTTTCCCGGATCTTCGTTCATGTATATATTACGATTTATATATCACATAAAATCATAGAGGGTGTTGAACGATTTTACCTTTGATCTCGTTGTGCGGAGAAACGAGATTGATTTGAAGACCTTCGGATCTTCCTACGTATTCCTTGCACTAGCTTGAACGTCGTGTGGGCGACGATCCTCCAAGCTTATGGATCTCCTTCTCTCTACTTTCTCTCTCTAGAATTATGATCTTCAAGTTATGAGAATAGAGATCTTCAAGTTATGAGAATAGAGAAGACCATGTAGTGCTTTTATAGGCTACGTAGGGGATCTAAAGGAGGTGGAATATTGGGCTTCCAATATTAATGATTAAATTGAGCCCAAGCCCAAATCTATTAATCCATTAATATTAATTATATGATTAATTCCACTATATAAATATAATTGCACTCCCAATATTCACCATATTATATCAAATAATATTCTCTCCGGTAGTATTATTTATTCCATGTGTTTAAGATATAAATATCCATGAATAAAATTAATTTATTGCTTAATTAATTTATTCATCTCTTATATCCGAGACTAGTACCATTCAACTTTAATTATTATGCGGAACAAATGTTTACATAATAATTCATTATGACCTCATCTCGGGGATATTATCAACCCTTTCGAGGACACATTTTCCCATCAAGAATTCACGGCATGTCATACATGAAATACCGTGACCCAACTTTGCCGGTAATTTATCGGTTATTCTAATCAATCAATTCATTTGGAAAATCAAAGTCACTAATATTAAATGCACACACCCGTAATAATATCAGGGATTGAGAATAAAATACTCAGAGATTTAAATCGATTATCCAAGGCAATCCTAATCGATAAATCTCAAGCGATCCGCTCAATACACCAAGTGTACAAGTATGATAAAATAATCAAGACCAATTATTTTCTCTCTCATACAAAGACTATACCGATGGATTAGTTCTTGTCCATCTAGGTCGTGAGCTACTGTTTGATTATATACGAGTGACTGATAGTATGATCTTCCGTGTGACGACGCACACCATACTAAATACAACGTATATGATCCAGAACCATATTTGCATTTATTTAATTATAAATAATTAAAAGCAAACGATTATTTATTTAATTAGGTTAAATACTATGACCGGGAGTTTAGGATACTTAAATCTAAGCACCATACTAAATACAACGTATATGATCCAGAACCATATTTGCATTTATTTAATTATAAATAATTAAAAGCAAACGATTATTTATTTAATTAGGTTAAATACTATGACCGGGAGTTTAGGATACTTAAATCTAGACATTAAGTATACAACTCAATCAATCTCCCACTTATACTAAGGTCTAGTCATTTCATCCAAACTTTCGACTCCCATACCCATCACGTGCTTAATCTGCATTTCCAAAGAAGTGCCTTGTGCATGAGCATTCTAGGTTGCCACTTCCGAAGTTATCTTGGTGACTACAGCGTCGTCTCACTTGACGATGACTCGTATCAGGTGGTACTTGCTCTATGTGTTACCATCACTATGGACTTATGATTTCTTTCAGTTTGCCATTGCACCGCTATTTTAATAGCCTTTGGTAAACCAAGAATCATATCTAAGTCCAGAGGTTATCCCAAAGCTTTACCACAACTTCCGCTGCCTCTGAGACTGCAGTTTGGTTATCCATGGTTGAGTCCGAAAAGTATCATGCTTATCACTCTTTCATTCTAAAGCTTTACCTCCCTTTTTACAAGTGAACACATAGCCTGATATCGACTTACAGTGATCTTGTTTTGATTAGAGATCTGAGAAATGTAATCCAAAGGAAAAGCTCGTCTGCTTCGTAGTCTAGAACAGTACTTTGAAAGTACTCTTACAACAGTCGAATATTCCTTTCCAGGATTACCTTGATATCCTCCCACTATGCCAATTGCATAGTCGATATCTGGTTCTCGTTTTTCAACATTGTATTTTAAAGCTTTCCACACTCAAAGTGTAGGAAACTGCTTTAACTGCTTCTATCTCCTTTATGTGTTCACAACACATGCCTTAGATAGATGCAATCTATTTGAAAGGCAGCATACCCTCCTTGGAATAATGCATGCTAAAATGAACCTTAATCGTATAAGATTTCTAAGAGAAGTACAATGTTCTTTTCATAAGATCCTTTATCTTTTTTATTTTGTAATATTTTAATTGCGCATTTATATATTTTTATTTTGTATATTTAGCTATTTAACATAAGAATAAACTTTTCTTTTGAATGAGATATGATACGGAGAAGTTTACAAGAAATACTTTATTTAGAGAATCTCCAACTGATACCAAAAGCATATTTTGGAGCAGGGGAGTTGGTACTGTTGGAGTTGTGTACTTAATGTCTAGATTTAAGTAACGGAAACTCACGATCCATTGCCACTAATCTATTTAATTAAATAAACAATTATTTGCGTTTAATTATTTATAATTAAATAAATGCAAATCATAGTCCTGGATTTTATACGTTGTAGTTAGTATGGTGTTGCATGGGCGCACAGAAGATCATACTATCGGTTACTCGTATTTAATCGAACAGTTGCTCACGACCTAGATGGACACGGACCAATCCATCGGTATAGTCGTTGTGTGAGAGAGAAAATAATTTATCTTAATTATTTTATCACACGTGTACACTTGGTGTATTGAGCGGATCGTTGAGATTCATCGATTAGGATTGCCGGCGATAATCGATTCGAGTCTCAGTGTATTTTATTCTTAATCCCCGAAACTATTGCGGGTGTGTATATTTAATATAAGTGACTTTGATTTACCAAAGGAAGTAACCGATTTAATTATTGGGTTAATTACCGGTTAAGTTGGGTCACTATATTTTATATATGATATGCCGTGAATACTTGACGGGAAAGTGTATCCCGGAAGGGTTGATAATATCCCCGAGATGAGTTCATAAGGAATTATTATGTAAACCCTGCAGGTGGATTCGTTCCGCATAATAATTAAGGTTGAATGATACTAGTCTCGGAAATAAGAGATGAATAAATTAATTAGCAATAAATTAATTTTATTCATGGATATTTATATCTTAAATACACAGAATAAATAATACTACCGGAGAAATATTATTTGATATAATATGGTTTAATATTGGGAGTGCAATTAATTTTATATAGTGGAAAATAGAATTAATTAATATTGATAAGGATTAATGAACTTGAGCATTGGGCTCAATTTAATCTTCAATATTGGAAGCCCAATATTCCACCTCCTTAAGATCCCCTACGTAGCCTATAAAAGCACTACATGGTCTTCTCTATTCTCATAACTTGAAGATCACAATTCTAGAGAGAGAAAGTAGAGAGGAGGATCCATGGAGTTCGGTAGATCGTCGCCCACACGACGTCCGGGCTAGTGCAAGGAATACGCGAGAAGATCTCAAGGTCTTCAAATTGAGTTCTTCGTTTTTCCGAACAACGATAACGAGGTAAATCGTAAAACCCTCTTTATGATTTTATCGTTTAATTATCGTAGAAATATCATGAACCAAGATCCGATGGCGAGACCCATATCGAGGTTGAACCGGGCGGTGGTGATCGAAGATCACCGGACCGCCGGCGACTCAACGGCTCGACGGGATGGGTCGAGGGGGCGTGAGCCTCGGCTGGAAGCCGAGGGCTCGAACGCACGGGCTCGGCCGCGAGCTACGGGTTTTCCCGTAGCGGATTCGCGGGCTGTCCGAGCCCTCCCCGTGCACGTTCAGCGGGCTGCTGCGAGCAGCCCCGTACGCGTCGCACGAGGCTCCAGCGGGCTGCTGGAGCAGCCCCGCTCGCACGGTGCGAGCACCGCTCGCGCGGGCTGGTCGCCGCTCGCACGGCTGGACCGCCGCTCGCGCGGCGGTGGGCTGTTGGTGATCGCAAGCCACGGCTGGACCGTGGCTGGTCGTGCGATCACCGGGCGAGCGCTGGGCGTGCCAAGGGGGCTGCCAAGGGCAGCCCTAGGCGGTTGCCTTGAACAGCCGCGAGTCCCACGAGGGGACTCGACCGAACAGCCGCGGTTTTGCCGCGGTTAGGGTTTTGGTTGAGTCCGGCGCTTCGTGGTGGTTCGTGGCGGATTGTTCTGGCAACCGGGAGTCGATTGGAGTTGTCGTTCCGCAATTATACAACTCCGGATATTCGATCTCCAAAGGATTTCGGTCGGAATTAATTAGATAATTTATTTATTTAAATTTATTAATTCCGGGATATCGATTTCCAACAATTGGTATCAGAACGTTGGTTTTAGTTCATGGTATTTTTCGATAAATTGTTCTACCTTGCAGGGTTTTCGATTATTATGGCTAGATTTAATTTTTGTTAATTAATGTCATAATAATGATCTTGATTATTAAACTCTCGGTGATGTTATTTGTTCTTGTGTGGTGAATGCTTGTTCTTATTTTTTCCGGAAATTGTTTGAGGTCGTTTTCATGTAGAGAATCGATACCGGATAGCGTAGTAATAAATTTGTAATTTATTTACGTTGGATCGATGACGAAACGACGATCGGAAAAGTGTGACGGAGGAGACGAAGAGAGGGAGGACCGGGGATCGATCATGATGATCGATCCCATGAGGATCGATCGAAGGGGGGCGTGGGGGCTGCCCGCGGGAACCCTCGGCCACGCCGGCCACCGGTGGTGGTGGCGCGTGGGCTGAGGTGGCGGCGGCGCTCCTCCCCGGCTGGCGATCGATGGTGGGGGACGCGGGGTCCTCGTGATCTCGTGTTCTCCTACCTAGATTCACTTTCCTAATTGATTCGGTTTTCCTATTTTGAGTATTCCTTTTTTTGGGGAATTCTCATGGAAATAGGAAAAGAATTAATTGGAATTAATTTATTTCCTTATTCTATTATGGAAGTCTTCTAGAATATTCTAAGTTCTACTTGGAATAGGATTCTAGAAATTTAATGGAATTAGAAAGGAAAATAATTAATTATTAAATTAATTTATTTCCTATTTGATTATTCCTATTTTATGGGAATTTTCATGGACATAGAAATTAATTAATTTTGAAAAGTAGAAGAGTCCTAATTTATTTTATTTCCTTATTCTATTATAGAAGTCTTCTAGA
Organism: Euphrasia confusa; assembly: GCA_954870475.1. NCBI lineage: Eukaryota > Viridiplantae > Streptophyta > Magnoliopsida > Lamiales > Orobanchaceae > Euphrasia > Euphrasia confusa. The sequence continues at coordinate 15,172,116 of OX940957.1, read as the reverse complement.
ATATTCCAAGTGGGTCTTGGATAGATTATTCTAGAGATTTAATAGAATTAGATAGGAAAATAAATAAATAAAAAATATTAATAATATTTAATTTTATTTTTGATTTATTCGATTGACTTAATTTTCGAATTAAGTATCTTTTGGATTTATTGAAAATAAATAGATTTAAATATTGGAATTAATATTCCCGTCACATGGAGCATTCAAGAACGAAGACTAAAGACTAGAAGACGCATACGGGGATGCGATAAAGCCATAATAGTCGGAAAATAATATTCTAGTATTATTTTGATTATGTGATAATATTCTATGTGCTTTATTTCATGTATGCATGCTTATGTGTATTTAATTATGCATTAGATAGCGTATCCCTTTATTATAAAAAGCTAAGTGGGAGAGGGTATGGAAACATATCCATGGTCTCCATTGCTGTTCTCTTGGTGACTTTTATAAACTTTCGAAGTTCATATAGATAAGCCATTCGAGGAGAATTCTTGTAATTCCTCTTACGAGAAACATTGATTAAGTTTATCAAACAATGCCTAATTTGTCTTTCCAAAACTGATTTCAAGTCGACTCATTCTCACCCCGGGGAGTGGAATGGAGCCAAAGCCACTTGGTCATGTCGAGGACACAAATTAGAGACTTTCGTGTCATTTGATGACTAGATCGATTGTATGCTCGGCTCCCTCATTTATGAGAGATAGGGTCGTTCGCATGGTGAATCACTGGTAAGAAACTTCGAGTTTCACTTATGATTCTCCGCGTCTTGATTTACAAGATTGAATGGATCAAGTAATTGGGAGTCAATTATAAAAGTCTCTTGGTGTAGTAAACGTCCACACCACGTGGCTTGCTATGCTGACGGATTTGGATTAATTGATATAGACAGTTGTAAGAAATTGTGAAGAGTTGTGAAGTTGTCGTAAACGTCCACACCACGTGGCTTGCGGTGATGTAGCAATTCCAAACGATTTACTTTGGTACTGAGTAATGGTTTACACTTAGATACGCATTATAGTATTCCTCCCCACGAGGTTCCGCTATAAGTGATGTATGACCGAAGCAAATCTAATTGCTAAATCATTTGGATTGGTAAACGTCCACACCACGTGGCTTGCCATATCTGATGGGATTTTAGATGTGATTAGTGGTTTAATGATATTATTTAAGGGAGATAATATCGGAGATTAAATCGATTGTTTGTTGTTATATGTGCTCATAGATTAGGAAATGGCTTTGAACCCACTTTCTGTGATACGTAAGGATTTTAAACTCACTGGTCCCTAAATATAATGATTGGAATAGAGATCTAGACATTACCCAAACTGTTGAAGAGTACAAGGTTGTACTCAATGAGCTTTATCCTTCCGAGCCTATTGATATAGGCGGCTAGACAAGAAGCGATGAGGATACTCATAAAGGCCAGTCACTTCGAGGAAACGCTTAAAAACGTTTTTGAGATGATTGACCTTTTAGACGAGTTGAGACGGAAATCGCAAGCTCTTGTAGCCAATGCCAAAGGTTTCGAACCTAAAGGCATGAATCGGGGGAAAGGACAAGAAAGCAAAGAAACCCAGTGGTTCTAAGTTACTTGGACCACAAGATGGGACGAGAAAGCGTGTTCTCGATGCAAACAGTCTGGGTACTGTAAGTCTGATTATCCTCTCAAAGAAAGTACGAAATTTTCTTTAAGTCATAAAACATAGTCAGTGGTATTATCTACCGGAACCTGGTGTGTAGATATGGAACCACTGACGGTATGTGCATTTTAAATGCAAGGGTTCCAGGAAACCTGACGACTTAGAAAAGAAAAGATCGTAGTCTATGTGGGCAATGCTGTGGAGGAGGCAGCTGTTGCAATGGAGGACATTTTATAGGATTTCATTTTGAGTTATTGCTTTTATGTACCTTTCATATTAGAAAGAACTTTGTTCTGGATTTCTAATGAATAGATATTTTATTTCTTTTAATCATTTGATGGTTATGAGAAGAAATAAAGATAGTATCTATTCTGGTACATTAGCTAGCAATATATAAATGATGAATCCTGAGTCCACCACGATGCAACGAACCGTAGTATAAAACTCGTTTTACTAATAAGAGTTTTCTTTATTAAATCGATTGTACTTGTGGATTCTTATGCTAAATCATGTTTATTCAAATAAGAAGTTCAAAGGTCGAAAATTGATTTTTGATCAATTAAGTTGAAGGAATGGACCTTCCGACCTAAGAATCTAATTTGGAAGATAATATGACTAAGCAATCCTTTATGGATATAAGATGTAAGATCCGGACAAGTATAAGAATTGATTGACTCTGATGTATGCAGACCTATGCCTACTCAGACAATAAGGTACGAGTACATCATTTGATGATTACTCGAGAAATGGATTAGAATACCTGATGTGCCACAAAAGCAAGTGTTTTGACAAGTCAATGGACACTAAGCAATTGTGGAGAACCATCAAGGTATATCCATTTGTAGCCTGCGATTTGATCGCGGAGGCAAGTACCTATCTGAGGAATGCATGGCATACTGATCAGAAATTGGGATTTGATCCCAAATGACTACACCATACACTGTTGTGTAGAAATGGTGTGTCGTAAACAAGAAATGGAACTCTTATAGAAATAGTAAAATTATGAGTTATACGGAACTACCTATGTTCTATGGATATGTCTGGAAACAACGGCGCATTCAAATGCGGTTGTAGAATATCCTAGAAGAACAAAAGATGTGTGTTCAATAGTACTATGAACCAGAAGGACGTTATAAGTTCTAATGCCCGGTTCTTAGAGAAAGACTATACGATGAACCACAAGCCCAAGGTGACATGATAATTTGAAATGAGAGAGAAATATTAAGACTTAGAACCAGCCGAACCGAGTAGCGGTACACCACTAACTGCACCTACTGTTATCACTGTTTATACACCGGAATGCCGTTATAGTGGGAGGTTGTGTGACAACCGGAGATATTCATAAGACTAGGAGAGTCTTTGGACTCTGGACCTAGTATACATGAAATCAATCCCTGGATCTACATGAAGGCGGTACTAGATCTAAATGTGCCTTCTTGGAGAGCAATAAGGATTATTGCTAAGAAGCAATATCATTTAGAGTACAAGCTTAGTTGATCCATTTATGGATTGAAACAAAGCATTGAGTTCGTGGTACTTGCAAATTGATGAGATAGTCCATTTTATGGATTCATCAAAAGCATAGACGAATCGTGTGTATTGGAAACGTGATGGAAAACAAGGTGGTGTTTCTCGGAGGTTTTATGTAGATAACATTTTATCATTGGTAACAATGTAAAGATGTTGTCAGACATAAAATAGTGGTTGTCTAGATGAATCATTATGAAAGATAAAGGAAGAAGTTGGACATGTTCTTGAGATCTTGGATCTCTAGAAAGAACATTGTACTTTTCCTGGACATCTTACATATATGATTATGGTTCGTTTTAACATGCAAGATTCCGAGAAAAGGTTCGTTACCTTTCAGAGACGGAATGCATCTATCAAAGGATATGTGTTTTGGAACACAAAAGGAGATAGAAGCAATGAAAGCAGTTTCCTACACTTTGAGTGTGGAAAGCTTAATAAATGCATTGTTGAAAACAAGAACCTGATATCGGCTATGCGGTTAGCATAGTGGGAGGATATCAAGGTAATCCTGGAAAGGAATATTCGACTGCCGTAAAAGTACTTTCGAAGTACTGTTCTAGACTACGAAGCAGACGAGTTTTTCCTTTGGATTACATTCTCTTAGATTTCTAATCGAACGAGGACCGGTGTAAGTCGATATCAGGCTATGTGTTTCACTATTGAAGGAGAAGGAGTTTTAACATGGAAGAGTGATAAGCACGATGCTTTTCGGACTCTGCCATGGGTAACCAAATAGCAGCCTCAGAGGCAGCGGAAGTTTTGGTATAACTCCGGGATAATCTCTGGGACTTAGATGTGATTCTTAATTTGCCAAAGGCTATGTAAATAGCGGTGCAATGGCAAATGGGAAGAAATCACTAGTCCATAAGTATAAGATAACACATAGTGCAAGTACCACCTGATACGAGTCATCGTCGAGGGAGACGACGCTGTAGTCACAAAGATAACTTCAGAGCGGCAACCTAGAGTGCTCATTCACATAGTACTTCTTGGAAGTACACCTTAAGCACGTGCTGAGTATGGGAGTCGGGAGTTTGGAGGAAATGACTAGACCTTAGTACAAGTGGGAGATTGTTGGAGTTGTGTACTTAATGTCTAGATTTAAGTAACGGAAACTCACGATCCATTGCCACTAATCTATTTAATTAAATAAACAATTATTTGCGTTTAATTATTTATAATTAAATATATGCAAATCATAGTCCTGGATTTTATACGTTGTAGTTAGTATGGTGTTGCATGGGCGCACAGAAGATCATACTATCGGTTACTCGTATTTAATCGAACAGTTGCTCACGACCTAGATGGACACGGACCAATCCATCGGTATAGTCGTTGTGTGAGAGAGAAAATAATTTATCTTAATTATTTTATCACACTTGTACACTTGGTGTATTGAGCGGATCGTTGAGATTCATCGATTAGGATTGCCGGCGATAATCGATTCGAGTCTCAGTGTATTTTATTCTTAATCCCCGAAACTATTGCGGGTGTGTATATTTAATATAAGTGACTTTGATTTACCAAAGGAATTAACCGATTTAATTATTGGGTTAATTACCGGTTAAGTTGGGTCACTATATTTTATATATGACATGCCGTGAATACTTGACGGGAAAGTGTATCCCGGAAGGGTTGATAATATCCCCGAGATGAGTTCATAAGGAATTATTATGTAAACCCTGCAGGTGGATTCGTTCCGCATAATAATTAAGGTTGAATGGTACTAGTCTCGGAAATAAGAGATGAATAAATTAATTAGCAATAAATTAATTTTATTCATGGATATTTATATCTTAAATACACGGAATAAATAATACTACCGGAGAAATATTATTTGATATAATATGGTTTAATATTGGGAGTGCAATTAATTTTATATAGTGGAAAATAGAATTAATTAATATTGATAAAGATTAATGGACTTGAGCATTGGGCTCAATTTAATCTTCAATATTGGAAGCCCAATATTCCACCTCCTTAAGATCCCCTACGTAGCCTATAAAAGCACTACATGGTCTTCTCTATTCTCATAACTTGAAGATCACAATTCTAGAGAGAGAAAGTAGAGAGGAGGATCCATGGAGTTCGGTAGATCGTCGCCCACACGACGTCCGGGCTAGTGCAAGGAATACGCGGGAAGATCTCAAGGTCGTCAAATTGAGTTCTTCGTTTTTCCGAACAACGATAACGAGGTAAATCGTAAAATCCTCTTTATGATTTTATCGTTTAATTATCGTAGAAATATCATGAACCAAGATCCGATGGCGAGACCCATATCGAGGTTGAACCGGGCGGTGGTAATCGAAGATCACCGGACTGCCGGCGACTCAACGGCTCGACGGGATGGGTCGAGGGGGCGTGAGCCTCGGCTGGAAGCCGAGGGCTCGAACGCACGGGCTCGGCCGCGAGCTACGGGTTTTCCCGTAGCGGATTCGCGGGCTGTCCGAGCCCTCCCCGTGCACGTTCAGCGGGCTGCTGCGAGCAGCCCCGTACGCGTCGCACGAGGCTCCAGCGGGCTGCTGGAGCAGCCCCGCTCGCACGGTGCGAGCACCGCTCGCGCGGGCTGGTCGGCGCTCGCACGGCTGGACCGCTGCTCGCGCGGCGGTGGGCTGTTGGTGATCGCAAGCCACGGCTGGACCGTGGCTGGTCGTGCGATCACCGGGCGAGGGCTGGGCGTGCCAAGGGGGCTGCCAAGGGCAGCCCTAGGCGGTTGCCTTGAACAGCCGCGAGTCCCACGAGGGGACTCGACCGAACAGCCGCGGTTTTGCCGCGGTTAGGGTTTTGGTTGAGTCCGGCGCTTCGTGGTGGTTCGTGGCGGATTGTTCTGGCAACCGGGAGTCGATTGGAGTTGTCGTTCCGCAATTATACAACTCCGGATATTCGATCTCCAAAGGATTTCGGTCGGAATTAATTAGATAATTTATTTATTTAAATTTATTAATTCCGGGATATCGATTTCCAACAGTTACAACAGATACCAAAACATAAACATGGTTTATGGGTGAGAATCACACAAAAAATATTTATATTTACGCCGTAAACTCAAACAAAAAACTACTTGTTATTTATAAAATGATTCTTTTTTTACAAATTAATAAAAATGACTTATCAATTATTTTTTAGTATCTTATTTAATATTAAAAAACTACTTGTTATTTATAAAATGATTCTTTTTTTACAAATTAATAAAAATGACTTATCAATTATTTTTTAGTATCTTATTTAATATTAAAAAACTACTTGTTATTTATAAAATGATTCTTTTTTTACAAATTAATAAAAATGACTTATCAATTATTTTTTAGTATCTTATTTAATATTTTTTGTAATGTAATTTTTTTAATAACCATATCATTATAATTAAAATAAATTTTAATAAAAATATTTTTAATAATGAAATAAAAATACATATCACAAGAAATATAATTAAATAATTAAATTATATCATTAAAACTCCTAAACAAAATAATTAAAACTCTTAATAAAAGGAAACAAAGGATTCTTCATTATAGTAAGTTCCATCTTGAGGGGTTCCGAATCATGGACCAAGTCCCCGGGAAGAACAAGAAATTTTCCCGAGTTCCCTGTCCATTTTGACACGCACGCCACAACTGTATCGATCTTGATTTTCGTATCTTTGTCAATCACCACTGTAAGATCGTACGAGAAATCCCCGCGCTGTGAATCTCGCGCTACAAAAGTGACACTCACAAAACTCCCGGGAAACTTGATCGTTCGTTCCAGGACAAAAAGCGTGCTCTGGAGACTATCTTGCAAGAAGACTTGTGTCTAGGTGGCAGCCAGCGAGATTGGTTTCATAGTGTCGAACGAGAATTTGTAACGAGGATGCGTCAGACCGAAGTGATTGTACAAGTTTTTTGGCGTGCCGGTGTAGTGCAGTCACTGAACGGGCACGAGCAAGAAGGATAGGCGAATGTTCTCTCGTGATCGAGTTTTTTGTTGTTGTTGAATGTCTCTGTGCACCCGTTGTTGGAATTATTATTTATATTTAATAATTCATGTATTTTGTCCAAAGTTTGTAATTTTAATGGCTAATAAAATGTATTCGATTTCGAGTTTAATCGTTACTATAATTATCTACGTGTTACGAGGTAATTGTGAGACTTTATTTCGTCAAAATCCGTTAATCGGTGAGTGAGAAATAAATGTGTAAAGATTGCCATAAATACTACTTTGGTAAATGTAAGCAATTAATATTTTATTGGGATATTGGTTATCCCACATAGAAAAAGAATACCAAAAGTCATTTCTCTTTAAATGTGATAAGAGAGTATGAGTGTTCAACAAGTTGACTAAGTCCATGCACCCTTAGCGGTACATGGCAAGGGCCACAAGCGCGCGCCCCGCCCCGACCCGACCCGTCCCATCCCGACCCGACCCGACCCGACCCGGGCCCGGGCTCGGGCCTGGGCCTGGGCTTGGGCTTGGGCTTGGGCTTGGTCCTGGCTCATTGGTGATTTGGTCAATTGGACTCTGGGCTGGACCTGGGCTTCCCGGGGCCCACTGGGCCAATTGAGCTAATTGGGCTGGCCCCTCTACCTATCTTTTTGGACACGGTCCGATTGAAGTGTTTGGGCTCGTTTTGATCGACCCAAGAGTTGAACACATTGAATTGATTAAGGCTTTGGGCTCGGCCCAGCTTATAGCTTTTGGATACTAATTAAGTAAGGATTTGGGCTCGGCCCACCTTATTTGTTTCTGGATATTAATTAATTTCATGAATTAATTAATTCGTTTTTTAATTGCTGAACATGGGGCAGTTGGAGATGGAGTGGTGCTTCCCTCCACTCGTCGTAACTGCTGCCCATTACCATCTGATAATGGTGTGTAACTCCCATCGAGTGCAGTCTATAAATAGACTTGTACATGCATCATTCCACACACGAAAAAATACAGTCTCATTCCATCATTTGCATTTTGCTCAGTTCTCACAGTTTCTGTTCAAACGAGGGTTCGATTCAGTGTGCATTAGTTCGATCCCCGATCAGCCGTTGTATCTTTGGGGTCAGAGAGCCTGTAACCGTTGCATACACGGGGCTTTACTGACTTGCGGAAAGTGCAAGCGCCTCGGCTTCAACCTCGCCTTTTCTTTCCGCTTTGTCTTTGTTTTATTCCGGTTTTGGACTAACCCGTTTATTTTTTCTAACAATCGCAAGTCAGTAAATCATGTCTACCGGAAGTGATGCCCAGAACAAGGATGCCCAGAACAAGGATACCCAGAACAAGGATGCCGAGAACAACAAGAAACTTCCTGTCATCAACGTTGAACAACCCATCAACAACAAAGAAGTTCTCATCGGTAAGATCCCAGTGGCACTGCCCCAGACCATCCCGAATGCTGAGAAGCCCGAAAAGTTCACTGGTGTCGACTTCAAAAGGTGGCAGTCCAAGATGATGTTCTACCAGACCACCCTCGGCCTTCAGAAGCATCTGACTGAGGACCCTATGACCATAACTGACAATGACACTGCTGAGAAGCGCTATGCTTTCGAAGCCTGGGGGCAGAGTGATTATCTCTGTCGGCACATCGTCCTGAACGGCCTGTGCAACGAGCTGTACAATGTATACAGCACGTACAAGTCTGCCAAAGCCTTCTGGGATGCTTTGGAGAAGAAGTACAAGACCGAGGACGCTGGTACAAAGAAGTACGTCGTCGGCAAGTTCCTGGACTACAAGATGGTCGACTCAAAGTCTGTGATCTCCCAAGTCCAGGAGTATCAACTGATCTTGCATGACATCGCCTCTGAAGGGATGAAGATCAGTGAGTCCTTTCAGCTGGCGGCTGCCATCGAGAAGCTGCCTCCCGGGTGGAAGGACTTCAAGAACTACCTGAAGCACAAGCGAAAGGAGATGAGCCTTGAAGACCTCATTGTCAAGCTTCGGATCGAAGAAGACAACCGTGATCGAGAGGTCAAGCCTGGGAAAGTTCCTATGGAGGCTCGGGTGAACTTGACTGAGCCACATTCTGCTAAAAGGAAGAACACTTCCAAGGGCAAAGAGCCAGCCAAAGTCTGGAAGTTCACTGGGAATTGCCACAACTGTGGCAAACCGAACCACATGGCCAGAGATTGCAACAAGCCGAAGAGGCCAAACGGGCAGAAGAAGAAGCGACCAAGTGCCAATGTGGTTCAACACGAGCTGACATGTGCCGATATGACTGCTGTGGTCTACGAGGCAAATCTGGTTAGCAACAACAAGCAGTGGTTCATTGATACCGGAGCCACTCGACATGTCTGCTCTGACAAGGATGCCTTTGCCTCCTATGCTCCTTGTACCGGTCGTAAGCTCCACATGGGAAACTCCGCATCGTCTGAAGTTGCTGGAGTTGGGAACGTCGTCCTCAAACTGTCTTCTGGAAAAGAGCTGAAGCTGACTGATGTGCTGCATGTCCCAGACATCCGAAAGAACCTGGTCTCTGGTTCTGTTCTTGTGGGGCATGGATTCAAACTTGTTTTTGATGCTAAGAAATTTGTACTTTCTAAATTTGGATTGTTCCTAGGTAGGGGTTATCTTGATCAGGGTCTGTTTAAAATGTCTGTAATGGCTATTCGCCCCCCCGTTGCCTCGAGCACTAATGAAAAAGTTGTTTCCTCTTACTTGATCGAGTGTTATGATTTATGGCATTTTCGTTTAGGACATGTAAATAAAAATGCAATAAAAAGACTTATGAACTTGGAATTAATTCCAACCTCTAAAATAAATTCACAACATAAGTGTGAAATTTGTGTTGAAGCCAAAATGGCTAAATTACCGTTTCGATCAGTCGATCGTTGTACCGAACCTCTTGGACTTATACATACCGATATATGTGATTAAAAGTTTGCATCGACAAGAGGCGGTAAGAAATACTTTATCACATTTATTGATGATTGTACGAGGTTCTGTTATTTGTACTTATTAACTAGTGAAGACGAAGCCTTAGAGGCATTCACTAAGTACAAAACCGAAGTTGAAAATCAACTTGATAAACGGATTAAGATAGTCTGTAGTGACCGAGGTGGAGAGTACGTAGCAACTTTTGAACAATTATGTTCTGAAAATGGAATAATACATCAAACAACAGCCCCGTACTCACCTAAATCAAATGGCGTTGCTGAACGAAAGAACCGAACATTAAAGGAAATGATGAACGCTATGTTGATCAATTCTGGGTTACACCAGAACATGTGGGGGGAAGCCATTCTGATGGCAAACCACCTACTGAATAAGATTCCTCTTAAAGGGAAAAATGAAACACCTCACGAACTTTGGAAAGGTCGTAAGCCATCTTACAATTACCTTAAAGTGTGGGGGTGTTTGGCCAAAGTGTAGGTTCCTGAGCCAAAACGAATGAAGATAGGACCTAAAACGGTCGATTGTATCTTCATTAGATATGCTTTGAATAGCATGGCATACCAATTTTTAGTACACTATTCTGAAAATCCAGAAGTGACTAAAGGTACGACCATTGAGTCGAGAAATGCATCATTTTTCGAGAACATCTTTCCGAGCAAAGATGGAGCTGGTCCAAGTTCTTACAAAAGAACTCGTGAAGAGATTTCTGTACCACCAAGTAATGAACCTGGTGATGATGTAGTTACAGAACAAAGACGTGGTAAAAGAGTCAAAAGAGCTAAGTCGTTTGGACCTGACTTTATCACGTACATGTTGGACGATGAGCCGAACTCATATGGTGAAGCTCTTTCTAGCCCAGATGGACCACTATGGGAAGAATCTATCAATAGCGAAATTGAGTCCATCATGCAAAATCACACGTGGGAATTAGTTGATCTTCCTCCCGGCTGTAAGCCTTTAGGATGTCGTTGGATTCTAAAGAAAAAATATAGAGCCGATGGAACGATCGATAAGTTTAAAGCCCGGCTGGTAGCCAAAGGCTTTAGACAAAAGGAAGGTTATGATTTCTTTGATACGTACTCACCTGTGACAAGGATTTCATCCATTCGAGTGTTAGTCTCGATTGCTGCATTGCATGATCTCGAAATTCACCAAATGGACGTTAAGACTTCGTTTCTGAATGGTGAATTAGAAGAAGAGATATACATGGATCAACCTGAAGGTTTTGTTGCACCTGGTGAAGAGAAAAAGGTGTGTAAACTGATAAGGTCGTTGTACGGACTTAAACAAGCTCCGAAGCAATGGCACTTAAAGTTTGACAATGTTATGTTGTCAAATGGTTTCAAAATCAACGAATGTGACAAATGTGTGTACATTAAAGGTACTCCAACAGAATTTTTGATAGTGTGTCTCTATGTGGACGATATGCTAATCATGGGGAGTAACCGTGATCAAATCACGAACACGAAGAACATGTTAAAAAGAAATTTTGACATGAAAGATTTGGGAGTTGCAGATCTAATCCTCGGTATTAAGATTAGCAAAACCGAAGAAGGAGTTGTTTTGTCACAATCTCATTATGCTGAGAAAGTGCTGAAAAAGTTCAATGCCCTTGATGGTCCTGAATGTAGAACTCCGATTGACAGAAGTATCAACTTATCAGTCAATACGGGTGAACCGGTAGCTCAGTTGGATTACTCCCGAGTGATCGGAAGTCTAATGTATCTAACGAATTGTACTCGTCCTGACTTGGCCTATTTTGTTAGCAAACTGAGTCGGTACACGAGCAATCCAAGTCATGAACATTGGGATGCTCTGAAAAGAGTGTTAAAATACTTGAAACACACTCGAGATTATGGACTATACTACACAAGATATCCTAGTGTACTTGAAGGATATTGTGATGCTAGTTGGATCTCGGACTCAAAGGATTCCCATTCCACTAGCGGTTATGTCTTCTGTATAGGAGGCGGAGCAGTCTCGTGGAAATCCACGAAACAAACTTGTATATCCAGATCAACTATGGAATCTGAGTTCATCGCTTTGGACAAAGCCGGTGAAGAAGATGAATGGCTTCGAAACTTCTTAGAAGACATTCCATGTTGGAAAAAGCCTGTGTCTCCAGTGATGATGCATTGTGATAGCCAATCGGCTATAGCGAGAGCACAGAGCAATATGTATAACGGAAAATCTCGACACATACGTCGAAGACATAACACCGTTAGGCAATTGATCACAAATGGAGTGATTTCCTTAGACTATGTTAAGTCACAGGAAAACTAAGCCGACCCTTTGACGAAAGGGATGACTAGAGATCAATTAAGTGTGTTGCTAAAGGGAATGGGTTTGAAAAACCACAACTAAAGAATGACCATGGCGGTAACCCTACCATGCTGAGTGGAGATCCCACGAACTTGGTTCAAAGGGAAAACTAAGTGTACTTGAAGGATATTGTGATGCTAGTTGGATCTCGGACTCAAAGGATTCCGATTCCACTAGCGGTTATGCCTTCTGTATAGGAGGCGGAGCAGTCTCGTGGAAATCCACGAAACAAACTTGTATAGCCAGATCAACTATGGAATCTGAGTTCATCGCTTTGGACAAAGCCGGTGAAGAAGATGAATGGCTTCGAAACTTCTTAGAAGACATTCCATGTTGGAAAAAGCCTGTGTCTCCAGTGATGATGCATTGTGATAGCCAATCGGCTATAGCGAGAGCACAGAGCAATATGTATAACAATAAATTCTCGACACATACGTCGAAGACATAACACCGTTAGGCAATTGATCACAAATGGAGTGATTTCCTTAGACTATGTTATGTCACAGGAAAACTTAGCCGACCCTTTGACGAAAGGGATGACTAGAGATCAATTAAGTGTGTTGCTAAAGGGAATGGGTTTGAAAAACCACAACTAAAGAATGACCATGGCGGTAACCCTACCATGCTGAGTGGGGATCCCACGAACTTGGTTCAAAGGGAAAACTAAGTCATGCTAGTTCAGTTAAGCACTTGGAAATAAAGATTTCCGTTTCCATCCCTATGAGCAAATAAGTGCTAGAACCTAAAATGTGGTAAAGGTTAAGTCGTTGAGACTTTTAATGAATCCCACACCTCGAAAAGGTGGAGTATTTCAGGGTACTCATGCTCGGAGGTCACCTATATAAATGTGAAGTGTAGGCCGCTTCAAATGTAAACATTTATGAATCCAAAGAGTTGTCCAGGGCCTAAAAGGACGCAACAGAGAAATGGAAACTGATAGGGATTTGTTGTGTGACTATCATTGACTAGTTGTACACTTCGGAGGAATAGTTCAAGGCATCGCGTCCACTAGCCCGCCAGTACATACGATGATTTTCACTAAGGGAGGTTCAAGTCCACAAGCTACCTTTCCAGAAGCAATTGATCCTTCCGAGAACCGAGCACAAGAGTCTGCATTCATGGCATTTGCATTGATTTCACTCATGTAGGGGATTGTTGGAATTATTATTTATATTTAATAATTCATTTATTTTGTCCAAAGTTTGTAATTTTAATGGCTAATAAAATGTATTCGATTTCGAGTTTAATCGTTACTATAATTATCTACGTGTTACGAGGTAATTGTGAGACTTTATTTCGTCAAAATCCGTTAATCAGTGAGTGAGAAATAAATGTGTAAAGATTGCCATAAATACTACTTTGGTAAATGTAAGCAATTAATATTTTATTGGGATATTGGTTATCCCACATAGAAAGAATACCAAAAGTCATTTCTCTTTAAATGTGATAAGAGAGTATGAGTGTTCAACAAGTTGACTAAGTCCATGCACCCTTAGCGGTACATGGCAAGGGCCACACGCGCGCGCCCCGCCCCGCCCCGTCCCGTCCCGACCCGACCCGGGCTCGGGCTCGGGCTCGGGCCTGGGGCTAGGCTTGGGCTTGGTCCTGGCTCCTTGGTGATTTGGTCAATTGGACTCTGGGCTGGACCTGGGCTTCCCGGGGCCCACTGGGCCAATTGAGCTAATTGAGCTAATTGAGCTAATTGGGCTGGCCCCTATACCTATCTTTTTGGACACGGTCCGATTGAAGTGTTTGGGTTGGGCTCGTTTTGATCGACCCAAGAGTTGAACACATTGAATTGATTAAGGCTTTGGGCTCGGCCCAACTTATAGCTTTTGGATACTAATTAAGTAAGGCTTTGGGCTCGGCCCACCTTATTTGTTTCTGGATATTAATTAATTTCATGAATTAATTAATTCGTTTTTTAATTGCTGAACATGGGGCAGTTGGAGATGGAGTGGTGCTTCCCTCCACTCGTCGTAACTGCTACCCATTACCATCTGATAATGGTGTGTAACTCCCATCGAGTGCAGTCTATAAATAGACTTGTACATGCATCATTCCACACACGAAAAAATACAGTCTCATTCCATCATTTGCATTTTTCTCAGTTCTCACAGTTTCTGTTCAAACGAGGGTTCGATTCAGTGTGCATTAGTTCGATCCCCGATCAGCCGTTGTATCTTTGGGGTCAGAGAGCCTGTAACCGTTGCATACACGGGGCTTTACTGACTTGCGGAAAGTGCAAGCGCCTCGGCTTCAACATCGCCTTTTCTTTCCGCTTTGTCTTTGTTTTATTCCGGTTTTGGACTAACCCGTTTATTTTTTCTAACACCCGTCCCGTACAACGTGTTTCGACATTTGACTTTGATTGATTCTAAAACCTTCTCGATAGCCTTGCAGCAGATTGTTCCAATCGAAAGGCAGCAAGTAAGGCATTTGTTCGCCATCTTGGTGCAGCATGGAGCACAAGCTATATGCCCATTTGTGCACTGATAGACGGGGGACATGAGAGATGCATAGCAAATGGGGCAATCGAGCACGTTCAGATCAGTCAAGGTCGCCAATTCAATGCACGTACCGGTCTTTCGTCTCTTGAAAACTAACAGTAGATCATCATCTTCATCTTTATCTTTTTCTTCATTGCTCAATTCTTTATCGTGCTATTAAGCAGATTCATAATCTTCATCAAAATTATTTTCTTCACTACTGAATTCTTCATCTACTCTCATTGCCTAATAATTATGTGATATTTGTAACAATATCATTGCCTATTAATTTATGTGGCGCTATTAATGAAGTTCTTATTTCATTATATATTGTAATATAACAAAATATGATTATTGATGTTATTATTTACTCTAAACTAGAATCATTATATATTATAATTTTAATTTTCACTTTAATATATATCATTATATGTTTTGTTTAGTATTTTTTTATTCTTTTTTGTAATATTAGTATATATTTTAATTGATTTGCTCAATATTTATTTATTTATTTTTCTAATATTTGTAAATATTTTAATTTAGCTATTATATAATTTTATTTTGCGCATCTATTTTAAATATATTGAGCTATTATTAAAAAAATCGCGTAACTATTATATATGTTTTGCATGAACTTCTTATTTCATTATATATTTTAATGTCACAAGATATGATTATAAATGTTGTTTTTTACTCTAAACTAGAATAATTATATATTATGATTTTAATTTTTATTTTAATATATATCATTATATGTTTTGTTTAATATATTTTTTTTATTTGTGATATTAGTAAATATTTTAATTGATTTGCTCAATTTTTTTTAATATTTATAAATATTTTAATTCAGCTATTATATAATTTTAATTTGCCCATCTATTTTTAAATATATTGAGAATTTATTAAAAAAATCGTGTAACTATTATATATGCGCAATATTTAATTGATCTATTATATATATATTTTTTTGTTTTATAATTTTGCGCTATTATATATTTTTATTTTGTAATATTTAATTGCGCTTTTATATATTTTTATTTTGTATATTTAGCTATTTAACATAAGAATGAATTTTTTTTTTTTTGAGATATGATATGGAGAAGTTTACAAGAAATACTTTATTTAGAGAATCTTCAACCGATACCAAAAACTTATTTTAGAGTAGGGGAGTTGCTTCAACCGATACCAAAACATAAACATGGTTTATGGGTGAGAATCACACAAAAATACTTATATTTACGCTTACTGTAAACTCAAACAAAACACTAATTGTTGTTTATAAAATGATTCATTTTTTACAAATTAATAAAAATAACTTATCAATTATTTTTTAGTATCTTATTTAATATTTTTTGTACTGTAATTTTTTTAATAATCATATCATTAATAATTAAAATAAACTTTAATAAAAATATTTTTAATAATGAAATAAAAATACATATCACAATATGAAATATAATATTAAATAATTAAATTATATCATTAAAAATCTTAAACAAAATAATTAAAACTCTTAATAAAAGGAAACAAAGGATTCTTCATTATA
Organism: Euphrasia confusa; assembly: GCA_954870475.1. Lineage (NCBI taxonomy): Eukaryota > Viridiplantae > Streptophyta > Magnoliopsida > Lamiales > Orobanchaceae > Euphrasia > Euphrasia confusa. Next base: position 15,155,728 of record OX940957.1, on the reverse strand, counting down.
GTAAGTTCCATCTTGAGGGGTTCCGAATCATGGACCAAGTCCCCGGGAAGAACAAGAAATTTTTCCGAGTTCCCTGTCCATTTTGACACGCACGCCACAACTGTTTCGATCTTGATTTTCGTATCTTTGTCAATCACCACTGTAAGATCGTACGAGAAAGCCCCGCGCTGTGAATTTCGCGCTACACAAGTGACACTCACAAAGCTCCCGGGAAACTTGATCGTTCGTTCCAGGACAAAAATCCTGCTATGGAGACTATCTTGCAAGAAGACTTGTGTCTGGGTGCAGGCAACCAGCGAGATTAGTTTCATAGTGTCGAACGAAAATTTGTAACGAGGACGCGTCAGACCGAAGTGATTGTACAAGTTGTTTGGCGTGCCGGTGTAGTGCAGTCACTGAACGGGCACGAGCAAGAAGGATAGGCGCATGTCCTCTCGTGATCGAGTTTTTTGTTGTTGTTGAATGTCTCTGTGCACCCGTCCCGTACAACGTGTTTCGACATTTGACTTTTATTGATTCTAAAACCTTCTCGATAGCCCTGCAGCAGATTGTTCCGATCGAAAGGCGGCAAGCAAGGCATTTGTTCGCCATCTTGGTGCAGCATGGAGCACAAGCTATATGCCCATTTGTGCACTGATAGACGGGGGACTTGAGGGATGCATAGCAAATGGGGCAATCGAGCACGTTCAGATCAGTCAAGGTCGCCAATTCAATGCACGTACCGGTCTTTCGTCTCTTGAAAACTAATAGTAGATCATTATCTTCATCTTCATCTTTTTCTTCATTGCTCAATTCTTCATCGTGCTCTTTAAGCAGATTCATAATCTTCATCAAAATTATTTTCTTCACTACTGAATTCTTCATCTACTCTCATTGCCTATTAATTCAGTGATATTTGTAACAATCATTTATGTGGCGCTATTAATGAAGTTCTTATTTCATTATATATTGTAATATAACAAAATATGATTATTGATGTTATTTTTTACTCTAAACTAGAATCATTATATATTATAATTTTAATTTTCACTTTAATATATAATTATATGTTTTGTTTAATATTTTTTTATTTTTTTTTGTAATATTAGTAAATATTTTAATTGATTTGCTCAATATTTTTTTATTTATTTTTCTAATATTTGTAAATATTTTAATTTAGCTATTATATAATTTTATTTTGCGCATCTATTTTAAATATATTGAGCTTTTATTAAAAAAATCGCGTAACTATTATATATGTTTCGCATGAGCTTCTTATTTCATTATATATTTTAATGTCATAAGATATGATTATAAATGTTATTTTTTACTCTAAACTAGAATCATTATATATTATGATTTTAATTTTTATTTTAATATATATCATTATATGTTTTTTTTAATATATATTTTTTTATTTTGTGATATTAGTAAATATTTTAATTGATTTGCTCAATTTTTTTTAATATTTGTAAATATTTTAATTCAGCTATTATATAATTTTAATTTGCGCATCTATTTTTAAATATATTGAGAATTTATTAAAAAAACCGTTTAACTATTATATATGCGCAATATTTAATTGATCTATTATATATATATTTTTGTTTTATAATTTTGCGCTATTATATATTTTTATTTTGTAATATTTTAATTGCGCTTTTATATATTATTATTATTTTGTATATTTAGCTACTTAAGATAAGAATGAACTTTTCTTTTGATTGAGATATGATACGGGCTTTTATATATTTTTATTTTGTATATTTAGCTATTTAACATAAGAATGAACTTTTCTTTTGATTGAGATATGATACGGAGAAGTTTAGAAGAAATACTTTATTTAGAGAATCTCCAACTTATACCAAAAACTTATTTTGGAGTAGGGGAGTTGCTCAAACTGATACCAAAACATAAACATGGTTTATGGGTGAGAATTACACAAAAATACTTATATTTACCCTTACTGTAAACTCAAACAAAAAACTACTTGTTATTTATAAAATGATTCATTCTTTTTACAAATTAATAAAAATGACTTATCAATTATTTTTTAGTATCTTATTTAATATTTTTTGTACTGTAATTTTTTTAATAATCATATCATTAATAATTAAAATAAATTTTAATAAATATATTTTTAATAATGAAATAAAAATACATATCACAATATGAAATATAATATTAAATAATTAAATTATATCATTAAAAATTCTAAACAAAAAAATTAAAACTCTTAATAAAAGGAAACAAAGGATTCTTCATTATAGTAAGTTCCATCTTGAGGGGTTCCGAATCATGGACCAAGTCCCCGGAAGAACAAGAAATTTTCCCGAGTTCCCTGTCCATTTTGACACGCACGCCACAACTGTTTAGATCTTGATTTTCGTATCTTTGTCAATCACCACACACGCACGCCACAACTGTTTAGATCTTGATTTTCGTATCTTTGTCAATCACCACTGTAAGATCGTACGAGAAAGCCCCGCGCTGTGAATATCTCGCTACACAAGTGACACTCACAAAGCTCCCGGGAAACTTGATCGTTAGTTCCAGGACAAAAATCCTGCTATGGAGACTATCTTGCAAGAAGAGTTGTGTCTGGGTGCAGGCAGCCAGCGAGATTGGTTTCATAGTGTCGAACGAGAATTTGTAACGAGGATGCGTCAGACCGAAGTGATTGTACAAGTGGTTTGGCGTGCCGCTGTAGTGCAGTCACTGAACGGGCACGAGCAAGAAGGATAGGCGCATGTCCTGTCGTGATCGAGTTTTTTGTTTTTGTTGAATGTCTCTGTGCACCCGTCCCGTACAACGTGTTTCGACATTTGACTTTTATTGATTCTAAAACCTTCTGGATAGCCCTGCAGCAGATAGTTCCAATCGAAAGGCGGCAAGAAAGGCATTTGTTCGCCATCTTGGTGCAGCATGGAGCACAAGCTACATGCCCATTTGTGCACTGATAGACGGGGGACTTGAGGGATGCATAGCAAATGGGGCAATCGAGCACGTTCAGATCAGTCAAGGTCGCCAATTCAATGCACGTACTGGTCTTTCGTCTCTTGAAAACTAACAGTAGATCATCATCTTCATCTTCATCTTTTTCTTTCAATTCTTCATCGTGCTCTTAAGCAGATTCATAATCTTCATCAAAATTATTTTCTTCAATACTGAATTCTTCATCTACTCTCATTGCCTATTAATTCAGTGATATTTGTAACAATATCATTGCCTATTAATTTATGTGGCGCTATTAATGAAGTTCTTATTTCATTATATATTGTAATATAACAAAATATGATTAGTGATGTTATTTTTTACTCTAAACTAGAATCATTATATATTATAATTTTAATTTTTTCTTTAATATATATCATTATATGTTTTGTTTAATATTTTTTTATTCTTTTTTGTAATATTAATAAATATTTTAATTGATTTGCTCAATATTTATTTATTTATTTTTCTAATATTTGTAAATATTTTAATTTAGCTATTATATAATTTTATTTTCCCATCTATTTTAAATATATTGAGCTATTATTAAAAAAATCGCGTAACTATTATATATGTTTCGCATGAACTTCTTATTTCATTATATATTTTAATGTCACAAGATATGATTATAAATGTTGTTTTTTAATCTAAACTAGAATCATTATATATTATGATTTTAATTTTTATTTTAATATATATCCTTATATGTTTTGTTTAATATAATTTTATTTTATTTTGTGATATTAGTAAATATTTTAATTGATTTGCTCAATTTTTTTAATATTTGTAAATATTTTAATTCAGCTATTATATAATTTTAATTTGCGCATCTATTTTTAAATATATTGAGAATTTATTAAAAAAATCGTGTAACTATTATATATGCGCAATATTTAATTGATCTATTATATATATATATTTTTTGTTTTATAATTTTGCGCTATTATATATTTTTATTTTGTAATATTTAATTGCGCTTTTATATATTTTTATTTTGTATATTTAGCTATTTAACATAAGAATGAACTTTTCTTTTGATTAAGATATGATATGGAGAAGTTTACAAGAAATACTTTATTTAGAGAATCTCTAACCTATACCAAAAACTTATTTTAGAGTAGGGGAGTTGCTTCAACCGATACCAAAACATAAACATGGTTTATGGGTGAGAATCACACAAAAATACTTATATTTACGGCTTACTGAAAACTCAAACAAAAAACTACTTGTTATTTATAAAATGATTCATTTTTTTACAAATTAATAAAAATGACTTATCAATTATTTTTTAGTATCTTATTTAATATTTTTTGTAATGTAATTTTTTTAATAATCATATCATTAATAATTAAAATAAATTTTAATAAAAATATTTTTAATAATGAAATAAAAATACATATCACAATATGAAATATAATATTAAATAATTAAATTATATCATTAAAAATCCTAAACAAAATAATTAAAACTCTTAATAAAAGGAAACAAAGGATTCTTCGTTATAGTAACTTCCATCTTGAGGGGTTCCGAATCATGGACCAAGTTCCCGGGAAGAAGAAGAAATTTTTCCGAGTTCCCTGTCCATTTTGACACGCACGCCACAACTGTTTCGATCTTGATTTTCGTATCTTTGTCAATCACCACTGTAAGATCGTACGAGAAAGCCCCGCGCTGTGAATTTCGCGCTACACAAGTGACACTCACAAAGCTCCCGGGAAACTTGATCGTTCGTTCCAGGACAAAAATCCTGCTATGGAGACTATCTTGCAAGAAGACTTGTGTCTGGGTGCAGGCAGCCAGCGAGATTGGTTTCATAGTGTCAAACGAGAATTTGTAACGAGGATGCGTCAGACCGAAGTGATTGTACAAGTTGTTTGGCGTGCCGGTGTAGTGCAATCACTGAACGGGCACGAGCAAGAAGGATAGGCGCATGTCCTCTCGTGATCGAGTTTTTTGTTGTTGTTGAATGTCTCTGTGCACCGTCCCGTACAACGTTTTTCGACATTTGAATTTTATTGATTCTAAAACCTTCTGGATAGCCCTGCAGCAGATTGTTCCGATCGAAAGGCGGCAAGCAAGGCATTTGGTCGCCATCTTGGTGCAGCATGGAGCACAAGCTACATGCCCATTTGTGCACTGATAGACGGGGGACTTGAGGGATGCATAGCAAATGGGGCAATCGAGCACGTTCAGATCAGTCAAGGTCGCCAATTCAATGCACGTACCGGTCTTTCGTCTCTTGAAAACTAACAATAGATCATCATCTTCATCTTCATCTTTTTCTTCATTGCTCAATTCTTTATCGTGCTATTAAGCATGAAATTACGTCTTCGACGTAAGATACCAACTTTTCGTGAAGTCGGTCTTAAACACTGATACTTCAGCAACTTCGTTCGCACACACTCAACTCTTGCTTGCTCCGGATGTCGCACGTTACGTGTTGTGTGTATAGGTTCGAACTCAGCAAATGTAAAGTAACATACTGAAGACAAAGTTATGTAATAGTTTCATTTCATTGAAAGACAAAACTAACTATTACACTTGTGGAGAAAGGTAGACGGAATGATCAAGAGTCGTATCCCAAGTGACGCAGCACTCCAACGAACTAATGATCTAGTACTACTACACCTAGAGCTAAATCACATAACCCTACTAGTGGTGCACAGCACAAAACAACTACCAAAACTCTAAGGCTCAGCGCCAACAAACAACGATAGATGATACTAGATATCGGATTTCGTTCTCTCAAAATCGTCAAGTGAAGTCTTCATCTTCCATGGGTTTATATAGGAGTGCCGCACATGTGGAGCGCTGATATGGAGCAATCTCACTGGTCACATGCTTGGCTGACGTCACAGATCCATGGATGACATCACTTTTTTTACTTGGATTCTAGAATCTTGGAATCTTGAATCTTTGATTCTTGAATCTTCGAATCTTTAATCTTCAATTTCTTCGACTTCAAACTTCAACTCTATCTTGACTCCATCGATCTCAATACTTCGTCTTCAATTTCATCGTGATGAACACTCGTCGTTGAGGCTTCAGCATTTCATCGTCTTCATGGTCGTCGATAGTATTGAAGTAGTAAAATAGCAATCCCACATGTCGTTGGCCCTTGAACTCAAATAGACATCACAATGCACTTCGTTGACGTTGAAAGTGGGATGAACAGACACCATGTACCAGATGGCACGTAAGGTGAATAAACATAAAATGCGACCCGTGTCGCAGATGAGGAGAGGGCAAGAATTGCGACTCCGTTCGCAATTGTTGAAGTGTAGGTATTGCGAACCAGTTCGCAAATGTTGGTATGGCAGGGGATTGCGAACCGGTTCGCAATTGCTGGTATGGCATGAATTGCGAACGCATTCGCAAAAGTTGGAGATATCATGGATTGCGAATCCATTCTCAATAATTGAGGCGCAAGGAATTGCGAACGCATTCGCAACTCAAGAAGAAAGCGAGGAGTTGCGACTCTGGTCGCACAAGTTGATGGAGGGGCAGTTTTGCGACTCCAGTCGCAATAGTAGGAATGCCAGGAAATGCGAACCCATTCGCAAAAATCAGAGGGAGACCAGAATTGCGACTCTGTTCGCATCAGGTGATGAATGGAGGGTTTTGCGACTCCGTTCGCAAAAGTTGACGGGTGAAGAGTTTTGCGACTCCAGTCGCAAATGGTGAAGACGGCCTGGAATTGCGAATCCATTCGCAATTGATGTACTTCACTTGTGATCCAACTTGTATCCATTCACTCAATCACCTGAAATCCAATCAAACAATGAAAATAATATGTTGTCGTCAAAACTGACATTTACAATCTCCCCCTTTTTGGCACAACTCATATGAATTAGAGTTAGTAAGGAGACACACTCAAACTCCCCCTCAAACAAGGCATATCAAAAATAGACTAAGTAAAAACGAAAAAACAATCATTCAGCAACCAATAGAGATAAGATATGAAAAACCAAAAACTTAGTCAAGAGATTAAACAATCAATACTTCAAGAACTGAGTTCAACACAAGAGATATGAAAACCATGCATGATGAAAAATATTAAGTCTTATGCATGCAGAAATGAGAACAAGGCAAAACAAATAAATCGTTCAAGTATCAAAAATAGCAAAAAGACATAAACATCAGCATCACTGAGAAGCAGTTGGAGTTGGTGAGCGCATAGGAGTAGTCGGTGGCGAAGCGTCTCCAGACTTTGCTTCATCATCGGTCTTAGCATCACCTTCATCATCATCATCAGTGTCAGAGCTATGGTCTTGATGACCATAGATTTCCTACTCTCCAAACTCATCTTCACCAACTTTGATCCTCTCGTCGTCATCTTCATCATCGATCTCTTCGATCTCAACCTCTTCATCAATATCTTTCAAACCGTCAGACGGCATCGCAGGCGATACCTCTGGATGTGTAGAACTTCTAACCTTCTTCTCTACAACCTTCTCTTCTTCAATAACTTTGCCTTTTCCCTTTCTTAGCAACTCAAACACTTCTCCAGCCATCATCTCTCTCACACTCTCATCATCAGTGTCTACAGCCTTTGACTTGGCCAACTCAGCAACCGCTTCCTTGATCCCATCCCTGATCAGTTCAAACATGAAAGTGTTACTTAGACTCTTGCCAGATGAGCCAGCACCACTAGAACCTCCTAAACCTCCCCCTTGATGGGTTATCTGGTAGAGAGCATCAAGAGCCGCCTTCTGCTCAATTTGAGCATCAACCATCTCATTGTAAGCAATGGCATGAGCAGCCTGCTTACGTTCCAAAGTCTTCGTTGTGGTGAAACAACGATGTACAGCAACAGAGGGAACCACTGTGCGGAAGTTGTGCATCGGATGAAACGGGTTCTTGTGCGGAGGCAAGCCAGACTTGGGGCCAAATCTTTGAGGTACCACCTTTGGTTGAGCATGGGGTGCAGTCTTAGTGCGCTTGACATCAGGGTGTTCAAGCTTTAGTGTAGGCGTTCTTTTCTTCGAAGACTTTGGTGACAGAGGTGGAGTGACTGGATCAGGAACATCCTCACGCTTAACATATTTAGTCCAATGAAGATCATTCACTCTATTCTTCAGGAAGGTAGGAGTGATGTTGATGTGAGAATTTTTCTTAGTCTTCTTCCCTGTCTCCGTGATTGGAACAAACTTTTGATCAATCAACATCCCATAGATCAAACAAGGGTGAGTGAGATGAATTCTCCGCACTTCCTCAAGATCAGACTGCTGGCGAAGGACATCATTTGAGGCCTTGGCCACTCTGTGTTGGAGTTGTGTACTTAATGTCTAGATTTAAGTAACGGAAACTCACGATCCATTGCCACTAATCTATTTAATTAAATAAACAATTATTTGCGTTTAATTATTTATAATTAAATATATGCAAATCATAGTCCTGGATTTTATACGTTGTAGTTAGTATGGTGTTGCATGGGCGCACAGAAGATCATACTATCGGTTACTCGTATTTAATCGAACAGTTGCTCACGACCTAGATGGACACGGACCAATCCATCGGTATAGTCGTTGTGTGAGAGAGAAAATAATTTGTCTTAATTATTTTATCACACTTGTAGACTTGGTGTATTGAGCGGATCGTTGAGATTCATCGATTAGGATTGCCGGCGATAATCGATTCGAGTCTCAGTGTATTTTATTCTTAATCCCCGAAACTATTGCGGGTGTGTATATTCAATATAAGTGACTTTGATTTACCAAAGGAATTAACCGATTTAATTATTGGGTTAATTACCGGTTAAGTTGGGTCACTATATTTTATATATGGCATGCCGTGAATACTTGACGGGAAAGTGTATCCCGGAAGGGTTGATAATATCCCCGAGATGAGTTCATAAGGAATTATTATGTAAACCCTGCAGGTGGATTCGTTCCGCATAATAATTAAGGTTGAATGGTACTAGTCTCGGATAAAAGAGATGAATAAATTAATTAGCAATAAATTAATTTTATTCATGGATATTTATATCTTAAATACACGGAATAAATAATACTACCGGAGAAATATTATTTGATATAATATGGTTTAATATTGGGAGTGCAATTAATTTTATATAGTGGAAAATAGAATTAATTAATAATAGTAAGGATTAATAGATTTGGGCTTGGGCTCAATTTAATCACTATTATTGGAAGCCCAATATTCCACCTCCTTAAGATCCCCTACGTAGCCTATAAAAGCACTACATGGTCTTCTCTATTCTCATAACTTGAAGATCACAATTCTAGAGAGAGAAAGTAGAGAGGAGGATCCATGGAGTTCGGTAGATCGTCGCCCACACGACGTCCGGGCTAGTGCAAGGAATACGTCGGAAGATCTCAAGGTCGTCAAATTGAGTTCTTCGTTTTTCCGAACAACGAGAACGAGGTAAATCGTAAAACCCTCTTTATGATTTTATCGTTTATATATCGTTAGAATATCATGAACCAAGATCCAAGGGACGTACGAACCCGGGGACGAGGATCGACCTCGCGGTGGTGATCGAGGATCACCGGACCGCGGGAGGTCGAGAGATCCTCGCCGGGATCGAGAGGACGAACCCTCGGCTGGACACCGAGGGTGGCGGTCGAGCCCTAGGGCTTCGACCGCCGGCGACGCACGAAGGACCCCGGCTGGACGCCGGGGATGCGATCGAGCGCGTGCTCGATCGCGTGGGCAGCGGGCTGGTGCCGCTGCTGCTCGCACGGCGAGCAGCCCCTCCTCCGCGAACGGCGAGTCGCCGGACTCGCCGTGGGGTTGCCGTGCGCAACCCCGGCGATCGCGTTGTGCGATCGCGAGCCCTAGCGGGGGCTCGGCTGGCCGCGGCATGCCTTCGGGTATGTCGTGTGTTTGGTTGAGCCCCGGTCCGCGTGGCGTGCTCGCGTGGTTTCCGGCGAAGGGATTTCGATTGGGTTGTCGGTTCCGCAATTTAGACAATCCGGATATTCGAAGGATTTCGGTCGGAATTAATTAGATAATTTATTTATTTAAATTTATTAATTCCGGGATATCGATTTCCAACAATTGGTATCAGAGCGTTGGTTTTAGTTCATGGTATTTTTCGATAAATTGTTCTACCTTGCAGGGTTTCCGATTATTATGGCTAGATTTAATTATTGTTAATTAATGTCATAATATTTCTCTTGATTATTAATCTCTCGGTGATGTCAATATTTGTTCTTGTGTGGTGAATGCTTGTTCTTAATTTTTCCGGAAATTGTATGAGGTCGATTTCATGTAGAGAATCGATACCGGATAGCGTAGTAATAAATTTGTAATTTATTTACGTTGGATCGATGACGAAACGACGATCGGAAAAGTGTGACGGAGGAGACGAAGAGAGGGAGGACCGGGGATCGATCCCATGAGGATCGATCGAAGGGGGGCGTGGGGGCTGCCCGCGGGAACCCTCGGCCACGCCGGCCACCGGTGGTGGTGGCGCGTGGGCTGAGGTGGCGGCGGCGCTCCTCCCCGGCCGGCGATCGATGGTGGGGGACACGGGGTCCTCGTGATCTCGTGTTCTCCTACCTAGATTCACTTTCCTAATTGATTCGGTTTTCCTATTTGGAGTATTCCTATTTTTTTTGGGAATTCTCATGGAAATAGGAAAAGAATTAATTGGAATTAATTTATTCTCTTATTCTATTATGGAAGTCTTCTAGAATATTCTAAGTTCTACTTGGAATAGGATTCTAGAGATTTAATGGAATTAAAAAGGAAAATAATTAATTATTAAATTAATTTATTTCCTATTTGATTATTCCTATTTTATGGGAATTTTCATGGACATAGAAATTAATTAATTTTGGAAAGTAGAAGAGTCCTAATTTATTTTATTTCCTTATTCTATTATAGAAGTCTTCTAGAATATTCCAAGTGGGTCTTGAATAGATTATTCTAGAGATTTAATAGAATTAGAGAGGAAAATAAATAAATAAAAATATTAATAATATTTAATTTTATTTTTGATTTATTCGATTGACTTAATTTTCGAATTAAGTATCTTTTGGATTTATTGAAAATAAATAGATTTAAATATTGGAATTAATATTCCCGTCACATGGAGCATTCAAGAACGAAGACTAAAGACTAGAAGACGCATACGGGGATGCGATAAAGCCATAGTAGTCGGAAAATAATATTCTAGTATTATTTTGATTATGTGATAATATTCTATGTGCTTTATTTCATGTATGCATGCTTATGTGTATTTAATTATGCATTAGATAGCGTATCCCTTTGTTATAAAAAGCTAAGTGGGAGAGGGTATGGAAACATATCCATGGTCTCCATTGCTAATCTCTTGGTGACTTTTATGAGCTTTCGAAGTTCGTATAGACAAGTCATTGGAGGAGAATTCTTGTAATTCCTTTTACGAGAAACATTGATTAAGTTTATCAAACAATGCCTAATTTGTCTTTCCAAAACTGATTTCAAGTCGACTCATTCTCACCCCGGGGAGTGGAATGGAGCCAAAGCCACTTGGTCATGTCGAGGACACAAATTAGAGACTTTCGTGTCATTTGATGACTAGATCGATTGTCTGCCCGGCTCCCTCATTTTATGAGAGATAGGGTCGTTCGCATGGTGAATCACTGGTAAGAAACTTCGAGTTTCACTTATGATTCTCCGCGTCTTGATTTACAAGATTGAATGGATCAAGTAATTGGGAGTCAATTATAAAAGTCTCTTGGTGTAGTAAACGTCCACACCACGGGCATGCTATGCTGACGGATTTTGGATTAATTGATGTAGACAGTTGTAAGAAATTGTGAAGAGTTGTGATGTTGTCGTAAACGTCCACACCACGTGGCTTGCGGTGATGTAGCAATTCCGAACGATTTACTTTGGTACTGAGTAATGGTTTACACTTAGATACGCATTATAGTATTCCTCCCCACGAGGTTCCGCTATAAGTGATGTATGACCAAAGCAAATCTAATTGCTAAATCATTTGGATTGGTAAACGTCCACACCACGTGGCTTGCCATATCTGATGGGATTTTAGATGTGATTAGTGGTTTAATGATATTATTTAAGGGAGATAATATCGGAGATTAAATCGATTGTTTGTTGTTATATGTGCTCATAGATTAGGATATGGCTTTGAATCCACTTTCTGTGATACGTAAGGATTTTAAACTCATTGGTCCCTAAATGTAATGATTGGAATAGAGATCTAAACATTGCCCAGACTGTTAAAGAGTACGAGTTTGTACTCAGTGAGCTTTGTCCTCCCGAGCCTATTTACATAGGCGGCTAGACAAGAAGCGATGAGGATACTCATAAAGGCCAGTCCTTCGAGGAAACGCTTAAACACGTTTTTGAGATGATTGACCTTTTAGGCGAGTTGAGACGGAAATCGCAAGCTCTTGTAAGCCAATGCCAAAGGTTTCGAACCTAAGGGCAAAATCGGGGGAAAGGAAAAGCAAGCAAAGAAACCCAGTGGTCCTAAGTTTCTTGGACCACGAGATGGGAAGAGAAATCCAAGAGGCAAGAGTTCTCGATGCAAACAGTCTGGGTACTGGAAGTCTGATTATCCTCTCAAAGAAAGTACGAAATTTTTCTTTAGTCGTAAAACATAGTCAGTGGTATTATCTACCGGAACCTGGTGTGTAGATATGGAACCACTGACGGTATGTGCATTTTAAATGCAAGGGTTCTAGGAAACCCGACGACTTGGAAAAGAAGAAATCGTAGTCTACATGGGCAATGCTGTAGAGGAGGCAGCAGTTGCAGTGGAGGACATTTTATAGGATTTCATTTTGGGTTATTGCTTTTATGTACCTTTCATATTAGAAAGAACTTTGTTCTGGATTTCTAATAAATGGATATTTTATTTCTTTTAATCATTTGATGGTTATAAGAAGAAATAATGATATTATCTATTCTGGTACATTAGCTAGCAATATATAAATGATGAATCCTGAGTCCACCACGACGCAACGAACCGTAGTATGAAACTCGTTTTACTAATAAGAGATTTCTTATCAATTATACTTGTGGATTCTTATGCTGAGTCATGTTTATTCAAATAAGAAGTTCAAAGGTCGAAAATTGATATTTGATCAATTAAGTTGAAGGAGTGGACCTTCCGACCTAAGAATCTAATTTGGAAGATAATATGACTAAGCAATCCTTTATGGATATAAGATATAAGATCCGGACAAGTATTGGAATTGATTAACTCTGATGTATGCAGACCTATGTCTACTCAGACAATAAGGTACGAGTACTTCATTTGATGATTACTCGAGAAATGGATTAGAATACATGATGTGCCACAAAAGCAAGTGTTTTGATAAGTCAATGGACACTAAGCAATTGTGGAGAACCATCAAGGTATATCCATTTGTAGCCTGCGATTTGATCGCGGAGGCAAGTACCTGTCTGAGGAATGCATGGCATACTAATCAGAGATTGGGATTTGATCCCAAATGACTACACCATACACTTTTGTGTAAGAAATGGTGTGTCGTAAATAAGAAATGGAACTCTTATAGAGATAGTAAAAAATGAGTTATACGGAACTACCTGTGTTCTATGGATATGTCTGGAAACAACGGCGCATTCAACTGCGGTTGTAGAATATCCTAGAAGAACAAAAGATGTGTGTTCAATAGTACTATGAACCAGAAGGACGTTATAAGTTCTAACGCCCGGTTCTTAGAGAAAGACTATATGATGAACCACAAGCCCCAAGTGACATGTTACTTTGAAATGAGAGAGAAAGATTAAGACTTAGAACCAGCCGAACTGAGTAGCGGTACACCACTAACTGCACCTACTGTTATTACTGTTTATACACCGGAATGCCATTGTAGTGGGAGGTTGTGGGACAACCGGAGATATTCATAAGACTAGGAGAGTCTTCGGACTCTGGACCTAGTATACATGAAATCGATCCCTGGATCTACATAAAGGCCGTACTAGATCTAAATGTGCCTTCTTGGAGAGCAATAAGGATTATTGCTAAGAGGCGAGATCATTTAGAGTACAAGCTTAGTTGATCCATTTATGGATTGAAACAAAGCATTGAATTCGTGGTACTTGCAAATTGATGAGATAGTCCATTTTATGGATTCATCAAAAGCATAGACGAATTGTGTGTATTGGAAACGTGATGGAAAACAAGGTGGTGTTTCTCGGAGGTTTTATGTAGATGACACTATTATCATTGGCAACAATGTAAAGATGTTATCAGACATAAAATGATGGTTGTCTAGATGAATCATTATGAAAGATAAAGGAAGAAGTTGGACATGTTCTTGAGATCTTGGATCCCTAGAAAGAACATTGTACTTCTCCTGGACATCTTACATAAATGATTATGGTTCGTTTTAAACATGCAAGATTCCGATAAAGGTTTGTTACCTTTCAGAGACGGAATGCATCTATCTAAGGATATGTGTTTTGGAACACAAAAGGAGATAGAAGCAATGAAAGCAGTTTCCTACACTTTGAGTGTGGAAAGATTGATAAATGCAATGTTGAAAACAAGAACCTGATATCGGCTATGCGGTGAGCATAGTGGGAGGATATCAAGGTAATCCTGGAAAGGAATACTCGACTACTGTAATGAACATTTTAAGTACTTTCGAAGTACTAGAAATTATGTTCTGGATTACGGAGCAGACGAGCATTTCCTTTGGATTACATTCTCTTAGATTTCTAATCGAATGAGGACCGGTGTAAGTCGATATCAGGCTATGTGTTTCACTATTAAAGGAGAAGGAGTTTTAACATGGAAGAGTGATAAGCACGATGCTTTTCGGACTCTGCCATGGGTAACCAAATAGCGGCCTCAGAGGCAGCGGAAGTTTTGGTATAACTCCGGGATAATCTCTGGGACTTAGATGTGATTCTTAATTTGCCAAAGGCTATGTAAATAGCGGTGCGATGGCAAATGGTAAGAAATCACAAGTCCATAAGTGTAAGATAACACATAGTGCAAGTACCACCTGATACGAGTCATCGTCGAGGGAGACGACGCTGTAGTCACCAAGATAACTTCAGAGCGGCAACCTAGAGTGCTCATTCACATAGTACTTCTTGGAAGTACACCTTAAGCACGTGATGAGTATGGGAGTCGGGAGTTTGGAGGAAATGACTAGACCTTAGTACAAGTGGGAGATTGTTGGAGTTGTGTACTTAATGTCTAGATTTAAGTAACGGAAACTCACGATCCATTGCCACTAATCTATTTAATTAAATAAACAATTATTTGCGTTTAATTATTTATAATTAAATATATGCAAATCATAGTCCTGGATTTTATACGTTGTAGTTAGTATGGTGTTGCATGGGCGCACAGAAGATCATACTATCGGTTACTCGTATTTAATCGAACAGTTGCTCACGACCTAGATGGACACGGACCAATCCATCGGTATAGTCGTTGTGTGAGAGAGAAAATAATTTGTCTTAATTATTTTATCACACTTGTACACTTGGTGTATTG
Organism: Euphrasia confusa; assembly: GCA_954870475.1. Taxonomy (NCBI): domain Eukaryota; kingdom Viridiplantae; phylum Streptophyta; class Magnoliopsida; order Lamiales; family Orobanchaceae; genus Euphrasia; species Euphrasia confusa. Next base: position 15,140,295 of record OX940957.1, on the reverse strand, counting down.
AGCGGATCGTTGAGATTCATCGATTAGGATTGCCGGCGATAATCGATTCGAGTCTCAGTGTATTTTATTCTTAATCCCCGAAACTATTGCGGGTGTGTATATTCAATATAAGTGACTTTGATTTACCAAAGGAATTAACCGATTTAATTATTGGGTTAATTACCGGTTAAGTTGGGTCACTATATTTTATATATGGCATGCCGTGAATACTTGACGGGAAAGTGTATCCCGGAAGGGTTGATAATATCCCCGAGATGAGTTCATAAGGAATTATTATGTAAACCCTGCAGGTGGATTCGTTCCGCATAATAATTAAGGTTGAATGGTACTAGTCTCGGATAAAAGAGATGAATAAATTAATTAGCACTAAATTAATTTTATTCATGGATATTTATATCTTAAATACACGGAATAAATAATACTACCGGAGAAATATTATTTGATATAATATGGTTTAATATTGGGAGTGCAATTAATTTTATATAGTGGAAAATAGAATTAATTAATAATAGTAAGGATTAATAGATTTGGGCTTGGGCTCAATTTAATCACTATTATTGGAAGCCCAATATTCCACCTCCTTAAGATCCCCTACGTAGCCTATAAAAGCACTACATGGTCTTCTCTATTCTCATAACTTGAAGATCACAATTCTAGAGAGAGAAAGTAGAGAGGAGGATCCATGGAGTTCGGTAGATCGTCGCCCACACGACGTCCGGGCTAGTGCAAGGAATACGTCGGAAGATCTCTGTTGGAAATCGATATCCCGGAATTAATAAATTAATTAAAATTAATTATCTAATTAATTCCGACCGAAATCCTTCGGAGATCGAATATCCGGAATTGTAGAAGTTGCGGAACAACAATTCCAATCGACTCCCGGTTGCCGGAACATCCCGCCACGAACCACCACGAAGCCGGACTCAACCAAAACCTCAACCACGGGCGAACCCGGGCTGTTCAGTCGAGCCCTCGCAAGGGTTCGCGGCTGTCCTTGGCAGCCGCCTAGGGCTGCCCTTGGCAGCCCGCTGGGCACGCCGAGAACCCACGCGACCAGCCACGGGGATGCTTGAAGCATCCCGCTGACGCCCCGCGTCGTAGCGAGTCCCGCATGGGCTCGTGGGGCTGATCGCAACAGCCCCGTAGCGCTGCCCGAACGCGGAGGAGGGGCTGCTCGCCGTGCGAGCAGCTGCGGCACCAGCCCGCTGCCCACGCGATCGAGCACGCGCTCGATCGCATCCCCGGCGTCCAGCCGGGGTCCTTTTTGCGTCGCCGGCGGTCGAAGCCCTAGGGCTCGACCGCCACCCTCGGCGTCCAGCCGAGGGTTCGTCCTCTCGATCCCGGCGAGGATCTCTCGACCTCCCGCGGTCCGGTGATCCTCGATCACCACCGCGAGGTCGATCCTCGTCCCCGGGTTCGTACGTCCCTTGGATCTTGTTCATGATATTTTCACGATAATTAAAACGATAAAATCATAAAGAGGGTTTTACGATTTACCTCGTTCTCGTTGTTCGGAGAAACGTAGAACTCAATTTGATGACCTTTGAGATCTTCCCACGTATTCCTTGCACTAGCCCGGACGTCGTGTGGGCGACGATCTACCGAACTCCATGGATCCTCCTCTCTACTTTCTCTCTCTAGAATTGTGATCTTCAAGTTATGAGAATAGAGAAGACCATTTAGTGCTTTTATAGGCTACGTAGGGGATCTTAAGGAGGTGGAATATTGGGCTTCCAATATTGAAGATTAAATTGAGCCCAATGCTCAAGTCCATTAATCCTTATCAATATTAATTAATTCTATTTTCCACTATATAAAATTAATTGCACTCCCAATATTAAACCATATTATATCAAATAATATTTCTCCGGTAGTATTATTTATTCCGTGTATTTAAGATATAAATATCCATGAATAAAATTAATTTATTGCTAATTAATTTATTCAGCTCTTATATCCGAGACTAGTACCATTCAACCTTAATTATTATGCGGAACGAATCCACCTGCAGGGTTTACATAATAATTCCTTATGAACTCATCTCGGGGATATTATCAACCCTTCCGGGATACACTTTCCCGTCAAGTATTCACGGCATGTCATATATAAAATATAGTGACCCAACTTAACCGGTAATTAACCCAATAATTAAATCGGTTAATTCCTTTGGTAAATCAAAGTCACTTATATTGAATATACACACCCGCAATAGTTTCGGGGATTAAGAATAAAATACACTGAGACTCGAATCGATTATCGCCGGCAATCCTAATCGATGAATCTCAACGATCCGCTCAATACACCAAGTGTACAAGTGTGATAAAATAATTAAGACAAATTATTTTCTCTCTCACACAACGACTATACCGATGGATTGGTCCGTGTCCATCTAGGTCGTGAGCAACTGTTCGATTAAATACGAGTAACCGATAGTATGATCTTTTGTGTGACGTCGCACACCATACTAACTACAACGTATATAATCCAGGACTATAATTTGCATATATTTAATTATAAATAATTAAATGCAAATAATTGTTTATTTAATTAAATAGATTAATGGCAATGGATCGTGAGTTTCTGTCACTTAAATCTAGACATTAAGTACACAACTCCAACAATCTCCCACTTGTACTAAGGTCTAGTCATTTCCTCCAAACTCCCGACTCCCATACTCATCACGTGCTTAAGGTGTACTTCCAAGAAGTACTATGTGAATGAGCACTCTAGGTTGCCGCTATGAAGTTATCTTGGTGACTACAGCGTCGTCTCCCTCGACGATGACTCGTATCAGGTGGTACTTGCACTATGTGTTATCTTACACTTATGGACTAGTGATTTCTTCCCATTTGCCATTGCACCGCTATTTACATAGCCTTTGGCAAATTAAGAATCACATCTAAGTCCCAGAGATTATCCCGGAGTTATACCAAAACTTCCGCTGCCTCTGAGGCCGCTATTTGGTTACCCATGGCAGAGTCCGAAAAGCATCGTGCTTATCACTCTTCCATGTTAAAACTCCTTCTCCTTCAATAGTGAAACACATAGCCTGATATCGACTTACACTGGTCCTCATTCGATTAGAAATCTAAGAGAATGTAATCCAAAGGAAATGTTCGTCTGCTTCGTAGTCTAGAACAGTACTTCGAAAGTACTTTTACGGCAGTCGAATATTCCTTTCCAGGATTACCTTGATATCCTCCCACTATGCTAACCGCATAGCCGATATCAGGTTCTTGTTTTCAACAATGCATTTATTAAGCTTTCCACACTAAAAGTGTAGGAAATTGCTTTCATTGCTTCTATCTCCTTTTGTGTTCCAAAACACATATCCTTAGATAGATGCATTCCGCCTCTGAAAGGTAACGAACCTTTCTCGGAATCTTGCATGTCAAAACGAACCATAATCATATATATGTAAGATGTCCAGGAGAAGTACAATGTTCTTTTCTTGAGATCCTAGATCTTAAGAACATGCTCTAACTTCTTCTTCATCTCATATATCGATTTTTCTAGACAACCATCATTTTATGTCTGACAACATCTTTACATTGTTACCAATGATAAAATGTTATCTACATAAAACCTCCGAGAAACACCACCTTGTTTTCCATCACGTTTCCAATACACACGATTCGTCTATGCTTTTGATGAATCCATAAAATGGACTATCTCATCAATTTGCAAGTACCACGAACTCAATGCTTTGTTTCAATCCATAAATGGATCAACTAAGCTTGTACTCTAAATGATCTCGCCTCTTAGCAATAATCCTTATTGCTCTCCAAGAAGGCACATTTAGATCTAGTATGGCCTTCATGTAGATCCAGGGAACGATTTCATGTATACTAGGTCCAGAGTCCGAAGACTCTCCTAGTCTTATGAATATCTCCGGTTGTCCCACAACCTCCCACTACAATGGCATTCCGGTGTATAAACAGTGATAAAAGTAGGTGCAGTTAGTGGTGTACCGCTACTCGGTTCGGCTGGTTCTAAGTCTTAATCTTTCTCTCTCACTTCAAAGTATCATGTCACTTTAGGCTTGTGGTTCATCATATAGTCTTTCTCTAAGAACCGGGCGTTAGAACTTATAACGTCCTTCTGGTTCATAGTACTATTGAACACACATCTTTTGTTCTTCTAGGATATTCTACAACCGCATTTGAATGCGCCGTTGTTTCCAGACATATCCATAGAACATAGGTAGTTCCGTATAACTCATCTTTTACTATCTCTATAAGAGTTCCATTTCTTATTATCGACACACCATTTCTACACAACAGTGTATGGTGTAGTCATTTGGGATCAAATTCCAATCTCTGATTAGTATGCCATGCATTCCTTAGACAGGTACTTGCCTCCGCGATCAAATCGCAGGCTAAAAATGGATATACCTTGATGGTTCTCCACAATTGCTTAGTGTCCATTGACTTGTCAAAACACTTGCTTTTGTGGCACATCAGGTATTCTAATCCATTTTTTCGAGTAATCATAAAATGAAGTACTCGTACCTTATTGTCTGAGTAGGCATAGGTCTGCATACATCAGAGTCAATCAATTCTTATACTTGTCCGGATCTTACATCTTATATCCATAAAGGATTGCTTAGTCACATTATCTTCCAAATTAGATTCTTAGGTCGGAAGGTCCACTCCTTCAACTTAATTGATCAAAAATCAATTTTCGACCTTTGAACTTCTTATTTGAATAAACATGATTCAGCATAAGAATCCACAAGTATAATTGATAAAGAAATCTCTTATTAGTAAAACGAGTTTTACTACGGTTCGTTGCATCGTGGTGGACTCAGGATTCATCATTTATATATTGCTAGTCAATGTACCAAAATAGATAATATCATTATTTCTTCTTATAACCATCAAATGATTAAAAGAAATAAAATATCCATTTATTAGAAATCTAGAACATAGTTCTTTCTAATATGACAGGTACATAAAAGCAATAACTCAAAATGAAATCCTATAAAATGTCCTCCACTGCAACTGCTGCCTCCTCTACAGCATTGCCCATGTAGACTACGATTTCTTCTTTTCCAAGTCGTTAGGTTTCCTGGAACCTCTGCATTTAAAATGCACATACCGTCAGTGGTTCCATATCTACACACCAGGTTCCGGTAGATAATACCACTGACTATGTTTTACGACTAAAGAAGAATTTCGTACTTTCTTTGAGAGGATAATCAGACTTCCAGTACCCAGACTGTTTGCATCGAGAACTCTTGCCTCATGGCTTTCTCGTCCCATCTCGTGGTCCAAGAAACCTAGGACCACTGGGTTTCTTTGCTTGCTTTTCCTTTCCCCCGATTTTTCCCTTAGGTTCGAAACCTTTGGCATTGGCTACAAGAGCTTGCGATTTCCGTCTCAACTCGTCTAAAATGTCAATCATCTCAAAAACGTGTTTAAGCGTTTCCTCGAAGCGACTGGCCTTTATGAGTATCCTCATCGCTTCTTGTCTAGCCGCCTATGTCAATAGGCTCGGGAGGACAAAGCTTACTGAGTACTAACCAGTACTCTTCAACAGTCTGGACAATGTCTAGATCTCTATTCCAATCATTACATTTAGGGACCAATGAGTTTAAAATCCTTACGTATCACAGAAAGTGGGTTCAAAGCCATATCCTAATCTATGAGCACATATAACAACAAACAATCGATTTAATCTCCGATATTATCTCCCTCAAATAATATCATTAAACCACTAATCACATCTAAAATCCCATCAGATATGGCAAGTCACGATAGTGTGGACGTTTACCTATCCAAATGATTTAGCAATTAGATTTCCTTCGGTCGTACATCATCATTAGCGTTACTTCGATGGGAAGAATACTAAGAAGCGTACCTAAGTGTAAACCATTACTCAGTATCTAAGAAGATTGTTTGGGACACGCATATTCACCGCAAGCCACGATAGTGTGGACGTTTACGTTAACATACGCTCCTTTACTCCCTTCTATAACTGTCTACATCAATCGTTCCAAAATCCCATTCAATGTAGCAAGCCACGATAGTGTGGACGTTTACTACACCAAAAGACTTTTACAATTGACTCCCAATTACTTGATTCATTTAATCTTGTAAATCAAGACGCGGAGAATCATAAGTGAAACTCGAAGTTTCTAACCAGTGATTCACCATGCGAACAACCCTATCTCTCATAAATGAGGGAGCCGAGCAGACAATCGATCTAGTCATCAAATGACACGAAAGTCTCTAATTTGTGTCCTCGACATGACCAAGTGGCTTTGGCTCCATTCCACTCCCCGGGGTGAGAATGAGTCGACTTGAAATCAGTTTTGGAAAGACAAATTAGGCATTGTTTGATAAACTTAATCAATGTTTCTCGTAAGAGGAATTACAAGAATTCTCCTCCAATGACTTGTCTATACGAACTTCAAAAGTCCATAAAAGTCACCAAGAGAACAGCAATGGAGACCATGGATATGTTTCCATACCCTCTCCCACTTAGCTTTTTACAATAAAGGGATACGCTATCTAATGCATAATTAAATACACATAAGCATGCATACATGAAATAAAGCACATAGAATATTATCACATAATCAAAATAATACTAGAATATTATTTTCCGACTATTATGGCTTTACCGCATCTCCGTACGCATCTTCTAGTCTTTAGTCTTCGTTCTTGAATGCTCCATGTGACGGGAATATTAATTCCAATATTTAAATCTATTTATTTTCAATTAATCCAAAAGTTACTTAATTCGAAAATTAAGTCAATCGAATATATCAAAAATAAAATTAAATATTATTAATATTTTTATTTATTTATTTTCCTATCTAATTCTATTAAATCTCTAGAATAATCTATCCAAGACCCACTTGGAATATTCTAGAAGACTTCTATAATAGAATAAGGAAATAAAATAAATTAGGACTCCTAATCCTTCCAAATTAATTCCTTTCCTAATCTATTAAAAATTCCATAAAGGAATAATTAAATAGGAAAAATTAATTAAGGATTCTTTTACTTTCCAAAATTAGTTAATTTCCATGTCCATGAAAATTCCCATAAAATAGGAATAATCAACTAGGAAATAAATTAATTTAATAATTAATTATTTTCCTTTCTAATTCCATTAAATCTCTAGAATCCTATTATAAGTAGAACTTAGAATATTCTAGAAGACTTCCATAATAGAATAAGGAAATAAATTAATTCCAATTAATTCTTTTCCTATTTCCATGAGAATTCCCAAAAATAGGAATACTCAAAATAGGAAAACCGAATCAATTAGGAAAGTGAATCTAGGTAGGAGAACACGAGATCACGAGGACCCCGCGTCCCCCACCATCGATCACCGGCCGGGGAGGAGCGCCGCCGCCACCTCAGCCCACGCGCCACCACCACCGGTGGCCGGCGTGGCCGAGGGTTCCCGCGGGCAGCCCCCACGCCCCCCCTTTCGATCGATCCTCATGGGATCGATCATCATGATCGATCCCCGGTCCTCCCTCTCTTCGTCTCCTCCGTCACACTTTTTCCGGCGATCGTTTCGGAATTGATCCAACGTAAATAATTTCACAAAATTAATTTACAATTATCCGGTATCAATTCTCTACATGAAATCGACCTCAAACAATTTCCGGAAAAATAAGAACAAGCATTCACCACACAAGAACGAATATTGACATCACCGAGAGTTCAATAATCAAGAGAAATATTATGACATTAATTAACAATAATTAAATCTAGCCATAATAATCGGAAACCCTGCAAGGTAGAACAATTTATCGAAAAATACCATGAACTAAAACCAACGCTCTGATACCAATTGTTGGAAATCGATATCCCGGAATTAATAAATTAATTAAAATTAATTATCTAATTAATTCCGACCGAAATCCTTCGGAGATCGAATATCCGGAATTGTAGAAGTTGCGGAACAACAATTCCAATCGACTCCCGGTTGCCGGAACATCCCGCCACGAACCACCACGAAGCCGGACTCAACCAAAACCTCAACCACGGGCGAACCCGGGCTGTTCGGTCGAGCCCTCGCAAGGGTTCGCGGCTGTCCTTGGCAGCCCGCTGGGCACGCCAAGAACCCACGCGACCAGCCACGGGGATGCTCGAAGCATCCCGCTGACGCCCCGCGTCGTAGCGAGTCCCGCATGGGCTCGTGGGGCTGATCGCAACAGCCCCGTAGCGCTGCCCGAACGCGGAGGAGGGGCTGCTCGCCGTGCGAGCAGCAGCGGCACCAGCCCGCTGCCCACGCGATCGAGCACGCGCTCGATCGCATCCCCGGCGTCCAGCCGGGGTCCTTTTTGCGTCGCCGGCGGTCGAAGCCCTAGGGCTCGACCGCCACCCTCGGCGTCCAGCCGAGGGTTCGTCCTCTCGATCCCGGCGAGGATCTCTCGACCTCCCGCGGTCCGGTGATCCTCGATCACCACCGCGAGGTCGATCCTCATCCCCGGGTTCGTACGTCCCTTGGATCTTATTCATGATATTTTCACGATAATTAAAACGATAAAATCATAAAGAGGGTTTTACGATTTACCTCGTTCTCGTTGTTCGGAGAAACGTAGAACTCAATTTGATGACCTTTGAGATCTTCCCACGTATTCCTTGCACTAGCCCGGACGTCGTGTGGGCGACGATCTACCGAACTCCATGGATCCTCCTCTCTACTTTCTCTCTCTAGAATTGTGATCTTCAAGTTATGAGAATAGAGAAGACCATGTAGTGCTTTTATAGGCTACGTAGGGGATCTTAAGGAGGTGGAATATTGGGCTTCCAATATTGAAGATTAAATTGAGCCCAATGCTCAAGTCCATTAATCCTTATCAATATTAATTAATTCTATTTTCCACTATATAAAATTAATTGCACTCCCAATATTAAACCATATTATATCAAATAATATTTCTCCGGTAGTATTATTTATTCCGTGTATTTAAGATATAAATATCCATGAATAAAATTAATTTATTGCTAATTAATTTATTCATCTCTTATATCCGAGACTAGTACCATTCAACCTTAATTATTATGCGGAACGAATCCACCTGCAGGGTTTACATAATAATTCCTTATGAACTCATCTCGGGGATATTATCAACCCTTCTGGGATACACTTTCCCGTCAAGTATTCCCGGCATGTCATATATAAAATATAGTGACCCAACTTAACCGGTAATTAACCCAATAATTAAATCGGTTAATTCCTTTGGTAAATCAAAGTCACTTATATTGAATATACACACCCGCAATAGTTTCGGGGATTAAGAATAAAATACACTGAGACTCGAATCGATTATCGCCGGCAATCCTAATCGATGAATCTCAACGATCCGCTCAATACACCAAGTGTACAAGTGTGATAAAATAATAAAGACAAATTATTTTCTCTCTCACACAACGACTATACCGATGGATTGGTCCGTGTCCATCTAGGTCGTGAGCAACTGTTCGATTAAATACGAGTAACCGATAGTATGATCTTCTGTGTGACGTCGCACACCATACTAACTACAACGTATATAATCCAGGACTATAATTTGCATATATTTAATTATAAATAATTAAATGCAAATAATTGTTTATTTAATTAAATAGATTAATGGCAATGGATCGTGAGTTTCTGTCACTTAAATCGAGACATTAAGTACACAACTCCAACAATCTCAAGGTCGTCAAATTGAGTTCTTCGTTTTTCCGAACAACGAGAACGAGGTAAATCGTAAAACCCTCTTTATGATTTTATCGTTTATTTATCGTGAGAATATCATGAACCAAGATCCAAGGGACGTACGAACCCGGGGACGAGGATCGACCTCGCGGTGGTGATCGAGGATCACCGGACCGCGGGAGGTCGAGAGATCCTCGCCGGAATCGAGAGGACGAACCCTCGGCTGGACACCGAGGGTGGCGGTCGAGCCCTAGGGCTTCGACCGCCGGCGACGCACGAAGGACCCCGGCTGGACGCCGAGGATGCGATCGAGCGCGTGCTCGATCGCGTGGGCAGCGGGCTGGTGCCGCTGCTGCTCGCACGGCGAGCAGCCCCTCCTCCGCGAACGGCGAGTCGCCGGACTCGCCGTGGGGTTGCCGTGCGCAACCCCGTCGATCGCGTTGTGCGATCGCGAGCCCTAGAGGGGGCTCGGTTGGCCGCGGCATGCCTTCGGGTATGTCGTGTGTTTGGTTGAGCCCCGGTCCGCGTGGCGTGCTCGCGTGGTTTCCGGCGAAGGGATTTCGATTGGGTTGTCGGTTCCGCAATTTAGACAATCCGGATATTCGAAGGATTTCGGTCGGAATTAATTAGATAATTTATTTATTTAAATTTATTAATTCCGGGATATCGATTTCCAACACTCTGCATATATCAGCAAAGATGATCTCACCGAGATCAACCTGTTCACCACACCCAATACGGAACAGGATGTGCATGAGCTTAGGGGAAAGATAGTTTTCATCTGGGTGAGCAGCCCAATTTATCATCCCGAGTCTATGCAGAGCACCATAGAAGGCAGACAGTTTGTTCGGAGTAGGAAGAGGTGTCTTAGCCTTGCCTTTGGTTAAAAAGGACCCATACTTCAGTGCATTCCATCTATCATCATCCGAGGGAAACTTCCAAGAGCCCTCAATCTCTAACCTTTTCAAGAAGTTGGTAATGTTCAGAGGGCGGAAGGTGTAGAGTTTTTCACAGAACACAAAACGTCCACACATCTTGTGTGACGGATCAGCGAAGTCAGGGGTCAAGTTAGCGTAAAACTTGTGAATGATAGGAGGAGAGAATCTGTATGTTTGAGTCACAGACTCAAGGAAGTTCATATCATCAAAAAACTTCGACAGACCATACTTGTCATAGTCAGCCACGCGGATGTGGAGATCTTCAAGGATGGGTAGGGATTCAATCAGGGTAAGACGATGTTCTGCCTTCTCAGTAAAGAAATCAGGTTTAAGGTGAGGTCCACAGTCTTCAACTTTCATAACATAGAATTGTTCAGAAGTGGTACCCGTCGAGCCAGAAGAGTGTGGTACGATTGGCGGAATGAAGGAGTCATGAGTGATGGGTTTTCCTCCACCGCCAGAGCCAGATGTTCGTTGTTTATACTTCTCAACACCAGAGCCAGAGACTGAGGGTTTAGATTTCTTAGTATCTTTTGCAACGTCAGACAACGAAGGTTTCACAGCAGGGGTAGTGGAGGCAGAGACAGAGACAGAAGTCTTAGCTACCTCAGCAGTAGAAGGGACCTTGATGATTTTCTTTCCCTCAGTGGTCATCTCGCCATCAGCGATCATTCTATCATATTCCTTGCGAGAGACGGTGCCTTTGAAAGTTCGCAGGAAACCAGATTTTGGTTCCTTAGGTTGCTTGCCCGCACCATGAGAAACAGAGTGCGCTGGTTTGGCTGTCTTAGTGAGATCAACCGTAGGGGAGTTAGAGATGGTTTTGCCAGAACGACGGTCCATCTTGTCCATGTGTTTTTGAAGAGCATGTAGTGCCTTCTTCTTTGAGTCAGGCGAAGGTGCCTGCTTCCAAGCATCACGAAGAGACTCTAACACTTCCTTATCAAGATCATCGAATAGGTTTCCAGTGGATGACGACATAGGAATAGTAGGTAGTGAGCAAGAGATAGAAGATCTAAGAATCCTAAGTATCAATCACAAGCACCTGATGTGCGAAGCAAGAGTAACAGAAGTCTAACACTTGGAGCGTGAAGCTAGAGGAACAGAGAATCGAAACTATCAACGTCGAACGCCGGTTGCGTGAACGAAGAAACTCAAACTCAGAATCTTGAAGTGAAGACAACACGATGCAGGCACACGAGTATGAGACTTAGAGAATTTCAGAAGCATGTAACCCTAATCCACGATTTTGAGGTCCTATTTATAGGAAAAATTTTGGGCCTGCTCGTCTTGGACAAAAAGACCTGCGAAAAAGCCCAATAATCAGTACAAAATTGGCCCATCAGTACAAAAACCGAATAAAATAAAATAAAAAATAATAACCCAAAAATAAAAAAAAATTATTAAATATTTTTTTTTTTTTTTTTGTAATAATAAAAAAATTCAAAGTAATTAAAAAAAATTCAAAAAAATTCAAGAATTTCAAGATTTCAAGAATCTCGTCAACGAGCATAAGGTAGCATGGTCGTTCATCGTCGCGGAGAAGAAGTGTGTAACATCATTTGTGTTGAACAGCGGAGGTGAAGATGGAGTGAGTAGCGCAGATGGGCAAACCATGCGACTTGCGTCACTTGCGACTCGCGTCGCATGAAGTCGTGGCGTGCGACTGATGTAGCGTGCGACTAGCGTCGCAAGACAGGCTCGAGCGACCAGCGTCGCATGAAACGTTGTGTGACCATTGTCACTTGACATCTTGTATGACCAACTTTGCAAGAGAAGTTATGCACTGGAAGCTGCTACACTCAAATTTCGCCTTAAAGAGTTGAACTCCACGAGATGTTGAACATGAACTGCAATGAAAACCAAATCAAAACAACACATCCCGAGTTAGCATTCAAGCGTTCAACACGAATCAAAACATTCGAAAACATTTTAGTGGAGATTCAGGCGGTGATACGAGGCAGTGAAGAGCAAATATTTTCCCAGAAAAGAATCCACATTTCATCACTTCCCAAAAACCAAAAATTTCACACGAGGTGATAAAAACTTTGAGGTATAATGAAAAATCTCTCATATTAAAAACCGTTGAAACGGACCGAAGTATATTGATAGACATTTAACTTGTCCTTCGTCACAATCACAAGAATACATGCCGTGTTTCGTCGAAACATATTTGATGAGTTTGCACCGCACAAGAGATTTTAATTCGTGAGTGCAAGGTGAACTTTTAAGGCACTCCACTTGGGACTAAGCGTTACTACAATCAGAGGGGAGCAAGGTTCGACCTGCGTCCTCCAGACGAGTTTTAGCTTTTAAATGAAATGCAACAGATGCTCATTACAGCAGTGAGAGGGGAGCAAGGGTCATCCTGCATCTCCGAAGTGTGATGGTAGAGCATCTTAAACTACAGCGTCCATGTGCTACCTTTCGAAGAGGGGAGCCGGCGGACAAATGATCCGGCGTCCTCCGTTACTTGGTATTATGGATCTATGCAAATGATAGCTTATGGGAGTTATATGCCAAGTTCACATGTTTGCACTCAGAGGAATAAATGCACTTGGGTCCGAAGACTAAAGCGGCCTCGAATCCATGTTCAACTTATTAGACTAATCCACGACGATTCAGCGTGCATATTCAGAAGTAAAGAAAAAATCTTTCATACTTCAAAATTTTCGTGAACTCTTAAAGAGAACACATGCAGAGAGAATTTCTTAGAGTTTGAAATCTCTCAAAGTCAAGAGGTTTGGTAAAGATGTCAGCGAGCTGTTTTTCTGTTGAAATATGCTGTAGACTGACTATATCACGATCAACCAAATCTCTAATGAAATGATGTCGAATGTCGATGTGTTTAGTGCGAGAATGCTGGACAGGATTTTCGCTGATTTTGATAGCACTTTGGTTATCACAGTACAGCACCAAGGGAGCACTCTCGATAAGATAATCATCCAACATCTGCTTTAGCCAAAGCAATTGAGTGCAGCAACTTCCGGCTGCAACATACTCAGACTCAGCAGTTGATAGTGCTATGCAATTCTGCTTCCGACTATGCCATGACACGATATTATTGCCAAGGAAGCAACAACACCCGGAAGTGCTCTTTCGTTCATCAGTGTCGCTTGCCCAATCTGCATCGGAGTAACTGACAAGATTTGATGAAGTGTCGCATGCATACCAAAGATCTAAATCAGAAGTCCCTGAGACATAACGGAGAATCCGTTTGACAGCTCGTAGATGGTCTTCTTTTGGATCCGCCTGGTACCTAGCACACATACAAACACTAAACATAATGTCAGGGCGAGTAGCGGTTAGATAAATTACCGATCATAGAACGATAAAGAGTTTGATCAACACTTCGACTTTTAATAGATTTAGATAACCGTTCATTCGTAGCCATAGGTGTTTTTGCGGGCTTAGCATGATGCATCTCAAATCTTTCGACCATATTTTTCGCATATTTGCTTTGAGATACGAAGATTCCATCCGGTCGTTGAGATATCTGAAGTCCCAAGAATTGATGTAGCTCTCCTTCAAGACTCATCTGGAATGTTGAAGACATAGATTCCGTGAAGGATTTCACGAGTTTAGAGCAGGTAGCACCAAAGAAAATGTCATCAACGTAAATCTGGGCAACCATCATATGTTTGCCATCACGTTTCAAGAAAAGAGTCTTGTCGACTGAGCCACGTACAAAACCAAACTTGAGAAAATAGTCCGTTAAGCATCCGTACCAAGCGCGAGGAGCTTGGTTCAACCCATAGAGTGCTTTGTGAAGCTTATAAACATGATTCGGCTTTTTGGGATCTTCGAATCCTTTTGGTTGAGCAACATACACTTCCTCTTCTAATACTCCATTTAGGAATGCAGCTTTGACATCCATATGTCGAAGTTTGATGCCAAGGTGGCATGCAATAGCGATTAAGAGTCTGATGGATTCAATTCGTGCAACTGGAGCAAAGGTTTCATCAAAATCTATCCCTTCAACTTGGGCATAGCCTTGTGCAACGAGACGAGCTTTGTTACGAACAACTTGGTTATGCTCATCTGTTTTGTTCTTAAAAATCCATTTTGTTCCAACTACATTGATGTTTGACGTTCGGGGAACCAACGACCAGACATTGTTTCTAGTAAACTTATTCAGCTCTTCTTGCATAGCCATGATCCAGCAATCATCCTTCAGAGCTTCCTTATAATTTTTCGGTTCAGACTGATATAGGAAGCAAGAGATTCCGATATCAATACAAATAGCAGAAGTGCAGATGTTGTAGAGTTCATCTTGAGATGTAGTAGATTTCTTTGAGCGTGTAGTTCGCTCATTCAAGCTTCCAATCATCTGAGTAGGTGGATGTTTCTTTTGAATAAGGCGAGGTGCCTCTCTAGGAGCATCAGCTGGGTTTTCAACACTTTGACTTCCTTCGTCCTCAGAAGATGCTGTATCATTATCATGGTGGCTAGATTCTCCAACTTCAGGTGAAGTGTTTGGAGTAAATTTTTCAGGAGCCACGTCAGTCGGTGTAGATGGAAAAGTTTGATACTCCAGAATTCCTTCCTTAACCCAGTCTTCATCCACATCTTTTCCTAGGAAGTCTTGTTCATCAAAATTTATGTTCACAGTTTCCATGACCTTCCTGGTGTTGGAAATCGACTACCCGGGATGCGTTCGTTCGATTGCTCGAACGTCCGAACGTTCCCAGTCGAGCTCCGGTGTCGCTACTTCGTTCGCGTAACAGCTCATATCCCGAATCACGCCCAGCCGTCGCCCCGTAGGACAACCGCGCGAAACGGGGCTGGTCTGCATCAATTCGGCGACCGCCAAATGCAGTCCAGCGGTCGCTACAGAAGCTACAAACGGCGACCGCCGTTTGCTCTCTGGCGACCGCCGTTTGTCCGCGAACAGCAACGCGACGTTGCTGTTCCGGGCTCGTTTCCGGGTCGTTTTTCCTCATCCGACTACCGATCCGAAGGTCCTAGGACCCCCAGTAGTCGAGGAATGCGATCCACGATACCCGGAACCCGATCGTACGTGTTGGAATTCGATATCCCGGGTCATTAAAAATTGCGGAAAATAATAACCCGACCGAAATCCTCTCGCCGGAGATGAAACCGCGAACCACCGTACGAGCCGGAGCTCAACCGAGCACCGCACGGGACGAACCCGCGCGCCCAGCCGAGCCCCCGCACGGGGCTCGCGATCAATCGATCGCGTGGGGCTGCCCGGCAGCCCCCGGCGGTGAGTCCGGCGACTCACCGCCACCACCGACCGGAGGGGGGGACCACCAGCCGCGGCGCGAAGCCGCGACGGTCCCCGTCGATCGAACTAGGGTTCGATCGCCCCTAGCCGCGGCGTCCAGCCGCGGCCTTTCCTCGGTGCGCGCCGGCGGTCGTGCCCTAGGCCGACCGCCACCCCCTCGGCTCCCAGCCGAGGGCTCTCTCGAACCTTCGCCGGGGATCTCGAATCCCCGTCCCCGAAGTTCGTCGTTTACCCGGATCGTGCGTTCATGTATGTATCACAATTAAATTCACATAAATTCACACAAAGGAGTTTATGATTTTACCTTTTTAATTCGTTGTGCGGAGAAACTAATTTAAGTTTGACGACCTTACGATCTTCCCACGTATTTCTTGCACTAGCTTGAACGTCGGGTGGGCGACGATCCTCCAAGCTTATGGATCCTCTTCTCTCTCTCTCTCTACTTTCTCTCTCTAGGAGAATTATGATCTTGTGTTATGATGTTGTAGAATAGAGAAGACCATGTAGTGCTTTTATAGGCTACGTAGGGGATCTAAAGGAGGTGGAATATTGGGCTTCCAATATTAATGATTAAATTGAGCCCAAGCCCAAATCTATTAATCTCCCATTAATATTAATTAATTTATTTTCCACTATATAAATTAATTGCACTCCCAATATTAAACCATATTATATCAAATAATATTTCTCCGGTAGTATTATTTATTCCGTGTATTTAAGATTTAAATATCCATGAATAAAATTAATTTATTGCTAATTAATTTATTCATCTCTTGAATCCGAGACTAGTACCATTCAACCTTAATTATTGTGCGGAACGAATCCACTCATGAGGTTTACACAATAATTCCTTTTGAACTCATCTCGGGGATATTATCAACCCTTCCGGGATACACTGTCCGGTCAATCATTCACGGCATGCCATATATAAAATATAGTGACCCAACTTAACCGGTAATTAACCCAATAATTAAATCGGTTAATTCCTTTGGTAAATCAAAGTCACTTATATTGAATATACACACCCGCAACAATATCGGGGATTAAGAATATAATACACTGAGACTCGAATCGATTATCGCCGGCAATCCTAATCGATGAATCTCTACGATCCGCTCAATACACCAAGTGTACAAGTGTGATAAAATAATTAAGACAAATTCTTTTCTCTCTCACACAACGACTATACCGATGGATTGGTCCGTGTCCATCTAGGTCGTGAGCCACTGTTTGATTAAATACGAGTAACCGATAGTATGATCTTCTGTGTGGGGCCCGACACACCATACTAACTACAACGTATAAAATCTAGGACTATGATTTGCATATATTTAATTAATAATAATTAAAAGCAAATAATTGTTTATTTAATAGATTAAATGCTATGATCGGGAGTTTATCGTTACTTAAATCTAGACATTAAGTACACAACTCCAACAATCTCCCACTTGTATTAAGGTCTAGTCATTTCCTCCAAACTCCCGGTTCCCATACTCATCACGTGCTTTAAAGTGTACTTCCGAGAAGTACTATGTGAGTGAGCAATCTAGGTTGCCGCTCTGAAGTTATCTTGGTGACTACTACGTCGTCTCCCCTGACGATGACTCGTATCAGGTGGTACTTGCTCTATGTGTTAACATCACTTTTGACTCATGACCTTTTCTAGTTCACCATGCACCGCTATCCAATAGCCTTTGGTAAACTAAGAGTCATATCCAAGTCAAGAGGTTATCCCGGAACCTAACCAAAATTTCCGCTGCCTCTGAGGCTGCTATTCGGTTATGAGAGAGTCCGAGAAGCGTCCCGCTTATCACTCTTTCACTTCAAGGTTCCACCTCTTTCTAAAAGTGAACACATAGCCTGATATCGACTTTCACTGGTCCTTCTCTGATTTTTGGATCTGAGAATCTGTAATCTAAGAAGATTTCGTCTTGCTCAAGCCAGTACTATGAAAGTACTCTTGCAGCATTCGAACATCCCTTATCTAGATTACTTTGATATCCTCCCACTACGCAAACTGCATAGTTGATATCAGGTTCTTATTTTACAACATTGCATCTATAAAGCTTTCCATACTTGAAGTATAGGAAACTGCTTTGTCCTCATCTATCTCCTTTATGTGTTCGAACACATACCCTTTAGATAGATGTATATTCTGTCTCTGAAAGGCAATAACCTTTCTCAGAAGTATGCATGTTAAAAACAAACCTTAATCGTACAAGATATCTAGGAGAAGTACAATGTTCTTATCTCTAGATCATAAGACCTTAAGAACATGCTCTAACTTCTTCTCAATCTTATGTTTCGATTTATTTAGACAACCATTATTTTATGCCTGACAACATTTTTACATTGTTCCCAATGATGAAATGTTATCTACATAAAATCTCCGAGAAACACCACTTTGTTTCCATTACGTCTTCAATACACCTTTCGTCTATGCCTTTTGATGAATCCATCAAATGGACTATCCCATCAATTCGCAATTTCCACGATTCATAGCTTTATTTCAATCCATAAATGGATTTACTAAGCTTGTACTCTAAATGATCTAGCCTCTTAACAATAATCCCAAGTAGGCACATTTAGGTCTAGTACTGCCCTTATGCAGATCTAGGGGTCGATTTCATCTTTACTAGATCCAGAGTCCGAACTCCTCTAGCCTTATGAATATCTCTGGTTGTCCAACAACCTCCCACTGCAATGGCGTCCCGGTGTATGACAGTAATAACAATAGGTGCAGTATGTGGTGCACTTCTACTCGGTTTGGCTGGTTCCTAGTCTTTTGTCCTTTTTCTCATTTCAAGGTATTACGTCAATTTAGGCTTTGTGGTCCATCTAATAGTCTTCCTCTATGAACCGGACAGGACGTCCCTCTGGTTCATAGTACTATAGAACACACAATACTTCGTTCATCTAGGATATCCTACAACCATATTCAATATGCCGTTGTATCTAGGAATATCCATAGAACATAGGTAGTTCCGAACAACTTGTCTTTTTACTTTCAGATTTTCCATTTCTTTATAGCGCACCATCTCTACACGCAAGTGTATGGCGTGCCCTTTTGAGATTGAAACCCAATCTTTGATTATGCTATGTGTTATTCAGATAGGTGATGGCCTCCGCGACCGAGTCGCAGGCTCCTAATGGATATACTTTGATGGTTCCCCATAATAGCTTTGTGTCCATTGACTAGTCAAAACACTTTGCTTTTATGGCACATTTAAGTATTCTAATCCATCACTGAGTATTCTTTGAGAGAATTTCTCGTACCTTTCTAATTTACACATATGTCTGCATATCTAATCATTTCCAATACTTGTCTGAATTCTATCCTTTATCCAGAAAGGTTTGCTTAGATGTATTTTCCTTCAAATTAAATCCTTAGGTCGGAAGGTCCATTCCTTCAACTTTAATTGATCAAATCAATTTCGACCATTTGAATCTTATTTGAAAATACTACTAAGTATAAGAATTCACAAGTATAATGATTAATAAAGAAATATCTAACAAGTAAAACAAGTTATAGAATGGTTTGTTGCATCGTGGTAGACTAAGGATTCATCATTCATATATTGCTGTCTAATGTACCAGAATAGATAATGCCATTATTTCTTAATCATCCAATGATTTAAAGAAATAAAATATCCATTCATTAATAATAGAAATCCAGAACAAAACGTTCTTTCTAAAATAAAGGGGTACATAAAGCAATAACTTTGAAATGAAATCCTATTTAACTACTAAAGCAGATAAATGTCTTCCACCGCAACCGCTGCCTCCTCTACAGCTTTGCCCGTGTAGACTCGAACTCTTCCTCTCTAAGTCGCCGGGTTTTCTGGAACCCCTGCATTCAAAAATGCACATACCGTCAGTGGTTCCATATCTACACACCAGAATTCTGGTAGATAATACCACTGATTATGTTTTTACGACTAAGGAAAATTCGTACCTTTGAGAGGACATTCAGACTTCCAGTGTCCCATCTTGTTGCATCGGAAGCACTTACCCTTTGGCTTTGCAGCCCCCATTTGTGGTACAGTCCTCTTGACACCACTGGGTTTCCGGGCTTGCTTCCTTCTTTTGCCCCTACCTCCACCAGGCTTAAAGCCTTTGGACTTGGTAGCTACAAGCGCTTGAGACTTGCCCTTCTTGTAGATCCCCTCTGCCGCCTTCAGTTCAGTCAGGAGTTGCGCAAGAGAATAAGATAGTTTACCCATATTATAACTCATGCGAAACTGCTCAAAACTAGGGGTCAGAGACTGGAGTATGATGTCGACTTGCGTCTCAGCATCAATTTGAGCTCCTAGGATCTCAAGCTCATTCAACAGACCCATCATCTTAAGAACGTGCTCCCCTACGGGCGTTCCTTCAGACTGAGTAGTTGTCATGAGGACTCTCATGGCTTCTTGCCTTGCCGCACGATCTTGCTCCCCAAACATCTCCTTGAGATTAAACATCATATCATAGGCAGTGTCCATCGACTCATGTTGGGTTTGGAGTACATTTGACATGGAAGCCAAAATGTAACACCTAGCCATTTCATCAGCCTTTTTCCACTTCCGATATGTCAGTTTTTCCTCATCAGTTGAGGTAGCCGTGGGCTCAGCAGGGCACACTTCATGGAGTATAAACTTGTACTCTTCCGAAGTTAGGACAATGTCTAAATTTCTCTTCCAATCAATATAGTTGGGGCCAGTGAGCTTATGCTCCTTGAGTATCATAGAAAGTGGATTCATAGCTATTCTCTAAACCTATAAGCACATTTAAACAAACAATTAATTTAATATCCGATATTATCTCCCTCAAATAATATCATTAAATCACTAATCACATCTAAAATCCCATCAGATAAGGCAAGCCACGATAGTGTGGACGTTTACCCATCCAAATGATTTAGCAATTAGATTTGCTTTGGTCGTACATCACTATAGCGTTACTTCGATGGGAAGGATACTATAGAGCGTACCTAAGTGTAAACCATTACTCAGTATCTAAGAAGATTGTTTGGGACTCGTATATTACCGCAAGCCACGATAGTGTGGACGTTTACGCTAATACATGAACCTTCACTTTCTTCTATAACTGTCTACATCAATCGATCCAAAATCCCATTCAATGCAGCAAGCCACGATAGTGTGGACGTTTACTACACCAAAAGATTTTTACAATTGAAATCCAATCACTTGAGACATTCGATTTCATAAATCAAGACGCGGAGAATCATAAGTGAAACTCGAAGTTTCTAACCAGTGACTCACCATGCGAACAACCCTATCTCTCATTAGATGAGGGAGCCGAGCAGACAATCGATCCATCTATCAAAGAATGGTACGACTGCCTCTAATTTGTGTCATCCACATGACCAAGTGGCTTTGGCTCCATTCCACTCCCCGGGGTGAGAATGAGTCGACTTGAAGTCAGTTTCAGAAAGACAAATTAGACATTGTTTGATAAACTTAATCAATGTCTCTTGTAAAAGGAATTACAAGAATTCTCCTCCAATGACACATCTATACGAACTTCAAAAGTCCATAAGAGTCACCAAGAGAACAGTAATGGAGACCATGGGAATGTTTCCATCCCCGCTCCCACTTAGCTTTTTATAACAAAGGGATACGCTATCTAATGCATAATTAAACACATAAGCATGCATACAAGTAATAAAGCACATAGCACATAGTCAAAATAATGCTAGAAAAAATTATTTTCCCGACTATCATGGCTTTATTCCATCTCCGTATGCGTCTTCTAGTCTTCAGTCTTCGTTCTTGAATGCTCCATGTGACGAGAATATTAATCCCAATATTTAAATCTATTTATTTTCAATAAATCCAAAAGATACTCAATTCGAAAATTAAGTCAATCGAATAAATCAAAAATAAAATTAAATATTATTAATATTTTTATTTATTTTATTTTCCTATCTAATTCCATTAAATCTCTAGAATAATCTATCCAAGTCAAACTTGGAATATTCTAGAAGACTTCTATAATAGAATAAGGAAATAAAATAAATTAGGACTTTTTTACTTTCCAAGGTTAATTAATTTCCATGTCCATGAAAATTCCCATAAGATAGGAATAATCAAATAGAAATAAAATTAATTCACTAATTTATTATTTTCCTATCTAATTCTATTAAATCTCTAGATTCTTATTCCAAGTAGAACTTGAAATATTCTAGAAGATTTCCATAATAGAATAAGGAAATAAATAATATTAATTCTTTTCCTATCTAATTCTATTATATCTCTAGATTCCTATTCCAAGTAGAACTTGAAATATTCTAGAAGATTTCCATAATAGAATAAGGAAATAAATAATATTAATTAATTCTTTTCCTATCTCCATGAGAGTTCCCATACTTAGGAATACTCAAAATAGGAAAACTTGAATCAATTAGGTAAGTAGTATCTTGGTAGGAGTAGAAGTAGTACGGGTTGGGGATCCCCGTACCACCACCACCACCACCGATCGACCACCGGGAGGGAGCACCCGCCGCCGCCGCTCCAGCCGGCCAGCCGCCACCGTCGCCGGCGACAGCCCACGGCCGAAGGGGGCGACGCCCCTCTCCCCTTTGATCGATCATGGGGTGATCGACCCCTTCGGTCCTTCGTCCTCTTGTCTTCTTCGTCACACGAGTTCTCCGGCGGTCGTCTTGGCATCGATCCAACGTAAATAAATTACAAGAAATAAATTTACAATTCCGGTATCGATTCTATACATGAAATCGACCCTATACACTTTCCGGAAAACATAGAACGTAATAATAAATCCTAAATTCGGTCAACCCCCGAATTTTTACTATTACAAGCATTCATCCACACAAAACGAATCTCGACATGTCCGAGAGTTTAATAAACGAACAATCATGGTAAATTAAATAGCAATTAATTAAACGAATAATTAATAATTAATTAAACCATGATAGTCGGAATCCCTGCAAGGTAGAACACAATTGAACACATACATGAACACGAAACCAAACGCTCTGATACCATTTGTTGGAATTCGATATCCCGGGTCATTAAAAATTGCGGAAAATAATAACCCGACCGAAATCCTCTCGCCGGAGATGAAACCGCGAACCACCGTACGAGCCGGAGCTCAACCGAGCACCGCACGGGACGAACCCGCGCGCCCAGCCGAGCCCCCGCACGGGGCTCGCGATCAATCGATCGCGTGGGGCTGCCCGGCAGCCCCCGGCGGTGAGTCCGGCGACTCACCGCCACCACCGACCGGAGGGGGGGACCACCAGCCGCGGCGCGAAGCCGCGACGGTCCCCGACGATCGAACTAGGGTTCGATCGCCCCTAGCCGCGGCGTCCAGCCGCGGCCTTTCCTCGGTGCGCGCCGGCGGTCGTGCCCTAGGCCGACCGCCACCCCCTCGGCTCCCAGCCGAGGGCTCTCTCGAACCTTCGCCGGGGATCTCGAATCCCCGTCCCCGAAGTTCGTCGTTTACCCGGATCGTGCGTT
Organism: Euphrasia confusa; assembly: GCA_954870475.1. Lineage (NCBI taxonomy): Eukaryota > Viridiplantae > Streptophyta > Magnoliopsida > Lamiales > Orobanchaceae > Euphrasia > Euphrasia confusa. The sequence continues at coordinate 15,116,956 of OX940957.1, read as the reverse complement.
CATGTATGTATCACAATTAAATTCACATAAATTCACACAAAGGAGTTTATGATTTTACCTTTTTAATTCGTTGTGCGGAGAAACGAATTTAAGTTTGACGACCTTACGATCTTCCCACGTATTCCTTGCACTAGCTTGAACGTCGGGTGGGCGACGATCCTCCAAGCTTATGGATCCTCTTCTCTCTCTCTCTCTACTTTCTCTCTCTAGGAGAATTATGATCTTGTGTTATGATGTTGTAGAATAGAGAAGACCATGTAGTGCTTTTATAGGCTACGTAGGGGATCTAAAGGAGGTGGAATATTGGGCTTCCAATATTAATGATTAAATTGAGCCCAAGCCCAAATCTATTAATCTCCCATTAATATTAATTAATTTATTTTCCACTATATAAATTAATTGCACTCCCAATATTAAACCATATTATATCAAATAATATTTCTCCGGTAGTATTATTTATTCCGTGTATTTAAGATTTAAATATCCATGAATAAAATTAATTTATTGCTAATTAATTTATTCATCTCTTGAATCCGAGACTAGTACCATTCAACCTTAATTATTGTGCGGAACGAATCCACTCATGAGGTTTACACAATAATTCCTTTTGAACTCATCTCGGGGATATTATCAACCCTTCCGGGATACACTGTCCGGTCAATCATTCACGGCATGCCATATATAAAATATAGTGACCCAACTTAACCGATAATTAACCCAATAATTAAATCGGTTAATTCCTTTGGTAAATCAAAGTCACTTATATTGAATATACACACCCGCAACAATATCGGGGATTAAGAATATAATACACTGAGACTCGAATCGATTATCGCCGGCAATCCTAATCGATGAATCTCTACGATCCGCTCAATACACCAAGTGTACAAGTGTGATAAAATAATTAAGACAAATTATTTTCTCTCTCACACAACGACTATACCGATGGATTGGTCCGTGTCCATCTAGGCCGTGAGCCACTGTTTGATTAAATACGAGTAACCGATAGTATGATCTTCTGTGTGGGGCCCGACACACCATACTAACTACAACGTATAAAATCTAGGACTATGATTTGCATATATTTAATTAATAATAATTAAAAGCAAATAATTGTTTATTTAATAGATTAAATGCTATGATCGGGAGTTTATCGTTACTTAAATCTAGACATTAAGTACACAACTCCAACAGTACGTTCAAAGTATGATCAACGAATTATGAGATCGAATAAATTGCGGAAAAGAGAATCGATCCCATACCTTCTCGGTCGATTGTTGAGACCTTAGATGCTTCTAACGTATGCCTCAGATCCTTTGACTCCAACCGTTGTGTGGGCAACGATCCGTTGGGTCTCCTTTTCTGCTTTCTCTCCTTTTCTACCAGCGTTATATTTCTTTTCTCTGATGAGAGAAAAATATTTGTGCTATACAGTTTATTTTTACAGAGAAAAATGTTTTTGCGCTAACGCAATAATTTTTCTTAGAAAAATAAAAGCTGGGGAATGTAGGTTTAGGATAGGCAAGGTAGGGATATTTATAGAGTTACGTTAGGGACCTTAGGTAAATTAATTTAAGGGCTAAATTGAAATATTAATTAACTTGGAATACGTAAACGCAATTCCTTAATTAATCGATTTCAATTTTAATTATTATTCACTTCACTAAAAAATAATAATTGAATTCCCGAAATTAATTTTAATATTATTTCAACAATAATAATTCCGCCGAAATTACATATACGACTTTCCCCGTGTTTAAGATATCGAATGTCCACGAATTAATTTTATTACTAATAATTAAATTAACTCGTTTCTTATTATCCGAGACTAGTACCACTCATCCTTATTATCATGTGTAACAAATCCACCTGCAGGGTTTACATGATAAACTTTATGAGCTCATCTCGTGGACATCATCAACCCGATAAACGGGACACAGTTTCCTGTCTATAATCTATAGCATGCCGTGTGTACAATTTCGATTCCCAATTTACCGATATCTCGACTAATCAATTAGTCTCACTCATTGGCATATTAAAGAACCGAGAATTGGACACACGCACCTATAATTATATAGGGATTAGGAATTCGTATATCCGTAATCTCTGAGGTCTAGTTCGATTACTTCGATTAGTATAAATCGAACGCCCTCCCGTGGTCCTGCTCAATACACCAAGTGTACGAGTGTAACATAATAGTCAAGACCAACTATTACCCAGTCACACTACGACGTACCAATGGATTGTCCCTGTCCATCTAAGTCGTGAGCTTCTGTTCGATAGTATACGAGTAACCGACAGTACGATCTTCCGCGTGTCTCCTCACGCCATACTGTCTACAACGTATATATCTAGGACTTATTGCATAAAGTATATGATAGACAAAATGCCGACAGTTTGATTAATAGATAATAAAACACAGATAAGGAGTTCCATATTGTCACTAAACTAGACATTTAGAATATAACTCCATCACCTGGTTCTAAGATTGTAAGCATGATAGGCATGACTATTCTGACTATAGCCAACAAAGATACCACGATCGGCTTTAGCTTCAAATTTCTTCAGTGGATCACGATCCCTCAAGATATAGCATGTGCAGCCAAAGACACGAAGGTGAGCTACAAATGGCTTCTTGCCATTCACAAGTTCATATGCGGTTGCCATTGTGCCAGAACGAATACTTATTCTGTTTAGAATGTATCCAGCAGTAGAGACGGCTTCAGCCCAAAAATTTCGTGCAAGATTTTTCGAGATCAACATCACGCGAGCCATTACTTGCAGTGTTCGATTCTTACGTTCGGCAATCCCGTTTTGTTGAGGCGTCTTTGGGGCCGAGTATTCATGATGAATTCCATTTCACAATGCCTTTGAAAGCATCAAAAGTCTCATCCTTGGTAGCAAGAAATCTCGTCCAAGTGTAACGAGAGAAATCATCAACCACCACCAGCACATATTCTTTCTTAGCGATACTCTTCACTTCCATTGGACCCATGAGATCCATGTGAAGTAGTTCAAAAGGAGCCGTAGTGCTCATCAGTGTTGGTAGTGCAGGATGAGATGACCTTGTCAGCTTTCCCTTCTGGCAGTCTCCACACACTCTTTTCTCGATTTTGGGGAGTTGAGAGATTCCTCGAACTATCTCGCCCTTAACAATTTTACTCATATTTCGAGAACTAGTGTGTCCAAGGCGTTGATGCCATAAATCAACATCATCAGCAACGGTCACAGAGAAACAACTATACTCAGTTGTATAGCAGTTGTTTTTAGCACGTGGACCTTCCATGATGCACTTCCCTTCTACATCAAAAACTTTGCAAGAATCTCTATCAAAACTCACATTCAGCCCTTCATCACACAGTTGGCTGATGCTAATAAGGTTTGCCACAAGACCCTTCACATGAACAACATTGCGAATTGGTGGCAATCCTTTAATGTGAAGTGTTCCTTTTCCCATTACCATGCCTTTAGCTCCCCCACCAAACACCACGGGAGAGCCAGTCATCGGCTCGTATTCTTTCAAGAATTTTTTAGTCCCAGTCATGTGTCGGGAACATCCACTATCAAAATACCAGATGCCTTTGTTGCTAACATCGGAGGCGTTGAGTGCAACATTGCAGAAAACAAGTTCTCTTGGTTTCCATGTATTTGAAGTGGTGGAGTTAAGTTTAACTTCACTCTTTCGTGGACTCACCATCCATCTCTTATTCACATCAAAATTTCGTGATTTTGCCTTAGTCTCAGGCTTCACATTCTTATTAACTTTCAGCACTTGGGAATTTCGTGTTCTGACATTCGATGTCATCAAATTACGGTTCATGTCAGCTCTTAGTTTATAGCAAAACGGTCTAATATGTCCAGGCACATTGCAGTAGTGGCAGACATATTCTCGCCTTTGACGAGGTTCAGTCCTCAAGACAGTTTTTGGCATACCAGACTTAGAGTGAGAAGGTTTGTCCAACTTCTTTAACAGTGTTTTCTCATAAGGGAGAATACCACGAGGATGTTTCACAATATTTCTCGGGAATTGATATGTCTCAAATGTAGAGCGAGTAGTCGAGACCGACTTTTGCGTTTTAGATTCAGGAGATGAGGCAACCTTCTTCCCTTCAGCTATCTCCTTCCGTTTCAGTATCTAAGACTCATCTTTACAATCATCCTCTGGCTGGTCATTTGAAGCTTTAACAAACTTCATTTCCTTCTTCTCAGGTGAAGAGTATATGGACTCAAAGACTTTTTGGAATCCTAGTCCACAACGATTAGGATTCATGTACGAAGCAGCATTGTCAAACACAAAAGAATTTGTATTCATTTTCCTCAAAAGTTCATCCGTCATTTGAAGTTTCTCTTTCAAGACATAGCACTCCTTATCAGTCATAGCCAGATCAGTTTGAGCTTTTATCATAGTTGATTTCAGCTCATCATTCTCAGTGTCGGAGTTCTTAAATAGAGTTTGGAGTCTCTTCACATCAGTTGTCTCCTTCTTCAATACAGTTTTAAGTTTTGAATTTTCAGTACTCAACTTCTCACAAGAGTCTCTCAGTTCAACAACTTCCTTGAAGTATTTGTGTTTTTCTTCAAAGAGATTATCAAATTTGACTCTCAAAATTTATAGAGAATTCTTCAACTTTAGATTCTCACATTCTGTCTTCTCAACTAACTCTCTCATAGCAACAACTTCATCAGAAAGTTTACATTTCTCTTCAGAGAGTTCATCAAAGGATTCTTTTACAACCTTTAGTGACATTTCTAGTGCACCATTCTCAGTGATAGCTAAGTCATAGGATTTTGAGAGTTCAGAGTGACTCTCGTTCAGTGCAAGCAGCTCAGCACTCACACATTCAGTTTGAGATAAATTTGGTGTCATCTCATTTTCCACGGACTCAGTCACGGATTCATCATCCGAACAAATTTCATCATCACAGCACGGTCGATTTTCAGAGGCCAGACAAAAGATATTGTCAGTCGTTGCTACATCCTTCATAAAAGCATCAAGTTCAAAGTTTTCAACTTCGAAGTTAGCAATATCAAAATTTTCATCAAAAGTGACAACGAGAGCGTTGTCCTCATCTTCATCAGAGCTTCCATCCTCAGACTCATCATTCTCAGAAATCACTTCCTCATCGTCTATCACAACATAGCTAACTGTTAGCTTCTTCTTACGATGTAGGTTAGGACATTCATTTTTTACGTGTCCATATCCTTTACACTCATAGCATTGCATTTTAGAGACATCCTTGCTAGTAGATGAGTATGGAGATAGTTTTGTCCCCTTAAACTTCTTGTCGGAGAACGACGTTTGATTTCGGTTGTCTGAGTTGCTCTGAAATGAGTTAGAATTTTTCTGAAATTTTCGAAAATTTCGAGCACGGTTCTTCCTCTTAAAATCTTGCTTCACAAGATAAGTGACTATATCAGTCAACACAGCAAGTTTGTCTGGGTTGTTAGAATTCATCAGCCTTTCAATATCCTCAGCCTCATCGTCATCAGACTCATTCAGATCAGCAGAGAAACTACTTTCAGATTTTTCATTTTTCGAAAGAGTTTTCTGAGTTTTTGAACTTCTTGAACTCTTACCCTTCTCTGAAATTTTTAGAGCAGTCATCGGCTCATAAACAAGAGATATTTCAGGGTTGCTACGCACTTTTAGAGTCAAGTCGTAGTTTCTCAAATCAGCCATCAAATCTGCATAATCTCATTTCTGATCCTTTTCTTCTCGTGCTTCAAGCGTTAGCACTTTACTTTCGAACCGGGAACTTAGACTATGAAGAGTTTTCTCGTAGACCATGATGGCAGGAAAGGTTTCTCCAAGTTCATGAACTTCATTCACATATCTCATAATTTTGTCCAAGTATTCATTTATGTCTTCATCTTCTCTCATACGGAGTTGATGGAACTGAGCAGTGATGGTTCGAATTTTGGAGCGCTTCACGGCATGACTTCCTTCGCACGTTCTCTGAAGAGTCTCCCATGCGTATTTTGCTGAAGTGCAATTCTTGACAAGCTGGTACATACTTAGTTCCAACCATTCACAAATAAGAAGTAGAGCCTTGCTATTCGCAGTAGACAAGTCATGCTCTTCTCTAGTCCAATTTCGTTCAGGTTTAGGAATTCTTATTCCATCTGCATCTTCAGTGTACGGACAAACCCAGCCTTCCAACACAGCCATCCATGCACGAGAGTCATGGCCTTTAATTCTAGCAGAAACTTTAGCTTTCCAGTTAGAGTAGTTCTGATGTGTAAGCATTATCGGTTTCTGAACGAACATTGACGACTCCATTGTAGCGGTAATATGAAGTCAATTAACGGATCACGTCTTATACGTATGACGTCCCGCTCTGATACCAATTGAAATTACGTCTTCGACGTAAGATACCAACTTTTCGTGAAGTCGGTCTTAAACACTGATACTTCAGCAACTTCGTTCGCACACACTAAACTCTTGCTTGCTCCGGATGTCGCACGTTACGTGTTGTGTGTATAGGTTCGAACTCAGCAAATGTAAAGTAACATACTGAAGACAAAGTTATGTAATAGTTTCATTTCATTGAAAGACAAAACTAACTATTACACTTGTGGAGAAAGGTAGACGGAATGACCAAGAGTCGTATCCCAAGTGACGCAGCACTCCAACGAACTAATGATCTAGTACTACTACACCTGGAGCTAAATCACATAACCCTACTAGTGGTGCACAGCACAAAACAACTACCAAAACTCTAAGGCTCAGCGCCAACAAACAACGATAGATGATACTAGATATCGGATTTCGTTCTCTCAAAATTGTCAAGTGAAGTCTTCAGCTTCCATGGGTTTATATAGGAGTGACGCACATGTGGAGCGCTGATGTGGAGCAATCTCACTGGTCACATGCTTGGCTGACGTCACAGATCCATGGATGACATCACTTTTTGTACTTGGATTCTAGAATCTTGGAATCTTGAATCTTTGATTCTTGAATCATCGAATCTTTAATCTTCAATTTCTTCGACTTCAAACTTCAACTCTATCTTGACTCCATCGATCTCAATACTTCGTCTTCAACTTCATCGTGATGAACACTCGTCGTTGAGGCTTCATCATTTCATCGTCTTCATGGTCGTCGATAGTATTGAAGTAGTAAAATAGCAATCCCACACGTCGTTGGCCCTTGAACTCAGATAGACATCACAATGCACTTCGTTGACGTTTAAAGTGGGATGAACAGACACCATGTACTAGATGGCACGTAAGGTGAATAAACATAAAATGCGACCCGTGTCGCAGATGAGGAGAGGGCAAGAATTGCGACTCCGTTCGCAATTGTTGATGTGTAGGTATTGCGAACCAGTTTGCAAATGTTGGTATGGCAGGGGATTGCGAACCGGTTCGCAATTGCTGGTATGGCATGAATTGCGAACGCATTCGCAAAAGTTGGAGATATCATGGATTGCGAATCCATTCGCAATAATTGAGGCGCAAGGAATTGCGAACGCATTCGCAACTCAAGAAGAAAGCGAGGAGTTGCGACTCTAGTCGCACAAGTTGATGGAGGGGCAGTTTTGCGACTCCAGTCGCAATAGTAGGAATACCAGGAAATGCGAACCCATTCGCAAAAATCGGAGGGAGACCAGAATTGCGACTCTGTTCGCATCAGGTGATGAATGGAGGGTTTTGCGACTCCGTTCGCAAAAGTTGACGGGTGAAGAGTTTTGCGACTCCAGTCGCAAATGGTGAAGACGACCTGGAATTGCGAATCCATTCGCAATTGATGTACTTCACTTGTGATCCAACTTGTATTCATTCACTCAATCACCTGAAATCCAATCAAACAATGAAAATCATATGTTGTCGTCAAAACTGACATTTACAGTTAATTTACATAAAATTGCATTTTAAACACTAATATATAGTTAATTTTTAAAAAAAAATACATTTTAAATACTAATATAAAGTGATAATACATTAAATTTCTTTTAATTACTAATATAAAGTTATTTTACTTGAAATTAAATTTTAATTACTAATTTAAAATTAATTTCCATGATATTACATTTTATGAATATGTATATGACATTTAGCCCTTAGATATATGAAATATCTATATATTACAAATGTGATATGCTTAAATGATGGGTTACATACATGCATATTGTTTGTAAGGTTGTTTTCATATGAAATAGTTCATAATTGCATAAGGTCTATTACAACTATGCTTAAGTAATTGTCTTCAAAATTTCAATTTTTTAGAAATTCATTTGAATATATATTGGTCTCTTATCTAAGTGTATGAAAACTCTATCTTTTATATAAGTTATTTAGAACTTGATTGCTTAATTGATGAATTACATGGCCATAAGGTTGACTTCACAATGATTTAAAATTGCACAAGGTATATTACACATGTGCTTAGGTGTATGTCTTTGATATTTTCTTGATTGTTTAATTGATGAATTACATGCCAATAAGGTTGACTTCACAATGATTTAAAATTGCACAAGGTATATTACACATGTGCTTATGTATGTCTTGATATTTTTGAATTGCACAAGGTTTATTACACATATGCTAGGTATATGTCTTGATATTTTTGAATTGCATAAGGTATATTACACATATGCTTAGGTATATGTCTTGATATTTTTGAATTGCATAAGTTATACTCCCTTCATCCACTAATAATAGTCACGTTGACTTTTTTCGACCGTCCAATATATATGATAAACAATATACAAATAATTATGAAAAAATTACTAAAATAAAATTTAACTATTAAATTTTATTTTAGTATTTTTTTCATAATTTTTGTATATTATTTATCATATGTATTGGACGATCGAAAAAAGTCAACGTGACTATTAATAGTGGATGGAGAAAGTATTACACATATGCTAGGTATGTCTTGAATTTTTTTGAAATTTGGTAGAACCTCCGTGATTCCCGCAATTCATTTTCATTTTAATTTTCATATTCATTCCCTCCATCCAAATTCAAACCAAACTCAAATCCCGCCATTCATTTTCATTTTCACTCCTATATCCAAATTCAAACCAAACTCTAATCGTTGAAGATTAAAAAAAATGACATACCAAACTCTACAATGTCCAAAATTTGTCGCTCAAATTCCTATCATCTTGCCAATTTTTTTTTTATTTATAAATATTGTAACAAACATATAATATTAAAAACAAAAGAAAAAAATTATCAATAAGAAAATAAATTAAATTTTTTTATTCGATAATCAAAAAATACTTACATTTATACCATCAAACAAAGTAAGTACATCTTAATACATTACAACAAATATTATTATGAAAGAAATAAAAAAGTCCTATTAAATTATGAATCTTTTATCAAATTTTGTAATAATAGCATCCTCATGATAGGGAGTTCATGACAACTCTCATAGTGGAAGTAAATTAAGGAAATTCGTGTTATCAGAGACTGTTAGAACCTGGAAACCTAACTACAAGTACCTGTACTAAATAAAGCAGCGGAAATTAAAAGACAACAGGGATAAAAAAATTCACGAGTTGTTCTTCACTCGAACAACTCGCAATAGCCTCAAGGCCACAAACTTTCTCATTGACTAATTACAATAATCGCTCGGTATTAAGACTACACAAGGTCGTAGCACTTAATACAATGATGCTTACAAAATGTATAGAAAAATTACAAACTCTCTTCACTCAAGGTTTCTAATTTTTCTCTCGAATATTTCTCTGTGTAAGCCGTACTAAATGACTCTCATTGATCTTCAATTTATATCACTTCATTCTTCAAGGTAGTGGGGCTTTAACATCCTTGACCCATGACTCCATAATACAGCCCACTACTTCCATTCCTTGACTTCCAGCTGATGACTAAGTCAGTCCGCATAAGTAGGTCCAGTAAGCTTTAATTCCCTGCCCAAACAACCTTGAGGCCCAACCCACGATTCACCTCCAACCCAAAGTAATCTTGTTTTTCTGCAAAAGCAACCCAGCAAATAAGAACAAAAAGCACTTCAATGAGGCTGGGAAAATTACCTCAACAAACTCCCCCTTTTTGCCAGCCGTATTTGAATTTGATACTCATAGCCTTCTTTTGTATCAACCTGCAAAAAGAACATGAAACCAGGAGACAACAACAAAAACCGCAAGTATCAGAAACATGCATTGAACCTGCATCAGAATAGAACTTTGTCCAAGGTTTACAAACCAAAATAAAACAGAAAGCACCCAGATTGTTCAAAAACCAACACACAAAAAAGGAAAACAACAAACAAATTGTTCAAAAGGCCATCACAGAAAGTCATCAGCATCCTCATGTGCTCCCCCCCTCTTCCTTTTCAACTTCTGACTTTTCTCCATCTTCTCCAGCTCCTCATCCTCATCAGTGTCTTCATCAAGCAGTCCTTTGCCTTTGTTCTTTGGGGCTGAAGACACTCTCTTTCCTTTCCCTTTCTTTGTCTTGTGACCTGACTTAGCCCATGCAGTTGCAGCTCCCCCTGAATCTGTAGCACTTTCTCCCCCTTGCTGATGCCTTTCTTGCTGGAATTCGATATCCCGGGGTATCAAAAATTGCGGAACCGATAACCCCGACCGAAATCCCGTCGCCGGAAACCGATCACGAACGTCACGGTGTCCGGAGCTCAACCGGAGAATCGCCGCGGGATGAAACCGCGGCCGAAACCTTTGCCGAGCCCCACCGTGGGGCTCGCGATCGATGATGATCGCGTGGGGCTGCTCCGGCAGCCCCGGGCGGTGAGTCCGGCGACTCACCGCCACCATCGACGGGAGGGGGGACCACCAGCCGCGGCGCGAAGCCGCGATGGTCCCCGGCGATCGAGCTAGGGCTCGATCGCCCCAGCCGCGGCGTCCAGCCGCGGCTTTCCTTCGATGCACGCCGGCGGTCGAAGCCCTAGGCTCGACCGCCACCCCCTCGGCTCCCAGCCGAGGGCTCCTTCGAACTTCGCCGGGGATCTCGAATCCCCGTCCCCGAAGTTCGTCGTTTACCCGGATCGTGTGTTCATGCATGTATCACAATTTGATTCACATAAATTCACACGAAGGAGTTTATGATCATACCTTTTGATTTGTTGTGCGGAGAAACAAAATCAATCGAAGACCTTTGAATCTTCCCACGTATTCCTTGCACTCCGTTCGAACGTCGGGTGGGCGAAGATCTATCGAACTCCTATGGATCTCCTTCAACTCTCTAGAATATCAAGTATGATAATCTTGTCTTATGATTTATGAAGGCCATGTAGTGCTTTTATAGGCTACGTAGGGGATCTAAAGGAGGTGGAATATTGGGCTTCCAATATTGAAGATTAAATTGAGCCCACTGCCCAAGTCCATTAATCCTTATCAATATTAATTAATTTATTTTCCACTATATAAATTAATTGCACTCCCAATATTAAACCATATTATATCAAATAATATTTCTCCGGTAGTATTATTTATTCCGTGTATTTAAGATTTAAATATCCATGAATAAAATTAATTTATTGCTAATTAATTTATTCATCTCTTTAATCCGAGACTAGTACCATTCAACCTTAATTATTGTGCGGAACGAATCCACTAATGAGGTTTTCACAATAATTCCTTATGAACTCATCTCGGGGATATTATCAACCCTACCGGGATACACTGTCCGGTCAATTATTCACGGCATGCCATATATGAAATATAGTGACCCAACTTAACCGGTAATTAACCCAATAATTAAATCGGTTAATTCCTTTGGTAAATCAAGGTCACTTATATTAAATATACACACCCGCAATAATATCGGGGATTAAGAATAAAATACACTGAGACTCGAATCGATTATCGCCGGCAATCCTAATCGATGAATCTCAACGATCCGCTCAATACACCAAGTGTACAAGTGTGATAAAATAATTAAGATAAATTATTTTCTCTCTCACACAACGACTATACCGATGGATTGGTCCGGGTCCATCTAGGTCGTGAGCCACTGTTTGATTAAATACGAGTAACCGATAGTATGATCTTTTGTGTGCCCATGCAACACCATACTAACTACAACGTATAAAATCTAGGACTATGATTTGCATATATTTAATTAATAAAAATTAAAATCAAACAATTGTTTATTAATTTAATAGATTAAATGCTATGATGGGGAGTTTACCGTTACTTAAATCTAGACATTAAGTACACAACTCCAACAATCTCCCACTTGTACTAAGGTCTAGTCATTTCCTCCAAACTCCCGGTTCCCATACTCATCACGTGCTTTAAAGTGTACTTCCGAGAAGTACTATGTGAGTGAGTAATCTAGGTTGCCGCTCTGAAGTTATCTTGGTGACTACTACGTCGTCTCCCTCGACGATGACTCGTATCAGGTGGTACTTGCACTATGTGTTATCATCACTTTTAGACTTATGACTTCTTCCGGTTTACCATGCACCGCTATGTAATAGCCTTTGATAAACCAAGAGTCATATCCAAGTCTTAGAGGTTATCCCGGAACCTAACCAAAACTTCCGCTGCCTCTGAGGCTGCTATTCGGTTATGATAGAGTCTGAGAAGCGTCCTGCTTATCACTCTTTCATTTCATTGTTCCACCTCTTTCTAAAAGTGAACACATAGCCTGATATCGACTTACACTGGTCCTTCTTTGATTTTTGGGATCTGAGAAACTGTAATCTAAGAAGATTTCGTCTTGCTTCGTAAGTCAGCACTATGAAAGCACTCTTACAGCATTCGAACATCCCTTATCCAGATTACTTTGATATCCTCCCACTACGCAAACCGCATAGTTGATATCAGGTTCTCGTTTTCCAACAATGCATTTAAGCTTTCCACACAAAGTGTAGGAAACTGCTTTGTCTTCATCTATCTCCTTCATGTGTTCAAAACACATATCCTTTAGATAGATGTATATTCTGTCTCTGAAAGGCAATAACCTTTCTCAGAAGTATGCATGTTTAAAACAAACCATAATCGTGTAAGATGTCTAGGAGAAGTACAATGTTCTTATCTCTAGATCATAAGATCTCAAGAACATGCTCTAACTTCTTCTCAATCTTATATCTTGATTTATTTAGACAACCATCATTTTATGTCTGACAATATTTTTACATTGTTGCCAATGACAAAATGTTATCTACACAAAATCTCCGAGAAACACCACCTTGTTTCCATTATGTCTTTAATACACCTTTCGTCTTTGCCTTTTGATGAATCCATCAAATGGACTTTCTTATCAATTCGCAAGTTCCACGATTTACAGCTTTGTTACAATTCACGAATGAATTTACTAAGCTTGTACTCTAAATGATCTAGCCTCTTAACAATAAACCTTATTGTTCCAAGCAGGCACATTTAGATCCAGTACCACCCTTATGCAGAGCTAGGGATCGATTTCATCTCTACTAGATCCAGAGTCCGAACTCCTCTAGTCTTATGAATATCTCTGGTTGTCCAACAACCTCCCACTGCAATGGCGTCCCGGTGTATAACGATAATAACAGTAGGTGCAGTATGTGGTGTACTTCTACTCGGTTTGGCCGGTTCCCAGTCTTTTGTCCTTTTTCATTTCAAGGTATTACGTCAGTTCAGGCTTTGTGATTCATCTAATAGTCTTCCTCTATGAACCGGACGAGACGTCCCTCTGGTTCATAGTACTATAGAATACACAACATCTTGTTCATCTAGGATATCCTACAACCATATTGAATATGCCGTTGTATCCAGGAATATCCATAGAACATAGGTGGTTCCGAACAACTTGTTCTTTTTACTATTAGATTTCCATTTCCTATTTACGACGCACCATCTCTACACGTAAGTGTATGGCGCGGCCCTTTGGAATTGAATCCCAATCTTTGATTATGCTATGTGTCACTTAGATAAGTGATGGCCTCCGCGATCAAGTCGCAGGCTCCTAATGGATATACTTTGATGGTTCCCCATAATAGCTTTGTGTCCATTGACTAGTCAAAACACTTTGCTTTTATGGCACATTAAGTATTCTAATCCATTACCGAGTATTCTTGAGAGAATTACTCGTACCTTTCTAATTTACACATATGTCTGCATATCTAATCATTTCCAATACTTGTCTGAATTCTATCCTTTATCCAGAAAGGTTTGCTTAGACGTATTATCCTCCAAATTCAATCCTTAGGTCGGAAGGTCCATTCCTTCAACTTTAATTGATCAAATCAATTTCGACCATTTGAATCTTATTTGAAAAATACTACTAAGTATAAGAATTCACAAGTATAATGATTAATAAAGAAATATCTAACAAGTAAAACAAATTATAGAACGGTTCGTTGCATCGTGGTAGAGTAAGGATTTATCATTCACATATTGCTATCTAATGTACCAGAATAGATAATGCCCATTATTTCTTATCAAAATCATCCAATGATTAAAGAAATAAAATATCCATTCATAAATAATAGAAATCCAGAACAAAACGTTCTTTCTAAAATAAAGGGTACATAATGCAATAATCTTGAAATGAACTCCTATTTAACTACTAAAGCAGATAAATGTCTTCCACCGCAACAGCTGCCTCCTCCACAGCTTTTGCCCGTGTAGACTCGAACTCTTCTTCTCTAAGTCGCCGGGTTTTCTGGAACCCCTGCATTCAAAATGCACATACCGTCAGTGGTTCCATATCTACACACCAGAATTTCTGGTAGATAATACCGCTGACTATGTTTTTACGACTAAAGAAAAATTCGTACCTCTGAGAGGACATTCAGACTTCCAGTGTCCAGACTTGTTGCATCGGAAGCACTTGCCCTTTGGCTTTGCAGCCCCCACTCGTGGTATAGTCTTCTTGACACCACTGGGTTTCCAGGCTTGCTTCCTCCTCTTGCCCCTACCTCCACCAGGCTTAAAGCCTTTGGACTTGGTAGCTACAAGCGCTAGAGACTTGCCCTTCTTGTAGATCCCCTCTGCCGCCTTCAGTTCAGTCAGGAGTTGCGCAAGAGAATAAGACAGTTTACCCATATTATAGCTCATGCGAAACTGCTCAAAACTAGGGGTCAGAGACTGGAGTATGATGTCGACTTGCGTCTCAGCATCAATTTGAGCTCCTAGGATCTCAAGCTCATTCAACAGACCCATCATCTTAAGAACGTGCTCCCCTACGGGCGTTCCTTCAGACTGAGTAGTTGTCATGAGGACTCTCATGGCTTCTTGCCTTGCCGCACGATCTTGCTCCCCAAACATCTCCTTGAGGTTAAACATCATATCATAGGCAGTGTCCATCGACTCATGTTGGGTTTGGAGTACATTTTGTTGGAATTCGATATCCCGGGTTATTTAAATTTGCGGAAACCAATAACCCGATCAAAAACCCTTCGCCGGAGATCACGCGAACGCCGACGAACGCGCCGGAGTCCAGCCGAGGAGACCACACGCCCGAAGACGTGCGGCTGCCCCCAGCCGAACCCCCGCGTCGCGGGGTTCACGCGATGATCGATCGCGTCCATCGCGATCGATGGGGTGGGGCTGTTGGAATTCGATATCCCGGGCTATTTAAATTTGCGGAAACCAATAACCCGATCAAAAACCTCCGCCGGAAATCACGCGAGCATCACGTACGAGCCGGAGCACGATCCGAACGCACGACGAGGCCGAAGCCTCGCGCACGCCCAGCCCGAGCCCCCGCACGCGGGGCTCGCGATCGAAGGGGTCGATCGCTTACGGCGATCGACCGGGCTGCCTAGCAGCCCAGCGGCGAGTCCGGCGACTCGCCGCCGTCGGGGCGTCGGTCCGACCAGCGGACAGCCGCGGGGCCCAGCCCTCGCGGCTCGCGATCGATCGCGATGATCGATCGCGTCCCCGGCTCCCAGCCGGGGTTCGACCCATCCCCACCGAAACCCTAGGTGGGAGATCGCCGTGGTCCGGTGGCTTCGCCACCACCACGCGTTCGTCCTCCTTCCCGGTTTCGTACCTCGGATCTTGCGTTCTACGGTATTCTCGATAAATCCAAAATCGAACAATTATCAAGGGCGTTTAGATATTGTACCTTTCGATTCGTTGTTCGGAGAAACGAATTCAAGACGACCTTTTGAATCTTCCCACGTATTCCTTGCACTAGCTTGAACGTCGGGTGGGCGACGATCCTCCAAGCTCTATGGATCTACTTCTCTCTCTACTTTCTCTCTCTAGAAGAATTATGATCTTCAACTTATATGAGAATAGAGAAGACCATGTAGTGCTTTTATAGGCTACGTAGGGGATCTAAAGGAGGTGGAATATTGGGCTTCCAATATTAATGATTAAATTGAGCCCAAGCCCAAATCTATTAATCTCCCATTAATATTAATTAATTTATTTTCCACTATATAAATTAATTGCACTCCCAATATTAAACCATATTATATCCAAATAATATTTCTCCGGTAGTATTATTTATTCCGTGTATTTAAGATATAAATATCCATGAATAAAATTTATTTATTGCTTAATAAATTTATTCATCTCTTTTATCCGAGACTAGTACCACTCAACCTTATTTATTATGCGGAATTAAATCCACTCGCGAGGTTTACATAATAAATCCTTATGAGCTCATCTCGGGGATATTATCAACCCTTCCGGGATACACTGTCCGGTCAATCATTCACGGCATGCCATATATAAAATATAGTGACCCAACTTAACCGGTAATTAACCCAATAATTAAATCGGTTAATTCCTTTGGTAAATCAAAGTCACTTATATTGAATATACACACCCGCAACAATATCGGGGATTAAGAATAAAATACACTGAGTCTCAAATCAATTATCGCCGAGCAATCCTAATTGATGAGTCTCAATCGATCCGCTCAATACACCAAGTGTACAAGTGTGATAAAATAATTAAGACAAATTATTTTCTCTCTCACACAACGACTATACCGATGGATTGGTCCGTGTCCATCTAGGTCGTGAGCATCTGTTTGATTAAATACGAGTAACCGATAGTATTATCTTCTGTGTGGGCCCGACACACCATACTAACTACAACGTATGAAATCCAGGACTATGATTTGCATATATTTAATTAATAATAATTAAAAGCAAATGAATGTTCGTATTTAATAGGTAAATGAAAGTGTACAAGGAGTTCAGAATACTCAAATCTAGACATTAAATATACTACTCCAACAATCTCCCACTTATACTAAGGTCTAGTCTTATCCTCCAAACTTCTGACTCCCAAACCCTCCAAGTGCTTGAAATAAACTTCCTTAGGAAGTATCTTGGTGAAAGGGTCCGCTAGGTTGTCCTCCGAAGCTATCTTGGTGACTATCGCATCGCCCCTCTTGACGATGTCTCGAATCAGGTGGTACTTGCGCTCTATGTGTTTCATAGCACTATGGGACCGTGGTTCCTTACTGTTTGCCACTGCACCGCTATTATCACAATAAATTGTCATAGCCTTGGGCAAACTCGGAATCACATCTAAGTCCTGGAGGAAATTAAGGAACCAAACTGATTCTTTCGCTGCCTCTGAGGCTGCAACATATTCAGCTTCCATGGTAGAGTCTGAAATGCACTTTTGCTTAACACTCCTCCATGATACGGCTCCACCTCCCATAGTGTACACATAGCCTGATGTCGACTTTCGCCGGTCCTTATCAGCTTGGAAATCCGAATCCGTATAACCCAAAGGAATCAGATTGTCTGCCCCGTAACTTAGAACATAATCCTTAGTATTTCGCAAATACTTGAAAATGCTCTTCACGGCAGTCCAATGAGCCTTTCCAGGGTTACTCTGATATCTCGCCACTACGCCAACTGCATAGCAGATATCAGGCCTCGTGCATAACATTGCATACATTAAGCTTCCCACAGCCGAGGCGTAGGGAACTGCTTTCATTTCATCTTTCTCCTTTTGTGTCCGAGGACACATATCCTTAGAAAGATAAGTTCCTTTACTGAAGGGTAGCTCACCCTTCTTGGAATCTTGCATGTTAAAACGAGCCAGAATCGTGTCTATGTAAGATTGCTGGGATAGGTACAATGTTCTACTCCGGCGATCCCTTATAACCTTGATCCCTAGAACATGCCCGACTTCTCCCAAATCTTTCATATCGAATTGTCTAGACAACCATCCCTTTATGTCTGATAACATCCTCACACTGTTGCCAATGAGAAGAATGTCGTCCACATAAAGCACGAGAAACACCACCTTCTTCCCATCACGTTTCCAATACACACACGATTCGTCCATGCTTTGACTAAATCCAAAAGATTGGACTACTTCGTCAAACCGCAGGTTCCACGATCTCGAGGCTTGTTTCAATCCATAAATGGATCGATTAAGCTTGCACACTAGATGATCTCGCCCCTTAGCAATGAATCCTTCTGGTTGTTTCATATAAATCGTCTCGTCAAGACTTCCATTTAGGAAAGCTGTCTTGACATCCATTTGCCACACCTCATAATCCATATGAGCTGCTATGGATAAGAGAATCCGGATCGACTTTATCTTGGCTACCGGCGAGAAGGTCTCCTCATAATCGATTCCCTCTTTCTGAGTATATCCTTTCGCAACAAGCCGAGCTTTAAAGGTTTCAACCTTTCCGTCAGATCCTCTCTTTCTCTTGTAGACCCATTTACACCCAATTGGCTTTACGCCGCTTGGTGGTTCTACAAGATCCCAGACTTTATTAGAATCCATAGATTCAATTTCGGATTTCATCGCTTTCTTCCAAGAAGGCGCATCTATATCTTGTACCGCCTCATCATAGGTCCAGGGATCGATTTCATGAACTCCAGGTCCAGAGTCCGAAGACTCACCCAGTCCAATCCATCGGTCTGGTTGCTTTACAACCCTACCACTACGACGGCGTTCCGGTGTATTAACAGTGATAGTGTCAGGTGCAGATTCTAGTGGTGTATCCATACTCGGTTCGGCTGTATCTAAGTCTTCCTTGTTACCTCTCAACTCATCAAGTATTATGTCACTTTTGGGCTTGTGGTCCATGACATAGTCTTCCTCTAAGAACCGAGCGTTAGTACTTATAACGATCTTCTGGTCCGTAGGACTATAGAACATGCCACCTTTAGTTCCTTTCGGGTATCCCACAAACAGCCGTAATTCTGATCTAGGTTCTAACTTATCAGCACCTTGTCGCAACACATGTGCTGGACAACCCCAGATCCGAAGGTGCCTGAGGCTAGGCTTGCGCCCGCTCCACCTTTCCATGGGTGTGGTGGGTACCGTTTTTGTTGGAACCATGTTGAGAATGTACGCCGCCGTTTCCAAGGCATGTCCCCAGAACATAGTAGGTAAGTCCGAGTAACTCATCATTGAACGCACCATTTCCATAAGAGTCCTATTCCTTCTTTCCGACACACCATTCTGCTGAGGAGTATATGGTGATGTCATTTGGGAATCAATCCCATTCTCTGCTAAGTATGCCTTGAATTCTCCAGACAGGTACTCGCCTCCGCGATCAGATCGCAGGCATTTAATGGATTTACCTTGAAGGTTCTCCGCAAAAGCCTTGAACTCCTTGAACTTGTCAAAGGATTCGCTTTTACGGCGCATCAGGTATACAAATCCATACCTTGAGTAATCATCAGTGAAAGTGATGAAATACTCGTACCCTCCCCTTGCCTGAGTAGACATAGGTCCGCATACATCAGAGTGAATCAAATCCAACACTTGTTCAGCCCTTCGTCCTTTACCAGAAAAAGAACGCTTGGTCATTTTTCCCTCTAAACAGGATTCGCAGGTTGGAAGGTCCTCTCCTTCAACACCACTGATGAGACCATCAGTTTTCAACCTTTGAATTCTATTTGAGTTAATATGACCTAGCCTTAGGTGCCACAAGTATAATTGATTCATCCTAGAAGGTTCCTTTCTCTTATTGGTGTTCGTAGATGTGTTATTACTCTCGGTTAGTTGCATCGTGTTAGACTCAGGATTTAGCACATACAAATCGTCCACCAATGTACCAGAACAGATAATTTCACTGTTTCTTCTTATGATCACAGAGTGGTCAAAAGAAACAGAATATCCATTCAAAATAATCTTAGAAACCGAAATTAAATTCTTTCTAAAGTTGGGTACATAAAGACAATTTTGTAAAACTAAAACCCTATCACTACTAAAGCGTAAGTGAAAGTCTCCCACTGCAACAGCCGCCACCTTCGCGGCATTGCCCATGTAGACCACGATTTCTCCCTCTCTAAGTCTCCGGGTTTCCTGGAACCCCTGCAATGAATTGCAGACATGATCAGTGGCCCCCGTATCTACACACCAGGTGCTGGTAGATAACACCACTGACAATGTTTCGGTGACTAAGGAAAATTTCGTACCTTTGATGAGAGGACAATCAGACTTCCAGTGCCCAGACTGCTTGCATCGAAAGCACTTGCCTCGCGGCTTGCTCTTCCCAATCCGTGGTTCAAAACCACTGGGCTTCTTTGCTTGCACTTCCAACTCGGCCACTAGAGCTTGTGATTCTCTGATCATACTTATCAGTTCAGTTCTTTTGAAATCGTTTTTAAGCGATTCCTCAAGAGGACTAAACTTGATGAGTATGTCAATCACCTCTAGTCCGGCTTCCTTACTATGTCCTAACATCTCTTTGAGGTCATTTTCAATGTCCTCATCAGTTGGGACAATAGTGGATTCGGAAGGCTCAACAGTCTGAACATTGTCCAGATTTCTTTTCCAATCAGTACTATATGGAACCAGTGAGTTTTCATCTTTAAGTATATCACAAAGTGGGGTCACAGTCATTCCTAACCTATAAGCACATAAAACAAACAAACAATTTAATATCCGATATTATCTCCCTCAAATAATATCATTAAATCACTAATCACATCTAAAATCCCATCAGGTTAAAGCAAGCCACGTTCGTGTGGACGTTTACCCACCCAAATGATTTAGCAATTAGATTTGCTTCGGTCATACATCATTATAGCGTTACTTCGTTGGGAAGAATACTATAAAGCGTATCTAAGTGTAAACCATCACTCAGTACCAAGGTGAATCGTTTAGAATTGTTACGTCACCGCAAGCCACGTTCGTGTGGACGTTTACGACAACTCGCAATTCTTCACAACTCCCTATAACTGTCTACATCAATTATTCTAAAATCCCATTCAATATAGCAAGCCACGTTCGTGTGGACGTTTACTATACCAAAAGATTTATATAATTGAAATCCAATTACTTGATCCATTCGATCTTGTAAATCAAGACGCGGAGAATCATAAGTGAAACTCGAAGTTTCTAACCAGTGATTCACCATGCGAACAACCCTATCTCTCATAAATGAGGGAGCCGAGCAGACAATCGATCCATCTATCAAAGAATGGTACGACTGCCTCTAATTTGTGTCCTCGACATGACCAAGTGGCTTTGGCTCCATTCCACTCCCCGGGGTGAGAATGAGTCGACTTGAAATCAGCTTTGGAAAGACAAATTAGGCATTGTTTGATAAACTTAATCAACGTTTCTCGTAAGAGGAATTACAAGAACTCTCCTCCAATAACTTATCTATATAAACTTCAAAAGTTTATAAAAGTCACCAAGAGAGCAGCAATGGAGACCATGGGTATGTTTCCATACCCTCTCCCACTTAGCTTTTTACAATAAAGGGATACGCTATCTAGTGCATGAAAGTAAACACATATAGCATGCATACATGTAATAAAGCACATAGTATTATCACATAGTCAAAATAATTACTAGAATATTATTTTCCGACTATTATGGCTTTATTCCATCTCCGTACGCATCTTCTAGTCTTTAGTCTTCGTTCTTGAATGCTCCATGTGACGAGAATATTAATTTCCAATATTTAAATCTATTTATTTTTAATAAATCCAAAAGATACTTAATAAAAAAATTAAGTCAATCGAATAAATCAAAAATAAAATTAAATATTATTAATATTTTTATTTATTTTATTTTCCCTTTCTACTTCATTAAATCTCTAGAATAATTTATCCAATACCCACTTGGAATATTCTAGATGATTTCCATAATGAAATAAGGAAATAAAATAACTTAGGACTCTTCTACTTTCCAAGATTAATTAATTTCCATTTCTATGAAAATTCCCATAAAATAGGAATAATCAATTAGGAAATAAATCAATCCTAAATTAACTTTTATTCCTTTCCAATTCTATTAAATCTCTAGGATCCTATTCCAAGTAGAACTCGGAATACTCTAGAAGACTTCCATAATAGAATAAGGAAATAAAATTAATTCCAATTAATTCTTTTCCTAATCCATGAGAATTCCCAAAAATAGGAATACTCAAATAGAAAAAATCCGAACTAATTAGGAAAGTAAATTTCCGGACCGGGATAGCACGGGGTGGGGATCCCCGCGCTACCCTCGACCCACGCCTAGGAGGTGGCCGGCCACCATCGCCGGCGGCTCCTCCATGTGAGGGTCGATCGATCCTCATGGGATCGACCATGGGGCGGTCGATCCTCGTCCTTTGGCCCTCACGATCATCTCCTTCGTCACACGTCTTCTCCGGCGGTCGTTTCGGCATCGATCCAACGCAAAATAAATTACAAAATAAATTTTACACTATCCGGTATCGATTCTATACATGAAATCGACCCTATACATTTTCCGGAAAAAAAAGAACGTAATAATAAATCCTAAATTCTGTCAACCCCCGAATTTTTACTATTACAAGCATTCACTACCAAAAACGAATCTCGACATGTCCGAGAGTTTAATTAATCCAACATACATGACAAAATAAATTAAACGAATAATAAATTAAGCCATAATAGTCGGAACCCTGCAAGGTAGAACAAATTCATCGAAAATACCGCGAACGTAAACCTCGCTCTGATACCAATTGTTGGAATTCGATATCCCGGGCTATTTAAATTTGCGGAAACCAATAACCCATTCAAAAACCTCCGCCGGAAATCACGCGAGCATCACGTACGAGCCGGAGCACGAGCCGAACGCACGACGAGGCCGAAGCCTCGCGCACGCCCAGCCCGAGCCCCCGCACGCGGGGCTCGCGATCGAAGGGGTCGATCGCTCACGGCGATCGACCGGGCTGCCTAGCAGCCCAGCGGCGAGTCCGGCGACTCGCCGCCGTCGGGGCGTCGGTCCGACCAGCGGACAGCCGCGGGGCCCAGCCCTCGCGGCTCGCGATCGATCGCGATGATCGATCGCGTCCTCGGCTCCCAGCCGGGGTTCGACCCATCCCCACCGAAACCCTAGGTGGGCGATCGCCGTGGTCCGGTGGCTTCGCCACCACCACGCGTTCGTCCTCCTTCCCGGTTTCGTACCTCGGATCTTGCGTTCTACGGTATTCTCGATAAATCCAAAATCGAACAATTATCAAGGGCGTTTAGATATTGTACCTTTCGATTCGTTGTTCGGAGAAACGAATTCAAGACGACCTTTTGAATCTTCCCACGTATTCCTTGCACTAGCTTGAACTTCGGGTGGGCGACGATACTCCAAGCTCTATGGATCTACTTCTCTCTCTACTTTCTCTCTCTAGAAGAATTATGATCTTCAACTTATATGAGAATATAGAAGACCATGTAGTGCTTTTATAGGCTACGTAGGGGATCTAAAGGAGGTGGAATATTGGGCTTCCAATATTAATGATTAAATTGAGCCCAAGCCCAAATCTATTAATCTCCCATTAATATTAATTAATTTATTTTCCACTATATAAATTAATTGCACTCCCAATATTAAACCATATTATATCCAAATAATATTTCTCCGGTAGTATTATTTATTCCGTGTATTTAAGATATAAATATCCATGAATAAAATTTATTTATTGCTTAATAAATTTATTCATCTCTTTTATCCGAGACTAGTACCACTCAACCTTATTTATTATGCGGAATTAAATCCACTCGCGAGGTTTACATAATAAATCCTTATGAGCTCATCTCGGGGATATTATCAACCCTTCCGGGATACACTGTCCGGTCAATCATTCACGGCATGCCATATATAAAATATAGTGACCCAACTTAACCGGTAATTAACCCAATAATTAAATCGGTTAATTCCTTTGGTAAATCAAAGTCACTTATATTGAATATACACACCCGCAACAATATCGGGGATTAAGAATAAAATACACTGAGTCTCAAATCAATTATCGCCGAGCAATCCTAATTGATGAGTCTCAATCGATCCGCTCAATACACCAAGTGTACAAGTGTGATAAAATAATTAAGACAAATTATTTTCTCTCTCACACAACGACTATACCGATGGATTGGTCCGTGTCCATCTAGGTCGTGAGCATCTGTTTGATTAAATACGAGTAACCGATAGTATGATCTTCTGTGTGGGCCCGACACACCATACTAACTACAACGTATGAAATCCAGGACTATGATTTGCATATATTTAATTAATAATAATTAAAAGCAAATGAATGTTCGTATTTAATAGGTAAATGAAAGTGTACAAGGAGTTCAGAATACTCAAATCTAGACATTAAGTATACTACTCCAACAGGGGCTGCCCAGCAGCCCCCGCGGCGAGTCCGGCGACTCGCCGCCGCCTGGGAGGTCCCCACCGTCGAGGTGGGGTGGGGTGCGGCACCAGCCCGCGCCCCCAGCGATCGATCGTAAGATCGATCGCATGCCCGCGGCCCAGCCGCGGGTCTCTCCTCCGCGCGCCCTCGAAACCCTAGGCGGCGATCGCCGTGGTCCGGCGATCCTAGATCGCCACCACGCGTTCGTCGTCTAATCCGGGGTTCGATTCTTGGATCTTGTTTTTCGATAATTGATTCAATAAAACAAGAATTAAATAGCAATTATTTAATTCACCTTTCGATTCGTTGTGCGGAGAAACGAGATCTTATGATGACCTTGAGATCTTCCCACGTATTCCTTGCACTAGCCCGGACGTCGTGTGGGCGACGATCTACCGAACTCCATGGATCTCCCTCTCTACTTTCTCTCTCTAGAATTGTGATCTTCAAGTTATGAGAATAGAGAAGACCATGTAGTGCTTTTATAGGCTACGTAGGGGATCTTAAGGAGGTGGAATATTGGGCTTCCAATATTAATGATTAAATTGAGCCCAAGCCCAAATCTATTAATCCATTAATATTAATTAATTCTATTTTCCACTATATAAAATTAATTGCACTCCCAATATTAAACCATATTATATCAAATAATATTTCTCCGGTAGTATTATTTATTCCGTGTATTTAAGATATAAATATCCATGAATAAAATTAATTTATTGCTAATTAATTTATTCATCTCTTTTATCCGAGACTAGTACCATTCAACCTTAATTATTATGCGGATTAAATCCACCTGCAGGGTTTACATAATAATTCCTTATGAACTCATCTCGGGGATATTATCAACCCTTCCGGGATACACTTTCCCGTCAAGTATTCACGGCATGTCATATATAAAATATAGTGACCCAACTTAACCGGTAATTAACCCAATAATTAAATCGGTTAATTCCTTTGGTAAATCAAAGTCACTTATATTAAATATACACACCCGCAATAATATCGGGGATTAAGAATAAAATACACTGAGACTCGAATCGATTATCGCCGGCAATCCTAATCGATGAATCTCAACGATCCGCTCAATACACCAAGTGTACAAGTGTGATAAAATAATCAAGACAGATTATTTTCTCTCTCACACAACGACTATACCGATGGATTGGTCCGTGTCCATCTAGGTCGTGAGCAACTGTTCGATTAAATACGAGTAACCGATAGTATGATCTTCTGTGTGGGGCCCGACACACCATACTAACTACAACGTATAGAATCCAGGACTATGTTTTGCATATATTTAATTATAAATAATTAAACGCAAACAATTGTTTATTTAGTTAAATAGATTAATGGCAATGGATCGTGAGTTTCTGTCACTTAAATCTAGACATTAAGTACACAACTCCAACACATTTGACATGGAAGCCAAAATATAACACCTAGCCATTTCATCAGCCTTTTTCCACTTCCGATATGTCAGTTTTTCCTCATCAGTTGAGGCAGCCGTGGGCTCAGCAGGGCACACTTCATGGAGTACAAACTTGTACTCCTCCGAAGTCAGGACAATGTCTAAATTTCTCTTCCAATCAATATAGTTGGGGCCAGTGAGCTTATGCTCCTTGAGTATCATAGAAAGTGGGTTCATAGTTATTCTCTAAACCTATAAGCACATTTAAACAAACAATCAATTTAATATCCGATATTATCTCCCTCAAATAATATCATTAAATTACTAATCACATCTAAAATCCCATCAGGTAAGGCAAGCCACGTGGTGTGGACGTTTACCCACCCAAATGATTTAGCAATTAGGTTTTCTTTGGTCATACATCACTTATAGCGTAACCTCGTGGGGAGGAATACTATAATGCGTATCTAAGTGTAAACCATTACTCAGCACCAAAGTAAATCGTTTGGAATTGCTATATCACCGCAAGCCACGTGGTGTGGACGTTTACGATAACTTCACAACTCTTCACAATTCCTTACAACTGTCTACATCAATTAATCCAAAATCCGTTAGTATAGCAAGCCACGTGGTGTGGACGTTTACTACACCAAGAGACTTTTATAATTGACTCCCAATTACGAGATCCATTCGATTTTCGTAAATCAAGACGCGGAGAATCATAAGTGAAACTCGAAGTTTCTAACCAGTGATTCACCATGCGAACAACCCTATCTCTCATAAATGAGGGAGCCGAGCAGACAATCGATCCATCTATCAAAGAATGGTACGAAGGTCTCTAATTTGTGTCATCCACATGACCAAGTGGCTTTGGCTCCATTCCACTCCCCGGGGTGAGAATGAGTCGACTTGAAGTCAGTTTCAGAAAGACAAATTAGGCATTGTTTGATAAACTTGATCAATGTTTCTCGTAAAAGGAATTACAAGAATTCTCCTCCAATGACATATCTATATGCACTTCGAAAGCTCATAAATGTCACCAAGAGAACAGTAATGGAGTCCATGGGAATGTTTCCATCCCCTCTCCCACTTAGCTTTTTATAACAAAGGGATACGCTATCTAATGCATAATTAAACACATAAGCATGCATACAAGCAATAAAGTGTTGGAGTTGTGTACTTAATGTCTAGATTTAAGTAACGGTAAACTCCCGATCATAGCATTTAATCTATTAAATAAACAATAGTTTGCTTTTAATTATTATTAATTAAATATATGCAAATCATAGTCCTGGATTTTATACGTTATAGTTAGTATGGTGTGTCGGGCCACACACAGAAGATCATACTATCGGTTACTCGTATTTAATCAAACAGTGGCTCACGACCTAGATGGACACGGACCAATCCATCGGTATAGTCGTTGTGTGAGAGAGAAAAAAATTTGTCTTAATTATTTTATCACACTTGTACACTTGGTGTATTGAGCGGATCGTAGAGATTCATCGATTAGGATTGCCGGCGATAATCGATTCGAGTCTCAGTGTATTATATTCTTAATCCCCGATATTGTTGCGGGTGTGTATATTCAATATAAGTGACTTTGATTTACCAAAGGAATTAACCGATTTAATTATTGGGTTAATTACCGGTTAAGTTGGGTCACTATATTTTATATATGGCATGCCGTGAATGATTGACCGGACAGTGTATCCCGGAAGGGTTGATAATATCCCCGAGATGAGTTCAAAAGGAATTATTGTGTAAACCTCATGAGTGGATTCGTTCCGCACAATAATTAAGGTTGAATGGTACTAGTCTCGGATTCAAGAGATGAATAAATTAATTAGCAATAAATTAATTTTATTCATGGATATTTAAATCTTAAATACACGGAATAAATAATACTACCGGAGAAATATTATTTGATATAATATGGTTTAATATTGGGAGTGCAATTAATTTATATAGTGGAAAATAAATTAGTTAATATTAATGGGAGATTAATAGATTTGGGCTTGGGCTCAATTTAATCATTAATATTGGAAGCCCAATATTCCACCTCCTTTAGATCCCCTACGTAGCCTATAAAAGCACTACATGGTCTTCTCTATTCTACATAACACAAGATCATAATTCTCCTAGAGAGAGAAAGTAGAGAGAGAAAGAGAAGAGGATCCATAAGCTTGGAGGATCGTCGCCCACCCGACGTTCAAGCTAGTGCAAGGAATACGTGGGAAGATCGTAAGGTCGTCAAACTTAAATTCGTTTCTCCGCACAACGAATTAAAAGGTAAAATCATATACTCTCTTCTATGATTTTATGTGAATTGATTGTGATACATACATGAACGCACGATCCGGGTAAACGACGAACTTCGGGGACGGGGATTCGAGATCCCCGGCGAACGTTCGAAGGACCCTCGGCTGGGAGCCGAGGGATGCGATCGAGCCCTAGGGCATCGATCGCGGGGCCCACACGAGGACGCCCCGGCTGGACGCCGGGGCACGCGATCGACCGTGGGGTCGATCGCCGGGCGAGCCGCGGCTGGGCCGCGGCGGGTGCGCTGGGCGCACCGCCCTCCTCGGCGGTGGCGGTGAGTCGCCGGACTCACCGCCGGGGGCTGTTCGGAACAGCCCCACGGGGATGCGCGTGCATCCCCGGCGATCGCTAGGGTTAGCGATCGCGAGCCCCGTGCGGGGGCTCGGCTGGGCGCGCGGGTTCGTCCCATGCGGTGCTCGGTCGAGCCTCGGGTCGTGCGGTGGTTCGCGGTTGGTTCTCCGGCGACGGGTTTTCAATCGGGTTGTCGGTTTCCGCAAATTTAGATAACCCGGGACACCGAATTCCAGCAACTGGTATCAGAGCGTTTGGTTTCGTGTTCATGTATGTATTCAATTGCGTTCTACCTTGCAGGGATTCCGACTATCATGGTTTAATTGATTGTTAATTATTCGTTTAATTAATTGCTATTTAATTTACCATGATTGTTCGTTTATTAAACTCTCGGACATGTCGAGATTCGTTTTGTGTGGATGAATGCTTGTAATAGTAAAAATTCGGGGGTTGACCGAATTTAGGATTTATTATTACGTTCTATGTTTTCCGGAAAGTGTATAGGGTCGATTTCATGTATAGAATCGATACCGGAATTGTAAATTTATTTCTTGTAATTTATTTACGTTGGATCAATGCCGAGACGACCGCCGGAGAACTCGTGTGACGAAGGAGATGAAGAGAGGGAGAAAGGACCGAAGGGGTCGATCACCCCATGATCGACCCCATGATCGATCAAAGGGGAGAGGGGCGTCGCCCCCTTCGGCCGTGGGTTGTCGCCGGCAACGGCGGCGGCTGGCCGGCTGAAGAGGCGGCGGCGGGTGCTCCCTCCCGGTGGTCGATCGGTGGTGGTGGGGGTGGTGCGGGGATCCCCAACCCGTGCTACTCCTAATCCTACCAAGATTCACTTTCCTAATTGATTCAAGTTTTCCTATTTTGAGTATTCCTAAGTTTGGGAACTCTCATGGAGATAGGAAAAGAATTAATTAATATTATTTATTTCCTTATTCTATTATAGAAGTCTTCTAGAATATTCCAAGTTTGACTTGGATAGATTATTCTAGAGATTTAATAGAATTAGATAGGAAAATAATTAATTAATAAATTAATTTATTTCTATTTTGATTATTCCTATTTTATGGGAATTTTCATAGTAATGGAAATTAATTAATCTTGGAAAGTAGAAGAGTCCTAATTTATTTTATTTCCTTATTCTATTATAGAAGTCTTCTAGAATATTCCAAGTTTGACTTGGATAGATTATTCTAGAGATTTAATAGAATTAGATAGGAAAAGAAATAAATAAAAATATTGATAATATTTAATTTTATTTTTGATTTATTCGATTGACTTAATTTTCGAATTGAGTATCTTTTGGATTTATTGAAAATAAATAGATTTAAATATTGGGATTAATATTCTCGTCACATGGAGCATTCAAGAACGAAGACTGAAGACTAGAAGACGCATACGGAGATGGAATAAAGCCATGATAGTCGGAAAATAATTTTCTAACTTATTTTGACTATGTGATATGTGCTTTATTGCTTGTATGCATGCTTATGTGTTTAATTATGCATTAGATAGCGTATCCCTTTGTTATAAAAAGCTAAGTGGGAGAGGGGATGGAAACATTCCCATGGTCTCCATTACTGTTCTCTTGGTGACTCTTATGAACTTTTGAAGTTCATATAGATGTGTCATTGGAGGAGAATTCTTGTAATTCCTCTTACGAGAAACATTGATTAAGTTTGTCAAACAATGCCTAATTTGTCTTTCTGAAACTGACTTCAAGTCGACTCATTCTCACCCCGGGGAGTGGAATGGAGCCAAAGCCACTTGGTCATGTGGATGACACAAATTAGAGGCAGTCGTACCATTCTTTGATAGATGGATCGATTGTCTGCTCGGCTCCCTCATTTATGAGAGATAGGGTTGTTCGCATGGTGAATCACTGGTTAGAAACTTCGAGTTTCACTTATGATTCTCCGCGTCTTGATTTACAAAATCGAATGCTTCAAGTAATTGGGAGTCAACTATAAAAATCTTTTGGTGTAGTAAACGTCCACACGAACGTGGCTTGCTATGCTGAATGGGATTTTTGGAAATAGTTGATGTAGACAGTTATAGGGAATTGTGAAGGATTTTGAGTTATCGTAAACGTCCACACTAACGTGGCTTGCGGTGACGTAGCGATTCCAAATGATTCACCTTAGTACTGAGTAATGGTTTACACTTAGGTACGCTTTATAGTATTCTTCCCAACGAAGTAACGCTATAATGATGTACGACCGAAGCAAATCTAATTGCTAAATCATTTGGGTGGGTAAACGTCCACGCGAACTTGGCTTGCCTTACCTGATGGGATTTTAGATGTGATTAGTGATTTAATGATATTATTTGAGGGAGATAATATCGGATATTAAATTGATTGTTTGTTTAAATGTGCTTATAGGTTTAGAGAATAGCTATGAACCCACTTTCTATGATACTCAAGGAGCATAAGCTCACTGGCCCCAACTATATTGATTGGAAGAGAAATTTAGACATTGTCCTAACTTCGGAGGAGTACAAGTTTGTACTCCATGAAGTGTGCCCTGCTGAGCCCACGGCTGCCTCAACTGATGAGGAAAAACTGACATATCGGAAGTGGAAAAAGGCTGATGAAATGGCTAGGTGTTATATTTTGGCTTCCATGTCAAATGTACTCCAAACCCAACATGAGTCAATGGACACTGCCTATGATATGATGTTTAACCTCAAGGAGATGTTTGGGGAGCAAGATCGTGCGGCAAGGCAAGAAGCCATGAGAGTCCTCATGACAACTACTCAGTCTGAAGGGACGCCCGTAGGGGAGCACGTTCTTAAGATGATGGGTCTGTTGAATGAGCTTGAGATCCTAGGAGCTCAAATTGATGCTGAGACGCAAGTCGACATCATACTCCAGTCTCTGACCCCTAGTTTTGAGCAGTTTCGCATGAGTTATAATATGGGTAAACTATCTTATTCTCTTGCGCAACTCCTGACTGAACTGAAGGCGGCAGAGGGGATCTACAAGAAGGGCAAGTCTCAAGCGCTTGTAGCTACCAAGTCCAAAGGCTTTAAGCCTGGTGGAGGTAGGGGCAAAAGAAGGAAGCAAGCCCGGAAACCCAGTGGTGTCAAGTGGATTGCACCACAAATGGGGGCTGCAAAGCCAAAGGGTAAGTGCTTCCGATGCAACAAGATGGGACACTGGAAGTCTGAATGTCCTCTCAAAGGTACGAATTCTTCTTTAGTCGTAAAAACATAGTCAGCGGTATTATCTACCAGAATTCTGGTGTGTAGATATGGAACCACTGACGGTATGTGCATTTTGAATGCAGGGGTTCCAGAAAACCCGGCGACTTAGAGAGGAAGAGTTCGAGTCTACAAGGCAAAGCTGTAGAGGAGGCAGCGGTTGCGGTGGAAGACATTTATCTGCTTTAGTAGTTAAATAGGATTTCATTTCAAAGTTATTGCTTTATGTACCCTTTATTTTAGAAAGAACGTTTTGTTCTGGATTTCTACTATTAATGAATGGATATTTTATTTCTTTAATCATTGGATGATTTTGATAAGAAATAATGGCATTATCTATTCTGGTACATTAGATAGCAATATATGAATGATAGATCCTAAGTCTACCCCAATGCAACAAACCGTTCTATAACTTGTTTTACTTGTTAGATATTTCTTTATTAATCATTATACTTGAGAATTCTTATACTTAGTAGTATTTTCAAATAAAGATTCAAATGGTCGAAATTGATTTGATCAATTATAGTTGAAGGAATGGACCTTCCGACCTAAGGGTTTAATTTGAAGGATAATACATCTAAGTAAACCTTTCTGGATGAAGGATAGAATTCAGACAAGTATTGGAAATGATTAGATATGCAGACATATGTGTAAATTAGAAAGGTACGAGAAATTCTCTCAGAGAATACTCGGTGATGGATTAGAATGCTTGATGTGCCATAAAAGCAAAGTGTTTTGACTAGTCAATGGACACAAAGCTATTATGGGGAACCATCAAAGTATATCCATTAGGAGCCTGTGACTCGGTCACCAAGGCCATCACTTATCTAAGAAACACATAGCATAATCAAAGATTGGGATTCAATCCCAAAGGACCGCGCCATACACTTGCGTGTAAAGATGGTGCGCTATAAAGAAATGGAAAATCTAATAGTAAAAGAACAAGTTGTTCGGAACCACCTATGTTCTATGGATATTCCTGGATACAACGGCATATTGAATATGGTTGTAGGATATCCTAGATGAACGAAGTATTGTGTGTTCTATAGTACTACGAACCAGAGGGACGTCTCTCGTCCGGTTCATAGAGGAAGACTATTAGATGGACCACAAAGCCTAAATTAATGTAATACCTCGAAATGAGAAAAAGGACAAAAGACTAGGAACCAGCCAAACCGAGTAGAAGTGCACCACATACTGCACCTATTGTTATTACTGTTATACACCGGGACGCCATTGCAGTGGGAGGTTGTCGGACAACCAGAGATATTCATAAGACTAGAGGAGTTCGGACTCTGGATCTAGTAAAGATGAAATCGACCCCTAGCTCTGCATAAGGGCAGTACTAGATCTAAATGTGCCTGCTTGGAACAATAAGAATTATTGTTAAGAGGCTAGATCATTTAGAGTACAAGCTTAGTAAATCCATTTATGGATTGAAATAAAGCTACGAATCGTGGAACTTGCGAATTGATGGGATAGTCCAGTTGATGGATTCATCAAAAGGCATAGACGAAAGGTGTATTAGAGAAGTGATGGAAACAAGGTGGTGTTTCTCGGAGATTTTATGTAGATAAAATTTTATCATTGGCAACAATGTAAAAATATTGTCAGACATAAAATAATGGTTGTCTAAATAAATCGAGATATAAGATTGAGAAGAAGTTAGAGCATGTTCTTAAGGTCTTATGATCTAGAGATAAGAACATTGTACTTCTCCTAGATATCTTGTACGATTAAGGTCTGTTTTTAACATGCATACTTCTGAGAAAGGTTATTGCCTTTCAGAGACAGAATATACATCTATCTAAAGGATATGTGTTCGAACACATGAAGGAGATAGATGAGGACAAAGCAGTTTCCTATACTTCAAGTATGGAAAGCTTTATAAATGCAATGTTGAAAAACAAGAACCTGATATCAACTATGCGGTTTGCGTAGTGGGAGGATATCAAAGTAATCTGGATAAGGGATATTCGAAAGCTGCAAGAGTACTTTCATAGTACTGACTTGAGCAAGACGAAATCTTCTTAGATTACAGATTCTCAGGTCCAAAAATCAGAGAAGGACTAGTGAAAGTCGATATCAGGCTATGTGTTCACTTTTAGAAAGAGGTGGAACCATGAAGTGAAAGAGTGATAAGCGGGACGCTTTTCAGACTCTCTCATAACCGAATAGCAGCCTCAGAGGCAGCGGAAATTTTGGTTAGGTTCCGGGATAACCTCTTGACTTGGATATGACTCTTAGTTTACCAAAGGCTATTGGATAGCGGTGCATGGTGAACTAGAAGAGGTCATAAGTCAAAAGTGATGTTAACACATAGAGCAAGTACCACCTGATACGAGTCATCGTCAGGGGAGACGACGTAGTAGTCACCAAGATAACTTCAGAGCGGCAACCTAGATTGCTCACTCACATAGTACTTCTCGGAAGTACACTTTAAAGCACGTGATGAGTATGGGAACCGGGAGTTTGGAGGAAATGACTAGACCTTAGTACAAGTGGGAGATTGTTGGAGATGTGTACTTAATGTCTAGATTTAAGTAACGGTAAACTCCCGATCATAGCATTTAATCTATTAAATAAACAATAGTTTGCTTTTAATTATTATTAATTAAATATATGCAAATCATAGTCCTGGATTTTATACGTTATAGTTAGTATGGTGTGTCGGGCCCCACACAGAAGATCATACTATCGGTTACTCGTATTTAATCAAACAGTGGCTCACGACCTAGATGGACACGGACCAATCCATCGGTATAGTCGTTGTGTGAGAGAGAAAATAATTTGTCTTAATTATTTTATCACACTTGTACACTTGGTGTATTGAGCGGATCGTAGAGATTCATCGATTAGGATTGCCGGCGATAATCGATTCGAGTCTCAGTGTATTATATTCTTAATCCCCGATATTGTTGCGGGTGTGTATATTCAATATAAGTGACTTTGATTTACCAAAGGAATTAACCGATTTAATTATTGGGTTAATTACCGGTTAAGTTGGGTCACTATATTTTATATATGGCATGCCGTGAATGATTGACCGGACAGTGTATCCCGGAAGGGTTGATAATATCCCCGAGATGAGTTCAAAAGGAATTATTGTGTAAACCTCATGAGTGGATTCGTTCCGCACAATAATTAAGGTTGAATGGTACTAGTCTCGGATTCAAGAGATGAATAAATTAATTAGCAATAAATTAATTTTATTCATGGATATTTAAATCTTAAATACACGGAATAAATAATACTACCGGAGAAATATTATTTGATATAATATGGTTTAATATTGGGAGTGCAATTAATTTATATAGTGGAAAATAAATTAATTAATATTAATGGGAGATTAATAGATTTGGGCTTGGGCTCAATTTAATCATTAATATTGGTAGCCCAATATTCCACCTCCTTTAGATCCCCTACGTAGCCTATAAAAGCACTACATGGTCTTCTCTATTCTACATAACACAAGATCATAATTCTCCTAGAGAGAGAAAGTAGAGAGAGAAAGAGAAGAGGATCCATAAGCTTGGAGGATCGTCGCCCACCCGACGTTCAAGCTAGTGCAAGGAATACGTGGGAAGATCGTAAGGTCGTCAAACTTAAATTCGTTTCTCCGCACAACGAATTAAAAGGTAAAATCATATACTCTCTTCTATGATTTTATGTGAATTGATTGTGATACATACATGAACGCACGATCCGGGTAAACGACGAACTTCGGGGACGGGGATTCGAGATCCCCGGCGAACGTTCGAAGGACCCTCGGCTGGGAGCCGAGGGGTGCGATCGAGCCCTAGGGCATCGATCGCGGGGCCCACACGAGGACGCCCCGGCTGGACGCCGGGGCACGCGATCGACCGTGGGGTCGATCGCCGGGCGAGCCGCGGCTGGGCCGCGGCGGGTGCGCTGGGCGCACCGCCCTCCTCGGCAGTGGCGGTGAGTCGCCGGACTCACCGCCGGGGGCTGTTCGGAACAGCCCCACGGGGATGCGCGTGCATCCCCGGCGATCGCTAGGGTTAGCGATCGCGAGCCCCGTGCGGGGGCTCGGCTGGGCGCGCGGGTTCGTCCCGTGCGGTGCTCGGTCGAGCCTCGAGTCGTGCGGTGGTTCGCGGTTGGTTCTCCGGCGACGGGTTTTCGGTCGGGTTGTCGGTTTCCGCAAATTTAGATAACCCGGGACACCGAATTCCAGCATAAAGCACATAGCACATAGTCAAAATAAGCTAGAAAATTATTTTCCGACTATCATGGCTTTATTCCATCTCCGTATGCGTCTTCTAGTCTTCAGTCTTCGTTCTTGAATGCTCCATGTGACGAGAATATTAATTCCAATATTTAAATCTATTTATTTTTAATGAATCCAAAAGATACTCAATTCGAAAATTAAGTCAATCGAATAAATCAAAAATAAAATTAAATATTATTAATATTTTTATTTATTTATTTTCCCATCTAATTCTATTAAATCTCTAGAATAATCTATCCAAGTAAACTTGGAATATTCTAGAAGACTTCTATAATAGAATAAGGAAATAAAATAAATTAGGACTCTTCTACTTTCCAAGATTAATTAATTTCCACTTCTATGAAAATTCCCATAAAATAGGAATAATCATTTAGGAAATAAATCAATCCTAAATTAACTTTTATTCCTTTCCAATTCTATTAAATTTCTAGGATCCTATTCCAAGTAGAACTCGGAATACTCTAGAAGACTTCCATAATAGAATAAGGAATAAAATTAATTCCAATTAATTCTTTTCCTAATCCATGAGAATTCCCTAAAATAGGAAAACTCAATTAGGAAAACCGAATCAATTAGGTAAGTAGAATCTAGGTAGGATTAGGAGTAGCACGGGTTGGGGATCCCCGCACCACCCCCACCGTCGACCACCACCATCGCCGGGCACCACCGCCGCCGCCCCCTAGCCACGCGCCACCACCACCGGTGGCCGGCGTGGCCGGAAACCCTAGCGGGCAGCCCCGGGCGTGGGGTCGATCGATCCTCATGGGGATCGATCATGGGGATGATCGACCCCCCCTGTTTTTCGTCCTCTTCGTCTTCTTCGTCACATGAGTTCTCCGGCGGTCGTCTCGGCATCGATCCAACGTAAATAAATTACAAGAAATAAATTTACAATTCCGGTATCGATTCTATACATGAAATCGACCCTATACACTTTCCGGAAAACATAGAACAATAATAATAAATCTAAATTCGATCAACCCCCGAATTTTTACTATTACAAGCATTCATCCACACAAAACGAATCTCGACATGTCCGAGAGTTTAATAACGAACAATCATGGTAAATTAAATAGCAATTAATTAAACGAATAATTAACAATTAATTAAACCATGATAGTCGGAATCCCTGCAAGGTAGAACACAATTGAATACATACATGAACACGAAACCAAACGCTCTGATACCAATTGCTGGAATTCGATATCCCGGGGTATCAAAAATTGCGGAACCGATAACCCCGACCGAAATCCCGTCGCCGGAAACCGATCACGAACGTCACGGTGTCTGGAGCTCAACCGGAGAATCGCCGCGGGATGAACCCGCGGCCGAAACCCTAGCCGAGACCCACCGTGGGGCTCGCGATCGATGATGATCGCGTGGGTCTGCTCCGGCAGCCCCGGGCGGTGAGTCCGGCGACTCACCGCCACCATCGACGGGAGGGGGGACCACCAGCCGCGGCGCGAAGCCGCGATGGTCCCCGGCGATCGAGCTAGGGCTCGATCGCCCCAGCCGCGGCGTCCAGCCGCGGCTTTCCTTCGATGCACGCCGGCGGTCGAAGCCCTAGGCTCGACCGCCACCCCCTCGGCTCCCAGCCGAGGGCTCCTTCGAACTTCGCCGGGGATCTCGAATCCCCGTCCCCGAAGTTCGTCGTTTACCCGGATCGTGTGTTCATGCATGTATCACAATTTGATTCACATAAATTCACACAAAGGAGTTTATGATCATACATTTTGATTTGTTGTGCGGAGAAACAAAATCAATCGAAGACCTTTGAATCTTCCCACGTATTCCTTGCACTCCGTTCGAACGTCGGGTGGGCGACGATCTATCGAACTCCTATGGATCTCCTTCAACTCTCTAGAATATCAAGTATGATAATCTTGTCTTATGATTTATGAAGGCCATGTAGTGCTTTTATAGGCTACGTAGGGGATCTAAAGGAGGTGGAATATTGGGCTTCCAATATTGAAGATTAAATTGAGCCCACTGCCCAAGTCCATTAATCCTTATCAATATTAATTAATTTATTTTCCACTATATAAATTAATTGCACTCCCAATATTAAACCATATTATATCAAATAATATTTCTCCGGTAGTATTATTTATTCCGTGTATTTAAGATTTAAATATCCATGAAAAAAATTAATTTATTGCTAATTAATTTATTCATCTCTTTAATCTGAGACTAGTACCATTCAACCTTAATTATTGTGCGGAACGAATCCACTCATGAGGTTTACACAATAATTCCTTATGAACTCATCTCGGGGATATTATCAACCCTTCCGGGATACACTGTCCGGTCAATTATTCACGGCATGCCATATATGAAATATAGTGACCCAACTTAACCGGTAATTAACCCAATAATTAAATCGGTTAATTCCTTTGGTAAATCAAGGTCACTTATATTAAATATACACACCCGCAATAATATCGGGGATTAAGAATAAAATACACTGAGACTCGAATCGATTATCGCCGGCAATCCTAATCGATGAATCTCAACGATCCGCTCAATACACCAAGTGTACAAGTGTGATAAAATAATTAAGATAAATTATTTTCTCTCTCACACAACGACTATACCGATGGATTGGTCCGGGTCCATCTAGGTCGTGAGCCACTGTTTGATTAAATACGAGTAACCGATAGTATGATCTTTTGTGTGCCCATGCAACACCATACTAACTACAACGTATAAAATCTAGGACTATGATTTGCATATATTTAATTAATAAAAATTAAAAGCAAACAATTGTTTATTAATTTAATAGATTAAATGCTATGATGGGGAGTTTACCGTTACTTAAATCTAGACATTAAGTACACAACTCCAACATTTCTGGTGTGGTAACACTGAGATCTTCAATCTGGGCATT
Organism: Euphrasia confusa; assembly: GCA_954870475.1. Lineage (NCBI taxonomy): Eukaryota > Viridiplantae > Streptophyta > Magnoliopsida > Lamiales > Orobanchaceae > Euphrasia > Euphrasia confusa. The sequence continues at coordinate 15,078,109 of OX940957.1, read as the reverse complement.
CAAGAGTGTGAGTACATCCTCCAGAGTTTTCCTGTGGTCCAGTAGAACAAACAAGGGCACCATGGTATTTTGAGGCTTGGTTAAGGGAGGCAGTGTCTTAGAGGGATCCCAGGGTAAGTCAAGTACCCTTGCTGGAGCAGGTTTGGTAAAACTGTAATGAATGTCCATCTGTTTTGGAGTTTCAGAAAGTGGACCATCCTCTGCAGCATTGTATTTAAACCCTTGTTTTACCAGAATTGCATAGATAAGGGATGGGTACTGAATGCCTCGCTGGACATGGTTAGGTGTGCAGTCATGGATGCGGTTGTAAATAAGATCTCCCAAGTCAAGTGACTTGTTAGTGGACAGTATATAAAGGAAGGTAGCATATTTCACAGTAAGAGATGATTTGTGAGTATTGGGCATCCAATTGGAGAGACAACCTAAAGATAACTGAATGGAAGGCAGAGAGATTTGAAGAAGTTGGAGCAAAAGTGTTACCATCAAACCATTTATGGGAAGCTCCAGCAGTGAGAACATGTGCCATCTCCCAATCATCAACCTTAGGAACAGTGTACCCAGAGATGGGACGGTCAAGAAACCTGTTGATAACATCAGGGGTGAACCTATAGATGCGACCTTTGACAAGTACACGACCGTAATTGATGTCATCTGGTTCACGTTTTGTTCCCTTGATATTACAGTAAAATTGTCTCACAGTCTTTGGGGCAAACTTTGTTGCAAACGTGACTGATTTCAGCATATTGGAGATGACCAGAAACTCAGAAACATTAAATTTTTGGAAGGAGGCAAGATTGATGTTGTACTCAGGAAAAAAGAATCGAGATTCATACCACTGCCAATGAGCACGAGCCATATTAGTATAAAAATCAGTAGAAACACTGCGGGATACCTCAACCAGGGGTTCTTCATAGTAATTTGCTTGTTCCTCTGCCTGTGCTTTCATATCTGCATCATGCAGTTGTTGTTCCAAGATTGGGTCACCTGAGCCATAGCCAAAATCAGCATTGGATCCGTTGGATTCAGAAGTGGAGGAGTCAACTTGAGTCACAAGAGGTTCAACAATTTCTGGTCTTAAAGCAGTTTTATGAAGTCTATCACTCCGGCGGCTTGGTGGTGAAGGCTCCTTTTTGGCATGAAATTGACGGCGATGAGCATAAGGTCCAGTGGCAACTCTCTGTTTCGTTCTCTTGGGCTTAGGTGGAGGTGAGTGATCAGAGACTGGTGGTGCTTCTCTGGTGTCTGTAGCAGGTTGAGTTTGTGCAGGAAGAACAGCATCATCATCAAGGATTATTTGTGGACCCCCATCCAGAGACTGTACAAGGGGATTGTCAGAAGGAAGTTCATTGCGGTGAATCACAATTGGGAGATGAAGATCTGGAGTGGGTATTTTATCTGGTGTGGGTTCGAGAGACAGGACTTTTTTCAAAGTAACTGGATCATCTTTTAGGAGATTTTTGAAGTAAGATTGCATGGCTGGATCCATGGTGAAAAGAGATGCGGCTGTAAAAAGACTGAAAGATGAAATTAGGGTTAGTGGAAAGTGAAAGGTGAAAACCAATAAGTAGTAGTGGTGAACGGTTGCTATGTTTTAGGGAAGATGAATCATGGAGATACGTGACGATCCCACTACTTTTGACGGTTGATTTTCTGAGTTGTATTGTAGTCCACTAGGCCCACTAGTGCCATCCAAGAAAAATTAATCCAGCCCATTATCCAAACCAAACATCAAGCAGAGGTACACATCACGTGAAAAAAAAAATCAACCCTGAATCTGTTAACTGAAATAAACCAGTGAATATTTGAACACCATGAAGTGAGAAGACAAATCCAATATACCCAGTCATGTCATACGGTCTCCACCAACCATATATGTTCGAGTTAGGATCTTACCAGAGACATCAAAGAGAATCTATCACACAAACATCAAGTAACACAACACTGAAAAACGTAAATCCAGTCATCTAACCGGTTGATCACAAGTATTAGTTTATCCCCTGAAAAGGCAAATTGAGACATAAACCAACCAAGGTCCATTATCAACGAGGCCTACCTAGTCGCAGTTGAGACTGAACTCATCCAAGAATCCAAGTCAACAATGCCAAACTACAACAGGCAGATGAGAATGAGGTCAGTCAAGTCCTCGTATCAACATGTACCCCTAGAAAAAGAACTAAGTAGTCGAGACTGAAATCAATCACAATAAGATCAGTAACTCTACAGCATAGTAGTTGAAACCAAGATCAGTCAAGATCCTAAGTCAACGAGTACTCTAAATAGTAGTCGAGTGTGAGATCATTCCAGTTCCCAGTACAACGAGTACCCCTAATTTTTATTTTTATTTTTATTTTTATTTATTTATTTTTTTTATCTACTCAGGGGAAGGTTAAACACAATAAGATCAACACAGATGACTTAAGGAAACCTTTCAAGAGAAAGCATAGATAGTGTGAGTACAAAAGATATCTAGTGATAGAACAACATAGTAGCATAGAAGTCTCAAGACCAGATCCCAACCCGAACAGCCCATTCATATGGTACCCAGACATAAAGAGTTTTTCAGGAATGTAAGTCGTTCATGTTGGAGTTGTGTACTTAATGTCTAGATTTAAGTAACGGTAAACTCCCGGTCATAGCATTTAATCTATTTAAATTAATAAACAATTGTTTGCATTTAATTATTGATAATTACATATATGCAAAATATAGTCCTGGATTCTATACGTTGTAGTTAGTATGGTGTGCGGGCCCACACAGAAGATCATACTATCGGTTACTCGTATTTAATCGAACAGTTGCTCAAGACCTAGATGGACACGGACCAATCCATCGGTATAGTCGTTGTGTGAGAGAGAAAATAATTTGTCTTAATTATTTTATCACACTTGTACACTTGGTGTATTGGGCGGATCGCTTGAGATTTATCGATTAGGATTGCCTTAGATAATCGATTCAAGTCTCAGAGTATTTTATTCTTAATCCCCGATACTGTTGCGGGTGTGTATATTTAATATAAGTAACTTTGATTTACCAAAGGAATTAACCGATTTAATTATTGGGTTAATTACCGGTTAAGTTGGGTCACTATATTTTATATACGACATGCCGTGAATACTTGACGGGAAAGTGTATCCCGAAAGGGTTGATAATATCCCCGAGATGAGTTCATAAGGAATTATTGTGTAAACCTCATGAGTGGATTCGTTCCGCACAATAATTAAGGTTGAATGGTACTAGTCTCGGATTCAAGAGATGAATAAATTAATTAGCAATAAATTAATTTTATTCATGGATATTTAAATCTTAAATACACGGAATAAATAATACTACCGGAGAAATATTATTTGATATAATATGGTTTAATATTGGGAGTGCAATTAATTTATATAGTGGAAAATAAATTAATTAATATTAATAGAGGATTAATAGATTTGGGCTTGGGCTCAATTTAATCTTTAATATTGGAAGCCCAATATTCCACCTCCTTTAGATCCCCTACGTAGCCTATAAAAGCACTACATGGTCTTCACTTTTTCATAACAATAAGACAAGATTATCATACTTGATATTCTAGAGAGTTGAAGAGGATCCATAAGCTTGGAGGATCGTCGCCCACCCGACGTTCAAGCTAGTGCAAGGAATGTTGGAGTTGTGTACTTAATGTCTAGATTTAAGTAACGGTAAACTCCCGATCATAGCATTTAATCTATTAAATTAATAAACAATTGTTTGCGTTTAATTATTTATTAATTAATTATGCAAAATTATAGTCCTGGATTTTATACGTTGTAGTTAGTATGGTGTTGCATGGGCACACAGAAGATCATACTATCGGTTACTCGTATATAATCAAATGGTTGCTCACGACCTAGATGGACATGGACCAATCCATCGGTATAGTCGTTGTGCGAGAGAGAAAATAATTTATCTTAATTATTTTATCACACTTGTACACTTGGTGTATTGAGCGGATCGTCGAGATTCATCGATTAGGATTGCCGGCGATAATCGATTCGAGTCTCAGTGTATTTTATTCTTAATCCCCGATATTATTGCGGGTGTGTATATTTAATATAAGTGACTTTGATTTACCAAAGGAATTAACCGATTTAATTATTGGGTTAATTACCGGTTAAGTTGGGTCACTATATTTCATATATGGCATGCCGTGAATGATTGACCGGACAGTGTATCCCGGAAGGGTTGATAATATCCCCGAGATGAGTTCATAAGGAATTATTGTGTAAACCTCATGAGTGGATTCGTTCCGCACAATAATTAAGGTTGAATGGTACTAGTCTCGGATTAAAGAGATGAATAAATTAATTAGCAATAAATTAATTTTATTCATGGATATTTAAATCTTAAATACACGGAATAAATAATACTACCGGAGAAATATTATTTGATATAATATGGTTTAATATTGGGAGTGCAATTAATTTTTATAGTGGAAATAAATTAATTAATATTGATAAGGATTAATGGACTTGAGCAGTGGGCTCAATTTAATCTTCAATATTGGAAGCCCAATATTCCACCTCCTTTAGATCCCCTACGTAGCCTATAAAAGCACTACATGGCCTTCATAAATCATAAGACAAGATTATCATACTTGATATTCTAGAGAGTTGAAGGAGATCCATAGGAGTTCGATAGATCGTCGCCCACCCGACGTTCGAACGGAGTGCAAGGAATACGTGGGAAGATTCAAAGGTCTTCAACTTGATTTCGTTTCTCCGCACAACGAATCAAAGGTATGATCATAAAACTCCTTGTGTGATTTTATGTTCAATTAAATTGTGATACATACATGAACAAACGATCCGGGATAACAAGGATCTTCGGGGACGGGGATTCGAGATCCCCGGCGAAGGATCGAGAGGACCCTCGGCTTGGAGCCGAGGGGTGGCGGTCGAGCCCTAGGACTTCGACCGCCGGCGCGCATCGAAGGAAACCCTAGTTCGATCGCCGGGGACCGTCGCGGCTTCGCGCCGCGACTGGTGGTCCCCCTTCCTGTCGGTGGTGGCGGTGAGTCGCCGGACTCACCGCCCGGGGCTGCCGTAGCAGCCCCAGCGATCGGCGCATGATCGCGAGCCCCGGCGGGGGCTCGGCTAGGGTTTCGGCCGCGGGTTCATCCCGCGGCGATGCTCGGGTCGAGCCCGGTTCCGTCCGGTGGTTCGCGGGTTTCCAGCGATGGGATTTCGGTCGGGGTTATCGGTTCCGCAATTTTTGATACCCCGGGATATCGATTTCCAGCAATTGGTATCAGAGCGTTTGGTTTCGTGTTCATGTATGTGTTCAATTGTGTTCTACCTTGCAGGGATTCCGACTATCATGGTTTAAATTAATTGTTAATTATTCGTTTAATTAATTGCTATTTAATTCTACCATGATTATTCGTTATTAAACTCTCGGACATGTCGAGATTCGTTTTGTGTGGATGAATGCTTGTAATAGTAAAAATTCGGGGGTTGACCGAATTTAGATTTATTATTATTGTTCTATGTTTTCCGGAAAGTGTATAGGGTCGATTTCATGTATAGAATCGATACCGGAATTGTAAATTTATTTCTTGTAATTTATTTACGTTGGATCGATGCCGAGACGACCGACGAAGAACTCGTGTGACGAAGAAGACGAAGAGGACGAAGAACCTGGGGGTCGATCAACCCCATGATCGACCCCATGACCGAAGCCATGGGGAGGGGTCGATCGCCCCTCGGCTGGGGCTGCCGCCGGTATGGTGGTGGCCGGCCGGCTGGGGAGGCGGCGGCGGTGCCCTCTCCGGTGGTGGCGGCGGTCGGTGGTGGTGGTGGTGGTGCGGGGATCCCCAACCCGTGCTACTCCTACTCCTACCTAGATTCTACTTACCTAATTGATTCGTTTTTCCTAATTGAGTTTTTCCTATTTTTGGGAATTCTCATGGATTAGGAAAATAATTAATTGGAATTAATTTTATTCCTTATTCTATTATGGAAGTCTTCTAGAGTATTCCGAGTTCTACTTGGAATAGGATCCTAGAGATTTAATAGAATTAGAAAGGAATAAAAGTTAATTTAGGATTGATTTATTTCCTAATTGATTATTCCTATTTTATGGGAATTTTCATAGTAATGGAAATTAATTAATCTTGGAAAGTAGAAGAGTCCTAATTTATTTTATTTCCTTATTCTATTATAGAAGTCTTCTAGAATATTCCAAGTTTGACTTGGATAGATTATTCTAGAGATTTAATAGAATTAGATAGGAAAATAAATAAATAAAAATATTAATAATATTTAATTTTATTTTTGATTTATTCGATTGACTTAATTTTCGAATTGAGTATCTTTTGGATTTATTAAAAATAAATAGATTTAAAAATTGGGATTAATATTCTCGTCACATGGAGCATTCAAGAACGAGGACTGAAGACTAGAAGACGCATACGGAGATGGAATAAAGCCATGATAGTCGGAAAATAATTTTTCTAGCATTATTTTGACTATGTGCTATGTGCTTTATTGCTTGTATGCATGCTTATGTGTTTAATTATGCATTAGATAGCGTATCTCTTTGTTATAAAAAGCTAAGTGGGAGAGGGGATGGAAACATTCTCGTGGTCTCCATTACTGTTCTCTTGGTGACTCTTATGGACTTTTGAAGTTCGTATAGATGTGTCATTGGAGGAGAATTCTTGTAATTCTTTTTACAAGAAACATTGATTAAGTTTATCAAACAATGCCTAATTTGTCTTTCTGAAACTGACTTCAAGTCGACTCATTCTCACCCCGGGGAGTGGAATGGAGCCAGAGCCACTTGGTCATGTGGATGACACAAATTAGAGACATTCGTACCATTCTTTTTGAAGATGGATCGTTTGTCTGCTCGGCTCCCTCATCTAATGAGAGATAGGGTTGTTCGCATGGTGAATCACTGGTTAGAAACTTCGAGTTTCACTTATGATTCTCCGCGTCTTGATTTACGAAAATCGAATGGATTTTGTAACTGGGAGTCAATTATAAAAGTCTCTTAGTGTAGTAAACGTCCACACAACGTGGCTTGCTATACTGACGGATTTTGGATTAATTGATGTAGATAGTTGTAAGGAATTGTGAAGAGTTGTGAAGTTATCGTAAACGTCCACACAACGTGGCTTGCGGTGATGTAGCAATTCCAAACGATTTACTTTGGTGCTGAGTAATGGTTTACACTTAGATACGCTTTATAGTATTCCTCCCAACGAGGTTCCGCTATAAGTGATGTATGGCCAAAGAAAATCTAATTGCTAAATCATTTGGGTGGGTAAACGTCCACACACCGTGGCTTACCTTACCTGATGGGATTTTAGATGTGATTAGTAATTTAATGATATTATTTGAGGGAGATAATATCGGATATTAAATTGATTGTTTGTTTAAATGTGCTTATAGGTTTAGAGAATAGCTATGAACCCACTTTCTATGATACTCAAGGAGCATAAGCTCACTGGCCCCAACTATATTGATTGGAAGAGAAATTTAGACATTGTCCTGACTTCGGAGGAGTACAAGTTTGTACTCCATGAAGTCTGCCCTGCTGAGCCCACGGCTGCCTCGACTGATGAGGAAAAACTGACATATCGGAAGTGGAAAAAGGCTGATGAAATGGCTAGGTGTTATATTTTGGCTTCAATGTCAAATGTACTCCAAACCCAACATCAGTCGATGGACACTGCCGAGGATATGTTGTACAACCTCAAGGAAATGTTTGGAGAGCAAGATCGTGCGGCAAGGCAAGAAGCCATGAGAGTCCTTATGACAACTACTCAGTCTGAAGGAACGCCCGTTGGGGAGCACGTTCTTAAAATGATGAGTTTGTTGAATGAACTTGAGATCCTAGGAGCTCAAATTGATGGGGAGACGCAAGTCGACATCATACTCCAGTCTCTGACCCCTAGTTTTGAGCAGTTTCGCATGAGTTATAATATGGGTAAACTATCTTATACTCTTGCGCAACTCCTGACTGAACTAAAGGCGACAGAGGGGATCTACAAGAAGGGCAAGTCTCAAGCGCTCATAGCTACCAAGTCCAAAGGCTTAAAGCCTCTTGGAGGTAGGGGCAAGAAAAGGAAGCAAGCCTGGAAACCCAGTGGTGCCAAGAGGAATGGACCACGAGTGGGGGCTGCCAAGCCAAGAGGCAAGTGCTTCCGATGCAATAAGTCTGGACACTGGAAGTCTGAATGTCCTCTCAAAGGTACGAATTTTTCTTTAGTCGTAAAAACATAGTCAGCGGTATTATCTACCAGAATTCTGGTGCGTAGATATGGAACCACTGACGGTATGTGCATTTTGAATGCAGGGGTTCCAGAAAACCCGGCGACTTAGAGAAGAAGAGTTCGAGTCTACACGGGCAAAAGCTGTGGAGGAGGCAGCTGTTGCGGTGGAAGACATTTATCTGCTTTAGTAGTTAAATAGGATTTCATTTTAAGATTATTGCATTATGTACCCTTATTTTAGAAGAACGTTTAGTTCTGGATTTCTATTATTTATGAATGGATATTTTATTTCTTTAATCATTGGATGATTTTGAGAAGAAATAATGGGTATTATCTATTCTGGTACATTAGATAGCAATAATATGAATGATGAATCCTAAAGTCTACCACGATGCAACAAACCGTTCTATAACTTGTCTTACTTATTGGATATATTTCTTGGATCATTATACTTGTGAATTCTTATACTTAGTAGTATTTATTCAAATAAGATTCAAAAGGTCGAAATTGATTTGATCAATTAAAGTTGAAGGAATGGACCTTCCGACCTAAGAATTGAATTTGGAAGATAATACAACTAAGCAAGCCTTTCTGGATAAAGGATAGAATTCAGACAAGTATTGAGATTGATTAATGTTGGAATTCGATATCTCGGGTTATTTAAATTTGCGGAAACAATAACCCGATCAAAAACCATTCGCCGGAGATTACACGAACACCGCGTACGAGCCGGAGAACGAGCCGAACGCACGACACGGCGGAAGCCGCGCGCACGCCCAGCCCGAGCCCCCGCACGCGGGGCTCGCACGATCAAGGACCGATCGCACACGGGCGATCGATCGGGGTGGGGCTGCCCAGCAGCCCCCGCGGCGAGTCCGGCGACTCGCCGCCGCCTGGAGGAGCCCCGCCTTCACGGCAGGTGGGGTTCGGCACCAGCCCGCCCCCCAGCGATCGATCCTTGGATCGATCGCAAGCCCTCGGCTCAGCCGAGGGTTTCTTCCTCCGCGCGCCTCAAACCCTAGACGGGCGATCCCACGCGGTCCGGTGGCTTCGCCACCACCGCGTGATCGTTCGTCTAATCCGGGTTCGATCTTTGGATCTTGTTTTTCGATAATTGATTCAATAAAACAAGAATTAAATAGCAAATATTTAATTCACCTTTCGATTCGTTGTGCGGAGAAACGAGATCTTATGATGACCTTGAGATCTTCCCACGTATTCCTTGCACTAGCCCGGACGTCGTGTGGGCGACGATCTACCGAACTCCATGGATCCTCCTCTCTACTTTCTCTCTCTAGAATTGTGATCTTCAAGTTATGAGAATAGAGAAGACCATGTAGTGCTTTTATAGGCTACGTAGGGGATCTTAAGGAGGTGGAATATTGGGCTTCCAATATTGAAGATTAAATTGAGCCCAATGCTCAAGTCCATTAATCCTTATCAATATTAATTAATTCTATTTTCCACTATATAAAATTAATTGCACTCCCAATATTATACCATATTATATCAAATAATATTTCTCCGGTAGTATTATTTATTCCGTGTATTTAAGATATAAATATCCATGAATAAAATTAATTTATTGCTAATTAATTTATTCATCTCTTATATCCGAGACTAGTACCATTCAACCTTAATTATTATGCGGAACGAATCCACCTGCAGGGTTTACATAATAATTCCTTATGAACTCATCTCGGGGACATTATCAACCCTTACGGGATACACTTTCCCGTCAAGTATTCACGGCATGCCATATATAAAATATAGTGACCCAACTTAACCGGTAATTAACCCAATAATTAAATCGATTAATTCCTTTGGTAAATCAAAGTCAGTTATATTGAATATACACACCCGCAATAGTTTCGGGGATTAAGAATAAAATACACTGAGACTCGAATCGATTATCGCCGGCAATCCTAATCGATGAATCTCAACGATCCGCTCAATACACCAAGTGTACAAGTGTGATAAAATAATCAAGATAGATTATTTTCTCTCTCACACAACGACTATACCGATGGATTGGTCCGTGTCCATCTAGGTCGTGAGCAACTGTTCGATTAAATACGAGTAACCGATAGTATGATCTTCTGTGCGCCCATGCAACACCATACTAATTACAACGTATAAAATCCAGGACTATAATTTGCATATATTTAATTATAAATAATTAAACGCAAATAATTGTTTATTTAATTAAATAAATTAGTGGCAATGGATCGTGAGTTTCCGTCACTTAAATCTAGACATTAAGTACACAACTCCAACAATCTCCCACTTGTACTAAGGTCTAGTCATTTCCTCCAAACTCCCGACTCCCATACTCATCACGTGCTAAAGTTGTACTTCCAAGAAGTACTATGTGAATGAGCACTCTAGGTTGCCGCTCTGAAGTTATCTTGGTGACTACAGCGTCGTCTCCCTCGACGATGACTCGTATCAGGTGGTACTTGCACTATGTGTTATCTTACACTTATGGACTTGTGATTTCTTTCCATTTGCCATCGCACCGCTATTTACATAGCCTTTGGCAAATTAAGAATCACATCTAAGTCCCAGAGATTATCCCGGAGTTATACCAAAACTTCCGCTGCCTCTGAGGCCGCTATTTGGTTACCCATGGCAGAGTCCGAAAAGCATCGTGCTTATCACTCTTCCATGTTAAAACTCCTTCTCCTTTAATAGTGAAACACATAGCCTGATATCGACTTACACCGGTCCTCATTTGATTAGAAATCTAAGAGAATGTAATCCAAAGGAAATGCTCGTCTGCTTTGTAGTCTAGAACAGTACTTCGAAAGTACTTTTACAGCAGTCGAATATTCCTTTCCAGGATTACCATGATATCCTCCCACTATGCTAACCGCATAGCCGATATCAGGTTCTCGTTTTTCAACATTGCATTTATCAAGCTTTCCACACTCAAAGTGTAGGAAACCGCTTTCATTGCTTCTATCTCCTTTTGTGTTCCAAAACACATACCCTTAGATAGATGCATTCCGTGTCTGAAAGGCAACGAACCTTTCTCGGAATCTTGCATGTTAAAACGAACCAAAATCGTATAAGATATCTAGAGAAGTACAATGTTCTTTTCTTGAGATCCTAGATCTTAAGAACATGCTCTAACTTCTTCTTTATCTCATATATCGATTTTTCTAGACAACCATCATTTTATGTCTGACAGCATCTTTACATTGTTACCAATGATAAAATGTTATCTACATAAAACCTCCGAGAAACACCACCTTGTTTCCATCACGTTTCCCATACACATGATTCGTCAATGCCCTTTGATGAATCCATCAAATGGACTATCTCATCAATTCGAAAGTTCCACGATCTCAAGCTTTGTTACAATCCATAAACGGATCAACTAAGCTTGTACTCTCAAATGATCTCGCCTCTTAACAATAATCCTTATTGCTTTCCAAGAAGGCACATTTAGATCTAGTACCGCCTCTATGTAGATCTAGGGATCGATTTCACATATACTAGGTCCATAGTCCGAAGACTCACCTAGTTTTATGAATATCTCTGGTTGTTATATAACCTCCCACTACAACGGCGTTCCGGTGTATAAACAGTAATAACAGTAGGTGCAGTTAGTGGTGTACCGCTACTCGGTTCGGCTGGTTCTAAGTCTTATTCGTTTTCTCTCTTTACAGAAGTATCATGTCATTTTGGGGTTGTGGTTCATCTAATAGTCTTCCTCTAAGAACCGGGCGTTAGAACTTATAACGTCCTTCTGGTTCATAGTACTATCGAACACACACCTTTTGTTCTTCTAGGATATTCTACAACCACATTTGAATGTGCCGATGTTTCCAAGACATATCCATAGAACATAGGTAGTTCCGTTTAACTCATGCTTTTACTATTTCTATAAGAGTTCCATTTCTTATCTCCGACACACCATTCTAACAGAGGACTGTATGGTGTAGTCACTTGGGATCCAATCCCAAGCTCTGATTAACCATCAGAGTTAATCAATTCTAATACTTGTCTGGATCTTATATCTTATATCCATAAAGGATTGCTTAGTCGTATCATCTTCCAAATTAGATTCTTAGGTCGGAAGGTCCACTCCTTCAACTTAATTGATTTTATAATCAATTTTCGACCTTCGAACTTCTTATTTGAATAAATATGACTTAGCATAAGAATCCACAAGTATAAATGATTTAACAAAGAAATCTCTTATTAGTAAAACGAGTTATATAAAACGGTTCGTTGCATCGTGGTGGACTCAGGATTCATCATTTCTATATTGCTAGCTAATGTACCAAAATAGATAATATCATTATTTCTTCTTATAACCATCGAATGATTAAAAGAAATAAAATATCCATTCATTAGAAATCCAGAACAAAGTTCTTTCTAATATGAAAGGTACATAAAAGCAATAACTCAAAATGAAATCCTATAAAATGTCCTCCACTGCAACAGCTGCCTCCTTACAGCATTGCCCATGTAGACTACGATCTTTTCTTTTCTAAGTCGTCGGGTTTCCTGGAACCCTTGCATTTAGAATGCCCATACCGCCAGTGGTTCCATATCTACACACCAGGTTCCGGTAGATAATACCACTGACTATGTTTTACGACTAAAGAAATTTCGTACCTTCTTTGAGAGGATAAATAGACTTCCAGTACCCAGACTGTTTGTATCGAGAATACTTGCCTCATGGCTTTCTCGTGGTCTATGCAACTTAGGACCACAGGGTTTCTTTGCTTGCTTTTCCTTTCCCCCGATTTTGCCTTTAGGTTCGAAACCTTCGGCATTGGCTACAAGAGCTTGCGATTTCCGTCTCAACTCGTCCAAAAGGTCAATCATCTCAGAAACGTGTTTAAGCGTTTCCTCGAATGACTGGCCTTTATGAGTATCCTCATCGCTTCTTGTCTAGCCGCCTATGTCAATAGGCTCGGGAGGACAAAGCTCACTGAGTACAACCTTGCACTCTTTAACAGTTTGGGTAATGTCTAGATCTCTATTCCAATCATTACATTTAGGGACCAGGGAGTTAAAATCCTTACGTATCACATAAAGTGGGTTCAAGGCCATTTCCTAATCTATGAGCACATATAACAACAAACAATCGATTTAATCTCCGATATTATCTCCCTCAAATAATATCATTAAATCACTAATCACATCTAAAATCCCATCAGATATGGCAAGCCACGTTGTGTGGACGTTTACCTACCCAAACGATTTAGCAATTAGATTTGCTTCGGTCGTACATCAATTATAGCGTAACTTCGTTGGGAAGAATACTATAAAGCGTACCTAAGTGTAAACCATTACTCAGTACTAAGGTGAGTCGTTTGGAACCGCAACATCACCGCAAGCCACGTTGTGTGGACGTTTACGATAACTCAAAATCCTTCACAACTCCCTATAACTGTCTACATCAATTAATCCAAAATCCGTCGATATAGCAAGTCACGTTGTGTGGACGTTTACTACACCAAGAGACTTTTATAATTGACTCCCAATTACTTGATTCATTCAATCTTGTAAATCAAGACGCGGAGAATCATAAGTGAAACTCGAAGTTTCTTACCAGTGATTCACCATGCGAACAACCCTATCTCTCATAGAATGAGGGAGCCGAGCAGACAATCGATCTAGTCATCAAATGACACGAAAGTCTCTAATTTGTGTCCTCGACATGACCAAGTGGCTTTGGCTCCATTCCACTCCCCGGGGTGAGAATGAGTCGACTTGAAATCAGTTTCAGAAAGACAAATTAGGCATTGTTTGATAAACTTAATCAATGTTTCTCGTAAAAGGAATTACAAGAATTCTCCTCCAATGACTTGTCTATACGAACTTCAAAAGTTCATAAAAGTCACCAAGAGAACAGCAATGGAGACCATGGCAATGTTTCCATTCCCTCTCCCACTTAGCTTTTTATAACAAAGGGATACGCTATCTAATGCATAAATAAATACACATAAGCATAATAACAAACATACATTTCATGCAAGTACGTACACAAATAATCAAATAATTGCTCAAGTAAAATTATTTCTCGACTATTCGTACCTTGATGAATTCCTGCATGCTTGTCTTGAGTCTTCATTCTACGTCTTGAATACTTTGCCGAGCGACGGAAAAATTTTTTGATTCTCATATTTAATTTATTTTAAATAAAATCCAAGATTCCAATTCAAAATAAATTTGAATCAATCTAATGATTTTAAATAAAATACTCCAATTAAATAAAATCAAATCCATTGATTTCCATATTTAATTCTATTTTAAATAAAATCAAAGATTTTCCAATCCAAAATAAATTTTGAATTAATCTAATGATTTTAAATAAAATACTTAAATTAAATAAAATCAATATTATTAAAATCCATTGATCTCCATATTTAATTCTATAATAAATAAAATCCAAGATTTTCCAATCCAAAATAAATTTTGAATTAATCTAATGATTTTAAATAAAATACTTAAATTAAATAAAATCAATATTATTAAAATCCATTGATCTCCATATTTAATTCTATTCTAAATAAAATCCAAGATTTTCCAATCCAAAATAAATTTTGAATTAATCTAATGATTTTAAATAAAATACTTAAATTAAATAAAATCAATATTATTAAAATCCATTGATCTCCATATTTTATTCTATTCTAAATAAAATCCAAGATTTTACAATCCAAAATAAATTTTGAATTAATCTAATGATTTTAAATAAAATACTTAAATTAAATAAAATCAATATTTTAATAATTTCTCAATCTTATTTAAATTAGATCTCAAGAATCCTAATCAAAATCGAATTTTGATTTTTCTTAAGACTTCTAATCCAAGTAGGTATAGGATATCTAGAGAAACTAGGATTTTCTTTTCTAATTTAACTCTCCATCTAATTCCATTATTTAATTCCATAATTAAGAAATCTAATCCAAATAGAATTTGAATTAATTCCAAAATTAAATTAAATAATATTAGAAAGATTAAATTATTTCCGGAAAGATCGGATTTACCGGGATGAACCGAAACGAAACCCGCTCGAATCAACTAGAATCAACTAGGTCCGTGCCCCAATCGAACCCATCGAAGCCATGCATCACGAATGCATGTGGACATGCACATCGTGTACTAGGCCATGCATCAAGAATGAATTAATTCATTCAGCATGAAGCCATTCACACGTACAGCAAATATGGTGTCGGCCACTAACAAATACAATGTCGGCCGACATGCTTTGTAAAGAAGCACGCGTGAAATAAAGAAAACGCGATCGTCTTCTTCGGCAAAATTTTGCACCAGCCCTGGTCGATTTCCGGCACGACGTCTCCACTGACGACCCATGCCATCGACCCATGGTGCAGCCACGCACGAGCAGCCCGCGATCAAGTCGAGCGAAACGCGCCGTTCGATCGATCGCGCCGGCCCCCGTCTGGAGCTTCGCCGGAGCAGCTGCGACTCGCTGGACTTCCGTCGACTTCCGGCGAACCATCCCACGATGGTGAACGCCAAGTCGACAAGCCCGTACGTCCAGCCGCTGCCTTCGATGTCCGAGCGTGAAGCTGTCCGCGAGCACCGAGCACAACCGCCGGCTGCCGGTGAACCACCGCCACTGGTGGCACACGCCGACACGCCCAGCCGTATTCAGCCCACGTCCAGCAGCCCGCACAGCCCGTGCCTCCAGCTACCTTCCCGGCAGCCCGCACCGAGCCTACGGTCGATCCGGTTCGATTTCCGAAAAAAAACCTCGATTTTTAATAATTAATTTTCCGACAAACACAATTCATACAAGAGAGAAAATCATAGACGTAGAACAATATATATAGAACAATAATTTAAAAAAATTAAATTAATCTATGGCTATAAACAACGACAATCGATTATCGAAACAATTAACGAAAAACGTAACCGTACGCTCTAATACCAATTGTTGGAATTCGATATCTCGGGTTATTTAAATTTGCGGAAACAATAACCCGATCAAAAACCATTCGCCGGAGATTACACGAACACCACGTACGAGCCGGAGAACGAGCCGAACGCACGACACGGCCGAAGCCGCGCGCACGCCCAGCCCGAGCCCCCGCACGCGGGGCTCGCACGATCAAGGACCGATCGCACACGGGCGATCGATCAGGGTGGGGCTGCCCAGCAGCCCCCGCGGTGAGTCCGGCGACTCGCCGCCGCCTGGAGGAGCCCCGCCTTCACGGCGGGTGGGGTGCGGCACCAGCCCGCCCCCCAGCGATCGATCCTTGGATCGATCGCAAGCCCTCGGCTCAGCCGAGGGTTTCTTCCTCCGCGCGCCTCAAACCCTAGCCGGGCGATCCCACGCGGTCCGGTGGCTTCGCCACCACCGCGTGATCATTCGTCTAATCCGGGTTCGATCTTTGGATCTTGTTTTTCGATAATTGATTCAATAAAACAAGAATTAAATAGCAAATATTTAATTCACCTTTCGATTCGTTGTGCGGAGAAACGAGATCTTATGATGACCTTGAGATCTTCCCACGTATTCCTTGCACTAGCCCGGACGTCGTGTGGGCGACGATCTACCGAACTCCATGGATCCTCCTCTCTACTTTCTCTCTCTAGAATTGTGATCTTCAAGTTATGAGAATAGAGAAGACCATGTAGTGCTTTTATAGGCTACGTAGGGGATCTTAAGGAGGTGGAATATTGGGCTTCCAATATTGAAGATTAAATTGAGCCCAATGCTCAAGTCCATTAATCCTTATCAATATTAATTAATTCTATTTTCCACTATATAAAATTAATTGCACTCCCAATATTATACCATATTATATCAAATAATATTTCTCCGGTAGTATTATTTATTCCGTGTATTTAAGATATAAATATCCATGAATAAAATTAATTTATTGCTAATTAATTTATTCATCTCTTATATCCGAGACTAGTACCATTCAACCTTAATTATTATGCGGAACGAATCCACCTGCAGGGTTTACATAATAATTCCTTATGAACTCATCTCGGGGACATTATCAACCCTTACGGGATACACTTTCCCGTCAAGTATTCACGGCATGCCATATATAAAATATAGTGACCCAACTTAACCGGTAATTAACCGAATAATTAAATCGGTTAATTCCTTTGGTAAATCAAAGTCACTTATATTGAATATACACACCCGCAATAGTTTCGGGGATTAAGAATAAAATACACTGAGACTCGATTATCGCCGGCAATCCTAATCGATGAATCTCAACGATCCGCTCAATACACCAAGTGTACAAGTGTGATAAAATAATCAAGATAGATTATTTTTTCTCTCACACAACGACTATACCGATGGATTCGTCCGTGTCCATCTAGGTCGTGAGCAACTGTTCGATTAAATACGAGTAACCGATAGTATGATCTTCTGTGCGCCCATGCAACACCATACTAACTACAACGTATAAAATCCAGGACTATAATTTGCATATATTTAATTATAAATAATTAAACGCAAATAATTGTTTATTTAATTAAATAGATTAGTGACAATGGATCGTGAGTTTCCGTCACTTAAATCTAGACATTAAGTACACAACTCCAACAATTAAGTGCTGATATATGCAGACGTATGTGTAATTAGAAAGGTACGAGTAATTCTTTCAAGAATGCTCGATGATGGATTAGAATACTTGATGAGCCATAAAAGCGAAGTGTTTTGACTAGTCAATGGACACAAAGCTATTATGGAGAACCTTCAATGTATATCCATTATGAGCATGCGACTTAGTCGCGGAGGTCATCGCCTATCTCAATAACACATAGCATAAATCAAGGAGTGGGATTGGATCCCAAATGACTTCACCATACACTTATGTGTATTGATGGTGTGTCAGAAATAAGAAATGGAAATCTAACAGTAAAAGAATAAGTTGTTTGGAACTACCTATGTTCTATGGATATTCCCGAAGACAACGGCATATTCAATATGGTTGTAAGATATCCTAGATGAATAAAGATATTGTGTTCTATAGTACTATGAACCAGAAGGAAGTTATAAGCTCTAAACGCCCGGTTCTTAGAAGAAGACTATTAGATGAACTACAAAGCCCTAACTGACGTAATACCTTGGAATGAGAAAAAGGACAAAGACTAGGAACCAGCCAAACCGAGTAGTAGTACACCACTAACTGCATACTGTTATTACTGTTATACACCGGGATGCCATTGCAGTGGGAGGTTGTTAAGACAACCGGAGATGTTCATAAGACTAGAAGAGTTTTGAACTCTGGATCTAGTAAAGATGAAATCGATCCCTAGCTCTGCATAAGGGCGGTACTAGATCTAAATGTGCCTGCTTGGAGAACAATAAGGTTTATTGTTAAGAGGCTAGATCATTTAGAGTACAAGCTTAGTAAATCCATTTATGGATTGTGACAAAGCTATGAATCGTGGAACTTGCGGGTTGATGAGATAGTCCATCTAATGGATTCATCAAAAGGAATAGACGAAATGTGTATTAGAAACGTGATGGAAACAAGGTGGTGTTTCTCGGAATTTTATGTAGATGACATTTTATCATTGGCAACAATCTAAAGATGTTATCAGACATAAAATGATGGTTGTCTAAATAAATCGGGATATAAGATTGAGTAGAAGTTAGAGCATGTTCTTGAGGTCTTTCGATCTAAGAATAAGAACATTGTACTTCTCCTAGATATCTTATACGATTATGGTTTGTTTTAAACATGCATAATTCTGAGAAAGGTTATTGCCTTTCAGAGACAGAATATACATCTATTTAAAGGGTATGTGTTTCGAACACATGAAGGAGATAGATGAAGACAAATCAATTTCCTACAAGTGTGGAAAGCTTTATAGATGCAATGTTGTAAAACGAGAACCTGATATCAACTATGCGGTTTGCGTAGTGGGAGGATATCAAAGTAATCTGGACAAGAGATATTCGAATGCTGTAAAAGTACTTGAATGTACTAGATTAAGCAAGACGAAATCTTCTTTGATTACAAATTCTCAGATCTCAAATCAGAGAAGGACCAGTGTAAGTCGATATCAGGCTATGTGTTCACTTTTAGAAAGAGGTGGAACCATGAAATGAAAGAGTGATAAGCAGGATGCTTCTCAGACTCTCTCATAACCGAGTAGCAGCCTCAGAGGCAGCGGAAGTTTTGGTTAGGTTCCGGGATAACCTCTTGACTTGGATATGACTCTTAGTTTACCAAAGGCTATTGGATAGCGGTGCACGGTAAACTGGAAGAAGTCATAAGTCAAAAGTGATGATAACACATAGAGCAAGTACCACCTGATACGAGTCATCGTCGAGGGAGACGACGCAGTAATCACCAAGATAACTTCAGAGCGGCAACCTAGAGTGCTCATTCACATGGTACTTCTTGGAAGTACACTTTAAGCACGTGATGAGTATGGGAGTCGGGAGTTTGGAGGAAATGACTAGACCTTAGTACAAGTGGGAGATTGTTGGAGATGTGTACTTAATGTCTAGATTTAAGTAACGGTAAACTCCCGGTCATAGCATTTAATCTATTTAAATTAATAAAAAATTGTTTGCATTTAATTATTGATAATTAAATATATGCAAAATATAGTCCTGGATTCTATACGTTGTAGTTAGTATGGTGTGCGGGCCCACACAGAAGATCATACTATCGGTTACTCGTATTTAATCGAACAGTTGCTCACGACCTAGATGGACACGGACCAATCCATCGGTATAGTCGTTGTGTGAGAGAGAAAATAATTTGTCTTAATTATTTTATCACACTTGTACACTTGGTGTATTGGGCGGATCGCTTGAGATTTATCGATTAGGATTGCCTTAGATAATCGATTCAAGTCTCAGAGTATTTTATTCTTAATCCCCGATACTGTTGCGGGTGTGTATATTTAATATAAGTAACTTTGATTTACCAAAGGAATTAACCGATTTAATTATTGGGTTAATTACCGGTTAAGTTGGGTCACTATATTTTATATACGACATGCCGTGAATACTTGACGGGAAAGTGTATCCCGGAAGGGTTGATAATATCCCCGAGATGAGTTCAAAAAGAATTATTGTGTAAACCTCATGAGTGGATTCGTTCCGCACAATAATTAAGGTTGAATGGTACTAGTCTCAGATTCAAGAGATGAATAAATTAATTAGCAATAAATTAATTTTATTCATGGATATTTAAATCTTAAATACACGGAATAAATAATACTACCGGAGAAATATTATTTGATATAATATGGTTTAATATTGGGAGTGCAATTAATTTATATAATGGAAAATAAATTAATTAATATTAATAGAGGATTAATAGATTTGGGCTTGGGCTCAATTTAATCTTTAATATTGGAAGCCCAATATTCCACCTCCTTTAGATCCCCTACGTAGTCTATAAAAGCACTACATGGTCTTCACTTTTTCATAACAATAAGACAAGATTATCATACTTGATATTCTAGAGAGTTGAAGAGGATCCATAAGCTTGGAGGATCGTCGCCCACCCGACGTTCAAGCTAGTGCAAGGAATACGTGGGAAGATCGTAAGGTCATCAATTGATTTCGTTTCTCCGCACAACGAATCAAAAGGTAAAATCATAAACTCTCTTGTGTGATTTTATGTGAATTAATTGTGATACATACATGAACGCACGATCCGGGAAAACGAGGAACTTCGGGGACGGGGATTCGAGATCCCCGGCGAACGTTCAAAGGACCCTCGGCTGGGAGCCGAGGGGTGTCGATCGAGCCCTAGGGCATCGATCGCCGGCAGCGATCACGCGAGGGGAGCCCCGGCTGGACGCCGGGGCGAGCGATCGACCTAGGGTCGATCGCTGGGGGCTGCCGTGGCTTCGCGCCGCGGCTAGGCGCCCCCTCCCCGGTCGGTGGTGGCGGTGAGTCGCCGGACTCACCGCCGGGGGCTGCTAGGCAGCCCCATGCGATCGGTTTCGATCGCGAACCCCGCGATGGGGTTCGGCTAGGGTTTAGCCGCGGGTTCATCCCGCGGCGATGCTCTTGTCGAGCCCGGTTCTTCGTGGCGTTCGCGATTGGATTTCCGGCGATGGAATTTCGGTCGGGGTTATCGATTCCGCAAATTTTGATACCCCGGGATATCGATTTCCAACAGTTCATAAGTCAAGGGTTTTGTAAATATATCAGCAAGGTTTTTTTCAGTATGGACATATTCAAGTTTGATTACCTTATCTGCAACAAGGTCCCGAATAAAGTGATGTCTTATGCTGATGTGTTTTGTTCGCTGATGTTGGACTGGATTGTTGGTCATTTGGATAGCACTGTTGTTATCACATCTCATCACCAGTGTATCGGACTTCAGTGAATAATCAGTAAGCATCTTTTTGAGCCAGAGAAATTGAGTAGTGCAACTACCAGCAGCAATGTATTCTGACTCGGCTGTGGACAAGGCAATACAGTTTTGTTTCTTGCTGTGCCAGCTGACTAAGTTATTTCCAAGGAAACAGCATCCTCCACTGGTACTCTTCCTCTCATCTGAGTCACCTGCCCAGTCTGCATCTGAGTACCCAATGAGGTTTGATGTGATGTCTTTGGTGTACCAAACTCCAAGTTCAACCGTTGAGTTCACGTACTTGATGATTCGTTTAACTGCGTTGAGGTGCTGTTCTGTTGGTTGTGATTGGTACCTAGCACAAGTACAGACACTAAACATGATGTCAGGTCGTGTTGCAGTTAAGTAAAGAAGACTACCAATCATTGATCTATACAGAGTTTGATCCACACTGGGTCTGGTCATGTGTCTGGATAGCTTCTCTGTGGTACACATGGGGGTCTTGGTGTATTTAGCTCCTTCTAACCCAAATCTCTTAACCAGATTCTTTGCGTACTTGCTTTGTAACACAAAAATTCCATTTTCTTTTTGTTTAACCTGCAAACCAAGGAAATTGCACAACTCCCCGACCATACTCATCTCAAAGTTAGTAGACATTGCCTTTGAAAATTCATTCAACATTTTATGGCAGGTAGATCCAAACACTATGTCATCAACATATATTTGGGCAATTAAAAGATCCCTGTTCGTTTTCTTGATGAACAAAGTACTATCAGCAGTACCACGACTAAAACCAAAAGAAAGTAAAAAGTCAGTTAAGCAACTTTACCATGCTCTTGGAGCCAGTTTCAGTCCATACAATGCTTTGTGAAGATAGTAGACATAGTCCGAATGATCTGGATCTTCAAATCCTTTAGGTTGTTCAACGAAAGCTTCTTCTTCGATCACTCCGTTGAGGAAGGCAGCCTTTACGTCCATTTGTTGAAGTTTAATGTTGAGAAGACATGCAATGGCAATCAGTAATCTGATGGACTCAAGTCTGGCGACTGGAGCGAAGGTTTCTTCGTAGTCAATGCCTTCAACCTGTGTGTATCCTTGAGCCACAAGGCGTGCCTTGTTTCGAATCACCTGTTCAAACTCATCAGTTTTGTTTTTAAATATCCATTTTTTACCAATCACATTTGCATTAGGTAGTCTCGGGACCAGAGTCCAGACTTTGTTCCTAACAAACTCGTTAAGCTCGTCTTGCATAGCGTTAACCCAGAACTCGTCCTCAAGAGCCATTTTAACATTTTTAGGTTCAGTTAGGGACAAAAAGGTGATATTTCGAACTTCATTAAAAACAGAGGACATGCAAATATTATTTATCATATCTCTATAATTAATCCTCTTACCTCGAGTTTGTATCTTGTCATCAATACCTCCAATGATTTGTGTTGAGGGATGATTTCTTCGGATATGTCCTGGTGCTTCACGTTGTCGTGTTTGTTGATCGGTATTAGTTGGATTCTTTATCATGATTTGATCAGATTTAGTTTGGCTTGATCCACCATCTGATGAACTTGATTCTTCATCTGAGTTGAGGTTTTGACGTTCAGTGACTGGTTCTGGATCAGCAGCTTCAGTGACTTGAATTGAGTCTTCATCAGTCAGTTGACTAGTTAATGTAGGTTGTTGCTCGATAAATCCTTCTGATGAGTTTAACGAACCTTCACTTTGGTCAATGAATCTGACATTAACTGATTCTTGAACAGTTCTGGTTACTGGATTGAAAACTCTGAATGAATTGCTATGTGTTGAATATCCCACAAAGACTCTTTCTTCAGCGTTGTCATCAAACTTGGACCTATGTTTCCTGTAATTCACCATGAAACAAACACATCCAAACACATGAAAGTATTTAACATTAGGCTTTTTACCATTCACAATTTCATATGAAGTCATAGATGTTCCTGGTCTGAGGTTGACTCGGTTAGTCACATGACATGCTGTGTTTAGTGCTTCTTCCCAGAATTTCTTTGACATTTGTTTTGAGCTCATCATGACTTTAGCCATTTCCTTCAGAGTACGATTTTTTCGCTCAACAACTCCATTTTGCTGTGGAGTCTTAGGTGCAGAATATTCATGGTGGATCCCTCTTTTGTTACAAAAACCTGCAAACATAGAGTTCTCGAACTCTGTTCCATGGTCAGTCCTGAGTCGACTAACTTTGCCCTGGAAAATTGTACGAATTCTCATGTATGTTTCTTTAAAACCATTGAATGTTACAATATCCAAGTGAATCTAGAAAAATCATCCACAATAACGAGTGAGTACCATTTACCTCCCCAACTTTCTACCTCCATAGGACCCATGAGGTCCATGTGAAGTAATTCAAAGCATCTTGTTGTTGACCTATATGAAGAATCAGTTGCTGGATGGGATGTGCAGACTTGTTTGCTTTTAAGGCATGATATACATACTCTTGTGTTGCATGAGGTAATTTCTGGAAGTCCGATAACAGCATTGAATCTGCTTAGTCTCTGAAGATTTTTGAAGTTTGTGTGTCCCATCTTGTTGTGCCATAATGTTGTATCATCGAATTGAAGAAAGTTACATGCACTTCTGTTTCCCGTGGTGTAACAGTTGCTTGCAGACCTGTCACCTGTCAAAATACACTTTGCACTTTTATCAAAAACTTTGCAGGCTCCTTGTTCAAAAGTAACATAGAGACCTTCATCGCATAATTGACTGATACTAATAAGATTAGCCTGCAGTCCTTCAACATGGAAAACTTTAGTAAGTTCAGGTAACCCAACAACGTTCAAAGTTCCCTTACCAACAATTTTACCTTTAGTACCACTACCATAGGTCACTGTACCTCCGTTTATTGTACAGTAGTCTTTAAGAAACTTAGGGTTTCCAGTCATGTGATTCGAGCAACCACTGTCAAAGTACCATGAACATGTACATTTAGTATTGGAGACTGAAAGTACAACATTGCAAACATGGTTAGACTTCACAACCCATTTCTTGACAGGTGGAATTTGTGAGGATGTGGTACCTGTTTTGGAAGAACTTGAAGAAATTTTAAGATTTTTCATATCAGAAATTCTTATTTTGCAAAAGGGTTTAATATGTCCTTGGACTGAACAATAGCTACAAACAAATGGTTTCTCGTGTTTTTTATTAAGGAAGTCATTTCGAAGATTTTTGTCCGTCTCAGAAGTTCGTTTCAGAATGGAAACAGGTTTTGAATCATTAATAGAGCATGCTTCATTACAATTTGTTTTGGGAAAAACAGAAGTACTAGAACATGATGTAACAAAATGAGTTGCTGAGACGGAAACTTTTGAAGACTTGACTTTTTCAACTTTCGCTGGAATTTCTTCTTGATCAGTAATTTTCTGAAAACCAAGACCACAATTTCCGTTATCTTGAATACCCATACTAAGAATTTCATCAAGAGTCATCTTACCTTGGTTCATCCTTCTGAACGTAGCCTTGGCTTCGTCAAGCTTGTTTTTGATCTTGATCAGTGTTTCATTTGTTTTGTTGAGTTCCAACTCCTTCTTGGTCAGCAGACTCTCAAGTTTGGCAAGATCTGACTTGTGGTGGTCATTTTCAGTCTGGAGGACTTTGTTTAGAGCATGTAGTTTGCTGTATTTTCCTCTGAGAAAGTGATGCACTTATTTTGGAACCACCTGGTGTTTACTTGGTTTTGTGACCAGAATCTCATCACTTCCTGAGTCAGACACAACCGAGGTTAGACAAAATAAATTTGAATACTCAGTTTCATAACCTTCCCTATCTGAATCAGTTAGGGCTGATTCCATGTGTTCAGTCAGTAGAGCACTTTCTTCTTTGATTGGAGTCTTTGAACCATCAGCCTCTTCATTTTCACTTAGAGTATCTTCTGGGAGTGTAACATATGCCACCTTTCTGCCCATCTTCCGGTGAGTGTTTGCGCATTCATTCGCAAAGTGACCAACGTCGTTACACTCATAGCATTGAACAGTTGAGTAGTCCTTAGACTTTGTGCCTTCAATGAGGTTTCGGTTGTTTGGTCTTGGTTTGAAGCCTTCAGACTTTGGACTTGTGAGCTTCGTTCCTGACGGATCATTTCGGTCTGTGAACTTCTGACCTCTTGACTGCCACTTTTTCTTCTTAAACATGTGACTCAGTTGTTTGGTGATCAGTGTCAGCTTGTCATCATTGTTCTTGGCATTCAGCAGTTCGATGAGGGTTGACTCTTCTTCATCGCTCTCAGGCTGGTCGTCTGACTGGTTCTTAAGAGATCTGGATTTTGACGTTCCTTCTCCATACAGGGCCGTGACATGCGAGATGTCGGAGTCACACTGTTCTCTTTCAAGCATGGTCATCTCATGTGTCTTCATGATGTTCATCAACTCACCAATGTCAAGATCAACTCCCTTTGTTGTCTCAAGAGTGATGACTTTGGTGAGAAATTTTGAATTCATGGTTCGTAATGCTTTCGAAACCAGAGTTTTGTTGAGAATAGGATCACCAAGTTCTGCACACTCATTAGCAATATCATAGATCGTATTGAAATAACTTGAGGCAGATTCATCATTTCTCATCCTTAAGTTCTCAAACCTGGAGGCAAGAATTCTGAGACGTGACTCACGAACAGACTTGTTTCCTTCACAGTGGAGTTGAAGTGTGTCCCAGGCCTCCTTTGCAGACTTTGAGTTCTTGATCAACCTGAACATGTGAGTGTCCACTGAACTGTAGATTTCTGACAGTGCTTTCTCATTTGCACAGGCGGCTTCGCGTTCGTCCTTGGTCCATAGTCGAGATGGTTTGAGGACTTGATCGCCACGATCTTCATGCAATGGGTGCTCCCAACCATCTTCAATTTTGTCTCATGCACGTGTGTCGATGGACTTGGTTTTGCACCTGATACGCACTTTCCAATGAGAATAATTTGATCCGTCGAGTACGATCAACCGTTGTTGCATGTAGTTGGTATCCATGACCAGCGATCAACACTCTGTCCGTCGAGTGCACCGCTCTGATACCACTTGTTAGAACCTGGAAACGCAACTACAAGTACCTGTACTAAATAAAGCAGCGGAAATTAAAAGACAACAGGAATAAAAAAATTCAGGAGTTGTTCTTCACTCGAACAACTCGCAATAGCCTCAAGGCCACAAACTTTCTCATTGAATAATTACAATAATCGCTCGGTATTATGACTACACAAGTCGTAGCACTTAATACAATGATGCTTACAAAATGTATAGAAAAATTACAAACTCTCTTCACTCAAGGTTTCTAATTTTTCTCTCGAATATTTCTCTGTGTAAGCCGTACTAAATGACTCTCATTGATCTTCAATTTATATCACTTCATTCTTCAAGGTAGTGGGGCTTTAACTTCCTTGACCCATGACTCCATAATACAGCCCACTACTTCCATTCCTTGACTTCCAGCTGATGACTAAGTCAGTCCGCATCGCATAAGTAGGTCCAGTAAGCTTTAATTCCCAGCCCAAACAACCTTGAGGCCCAATCCACGATTCACCTCCAACCCAAAGTAATCTTGTTTTTCTGCAAAAGCAACCAGCAAATAAGAACAAAAAGCACTTCAATGAGGCTGGGAAAATTACCTCAACAGAGACTCTAAATAGATACTCCATATAATTGATCAGTAGCAAAATTACAAATATACGCAAAAACAAATTATAATTATTCATATAATCAACCAAACACCCATTATCCAATTAGCAGCAAGATTGATCAGTACTCTCCTTGATTGTGTCATTGAAAAATGTCACCAACTCGTTCTAGCTATTAGAGAACAATACTAGATACCAAGAACCTTTTAAAATAATCAAACTACAAACTACAGTCACTTACATTTATAGTTCAGAACTTCGGGTAAGGAATCCAGAATTCCATAACTCATGGAAGGTCGGGAAAATATAGATAATTGTGCAGTCCTTTCTTTCTTCGCATTGTAACATATACACCTTAAATACATTCATATTTTTTAACATTGAAATTAAAATTGAAATTCCCTCAAATGTATTTGTTTCAGCAATGCAAACAAAACCGAAAAATCTTCACAAAACCGAATCTTTAACACCAGAAGGATCGAAACCACATTCGTAGGCCGAATTTTTTTTCTGGATATGTAGAACTATTGGAAGAAACTAGAAAAGGAAGACCGAGTGAGATCAAAGAAACTAGCGAACTAACCACTAAATAGATTAAAACAGGTGAAAATTCGGACATCACCACAACACACTCGTTCTTTCGCTCCTTGCTCGCAGAGCGGCATACCCAAAAAAATAAAAGAAGAAACCATCCACTCACGCAGAACAACAAACAAAACCGAAAAATCTTTAACACAAAACCAAAATTTTCAAACTAACTGAGCATGAAAAGAGATTAATTTACATGATCCTTCAACCATTTATTTCGAATTGAAGACGTTGTGGCTTGATTTCGAAAGGGCTTCTTCTTGATTTAGGGGTTTCGGCAGCCGGAGTTTTGGGATTTAGCACATCGAGCTGTCGGATTGTGAGATTTAACACATCGAGTCGGCGGCGTTGTGTGCTAAGGTTATATTTAGCTCGACACCGTAGGAAATTTAGGGGTTGGCTCCTTGATTTCGAGCAGAAGAAAAGGGGAATTTAGCGTTTGAGATTATATCGAAGGAAGAAAACACAAATTGTATTGAAGGGGATTTAGGAACTGACAAAACCTAGAAAACTTCCTCAGTTCTTCACAATTAGATGAGATAGATGAGGTATTTTGGACATTTCCATACTTATAACAATAAATTCATTTATATTTTATTTTATTTTATTATTTGTTTTAAATAAAGGGTATTTGGTAAAATACATATGAGATAGATGTGGTATTTTGGACATTTCCATACTTATAACAATAAATTCATTTATATTTTATTTTATTTTATTATTTGTTTTAAATAAAGGTTATTTGGTAAAATACACGAGCCAAATGGGCTATCCCATCTATTGTTCCTTGTTTGTATATTAATGGGCTATCCCATCAATTGTTCTTGGTTTGTATATTATAATATATATTAAATAATTTAAGACAATTAAAAGGATGGATGGAGTAAATTTTTTTTTTTTTTATAATTAGACAAAAGATTAAGATTATAGTATACTATAAAACAATATAACTACGTTTTTTTAAATGTTCCTTATACAAAAGATCACTTCTAAGATGATTATTATTTATAGTACCCAATCTTTTCTCTTAATATTATACAAATCACTCCGCCCATTTTATCCTTTTTCATTAAAAAAACTAAGAAATTAATTGATATATAAAATTACGCAAAAATCTAAACTATCACCTACATAAATTTGAAATCTATCATAGATATCAAAGAATTCATAAAATTACATACGTAAACCATAAATCTATTATAGATATTTACAAACTAAACTAGAAATCTATAATAAATACAAAAAAATATGTAAAAACATTAAACAAAGAACGTAAAATATGTAAAAACATTAAACAAAGAACGTTACACGCATCTCATAAAACACGCATCCTCTTTCGGCAGCTCATCCAAAAATATAATTATTAGGTAATGCAAATATATTTTGTTTGCGCAATATATTTTGATATTAACATATAATGTAATCTCATGTTTGCGCAAATATATTTTACCAAATATATTTAGCAAATATATTTACATTCTTACGGCAAATATATTTATATATATTAGTAGCGCTTGAATATTAAAATAAATTAATATATGTTACCGTAATATTATTGTAGGGATATTTATGACTTTATACATTTAAAAAAATGTCCCTACTTAGTATTTAAAAAATATAAATACCCTAATAAATAAACAATTAAAAAATATACAACTCCTACAAATGAGGTGAAAAATAATGAGTGTTGGAAATAATATTAAAAACCAATCTGCCCCATACCCTAATATTACCTAAAATAAATTGGTATTGAGAAGAGAAAAATCAGAACAAAATTCTATATTGAGAAGTGTGCAAACAATTATGAAAAATGTGTAAACAATAGTCAATAGGTTCATTGAGTACCATTTTTAATACTCCTTCTGTCAATAACGTTGACTTTTTTTGCTCGTCAAATACATATGATAAATAGTATATAAAAATTATTAAAAAATAACTAAAATAAAATTTAACTATTGAATTTTATTTTAGTTATTTTTTCATAATCTTTGTTACTGTTTATCATATGTATTCGATAGACAAAAAAAATCAACTTTGACCTACTTTGTCAATAGCTCTGGAACAGAAAGGGGTATTTTATTGTCCAACACAATTTTTAATGTTGACATATTCTTATTAGTATTGTAGTAATTAAATTTAAATGTTTTGATCAGTAAAACATAATAAAGTTATGATATAATAAAAAAAAAGTAATAATTGTACCGAAATATTGTTTATAATTAAATATTTTAGTTTTTTTTAATACAATATTTTAGTTTTTCTCAATGAAAGAAACAGTAGAGCATTCCGAAATTACATTTTTTTTTTATATATATTAAAACCAATGGTAGCATTCCAGATTTTTTTTTTATTAAAATCCACGAGTAAGTGGTTACATAACTAACAAGAGTATCATAGTAATTAATTTGCTCTTTTTTATAATTATAAGATTAGTAATACATTGATTAATAAAAAATGAAAAATAAATTTATCCTTAATTTGAAAGTATATTTTATGATGTGTGAATTATAAATTAATAAACCAAAATACTTTTTTTTTAATTCTAAAATTTACTTTGTTAGTTAAGTAATTTGAGTTTGAAATAATTTGTATTTATTTAACATAATTATAGTTAAAATTTTGAATTTCACCGTAATTTGATTAATTTGATAAAATGAAAGAGATTTTCGTGTATAAAATATTGAAACAAATTTAATTTAATTGAAAATATATATATGTATTTACCATACCCTTGGATTCTCATTTCCTGTACATGATTACACAAGCCCATGTACTTTTGATTCATATACTTAAAAGAGATATTATCTCTTTTGTAGCAAAAAAGCTCCTGTTAGTTTTCACAATTACCCAAATTAAAACACTACACTGCATTTTCTGGGCTACATCTGTTACATAATTCAATAATAAGTAACTACACATAACTCGGCCACACGCTGTTGTCTGCAATTTCCATGTAAAAAAAAGACAGATTATAGCCGCAAGGATACGAGCCGAACTGGATGAAAGTTATGTACTAGTCATGATCACAATTCACATGTGTATCAAAATTCAACGGGAAGGCGGCTATGATTGGCAAAACAAAGGATCATCTCCGGCACAATAAATATCAAATAGCTTCCCCACATAAATAGAAGCCAGCTTTCTGCATTGGGCGATGACATCAGTTCACTGTCGTTTCACTTCTGAGACCGATTTCTTCAACCTGAGCTCCTTATCTCCATCAATTAGATACTCGGCCAAAGCGCATCTACTGGAGAAAGATTCAACAAAAAATATCTTAGATTAAAAAATGTGAAAAACAAATGTAACAACTAACAAGATAACAACATTATACTGTATAAGAAACTTATTAATAATACATGGATTAATAACAAAAGCTACCCTTGAAATACTGGACCAAACTACAGAAAGTCCCTCGACTTACCCCAAGGAGGTATTCATATTTTTTAAAGATACATTTTTTTTTATATTTGATCAAACATCAAGGGCAGATAGTATTTACCCCAATACATGATATAATAGGAAGCGATAGTTTTATACCTCATTGAATCAATGGGACTAAATTCGCAATTCTTAGATAAAACCAAACTTTCATTTGATTTCCTTGAAGAACACGTCTGTCTATAAAGAGAGCACACAGCATTCAGGCAAAGCTCGTCATCCTGTTGGAAGGCCAGCAACATGTCAGCTTCATACATAAATTTCCTGACACGGTTTTCTCTTCGAAGGCTTGCAATAAGGTCTTCCATTCTGGAATCGGACAATGCTTCATCTTCCGAATCTGAAGAAACCATGTCGTTCAAGGGATTTTGAGATTCATGTACTTCTACACATCTCTCAGATGGAGAACAATCAACATTGTCATGACTTGATTTGAGAACTTTATTTCCCTTCTCATGAATTAACACAGCATCCTCATCAACTGCACAAACTTCTTTTTTCATCTTAGTAGTCGAAAATGTGAAAAAATTATCCATGCTTTCACTTCTGTTTCGCTTACGTCTCTGAACAAGATCATTAATCTCATCTGAACTTGGGACTCTTTTTGAACTCTCAGCTGCTCCGGTAGGTTTCTCTTCATCATCATTATCAAGTATCTCAATGATATCTCCAGCAGCTGCAGAAGATGAGCATGTAGCATTATACAAACGCCCTTCTCCAGACATTAAATGTTCGCCAGTATCATGTGCATGTGACTACAACTTGAGTGCTAATCATAAAATAGGTTAAGAGGTGCCACCAGAACTCAGACGATACAAGGCAATAAAAATAAAACTAATCAGAGCCTTTACATTAAAAGATAAATAATAACAAACATGAACCTTTACATTCATCACTTCCTGGTTGTGGAGGTTTGTGGGATGTCTGTGAACAAGGAGATTTTTTAACAGTATGTGCAATATCATCCTCGCTTATCCAAGCTTCGGGAGAGTTGTTGTCATCTGCAGCCAGACATCAGACATGTTCAGTCTTCTAGATTCATATTAAATACTTAATATAATTACAAAAAACACCTTCTCCAGATATTAAGAGATGCTGCCAAAACTAAAATGCATGGCAAACGAACTTTTCAGAAATTACAAGTCACACAACCAAACAATTTTCACTTCAATCACACAATTTTGTTTTAAAAAATTACGTAAAAAAAATATAACCAAGTCTTATTTCATTTCCAAACATGTAAATGCAGACAATGAACAAAATATGTCGTCACTTTCAAACGAAAACTAAATAACTTTCCAATGAATATCTAATTTTTTAAATCGGTATAGCTCGAGCAGTAAGCTGAGTAAATAGAACATATTTGAATCCTTCCGCTCTTTAATTTTAATACATGAACCCAGTGGCTCCATACATTTATTACTTCCAGGTGGCGGAGGGTTGTGGCCTGAATGTGAACCCGGCGAGTTCTTAATAGTATGTGAAATATCATCCTCTCTTGTCCAAGGCTGGGGAGAGTTTCTGTCACCTGTGGGCATACAACAGACTTGTTGAGTTTTCTTGATTCATATTAAATAAAGTACTTAGTTAATATAATGACAACCTAAAACATCTTTCATGATCTACAGAAATTAAACTAACAAACGTGATAAAGAAATTGACATATAACAAAAACAACCATTCTTAGATAATCCTTTGCTTATACTTCCTTTAGTGTTAGAATTCAGACGCGCCCCAGGCAAAAAGACAGCTACATCTTCAGCATTAACATTCGGCACACTACCGTTCAGTTCTTCCACAGTATTAATACCATCCGATTCGTGCTGCCTCGAATCCACCACTTTCTGCTCGGAAGTCGTAACGCGCGCACGCGTGTCATTTATCTTTTTCTCCAACTCATCCAATCGGGTTCCTATGGCATTAAACCCACCTTCTATCAGTTTCTGCATTTTCTCCAGTTTACAAGATACTAACTTCCAAGTGTCGACAGCTGGTGGAGTGGTGCTCAGCCCTGCAGGTTGATCATCAATGGCCACAGGATTAGTGTCTTCTCCATCGGATTGATCAGAGAAAGATGAAGTCTCGTCTTTTGCCTCCTTGTAGCAGTTACGCTTCTTCGAGCAATTCTTTATTGTAGAAACTCCCAAAGGCAGCATGGGCAGAACTGTCATATCCGTGTTTAAAGGGTCGAACATGCCAAAATGAACCGCGATCGCTGTGATTAAGTTGCCAAGGCACATATTGGCCTGTGGGTTGATATGGACGGATTTAAATGTTTGAATGAGGAAGCTCGCGGTGCAAATACGGACATCACGGAGTACACACCTTAGATAGAACAAGTCCTTCCCCGACATCCTCCCCGAGTCAGCTCTCCCGAAGACCCCGTGCGCAATGTACTTGAACATGTGGAGGAGAATTGGGTCTTTGATGAGGTTTCTAGGCGGTCTGCCATCTTTGTAACCCCCACCACCCACTCCAGATATCTCTCTCCAGAATCCCACCCTGTCAAAATTCTTAGGGACGGCTCTTTGCCCGCCCTCACGGAACCCGAAAATATCACACAGTGTCTTGCGCGTGATATTCAAGCTCTTCCCCATTAACCGACAGTGAAATTCGTCGTCGTCCTCAAAACTCAATGTGGTGTAAAATTCTAGCATAAGCTCTTGATAACCGTGGTGCTTTATTTTCACTAATTTTTCCATATTGAGTTTACGGCAATACGCGTCGATAGCTTTCGTCCACCCGAGGGTTTCTATAGGACCGAAATCAAGAGATCGAGGAGGAGTGAAGTCGCGAGAGAGAAGGGAGTTGTACCTCAAACCCTCGTCGTGAGAGATGATGGTGAAAGGTGCACCATACTCCTTCCTCAGGTCCGCAGTCGCACTCTTCTGCTTTTCTGCCGGAGACATGAACGAAAATCGAGAGGAAATATTTTCTATGTATTGATTTCCCACCGTTTGCGGCCCTCGTTCTGAGGACTTAAATACCTCAACAAAAATCGAAACCCTAATAAAATGTTTTGAGGACTTAAATACCGCAACAAACCCTAATAAAATGTGTCCGTACTTAGGGAACAAAGGAATAATTGTTTTTAATATTAAAGTTTAAAATTTTAGTATTATTTTGTAAGGATAATATAGTAATTATACTTTTACAAGTATATCTTTTGTTTTAATTATTTAAATTATACTACCTTAATAAATAAATAATTAAAAAAATCATTACCTAAAGTGTATTTTATGTGGTTTAACTTTGTAAATTAAAAAACCAAATTATTTCTTTTCCTAAATATATCAATAATTAAAGACAATAATAAACATAACTGGTAATTAGGGCAATGATACAGCGTCGTATTTGTCTGAAATTGGGGATAAAAAAGGAGGTTTAATACCCCGCAATCGGAGCGCGAATTACGTGAAGAAACTCTCGAAGTCGCGTGAACAGTTGTAGAAAAAGAGGCTTCGTGAAGACATCGACAATTTGGTCGTGGCCGGAATGCGATGAACGTAAATCTTCTTGGAATGTATTTTGTCGCGGATGAAACGCAAATCAATTTCGATGTGTTTCGTCCGAGCTTGGATAACTGCATGAGAGGACATATACACGGCACCAAGATTGTCTACCCAAATCACAGGTGGTTGAGAGGGGAGAGCATGCAGTTCAAGTAACAAGGATTTTATCCAAGTGATTACTGAAATGGCATTTGCGAGGCTACGATATTCGGCCTCGATGCTGGAGCGGGATACCGTGTGTTGCTTTTTGGAGCTCCAAGCAACACAACTCTTACCAGAAAAACACACAGTGGCCAGAGGTGGAACGCCGGTTAATTTCAATAATAATAATACACTACTCTTATTGGAGATAACAATGGACGTGGTCGAAATAACAATGGCAACAATGGTGGAAATGGGGGATCACATAACAATAGTGGCCGAAATCAGCCTTCTCCACAGGCCTGGAATCAACCTTCAGCGCCTCTACCTTGGGCCGCGCCTTGGGGCCAAAATTGGCAATATCCCCCCTGCCCTTACCCCATCCAGGCAGTCCGGTGGCATTTTGGGAAGTCGTCCGCAAAAACAAGCTTCTTTACATTTATATGAATGAGTCGAATATATTCTCCAATAACTTTGTCTGCAATTTTCAAGCAAAATCTAGACAGAAGACCAGACCAGAAACAAATGACACGCCCAGCCAAAACAACCCCAGGTCGACACAAGCCAAAGTTATGAACCGAACCGTACAAAAGATATGTAGCCACCCATCAAGAACAGATATGTAGAAGAAAATTAAACAAGGTGCCGGCTATGGTTGGCAAAATAAAGGATCACCACCATCATAATAAATTGCAAATAGCTTCTCAACGTAAATAATAGCAAGTCTGTTAGAAACCGCTTCATCTAACAGCTCGAACTGTTAGAGAAGTTGGGCTATCGAGCTGTTAGATGAAGTTGGGCTTCTTTACATTTATATTAATGGGTCGAATATATTCTCCAATAAAGCCTTTTGCATTGAGTGATGACACCGGGCCGCTGAATTTCTACTTGCGAGACTGATTTCGTTAGCCCGAGCTCCTTATTTCCGTCAATCAAATACTCGGCCAAAGCGCATCCACTGAAGAAAGATTCAACAAATATTATCTTTAGACTTTAGATTTGAAAAAGTGAAAAACGAATGTAGGAGCACATGGATTCTTAAAAAAGGCTACTCTTGAAATACTGGACCAAACTACAGAAAGTACATCCCTCGACATTAAGAAAACTAATTCAAAACTCAAGGGTACGTAACTCACGATGTTCCAAGGAGGTATTCAATTTTGTAAAGATAATAACAATTTTTTTTTTCTTCAGAAATAAGATCAAGGGTACTTTTGTTATACCTCACAGAGTCAGAGGGGCTAAATCCATCATTCATAGACAAAGTCAAACGTCCATTTGATTTTGTTGAAGCAAGCGTCTGTCTATAAAGAGCGCACACAGCATTCAAGCAAAGCTCTTCATCCTGCAGGAAGGCCCTCAACATGTCAGCTTCATACATAAATTTCCTGACACAATTCTCTCGCCGAAGGCTCGCAATCAAGTCTTCCATTTTGGAGTCAGACAATGCCTCGTCTTCTGAATCCTCAAAATCCCGTCATTCAAACAATTTTGAGATTCAAGTGCTTCTTCTACACATCTTCTGGATGGAGAACAATCAACATTATCATGGCTTGATTTGAGAACTTCATTTCCTTTCTCATGAATCAACGCATTTGCCTCGACTGTGCACACATCCTTTTTCCCCTCAGAGTTCGGAAATGCAAATAAATTCCCCATCCTGTCTGTTCTGCTCCGCTTAGTTTTCTGAACAAAATTCAATTCATTTTCACCCACATCTGAACCTAGGACTCTTTTTGAAGTCTGCGCTGCTCTGTTGGGGTTTATTTCATCATCACTATCAAGTACCTCAATGATATTATCTCCAGCAGCGACAGAAGATGAGCTTGTGGTTTTACAAAAACGCCCTTCTTCAGATATTATGCGTGTTCCACTAGCATGTGCGACTGCAATGTTCCCATCATTTAACTTGTGAGAGTGCCAATTATAAGGCAAGCTTAAGAAATGCTGCCAAAACTAAAATGAATGGCAAAACTAGAACTCTTTATATGAAACTCCAAAATGAAACCTTAAACACCAAAGAACTGAGAAAACCATTTTCAGAAATTACAAGTCTACAACCAACCAATTTTCACGTAAATAACATAAATCTATTTCAGAAATCACGTCAAAAATTATATCCAAATCTTATTTTCATTTCCAAACATGGAAATACTGGCAATGAACCAAAAATTTCTTCATTTTCATATGAAAACTAAATAACTTTTCAAAGCCTTATATTCCACTAAAGTGAGTCTTAAATACAATTTGCTACTTGTTCAATATATAACTAAAGTGAATCCTTCTGTCCATTAGTTTTCATACCTGAACCCAGGCCAGTGGCATACATTCATTACTTCCTGGTGGAGGAGGGTTGTGGTCTGACTGTGAACCCGGTGAGTTATTAACAGTATTAACAGTGCAATATCATCCTCCCTTGTCCAAGGCTGGGAAATGTTTCCGTCACCTGTGGCCATACAACAGGAGTGTAAGGCTTTCTTGATTCGTATTAAATAGTTAATTTAATGACAACCTGAAACATCATTTATTATCTAAAGAAACTAAATTAAGATCAAATTTTGGTAAGAAAATGTTAGGATTAGATTATGATTATTGTATAAGTAGATAATATAAAATCTAAAAAATTATTTAATTAAATTTTATGTGATCTTTTACTATAATTAAATTTGGTAAGAATTTAATTATAGTAAAAGGTGCACCGTACTCTTCGCTCAGGTCCGCAGGGGCACTCTTCTGTGTTTCCGCCGGAGACATGGACGAAGCTACACGGAGTACGAACGAACGACTGAGTGAGGACTTGATTGTTTTATTTTTATTTTATTTTCAGCTCATTAACATTTTACAATGTTCAAAGAGTTTATATTTTTCAATTGCTATTTTCTCTCTCTCAATTATTGTTTGTTCAAAGAGTTTACATTTTTAGAAAAATCTTTTCAATTTCAATTGCTATTTTCTCTCTCAAGAGTTTACATTTTTAGAAAAATATTTTCAAATTGAATTGGTATTTTCTCTCTCTCAATTATTGTTTGTGGGATTGATATATTTCGAAAACAAACTCACCCTCAAAGACAAATGACTGATTTCATATAATCTTTCCAGATACTTTTACTTGTTAAACACCATTAGTGATAAACCCAAATTTTATATTTTCTGGATATAATTATAAAAAAAAAAGGATCACTATAAAAACAATTTGGTAAACAATTTGGTCGATTTCCATCAGTAGAATCTACTGTAATTGAAAACAGTTGATTTGAGATAAAAACCTATGGTTGAAATTAAAATCGTTGTATTCACAATTTTTTTTTATACATTAGTATATTATAAAACAAGTTAAACACCCAAAACATAAAATTAGTTTATGTTAAAAATTCACAAGTTCTAGTGAACATGTAATCGTGTCACACAATAAAAAATAGACTATACGGAGACAACCGAGAACAACTTCTAACGAACTTATTCTATGCTTTATCTCAGAAAGTATATCATTCGAACTTTCTAGCGAATCGATTGAATTACAAATAAGCTCTCTATTTTTCTTTGAAAAAATCTCTAATTCTACAATCACTATAGCGAGTATTTATAAATTTCATTGAACACTATGGGCCGAGCCCATGATCTTTCTTCCAAATCCTTCAGGATACTTATGTCGACTTAGTTTCGAGTATCTCAAACTTTAGCAAATCCTTCATACTTGAAAACCTTCAACTTGTTATTTCAGGTCTTCTTTCCTCTTACATTTGAACTCTTAAAGCCTTTAGAACAAATGGAAAGCCATAACTAAGCTCACATGATGAAGCGAAAAGAAACAGACTTTCTGTCATCAAGGACTTACTAAATACATGGAGAGTTTCGATATTATACAAATTTGAGCTCTTAAAGCCTTCAGAACAAATGGAAATACACATAACTAATAAGCTAACATGATGAAGTGAAAAGAAACAGACTTTCTGTCATCAAGGACTTACTAAATACATGTACAGTTTACATATTCTAAGTGCAACTAATTTGTTTTTCAACAACTAATAAATAAGTTAGCAATTATGATGGATATGCTCATGGATCGTGAGTAGGTAATTTTTATTAAAATACTAAAATAAATTATCAACACAAATAAATTAATAACACTATCATTGAGTGTATATATAATTAAAATAAAAGCAAATAAAAATTATTCAACAATTAGATATCAATTTCGTTTATTTTGCATATTATTGTAAAAATTTTAACTCATACAAACATAAACCATAAGTTCCTTTCTATATTCATTATGTTTTACTTTTATTTTAAGTTATAATTTAGTTATTTTTTAAATTTGTTCATCATTATTTTTTTAAGTGCAAAACATGGTTATTGTTTATAAAAACTAAAATTAATATTCTCATTTTCTCAATAATACCTAAAAATATTAACTTTTCATTCATCCATAAAAATCGGGTGAATGTTTGCATATTACTATTATATGTAGTCATTCATATTAACCTCATTTAAACATACTACTTCACCGCTGACTTTGGTACATTATATTTACAGAAGGTTTGCAAGCAATCTGAACAGATAAAAAAGACTCGCGCCATTAAAATTGAATCATTGCCGCTGAAATAAATTGTTTAAAATAAAATTTGGGTTACACTTTAACAACGTAAGTTCCTTAATGTCATTCATTTTATTTTTCATTAAAATTCCCAATTTAGGGTTGATCTTATAGTTATTTACACTGATATATGATTCAAATGAACTATTAAAACGTTCAAAATTATTAATGAAAAAAACATAAAAAAAAATTCTTCAATTTTTGCAGGCATTAATTAGTGCAGAACTAAACTTTACTATACAATATTACAAATTATAAATTTTCAAATCGTTTATATTATGTTTAATTTTTTTGTTAGTCATTATAAATTTTTTAATAAACAACAAAACATGCAATATTATA
Source organism: Euphrasia confusa (assembly GCA_954870475.1). Classification (NCBI taxonomy): domain Eukaryota; kingdom Viridiplantae; phylum Streptophyta; class Magnoliopsida; order Lamiales; family Orobanchaceae; genus Euphrasia; species Euphrasia confusa. The sequence goes on along the minus strand of OX940957.1, from coordinate 15,038,340 downwards.
TTATGTTGATTCATTTTTTTAATAATTATTTAATAAAACATGCATTTTTTTATACATAATTTTGTTTAAATTGAATAACATGATTTTGTTCAATATAATTTTTTTACAAATAAATTAATAAAATTATTTAAAATATAATTAATTGAAACACAAATAAAATAACTATTAATCATCTATTATTCACACGGGTTATATTATTCAAATGTCCAATAAAAATTTCAAATTTATAAATCATATATAAATACAAATAAATTAATAACACAATGTTATTGAAAATTGATATAATTTAAATAAAAAATAATAAAATTATTCAATAATATAATGTTAATATAAAAATTCACACGGATTATATGTTTTAAGAGTGAATTTCCAATCAAAACAGTTATAATTATGATTGAAAAACATTTCAAATTTTTTATATATTTTTTATATTTTGCATCTTTATAAAAATTATTAAAACAAATTTATAAATGAGACATTTAACAAAAACAAAATAATGTTCAACAATTGAAATTTATAAACTATTCAACCATTTCATGTTTATAATTTACAATGGTATATACTTAAGAAGACTAATGAAATCATTGTAAATAATTATTAAAAAAACTTTCAAATCATCTTTTTTAATTTATTTTTAAAAATTAAAATAAAATAATAAAATAAAGTGAGATAGAAGATAGTAATACATAAATAAAAAATAGCAATAATACAAAAAAAATTATTAATCATACCACAATTATAGTAGGATTCAAAAATTATTTTCCCTATCATGATCAATATTACTACACTGTTTAATTTAAACATATATACTTAAATTAAATTAAAAATAAATCGGGTAAATATTTGAGTAGTTCTCTCATTTAAATAAATCATATTATACTTTTTTCCATTTATTTCTATTAATTTTTAAAAAAAAATTAAAATATAATTAATTAAAACACAAATAAAATAAAATATAATCATTAACTATTCACCATCAACTATTCACACAGTTATATCATTCAAATGTACAATAAAAAACGTCAAAATTTATAATTAGAAAACAATTAAAGCATAATTTTTTATTTTCTAAATCATTATAAATATAAATAAATTAACACATAGTGTTATTGAAAATTGATATAGTGAAATAAAAACAATATAATTATTCGATAATATAATGTTAATATAAAGATTTAAACAGATTATATGTTTAGTAAATATTCCAATAATTATGATTGAAAAACATTACAATTTTTTTATACTTATAAAACTTATTAAAACAAATTAAGAAATTTGATATTTTAAATAAAAACAAAATAATGCTAAACAATTTAATTTTATTAACTATTCACCGTTTTACATTTATAATTTATAATTATATGCTTAAGAAATAAATTATTTTCAAAAAAACTTTCAAATCATTTTTTAAAATTATTTTTATTTTTATAAATAAAAATAAATTAATAAACACAGTGAGATGGAAGATAGTAATACATAAATAAAAATAACAATTATTCAAATTTTCTATAATATTAATTATACCACAATTATAGTAACATTATAGTATCATTCATGAATTATTTTATAAATTAAATTGGATCCTTAATTTTAGTACATTAATAAAATCAATATTATTTCTAATCAAGTATTCTTTAATTATAGTAAACATTTATAATTCTCAGTTAAATCCTTTGTTTTTGGCAATTTTCATAATTATTCAATCATTCAATTTTATTAATTATACAATTATTCATTTTTTATTATTCACTATTTTATTAATTATACGATCAATTATCTTTTATTATCACGCAACTAACTATAAATTCATTATCTTAAAACACTTCAACAATTTATTTATTTTTTATATTAAACTAAAAATACAAATAAATTAATAAAAATAACTATTAAGAATTGAGATAGTTGAAATACAAACTAATTATTCAACAATTTAACTTCATTAGCTATATTACCATTCATAAATATTTTTTAAAAATTGAAAAAATTCTAATCTTAATTTAATGCAAGTAAAAGACTACTCCGTTTTTTTTTTTTTTTTTTTTGTATTATTATCTATATATTCTCAATAAATTTAATTCACATTTCTTCTTTTGTTTTAAGTGAATAACAGAAATTTAAAAACTCACACGCACATGTCTCGAGTTCGAACTTTATACCTTACGTTTTCAATTCTGAAAATGTTAGTTTTGACGACAACATATGTTTTTCATTTGTTGATTGGATTTCAGGAGATTAAGTGAATGGATACAAGTTGTAACTCAAGTGAAGAACTTCCATGCGAATGGATTCGCAAAACTCATTCACTGCAAATTGCGAATGGGTTCGCAATTCCGGGGCTTCTCCAACATTTGCGACTGGAGTCGCAAGAACTGTCTCTCCGTCAACTTATGCGAATGGAATCGCAACTCCTCACCTCGCCACAAATTGCGAATGGGTTCGCAATTCCAGGCTCTCCAACATTTGCGAATGGATTCGCAAATCCACGCTCCCTCCATCAAATTGCGACTGGAGTCGCAAATCACTTCCCTCTTCAACTCTTGCGACCAGAGTCGCAATCCACCTCTATCTCCGGATTTTGCGAATGGATTCGCAATACCTGCTTCTCCAACTATTGCGAACGGGTTCGCAAATCTCGTGCCCTTCCATCCTTTGCGAATGGGTTCGCAAACTTTGCACCCTCAACAATTGCGAACTGATTCGCAAATCATGCCCTCTCCACATCTGTGACACGGGTGGCATTTTATGTTTTTTCACCTTACATGCCAACTGGTACATGGTGTCTGTTCATCCCACCTTCAACGTCAACGAAGTGCATTGAGATATCTATCTCAGATCAAGTGCCAACGAAGTTGGGATTGCTTTTTACTACTTCAATACTATCGACGACCATGAAGACGATGAAATGCTGAAGTCTCAACGACGAGTGTTTATCACGATGAAGTTGAAGACGAAGTATTGAGATCGATGGAGTCAAGATAGAATTGAAGTTTGAAGTCGAAGAAATTGAAGATTCAAGTTTCGAAGATTCAAGAATCAAAGATTCAAGATTCCAAGATTCTAGAATCCAAGTACAAAAAGTGATGTCATCCATGGATCTGTGACGTCAGCCAAGCATGTGACCAGTGAGATTGCTCCACATCAGCGCTCCAATGTGCGGCACTCCTATATAAACCCATGGAAGCTGAAGATTTCACTTGACGATTTTGAGAGAACGAAATCTGATATTTGAGTATCACTATCGTTGTTTTGTTGGCGCTGAGCCTTAGAGTTTTGGTAGTTGTTTTGTGCAAACAAATTACTCATGACTCTTTCATTCCACCTATCGTGCCACACTCTTCAGGCTCAACAGGAGCCACTGCTGATCAGTTCTACGTGATGAAGGTAGAGGACTGTGGACCTTCCTACAAACCTGATTTCTTTACTGAAAGGGCCGAACATCGTCTCACTTTGATTGAGTCCCTACCCATACTTGAGGATCGCCAGGTCCGAGTTGCTGACTATGAGAAGTATGGACTCTCAAAGTTTTTCACTGATATGCACATTCTTGAGTCTGTGACTCAAACATACAGGTTCTCTCCCCTGATCAATAACAAGTTTTATGCGAACTTGACTCCTGACTTTGCTGATCCGTCACACAAGATGTGTGGTCGATTTGTTTTTCGTGATAAACTCTACACCTTCCGTCCTCTGAATATTAACAATTTACTGAAACGACTTGAGATTGAGGGCTCTTGGAAGTTTCCCTCTGATGATGATAGAATGAATGCACTGAAGTATGGGTCCTTTTTAACCAAGGGCAAGGCTAAGACATCTCTTCCTACTCCGAACAAACTGTCTGCCTTCTATGGTGCTCTGCATAGACTCGGAATGACAAACTGGGCAGCACACCCTGATGAGAACTATCTTTCCCCAAAACTCATGCATATTCTGTTTCGCCTTGGCTGTGGCGAACAAGTTGATCTTGGTGAGATCATATTCGCGGATATATGCAGAGTGGCCAAGGCTTCGAATGATGTTCTTCGCCAGCAGTCTGACCTTGAAGAAGTGCGGAGAATTCATATCACTCACCCTTGTTTGATCTTTGGGATGTTGATTGATCAAAAATTTATTCCAATCACGGAAACTGAGAAGAAGACAAAGAAAAATTCTCACATCAACATCACTCCTACCTTCCTGAAGAATCGAGTGAATGATCTCCCCTGGACTAAGTATACTAAGCGCGAGGATGTTCCTGATCCAGTCACCCCACCTTTGTCCCCGAAATCTTCAAAGAAACGGACACCTGCTCTTAAGCTTGAAAATCCCAGTGTCAAGCGCACGAAGACTACACCCACTCCTCAACCGAGAGTGGTTCCTCAAAAATTTGGTCCCAAGTCTGGCTTGCCTCCGCACCAGAACCCATTTCATCCGATGCATAACTTTCGGACTGTTGTTCCCTCTGCTGCTGTCCATCGTTGTTTCACTACAACGAAAAACTTGGAACGAAAGCAGGCTGCTCACGCCATTGCTTACAATGAGATGGTTGATGCTCAGATCGAGCAGAAGGAGGCCCTTGATGCTCTTTACCAGATAACCCATCCAGGGGAGGTTTGGGTGGGTCTAGTGCTGGCTCATCTGGAAAGAGTCTGAGCAACACCTTTATGTTTGAATTAATCAAGGATGGGATCAAGGAAGCGGTTGCTGAGTTGGCCAAGTCAAAGGCTGTAGACACTGATGATGAGAGTGTGAGAGAGATGATGGCTGGTGAAGTGTTTGAGTTGCTAAGGAAGGGTAAAGGCAAAGTTATTGAAGAAGAGAAGGTTGAAAAGAAGAAAGTTGGAAGTTCCACACATCCAGAGGTATCGCCTGCGATGCCGTCTGACGGTTTGAAAGATGTTGATGAAGAGGTTGAGATTGAAGACCTTGATGATGAAGATAATGAAGAAAGAATCAAGGTCGGTGAAGATGAATTCGGGGAGTATGAAATCTATGGTCATCAAGACCATAGCTCTTACACTGATGATGATGATGATGAAGGTGATGCGAAGACTGATGATGAAGCAATGTCTGGTGACGCTTCGCCACCGACTACTCCTATGCGCTCACCTACTCCAACTGGCTCACCCAAGGATTTTGAGTTTGCATCTCAGTGATGCTGGTGTTTATGTTTTTGTTTTGTCACTTGAACTATTTCCGTGTTTGTTTTGTTTTGATCTCACTCTGCATGCATAAGACTTGATATTTTTCATCATGCATGTTTTTCATATCTCTTTTGTTGAACTCTGTTCTTGAAGCTTTGAATGTTTAATCTTTTGACTAAGTTTTTGGTTTTTCATATCTTATCTATGATGGTTGTTGAATGGTTGATTTTCCGTTTTTACTTAGTCTCTTTTTGTTATGCGTTGTTTGAGGGGGAGGTTGTGTGGTTCTCATTTCTAACTCTAATTCATATGGGTTGTGCCAAAAAGGGGGAGATTGTAAATGTTAGTTTTGACGACAACATATGATTTTCATTGGTTGATTGGATTTCAGGAGATTAAGTGAATGGATACAAGTTGGAACTCAAGTGAAGAACTTCCATGCGAATGGATTCGCAAAACTCATTCACTGCAAATTGCGAATGGGTTCGCAATTCCGGGGCTTCTCCAACATTTGCGACTGGAGTCGCAAGAACTGTCTCTCCGTCAACTTATGCGAATGGAGTCGCAACTCCTCACCTCGCCACAAATTGCGAATGGGTTCGCAATTCCAGGCTCTCCAACATTTGCGAATGGATTCGCAAATCCACGCTCCTTCCATCAAATTGCGACTGGAGTCGCAAATCACTTCCCTCTTCAACTCTTGCGACCAGAGTCGCAATCCACCTCTATCTCCGGATTTTGCGAATGGATTCGCAATACCTGCTTCTCCAACTATTGCGAACGGGTTCGCAAATCTCGTGCCCTTCCATCCTTTGCGAATGGGTTCGCAAACTTTGCACCCTCAACAATTGCGAACTGATTCGCAAATCATGCCCTCTCCACATCTGTGACACGGGTGGCATTTTTTGTTTTTTCACCTTACATGCCAACTGTCACATGGTGTCTGTTCATCCCACCTTCAACGTCAACGAAGTGCATTGAGATATCTATCTCAGATCAAGTGCCAACGAAGTTGGGATTGCTTTTTACTACTTCAATACTATCGACGACCATGAAGACGATGAAATGCTGAAGTCTCAACGACGAGTGTTTATCACGATGAAGTTGAAGACGAAGTATTGAGATCGATGGAGTCAAGATAGAATTGAAGTTTGAAGTCAAAGAAATTGAAGATTCAAGTTTCGAAGATTCAAGAATCAAAGATTCAAGATTCCAAGATTCTAGAATCCAAGTACAAAAAGTGATGTCACCCATGGATCTGTGACGTCAGCCAAGCATGTGACCAGTGAGATTGCTCCACATCAGCGCTCCACATGTGCGGCACTCCTATATAAACCCATGGAAGCTGAAGATTTCACTTGACGATTTTGAGAGAACGAAATCTGATATTTGAGTATCACTATCGTTGTTTTGTTGGCGCTGAGCCTTAGAGTTTTGGTAGTTGTTTTGTGCTGTGCACCGATAGTAGAGTTATGCGATTTAGCTCTAGGTGATATAGTACTAGATCATTAGTTCGTTGGAGTGCTGCGTCACTTGGGATACGACTCTTGATCATTCCGTCTACCTTTCTCCACAAGTGTAATAGTTAGTTTTGTTTATCAATGAAATGAACCTATTACATAACTTTGTCTTCACTTCTCTACTTTACTCTTGTTGAGTTCGAACATGTAACGCCCCAAAAACGAGAAATAAAATAATAATATTTTAAAAATTAAAGATGAGTTTTAAAAGAGTTTGAAATTTAAATAGCGGAAGTTTTACAAGAAAATCTAGAAGTTCGAAAACAAACTTCAAATGAATAAACTCTGTAAGTACATTAGACAATCACTTGAGATTTACTTTTGATTTGGACGAACTCTTCACAAGAAAGAGGCTCTTACTTCTCGCCACCTGGAAAGTTTATTTAAAAGAGGGGTGAGCTAAAAGAGCTCAGTGAGGGGGTAAAAGATAATAATTTTGAAAATCAAGAAAATGTTTTATTGAGTATGAAACATGCAAACAATCAAAGTATTAAGCATGAAACAAAAATTTTATAAGTAAAATACTTTATCAAGAATTTTATAAAGATTATTAAGGAAACATGTATATATAATTATCAATCACATTTCACTCTTTTAAGATAAACGGAAACAAGAGTTTTCAGATTTAGTAGTCAAACAATCAAACAACAATAGAGAACTTCACCATGCCTTAAGTGAAATTATAAGCAACATATAATGACAATCACAAGTTATAAAGCATCAAACAATCAAGCACTTAGAACACATACGAGAATAATATATCACCTCAAGTCAAACAAAGCAATCGAATAGTCAAGAAACCAGTACGGAACTCTAGAGGTGACTAGCACTTAGTTTCCAAACTAGCTCAACCCACAATAAACGTAAGGTTAGTGTTGATCAAACATCAAAACCTTAATACGTTCTCCCACTCACCATAAATGGTGACACGCCAAGTTAGGCCGAAGCCACAAGTCACCTTATCCCTCCCAGTAGGCTCGACGTCCCTTTAGCTATGAGTTAAAACCCAGGGATAGTCATATTCCGGAATATACCCAATATCTACGACCCAATCTCGTCGTCGTCTCCGACTCGACCAAGAATTTGGGAATAGACCATGCATATTTGAGTCAACAACCACAGTCAAACTGTTCGATTAATTGACCAAACTATGCAAGTCGAACAACACAGGACAAATCACAAGATCTATTCGAATCAAGCAGAGAACATATGATATGATCAACAAAAATGATAGATTGTTAAGCACTTCAAAGCTCAGGATATCAATTTAATTTCAAGTAGTACACAATAATTCCAACATGTACTATTTATTTCATATGTGAAACACAAATACTTCAATTTTAAGAACTTATGCAATATAAATAAAACAATGCCAAATAATTCGAAATTATTTAACTTTCCAGTTTTAAAAGAAATTCCACTCACCTGATAGACGATCAAACTTCGTAAATATACCTACACCTAGCTTGTCCATACAAGTCCACAAATTCCTTGTTGACATCCATCAATAACTAGTTGTAGCAACTATTTAAAAATATACAAAATAGATCGCTTATCAAATATAAGTTAATAATGTTTATAAACAACTTATAGAAACATCATTCTCAATATTAAGTTATACTACAAACTATAGAGAATAAAAAAAAATATACTTTCAAACATGTCTTGGGATAAATTAATCTCAGAAGCTATATTTTGATTTCAAAGTCAAAACAAATTTTGTTACTCCTTTATGTGAACAAGCAAAGAAAGTTTACTCTTGTAAATATTAAATTAATATTTGAGTTGATATAGAATTCATTAAAGGTATTTTGATCAACTAATAATTTTAAAACACAAGTAATTAAAATCAATTTGAATAAGCTTAATAAACTTGAAGGGCTCAAATTGTTTAGAAGTTCTAAATCAAATTTTGTACTTTATCAAATTCTTTATAACCATTACCTCAATTTGTACATATTATTATTTTCACCCTTAAAATTTTACAAGTTAACATATTCATTCTCTTCTCCTTTTCCAAGTTAACTCATCCCCAACCAATATTTGTAACTCATATTCCTAATTTCCCAAAACAAAAGGCGACACAATGTTCATAAGTACACTCACGGTCAAATCACATACTTCACATAAAAAATTCATTAAAAAAATGATATAATGTTTATAACTATATTCATCATAAATAGATACTTCAATTGATATAATTATTTCAAAACTTTGATAGATCAAATAATCAAAACAAAGTAGTGAGAAAGTGAAGTGTTAGGTACCGTCAAGATTATACGCACACCAATTTAAGAAAATAAACACACAATCAATATCTACTCGAATAACAAACAATTTAATATAATCCTTACCAAATATTGCTAATGAACGAGCAAAGGTCCAACGATCAATGATGAAAACGTGAGAAAGAGAAATAGAAGGAAGGTGATTATTTCTTGATTTTGCAACTCCCACACTAACAATCGGATATGAAGAATGTGATTACTAAACTACCCATAGTTTTGCTTTGTAAAGAGAGGGTGAGAAGTGGTTTGCATGGGATTAGGTGGCAAGACAATAAGACTTCAACAACATGTGTCAATGTTTTATACGTGTTTAGTATTTCTACTAACAAATAAAAGTGGATTGGGCTTGTATTTTAATAACAAGACAATAAAAATATTTTATTGATATATTATTATTTGGGCTCAAGTACTAAGTTCAACATACTTTTGAGTTTAATTTAGTTTAAGCCCAATTGATAAATAGTAATAAATTTCAAATTAATTTATTGTACATAAAATAAATTATGTAATATCAATAATAAATTTTAGTAATTTTGCAGGGTTTCACATTCTCCCCTCCTTCAAAGAATTTGGTCCCCAAATTCACATTGCAATGATTTTAGATATATCTTATACAATTAGTAAACACATAGTTTGATAACAGCAAGCACAATACGAAGAATATGAAATCCAAGATAAGAGAATATAATTGCAACTCGACTAAAACGGGTAAGAAATGAGATCAATGATAAACACAGGAATTGTAATATTTCTATGTAGGAAATATACTAAAAAGGATAAGCAAATAAGCAAGGTAAATGGTATATATCTCTCAAAGGTACAAGTTTGTAAGAAAGAACAAGGAACAAGGGAACATGAATTTAGATTATAAAGGAATAGGTATGGTTCAATATAAATCATCTAAGATTCAATGTGTGTGATTATTGGAGTCAAAAGTCTAATTTAGACAATTAAAGTTTGCAACGATATGGAATATAATAAGAATTCAAGAACATGGTGCATAAGAGAAATTGTGGTCAAGGTTATGAAAATTTGTCTCAGGAGAAATTTAGATAAGAGAAAACTCCGATTCAAGGTTTTCAATACCAATAAAATATCAAATACGAGTTTCAAGACTCGATGATTATATAATTAATGAGTGGGAGAAGGTAACAAGGTCCAAATGATAGAAATAGATTGGAAAAAAAATGCATAAAAGTTCATGAAGATTATTATCAAACTATTGAGAGTGTCAAGTAAGAATGTGTCAAATTAAATCACTAGTGAAACAAATCAAATAAGTGACACTAACTCACAATGACGAACATAAAACCATTCAAGATTGAATCAAGGAAAACATTGAGTCAAAGAGATGTTTTATGAACTACATTACATTTAATTGTAGAAAAGGACAAGCCAAAAAATGTTACAAAGTATGCGTCAATAAAAAAATAAATTAGAGTAGCGGGTTGTTTGAATATAAGGGATATAATCAAAAGAAAGAGTTGACAAGCTAAGAATGGGGAACACAATTGAAAAACTTCGAAATAATAGTTGATACTCACACGAAAAATGTGTTGAGTTGTCCAAGAAGAAATACAACAAAAAATTCATTGAAGCAAGAATCAATCATCACACGAAAGAGATGTGTTGATGTGGTTGTTCAAATAATTGAATCAAAAGAGCAATATAATCGCAAATCACTTTTGTGATGAATAAGAGTGAGACAATGAAATTACTTCACAATTGATGAACATTAGAAAAAAAAACAATGTTTAATAAAGTTAAAAAGAAGATCATGATCGCGAAGTCTGTAAACGGAAAGAACAAGTTCAAAGTAGGAATAACCAATTACTAGCTTGGAGAATATGATAATAAACATTGATTTTATCAAAATTATGCAATCTCAGTTGAGAAGAAAATAAAGGTCGCAAAAATAAAACACACGGCTCAAAGACAAGTGTTGATAAGAAAACTAATATGATACACGTAAGAATTTGAAGTAAAATGAATATAGGATCGAGTTGAATAAATATGTGAAAAGGAAGAACGTATGGTAGATACTTCCAATTGGAAAATTGGTATCATGGATGATAGGTCTCAAGAGAAATTCAAAAAATGATCGAGTCATAATTAAAAAATATCATTTTAAGGATGTTGGTAAGTAGGAAATTAACATAAGGTGGGGTTCAACCAAATGAAATAAGAATTCAATGGATGGAATGAATATTTAAGTTGATGAACAACTCAAAAATTGAAAAGTTGGAATCAAGTTCACATGTGAATTACATAGGAAAATGATGAATAAACCAAATGTAAGTAAAATTGAAAATAATTCAAAATATAGGAATTACAATGAAAGGATTACTTAAACCATAAAGTAAGTTCGAGAATAAAAATAAAAGGTTTCAACTTCAAAAGGGTAAAAGGGTAATGCAATTTTGTATATTGAATGGTTCAATAGAAAATGAGAAAACTAATATCAAAGAGCACCAAAGAACTATGAGAGTGAAATTAAATCAAGTAGTTGTCAATATTTCTCAACAATTTCAATCGAAAAATGGATTTAAGGAAAGAGCAATAATCAAACAAAAAGTTTGGAAAAAAAAATTAAGAAGTCCACATATAAAAAGTGTTTTTGAATGACACGACTGTGAAGTAGTACAAGAATTAATATGGGACAAAAGTAGCCAATGGTCAAATTGGGGAAATTCAATGATATGAACAAAAATTCAATATAGAATCAAAGGTATCAGAAGTTCAAGGCTTCCAAAGCAAGTGATTATAAAATCAAATGTATAGTTAAACTAAAATAAAGGGTTCCCAAAGAAAATGGTTTAGACAAGAGATCAATTCAATTTGACTAGAAATAATCATGCTTGTAGGAATATCGTAAGATTTTGAGTTAAGACATGAAACATTTGAAGGATAAAAAAAAAATGAGCAGAAATGAGAGATCAGTAATCAACTTTAGTTCAGATAAAAGGTAAATGAATTACGAGGTATAATAAGGTGAGGTAGTAACAATCAAATACTTAGATAATAACTATGCACCAAAACAATTAACAATAAACATTTTCACTTCAAGAGAAAAATTTATATAACACATTTAAAATATTTAACAATTATCAAATAATACATTATGTTACACATCTTACACTGCAAACAAATCACAGTATCACCAACATTAAAATGACAAAGTAATTTTTTTTTTTTTTTCCAATTATTATTATTTTTTTTTTTTTAAATCACATACATATTGGTTATTGATTATTGATACTAAAGAAGAGTGATTACAATCCATATAAACAGTTTCATCTTAGAAGTGTTTTCATTGACATGGTTGATAACAATTGTTTTCAATCAATCTCAATTGACATGAATATAATTTAACTTGAATAATTTTTATAAAAATCATTCACAAATGTAAACATGAATATAATATATGGAGTTTTACAATTAGGACAATATAATATATATTACACATCAACCAAATATTATATCTTTTGTTATTATAAAGAAAGTCAGGCGAGATCAAACACACATTCCATGTAAAAACATTCAAACAAACACTGACAAATGAAAATAATTAACATGTCAAGTAAAAACATTATAACACAGATGTAACGAGACACAAGAAAAAAAATTCAACAATATAACAATTTTTTTTTTTAGATGGTAAGTAACACTCAAATAAAGAATCACTCGGAAGTTTCAAATAATTTCAAAATTAGAGGCCAAAGACCCTATCCTGGTTATGCCTGAGTGTACTTCCTTTACACTCAAGCTCTGATACCACTTCTGTAACGCCCCAAAAACGAGAAATAAAATAATAGTATTTTAAAAATTAAAGATGAGTTTTAAAAGAGTTTGAAATTTAAATAGCGGAAGTTTTACAAGAAAATCTAGAAGTTCGAAAACAAACTTCAAATGAATAAACTTTGTAAGTACATTAGACAATCACTTGAGATTTACTTTTGATTTGGACGAACTCTTCACAAGAAAGAGGCTCTTACTTCTCGCCACCTGGAAAGTTTATTTAAAAGAGGGGTGAGCTAAAAGAGCTCAGTGAGGGGGTAAAAGATAATAATTTTGAAAATCAAGAAAATGTTTTATTGAGTATGAAACATGCAAACAATCAAAGTATTAAGCATGAAACAAAAATTTTATAAGTAAAATACTTTATCAAGAATTTTATAAAGATTATTAAGGAAACATGTATATATAATTATCAATCACATTTCACTCTTTTAAGATAAACGGAAACAAGAGTTTTCAGATTTAGTAGTCAAACAATCAAACAACAATAGAGAACTTCACCATGCCTTAAGTGAAATTATAAGCAACATATAATGACAATCACAAGTTATAAAGCATCAAACAATCAAGCACTTAGAACACATACGAGAATAATATATCACCTCAAGTCAAACAAAGCAATCGAATAGTCAAGAAACCAGTACGGAACTCTAGAGGTGACTAGCACTTAGTTTCCAAACTAGCTCAACCCACAATAAACGTAAGGTTAGTGTTGATCAAACATCAAAACCTTAATACGTTCTCCCACTCACCATAAATGGTGACACGCCAAGTTAGGCCGAAGCCACAAGTCACCTTATCCCTCCCAGTAGGCTCGACGTCCCTTTAGCTATGAGTTAAAACCCAGGGATAGTCATATTCCGGAATATACCCAATATCTACGACCCAATCTCGTCGTCGTCTCCGACCCGACCAAGAATTTGGGAATAGACCATGCATATTTGAGTCAACAACCACAGTCAAACTGTTCGATTAATTGACCAAACTATGCAAGTCGAACAACACAGGACAAATCACAAGATCTATTCGAATCAAGCAGAGAACATATGATATGATCAACAAAAATGATAGATTGTTAAGCACTTCAAAGCTCAGGATATCAATTTAATTTCAAGTAGTACACAATAATTCCAACATGTACTATTTATTTCATATGTGAAACACAAATACTTCAATTTTAAGAACTTATGCAATATAAATAAAACAATGCCAAATAATTCGAAATTATTTAACTTTCCAGTTTTAAAAGAAATTCCACTCACCTGATAGACGATCAAACTTCGTAAATATACCTACACCTAGCTTGTCCATACAAGTCCACAAATTCCTTGTTGACATCCATCAATAACTAGTTGTAGCAACTATTTAAAAATATACAAAATAGATCGCTTATCAAATATAAGTTAATAATGTTTATAAACAACTTATAGAAACATCATTCTCAATATTAAGTTATACTACAAACTATAGAGAATAAAAAAAAATATACTTTCAAACATGTCTTGGGATAAATTAATCTCAGAAGCTATATTTTGATTTCAAAGTCAAAACAAATTTTGTTACTCCTTTATGTGAACAAGCAAAGAAAGTTTACTCTTGTAAATATTAAATTAATATTTGAGTTGATATAGAATTCATTAAAGGTATTTTGATCAACTAATAATTTTAAAACACAAGTAATTAAAATCAATTTGAATAAGCTTAATAAACTTGAAGGGCTCAAATTGTTTAGAAGTTCTAAATCAAATTTTGTACTTTATCAAATTCTTTATAACCATTACCTCAATTTGTACATATTATTATTTTCACCCTTAAAATTTTACAAGTTAACATATTCATTCTCTTCTCCTTTTCCAAGTTAACTCATCCCCAACCAATATTTGTAACTCATATTCCTAATTTCCCAAAACAAAAGGCGACACAATGTTCATAAGTACACTCACGGTCAAATCACATACTTCACATAAAAAATTCATTAAAAAAATGATATAATGTTTATAACTATATTCATCATAAATAGATACTTCAATTGATATAATTATTTCAAAACTTTGATAGATCAAATAATCAAAACAAAGTAGTGAGAAAGTGAAGTGTTAGGTACCGTCAAGATTATACGCACACCAATTTAAGAAAATAAACACACAATCAATATCTACTCGAATAACAAACAATTTAATATAATCCTTACCAAATATTGCTAATGAACGAGCAAAGGTCCAACGATCAATGATGAAAACGTGAGAAAGAGAAATAGAAGGAAGGTGATTATTTCTTGATTTTGCAACTCCCACACTAACAATCGGATATGAAGAATGTGATTACTAAACTACCCATAGTTTTGCTTTGTAAAGAGAGGGTGAGAAGTGGTTTGCATGGGATTAGGTGGCAAGACAATAAGACTTCAACAACATGTGTCAATGTTTTATACGTGTTTAGTATTTCTACTAACAAATAAAAGTGGATTGGGCTTGTATTTTAATAACAAGACAATAAAAATATTTTATTGATATATTATTATTTGGGCTCAAGTACTAAGTTCAACATACTTTTGAGTTTAATTTAGTTTAAGCCCAATTGATAAATAGTAATAAATTTCAAATTAATTTATTGTACATAAAATAAATTATGTAATATCAATAATAAATTTTAGTAATTTTGCAGGGTTTCACAGAACACACTTCACATACCGAACGACTTCCGAAGCAAGCAAGTGTTAAGTGTGAGAGCAGAGTTGTTGAAGTATCAGTGTTTAAGACCGACTTCACGAAAAGTTGGTATCCTAAGTCGAAGACGTAATTTCAAATTCAAGTGCTCAACAATTCACAATTTCTATATTTGTCTGATTTTAGTGCACATTCACAATATATTTAAATAAACATGTTTTTTAAAAGAAAATTAAATGATTCATTATCATACAAATTATCTAAGATTGTAATTAATTTTCCTAAGATTAATTGTGTTAATATTAAATGTTGCAAATCACTTTAATTAATTTTGCTAAGATTTTGATTATTAAATATACTTTTACCCATTATTCTTAAATCAAATAATTTTTCATAAAAATAAATATTAATCATATTTTATAATTAATTAAATAATAATAAAATTGTAATTAATATATATAACTAATTTGGACTTTACTGAAAATAATTTAAACGGATCAATCGAATAAATATATCGTATTTATCAATTATATTCCCTATTAACATCTTAAATAATGTGCATCTTAAATAATGTGTTTCACTCGAAATGTTGTGTTGTAAAAATTATTTACATTTATTTTATAATTTAAATTTTAAATATGAATATAGTATTGATAATTAAAATATATTTAAATATGTACGTTAAATATTTAAATACAATACTAATTATTAGAATAATATATAGTTTTTTTTTTTTGCTTTGTAATTATTGTTTATGTTTTTTAATAATAAAATTTGTAGATTAATTGAATACACATTAGTCATAAATGAGTTATCAATGATATCAAATATTATACATAAAACTAGGGGTGGGCGTTTGAGCTCGAAAACCCGAGCTCGGACCGAAAACCCATAAAAAAAGCTCGTCACGAGTCGAGCCCAATTTTTTTAAGGACCGGCCCGTCATAGGACCAACTCGTGAAGTGTATATGTGGTCCGAGCCCAAACCCAAAAATATTTAGGACCGAAAGCCTGGCTCGGACCGTCAATTTCATTATATATATATATAAAGTAATAAAAAAAGATTTCATGTACATGATTATTATTACTATTAAGGTTTTCACTTCAAGTTTTTCAATTTACTATCTCTTTCGTTTCGAGTTAACACTTCACAGTGCACATCATTGTAAAAAGATTAAAAAAAATAAAATTTAAACAACACCTTTTATAAGATGAAGACAATAATTGAAAGTATACTTAAATTTTCTAGTGCTAATGTGTTGTATATTTTTTTTTTTTTTTTGTAAATCATTTGTGAATTAGTGATGCTAATTAATTGTTACCCTTACTTTTTTCTATTTTGATTAATTACAAGATAGAGTTGATTTTTATTTTAATTTTGAATTTTCATTTTATCAAACAATAAGAATATCATTTTTTCTTTTTATTTTTAACCTTTCAATTTAGTATTATGTGATTCAAATGTTTTAAATTTTTATTGAATTATAAATTTCATTAAATTTATAATAAAAACTCTATAAATTTTGGGACCGAAAACCCGAAAACCCGGCTCGAGCTTGTCATGCTCGGTCCTAAGCCGGGCCCTAACCTCAGAAAAACCCGGCTCGGCTCGGACCGCAAAGGTCGGGTTTTGAGCCGAGTTTTGATATTTTTGGGCTCGGCTCGACTCGCGTCCACCCCTACATAAAACTTTACAAAATTATTATTATAAAAGTTGTAAATATTGAAAAGTATTTTAAAAGAATAATTATATTAACACCGAGCAATATAATTTTTAATTTGCCAATAAAAATTTTAAATATTGTATTATTGAACTATACTATCAATATTTGTTTTTAATTTTTTTTTTCAGTATTAATACATGTAAATTAATAAAATAAATTAAGAATTAGAGATGGTCAAAACACTAAAAAAATAATTATCTAACATTTTATGTTTATCTTCTATACAATTATTCAAAATTTATAATTTAAACGGGTTATATACTTTAAGAAATTAATTAATATGTTCAAAAATATTATGAGAAAAAGTTGATCAAGATTTTTTTTTTTAATTACTACCTCTGTCCCAATGTTATTACTTCTTTTGTAATATTTCAAAATAATTAAAATTATTCGGTGGAGACTGAGGTAGTATTTTTTATAGTGTCATTATAAAGTAGAAGAATAGATTTAAAAAAAAAGATAAAGTAGAAGAATAGAGGTTTATATAATTTTATAAGTGTTATTTTTCTACTCAAATCAGTTAATAATTTTTCTTTTCTTCTATTTAAATATAACAATTTTTTTATTAACTTTATTTAAATTTATAATTACTATATCAATGTTATCCTTATAAATTCTATCATTCTTTAAATTATTTTATTGTTTCTTTCCCTTTTTTTAAAATATTATTAAAATATATTTAAAAATATATGCTGTATATTTAAAATATAATTAAAATAAATTTTAAATCTTGAAAAATGTTGTATATTTTTAGTTTTTTAAAATATAATCAATATATTTATTTATCTCATTTTATAGAATTATAGTAAATTATGAAATTATATCATAATATCAAAATTTTATATTATCTCAAATTTATTATATTTATATTTTACAACATTTTTTTAAATTGTAATTATTTACAACCTAATCAATTCAAATAATATTATTATATTTACAATTATAACAATTTTTTTATTAACCTTATTTAATTTTAATCCTTTTTTTCTCTAAAAAATATTTTATATTTTTTTAATTTATAATTATTTAATCAATGTTATCCTTATAAATTTTATCATTCTTTAAAGTATTTTACTGAATTTTTTCCTTTTTTTTTAAATATCATTAAAATATATTAAAATATATATGTTGTATATTTAAAATATATCTTAAATCCTTAAAATATGTTGTATATTTTAAAATATAATTAAAATATATTTTAAATCTTGAAATATGTTGTATATTTTCAAAATTTTAAAATATAATCAATATATGTTGTATATTTTAAAATATAATTAAAATAAATTCTAAATCTAAATGAGTTAATTTATTCAAAAATCTAAATGAGTTAATTTAAAATATAAATTATAAATTTATTTCTCAATTAATTTTAAATAAAATCTCACTTTCAATATACAGTAAAACCTCTATAAATTAATACCCTCGGGACCGAGAAATTTTA
Source organism: Euphrasia confusa (assembly GCA_954870475.1). Classification (NCBI taxonomy): domain Eukaryota; kingdom Viridiplantae; phylum Streptophyta; class Magnoliopsida; order Lamiales; family Orobanchaceae; genus Euphrasia; species Euphrasia confusa. Next base: position 15,019,783 of record OX940957.1, on the reverse strand, counting down.
TCAATTTAAAGAGGTATTAATATATCGATAAATTAATATTTTATTAATTAAAAGAGAGATGTTTAAAATTCTGTAAATTTAAGTACAATATATTTCAAATAAATTATTAAAATTCATGTATCAACCGATTCCAATGTAACTACTTAATATATTCATGTGTTGTATAAATTCAATGTATAATCTTAACTATTATATTAATTGAATTATATATTTATTAAATGAAATATTTTCTATATATATTTCAATATGAAAATAAAATAATTCATAATTTCAAATCATGTCTTCTCGTCATCTAAAAGGTATCACAAAATCATCCATGAATGATCAAATGCGCAAAGCATTATGTGAATACAAAAGAGATCATCAAAAAAATTTGTTGCAGCTAGACAACTCGACACCAGAACTCTTGACGGCAATTAAAAAAATGAGAGATGAAATTCAATTAAATTTAAAATTTAAGAAAAATCAAGTAACAATAGATTCATATTTTGCAAATTACCATAATATTTATTATAATTTTAATATTTATAAATTATTAATTTAGAGTTTTGATGGGACCTAATACTTATAAAGGTTTTTTCAAAAAAATTATTATTATATTATCTTATCGAATTGGATCATTTTTTTCAAAGGCCCGAGTCGGGACCGGACGTTTTTATTATATTAGAGAGGTTATTAATTTATCGAGTATTAATTTATAGAGGTTTTACTGTAATGTCACATGTTATAGACCTTTTGTTGATTCACAATTTTTTTATAAAATTAAGAACAAAAATATTAACTACTAAATATCTCATTTATTATTATTTTTTTTTTAAATGGAATACAAATCGACAATGGTAATTGTTATACAATTATTCTAAAAAAAAATTAATTTAAAAAATTTACCAGTTAAACATTATGTTAACTCAAGCACAATAGTTATTTAAAATTTTTATTTTATTAATTATACAATCATTCAATTTTTATAATTTACACATGAGAAGAGTTTCACACATTGTTGAAGGAAGACCTGCTAAGCAAGTATCGGCTGCAATTCATACGTCCATGTATATTCTTTTAATATATTTTTTTATATCATGTGATTACAATCTTAATTTAATTTTTTAATTCTTAATTCAATTTTGTTCTTAGTCTTTCTTTTATTTTTATACAATCTTCATTCTCACCGAAGACTAATTAAAAAAACTATGCTTGAGTGAGATTGAAACACTGTTACAGCTCAAGAGGAAATCTTTAAAGGATTATTCTTCCATGTCATATCCTCAAGATGTTGATATCTCATTTCTTGGAAATTCCAAGTATGCCACTTTCTCCGATTGATTCAAAATTTTCATTTCGCTTTCAACGTCGTCAATTCTCAATTATGATATCATATGCTATGGCAATTAACAAAAATTAAAGGCAATCTTTGTCAAAAATGGGGATTCTGTTGAGAAGATCGGTATTCACGCACGGGCAGTTGTATGTTGCAGTTTCAAGGGTCACTAATAGAGCAGATTTAAAATTTTTATGTGGTGATCAAAACGGGAACCTCACGAATAAGACTACTAAGTTTTCGAAGAGGTGTTCAGAAATTTGCAGTGAAACTTGAACTACTTTGATCATTGTTTATTCATGTAAGTTAATATTTTTCAGTTATTTATTTACTTTTTACAATATAAGTTCTTTCATTTTTTTTACAATTTTTTTATATTGAATGATATATGTTAAGGAGATGAGTAGTTAAAACAAAATTCCATATGTATTACCACATCATATAATTCTTATATGTATATATGTGTATATATATATATATATATATATATATATATATATATATATATATATATATATATATATATATAGGTTTAAAAATATATTTATCAAAAAATTCATAAATACAGGAATAAACTACATTTAATCATCCCGGTGCAAGGGCCGAATCAACTAGTTTCATATAATCTTTCCAGATACTTTTACTTGTTAAACACCTTTAGTGATAAACCCAAATTTTATATTTTCTGGATATAATTATAAAAAAAAGGATCACTATAAAAACAATTTGGTAAACAATTTGGTCGATTTCCATCAGTAGAATCTACTGTAATTGAAAACAGTTGATTTGAGATAAAAACCTATGGTTGAAATTAAAATCGTTGTATTCACAATTTTTTTTTTATACATTAGTATATTATAAAACAAGTTAAACACCCAAAACATAAAATTAGTTTATGTTAAAAATTCACAAGTTCTAGTGAACATGTAATCGTGTCACACAATAAAAAATAGACTATACGGAGACAACCGAGAACAACTTCTAACGAACTTATTCTATGCTTTATCTCAGAAAGTATATCATTCGAACTTTCTAGCGAATCGATTGAATTACAAATAAGCTCTCTATTTTTCTTTGAAAAAATCTCTAATTCTACAATCACTATAGCGAGTATTTATAAATTTCATTGAACACTATGGGCCGAGCCCATGATCTTTCTTCCAAATCCTTCAGGATACTTATGTCGACTTAGTTGAGTATCTCAAACTTTAGCAAATCCTTCATACTTGAAAACCTTCAATATTGAGTTATTCGTCTAATCAGTCTTAGTTCGAAAAACACTAATAACTTTTTTGATCTCTTCGACTTCTTGCATATGATCTCAACTTAGCAAGATTTTTTCCAATGCTTTGATGACTTTGACTTAGCATGTCTTTCAGCTTGTTATGTTGTCAATCTGGTTTGAAGACTTCGTCTGAGTCTTCCAAGCATCCCTCGATTCTCGATATAGACACTCTGTCAATACTTGGTCAGATGTCCTGCAAAAATTCTAGGATCAGAGAGTGCAAATAGGAACGAATCTGGTCATTTTTTGCACAATCCTAACTGTTAATAAATAGAAAGGTTAACGCCGAAGAAGACAATTCGAGAATAATGATAAAATTCAAAAGAAAAACTTGACAAAGTTAAACAAACGTTTACAAAAAGCAGCCAGGTGTTTTCGAGTTAAACCAATCCAAATAGAAACTGTAAATGTTGTTTTTGGCGACAACGTTTTTGTACTTGTGTTTTTGTTTTTGTTAATTTTCAGGATTGCAGGTGCATGGAAAAGGAGACTAGAGTCTCCGGTTTTTGGAACTATGGAATGGCACGGTTTCGGCGACTGGAGTCGCCGATTATGGAGAAAGACGAAAACGGCGACTGGCGTCGCCGTTCCAGATGCATGGCGTGGAAAGAAGACAGAAGTCTCCGCTTTTGGACATGACATGGATCCGGCGACAGTAGTCGCCGGTTTGGGAGATGCAAGGAATCAGCGACTCTTGTCGCCGTTTTTGGCAAGCGATGGAACGGCGACTGGAGTCGCCGTTTGTGTGTCATGTGACCTTGACATGGAACCGGCGACTGGAGTCGCCGGTTTTGGCTATGGCACGGGTTCGGCGACGCTTGTCCTCAAGACATGGTTCCAGCGACTTTGACATTCTTCAACGACGATATTCACCTAAGTACTTTCAACGTGATTCCTTCACCAAGTACACAAATCAAGAAATGAAGAATGGTTTCAGTGTTTACTACTTCAATGATATCGACGACCATGAAGACGATGAAATTCCGAAGCTTCAACACTTAGAGATTTTCACAAGAAAATTGAAGATGAAGAATTGAGATCGATGGAGTCAAGATTGAAATTGAAGTTTGATTTTGAAATTGAAGATTCAAGATTCGAAGATTCAAGAATCAAAGATTCGAGATTCCAAGATTCAAGAATCCAAGTTCTACAATAGTGATGTCATCCATGGAAAAGTGACATAAGCCAAGCATGCGACGAATGAGAACGTGCCACGTCATCACCCTCACATGTGCGGCTCTACTATAAATACCCATGGATTTGAGTTTCATCATTTGACGATTTCGAGAGAACGAAATCTGATTTTTAGAATCGTGACCGACAGCTTCGAGCTTCGAGTTTGTGTAGTAGCTTTTGCACCTTGTGCCAAGATTAGAGTTAGGAGATTTAGCTCTAGGTACTCGTGTGCTAGATTGCAAGTTAGTGGGAGTTGTTGCGACACTCGGGAAACTTCTTGTAATCGTTTTGCCTACCATACTCAGTGTAATAGTTTAGTTTCGTTTTTCAATGGAATGAAAACATATTACATAACTTTGTCTTCAGTCTTTCATACTACGAACTTGTGTGAGTGTTACCTTGACTGAAGCTGTTGTTCGTGCGTTTAAGTCCAACTTCGCGAAAAGTTGGTATCATACGTCGAAGACGTAATTTCAATTGGTATCAGAGCGGGACGTCATACGTATAAGACGTGATCCGTTACTTGACTCCATATTTCCGCTACAATGGAGTCGTCCATGTTTGTCCAGAAACCGATTATGCTTACGCATCAGAACTATTCAAACTGGAAGGCCAAAGTGTCTGCTAGAATTAAGGGCTTTGACTCTAGATCTTGGATGGCAGTGTTAGAGGGATGGGAACGCCCATATACTGAAGACGCAGATGGAGTGAGAATTCCGAAACCGGAACGTAGTTGGACGAGAGAGGAGCATGACTTGTCTACGGCTAACAGCAAAGCTCTACTTCTTATCTGTGAATGGCTGGACCTCAGTATGTATCAGCTGGTCAAAAATTGCACATCTGCCAGAGATGCATGGGAAACTCTACAAAGAACTTGTGAGGGAAGTCATGCAGTTAAGCGATCCAAAATCCGAACTATCACTGCTCAATTCCATCAACTCCGGATGAGGGAAGATGAAGATATCAATGACTACTTGGACAAGATCATGAGATATGTGAATGAGGCTTTTGAACTCGGAGAAATTTTTCCTGCTCCCATGGTCTATGAGAAAGTCCTCTCCAGTGTTAGCACTAGGTTCGAAAGCAAGGTGCTGACTATCGAAGCACGCAATGACGAGAACCAAAACTGGGATTATGCCGACTTGATGGCTGACTTGAGAAACTATGACCTGACTCTCAAAGTTCGAAGCAACCCAGACATGTCTCTTGTCTACGAACCGATGACTGCTCTCAAGATTTCAGAGAAAGGAAAAAGTTCAAGAAGCTCTAACTCTCGAAAGACTCATTTGAAAAATGAGAAAACTGAAAGTAGTTTTTCTGCTGATTTGTGTGAATCTGATGATGAGGAAGCTGAGGATATTGAGAGACTGATGAACTCTAATAATCCGGACAAACTGGCTGCACTGACTAAGATAGTCACTTATCTCGTGAAACAAGAATTTAAGAGAAAGAACCGTGCCCGAAATTTTCGAAAATTTCAGAAAAGTTCTAACTCATACCCAAATACTCCTGACAACCGAAATCAGGGATCGTCGTCGGACAAGAAGTTTAAAGGGACTAAGCTTTCACCATACTCCTCTACTAGCAAGGATGTCTCCAAGATGCAATGCTATGAGTGTAAGGGATATGGACATGTTAAAAATGAATGTCCTAATTTACATCGTAAGAAGAAGCTACCAGTTAGCTATGTTGTGATTGACGATGAGGGTGTCATTTCTGAGAACGACGAGTCTGAGGACAATAATTCTGACGAAGATGAAGACAACGCTCTAGTTGTCACTTTTGGTGAATCTTTTGATCTCGAAAATGTGGAGGTCGAAAACTTTGTTTTTGATGCATTTCTGAAAGACACTGCAACTGCAGACAACATCTTCCGTGTGGCATCGACAAACCGAAATTACTATGATGATAACATTTTCTCGGATGATGAATCTGAGACTGAGAACGAAAGGGAAGATGTTACAACTGATGTCCATCAAAGTGTGATTAAGTCTGCTGAACTGGTTGATCTGAAAGAGAGTTATTCTAAACTCGAAAAATTGTGTGACACAGTTATCACTGAGAATAGCACACTTGAAGTGTCACTGAAATTCCTAAAAGAATCTCTCGATGAACTCTCTGAAGAAAAACGCAAAATGCATGATGAGGATGTAGTGTTGAGAAACTCAGTGGAGAAGACTGAGGATGAGAAGAAAAAGTTGAACAACTCTCTGACAATTCTTAAAGTCAAATTTGATGATCTTTTCGAAGAAAAGCATAAGTATTTCAAGGAAGTTGTCGAACTGAGAGAAGTTTGTGAGAAGTTGAGTTCTGAAAACTCAAAACTGAAGACCTCACTGAAAAAGGAGTCAACTGAAGTTAAGAAATTGCAGACTCTGTTTAAAAACTCGGATGCTGAAAATGACGAACTAAAGTCATCTCTAATGAAAGTTCAAACTGACCTTGCCATGACTGACAAGGAACGATATGTGTTGAAAGAAAAACTTCATATGACTGACGAGCTGTTGAGGAAAATGAACACGAACTCTTCCGTGTTTGACAATGCTGCTTCATATATGAATCCTAATCGTTACGGTCTTGGATTTCAAAAAGATTTTGAGTCTATTTACTCGACACCTGAAAAGAAGAAAGATGTGAGTTTTGTGAAGGCATCGAATGATCTGCCTGAGGAGAAAAGCACGGATGACGTTGAATCATCTAAACGGAAGGAGATTGCCGAAGGGAAGAAGATTGCTAAGTCTCCAGAACTTAAAACTCAAAAGTCGATCTCGACTTCAAAATCTGAATCTGGGACATATCAATTCCTGAAGAATATTGTCAAACATCCTCGTGGTATCCTACCATATGAGAAGACTTTGCTGGAAAAGTTAGACAAATCTAAGAACATGAAGAAAAATGGACAATCCTCTCGCACTGAAATTGTTTTGGTCAAAACGTCCCCGAAGGTTGAAACTCGTCAAAGGCGAAAGTATGTTGGTCACTACTGTGATCAACCTGGACACATTTGACCATTTTGCTATAGGATGAAAGAGGACATGAACAAAGAGCTTATGACCATGAAGAAAAAGTCTGAAGTGACTAAGGAAATGAAGAAACCCATTTCTCCAAATCCGAAAGCTAAGACAAATCCGAAAGCTGTGACTGAGAGGAATGGTCAAAATTCTAATGGGAAGAAGAACTGGTTGCCTAAGTCCCAAAAGAGTGAAGTTAAACTTAACTCCACCATTTTAACTGATTGGAAACCAAGGGAACTTATTTTCTGCAATGTTGCACTCAATGCCTCTGATGCTGGCAACAAAGGTATTTGGTACTTTGACAGTGGCTGCTCCCGACATATGACCGGCACTAAGAAATTCCTGAAAGAATATGAGCCGATGACTGGTTCCCCCGTGGTGTTTGGAGGGGGAGCAAAAGGTGTTGTCAAGGGAAAGGGGACGCTACAAATCAAAGGATTGCCTCCGATCAGAAATGTTGTCCATGTCAAGGGACTTGTTGCCAATCTTATCTCTATCAGTCAGCTCTGTGATGAAGGTTTTAATGTTAGCTTTGATAAGGAATCGTGTAGAGTTTATGATGCTGAGGGAAAATGTATCATGGAAGGTCCACGTGCTAAAAACAATTGCTATACAACTGAGTATAGTTGCTTCTCCGTGAACGTTTCCGATGAAGTAGATTTGTGGCACCAACGACTTGGCCACACCAGCACTCGAAATTTGAGCAAATTGGTTAAGGGGGAGATAGTTCGAGGAATCTCTCAACTCCCCAAAATCGAGAAGCGAGTGTGTGGTGACTGTCAGAAGGGCAAGCTAACAAGAACTCCTCATCCAGCACTTCCGACACTCATGAGTACTTCTGCTCCCTTCGAACTTCTACACATGGACTTGATGGGTCCAATGGAGGTGAAGAGCATAGCTAAGAAAGAATATGTGTTGGTTGTTGTCGATGATTTTTCCAGATATACTTGGACAAGATTTCTGGTGTCCAAAGATGAAACTTTCAATGCCTTTAAGGGTATTGTAAAATGGATACGAACCAATCATGAAGCTAAGGTTAAAAGGATCAGGAGTGATCATGGAACTGAATTTGAAAATTCAAGCTTCAATGAATTTTGTATGCTGAAGGGAATCCATCACGAATACTCGGCCCCAAAAACGCCTCAACAAAATGGGATCGCCGAACGTAAGAATCGAACACTGCAAGAGATGGCGCGCGTGATGTTAATTTCCAAAAATCTGGCTCGAACTTTTTGGGCAGAAGCCGTCTCTACAGCTGGCTACATTTTGAATCGAATAAGTATTCGATCTGGCACTACTGCTACTGCCTATGAACTTGTCAATGGCAAGAAACCTTCGGTGGCACACTTTCGTGTCTTTGGCTGTACTTGCTATATTTTGAAGGATCGTGATCCTCTAAAGAAATTTGAAGCCAAGGCTGATCGTGGAATTTTCGTTGGCTATAGTCAAAATAGTCATGCCTACCGTGCCTACAATCTTCGAACTAGGAAAGTCATCGAGACTGTGAACATCAACTTTGATGAACAAGACTTCCTAGGAAAAGATGCAGAGGCTGATTGGGTTAAGGAAGGAATTCTTGAAATTCGAACTTTTCCTTCAACACCCACGACTGAGACTACTGAAAACGCTACTCCAAATACTTCGCCTGAAGTTGGAGATTCTAGCAACCGAAATGATGACACTTCGGTCACTGAGGATGACGATGATGATCAAGTTGAAAACCCAGCTGACGCTCCGAGAGAAGCACCTGGTCATATTCAAAAACGTCATCCACCGAATCAAATGATCGGAAGTTTGAATGAGCGAACTACACGCTCAAAGAAACAAATGAATTCTCCCGACGAACTCTACAACATCTGTACTTCTGCAGTATGTAATGAAATCGGCATCACTTGCTTTCTCTCCGAAAATGAGCCGAAAAATTACAAGGAGGCCATGCAAGATGATTTTTGGATCATGGCCATGCAAGAAGAGTTGAATGAGTTCACACGAAATAATGTTTGGTCCTTAGTTCCTAGAACCTTAAATATCAATGTTGTTGGAACTAAATGGATTTTCAAGAATAAAACAGATGAGCATAACCAAGTTGTCCGAAACAAAGCTCGTCTTGTTGCCCAAGGATATGCCCAAGTGGAAGGCATAGATTTTGATGAAACTTTTGCTCCGGTCGCGCGAATTGAGTCCATCAGGCTCTTGATCGCTATTGCATGCCACCTCGGCATCAAACTCAGACAGATGGACGTCAAAGCTGCTTTCTTGAATGGTGTGTTGGAAGAAGAAGTATACGTAGCTCAACCTAAGGGTTTTGAGGATCCTAAAAAGCCAAACCATGTCTACAAGCTTCACAAAGCTCTATACGGCTTGAAACAAGCACCTCGCGCCTGGTATGGATGCCTCACGGATTTTCTTCTGAATTTCGGCTTTGAGCGTGGATCGGTGCACAAAACTTTGTTCATCAAGAAAGATGGCAAACACATGATTGTTGCCCAAATTTACGTTGACGACATTGTCTTCGGAGCTACTTGTTCTAAACTCGTGACTGCATTCACAGAAGCTATGTCCTCAACATTTCAGATGAGCCTTGAGGGAGAGTTGCATCAATTTCTTGGCCTTCAGATTTCTCAACGACCAAATGGGATATTTGTATCTCAAAGTAAGTATGCTAAAAACATGGTTGAGAGGTTTGAGATGCATCATGCCAAGCCAGCTAACACTCCTATGGCAACTACGGAATGCTTGTCTACGTCAACGAAAAGTCGGAGTGTAAACCAAACTCTTTATCGTTCTATGATTGGGAGTTTACTTTATTTAACTGCCACTCGTCCTGACATTATGTTTAGTGTTTGTATGTGTGCCAGGTACCAAGCTGATCCAAAGGAAGACCATCTACGAGCTGTGAAACGGATTCTTCGCTACATCTCTGGGACTTCTCAGCTTGGTCTGTGGTATGCGCGCGACACTTCATCCAACCTTGTCGGTTTTTCTGATGCCGAATGGGCAACGGACACGGACGAACGAAAGAGTACCTCCGGATGTTGTTGCTTCCTTGGCAATAATATCGTGTCTTGGCATAGTAGAAAGCAAAATTGTATCGCACTGTCCACTGCCGATTCGGAGTACGTTGCAGCTGGAAGTTGCTGCACTCAACTACTTTGGTTGAAACAAATGTTGAATGACTATCTTCTTGAGAGTGCTCCATTAGTGTTGTATTGTGATAACCAGAGTGCTATCAAAATCAGCGAAAATCCTGTCCAGCATTCAAGAACTAAACACATCGACATTCGACATCATTTCATTAGAGATTTGGTTGATCGTGATATAGTCAGTCTACATCATATTTCAACGGAAAAACAGCTTGCTGACATCTTTACCAAACCTCTTGACTTTGAGAGATTCAAAACTTTAAGAAATTCTCTCTGCATGTGTTCTCTCTAAGAGTTCACGAAATTTTTGAAGTCTGAAAGAGTAGTTTCTTTACTTCTGAATACGCACTCGGAAAGGTCGTGGATTAGTCTAGTCAGACAAACATGGATTCGAGGCCGCTTTTGTCTTCGGACCCAAGAGTATTTATTCCGGTGAATGCAAACATGTGAACTTGGCAATATACTCCCATTAGTTATCATTTGCATAGATCCATAATACCAAGTAACGGAGGACGCCGGATCATTTGTCCGCCGGCTCCCCTCTTCGAAAGGTAACACATGGACGCTATATTTTAAGACACTCTCCCATCACACTTCGGAGGACGCAAGTGAAACATAATCCCCTTGCTCCCCTCTGACTGCTGTAATGAGTGTCTGTTGCATTTCATTTAAAGCCAAAACTCGTCTGGAGGACGCCGGGTCACAATGTCCGCCGGCTCCCCTCTGACGTAACAAAGCTAGTCCCAAGTGGAGTGCCTTAAAAGTTCACCTTGCATTCATGAATTAAAATCTCTTGTGCGGTGGAAACTCTGCCAATATGTTTCGACGAAACACGACTGCATCCTTGTGACTGAGACGAAGGACAAGTAAACATGTCTATCAACATACTTCGGTCCATCTCACCGGTTTTTACTATGAGAGATTTTTCATTAACTCAAAGTTCTATTCACCTTGTGTGAAATTATTTTTGTTTTGGAAAATGATGAAAGTGTCTCTTTTCTGGGAAAATATTTGCTCTTCATTGCCTAATATCACCCCTCGAATCTCCACTAAAATGTGTTTGAATGTTTGCGTGTGTTGAACTCTTGAATGACTAACTCGGGATGTGTTGTTTTTGTTTTGGCATTTCTGTAGTTCATATTCAGGACTATGTGGTTTACCATCTCGGAAGTCTAAATATTGAGTGCAGCGACGACAAAGTTCAACTGTTGACGAAATCGGAAACCCAAAACCAGAGACTCACACAATGCCAAATCCGGAGACTACCGTCGCCGAAAAAGCGGCGACTGGAAAAGTGGCGACACAATACCGGAGACTCCTGTCGCCGTTTCCACAAACCTTGCCATGACAAAACCAGAGACTCTGGTCGCCGAAAATGCGGCGACTACACTGTTGTTTCAAAACCGGCGACTCGCCCAAGAACAGAGACTCGTACTTCGGAACTCAAACCTATGGCACTGAACTTCGTCTTTCCAACCCTCGGTTTGATCCTCGTTTTTCATATTTTTATTTATTTATTTTTATTTATTATATTTTGAAAATCATTATTTTAATAATATTGTCAAATTAATAAATTTTTGTTCGTCTAATGGGCTCAAATTTTCTTCTTGAGATGGGCTTTTTGCAGGTCTTGGACTGGGCTTTTTCATTCCAGACGGGCGGTCCAATATTTTCCTATATATAGGCCCTGGGTGAAACCTACTTCATCACGCGTACTTCGAACTCTAGAATTCTCATACTCTCGACTCTCAGTCGTCAGCTGCAAGTTCGACGTTCTTAGGTTCTTAGTTTCCTACTTCCGTTGCATCCGGCAACTCTAGCTGTGCGCATCCGGCGCCTTGTTCAAGTTTCCGTGGTTGGGAATTTATTCCAAGTTTTGAATTTTTTATTTTTTTTTCCAAGTGTTGAAACTTTTCAAGTTTTGTTGTCTAAAGGTTGCTGCCAACAAGAACTTTGATGATATGATGGCTGACATGACAGTTTATCTAAACGAACAGTTCCAAAACGCTCCATCTCCCAAATCCAAGAAATCCGCTTTTGCTGAACTCCAGGCTCACCTGGAAAAAGTTTATCGACGCAAGGCTGCGTCTGCTGAACCTTCGGTTGATGTTACCACAACTGCGACTCCGGCACACTCTTCTGCCCGTCAGCCGGGTAAAGATGGAAAATCTAAAGATTCTTCAGTCCGAATTTACAAGGGTGTTGTCAGCAGGACTGAATACCATCGGTTACTCGCAACTGCGACTGTGACTGCAGACACTGACCCAAGACTTACGACACCTTCTGGGTCAGGCAAGAAACCGGTAACTCCAGCTGGGAGTGCCGAAGGCAAGAAACCGGCAGCTAGTGGAGGTGGTGTGAAAACATCAACTCCGAAAAACTCTAGTGGTTCGGTTGCGAAATCACGAACTCACAGCTCGCAGAAACCACCACGTTCTTCGGGATCAGCTGGATCCCAAAAGTCGACTGACGGGTTCAGATACATATCAGAATTTTCAGAGTGCCCAAAACCTCACTCTCCTGATTTCTTCACTGCGACTGCTGAACGTCGCCACAAACTCATTCAGACATTACCGATCCTCACTGATCGAACTATTCTGAAGGAAGACTACGAACGGCACGGCATCACAGATTTCCTTAGCAAAATGCATATGCTCAAATCTGTGAACCTGACTTACCGCTATTCCATTCCCATTCTCTACAAGTTCTACGCCAGCTTGTCTCCCGATTTTGCGAATCCGAGGAGTCGGTTGTTTGGCTGCTTTGTCTTTCGCAGCAAGTTGTACAAATTTCGTCCGTTCTCCATCAACAAGTTTCTGGAAAGGTTGGAAGTTGATTCTAACTGGACTTCGCCCTCAGCTGAGGAAAGGGCCGAAGACTTAAAAATTGGCACCTTCATTACACAAAAGAAGGTTAAGTCTGAACTGCCGCCCCCGTCCAAGCTGTCAGCCTTCTATGGCATTTTGCAACGACTTGGGATGTCCAACTGGACAGCGTACAAAGATGAATCCGTTCTGACTCCGGAATTAATGCATATCATATTTCGCCTTGGCTGCGGCGAGCAAGTCAACCTTGGCAAAATAATTTTTAATGACTTGTGCAAAATTGCAAGGACGATGGACGAGACTATCATTCGGCAAGCTGGGTTGCCAGAGGAGAAGAGAATTCAACTAACTCATCCGTGCTTGATCTATGGCATGCTCCATGCCCAAGGCTTTACTCTTGATACAGACTTTGAGAAAAAGTTGAAGAAAAACGGCGCTGTCAAGATCACTGGCACGTACTTGAATCCGAACAAACGTGTTATCGATCTCCCTTGGCACGAGACTGTTGATAGAAATTCGCTTCCGGAAATTCTTACTCCTCCGCCATCTCCACAGAAAAATAAGCGAAAATCAGTTGCCAAGAAACCTAAGTCTCCCCCGGCCAAACGTCAGAAAAAGGAAACGACAGCTGCAGCTGACGAGGCGGAACCTCAAGCTCAACAAGAACCCTGAATCGTTCCTCGCGGTTTTGGTCCTAACTCTAAAGTTCCGCCTTACCGAAACCCTTATCATCCTATTCACAGTCATCGTGCTGTGGTTCCATCAGCTTGCGTCCAGGAATTTTATGTTGACACTCTTACTCTGGAAAAGCGTCAGGAAGAACATGCTCTGGCCTACAACAGAATGATTGATGCACAGAAGAAGCAGAAGTCATCCTTTGAAAAACTTCAGCGTGAGATCCAACAAGGGGGAGGACTCGGTGATGTTGGAGCCCCCGATGCAAGTTTGAAGGATACATTCATTCTGAAGATGGTTAGGGACGCAATCCAGGAAGCTCATGTGCAGCTGGCCAAAGGAAACAACATTGAAATTGAACAAGTGGCTGCTGATGGTGAGAAGACCGATGAGGAAATTTTTGATGATGTGATAATGGCTGCTCACAAAGGAAAAGCCAAAGTTGGGGAAACTTCAAATCCGGAGGTGTCGAGGGCGATGCCGTCCGATGGACTAAAAGATCAGGATGATGATGATGATGTCAACATACTGGATGTTGAAGATGAGGCTGGAAAAGATTTCGGTGAGTTCGAAATTTTTGGGCTCGGTGATGAGTCTGATGATGGGGATGAGAATGAAGACTCAAGTTCGGACGATGGCTTCGACTACGGCGATGATGAAGAAGAAGTGCTGGAGAGCCCGGAACGTGATTCAACTCCAGCTGGCTCGCCGAAAGATTAAAAGTTCAAGATCTTAAGTTCCATTTCAAGTTCAAGTTTTTATTTCTTGTTTTTCATAATTCTTGAACTCATGTTTCGTATTCTGTTCTTGCATGCATCTAACTCTGAATTTGTCCATGCATTTTTTTTCATATTTCTCTATCTCTGGATTATTGTTTTGAGTTTGAATTTTTATCTAAGTTTTTAATGTTTGGTTTGAAATTTTGGCTAAGTCTTTTTATGGTTTTCATTGATTGAATGATTGATGTTTTTCCATCTTTTACTTAGCTTATTTTTGTTGATGTATTGGATTGAGGGGGGGATACTTATATCTCGTTCTTTACTTGACCTTGTTTTTATGAGTTGTGCCAAAAAGGGGGAGATTGTAAATGTTGTTTTTGGCGACAACGTTTTTGTACTTGTGTTTTTGTTTTTGTTAATTTTCAGGATTGCAGGTGCATGGAAAAGGAGACTAGAGTCTCCGGTTTTTGGAACTATGGAATGGCACGGTTTCGGCGACTGGAGTCGCCGATTATGGAGAAAGACGAAAACGGCGACTGGCGTCGCCGTTCCAGATGCATGGCGTGGAAAGAAGACAGAAGTCTCTGCTTTTGGACATGACATGGATCCGGCGACAGGAGTCGCCGGTTTGGGAGATGCAAGGAATCAGCGACTCTTGTCGCCGTTTTTGGCAAGCGATGGAACGGCGACTGGAGTCGCCGTTTGTGTGTCATGTGACCTTGACATGGAACCGGCGACTGGAGTCGCCGGTTTTGGCTATGGCACGGGTTCGGCGACGCTTGTCCTCAAGACATGGTTCCAGCGACTTTGACATTCTTCAACGACGATATTCACCTAAGTACTTTCAACGTGATTCCTTCACCAAGTACACAAATCAAGAAATGAAGAATGGTTCCAGTGTTTACTACTTCAATGATATCGACGACCATGAAGATGATGAAATTCCGAAGCTTCAACACTTAGAGATTTTCACAAGAAAATTGAAGATGAAGAATTGAGATCGATGGAGTCAAGATTGAAATTGAAGTTTGATTTTGAAATTGAAGATTTGAGATTCGAAGATTCAAGAATCAAAGATTCGAGATTCCAAGATTCAAGAATCCAAGTTCTACAATAGTGATGTCATCCATGGAAAAGTGACATAAGCCAAGCATGCGACGAATGAGAACGTGCCACGTCATCACCCTCACATGTGCGGCTCTACTATAAATACCCATGGATTTGAGTTTCATCATTTGACGATTTCGAGAGAACGAAATCTGATTTTTAGAATCGTGACCGACAGCTTCGAGCTTCGAGTTTGTGTAGTAGCTTTTGCACCTTGTGCCAAGATTAGAGTTAGGAGATTTAGCTCTAGGTACTCGTGTGCTAGATTGCAAGTTAGTGGGAGTTGTTGCGACACTCGGGAAACTTCTTGTAATCGTTTTGCCTACCATACTCAGTGTAATAGTTTAGTTTCGTTTTTCAATGGAATGAAAACATATTACATAACTTTGTCTTTAGTCTTTCATACTACGAACTTGTGTGAGTGTTACCTTGACTGAAGCTGTTGTTCGTGCGTTTAAGTCCAACTTCGCGAAAAGTTGGTATCATACGTCGAAGACTTAATTTCAGAAACTAACTGTTCGTCTCTAGGGGGACGATTGCTGAGGACTCTTCCACATCTTCAATTAACTGGCTCCTGTCTGGCCACCAGGAGAGGTCCATCTTGTACTTGCTCTCCAGGTCCAGCACATTCAGGGCAAACTCGGGCCCATGAGCTCGTCAATGGGCTGACCTGCCTTAAGGAGCGTGCGCAGACAGTCGAAGTAGGACAAGTAGTATACGCCGAAATCCTTGGCCCTCAGCGCATTTGTGTCGGAGCGGCTCGATTCGATTCGAGTTCTTTTTGAAAATCCTATCACTATTCTCCTCGGCCAATTTGACCCGATAGGTCAACGCCCTTTTCTCTTCGTTCAACCGAGCAACCACCTCTTTCAGCCCCTGACATTTTCTTCGACTCTTTTCCAGCTTCTCCTCAAGTTGTAATATGTCAACCTTTGTGGCCGAGAGAGGCTTCGTTTTGAGGTTCTCAATCTCCTTTTCAAAGTTATCCCGCTCCATTAATACACCCCGCAACTCGTTAAAATCACACTCGTGAACAAATACGGTAAAGACACAGCCTTTAACCTAAATTCAAATGTCCAGATGCCCAACAACAATAATTACACAATAAAAAAATATAGCAAGAAAACCAACAAACCACTTCAATTTCAACACCCACGAATCCCATGAGAGGAAGAATATAAGAAATAGAAAAAATTGGGGGTATTGCATTGTGGGAGCAATGGCCCCAAAAATTGAAATGGTTTTTACGACATTTTTTCCCACGTAAATAAAACGGGTTACCTCTGATCTTTCTTCCTACACTTTGACTGTAGAAAAATTGAAGGGGACGAAGAAAATCAAAAGTGGCGGGTTTTTTGGGGTTCGATGAACGTTTACTTTAAACCATGATTTGCAGAAATAGGGTTTTGCTCGGAGTTCGAACTTCGAAGTGTGGGAAAGAAATGTGTAATTAAATGAACAGAATTTAAAAATGTGAAACGACGAATTTAAAAATACGTGGAGTAATAAATTTATTGAAAGAAGGAAACGAGTCGGTTCTATATAAAACGAGAAGCGAAGCCTCCCAAGGTAATTTCAGATCAGTTTTTATTGCTTTTGCGTAACGCAATGCACAAAACAGCTGTCTTTTTTCACATTTTTCAGATGCAATAAAAAGTCTCCTCTCAAAATTCTTTTCATATTTACGATACATAATTTTTCTCTCTCTCTCTCTCTTTTCTGCATCGTCTTTTCCCTTCATCATGTGCAGACCGATCCTCGATCATCATCGTCTTCCCCCTTCATCGTCTCCCAGCCCCATCCTCGATCATCATGTGCAGACCGATTGCTCTCCGCCGCACTCCGACTACTCCGACGACCGCCTTCTTCGTATTCGGATTGAGGTACGCATAACCCCTCTATTTTTTTTTCTGGAAAATTTTCTCCCTCCGGTAGAGATGCCGAGAAACTCATCCAAGCCCCCGATTTTTTCCCCGATCAGGACCTAAGCCCCTCGCGGCTACTCCGCCGATCGCCTTCTTCGTATTCATATTGAGGCTACTCCTCCGATCGCCTTCTTCGTATTCATATTGAGGTATGCATATTTCTTTTTTTTTTTCTGCAAATTTCTCTCCTTCCGATTTTTTTTCTGCAAATTTCTCTCCTTCCGGTCGAGAGGCGGAGAAACTCATCCAAGCCCCCAATATTTTCCCCGATCAGGACCTCAGCCGCTCGCTCCTCATCTGCTGTCGCATCTTTTGTGATCGATTTCTTCGAATGGGTAATCGTCAAGAATCGATCGAGTTCCATGTTCTGCGAGGACCCTTCCATCCCGAATTCGAGGTCGTTAGGTATGTATATCAATTTGCATATTTTCTTTTTTTAGATTTTTCAGATCTTGACGATCGATCGAAGGAAGCTTCCATCGCGAATTTTGATGCCGTGAGGTATATATTTATATGCACGTTTTATTTTTTCAGATTTTTCATGTCTTTGTGGGCGATTTCTCCTAACAGATAATCGTCGAGAAGCTTTTGAATTTCCTTTTCTCGAAGGACCTTCCATCGCGAGTTTGATGTTTATATACAAATATGCATGTTTTCTTTTTTCAGGTTTTTTAGATCTTTGTATACTATTTCTCTCAGTGGATTATCGTCGAGAAGGTTTTGAATTTCCTTTTCTCGATGGACGCTTCCATCGCGAATTTGAGTCCGTTAGGTATGTATATGTATTTGCGTATTTTCTTTTTTCAGATCTTGACGATCGATCAAAGGACACCACCATCACGAATTTGATGACGTCAGGTATATATGAATATGCATGTTTTTTTTTTCCAGATTTTTCATGTCTTCATGAGCAATTTCTCCTAACGGATAATCGTCGAGAAGTTTGTTTGTATATTTTCTGTCTGTTCTTAATTTTTTTTTTGCAGAGGTTTGAGGTATGTATTTTTTACTATATTCATGTTTATTTTATAAAGTATACATGTTTTAATCATTTTTAGCCGTTTCATGTTCATATTCATGTTTATTTTATAAATTATACATGTTTTAATCATTTTTAGCATGTTCATGTGTTAATTTTAATGTATGTATTCGAGAATAATTTTTTACTAATATGTACTAATGTTTTACTAATTTTTTCTGTTCTTAATTATTTTTATTTTGCAGGTTTAAGGTATGTATTTTTTTCTATATTTCTGTTATTTTTATTTTGCTTATGTATTTTTTTCTATATTTCTGTTTATTTTTTTAATTATACATACATGTTTTAATCATTTTTTTTCAGGTTTAAGGTATGTATTTTTTTCTATATTTCTGTTTATTTTATTAATTATACATGTTTTAATCATGTTTAGCCATTTTGTGTTTATGTGTTAATTTTGCAGGCGTAATGTATGTATTTTTCACCTTCGTATACAGAATAATTTTTTACTAATTTGTACTAATGTTTTACTAATTTTTTCTGTCTGTTCTTAATTATTTTTATTTTGCAGGTTTAAGGTATGTATTTTTTTCTATATTTCTGTTTATTTTATTAATTATACATACATGTTTTAATCATTTTTTTTTTGCAGGTTTAAGGTATGTATTTTTTTCTATATTTCTGTTTATTTTATTAATTATACATGTTTTAATTATGTTTAGCCATTTTGTGTTTAATTTTTTTTGCTATATTCCTCTTTATTTTATAAATTATACATGGTTTAATCATTTTTCTGTTTTTAATAAATTTTTTTGCAGGTTTGAGGTATGTATTTTTTTCTATTTTTCTGTTTATTTTATTAATTATACATTTTTTAATCATTTTTTAAGGTATATTTCTCTTTATTTTCTAAATTGTACATGTTTTAATCATTTTTAGTCATTTCATGTGTTCATGTCAATAATTTTGTACTAATTTTTTCTAATTTTTTACTAATTTTTCCTGTCTGTTCTTAATTATTTTTATTTTGCAAGTTTGAGGTATGCATGTTTTACTATATTCCTGTTTATTTTATAAATTATACATGTTTTAATCATTGTATTTATTTCTATATTTCTGTTTATTTTATTAATTATACATGTTTTAATCATTTTTTAGCCATTTTGTGTTTAATTTTGCAGGTTAAGTTATGTATTTTTTTGCTATATTCCTCTTTATTTTATAAATTATACGGTGGTTTAATCATTTTTCTGTTTTTAATAATTTTTTTTGCAGATTGTTTTTTGGCATGTTTGAGGTATGTATTTTTTTCTATTTATCTGTTTATTTTATTAATTATACATATTTTAATTATTTTCTCCCGTTTTGTTTTGTGTTCATGCGTTGATTTGGCAGATTTAAGGTATGCATTTTTTTATTATATTTCTCTTTATTTTCTACATGTTTTAATCATTTTTAGTCATGTCTTCATTTTGCAGGTTAAGGTATGTATTTTTTTGTTCTGATCCTCTTCTTTATTTTATGTACGGTTTAATCATTCTTAGCCATGTTCATGTTTTTATTTTGCAGGTTAAGGTATGTATTTTTTTCCACAAGTTATGTTTTCACTTTACATCAGTTTCAACCGGTTTATGTTCCTTTTCATCCTTTGATCAAGGTTAGGTTATGGATTTTTGGCAAGTTTTTCATGTTAGTTATGTTTTTAGTTTCATTCGTCAGTTTCCAATAGGTTTTATGTTCCTTCAGGTTATTGTTTTTTTTGCAAGCTTTTCCTGTTTATTTGCTCTTTATTATTTAAATTATACATGTTCTAATCATTTTTAGTCATTTCATGTTCATTTGTTAATTTTTCAGGCGTATGTATATTTTAGGTTAAGGAATGTATATTTTTATTTTATTTCTGTTGTTAATAAATAAATAAGTAATTCAAATAGATTGAGTAACATGTTTTGCAAATTTTCACGTTAACGGATCATATGTAAACTAATTAAGATGTGTGACGCTTACATAGAATACTTCTTTATGACTATGCTCTCGATCGAATCCGTTCAATACTATCACATGTAAGGTTTTTGGTCTTTATTTCTTTTTTAAACGAGTACATTTACAATCATTTGTTGTGATCTTTTTAGTTTATATCTTATACATGTTTTAATCATTTTTAGCAAGTTAACAAGTATGTATTCATTTTTGTTTGTGTATTTTTTGTCTGTTTTTAATATATTTTTTTTGCAGGTTTGAGGTATGTATTTTTTTACTATATTTCTCTTTATTTTATAAGTTATAAAGATTTAATCATTTTTAGCCATTTGATGTTCATGTATTAAATTTGCGGGTTAAGTTATTATATTTTATTTATGTTCTTAATAAATAAGTTCGTTGTGAACAGATCCTTTGTGAACTAATTCGGGTTGTACGTTGTCTTATCGTTGTGCAGAATCAGGTATGTTGTTTTTTCCCTTTTTATCTTATTTAATACATTTTGTAAGGCTCTTTGTCTATTTGTCATTTCTGTAATTTTTTGTAACCTCTTGGTTTGAACGGTTTATGTTCCTCCTCATCCTTTGATCAAGCTCAGGTTATATGTTTTTTTTGCCAAGCTATTCATCTTTGTATAATTTTTTTACTTCTCAACTATTTTTTGATTTTGTCAGATGTTTCTTAGATTTAAATAGACAACATGATAAATACAAAATTTTAAGTGCATATACAGTAATTATTGTTTACGTTAGGTCAACATTTATTCATAAGTTTTCCCGTCATTTGCAGAAGTTTTCCGTGTATCATTACTTTGCTACAATGGAAGATGAAACCAAATTTCCCTTTGCTTACATGGTTTGTTTCTAGATAAGTTTTATACTGACTTTTGAAATTAATTTTTTTTCCGCAAGTTTATCTTTTTCTTTTTAACCGTCAAGTGTTTTTTTTATTGTTTTGTCTATTGATCTATAAATATATATTAATGCTTTTTTCCCCTTAAACTAACCCATTTTCTCCATGTGGATAAACGTACATTTTCTCCATGTGGATAAATGTATAATTAATTGATTATAATGCAGGGTTTTGATTCAGTAAGTCTAAAGCCATTCAGTAAGTCTCTAAATGATCATATTTTATTTTTGTTAGTGTTTGCTTATCTTTACTGATATTTCGATTCCCTTCCTTTTTATGTTCTTCTAATTGATCAGAATTAGTTGGTTTAGATATTTTTGTTAGGGCTTACTTACTAGGGTTTCTTGAGAAGAGATGATACTTGAGGATTGTCCATCTCATATTGTGAGTTTGATTTTTATTCTTTAGTTTATAGTATACATCATACTATTGTATAAGTTTTATCTGGAGAAGTTTGTAATTTGTTTAATTGTTTTTTTTTTATAGGTTTATGTGTTGGAGAAGTTTGTAATTTGTTTAATTGTTTGTTTTTTTATAGGTTTATGTGTTGGTGCAATAGAATATATGAGACTTTATATATTATTATATCTTGCAGTACACAATTCTTCCGTTATGATGTTATTATGTTTGCTTGATTTATGTTTTCAATGATTGGTGTTGATGATGGATGGTGATGGCAAAAGATGAGATGAATGTAAGAGAAGTCATGGCTCCACCTTGGTATGATGATGGATGGTGATGGCAAAAGATGAGATGAATGTAAAACAAGAAGTCAAGGCTCACAAATGGCATACCAAGGATGCGTTCAAATTGCAACTTTTATTAATTTTTTATTCTTCAAAACATATTAAATTCAGATATTAAATAATCCTTTTTTTATTACTTTTCCGTAACCCAAAACAGCTACAAAACATTTCTACACGCAATGTATTTTTACAAGCAATCAATTCCTACACACAATTTATTTTTTGCTTTTTAATTCTCTACATTAATGCTTCAAATTAATTTTAAATAATAAATTACAAATTTATTGCTATTTCCTTATTTATTAGGATTGATCCATATTTAAATGCAATGTATTTTTGTTTTTATTATGTAAATAAAAAAAAATTCTACACGCAATGTATTTTTGTTTTTTAAATTCTACATTTTGATATTTGTAGGGATATTATATTTTGAATGTATTTGTTATTAAAGTGATAACTCACACTATTTTTTATTTTTATGTTTAATGTCCTTTTTTTGGAGATCTTATATCTTGCACCTTAGGAGCAAGATGGGCATCCTGCTCCAGGCCCAATATATAAAAAAATAAGCCCAATTATTGATTGCTTACGTCAGAATACGTCACACCGATACATACCTAATTCATTTCTCGAATATTCCGTCAAACGAATTCTCTATATCTTTCTTTGCTCCTTCTCACCGCGTCCACCGCCCCCACCGTCACCGCTGTAAATCCGTTGAAGCGACGACAGGGATGAGCAGGACACACAAAAAAATCGAGCCAGAGGCACAACACAGGACACACAGAAAAATCGAGGCAAAAGGACAACGGGGATAAGTAGGACAACGAACGAATTTCTCACGCCTGACAAAAAAATCCATAGTTGTCGTTTCTCGATCCTTCACTCCGACGACGCTCAATCTCTATCACAATTCTTGAAGTCGCTGTCCAAATTCATATTCACGGTAAGTTTTCGATACCTTAACAATATTTTTTAATTCATAGATTTGAAAACTAATTAAGAACCCTAGGTATTTCATGATCACAACATGCTTTCTTATTTTGTATAGATCTTATTTTGGGGTGAAATTGATCCAACAAAAAACAATGAAATAATCTATTTGAGCAAAAAAATGCAAGTTCTTTGAATGAATATTAATTTGATTTTTTAACTGTTTCTTCTTTTGTTAAAGAGTGATTGTTTTTTGGAGTCAAACATTAAATTTGTAACCAAAATGAAGCTTAAGAAAGAATGCTTCTCCCAGTGTAATTTTCTGCAATAAGATCATATTTAATAATTATATTAAATCGGTTTTCATGATAAGAACACTTCATCAATCACTTTATGCTTCACTGTGAATGTTTACTTTCCTTCACTATCAAAGCAAGGTTCGTTTATTTTTCGTTTTCATTTTGATTTATGACAAACATTATTGCGACTGTCATACTTTTACAGTTTTACTTAGTGGGTTCGTTGTTGTATCTCACCGAGGTCAATATTTATGCCGCAAGTTTTCTCAACCCCTCAACGTTATTGTGTACACACTAGTTCTTTTTGTTCATTGTTTTTTTCTTAATGTGTTTTGTTTCATTTTGTTTGTTTTTTCTGTTGGTTTTATGGTTTTGAATCCAGAAGTTAAAGATTTATTTTCTAATATGATTATTTATTTCTAAATACAATATTCTTCATTCTGAATTTGTGCAATTTATTTCAGTATCATACTATTTCAGTTGGATGTTGGTTATTAGATTTTGATTTTGGTATTGGATTTGGAATTTTATTTTTGTAATGTATTGATTGATTTTAATATTATGCGAATCTTCATTTTTTAAAGTAAGTTTCTTGTGATTTTTTGGATTTTGAGTATCTTACTTTATTGATTTGAAACACGTACATTTTCGAAGTATGGTAATTCATTTTGAAAGGTATAATGCTTCCGTTTCAAAAGTATAGTGATTGTGAATGATTCTACAATACTTCATTTTCGAAAGTATGGTGCTTCATTTTACACAGTATGGTACTTCACTTTCAAAAGTATACTGATTTGTGTCGAATTTGTGTGTTTTCATTTATGTTTTTGGTGTCGTGTGTGAGTTGTTTTGAGTCGTGTTTATGTCGTTTAGTAGTTTTTATGTGTATGTGTGTGTGTCGGATCTCACAGGTGTGTTGAAGTGTTTTTGAGTTCATTTTATAGGTCGTTGGTCATGAAAAAGTCGAAGAACCGAGAAATGAGCTGAGCAAGAGAATTCAGCGACCGCCGAATAAAGGCAACGACCACTGATTGAAGAAGCCCCCAACACAGGCAACACACAAATGCTGGAAAATTAAATTTCTAAAGAAATGCTGCTTAATAAAGAATGTTTCTCGATAACCACATATAATTAAGTTCATTCTTCATATTTCATAATAAATACAGCTTATGTTTCACTTTAAGATTGAAACATTGTATGTTCTAACATCTATTTATCAACTATTCACAATAGATCATACTTCATTTTTATACTATATCATCATTCAGAATAATGTAGTTCATCCTTCATTTTTCATAAATATCACATGAAAAATACATCAATAATTCACTAAAATAATATTTCCATTATTGTACATTTTTCAAAATGCCAACCATCATTTTAATAAACATTGTTCTTCAATTTTTTTACTCTCATCCTTCATTATGGTAATTTTCATTTGATTCACTATTAATCAACTTTCAAATTGAAAAAAAAATATAAAATGTAGTTTTGTCTTGTATCGATCTATAATCGAGGGCGACGAACGGTCGGGGGATAATTGTTTCAATTTGACTAAAGTAGCGAGTAGAAAATCCAAAGTCTTGTACTCCAACATCACTCCTATTTGCCAATTTTTCTTACAATAATCGAAAGTCAAAATCTCAATAAATCAATATTTTTTTCAAAATGACTAAAATAAAAAGCAAAATATCTAAATTCTTGTAATCCAATATCTTGTATAATTGTTTGAACTCTTTAAACTTTCAAATCTCCATCTCAACAATCTGGCCTATTTATTTTCCTGAAAACAAAACACAAAAATATAAAAGTATGAGAACACAAATATCTTTTCATAGAAATACTCATACTAGCACGAAGCTTTTGTTTAGCAAAAACCTCAACCAAATAATCAAATAATCACACAATCAACTATAATAAAAAGTAAAAGCAATAAAAAAAAACGGACTGGTAATCCAATAAGTATGAATAATATAATATACAAAATAATGAAGCATGAAACATGACAATATTGAAGTACGAAACAAATAAAAATGAAGGTTACACATGAACTCATAAACAAGCATCATGTTTTTAGGTTCCAAGCAGTACCCGATTAGCTTCACCAACTCGTGCTCAAGCTGACCCAAGTATCTAACCTCGGTCTGCGAATTAGATAAACGAGACACAAATACATTTTCATAGAAATACTCATACAAACACGAAGTCTTTGTTTAGCAAAATCCTCAACCAAGTAATCAACATCATCACACAATCAACTACAATAAAAGAAAAAAAACAATGAAAAAAAAGACTGATGAACCAATAAGAATGAACAATGACTAATATGCAAAATAATGAAGTATGAAACATGCCAATAATGAAGTATGACACAAAAAAAAAAATGAAGGTTACACATAAACTCATAGACAAACATCCTGTTTTTAGGTTGAGTAGTTATATATTTTTTAATTTTTTTTTTATGTTGTACCCCTATTTAGTTTTGACTTTGGCAATCATTATGTTCAAGACTTTCAGAAAAAAGCAACTAAGAATGAAATATGCACTCCAAATTTCAAATACATTAAGCTGCGTACAACATGATGCTTAATGTTACACAATGAAAAAACTCCAAGAGAGTGCAGTTATAGATAAGAGAAGACATGACTCTGGCACAACCCTTAGTTTCTAGGATATTTTCACATTTGAGCATTAATAGGACAACGGACTGGTCAAAATTGAACGCACCTCATCATATGCACTGTATCTACTTCCACCAGACTTTTCTAATCTTTGGGCAAAGCATGAAGAGTCAATGCCAGTGACATTTTTATCCTCATGAAAAGAAAAACAGTTTAGGGCCAAAAGGTTAAATTAATGCAACTTCTCTTTTAATCTTAGTTCAACGGATCCAGTCGAGTCGGGGGATGAAGACCCATAAGATCTTGCATCATATTCCTACAATAACAGACAAATATAACAAGAAGTTGACTAACTAGAAGAGAATTAAGAAATCAATGTCATATAACAAATCAAGATTGATGACCTCCATTTATGTAGTTTCCAGGAGAGTCTTAGCCCACATATCATCATAACTCGTAGAAGGTCTGGAAAAAGTGTTCTCTTCCTCAACATCAGGGGCATCAGTACCGGCCCCTGCTAGAAATTCATTAACCTAACATGCAACAATTATTAAAAGACAATAAAAATCATGACAAAACAAGGAAGCCGTTTCACAGATGATGGTCATGCTCTAGTATAAAATAATGTACAAAGAATTTTAATCCAACATATATTGTTGCTCTCTAGGCAAGTTTTCAACAAAGCTGCTGAGGCATATTTGAAAAATTGTACAAAGAAATCCTCAACTAAGATTACCGGATAAATGGTAGCAGTAAAATCAAATCACATCAAATCACATCAAACCGAACTAGAAACTCCAAACCAAATACCTGGAAATCGAAGTCGAATTAGATGAATGCTAAACTACTTTTTGCATCATGGTTGTCGGTGGTCGTGACGACCGTGGAGATCGGTTGCGGCTCAAGGGCGGAATTTCATCGGCCTTCTCAAAAGAACGGATCCGACGCTGCACCGGTATTAGCCTCTCGATTTCGTGGACAGTCGATATAGACTCCGACGCTGCACCGGTATTAGCCTCTCGATTTCGTGGACAGTCGATATAGACTCTTAAATTCTAACGTCGTTAACTTGTAAAAGAAGGGAGTAAGAGGAAGACGGGAGGAGGGCGGCGAAGCAGAAAAAAAAAATAAGAAAAAAAACCCTAATATTTTTTTTTGGCTTATATACTGTTCGACGAGAGCAAGATGCTCATCTTAGATCGAGGAGCAAGATATAAATTGCCCTTTTTTTGGCAACAATTTCAGTTATTTTTTTATTGTATGATTAATGATTAAAGTATTTTGCGTTATCTTATTAATTACTTGCAGTACAGTTTAATAATTTCAATTCTAATAAAATGTATTCTTTTTATTATTATAGTTTTTTTTTTCTTTTTTTTAACATCATTGTAAGTTTTTTCTTTTTTTCATTGTTGTGCTTACGTTTCTTTGTTTTTTCTTCTTTTGTGGCTTATGAACATCATTGTAAGTTTTTTCTTTTTTTCATTGTTGTGCTTACGTTTCTTTGTTTTTTCTTCTTTTGTGGCTTATGTTTTTTTATAATTATTTTGAGTGATTACATTTTCTTATTTGTAAAAGAAAGAAAGAAGAAAGTTGTTGCGATATAATTTTGTTAGAAGATCAATTAGTTAATGTATATTATTAAGGCAATTGTATAGAATATAATTGATGATCAAAATATTTTATTTCATTGGTATAATTTATCTTTTGTAATTTTTATGTGTTTTTTATATATAATTTATAATATATTTTAATAAAAGATAATATTACCTTTTAATTTTAAGATTTAATATTTGTTATAAATTTTCTATCTTTATTTTTTATCTTATTAATTATTTGTTTTAAAAAAACATTTCCTACTTTAATTTAAGATTAAATTTCTATTTTATAAAAAATTATTACAGAGTAAAACCAATTTTCCATTTTAGTGAAAGCTAATTCAAAGAATATTAACTTAAATAAATTTGGACAATGTATGTATATATTCAATAGCTTTCTTAAATTTTCTATAAGAATTAATTTATTTTCTATATATATAAATTATATTTTAAACTTAAATACATTAATTTTACCACAAAAGTTTTTATATTTTTTTTAGCGATTTATAGTTTACTATTCATTAACGCTGTTTTTGTAATTTTCACTTAAGTGATCTTGAAAAATATCGTAATTAACGATTTCTTAATTTTTGATCTTGAAAAATATCTTAATTTTTGGAATTTAATGCGTTGTTTTTTGTAATTGTCACGTAAGTTATATTGAAAAATATCTTAATTAACGATTTCTTAATTTTTGGAACTTGCGTACATAAATATATTCAATTAGATAATTAATTCTAACATATTTAAGTATACTTTATATTTGTTATGAACGCAATATAATTTTTTTAGTCTAATTATTTTTTTGTTTTTTTTCAACAATAAGGTTATATTCTAATTTTATTTATAAGGTTATATTCTAATTTTATTTATTATTAACTGAATATAATTTTTTTTTTACCTATTTGTCTAATGGTTTTTTTTTAGTATAATTTTATTTTTTTGTTATGAACACAATATAATTTTTTTTACCTATTTGTATAATTGTTGTTGTTTTTTGTAATTGTCACGTAAGTTATATTGAAAAATATCTTAATTAACGATTTCTTAATTTTTGAAACTTGCGTACATAAATATATTCAATCAGATAATTAATTCTGACATATTTAAGTATACTTTATATTTGTTATGAACGCAATATAATTTTTTTAGTGTAATTATTTTTTTGTTTTTTTTCAGCTATAAGGTTATATTCTAATTTTATTTATAAGGTTATATTCTAATTTTATTTATTATGAACTGAATATAATTTTTTTTTATCTATTTGTCTAATGGTTTTTATTTTTTATTTTTTTGCGTATAATTTTATTTTTTTATTATGAACACAATATAATTTTTTTTACCTATTTGTCTAATTGTTTTTTACTTTTTTCAGCTATAACTTATATTTTAATTTTATTTGTTATGAACTTAATATAATTTTTTTACCTATCTAATTTTTTTTAGTTATTAAGGTTATATTTTTCAAATGAATATTTAATTTTTTTGTTTTGTTTTTATTTTTTTCAGCTATCAATGAAATATTTTTATGTATAAACGCAATATAATTTTTTTGACAATTTAATTGTAAGTATTCTTTATTTTTTTATTAATCTAATTTGTTATGTATAATTTATTTTTTGTGTACGTTTAATTTTTAATAAATATTATTATTAATAAAAACTAATTTTAATGATTTCTTATATTTTATTTTGATATTTTGTTTTGCAAATTTAATTGTTAATATTATTTATTTTATTTATTAATCTAATTTGTTATGTATAATTTGTTTTTTTTTTCAGGTTTTTACCTTTAATTTTTAATTAATATTATTATTAATTAAAAATAATTTTAATGATTTCTTATCCTCTTACTATTTTTTACATATTGTTTTTGCCCAAATTTCTTTTGAAATTGAGTATTTTTTTTAGTGCAATTTTTTTGGATCTCTGTTTTTTTATATTGTTTTTTTATTATTGATTTTGTTTTTATGTTTATTTGTTAATATAAATATTCTTTATTTGTTTTTTATTTGTTATGTATAATTTGTTTTTTTGTATGTTTAATTTTTAATAAATATAATTATTAATAAAAACTAATTTTAATGATTTTTTTTATTTTGTTTTGATATTTTAATTGTAAGTATTTTTTGTAAATGTTGATTTTGGCGACAACGTATTTTTCCTTGTGTTTTTGTTTTTGTTAAATTTCAGGTTTGCAGGTGCATGGAAACGGAGAACGCAGTCGCCACTTCTGAAATGCATGAGATGCAAGAAACGGCGACTCGAGTCGCCATTTACGGTGTTGCACAGAAACGGCGACAGGAGTCGCCGAAAATGGGCGTGCATGAAAAACGGCGACTGGCGTCGCCGATTTTGGGGTTTTGAAAAACAGCGACCCGCGTCGCTGGTTTTGTGGCATATGCAAAGAAACGGCGAACCGAGTCGCTGGATTTGAAGATATGAAGAAACGGCGACTGTTGTCGCCGCTTTTTGTTGTTGCACAAAAACGGCGACTCCAGTCGCCACTTTTTGTGCATGAACTATTTCCAGCGACTGGAGTCGCTGGTTTGAGGAAATGAAGTTTGCTGTCGCCGGTTTTGGGACATGGCCATGAAAACGGCGACTCTTGCCCATGCCATTTTTTCCGGAGAATGGAGTCGCCGGTTTTGGTGTACTTATAAAACGGCGACTCAAGTTTTTTGTGTTTTAATTCTAAGACTAAGTACTTACAACGTGATCTTTTTTCACCAGGTACTCAGTTCAAGGAAATGAAGAATTGTTCCAAGTTTGCAACTTCAACAAGATCGACGACCATGAAGACGATGAAATTCTGAGGCTTCAACACTTAGAGATTTTCACAAGAAATTGAAGATGAAGAATTGAGATCGATGGAGTCAAGATTAAAATTGAAGTTTGATTTTGAAATTGAAGATTCAAGATTCAAGGATTCAAGAATCAAAGATTCAAGATTCCAAGATTCAAGAATCCAAGTTCTACAATGATGATGTCATCCATGGAAAAGTGACATAGGCCAAGCATGCGACGAATGAGAACGTGCCACGTCATCACTCTCACATGTGCGACTCTACTATAAATACCCATGGATGTTCATTTCATCCTTTGACGATTTTGAGAGAACGAAATCTGATATTCGAGTATCGCTATCGTTGTTTTGTTGGCGCTGAGCCTTAGAGCTTTGGTAGTTGTTTTGTACTGTGCACCACTAGTAGGGTTATGTGATTTAGCTCTAGGTGTAGTAGTACTAGGTCTCTGGTTCGTTGGAGTGCTGCGTCACTTGGGATACGACCTTTGATCATTCCGTCTACCTTTCTCTACCCGTGTAATAGTTTAGTTTCGTCGTTCAATGAAATGAAAAACTATTACATAACTTTGTCTTCAGCACTTTACTTTACTTTACTTACATTGAGTTTGAACTATACACACAAGCAAGCGATAGTTGAGAGAGTGCGTGAGTTCTTCAACTGAAGCTGCTGACTGTGAGTTCGTCGACTGAAGCTGCTGACTGTGAGTTCGTCGACTGAAGCTGCTGACTGTGAGTTCGTCGACTGAAGCTGCTGACTGTGAGTTCGTCGACTGAAGCTGCTGACTTTGAGTTTAAGGCCAACTTCGCGAAAAGTTGGTATCATACGTCGAAGACGTAATTTCAATTGGTATCAGAGCGGGACGTCATACGTATAAGACGTGATCCGTTACTTGACTTCATATTTCCGCTAAAATGGAGTCACCAATGTTTGTCCAGAAACCGATTATGCTTACTCATCAGAACTACTCTAACTGGAAAGCTAAAGTTTCAGCTAGAATTAAGGGCCTTGACTCTAGATCTTGGATGGCAGTGTTAGAAGGATGGGAACGTCCATATACTGAAGACGCAGATGGGGTGAGAACTCCGAAACCGGAACGCAGTTGGACAAGAGAGGAACATGACTTGTCTACGGCTAACAGCAAAGCTCTTCTAATTATCTGTGAATGGCTGGACCTCAGTATGTATCAGTTGGTCAAAAATTGCACATATGCCAGAGATGCATGGGAGACTCTACAAAGAACGTGTGAGGGAAGTCATGCAGTTAAGCGATCAAAAATCCGAACTATCACTGCACAATTCCATCAACTCAGGATGAGAGAAGATGAAGACATCAATGACTACTTGGACAAGATCATGAGATATGTCAACGAAGCTTTTGAACTAGGAGAAATCTTTCCTGCTCCCATGGTCTATGAGAAGGTTTTATCCAGTGTGAGCACTAGATTTGAAAGCAAGGTGCTGACTATCGAAGCTCGCAATGACGAGAACCAAAACTGGGATTATGCGGACTTGATGGCTGATTTGAGAAACTATGACTTAACTCTCAAAGTTCGAAGCAACCCAGATATGTCACTTGTCTACGAACCGATGACTGCTCTAAAAATTTCTGAGAAGGGTAAGAGTTCAAGAAGTCCAAAACCTCAGAAAACTTTTTCAAGAAATGAGAAGTCTGAATGTAGTTTCTCAGCTGATGTGAATGAATCTGATGACGATGAAGCAGAGGACATTGAACGTTTGATGAACTCAAATAATCCGGACAAACTTGCTGCACTGACTGAAATCGTCACTTATCTTGTGAAGCAAGAGTTTAAGAGAAAGAATCGAGCTCGAAATTTTCGAAAATTTCAGAAAAATTCTAACTCATTTCAGAGAAACTCTGAAAACCGAAAACAAACTTCATTCTCTGACAAAAAATTTAAGGAGACAAAACTATCTCCATATTCTTCAACTAGCAAGGATGTTTCTAAAATGCAGTGTTTTGAATGTAAGGGATTTGGACATGTCAAAAATGAGTGTCCCAACTTGCATCGCAAAAAGAAACTGCCGGTGAGCTATGTTGTGTTCGATGATGAAAATGTAATCTCAGAAAGCGAGGAGTCTGAGAATGAAAATTCTGATGACGAGGAGGACAACGCTCTAGTTGTCACTTTTGGTGAAAATTCTGACCTCTCGAACGTGGAGGTTGAGAACTTTGTTTTTGATGGTTTTCTGAAAGATACTGCAACTGCAGACAATATCTTTCGTGTAACTTCAGCAAACCGAAACTTCTGTGATGATGATATTTTCTCGGATGTTGAATCCGTGTCTGAGACAGAAGAGAGTGGAAAGACATCAGAAGTATCTCAAACTAAAGACGTTTGTGTTGAGTTACTTACACTAAGAGAGAACCTTTCAGAACTCAAAACTTTATATGACACAACTATCACTGAGAATAGCACTCTGGAAGTGTCTTTAAAAGTTCTTACAGATTCTTGTAATGAACTGTCGAATGTTAACCTGAAGATGCATAACGAAGTTGTTGAGTTGAAAAACTCAGTTGAAAGAACGAATGATGAGAAAAAGAGGTTGAACAATTCTCTGACAATTCTGAAAATCAAATTTGATGATTTGTTCGAAGAAAAGCATAAGTATTACAAAGAAGTTGTCGAACTGAGAGAAGTATGTGAGAGGTTGAGTTCTGAAAACTCAAAACTGAAGATGTCGCTGAAAAAGGAGTCAACTGAAGTGAAGAAACTGCAGACTCTATTTAAAAACTCGGATGCTGAGAACGATGAACTGAAGTCATCACTGATAAAAGCTCAAACTGACCTTGCCATGACTGACAAGGAACGATATGTTTTGAAAGAAAAACTCCATATGACTGATGAGCTATTGAGGAAAATGAACACGAACTCCTCTGTGTTTGACAATGCTGCTTCATATATGAATCCTAATCGATACGGACTTGGATTTCAAAAAGTTTTTGAGTCTATTTACTCTACACCAGAGAAGAAAGATGTGACCTTTGTCAAAGCATCTAACGTTCAGCCGGATGATAAAAGTAAGGATGATGCCGAATCATCTAAACGGAAGGATATTGCTGAAGGGAAAAAGATTGTTAAGTCTCCCGAATCTAAACCTCAAAAGTCGGTTTCGACTTCGAACTCTGAATATGAGACATATCAATTTCCCAAAAATATTGTGAAACATCCTCGAGGAATCTTGCCTTATGAGAAGACATTGATGAAGAAGTTGGATACTGAAATTACGTCTTCGACGTAAGATACCAACTTTTCGTGAAGTCGGTCGTAAAACAGTCTTCGTTCGCTCAACCACACTCCGTTAACACACTCTTGAAGTAATGTGAATATGATCGAACTCAAGTAGTTAAGTAGTGAAGACAAAGGTTGTATAATAGTTTCATTTCATTGAAGGATAAAACTAACTATTACACTTGTGGAGAAAGGTAGAAGAAATGATCAGAAGTCGTATCCCAAGTGACGCAGCACTCCAACGAACTAAAGATCTAGTACTATATCACCTAGAGCTAAATCGCATAACTCTACTATCGGTGCACAACACAAAACAACTACCAAAAACTCTTAAAGCTATAAGCCGTAAACAACGATGGCGATACTCGAATATCAGATTTCGTTCTCTCAAAATCGTCAAGTGAAGTCTTCTGCTTCCATGGGTTTATATAGGAGTGCCGCACATGTGGAGCGCTGATGTGGAGCAATCTCACTGGTCACATGCTTGGCTGACATCACGGATCCATGGATGACATCACTTTTTGTACTTGGATTCTAGAATCTTGGAATCTTGAATCTTTGATTCTTGAATCTTCGAATCTTGAATCTTTAATTTCTTCAAGTTCAAACTTCAACTCTATCTTGACTCCATCGATCTCAATACTTCGTCTTCAACTTCATTGTGATAAACACTTGTCGTTGAGGCTTCAGCATTTCATCGTCTTCATGGTCGTCGATAATATTGAAGTAGTAAAAACCCATTCATGTTGCAAAGACAGTGTGGGCAGGAATTGCGACTCCGTTCGCAAAAGTTGAGTGTGCACGAATTGCGACTCAAGTCGCAAAAGTAGAGGATGCCAGGATTTGCGACTCAAGTCGCAAAAGTAGAGAGAGCCAGGATTTGCGACTCAAGTCGCAAATGTAGAGAGAGCCAGAATTGCGACTCAAGTCGCAAATGTTGAGAGGGGCCAGGAATTGCGACTCAAGTCGCAAATGTTGAGAGTTGCAAGGATTTGCGACTCAAGTCTCAAAAGTAGTAAACGCCAGGAATTGCGACTCAAGTCGCAATTGTAGAGGGAGCCAGGATTTGCGACTCAAGTCGCAATTGTAGAGGGATCCAGGATTTGCGACTCAAGTCGCAAATGTAGAGGAAGGGCCAGAATTGCGACTCTAGTCGCAAATGTTGATAGGCGGCCAAAAATGCGACTCAAGTCGCAAATGATGAGGGGAGGCAGAAATGCGACTCAAGTCGCATAAGATGTGTGATTTGCGACTCCAGTCGCATGTGTTGTGAGATTTGCGACTCTGTTCGCAATTGATGGAGGAGAGGAGTTTTGCGACTCCAGTCGCAAATGATGAACTTCACTTGTATTCATTTCGTCCTTCACCTGTAATTCAAACAAATAATGAAAATCATGTGTTGTTGTCAAAACCAACATTTACAATCTCCCCCTTTTTGGCACAACCCATATGAATTAGAGTTAGACATTAGAAACACACAATCTCCCCCTCAAACCAAGCATAAAAGAAAAAAAAAAAAAAAAAAAAAAAAAAAAAAAACAAAAAAAAAAAAAAAAAAAAAAACTAAGTAAACATGGAAAAAACATTCATTCAACCACCATCAGAGATAAGAAATGAAAAACCAAAAACTTAGTCAAACGATTAAACATTCAAAGACTTCAAGAACTGAGTTCAACAAACGAGATATGAAAAACATGCATGATGGGAAATTATCAAGTCTTATGCATGCAGAAAAGTGAACAAAGTAAAAACATAAAAATGATCAAGTGACAAAAACAAAAACATAACATCAGCATCACTGAGATGCAAACTCAGAGTCCCTGGGAGAGCCAGTTGGTGAGGGTGAGCGCACAGGAGTAGTTGCTGGTGAAGCACCATCAGACTTGGCATCATCATCTTCATCATCGACCTCAGCAACATCAACATCAGTGTCTGAGTCATGGTCTTGATGGCCATAAATTTCGTACTCCCCAAACTCATCTTCACCCACCCTGATTCTCTCAGCATCATCTTCATCGTCCAACTCTTCAACATCAACTTCTTCATCAATATCCTTCAAACCGTCAGACGGCATCGCGGGCGATACCTCTGGATGTGTGGTACTCGTACTCTCAACTTTCTTCTTCTTTTCAATCTTCTTTTCTTCAACAATTTTGCCTTTCCCTTTTCTCAACAATTCAAACACTTCCCCAGCCATCATCTCTCGAACACTGTCATCATCAGTGTCCACAGCCTTAGACTTGGCTAGCTCAGCAACGGCTTCCTTAATCCCATCCTTGATCAACTCAAACATAAACGTGTTACTCAGGCTCTTTACAGATGAGCCAGCACTGGTCCCAGCGGACCCACCCAAACCTCCCCCTTGATGGGTTATCTGGTGAAGAGCATCCAGAGCCTCTTTCTGTTCCATCTGAGCATCCACCATCTCATTGTAAGCAATGGCGTGAGCAGCCTGCTTACGTTCTAAGTTCTTGGTTGTTGTGAAACAACGATGAACAATCGCCGAGGGAACAACAGTCTTGAAGTTGTGCATTGGATGAAAAGGGTTCTTATGCGGAGGCAAGCCAGACTGGGGACCGAACTTTTGAGGAACAACTCTTGGGATAGGAGTAGATGTAGTCTTTGTGTGTTTGACATCAGAGTGTTCGAGCTTTAGAGTTGGCTTTCGTTTCTTCGAGGACTTAGGAGAGAGTGGTGGAGTGATAGGATCAGGAACATCCTCACGCTTGACGTATTTAGTCCAAGGAAGATCATACACTCTATTTTTCAGGAAGGTGGGAGTGATGTTGATATGAGAATTTTTCTTTACCTTCTTCTCAGTTTCCGTCATTGGAATGAACTTTTGATCAATCAACATCCCATAGATCAAGCATGGGTGAGTGAGATGAATTCTCCGCACCTCTTCAAGGTCAGACTGCTGGCGAAGAACATCATTCGAAGCCTTGGCCACTCTGCAGATATCAGCAAAGATGATCTCACCGAGATCAACTTGTTCACCACAACCAATTCGGAATAAGATATGCATGAGCTTAGGAGAAAGATAGTTCTCATCTGGGTGAGCAGCCCAATTTGTCATCCCGAGTCTATGCAGAGAACCATAGAAGGCCGACAGTTTGTAAGGAGTAGGGAGAGGTGTTCTTGCCTTGCCTTTGGTTAAAAAAGAACCAATCTTTAGTGCATTCATTCTATCGTCATCAGAAGGAAACTTCCAAGAGCCTTCAATCTCAAGTCTTTTCAGAAAATTGTTAATATTCAGAGGACGGAAGGTGTAGAGTTTGTCACGAAACACAAACCGTCCACACATCTTGTGTGATGGATCAGCAAAGTCAGGGGTTAAGTTCGCATAGAATTTCTGAATGATTGGAGGAGAGAATCTGTAAGTTTGAGTCACAGACTCAAGGAGGGTCATATCCTCAAAAAACTTCGAGAGTCCATACTTGTCGTAGTCAGCAACCCGGACCTGACGATCTTCAAGTATGGGTAGGGACTCAATCAGGGTGAGACGATTTTCAGCACGTTCAGTAAAGAAATCTGGTTTGTAGGGAGGCCCACAGTCTTCAACTTTCATAACATAAATCTGATCAGCAGTTGCTCCTGTCGAGCCAGAAGAGTGTGGCACGATAGGAGGAATGTAAGAGCCAGGGACAACAGACTTCCCTTTATCAGCAGGGCCAGAAGCTCGTTGTCTGGACTTAGACGAGTCAGTGGAGACAGAGGGTTTAGACCTCTTAGGTTCAACAACGTCAGATGACGTTGATTTCTTGGGTATGTTTGCTGACCCAGAAACAGATGGTTTAACCACTTCAGCAGTGGAGGGAACTTTGACTATCTTCTTGCCGTCTTCAGTCATGATCCAATCATCCACTAACTTCCGATACTCAGCAGGGGATACGGTGCCTTTGAAACAACGCAGGAAGGTAAGAGGGGTCTTAGGTCCCTGACCAATCTTAGATTCTTTTCCGGACTTCTGCGAGACAGAGCTAACAGGTTTCAGTGTCTTGGTTAAGTCAACAGTTGGAGTATCGGAGATGGACTTGCCAGATCGACGATCCATCTTGTCCATATGTTTTTGTAAGGCGTGAAGAGCCTTCTTCTGTGAGTCAGGTGATGGTGCATTCTTCCATGCGTCGCGAAGAGATTCCAAAACTTCCTTGTCAAGTTCATCAAATAGGTTTCCAGTGGATGACGACATTACAAGAGTAGGAGTGAGAGAGATAGGAATTCTAGAAATCCTAAGTAACACAACCACAGCACCTGATGTGCGAAGCTAGAGTAGCAGAGATCTAACACTTAGAGAAGTAGAGAATCGAGACTAACAACGTCGAACGCCGGTTGCGTGAACGAAGAACCTCAAACACAGAAACTTCGATCTCAAACTTCAATCTCAAGGTTGCACGAGTGTAAGAGTTAGAGATTTTTAGAATGCAAGTAACCCTAATCCAAGTTTTCAAGCCCTTTATATAGAAAAAGTTTGGCCTGCTCGTCTTGGATCAAAAAGACCTGCGAAAAAGCCCATTAAACAGTACAAAATTGGCCCATCAGTACAAAAATGAATAAAATAATAATAAAAAAAATAAAAAAAATAAATAAAAAAAAATAAAAAAATAATAAAAAAATAAAAACGAAAATCTTGAAAAATTTTCTAAGTAAAAAAAAATTTTCAAAAAAATTTTTCGAAATTTTTCAAGGATTTTCGGCGACAAGCAAGGATCACAAGGTTGGTTATCATCGCAAGGCAGGGTTGACGGAGATGAAGTGTGTTGTATCATTTGTGTTGAACAGCAGAGGTGTTTGATCATGCTACAAGTGATATGTGCGACTGGAGTCGCACGTCGTTGCTGGAGGTGCGACTGGATTCGCAATTCCTGGCGTGCGACTTGGTTCGCAAGCGCTGGTGTGCGAATGAGATGTTGTGCGCCCAGAGTTGCAAGAGTTCGTTCAAGATCATCAAGCATGAGGAGTTATGCACTGGAAGCCGCTACACTCAAATATTGCCTTAAGGATTTGAACTCCACGAGACGCTGAACATGAACTAGGAATACCAAACAAAATAGCACATCCCGAGTTAGTATTCAAGCGTTCAACACACTGCACACATTCAAAAACATTTTAGTGGAGATTTAAGCGATGATACGAGGCAGTGAAGAGCAAATATTTTCCCAGAAAAGAATCCACATTTTCATCAGTTCCCAAAAACCAAAAATTTCACATGAGGTGATAGCAACTTTGAGGTATATGAAAAATCTCTCATAATAAAAACCGGTGGAATGGACCGAAGTATGTGATAGATATTGAACTTGTCCTTCGTCACAATCACAAGAATACATGCCGTGTTTCGTCGGAACATATTGGATGAGTTTGCACCGCACAAGAGATTTTAATTCATGAGCACAAGGTGAACTTTTAAGGCACTCCACTTGGGACTAGCTTTTTACTTCAATCAGAGGGGAGCAAGGTTCGACCTGCGTCCTCCAGACGAGTTTTTAGCTTTTAGATGAAATGCAACAGATGCTCATTACAGCAGTCAGAGGGGAGCGAGGATCATCCCGCATCTCCGAAGTGTGATTGAAGAGCATCTTAAATAATGGCGTCCATGTGCTACCTTTCGAAGAGGGGAGCCGGGGTAACCGGCGTCCTCCGTTACTTGGTATTATGGATCTATGCAAATGAAGCTTATGGGAGTTATATGCCAAGTTCACATGTTCGTACTCAGAGGAATAAATGCACTTGGGTCCGAAGACTAAAGCGGCCTCGAATCCATGTTCAACTTTATTAGACTAATCCACGACGATTCGGCGTGCATATTCAGAAGTAAAGAAAATAATCTTTCAGACTTCAAAATTTTCGTGAACTCTTTAGAGAGAACACATGCAGAGAGAATTTCTTAGAGTTTGAAATCTCTCAAAGTCAAGAGGTTTGGTAAAGATGTCAGCGAGTTGTTTTTCTGTTGAAATATGCTGTAGACTGACTATATCACGATCAACCAAATCTCTAATGAAATGATGTCGAATGTCGATGTGTTTAGTGCGAGAATGCTGGACAGGATTTTCGCTGATTTTGATAGCACTTTGGTTATCACAGTACAGCACCAAGGGAGCACTCTCGATAAGATAATCATCCAACATCTGCTTCAGCCAAAGCAATTGAGTGCAGCAACTCCCGGCTGCAACATACTCAGACTCAGCAGTCGATAGAGCGATGCAATTTTGCTTCCGACTATGCCATGACACTATATTGTTGCCAAGGAAGCAGCAGCATCCAGATATGCTCTTTCGTTCATCAGTGTCGCTTGCCCAATCCGCATCGGAGTAACCGACGAGATTTGATGAAGTGTCACATGCATACCAAAGACCTAAATCAGAAGTCCCTGAGACATAACGGAGAATCCGTTTGACAGCTCGTAGATGATCTTCTTTCGGATCCGCCTGGTACCTAGCACACATGCAAACACTAAACATGATGTCAGGGCGAGTAGCAGTTAGATAAAGTAAACTACCAATCATGGAACGATAAAGAGTTTGATCAACACTTCGACTTTTAGTCGATTTAGATAACCGTTCAGTCGTTGCCATGGGAGTTTTGGCAGGCTTAGCATGGTGCATCTCAAATCTTTCGACCATATTTTTCGCATATTTGCTTTGAGATACGAAGATTCCATCCGGTCGTTGAGATATCTGAAGTCCTAGGAATTGATGTAGCTCTCCTTCTAGACTCATCTGGAATGTTGAAGACATAGATTCCGTGAAAGCTTTCACGAGTTTAGAGCTGGTAGCACCAAAAACAATGTCATCAACGTAAATCTGGGCAACCATCATATGTTTGCCATCACGTTTCAAGAAGAGAGTCTTGTCGACTGAGCCACGTACAAACCCAAACTTCAGTAAGTAGTCCGTTAGACACCCATACCACGCTCTCGGAGCTTGCTTCAACCCATATAAAGCTTTGTGAAGCTTGTAAACATGATTTGGCTTCTTGGGATCCTCGAAGCCTTTCGGTTGTGCTACATACACCTCTTCTTCTAGTACTCCATTTAGGAATGCAGCTTTGACATCCATTTGTCTAAGTTTAATGCCGAGATGGCATGCAATAGCAAGCAGAAGACGAATAGACTCAATGCGAGCAACTGGAGCAAAGGTTTCATCAAAATCTATCCCTTCCACTTGGGCATAGCCTTGTGCAACGAGACGAGCTTTGTTTCGCACCACTTGATTATGCTCATCCGTTTTGTTCTTAAAAATCCATTTGGTTCCAACAACATTAATATTTGACGTTCGGGGAATCAAAGACCAGACATTATTTCTAGTAAACTCATTTAACTCTTCTTGCATAGCCATGATCCAGCAATCATCCTTCAGAGCTTCCTTATAATTTTTCGGTTCTGATTGAGATAAGAAGCAAGAGATTCCGATATCAAGACATACAGCAGAAGTGCAGATGTTGTATAGTTCATCCTGAGATGTAGTAGGTTTCCTTGAGCGTGTAGTGCGCTCATTCAAGCTTCCAATCATCTGAGTAGGTGGATGTTTCTTTTGAATAAGGCGAGGTGCCTCTCTAGGAGCATTAGCCGGGTTGTCAACATCTTCACTTTTTTCACCATCAGACGATGATGTATCATTGTTGCGTTGGCTACACTCTCCAACTTCAGGTGAAGTGTTTG
Source organism: Euphrasia confusa (assembly GCA_954870475.1). Lineage (NCBI taxonomy): Eukaryota > Viridiplantae > Streptophyta > Magnoliopsida > Lamiales > Orobanchaceae > Euphrasia > Euphrasia confusa. The sequence continues at coordinate 14,978,815 of OX940957.1, read as the reverse complement.
GAGTAGGAGTGTCTGGAACTTCAGTAGTGGGTATAGATGGAAAAGTACGATACTCCAGAACTCCTTCTTTCACCCAGTCTTCATCTGTATCTTTTCCAAGAAAGTCTTGCTCATCAAAGTTGATGTTTACAGTTTCCATGACCTTTCTGGTTCTAAGATTGTAAGCACGATAGGCATGACTATTCTGACTATAGCCAACAAAAATACCACGATCGGCTTTGGCTTCAAATTTCTTCAGAGGATCCCGATCCCTCAAGATATAGCACGTGCAGCCAAAGACACGAAGGTGAGCGACAGATGGCTTCTTGCCATTTACAAGTTCGTATGCAGTTGCCGTTGTGCCAGAACGAATACTTATGCGATTTAAAATATATCCAGCAGTTGAGACGGCTTCAGCCCAGAAATTTCGAGCAAGATTTTTAGAGATCAACATCACGCGAGCCATCTCTTGCAGAGTTCGATTCTTACGTTCAGCAATCCCATTTTGTTGGGGCGTTTTTGGGGCCGAATATTCATGATGAATTCCCTTTAGCATACAAAATTCATTGAAGCTAGCATTTTCAAATTCAGTCCCGTGATCACTTCTGATCCTCTTCACCTTTGCTTCATGATTTGTTCTTATCCATTTCACAATGCCTTTGAAGGCATCAAAAGTCTCATCTTTTGTAGCAAGAAATCTCGTCCAAGTGTAACGAGAGAAATCATCAACCACCACCAGCACATATTCTTTCTTAGCAATACTCTTTACTTCCATTGGACCCATGAGATCCATGTGAAGAAGTTCAAAAGGAGCCGTAGTGCTCATTAGTGTCGGTAGTGCAGGATGAGAAGTCCTTGTCAATTTTCCCTTCTGGCAGTCTCCACACACTCTTTTCTCAATTTTGGGGAGTTGAGAGATTCCTCGAACTATCTCCCCCTTAACAAGTTTACTCAGATTTCGAGAACTAGTGTGTCCAAGACGTTGATGCCATAAATCAACTTCATCAGCCACGGTCACAGAGAAACAACTATACTCAGTAGTATAGCAGTTGTTTTTAGCACGTGGACCTTCCATGATGCACCTCCCTTCTTCATCAAAAACCTTGCAAGAATCTTTATCAAAACTAACATTCAGCCCTTCATCACACAGCTGGCTGATGCTAATAAGATTTGCCACAAGACCCTTCACATGAACAACATTGCGAATTGGTGGCAATCCTTTAATGTGCAAAGTTCCCTTTCCCATGACGATGCCTTTAGCTCCCCCTCCAAACACCACGGGGGAGCCAGTCATAGGCTCATATTCTTTCAGAAATTTCTTTGTTCCGGTCATGTGACGGGAGCAACCACTATCAAAATACCATATGCCTTTGTTTCCAGAGTCGGAGGCATTTAGTGCAACATTGCAGAAAATCAGTTCTCTTGGCTTCCAGTCAGTTAGGATGGTGGAGTTAAGTTTAACTTCACTCTTTCGGGACTTAGGCATCCACTTCTTCTTCCCAGTCACAGCGCTCAGAGTTTGCTTAATTTTCGGATTTGGAGACACAGATTTCTTCATTTCCTTAGTCATTTCAGACTTCTTCTTCAAGATCAAGAGTTCTCTGTTCATGTCCTCTTTCATCCTATAGCAGAAAGGTCGAATGTGTCCAGGTTGGTCACAATAATGACAAACATACATTCGCCTTTGTCGAGTTTCAACCTTCGGTGATGTTTTGATTAAAGCTGTTTTAGTGCGAGAGGATCGTTCATTTTTCTTCACGTTCTGAGATTTGTCTAACTTTTTCAGCAACGTCTTCTCATATGGTAAAATACCACGAGGATGTTTGACAATATTCTTCGGGAATTGATATGTCTCAGATTCAGATTTAGAAGTCGAGATCAAATTTTTAGATTTAAGTTCTGGAGACTTAGCAATCTTCTTCCCTTCAGCAATCTCCTTTCGTTTGGATGATTCGGCGTCATCCTTACTTTTATCTTCTGGCTGAGCGTTGGATGCTTTGACAAAAATCACATCTTTCTTCTCTGGTGTTGAGTAAATGGATTCAAAAACTTTCTGAAATCCAAGACCATATCGATTGGGATTCATATATGAAGCTGCATTGTCAAACACAGAAGAGTTGGTGTTCATTTTCCTTAATAGCTCATCAGTCATATGGAGTTTTTCTTTCAAGACATATCGTTCCTTGTCAGTCATGGCAAGGTCAGTTTGAGCTTTCACCAGTGATGATTTTAGTTCATCATTCTCAGCATCTGAGTTTTTAAACAGAGTCTGCAGTTTCTTAACTTCAGTCGACTCTTTTTTCAGCGAAAGTTTTAGTTTTGAGTTTTCAGAACTCAACCTCTCACATACTTCTTTTAGTTCGACAACTTCTTTGTAGTATTTATGTTTTTCTTCGAAGAGGTCATCAAATTTGATTTTGAGAATTGTTAGAGAGTTGTTCAACCTCTTTTTCTCATCCGTCTTCTTTTCAACCGAATTTTTTAGCTCAACAATGTTATCACTCATCTTTCGATTAGCAGTCGAGAGTTCGTTACAAGATTCTGTAAGAACTTTTAAAGACACTTCAAGAATGTTATTTTCAGTGATGGCTAAGTCATAGAGTTTTGAAAGCTCAGAGTGACTCTCGTTCAGTGCAAGAAGTTCAGCATTCACATACACAGTTTGAGATACACTTGGGTTCATCTCATCTCCAACAGATTCAGTCATGGAATCATCATCCGAACAAATTTCATCATCACAGCATGGTCGATTCTTAGAGGCCAGACAAAAGATATTGTCGGCCGTTGCTACATCCTTCATGAATGTATCAAGTTCAAAGTTTTCAACTTCGAAGTTAGCGATATCAAAATTTTCATCAAAAGTGACAACAAGAGCATTGTCCTCATCTTCGTCGGCACTTTCATCCTCAGACTCATCATTTTCAGAAATTACTTCCTCATCGTCTATCACAACATAGCTAACTGGCAGCTTCTTCTTACGATGTAAGTTTGGACATTCATTTTTAACGTGTCCATATCCTTTGCACTCATAGCATTGCATCTTGGAGACATCCTTGCTAGTAGACGAGTATGGGGATAGTTTTGTCCCCTTAAACTTCTTGTCGGAGAAGGACGATTGATTTCGGTTGTCTGAGTTTTTCTGGAAAAAGTTAGAATTCTTCTGAAATTTTCGAAAATTTCGAGCACGGTTCTTCCTCTTAAAATCTTGCTTCACAAGATACGTGACTATATCAGTCAATACAGCAAGCTTGTCTGGGTTGTTAGAATTCATTAGCCTTTCAATATCCTCAGCTTCATCATCATCAGATTCATTTACATCAGCTGAGAAACTAGATTCAGATTTCTCATTTCTCGAAGGAGTTTTCTGAGGCTTCGGACTTCTTGAACTCTTACCCTTCTCAGAAATTTTTAGAGCAGTCATTGGCTCATAAACAAGAGACATATCAGGATTGCTACGTACTTTTAGAGTCAAGTCGTAGTTTCTTAAATCAGCCATCAAGTCAGCATAATCCCAATTTTGATTTTCGTCATTGCGTGCTTCAATAGTTAGCACCTTGCTTTCAAACCTAGTGCTTACACTGGACAGAACTTTCTCATACACCATGGGAGCAGGAAAGACTTCTCCCAGTTCACATGCCTCATTCACATATCTCATGATCTTGTCTAAGTAGTCATTTATATCTTCATCTTCTCTCATCCGGAGTTGATGGAATTGGGCAGTGATAGTTCGGATTTTGGATCGTTTAACTGCATGACTTCCCTCACATGTTCTCTGTAGAGTCTCCCATGCATCTCTGGCAGATGTGCAATTTTTTACCAGCTGATACATACTGAGGTCCAGCCATTCACAGATAAGAAGTAGAGCTTTGCTGTTAGCCGTAGACAAGTCATGCTCCTCTCTTGTCCAACTACGTTCCGGCTTCGGAATTCTCACACCATCAGCATCTTCAGTATACGGACGTTCCCATCCTTCTAACACTGCCATCCAAGATCTAGAGTCAAAACCTTTAATTCTAGCAGAAACTTTGGCCTTCCAGTTTGAGTAGTTCTGATGAGTAAGCATAATCGGTTTCTGGACAAACATAGACGACTCCATTGTAGCGGAAATATGAAGTCAAGTAACGGATCACGTCTTATACGTATGACGTCCCTCTCTGATACCAATTGAAATTACGTCTTCGACGTAAGATACCAACTTTTCGTGAAGTCGGTCGTAAAACAGTCTTCGTTCGCTCAACCACACTCCGTTAACACACTCTTGAAGTAATGTGAATATGATCGAACTCAAGTAGTTAAGTAGTGAAGACAAAGGTTGTATAATAGTTTCATTTCATTGAAGGATAAAACTAACTATTACACTTGTGGAGAAAGGTAGAAGAAATGATCAGAAGTCGTATCCCAAGTGACGCAGCACTCCAACGAACTAAAGATCTAGTACTATATCACCTAGAGCTAAATCGCATAACTCTACTATCGGTGCACAGCACAAAACAACTACCAAAAACTCTTAAAGCTATAAGCCGTAAACAACGATGGCGATACTCGAATATCAGATTTCGTTCTCTCAAAATCGTCAAGTGAAGTCTTCTGCTTCCATGGGTTTATATAGGAGTGCCGCACATGTGGAGCGCTGATGTGGAGCAATCTCACTGGTCACATGCTTGGCTGACATCACGGATCCATGGATGACATCACTTTTTGTACTTGGATTCTAGAATCTTGGAATCTTGAATCTTTGATTCTTGAATCTTCGAATCTTGAATCTTTAATTTCTTCAAGTTCAAACTTCAACTCTATCTTGACTCCATCGATCTCAATACTTCGTCTTCAACTTCATTGTGATAAACACTTGTCGTTGAGGCTTCAGCATTTCATCGTCTTCATGGTCGTCGATAATATTGAAGTAGTAAAAACCCATTCATGTTGCAAAGACAGTGTGGGCAGGAATTGCGACTCCGTTCGCAAAAGTTGAGTGTGCACGAATTGCGACTCAAGTCGCAAAAGTAGAGGATGCCAGGATTTGCGACTCAAGTCGCAAAAGTAGAGAGAGCCAGGATTTGCGACTCAAGTCGCAAATGTAGAGAGAGCCAGAATTGCGACTCAAGTCGCAAATGTTGAGAGGGGCCAGGAATTGCGACTCAAGTCGCAAATGTTGAGAGTTGCAAGGATTTGCGACTCAAGTCGCAAAAGTAGTAAACGCCAGGAATTGCGACTCAAGTCGCAATTGTAGAGGGAGCCAGGATTTGCGACTCAAGTCGCAATTGTAGAGGGAGCCAGGATTTGCGACTCAAGTCGCAAATGTAGAGGAAGGGCCAGAATTGCGACTCTAGTCGCAAATGTTGATAGGCGGCCAAAAATGCGACTCAAGTCGCAAATGATGAGGGGAGGCAGAAATGCGACTCAAGTCGCATAAGATGTGTGATTTGCGACTCCAGTCTCATGTGTTGTGAGATTTGCGACTCTGTTCGCAATTGATGGAGGAGAGGAGTTTTGCGACTCCAGTCGCAAATGATGAACTTCACTTGTATTCATTTCGTCCTTCACCTGTAATTCAAACAAATAATGAAAATCATGTGTTGTTGTCAAAACCAACATTTACAGATACTTCTCAGAACATGAAGCTGAACAAAAAAACTCATCACTCTAAAACTGTTTTGATCGATACACATATGAAAGCTGAAACTCGTCAAAGACGAGAATATGTCTGTCACTACTGCAATGTGCATGGACACATAAGACCATTTTGCTACAAACTAAAAGCTGACATGAACCATGAGTTGATGACAAAGCTGACAAATCACGCCATGAGTTGATGACGAAGGCTGACAAATCACGAAATTCTCAAAAGTTGAGTGTTGAGAAAAATATGAACTCTGTGGTTCAAACAAAGTTTCGAACGTTTGATGTGAAAAAGGTTGATGTTGCTAAAGACTCAAAGAAAACCATTTCTCCAAACTTGAAAGTTAAGACAAATCTGAAGACTGTGACTGAAAGAAATGTACAAACATCAAGCGATAAGAAGAGATGGGTGTCTAAGTCTCAAAAGAGTAAAGTTGAACTTAACTCTAACTCCAAAAATTGTTGGCAACCAAGAGAGCTTATTTTCTGCAACGTCGCACTTAACGCATCTGAGGCTGGAACCAAAGGAATTTGGTATTTTGATAGTGGATGTTCCCGCCATATGACTGGCACGGAAAAGTTTCTGAAAAATTACGAGCCTATGACTGGTGCTCCCGTGGTGTTTGGAGGGGGAGCGAAAGGCGTTGTAAAGGGAAAGGGGACTCTACAAATCAAAGGTTTACCTCCTATCAGAAATGTAGTCCATGTAAAGGGACTTGTTGCAAATCTTATCTCCATCAGTCAACTGTGTGATGAAGGACTGAATGTGAGTTTTGACAAGGAATCGTGCAGAGTTTTTGATGGTGAAGGAAAGTGTATAATGGAAGGTCCACGAGCTAAAAATAATTGCTATACAACTGAGTATAGTTGTTTTTCTGTGACCGTTCCTGATGAAGTTGATTTGTGGCATCAACGGCTTGGCCACACTGGCACTCGAAATCTGAGTAAACTGGTTAAGGGGGAGATAGTTCGAGGAATCTCTCAACTCCCCAAAATTGAAAAACGAGTGTGCGGTGACTGTCAAAAAGGGAAGCTAACTAGAACCTCTCATCCTGCACTGCCAACGTTAATGAGCACTTCGGCTCCGTTTGAACTGCTTCATATGGACTTGATGGGTCCAATGGAAGTCAAAAGTATAGCAAAGAAAGAATATGTGCTGGTTGTAGTTGATGATTTTTCTCGCTACACTTGGACTAGATTTTTGGCTATCAAAGATGAAACTTTTGATGCCTTCAAAGGCATTGTGAAATGGATCAAAACGAATCATGAGGCTAAAGTAAAAAGGATCAGAAGTGATCATGGAACTGAATTTCAAAATGCTAGCTTCAACGAATTCTGTATGATGAAGGGAATTCATCATGAATACTCGGCCCCAAAAACTCCTCAACAAAATGGGATTGCCGAACGAAAGAATCGAACGCTGCAAGAAATGGCACGTGTAATGCTTATCTCGAAAAACCTTGCACGAACCTTCTGGGCAGAAGCAATCTCAACTGCTGGTTATATTTTGAATCGAATAAGTATTCGATCTGGAACAACTGCAACTGCTTATGAACTGGTGAATGGCAAGAAACCCTCAGTTGCACACTTTCGTGTCTTTGGCTGTACCTGCTATATTTTGAAGGATCGTGATCCTCTGAAGAAATTTGAAGCCAAAGCTGATCGTGGTATTTTTGTTGGTTATAGTCAAAATAGCCATGCCTATCCTGCCTACAATCTTCGAACTAAGAAAGTCATCGAAACTGTCAACATAAATTTTGATGAACAAGACTTCCTTGGAAAAGATGTAGATGAAGACTGGGTAAAAGAAGGAATTTTGGAATATCAAAATTTTCCATCAACACCCACAACTGCTGTTCCTGAGAATGTGTCTCCAGAAAATTTTCCTCCAAACACTTCACCTGCAGTTGGAGATTCTAGTAATCGAGAAAATGATACTTCATCGTCTGATGGTGAAGAAACTGAGCTAGACATTGAAAACCCGGTAAATGCTCCTAGAGAGGCACCCAGACTTATTCGAAATAAGCATCCGCCGACCCAAATGATTGGAAACTTAAATGAGCGAACAACACGCTCGAAGAAACCGACAAATTCTCCAAATGAACTCTACTACATCTGCACTTCTGCAATTTATAATGAAATCGGCATCTCTTGCTTTCTCTCTGAGAATGAGCCGAAAAACTATAAGGAAGCCATGAAGGAAGACTTTTGGATCATGGCCATGCAAGAAGAGTTGAATGAGTTTACTAGAAACAATGTTTGGTCCTTAGTTCCCAGAACGTCAAACATGAATGTAGTTGGAACTAAATGGATTTTCAAAAATAAAACAGATGAGCACAACCAAGTTGTTCGAAACAAAGCACGACTTGTTGCACAAGGCTATGCCCAAGTAGAGGGCATTGATTTTGATGAAACCTTTGCTCCAGTTGCACGAATTGAATCCATCAGACTCTTAATTGCTTTTGCATGCCACCTTGGCATCAAACTTAGACAAATGGATGCCAAAGCTGCATTCCTAAATGGAGTATTGGAAGAAGAAGTGTATGTAGCTCAACCGAAAAGTTTTGAGGATCCTAAGAAACCGAATCATGTCTACAAACTTCACAAAGCTCTCTATGGTTCGAAACAGGCGCCTCGCGCTTGGTACGGATGTTTGACGGACTATCTTCTGAAGTTCGGATTTGAACGGGGCTCTGTGGACAAAACTCTTTTCATTAAACGGGATGGCAAACACATGATGGTTGCCCAGATTTACGTTGATGACTTTGTCTTTGGCGCTACTTGCTCTAAACTCGTGAAAGCTTTCACGGAATCTATGTCTTCAACATTTCAGATGAGTCTTGAAGGAGAGCTACATCAGTTTCTTGGGCTACAAATTTCTCAACGACCGGATGGGATCTTCGTTTCTCAAAGCAAATATGCGAAAAACATGGTCGAAAAATTTGAGATGCATCATGCTAAGCCCGCAAAAACTCCCATGGCCACGACTGAACAGTTATCTAAATCGACTAAAAGTCGAAGTGTTGATCAAACTCTTTTTCGTTCCATGATTGGAAGTTTACTTTATCTAACCGCTACTCGCCCTGACATTATGTTTAGTGTTTGTATGTGTGCTAGGTACCAAGCTGATCCAAAGGAAGACCATCTACGAGCTGTCAAACGGATTCTCCGCTACATCTCTGGGACTTCTGAACTTGGTCTTTGGTATGCATGCGACACTTCATCAAATCTTGTCGGATACTCCGATGCGGATTGGGCAAGCGATACTGATGAACGTAAAAGCACTTCTGGATGCTGCTGCTTCCTTGGAAATAATATTGCTTGGCATAGTCGCAAACAAAATTGCATAGCTCTCTCGACTGCCGAGTCTGAATATGTTGCAGCTGGAAGTTGCTGCACTCAAATGCTTTGGTTAAAGCAAATGTTGAATGACTATCTCGTCGAGAGTGCTCCATTGGTGCTGTTTTGTGATAATCAGAGTGTTATCAAAATCAGCGAAAATCCTGTCCAGCATTCAAGAACTAAACACATCGACATTCGACATCATTTCATTAGAGATTTGGTTGATCGCGATATAGTCAGTCTACAGCATATTTCAACAGAAAAACAGCTCGCTGACATCTTTACCAAACCTCTAGACTTTGAGAGATTTCAAACTCTAAGAAATTCTCTCTGCATGTGTTCTCTTTAAGAGTTCACGAAAATTTTGAAGTCTGAAAGATTATTTTCTTTACTTCTGAATATGCACGCCGAATCGTCGTGGATTAGTCTAATAAAGTTGAACATGGATTCGAGGCCGCTTTAGTCTTCGGACCCAAGTGCATTTATTCCTCTGAGTGTGAACATGTGAACTTGGCATATAACTCCCATAAGCTATCATTTGCATATATCCATAATACCAAGTAACGGAGGACGCCGGATCATTTGTCCGCCGGCTCCCCTCTTCGAAAGGTAGCACATGGACGCTGATCTTTAAGACACTCTACCTCACACTTTGGAGGACGCAAGTACACCTTGCTCCCCTCTGACTGTTGTAATGAGTGTCTGTTGCATTTCATTTAAAGCTATATCTCGTCTGGAGGTCGCCGGTTCCCCCGGCTCCCCTCTGATTGAAGTAAAAAGCTAGTCCCAAGTGGAGTGCCTTAAAAGTTCACCTTGCACTCATGAATTAAAATCTCTTGTGCGGTGCAAACTCATCAAATGTGTTCCGACGAAACACGGCATGTATTCTTGTGATTGTGACGAAGGACAAGTTCAATATCTATCAAATACTTCGGTCCATTCCACCGGTTTTTAATATGAGAGATTTTCATATACCTCAAAGTTGCTATCACCTTGAGTGAAAATTTTTGGTTTTTGGAAAATGATGAAATGTGGATTCTTTTCTGGGAAAATATTTGCTCTTCATTGCCTACTATCACCCCTCGAATCTCCACTAAAATGGTTTTGAATGGTTGTAGTGTGTTGAACACTTGAATGACTAACTCGGGATGTGTTGTTTTGATTTTGCATTTTTGTAGTTCATATCCAGCGCTACGTTGTTTACCATCTCTGAAGTCTAAATTTTGAGTGTAGCGACGGCCAACTCGCAAAATTCAAGTGACAACTTTTTTGGAGACTTGGACACGGAAAATAAACTAAGTCCAGAAGATCCAAAAACGGAGACTACGCCAAAAATCCGGAGACTCATCCATTACTAAAAAACGGAGACTCCAAAACCGGAGACTCGTGTCTCCGTTTTCTTGGCAACATTGCATGGTACAAAATCCGGAGACTCCAACCGCCAGAAAAACGGAGACTCTCACTTTGGCACAAAACCGGAGACTTGCGAAAAAAAAAAATGGAGACTCGTGTCTCTGGAATTCTTGCCTTAGCCGATTTTTTCAGCGTCAACGAAAAATTGACAATTCAAGGTTCTCAACCAATGGCTCTCAACTTCGTTTCTAAACCGATGGTTCTCGACTTCGGTTTTCATGCCTTGGTTTGTTTTTCATTTTATTTATTTATTATTATTATTATTATTATTATTATTATTATTTTTATTGATTATTAATTTTGAAATTATTATTTTAATAATATTTTTCAAATTAATAAATTTTTGTTCGTCTTGTAAACCTAATTTCCTTCTTGAGATGAGCTGTTTGCAGGTCTTGGACTGGGCTTTTTCATTCCGACGGGCGGGCCAAATTTTTCCTATAAATAGGCCTTGATGAAAACCTAATTCATTTACGCTTACATCAGAATTCTCTAACTCTCAAGCTCTCGATCTCTCGACTCTCAACTGCAAGTTCGGCGTCCGAAATTCTTAGTTCTTAGGCTCTTGTTTTTCCGTTGCATCCGGCAACTCTAGCTTTGCGCAACCGGCGCCCTGTCTCTGTTTCCGTAGTTCAAGTTAGTCTTCGTGGTTACCGTTCTCGCAGCTGCTAACCGTCAGTTACTTGTCTTACCTTCGTAATGGCTGCCAAGAACTTAGATGATATGATGGCTGACATGTCTGTCTATCTGAACGAACAATTTGAGAAAGCCGAGTCTCCTAATTCCAAGAAAGCGGCTTATGAAGAACTGAAAGCTCACTTGGACAAAGTTGAGCGACGCTCTGGAAAAACTGTGTCTACCGAACCTGACTTGACTAGATCAGCAACCCCTGAACTCTCGACTGCCCGTCAGCCGGGAAAAGAACCTAAGTCGGGGAAAACAAAAGAGAGAGATACTTCCCTTCGCATTTATAAGGGAACGGTGTCAAGGGCTGAATACAATCGGTTACTCGCAGCTGGCGAGATAACTAAGGATGGAAAGAAGGTTGTAAATATTCCATCGACTGCAACTGTGTCTGCTGGAAAAGATCCAAAGACACCAAAATCATCGCTTCCAACTGGAAGTGGTTCTGGAAAAAAAACTGTTGTGAGTGGCAGTGGGGCTAAACCTGCAACTCCAAAAACTTCGGCTGGTGGGTCAGCTGCAAAATCCAAAACCCACAGCTCTTAGAAACCGCCCCTGGCGCCGTCTTCGGGATCAGCTGGATCCCAAAAATCGACTGACACCTTCCAATATATTCGAAGGTTTGAAGAATGTCCTAAAGCTCATTCTGAGGAATTTTTTACGGCGACTGCTGAACGTCGCCATAAACTGATAGTCAAACTTCCAATCCACACTGACCGCACTATCCTGAAGGAGGATTATATAAACCATGGAATCACGGATTTTCTTACTCAGATGAACTTGTTTGATTCTGTGCATCTAACCTACCGTTACTCGATTCCTATCATTCACAAATTTTACGCTAGCCTGACGCCTGAATTTGCCGATCCGAAGAGTCGGTTGTATGGTTGCTTTATCTTTCGCAACACGCTTTACAAGTTTCGTCCCTACCACATTAATTCATTTTTGAAGAGACTCGATGTTGATGGCACTTGGACGACACCATCAGCTGCTGAGAGAGCTGAGGACTTGAAAATTGGGACTTTCATCACCCAGAAGAAAGTCAAGTCTGAACTGCCACCGCCCTCCAAGCTGTCTACTTTTTATGGCATTCTTCATCGTTTAGGGATGTCCAACTGGATTGCAAACAGGGATTCATCGGTCATGACTCCTGAATTGATGCATCTGATCTTTCGCCTCGGCTGCGGCGAACAGGTTGACCTTGGCCAAATCATTTTTAATGACTTGTGCAAAATCGCCAAAACTTCGGATGAACGAATTATTAAGCAAGCTAACTTGCCCGAAGAAAAGAGAATCCATCTTACACATCCGTGTCTGATATATGGGATGCTCCATGCCCATGACTTTCTTCCGAACCCCGGCCCAGAGAAAAAGATGAAGAAAAATGGGGCTGTCAAGATAACCGGAAAATATTTGAACCCTGCGAAGCGCGTAATTGACTTACCCTGGCACGAACTTGTCAACCGAAATGCGCTACCAGAAATCTTAACACCGCCCCCAACTCCTAAGTCTTCACGGAAGCGCAAGCCTGCAAATCCAAAAACTAAGTCTCCAGCAGCTAAGCGCCAGAAGTCACAGACGACAGCTGCTGTCGAAGAAACTGCAGCTGAGGGTGCTAAGTCACCAAGGGTTGTGCCTCAAGGTTTTGGTCCAACTTCTGGAATTCCTTCGTATCAAAATCCTTATCATCCGATCCATAGTCACCGTGCTGTGGTTCCTTCGGCTGTAGTTCAGGAATTTTATGTCGATTCCTTGGCTGTTGAGAAGCGTCAAGCTGAACATGTTGTCGCGTACAACAGGATGATTGAAGCCCAGGACAAGCAGAAACAATCTTTCAGGAAACTGCAACGGGAGATCCAACAAGGGGGAGGACTTGGAGATGTTGGAGCCCCAGATGCGAGTTTGATAGATACTTTTATTTTGAAGATGGTGAGGGACGCAATTCCAAAAGCAAGCTGATAGAAGTTGTGAAAGATGACGGTGAGAAATCTGATGATGCTGAGAAAACAGATGACGATATCTTTGATGGAGTCTTTGCTGCTCGTGACAAAGAAAAGCGGAAAGTTGGTGAAACTACAAATCCAGGGGCGTCGTTGGCGATGCCGTCTGATGGTCTGAGAGATGAAGATGATGAAGATGTCGACGTTGTGGATGTTGACGAAGATGCTGGTGATGGTTTGGGTGAAAGAGATATTTTTGGGAATCCGGAAACTGACTCCGATGAAAGCGACTCTAGCTCTGACGATGGCTTCAGTTATGAAGACGATGAAGAAGAGTTGATCGGAAGTCCGGAGCGTGATCCAACTCCAACAGCCTCGCCTGAAGATTGAAGTTCAAAGATTCAATGATCAAGTTTTTCCATTTCTGTTTTTTTGTTTAACTCTTGAACTCACTTCTCTTGTTTTTTGTTTTGCATGCATTCAACTCTAAACTTATTCGTCCATGCATAGTTTTTCATATTTGCTTAACTCTGGAATTCTGGTTTTTGATACTTGGTTTGAATTTGGTTTGAATTCTCTATCTATGTTTTGATGTTTGGTATGAAATTTTGTCTAAGTATTTTTATGGTTTTTCATTGATTGTATGATTGATGTTTTTCATCGTTTTACTTAGTTATTTTTTTTATGGTTGTTTGTTTGAGGGGGAGATATGCGTATCTCGTTTTTACTTAACTTGTTTTTGTGAGTTGTGCCAAAAAGGGGGAGATTGTAAATGTTGATTTTGGCGACAACGTATTTTTCCTTGTGTTTTTGTTTTTGTTAAATTTCAGGTTTGCAGGGGCATGGAAACGGAGAACGCAGTCGCCACTTCTGAAATGCATGAGATGCAAGAAACGGCGACTCGAGTCGCCATTTACGGTGTTGCACAGAAACGGCGACAGGAGTCGCCGAAAATGGGCGTGCATGAAAAACGGCGACTGGCGTCGCCGATTTTGGGGTTTTGAAAAACAGCGACCCGCATCGCTGGTTTTGTGGCATATGCAAAGAAACGGCGAACCGAGTCGCTGGATTTAAAGATATGAAGAAACGGCGATTGTTGTCGCCGCTTTTTGTTGTTGCACAAAAACGGCGACTCCAGTCGCCACTTTTTGTGCATGAACTATTTCCAGCGACTGGAGTCGCTGGTTTGAGGAAATGAAGTTTGCTGTCGCCGGTTTTGGGACATGGCCATGAAAACGGCGACTCTTGCCCATGCCATTTTTCCGGAGAATGGAGTCGCCGGTTTTGGTGTACTTATAAAACGACGACTCAAGTTTTTTGTGTTTTAATTCTAAGACTAAGTACTTACAACGTGATCTTTTTTCACCAGGTACTCAGTTCAAGGAAATGAAGAATTGTTCCAAGTTTGCAACTTCAACAAGATCGACGACCATGAAGACGATGAAATTCTGAGGCTTCAACACTTAGAGATTTTCACAAGAAATTGAAGATGAAGAATTGAGATCGATGGAGTCAAGATTAAAATTGAAGTTTGATTTTGAAATTGAAGATTCAAGATTCAAGGATTCAAGAATCAAAGATTCAAGATTCCAAGATTCAAGAATCCAAGTTCTACAATGATGATGTCATCCATGGAAAAGTGACATAGGCCAAGCATGCGACGAATGAGAACGTGCCACGTCATCACTCTCACATGTGCGACTCTACTATAAATACCCATGGATGTTCATTTCATCCTTTGACGATTTTGAGAGAACGAAATCTGATATTCGAGTATCGCTATCGTTGTTTTGTTGGCGCTGAGCCTTAGAGCTTTGGTAGTTGTTTTGTACTGTGCACCACTAGTAGGGTTATGTGATTTAGCTCTAGGTGTAGTAGTACTAGGTCTCTGGTTCGTTGGAGTGCTGCGTCACTTGGGATACGACCTTTGATCATTCCGTCTACCTTTCTCTACCCGTGTAATAGTTTAGTTTCGTCGTTCAATGAAATGAAAAACTATTACATAACTTTGTCTTCAGCACTTTACTTTACTTTACTTACATTGAGTTTGAACTATACACACAAGCAAGCGATAGTTGAGAGAGTGCGTGAGTTCTTCGACTGAAGCTGCTGACTGTGAGTTCGTCGACTGAAGCTGCTGACTGTGAGTTCGTCGACTGAAGCTGCTGACTGTGAGTTCGTCGACTGAAGCTGCTGACTGTGAGTTCGTCGACTGAAGCTGCTGACTTTGAGTTTAAGGCCAACTTCGCGAAAAGTTGGTATCATACGTCGAAGACGTAATTTCAATTGGTATCAGAGCGGGACGTCATACGTATAAGACGTGATCCGTTACTTGACTTCATATTTCCGCTAAAATGGAGTCACCAATGTTTGTCCAGAAACCGATTATGCTTACTCATCAGAACTACTCTAACTGGAAAGCTAAAGTTTCAGCTAGAATTAAGGGCCTTGACTCTAGATCTTGGATGGCAGTGTTAGAAGGATGGGAACGTCCATATACTGAAGACGCAGATGGGGTGAGAACTCCGAAACCGGAACGCAGTTGGACAAGAGAGGAACATGACTTGTCTACGGCTAACAGCAAAGCTCTTCTAATTATCTGTGAATGGCTGGACCTCAGTATGTATCAGTTGGTCAAAAATTGCACATATGCCAGAGATGCATGGGAGACTCTACAAAGAACGTGTGAGGGAAGTCATGCAGTTAAGCGATCAAAAATCCGAACTATCACTGCACAATTCCATCAACTCAGGATGAGAGAAGATGAAGACATCAATGACTACTTGGACAAGATCATGAGATATGTCAACGAAGCTTTTGAACTAGGAGAAATCTTTCCTGCTCCCATGGTCTATGAGAAGGTTTTATCCAGTGTGAGCACTAGATTTGAAAGCAAGGTGCTGACTATCGAAGCTCGCAATGACGAGAACCAAAACTGGGATTATGCGGACTTGATGGATGATTTGAGAAACTATGACTTAACTCTCAAAGTTCGAAGCAACCCAGATATGTCACTTGTCTACGAACCGATGACTGCTCTAAAAATTTCTGAAAAGGGTAAGAGTTCAAGAAGTCCAAAACCTCAGAAAACTTTTTCAAGAAATGAGAAGTCTGAATGTAGTTTCTCAGCTGATGTGAATGAATCTGATGACGATGAAGCAGAGGACATTGAACGTTTGATGAACTCAAATAATCCGGACAAACTTGCTGCACTGACTGAAATCGTCACTTATCTTGTGAAGCAAGAGTTTAAGAGAAAGAATCGAGCTCGAAATTTTTGAAAATTTCAGAAAAATTCTAACTCATTTCAGAGAAACTCTGAAAACCGAAAACAAACTTCATTTTCTGACAAAAAATTTAAGGAGACAAAACTATCTCCATATTCTTCAACTAGCAAGGATGTTTCTAAAATGCAGTGTTTTGAATGTAAGGGATTTGGACATGTCAAAAATGAGTGTCCCAACTTGCATCGCAAAAAGAAACTGCCGGTGAGCTATGTTGTGTTCGATGATGAAAATGTAATCTCAGAAAGCGAGGAGTCTGAGAATGAAAATTCTGATGACGAGGAGGACAACGCTCTAGTTGTCACTTTTGGTGAAAATTCTGACCTCTCGAACGTGGAGGTTGAGAACTTTGTTTTTGATGGTTTTCTGAAAGATACTGCAACTGCAGACAATATCTTTCGTGTAAATTCAGCAAACCGAAACTTCTGTGATGATGATATTTTCTCGGATGTTGAATCCGTGTCTGAGACAGAAGAGAGTGGAAACACATCAGAAGTATCTCAAACTAAAGACGTTTGTGTTGAGTTACTTACACTAAGAGAGAACCTTTCAGAACTCAAAACTTTATATGACACAGCTATCACTGAGAATAGCACTCTGGAAGTGTCTTTAAAAGTTCTTACAGATTCTTGTAATGAACTGTCGAATGTTAACCTGAAGATGCATAACGAAGTTGTTGAGTTGAAAAACTCATTTGAAAGAACGAATGATGAGAAAAAGAGGTTGAACAATTCTCTGACAATTCTGAAAATCAAATTTGATGATTTGTTCGAAGAAAAGCATAAGTATTACAAAGAAGTTGTCGAACTGAGAGAAGTATGTGAGAGGTTGAGTTCTGAAAACTCAAAACTGAAGATGTTGCTGAAAAAGGAGTCAACTGAAGTGAAGAAACTGCAGACTCTGTTTAAAAACTCGGATGCTGAGAACGATGAACTGAAGTCATCACGGATAAAAGCTCAAACTGACCTTGCCATGACTGACAAGGAACGATATGTTTTGAAAGAAAAACTCCATATGACTGATGAGCTATTGAGGAAAATGAACACGAACTCCTCTGTGTTTGAAAATGCTGCTTCATATATGAATCCTAATCGATACGGACTTGGATTTCAAAAAGTTTTTGAGTCTATTTACTCTACACCAGAGAAGAAAGATGTGACCTTTGTCAAAGCATCTAACGTTCAGCCGGATGATAAAAGTAAGGATGATGCCGAATCATCTAAACGGAAGGATATTGCTGAAGGGAAAAAGATTGTTAAGTCTCCCGAATCTAAACCTCAAAAGTCGGTTTCGACTTCGAACTCTGAATATGAGACATATCAATTTCCCAAAAATATTGTGAAACATCCTCGAGGAATCTTGCCTTATGAGAAGACATTGATGAAGAAGTTGGATACTTCTCAGAACATGAAGCTGAACAAAAAAACTCATCACTCTAAAACTGTTTTGATCGATACACATATGAAAGCTGAAACTCGTCAAAGACGAGAATATGTCTGTCACTACTGCAATGTGCATGGACACATAAGACCATTTTGCTACAAACTAAAAGCTGACATGAACCATGAGTTGATGACAAAGCTGACAAATCACGCCATGAGTTGATGACGAAGGCTGACAAATCACGAAATTCTCAAAAGTTGAGTGTTGAGAAAAATATGAACTCTGTGGTTCAAACAAAGTTTCGAACGTTTGATGTGAAAAAGGTTGATGTTGCTAAAGACTCAAAGAAAACCATTTCTCCAAACTTGAAAGTTAAGACAAATCTGAAGACTGTGACTGAAAGAAATGTACAAACATCAAGCGATAAGAAGAGATGGGTGTCTAAGTCTCAAAAGAGTAAAGTTGAACTTAACTCTAACTCCAAAAATTGTTGGCAACCAAGAGAGCTTATTTTCTGCAACGTCGCACTTAACGCATCTGAGGCTGGAACCAAAGGAATTTGGTATTTTGATAGTGGATGTTCCCGCCATATGACTGGCACGGAAAAGTTTCTGAAAAATTACGAGCCTATGACTGGTGCTCCCGTGGTGTTTGGAGGGGGAGCGAAAGGCGTTGTAAAGGGAAAGGGGACTCTACAAATCAAAGGTTTACCTCCTATCAGAAATGTAGTCCATGTAAAGGGACTTGTTGCAAATCTTATCTCCATCAGTCAACTGTGTGATGAAGGACTGAATGTGAGTTTTGACAAGGAATCGTGCAGAGTTTTTGATGGTGAAGGAAAGTGTATAATGGAAGGTCCACGAGCTAAAAATAATTGCTATACAACTGAGTATAGTTGTTTTTCTGTGACCGTTCCTGATGAAGTTGATTTGTGGCATCAACGGCTTGGCCACACTGGCACTCGAAATCTGAGTAAACTGGTTAAGGGGGAGATAGTTCGAGGAATCTCTCAACTCCCCAAAATTGAAAAACGAGTGTGCGGTGACTGTCAAAAAGGGAAGCTAACTAGAACCTCTCATCCTGCACTGCCAACGTTAATGAGCACTTCGGCTCCGTTTGAACTGCTTCATATGGACTTGATGGGTCCAATGGAAGTCAAAAGTATAGCAAAGAAAGAATATGTGCTGGTTGTAGTTGATGATTTTTCTCGCTACACTTGGACTAGATTTTTTGCTACCAAAGATGAAACTTTTGATGCCTTCAAAGGCATTGTGAAATGGATCAAAACGAATCATGAGGCTAAAGTAAAAAGGATCAGAAGTGATCATGGAACTGAATTTCAAAATGCTAGCTTCAACGAATTCTGTATGATGAAGGGAATTAATCATGAATACTCGGCCCCAAAAACTCCTCAACAAAATGGGATTGCCGAACGAAAGAATCGAACGCTGCAAGAAATGGCACGTGTAATGCTTATCTCGAAAAACCTTGCACGAACCTTCTGGGCAGAAGCAATCTCAACTGCTGGTTATATTTTGAATCGAATAAGTATTCGATCTGGAACAACTGCAACTGCTTATGAACTGGTGAATGGCAAGAAACCCTCAGTTGCACACTTTCGTGTCTTTGGCTGTACCTGCTATATTTTGAAGGATCGTGATCCTCTGAAGAAATTTGAAGCCAAAGCTGATCGTGGTATTTTTGTTGGTTATAGTCAAAATAGCCATGCCTATCCTGCCTACAATCTTCGAACTAAGAAAGTCATCGAAACTGTCAACATAAATTTTGATGAACAAGACTTCCTTGGAAAAGATGTAGATGAAGACTGGGTAAAAGAAGGAATTTTGGAATATCAAAATTTTCCATCAACACCCACAACTGCTGTTCCTGAGAATGTGTCTCCAGAAAATTTTCCTCCAAACACTTCACCTGCAGTTGGAGATTCTAGTAATCGAGAAAATGATACTTCATCGTCTGATGGTGAAGAAACTGAGCTAGACATTGAAAACCCGGCAAATGCTCCTAGAGAGGCACCCAGACTTATTCGAAATAAGCATCCGCCGACCCAAATGATTGGAAACTTAAATGAGCGAACAACACGCTCGAAGAAACCGACAAATTCTCCAAATGAACTCTACAACATCTGCACTTCTGCAATTTATAATGAAATCGGCATCTCTTGCTTTCTCTCTGAGAATGAGCCGAAAAACTATAAGGAAGCCATGAAGGAAGACTTTTGGATCATGGCCATGCAAGAAGAGTTGAATGAGTTTACTAGAAACAATGTTTGGTCCTTAGTTCCCAGAACGTCAAACATGAATGTAGTTGGAACTAAATGGATTTTCAAAAATAAAACAGATGAGCACAACCAAGTTGTTCGAAACAAAGCACGACTTGTTGCACAAGGCTATGCCCAAGTAGAGGGCATTGATTTTGATGAAACCTTTGCTCCAGTTGCACGAATTGAATCCATCAGACTCTTAATTGCTATTGCATGCCACCTTGGCATCAAACTTAGACAAATGGATGCCAAAGCTGCATTCCTAAATGGAGTATTGGAAGAAGAAGTGTATGTAGCTCAACCGAAAGGTTTTGAGGATCCTAAGAAACCGAATCATGTCTACAAACTTCACAAAGCTCTCTGTGGTTTGAAACAGGCGCCTCGCGCTTGGTACGGATGTTTGACGGACTATCTTCTGAAGTTCGGATTTGAACGGGGCTCTGTGGACAAAACTCTTTTCATTAAACGGGATGGCAAACACATGATGGTTGCCCAGATTTACGTTGATGACTTTGTCTTTGGCGCTACTTGCTCTAAACTCGTGAAAGCTTTCACGGAATCTATGTCTTCAACATTTCAGATGAGTCTTGAAGGAGAGCTACATCAGTTTCTTGGGCTACAAATTTCTCAACGACCGGATGGGATCTTCGTTTCTCAAAGCAAATATGCGAAAAACATGGTCGAAAAATTTGAGATGCATCATGCTAAGCCCGCAAAAACTCCCATGGCCACGACTGAACAGTTATCTAAATCGACTAAAAGTCGAAGTGTTGATCAAACTCTTTTTCGTTCCATGATTGGAAGTTTACTTTATCTAACCGCTACTCGCCCTGACATTATGTTTAGTGTTTGTATGTGTGCTAGGTACCAAGCTGATCCAAAGGAAGACCATCTACGAGCTGTCAAACGGATTCTCCGCTACATCTCTGGGACTTCTGAACTTGGTCTTTGGTATGCATGCGACACTTCATCAAATCTTGTCGGATACTCCGATGCGGATTGGGCAAGCGATACTGATGAACGTAAAAGCACTTCTGGATGCTGCTGCTTCCTTGGAAATAATATTGCTTGGCATAGTCGCAAACAAAATTGCATAGCTCTCTCGACTGCCGAGTCTGAATATGTTGCAGCTGGAAGTTGCTGCACTCAAATGCTTTGGTTAAAGCAAATGTTGAATGACTATCTCGTCGAGAGTGCTCCATTGGTGCTGTTTTGTGATAATCAGAGTGTTATCAAAATCAGCGAAAATCCTGTCCAGCATTCAAGAACTAAACACATCGACATTCGACATCATTTCATTAGAGATTTGGTTGATCGCGATATAGTCAGTCTACAGCATATTTCAACAGAAAAACAGCTCGCTGACATCTTTACCAAACCTCTAGACTTTGAGAGATTTCAACCTCTAAGAAATTCTCTCTGCATGTGTTCTCTTTAAGAGTTCACGAAAATTTTGAAGTCTGAAAGATTATTTTCTTTACTTCTGAATATGCACGCCGAATCGTCGTGGATTAGTCTAATAAAGTTGAACATGGATTCGAGGCCGCTTTAGTCTTCGGACCCAAGTGCATTTATTCCTCTGAGTGTGAACATGTGAACTTGGCATATAACTCCCATAAGCTATCATTTGCATAGATCCATAATACCAAGTAACGGAGGACGCCGGATCATTTGTCCGCCGGCTCCCCTCTTCGAAAGGTAGCACATGGACGCTGATCTTTAAGACACTCTACCTCACACTTTGGAGGACGCAAGTACACCTTGCTCCCCTCTGACTGTTGTAATGAGTGTCTGTTGCATTTCATTTAAAGCTATATCTCGTCTGGAGGTCGCCGGTTCCCCCGGCTCCCCTCTGATTGAAGTAAAAAGCTAGTCCCAAGTGGAGTGCCTTAAAAGTTCACCTTGCACTCATGAATTAAAATCTCTTGTGCGGTGCAAACTCATCAAATGTGTTCCGACGAAACACGGCATGTATTCTTGTGATTGTGACGAAGGACAAGTTCAATATCTATCAAATACTTCGGTCCATTCCACCGGTTTTTAATATGAGAGATTTTCATATACCTCAAAGTTGCTATCACCTTGAGTGAAAATTTTTGGTTTTTGGAAAATGATGAAATGTGGATTCTTTTCTGGGAAAATATTTGCTCTTCATTGCCTACTATCACCCCTCGAATCTCCACTAAAATGGTTTTGAATGGTTGTAGTGTGTTGAACACTTGAATGACTAACTCGGGATGTGTTGTTTTGATTTTGCATTTTTGTAGTTCATATCCAGCGCTACGTGGTTTACCATCTCTGAAGTCTAAATTTTGAGTGTAGCGACGGCCAACTCGCAAAATTCAAGTGACAACTTTTTTGGAGACTTGGACACGGAAAATAAACTAAGTCCAGAAGATCCAAAAACGGAGACTACGCCAAAAATCCGGAGACTCATCCATTACTCAAAAACGGAGACTCCAAAACCGGAGACTCGTGTCTCCGTTTTCTTGGCAACATTGCATGGTACAAAATCCGGAGACTCCAACCGCCAGAAAAACGGAGACTCTCACTTTGGCACAAAACCGAAGACTTGCGAAAAAAAAAAAAAAAGGAGACTCGTGTCTCTGGAATTCTTGCCTTAGCCGATTTTTTCAGCGTCAACGATAAATTGACAATTCAAGGTTCTCAACCAATGGCTCTCAACTTCGTTTCTCAACCGATGGTTCTCGACTTCGGTTTTCATGCCTTGGTTTGTTTTTCATTTTTTTTATTTATTATTATTATTATTATTATTTTTATTGATTATTAATTTTGAAATTATTATTTTAATAATATTTTTCAAATTAATAAATTTTTGTTCGTCTTGTAAACCTAATTTCCTTCTTGAGATGAGCTGTTTGCAGGTCTTGGACTGGGCTTTTTCATTCCGACGGGCGGCCCAAATTTTTCCTATAAATAGGCCTTGATGAAAACCTAATTCATTTACGCTTACATCAGAATTCTCTAACTCTCAAGCTCTCGGTCTCTCGACTCTCAACTGCAAGTTCGGCGTCCGAAATTCTTAGTTCTTAGGCTCTTGTTTTTCCGTTGCATCCGGCAACTCTAGCTTTGCGCAACCGGCGCCCTGTCTCTGTTTCCGTAGTTCAAGTTAGTCTTCGTGGTTACCGTTCTCGCAGCTGCTAACCGTCAGTTACTTGTCTTACCTTCGTAATGGCTGCCAAGAACTTAGATGATATGATGGCTGACATGTCTGTCTATCTGAACGAACAATTTGAGAAAGCCGAGTCTCCTAATTCCAAGAAAGCGGCTTATGAAGAACTGAAAGCTCACTTGGACAAAGTTGAGCGACGCTCTGGAAAAACTGTGTCTACCGAACCTGACTTGACTAGATCAGCAACCCCTGAACTCTCGACTGCCCGTCAGCCGGGAAAAGAACCTAAGTCGGGGAAAAAAAAAGAGAGAGATACTTCCCTTCGCATTTATAAGGGAACGGTGTCAAGGGCTGAATACAATCGGTTACTCGCAGCTGGCGAGATAACTAAGGATGGAAAGAAGGTTGTAAATATTCCATCGACTGCAACTGTGTCTGCTGGAAAAGATCCAAAGACACCAAAATCATCGCTTCCAACTGGAAGTGGTTCTGGAAAGAAAACTGTTGTGAGTGGCAGTGGGGCTAAACCTGCAACTCCAAAAACTTCGGCTGGTGGGTCAGCTGCAAAATCCAAAACCCACAGCTCTCAGAAACCGCCCCTGGCGCCGTCTTCGGGATCAGCTGGATCCCAAAAATCGACTGACACCTTCCAATATATTCGAAGGTTTGAAGAATGTCCTAAAGCTTATTCTGAGGAATTTTTTACGGCGACTGCTGAACGTCGCCATAAACTGATAGTCAAACTTCCAATCCACACTGACCGCACTATCCTGAAGGAGGATTATATAAACCATGGAATCACGGATTTTCTTACTCAGATGAACTTGTTTGATTCTGTGCATCTAACCTACCGTTACTCGATTCCTATCATTCACAAATTTTACGCTAGCCTGACGCCTGAATTTGCCGATCCGAAGAGTCGGTTGTATGGTTGCTTTATCTTTCGCAACACGCTTTACAAGTTTCGTCCCTACCACATTAATTCATTTTTGAAGAGACTCGATGTTGATGGCACTTGGACGACACCATCAGCTGCTGAGAGAGCTGAGGACTTGAAAATTGGGACTTTCATCACCCAGAAGAAAGTCAAGTCTGAACTGCCACCGCCCTCCAAGCTGTCTGCTTTTTATGGCATTCTTCATCGTTTAGGGATGTCCAACTGGATTGCAAACAGGGATTCATCGGTCATGACTCCTGAATTGATGCATCTGATCTTTCGCCTCGGCTGCGGCGAACAGGTTGACCTTGGCCAAATCATTTTTAATGACTTGTGCAAAATCGCCAAAACTTCGGATGAACGAATTATTAAGCAAGCTAACTTGCCCGAAGAAAAGAGAATCCATCTTACACATCCGTGTCTGATATATGGGATGCTCCATGCCCATGACTTTCTTCCGAACCCCGGCCCAGAGAAAAAGATGAAGAAAAATGGGGCTGTCAAGATAACCGGAAAATATTTGAACCCTGCGAAGCGCGTAATTGACTTACCCTGGCACGAACTTGTCAACCGAAATGCGCTACCAGAAATCTTAACACCGCCCCCAACTCCTAAGTCTTCACGGAAGCGCAAGCCTGCAAATCCAAAAACTAAGTCTCCAGCAGCTAAGCGCCAGAAGTCACAGACGACAGCTGCTGTCGAAGAAACTGCAGCTGAGGGTGCTAAGTCACCAAGGGTTGTGCCTCAAGGTTTTGGTCCAACTTCTGGAATTCCTTCGTATCAAAATCCTTATCATCCGATCCATAGTCACCGTGCTGTGGTTCCTTCGGCTGTAGTTCAGGAATTTTATGTCGATTCCTTGGCTGTTGAGAAGCGTCAAGCTGAACATGTTGTCGCGTACAACAGGATGATTGAAGCCCAGGACAAGCAGAAACAATCTTTCAGGAAACTGCAACGGGAGATCCAACAAGGGGGAGGACTTGGAGATGTTGGAGCCCCAGATGCGAGTTTGATAGATACTTTTATTTTGAAGATGGTGAGGGACGCAATTCCAAAAGCAAGCTGATAGAAGTTGTGAAAGATGACGGTGAGAAATCTGATGATGCTGAGAAAACAGATGACGATATCTTTGATGGAGTCTTTGCTGCTCGTGACAAAGAAAAGCGGAAAGTTGGTGAAACTACAAATCCAGGGGCGTCGTTGGCGATGCCGTCTGATGGTCTGAGAGATGAAGATGATGAAGATGTCGACGTTGTGGATGTTGACGAAGATGCTGGTGATGGTTTGGGTGAAAGAGATATTTTTGGGAATCCGGAAACTGACTCCGATGAAAGCGACTCTAGCTCTGACGATGGCTTCAGTTATGAAGACGATGAAGAAGAGTTGATCGGAAGTCCGGAGCGTGATCCAACTCCAACAGCCTCGCCTGAAGATTGAAGTTCAAAGATTCAATGATCAAGTTTTTCCATTTCTGTTTTTTTGTTTAACTCTTGAACTCACTTCTCTTGTTTTTTGTTTTGCATGCATTCAACTCTAAACTTATTCGTCCATGCATAGTTTTTCATATTTGCTTAACTCTGGAATTCTGGTTTTTGATACTTGGTTTGAATTTGGTTTGAATTCTCTATCTATGTTTTGATGTTTGGTATGAAATTTTGTCTAAGTATTTTTATGGTTTTTCATTGATTGTATGATTGATGTTTTTCATCGTTTTACTTAGTTATTTTTTTTATGGTTGTTTGTTTGAGGGGGAGATATGCGTATCTCGTTTTTACTTAACTTGTTTTTGTGAGTTGTGCCAAAAAGGGGGAGATTGTAAATGTTGATTTTGGCGACAACGTATTTTTCCTTGTGTTTTTGTTTTTGTTAAATTTCAGGTTTGCAGGGGCATGGAAACGGAGAACGCAGTCGCCACTTCTGAAATGCATGAGATGCAAGAAACGGCGACTCGAGTCGCCATTTACGGTGTTGCACAGAAACGGCGACAGGAGTCGCCGAAAATGGGCGTGCATGAAAAACGGCGACTGGCGTCGCCGATTTTGGGGTTTTGAAAAACAGCGACCCGCGTCGCTGGTTTTGTGGCATATGCAAAGAAACGGCGAACCGAGTCGCTGGATTTAAAGATATGAAGAAACGGCGATTGTTGTCGCCGCTTTTTGTTGTTGCACAAAAACGGCGACTCCAGTCGCCACTTTTTGTGCATGAACTATTTCCAGCGACTGGAGTCGCTGGTTTGAGGAAATGAAGTTTGCTGTCGCCGGTTTTGGGACATGGCCATGAAAACGGCGACTCTTGCCCATGCCATTTTTCCGGAGAATGGAGTCGCCGGTTTTGGTGTACTTATAAAACGACGACTCAAGTTTTTTGTGTTTTAATTCTAAGACTAAGTACTTACAACGTGATCTTTTTTCACCAGGTACTCAGTTCAAGGAAATGAAGAATTGTTCCAAGTTTGCAACTTCAACAAGATCGACGACCATGAAGACGATGAAATTCTGAGGCTTCAACACTTAGAGATTTTCACAAGAAGTTGAAGATGAAGAATTGAGATCGATGGAGTCAAGATTAAAATTGAAGTTTGATTTTGAAATTGAAGATTCAAGATTCAAGGATTCAAGAATCAAAGATTCAAGATTCCAAGATTCAAGAATCCAAGTTCTACAATGATGATGTCATCCATGGAAAAGTGACATAGGCCAAGCATGCGACGAATGAGAACGTGCCACGTCATCACTCTCACATGTGCGACTCTACTATAAATACCCATGGATGTTCATTTCATCCTTTGACGATTTTGAGAGAACGAAATCTGATATTCGAGTATCGCTATCGTTGTTTTGTTGGCGCTGAGCCTTAGAGCTTTGGTAGTTGTTTTGTACTGTGCACCACTAGTAGGGTTATGTGATTTAGCTCTAGGTGTAGTAGTACTAGGTCTCTGGTTCGTTGGAGTGCTGCGTCACTTGGGATACGACCTTTGATCATTCCGTCTACCTTTCTCTACCCGTGTAATAGTTTAGTTTCGTCGTTCAATGAAATGAAAAACTATTACATAACTTTGTCTTCAGCACTTTACTTTACTTTACTTACATTGAGTTTGAACTATACACACAAGCAAGCGATAGTTGAGAGAGTGCGTGAGTTCTTCGACTGAAGCTGCTGACTGTGAGTTCGTCGACTGAAGCTGCTGACTGTGAGTTCGTCGACTGAAGCTGCTGACTGTGAGTTCGTCGACTGAAGCTGCTGACTGTGAGTTCGTCGACTGAAGCTGCTGACTTTGAGTTTAAGGCCAACTTCGCGAAAAGTTGGTATCATACGTCGAAGACGTAATTTCAATTGGTATCAGAGCGGGACGTCATACGTATAAGACGTGATCCGTTACTTGACTTCATATTTCCGCTAAAATGGAGTCACCAATGTTTGTCCAGAAACCGATTATGCTTACTCATCAGAACTACTCTAACTGGAAAGCTAAAGTTTCAGCTAGAATTAAGGGCCTTGACTCTAGATCTTGGATGGCAGTGTTAGAAGGATGGGAACGTCCATATACTGAAGACGCAGATGGGGTGAGAACTCCGAAACCGGAACGCAGTTGGACAAGAGAGGAACATGACTTGTCTACGGCTAACAGCAAAGCTCTTCTAATTATCTGTGAATGGCTGGACCTCAGTATGTATCAGTTGGTCAAAAATTGCACATATGCCAGAGATGCATGGGAGACTCTACAAAGAACGTGTGAGGGAAGTCATGCAGTTAAGCGATCAAAAATCCGAACTATCACTGCACAATTCCATCAACTCAGGATGAGAGAAGATGAAGACATCAATGACTACTTGGACAAGATCATGAGATATGTCAACGAAGCTTTTGAACTAGGAGAAATCTTTCCTGCTCCCATGGTCTATGAGAAGGTTTTATCCAGTGTGAGCACTAGATTTGAAAGCAAGGTGCTGACTATCGAAGCTCGCAATGACGAGAACCAAAACTGGGATTATGCGGACTTGATGGCTGATTTGAGAAACTATGACTTAACTCTCAAAGTTCGAAGCAACCCAGATATGTCACTTGTCTACGAACCGATGACTGCTCTAAAAATTTCTGAAAAGGGTAAGAGTTCAAGAAGTCCAAAACCTCAGAAAACTTTTTCAAGAAATGAGAAGTCTGAATGTAGTTTCTCAGCTGATGTGAATGAATCTGATGACGATGAAGCAGACGACATTGAACGTTTGATGAACTCAAATAATCCGGACAAACTTGCTGCACTGACTGAAATCGTCACTTATCTTGTGAAGCAAGAGTTTAAGAGAAAGAATCGAGCTCGAAATTTTTGAAAATTTCAGAAAAATTCTAACTCATTTCAGAGAAACTCTGAAAACCGAAAACAAACTTCATTTTCTGACAAAAAATTTAAGGAGACAAAACTATCTCCATATTCTTCAACTAGCAAGGATGTTTCTAAAATGCAGTGTTTTGAATGTAAGGGATTTGGACATGTCAAAAATGAGTGTCCCAACTTGCATCGCAAAAAGAAACTGCCGGTGAGCTATGTTGTGTTCGATGATGAAAATGTAATCTCAGAAAGCGAGGAGTCTGAGAATGAAAATTCTGATGACGAGGAGGACAACGCTCTAGTTGTCACTTTTGGTGAAAATTCTGACCTCTCGAACGTGGAGGTTGAGAACTTTGTTTTTGATGGTTTTCTGAAAGATACTGCAACTGCAGACAATATCTTTCGTGTAAATTCAGCAAACCGAAACTTCTGTGATGATGATATTTTCTCGGATGTTGAATCCGTGTCTGAGACAGAAGAGAGTGGAAACACATCAGAAGTATCTCAAACTAAAGACGTTTGTGTTGAGTTACTTACACTAAGAGAGAACCTTTCAGAACTCAAAACTTTATATGACACAGCTATCACTGAGAATAGCACTCTGGAAGTGTCTTTAAAAGTTCTTACAGATTCTTGTAATGAACTGTCGAATGTTAACCTGAAGATGCATAACGAAGTTGTTGAGTTGAAAAACTCATTTGAAAGAACGAATGATGAGAAAAAGAGGTTGAACAATTCTCTGACAATTCTGAAAATCAAATTTGATGATTTGTTCGAAGAAAAGCATAAGTATTACAAAGAAGTTGTCGAACTGAGAGAAGTATGTGAGAGGTTGAGTTCTGAAAACTCAAAACTGAAGATGTTGCTGAAAAAGGAGTCAACTGAAGTGAAGAAACTGCAGACTCTGTTTAAAAACTCGGATGCTGAGAACGATGAACTGAAGTCATCACTGATAAAAGCTCAAACTGACCTTGCCATGACTGACAAGGAACGATATGTTTTGAAAGAAAAACTCCATATGACTGATGAGCTATTGAGGAAAATGAACACGAACTCCTCTGTGTTTGAAAATGCTGCTTCATATATGAATCCTAATCGATACGGACTTGGATTTCAAAAAGTTTTTGAGTCTATTTACTCTACACCAGAGAAGAAAGATGTGACCTTTGTCAAAGCATCTAACGTTCAGCCGGATGATAAAAGTAAGGATGATGCCGAATCATCTAAACGGAAGGATATTGCTGAAGGGAAAAAGATTGTTAAGTCTCCCGAATCTAAACCTCAAAAGTCGGTTTCGACTTCGAACTCTGAATATGAGACATATCAATTTCCCAAAAATATTGTGAAACATCCTCGAGGAATCTTGCCTTATGAGAAGACATTGATGAAGAAGTTGGATACTTCTCAGAACATGAAGCTGAACAAAAAAACTCATCACTCTAAAACTGTTTTGATCGATACACATATGAAAGCTGAAACTCGTCAAAGACGAGAATATGTCTGTCACTACTGCAATGTGCATGGACACATAAGACCATTTTGCTACAAACTAAAAGCTGACATGAACCATGAGTTGATGACAAAGCTGACAAATCACGCCATGAGTTGATGACGAAGGCTGACAAATCACGAAATTCTCAAAAGTTGAGTGTTGAGAAAAATATGAACTCTGTGGTTCAAACAAAGTTTCGAACGTTTGATGTGAAAAAGGTTGATGTTGCTAAAGACTCAAAGAAAACCATTTCTCCAAACTTGAAAGTTAAGACAAATCTGAAGACTGTGACTGAAAGAAATGTACAAACATCAAGCGATAAGAAGAGATGGGTGTCTAAGTCTCAAAAGAGTAAAGTTGAACTTAACTCTAACTCCAAAAATTGTTGGCAACCAAGAGAGCTTATTTTCTGCAACGTCGCACTTAACGCATCTGAGGCTGGAACCAAAGGAATTTGGTATTTTGATAGTGGATGTTCCCGCCATATGACTGGCACGGAAAAGTTTCTGAAAAATTACGAGCCTATGACTGGTGCTCCCGTGGTGTTTGGAGGGGGAGCGAAAGGCGTTGTAAAGGGAAAGGGGACTCTACAAATCAAAGGTTTACCTCCTATCAGAAATGTAGTCCATGTAAAGGGACTTGTTGCAAATCTTATCTCCATCAGTCAACTGTGTGATGAAGGACTGAATGTGAGTTTTGACAAGGAATCGTGCAGAGTTTTTGATGGTGAAGGAAAGTGTATAATGGAAGGTCCACGAGCTAAAAATAATTGCTATACAACTGAGTATAGTTGTTTTTCTGTGACCGTTCCTGATGAAGTTGATTTGTGGCATCAACGGCTTGGCCACACTGGCACTCGAAATCTGAGTAAACTGGTTAAGGGGGAGATAGTTCGAGGAATCTCTCAACTCCCCAAAATTGAAAAACGAGTGTGCGGTGACTGTCAAAAAGGGAAGCTAACTAGAACCTCTCATCCTGCACTGCCAACGTTAATGAGCACTTCGGCTCCGTTTGAACTGCTTCATATGGACTTGATGGGTCCAATGGAAGTCAAAAGTATAGCAAAGAAAGAATATGTGCTGGTTGTAGTTGATGATTTTTCTCGCTACACTTGGACTAGATTTTTTGCTACCAAAGATGAAACTTTTGATGCCTTCAAAGGCATTGTGAAATGGATCAAAACGAATCATGAGGCTAAAGTAAAAAGGATCAGAAGTGATCATGGAACTGAATTTCAAAATGCTAGCTTCAACGAATTCTGTATGATGAAGGGAATTAATCATGAATACTCGGCCCCAAAAACTCCTCAACAAAATGGGATTGCCGAACGAAAGAATCGAACGCTGCAAGAAATGGCACGTGTAATGCTTATCTCGAAAAACCTTGCACGAACCTTCTGGGCAGAAGCAATCTCAACTGCTGGTTATATTTTGAATCGAATAAGTATTCGATCTGGAACAACTGCAACTGCTTATGAACTGGTGAATGGCAAGAAACCCTCAGTTGCACACTTTCGTGTCTTTGGCTGTACCTGCTATATTTTGAAGGATCGTGATCCTCTGAAGAAATTTGAAGCCAAAGCTGATCGTGGTATTTTTGTTGGTTATAGTCAAAATAGCCATGCCTATCCTGCCTACAATCTTCGAACTAAGAAAGTCATCGAAACTGTCAACATAAATTTTGATGAACAAGACTTCCTTGGAAAAGATGTAGATGAAGACTGGGTAAAAGAAGGAATTTTGGAATATCAAAATTTTCCATCAACACCCACAACTGCTGTTCCTGAGAATGTGTCTCCAGAAAATTTTCCTCCAAACACTTCACCTGCAGTTGGAGATTCTAGTAATCGAGAAAATGATACTTCATCGTCTGATGGTGAAGAAACTGAGCTAGACATTGAAAACCCGGCAAATGCTCCTAGAGAGGCACCCAGACTTATTCGAAATAAGCATCCGCCGACCCAAATGATTGGAAACTTAAATGAGCGAACAACACGCTCGAAGAAACCGACAAATTCTCCAAATGAACTCTACAACATCTGCACTTCTGCAATTTATAATGAAATCGGCATCTCTTGCTTTCTCTCTGAGAATGAGCCGAAAAACTATAAGGAAGCCATGAAGGAAGACTTTTGGATCATGGCCATGCAAGAAGAGTTGAATGAGTTTACTAGAAACAATGTTTGGTCCTTAGTTCCCAGAACGTCAAACATGAATGTAGTTGGAACTAAATGGATTTTCAAAAATAAAACAGATGAGCACAACCAAGTTGTTCGAAACAAAGCACGACTTGTTGCACAAGGCTATGCCCAAGTAGAGGGCATTGATTTTGATGAAACCTTTGCTCCAGTTGCACGAATTGAATCCATCAGACTCTTAATTGCTATTGCATGCCACCTTGGCATCAAACTTAGACAAATGGATGCCAAAGCTGCATTCCTAAATGGAGTATTGGAAGAAGAAGTGTATGTAGCTCAACCGAAAGGTTTTGAGGATCCTAAGAAACCGAATCATGTCTACAAACTTCACAAAGCTCTCTGTGGTTTGAAACAGGCGCCTCGCGCTTGGTACGGATGTTTGACGGACTATCTTCTGAAGTTCGGATTTGAACGGGGCTCTGTGGACAAAACTCTTTTCATTAAACGGGATGGCAAACACATGATGGTTGCCCAGATTTACGTTGATGACTTTGTCTTTGGCGCTACTTGCTCTAAACTCGTGAAAGCTTTCACGGAATCTATGTCTTCAACATTTCAGATGAGTCTTGAAGGAGAGCTACATCAGTTTCTTGGGCTACAAATTTCTCAACGACCGGATGGGATCTTCGTTTCTCAAAGCAAATATGCGAAAAACATGGTCGAAAAATTTGAGATGCATCATGCTAAGCCCGCAAAAACTCCCATGGCCACGACTGAACAGTTATCTAAATCGACTAAAAGTCGAAGTGTTGATCAAACTCTTTTTCGTTCCATGATTGGAAGTTTACTTTATCTAACCGCTACTCGCCCTGACATTATGTTTAGTGTTTGTATGTGTGCTAGGTACCAAGCTGATCCAAAGGAAGACCATCTACGAGCTGTCAAACGGATTCTCCGCTACATCTCTGGGACTTCTGAACTTGGTCTTTGGTATGCATGCGACACTTCATCAAATCTTGTCGGATACTCCGATGCGGATTGGGCAAGCGATACTGATGAACGTAAAAGCACTTCTGGATGCTGCTGCTTCCTTGGAAATAATATTGCTTGGCATAGTCGCAAACAAAATTGCATAGCTCTCTCGACTGCCGAGTCTGAATATGTTGCAGCTGGAAGTTGCTGCACTCAAATGCTTTGGTTAAAGCAAATGTTGAATGACTATCTCGTCGAGAGTGCTCCATTGGTGCTGTTTTGTGATAATCAGAGTGTTATCAAAATCAGCGAAAATCCTGTCCAGCATTCAAGAACTAAACACATCGACATTCGACATCATTTCATTAGAGATTTGGTTGATCGCGATATAGTCAGTCTACAGCATATTTCAACAGAAAAACAGCTCGCTGACATCTTTACCAAACCTCTAGACTTTGAGAGATTTCAAACTCTAAGAAATTCTCTCTGCATGTGTTCTCTTTAAGAGTTCACGAAAATTTTGAAGTCTGAAAGATTATTTTCTTTACTTCTGAATATGCACGCCGAATCGTCGTGGATTAGTCTAATAAAGTTGAACATGGATTCGAGGCCGCTTTAGTCTTCGGACCCAAGTGCATTTATTCCTCTGAGTGTGAACATGTGAACTTGGCATATAACTCCCATAAGCTATCATTTGCATAGATCCATAATACCAAGTAACGGAGGACGCCGGATCATTTGTCCGCCGGCTCCCCTCTTCGAAAGGTAGCACATGGACGCTGATCTTTAAGACACTCTACCTCACACTTTGGAGGACGCAAGTACACCTTGCTCCCCTCTGACTGTTGTAATGAGTGTCTGTTGCATTTCATTTAAAGCTATATCTCGTCTGGAGGTCGCCGGTTCCCCCGGCTCCCCTCTGATTGAAGTAAAAAGCTAGTCCCAAGTGGAGTGCCTTAAAAGTTCACCTTGCACTCATGAATTAAAATCTCTTGTGCGGTGCAAACTCATCAAATGTGTTCCGACGAAACACGGCATGTATTCTTGTGATTGTGACGAAGGACAAGTTCAATATCTATCAAATACTTCGGTCCATTCCACCGGTTTTTAATATGAGAGATTTTCATATACCTCAAAGTTGCTATCACCTTGAGTGAAAATTTTTGGTTTTTGGAAAATGATGAAATGTGGATTCTTTTCTGGGAAAATATTTGCTCTTCATTGCCTACTATCACCCCTCGAATCTCCACTAAAATGGTTTTGAATGGTTGTAGTGTGTTGAACACTTGAATGACTAACTCGGGATGTGTTGTTTTGATTTTGCATTTTTGTAGTTCATATCCAGCGCTACGTGGTTTACCATCTCTGAAGTCTAAATTTTGAGTGTAGCGACGGCCAACTCGCAAAATTCAAGTGACAACTTTTTTGGAGACTTGGACACGGAAAATAAACTAAGTCCAGAAGATCCAAAAACGGAGACTACGCCAAAAATCCGGAGACTCATCCATTACTCAAAAACGGAGACTCCAAAACCGGAGACTCGTGTCTCCGTTTTCTTGGCAACATTGCATGGTACAAAATCCGGAGACTCCAACCGCCAGAAAAACGGAGACTCTCACTTTGGCACAAAACCGAAGACTTGCGAAAAAAAAAAAAAAACGGAGACTCGTGTCTCTGGAATTCTTGCCTTAGCCGATTTTTTCAGCGTCAACGATAAATTGACAATTCAAGGTTCTCAACCAATGGCTCTCAACTTCGTTTCTCAACCGATGGTTCTCGACTTCGGTTTTCATGCCTTGGTTTGTTTTTCATTTTTTTTATTTATTATTATTATTATTATTATTTTTATTGATTATTAATTTTGAAATTATTATTTTAATAATATTTTTCAAATTAATAAATTTTTGTTCGTCTTGTAAACCTAATTTCCTTCTTGAGATGAGCTGTTTGCAGGTCTTGGACTGGGCTTTTTCATTCCGACGGGCGGCCCAAATTTTTCCTATAAATAGGCCTTGATGAAAACCTAATTCATTTACGCTTACATCAGAATTCTCTAACTCTCAAGCTCTCGGTCTCTCGACTCTCAACTGCAAGTTCGGCGTCCGAAATTCTTAGTTCTTAGGCTCTTGTTTTTCCGTTGCATCCGGCAACTCTAGCTTTGCGCAACCGGCGCCCTGTCTCTGTTTCCGTAGTTCAAGTTAGTCTTCGTGGTTACCGTTCTCGCAGCTGCTAACCGTCAGTTACTTGTCTTACCTTCGTAATGGCTGCCAAGAACTTAGATGATATGATGGCTGACATGTCTGTCTATCTGAACGAACAATTTGAGAAAGCCGAGTCTCCTAATTCCAAGAAAGCGGCTTATGAAGAACTGAAAGCTCACTTGGACAAAGTTGAGCGACGCTCTGGAAAAACTGTGTCTACCGAACCTGACTTGACTAGATCAGCAACCCCTGAACTCTCGACTGCCCGTCAGCCGGGAAAAGAACCTAAGTCGGGGAAAAAAAAAGAGAGAGATACTTCCCTTCGCATTTATAAGGGAACGGTGTCAAGGGCTGAATACAATCGGTTACTCGCAGCTGGCGAGATAACTAAGGATGGAAAGAAGGTTGTAAATATTCCATCGACTGCAACTGTGTCTGCTGGAAAAGATCCAAAGACACCAAAATCATCGCTTCCAACTGGAAGTGGTTCTGGAAAGAAAACTGTTGTGAGTGGCAGTGGGGCTAAACCTGCAACTCCAAAAACTTCGGCTGGTGGGTCAGCTGCAAAATCCAAAACCCACAGCTCTCAGAAACCGCCCCTGGCGCCGTCTTCGGGATCAGCTGGATCCCAAAAATCGACTGACACCTTCCAATATATTCGAAGGTTTGAAGAATGTCCTAAAGCTCATTCTGAGGAATTTTTTACGGCGACTGCTGAACGTCGCCATAAACTGATAGTCAAACTTCCAATCCACACTGACCGCACTATCCTGAAGGAGGATTATATAAACCATGGAATCACGGATTTTCTTACTCAGATGAACTTGTTTGATTCTGTGCATCTAACCTACCGTTACTCGATTCCTATCATTCACAAATTTTACGCTAGCCTGACGCCTGAATTTGCCGATCCGAAGAGTCGGTTGTATGGTTGCTTTATCTTTCGCAACACGCTTTACAAGTTTCGTCCCTACCACATTAATTCATTTTTGAAGAGACTCGATGTTGATGGCACTTGGACGACACCATCAGCTGCTGAGAGAGCTGAGGACTTGAAAATTGGGACTTTCATCACCCAGAAGAAAGTCAAGTCTGAACTGCCACCGCCCTCCAAGCTGTCTGCTTTTTATGGCATTCTTCATCGTTTAGGGATGTCCAACTGGATTGCAAACAGGGATTCATCGGTCATGACTCCTGAATTGATGCATCTGATCTTTCGCCTCGGCTGCGGCGAACAGGTTGACCTTGGCCAAATCATTTTTAATGACTTGTGCAAAATCGCCAAAACTTCGGATGAACGAATTATTAAGCAAGCTAACTTGCCCGAAGAAAAGAGAATCCATCTTACACATCCGTGTCTGATATATGGGATGCTCCATGCCCATGACTTTCTTCCGAACCCCGGCCCAGAGAAAAAGATGAAGAAAAATGGGGCTGTCAAGATAACCGGAAAATATTTGAACCCTGCGAAGCGCGTAATTGACTTACCCTGGCACGAACTTGTCAACCGAAATGCGCTACCAGAAATCTTAACACCGCCCCCAACTCCTAAGTCTTCACGGAAGCGCAAGCCTGCAAATCCAAAAACTAAGTCTCCAGCAGCTAAGCGCCAGAAGTCACAGACGACAGCTGCTGTCGAAGAAACTGCAGCTGAGGGTGCTAAGTCACCAAGGGTTGTGCCTCAAGGTTTTGGTCCAACTTCTGGAATTCCTTCGTATCAAAATCCTTATCATCCGATCCATAGTCACCGTGCTGTGGTTCCTTCGGCTGTAGTTCAGGAATTTTATGTCGATTCCTTGGCTGTTGAGAAGCGTCAAGCTGAACATGTTGTCGCGTACAACAGGATGATTGAAGCCCAGGACAAGCAGAAACAATCTTTCAGGAAACTGCAACGGGAGATCCAACAAGGGGGAGGACTTGGAGATGTTGGAGCCCCAGATGCGAGTTTGAAAGATACTTTTATTTTGAAGATGGTGAGGGACGCAATTCCAAAAGCAAGCTGATAGAAGTTGTGAAAGATGACGGTGAGAAATCTGATGATGCTGAGAAAACAGATGACGATATCTTTGATGGAGTCTTTGCTGCTCGTGACAAAGGAAAGCGGAAAGTTGGTGAAACTACAAATCCAGGGGCGTCGTTGGCGATGCCGTCTGATGGTCTGAGAGATGAAGATGATGAAGATGTCGACGTTGTGGATGTTGACGAAGATGCTGGTGATGGTTTGGGTGAAAGAGATATTTTTGGGAATCCGGAAACTGACTCCGATGAAAGCGACTCTAGCTCTGACGATGGCTTCAGTTATGAAGACGATGAAGAAGAGTTGATCGGAAGTCCGGAGCGTGATCCAACTCCAACAGCCTCGCCTGAAGATTGAAGTTCAAAGATTCAATGATCAAGTTTTTCCATTTCTGTTTTTTTGTTTAACTCTTGAACTCACTTCTCTTGTTTTTTGTTTTGCATGCATTCAACTCTAAACTTATTCGTCCATGCATAGTTTTTCATATTTGCTTAACTCTGGAATTCTGGTTTTTGATACTTGGTTTGAATTTGGTTTGAATTCTCTATCTATGTTTTGATGTTTGGTATGAAATTTTGTCTAAGTATTTTTATGGTTTTTCATTGATTGTATGATTGATGTTTTTCATCGTTTTACTTAGTTATTTTTTTTATGGTTGTTTGTTTGAGGGGGAGATATGCGTATCTCGTTTTTACTTAACTTGTTTTTGTGAGTTGTGCCAAAAAGGGGGAGATTGTAAATGTTGATTTTGGCGACAACGTATTTTTCCTTGTGTTTTTGTTTTTGTTAAATTTCAGGTTTGCAGGGGCATGGAAACGGAGAACGCAGTCGCCACTTCTGAAATGCATGAGATGCAAGAAACGGCGACTCGAGTCGCCATTTACGGTGTTGCACAGAAACGGCGACAGGAGTCGCCGAAAATGGGCGTGCATGAAAAACGGCGACTGGCGTCGCCGATTTTGGGGTTTTGAAAAACAGCGACCCGCGTCGCTGGTTTTGTGGCATATGCAAAGAAACGGCGAACCGAGTCGCTGGATTTGAAGATATGAAGAAACGGCGACTGTTGTCGCCGCTTTTTGTTGTTGCACAAAAACGGCGACTCCAGTCGCCACTTTTTGTGCATGAACTATTTCCAGCGACTGGAGTCGCTGGTTTGAGGAAATGAAGTTTGCTGTCGCCGGTTTTGGGACATGGCCATGAAAACGGCGACTCTTGCCCATGCCATTTTTCCGGAGAATGGAGTCGCCGGTTTTGGTGTACTTATAAAACGACGACTCAAGTTTTTTGTGTTTTAATTCTAAGACTAAGTACTTACAACGTGATCTTTTTTCACCAGGTACTCAGTTCAAGGAAATGAAGAATTGTTCCAAGTTTGCAACTTCAACAAGATCGACGACCATGAAGACGATGAAATTCTGAGGCTTCAACACTTAGAGATTTTCACAAGAAATTGAAGATGAAGAATTGAGATGGATGGAGTCAAGATTAAAATTGAAGTTTGATTTTGAAATTGAAGATTCAAGATTCAAGGATTCAAGAATCAAAGATTCAAGATTCCAAGATTCAAGAATCCAAGTTCTACAATGATGATGTCATCCATGGAAAAGTGACATAGGCCAAGCATGCGACGAATGAGAACGTGCCACGTCATCACTCTCACATGTGCGACTCTACTATAAATACCCATGGATGTTCATTTCATCCTTTGACGATTTTGAGAGAACGAAATCTGATATTCGAGTATCGCTATCGTTGTTTTGTTGGCGCTGAGCCTTAGAGTTTTGGTAGTTGTTTTGTACTGTGCACCACTAGTAGGGTTATGTGATTTAGCTCTAGGTGTAGTAGTACTAGGTCTCTGGTTCGTTGGAGTGTTGCGTCACTTGGGATACGACCTTTGATCATTCCGTCTACCTTTCTCTACCCGTGTAATAGTTTAGTTTCGTCGTTCAATGAAATGAAAAACTATTACATAACTTTGTCTTCAGCACTTTACTTTACTTTACTTACATTGATTTTGAACTATACACACAAGCAAGCGATAGTTGAGAGAGTGCGTGAGTTCTTCGACTGAAGCTGCTGACTGTGAGTTCGTCGACTGAGCTGCTGACTGTGAGTTCGTCGACTAAAGCTGCTGACTGTGAGTTCGTCGACTGAAGCTGCTGACTGTGAGTTCGTCGACTGAAGCTGCTGACTTTGAGTTTAAGGCCAACTTCGCGAAAAGTTGGTATCATACGTCGAAGACGTAATTTCATTTTTTATTTTTTTTATAAATCTTATTTTTTATGTATAATTTGTTTTTTTTAGGTTTTTACCTTTAATTTTTAATAAATATTAATATTAATTAAAAATAATTTTAATGATTTCTTATACTTTTACTATTTTTTACATATTGTTTTTGCGCAATTTTTTTTTTTAACATGAGTATTTTTTTTAGCCAATTTTTTTGGATCCCTGTTTTTTTATATTGTTTTTTTATTATTGATTTTGTTTTTATGTTTATTTGTTAATGTATTAATTTTTTTGGTTTTATAGATGTAATTGTAAGTCCTATTTTTTTTATAATCTTATATGATATTGTATAATTTGTTTTGTAAACTGTTTTTTCTATTTTTTTATAATATTATATATGATATCATATAATTTGTGTTTTTTTGCATAATTTTTATTAATTAAAAATTATTTAATGATTTTTTATTGTATTTTTTGTTTCCTTAATTTTTTTTTTTGTTTTTCAAATTTAAATATCTGCAATTGACCTAGACCAAAAAAAATTTAATTGTAAGTTTTCTTTATCTATTTTTTAATAATAGAAAGTACTTCTAATACAATAAGAAGGCAAGAAGAAGAGAAAGTACTTCTAATAACTTTTTTTTTCTTGATTTGTTTCATTTCTATTCGATGGTTGTCACTCGATTCGATTGGAAAAGGAAATTGGAAAATAAAATTTGCCGCTTTTGTTGATTTGGGGTCATTGAAGTCAGGTAACAAAAATACATGTCGTTTTGATTTCACTCTATAATCTCACTTTTTTTTTAACAAAAAAATCTCCTTTATTTCCCCTGCATGTTTATTATACAGATTACTACTTTTTTTTCTGTATGTTTAAATATATATTTATTGTATTTCAATACTCCCTTTTTCATATTTAAACACCAACTAATTCAATTTATTCTTTATTTTTTAAAATTTATATTCGCTTCTTATATTTTGGGTTGTGAGCCGTGTCAATTTGTTGCTTTATGTGAATTTCAGACGCTATTTTGATATGTAAAAGATTGGGTTTTGTTGTTGGTTTTGAATGATTTTATTGAAGTAGGGGAGATGGAGATGGAGTAGCTGAGGAGCTAAAAATGGCTTTTATATGCCTATGTTGATGCAAAAACTATTTCGAACTACGGTAATGTATTGGGGCAGTTCTTACATTTATATTTGATGGTGCATTCAACAAGTTTTTTGTCGTTTGCTACATGATTTGATGCGGGGTGCACGATATGAAATTACATCCTAAGAATTTTATTTTCAGGGTTTAAGAGTTTTTGGCTCTTACAAATCTATTTGATTTTTGAAATTCAATTCAATTATTCTATCT
Organism: Euphrasia confusa; assembly: GCA_954870475.1. Taxonomy (NCBI): domain Eukaryota; kingdom Viridiplantae; phylum Streptophyta; class Magnoliopsida; order Lamiales; family Orobanchaceae; genus Euphrasia; species Euphrasia confusa. The sequence continues at coordinate 14,938,085 of OX940957.1, read as the reverse complement.
TTTGATTCATTCACAAAGGATGTATTCTCGACAAGCGGTCTCCAAATGCAGTTATTATATATTACGGTAATTTAATTCATATTAAGGTTATCTGGAAAAATGACGTAAAGAGAAGGAATTGTTTGACATTAAAATTTGATAGCTTTTACAGACGTTTACTCCTTTTCATCTTAACTTTCCGCTTTCAAGAATTGCTTTTTACATGAACATTTACAACTGCCTTTTGAAATGATGGGGTTCATCAATGTTACATTAGATATGTACTTGGTTTTTTTTGTTTGGTCAGCAAGGACGGAAGTTTTCAATGAACACGATTTCGGGGATCGTGTGCAGGTCGATGAGCTCCCCTCCGCTCTCCAACTACTCCGTTATTTTTCTAAATATCTATGTTTCAACGCCGTTATTATCGTCTGTAGTGTAATTTCCTTTTTCATTCTAATGGTGATTCTATGTTCGTGTAATCAGGAAAAGTGTTCGACATCTTATGCCTCTAACTTCCCATTCTCTCTTAACCAATATAAACCAGATGTTGCATCAGTAGGACTTTCTAAACCTTCCTACAGGTAATTTTTTAAATTATGTTTTTAGTAGTATATTTGTACCTTATAAAATTGTAATTACGAATGAAGATCTCCTTTTGGTGAGATCCTTCAATTACGAGATGTGAAAGATTTCTGCACGCTTTTGGTTGAAGTTTCAGCAGTTCTCCTTTTGGTGAGATCCTTCAATTACGAGATGTGAAAGATTTCTGCACGCTTTTGGTTGAAGTATGAGCATAAGCACTCATAAATTTTCAAGTAGGTTTCATAGTTTAAGAAATTATAATTTATGAACTCTTTACATGGTTGAAGTTTCAGCAGAAGCAGCTCATAATTTTTCAAGTAGGTTTCATAGTTTAAGAAATTATAATTTATGAACTCTTTACATTGTTCGTATCGTTTCGTTAAGATGTATGTTATGTAATTAATGGGATGGTTGGGAACTCCCTCGGGCTTTCTGGTATTAAAACCCATTTGGAAGGATTTACACAAAGCGAATTAATTGAAGTTATTTAATTTATAAGTTATATCGAGTTAAATCCTTTGTTTTGAATATGACAGATATTTACACACGGGTATTTTCAAGAATCCTAGCCAGTAACAGAGTATGATTGTAATTGTTATATTGCTGTGAGAATGTTCGTAGCCCGTAACAGAGTATGATTTCAATTATTAACTTTTTGATTACACCACTTGAGTTTCTTTATCCCGATTTAATTATGTGGTTAATTTATTCGATTTCTAAAAAGCAATTTCCTATTTTTCGTTTTTATTGAACCTTTGTCCGTGATTTACATTTGTACAGATTTGTTTTGCAGAATCAGGTTTGGAAATCATTCGTCTCAATAAAAAGAGACGCAAACTCAACAAACTGAAAATGCAGACTCCCCTGTCATCGATACCCACTCAACCGAACATCTTTTCATGGCTATACTCAAGATATGATCCAACTTGCACTGCAACTAATTACAGTACTAATTAATTAAACCACAATACTCTTCAATAACATATTTTAATGATCACCTTCTTTCGGGATCTAATGGGTTACAACATTCAATTGAGCCTAATTATGTTAATACGAAATATCGATCATACAGTCAATTTATGTAATGGTACTCGATTTGTAATAACAAAGCTGAGAACTTATCTTATTGAGACGAAGTATTAGGAGACGAAAACAAAGATGGCTTTGTTTACATTCCGAGGTTGCTTCTTAGGACATGTACTTTTGGACTGAAAGAAATTGAACTGAACTTAATATGTATGAACTGAACTGAAATTAACTTCAATTTCATTTTAATTTTAAAATATTTAAATCATTTTATTATTTACACGAACGGGTTATATGATTTAAGTGATACATCAAAGCGAAAGAAATTTCTCCATTATGTTAAAACAATTCAATGATTTTTTAATCATCTATATCAAATTTTAAATAAAAATAAATTAATAAAAATAGCTATTGAGAATTGAGATAGTTGAAATATACAAACAAGCTAATCATTCATTTAAGTTCATTAGCTACATGACCATTGAATACCCACAACTGAACTTCAATTGCTAATCATTCATCTTTTTACGACTTATATGATTTAAGTGACCAATGAAAGTGTCAGAAATTACTCCATTATGTTAAAACACTTCACCAATTTTTTTTATTTTCTATACCAAATTAAAAATACAAAATTTTATTTCTTTTAAATATGTTTTTGTAGATTTTTACCATATAAATATAAATAATTTTAAGGATTACACTCATTTTCCATTATCTTTACTGTTTATCACTTTTCCTATACTATTTCTCTTCCAATCATCTGGAAATACATGTCTTTTACAATTTACAATTGTCTTTCTGTTTCCACAACTTGAGTTTCTTTATCCCGATTTAATTATGTGGTTAATTTATTCGATTTCTAAAAAGCAAATTCCTATTTTTCGTTTTTATTGAACCTTTGTCCGTGATTTACATTTGTACAGATTTGTTTTGAAGAATCAGGTTTGGAAATCATTCGTCTCAATAAAAAGAGACGCAAAACTCAACAAACTGAAAATGCAGACTCCCCTGTCATCGATACCCACTCAACCGAACATCTTTTCATGGCTATACTCAAGATATGCTCCAACTTGCACTGCAACTAATTACAGTACTAATTAATTAAACTACAATACTCTTCAATAACATATTTTAATGATCACCTTCTTTCGGGATCTAATGGGTTACAACATTCAATTGAGCCTAATTATGTTAATACGAAATATCGATCATACCGTCAATTTATGTAATGGTACTCGATTTGTAATAACAAAGCTGAGAACGTATCTTATTGAGACGAAATTTTAGGAGACGAAAACAAAGATGACATTGTTTACATTCCGAGGTTGCTTCTTAGGACATGTACTTTTGGACTGAAACAAATTGAACTGAACTTAATATGTATGAACTGAACTGAAATTAACTTCAATTTCATTTTAATTTTAAAATATTTAAATCCTTTTATTATTTACACGAATGAGTTATATGATTTAAGTGATACATCAAAGCGCAAGAAATTTCTCCATTATGTTAAAACAATTCAATGAATTTTTTATCTTCTATATCAAATTTTAAATAAAAATAAATTAATAAAAATATCTATTGAGAATTGAGATAGTTGAAATATACAAACAAGCTAATTATTCAACCATTTAACTTCATTAGCTACATGACCATTGAATACCCACAACTGAACTTCAATTGCTAATCATTCATCTTTTTACGACTTATATGATTTAAGTGACCAATGAAAGTGTCAGAAATTACTCCATTATGTTAAAACACTTCACCAATTTTTTTTATTTTCTATACCAAATTATAAATACAAAATTTTATTTCTTTTAAATATGTTTTTGTAGATTTTTACCATATAAATATAAATAATTTCAAGGATTACACTCATTTTCCATTATCTTTACTGTTTATCACTTTTCCTATACTATTTCTCTTCCAATCATCTGGAAATACATGTCTTTTACAATTTACAATTGTCTTTCTGATTCCACCACTTGAGTTTCTTTATCCCGATTTAATTATGTGGTTAATTTATTCGATTTCTAAAAAGCAAATTCCTATTTTTCGTTTTTATTGAACCTTTGTCCGTGATTTACATTTGTACAGATTTGTTTTGCAGAATCAGGTTTGGAAATCATTCGTCTCAATAAAAAGAGACGCAAAACTCAACAAACTGAAAATGCAGACTCCCCTGTCATCGATACCCACTCAACCGAACATCTTTTCATGGCTATACTCAAGATATGCTCCAACTTGCACTGCAACTAATTACAGTACTAATTAATTAAACCACAATACTCTTCAATAACATATTTTAATGATCACCTTCTTTCGGGATCTAATGGGTTACAACATTCAATTGATCCTAATTATGTTAATACGAAATATCGATCATACCGTCAATTTATGTAATGGTACTCGATTTGTAATAACAAAGCTGAGAACTTATCTTATTGAGACGAAGTTTTAGGAGACGAAAACAAAGATGGCTTTGTTTACATTCCGAGGTTGCTTCTTAGGACATGTGCTTTTGGACTGAAACAAATTGAACTGAACTTAATATGTATGAACTGAACTGAAATTAACTTCAATTTCATTTTAATTTTAAAATATTTAAATCATTTTATTATTTACACGAACGGGTTATATGATTTAAGTGATACATCAAAGCGAAAGAAATTTCTCCATTATGTTAAAACAATTCAATGATTTTTTTATCTTCTATATTAAATTTTTAATAAAAATAAATTAATAAAAATAGCTATTGAGAATTGAGATAGTTGAAATATACAAACAAGCTAATCATTCATTTAAGTTCATTAGCTACATGACCATTGAATACCCACAACTGAACTTCAATTGCTAATCATTCATCTTTTTACGACTTATATGATTTAAGTGACCAATGAAAGTGTCAGAAATTACTCCATTATGTTAAAACACTTCACCAAATTTTTTTATTTTCTATACCAAATTATAAATACAAAATTTTATTTCTTTTAAATATGTTTTTGTAGATTTTTACCATATAAATATAAATAATTTTAAGGATTACACTCATTTTCCATTATCTTTACTGTTTATCACTTTTCCTATACTATTTCTCTTCCAATCATCTGGAAATACATGTCTTTTACAATTTACAATTGTCTTTCTGATTTCACAACTTGAGTTTCTTTATCCCGATTTAATTATGTGGTTAATTTATTCGATTTCTAAAAAGCAAATTCCTATTTTTCGTTTTTATTGAACCTTTGTCCGTGATTTACATTTGTACAGATTTGTTTTGAAGAATCAGGTTTGGAAATCATTCGTCTCAATAAAAAGAGACGCAAAACTCAACAAACTGAAAATGCAGACTCCCCTGTCATCGATACCCACTCAACCGAACATCTTTTCATGGCTATACTCAAGATATGCTCCAACTTGCACTGCAACTAATTACAGTACTAATTAATTAAACCACAATACTCTTCAATAACATATTTTAATGATCACCTTCTTTCGGGATCTAATGGGTTACAACATTCAATTGAGCCTAATTATGTTAATACGAAATATCGATCTTACCGTCAATTTATGTAATGGTACTCGATTTGTAATAACAAAGCTGAGAACGTATCTTATTGAGACGAAGTTTTAGGAGACGAAAACAAAGATGTCTTTGTTTACATTCCGAGGTTGCTTCTTAGGACTTATACTTTTGGACTGAAACAAATTGAACTGAACTTAATATGTATGAACTGAACTGAAATTAACTTCAATTTCATTTTAATTTTAAAATATTTAAATCATTTTATTATTTACACGAACGGGTTATATGATTTAAGTGATACATCAAAGCGCAAGAAATTTCTCCATTATGTTAAAACAATTCAATGACTTTTTTATCTTCTATATCAAATTTTAAATAAAAATAAATTAATAAAAATATCTATTGAGAATTGAGATAGTTGAAATATAAAAACAAGCTAATTATTCAACCATTTAACTTCATTAGCTACATGACCATTGAATACCCACAACTGAACTTCAATTGCTAATCATTCATCTTTTTACGACTTATATGATTTAAGTGACCAATGAAAGTGTCAGAAATTACTCCATTATGTTAAAACACTTCACCAATTTTTTTTATTTTCTATACCAAATTATAAGTACAAAATTTTATTTCTTTTAAATATGTTTTTGTAGATTTTTACCATATAAATATAAATAATTTTAAGGATTACACTCATTTTCCATTATCTTTACTGTTTATCACTTTTCCTATACTATTTCTCTTCCAATCATCTGGAAATACATGTCTTTTACAATTTACAATTGTCTTTCTGATTCCACAACTTGAGTTTCTTTATCCCGATTTAATTATGTGGTTAATTTATTCGATTTCTAAAAAGCAAATTCCTATTTTTCGTTTTTATTGAACCTTTGTCCGTGATTTACATTTGTACAGATTTGTTTTGAAGAATCAGGTTTGGAAATCATTCGTCTCAATAAAAAGAGACGCAAAACTCAACAAACTGAAAATGCAGACTCCCCTGTCATCGATACCCACTCAACCGAACATCTTTTCATGGCTATACTCAAGATATGCTCCAACTTGCACTGCAACTAGTTATAGTACTAATTAATTAAACCACAATACTCTTCAATAACATATTTTAATGATCACCTTCTTTCGGGATCTAATGGGTTACAACATTCAATTGAGCCTAATTATGTTAATACGAAATATCGATCTTACCGTCAATTTATGTAATGGTACTCGATTTGTAATAACAAAGCTGAGAACGAATCTTATTGAGACGAAGTTTTAGGAGACGAAAACAAAGATGTCTTTGTTTACATTCCGAGGTTGCTTCTTAGGACATGTACTTTTGGACTGAAACAAATTGAACTGAACTTAATATGTATGAACTGAACTGAAATTAACTTCAATTTCATTTTAATTTTAAAATATTTAAATCATTTTATTATTTACACGAACGGGTTATATGATTTAAGTGATACATCAAAGCGAAAGAAATTTCTCCATTATGTTAAAACAATTCAATGATTTTTTTATCTTCTATATCAAATTTTAAATAAAAAATAAATTAATAAAAATAGCTATTGAGAATTGAGATAGTTGAAATATACAAACAAGCAAATTATTCAACCATTTAACTTCATTAGCTACATGACCATTGAATACCCACAACTGAACTTCAATTGCTAATGATTTATCTTTTTACGAATTATATGATTTAAGTGACCAATGAAAGTGTCAGAAATTACTCCATTATGTTAAAACACTTCACCAATTTTTTTTATTTTCTATACCAAATTATAAATACAAAATTTTATTTCTTTTAAATATGTTTTTGTAGATTTTTACCATATAAATATAAATAATTTTAAGGATTACACTCATTTTCCATTATCTTTACTGTTTATCACTTTTCCTATACTATTTCTCTTCCAATCATTTGGAAATACATGTCTTTTACAATTTACAATTGTCTTTCTGATTCCACAACTTGAGTTTCTTTATCCCGATTTAATTATGTGGTTAATTTATTCGATTTCTAAAAAGCAAATTCCTATTTTTCGTTTTTATTGAACCTTTGTCCGTGATTTACATTTGTACAGATTTGTTTTGCAGAATCAGGTTTGAAAATCATTCGTCTCAATAAAAAGAGACGCAAAACTCAACAAACTGAAAATGCAGACTCCCCTGTCATCGATACCCACTCAACCGAACATCTTTTCATGGCTATACTCAAGATATGCTCCAACTTGCACTGCAACTAATTACAGTACTAATTAATTAAACTACAATACTCTTCAATAACATATTTTAATGATCACCTTCTTTCGGGATCTAATGGGTTACAACATTCAATTGAGCCTAATTATGTTAATACGAAATATCGATCATACCGTCAATTTATGTAATGGTACTCGATTTGTAATAACAAAGCTGAGAACGTATCTTATTGAGACGAAGTTTTAGGAGACGAAAACAAAGATGGCATTGTTTACATTCCGAGGTTGCTTCTTAGGACATGTACTTTTGGACTGAAACAAATTGAACTGAACTTAATATGTATGAACTGAACTGAAATTAACTTCAATTTCATTTTAATTTTAAAATATTTAAATCCTTTTATTATTTACACGAACGGGTTATATGATTTAAGTGATACATCAAAGCGCAAGAAATTTCTCCATTATGTTAAAACAATTCAATGACTTTTTTATCTTCTAAATCAAATTTTAAATAAAAATTAATTAATAAAAATATCTATTGAGAATTGAGATAGTTGAAATATAAAAACAAGCTAATTATTCAACCATTTAACTTCATTAGCTACATGACCATTGAATACCCACAACTGAACTTCAATTGCTAATCATTCATCTTTTTACGACTTATATGATTTAAGTGACCAATGAAAGTGTCAGAAATTACTCCATTATGTTAAAACACTTCACCAATTTTTTTTATTTTCTATACCAAATTATAAATACAAAATTTTATTTCTTTTAAATATGTTTTTGTAGATTTTTACCATATAAATATAAATAATTTTAAGGATTACACTCATTTTCCATTATCTTTACTGTTTATCACTTTTCCTATACTATTTCTCTTCCAATCATTTGGAAATACATGTCTTTTACAATTTACAATTGTCTTTCTGATTCCACAACTTGAGTTTCTTTATCCCGATTTAATTATGTGGTTAATTTATTCGATTTCTAAAAAGCAAATTCCTATTTTTCGTTTTTATTGAACCTTTGTCCGTGATTTACATTTGTACAGATTTGTTTTGAAGAATCAGGTTTGGAAATCATTCGTCTCAATAAAAAGAGACGCAAAACTCAACAAACTGAAAATGCAGACTCCCCTGTCATCGATACCCACTCAACCGAACATCTTTTCATGGCTATACTCAAGATATGCTCCAACTTGCACTGCAACTAATTACAGTACTAATTAATTAAACTACAATACTCTTCAATAACATATTTTAATGATCACCTTCTTTCGGGATCTAATGGGTTACAACATTCAATTGAGCCTAATTATGTTAATACGAAATATCGATCATACCGTCAATTTATGTAATGGTACTCGATTTGTAATAACAAAGCTGAGAACGTATCTTATTGAGACGAAGTTTTAGGAGACGAAAACAAAGATGGCATTGTTTACATTCCGAGGTTGCTTCTTAGGACATGTACTTTTGGACTGAAACAAATTGAACTGAACTTAATATGTATGAACTGAACTGAAATTAACTTCAATTTCATTTTAATTTTAAAATATTTAAATCCTTTTATTATTTACACGAACGGGTTATATGATTTAAGTGATACATCAAAGCGCAAGAAATTTCTCCATTATGTTAAAACAATTCAATGACTTTTTTATCTTCTATATCAAATTTTAAATAAAAATTAATTAATAAAAATATCTATTGAGAATTGAGATAGTTGAAATATAAAAACAAGCTAATTATTCAACCATTTAACTTCATTAGCTACATGACCATTGAATACCCACAACTGAACTTCAATTGCTAATCATTCATCTTTTTACGACTTATATGATTTAAGTGACCAATGAAAGTGTCAGAAATTACTCCATTATGTTAAAACACTTCACCAATTTTTTTTATTTTCTATACCAAATTATAAATACAAAATTTTATTTCTTTTAAATATGTTTTTGTAGATTTTTACCATATAAATATAAATAATTTTAAGGATTACACTCATTTTCCATTATCTTTACTGTTTATCACTTTTCCTATACTATTTCTCTTCCAATCATTTGGAAATACATGTCTTTTACAATTTACAATTGTCTTTCTGATTCCACAACTTGAGTTTCTTTATCCCGATTTAATTATGTGGTTAATTTATTCGATTTCTAAAAAGCAAATTCCTATTTTTCGTTTTTATTGAACCTTTGTCCGTGATTTACATTTGTACAGATTTGTTTTGAAGAATCAGGTTTGGAAATCATTCGTCTCAATAAAAAGAGACGCAAAACTCAACAAACTGAAAATGCAGACTCCCCTGTCATCGATACCCACTCAACCGAACATCTTTTCATGGCTATACTCAAGATATGCTCCAACTTGCACTGCAACTAATTACAGTACTAATTAATTAAACTACAATACTCTTCAATAACATATTTTAATGATCACCTTCTTTCGGGATCTAATGGGTTACAACATTCAATTGAGCCTAATTATGTTAATACGAAATATCGATCATACCGTCAATTTATGTAATGGTACTCGATTTGTAATAACAAAGCTGAGAACGTATCTTATTGAGACGAAGTTTTAGGAGACGAAAACAAAGATGGCATTGTTTACATTCCGAGGTTGCTTCTTAGGACATGTACTTTTGGACTGAAACAAATTGAACTGAACTTAATATGTATGAACTGAACTGAAATTAACTTCAATTTCATTTTAATTTTAAAATATTTAAATCCTTTTATTATTTACACGAACGGGTTATATGATTTAAGTGATACATCAAAGCGCAAGAAATTTCTTCATTATATTAAAACAATTCAATGACTTTTTTATCTTCTATATCAAATTTTAAATAAAAATAAATTAATAAAAATATCTATTGAGAATTGAGATAGTTGAAATATACAAACAAGCTAATTATTCAACCATTTAACTTCATTAGCTACATGACCATTGAATACCCACAACTGAACTTCAATTGCTAATCATTCATCTTTTTACGACTTATATGATTTAAGTGACCAATGAAAGTGTCAGAAATTACTCCATTATGTTAAAACACTTCACCAATTTTTTTTATTTTCTATACCAAATTATAAATACAAAATTTTATTTCTTTTAAATATGTTTTTGTAGATTTTTACCATATAAATATAAATAATTTTAAGGATTACACTCATTTTCCATTATCTTTACTGTTTATCACTTTTCCTATACTATTTCTCTTCCAATCATCTGGAAATACATGTCTTTTACAATTTACAATTGTCTTTCTGATTCCACAACTTGAGTTTCTTTATCCCGATTTAATTATGTGGTTAATTTATTCGATTTCTAAAAAGCAAATTCCTATTTTTCGTTTTTATTGAACCTTTTTCCGTGATTTACATTTGTACAGATTTGTTTTGAAAAATCAGGTTTGGAAATCATTCGTCTCAATAAAAAGAGACGCAAAACTCAACAAACTGAAAATGCAGACTCCCCTGTCATCGATACCCACTCAACCGAACATCTTTTCATGGCTATACTCAAGATATGCTCCAACTTGCACTGCAACTAATTACAGTACTAATTAATTAAACTACAATAATCTTCAATAACATATTTTAATGATCACCTTCTTTCGGGATCTAATGGGTTACAACATTCAATTGAGCCTAATTATGTTAATACGAAATATCGATCATACCGTCAATTTATGTAATGGTACTCGATTTGTAATAACAAAGCTGAGAACGTATCTTATTGAGACGAAGTTTTAGGAGACGAAAACAAAGATGACATTGTTTACATTCCGAGGTTGCTTCTTAGGACATGTACTTTTGGACTGAAACAAATTGAACTGAACTTAATATGTATGAACTGAACTGAAATTAACTTCAATTTCATTTTAATTTTAAAATATTTAAATCCTTTTATTATTTACACGAACGGGTTATATGATTTAAGTGATACATCAAAGCGCAAGAAATTTCTCCATTATGTTAAAACAATTCAATGACTTTTTTATCTTCTATATCAAATTTTAAATAAAAATAAATTAATAAAAATATCTATTGAGAATTGAGATAGTTGAAATATACAAACAAGCTAATTATTCAACCATTTAACTTCATTAGCTACATGACCATTGAATACCCACAACTGAACTTTAATTGCTAATCATTCATCTTTTTACGACTTATATGATTTAAGTGACCAATGAAAGTGTCAGAAATTACTCCATTATGTTAAAACACTTCACCAATTTTTTTTTTTCTATACCAAATTATAAATACAAAATTTTATTTCTTTTAAATATGTTTTTGTAGATTTTTACCATATAAATATAAATAATTTTAAGGATTACACTCATTTTCCATTATCTTTACTGTTTATCACTTTTCCTATACTATTTCTCTTCCAATCATCTGGAAATACATGTCTTTTACAATTTACAATTGTCTTTCTGATTCCACAACTTGAGTTTCTTTATCCCGATTTAATTATGTGGTTAATTTATTCGATTTCTAAAAAGCAAATTCCTATTTTTCGTTTTTATTGAACCTTTTTCCGTGATTTACATTTGTACAGATTTGTTTTGAAGAATCAGGTTTGGAAATCATTCGTCTCAATAAAAAGAGACGCAAAACTCAACAAACTGAAAATGCAGACTCCCCTGTCATCGATACCCACTCAACCGAACATCTTTTCATGGCTATACTCAAGATATGCTCCAACTTGCACTGCAACTAATTACAGTACTAATTAATTAAACTACAATACTCTTCAATAACATATTTTAATGATCACCTTCTTTCGGGATCTAATGGGTTACAACATTCAATTGAGCCTAATTATGTTAATACGAAATATCGATCATACCGTCAATTTATGTAATGGTACTCGATTTGTAATAACAAAGCTGAGAACGTATCTTATTGAGACGAAGTTTTAGGAGACAAAAACAAAGATGACATTGTTTACATTCCGAGGTTGCTTCTTAGGACATGTACTTTTGGACTGAAACAAATTGAACTGAACTTAATATGTATGAACTGAACTGAAATTAACTTCAATTTCATTTTAATTTTAAAATATTTAAATCCTTTTATTATTTACACGAACGGGTTATATGATTTAAGTGATACATCAAAGCGCAAGAAATTTCTCCATTATGTTAAAACAATTCAATGACTTTTTTATCTTCTATATCAAATTTTAAATAAAAATAAATTAATAAAAATATCTATTGAGAATTGAGATAGTTGAAATATACAAACAAGCTAATTATTCAACCATTTAACTTCATTAGCTACATGACCATTGAATACCCACAACTGAACTTCAATTGCTAATCATTCATCTTTTTACGACTTATATGATTTAAGTGACCAATGAAAGTGTCAGAAATTACTCCATTATGTTAAAACACTTCACCAATTTTTATTTTTTTTTCTATACCAAATTATAAATACAAAATTTTATTTCTTTTAAATATGTTTTTGTAGATTTTTACCATATAAATATAAATAATTTTATGGATTACACTCATTTTCCATTATCTTTACTGTTTATCACTTTTCCTATACTATTTCTCTTCCAATCATCTGGAAATACATGTCTTTTACAATTTACAATTGTCTTTCTGATTCCACCACTTGAGTTTCTTTATCCCGATTTAATTATGTGGTTAATTTATTCGATTTCTAAAAAGCAAATTCCTATTTTTCGTTTTTATTGAACCTTTGTCCGTGATTTACATTTGTACAGATTTGTTTTGCAGAATCAGGTTTGAAAATCATTCGTCTCAATAAAAAGAGACGCAAAACTCAACAAACTGAAAATGCAGACTCCCCTGTCATCGATACCCACTCAACCGAACATCTTTTCATGGCTATACTCATGATATGCTCCAACTTGCACTGCAACTAGTTATAGTACTAATTAATTAAACCACAATACTCTTCAATAACATATTTTAATGATCACCTTCTTTCGGGATCTAATGGGTTACAACATTCAATTGAGCCTAATTATGTTAATACGAAATATCGATCATACCGTCAATTTATTTAATGGTACTCGATTTGTAATAACAAAGCTGAGAACGTATCTTATTGAGACGAAGTTTTAGGAGACGAAAACAAAGATGTCTTTGTTTACATTCCGAGGTTGCTTCTTAGGACATGTACTTTTGGACTGAAACAAATTGAACTGAACTTAATATGTATGAACTGAACTGAAATTAACTTCAATTTCATTTTAATTTTAAAATATTTAAATCATTTTATTATTTACACGAACGGGTTATATGATTTAAGTGATACATCAAAGCGAAAGAAATTTCTCCATTATGTTAAAACAATTCAATGATTTTTTTATCTTCTATATCAAATTTTAAATAAAAATAAATTAATAAAAATAGCTATTGAGAATTGAGATAGTTGAAATATACAAACAAGCAAATTATTCAACCATTTAACTTCATTAGCTACATGACCATTGAATACCAACAACTGAACTTCAATTGCTAATCATTCATCTTTTTACGACTTATATGATTTAAGTGACCAATGAAAGTGTCAGAAATTACTCCATTATGTTAAAACACTTCACCAATTTTTTTTATTTTCTATACCAAATTATAAATACAAAATTTTATTTCTTTTAAATATGTTTTTGTAGATTTTTACCATATAAATATAAATAATTTTAAGGATTACACTCATTTTCCATTATCTTTACTGTTTATCACTTTTCCTATACTATTTCTCTTCCAATCATCTGGAAATACATGTCTTTTACAATTTACAATTGTCTTTCTGATTCCACCACTTGAGTTTCTTTATCCCGATTTAATTATGTGGTTAATTTATTCGATTTCTAAAAAGCAAATTCCTATTTTTTGTTTTTATTGAACCTTAGTCCGTGATTTACATTTGTACAGATTTGTTTTGCAGAATCAGGTTTGGAAATCATTCGTCTCAATAAAAAGAGACGCAAAACCTAACAAACTGAAAATGCAGACTCCCCTGTCATCGATACCCACTCAGCCGAACATCTTTTCATTGCTATACTCAAGATATGCTCCAACTTGCACTGCAATTAATTACAGTACTAATTAATTAAACCACAATACTCTTCAATAACATTTTTAATGATCACCTTCTTTCGGGATCTAATGGGTTACAACATTCAATTGAGCCTAATTATTTTAATACGAAATATCGATCATACCGTCAATTTATGTAATGGTACTCGATTTGTAATAACAAAGCCGAGAACTTATCTTATTGAGACGAAGTTTTAGGAGACGAAAACAAAGATGACATTGTTTACATTCCGAGGTTGCTTCTTAGGACATGTACTTTTGGACTGAAACAAATTGAACTGAACTTAATATGTATGAACTGAACTGAAATTAACTTCAATTTCATTTTAATTTTAAAATATTTAAATCTTTTTATTATTTACACGAACGGGTTATATGATTTAAGTGATACATCAAAGCGCAAGAAATTTCTCCATTATGTTAAAACAATTCAATGACTTTTTTTATCTTCTATATCAAATTTTAAATAAAAATAAATTAATAAAAATAGCTATTGAGAATTGAGATAGTTGAAATATATAAACAAGCAAATTATTCAACTATTTAACTTCATTAGCTACATGACCATTGAATACCCACAACTGAACTTCAATTGCTAATCATTCATCTTTTTACGACTTATATTGTAACATCCCATTTTTCATAATAAAACTAAAGAGGATTTTCTTACTTTTCAAACTAAATTGTAGTATTTAAAATAACAAAATGTCAAAACGACCTTTCATAATAAAATCTTTAACTAAAAATAATAACCCTCAATAGTCAAATTTAAATAAAAATACTCTCAAGTATGAAGTTTCAAAAGCGGAAAGCATAAAAGAAAATAATGTCTTTGAAATAAACGCTGCTACTACTATCGCCGCCACATCCCCGTCTCGCTCCGATTTCGCTTAACCTGAAAAGATGGGGTTTTAAAGGGGTGAGTTATCAACAACTCAGTAGGGATACCAGTTCATACATTGCACAATACGAAAGCAACCGGAATGACGCTCAACTTTATAAACTAACTTGAACTTGTTAGATAGTGGGATATACCCAAGGACATGAATTTCCGAACGATTAAACGTTCCTATCACTTGCTTGCTTGATTTATTACCGTGAACACGTCACACGTCTACGTGAACACGGCCATGAGTTTCGTCGCGCGACTAATATGTGCACATAACATGAATAGAATATAAAGTCCTCGATATCGAACAATTAACTGCGTGCCATACACTGATATGAACTGTATTTGAAAAGGTTTTAGAAATACCCCTACCTTGAAAATGCAAAACTAGACTTGACAATAACGATGCGTGAATGTATGCTCGTGCAATCCTAATCCTTGTAATCCATACATCCTATTTGTAATATTAATATCATATTAATACGCATAATGTATAAACACAAACTAATATTTATAATTATCTAAATAAAAGTAGTTGGACTAAAATAGTGGGCTGACCTTCCGTGTTAAAATAGTTGGCTAAGGTAAACAATGTAGTGGGTTGAAGAATGAAGACATTCTGATGGCCTTGGGAATAATGGGCCGAACAAACAAATTCACTCTGCCCGGTCCAAGAAACAATTTGGTTGGATGGATTAAATGGGAGTTGACGATCCCTAATTCCAATTTCATCCACTTCCTTTCGATCGAATGTGAGAGAACTAACAGCGGCGACAACAGGTGGGACAAACAATGGCGGGGAAGCATCAGAAGCGAGTGGTCTCTGTCGTTGTTTTGGAAGGCAGCGGAAGTACATCGACACTAAGGTCGACGCATGGGCAGCAGCGCAATTAATTGAGGACGGGGTCAAAGACCTTTTAGCGTCGGTGCGATCTCGACATATATAGGGCATGGCAATGAAATTCGGTAGTAGGCGAATCCCCGCGAAGAGGCGAAACTTCTGCTCCTTGTCGGAGGTAGCAGGAGGAGGCTTGGCGATGGACGAAGCTAATTCTTCTTATATATATACACTTAGGGGTTGAGAATAGGGTTTTGAGAAATTCTTTATATAGCATCGGCACGAATTCAAATTCTTAAATTATTACCTAAGTACTAAAACTATAGCATAATAATAATAATAATAATAATAATAATAATAATAATAATAATAATAACTTTATTAGTTTTAAAAATAAAAACATTAATACTCATACTAGTAGTATTATTAAGGAAATTTCTAAATGAGGATATTACTATATGACTTGATAAATACTAAATGAAAATAATCGTGAATCTAAATGCGTAATAAGACTTAACATGAAAATTATTATAAACTTCAAATGATTCGAACTCATGCATAGTATAATTATTTCATATGTTTAATTAATTGGGCCGAAAAACACTTAATTAGTTTATATAAAATTTTCGGTTGTTACAATCTACCCTACTTATAAAAATTTCGTCCTCGAAATTCGTTATTTACCTCTTGTAAAGGACTCCGTTTATGAGACTTTTGTTTTTCCTCTCAATTGCATTTTTCTCTCGACGTATACGTATCCACTTAAAGCATACTAGGGACGCCTCGTTGTATCCGAACATGTAGATACCAAAATCATTTCACACATCTCATTAAGATAACTTTATGCATTCGTAACTCTTCTTCGTTAATAACACATGTTCTTACATTTCTCCCCGAGTTTGTCTTGTTCTATCAGATTGTCTTTCTGCCTAAAGATAACACGCGGTGTTAAACGTCTGATTCGTTCTCATCGCCTTGTGAAAAATTCCTAATAATTTTTTTTTTGAAGTGAATCTCGAATCTCTATCAGAAACAATTGATATTGAACTACCGTGAAACCTCATTATCTCACGAAAGTACATTTGTGCGAGCTGACCCATACTAAATGTCAACTTCACAGGTTGAAAATGTGCGGATTTTGTTAATCAATCAACGATCACCCAAATTGCATTATATCCTCTTGCTGATCGCGGCAAAATGACCACAAAGTCTATAGTCACGTGCTCCCATTTCTACTCGAGAAATTTATACTGGTTGAAGTAAACCAGAGGGTCGTTAGTGTTCGGCTTTAACTTGTTAACACACCAAACACTTTTTCAAGAATAACCCGACGTCTCCTTTCATACTTCCACCATAATGACTCTCTCAAGTCGTGATACATCTTTGTACCTTATGAGTGGGAAGTGTAAGGCGTACAAAGTACTCCTTCTAGGATTTAATTCCTCAAGGTCTCGTCTTTCGACTCACACAACATTCTGTTAAATACTATGACTCAAACTTTCGTTTTCGGAAAAACCCTCAATGTTCTATTCTCGAACTTGAGTCATTATCTTAAAAAGAAACGGCATTCTCTTGTTCTTCCTTAATTCTTTTGAATAGGGTAGGACGAATCGTCAGTGCAGATAACCTCGTTTCTGTATTGCGTGGTTGAGAAATTACATCGATTTTCATTTTCTCAATTCTTTTTGGAGCTTCTCTTGATTAATTAACATATAAGGCTATATGTCGTGTTATTTTTAGACATAAACAGTCCGCGACGACAATATCCTTTCCAGGTTGATAGTGAATTGAGCAGTCGCAATCTTTAAAAATCTCTGGTTATCTTCTCTGGCGCATTTCAACTCATTTGCGCAAATATACACGTTAAACTCTTGTCAACTCATTTGCGCAAATATTTATACGTCAAACTCTTGTGATCAGTGTATAAATCACACTTTATTTCACATAAGTAATTTCTCCACATCTTCATTGCATGTGTTACGACAACTATCTCCAAGTCGTGTGCATGTTAATTCATTCTATATGTCTTCAACTATTGAGAAGCATAGACTACGATTCTCCCATGTTGCATCTACACACACATTCCTTGTTTGGAGACATTATTATAAACTACAAAACCGCAAATACTATTTGGAATGGTCATAATTGTAGTTGTAGACAACTTCCTCTCGAGTTTCCAAAAACATTCCTCTTCAACTATGTCATCAATTGTGCTATCCTTGAAACACCTTCAATGAATCTTCGATAGCAATCCGCAGAATTCAAGAAGTTACGTATCTTTTTAACATTCTTGGGTGAACAACTGATTGACCTCTTCAATCTTAGAAGGGTAAAATTTAATTCTACGAGCCATTAAAACTTGCTTGAGAAATAAAACACAATTTAGCTAAAACTCACACTTAGAGAATTTTGCATAGACTCCTCTATGCTCAATGTCTAAAAGGAAAACCACAAATTTTCCTTGAGTTAAGCCTCGTCTTCGAGTATAACAATATTTCATCGATGAACATGATCACATACTGTCTGAGTTCAGAAAGTTGACTTTGAGATATCAACTCACTCTTGGTGATATCACGACCTTAAGTCAATCTATGAGAACACACTTGCCCCTTTTAATTGATCACAAACATCGTCGATTTTGAGGTAGTAGATACTTGTTCTTTGTTGTGCTCCGATTCAACTCTCTGTAATCGGTGCACCTCCTTCAATATCATTATCGTTATCTCTTGGTAAGATACTATTACGATTATCCAATTAATAGTCAAATTCTATTATGACAACGAAATAATTTGTTCTAGTACGTAAAGACCAACTCTTACGGCCTTCTGTTCCATAGTTCGCTACTATGTTCTTATATAAGCGATTGATCTCACTTCTTTCACTTGAGTATATACTAACCTCCAAAGATTAACTTACTATGTCACATGTGCATAACTTACTTGAGCAATATACTTAGTGGATACGAAATCCAATGTCCACCGCAACACCATAAGTTCAGCAACTTAGTTCTATATCAAGTCAACTTAGTTCTATATCAAGTCTTCAACATCACCGTAGGTTAACCACAAGATATATATCATTATATTTAATCATTTTAAGTTCCTAAGGCCACAATTAACTTAATATTTTCATATATATATAATTATATAATTTTTGTAAATCATGCATCATGTAACTATTTTTATTTTATTTTTGAAACATATGCATCATATTTTTGCAATAAATTGCGCACATCTTGACATAATAATCATGAACTTGAATTTTAACATGAACTTGAACTTGAACTTAAATAAAGTGCGCAATTTAAGCAACATAAAATTTTCACTTGAAAACTTGAACATGCAATGCACTTGAAAAATCATGAATTTGAAAACTATGAACTTAAGTATGCATATTACTTGAAAATCATGAACATGACGTGTAATTTACTTGGAAAATAATGAGTCTAGGCATGCATCCTAATTGAAAAACATGAACTTGATATGCATTTTTCTTGAAAATCATGAGAATAAAAATGCAATTTACTTGAAACTCATGTGCGCAACTAGACATGCAACTTAAATGAAATATCATGAATGTATAATGCACTTACTTGCGAAGTCGGCGCGAACGGCGGAGGTGGACGATAGTAGCTAATTTTGAAAAAAAATTTAGGTCCGTAAAGAGAACCGTAATGCTCTGATACCAAGTTGTAACATCCCATTTTTCATAATAAAACTAAAGAGGATTTTCTTACTTTTCAAACTAAATTGTAGTATTTAAAATAACAAAATGTCAAAACGACCTTTCATAATAAAATCTTTAACTAAAAATAATAACCCTCAATAGTCAAATTTAAATAAAAATACTCTCAAGTATGAAGTTTCAAAAGCGGAAAGCATAAAAGAAAATAATGTCTTTGAAATAAACGCTGCTACTACTATCGCCGCCACATCCCCGTCTCGCTCCGATTTCGCTTAACCTGAAAAGATGGGGTTTTAAAGGGGTGAGTTATCAACAACTCAGTAGGGATACCAGTTCATACATTGCACAATACGAAAGCAACCGGAATGACGCTCAACTTTATAAACTAACTTGAACTTGTTAGATAGTGGGATATACCCAAGGACATGAATTTCCGAACGATTAAACGTTCCTATCACTTGCTTATATCAAGTCGACTCATTCCTAATTTATCAAACAATGTCTAATTTGTCTTTCCAAAACTGATTTCAAGTCGACTCATTCTCACCCCGGGGAGTGGAATGGAGCCAAAGCCACTTGGTCATGTCGAGGACACAAATTAGAGGCAGTCGTACCATCTTTTGAAGGTGGATCGATTGTCTGCTCGGCTCCCTCATTTTATGAGAGATAGGGTCGTTCGCATGGTGAATCACTGGTTAGAAACTTTGAGTTTCACTTATGATTCTCCGCGTCTTGATTTACAAGATTAAATGATTCAAGTAATTGGGAGTCAATTGTAAAAGTCTTTTGGTGTAGTAAACGTCCACACGAACGTGGCTTGCTACATTGAATGGGATTTTGGAACGATTGATGTAGACAGTTATAGAAGGGAGTAAAGGAGCGTATGTTAACGTAAACGTCCACACGAACGTGGCTTGCGGTGAATGTACGTGTCCCAAACAATCTTCTTAGATACTGAGTAATGGTTTACACTTAGGTACGCTTTATAGTATTCTTCCCAACGAAGTAACGCTATAATTGATGTACGACCGAAGCAAATCTAATTGCTAAATCATTTGGATAGGTAAACGTCCACACGAACGTGGCTTGCCATATCTGATGGGATTTTAGAGGTGATTAGTGGTTTAATGATATTATTTGAGGGAGATAATATCGGAGATTAAATCGATTGTTTGTTGTTATATGTGCTCATAGATTAGGATATGGCTTTGAACCCACTTTCTGTGATACTTAAGGATTTTAAACTCACTGGTCCCTAAATGTAATGATTGGAATAGAGATATAGACATTACCCAAACTGTTGAAGAGTACGAGGTTGTACTCAGTGAGCTTTGTCCTCCTGAGCCTATTGACATAGGCGGCTAGACAAGAAGCGATGAGGATACTCATAAAGGCCAGTCAATTCGAGGAAACGCTTAAACACGTTTTTGAGATGATTGACCTTTTAGACGAGTTGAGACGGAAATCGCAAGCTCTTGTAGCCAATGCCAAAGGTTTCGAACCTAAGGGAAAAATCGGGGGAAAGGAAAAGCAAGCAAAGAAACCCAGTGGTCCTAGGTTTCTTGGACCACGAGATGGGACGAGAAAGCCATGAGGCAAGAGTTCTCGATGAAAACAGTCTGGGTACTGGAAGTCTGATTATCCTCTCAAAATAAAGTACGAAATTCTTCTTTAGTCGTAAAACATAGTCAGTGGTATTATCTACCGGAACCTGGTGTGTAGATATGGAACCACTGACGGTATGTGCATTTTAAATGCAAAGGTTCCAGGAAACCTAACGACTTGGAAAAGAAGAAATCGTAGTCTACATGGGCAATGCTGTAGAGGAGGCAGCAGTTGCAGTGGAGGACATTTTATAGGATTTCATTTTGAGTTATTGCTTTTATGTACCTTTCATATTAGAAAGAACTTTGTTCTAGATTTCTAATAAATGGATATTTTATTTCTTTTAATCATTTGATGGTTATAAGAAGAAATAATGATATTATCTATTTTGGTACATTGACTAGCAATATATAAATGATAAATCCTGAGTCCACCACGATGCAACGAACCGTAGTATGAAACTCGTTTTACTAATAAGAGATTTGTTTATCAATTATACTTGTGGATTCTTATGCTGAGTCATGTTTATTCAAATAAGAAGTTCAAAGGTCGAAAATTGATATTTGATCAATTAAGTTGAAGGAGTGGACCTTCCGACCTAAGAATCTAATTTGGAAGATAATATGACTAAGCAATCCTTTATGGATATAAGATGTAAGATCCGGACAAGTATAAGAATTGATTGACTCTGATGTATGCAGACCTATGCCTACTCAGACAATAAGGAACGAGTACTTCATTTGATGATTACTCGAGAAATGGATTAGAATACCTGATGTGCCACAAAAGCAAGTGTTTTGATAAGTCAATGGACACTAAGCAATTGTGGAGAACCATCAAGGTATATCCATTTGTAGCCTGCGATTTGATCGCGGAGGCAAGTATCTGTCTGAGGAATGCATGGCATACTAATCAGAGATTGGGATTTGATCCCAAATGACTACACCATACACTGTTGTGTAGAAATGGTGTGTCGTAAACAAGAAATGGGACTCTTATAGAGATAGTAAAAGATGAGTTATACGGAACTACCTGTGTTCTATGGATATGTCTGGAAACAAAGGCGCATTTAAATGCGGTTGTAGAATATCCTAGTAGAACAAAAGATGTGTGTTCAATAGTACTATGAACCAGAAGGACGTTATAAGTTCTAACGCCCGGTTCTTGGAGAAAGACTATATAATGAACCACAAGCCCAAAGTGACGTAATACTTTGAAATGAGAGAGAAAGATTAAGACTTAGAACCAGCCAAACCGAGTAGCGGTACACCACTAACTGCACCTACTGTTATCACTGTTTATACACCGGAATGCCATTGTAGTGGGAGGTTGTGGAAATCGATCCCTAGATCTACATGAAGGCCGTACTAGATCTAAATGTGCCTTCTTGGAGAGCAATAAGGATTATTGCTAAGAGGCGAGATCATTTAGAGTACAAGCTTAGTTGATCCATTTATGGATTGAAACAAAGCATTGAGTTCGTGGTACTTGCAAATTGATGAGATAGTCCATTTTATGGATTCATCAAAAGCATAGACGAATTGTGTGTATTGGAAACGTGATGGAAAACAAGGTGGTGTTTCTCGGAGGTTTTATGTAGATGACACTCTTATCATTGGCAACAATGTAAAGATGTTATCAGACATAAAATGATGGTTGTCTAGATGAATCATTATGAAAGATAAAGGAAGAAGTTGGACATGTTCTTGAGATCTTGGATCTCTAGAAAGAACATTGTACTTTTCCTGGACATCTTACATATATAATTATGGTTCGTTTTAACATGCAAGATTCCGAGAAAGGTTCGTTACCTTTCAAAGACGGAATGCATCTATCTAAGGATATGTGTTTTGGAACACAAAAGGAGATAGAAGCAATGAAAGCAGTTTCCTAAACTTTGAGTGTGGAAAGCTTAATAAATGCATTGTTGAAAACAAGAACCTGATATCGGCTATGCGGTTAGCATAGTGGGAGGATATCAAGGTAATCCTGGAAAGGAATATTCGACTGCCGTAAAAGTACTTTCGAAGTACTGTTCTAGACTACGAAGCAGACGAGTTTTTCCTTTGGATTACATTCTCTTAGATTTCTAATCGAATGAGGACCGGTGTAAGTCGATATCAGGCTATGTGTTTCACTATTAAAGGAGAAGGAGTTTTAACATGGAAGAGTGATAAGCACGTGCTTTTCGGACTCTGCCATGGGTAACCAAATAGCGGCCTCAGAGGCAGCGGAAGTTTTGGTATAACTCCGGGATAATCTCTGGGACTTAGATGTGATTCTTAAATTGCCAAAAGGCTATGTAAATAGCGGTGCAATGGCAAATGGTAAGAAATCACTAGTTCATAAGTGTAAGATAACACATAGTGCAAGTACCACCTGATACCAGTCATCGTCGAGGGAGACGACGCTGTAGTCACCAAGATAACTTCAGAGCGGCAACCTAGAGTGCTCATTCACATAGTACTTCTTGGAAGTACAACTTAAGCACGTGATGAGTATGGGAGTCGGGAGTTTGGAGGAAATGACTAGACCTTAGTACAAGTGGGAGATTGTTGGAGTTGTGTACTTAATGTCTAGATTTAAGTAAAGGAAACTCACGATCCATTGCCATTAATCTATTTAATTAAATGAACAATTATTTGCATTTAATTATTTATAATTAAATATATGCAAATTATAGTCCTGGATTCTATACGTTGTAGTTAGTATGGTGTGTCGGGCCCACACAGAAGATCATACTATCGGTTACTCGTATTTAATCGAACAGTTGCTCACGACCTAGATGGACACGGACCAATCCATTGGTATAGTCGTTGTGTGAGAGAGAAAATAATTTATCTTAATTATTTTATCACACTTGTACACTTGGTGTATTGAGCGGATCGTTGAGATTCATCGATTAGGATTGCCGGCGATAATCGATTCGAGTCTCAGTGTATTTTATTCTTAATCCCCGAAACTATTGCGGGTGTGTATATTTAATATAAGTGACTTTGATTTACCAAAGGAATTAACCGATTTAATTATTGGGTTAATTACCGGTTAAGTTGGGTCACTATATTTTATATATGACATGCCGTGAATACTTGACGGGAAAGTGTATCCCGTAAGGGTTGATAATATCCCCTAGATGAGTTCATAAGGAATTATTATGTAAACCCTGCAGGTGGATTCGTTCCGCATAATAATTAAGGTTGAATGGTACTAGTCTCGAATATAAGAGATGAATAAATTAATTAGCAATAAATTAATTTTATTCATGGATATTTATATCTTAAATACACGGAATAAATAATACTACCGGAGAAATATTATTTGATATAATATGGTTTAATATTGGGAGTGCAATTAACTTTATATAGTGGAAAATAGAATTAATTAATAATAGTAAGGATTAATGGACTTGAGCATTGGGCTCAATTTAATCACTATTATTGGAAGCCCAATATTCCACCTCCTTAAGATCCCCTACGTAGCCTATAAAAGCACTACATGGTCTTCACAATTAGACAAGACAAGATAATCATACTTGATTAGTCTAGAGAGTTCGTGAAGGAGATCCATGGAGTTCGGTAGATCGTCGCCCACACGACGTCCGGGCTAGTGCAAGGAATACGTCGGAAGATCTCAAGGTCATCTTGATTTCGTTTCTCCGAACAACGAATCGAAAGGTACAATATCTAAACACCCTTGATATTGTTTGATTTGGTTTATCGAGAATACCGTAGAACCAAGATCCGAAAGATCAAACCCGGAATAGACGGACGATCACGCGGTGGTGGCGAAGCCACCGGACCGCGCGGGATCGCCCGCTAGGGTTTGGCGGGGGGCGCAGGAGGCGACCCTCGGCTGGGCCGAGGGCGCGCGATCGATCACAAGGATCGATCGCCGGAGCGCGGGCTGGTGCCGCGCTCCACCCCACCACGTCGGTGGGGACCTCCAGGCGGCGGCGAGTCGCCGGACTCGCCGCGGGGCTGCTTCATGCAGCCCACCCCGATCGATCGCCTCGTGCGATCGGTCCTTCAATCGTGAACCCCGCGTGCGGGGGTTCGGGCTGGGCGCGCGCACGGCTTTAGGCGTGTTGTGCGTTCGGCTCGTGCTCCGGCTCGTACGTGGTGTTCGTGTGATCTCCGGCGAAAGGTTTTTCGATTGGATTGTCGGTTCCGCAATTTAGACAATCCGGATATTCGAAGGATTTCGGTCGGAATTAATTAGATAATTAATTTTAATTAATTTATTAATTCCGGGATATCGAATTCCAACAATTGGTATCAGAGCGTGGTTTACGTTCGCGGTATTTTCGATAAAATTGTTCTACCTTGCAGGGTTTCCGACTATTATGGCTAGATATAATTTATTCGTTAATTATTGTCATAATATGTTTTGATTAAACTCTCGGACATGTCGAGATTCGTTTTATGTGTGGTGAATGCTTGTAATAGTAAAAATTCGGGGGTTGACCGAATTTAGGATTTATTATTACGTTCTACTTTTTCCGGAATTTGTATAGGGTCGATTTCATGTATAGAATCGATACCGGATAATTGTAATTTAAATTCTTGTAATTTATTTACGTTGGTTCGATGCCGAAACGACCGCCGGAGAGGACGTGTGACGAAGAAGACGAAGGGCTCGAGGATCGATCATGGAGATCGATCCCCATGAGATCGATGGCAAAGGAGAGGGGCGGCGATCACACCCCTCGGCTGGGGCTGCCGCCGGCTTGGTGGTGGCCGGCCGGCTGAGTGGTGGCGGCGGTTGCCCTCTCCGGTGGCCAGTCGATGGTGGTGATGGCGCGGGGTCCTCATGATCTCGTGCTACTCCTACTGAGATTTACTTTCCTAAATTATTCGGTTTTCCTATTTTGAGTATTCCTATTCTTAGGAACTCTCATGGAATAGGAAAAAAATAAATTTAGAATAAATTTATTTCCTTATTGATTATTCCTATTTTATGGGAGTTTTCATGGATAAGGAAGGAATAAATTTAGAATTGATTTGGTTTTCCTATTTTGAGTATTCCTATTTTTTTGGGAACTCTCATGGAAATAGGAAAAGAATTAATTGGAATTAATTTATTTCCTTATTCTATTATGGAAGTCTTCTAGAATATTCTAAGTTCTACTTGGAATAGGATTCTAGAGATTTAATGGAATTAGAAAGGAAAATAATTAATTATTAAATTAATTTATTTTCTATTTGATTATTCCTATTTTATGGGAATTTTCATGGACATGGAAATTAATTAATTTTGGAAAGTAGAAGAATCCTTAATTAATTTTTCCTATTTAATTATTCCTTTATGGAATTTTTAATAGATTAGGAAAGGAATTAATTTGGAAGGATTAAGAGTCCTAATTTATTTTATTTCCTTATTCTATTATGGAAGTCTTCTAGAATATTCCAAGTGGGTCTTGGATAGATTATTCTAGAGATTTAATAGAATTAGATAGGAAAATAAATAAATAAAAATATTAATAATATTTAATTTTATTTTTGATATATTCGATTGACTTAATTTTCGAATTAAGTAACTTTTGGATTTATTAAAAATAAATAGATTTAAATATTGGGATTAATATTCTCGTCACATGGAGCATTCAAGAACGAAGACTGAAGACTAGAAGATGCGTACGGAGATGCGATAAAGCCATAATAGTCGGAAAATAATATTCTAGTATTATTTTGATTATGTGATAATATTCTATGTGCTTTATTTCATGTATGCATGCTTATGTGTATTTAATTATGCATTAGATAGCGTATCCCTTTGTTATAAAAAGCTAAGTGGGAGAGGGTATGGAAACATATCCATGGTCTCCATTGCTGTTCTCTTGGTGACTTTTATGGACTTTTGAAGTTCGTATAGACAAGTCATTGGAGGAGAATTCTTGTAATTCCTTTTACGAGAAACATTGATTAAGTCTATCAAACAATGCCTAATTTGTCTTTCCAAAACTGATTTCAAGTCGACTCATTCTCACCCCGGGGAGTGGAATGGAGCCAAAGCCACTTGGTCATGTCGAGGGCACAAATTAGAGGCAGTCGTACCATCTTTTGAAGGTGGATCGATTGTCTGCTCGGCTCCCTCATTTTATGAGAGATAGGGTCGTTCGCATGGTGAATCACTGGTTAGAAACTTTGAGTTTCACTTATGATTCTCCGCGTCTTGATTTACAAGATTAAATGATTCAAGTAATTGGGAGTCAATTGTAAAAGTCTTTTGGTGTAGTAAACGTCCACACGAACGTGGCTTGCTACATTGAATGGGATTTTGGAACGATTGATGTAGACAGTTATAGAAGGGAGTAAAGGAGCGTATGTTAACGTAAACGTCCACACGAACGTGGCTTGCGGTGAATGTACGTGTCCCAAACAATCTTCTTAGATACTGAGTAATGGTTTACACTTAGGTACGCTTTATAGTATTCTTCCCAACGAAGTAACGCTATAATTGATGTACGACCGAAGCAAATCTAATTGCTAAATCATTTGGATAGGTAAACGTCCACACGAACGTGGCTTGCCATATCTGATGGGATTTTAGAGGTGATTAGTGGTTTAATGATATTATTTGAGGGAGATAATATCGGAGATTAAATCGATTGTTTGTTGTTATATGTGCTCATAGATTAGGATATGGCTTTGAACCCACTTTCTGTGATACTTAAGGATTTTAAACTCACTGGTCCCTAAATGTAATGATTGGAATAGAGATCTAGACATTACCCAAACTGTTGAAGAGTACGAGGTTGTACTCAGTGAGCTTTGTCCTCCTGAGCCTATTGACATAGGCGGCTAGACAAGAAGCGATGAGGATACTCATAAAGGCCAGTCAATTCGAGGAAACGCTTAAACACGTTTTTGAGATGATTGACCTTTTAGACGAGTTGAGACGGAAATCGCAAGCTCTTGTAGCCAATGCCAAAGGTTTCGAACCTAAGGGAAAAATCGGGGGAAAGGAAAAGCAAGCAAAGAAACCCAGTGGTCCTAGGTTTCTTGGACCACGAGATGGGACGAGAAAGCCATGAGGCAAGAGTTCTCGATGAAAACAGTCTGGGTACTGGAAGTCTGATTATCCTCTCAAAAGAAAGTACAAAATTCTTCTTTAGTCGTAAAACATAGTCAGTGGTATTATCTACCGGAACCTGGTGTGTAGATATGGAACCACTGACGGTATGTGCATTTTAAATGCAAAGGTTCCAGGAAACCTAACGACTTGGAAAAGAAGAAATCGTAGTCTACATGGGCAATGCTGTAGAGGAGGCAGCAGTTGCAGTGGAGGACATTTTATAGGATTTCATTTTGAGTTATTGCTTTTATGTACCTTTCATATTAGAAAGAACTTTGTTCTAGATTTCTAATAAATGGATATTTTATTTCTTTTAATCATTTGATGGTTATAAGAAGAAATAATGATATTATCTATTTTGGTACATTGACTAGCAATATATAAATGATGAATCCTGAGTCCACCACGATGCAACGAACCGTAGTATGAAACTCGTTTTACTAATAAGAGATTTCTTTATCAATTATACTTGTGGATTCTTATGCTGAGTCATGTTTATTCAAATAAGAAGTTCAAAGGTCGAAAATTGATATTTGATCAATTAAGTTGAAGGAGTGGACCTTCCGACCTAAGAATCTAATTTGGAAGATAATATGACTAAGCAATCCTTTATGGATATAAGATGTAAGATCCGGACAAGTATAAGAATTGATTGACTCTGATGTATGCAGACCTATGCCTACTCAGACAATAAGGAACGAGTACTTCATTTGATGATTACTCGAGAAATGGATTAGAATACCTGATGTGCCACAAAAACAAGTGTTTTGATAAGTCAATGGACACTAAGCAATTGTGGAGAACCATCAAGGTATATCCATTTGTAGCCTGCGATTTGATCGCGGAGGCAAGTATCGGTCTGAGGAATGCATGGCATACTAATCAGAGATTGGGATTTGATCCCAAATGACTACACCATACACTGTTGTGTAGAAATGGTGTGTCGCAAACAAGAAATGGGACTCTTATAGAGATAGTAAAAGATGAGTTATACGGAACTACCTGTGTTCTATGGATATGTCTGGAAACAAAGGCGCATTTAAATGCGGTTGTAGAATATCCTAGAAGAACAAAAGATGTGTGTTCAATAGTACTATGAACCAGAAGGACGTTATAAGTTCTAACGCCCGGTTCTTAGAGAAAGACTATATAATGAACCACAAGCCCAAAGTGACGTAATACTTTGAAATGAGAGAGAAAGATTAAGACTTAGAACCAGCCAAACCGAGTAGCGGTACACCACTAACTGCACCTACTGTTATCACTGTTTATACACCGGAATGCCATTGTAGTGGGAGGTTGTGGAAATCGATCCCTAGATCTACATGAAGGCCGTACTAGATCTAAATGTGCCTTCTTGGAGAGCAATAAGGATTATTGCTAAGAGGCGAGATCATTTAGAGTACAAGCTTAGTTGATCCATTTATGGATTGAAACAAAGCATTGAGTTCGTGGTACTTGCAAATTGATGAGATAGTCCATTTTATGGATTCATCAAAAGCATAGACGAATTGTGTGTATTGGAAACGTGATGGAAAACAAGGTGGTGTTTCTCGGAGGTTTTATGTAGATGACACTCTTATCATTGGCAACAATGTAAAGATGTTATCAGACATAAAATGATGGTTGTCTAGATGAATCATTATGAAAGATAAAGGAAGAAGTTGGACATGTTCTTGAGATCTTGGATCTCTAGAAAGAACATTGTACTTTTCCTGGACATCTTACATATATGATTATGGTTCGTTTTAACATGCAAGATTCCGAGAAAGGTTCGTTACCTTTCAGAGACGGAATGCATCTATCTAAGGATATGTGTTTTGGAACACAAAAGGAGATAGAAGCAATGAAAGCAGTTTCCTAAACTTTGAGTGTGGAAAGCTTAATAAATGCATTGTTGAAAACAAGAACCTGATATCGGCTATGCGGTTAGCATAGTGGGAGGATATCAAGGTAATCCTGGAAAGGAATATTCGACTGCCGTAAAAGTACTTTCGAAGTACTGTTCTAGACTACGAAGCAGACGAGTTTTTCCTTTGGATTACATTCTCTTAGATTTCTAATCGAATGAGGACCGGTGTAAGTCGATATCAGGCTATGTGTTTCACTATTAAAGGAGAAGTAGTTTTAACATGGAAGAGTGATAAGCACGTGCTTTTCGGACTCTGCCATGGGTAACCAAATAGCGGCCTCAGAGGCAGCGGAAGTTTTGGTATAACTCCGGGATAATCTCTGGGACTTAGATGTGATTCTTAAATTGCCAAAAGGCTATGTAAATAGCGGTGCAATGGCAAATGGTAAGAAATCACTAGTCCATAAGTGTAAGATAACACATAGTGCAAGTACCACCTGATACGAGTCATCGTCGAGGGAGACGACGCTGTAGTCACCAAGATAACTTCAGAGCGGCAACCTAGAGTGCTCATTCACATAGTACTTCTTGGAAGTACAACTTAAGCACGTGATGAGTATGGGAGTCGGGAGTTTGGAGGAAATGACTAGACCTTAGTACAAGTGGGAGATTGTTGGAGTTGTGTACTTAATGTCTAGATTTAAGTAAAGGAAACTCACGATCCATTGCCATTAATCTATTTAATTAAATGAACAATTATTTGCATTTAATTATTTATAATTAAATATATGCAAATTATAGTCCTGGATTCTATACGTTGTAGTTAGTATGGTGTGTCGGGCCCACACAGAAGATCATACTATCGGTTACTCGTATTTAATCGAACAGTTGCTCACGACCTAGATGGACACGGACCAATCCATTGGTATAGTCGTTGTGTGAGAGAGAAAATAATTTATCTTAATTATTTTATCACACTTGTACACTTGGTGTATTGAGCGGATCGTTGAGATTCATCGATTAGGATTGCCGGCGATAATCGATTCGAGTCTCAGTGTATTTTATTCTTAATCCCCGAAACTATTGCGGGTGTGTATATTTAATATAAGTGACTTTGATTTACCAAAGGAATTAACCGATTTAATTATTGGGTTAATTACCGGTTAAGTTGGGTCACTATATTTTATATATGACATGCCGTGAATACTTGACGGGAAAGTGTATCCCGTAAGAGTTGATAATATCCCCGAGATGAGTTCATAAGGAATTATTATGTAAACCCTGCAGGTGGATTCGTTCCGCATAATAATTAAGGTTGAATGGTACTAGTCTCGGATATAAGAAATGAATAAATTAATTAGCAATAAATTAATTTTATTCATGGATATTTATATCTTAAATACACGGAATAAATAATACTACCGTAGAAATATTATTTGATATAATATGGTTTAATATTGGGAGTGCAATTAATTTTATATAGTGGAAAATAGAATTAATTAATAATAGTAAGGATTAATGGACTTGAGCATTGGGCTCAATTTAATCACTATTATTGGAAGCCCAATATTCCACCTCCTTAAGATCCCCTACGTAGCCTATAAAAGCACTACATGGTCTTCACAATTAGACAAGACAAGATAATCATACTTGATTAGTCTAGAGAGTTCGTGAAGGAGATCCATGGAGTTCGGTAGATCGTCGCCCACACGACGTCCGGGCTAGTGCAAGGAATACGTCGGAAGATCTCAAGGTCATCTTGATTTCGTTTCTCCGAACAACGAATCGAAAGGTACAATATCTAAACACCCTTGATATTGTTTGATTTGGTTTATCGAGAATACCGTAGAACCAAGATCCGAAAGATCAAACCCGGAATAGACGGACGATCACGCGGTGGTGGCGAAGCCACCGGACCGCGCGGGATCGCCCGCTAGGGTTTGGCGGGGCGCGGAGGAGGCGACCCTCGGCTGGGCCGAGGGCGCGCGATCGATCACAAGGATCGATCGCCGGAGCGCGGGCTGGTGCCGCGCTCCACCCCACCACGTCGGTGGGGACCTCCAGGCGGCGGCGAGTCGCCGGACTCGCCGCGGGGCTGCTTCATGCAGCCCACCCCGATCGATCGCCTCGTGCGATCGGTCCTTCAATCGCGAACCCCGCGTGCGGGGGTTCGGGCTGGGCGCGCGCACGGCTTTAGGCGTGTTGTGCGTTCGGCTCGTGCTCCGGCTCGTACGTGGTGTTCGTGTGATCTCCGGCGAAAGGTTTTTCGATTGGATTGTCGGTTCCGCAATTTAGAGAATCCGGATATTCGAAGGATTTCGGTCGGAATTAATTAGATAATTAATTTTAATTAATTTATTAATTCCGGGATAT
Organism: Euphrasia confusa; assembly: GCA_954870475.1. Taxonomy (NCBI): domain Eukaryota; kingdom Viridiplantae; phylum Streptophyta; class Magnoliopsida; order Lamiales; family Orobanchaceae; genus Euphrasia; species Euphrasia confusa. The sequence continues at coordinate 14,905,322 of OX940957.1, read as the reverse complement.
CGAATTCCAACAAGATTGAACTATGTACATCCAGCCAGGGGGGAGTCGTATTATATGCGACTTCTGCTGAATGTTGTGAAAGGTTGTGAATCGTATGATGATATTTATCGTTATAACGGGATACTATATGAAACCTTTAGAGAAACCTGTTTCGCCCGTGGTTTGATTGATGACGATAATGAGTTTGTTAAAGCCATTGAAGAAGCTGCTGTTTGGGGTTCAGAAATAATGCTTCGAATTTTATTTGTGAATTTGATTACTTCTGATTCTGTCAGTCGGCCAGAGATTCTTTGGGAAAGTTGCAGCCACCTACTCACACCAGACATCTTAAATAAATATCGTATTCGTTTGGAATGCCCTGGTACGATTATTAACATCTCCAATTCATTCTTTACAGTTTGTTCCCGTGTCGACGACATAAATGCACTATACATCGGGTCTACGAGTCCTTAATATGATTTTTTTTTCTTCTCTTTTTTTACAGATTTGATTATCAGTGACGATCAAATTAAAAATTTGTGCTTGAGGAAAATTGAAGATGTAATGCAAAGAAAAGGGAAAACCCTTTTAGATTATCCCAACATGCCGTATCCGCAGCACGATGAAGTTATTGGTAGAAATCGCCTTATAGCGGAAGAGATGAATTACGATCGAAAAAAACTTACAGAAGAGCACATCAGGCTGGTCGGAATGCTCAATCGTGATCAAAGCCAAGCATATGAATCGATAATGTCTGCTTTCCACGAAAACAAAGGACAAATTTTCTTTCTATATGGTTATGGAGGAACCGGCAAGACATTTGTTTGGAACACTCTCTCTGCCGCTGTTCGTTCAATGGGACATATTGTGTTGAATGTTGCTTCTAGCGGAATAGCTTCTCTTCTCTTACCCGGAGGCATGACAGCTCATTCCAAATTTTCAATTCCTTTGAACTTAACCGATGATTCAACCTGCAATATAAGCAAGAGAACCGAGCTCGCAAAGTTGATTCAACAAGCTAAAATGATTATATGGGACGAATCTCCCATGACGCATAGGTAATAAAACGCCTCTCATTCTTAGGTTTCATATTTCACAGTGTTTGTGTTTTCTTTTGCTGAAAATTATCTAACTGAAGTTGACTTTGTATAATTTTGTAGGCATTGTTTTGAAGCACTTGATCGAACAATGCGTGATATTATGCGAATATCTGATCCGTGAGCTGATGAAAAGCCCTTTGGGGGAAAGGTTATTGTATTTGGAGGAGATTTCCGTCAAATTTTGCCGGTAATTGCTAAAGGTACGAGACAGGATATTGTTCATGCGACGATTAATTCCTCCAACATTTGGAGAGAATGCAAAGTCTTGAGGTTGACGACTAATATGAGATTGCAGAATGTTGTGGACGAAAATGATTTAATTACTTTAAGAGAATTCTCTAATTGGATGTCTTCGATTGGGGATGGAACTATAGGAGACGACAATGATGGGGTTGCTGTTCTAGAAATTCCCAATGATCTTCTCATAACCTCTTCCGATGATTTCATCTGTTCAATGGTTAATGCAATATATCCTGATTTCTCAAATCATATTGGAGATGTGGAATTCTTACAAGGTAGGGCCATTTTGGCCCCGACTTTGGAAGAAGTTGATTCTATTAACGATTACATGGTTTCGATGCAGTCTACGGATGAAAGAATATATCTTAGTGCTGATTCGATTGAAAAGTCTGAGGGTGCAGAGAATATGTTTGCAAACATGCACTCCGTTGAATTCTTGAATACCATCAAATGCTCAGGGTTGTCGAATCATTAGTTGAAGTTAAAGGTTATTTCTATCTTATTTGTAAAGTTTTTATGTTTGTTCGTAATATAAAATATTAATGGATGTTATGCTCCTTAATGTTTATATTAAATGGTATCTTCTTCATAAAATGAAAATGTAGATTATTTTATTTATTGTTTATGCTTGATGCATATGAACATGATGTTTAGTTATTGATGTTTATTGTTTTTTTTTGTTTAGGTTGGTGTTCCGGTGATGTTGATAAGAAACATTGATCACTCGGCAGGACTGTGCAATGGAACTCGATTGGTGGTAACCAAACTTGGGACTTATGTTATAGAGGCACGAGTCTTGGGAGGCAAAAACGGGAATGAAATTGTGTATATTCCCAGGATGACGCTTTGTCCTTCTGATTCGAGGATTCCTTTTAAATTTCAACGAAGACAATTCCCGTTGATGATATCGTATGCAATGACGATCAATAAAAGCCAAGGTCAATCGTTGACAGCTGTTGGTGTGTTTTTGAAGAAACCGGTTTTCACTCATGGGCAACTGTACGTTGCTGTTTCAAGGGTGACGAATAGAAGTGGGTTAAAAATTTTGTGTTGTGACGAGAATGGTAAATTTACAAACAAAACAAATAATGTGGTGTTTAAGGAAGTCTTTCAAAATTTGTAATAAAAGTTTAGAATTTTGCCTTTTAATGTTTCCTTTAGAGAATATAAATGAAGTTCAAACATGTACTTTACTATTGTAATGTATGTTTTAAACGAAACAAATTATTTTAAACGATATTGTAGAGAGCTATGTACGTAAAATCACGAGCACCGCAAGATCAAGGGCACGTTAAAACATAAAAAACGTAAAGTTATATCTCGTGCATCGCACGGGTGTTACACTAGTTCCAACAAATTAGTATGTTCTATACTCCGTCCCACCATAAATAGTCATCGGTTGACTTTTTTTGAAGGGAATACTAAAATTACCTTCTCAAAAAATCTAATTTTCGAAAATACTTTTCCACACAATTTTATTCTACAAATACTTTTATATTTATTAATTAAATGTAAAAGAAATAAAAAATTACATAATTATACAGTAGTCCCAAACAATTATTTGCACAACGGTCCAACATTATTTTCTTCTCTCATTCGAATTCATACGTAACCCACTTATAAATAAACCAAAAAATTGGAGATCTAAATTGAAAATTTTTCACCTATAATTCGACATATAAAAGTTAGCACTCACTTCTACATTACTCGAGTGTGTGCTTTGATTTGAATATTTTGGTTGAATTCGTGAATTAAACAAAGGTTGAATCGCTGAAGATCGTTGAAAATCCCGCCGGGCGCTAGTATAGGATTAGCGTCTGGTGCCCTTTGTTAATTTCAGCGGCTCTCGGGCGCTAGTATAGGACTACCACTTGATGCCCTTCGCTAATGCAAGCGGCTTTGGGGCGCTAACATAGGACTAGCGCCTGGGGCCCTTTGTTAATTTCAGCGGCTATGGGGCGCTAGCATAGGACTAGCACCCGGGGCCTTTTGCTGTCCAAAATTTTAAAATACAATGTTTTTGTTTAATTCTAATTAAATGAATGGAAAGGATATGCATCAGAGAACATCATGATGGAGAATGTAAGCACGTGGAGAGATATTGGAGATGGGTAATGATCGATATGAAACACTCGAAAACAACATTGTTTTGTATTTTACTTTGTATTTTAGACTCATTTATGAAAATTTTGTTATTTGAATTGTTGCTCCAAGCTCAAATGTTACGAAAAAATTGAGAAAAATAACTTTGATGACTCGAAAAATCGTTACGGTAGATAAACTCAAATATCGGCATCGAAAACATATATTCTGATCGGAAAACAAACAAAAAGACGCTGGTGCTCTTTATCCAAGTCTTTGAGGCGCGAGGCGCTAGGCCACAAACGCAGGGCGCCAGCCGCAAGACCCCTTCGGGGCCCCGAGGCGCCAGCCGCCAGATCCCTCTGGGGCCCCGCGCCCTTCACAGTTTCGTTCTTGAATTTTAGATGTTAAGCCTGGATTTGATATGCGTAATTTGATATTTTTGAACTGTTGGATGTTCTTAAAATGTTTTGTTACATGTCCAATTCGATTTTCGGTAAAAAAAAATACATGTAAGTGCTCGATCCGAGATACTCCTAAACTCGTAGTTTTTCGTAGTTTCTCGGATCAAGTACTCACAAATATTTTTTTTACATGAAAATCGGATTGGACATGTAACAAAACATTTTAAGAACATTCAACGGTTCAAAAATATCGAATTGTGTGCGGATAATCAAGCGTAGTGTAAAATATATGTTGTGACTTTAATAGTTGAAGTTTTCAATGTAAAGAGTTAGGGATTAAGGTTAAGGTTTAAAGTTTAAAGGTATGACCATACCATACATTTATACTACACACGACTATTCGCAAACAATTCGATATTTTTGAACAGTTGGATGTTCTTAAAATTTAGTGTTACATGTCCAATCCAATTTTTAATATAAAAAAATATTCGTAAGTACTTGATCCGAAAAACTATGAGTTTAGAGATTTCTCGGATCGAGCGTTTCCGGATTTTTTTTACCGAAAATCGAATTGAACAAATAACAAAATATTTTAAGAACATCAAACGGTTCAAAAATATGTAATTACGCATATCAAATCAAGTGTTTAACATCTAAAATTCACGAACGAAACTCTAAGGGCGCAGGGCCCCAGAAGGATCTGGCGCCTGGCGCCTCGGAGCCTCGGAGGGGTCTGACGCCCTGTGTGTGTGTCTGTGGCCTAGCGCCCCGCGCCTCAAATATCAGTGAGGGTACCAACGCTCCGCGCCTCGAAGGTGTGAAGGGCACGGGGCCCAGAGTGGCTAGTGCCCCGCGCCTCAAAAGTCTTGGATAGAGAGTACCAACGTCCTTTTGTTTGTTTTCAGATCAGAATATACGATTAAATGCCGATACTTGAGCTTATCTACCGTAACAATTTTTTTTGTCGTCGAAGTTTATAATCCACACTTTTTTTGTAACAATTGAGCTTGGAGCAACAATTCAAATGAAAAATTTCACATACAAGAGTCTATAATACAAATACAAAGTAATGACGACGGCACGGGGCGCGAGCATCATCTGGGATCGTGGCGGCGCCAGTTCGGAACCATGACGCTGTTGGAAATCGATATCTCGGGCTATCAAAAATTAGCGGAACCGATAACCCGACCGAAATCCCTTCGCCGGAAACCGATCGCGAACACCATGAAAAGCCGGGCCCGACGAGGATATCGTCGCGGGATGAACCCGCGGCTAAACCCTAGCCGAGCCCCATCGCGGGGCTTGCGATCGCACGCACGCGATCGCTGGGGCTGCTCTGGCAGCCCCGGGCGGTGAGTCCGGAGACTCACCGCCACCGCCCGAGGAGGGCGGTTCGCCCAGCGACGAACCCGCCGCGGCTCCAGCCGCGGCTGCCCGGCGATCGACCACCGCGGTCGATCGCCCGCCCCGGCTCCCAGCCGGGGCTCCTCGCGTGTGCCCGCGATCGAACCCTAGGTTCGATCGCTCCCTCGGCGCCCAGTCGAGGGTTTCTCTCGAGCTCCGCCGAGGATCTCGAATCCTCGTCCCGGAGTTCGTCGTTTCCCGGATCGTTCATTCATGTATGTTCTACGATTAATTCACATAAAATCATACAAGGGGGTTTTATGATTTTACCTTCGATCTTGTTGTGCGGAGAAACAAGATGATTTGAAGACCTTCAGATCTTCCCACGTATTCCTTGCACTCGTTCGAACGTCGGGTGGGCGACGATCCTCCGAACTCTATGGATCTCCTTCAACTCTCTAGAACTATCAAGTATTGATATTCTTGTCTCTTTGATTTATGAAGGCCATGTAGTGCTTTTACAGGCTATGCAGGGGATCTAAAGGAGGTGAAATATTGAGCTTCTAATATTAATGATTAAATTGAGTCCAAGCCCAAATCTATTAATCCCATTAATATTAATTAATTTTATTTTCCACTATATAAAATTAATTGCACTCCCAATATTAAACCATATTATATCAAATAATATTCTCTCCGGTAGTATTATTTATTCCGTGTATTTAAGATATAAATATCCATGAATAAAATTAATTTATTGCTAATTAATTTATTCATCTCTTGTATCCGAGAATAGTATCATTCAACCTTAATTATTATGCGGAACAAATCCACTCATGAGGTTTACATAATAATTCCTTATGAACTCATCTCGGGGATATTATCAACCCTTACGGGATACACTTTCCCGTCAAGAATTCACGGCGTGTCATATATAAAATACCTTGACCCAACTTTACCGGTAATTGACCCAAGCTTCGAATCGGTCAATTCCTTTGGAAAATCAAAGTCACTAATATTAAATATACACACCCGCAATAATATCGGGGATTAAGAATAAAATACTCTGAGATTTAAATCGATTATCTAAGGCAATCTTAATCGATAAATCTCAAGCGATCCGCCCAATACACCAAGTGTACAAGTATGATAAAATAATCAAGACATATTATTTTTCTCCCTCATACAACGACTATACCGATGGCTTGGTCCGTGTCCATCTAGGTCGTGAGCAAATGTTCGATTATATACGAGTAACCGATAGTATGATCTTCCGTGTGACGTCGCACATCATACTAACTACAACGTATATAATCCAGGACTATATTTTGCATATATTTAATTATAAATAATTAAATGCAAACAATTTTTTATTTAATTAAATATATTAAATGCTATGATCGGGAGATTACGTTACTTAAAGAACATGTTCGTAAAAGATATCTAGGAGAAGTACCATGTTCTTATCTTGAGATCTAAGACCTCAAGAACATGTTCTAACTTCTACTCAATCTTATATCTCGATCTATTTAGACAACTACCATTTTATGTCTGATAATATCTTTACATTGTTGCCAGTGATAAAATACTATCTACATAAAATTCCGAGAAACACCACCTTGTTTCCATTATGTTTCTAGCACACCTTTCTCGTCTATGCCTTTTGATGAACGCAAGTTCCACGATTCACAGCTTTGTTTCAATCTAAGCTTGTATTCTAAATGATCTTGTCTCTTAACAATAATCTTTATTGCTCTCTATGAAGACACATTTAGAACTAGTACTGCCTCTATGTAGATCCAGGGGTCGATTTCATGTTTACCAGGTCCAGAGTTCAAAACTCTTCTAGTCGTATGAACATCTTCGGTTGTTGACAACCTCCCACTACAACGGCGTTCTGGTGTATAAACATTAATAACAGTAGGTGCAGTTAATGGTGTATCACTACTCGGTTTAGCTGGTTCCCAGTCTATTCTTTTCGTCCTCTCATTCCAAAGTATTACGTCACTTCGGGCTTTGTGGTTCATCTAATAGTCTTCCTCTAACAACCGGGCGTTAGAACTTATAACGTCCTTCTGGCTCATAGTACTATTGAACACACAATCTTTTGCTCTTCTAGGATATCCTACGAACACATTTGAATGTGCCGTTGTTTTTCCAAAAAAATCCATAGAACATAGGTAGTTCCGAATAACTTATCCGTTTACTTTTAGAATTTCGTTTCTTATTCTTGACACACCATTTCTACACTTCAAGTGCATGATGTAGTCATTCGGGATCCAATCCCATTCTCTGATTATGCTATGTGTCACTTAGATAGGTGCTTGCCTCCGCGATCAAATCGCAGGCTTCTAATGGATATACTTTGAAGGTTCTCCATAATAGCTTTGTGTCCTTTGACTTGTCAAAACACTGACTTTTATGGCACATCAAGTACTCTAATCCATTTTTGAGTATTCTTTACTCGCACTTTTCTAATTACACATACGTCTACATATATCAGTATTCAATCAATCTCAATACTTGTCTGAATTCTATCCTTTATCCAGAAAGGTTTGCTTAGTTGTATTATCTTCAAAATTTAATTCTTAGGTCGGAAGGTCCATTCCTTCAACTATAATTGATCAAATCAATTTCGACCTTTGAATCCTATTTGAATAAATACTACTGAGCATAAGAATTCACAAGTATAATGATATAGATAAAGAAATTCATCTACTAAGTAAACAAGTTATAGAACGGATTGTTGCATTGTGGCAGACTTAGGATTCATCATTCATATATTGCTTCCCAATGTACCAGAATAGATAATACCATTATTTCTTATCAAAATCATCAAATGATTAAAGAAATAAAATATCCATTCATTAATAATAGAAAACCAGAACAAAGTTCTTTCTAAAAAAAGGGGTACATAAAGCAATAAACTTGAAACGAAATCCTATAACTACTAAAAGCAGATAAAAGTCTTCCACTACAACAGCTGCCTCCTCCACAACTTTGCCCATGTAGACTTGAACTCTTCGTCTCTAAGCCGCCGGGTTTTCTGAAACCCCTGCATTAAAATGCACATACCGTCAGTGGTTCCATATCTACACACCAGAATTCTGGTAGATAAAACCGCTGACTATGTTTTTATGGCTAAAGAAAAATTCATACCTCTGAGAGGACATTCAAACTTCCAGTGCCCAGACTTATTGCATCGGAAGCATTTGCCCTTAGGCTTGCTAGCCCCCACTCGTGGTCCATTCCTCTTGGCACCACTGGGTTTCCAGGCCTGCTTCCTTTTCTTGCCTCTACCTCCAACAGGCTTCGAGCCCTTGGACTTGGTAGCTACAAGCGCTTGAGACTTGCCCTTCTTGTAGATCCCCTCTGCTGCCTTTAGTTCAGTCAGGAGTTGCGCAAGAGTATAAGACAGTTTACCCATATTATAACTCATGCGAAACTGCTCAAAACTAGGGGTCAGAGACTGGAGTATGATGTCGACTTGCGTCTCAGCATCAATCTGAGCTCCTAGGATCTCAAGTTCATTCAACAAACCCATCATCTTAAGAACGTGCTCCCCTACGGGCGTTCCTTCAGACTGAGTAGTTGACATGAGGACTCTCATGGCTTCTTGTCTAGCCGCACGATCTTGATGCCCAAACATCTCTTTGAGGTTATACAGCATATCCTCGGCGGTGGCCATCGACTCATGATGGGTTTGGAGTACATTTGACATGGAAGCCAAAATATAGCACCTAGCCATTTCATCAGCCTTTAGCCACCTCCTATATGCGTCTTTTCCTCATCAGTTGAGGCATCCGTGGGTTCGACAGGGAATGAATCATAGAGTACAAACTTGTACTCCTCTGCAGTCAGGACAATGTCCAAATTTCTCCTCCAATCAATATAATTGGGGCCAGTGAGTTTATTCTCCTTGAGTATCACAGAAAGTGGATTCATAGCTATTCTCTAAACCTATTAAGCACATATAAACAAACAACCAATTTACTACCGATATTATCTCCCTTAAATAATATCATTAAATTACTAATCACATCTAAAATCCCATCAGATATGGTAAGCCACGATAGTGTGGACGTTTACCTACCCAAACGATTTTGCAATTAGATTTGCTTCGGTCGTACATCATCAATAGCGTTACTTCGATGGGAAGAATACTATGAAGCGTACCTAAGTGTTAACCATTACTCAGTACTAAGAAGTTCGTTTGGGACTCGCATATCACCGCAAGCCACGATAGTGTGAACGTTTACGTTAACACACGATCCTTCACTCCCTTCTATAACTGTCTACATCAATTGATCCAAAATCCCATTCAGTGTAGCAAGCCACGATAGTGTGGACGTTTACTCCACCAAAAGATTTTTACAATTGACTCCCAATTACATGATCCATTCGACTTTGTAAATCAAGACGCGGAGAATCATAAGTGAAACTCGAAGTTTCTAACCAGTGATTCACCATGCGAACGACCCTATCTCTCATAAAATGAGGGAGCCGAGCAGACAATCGATCCATTTACAGAAATGGTACGAAGGTCTCTAATTTGTGTCATCCACATGACCAAGTGGCTTTGGCTCCATTCCACTCCCCGGGGTGAGAATGAGTCGACTTGAAATCAGTTTTAGAAAGACAAATTAGGCATTTTTTGATGAACTCAATCAATGTTTCTTGTAAAAGGAATTACAAGAATTCTCCTCCAATGACTCGTCTATACGAACTTCGAAAGCTCAAAAGAGTCACCAAGAGAACAACAATGGAGACCATGGGATTGGTTCCAATCCCTCTCCCACTTAGCTTTTTACAACAAGGGATACGCTATCTTGTGCATAAAGTAAACACATATAGCATGCATACATGTAATAAAGTACATAAATATTATCACATAGTCAAAATAATACTAGAATATTATTTTCCGACTATTATGGCTTTATCGCATCTCCGTACGCATCTTTTAGTCTTCAGTCTTCGTTTTTTAATGCTCCATGTGACGAGAATATTAATTCCAATATTTAAATCTATTCATTTTTAATAAATCCAAAAGATACTTAATTCGAAAATTAAGTCAATTGAATAAATTAAAAATAAAATTAAATATTATTAATATTTTTATTTATTTATTTTCCTTTCTAATTCCATTAAATCTCTAGAATCCTATCCAAGTCAAAATTGGAATATTCTAGAAGACTTCTATAATAGAATAAGGAAATAAAATAAATTAGGACTCTTCTACTTTCCAAATTAATTAATTTCCATGTCCATGAAAATTCCCATAAAATAGGAATAATCAATTAGGAAATAAATTAATTCCAAATTAATTCTTTTCCTTATCCATGAGAGTTCCCATAAATAAGAACACTCAATAAGGAAATAAATTAATTACAATTTAATTCTTTTCCTATTCCAGGAGAGTCCCCAAAAATAGGAACACTCAAAATAGAAAAACCGAATTTAATTAGGAAATTCGGATCTTGGTAGGAGACAAGAGATTACAAAGACCCCGCGCCCCCACCATGATCGACCACCACCGCCGCCGCCGCCCCAACCCACGCACCACCACCACCGGTGGCCGGCGTAGCCGAGAACTCCCACGGGCAGCCCCATGGGTCGATCGATCCTCATGGGGATCGATCATGGGGATTGATCGACCCCCGGTTTATCCGGTCCTCCCTCTCTTCTTCTCCTTCGTCACATGTTCATCTTCTCCGGCGGTCGTTCCAATCATCGACCCAACGTAAAATTAAATTACAAATTTAAATTACAATTCCGGTATAGATTCTATACATGAAATCGACCCTATACAATTTCCGGAAAACATAGAACAATAATAATAAACCTAAATTCGGTCAACCCCCGAATTTTTACTATTACAAGCATTCATCCACACAAAACGAATCTCGACATGTCCCAGAGTTTAATAAACGAATAATCATGACAAAATAATTAACAAAAAATATTAAGCCATAATAGTCGGAATCCCTGCAAGGTAGAACGATAATCGAAAACATACATGAACATAGAACCAACGCTCTGATACCAATTGTTGGAAATCGATATCCCGGGCTATCAAAATTTTGCGGAACCGATAACCCGACCGAAATCCCTTCGCCGGAAACCGATCGCGAACACCACGAAAAGCCGGGCCCGACGTGGGTATCGCCGCGGGATGAACCCGCGGTTAAACCCTAGCCGAGCCCCATCGCGGGACTCCGGGCGGTGAGTCCGGCGACTCACCGCCACCGCCCGAGGAGGGCGGTTCGCCCAGCGGCGAACCCGCCACGGCTGCCCGGCGATCGACCACCGCGGTCGATCGCCCGCCCTGGCTCCCAGTCGGGGCTCCTCGCGTGTGCCCGCGATCGAACCCTAGGTTCGATCGCTCCCTCGGCGCCCAGCCGAGGGTTTCTCTCGAGCTCCGCCGAGGATCTCGAATCCTTGTCCCCGGAGTTCGTCGTTTCCCGGATCGTTCGTTCATGTATGTTCTACGATTAATTCACATAAAATCATACAAGGGGGTTTTATGATTTTACCATCGATCTTGTTGTGCGGAGAAACAAGATGATTTGAAGACCTTCGGATCTTCCTACGTATTCCATGCACTCGTTCGAACGTCGGGTGAGCGACGATCCTCCGAACTCTATGGATCTCCTTCAACTCTCTAGAACTATCAAGTATTGATATTCTTGTCTCTTTGATTTATGAAGGCCATGTAGTGCTTTTATAGGCTACGTAGGGGATCTAAAGGAGGTGGAATATTGGGCTTCCAATATTAATGATTAAATTTAGTCCAAGCCCAAATCTATTAATCCCATAAATATTAATTAATTTTATTTTTCACTATATAAAATTAATTGGACTCTCAATATTAAACCATATTATATCAAATAATATTCTCTCCGGTAGTATTATTTATTCCGTGTATTTAAGATATAAATATCCTTGAATAAAATTAATTTATTGCTAATTAATTTATTCATCTATTGTATCCGAGAATAGTACCATTCAACCTTAATTATTATGCGGAACAAATACACTTATGAGGTTTACATAATAATTCCTTATGAACTCATCTCGGGGATATTATCAACCCTTACGGGATACACTTTCCTGTCAAGAATTCACGGTGTGTCATATATAAAATACCGTGACCCAACTTTACCGGTAACTGACCCAAGCTTCTAATCGGTCAATTCCTTTGGAAAATCAAAGTCACTAATATTAAATATACACACCCGCAATAATATCGGGGATTAAAAATAAAATACTCTGAGATTTAAATCGATTATCTAAGGCAATCATAATCGATAAATCTCAAGCGATCCGCCCAATACACCAAGTGTACAAGTATGATAAAATAATCAAGACAGATTATTTTTCTCCCTCATACAACGACTATACTGATGGCTTGGTCCGTGTCCATCTAGGTCGTGAGCAACTGTTCGATTATATACGAGTAACCGATAGTATGATCTTCCATGTGACGTCGCACACCATACTAACTACAACGTATATAATCCAAGACTATATTTTGCATATATTTAATTATAAATAATTAAATACAAACAATTGTTTATTTAATTAAATAGATTAAATGCTATGATCGGGAGTTTACGTTACTTAAATCTAGACATTAAGTATACAACTCCAACAGACGCCAGCCTAGCTAGCGCCCTGCACCGGTACAATAAAAACAACGCGAGGGCTCGAGGGGAGGCTAGCGCCCCGCGCCTTCATAGAATGCTATCGCGCTCGCCCAAGAAAATAGATGCAAACACACGAATTTAATCTATTTGAAAAAAAAATTGATAATTTAGACTAAATAAGAGTTCAAGAAAGTTGTGTGTTTACCTGAAAAACCCCCACGACGGCCGTTTCAGACAACCCTCCGAGCTTTGACACCGCCGACGAGACGTGCAACCGCTTCCTTCTCGGCTTCTCCTCGAACGAACCCTTTTCGGATGCCTCTCATAAGGATCGCCCGAGCTCCCTATTGGTTGGATAATTGAGAGAACACGACTGAGAAGTTTATTTGTTTTCGTTTGCTGCCTTCTCGTGTGAGTTCGATGAGAGAGGAGAAAGGATGGCTCCCGTTTGATTAGGTACAAGGAAGGAGTATTTTGCAATTGTTTAAATTTCAGAGGGAAGTTTGTAATTGTTGTAAGATTAATTGTTGTAAGATTTATTTTTATTATATTTTAAATTAAAAATAAATCAAAAATCTGATGGGAGGTATTGTTAAAATTTGTGTTTGTTGGGAAAGCATTCATAGCAATTCCCTCCTTTTTTTTTTTTGTCGGTCCCAATAATAAATAGTTAAATTTTATTTTAGTAATTGTTTCTTAATTTTTGTATACTATTTATCATATGTACTGAACCGACAAAAAAAGTTACCTTTGACTATTTTTGCGGGACGGATTGAGTATATGTCATCCTAAAAAAGCACGTACTGTAACTTATATTACAATATATATTTCACATAATTCACTCAGTATTTAATTATCGCAATTAAAACAATATAGATAAAATAAATTGTTGCTTTATTAATTAACTTGATTTAACAATTAAATTAATTAATTTATCTATCACTTTATTCGAATATTTAAATCAATTATTTAATTAATTAATAAATAATTTTACTAAATTAAATATTGATAATTCATTTATATTTCAATTTATTAATATAATATTCTAATAATCAAAACCTAATTGAAGGCGGGAGGTTTCTAACAACAATTTATCATGCATATATCAAATTATAAATTTAAATTATATATTTTATTGCTTAATGTTTTTATTTGAAACATTTATAAGATTTTTTTAAAAATAACAAAATTTAAACATTTTATTCTAATTTTTATTAAAAATAAAATATTTTTTTAATATTTTTAATTTAAATGTATTACAAATAATATAATATTTTAATTAGTTTAAAATTTAAATAAATTAAAATTTATTAAAAATAATATAATATTTTAATTAATTAAAAAAAGTAAAAAACTATTATTTTAATTTTATTATATAAACATTTATAAGATTTTTTTAAAAATAACAACACTTAAACATTTTATTATACTAATTACAAATAAAGTACTTTTTTAATATTTTTAATTTAAATTTATTATAAATAATATAATATATTAATTAAATTAAAATTTAAATAAACTAAAATCTATTACAAATAATTTAATATTTTAATTAATTAATAAATTAAAAAACTTGGATTTTAATTTTATTATATAAGATTTTTTTTTAAATAATAACACTAAAGTATTTTATTATAATAATTAAAAATAAATTACTTTTTAACATTTTAAATTTAAATTTATTACAAATAATATAATATTTTAATTAATTTAAAATTGAAATAATCTAAAATTTATTACAAATAATATAATATTTTAATTAATTAAAAAAAGTAAAAAAAACTTTTATTTTAATTTTATTATTTAAACATTTATAAGATTTTTATATTTTTATAATAAAAATTAATAAATTTTTAATTATTATATAAATTAGTGGTAAAAAATTAAATTATAATAATTAAAATTAATTAAAAAAAATAATTTCCTTACGGGCCATATGGAATATTTTTATATCAATTACTACGGAGGTCAGCCGTAAGAACTTCCAATTTTTTGGAGGGAACCATTCGCGCCTCGTTCCCTACAGTTAGGGCGCCGTAGGGGAGTTTGCGCCAAAAATCCCTACGATGAGTCGTAGGGGTGCCGTAGGGAATTTTAAAGGGAGTCGAAGGGCGCGAAATTACCTATTGGAACCCTACGACATGTTCCCTACAGCCCGCGCCGTAAGGAATGCCAATTTATTTTTTTCCGTAGGGAAACTCGTAGGAAATTTCCTACGGGAAAAAGACCGTAAGAAAATGTTGGAAAATCATAAGTCAAAATTGGTTTTATCCAATGTTTGACTGAGTTGACTGGCTATAAATTTAATTCCGATTGGGAAATAAATTTTACGATAATTTTCTACGTCGTTCGTAGATAATTATAGAATTTTATTTCGTCAAAAACCGATTTTCGGTGAGTGAGAAATAAATGGTTAAAGATAGCCAATTAAAAAGGCATTTAATTGAATATGTAATAAAGTCTTTATTACATTGAAATGTGTAATAGTTATTACATCCCACATTGAAAGATGTAATAAAATGATTACACTTAATAAATGGTTGGAGGATTAATGTGTTCAACAAGTGAGTAAGACCATGGACCGTTAAGGTACATGGCAATCGCCACACGCGCGCCGTCCGTCCGTCCGCTCGGATCGGCTCGGCTCGTGCTCGTGCTCGTGCTCGTGCTCGTGCTCGGCTCGACCCGTCCCGTCCCGTCTCGACTCGCCTCGCCTCGTCCTTGGACTTGGACATGGATCTTGGCAATTGGCAATTGGGCTGGACTTGGGCTTCATGGGGCTCCTGGGTCTGGCCATCGTAATAGTTTTGCTGACGGGCTGAACTATAGATTGGGCTCACTTATGTTGGGCTAGTGTTGACACAATTGGATTGGGCTGAAGTTGAATAGTCAAGCCTGATTAAATAATAATTATTATTATATTAATATTATTATTTTCTGAAATGAAATCCTCAACGGTCAGATGACCAGGTTCATTCCTAACGTTACAATGGTGTAATGAGGTTGAACGTTACAAGGTGGTAATGAGGCTGCATTACTCACCCGAATGAATGCCTTTGTTGACCCTTCACATGCATGTGGACGCCTATAAATAGAGTGTCTTAGGCTGCATAACATACACAGCAAATAAAGCAAAATAATTCCCAGCATTTCATAGTTCATACTCCCTGCTCTTTCTCGTTCGAAAGTGGTTCGGCTCTGGTTGCTTCAGAGACGAACAAGACAGTCGTTGTATCTTTGGGGACATTACGTCTGCAAACCGTAGCATACACGGGACGTATTTGTCTTGAGGATAGCGAAAGCGCCTCGACTACCCGCAATCCAGTTCTGACGTTGAATCAAAGTTGAAGACCAGTCCGTGTTTCATTCTTCTTCTTCATTTCTTTTATTTACGTTTATAGTTTCTGGAAAAGTGTAAAGTTTTCAGTAGTACTGATAACTAGTCCAGAAACAAGCACTGTAATAGCTACGAATACCAACAACGCAAGACAAATAACCGTACTAAAAAATGACAACCGGAGACAATCCTGGTGCTGAGAAAAACGGCCAATCTAGCACTGTTCCACCGATGAACTTGAACGTTCCGATCATGCCTTAATCGGTGGTTCATGCTGAGAAACCTGAGAAGTTCAATGGGACTGACTTCAAAAGGTGGCAACAAAAGATGATGTTTTACCAGACCACGTTGGGTTTGGCAAAGTTTCTCAAGGATGAGCCTCTGGCCATGGATGAAAATGAAACTTATGTTAATAAGCGTGCGGCTTATGAAGCATGGGGCCAGGGTGATTACCTGTGCCGAAATACCGTTTTGAACGGTCTGAGTAATGACCTGTACAATGTGTATGGGAATATGACTTCTGCCAAAGCACTTTGGGATGCTTTGGAGAAGAAATATAAAACTAAGGACGCCGGAACTAAGAAGTTCGTCGTCGGGAAGTTTTTGGATTTTAAGATGGTCGACTCTGTTGGGATATGTCCTTCGATCCTACGTGTGCAATCGATAAAGTCATAAGGTCGTCTATGGATGTTAAATGATTATTTGATAATATTAATTGTTGGGAACAATATAATATTGATCAATTAAATCATACCTACAGGGTCACACACGGACTCAAAGATGATGTACGATGCTTGATATATATATATATATATATATTGATTTAGAATCAATATTACGTGGATTTAATTCACATGCATGGGATGCATGTCTTGCATGGATGCATGTCATATAGTGTGACATGGCATGCCACACAAGCAAGTGGGACCACATACAATGCATAGTGGCATGTGTATGTGGCATGACCTTTCACCTCCTTTGTAACTCCTTTTGCATGTTAATGGTGCATAATGATGCCCATTATGTAGGAGGTTACAATGGGGTGTTATGGCATGCATAATGAGGCTAATATATGGATGAAAATCAGATTTTCATCACATATCATCTTTACCCACGAAATTCACACCAAAGAGAGAGAGGAGAAAGTGTTCTTGGAGAACCGACTCGATCAAGCAAAGTGTTCGTCATCCGGGTTCGTGTGCAACACGTAGAGGCCGGGCCATTTGTGCGGCTTCAACATCCGGGCGATCCAAAGGCGTGACGGGGTCCTTCCAGAGGTGAACAATCCGTGGCTGATCCATTAAGGTGGTTCAATCGACTCAACACCACCTTAACTAATTTCAACGATCACCAAATGTAAGAACTCGTTGATCCCTATATATATATATATATATATATATATATATATATATTGGATGTATATATATATATATATATTTGTATGTGTTCTTATACACATTATGTGTGCACTAAGATCCAAGCATAGTAGATCTATCGCTTTACACGCTTCCGCACACACGGTATATCGATCGGATCGGTATACCGGTACCTTCAATTGGTATCAGAGCCTAGGGCTCGTGCACACTTTTGTGTTGGACACGAAGGTTAAATCAACATAATTGGATTATATGTTTTATTGTGATTATGTGATTAGATGTAAGGCCGGCCACTGATAGTGGTCGGGTGGATGAATCATGTTTTTTACGTGTTGAATGGCCATAGTTTTGGAGGGCTGCGTCCCTTGGAATCTTTTGTAATAGATAGGTTTTTCTATTCAAAAATGTATTGTTCAATATGTAAGCAATGGATTTATCCATGTATCGAAGTTGGACTTCGAAGCCCAAGCGAAAACGAGAAGAAACGAAGCAAAACGGAGCGAAACGAACGAAGCCGGGGCTGCTGGAGACAAACAGCGCCCGCTGTTGTAGCAACAGCGGTCGCTGTTAGGGGTTCAGCGGGCGCTGTTGTGGCAACAGCGACCGCTGTTCATGCAAAACTCAGGTCCAAACATTCTGCCCTCTTTTGTTGCTTTCGGCGGACGCCGAATGCAAAACGGCGACCGCTGTTTCATTTCAGCGGGCGCTGTTTGCATAACAGCGACCGCTGTTCCGGGTTTTTTGAGGGCAGATCTGAGAGGACCAAAGCAAAGGTCTCTACCTTGGAGGTAGGGGTCGTGGACCTGACCAGGTGCAGCCAAGTTCAGCCGGATCAAGTCGGGATGATTTCAAGACGTTTCGATAGTTTTATATCGTTTTTCTTTTGAGTGTTGTGAGGTTCTAGGGGCCTTTTCAATACGTATTATGTGCTTTGCTAGTTATAGATGTTTCTGTTATAAATGTTCAACTTACATATAAACACCTATGCATGCAAGTTCCCAAAATAATGAGTATAATGTCTTGTCCAAAATCATCACACTCATGAAGCCCTCGATCATAAGTTGGTAGGTCCGCCTCAGCGGGGTACTACTTGTTATCTTGGGATAAGTGGGAGTAAAGGTTAGACCTTTACACGTGAGTTTGGTTTTCTCATCGATAGATCCACTGCAGGCGTGGCTATCGAGACATGAGATGAGAATTAGATTCTCATCGACCGAGAGTGACATTAGATGTCATTGACATGGGATGTCTACCTATCTTGGACTTCTTAAGTGCGGACTCAGTCGGCTTAAGAATTTGCAAGATGAGGGTCTTGGGATTGTTTTGTTCAAGGGAACAAAGATATTAGATATCGATTGAACAAAATAGAATAAATAAGTAGCTTGTTAGACAACCTTATTTGTTTACCGCTTTGTGAATGTTTACATACTTTATTTATCTTTCTTTTGTAGTTTATCATGTTAATTTCAACTCGATTCAAGTTTGGTTCAATTCTTGATTATGAAAAATTGAACAACATAAATTTTCTTGATTCACAACGTAATTCGAGGATGGTCCTCAAATACGAAGACAATGAAAATGTGTTAGATAACCACATCCTAAGATATCATTGAACAACTCAATAGCACGTTCGGGGAATATGCTAAGATTGAGTGGTTCGGTATGACCAGGGTCATTGCTTCAGCTAGGCTGGAAAAATGGAAATCTATGGAATCACATGTGCAACAAATGATTGGATTATTTGCTTCAAGTGACCGCCTAGATTTTTCCTATGATGATTATTTGGCAACCGATTTCATACTTCAATTTCATGATGGTTATAATGCCTTTAGGCTAATATTTCCATATGAATGGTTTGAAGAAATCGCTTCGTGAGCTCCACGGGATGCTCAAAGCTCCTGAGCCGGCGATAGAGAAGGACCCTAAGAGGGAAATTCTTATGATATGGGATAGGGTATTCAAAAGAACATGGGCAAGAAGGCTACTAGGGTTCCTAGGGAATCTCAATGCGTCTACTGCAAAAGTGTTGGACACTACTTGCAAACATATAAAAGTTCATATTTTATTCAATTTCAAAACAAATGCCTAATTTGTCTTTCATTTGATGGATTATAAGGTTAGGATTATTTACACCTCGGGGAGTGATTTAATCCAAAACACTTAAGTTCATCAATGACACAAATTAGAGACTTTCGAGCCATTGGATGGCGTGAATCGATTGTCTGGTTGGCTCCCTCATATTTTATGAGAGATAGGGCTTCAATTGCATGATAATATCGCTGGTTAGAAAACTTCAATTTTTCACTTACGATTTATCACGTTTTGACATTGAGATAATTTTGAATGGAAATTTGAATGAGATTCAATTATTGGGAATAATTGAATTTGCCCAAAGTTCAAAGAAGATGTGAAGAACGGGGTTGCTTCATCTTCAAGTATTAATGATATAGACATTAAACTTCACAAATTCTACTTCTTGGGTATTGGATGCCAAATGTGGTTCTCACATTTTATGTGGAGGAACTACATAGAAGTATAAGTTTGGTGAATAGAGATGTCGATCTACGGGCAAGAAATGGAGCGAAGGTCGCTGCATTAGCCGTATGATCATATGATGTTGTTTTGCCTTAGGGCCCTGTTTTAGTATTATAACTATGTAATTTCGTACCTTCAATAAACAATGAATATTGGTTCAGTATTAGATACTGATGGATTAGTTTTTCACTATTAAATAGTTTGGTAACTATTTTAATTGTGAATTATTCTTTGTTTTGGTACGATTATTATATTGTTTATGTATACTTTAAACTTGACAAATCATATATATCATTAAGACCAAAGGCCAAATCGAATAAGTATCGATGAGACATAACTGAAACATTGTTGATTAGATCAAATCAAAATCTAAACATGTAACGAAGCTTCTTTTAGAAGGAATTTTAGAATCATTTGACTTGGAGTCATTTGATACATGTGAATGATGTGTGATTGAAAAGATAACAATGTCATCTTTCTTGGAGAAAGTAGAACATGTGAGTAATTAGGGATGCTACATACTGATGTATGTGGAACCTATTAGTTCACAAGCACATGAAGGTTATGTTTCGGAAAAGATAAAACAAACTATATTAGATATAGTTCGACCATTCGATGAGAGGTCTAAATGAACTACTGGTCTTTTTTGAACACAAAATTCTTGACTTCAACTTATACACTGAATAGGACGCTGTCAAAAGCTGTTGATAAGACACCATACTAGGTATGGAAAGGGAGGGTCCCTAAATTGTTTTCATCAAGATTTGAGGTTCTAAAGCTTCTCTGACTAAATTTATCTCTATAGAGCTTGAACTCAAATGGGATAAAAGTTTCTTTATGGTATCCATAAGAAACTCGAGGGTACAACTTCTACGATCTATCTGAGAACAATATTTTGTTGCTCGAGATATTGATTTTCTTGAAAAGAGTAATCTTTCCTAGAAATTCAGTGGGAGCTCGGTTATCTTGAACGAGGTTCAAGTGAAACAACCAATGATGAATACTCAAGACTGGGTTGAGAGTGTTCTTATGGTTTTGGAAGCCATACCAGCCCTCGTAGGTCCGAAAGGCATAAATCTATCTCTATTATTCAAATATTGTGACCAATGAGAGATATGAATTCATGCTTTTGGAAAGCGGTGAACCTTCGACCTAATTCCAAGCTATGACGAGTCCAGCTACTGAAAATTGGCATGGTGCCATGAAATCTGAGATGATATCAATATCTGATAATCAAGTTTGGAACTTGATATATTTGCATCACAGGGTTAGACCCAATGAATGCTAATAGATCTTTAAGATCTAAACAAACAGATGGAAAACCTAGGGTTTTCAAAGCAAGTTTGATGGTAAAAGTTTTATTCACGAGGTGGATTGTGGAAAAACTTTCACCAGTTGCTTTGATTAAATCATTCAGATTATCTTAGCCATTGCTACTCATCTTGATAATGAGTTATGGTAATATTGGATGTTAAAACTAACTTCTTGAATTGGATTCTAGAAGAGAATGTGTTTTGACACAGCCAAAGAGTTTTATCGATCCTAATAAAGCTGAGAAATTATGCAATCTTATAATTCCATTTATGGAATAAAGCAAAGCATATCGGAGTAGCAATCTTCAGTTCAATGAATCCATACTAGGTTTTGGATTTCAGAGGAACTCGAAAGAGTCTTGTTTTACAAGAAGATCAGTGGGAGTTACGTTGTATTAATTGTGTTGTATGTCGGTGACATACTCCTTATTGGAAACAATGTTTCTATGCTTAATTCTATTAAAGAATGGCTTGGAAATTGTTTTTCAATGAAGGATCTTGGAGAAGCACAGTACATATTGGGCATCAAGATCTGTCGGAACAGATCGAAAATGATGTTTGGACTTAGTCAAGTGACCTATTTTGATAAGGTACTTGATAAGTTCAGGATGAAAGACGCCAAAAAGGGTCTCATTCCAATGAGTCATGGCACATCTCTTAGTAAGATGCAAGGCCCTACGGGACTTGATGAGCAAAAGAGGATGGAAAACATTCCTTATGCTTTGGCAATAGGGTCTATAATGTATGCCATGATATGTACACGACCGGACGTATCGTATGCTTTGATCATGACGAGTCAGTATCAAGGAAATCCAGGTGAGGCGCGTTAGACTGCGACCAAGAATATTCTTATGTACCTTAGATGGACAAAAGAATTTTGTTGTCTTTGGAAGACAAAAAGAGTTGATATTAACAAGCTGTTTGAATGCTAACTTCAAAACAAACTAAGATAATTTCCGATTTTAATCTGGTTATATCTTTTGTCTGGTTAGAGGTGATATTTGCTGGAATAGTTCCATGCAATGCAATATAGCTGATTAAACTACAAAAGCTGAGCACAGTATTGCATTGGATGCAGTAATGTTGGCAGTTAGGATTTGAAAGTTCTTGAATGAACTAGGTGGCGTAACTAGCTCAGCCCATCCGATAGTTCTCTATTTATAGTAGATCTATCGCGCAAGCTTATGAGCCTAGGGAGCACTACAAATCTAAAGCTGGTGCTCAGGATGTTCCACATTATCTGGGAGATAGTTTTGTGGAGATATCGAGATAATAAAGTTGCAACTTTTGGTAAGGTTGCAAACCCATTTTATAAAACCTCTCCAGCAGTTTAAGCTTGAGGCTTTCACGACTGCAATAGAGATCAGACATCTTAGAGATGGGTTGTGATTTCTATTACTGTATTAGATACTTTTGGAGAATTGGTAAACATTCACTCATATGTATAATACATAATTCTTCATATAAATATGGTTTAATTTATATGAATTTTCCAAATGATTAAGTTATATCAATTGGGTTATGAGGTCGACTTACCGCATAATGAAGTCCCAATGGTTGAACTTATATACTTGAATCATATAGCTGTTCCTGGTTCGTATAATCGAGTACGGACAAACCGATAATACAAAGAACTAGATTGTAATGTGTACTATAGCGCCGCTTCATGGGCTAGTGATGTGGGACATCGAGTACAATTACATAAATATTAGCTGGGAGCTAATGATCGAACAGACCCGACTGGAATAGTATTTAAGATTCCGAGTCATAATACTATTTCATTGACTGTCGAGCAATTTCCTCTGACCTGAGTAGTCCAGAGTGATTCCATTGTGAAATGGTGTACTTTGATACAAGTAAACGCCTTTCGTAAAAGGAGGTTATAAAACTTGTTATTGGGTATATCAGGAAGCAAGTGGGAGAGCTTGGATTGACAAGATGGGATTGTCCTCCATTATATAATGGGATACATGTCTTACCGGCCACTTGGAGAGTCGAGACTGTGGAAAATACGTGGCCACGTCCAGATTCGTATCATAGTGATAAATCTGGTTTTACAGTCTGTCTCAAAGTCCAAGAAAGGTTTGAACCGATTGAGGATGACTCGAGTCTTGCCTCAAGTTCAAACTTAGACATAAAGTGACAACAGGAAGTTGGCAGCACACTGGCTCTGAAGGCCAAGTGGGAGATTGTTGGGATATGTCCTTCGATCCTACGTGTGCAATCGATAAAGTCATAAGGTCGTCTATGGATGTTAAATGATTATTTGATAATATTAATTGTTGGGAACAATATAATATTGATCAATTAAATCATACCTACAGGGTCACACACGGACTCAAAGATGATGTACGATGCTTGATATATATAAATATATATATATATATTGATTTAGAATCAATATTACGTGGATTTAATTCACATGCATGGGATGCATGTCTTGCATGGATGCATGTCATATAGTGTGACATGGCATGCCACACAAGCAAGTGGGACCACATACAATGCATAGTGGCATGTGTATGTGGCATGACCTTTCACCTCCTTTGTAACTCCTTTTGCATGTTAATGGTGCATAATGATGCTCATTATGTAGGAGGTTACAATGGGGTGTTATGGCATGCATAATGAGGCTAATATATGGATGAAAATCAGATTTTCATCACATATCATCTTTACCCACGAAATTCACACCAAAGAGAGAGAGGAGAAAGTGTTCTTGGAGAACCGACTCGATCAAGCAAAGTGTTCGTCATCCGGGTTCGTGTGCAACACGTAGAGGCCGGGCCATTTGTGCGGCTTCAACATCCGGGCGATCCAAAGGCGTGACGGGGTCCTTCCAGAGGTGAACAATCCGTGGCTGATCCATTAAGGTGGTTCAATCGACTCAACACCACCTTAACCAATTTCAACGATCACCAAATGTAAGAACTCGTTGATCCCTATATATATATATATATATTGGATGTATATATATATATATATTTGTATGTGTTCTTATACACATTATGTGTGCACTAAGATCCAAGCATAGTAGATCTATCGCTTTACACGCTTCCGCACACACGGTATATCGATCGGATCGGTATACCGGTACCTTCAGACTCTAAGTCGGTTGTATCTCAATTCCAACACTTCCAGCTGATCTTGCATGACCTTGAGAATGAAGGCATGAAAATCAGCGAGTCTTTTCTGGTGGCTGCTGCTATTGAGAAGTTACCCCCTAGTTGGAGGGCTTATCAAAACTATCTCAAGCATAAGACCAAGGAAATGACTATTGACAAGCTGGTTGTCAAGCTTCGTATCGAAGAGGAAAACCGTAAGAGGTTTAATCCTGGGAGTGTGCCTGAGGAGCCTCGTGTGAATCTGATGGAGCAACCCAAAAGAAAGCTGCCTACTCCTCAGAATACCTCTAAAGGGAAAGAGCCTGCCACCAAGGTCTGGAAGTTCATGGGAAAATGCCATAACTGTGGAATAACTGGCCACATGGCTAAAGATTGCAAGAAGCCTAAACAGCCTATTGCACAGTACAAGGGGAAAGGGAAGCAATCTGCTAACCTTGTTGAAACCTTTGGGCAGGAGCTGACTGAAATGGATATGTCAGCAATGGTGTTTGAAGCCAACTTGGTTGGTAATCCCAAGGAGTGGTTCATTGACACTGGAGCCACTCGCCATGTCTGCTCTGATAAGGATGCATTTTCTACTTATGCTCCTTCGACTGGCCGAATGCTCCACATGGGGAACTCTTCCTCGTCTGATGTTGCTGGAGTTGGGAACGTGACCCTGAAGCTCACCTCTGGAAAGGAGCTGCTGTTGAAGGATGTGCTGCATGTCCCGGACATCCGCAAGAACTTAGTCTCTGGGTCTCTCCTAGTTGAGCATGGTTTTAAACTTGTATTTGATGCTGAGAAGTTTATTTTGACTAAGTTTGGAACTTTCCTTGGTCGGGGCTATCTTGAAAATGGACTGTTCAAAATGAATGTAATGGCTGTGCGCCGTGTACCCAATGTTGCCTCGAGCATTAATAAAAATAATTCTGTTTCGTTTTACTTGCTTGAGTGTTCTGAATTGTGGCATATAAGATTAGGACATGTAAATCTAAATGCGATTAAAAGACTAATGAATTTGGAATTATTACCAACTTCAAAAATTGATTCACAAAAGAAATGTGAAATCTGTGTTGAAGCCAAAATGGCTAAGTTACCTTTTCCCTCGATTGAAAGGTGTACTGAACCTCTTGGTTTAATCCATACTGATATATGCGATTTGAAATTTGTACAAACAAGAGGTGGAAAAAAGTACTTCATCACGTTTATTGATGATTGTACTAGATATTGTTACTTATATTTATTAAGTAGCAAAGACGAAGCCTTAGAGGCTTTTACCAAGTATAAAGCTGAGGTTGAAAATCAACTTGGTAAACGAATTAAAATAATCCGAAGTGATAGGGGTGGAGAATATGTAGCTCCGTTTGAGAAATTATGTTCTGAAAATGGGATAATTCATCAAACGACGGCTCCTTATTCACCACAATCAAATGATGTTGCAGAACGAAAAAACAGAACTCTTAAAGAAATGATGAACGCCATGTTGATTAATTCGGGTTTACCTCAGAACATGTGGGGGGAAGCTATTTTGACAGCTAACCACATTTTGAATAAAATCCCACTTAAAGGTAAAAATGAGACGCCGTACGAATTGTGGAAAAATCGTAAGCCGTCTTATAAATATCTTAAAGTGTGGGGGTGTTTGGCTAAGGTGTCTGTTCCTGAACCAAAGCAAATGAGAATCGGACCAAAGACGGTCGATTGCATTTTTATCGGATATGCATACAATAGTATGGCTTACCGATTTTTGGTACACAAGTCTGATAATCCAGACGTGCATAAAGGTACCACGATTGAATCGAGAAATGCTTCATTTTTTGAAAATATCTTTCCTTGTAAAGAAAGAGAAGAATCAAGTTCTAATAAAAGAACTTATGAACCTGATGTCGACACAACACCTGTTGGTGACGATCAGGTAGACGAAGAGGTTATTGAACCTAGACGTGGTAAAAGGATAAAAACGGCTAAGTCGTTTGGACCTGATTTTATTACGTATTTATTGGATGACGAGCCAAAGTCCTACGGGGAAGCTCTATCCAGTCCAGATGCACCGCTCTGGGAAGAAGCTATTAATAGCGAAATGGAGTCTATTCTGCAAAATCACACGTGGAAGTTGGTTGATCTTCCACCGGGTTGTAAACCTTTAGGATGTAAATGGATCCTAAAGAAAAAGTATAAAGCAGATGGAACGGTTGATAAGTTTAAAGCTCGTTTGGTAGCCAAAGGGTTTAAACAAAGAGAAGGATATGATTTCTTTGATACATATTCACCTGTAACCAGAATATCGTCTATTCGGGTGCTTATTGCGATTGCTGCTTTGCACAATCTCGATATTCATCAGATGGATGTGAAAACTGCGTTCATGAACGGTGAATTGGAAGAAGAAATTTATATGGAACAACCCGAGGGATTTGTAGCACCTGGACAAGAGAAAAAGGTGTGCAAATTGATAAGGTCGTTGTACGGACTTAAGCAAGCTCCTAAACAATGGCATTTGAAATTTGATAACATTATGATATCAAATGGATATAAAATCAACGAGTGTGACAAATGTGTGTACATTAAAGGTACATCTGACTCGTTTGTCATAGTCTGTCTATATGTAGACGACATGTTAATCATGGGTAGTACTCGTGAATTAATCATGAATACTAAAGCTATGTTAAAAAGAAATTTTGACATGAAAGATTTGGGTGTTGCTGATTTAATCCTCGGGATTAAAATTGAAAGAACCCCAAATGGAATTGTCTTATCACAATCTCATTATGTTGAGAAAGTGTTAAAGAAATTCAATGCCCATGATGGTCCTACGAGTAGGACGCCGATTGACTTAAGTATAAATCTTACTGTCAATAAGGCTGAACCTGTAGCTCAGTTAGAGTATTCTCAAGTTATAGGTAGTCTGATGTACTTAACAAATTGTACACGTCCAGATTTGGCCTATCCTGTGAATAAACTGAGCAGGTATACAAGCAATCCCGGTGTTGAACACTGGAATGCTTTGAATCGGGTTTAAAAGTATTTGAAATACACCAGAGAGTATGGGCTATACTATACAACATATCCTAATGTACTTGATGGATATTGTGATGCTAGTTGGATATCTGATTCTAAAAGTTCACATTCCACTAGTGGTTACGTCTTCTGTATCGGGGGCGGAGCAGTTTCGTGGAAGTCAACGAAACAACGTGTATAGCCAGATCCACCATGGAATCTGAGTTTATAGCTTTAGATAAAGCTGGTGAAGAAGCAGAGTGGCTTCGTCACTTTTTGGAAGATATTCCATGTTGGAAAAAGCCTGTGTCTCCCGTGATGATTCACTGTGATAGCCAAGCAGCTATAGGGAGAGCACAGAGCATTATGTATAACGGTAAGTCTCGACATATTCGCCGGAGACATAATACCGTTCGACAATTGATCTCAAATGGAGTAATTTCCTTAGAGTATGTAAAATCTAAGGAAAATCTGGCTGATCCTTTGACAAAAGGAATGAATCGAGATCAATTGGGCGTGTTGCTAGAGGGAATGGGTTTGAAAAACAACAATCCATCGAACGATCATAATGGTAACCCTACCTTGATGAATGGAGATCCCATGAACTTGGTTCAAAGGGAAAATTAAGTTATGAAAGTTCAATCGAGCACTTGTACTCATCCCTAAAGGCAATTCAAGTGCTGATTCCTGATGTGTGGTAATAGGTTAAGTTCTCGAGGAGACTTTTAATGAATCCCTACCTTGAAAAGGTTAAGTATGTCAGGATACTTATAATGGGAGGTCACCTATATAAATGTGAAGTGAGGGCCGCTTCAAGTGTATACATTTATGAATCCAAAGTGTTGTCAATGGCCAAAACGGACACAACATAGAACGGGAAATTGAACGGAATTTATTGCGTGAATAATATTGACTCGTTGTACGTTATGGCGGAATAGTTCAAGGCATCGTGTCCACTAGGCCTCCTGTACTTCCGATGTTGTTTACTACGGAAGGTTCAAAGCCGCAAACTACCTTTCCGGAAGCGATAGATTCTTTTGGGGAATTGAACGAAGAGTCTGCATACATGCATGCATTGATTTCCACTCATGTGGGGGATTGTTGGAAAATCTTAAGTCAAAATTGGTTTTATCCAATGTTTGACTGAGTTGACTGGCTATAAATTTAATTCCGATTGGGAAATAATTGTACGATAATTTTCTACGTCGTTCGTAGATAATTATAGAATTTTATTTCGTCAAAAACCGATTTTCGGTGAGTGAGAAATAAATGGTTAAAGATAGCCAATTAAAAAGGCATTTAATTGAATATGTAAGAAAGTGTAAGACTTTATTACATTGAAATGTGTAATAGTTATTACATCCCACATTGAAAGATGTAATAAAATGATTACACTTAATAAATGGTTGGAGGATTAATGTGTTCAACAAGTGAGTAAGATCATGGACCGTTAAGGTACATGGCAATCGCCACACGCGCGCCGTCCGTCCGTCCGCTCGGCTCGGCTCGGCTCGGCTCGTGCTCGTGCTCGTGCTCGTGCTCGTGCTCGGCTCGGCTCGGCTCGGCCTGTCCCGTCCCGTCCCGTCCCGACCCGACTCGCCTCGCCTCGCCTCGCCCTTGGACTTGGACTTGGCAATTGGACTTTGGGCTGGACTTGGGTTTCCTGTGGCTCCTGGGCCTGGCCATCGTAATAGTTTTGCTGACGGGCTGAACTATAGATTGGGCTCACTTATGGTGAGCTAGTGTTGACACAATTGGATTAGGCTGAAGTTGAATAGTCAAGCCTGATTAAATAATAATTATTATTATTATATTAATATTATTATTTTCTGAAATGAAATCCTCAACGGTCAGATGACCAGGTTCATTCCTAACGTTACAATGGTGTAATGAGGCTGAACGTTACAAGGTGGTAATGAGGCTGCATTACTCACCCGAATGAATGCCTTTGTTGACCCTTCACATGCATGTGGACGCCTATAAATAGAGTGTCTTAGGCTGCATAACATACACAGCAAATAAAGCAAAATAATTCCCAGGATTTCATAGTTCATACTCCCTGCTCTTTCTCGTTCGAAAGTGGTTCGGCTCTGGTTGCTTCAGAGACGAACAAGACAGTCGTTGTATCTTTGGGGACATTACGTCTGCAAACCGTAGCATACACGGGACGTATTTGTCTTGCGGATAGCGAAAGCGCCTCGACTACCCGCAATCCAGTTCTGACGTTGAATCAAAGTTGAAGACCAGTCCGTGTTTCATTCTTCTTCTTCATTTCTTTTATTTACGTTTATAGTTTCTGGAAAAGTGTAAAGTTTTCAGTAGTACTGATAACTAGTCCAGAAAGAAGCACTGTAATAGCTACGAATACCAACAGAAAAATCCGTAGGAGTTCACTGGTTTTTTTGTAGTGTCATTTCCCGAATTACTTCCCGAGGTGAATTCATATTTAGACATTGAATCCTTACTTCATAACAAACTAAGCATTGTTTGATATAAAAATAAATATTTTAATAGAAACAAATAAATCACAATTAAATAACATTAAATTAATCAATTTAACAAACACTGATTATATTCATAGACAATTCATCATTTCATGTATACGTAAAATAAATTATTTTATTTTATTTTATTTTTATTAAAAATTATATTTTCTATAATACATGCATAATTGGTTTAATTCAAAAAAATCGATTGAATAAATAATACAACAAGACATTTAATTATTATATAATTAAATATTTAATTCATGTATCACATATTACACAAATTAAATGATGCATATTCAATTAATCATATAAATTAAAATACACAAAACAATTAATTATGTAAACATGGGAAATAATTAATTTGGGTCAAATTGAAAATTAATATAACTAGATTCATCTGCCCGTGAGATGCGAGTACCACTCAAACCTTGGCTCGGATTTATTTTGATCTTGATTTTATTATTTATGTTAAAATAATTGTATAAATATTAATGTTTATATTCATAAGTTTGAAAAAAACAATTTAGATGATTTGTCAATATATTATTGAATTCGAATTGTTAAAAATTCATAATGTATAAGCTTATTTTGAACTTAATAAATAAATAATAATAATAATATTAAATTTTTTTAGTAATATTTGTATGAAATAATTAATTAATTTTAATATTTTTCTCTCTCTTTTTGAAATATATTATTAAAGTGACTCAATATATATTAAAATTTAAGGCCCCAGCTTATGTGCTTTAAAGTAAATCATTGACAGCATAAAATTTTAAAAAGAAAACAAAAAAATAAAATAAAATGTAATAAAATTTTATTGGAAATTTCTTAATACCTCACTATAAACTACACTAGCTAGTATCTATTCGTGATATTCTTATTCTCATCACAAAATATCAATTTGGCAATTTCTGTGAAATCCCGCATAATTACTAAAATTTATTATTGATATTAAATAAATGATTTTATTTGTAAGATTAATTTCAAATTCATTTCTATTTTATCTATTTATTAATTGGGCTTAATTTAAATTAAACTCAAACTAGGATGAACTTAATACTTGAGCCCAAATCATAATATACCAACAAAATATCTTTATTGTCTTTTTATTAAAATATACCCCAAACCATTTTTAATTATAACTATAAATACGAAACACAAGTCATACATTGACACATGTTTTGTTGAATTTATAATATGTTGCCACCTCATTTCATGCAAACCACCTTTCTGTTGGGATATGTCCTTCGATCCTACGTGTGCAATCGATAAAGTCATAAGGTCTTCTATGGATGTTAAATGATTATTCGATAATATTAAATTGTTGGGAACAATATAATATTGATCAATTAAATCATACCTACAGGGTCACACATGGACTCGAAGATAATGTACGATGCTTGATATATATTGATTTAGAATCAATATTTACGTGAATTTAATATACATGCATGGGATGCATGGCTTGCATGGATGCATGTCACATAGTGTGACATGGCATGCCACACAAGCAAGTGGGACCACATACAATGCATTGTGGCATGTGTATGTGGCATGACCTTTCACCTCTTTTGTAACCTCTTTTGCATGTTAATGGTGCATCTTTATGCACATTAAGATGGAGGTTACATAGAGGTGTAATGGAGTGAATAATGGTGTGTTTATATAGATGAAAATCTGATTTTCATCACACACAAGCATCAGCCACGAAATTCCACTAAAATAGAGAGAAAATAGGTGATCTTGGAGATTCATTCTCAAGCAAGCAAGGTGTTCATTATCCGGGTTCGTGTGCAACACGTAGAGGCCGGGCCATTTGTGCGGCTTCCACATCCGGACGATCTAGACAAGAGGAGAGCTTCGAGAGGCTGATCCATTTGAGGTGGTTCAATCGACTCAACACCACCTCAACGACATCAACGAATCACTTCGTCACAATAAGTAAGTAATCGTTGAACCTTATATATATATATATTGGATGTGTATATATATATGTTTATATGTGTTCTTATACACATTAAGTGTGCACTAAGATCATGGCATAGTAGATCTATTGCTTTACACGCTTCCGCACACACGGTATATCGATCGGATCGGTATATCGGTACCTTCACTTTCAAAACAAAACAATGGGCCGGTGGTTTAGTGATCAAATTCTTCATATCTATAGTTTGAGTGCGTGGGTTGTAGAAGCAATAAACAATCACATTCTTTTATTTTTCTTCTTCAAGTTTTCATCATTGACCGCCTTTGAGCATTGCTCGTTCATTGTTCATATTCGGTAAGGTTTATATTAAATTGTTCATTAATTCTAGTAGAACTTGATTGTGTGTTTATTTTCTTTAATCGGTGTGCGGATAATCTCGATGGGACCTCGAAACACCACATTTTGTCACCCCTTTATTTTGATTATTTGATCTACCAAAGTTCCGTAATAATTATATGAATTGAAGGCTCTTTTTGTGATGAATATATTTATAAACATTATATTATATTTAAATGGAAATTTTATGTGAAGTGTGTGATTTGGCCGTGAGTGTATCTATGAAGTTTGTGTTACCTTTCATTTTGGGAAATTGAGAATTTGAGTTGCATATATTAGTTGGGGATGAATTAATTTGGAAAAAGAGAAGAAAATTGATATGTTAACTTGTAAAATTGTAAAAGTGAAAATAATAATATTCACAAATTGAGGTGATGCATGGTTGTATAGAATTTCATAAAGTATAAAATATAATTTAGGACTTTTAAAGTTTCAATTCGAGCCCTTCAAGTCTATTAAGCTCATTTAAATTGGTTTTTATTTACTTGTATTTTGACTCGAAAACTAGCATAATTGAAATTATTAGTTGATCCATATACTCTTTATGAATTCTATTTCAACTAAAATACTAAAGTAATATTTACAAGAATAACATTTCCTTGCTTGTTAACAAAAAAAGGAGTAACAAAATTTGTTTACTTTGAAATCAATATATAGCTTCCTAATATTATTTTATTCCCAAAACATGTGTTTGAAAGTAATTTTATTATTCGTGGTATAACTTAATCTTGAGAATGGTGTCTGTATAAGTTGTTTATAAATATTATTAACATATATTTGATAAGAGATCCACTTTGTATACTTGTAATAGTTATTGCAATTTGTATGCCATTGATGGATGTCACCAAGGAATTCGTGGACTTGTATTTGATATGGAAAACGTGTAGCTATTCGTTTTTTTGAATTTTGAGTGTTCATCGTATCAGGTGAGTGGAACTTCTTCTAAAACTGGAAAGTTAAATTATTTTGAATTATTTGGCATTGTTTTGTTCATATTGCATATATTCTTGAAATTGAATTATTTGTGTTTCACATATGAAATAAATATTATTTATTAGAAATATGGTGTGCTTCTTGAACTTAATTATATTGGTATATATCTTGATTTTGAAGTGATTGGCAATGTATATCATGTTTGCTTGATCATATATATATATATATATATATATATATATATATATATATATATATATATTACATATTCATTACTTTATTCAAATCGATATTGTGTTTTGTTCTTTGTTGTTCGACTTGTATAGTTTGGTCTATTAATCGAACAGTTCGACTGTGGTTGTTGATTCAAATATGCATGGTCTATTCCCACATCCTTGGTCGGGTCGGAGTCGACGACGAGATTGGGTCGTAGAAATGGTGTATTCCGGAATATGACTATCCCTAGGTTTTAACCCACATCTAAAGGGACGTCGAGCCTCTTGGGAGGGATAAGGTGAGTTTTGGTTTCGGCTTAACTTGGCGTGTCACCTTTTATGGTGATCGAGCGGGAGAACGTATAAATGTTTTGATGTTTGATCAACACTAACTTTACGTTTATTGTGGGTTGAGTTAGTTCGGAACTAAGTGCTAGTCACCTCTAGAGTTCCGTACTAGGTTCTCGACTATTTGATTGCTTTGCTTGACTTGAGGCGATATATTATTCTCGTATATGTTCTAAGTGCTTGATTGTTTGATGCTTCATAACTTGTGATTGTCATGTTATTTATCATTTCACTTAAAGCTGAAAAAGCCTCTTGTTGTTGTTTGATTGTTTGACTAGTAAATGTGATTGATATTATTTATACATGTTTCCTTAAAAAATTTATAAAAATATTGATAAAGTATTTTAGTTATAAATTCTTATTTCATGCTTATTACTTTGATTGTTTGCATGTTTCATACTCAATAAAAATATTTTCTTGATTTTCAAGTTACCATCTTTTACCCCCTCACTGAGCTCTTTTAGCTCACCCCCTCTTTTAACTAAACTTATGGCGAGAAGTAAGAGTGTATTCCTCGTGAAGAGTTCATCCAGATCAAAAGTATTTCTCAAGCAATTGTTTAATCTACTTGCTGATTAATTCATTGAACCTTGTTTTTAAACTTCTAGATTTTCTTGTAAAACTTCCGCTATTTCAGTTCCAACAAAAATCATCTTTAATTTTCAAAATACTATTACATTATATTTCTCGTTTTGGGGCGTTACAATTTCAATCCCGAACGATGAAACGGGTTATTTTCTGAAGAGTTACCCGTTAACTATAATTATTAAGTTATTTGTATTAATGATTATACGAAAAATAAAAAAATATTGTAAGTGTATGAAAAAATTAAGAAAAAAACTTTAGAAAATAAAAACAAATAAGAATGAAATCATTAATAAAAGAAATTATAACTAAAATAATAAAATAAAAAACTTAATATTACTTAATATATATTAAAATGAAAGAGCTCTTCTCGTTTAAAGTAGATCATAGTTTAAAAAACATACACAAAATAATTAGCTAATGAAGTTAAGAATAATTAGATAATTAAGTTAAATTATGAATAATCAACTATCTCAATTCTCAGTTTGTATGTTTTATAGTAATTATTTATATTATTGGAGATAAATAATAAATAGTAGTTTGGGCGAGTAATGTAAATGAATAGTGAGAATGAAAAGAAAGTTGCATAGGTTCAGAATAAGAATATTCTCGTTTAAGAATAGCTTGGATCTTTCTCGGTTTCTCCTACCTCTGCCAGTTATTAGGTTCAAAATAAGAGTAAAATGATTGTGGAAGTTAGGCCATTAGTTGTTACGTAAAGAGTAGTCTGAAAAGAAAAGTATATGTATTGAATTATTTTTAGAATGAATACAGATATTGAGTGTAACCAAAAATGTTGAATAACAATTATGAAATCATTATTTACTTTTAGTATTTGGTATCATGACCGATCTTTGATTTTGTTCAATAATACCCTCGTGTAGCAATATAGTTATCAATTGATGAACTTCAGCGTATGTCATTAGAAATCGTAAATGAACCTCCGCCGTGTGAGAAATGCGCTGGTCGAATGCATGTCCTGGTAAGGGTGGCTTGCTTCCGAACAATCAGTTATACGCAATTAACTTACTCCAAAATCAATATCCCTTTCAGAACAATCAGAGTAGATAATAATTAATGAAAATTAATTAGTTATACACAATTAAATTACTCCAAAATCAACAAATTCTATACGATATCTTGAAGTCGAGAATGAAACCATAAGTGCACGAATTTGTACCATGGCTCAATATATACGTGCTCTTGATAACCTGATTTATGACTCAATAGCATGAATAAATGAACCTTCCAAAAAAATGCAAATAATAAAAACAAAGAGGTCAAACAAAACTAACATAAAATTCAAAAATGAAAAACACATAATTTATGGAGACAATGCTGAATTATATAAAAAGACTAAAATATAAAAAAAAAATAGAAAATTAATTAAGATACCAAAAATTTAGGCTGCAAAAAGAATTCTTCGACACGGCAGCGTGGTTAGCCGATCCCTGAAATTTTGAACTTGATATTATTATATATGTTAAAACAATTGTATAAATATTTATGTTTATATTCATTAGTTTGAAAGAAACAATTTATATGATTTTTAAATATTTTATTGAATTCGGGTTGTTGGAGATGATCTATATTAACATTTATTATATAGTTCAAAATTTCACAATGAGTTTGTTCAACATAACTAACAAACTTAGATAAAAATATAAAAATTATGCACTGGGGACCACTCAAAGCTTTATTGGATTATTTTAAACTTCATTTTATTATATATGTTAAAACAATTGAATAAATATTTATGTTTATATTCATTAGTTTGAAATAAATATCAGAATTTTTTTTACAAATTTTTAATCTATTCGAGAGTTAATTATATTAACATTTTATATAATGAAAAGAGTTTTATAGTTCAAAGCTTGGCAATGACTTTGTTCAATATCTCTATCGTACATAAATAAAAAATTAAATAATAAATATTATTTATGTTTACTGCAAATTTCTGAAAAACTCTTTGTACATAACATTTGTAGTTTTATTCGTAAGGTTATCATTTTCATGACAGATTAAGAATTTCAATCTTCTTAGATTAATAACCCTTGAAACTGTAACATACAACTGTTCGTATGTGAACACCGATCTTCTTAATAGAATCCCAACCTTTGTAAATTCTCCTGGAAAAAGAAATAACATTGTAAATTATAAATGTGAAATTGTTGAATAGTTAATAAAATTAAATCGTTTAACATTATTTTGTTTTTATTTAAAATATCTCATTTTTCAATTTGTTTTAATAAGTTTTATAAAAATACAAAACATAAAAAAATATAAAAATTTGAAGTGTTTTTCAATCATAATTATTACTGTTTTTATTGGAATCTTCACTCTTGAAAGTGAATTTTTATATTAACATTATATTATCGACTAATTGTAATGTTTGTATTTCAACTATATCAATTTTCAAGAACACTTTATTATTTCATTATTTAGATTTATAATGATTTAGAAAATCCAAAAAATATGATTTAAGTATTTTCTAATAATAAATTTTTACAATATATAATTATTAATTATTGATTTATTAATTATTTCTTATTAATATAAAGTATAAATGGACTTATTAATATACCATAACACTTTTTTTAATAAAATGATAATAATATTAACTTTTTCTTAATAATAATTGTATGAAAAAAATACTTCTAATATTTAAAAACTCTATTTAAAAAATATTATTAACAATATTTTAATATAATTGTGAAATCTATTACAATTTCAGTATTTACTATATATAAATTATTCTAAAAAAATAAAAAATACAAATTATTTCTTCATTGCAACATAATTTTTTTAAAATAATTAATAAAATATAATAATCTTATAAGAAATGTTATTAAAATTTATATATATATATATATATATATATATATATATATATATATATATATATATATATATATATTTCATTTTTACTCAAGTGTATAAGTTAATTATAATAACTAAATAATAGTTAATGTTGTTTTGAACGATTATTAATAATAATAACTAAATAATATAAAAAATTATTCTTTTTTTAACTAAGTTGTTCGGAATTTATTCCTTATAATAGTATTAATAGAAATACAATACTGAAAAATATATTTTAAAATTATTTTTTAATAATAATTTTGTATATTTTTATTGTTCTAATCATATAACTCTTTCGAATATTTATATAAATAGAATGATTATATATTTCTATAGTTAATAAAATTATTTTTTTGAATAATTATTTTGATTGTATTTCTATTATATGTTTACTCAATTTCTCAATATTTTTATTGATCTTTTAAAATATATAAATTGATTTATATATAAAATAGTGAATTTATTATTTAATTAATAAAATTAAATTGATAAATAATTATATTTTCAAGATATGATTTGTATTGATCATAATTATAATAATCAATTATGAAATGTGACATATCTATAAAATTTAGTATTATTATTTTATAAATAAATTAGCTTTAATAATTTCATGAAAAAATTGGATTTCTTTTTTTTTTTTTTTTTTTATCTATTTGAAACTAGATCAGTGCAGAGTAAAATAAAAAATAATATTTTATGGGATATTTATTGTCCAATTTTCTTCAAATTAAATAAATCTTAAATATATAAATACGAAACTCTTTTTAATTGTAAATAACTAAATTAGAAAATAAATAAATAGAGGAAACCATTCGCGCCTGCCTCGTTCCCTACAGTCGGGGCGCCGTAAGGGAGTTTGCGCCAAAAATCCCTACGATGAGCCGTAGGGGTGCCATAGGGAATTTTAAAGGGAGTTGAAGGGCACGAAATTGCTTATTGGAACCCTACGACATGTTTCCTATAGCCCGCGCAGTAAGGAATGCCAATTTATTTTTTTCCGGGAAACTCGTAGGAAATTCCCCACGGGAAGAAGACCGTAGGAAAAATCTGTAAGAGTTCACTGATTTTTTTGTAGTGTCATTCCCTGAATCACTTTTCGAGGTGAATTCATGTTTAGACATTGAATCCTTACTTCATAACAAACTAAGCATTGTTTAATATAAAAATAAATATTTTAATAGAAACAAATAAATTACAATTAAATAACATTAAATTAATCAATTCAAAAAATAATGATTATATTCATAGACAATTCATCATTTCATATATACGTAAAATAAATTATTTTATTTTATTTTATTTTTATTAAAAATTATATTTTTAATAATACATGCATAATTGAATTAAATAATATAATTAAATTATGCATATTCAATTAATCATATTAATTAAAATACACAAAACAATTAATTATGTAAACATGAGAAATAATTAATTTGGGTCAAATTGAAAATGCATATAATTATATTATTTAATTCAATCAACTTTAATTTTAATTGACAATAAAATTAATCACAATTAATTTATTCTAATCCCGTGAACATAAACAAAAATCATATATCGCATATAATCGAGATTTAACATGTTCAAACAAGCATACGAGCATAAACAATTAAATCGAATTTAATACAAGAAGTTTAAGTCAATATACCTTGCTAACGGGGGAACGTCGGACGAAACTAGGGTTCGTCGAAAGTCACGCGGGGAGGACCGCGGCAGCTACGAGGCAACGCGGGTCGCTGCTGGGAGTCCTCGGCTGGACTCGCGGCTGGTCGCGGGGGCGACGCGGGGCGCTCAGGTTTTCCTTCGGCGTCTCTTGTCTGATCGAGTTTCACCTCGTATAGGTAATTCAACTCAGTTATAGCACTAGATATACGCGAGGAAGAACACGACGAGAAAAACGAGCCGGAAAAATGGTGTCGGAAACAATTTCCGACGAAGGGAGGCAGTCCTCCGAGGGATGCGAGCGAGAGAGGGAAAAAGGAGAGAAAGTGAAGCTAGGATTTTGGCTCTTCACTTTGATGTGTTTTTCCTCAAGCTTGAGGCTTATTTTATAGGTGACGAAAAGACCATATTAGGCTAAAACCCTAATGGATCGGATCTATTAAGTATAGTCAGCCCAATTCACTTTTCGCCTTTTCTCGTTTCTCCAAAATTGACAATCAATTTCAATCCTTAAAAAAAATATAAAAAAATATATTATCTTTCTTGTTATAATTTTCTCATCTATATGAGATACAATAATAAAAATTTCCAATCTCACTATATCGGAAAGCCCATTTCGGGGGTACTGTTAAATCGGGAAATTTCCCACAATAGAAAGTGTACCTCACTTTGTCTTTTTTCTTTTGCTCAGTAATATTTCCAACTCAGATCACAATTATGAATCTCAGATTCAATCGTATTGACCTCCGACTATATGTACATATTTGGCAGTTAATAAATACATGATCGTATTCAAGGATCGGTTTACACAAGAATGTGACCCTCAATGGTTCAGGTGTATATCTAGCCGTGGGCTCATAACACATTGCGATTCTAACAACACATTGTTCTCATTTCAACTACTCCCAAAAGTTTCAGATTAATAATCATATTATTTAATCTTCAAACTAGTCGGTGCCCAAGGAATCAGTGGCGAGCGTCTAGCAACTACGCTTCACTAATTCCCTAGATACAAATAATGTGCCTGCAAGAACCTTGTAATATAATAGTAATTGTAACTTATAATTCAAGAACGGGCAGAATATATTTTAAACAAGCTGTGTCTCATAATGTAGTTGCAACATTTTTTATTTTTTCGTGTTTCACAATAATTGACACACATAGAAACAATGTCTCACAAATTCACAATAATTGACACACATTTTTTAGCGTGCAGTACGATCCCACCGATTTATATGTCCCGATCAAACTAGAGATATTGGTTAATCGATATCTCATGTTGAGTTTGATAACTGGGCGTACGTTCTAGGTTTCGTAAAATCCAGTCGTGATTGATTCAGAGAGACACATTTCTCTAATTACCTCACTATTCAACTCTGGCCAGAGATTCCGGGACTACGAACCATCAGAACACACAGGACATTCATGATCTATATCAAACGATCAGATCCTCTACTACCATGCACAAACTTCACACCATATTTCAGACTATACACATTGCCTCTTTAAATGATTCCC
This sequence comes from Euphrasia confusa, assembly GCA_954870475.1. Lineage (NCBI taxonomy): Eukaryota > Viridiplantae > Streptophyta > Magnoliopsida > Lamiales > Orobanchaceae > Euphrasia > Euphrasia confusa. Next base: position 14,864,921 of record OX940957.1, on the reverse strand, counting down.
CTTAAGGGATCCAGAGACAAGTCACGATACAGCTGGTCCTTTGATGAAGCCACAGTAATGTCTGGATCTTAAAGATTAATAGTGTACATCTATATTATGGAATTCTCTATTCGATCAATGATTACCACTTAGAGATTCTAGGGAGGGATGGTTCAGTGAACTCATCAACAATGAGCACCCACTCAAGTATGTCGATGTCCCAACACCGAGTTGATATAACATATGCCTTAATTAATTATAATTAATGATTTTTCATAATTTCAAAATAAATTGATAATATTAATTAATTAAATAATAAATTAGGTTCGACCAAAACCACAAGTTGACTTGTTGGTCACCTGCTCTATCAGTTAGAAGCTTCACCGAACCATCAACCAACTTTAGATGAATAGAGCCAATGCCCTCAACTTTGCACTATATTACCTATCAAAAGCCAAAACAAAATATTCCGACGAATATTTTGTGCACGTGAGAGGGCATGCAATTTTTAAGGACAATTTGTCTTTTTAATCATTTTAAATAAAAAATAATAAATAATAAATAAGTAAATAGTACTCCGTATTGTCCAAATATTTTAAAGCTCAGTGAGTGGTGGTTTAAAAGAAAATATACTCTACAAATTATAATCCGTTTTCGGACTCGGTAAATTACGGTTTTGAATCGAGTGGACCGAAACCCAGAATTTCGAAAATTCTAGGTCCGGAGACCATCGATCCAGTTCCAAGGTCATTTTTTGCACACTCCTAAGATAAATTGAAAGGTTAACGCCAAGAAGACAATTTGAGAATAATAATAAAATTCACAAAAAAAGAGAAAATTGACAGGTAAAAGTTTACAAAAACCAGCTAGGAGTTTTTAAGTTAAATCAATCCAAGCCCGTTTGGGTGGCGGAGGAGATGGGCTCAGGGCGCTATCCAAGCCCGGCCCGATTATCCCGAAAGGTTGCGAGGAGATGGCTGGAGGCTTCAAGCTCGGCACGGACAAGGACGATTGAGAGGCGGTGGCAGGAGCCGCCAAGGCTTTCTGTCTCTCTGAGTATATTTCTTGAACTATTTTCCTTTTCGACCCTAAGCCCTCAGAATCTAAACTCATTAATCCCTCCTCAGAAGTACCAATCTCCTTACCCAGCAGGTCACTCTCCATGATTTTGTTCTCCAGCTCTTTAATCTTCTCGTTAAGCTTGGAAATTGAATGATTCTTTTCATTTGTCATCTTCAAGATCGCCGTGAAAATCCTATCACTATTCTCCTCGGCCAATTTGACCCGATCGGTCAACACCCTTTTCTCTTCGTTCAACCGAGCAACCACCTCTTTCAGCTCCTGACATTTTCTTCGACTCTTTTCCAGATTCTCCTCAAGTTGTAATATGTCAACCTTTGTCGCCGAGAGAGGGATCGTTTTGAGATTCTCAATCTCCTTTTCAAAGTTATCCCGCTCCTTTAATATACACCCTGCAACTCGTAAAAATCACACTCGCGAAAAGAGTACATGAACAAATACGGTAAAGACACAGCCTTTAACATAAATTTAAATGTCCAGATGCCCAACAACTATAATTACAAAATTAATAAAAAAATACAGTAGCAAGAAAACCGAAAAACCCACTTCAATTTCAACAGCCACAGAATTCCATGAGAGGAAGAAGATAAGAAATAGAAAAAGTGGGTGGTTTTGCAGTGTGGGATCAATGACCCCAAAAATTGAAATGGTTTTTACGACTTTTTTCAATGTGAGTGTTAATTATAAAGCTAGGTTAAGAGGAGCCACCAGAACTCAGACGATACAAGGCAATCAAAAATATAATTAATCAGAGCCTTTACATTATAACATAAAACATAACAAACATGAACCTTTACAATCATCACTTCCTTGTTGAGGAGGGTTGTGGGCTGTCTGTGAACAAAGAGATTTTTTAACAGTATGTGCAGTATCATCCTCGCTTATCCAAGCCTCAGGAAAGTTGTTGTCATCTGCAGCCAGGCATTAGACATGTTCAGTCTTCTTGATTCATATAAAATAATTAATATAATTACAAACACGCCCTTCTTCAGATATTAAGTGTGTGCACTAGCATGTGCAACTGCAATGTTCGCATCATTTAACTTGTGAGACTGCCAATTATAAAGCAATCTTAAGAGATGCTGCCAAAACTAAAATGCATAGCAAATAAACTTTTCAGAAATTACAAGTCTACAATCAAACAATTTTCACTTCAATCACACAATTATTGTTTCAAAAATTACGTAAAACATTATAACCAACTCTTATTTCATTTTGGAAATACAGACAATGAACCCAAAAATGTCTTCACTTTCATAAGAAAACTAAGTAACTTTCCAATGAATATCTCAGTTTTGAAATCGGTATAGCTCGAGCAGTAAGCTAAGTAAATAGAACATATTTGAATCCTTCTGCCCTATACTTTTAATAAATGAACCCAGTGGCTCCATACATTCATTACTTCCTGGTGGCGGAGGGTTGTGGCCTGAGTGTGAACCCGGCAAGTTCTTAACAGTATGTGAAATATCATCCTCTCTTGTCCAAGGCTGGGGAGAGTTTCCGCGGTCACCTGCTGACGTACAACATATGTGTTGAGTTTTCTTGATTCATATTAAATACAGTAGTTAATGTAATGACAACCTGAAACATCTTTCACAATCTAAAGAGATTAAATTAACATCAACAATCAGATTTGGTAGAATATTTTTAGAAACTAAACTATATAGCTGGGAGAAATTGACATATAACAAAAACAACCATTCTTAGATAATCCTTTGCTTATACCTCCATTAGTGTTAGAATTGACACGCGCACCAGGCATAAAGACAGCCACATCTTCAGCATTAAGATTCGGCATACTCCCGTTTCCCAGGCTAGAATCTGGAAATCCCAAATCGTCTCCCTCCTCGAAGGTACCGAGCTCGCGCATGTCATTTACTAAACCAGCAAGATCTACCACCTTCATACTTGACATCTTGGAAAGACCCTCCTTAATCTTCTTGATACTCGGCAACAATTTGTCAAGCCTGGTTTTGTATATTGCAGCTGCCTTATCAGATTCCGATTTCTCCATCCTCAACTTCTCTACAGATTTTTTAGCCTCGAAATTTTCCTGCTTCAGTTCCTCCACAGTATTAGTACCATTCGATTCTTGATTCCTAAAACTCACCCCTTTCTGCTCGGAAGTCTTATCGCGCGCACGCGTGTCATTCATCCTTTTCTCCAACTCATCTATCTGTTTCTGCATTTTCTCCAGTTTACGAGTTATTAACATCCAAGTGTCAACAGCAGGTGGAGTGGTACTAATCCCTTCAGGTTGATCATCAATGGTGGCTGGATTAGTGTTTTCTTCATTACGAGAGATAAACGTGCAATTGTCGACAGCAGGTGGAGTATTGCTCAGCCCTGGATAAGTGTCTTCTCCATTGGCTTGATCAGAGGATGATGAAGTCTCCGCTGTCGCCTCCTTGTAGCACTTACGCTTCTTCAAGAAATTCTTTGTCTGAGAAATTCCCAAAGGCAGCATGGGCAGAACCGTCATATCCGTGTTTAAGGGGTCGAACATACCAAAATGAACCGCGATCGCTGTAATTAAGTTGCCAAGGCACATTTTGGCCCGTGTATTTCTAAGGACGGATTTAAAATTTCCAATGAGGAAGCTCGGGGTGCAAACACGAATTTCACGGTATACACATCACAAATAGAACAAGTCCTTCACCGACGCCTTCGACGAGTCAACTCTCCCGAAGACCCCGTGCGAAATGTATTTGTGAATGTGGAGGAGAATGGGGTCTTTGATGAGGAAGCTGGGCAGCCTGCCATTTTTAAAAACCCCACACTCCCCAGCCCCAGATATCTCTCTACAGAATCCCTCCGGGTCAAAATCCCGAGGCACGGTTTTGTGCCCGCCCCTACGAAACCCGAAAATATCACACAGGGTTTTGCGCGTGACTGTCACGCTCTTTCCCATTAACCGGCAGTGAAATCCGTTGTTGTCGTTGTCGTCGTCAAAACTCAACGTGGTGTAAAATTCTAGCATAAGCTGCTTAAAAGCGTCGTGCTTCATTTTTGCAAATTTTTCCATATTGAGTGTACGGCAATACGCATCGATAATTTTCGTCCACCCGAGGGTTTCTATAAGACCGAAATCGAGAGATAGAGGAGGAGTGAAGTCCCGAGAGAGAAGGGAGTTGTACCTGAAACCCTCGTCGTGAGAGATGATGGTGAATGGTGCACCATACTCCTTGCTCAGGTCCGCAGGCGCACTCTTCTGCTTTTCCGCCGGAGACATGGACGAAGCTTGACGGAGTACGAACGAACGACTCGGTGAGGACGGTTTTCGATTTTAATTGTTTTATTTTTATTTTATTTTCATTTCATTAAGATTTTACAATGTTGAAAGAGTTTACATTTTTAGAAAAATATTTTGAATTTGAATTGGTATTTTCTCTCTCAATTATTGTTTGTGGGATTGATATAACTAGTTGATTCAGTCCGTGCGTTGCACTGGAGTAAAACTCAAAGTTCTACCCAATTTATTTTAATCTTAACGTACATAAAAATGTAATTGAGTTTTGGAATAATATAATTGTTTGGCTACATTTTTGGAAAAAAATAAAAAAATTTAATTTAAGACACATTTAAAAATTGAAAACATAAAGAAATTATCATATTCCCTTGTTTTGGAATCTATTGCAAATTTCTGAAAACATCTTTGTACACAACATTTGTAGTTTTATTCGTCAAATTTCTATTATCATCACATATTAAGAATTTCAATTCTACTCGGTTAGTGACCCTTGAAACTGCAACATATAATTGTTCGTGTGTGAAAACATGTCTTCTCAATAAAATCCCCACTTTTGACAAAGATTGACCTTGGCTTTTGTTTATGGTCATTGCATAGGAAATCAAAATCATGATTGTGAATTGTCGACGTTGAAAGCGAAAAGACAATTTTGAATCAGAAGGAGAAAGTGTCAACCTTGGAATGTAAACGATTTTATCTTTTTGTTCTCCTCATAATACATTTGTTTCAATAACGTAGTTTCCCAACTTGGTCACAACCAATCGAGTTTCGTTGCATAATTCGGCCGTGTGATCGATATTTCTTAACAACATAATCGGCACCTCAACCTAAAAAAATGAAGTGTATTAGCTTAAACAATTTAAAATAAAAGCATTAAATGTAATAGATCTTTAATTACATATTATATATTTAAGTATAAAATAAAAACTTTATATGTATATTATAAAATTTTGAACTTATAATATATTTAGAAATTCTTAATTTTAAAATCAGTAATCTTTTATAATAAATAATAGATAAGAAAAATTTAAAGCAAGAGTACAACTCCAGATTCCACAAAATCTTTAAATAGGAATGATGACTAATTAAAGAATAAAAAGTTATATAACTAACCTTTAGCTTAAGAATATGGTTTGGTAATCTAGAGTATTTTATTGTGTTTAAATATTTTGTGGAATGCATTTGATCGAACATCGTAGATCCTTTATCCGCAGAATCAATACTATTCGCACTAAGATAAACTTCTCTTCTGTTGAATGCAAGGAAACCATATACTCATTAACGTCTTCGACTTCTTTCAATGTAGGAGCTAAAAAAGCGCGACCATGCAGGAGAGAAAGGTCTCCAATATGCTGCTGGAATTCTGGAAAAATGGCATCAACGATCGATCTTATGTAGTCGGTAGAGTTGGATATGATAAGATCATTGGGAATTTCAATCGTTGACTCTCCATCGTTTACATCTCCCAAAGTGCCATCTCCAATTTCAGTCATCCAATCCGCAAACTGTCTACAAGCAGAAACATCAGTTCCTTCGTCCACATTCTCCAATCTCATATTTCTAGTTAGTCTTAATATCTTGCAGTTATTCCAAATGGGAGATGAATTGATAGTTGCATGAACAATTTCTTGACGTGTGCCTTTTTGAATAACAGGAAGGATTTGACGAAAATTGCCTCCAAAGACTTCAACCTTCCCACCATACGGAACATGAGCAGATGTTGGATTGTCACGTTTCATGATATCTCGAACTGTTCTATCAAGAGCTTCAAAACAGTTCATGGGTTATAAATAAAGGTGTTAAAGGATAACATAAAAGATTGAAATCAGAAACATGTTAAATGATTGTTACTCCAAAAGAAATCACATTGTACAGATTAATGTTTGATAAAATTATGATAAATTAAAAATGAAAATAAGAAGAGTAGCGATTATTTACCTGTGCATCATCGGAGCTTCATCTCAAATAATAAGTACTGCTCTTGATATTAACTCTACACTGTCACTATCTGTCTCTATGTTACATGTAGCATTTTCAGTCAATACCAAAGGAATATGAAATTTAGAATTAGCCTTCCTCCCTCCAGGCAAGAGCAAAGAAGCAATCCCACTTGAAGCGACGTTAAGCACTATATCTCCTCTTGAACGAATTGCAGCAGAAATGGTTTTCCATACAAAAGTTCCATATAACTCAACAAAAAAATACTTGACCAGTTCCATTTGTAACAACTTCCATTATTGAATTGAAAGCAAACAATTGTTGATCATTCAACATTGCATAAGATTTTCTAAAAAAATCTGAAATTCATCGCGATTGTAACTCAACTTGTGCTAAGAGTGAGTTTCCAAGGAATGATATATCAACATCTTGAGGATATGGCATTCCAGGATAATCTTTCAAATATTTTCCCTTTGACTGTAACATGGATTCAATTTCACTCAAGCACAGATTCTTCAATTGATCTTCTGTTAAAATCAGAGCTGGATACAAAAGTAGAAACATAATTAAGATGGGTTATAATTAAAGACCACAAACATGGAAAATAAAGGTTTAAAAATATAAATAATAACCTGGCCTTCTGAATTTTGTTCTGTAATTATCGAGAAGGTTCTCCTTCAACTTCATTTGACAATCTTCCCAAACCTTCACAGGACGGATTATTGAACACGAAGTCAGAAGATTCACAAATAATGATCTTAGCGTTGGCCCTAAACCCCAAACAGCAGCGTCGATATATTCTTGATCGTCCTCAAGTAAACCGCGTACGTAGCATGCATTTTGAAAAGTATCGTGCTGAACTCCATTGTACTGTTTAATATCTTCATAAGATTTGCATCCGTGAACAAAATTTAAGAGAAGACGCATGTAATATACTTCCCCAAGTGTTGGGTGAACGTAAGACAATCTCCCAAGAGCTTTACCCTTTTTCCTAGGTGTCCAAATTCTCGTGTCATCATGCCATACAAACTTAGATGGAAATTCTGCATAAGTTAATCCTCTAGCTTCTTCATAATCTCTGTTTGCAATCATCCAGGCTGTAAACATTGTTTCGTTGGAAGCTGATTTCTCCATGACATCATCAACTGTATCTCCGTCTTGAAACACGATAAATTGTTCCCCTTCAAGGTGAATTGTCAACCTCACAACAGTTGGCTCCTTAAAATGGATCTCGTATGCAAATAACCTCCAAACAGCCTCAGACACCGAAATATATCGCGCATCTAAGTACTGTTGTATTTCGTCAATATCTTTCCTCCCGTTGCCTTGACCATGAGACTTGTAAAAAACAGTTGTTGCCCTGTCATTTCCTTTGTGCACGTATTTGAACAAATACTTAATTGAACGGGCCCTGTTGCACCACTCTACATTTATATGTGCTCGATACTTTACCAAAAGAGCCCGATTATGGGGAACGACATGCCTGTCAAAGAAAATGATAGGATAAAGAGAACAATAAATAAAATATCAAACATACAGGCCGTGTTTAGATTGAAACATATGAATGAGAATAGTTTGTAACCTGTTGTCAAGTTCTATTCCTCCTTTTGATACCAAACTTCCATTATTCCTACGTCGATAAACGACATAACCATCTTCATCTATAGAAGTTTGATTTACAAATTTCTTGGGATAATGTTTGGTGCAGGTTAATCCATGCATACATGGAGATTTTAAATTTGCAAGTCCACACGGACCATGCATCATGTATTCCTTTACAGCATCATGGTACTCCTTATCTTGCAATGGATTGGGAATTTCAGCGAAAATACAGTTGTCAATATTTTCTGAAGATGATGAACTTGGGAAATTTTTTATCCACAACAGAATGTGGGCATGAGGCAGTCCACGCTTTTGGAATTCAATAGTGTAAATAACTACATTTACAAAAATAATAGTAATTAGTTCTCCAAAAATTTACACTGCCCAGGAAATCACACGCATAAACAAATAATAATGACCAGAAAAGATAAAATTTAATGCATACTTACCAGCTGAAGTTTCTCCAAAGTGCTTTTCTTTTCTAATGTCCCTCATGAGATTATCCAACTTTGTATGGAAAACTCGTGAAATTATATCTGGTCTGTCGGAAACAGTTAGACCAATTTCCTTGAGGTGATCAGTAATTTCACGCCATTTAGAATTGCACGTAAAAGTTATAAACAAATTAGGGTAACCTAACCATTTGCAAATTGCGAGTGCATCATGGTAGTTTTGGATCATGTAACGTGCTCCCCGACGAAGGATGAAGGTAAAATAATACGCTTCCCAGTATTAGCAGTGTCAGTTTGACCTTGTGCTAAAGCATTTCCCAATGCAGCATACGATCCGCACCTGAAATCTTTCTGATGATGCCTCATGTAAGTCAGCCTAAAAGCCTCAACCATTGCATAAGCATCAGCTAAAAACTGTTGAAACAACCTTCTACCGTGCAAAATATGCGGAGATTCATTTATTCTGTGTTGCACCTTAAAGGTTACGTACTCCCTCATTGTAACAGTACGATCTATGGCTTCTTTCGATCTAGATGTTTTTTCATGTTGTACGAAGCAGGTACATAAGAAGGTTTAATTGTAGAAGATTGCAAGTCGACATAACTACCTGAAATTTAACTGCATATTATTAGTAGCTGAGAACATAGGAGACCTCGTAAATCATTAACAAAGTTAGACTTCAAAAAATGAGAAAGGTATATAACCAATAAAAAACCTGGGGAAGTTATTGATTTATCTTAAACTGCTTGGTTTTCTGACGATTTTATTCTGCACTGCCGATTTGGGAGTGCTGCTTGAACCTGAATATAAAACAACGAAACATATACAAACAACTATTTCTTATATCCATTACCATGGACAAAAAATCTTCTATTTGTAAATATTGACAATCGTAAAACATGAACAGACGGTCCTCAAGTTTACTTTTCCCTTTTCCGTTACCCTGTATATTTAACTGATTCTGAGTTCCCTCTCTGAAATTTTCTTTCCTTGAAGATCATAATAAAGTTATATTATAACCTGAACATTGACAATCGTAAAACATTGACAATCGTAAAACATGAACAGACGGTCCTCAAGTTTACTTTTCCCTTTTCCGTTACCCTGTATATTTAACTGATTCTGAGTTCCCTCTCTGAAATTTTCTTTCCTTGAAGATCATAATAAAGTTATATTATAACCTGAACAATGCAAACGGGTAATATTTTAAAAATAGACTGCGTATGAGAAACATTAGAAGGACCTGAATTCTTGTTTTTTCTATGAGCCATATGCAATTCAGATCGATTAATAATAGTTTTACTAAAACATAGAATGATATTAGGGAAATAGAACTGCAAAGCCTAAAATCTGAAGTATTTAGGAAAAATAAAATAACAAATGCAGAAAACAATACTAAACTTAAGGATCATTAAAGCTGATTGAGTATATCCAAATATAAGCTTTGACTATATATTCTTGAAAATTAAATCAATCTTCATGATACACTAATGACGGTTGTTTTGATTATTTTAAAATTATAATATCTTAAAATTAAAAATTATCTTAAATTAAATTTGAGATCAGGGAAAGTAAATATCAAAACGTGAATTTGTTACTTCAACAGTCATGGTTAAAATATACAAAATCGTCCAATTGAAATGTCAAAAAGATGGTTATTCAATCGAACTATACACATTACTATTAACAAAACAATGAAAAATAAAATTGGGAACAAAATGATATACTATATTAATAAAAATTTGAGTAATTGCAGCTGTTATGGGTGCTCCCTTCCCAAATTTTTTTCAATAACTATAAGTTATAATCCTTAGTAATTGATGTGAAAAATGCGAATCATGATATGATTTTTACCCGAGAGGATAGAAAAAGTCATGTATGAGTAATGAGTCTAATGACACAATTGTAATTCATTAATAATAAAAAAGACATGAAATTTAAAGGGAATAAATTAACAAAAATTAAACTTGGAAAAAATATATAGATATTTGATAGGATCGAAAACACAATGATGGGGGGATATACTTTTTTTTTTTTTTTGGTAAAGGTCAATCACATAAAAAATAAAAGTGTATGATACAGTACTGCGCATAGGTAATGAAAACTCCACCGCATCACCGAGCTAACAAACTAGCTCTCCAACCAACCAAACTAACAAATAGTACGAAAGAATACAACCATAATCACCAAGCTATATGCCATACCCTCTTCAGTGCCCGTGTCTGAAGAGAATCTGGAAGTCGTAACGAGCGAATCCTCTCTGGTATGATAGAAATCGCCTGAGAAGCCACCACTCCAGACGAAACCGAGCGAGATTCATGAGGATATACTTATTAACAAAATATGAGAAAGCCATCTATACATATATAAAACGAGAAGCGTAGCCTCCCAAGTGACCAATGGCATACCAAAGATGCGTTCACATTACAACTTTTATTAATTTTTTATTCTTCAAAAAGTATTAACTTCAAGTATAACGCAATGGACAAACAATACAAAACAACTGTCTTTCTCTTCACCTTTTTCACCGCTCCAATAAAAAGTCTCCCCTCAAAATTCTTTTCATATTTCCCATACATAATTTTTTTTCTCTCTCTCTCTTTTCTTCCCCCTTCATCGTCGTCTTCCAGCCCCATCCTCGATCATCATGTGCAGACCGATTGCTCTCCGCCGCACTCCGACTACTTCTCCGATCTTCTTCTTCGTATTCAGATTGAGGTATGTATATTTTTTTTTCTTTCAAATTTCGATGCCTCCAATCAGAAGCGGAGAAACTCATCAAAGCCCCCGATTTGTTCCGATCTGTTCATCCAACCGATCGAATTCCCTGTTCTCCGAGGAGGCTTCCATCGCAAATTCGAGGTCGTTAGGTATATATATGAATTTGCATGTTTTTTTTTTTCATATTTTTCAGATCTTGACAATCGATTGAAGGACTCTTCCATCCCGAATTCCGACTACTCCGCCGCCCGCCTTCCTCCTATTCCAATTGAGGTATGCATATTTCGTGTTTTTTTTTTCATGCAAATTTCGCTCCCTCTGATGCGGAGAGACTCTTCCAAGCCCCCAATTTTTTCTCCAATTTTTTTTTTCATATTAAGCTGAATTAATTCTATTTAAAATCCTTTTCATCATCATTAAAATTTCATTGGTGAGTTATTAATTTTTTTTATCTGCAATTCAATATTATTAATTTCTTTTCCTGTAATTCAACATTTTTTGATGATTTTTTTTATTTTGCATTATTAAAGCTTTTTTCTCTGCAATTCAATATTTTTAAATCTATCTGGATGATTTTTTTTTTTTGCAGATGCCAAGTCTGCGTTTTCTTTTGCAATTATTTTAATTTTTCTTTTTAATTTCTAATTATATGAGAATTTTTGTTGTTTTGATGTCAACATTAGTATCTTGCATTTATTAATTTGTTCTGCAATTATTTTAATGTTTTTTTCTTAATTTCTAATTTGATTGTTTATTTTTTTGGTTTGCAGATCAAGTTTGTTGTTTGATTTGTTCACAGCTCTAAAGGTAAGTACTCTTTATAATCGTTATTAATTTATTTATTTTGTTTTTTTTTGTTTTGCAGATTTCTTTATTAATTTCTTCTGTCATTATTTTAATGTTTTTTCTTAATTTCTAATTTGATTGATTATTTTTTTGGTTTGGAGATGCATGGTAAGTTTTTATTTATTGTTCTCTATGTTCTATTATAATTTCATTTACAACCAAGTTTTTTTGTTTGATTTGTTCACTTTAAGTATCTCTGTATTTCATTGAATTAATTTATTGTATAATTTTATGATAACTGTTTTTTTATTTGTTTGGAGCTAAGTTTCTGTCTTTATGAATTTTATATGCATTTTTTAAAGTTGTTTTCTTTGATGTAATGTATTTAATTATTTTATTGTTCTTTATTATAAATAATTCTAACAACTTTATATGGTCTGGCTATTTTTCTAGGTTTGTAGTGTAATAAGTTAATAATAGTTTCTTGCCAATTTTATTTTTTTTATTTGTATTTTTTATTTATTGTTGTTCTATTATAATTTCATTTACAACAATTTTTTTTATTTTATTTGTTCACTAAGTATCTCTCTTTATAATAGTATTTCTTTAAATTAATTTATTGTATAATTTTATGATCACTGTTTTTTTATTTGTTTGCAGCTCTCAATGTAAGTTTCTGAACTTCATATGTATTTTTTTTAATTTGTTTTCTTTTGTTTTCTTTTGTTTTCTTTAGATGTATTTAATTATTTTATTATATGGCATTGTTATTTTTAGGTTTGAAGTTCTTTATATGTATTTTTTTAATTTGTTAATTGTTTTTAATTATTTTATTGTTCTTCATAAATCATTCTAATGTCTTAAAGCTTTTTATTTTATTTTGCCCCAGTGTTAATTTCTTTTGCAATTATTTTAATGTTTTTTTTATTTCTAATTATATAAGAATTTGTTTTTTTTTTGTTTTTTTTGTTTTGCAGATGTCAAAGTTTATTGTGTTTATTAATTTCTTTCAATTATTTTAATGTTTTTTTTAATTTTTAATTTGATTGTTTATTTTTTTGGTTTGCAGTAAGTTTTTATTTATTGTTTTCTACGACCAAGTTTTTTGTTTGATTTGTAAGTATCTCGTAGTTGAATTAATTTGTTTTTTTTGTTTTGTTTTTTTTTTGTTTTTTTGGTTTGCAGATGCACCGTAAGTTTTTATTTATTGTTCTCTACGAACAAGTTTTTTGTTTGATTTGTTTAAAGGTAAAGGTAAGTATCTCTTTATAATAGTTGAATTAATTTGTTTTTTTTTTTTGTTTTTTTTTGTTTTGCAGATGTCAACGTTAGTAATCTTATTAATTTCCTGTAATTATTTTAATGTTGTTTCTTAATTTCTAATTTATTTATTTTTTTGGTCTGCATTGTAGGTTTTTATTTATTGTTCTCTCTATTATAATTTAATTTACAACCAAGTTTTTTGTTAAAGATAAGTATTTTTATAATCGTTGAATTAATTTATTATTATTTTTTTTGTTTTGAAGATGTCAATATCTCCGTTTATTAATTTCTTCTGCAATTATTTTAATGTTTTTTCTCTTTTATAATTTGATTTACAATCAAGTTTTTTGTTTGATTTGTTCACAGGTTTAAAAGGTAAGTATCTCTTTATAATTGTATTTCTTTGAATTAATTTATTGTATAATTTTATAATCAATGTTTTTTTTATTTGTTTGCAGCTCAATAGCTCAATGTAAGTTTATGTACTTCATATGGATTTTTTTAATTTGTTTTCTTTGTTGTAATTGTATTTAATTATTTTAATAAATCATTCTAACAACTTTATATGGTCTTGCTATTTTTCTAAGTTTGGTGTGTAGTAGGCTAATAATAGCTTATTGCCTCCAATGTTTTTCTAAGCGAATTTGAGGTCGTGCGGTATATTTGAATATGCATGTTTTTTTTCCAGTATTTTCCGATCTTTATGATCGATAATCGTCGAAAAGTGATTCAACTTCCTGTTCTTGAAGTTCGCTTCCACGAAGAAATTTGAGGTTGTCAAGTTTAATCAAGGTATGAAATTTCATGGTATTTTTCTATTGGATCTTTATTTATCATTAGTAATTTAGGTCGGTTAAGAATAATTTTTTACTAATTTTTACTAAATTTTTTTTTCTGTTCTTAATTATTTTTATTTTGCAGGTTTGAGGTATGCATGTTTTACTATAAACCTGTTTATTTTATAAATTATACATGTTTTAATCATTTATTTTATAAATTATACATGTTTTAATCATTTTTTTTGCAGTTTAAGGTATGTATTTTTTTCTATATATCTCTTTATTTTATTAATTATACATGTTTTAATCATTTTTACCCATTTTGTGTTTAATTTTGCAAGGTATGTATTTTTTTGCTATATTCCTCTTTATTTTATAAATTATACATGTTTAATCATTTTTCTGTTTTTAATAAATTATTTTGCAGGTTTGAGGTATGTATTTTTTTCTATTTTTGTGTTGATTTGGCAGGTTTAAGGTATGCATTTTTTAATTATATTTCTCTTTATTTTCTAAATTGTACATGTTTTAATCATTTTTAGTTATGTGCTTCTTTAGAGAATAATTTTTTACTAATTTTTATAAAATTTTTCTGTCTTTTCTTAAATATTTTTATTTTGCAGGTTTGAGGTATATACATGTTTTTACTATATTCCTGTTTATTTTATAAATTATACATGTTTTAATTTGCAGGTTTAAGGTATGTATTTTTTCTATATTTCTGTTTATTTTATTAATTATACATGTTTTAATCATTTTTAGCCATGTTTAATTTTGCAGGTTAAGCTAAGGTATGTATTTTTTTTGCTATATTCCTCTTTATTTTATAAATTATACATGATTTAATATTTTTCTGTTTTTAATATTTTTTTTTGTAGTTTTGAGGTATGTATTTTTTTCTATTTTTGTGTTGATTTGGCAGGTTTAGGTATGCATTTTTTAATTATATTTCTCTTTATTTTCTATGTTTTAATCATTTTTAGTTCATGTTCATGTCAATAATTTTTTACTAATTTTTACTAATTTTTTCTGTCTTTTCTTAATTATTTTTATTTTGCAGTTTTGAGGTATGGACGTTTTACTATTTTTCTGTTTATTTTATAAATTATACATGTTTTAATAGGTTTAAGGTATGTATTTATTTCTATATTTCTGTTTATTTTATTAATTATACATGTTTTAATCATTTTTAGCCATTTTGTGTTTAAGTTTGAAGTTTAAGTTTGAAGGTTAAGGTATGTATTTTTTTGACGTGGTTTAATCATTTTTTTGTTTTTAAGAATTTTTTTTGCAGGTTTGAGGTATGTATTTTTTTTTCTATTTATCTGTTTATTTTATCTAATTATACATGTTTTAATTATTTTCGTCTTTTGTGTTCATGCGTTGATTTGGCAGGTGTAAGGTATGCATTTTTTTTTATTATATTTCTCTTTATTTTCTAAATTGTACATGTTTGAATCAGTTTTAGTTATTTCATGCAGGTTAAGTTATGTATTTTTTTGTTCTATTCCTCTTTATTTTATGTATATTTATGGTTTATCATTCTTAGCTATTTCATATTCATGTTTTTATTTTGTAGGTTAAGGTATGAATTTTTTTCCACAAGCTATGTTTTCGGTACGTCAGTTTACAACATGTTTATGTTCCTTCTCATCATTTGACCAAGGCCAGTTTATTGTTTTTTTGGGCAAGCTTTTCCTGTTATTCGAGGATTCCAAATTTCCCTTGCTTTGCTTATGGTTTGTTTCTAGATAAGTTTTCATTTTTTTTCGTAAGTTTATCTTTTTCTTTTTAATCGTGAAGTGTTTTTTATTTTTATTTTTTTGTCTTATTGTCTATAACCGTATATTAATGCATTTTTTGATTAATGTAGGTGGATAAATGTATAATTAATTTATTATATTAATGCATTTTTTGATTAATGTAGGTGGATATTAATGCATTTTTTGATTAATGTAGGTGGATAAATGTATAATTAATTGATTATATTAATGCATTTTTTGATTAATGTAGGTGGATATTTGATTCAGGAAGTCTAAAGCTATTCAAGTGTTAGTGTCTAAATCATCCTATTTTATTTTTGTTAGTGTTTGCTTATGATATTTGGATTTCTTTCCTTTTCATGTTCTACACTTATTTATGCAACCCATGTTTTCAATGGTCTTGAGGATTGTCCAGTTTGATTTTTATTCTTTAGTTTATAGTATACTATTGTATAATTTTCTATCTCCTCCCAGAGAAGTTTGTAATTTGTTTAATTGTCTGTTTTTTTTATAGATATAGGAGACGTTATAGTACACAATTCTTCTGTTATCTTGATAGTATTGTATAATTTTCTATCTACTCCCAGAGAAGTTTGTAATTTGTTTAATTTTTTTTTATAGATATAGGAGACGTTAGTACACAATTCTTCTGTTGCAAAGGATGAAATGAATGTAAAACGAGAAGTCATGCCTCCCAAGCTGACCAATGACATACGTTAAAATTGCAACTTTTATTAATTTTTTATTTTTCAAAATATATTAAATTCAGATATTAAATAATTTTTATTTGTTGCTTTTTAATTCTTTACATTAATGCTGCAAATTAATTTTAAATAATAAATTACAAATTTATTGCTATTTCCTTATTTATTAGGATTGATCCATATTTAAATGCAACCTTATCCTCCAATTAAATCAATACAAAAACAACGTTCTATATATTTATTTTAAATTTGCGATAAATATTTCAATTTAATGTTTTTATTATGTAAATAAAAAAAAGTTCTATATATTTATTTTAAATTTGCGATAAATATTTCAATTTAATGTTTTTATTATGTAAATAAATAAAAATTCTACACGCAATGTATTTTTGGTTTTTAAATTCTACATTTTGATATTTGTAGCGATATTATATTTTGAATGTATTTGTTATTAAAGTGATAACTCACACTATTTTTTATTTTTATGTTTAATGTCCTTTTTTTGGCAACAATTTAAGTGATTTTTTTTATTGTATGATTCATTATTAAAGTATTTTGCGTTATCTTATTAATTACTTGCAGTACATTTTAATAATTTCAATTCTAATAAAATGTATTCTTTTTATTATTATAGTTTTTTTCTTTTTTATTTTCCAGCATCATTGTAAGTTTTTTCTTTTTTTCATTGTTCATAAACGGTGCTTACCGTTTCTTTGGTTTTCTTCTTTTGTGGCTTATTGTTGCGATATAATTTTGTTAGAAGATCAATTAGTTAATGCATATTATTAAGACAATTGTATAGAATATAATTGATGATCAAAATATTTTATTTCATTGGTATAATTTATCTTTTGTAATTTTTATGTATTTGTTATATGTAATTCATAATATATTTTAATAAAAGATAATATTAACTTTTAATTCTAAGTTTTAATATTTGTTATAAATTTTCTATCTTTATTTTCCATCTTATTAATTATCCGTTTAAAAAAAACATTTCATACTTTAATTTAAGATTAAATTTCTATTTTATAAAAAATTATTACAATTAAAACTAACTTTCCATTTTAGTGAAAGCTAATTCAAAGAATATTAACTTAAATAAATTTGGACAATATGCTTATATATTCAAGAAGTATTTTGGAAAAAGGGAAGTATAATTTATAAAATTACATTTAATACTTTATAAACTAAACTTTAAAATTTAGTATCTATTATGTTTTTATTTTTTATTTATTAGAGTATAATATAGTTATAAATATGAAAAAGGGCAATAACCGCATGTTATTAATTACCCTTAATTAATATAAATTATTCTTAATTTATAATTAATTAATCAATTATCCTCTGATTTATAATTAGGAAAAACGATTACCTTTAATTCTAATGAAACTTAAAAAACTACCCTATATCCAAAATCTATTCAATAGCTTCTTAAATTTTCTATAAGAATTAATTTATTTTCTATATATATACATTATATTTTGAACTTAAATACATTAATTTTAACACAAAAGTTTTTATATTTTTTTTAGCGATTTATAGTTTACTATTCATTAACGCTGTTTTTGTAATTTTCAGTAAGTGATCTTGAAAAATATCTTAATTAACGATTTCTTAATTTTTGATCTTGAAAAATATCTTAATTTTTGGAATTTCTTAATTTTTGGAATTTAATTAATTGTTACCTAAGTTATATTGAAAAATATCTTAATTAACGATTCTTAATTTTTGGAACTTGCGTGCATAAATATATTCAATCAGATAATTAATTTTAACATATTTAAGTATACTTTATATTTGTTATGAACGTAATATAATTTTTTTGTCTAATTATTTTTTTATTTTTTTCCATCTATAAGGTTATATTCTAATTTTATTTATAAGGTTATATTCTAATTTTATTTATAAGGTTATATTCTAATTTTATTTATTATGAACTGAATATAATTTTTTTTTACTTATTTGTCTAATGGTTTTTTTTTATTTTTTTGCATATAATTTTATTTGTTTGTTATGAACATAATATAATTTTTTTTACCTATTTGTCTAATATTTTTTTACTTTTTTCAGGTATAAATGTTATATTCTAATTTTATTTTTTATTAACTTAATAAAATTTTTTTACCTATCTAATTTTTTTCAGTTATTAAGGTTATATTTTTTAAATAAATATTTAATTTTTTATTGTTTTGTTTTTATTTTTTTCAAGCTATCAATGGAATATTTTTATTTATAAACGCAATATAATTTTTTTAACAATTTAATTGTAAGTATTTTTTTATTTTTTTATTAATCTAATTTGTTATATATAATTTATTTTTTTGTACATTTAATTTTTAATAAATATTATTATTAATAAAAATTAATTTTAATGATTTCTTATATTTTGTTTTGATATTTTGTTTTCTAGATTTAATTGTAAATATTTTTTATTTTATTTATTAATTTAATTTGTTATGTATAATTTGATTTTTTCAGGTTTTTAGCTTTAATGTTTAATAAATATTATTATTAATTAAAAATAATTTTAATTATTTCTTATCCTCTTACTATTTTTTACATATTGTTTTTGGGCAAATTTTTTTTGAACGTGAGTATTTTTTTAGCGCAATTTTTTTGGATCTCTGTTTTTTTATATTGTTTTTTTATTATTGATTTTGTTTTTATGTTTATTTGTTAATATAAATATTCTTTATTTTTTCATTAATCTAATTTGTTATGTATAATTTATGTTTTTTACGTTTAATTTTTAATAAATATTATTTTTAATAAAAACTAATTTTAATGATTTCTTATATTTTGTTTTGATATTTTGTTTTGCAAATTTAATTGTAAGTATTTTTTATTTTATTTATTAATCTAATTTGTTATGTATAATTTGTTTTTTTCATGTTTTTACCTTTAATTTTTAATAAATATTATTATTAATTAAAAATAATTTTAATGATTTCTTATTCTCTTACTATTTTTTACATATTGTTTTTGCACAAATTTTGTTTGAACATTAGTATTTTTTTTAGCGCAATTTTTTTGGATCTCTGTTTTTTTATATATTTTTTTATTATTGATTTTGTTTTTATATTTATTTGTTAATATATTAATTTGTTTGGTTTTATAGATGTAATTGTAAGTCTTATTTTTTTTTATTTTTTATAATTTTATATGATATTGTATAATTTGTTTTGTAAACTGTTTTTTCTATTTTTTTTTTATAATATTATATATGATATCATATGATTTGTGTTTTTTTGCATAATTGTTTTTAATTAAAAATTATTTAATGATTTTTTATTGTATTTTTTGTTTCGTTAATTATTTTTTTGGTTTTCAAATTTAAATATCTACAATTGACCTAAAACAAAAAAAATTTAATTTTAAGTTATCTTTATCTATTTTTTAATAATATTATATGATATCATATTGTATAATTTGTTTTGTAAACTGTTTTTTCTATTTTTTTTATAATATTATATATGATATCATATGATTTGTGTTTTTTTGCATAATTTTTTTTAATTGAAAATTATTTAATGATTTTTTATTTTATTTTTTGTTTCGTTAATTATTTTTTTGGTTTTTCAAATTTAAATATCTACAATTGACCTAGACCAAAAAAAATTTAATTTTAAGTTTTCTTTATCTATTTTTAATAATATTATATGATATCATATAATAGAAAGTGCTTCTAATACAATAAGAAGGCATGGAAGAAGAAGAGAAAGTACTTTTAATAACTTTTTATTATTTTTTTCTTGATTTGTTTCATTTCTATTCGATGGTTGATTCGATTGGAAAAGGAAATTGGAAAATAAAGATTTGGGGTCATTGAAATCAGGTAACAAAAATACATGTCTTTAAATTTCACTCTATAATCTCGCCTTTTTTTTAACAAAAAAATCTCCTTAATCTCTTCTACATGTTTATTATACAGATTACTACTTTTTCTTCTGTGTTTAAAAATATATTTATTGTATTTCAATACTCCTTTTTTCATATCCAAACTCCAACTAATTCAATTTATTCTTTATTTTTTAAAATTTATATTCGCTTCTTATATTTTGGGTTGGTGTCAATTTGTTGATTTATGTGAATTTCAGACGCTATTTTGATATGTAAAAGATTGAGATTTGTTGTTGGTTTTGAAAGATTTTATTGAAGTAGGGGAGATCTAGATGGAGTAGCTGAGGAGCTAAAAATGGCTTTTATATATATGCCTATGTTGATGCAAAAACTATTTCAAACTACGGTAATGTATTGTACTTCGGTAATGTATTGTGGCAGTTGTTACATTTATATTTGATGGTGCATTCAACAAGTTTTTTGTCGTTTCCTACGTGATTTGATGCGGGGTGCACGATATGAAATTACATCCTGAGAATTTTATTTTCAGCTCTTACAAATCTATTTGATTTCTGAAATTCAATTCACTTATTCTATCTTTTGATTCATTCACAAAGGATGTATTCTCGACAAGCGGTCTCCAAATGCAGGTATTATATATTATGGTAATTTAATTCATATTAAGGTTATCTGGAAAAATGACGTAAAGAGAAGGAATTGCTTGACATTAAAATTTGATAGCACGTTTACTCCTTTTCATCTTAACTTTCGCTTTCAAGAATTGCTTTTTACATGAACATTTACAACTGCCTTTTGAAATGATTTTATCGGGGTTCATCAATGTTACATTAGATATGTACTTGGTTTTATTTGTTTGGTCAGCAAGGACGGAAGTTTTCAATGAACACGATTCCGGGGATCATGTGCAGGTCGATGAGCTCCCCTCCGCTCTCCAACTACTCCGTTATTTTTCTAAATATCTATGTTTCAACGTCGTTATTATCGTCTGTAGTGTAATTTCCTTTTTCATTCTAATGGTGATTCTATGTTCGTGTAATCAGGAAAAGTGTTCGACATCTGATGCCTCTAACTTCCCATTCTCTCTTAACCAATATAAACCAGATGTTGCATCAGTATGATTTTCTAAACCTTCCTACAGGTAATTTTTTAAATTATTTTTTTAGTCGTATATTTGTACCTTAT
Source organism: Euphrasia confusa (assembly GCA_954870475.1). NCBI lineage: Eukaryota > Viridiplantae > Streptophyta > Magnoliopsida > Lamiales > Orobanchaceae > Euphrasia > Euphrasia confusa. Next base: position 14,843,558 of record OX940957.1, on the reverse strand, counting down.
AAAATTGTAATTACGAATGAAGATCTCCTTTTGGTGAGATCCTTGTGAAAGATTTCTACACGCTTTTGGTTGAAGTTTCAGCAGTTCTCCTTTTGGTGAGATCCTTCAATTACGAGATTTGAAAGATTTCTGCACGCTTTTTGTTGAAGTTTGAGCATAAGTACTCATAATTTTTCAAGTAAGTTTCATAGTTTAATAAATTATAATTTATGAATTCTTTACATGGTTGAAGTTTCAGCAGAAGCAGCTCATAATTTTTGAAGTAGGTTTCATAGTTTAAGAAATTATAATTTATGAACTCTTTACATTGTTCATATTGTTTCGTTAAGATGTATGTTATGTAATGGGATGGTTGGAAACTCCCTCGGGCTTTCTGGTATTAAAACTCATTTGGAAGGATTTACACAAAGCGAATTAAATGAAGTTATTTAATTTACAAGTTATATCGAGTTAAATTCTTTGTTTTGAATATGACCGATATTTACACACGGGCATTTTCAAGAATCCGTAGCCAGTAACAGAGTATGATTGTAATTGTTATATTGCTATGAGAATGTACGTAGGCAGTAACAGATGATGATTTCAATTATTAACTTTTTGCTTCGTATAAATAATTGTATAATATTTGTTTATGAGTAGTATTTCTGAACAATTAATGTTGTACTTTTGATTAAATATGTTTCAACAATTAACATATGGTTTATGGTTTTGAAGCATTAAATAACTGTATGAATTAATTATGTTTTTATATTTAATAACTAATTATTTACTTGGTTAAATTTACTTATTCTGTATATTTTATTATTTTTTGGGCATAGTATAATTTGTGTTTCTTGCATTTAAATTTATTAAAATTTTACAATGTTTTTATATTTAATAACTAATTATTTACTTCGTTAAATTTACTTATTCTTTATATTTTATTATTTTTTGGGCATAGTATAATTTGTGTTTCTTACATTTAAATTTATTAAAAATTTAAAAACATTATTATTAGTTATAAATAATTTCAATGATTTTTTATACTTTGTTTTCCTATTTTGTTTTGTTTAATTGTAAGTATTTTTTATTTTATTTATTAATCTAATTTGTTATATATAATTTGTTTTTTTAACCTTTAATTTTTAATAAATATTATTATTAATAATAAATAGTTTTAATGATTTCTTATAATTTGTTTTGATATTTTTGCTTTACAAATTTAATTTGTTCTGTATAATTTGTTTTTTTCAACCTTAGTATTTTTTTTTTTAATTTTTTGTTTTTGTTCTATATCAATTGCAATATTTTAGGATTCTAACCAAGGACTTCAAATCCTCAATTTAATTGCTCAACCAAACCTCTCTTAGTATTTTTTACCGATTGTTTTTGGCAAAATTTTTTCCAATTTTTTTTTGGAATATGAGTATTTTTTATTTAGTTATTTTTTTATATTTATTTATTTTTTGGCATAGTATAATTTATTTTTTTGGATTTTTAATAAATATTATTATTAATAAAAAATAATTTTAATGATTTTTTATACTTCACATTTTGTTTTGCAGATTTAATTGTAATTATTTTATATTTTTTCTATAAATCTAATCTGTTATGTACAATTTGTTTTTTTTGCATGTTTATAATTTAAATTTTTAATAAATATTATTATTAATTAAAAATTATTTTAATGATTTATTACTCTTAGTATTTTTACAAATTGTTTTTGTGCCAATTTTTTTGAAACGTAAGTATTTTTTATTTAGTTATTTTTTATATTTAATTATTTTTGCCATAGTATAATTTTTTTTTTTGCAGAGGTTTGTAAGTTTAAGTTTTAGTAAATATTATTATTAATAAAAAATAATTTTAATGATTTATAATATTTTGTTTTGAAATTTTGTTTTGGAAATTTAATTGTAAGTATTTTTTATTTTATTTATAAATCTAATTTGTTATATATAATTTGTTTTTTTTACAAGTTTGTACTTTTAGTTTTTAATAAATATTATTATTAATAAAAAATAAGTTTAATGATTTCTTATAGTTTATTTTGACATTTTGTTGTCCAGATTTAATTGTAAGTATTTTTTATTTTTTTTATTAATATAAATTATTATGTATAATTTGTTTTTTGCAGGGTTGTATATTTAATTTTTAATAAATATTATTATTATGTTAAAAGAAAAATATGTACATAATTATGTTAAAAGAAAAATATTGAAAGTCGTAGGCAGTAGATAAACGCAGTAAAATGCGCTGCCTACACAAGGCAGTGTTCTGGGCAGAACAGCGTATGCCGCAGCACGATGCCTTGTACAGAAAACGTTCCTGATTTAATTGAGTTTAAGTATTTTATCCAGATTAACCAAGTTGTGTACTTGTTAAAAATATATGTGATATATGTATAAGAATTGCAGCGGAATTAATAAAAATAAATCACTTCGAACGAACACACACACGTACGAAAAAGTAAAGAACACAAATTTAAATCTTTGTATGTGTATTTAAATTATACACATACGAAACGGCCTTACGGCCAGAAACTTTATTAAAGAACGAGTCTTTACAAAATGATACTCTTGGATTTACAATGATATTACCAAAGGCTATACACATGTATGCCTTCGTATGAATCGTATCCGAAGAGTATGAACAATCAACAATAAAACCTAGCAGCTACTGTAATACACCTATACTAAGCCTTCGATCGTCAGCATAACAAAAGGACACTCCCAGAGACGAGAGGTACACGGCACGAAGAACTTCACGTTTGAAGTCTTCGGCTCTAAAAGCTGATCGATCGATCTAGATAAGAAATGAAGTGTATAAGGTGTTGTATTGTATTCTGGATTGTTGAGGAATGCAGCTGTAGACGTCCTCTATTTATAGGTGAGAGTCTTCAACTAATTCCCTTGAAAAGCTAGGTCAACAATCGGTTGAGATATTATAGGGCAGGCTGCTTTGACCGCTGCCGCAGGATGCCTTCTGAAGTTCTTCTGGAATTCACTGCCACACTGCACTGCCTTCCATACTATCTGGACTTCAGCATTCCCTTGCCCTACGCTCATGCTTCGCTCGATATCTTGACTCAACCTTTTGTCCAAGCCTCGCACTGCTTGCGGCATGACTCTGCCTGGCTGTGCTGCGGCAGAAAGCTTCTATGTTGATTGTTTTCCAAGCACGTTCCAACTAATGAACTATGCTAAATCAAATCACCAATATGAAAAGTGATTACAACAGTTTAAATTGTGAAGAAAGAAATAAAACAAATAAATATGTTAGCAAGACAACTTCTGCCTAGGTACATTTAAGGCATTGTAATGCCCAAACATATTTATCCTTACAAACTCCCCCTTTTTATCTTTCTTCACAAAACCATGAGGCAGCAGCGCAATGAGCACTCCCCCTCAATGAAATACATCTTACTTGGAAGTTTATGGAATTTATCTTGACAAAACAACTAAGGCATAAAACTCCCCCTTAGTTAATACTTCCTAAGTAGAACAAAAATTTATTTAAATAACTAACTAACTAATAGAACAAAAACAAGTAACTAAGTAAGCCTTAAAAATAACACACCAAATTTTTCAAAAGGAAAATAACTACTTGAATAAACATTGTTCAACCAAATAAAACTTAAAAACCAAATTGTTCAAAAGCAAATAAACAGAGATTAAATAAATTGTCTTGAGCGGAATAAAACTAAAGCAAAAAGAAGAAATGATATTTCTTCGGGTCTTGAGAACTGCAGTCCTTTAAATCATCAAACTTCGGGCTCGGGCGATGAATCACGATCCTCTCCATCAATCTCTGCTGCAGTGTCTGCGGCAGCCTTCTCTGCTGCGGCAGCATCCTTCTCTGCAGCTTCTTCAGCTTCAACTTCTTTGAGGTCTGCATCAATGCGCTTCTTCAACATCCTCAACACAGTGCTCTTTGCCATTTTTGCCTCTGCTGCTGGTACTCCCCCTTTTTGTGGAGGAAAGCCCTCTTCTGTAAGAAAGAAAGTAATTGCATCCACTATTGCTTTGGCCATGTAGTCCTGCATGATGACCATATGGTTTGCAGCAATTTGGTCTGCAAACGCCTGGAGACGGGCATGAATACCCGGCTGTGGAGCAGATGAGCTAGGGCCAGTAGCCTGCGGCAGCTTGGTAGCCTTCTTTGGAGGTGGAGTGGGAGGCACTGCGGCAGTAGCATGAAAACCAGTCCACGGCAGATCATTGTACTCACGTACAGACAACTTGTAGGGATGTGGCACAACAGTCAGTTGATCAGCACTGTTGATCGAGAGCCCTTGGATCTTCAACATCTCCCAGATCAAGGAAGGGAACGCAAGGCTCTACGTCTGGGTAATGTTCTCTGCCTGGGATGCAATCTTTTCAAAGATGAGCTCTCCCAAATTCACCTGCCTACCTGCACCAAGGTGAAACAGGACTTCCCCCATTTGGGTATGCACAAAGTGCACATTTGTTGTGGGAATCCAGTTGTGCCTGGCAACAGTAAACAAAAAGTAATAAAAAGAAGAGAGTTTTGAGCAAGGAATGTTGTTTGCGGCATCAGGTGGTGATTTGGTCAGGCGGTGAGAGACTGCGGCAACAGTAGGGTCAGCAAGTGCGGCAGGATACTCGAGATCAGAGCGCTCCAAGAAGGCATTAATGGCGGCTGGGGTGAAGTTAAAGATCCTCTCACGGAGATACACCTTGCCATAGCCTCTGGATCCATCATCACCAAAGCAGGGGCGCAAGTTAGCATAAAAATCCCGCACCAAGTCCTCGCAGTAGGGTGCTGCGTAGGAGACTGCCTTGACCAACTTCATCTTTTTCAGAAACTTATCAACTTTGTGTTTGGCACAGGTTGACAAGTCACCACCACGGTCCGGTTGAATTGGCTTGTTGGAGTAGAACTGGGGCCCAATCACCGAACGGCGTTCCGACCAGAATCGCCTCGAATAACCCTTGCCGGGTTTCATATCAGAGTCTGAGTCCTCCTTGGGAGCATCAATCTTTGGTGCCTTACTGCCCTTCTTCGCAGCAGGTTGTGCTGCGGCATCACCACTGTGTAAGCTGTCATTTTTTGAAGCGACAGCAACACTTTTTCCCTTGCGGGACTTCTTGGCAGCGGTGGTCTCCACATCAATGGGGTTTTCCATTGAGGTTGGGGGCATAGCCGGGCCCTTGCCTTTTGCATAGGCGGTGGCGGATCTGGTGGACGGCCGGCGAGGAGGAAGGGGCACCTGCTTCTTCTTGCGCTTCCTGGAGGCAAGATCCTGCAGCAGTGGGTCTGATTCTGTGTCAGAGGCATCTGCGGCATCATGCTGCTGTTGACTTGAGTGGCCGGAATCTTCCGCATCAGAGAGTGGAGTTGTAGATGGATAAGGAGTCGGTTTGCGATCCTTGGTCTTCTTTTGAGATGGGTAGTTTTCGTATAGCTCGGAGTAATCAAAATCATCATCGTCATCCCTTCTGTTGTAAGGCATCTTCTTGCCTTGTTTCTGCACTTCAGGGTCTGCCTGTGGAATGGCAGATGATGCGGCAGTAACGGAGGGTTCAGGAGTGAAAAGCCCTTTCAAGTCAGAGGTGTGGAATGATCGTTCATTCTGGGCAGCCTCGTATGCAAGCACATCATCAACTCCCGAAATAACCACCGGCGGTCGTGGAGTCTGAGACGGCTCAGTGTCGCCGGAGATGTCATCATCTTCAGGGCGGATGATGGACAGTGGAGTTGGTTCGGGATAAACTCGTTCTTCTTCGGCAGGTTCGTCTTCTGCGGCAGCTTCTCCCCCTGCATCATGGTCCGGGGAGATGTTCATGGGAGAAGCCTTACCTGATCCTTCTCCGGCCTCGACGTGCGGCGGCTGGGAAGCGGCGTCGATTGCGGCGGCGGCAGCTGCGGCGGCGGCGGCGTCGATGGCGATGAGGCGGTTGATGAACGGCAGAGACTCCGCGGGCTGGATATCCTCCATAGTTGCATCGGGGCAAGATTCTTTGATGAGCTCCACCAGACGTGGGTCCGAGTAGTAGCGAGCAAAGGCGAATGGAGATGATGCCATTGAATTCGAAGTTCTTGATGAAATTAGGGTTTTTAAAAAAAACAGAGTGCACGATTTAACGCAGAGAAGATGATGATTTTATACTTGTGCGTTTCAGAGAAAAACTAGGGTTGAAGAATTTCAGAAAAATTAAACTCTTGATCGGATTTGTGATAGAGAAAGAGTTAGAGTAGAATTAGGACTTTTGATTTCTGGATATTAAAAATAAAACTTGAAAAGAGTTTTAAGAGAAAGAAACGGATGGCAGTTGATGGGATGGGCAACTAGGCAACGGTTACTTTTTGAAGCTGAACCGTCGCCTGCCGCATACTCAAGTGCTGCCCAACGGTCAAGTGGGGCAAGGCTCTGCGGCAGGTTGTTGCCAAAAAATGAAAATCCAAAATCCCCTTTTTTTTTTTTTTGTTTATCTATTTTTCTGTTTTTAATTTTTCTCTTTTTCTGTTTTTAGAGTATTTTCTTTTTCTATTTTTCATTTTTCAATTTTTTTTTTTTTTAAAATAAAATAAGTAAAATATTTTTGTGGTGTGAAAAATCGAGGCTTACAAAGCAAAATTAGGAAAAGAATAAAGACATCTAATCCTAATGAAACATCATGCTGCATCATACGCACTTATACTCTACTTAGGTATAATGCCATGTCAATAATGAGGTTATTAAATACTTAGGTCACCTAGTACATAGTATCTCAACCCATTGAGTATTAATTACATGTATATGGGTTTGACCATGTTGCCTAAAGTGGTTTGGGTATTCTCTCTTCCTTCGGAAAATTTTAAACTCATATGTTGACAAGTCAGAATGCTGTGGCAGAGGTTCAGTAGGCATGACAATGCGGCAGCATGATGCAGATCAGCATCTAAGGCATGGTGCACATGCACAAAGATTTTCTCAAAGCAATGAATCGATCTGAGTTCAGTGGCTTGGTGAAGATATCTGCTATTTGATTTTCTGTTGGGATGTGATCAATCCTCAGGAGTCGTTTCTCCACCAAATCTCGGATGAAATGATGCCTTATGCTGATGTGTTTGGTTCTTGAGTGCTGCACTGGATTATGACTGATATTTATAGCACTCGTATTGTCGCAGTAGAGCGTAAGAACATTGCTATCCAGGTGGTAGTCATCAAGCATGTGCTTCAACCAAATCAATTGGGTACAGCAACTCCCTGCGGCAATGTATTCTGATTCGGCAGTGGATAGAGAAATGCAGTTTTGCTTGCGGCTTTGCCATGAAATGATGTTGTTTCCAAGAAAGCAACATCCTCCGCTTGTACTCCTGCGCTCATCCGTGTCTCCTGCCCAGTCGGCATCTGAAAATCCAACCAAATCGGTGGTGGTATCTTTGGTATACCATATGCCTAACTCGACTGATGCGGCAACGTAGCGTATGATGCGTTTGACTGCCTTCAAGTGTTCTTCCCTTGGATCAGCTTGAAACCTGGCACACAAACAAACGCTATACATGATATCAGGTCTAGTTGCCGTAAGGTAAAGTAAACTCCCTATCATGGATCGGTAGAGTGTCTGATCCACTGCGGCAGTATCAGTGCCTCGGGAGATTTTGTCCGTTGAGCCCATAGGTGTTTTCATGGGCTTGGATCCTTCAAGTTGGAATCTTTTGATGAGATTCTTAGCATATGAAGTTTGTGAGATAAACGTCCCAGTTGATGATTGCTTGATATGGAGCCCTAAAAAATGAGTTAGTTCTCCTACCATGCTCATCTCAAATTTTGATGCCATGGCAGAGGTAAATACCTTAAGCATATTCTCACATATGGATCCAAAGACAATATCATCAACATAAATTTGTGCAATTAAAATATTGGAAGAATTGAATTTCACAAACAGTGTTTTGTCGGCAGTGCCTCGAGTGAATCCGAAACTGAGTAGAAAAACAGTTAGGCAGCCATACCAAGCTCTAGGAGCTTGTTTTAGGCCGTACAATGCCTTGTGTAATTGATACACATAGTCAGGATGTTTCGGATCTTCGAAGCCCTTGGGTTGTGCAACATATGCCTCCTCTTCAAGTATGCCGTTGAGAAAGGCTGCCTTTACGTCCATTTGATGTAAGGTGATGTTGAGGTGGCATGCAATAGCAATAAGTAAACGTATGGACTCCATGCGTGCTACGGGAGCAAAAGTTTCATCGAAGTCGATGCCTTCAACTTGCGTATAGCCTTGCGCCACTAGTCTTGCCTTGTTGCGCACAACCTGCCCATGCTCATTCGATTTGTTCTTGAAAATCCACTTTGTCCCGATGACATTCTTGTTTTTGGGACGAGGAATGAGCTTCCAAACTTTGTTTCTTTCAAACTCGTTCATCTCTTCTTGCATTGCCATAAACCAAAATTCATCGGCCAACGCTTCTTTGGCATTCTTTGGTTCGATCGTTGAGAGGTACGAGGCAATGCCTATTTCAATGCATGTGGCAGACATGCTTACATTCTTGGTCATGTTGCGGTAGTTGATGTATGGACGAGCTCTCATGCGTGTGGCCAACAGTTGACTCGAAGGGTGGTTTCGGATAACATGTCTTGGGGGATCCCTTCGTCGTCGGATTGGTGTTTCTTCGACATCTGATGAATCTGTTTTTTGAGGCGAGCTATCATCATTTGAGTGCTCGGGAGACGCTGTAGAGGGCTGATCATCATTATTCGAGCCAGTGGGTGCGGCAGTAGGCTGCGTAGGAGTGAAACTGCCTTCAGTTTCTGCTACTGCGGCAGGCTCGAGCAGACCTTCTACATTCTCTTCTTTGGGTTTCCTGAGTCGACTAAGATCATCAAAATCAACATTTACAGATTCAATGATGGTTCTAGTTTGTATGATAAAAATACGATAGGCATGACTATTCCTAGAGTATCCAACAAATAATCCTTTAAGTGATTTTGGATCAAGTTTAGATCTAGATTCCCTATCATTCAGAACATAACAAACAGAGCCAAACACATGAAAGTATTTCAAATTAGGCTTCCTATTGTTCAAAATTTCATAGGCCGTTTTTGTTGTTCCTGAACGTATGCTGATGCGGTTCAGGATATGGCATGCGGCATTGAATGCTTCTGCCCAAAATTGCTTGCTTAGGCCCTTGGCGATCAGCATGGTACACGCCATTTCCTTGAGGGTTCGGTTCTTCCTTTCAGCCACGCCGTTTTGTTGCGGTGTTATGGGGGCAGAAAACTCTTGGGCAATGCCATGCGTATCACAAAATCGAGAAAGCCGTTGGTTTTCAAACTCGGTGCCATGGTCACTTCTTATTCTCTTTACTGAGGCTTCATGGTTGGTCTTTATCCACCTAATGAGCTTGGACACCTCGTCAAATGTCTCACTCTTGTCTTGGAGAAAGCGTACCCAAGTATATCTTGAGAAATCATCTACTACGACAAGTACGTAGCGTTTTCCAGAGTGGCTCCTAGTCTCTATTGGTCCCATTAAATCCATGTGGAGGAGATCAAAGCATTTGGTTTGCTTTTGATACAATTCTGCCTTGGAGTTGGCAGGTCCTGCGGCAGAGGCATCAGTCTGTCCTGCGGCAGGTATTGCTGGATGACTTGTACGAGTCATTTTTCCTTGTTTGCAATGTCCACATGTTGTCTTCTGGATTTTTGGGAGAGCTGGAAGTCCACGAACAGCATTGAGCTTGATTAGACGCTCTAAATTCCCAAGACTTGTGTGTCCAAGTTTTTGATGCCATAGGTCTATGTCATCTTTGACTTGTGCAGAGAGGCATGTTTCTCCAATGGAGTAGCAGTTGTTTGCCTTGGAACGCTCCCCCTGAATGAGTGGGTTCCCTGCACTATCAAACACTTCACACATTTGGTGAGTAAACTTTACATTCATGCCTTCATCGCATAGTTGACTTATGCTTATGAGGTTTGTGATGAGGCCTTCAACATGAAGCACTTGTTGTAGCTTTGGCAGCCCTTTCACATTTAAAGTGCCTCGGCCAACAATTGAACCACTGGACCCTCCTCCAAACGTGACCTCTCCTCCGTGAAAAGCTTTGTAATCGATGAGGTGATCACTATTTCCGGTCATGTGCCGCGAGCATCCACTATCGAAGTACCATTTATCATCCTTGGTAGCTTTGAGGGCAGTGAAAATGACATTGCATGTTTCGGCACTTTGGATGGCATTTGATGCGGCAGAGGAGTCATCGGAGGGACCTGTAAAACAAACATTCGTATAGAGTTTAGTTTTGGGCACCCATTTGCGTATAATTGCTGCCTTCTTTTTGATAAGGTGTCGCGAGGACAGAGAATGTGAAAAGTATTTGGGATGCCGTGGTCCAGTGTTGGAGTGAAAGTAATATCCTCTTGCTTGATCTTCTTCACGTCTCCAACAAAACAGTCGAATATGACCAGGTACTAGGCAGTAGTGGCAAACATATCGTCTTTTTGACTTAAAATGTTGCTTAGGCAGGGGTTTCCTTGTCTTCATCCTGCCTGATGGTGCCTGCCTTTGCTTCGGCCTTCTGCGGCAGTCTTTTGCTGGGGCAGTGGCCTTGCCTTCGGTTTGTTCATCCCTTTTTGGAGTTGAGGATTGTGCGGCAGTTGTTGAATCGTCATTTGATGCCTTTACAAATGCCATGTCCATTGGGTTTTTCTTTGGAAAAACGGCATCTACAACTTTTTGATGTCCGAGGCCTTGCCGTTCAACATGTGAAATACTCATTACGGCATCTAATTTTGTTGTTGCTGTGTTAAGTTTTACAAAAGTATTGTTAGCAACTTCGAGTTTTCCATTTACACGATTAAAGTCAATTTTCAGTTTCTCGGCCTCCATATCCTTTCTTGTGAGTTGGACATCAAGTTTCTTCAATCGTTCTTCAAAGGTGTTCTTTTCTACGAGCATTTGTTCAATTGTCATGGCCTGCTTCTTCACTTTTTCTTCATATCCGGCTTTGGTTGACGTAAGCATCTTCATCATCTTGGTCTGCCGGGTAAATTTCATGCGTAGCTCATCGAAACTTTCTTTGAGCTCGATGAAAATATCAATGGGAATGGTCTCCTCTTCAGATTCATAGCCATTGACTGAGGCAGTGAGGCACAGGCAGTTCTCTGCGGCAGGGCTTTCTGTCGTTTCTGCGGCAGAGGCAAGGAATGCAACATGCCGTCGTGCATTCACATTGGATGGACTGTCATCTTCAGCGTCAGATAGGGTTGTGCCTTCGAGTTGAGCAGTAAGCGCAGTGGTTGAGTCTTCAAGGCAATATTGTTCCCTATCTTCTTGCGCAACCATGGAATTCAAAATTCCAATGCCTCGATCTTTTGAAGGGCATTCGGTTGAAAAGTGTCCAATCCCTTGACATACGTGGCACTTGATCCTCGACCAGTCCTTTGAATTTGGACTTGAACTTGAGGTGGATCCCGTGCTTGGTTGGCGGATCACAAGTCGTCGATCTTGAGTTTGTGGTGACCTTGCCGGAAACTTCCTTCGTCGGGGATCGTACGGCTTCTTCAGTGAGCGAACAAGTACAACATCCATTTTCCGGGCGAGGAATGCAAACTGGTCATCTCCACCATCAGATCCAAGTAGCTCGTAGATCTCTTCATCGGTCAAGTCATTGGTAGAGGTGGGGCTGCTGCCTTGAGAACTATTGCCTTGTTCTCTGCCGTCGGGCTCTGCCACGGTGTAGGCAATTTTCCTCTCGTCGCTTCGTGGACGTGACTTCCCGTGAGTTTCACGATCTTCATGGTTCAGTTCATAGTTCTTGAAGATCGCCATTAATGAAACAAAATCTTCTTCAGACATTTCGCTGTCTTCTATGGCAGTGACCTTCGGCAGGAACTTTTTACTCATCGATCGCATAATCTTACTACACACTGCCGGGTTGCTAATGGGTGAACCAAGGTCAGCACATTCAGTAACAATGGACATTAATTCTCCAAAGTACTGAAGGCAAGTCTCGTCCTCGTTCATACGCAAGTTCTCGAAACGAGACATAAGCATACGGACCTTGGTTTTCTTCAATGCGTTGTTACCTTCACAATGAAGAGCCAGCAAATCCCATACTTGTTTGGCAGTAGTACATTGTTTGACAATTCTGTACATATTGCAATCGATGGATTCAAGGATGGCACACCTTGCCCTATCGTTGGCAGTAGCTGCGGCAGTTTCATCGATAGACCACTTCTCCGGTGATTTTTCAATCGTGCCGCCTTCAGGGATTTCCTCCTGAGGTGGTTTCCATCCTCGAAGTACGGATAGCCACGCACTGCGATCAATTGATTTGATCCTTGCTTCAATGCGGGTTTTCCAAAATCCATAATTACTACCGTCAAGAACAACCGGTGTTCGTACGATGTAAGATGGATCTGCCATTGTAAGTGTGCGTGATCAGACGGACCTTAAACACTAAGTAAGTCTAGTGCCCGCTCTGATACCATTTGAAAGTCGTAGGCAGTAGATAAACGCAGTAAAATGCGCTGCCTAGACAAGGCAGTGTTCTGCGGCAGAACAGCGTATGCCGCAGCACGATGCCTTGTACAGAAAACGTTCGTTTTACGTGATTTAATTGAGTTTAAGTATTTTATCCAGATTAACCAAGTTGTGTACTTGTTAAAAATATATGTGATATATGTATAAGAATTGCAGCGGAATTAATAAAAATAAATCACTTCGAACGAACACACACACACGTACGAAAAAGTAAAGAACACAAATTTAAATCTTTGTATGTGTATTTAAATTATACACATACGAAACGGCCTTACGGCCAGAAACTTTATTAAAGAACGAGTCTTTACAAAATGATACTCTTGGATTTACAATGATATTACCAAAGGCTATACACATGTATGCCTTCGTATGAATCGTATCCGAAGAGTATGAACAATCAACAATAAAACCTAGCAGCTACTGTAATACACCTATACTAAGCCTTCGATCGTCAGCATAACAAAAGGACACTCCCAGAGACGAGAGGTACACGGCACGAAGAACTTCACGTTTGAAGTCTTCGGCTCTAAAAGCTGATCGATCGATCTAGATAAGAAATGAAGTGTATAAGGTGTTGTATTGTATTCTGGATTGTTGAGGAATGCAGCTGTAGACGTCCTCTATTTATAGGTGAGAGTCTTCAACTAATTCCCTTGAAAAGCTAGGTCAACAATCGGTTGAGATATTATAGGGCAGGCTGCTTTGACCGCTGCCGCAGGATGCCTTCTGAAGTTCTTCTGGAATTCACTGCCACACTGCACTGCCTTCCATACTATCTGGACTTCAGCATTCCCTTGCCCTACGCTCATGCTTCGCTCGATATCTTGACTCAACCTTTTGTCCAAGCCTCGCACTGCTTGCGGCATGACTCTGCCTGGCTGTGCTGCGGCAGAAAGCTTCTATGTTGATTGTTTTCCAAGCACGTTCCAACTAATGAACTATGCTAAATCAAATCACCAATATGACAAGTGATTACAACAGTTTAAATTGTGAAGAAAGAAATAAAACAAATAAATATGTTAGCAAGACAACTTCTGCCTAGGTACATTTAAGGCATTGTAATGCCCAAACATATTTATCCTTACAAATATGTACATAATTATGTTAAAATATATATTGTAAAAAAATAACCTTAATATTGCAAAAAAAATTCAATCGCAAAATCTATATTAATTATGTAAAAAAAAATTCAATATCTCAAATTCAACAATATGGAAAAGAAAAAAGGATTGAATTAATACAACTTTGCGATTAAAGTATTGAATTAATACAACTTTTTTCTTTTATGTACATATTTTTCGATCAAATCTCAATAATAATATTGTGAAAAAAAAATTCAATAGCAAAATCTATATTAATATTGTAAAAAAATATTCAATCGCAAAATCTATATATTGTCACTACCAAAATCTATATATTGTCACAACTTTCTATATCTTCAATTTCTTCAAATTTTAAACAACCTCAATATTATTATTTACACAATTTATTTAATTTAGAACTTCTATTTTAATTGATTTTCTATATATATTTTTGATAATTATAACTCAATTTAGTCCATTTATTTGTATCCAATTTCACTTTCTTTATTCAAATCACATTCTTGATCCAAAATCTTGTAACCAAATTTTTATAGTTTACACAATTTATCATGGTTATATGACTCACTTTAGTCTTTTAACATATCACTCTAATATAATTATAAGTACAAAAATTTCTTTAACCATGGCGATATAGAAAGTACATCTCATCCAAGAGAAATCTGATTGTATGAAATCTCAGGAATAATCGATACTTGAAGCAAGCATTTTGAATTATTTGTTTCTTTTTTTTACATGTAATGTTTTATCTTTATAATGAGTTAAAAGCTGGGGACGTATGAGACGGTCGAGGCTGCTGCGTACTCCTTAGACATGGTCGTGTACGTACAAGCTCTGCGGGGAGTTCGCGAGCCTAAACTTCCCGAACTTATAGGACTTGATCTAGCGGTTGAGTCAAATAACTTAAAGTACTTCAATCTTCATAATGTATGTTTCGTCAATTATATTTTAATTTCAGATTAATGGTTTTTTAAATATGTTCAAGTAAAGTTCAACTGCTTTGACGACCGCTGCTCATGACTTTTTGGGAACCTCTAATGCGGTTGTTAGAGTTTCTAATATTCCAGCTTACAGAGGGGTAATTCTATTAATAAATTGGACTTCTATTTCATGAACAATTAAAATTACTTTCTTTTTTAGTATAATGCTGAAGATTTTTTTTCTTCTTTGAGCCTAAGAAGATTGAATGAATTTCCTAAATAGAAAGTACAAGAGACTGGATTTTCGATTATTTGTTATAAATCTTGCATCACCGTATTTTAACGGCAGCTTAATATTAATGTTGAGATAATCCAATTTATTAAATAGTTATAGATTCGGCTACCTCATCAAGGCCATAACAGGGAAATCCCTCCCGGGAAGCTTGCGGGAATTACTGAATTTGTTGAGTGTCTACTTTGGGGACCGCGTTTACAAAGTGAACCACTCGATGAACTTCTCAGGGACTGCATGGGGTACGAGAGAGGTTGGAGATGTCGCTAAGCGTGGAGCGTGTGGCCGAGAAGTGCCACCAAGCTGGGTTTAGATAGCCTGCTCACTTGGCACGCGTTTGATAAAGTTAGGGTTGTACTATACTTTAGCAAGGGTGACAAGGAGAAGGGTTTTTTTCTTGACCACTATGCTGGAGTGTTGTATGGGTTATAGAGATCCTTTATCTGTGGTTTAGCTTCTGCACTCTGGATATGTGCTAGAGCTTTTGTGAAAAAAAGGTATATATGGTTTTATTGGCTTTGTATTCCCCTGAACTACTGTTTAATCCTTTCGTATAATATCGAAAGCCAATCTCCGATTTACTTTTCTGCTTCTATTTATTATGAATTTTATCGTTAGGTTTGGATTGGTGTTTGCTTGCACATAAATTATACACGGGCATACATTATCTTAAACTGTGCATAATTAGTTCGGATTGATAGAGTACAATTAAAATACTTATAATATTAATTGGTTATTGTTATTAACTTATATACTTGGGTTAAGAACTGAATATAATTAACTTATATACTTGCGTTAACGGTTAAATTATGATGGTTCTTATAACCTGATTTTTGATTAATGTGACTCAATTTTTACTCAATTCTTATAATCTTATAACTTTCATGTGATGTGTACTCAATTTTTTTTATGCTTTAGTCTCTGAGGATACTTTATACAATATTCGATCTTTCCGTGTGGTCTATTGGGGAAGCATAATCAAATTTACATGGAAGTTGATTAAGTTTTTTTATTTGAACAAGTGTTCAAGAGCATCTCCAACCGATACCAAAAACCTATTTTGGAGTAGGAGAGATGCTCCAACCGATACCAAAACATAAACTTATTAAGTTTTAAGGTAAATTGGAAAACACGTGCATTCATATTACAGGAGTACCGATTGCATTTGTTGGAAGAAAGAAATTTAAATTTACAAAAATTGGTATTATTTTTAAATTTTAAATATTTAATATATTGGCCCAAAATCGGCTTCAAATTTGTCTTTACACGAATTCCCCTATTTTCAGAGACCTAAATATTTTTATTATAGAGAAAATCGTCATGGAGAAGCTATGTAAATACTTTATAAGCCAAAATATAATTCTGATGTCAGTTGATTGTTAGACAATTTTTCCTTTTTTTTTTCAGAAAAGCATTATATTTTGGCTCATACAGTGATGTCGTTGATTGTTAGACTATTTTTCCTTTTTTTTTCAGAAAAGCATTATATATTGGCTCATACAGTGTTTTAATTCTACATATTCATTTTATATGCGATTAGTGTTATGGCTTCTAGCTGCAAAATCTTTTTGCGTTTTTCTAAAACAATTTTTATTCTATGTATTCTCTTTTTTAATGATATTTATTAATGAACTACCCAGAATATTACCCAACCCCATTAGATTTAACATTACTTACATAAATTTAACCATTTATTTTTATTAATTATATAATCATTCATCCTTTTATTATTTACACGAACGGGTTATATGATTTAAGTGATCCATCAAAGCGCAAGAAATTTCTCCATTATGTTAAAACAATTCAATGATTTTTTATCTTCTATATCAAATTTTAAATAAAAGTAAATTAATAAAAATAGCTATTGAGAATTGAGATAGTTGAAATATACAAACAAGCAAATTATTCAACCATTTAAATTCATTAGCTACATGACCATTGAATACCCACAATTGAACTTCAATTGCTAATCATTCATCTTTTTACGACTTATATGATTTAAGTGACCAATGAAAGTGTCAGAAATTACTCCATTATGTTAAAACACTTCACCAATTTTTTTTATTTTCTATACCAAATTATAAATACAAAATTTTATTTCTTTTAAATATGTTTTTGTAGATTTTTACCATATAAATATAAATAATTTTAAGAATTACACTCATTTTCCATTATCTTTACTGTTTATCACTTTTCCTATACTATTTCTCTTCCAATCATCTGGAAATACATGTCTTTTACAATTTACAATTGTCTTTCTGATTCCACCACTTGAGTTTCTTTATCTCGATTTATTATGTGGTTAATTTATTCGATTTCTAAAAAGCAAATTCCTATTTTTCGTTTTTATTGAACATTTGTCCATGATTTACATTTATACAGATTTGTTTTGCAGAATCAGGTTTGGAAATCATTCGTCTCAATAAAAAGAGACGCAAAACTCAACAAACTGAAAATGCAGACTCCCCTGTCATCGATACCCACTCAACCGAACATCTTTTCATGGCTATACTCAAGATATGCTCCAACTTGCACTGCAACTAATTACAGTACTAATTAATTAAACCACAATACTCTTCAATAACATATTTTAATGATCACCTTCTTTCGGGATCTAATGGGTTATAACATTCAATTGAGCCTAATTATGTTAATACGAAATATCGATCATACCGTCAATTTATGTAATGGTACTCGATTTGTAATAACAAAGCTGAGAACTTATCTTATTGAGACGAAGTTTTAGGAGACGAAAACAAAGATGACATTGTTTACATTCCGACGTTGCTTCTCATGACATGTACTTTTGGACTGAAACAAATTGAACTGAACTTAATATGTATGAATTGAACTGAAATTAACTTCAATTTCATTTTAATTTTAAAATATTTAAATATGAATAAAAAAATTAAAATGACTAAACTAAACTTTGTGAATATGAACTAACTGAACTTAACTTAATGAATTTGAACTGAACTGAACTTAATAGGTCTGAACTGAACTGAAACTGAGAATAAGTCCAAATGAACTGATCTTTAGTCCCTCTGATTCAAGATTGTCATTTCGCTTTCAACGTCGACAATTCCCTATTATGATATCGTATACAATGAGTCAGAGACAATCTTTATCAAAAATGAGGATTTTTTTGAGACAATCGTTATTTACTTATGCACGAGCAGGTGTATGTTACAGTTGTATGTTAAGATTGTCCAACGTAGAGCTCAGGATTCTTAAGATTGTCCAACGTAGAGCTCAGGATTCTTAAGATTGTCCAAAGTATAATTTGTGTTGCGTTCATGGTTAGTATTTGTTATTATATTTTATGTCATTTGTGTATTCATAATGATATTTTTTTTGGTAGATAATTTGTTTTATTTATATAAAGTATTAGGATAGTTAAACAACTGTTTTTTTGGTACTCGGGTAAAATTAAGTTACCAGCCATCCTGGATCCTCCACAAAAGTACAAAGATTTATTTTACGGAAATGGGCCGATGAGTAAAAAATTTCAAAAGTCAATGCGAATGTACAATATGATCTTTTCTTTCACTTCAATGGGAGGGAAGATCGACAAGTCATTTAACGACGGAAGGGAAGCTCCTATTTTCAGATTAAATGGCGATAATTATCATTTGATTGGTAGTTTACTCCCAACCCGAAGCGATAGAGCTATGTTTGCTCAACTGTACATCTACGACACTGAAAATGAAGTAGTAAATAGGATTAATTCCGTAAGGTTAGATGTTTTGATTAATTTATGGTATTCAATTATTTGCATCGAGATTGCGGTTTTTATTTTTTTTATTTAAATTCTGATAAATTTAATTAATATCGCATTGTTTGTTTAACAGTAACGCTGCAGACAAACAGGCTCAGCTACAAGATGCTGAGTTTCATGCCGAGATCGTCTCTCTTCTCAAGAGCGTACTGAATGAGAATAATATGTTGGTTCTTTGGTTTCGCTATGCCGGGGAAAAGATACGTGAACATAGTGAAAATTTGTTCACTGAAGATGACATTAAACTGAGGTTGATTTGTCGAAGGAGTTCTGATGGCCAAAGATACAATTTTCCAACTGTTTCGGAGGTGGCGGCTTTAATTGTTGGAGATGTTGATAACCTGGAGGATCACAGGGATATTATTATTGAAACTCGATCAAAGACTTTACAGCGCATAAATGAGTTGCATGTGTCGTATTTGCCGCTCCAGTATCCGTTGCTATATTTGCACGGAGAAGACGGATTTAGAGATGACGTTCCTCATCGTAAAATGACTAGGAGTAAAGAAGTTTAAAAAAGAAAGGTTTCAATGAAAGAGTACTTCTCTTACATGCTGCAGGAAAGGGATACTGAATCTCCTCATATTCTTTTTGGACGACGTTTATTTCAACAATTCTTGGTTGACGCTTATACGATGGTTGAGTTGTACAGAATTACTTACATAAAAAATCATCAGCAGGATTTCAGATGTGACTTTTACGCTGCGTTAGGCGAAGCATTAATTAGTGGAGAGACTAACTTGGTAGAAACTGGTAAAAGGATTATTTTGCCTTCTTCTTTCGTTGGTGGTGCCCGATTCATGATACAGAATTATCATGACGCAATGGTTGTATGTAGGTGGGTAGGATATCCAAATTTGTTTATTACTCTCACGTGTAATCCGAAGTGGGATGAAATAGGGAGGTATTGTAAAGAAATAGGATTGACTGCAAATGATCGACCGGATATTCGTTCTCGAATGTTCCACACTAAGTTAGACAACATGTTGAGAGATATTCGTCAGGGAAAGCTGTTTGGGGAGTTATCTGCGAGTTAGTGCATCCTTTATCTATTTTTAATTTTCAACTGTTCTTATTTAATTAGTTTAAAGTTTTATATTCTCATTGTGTTTAATTCTTATTTTCAGTTGTTTATACTATCGAGTTTCAGAAACGTGGAATGCCCCATGCTCATATTCTACTGTTAATAAAAAATTTCCCCCAGACAGCAAGTCCAGGTGTCGTCGACGGTATTATATCTGCGGAGATTCCTGATTGCAAGGAAGATCGGGAATATTATGACGCGGTCAGTGAGTTCATGATTCATGGTCCGTGTGGCGTAGAAAATAAAAAATCACCGTGCATGGATGAATGTCGATGTACAAAAAAATTCCCGAAGAAATACGTTGATCGCACAACGGTAGATAATGATGGCTTTGTCGTTTACAAAAGAAGGGATGATGGCAGGACAATATTAAAGGGATGAATTGAACTTGACAATAGGTATGTTTTTAGGATGTTTCGTTTTATTTATGCTTAGATAATAAAAAATAAAATTTATCTTTGAATACTTCGTTTAGAATGCCATTGTATAAAATTCATCTTCTAATAATCTCATTGGGTTCATATTTTTTTCAGGTCTGTTGTTCCCCATAACCCTTATCTCCTGAAAAAATATAGATCCCATATTAACGTGGAGTGGTGCAATCGTTCGCGTTCTATTAAATATTTGTTCAAGTACGTTCACAAAGGACACGATCGAGCAACTGCTGTTTTTTATCAGTCTCACAATGACGCTGCTGGAAATAAAATTGTTGATGAAATAAAGCAATATTTAGATTGCAGATACGTATCGGCTTCGGAAGCGGTGTGACGGTTATATGGATATGAAATTCATTTCAACCAGTCTAACATTGTGAGATTGAAATTTCATCTGCCTAACGAGCAGGTTGTTGTATTTAGGGAAGGGTCGTCTGTTACGAATGTTGTGGTCAGAGCAGCGGGTAAAGATACTATGTTTACAGCTTGGATGATTGCAAGCAGTAAATTTCCAAGAGCGAAAGAGATAACTTACGCTGAGTTTCCTATGAAATTCGTTTGGGTTGAGAAGGAACATGCTTGGCGGCCAAGGAAGAGAAGAGTTGCTCTAGGGAGATTGAACTATGTACATCCAGCCAGGGGGGAGTTGTATTATATGCGACTTCTGTTGAATGTTGTGAAAGGTTGTGAATCGTATGATGATATTTATCGTTATAACGGGATACGATATGAAACCTTTAGAGAAACCTGTTTCGCCCGTGGTTTGATTGATGAAGATAATGAGTTTGTTAAAGCCATTGAAGAAGGTGCAGTTTGGGGTTCAGAAACAATGCTTCGAATTTTATTTGTGAATTTGATTACTTCTGATTCTGTCAGTCGGCCAGAGATTCTTTGGGAAAGTTGCAGCCATCTACTCACACCAGATATCTTAAATAAATATCGTATTCGTTTGGAATGCCCTGGTATGATTATTAACATCTCCAATTCATTCTTTACAGTTTGTTCCCGTGTTGACGACATAAATGCACTATACATCGGGTCTAAGAGTCCTTAATATGATTTTTTATTTCTTCTTTTTTTTTACAGATTTGATTCTCAGTGACGATCAAATTAAAAATTTGTGCTTGAGGGAAATTGAAGATGTAATGCAAAGAAAAGGGAAAACCCTTTTAGATTACGCCAAGATGTTGTATCCGCAGCACGATGAAGCTATTGGTAGAAATCGCCTTATAGCGGAAGAGATGAATTACGATCGAAAAAAACTTACAGAAGAGCACATCAGGCTGGTCGGAATGCTCAATCGTGATCAAAGCCAAGCATATGAATCGATAATGTCTGCTTTCCACGAAAACAAAGGACAAATTTTCTTTCTATATGGTTATGGAGGAACCGGCAAGACATTTGTTTGGAACACTCTCTCTGCCGCTGTTCGTTCAATGGGACATATTGTGTTGAATGTTGCTTCTAGCGGAATAGATTCTCTTCTCTTACCCGGAGGCAGGACAGCTCATTCAAAATTTTCAATTCCTTTGAACTTAACCGATGATTCAACCTGCAATATAAGCAAGAGAACCGAACTCGCAGAGTTGATTCAACAAGCTAAAATGATTATATGGGAAGAAGCTCCCATGACGCATAGGTAATAAAACGTCTCTCATTCTCAGGTTTCATATTTCACAGTGTTTGTGTTTTCTTTTGCTGAAAATTATCTAACTGAAGTTGACTTTGTATAATTTTTTAGGCATTGTTTTGAAGCACTTGATCGAACAATGCGTGATATTATGCGAAGTTCTGATCCGCGAGCTAATGAAAAGCCCTTTGGGGGAAAGTTTATTGTATTTGGAGGGGATTTTCGTCAAATTTTGCCGGTAATTGCTAAAGGTACGAGACAGGATATTGTTCATGCGACGATTAATTCCTCCAACATTTGGAGAGAATGCAAAGTCTTGAGGTTGACGACTAATATGAGATTGCAGAATGTTGTGGACGAAAATGATTTAATTACTTTAAGAGAATTCTCTAATTGGATGTCTTCGATTGGGGATGGAACTATAGGAGACGACAATGATGGGGTTGCTGTTCTAGAAATTCCCAATGATCTTCTCATAACCTCTTCCGATGATTTCATCAGTTCAATGGTTGATGCAATATATCCGGATTTCTCAAATCATATTGGAGATGTGGAATTCTTACAAGGTAGGGCCATTTTGGCCCCGACTTTGGAAGAAGTTGATTCTATTAACGATTACATGGTTTCGATGCACTCTAAGGATGAAAGAATATATCTTAGTGCTGATTCGATTGAAAAGTCTGAGGGTGCAGAGAATATGTTTGCAAACATGCACTCCGTTGAATTCTTGAATACCATCAAATGCTCAGGGTTGCCGAATCATCAGTTGAAGTTAAAGGTTATTTCTATCTTATTTGTAATGTTTTTATGTTTGTTCGTAATATAAAATATTAATGGATGTTATGCTCCTTAATGTTTATATTAAATGGTATCTTCTTTGTAAAATGAAAATGTAGATTATTTTATTTATTGTTTGTATGCTTGATGCATATGAACATGATGTTTAGTTATTGATGTTTACTGATTTTTTTTTTAGGTTGGTGTTCCGGTGATGTTGATAAGAAACATTGATCACTCGGCAGGACTGTGCAATGGAACTCGATTGGTGGTAACCAAACTTGGGACTTATGTTATAGAGGCACGAGTCCTGGGAGGCAAAAAGGCGAATGAAATTGTTTATATTCACAGGATGACGCTTTGTCCTTCTGATTCGAGGATTCCTTTTAAATTTCAACGAAGACAATTCTCGTTGATGATATCGTATGCAATGACGATCAATAAAAGCCAAGGTCAATCGTTGACAGATGTTGGTGTGTTTTTTAAGAAACCGGTTTTCACTCATGGGCAACTGTACGTTGCTGTTTCAAGGGTGACGAATAGAAGTGGGTTAAAAATTTTGTGTTGTGACGAGAATGGTAAACTTACAAACAAAACAAATAATGTGGTGTTTAAGGAAGTCTTTCAAAATTTGTAATAAAAATTTAGAATTTTGCCTTTTAATGTTTCCTTTAGAGAATTTAAATGAAGTTCAAACATGTACTTTACTATTGTAATGTATGTTTTAAACGAAAACAAATTATTTTAAACGATATTGTAGAGAGCTATGTACGTAAAATCACGAACACCGCAAGATCAAGGGCACGTTAAAACATCAAACACGTAAAGTTATACCCCGTGCATCGCATAGGTGTTACACTAGTTATTCAAAAACATCTAAACAATGAGTTCAAATTCAAAATCCAAAAATAAAACAAAAGGACATAACGTTTTAACGCACGCGGACAATCATATACTACACGAAGCTATATAATTTATCAATGCAGGAAATTGATGATTATAATTTAAAAGAAATTCTGAAACTGATCAAGCAGATTTGGGCAGTTTTGTGGAGGAGCTCTCTTTTGCTTCCTGGAGCTCAGGATCTAAGTTTCTTTTACCTGATTTTGGAAACTGGGGAGTTTTGAAGTCTGCAAGGGATTGACTGTCGTTTTCTTCTTGGATAGAAACAGTGTCACCAATTTGATCCTTAGAAGGGGATCCAGAATTAGCAATCGCTTCGTGGTTAGATTGTTTGTACTTCTAGATCATTTCCTGATCATCTGAAAACCTGTCAACAACATAGACTTTCTCTTCTTGTTTGATGTGTCTTTCAGTTATGGGAACCTTGAACAAATACTCCTTCCCAATCAAATTTTCAACTGGCAATGGAACTTTGAATTTGGAAAATTCAGATACTACTTCCTTGTCAGATTTATCAATGTCAGGAAATTCCTATAAAAAAAATAAGTTGAAAAGTTATTTTTGCTGAGAAAACTACAATAGCAAAAATTACATGAATGAATGATTCTTAAGCGAAATTAGAGATCTACTTACATTAAAGAAGATATCCCAGACCTCAGTGACACTCTTTCCAATCATTGACTTTGCAGTTTCATTCCAGAGCATGAAAGTAGCATTAAATGTCCCATCAACAACACTCATATGAACTTTAAAGCGCTCTTCTGCAATGACAAATTTGTTGCATATATTGCACCAAAATTGATCTTCTTTTTCAAGAACCTTCTTTTTGCAAACTGTACAACTAATGTAAGACCATCCACTTTCAGGTTTGATATCAGCTATTGAAGCAACAACTCAAACCTTGCAAGTCTGTTGTTAAAAACGTAATTGTAAATTACAATCAACTATATATTACACTTTTAATACAAAACTAAACATAGAAAGAATATTAAAATTAGAATATAAAAGAGACTTACCACATGGGCAGCCTTTAATTCAAGGATAGTATTAAAAACAGATTTAGAACTTTCTATATCTCCTCTCACAGAAATATATGAGGAAGTACAAATCTGAGAACCGTCAAATGAACTGGAAACTTCAGTTGTATTTAACCTGATGGAGAATTTTAATCAGTCTTAATTTGCTTTTTAAAACTTTAAAATAACAGTTAGATAAAATCTATGATGAAAGCGTAAACAACATTACTTGCTCTTGAAATATCTAATTTCCTCAGTATTTTGATCTAGAATTAATTTGGTGGCATCAAAAGTGTTAGAAACACCATTACCATCTGTTCATCAAAAGTTTTTAATTACAAAATTAAAGGAGAAAGATCAATATGAAAACTACATTTACAAAAAATGGATTTTTTAAAAATACCTGTGAATTGCTTTGCCCTGCACATTTGAATTATTACAACCTGATGATTTTTTTACCTCTTCCCAAGTCAGAAAAAATCTTGAATTCATAACAGTAAGGTTCCCAAAGTAAACAATGGACTCTGACTGCTGAAAAAAAACATGAGAAAGGTTGCTTGTTAGAGTCTAATAATTATTTAAGAGAGACTGAATGTATGATTTTGATAATTCGCAACAATTACAATATATCAAAAATAAAGAAAAAAATTTAAGAGGTAAATGATCATCTTCATACTTTAAATCTTCAATCAAAACAGTTGCACTCTTACTGCCTTTCACAGTGCCATCAGATTTCATCCTTTCCTCATTCACGTCAACTACTCGACCAATTACATCTAAAAATAATGATTTCAGCATAACAAAATGATAAGCAGCAGCACAAAACGATCACATTTGAAACCGTAATAAGAAATAAAAGTTACCAAAAACAGATTCATTATGAGTCATCTTGCCATCAAGTACATCCTGTAAATTCATGAAATTATAGAGGGACACAGGAAAACTTGGATCCTCCACTGGTTTAATTATGGTGGTTGCATGAAACATTATGCGATACGTTCCAGTTGTAATTGGCAAATTAGGAGGGGAATTAACAACAGAAAATTGATGCACATAACAAACATCTCCTTCATTCACTTTGTTTTCATATTTCGAAAGATGCACTTTTTTCACGGATGCATGAATTCTTGTACCCTGCAGTTAAAATATAATGCCGGGAGGGATATGAACATAATAAAAATTCAACAGTGCATAATAGAAATCATTACTAACAAATCTTTGGAGTTCACTAAAAAGATGTACACAAACCTGCAAATCGAAAAATAGAAACTCTAAGGACTCAAGAATTTTTTCCCTTTGGGAGTAGTTTTCCATTTTCTGCAGACTCGCACCTTAATCTTCCAATCCACCGGTCTCTGTTAATTTCAGACACTGGAGTAAAATAACTTCCCATTTTACTTCAGTTGAAATTTGATAATCGTGGGATTCAGAGAATGAGAATTGAAAATATTTATACTACTTCAACTGATTAATGAACAAAAGCAGTTTAGGAAGAGTATAATATTGATATCTGTACCATATCATTATTAATTATTAATAGAAGATTGACAGTTTTTTATGGAAATCAATATTCATTGAAAATATAACATAGTAATTTTTTAAGAACAGATGTAATCAATATGTTATTATTCTTATTATAAGGATTATATAATTTCAACAAAGATTTAAATATTCAAAAAATTGGAGTTTAATAGTTAACTTTATATTAACATCAGTATAACCGATCAGATAATGATTAGGAAGTTGTGGAAATATAGACATTTAAACCTTGGAAGTATTATTTTTTTTAACATCTAAGAATTATGACATAAGAGAATCTTATGAACTCTTTGGAAGACGAAGGATAGTCGTACGAATTTTAAGCTACACGGACATCAGTTAATAATTGTACAGTTATTCGATCCAATGATCAATAGACAAATAGCTATTAAGATTTTCATAAAAAAAAAAATGCACTTCCAAATAGAGGGTTTGAAATAATTGGAAGAATAAAAAGGAATCAGAAGCATAAAAATTAAGTCTGAAAACTTAATCAAGCAAGTTTGAAATTGAAAGGACAGTACGACTGTTCACGTATCTGAGCCGGATGAACTATAACTCTCATCGTCAGATTCTTCGTAAATCTCATCACTTGATCCATATTCAAAGACGGCATGATTGGAGGCAGAATCAATTGTACCTTCTGTGTCATGGCAAAACATTTTACCCTTATGAATTAAAAGTAACTTTTTATGCTCAGAACATTTCTCCACCCGATACTCTCTAAGTTTTGAAGTGCAGATATGGTGCTTTTCAACTATGACTTTAAAAAACATTTCTCTTGCAATAAGAGACAGGAAAATCTCATAGGGGAACAATGGTTTGTTGTTTCCCTGTTAATAAAAAATCGAGTTATAATCGCAAACATTTGAAAGTAATAAGCTCCATAAATTTTAATTTATTTTGGTATGAAACTAACCTTAAAATAAGTACACATGAAAGAGTGAACTGAAGTCTCAATTATTGAAGTAGCAAGATCATCCATCAGGATAAGAGATGCCTCATGACTTGTGAAGTCACTGACAGTACGTGAACTTTATACTTGGCAGTTGAAATCAGGTTTTCACCGCAGCTGGGACAAATAATATCAGAAGAAGAAGAATCCCCTGGAATAGTACAACTGGAGCAATGGGTGTAATACCACCCACGTTCCTCTTCCACTCCACTTATATCTCCAATCGTCCATAATAACATTTCCTAGAACATAAGATATATTGATATAGTAAATGACAATAATTAATAATAATTAGCTTGAAATAATAGATTAAAAAAAAGAAAGCCAATATAGTTACTTCTTCACAGCACGATAAGTCACGTAGGTCATAAACAATCATTCCTGGTGTCCTCAGCTCTTTTATAGAGGACGTCACAGAGTGATGAGAAAACATAGCACCATCCAAGTAATATAAGTTGATTTTTGTTGGCAGGCTGAATTATACAAAGCACTATAATTTAGCATTTAAAACTTATTTCATCACAAATCTATTATAAATCCTAAAACTAAACATGAAAAGAAAATTAAATTACCACTTCTTGTACTCAACAATTTCATGCAGAAGTTGATCGATTATCACATCAGAAACATCAAATGCAGTGGATACACAAACTTGACCTTTATTTTTTTTTAAAAAATTATGAGAATTGGTAGTATAAATAAAAGTAAAAAGCAGCTAATATAAATACATAAACGAAGTTTACCTTCATAAACTGATTTTCGACAAAGTTGCAAAATAACAACCTTGGGAATGGAAATGTCTGACCTCAAAATTTGAACAAAATTCGCAAGCTTGGAATGATGGGGCCCAAAAATTAGGCAATGCATACGAATCTTACTGATAAAATTTGAAACTTTAAAATCAGTCAAGAAATTGTAATAGGTTCATTTACATGTTCATCAAAAATGGAACATAAACAAAAAAGAAAGAGCTTTCATCAAAAAACCTGGAATCTTGAAGCATCAAATGAACCACAGGGTTGCCGTCCATGCGTTCACTCACATCGACAACACGACTAATAACATCTTGTTAAATTCAAAGAAGAGTTCATATAAAAATATTAGCATGGGAGCATGAAAAAATGCATCAATATATAAAGAAAAAACATCTGAATAATGATTATTTAAGTAGGATAGTACCAAAAAGATGGCCGTTAGAGAATTTTGAACGTCGTTTCAACTCAGAGAATGATGCAAAACTGAATATGGAGGATGGAAAGAAATGGTAATTACTACCACTTAGAAAAGTTTTTTCTAGAAACACAATAATAAAATTGTGATTTTTCACTGAAGAGGATGATGGCCTCGGGACAACATCAAAATGACGAAGGTTACAAACGCTTCCCACGGTTAACATCTTGTTAAATGTTGCAATCTGATTTTGTAACAGAGGCTGGAATTATTATCCCCTAGGAATAGTTAAAAAAGTTAAACATCAAACTTTATGAAAAGATTATGATTCAGGAAATATTATAAATTGTGAATGTATGTTTTGGCTACAACTTTGTGTTTTTCCTTGATGTTCTATTTTGCAGGGTTTAAAGCAACATCTCAAAGGATTTGAAGATTGAAGTATTGATCCTTGGACGAGTGACCTTTAACGCACTGCAGGCGCTAAGCGCATGGGACCAGGCGCATGCATCAGGTGCTGAGTCAGAGGCATCAGGCGCCTTTGCCTGGACCTGGAAGATCCATGCGCGGGGCGCATTGCATACAACATCAGACGTTTTTGGCCAACCCTTGAAGATCGATGTGCTTGGCGCATTGACGTCATGCATCAGGCGCCTAACCCCATTTATGAAGATGCAAGCGCTTGGATGCATCAAGCGAATGCGCATCAGACGGATGCACATCAGGCGCTTGGCTCAAACCTCGAAGTATCAGGCGCACAACCCCTGTCTCTCGAAGAAGCATGCGCGTGGCGCCTCAGCAGTGCATCAGGTGCATGCCATGCGCTTGAAGGATTAAGCGCATGGATTGAAGTCGCGCTATATCAACAATCATCAAATGCAATGAAGATGACGACACGCCCAAACTTCAACACTTGGAATATTTTCATGTTAAATTGAAGGTGAAGCGTAGACGAGCTTTGGAGCTGTGTATCCGTTGAAGCGCGCCCAGATTCAAGATTCGAAGATTCGAAGTTTCAAGGTTCGAAGATTCAAGATTCGAAGATGGTTCTGGAAGTGTGACGTCAAGAATTTCCGTTTGACGTCAGCCGAACGTGTAACCAATGAGGATCACTTTCCTCCGGCGTTCTCACGTGCGGCACTCCTATAAATACCCTCGTTCCCGATTTGGAAAATCACTACTTACACCCTTACTTTTGAAATCTAGTTTTTACTTAGAGTATTTTAGGAGTTTTAGGATTGTCGCTTGTTGCGCATTCCTTGAGAGAGTTTTCGTGTAGTTTGTTTTCGCTGAGCGCCTTGTATTAGAGTTATGAGATTTAGCTCTAGGTGTTAAGCGGTGGATCCTTGGAGTGCTAGAGTGCTGCGTCACTTGGTCTGCATCCTTTGATCATTTTATCTACCGTTCTCTCCTTGTAATAGTTTTGTTTGATTCCGAATGAAATGAAACTTATTACATATATCTTGCCTCCTATCTACTTGCTATTCAAGAGTACAAGATTGTGAATTTGAACACTTTCCTCTGAGAGGTTGATTCTCTAAGAGACTTGGTTTCTCCTCTGAGAGCATTGCTCCAGGCGCCCAGAGACTTGTAACTCAGCGCATACCTCTTAGGCGCCGAGTATTGATTTGAGCGCATCTTCTAGGCGCTTGAATCTTAGGCGCCCAGTATTGAGTGAGCGCTGAGTGGTTCGACTCTTCGAAGGTTTTACGCTTTTTACACCGACTTCGCGAAAAGTTGGTATCTTACGTCGAAGACGTAATTTCAATTGGTATCAGAGCGGGACGTCATACGTATACGACGTGATCCGAATCTCGACTTCATTTTTTCCGCTACAATGGAGTCTCAAATGTTTGTCCAGAAACCGATTATGCTTACTCATCAGAACTACTCTAACTGGAAGGCCAAAGTCTCTGCTAGAATTAAGGGGTTTGACTCTAGGTCTTGGATGGCAGTGTTAGAAGGATGGGAACGCCCATATACTGAAGATGCCGATGGTGTAAGAATTCCGAAACCGGAACGTAGTTGGACGAGAGAGGAGCATGACTTGTCTACGGCTAACAGCAAAGCTCTTCTACTTATCTGTGAATGGCTGGATCTCAGCATGTATCAGTTGGTTAAAAATTGCACCTCTGCCAAAGACGCATGGGAGACTCTACAAAGAACATGTGAAGGAAGTCATGCTGTTAAGCGCTCAAAAATCCGAACTATCACTGCTCAATTTCATCAACTCCGCATGAGAGAAGATGAAGACATAAATGACTACTTGGACAAGATCATGAGATATGTCAATGAGGCATTTGAACTGGGAGAAATCTTTCCTGCTCCCATGGTGTATGAGAAGGTTTTATCCAGTGTTAGCACTAGATTCGAAAGCAAGGTGCTGACTATCGAAGCACGCAACGACGAGAACCAAAACTGGGATTATGCTGACTTGATGGCTGATTTGAGAAACTACGACTTAACTCTCAAAGTTCGAAGCAACCCAGATATGTCACTTGTCTACGAACCAATGACTGCACTAAAGATCTCTGAGAAAGGAAAGAGCTCCAGAAGTTCGAAAGCTCAAAAATCTCACTTCTTAAGCGAAAAACCCGAAACTAGTCTCTCTGCTGATGTGAATGACTCTGATGATGAGGAAGCAGAGGATATTGAGAGATTGATGAATTCCAACAATCCTGATAAACTTGCTGTGTTGACTGACATAGTCACGTATCTTGTGAAGCAAGATTTTAAGAGGAAAAACCGTGCTCGAAACTTCCGAAAATTTCAGAAAAACTCTAACTCTTATCAGAATACTCCTAACAACAGAATTCAAGCTTCATCCTCTGACAATAAGTTTAAAGGCACCAAAATATCACCCTACTCTTCTGGCAGCAAAGATGTCTCGAAATTGCAATGTTTTGAATGCAAAGGATTTGGACACATTAAGAACGAATGTCCAAATTTACATCGCAAAAAGAAGTTACCTGTGAGCTATGTGGTGATCGACGACGAGAATGTGATCTCCGAGAATGATGAATCTGAGGATGAAAGCTCAGAAGAAAATGAGGACAACGCTCTTGTTGTCACTTTTGATGAGGAGTTTGAACTCGATGATTTCTTGAAAGATACGGCAACTGCCGAAAATATTTTTTGTATGGCCTCAAAGAACAAAGAATTATGTGATGAAGGGATCTTCTCAGATTGTGAATCAGAGGCTGAATCTGAATTAGAAGAGACAACTCACGTAGTGGTTGAAGAGAAAGTAGAATCCTCTGAAATGCATGTCTTGAAGGAGAGATTCTTAAATCTCCAAAAATTACATGAAGAATCTATCATCGAGAACGGAGCGCTTGATATCTCCCTAAAATTCTTGGAAGAATCTGTAAACGAATTCTCTGAGGAAAAACGAAAATTCTCTGAAGAAGCTGTCAAGCTGTGTAACCTGCTTGAGGTATCAAACTCTGAAAATCTAAAGTTAAAAAATTCTCTAAAAATTGTGAGGGTCAAATTTGATGATCTCTTCGAAGAAAAACACAAGTACTTCAAGGAAGTGATTCAGCTAAGAGAAGCTGTCGAGAAAGCAAGTTATGAAAACTCGAAACTTAAAGTCTCTCTAAAAAGGGAAACTTCTGAAGTTAAGAAACTCCAAACTCTCTTCAAGAACTCAGATGCTGAAAACGATGAGCTAAAATCCTTGTTGATAAAAACTCAAACTGATCTTGCTATGAGTGACAAAGAGTGTTACGTTCTGAAAGAGAAACTTCAAATGACTGATGAACTTCTAAGGAAAATGAATACGAATTCTTCGGTGTTTGACAACGCCGCCTCCTACATGAATCCCAAGCGTTACGGACTTGGCTTTCAAAAGGTGTTTGAATCCATATATGCTACTCCTGAAAAGAAGGAAGTAATGTTCATCAAGGCTTCTGATAATCCTCAAAAGGTTGCAGAGAAAGAAATTTTGAGTGAATCTGAACTGTCCAAGAGAAAGGAGATTGCTGAAGGGAAAAAGGTGGTGATGTCGTCTGATGATGTTCCTCAAAAGTCGAACTCGACAAATAGCTCCAAATCTCAGACTTACCAATTTCCTAAGTTTATTGTGAAACATCCTCGAGGGATTCTACCATATGAAGCAACTCTTCTGAAGAAGCTGAGCAACACCAAAATCTTGAAATCTGATGAAAATTCTCCTCACTCAAAAACTGTCAGGAGTGGAGCTCCTGTAAGACAAGGATCTCGAAGAGAAAGAAAGTATGTGTGCCACTACTGCAACCAACCTGGACACATTAGACAGTTTTGCTATAGACTGAAGAATGATGTGAATCGTGGACTTGTGACCGAGAAAAACAAGAATGGCTCAGCTAAGAAAGTCAAGAAGGTGGATCCTATTCAATCCTTCAAAGGAAATTTCTCAAGACAAAAGTCTCAAAGAAAATCTCTTGGAGAAACATTCTCAGAGATAAACTCCTTACCTCTGAGAGATCCGAAAAACGCTAAATCTTTGAATTTGAGAAAGTCTCAGAATTTCGATGTTAAGAAGAAATGGGCTGTGAAACAAAAGAGTGAAGCCAAACTCGATTCCACTCTCACAAATGGTTGGAAACCAAGAGAACTCATCTTCTGCAATGTTGCTCTGAATGCCTCTGAGAAAGGTTCCAAAGGTATTTGGTATTTTGATAGCGGATGTTCCCGACACATGACTGGAACAAAGAAATTCTTGAAGGAATACGAGCCTATGACAGGCGCCCCCGTGGTGTTTGGAGGGGGAGCAAAAGGCATCGTAATGGGTAAAGGAACTCTACACGTCAAAGGATTACCTCCGATCAAGAATGTTGTCCACGTCAAAGGTCTTGTTGCAAACTTGATAAGTATCAGCCAGCTGTGTGATGAGGGGCTGAATGTTAGTTTCGACAAGGATTCTTGCAAAGTTTACAACAATGAAGGAAAGTGCATAATGGAAGGTCCAAGAGCCAAAAATAATTGTTATACAACGGAATATAGTTGTTTCTCAGTAACCGTCTCTGATGAAGTTGATCTTTGGCATCAACGTCTTGGCCACACAAGCTCGAGAAACTTGAGTAAACTTGCTAAGGGGGAGATAGTTCGAGGAATCTCTCAACTCCCCAAGATTGAGAAACGAGTTTGTGGAAACTGCCAAAAGGGAAAACTCACGAGATCTTCACATCCACCTCTCCCAAGTCTGATGAGCACTTCTGCTCCTTTTGAACTTCTTCACATGGATCTGATGGGTCCTATGGAAGTGAAGAGTATAGCAAAGAAAGAATATGTTCTCGTGGTGGTTGATGATTTTTCTCGATATACTTGGACGAGATTTCTAGCCTCTAAAGATGAAACTTTCAACGCCTTCAAGGGCATTGTAAAATGGATTCGCACGAATCATGAAGCTAAGGTGAAGAGGATCAGGAGTGATCATGGCACCGAATTTGAAAACTCTAGCTTCAATAAGTTTTGCCTTCTCAAAGGGATCCATCATGAATACTCAGCTCCCAAGACGCCTCAACAAAATGGGATAGCTGAAAGAAAGAATCGTACTCTTCAAGAAATGGCTCGAGTTATGCTAATCTCTAAGAATCTTGCGAGATCGTTTTGGGCAGAAGCTGTATCCACTGCTGGATATATCTTGAATCGAATAAGTATAAGATCTGGAACTACGGCAACTGCCTATGAACTTATTAATGGAAAGAAGCCATCTGTTGGACACTTCAGAATCTTTGGATGCACTTGTTATATCTTGAAGGATCGGGATCCTCTGAAGAAGTTTGAGGAAAAAGCCGATCGAGGAATTTTTGTGGGTTATAGTCAAAATAGTCATGCTTATAGAGCTTATAATCTTCGAACAAGGAAAGTGATGGAAACCGTGAATATCAACTTCGATGAGCAAGACTATCTCGGAAAACAAGAAGAAGAAGATTGGGTTAAGGAAGGAATCTTGGAATTTCAAACTCTTGGAAATTCTCCTACTAATGAAACCTCAGAAACCTCAACTCCAAATACTTGCCTTGAAGAAGGAGAACCCAGCAACTCACATAATGATTCTTCCTCTGAGGATGAAGAAGTTACACCTGTTGAAAATCCGGCAGATGCTCCTAGAGAAGCTCCTGGATACATTCAAAAACGACACCCTCAAACGCAAATGATTGGAAATTTGAATGAGCGAACTACTCGCTCCAAGAAAACGACAAATCCTCAAGATGAACTTTACAATATTTGTACCTCTGCTATTTGCCATGAAATCGGCATTTCTTGTTTTCTCTCTGAGAATGAACCGAAAAACTATAAGGAAACTATGAAAGATGAGTTTTGGATCATGGCTATGCAGGAGGAGTTGAATGAATTCACAAGGAATAATGTGTGGTCCTTAGTTCCTCGAACTTCAAATATAAATGTTGTTGGAACTAAATGGATCTTCAAAAACAAGACTGATGAGTATAACCAAGTGGTGAGAAACAAAGCTCGCCTCGTTTCTCAGGGATATGCCCAAGTCGAAGGCATTGATTTTGATGAAACCTTTGCTCCTGTAGCTCGAATAGAATCCATAAGGCTCTTAATTGCGATAGCATGCCATCTTGGCATCAAACTTCGACAAATGGATGTCAAAGCTGCCTTCTTGAATGGAGTATTGGAGGAAGAAGTGTTTGTCGCCCAGCCTAAAGGGTTCGAAGATCCTTCTAAGCCGAATCATGTCTACAAGCTTCATAAAGCTCTTTATGGATTAAAGCAAGCCCCACGTGCTTGGTATGGATGTCTAACGGAATATCTCTTGAAGTTTGGTTTTCTGCGAGGCTCCGTCGACAAGACTCTCTTCATCAAACGGGAGGGCAAACATATGATTGTTGCCCAAATCTATGTTGACGACATCGTTTTTGGAGCTACTTGCTCTAAGCTTGTGAAAGCCTTCACAGAATCCATGTCTTCCACCTTTCAAATGAGTCTTGAAGGAGAATTACATCAATTTCTTGGACTTCAAATCTCGCAGCGACCTGATGGGATCTTCGTCTCTCAAAGCAAATATGCGAAAAATATGGTCGAGAAATTTGAGATGCATCATGCTAAGCCTGCCAAGACTCCTATGGCAACCACTGAACGCCTATCTAAGTCAACTACGAGTCGGAGCGTTGATCAAACTCTTTATCGTTCCATGATTGGAAGCTTACTCTATCTAACTGCTACTCGTCCTGACATAATGTTTAGTGTTTGCATGTGTGCTAGGTACCAAGCGGATCCAAAGGAAGATCATCTTCGAGCCGTTAAGCGGATTCTCCGATACATCTCCGGGACTTCGGATCTAGGCATCTGGTATACGGGCGACACCTCCTCAAATCTTGTCGGATTCTCTGACGCTGATTGGGCAAGTGACACGGATGAGAGAAAGAGCACTTCGGGATGTTGTTGCTTTCTTGGAAATAACATCGTCTCTTGGCATAGCCGCAAACAAAATTGTATCTCACTCTCAACGGCGGAATCTGAGTATGTCGCTGCCGGGAGTTGCTGCAATCAATTACTTTGGCTCAAGCAAATGTTGGATGACTATCTCGTCGAGAGTGCTCCCTTGGTGCTGTTTTGTGATAATCAGAGTGCTATCAAAATCAGCGAAAATCCTGTCCAGCATTCTCGAACTAAACACATCGACATTCGACATCATTTCATTAGAGATTTGGTTGATCGTGATATAGTCAGTCTACAGCATATTTCAACAGAAAAACAGCTCGCTGACATCTTTACCAAACCTCTTGACTTTGAGAGATTTCAAACTCTGAGAAATTCTCTCTGCATGTGTTCTCTTTAAGAGTTCACGAAAATTTTTGAAGTCTGAAAGATTATTTTCTTTACTTCTGAATATGCACTCGGAATCGTCGTGGACTAGTCTAATTAGTTGAACATGGATTCGAGGCCGCTTTAGTCTTCGGACCCAAGAGTATTCATTCCTCTGAGTGCAGACATGTGAACATGGCTTATAGCTCCTCGCTTCATTTGCATAGATCCATAAAGCCAAGTAACGGAGGACGCCGGTTACCCCGGCTCCCCTCTTCGAAAGGTTGTACATGGACGCTGAACCTTAAGACACTCTCCCATCACACTTTGGAGGACGCAAGTGAACCTTGCTCCCCTCTAACTGCTGTAATGAGTGTCTGTTGCATTTCATTTAAAAGCTAAAACTCGTCTGGAGGACGCAGGTTGAACCTTGCTCCCCTCTGATTGTAGTAACGCTTAGTCCCAAGTGGAGTGCCTTCAAAGTTCACCTTGCACTCATGAATTAAAATCTCTTGTGCGGTGCAAACTCATCAAATATGTTTCGACGAAACACGGCATGTGTTCTTGTGATTGTGACGAAGGACAAGTTAAATGTCTATCAATATACTTCGGTCCGTTTCACCGGTTTTTAATATGAGAGATTTTTTCCTTATACCTCAAAGTTGCTATCACCTCGTGTGAAATTTTTGGTTTTTGGGAAGTGATGAAATGTGGACTCTTTTCTGGGAAAATATTTGCTCTTCACTGCCTCGTATCACCGCTTGAATCTTCACTAAAATGTCGTTGAATGTTTTGATTTGTGTTGAACGCTTGAATGCTAACTCGGGATGTGTTGTTTTGATATTGATTTCTTGCAGATTCATATTCAGCACCTCGAGAATCTCGCTCTTCGGATATTCTTGCTTCAAGGAGTCTAGCGCCTAATGCATACTCGGCAGGTGACATACTCTCAGCGCCTAGCTCAAAGCCACAATCTTCGGCGCGTGGTCCTTCAGACGCCTTACTTCCCAGGCGCCTGATATCCTCAACAATCCAAGGCGCTTGCTAGCTCAGCGCATCCCCACATTTGATGCCTTAAAGACTCACCAAGCGATAGGCACGTGATCTCCAAGGCGCTTAATGACACCAGGCGCCTACCCTTCTCTAAGCGCCAAACTTCAAAATTCCTTGCTCATTATCTTTTCTGGCGCGTAATGCCCTGGAAGAGCTCTCGGCACCTGATTGTAAAGGCGCACCAACTACTCCAAGTGCGATGTTCCTAGGCGCCTAATATCATCAAAATCCAGAGCGCCTGCTTTTTCCACGCCTCACAATCTTAGACGCCTCAAATCTCACCGGGTGCTTGACGCGTGATGTCTCGAATAAGAACACTCAGCGCCTAAACTTGAAGGCGCATCAAAATCTCAGGGCTTGATTCCCTGCGGATTTCTCGCTTCGGTTACGAGTTTTTCGGGTGGACGGTTACTTGTTCGAATTTTTGGGCCTCGTTTTCTCTTCATGGGCTTTTTATGTGTTAAAGCCCGTGTTCTTTTGTGACTCTTGAACTTCTAGGGTTTGAAACCTATAAATAGACCACTTCATCTTTCATAATTTTTTTTTACGAAAATCTTCTTCCCGATTCTCTCTGCAAGTTTTTCAGATAAATCAAGAACATTCATACAAGTTTTCCGAATTTCTACTAAGTTTGATTTCTGTTTTTACATTTCACTCTTACGATCTTGTTTATGCCCTTAAACGTTTTTCTTATGCCTTACCCTCATATTTTTGTATCCTTGAACCAGGCACCATGACTGATGCGTTTGATGAGGCGAATAAAGAAATGCTCAAGTACTTAACTCAGAAGTTTAAGGAAGCGGCTCCTGAAGACAAAGCGCAGGCCTTCGAGGACCTCAAGGCGCACCGCGCCTCTATGGGGTCTGGACCCTCTCCCACGCCATCTCTTATGCCTGTTACAGAATCGAAGGATGGGGCTGTTTCGACATCCTCAAAGAAATCCTCTGGCTCTCAAAAATCTGGGAAATCCAATCCCCTCAAGATCAGAATTAAAAGACATATCCAAGGTACTCAATCTCCTCCCAAGACTCTTCAACAAAAAATTGATGCGGGTCTCATCCCCTCGAAAGCTTCACTTTCTCAAATAGAGGAGGATACAACTGGAATCTCTGAGGCGCGTGATTCTGGAGAAAATCCCTCGAAGGCTCCCGGCGCCAAGGCGACTAGTTCTGATGCGCCTGATTCCAAGGCGCCGGCTCTCGAGGTGCCTGAACAAGAGCCTATCCTTGAGATTTCTCTCACTCAGAATGTTAAACAGAAATCAACTGTACCGTCTACTGCTGTCGGCCCATCGAGTGCTAAACCGTCTAATACTAAACCAAAGGTTGTGGTTCAATATGCTCAAACTGTTGATGAAATTCCACCTGCCTACTCCTCTGACTTCTACAAAGAAAAATTTGAGCGCCGAATGGAAAAGATGCAAGTCATGACCATTCATCCTGACAAAACATTTGGAAAAGATCAGTTCGAGGATTTCAAGATTTCTGATGCGTTTGACGAACTGCGTCTCTATCAGGCAGCTCACGCGCGTTATCAATATTCTCCTTATGTTGTACGTGCCTTCTATGCTGCTCTTGATGAGGACTTCATAAATCCTCGAAGTAAGTTGTTTGGCAGATTTGTCTTTCGAGGAAAGGTCTATAAATTTCAGCCGAAACACATAAATGAACACTTTGGGCGCTATGACGATGAGATGCGCAAGATCAAATGGGTCAAACCATCTTCTGAGGAGGTAGCACAGGAACTTAAGATTGGCACTTTTCTGACGGGTGGGAAGAGGAAAACAAAACTACCTGAGGTAGCTGATCTAACCTCTTTCTATACTATGATTTTTCGAATTGCTTCCTCAAACTGGGTGCCACACAATAGTCTCAAGACATTGACCCCTCTTCTGATGCATGTGATGTATCGAGTTGGCACTGGCCAACAGTTCGATCTTGGTATGATGACGTTCATGGCCATGGCTGAGATAGCAAAGCTTAAGAACTCAAAAATCTCGAAGGATATTCTCTTGCCGTTTCCTTGCCTCATATGTTCCATGTTGAGTCGTCAAGAGTTTTTGTATAACATGTTGGATAACTCGCCAGATCTTCCTCTCAAGAAATCGTCAACTATTGCCATTGCAAAAACGTACTTGGATCCAGAGAATAAACGGGTCGATCTCCCTTGGAAGGGATTTGTGAATCCTTCTGATGTACCTGAACCGGTGACGCCTCCTCCTTCTCCTCGCAAGCTATCCTCGAAGCGTAAAGCGCTAAAGGCGCCTGGCACCTCCAATGTTAAGCGCCTACGCGCTTCTTCCCTCGAGACATCGACTTTGGCGCCTAACACTTCTCCGTCCAAGGCGCCTGAACCTCTCACCTTCTCAAAGGAACAGATGACGGGCTCCTATTCAGTTGTGGCGTCCAGCATCCTTGAGGAACTGATAGATGCGTCTAACGACTTGATGATCAAACGTGCTGCAAACATAAAAACAACAAATGAGTTGATTATTTCTGAAAATAATCATCATGCTATCCTCACAAGGTATCATCAGGCTGTTCGCCAAGGGGGAGGAATCGGAGCCTCAGACTCTCTTCATGGTACTTTCATGTATCAGCTTATGAAGGATGTGATGAGTGAGATCACGAGGAAGTACGGTGTTGAAGTAAAGGAGGAAAAGGACTCAAAGACTGAAGTCTCAAATCTCTTTGAGATGGAAGTGTCGGGCTCCAAGGATCTGAAGATCGTGACTGATGAAAAAGCCAAGTCCCTTGTTTCTTCCTCTGAACTTGCAGGTACAAAAGACATCAAAGGAAAAGGAATTGCGGTGGATATCTCTGATGATGAAGGTGACGAGGATGACAACAATGATGAAGATGGTGGCGAAGAGGATGCGTCTGATGATGAAGCGATTGAAGAAGATGAAGACATCGAGCATGAAGGCGCGGAGGAGGAGGCGCGTGACGAAGGCGCCAAGGATATGGATGTTTACTGCTTCCCTGCATGCATTAAACTCTTGAACACTTGCATGCATTTTTGGTTTTAGCGCTTGAGGCGTGTGACATTGAGTTTTTCATAACTCTGAATTCTATGCTATCTATGTTTTCTTGATTCTCCTTAACTTCCCTTTTTATCTAAGCTTCTTTTTACTTTGGATGTTTGAATGGTTGGTTGAGGGGGAGTTTCTCACTTATTTAGCTCGTTTACGAGTTGTGCCAAAAAGGGGGAGATTGTGAATGTATGTTTTGGCTACAACTTTGTGTTTTTCCTTGATGTTCTATTTTGCAGGGTTTAAAGCAACATCTCAAAGGATTTGAAGATTGAAGTATTGATCCTTGGACGAGTGACCTTTAACGCACTGCAGGCGCTAAGCGCATGGGACCAGGCGCATGCATCAGGTGCTGAGTCAGAGGCATCAGGCGCCTTTGCCTGGACCTGGAAGATCCATGCGCGGGGCGCATTGCATACAACATCAGACGTTTTTGGCCAACCCTTGAAGATCGATGTGCTTGGCGCATTGACGTCATGCATCAGGCGCCTAACCCCATTTATGAAGATGCAAGCGCTTGGATGCATCAAGCGAATGCGCATCAGACGGATGCACATCAGGCGCTTGGCTCAAACCTCGAAGTATCAGGCGCACAACCCCTGTCTCTCGAAGAAGCATGCGCGTGGCGCCTCAGCAGTGCATCAGGTGCATGCCATGCGCTTGAAGGATTAAGCGCATGGATTGAAGTCGCGCTATATCAACAATCATCAAATGCAATGAAGATGACGACACGCCCAAACTTCAACACTTGGAATATTTTCATGTTAAATTGAAGGTGAAACGTAGACGAGCTTTGGAGCTGTATATCCGTTGAAGCGCGCCCAGATTCAAGATTCGAAGATTCGAAGTTTCAAGGTTCGAAGATTCAAGATTCGAAGATGGTTCTGGAAGTGTGACGTCAAGAATTTCCGTTTGACGTCAGCCGAACGTGTAACCAATGAGGATCACTTTCCTCCGGCGTTCTCACGTGCGGCACTCCTATAAATACCCTCGTTCCCGATTTGGAAAATCACTACTTACACCCTTACTTTTGAAATCTAGTTTTTACTTAGAGTATTTTAGGAGTTTTAGGATTGTCGCTTGTTGCGCATTCCTTGAGAGAGTTTTCGTGTAGTTTGTTTTCGCTGAGCGCCTTGTATTAGAGTTATGAGATTTAGCTCTAGGTGTTAAGCGGTGGATCCTTGGAGTGCTAGAGTGCTGCGTCACTTGGTCTGCATCCTTTGATCATTTTATCTACCGTTCTCTCCTTGTAATAGTTTTGTTTGATTCCGAATGAAATGAAACTTATTACATATATCTTGCCTCCTATCTACTTGCTATTCAAGAGTACAAGATTGTGAATTTGAACACTTTCCTCTGAGAGGTTGATTCTCTAAGAGACTTGGTTTCTCCTCTGAGAGCATTGCTCCAGGCGCCCAGAGACTTGTAACTCAGCGCATACCTCTTAGGCGCCGAGTATTGATTTGAGCGCATCTTCTAGGCGCTTGAATCTTAGGCGCCCAGTATTGAGTGAGCGCTGAGTGGTTCGACTCTTCGAAGGTTTTACGCTTTTTACACCGACTTCGCGAAAAGTTGGTATCTTACGTCGAAGACGTAATTTCATAAATCAATACTCATAAAAATAAATTTGAAAACATACTTTCACATCCTTCATCACAACATGCAAAGTTTCAGGAAGCAGGTCTGGGCCGAGGGTTGGCCATATGCGGCATATCCTTAAGCATAAGATAGGATCATCTGTTACAGGAGAAATCGTGCCGAGATCCGTGTAATAATACGTAGCCATCGCGAAGGAGGAGTTTGAAGCAGGAGGACTTCACTTTGAATGAAAACGGTTTATTGAATCTATCTTATATTTAGAGTTTTGAAGAGAAAGAGAATTATAAAATTGGAAAACAAATAATCTTTCCAAGAATAATTTTTATTTTCCATTTGAAAAATAAAAAAATACTTATTAATGTATCAGAATATGAAGAGACTTTCAGTAATAATCTAGAGCGCCAGTTGTTAATTATTATTTCGAATATATTTGAAAATACGTCTTCGACGTAAGATACCAACTTTTCGCGAAGTCGGTCTTAAACACTTAACACTTCAGCAACTTCGTTCGCACACACTCAGCAAATGTAAGGTAAAGTTGTGAAGACAAAGTTATGTAATATTTTTCATTTCATTGATCACAAAACGAAAGCTATTACACGTGGAGAGAAAGGTAGACGGAATGATCAAAGGTCGTATCCCAAGTGACGCAGCACTCCAACGAACCAGAGACCTAGTACTACTACACCTAGAGCTAAATCACATAACCCTACTAGTGGTGCACAGCACAAAACAACTACCAAAACTCTAAGGCTCAGCGCCAACAAACAACGATAGATGATACTTGATATCGGATTTCGTTCTCTCAAAATCGTCAAGTGAAGTCTTCAGCTTCCATGGGTTTATATAGGAGTGCCGCACATGTGGAGCGCTGATGTGGAGCAATCTCACTGGTCACATGCTTGGCTGACATCACGGATCCATGGATGACATCACTTTTTGTACTTGGATTCTAGAATCTTGGAATCTTGAATCTTTGATTCTTGAATCTTCGAATCTTGAATCTTTAATTTCTTCAAGTTCAAACTTCAACTCTATCTTGACTCCATCGATCTCAATACTTCGTCTTCAACTTCATTGTGATAAACACTTGTCGTTGAGGCTTCAGCATTTCATCGTCTTCATGGTCGTCAATAATATTGAAGTAGTAAAAACCTATTCATGTTGCAAAGACAGTGTGGGCAGGAATTGCGACTCCGTTCGCAAATGTTGAGTGTGCACGAATTGCGACTCAAGTCGCAAAAGTAGAGGATGCCAGGATTTGCGACTCAAGTCGCAAAAGTAGAGAGAGCCAGGATTTGCGACTCAAGTCGCAAATGTAGAGAGAGCCAGGATTTGCGACTCAAGTCGCAAATGTAGAGAGAGCCAGAATTGCGACTCAAGTCGCAAATGTTGAGAGTGGCCAGAATTGCGACTCAAGTCGCAAATGTTGAGAGGGGCCAGGAATTGCGACTCAAGTCGCAAATGTTGAGATGAGCCAGAATTGCGACTCAAGTCGCAAATGAAGATGGGCCAAGTTTTGCGACTCAAGTCGCAAATGATGAGGGAGCCAGGTTTTGCGACTCAAGTCGCAAATGGAGAGGAGAGGCAGCAATTGCGACTCCAGTCGCAAGAGATGTGTGATTTGCGACTCCAGTCGCATATGTTGTGTGAATTGCGACTCCAGTCGCATATGTTGTGTGATTTGCGACTCCAGTCGCATAAGATGTTTTTCACTTGTATACATTTCGTCCTTCACCTGTAATTCAAACAAATAATGAAAATCATGTGTTGTTGTCAAAACCAACATTTACAATCTCCCCCTTTTTGGCACAACCCATATGAATTAGAGTTAGACATTAGAAACACACAATCTCCCCCTCAAACCAAGCATAAAAGAAAAAAAAAACTAAGTAAACATGGAAAAAACATTCATTCAACCACCATCAGAGATAAGAAATGAAAAACCAAAAACTTAGTCAAACGATTAAACATTCAAAGACTTCAAGAACTGAGTTCAACAAACGAGATATGAAAAACATGCATGATGGAAAATTATCAAGTCTTATGCATGCATGAAAGAAAACAAGAAAAACAAGATAGTCCAAAATTCAACAACAGAAGATCATAAGCATCAGCATCACTGAGATGCAAACTCAGAGTCCCTGGGAGAGCCAGTTGGAGAGGGTGAGCTCACAGGAGTAGTTGCTGGTGAAGCACCATCAGACTTGGCATCATCATCTTCATC
Organism: Euphrasia confusa; assembly: GCA_954870475.1. Lineage (NCBI taxonomy): Eukaryota > Viridiplantae > Streptophyta > Magnoliopsida > Lamiales > Orobanchaceae > Euphrasia > Euphrasia confusa. The sequence continues at coordinate 14,799,828 of OX940957.1, read as the reverse complement.
ATCGACCTCAGCAGCATCATCATCAGTGTCTGAGTCATGGTCTTGATGGCCATAAATTTCGTACTCCCCAAACTCATCTTCACCCACCTTGATTCTCTCATCATCATCTTCATCATTCAACTCTTCAACATCAATTTCTTCATCAACGTCTTTCAAACCGTCAGACGGCATCGCGGGCGATACCTCTGGATGTGTAGAACTCTCAACTTTCTTCTTCTTTTCAATCTTCTCTTCTTCAACAATTTTTCCTTTCCCTTTTCTCAACAATTCAAACACTTCCCCAGCCATCATCTCTCGAACACTGTCATCATCAGTGTCCACAGCCTTAGACTTGGCTAGCTCAGCAACGGCTTCCTTAATCCCATCCTTGATCAACTCAAACATAAACGTGTTACTCAGGCTCTTTACAGATGAGCCAGCACTGGTCCCAGCAGACCCACCCAAACCTCCCCCTTGATGGGTTATCTGGTGAAGAGCATCCAGAGCCTCCTTCTGTTCAACCTGAGCATCCACCATCTCATTGTAAGCAATGGCATGGGCAGCCTGTTTACGTTCCAAAGTTTTCGTTGTTGTGAAACAACGATGAACAATCGCCGAGGGAACAACAGTCTTGAAGTTGTGCATTGGATGAAAAGGGTTCTTATGCGGAGGCAAGCCAGACTGGGGACCGAACTTTTGAGGAACAACTCTTGGGATAGGAGTAGATGTAGTCTTTGTGTGTTTGACATCAGAGTGTTCGAGCTTTAGAGTTGGCTTTCGTTTCTTCGAGGACTTAGGAGAGAGTGGTGGAGTGATAGGATCAGGAACATCCTCACGCTTGACGTATTTAGTCCAAGGAAGATCATACACTCTATTTTTCAGGAAGGTGGGAGTGATGTTGATATGAGAATTTTTCTTTACCTTCTTCTCAGTTTCCGTCATTGGAATGAACTTTTGATCAATCAGCATCCCATAGATTAAGCATGGGTGAGTGAGATGAATTCTCCGCACCTCTTCAAGGTCAGACTGCTGGCGAAGAACATCATTCGAAGCCTTGGCCACTCTGCAGATATCAGCAAAGATGATCTCACCGAGATCAACTTGTTCACCACAACCAATTCGGAATAAGATATGCATGAGCTTAGGAGAAAGATAGTTCTCATCTGGGTGAGCAGCCCAATTTGTCATCCCGAGTCTATGCAGAGAACCATAGAAGGCCGACAGTTTGTTAGGAGTAGGGAGAGGTGTTCTTGCCTTGCCTTTGGTTAAAAAAGAACCAATCTTCAGTGCATTCATTCTATCGTCATCAGAAGGAAACTTCCAAGAGCCTTCAATCTCAAGTCTTTTCAGAAAATTGTTAATATTCAGAGGACGGAAGGTGTAGAGTTTGTCACGAAACACAAACCGTCCACACATCTTGTGTGATGGATCAGCAAAGTCAGGGGTTAAGTTCGCATAGAATTTCTGAATGATTGGAGGAGAGAATCTGTAAGTTTGAGTCACAGACTCAAGGAGGGTCATATCCTCAAAAAACTTCGAGAGTCCATACTTGTCGTAGTCAGCAACCCGGACCTGACGATCTTCAAGTATGGGTAGGGACTCAATCAGGGTGAGACGATTTTCAGCACGTTCAGTAAAGAAATCTGGTTTGTAGGGAGGCCCACAGTCTTCAACTTTCATAACATAAATCTGATCAGCAGTTGCTCCTGTCGAGCCAGAAGAGTGTGGCACGATAGGAGGAATGTAAGAGCCAGGGACAACAGACTTCCCTTTATCAGCAGGGCCAGAAGCTCGTTGTCTGGACTTAGACGAGTCAGTGGAGACAGAGGGTTTAGACCTCTTAGGTTCAACAACGTCAGATGACGTTGATTTCTTGGGTATGTTTGCTGACCCAGAAACAGATGGCTTAACCACTTCAGCAGTGGAGGGAACTTTGACTATCTTCTTGCCGTCTTCAGTCATGATCCCATCATCCACTAACTTCCGATACTCAGCAGGGGATACGGTGCCTTTGAAACAACGCAGGAAGGTAAGAGGGGTCTTAGGTCCCTGACCAATCTTAGATTCTTTTCCGGACTTCTGCGAGACAGAGCTAGCAGGTTTCAGTTTCTTGGTTAAGTCAACAGTTGGAGTATCAGAGATGGACTTGCCAGATCGACGATCCATCTTGTCCATATGTTTTTGTAAGGCGTGAAGAGCCTTCTTCTGTGAGTCAGGTGACGGTGCATTCTTCCATGCGTCGCGAAGCGATTCCAAAACTTCCTTGTCAAGTTCATCAAACAGGTTTCCAGTGGATGACGACATTACAAGAGTAGGAGCGAGAGAGATAGGAATTCTAGAAATCCTAAGTAACACAACCACAGCACCTGATGTGCAAAGCTAGAGTAGCAGAGATCTAACACTTAGAGAAGTAGAGAATCGAGACTAACAACGTCGAACGTCGGTTGCATGAACGAAGAACCTCAAACACAGAAACTTCGATCTCAAACTTCAATCTCAAGGTTGCACGAGTGTAAGAGTTAGAATTTTTTTTAGAATGCAAGTAACCCTAATCCAAGGTTTCAAGCCCTTTATATAGAAAAAGTTTGGCCTGCTCGTCTTGGATCAAAAAGACCTGCGAAAAAGCCCATTAAACAGTACAAAATTGGCCCATTAGTACAAAAATGAATAAAATAATAATAAAAAAATAATAATAAAAATAATAATAAAAAATAAAAGACGAAAATCTTGAAAAATTTTCTAAGTAAAAAAAAATTTTCAAAAAATTTTCGAAATTTTTCAAGGATTTTCGGCGACGAGCAAGGATCACAAGGTTGGTTATCGTCGCAAGGCAGAGTTGACGAAGATGAAGTGTGTTGTATCATTTGTGTTGAACAGCAGAGGTGAGGCGAGGTGTAGAGCAGAGGTGTTCGAACATGCTACAAGTGATATGTGCGACTGGAGTCGCACGTCGTTGCAGGAGGTGCGACTGGATTCGCAATTCCTGGCGTGCGACTTGGTTCGCAAGCGCTGGTGTGCGAATGAGATGTTGTGCGCCCAGAGTTGCAAGACTTCGTTCAAGATCATCATGCATGAGGAGTTATGCACTGGAAGCCGCTACACTCAAGATTCGCCGTAAGGATTTGAACTCCACGAGATGCTGAACATGAACTATAGGAATACCAAACAAAATAGCACATCCCGAGTTAGTATTCAAGCGTTCAACACACTGCACACATTCAACAACATTTTAGTGGAGATTTAAGCGGTGATACGAGGCAGTGAAGAGCAAATATTTTCCCAGAAAAGAATCCACATTTTCATCATTTTCCGAAAACCAAAAATTTTTCACACGAGGTGATAGCAACTTTGAGGTATAAGAAAAATCTCTCATAATAAAAACCGGTGGAATGGACCGAAGTATGTGATAGATATTGAACTTGTCCTTCGTCACAATCACAAGAATACATGCCGTGTTTCGTTGGAACATATTGGATGAGTTTGCACCGCACAAGAGATTTTAATTCATGAGCACAAGGTGAACTTTTAAGGCACTCCACTTGGGACTAGCTTTTTACTTCAATCAGAGGGGAGCAAGGTTCGACCTGCGTCCTCCAGACGAGTTTTTAGCTTTTAGATGAGATGCAACAGATGCTCATTACAGCAGTCAGAGGGGAGCGAGGATCATCCCGCATCTCCGAAGTGTGATTGAAGAGCATCTTAAAAAATGGCGTCCATGTGCTACCTTTCGAAGAGGGGAGCCGGGGTAACCGGCGTCCTCCGTTACTTGGTATTATGGATCTATGCAAATGAAGCTTATGGGAGTTATATGCCAAGTTCACATGTACGTACTCAGAGGAATAAATGCACTTGGGTCCGAAGACTAAAGCGGCCTCGAATCCATGTTCAACTTTATTAGACTAATCCACGACGATTCGGCGTGCATATTCAGAAGTAAAGAGAATAATCTTTCAGACTTCAAAATTTTCGTGAACTCTTTAGAGAGAACACATGCAGAGAGAATTTCTTAGAGTTTGAAATCTCTCAAAGTCAAGAGGTTTGGTAAAGATGTCAGCGAGCTGTTTTTCTGTTGAAATATGCTGTAGACTGACTATATCACGATCAACCAAATCTCTAATGAAATGATGTCGAATGTCGATGTGTTTAGTGCGAGAATGCTGGACAGGATTTTCGCTGATTTTGATGGCACTTTGGTTATCACAGTACAGCACCAAGGGAGCACTCTTGAGAAGATAATCATCCAACATCTGCTTTAGCCAAAGCAATTGAGTGCAGCAACTCCCGGCTGCAACATACTCAGACTCAGCAGTCGATAGAGCGATGCAATTTTGCTTCCTACTATGCCATGACACTATATTGTTGCCAAGGAAGCAGCAGCATCCAGATGTGCTCTTTCGTTCATCAGTGTCGCTTGCCCAATCCGCATCGGAGTAACCGACGAGATTTGATGAAGTGTCACATGCATACCAAAGACCTAAATCAGAAGTCCCTGAGACATAACGGAGAATCCGTTTGACAGCTCGTAGATGATCTTCTTTCGGATCCGCCTGGTACCTAGCACACATGCAAACACTAAACATGATGTCAGGGCGAGTAGCAGTTAGATAAAGTAAACTACCAATCATGGAACGATAAAGAGTTTGATCAACACTTCGACTTTTAGTCGATTTAGATAACCGTTCAGTCGTTGCCATGGGAGTTTTGGCAGGCTTAGCATGGTGCATCTCAAATCTTTCGACCATATTTTTCGCATATTTGCTTTGAGATACGAAGATTCCATCCGGTCGTTGAGATATCTGAAGTCCTAGGAATTGATGTAGCTCTCCTTCTAGACTCATCTGGAATGTTGAAGACATAGATTCCGTGAAAGCTTTCACGAGTTTAGAGCTGGTAGCACCAAAAACAATGTCATCAACGTAAATCTGGGCAACCATCATATGTTTGCCATCACGTTTCAAGAAGAGAGTCTTGTCGACTGAGCCACGTACAAACCCAAACTTCAGTAAGTAGTCCGTTAGACACCCATACCACGCTCTCGGAGCTTGCTTCAACCCATATAAAGCTTTGTGAAGCTTGTAAACATGATTTGGCTTCTTGGGATCCTCGAAGCCTTTCGGTTGTGCTACATACACCTCTTCTTCTAGTACTCCATTTAGGAATGCAGCTTTGACATCCATTTGTCTAAGTTTAATGCCGAGATGGCATGCAATAGCAAGCAGAAGACGAATAGACTCAATGCGAGCAACTGGAGCAAAGGTTTCATCAAAATCTATCCCTTCCACTTGGGCATAGCCTTGTGCAACGAGACGAGCTTTGTTTCGCACCACTTGATTATGCTCATCCGTTTTGTTCTTAAAAATCCATTTGGTTCCAACAACATTAATATTTGACGTTCGGGGAATCAAAGACCAGACATTATTTCTAGTAAACTCATTTAACTCTTCTTGCATAGCCATGATCCAGCAATCATCCTTCAGAGCTTCCTTATAATTTTTCGGTTCTGATTGAGATAAGAAGCAAGAGATTCCGATATCAAGACATACAGCAGAAGTGCAGATGTTGTATAGTTCATCCTGAGATGTAGTAGGTTTCCTTGAGCGTGTAGTGCGCTCATTCAAGCTTCCAATCATCTGAGTAGGTGGATGTTTCTTTTGAATAAGGCGAGGTGCCTCTCTAGGAGCATTAGCCGGGTTGTCAACATCTTCACTTTCTTCACCATCAGACGATGATGTATCATTGTTGCGTTGGCTACACTCTCCAACTTCAGGTGAAGTGTTTGGAGTAGGAGTGTCTGGAACTTCAGTAGTGGGTATAGATGGAAAAGTACGATACTCCAGAACTCCTTCTTTCACCCAGTCTTCATCTGTATCTTTTCCAAGAAAGTCTTGCTCATCAAAGTTGATGTTTACAGTTTCCATGACCTTTCTGGTTCTAAGATTGTAAGCACGATAGGCATGACTATTCTGACTATAGCCAACAAAAATACCACGATCGGCTTTGGCTTCAAATTTCTTCAGAGGATCCCGATCCCTCAAGATATAGCACGTGCAGCCAAAGACACGAAGGTGAGCGACAGATGGCTTCTTGCCATTTACAAGTTCGTATGCAGTTGCCGTTGTGCCAGAACGAATACTTATGCGATTTAAAATATATCCAGCAGTTGAGACGGCTTCAGCCCAGAAATTTCGAGCAAGATTTTTAGAGATCAACATCACGCGAGCCATCTCTTGCAGAGTTCGATTCTTACGTTCAGCAATCCCATTTTGTTGGGGCGTTTTTGGGGCCGAATATTCATGATGAATTCCCTTTAGCATACAAAATTCATTGAAGCTAGCATTTTCAAATTCAGTCCCGTGATCACTTCTGATCCTCTTCACCTTTGCTTCATGATTTGTTCTTATCCATTTCACAATGCCTTTGAAGGCATCAAAAGTCTCATCTTTTGTAGCAAGAAATCTCGTCCAAGTGTAACGAGAGAAATCATCAACCACCACCAGCACATATTCTTTCTTAGCAATACTCTTTACTTCCATTGGACCCATGAGATCCATGTGAAGAAGTTCAAAAGGAGCCGTAGTGCTCATTAGTGTCGGTAGTGCAGGATGAGAAGTCCTTGTCAATTTTCCCTTCTGGCAGTCTCCACACACTCTTTTCTCAATTTTGGGGAGTTGAGAGATTCCTCGAACTATCTCCCCCTTAACAAGTTTACTCAGATTTCGAGAACTAGTGTGTCCAAGACGTTGATGCCATAAATCAACTTCATCAGCCACGGTCACAGAGAAACAACTATACTCAGTAGTATAGCAGTTGTTTTTAGCACGTGGACCTTCCATGATGCACCTCCCTTCTTCATCAAAAACCTTGCAAGAATCTTTATCAAAACTAACATTCAGCCCTTCATCACACTGGCTGATGCTAATAAGATTTGCCACAAGACCCTTCACATGAACAACATTGCGAATTGGTGGCAATCCTTTAATGTGCAAAGTTCCCTTTCCCATGACGATGCCTTTAGCTCCCCCTCCAAACACCACGGGGGAGCCAGTCATAGGCTCATATTCTTTCAGAAATTTCTTTGTTCCGGTCATGTGACGGGAGCAACCACTATCAAAATACCATATGCCTTTGTTTCCAGAGTCGGAGGCATTTAGTGCAACATTGCAGAAAATCAGTTCTCTTGGCTTCCAGTCAGTTAGGATGGTGGAGTTAAGTTTAACTTCACTCTTTCGGGACTTAGGCATCCACTTCTTCTTCCCAGTCACAGCGCTCAGAGTTTGCTTAATTTTCGGATTTGGAGACACAGTTTTCTTCATTTCCTTAGTCATTTCAGACTTCTTCTTCAAGATCAAGAGTTCTCTGTTCATGTCCTCTTTCATCCTATAGCAGAAAGGTCGAATGTGTCCAGGTTGGTCACAATAATGACAAACATACATTCGCCTTTGTCGAGTTTCAACCTTCGGTGATGTTTTGATTAAAGCTGTTTTAGTGCGAGAGGATCGTTCATTTTTCTTCACGTTCTGAGATTTGTCTAACTTTTTCAGCAACGTCTTCTCATATGGTAAAATACCACGAGGATGTTTGACAATATTCTTCGGGAATTGATATGTCTCAGATTCAGATTTAGAAGTCGAGATCAAATTTTTAGATTTAAGTTCTGGAGACTTAGCAATCTTCTTCCCTTCAGCAATCTCCTTTCGTTTGGATGATTCGGCGTCATCCTTACTTTTATCTTCTGGCTGAGCGTTGGATGCTTTGACAAAAATCACATCTTTCTTCTCTGGTGTTGAGTAAATGGATTCAAAAACTTTCTGAAATCCAAGACCATATCGATTGGGATTCATATATGAAGCTGCATTGTCAAACACAGAAGAGTTGGTGTTCATTTTCCTTAATAGCTCATCAGTCATATGGAGTTTTTCTTTCAAGACATATCGTTCCTTGTCAGTCATGGCAAGGTCAGTTTGAGCTTTCACCAGTGATGATTTTAGTTCATCATTCTCAGCATCTGAGTTTTTAAACAGAGTCTGCAGTTTCTTAACTTCAGTCGACTCTTTTTTCAGCGAAAGTTTTAGTTTTGAGTTTTCAGAACTCAACCTCTCACATACTTCTTTTAGTTCGACAACTTCTTTGTAGTATTTATGTTTTTCTTCGAAGAGGTCATCAAATTTGATTTTGAGAATTGTTAGAGAGTTGTTCAACCTCTTTTTCTCATCCGTCTTCTTTTCAACCGAATTTTTTAGCTCAACAATGTTATCACTCATCTTTCGATTAGCAGTCGAGAGTTCGTTACAAGATTCTGTAAGAACTTTTAAAGACACTTCAAGAATGTTATTTTCAGTGATGGCTAAGTCATAGAGTTTTGAAAGCTCAGAGTGACTCTCGTTCAGTGCAAGAAGTTCAGCATTCACATACACAGTTTGAGATACACTTGGGTTCATCTCATCTCCAACAGATTCAGTTATGGAATCATCATCCGAACAAATTTCATCATCACAGCATGGTCGATTCTTAGAGGCCAGACAAAAGATATTGTCGGCCGTTGCTACATCCTTCATGAATGTATCAAGTTCAAAGTTTTCAACTTCGAAGTTAGCGATATCAAAATTTTCATCAAAAGTGACAACAAGAGCATTGTCCTCATCTTTGTCGGCACTTTCATCCTCAGACTCATCATTTTCAGAAATTACTTCCTCATCGTCTATCACAACATAGCTAACTGGCAGCTTCTTCTTACGATGTAAGTTTGGACATTCATTTTTAACGTGTCCATATCCTTTGCACTCATAGCATTGCATCTTGGAGACATCCTTGCTAGTAGACGAGTATGGGGATAGTTTTGTCCCCTTAAACTTCTTGTCGGAGAAGGACGATTGATTTCGGTTGTCTGAGTTTTTCTGGAAAAAGTTAGAATTCTTCTGAAATTTTCGAAAATTTCGAGCACGGTTCTTCCTCTTAAAATCTTGCTTCACAAGATACGTGACTATATCAGTCAATACAGCAAGCTTGTCTGGGTTGTTAGAATTCATTAGCCTTTCAATATCCTCAGCTTCATCATCATCAGATTCATTTACATCAGCTGAGAAACTAGATTCAGATTTCTCATTTCTCGAAGGAGTTTTCTGAGGCTTCGGACTTCTTGAACTCTTACCCTTCTCAGAAATTTTTAGAGCAGTCATTGGCTCATAAACAAGAGACATATCAGGATTACTACGTACTTTTAGAGTCAAGTCGTAGTTTTTTAAATCAGCCATCAAGTCAGCATAATCCCAATTTTGATTTTCGTCATTGCGTGCTTCAATAGTTAGCACCTTGCTTTCAAACCTAGTGCTTACACTGGACAGAACTTTCTCATACACCATGGGAGCAGGAAACACTTCTCCCAGTTCACATGCCTCATTCACATATCTCATGATCTTGTCTAAGTAGTCATTTATATCTTCATCTTCTCTCATCCGGAGTTGATGGAATTGGGCAGTGATAGTTCGGATTTTGGATCGTTTAACTGCATGACTTCCCTCACATGTTCTCTGTAGAGTCTCCCATGCATCTCTGGCAGATGTGCAATTTTTTACCAGCTGATACATACTGAGGTCCAGCCATTCACAGATAAGAAGTAGAGCTTTGCTGTTAGCCGTAGACAAGTCATGCTCCTCTCTTGTCCAACTACGTTCCGGCTTCGGAATTCTCACACCATCAGCATCTTCAGTATACGGACGTTCCCATCCTTCTAACACTGACATCCAAGATCTAGAGTCAAAACCTTTAATTCTAGCAGAAACTTTGGCCTTCCAGTTTGAGTAGTTCTGATGAGTAAGCATAATCAGTTTCTGGACAAACATAGACGACTCCATTGTAGCGGAAATATGAAGTCAAGTAACGGATCACGTCTTATACGTATGACGTCCCGCTCTGATACCAATTGAAAATACGTCTTCGACGTAAGATACCAACTTTTCGCGAAGTCGGTCTTAAACACTTAACACTTCAGCAACTTCGTTCGCACACACTCAGCAAATGTAAGGTAAAGTTGTGAAGACAAAGTTATGTAATATTTTTCATTTCATTGATCACAAAACGAAAGCTATTACACGTGGAGAGAAAGGTAGACGGAATGATCAAAGGTCGTATCCCAAGTGACGCAGCACTCCAACGAACCAGAGACCTAGTACTACTACACCTAGAGCTAAATCACATAACCCTACTAGTGGTGCACAGCACAAAACAACTACCAAAACTCTAAGGCTCAGCGCCAACAAACAACGATAGATGATACTTGATATCGGATTTCGTTCTCTCAAAATCGTCAAGTGAAGTCTTCAGCTTCCATGGGTTTATATAGGAGTGCCGCACATGTGGAGCGCTGATGTGGAGCAATCTCACTGGTCACATGCTTGGCTGACATCACGGATCCATGGATGACATCACTTTTTGTACTTGGATTCTAGAATCTTGGAATCTTGAATCTTTGATTCTTGAATCTTCGAATCTTGAATCTTTAATTTCTTCAAGTTCAAACTTCAACTCTATCTTGACTCCATCGATCTCAATACTTCGTCTTCAACTTCATTGTGATAAACACTTGTCGTTGAGGCTTCAGCATTTCATCGTCTTCATGGTCGTCGATAATATTGAAGTAGTAAAAACCTATTCATGTTGCAAAGACAGTGTGGGCAGGAATTGCGACTCCGTTCGCAAATGTTGAGTGTGCACGAATTGCGACTCAAGTCGCAAAAGTAGAGGATGCCAGGATTTGCGACTCAAGTCGCAAAAGTAGAGAGAGCCAGGATTTGCGACTCAAGTCGCAAATGTAGAGAGAGCCAGGATTTGCGACTCAAGTCGCAAATGTAGAGAGAGCCAGAATTGCGACTCAAGTCGCAAATGTTGAGAGTGGCCAGAATTGCGACTCAAGTCGCAAATGTTGAGAGGGGCCAGGAATTGCGACTCAAGTCGCAAATGTTGAGATGAGCCAGAATTGCGACTCAAGTCGCAAATGAAGATGGGCCAAGTTTTGCGACTCAAGTCGCAAATGATGAGGGAGCCAGGTTTTGCGACTCAAGTCGCAAATGGAGAGGAGAGGCAGCAATTGCGACTCCAGTCGCAAGAGATGTGTGATTTGCGACTCCAGTCGCATATGTTGTGTGAATTGCGACTCCAGTCGCATATGTTGTGTGATTTGCGACTCCAGTCGCATAAGATGTTTTTCACTTGTATACATTTCGTCCTTCACCTGTAATTCAAACAAATAATGAAAATCATGTGTTGTTGTCAAAACCAACATTTACAATATTTACTGATTTAATCAGAATATGGAAGGTCATAAGATGTGCTAATGGAAGTTATCATTTCCATGGTTAAAGATATACTTTCATCAAATATCAATATATATACATATTACAAAGGCAATAATCATTTAAATATTAAAATTAAAGGCCGGGATATATCAACTTTCACTATAAACTAAACAATTAAATACACTTTACAGATTAAATATAAACTTCTATGGCTCTCAAGAATTGATTGGTCTGATATATATATATGCAGAGCAAAAAATTTGAAATGCATTATAATATAAGAAATCTTCATTGGATTCATTTTAGAGTTTATAATGTAGCATAAGATTTTCATATTGATCAACAAAATTATTGATTAAACTTAATCAATGACGTTCAAAAGACACAAATCCAAAAACATCAAGATAAAAAAAAGTCTTAATTGAAATGGAATAAGTACAAAAGTCCAATGGTCATCAACAGTTTTAATAAGATAATCTTCAGCTAAATCTTACCATATTCAACAATCACCGTGGTCACGACATTTTCAATGATAAAACAACATTTATACCCACTGTGGTCAACAACATCTATAAAAACTCTGAATTTGGCATATGATGCCAGATCTTTGCCACACTTTCGATAATGAATGAGAACATTTACTCCAGAACTATTACATGAGCAACGGGGACACGAAACAGAATACCAACCCATCTCAGATCGTATATGAGATACAGTCCCAAGCGTCCATACATTGATCACCTATAGAAAGATATTCAACTGTAAAATAAATTTAATAATTTTTTATGGGGAAATATTAATCTTATTTTACGGAAAATAAATATAACCTCATAAAAATACGTTAAATGATTGATCGACTAAACATGTATGCCAGGATCAGACAACTCCAGTTTGCCGTACTTCAGAAGCCGAGGAAGAAATTTAGCACCATCAAAATAAAGCCTGACACCATTAAGGTTAATCATGCTGAATCATACAAAACATGATTAGGGGATAGAGAAAAAACAGAAAAAAATGGTTATAATAATGCTAATACGGAATATTAGTTCATAAGTAGTGAACCTTGGAAAGAATGACTAATTTCATCTAAAAAAGGGTTGATTATAACATCCGTGACAGGTGCATGATCACATACACAGACTTCATCTACATAAAAGAAAGAAGTTAATGAGATATGAAAGCTCTATTTATGATGGAAAATCAAAGACCAGAGAGTGAGAAACATTCAATTATCAATTTTACAAATTTTTCGGATAAATGAAGAACCTTTATAAATTACTTTCTTGCACAACTGAAGAATTAATACAAAACATTTTTATTTTCCACTTTTACATTGCTGTACAGATTCTTTGAGCTTCCAAAGATACGGATCGGATATCCGGCACAACAATCTATTATTTCTGTTTTTATATAAAAACAATAAATTAAGAATGATGATTACCAATTTGAACAATTAAAGAACTAAAAACTAACTATAAAAGTTATACATAATCTGAGAAAGAATATAAGTGAAGATATTGATACTCTAAGTCTTGAAGCATGAAACACATGCAACCATCTTCCTCAAGACGTTCATCAAAGTCCACAACTGCTCCAATGACATCTGTATTTAATTACAAATTTCAGAATTTAATTACTAAATCGGAATTTAACATAAGGGGAGAAAAAAATAAAAATATCCTTAATAAATCAGAACCATATTTACAAACAGAGAGGAAGTACATACCAAATAAAGGCCCTTCGCAAAAAGTAGAATACCCTAGGATATCAGGAAGGGCTTGAAGATGAAATATGATTCATTAAAGAAAGGATAATCGCTAATGGCAAGGAAAGTTTTAGCCAAAAAAATTATCATATAACCACTTGCAGTCATATCATTGGATGTAGATTTTTCAACAACAACAAAATGCCGAAGATCGTAGATAGTCCCTTCTATGAGAATCTCTTCATAATCTGAAACCAAATCTCTCTTAACAGAGGCTTGTATGGTGTCTCCCTACAAATTAAACACAGGAAAATATAGTATAAACAGTTCGAGCAACTCAACCCCTATCATGATGGGATAAGAGAAACAATTAAAAACACATAATAACTTACATGTTTATCAACTAAAAAGAGTTCTATAGATTCAAGCCGCGAATCAGGGCCGAATGAACGACATGCCCTGCTAAGCCTTCACATAAAATTGGATCGAACAAAGAAGGAGAAAGTTCAGACACAAAATTGTACATCGTTACAATCCACTCAGTTAAGTTCGAAAAGCATAGAATTGAAAATCGGTAGGAAAAAAGTAAATGGCGGAATCAGAATTTCAAGAGTTTAACATCAACTCATTAGGGTTAAGGTAATAAATAACAACATTGAATTATTAAAATTAAAATATTGATATTAATATACTTTTAAAAATCAATATAATTATACATTATTTCACACAAACAAATAAAATAAAGTAAAGCAAGAACTGGAAATTTCAATTTTATAGTCTGAAACTTTATCTTCTTGAATACTGAATATGACAGAGCAAGGGAGTGCAGCAGACATAGGGATATTAATACCATCAATAATATAAAACATCCAACATTAACAAAAGTTGTAGAACAAAATCCACATTATCCAAAAATTCCCTTTAAAATGTAAGTAAATACTGTTCATCATTGTTGAAACTGGACTGATTGATACTATTCACAAAAAAGGTTATTGTTGAAACATGGCATGATTGGTACTTGAAGCATCGGATATTATAGGTCGAGCTACGTGCAGAATGCCTTTAGGTAGCTTCAGCAAGTCTGGATCGCCGGTATATTTTTCTACATCATAAACTTTTTCACGACTATCGATATGACAGGATGAAATCTTAACTTTGAACAGGATCTCCTTGCCAATCAGACTCAAAATTTGAGATGGTCCCTACAAAAAAAAACAAAAATGTAAAGTAATAATAAAAATGTTGTAAAAGAATGGCATGCCGTAAAGTAATAAAAAAATTTTAATCCTTTAAAACTAAGAAAACCAAACTTGTGAACGAACTTTCTTAGCTTCAGCAGCAGTAATTCCAAGCATATCAACCACAACATGATTAAGTAAGCAAAGATTTACATGTGACTCACCATTTGAAACAAACACAGTAACTTTATATTTAGAGTTTTTTGGTAAACATTCATTGCACCAAGAACAAATGACATTGCCACATTCAACTTGACGTTTGAATTTACAGCTCTCACAAACATTGATGAACCAATTGTCTATACTGACAATATCGGATATCCAGCCAATACTCCAAATGGTCATAACCTGAATCAAAGAAAAATAAAATTGAAATAATGAATGAACAAAAAGCAATCTCAATAAACCGATACAGAAAGAGTAATAATGAAAACTTACATCTTTAGCTCTAACTAATCTTGAGATGCTTACAACATTTCGAGGAATAGACTGTAACCCATGAGACGAATATCGGGAAACGTGGCGATACTTGCGGTAGCTCAAACTAAAAGAAATAGATAAAATGTTAATATGTTTCACAGGAAATTTAATGAAAATTAATAAGACATAATTATGAAATGACCTCAATCTGTAAGTAGTAGCAAAGTCAGAATCACAATTGAAATTGATTTTGGTAGCATTACCATACGCCTCTATAACAACACGACCTACGTTTCAAAAAAGAAAAATTGGAAGCTATACTGTAATTATATATGAGCATAATATAAAACTGAAATAATTTCAACAAATATACCAAAGAAAAATAACTCGAAAAAGGTATATCATATGTGATATAGGAAGAATAAACCTAACCTTTATAATAATTAGATCGACAAAGTTGGTATAACAACTTCCTGATTTAAAGAGCCACTAAAGCCCTTTTCAACAAAAGCTCTCTCTTTCTTGGAAAATGAAGGCCTTATAAAAAACCCAACACTGATATACCTGCAAGATTAAGAAGTAAAATTGAAACGAATACTTTAATTAATACAAAAAATAAATGTATCAACAAAATTTGCAAACAACAAAATTAGGAAAAATACTCCAAATCCTGCAAAATAAACTCAACATTCCCATTGCAAACATCCCTGGAAACACATACTACGTGGCCAATAAGATCTGAGAACTCAAAAACAAAAAAACAAAAAAGATAAAACTTGTATTAAATTCAGGATATGAGAAAATTAAAATAGAAAACAATATGAATTAAGAGAAAAAAGGCTGAAAACATACCAAAAAAATGGCAACTCTCATCATCTACTCCATCAGTCAAAATGTGAAAGAAAGTTTTGAAATTGTAAATGCACCTGGAAAGAACTTCCACAGTTGGTCTTAGAACGGATGTATGATCATTGAACTTGATCTTGAATGCATTATTACAAATAGCATCCTTCAATTGTACAGATTCAACTTTGAAATACGACAAATAATAAGTTTCATTCTCAATAATTTTATCATCAAATTGCCTTATCAATCGGGACTTTACAGTGGCATGAATAAAAGCACCCTAAACAAATAAAAAATAAACATGTGTGAATAAAGCAAGAGTGAAATAAATTATGAAAAATATAAAAGTATTCACTAGGATATTAGCAACATCATGAAAAACTTAACTTCATGATCAACCATAACTAATTCCAAAGACAAAGAGAACTTAGCATATTCCTTCCTTGTCCATTTACGACAAATTCGAACGCAAATTGTCCATGTTTTCTTGCTGTTGTTAAGGTTTCCGACAGAATCATAGAGGGTCATGATTTAAACTGCACAAAATAAATAATCGTAAAATGTTAAACAGCCATAGAGATAACAGAATCATGCATAAAAATCATTTGACAAATACTGAGGAAATAAAAAAATGGATTTTTGAAAATGAAATTTCATCTGGGCTGATAATGAAAAGAGAGATGGGGAATTGGGAATACCTTAAATTTGGAGAAGATTCTTCGATGAGATCTTAACTTCAATTCTGCTCTGGAAGAAAAAAAGCAAGGAATCGATCAGAAGCGGAAGCTTTGGGAAAATTAAATTGAAATTCAGATCAACAGAAACTTAACAAATTGAAAATTCGGATAACAGAATCTAAACTGTAGCCTTATTCGGCTGGCCACCGCTACGATTTTGACCTGGTCGGACTGCCGTCAAGGTGTTGCGCTGCGAAGGTTCATTCGCAAAAAAGGTTTCTGATGAGAAGTTAATCTGCAAAAAAGAAAACCACCATTGAAATAGATCGACTAAAACCTAAATATGAAGCTGATAAGATTTTGGGCAAACGCAATCATAAATTAACAAAAGCTTACCAACTGGAAATTCGGAGAAAAAGTATCGATCACAATAGGATATCAGATTTATCGAAAGGATACTCAAATAATATCAGCACAAAAGCAGAGAAGATACAGAATTATAAATACCTCCAAATTGAAATCACAAAATCACAATATAAACATAAGAAGATACAGAAAAATTGATTCGCAATCTGAGATTAAAAAACCTGGTTGATCGAAGTACACGGAGGAAAGAAGAAGGAGAGGAGCTTGAAATCGGAAAATGAAAAGGCAGTTTTTGGAAGATGAGAAGGAGAAGCGTAACAATCGGAAGAGAGAAATCAATTTCAATCGATGAAATTAAGCATTCCTATTGGCCAATAGATTTTCAATTGAAGGGAAAAAAGATTGGCTATAGGGGAAATTGAGCATTCCTATTGGTCAATAGAATTCAATTTAGTCTAGCTGGCAAAATTGAGAGTTTCTATTGGCTAATTGGAGAAGGAGTTGATTCAGGATTTATATATTAATAGATTAAAAAACAAACTCACCCTCAAAGAAAAATAACTGATTTCATATAATCTTCGCAGATAATTTTACTTGTTATACAACATCGATCGCTCATTAGTGATTGTTGAAATTGCCACAAAACCGCAAAGAAGAGCTCCAGCTGGGGATTGTCGGCCGACACCGTAAACCCGTCGGCCGACAGTTAGGCAATTCCCCAGCGCACTTGCGCCAGGCTTCAGAGAAGATGGCGCGGATGCGTCAGAGTATGTCGGCCGACATGTACATGCTGTCGGCCGACACCGGGCGGTTTTCAGCGCACGTAATTTTGGAATTAATTCCTAATTGAGGTGGGACTTTTTCCTACTCCTTCTAGGACTCTTATGGGCGAGAATTATTGTTTCCATACAATAATCATGAATAAAAATCATTTGACAAATATTGAGAAAATAAAAAAATGGATTTTTGAAAATGAAATTTCATCTGGGCTGATAATGAAAAGAGAGATGGGGAATTGGGAATACCTTAAATTTAGAGAAGATTCTTCGATGTGAACTTAACTTCAATTCTGCTCTGGAAGAAAAAAAGCAAGGAATCGATCAGAAGCGGAAGCTTTGGGAAAATTAAATTGAAATTCGGATCAACAGAAACTTAACAAATTGAAAATTCGGATAACGGAATCTAAACTGTAGCCTTATTCGGCTGGCCACCGCTACGATTTTGACCTGGTCGGACTGCCGTCAAGGTGTTGCGCTGCGAAGGTTCATTCGCAAAAAAGGTTTCTGATGAGAAGTTAATCTGCAAAAAAGAAAACCACCATTGAAATAGATCGACTAAATCCTAAATATGAAGCTGATAAGATTTTGGGCAAACGCAATCATAAATTAACAAAAGCTTACAAACTGGAAATTCGGAGAAAAAGTATCGATCACAATAGGATATCAGATTTATCGAAAGGATACTCAAATAATATCAGCACAAAAGCAGAGAAGATACAGAATTATAAATACCTCCAAATTGAAATCACAAAATCACAATATAAACATAAGAAGATACAGAAAAATTGATTCGCAATCTGAGATTAAAAAACCTGGTTGATCGAAGTACACGGAGGAAAGAAGAAGGAGAGGAGCTTAAAATCGGAAAATGAAAAGGCAGTTTTTTGAAGATGAGAAGGAGAAGCGTAACAATCGGAAGAGAGAAATCAATTTCAATCGATGAAATTAAGCATTCCTATTGGACAATAGATTTTCAATTGAAGGGAAAAAATATTGGCTATAGGGGAAATTGAGCATTCCTATTGGTCAATAGAATTCAATTTAGTCTAGCTGGAAAAATTGAGAGTTTCTATTGGCTAATTAGTGAAGGAGTTGATTCAGGATTTATATATTAATAGATTAAAAAAAAAACTCACCCTCAAAGAAAAATGACTGATTTCATATAATCTTCGCAGATAATTTTACTTGTTATACAACATCGATCGCTCATTAGTGATTGTTGAAATTGCCACAAAACCGCAAAGAAGAGCTCCAGCTGGGGATTGTCGGCCGACACCGTAAACCCGTCGCCCGACAGTCAGGCAATTCCCCAGCGCACTTGCGCCAGGCTTCAGAGAAGATGGCGCGGATGCGTCAGAGTATGTCGGCCGACATGTACATGCTGTCGGCCGACACCAGGCGGTTTTCAGCGCACGTAATTTTGGAATTAATTCCAAATTGAGGTGGGACTTTTTCCTACTCCTTCTAGGACTCTTATGGGCGAGAATTATTGTTTCCATACAATAATCATGAATAAAAATCATTTGACAAATATTGAGGATATAAAAAAATGGATTTTTGAAAATGAAATTTCATCTGGGCTGATAATGAAAAGAGAGATGGGGAATTGGGAATACCTTAAATTTAGAGAAGATTCTTCGATGAGATCTTAACTTCAATTCTGCTTTGGAAGAAAAAAAGCAAGGAATCGATCAGAAGTGGAAGCTTTGGGAAAATTAAATTGAAATTCGGATCAACAGAAACTTAACAAATTGAAAATTCGGATAACAGAATCTAAACTGTAGCCTTATTCGGCTGGCCACCGCTACGATTTTGACCTGGTCGGACTGCCGTCAAGGTGTTGCGCTGCGAAGGTTCATTCGCAAAAAAGGTTTCTGATGAGAAGTTAATCTGCAAAAAAGAAAACCACCATTGAAATAGATCGACTAAAACCTAAATATGAAACTGATAAGATTTTGGGCAGACGCAATCATAAATTAACAAAAGCTTACCAACTGGAAATTCGGAGAAAAAGTATCGATCACAATAGGATATCAGATTTATCGAAAGGATACTCAAATAATATCAGCACAAAAGCAGAGAAGATATAGAATTATAAATACCTCCAAATTGAAATCACAAAATCACAATATAAACATAAGAAGATACAGAAAAATTGATTCGCAATCTGAGATTAAAAAACTTGGTTGATCGAAGTACACGGAGGAAAGAAGAAGGAGAGGAGCTTGAAATCGGAAAATGAAAAGGCAGTTTTTGGAAGATGAGAAGGAGAAGCGTAACAATCGGAAGAGAGAAATCAATTTCAATCGATGAAATTAAGCATTCCTATTGGCCAATAGATTTTCAATTGAAGGGAAAAAAGATTGGCTATAGGGGAAATTGAGCATTCCTATTGGTCAATAGAATTCAATTTAGTCTAGCTGGCAAAATTGAGAGTTTCTATTGGCTAATTGGAGAAGGAGTTGATTCAGGATTTATATATTAATAGATTAAAAAACAAACTCACCCTCAAAGAAAAATAACTGATTTCATATAATCTTCGCAGATAATTTTACTTGTTATACAACATCGATCGCTCATTAGTGATTGTTGAAATTGCCACAAAACCGCAAAGAAGAGCTCCAGCTGGGGATTGTCGGCCGACACCGTAAACCCGTCGGCCGACAATTAGGCAATTCCCCAGCGCACTTGCGCCAGGCTTCAGAGAAGATGGCGCGGATGCGTCAGAGTATGTCGGCCGACATGTACATGCTGTCGGCCGACACCGGGCGGTTTTCAGCGCACGTAATTTTGGAATTAATTCCTAATTGAGGTGGGACTTTTTCCTACTCCTTCTAGGACTCTTATGGGCGAGAATTATTGTTTCCATACAATAATCATGAATAAAAATCATTTGACAAATATTGAGGAAATAAAAAAATGGATTTTTGAAAATGAAATTTCATCTGGGCTGATAATGAAAAGAGAGATGGGGAATTGGGAATACCTTAAATTTAGAGAAGATTCTTCGATGTGAACTTAACTTCAATTCTGCTCTGGAAGAAAAAAAGCAAGGAATCGATCAGAAGCGGAAGCTTTGGGAAAATTAAATTGAAATTCGGATCAACAGAAACTTAACAAATTGAAAATTCGGATAACGGAATCTAAACTGTAGCCTTATTCGGCTGGCCACCGCTACGATTTTGACCTGGTCGGACTGCCGTCAAGGTGTTGCGCTGCGAAGGTTCATTCGCAAAAAAGGTTTCTGATGAGAAGTTAATCTGCAAAAAAGAAAACCACCATTGAAATAGATCGACTAAATCCTAAATATGAAGCTGATAAGATTTTGGGCAAACGCAATCATAAATTAACAAAAGCTTACCAACTAGAAATTCGGAGAAAAAGTATCGATCACAATAGGATATCAGATTTATCGAAAGGATACTCAAATAATATCAGCACAAAAGCAGAGAAGATACAGAATTATAAATACCTCCAAATTGAAATCACAAAATCACAATATAAACATAAGAAGATACAGAAAAATTGATTCGCAATCTGAGATTAAAAAACCTGGTTGATCGAAGTACACGGAGGAAAGAAGAAGGAGAGGAGCTTAAAATCGGAAAATGAAAAGGCAGTTTTTTGAAGATGAGAAGGAGAAGCGTAACAATCGGAAGAGAGAAATCAATTTCAATCGATGAAATTAAGCATTCCTATTGGACAATAGATTTTCAATTGAAGGGAAAAAATATTGGCTATAGGGGAAATTGAGCATTCCTATTGGTCAATAGAATTCAATTTAGTCTAGCTGGAAAAATTGAGAGTTTCTATTGGCTAATTAGTGAAGGAGTTGATTCAGGATTTATATATTAATAGATTAAAAAAAAAACTCACCCTCAAAGAAAAATGACTGATTTCATATAATCTTCGCAGATAATTTTACTTGTTATACAACATCGATCGCTCATTAGTGATTGTTGAAATTGCCACAAAACCGCAAAGAAGAGCTCCAGCTGGGGATTGTCGGCCGACACCGTAAACCCGTCGCCCGACAGTCAGGCAATTCCCCAGCGCACTTGCGCCAGGCTTCAGAGAAGATGGCGCGGATGCGTCAGAGTATGTCGGCCGACATGTACATGCTGTCGGCCGACACCAGGCGGTTTTCAGCGCACGTAATTTTGGAATTAATTCCAAATTGAGGTGGGACTTTTTCCTACTCCTTCTAGGACTCTTATGGGCGAGAATTATTGTTTCCATACAATAATCATGAATAAAAATCATTTGACAAATATTGAGGATATAAAAAAATGGATTTTTGAAAATGAAATTTCATCTGGGCTGATAATGAAAAGAGAGATGGGGAATTGGGAATACCTTAAATTTAGAGAAGATTCTTCGATGAGATCTTAACTTCAATTCTGCTTTGGAAGAAAAAAAGCAAGGAATCGATCAGAAGTGGAAGCTTTGGGAAAATTAAATTGAAATTCGGATCAACAGAAACTTAACAAATTGAAAATTCGGATAACAGAATCTAAACTGTAGCCTTATTCGGCTGGCCACCGCTACGATTTTGACCTGGTCGGACTGCCGTCAAGGTGTTGCGCTGCGAAGGTTCATTCGCAAAAAAGGTTTCTGATGAGAAGTTAATCTGCAAAAAAGAAAACCACCATTGAAATAGATCGACTAAAACCTAAATATGAAACTGATAAGATTTTGGGCAGACGCAATCATAAATTAACAAAAGCTTACCAACTGGAAATTCGGAGAAAAAGTATCGATCACAATAGGATATCAGATTTATCGAAAGGATACTCAAATAATATCAGCACAAAAGCAGAGAAGATACAGAATTATAAATACCTCCAAATTGAAATCACAAAATCACAATATAAACATAAGAAAATACAGAAAAATTGATTCGCAATCTGAGATTAAAAAACCTGGTTGATCGAAGTAGACGGAGGAAAGAAGAAGGAGAGGAGCTTGAAATCGGAAAATGAAAAGGCAGTTTTTGGAAGATGAGAAGGAGAAGCGTAACAATCGGAAGAGAGAAATCAATTTCAATCGATGAAATTAAGCATTCCTACTGGCCAATAGATTTTCAATTGAAGGGAAAAAAGATTGGCTATAGGGGAAATTGAGCATTCCTATTGGTCAATAGAATTCAATTTAGTCTAGCTGGCAAAATTGAGGGTTTCTATTGGCTAATTGGAGAAGGAGTTGATTCAGGATTTATATATTAATAGATTAAAAAACAAACTCACCCTCAAAGAAAAATGACTGATTTCATATAATCTTCGCAGATAATTTTACTTGTGATACAACATCGATTGCTCATTAGTGATTGTTGAAATTGCCACAAAACCGCAAAGAAGAGCTCCAGCTGGGGATTGTCGGCCGACACCGTAAACCCGTCGGCCGACAGTCAGGCAATTCCCCAGCGCACTTGCGCCAGGCTTCAGAGAAGATGGCGCAGATGCGTCAGAGTATGTCGGCCGACATGTACATGCTGTCGGCCGACACTAGGCGGTTTTCAGCGCACGTAATTTTGGAATTAATTCCAAATTGAGGTGGGACTTTTTCCTACTCCTTCTAGGACTCTTATGGGCGAGAATTATTGTTTCCATACAATAATTAGGACATCCCCCTATATAAAGAGAGTTGCTCCTTTGACACAGAAAACACCAATTATAATTCTATAGCTATTGCGTGAGATTTGAGGGTTTAGCATATATCATCCTTGTAATCGTGAAGCAATATTATAGTGAATTCTTCGTCGTTCCTCCCGTGGTTTTTCCCGATTTGGGTTTCCACGTAAATTCTTTGTCTTCTCTATTTTCTTGTTGATTTCTTTTCTTCGGTATCCCGTTATTCTCATACTATACATCGTCCCGATCGTCAACAAGTGGTATTAGAGCTAAGGATCTATGACGAGCGTGAAGTATGACATACCGATGCTGGATCTCAACACAAGGTTCCCAATTTGGCAATACAAGATGAGGTTAGTTCTACGATCCCTGAAGCAAGAGATCGCTCTCAATGGTATTGACAATATGCCGGTTCACATGGAGCATGACGACCGCGTGACGCTCGATCAGATGGCTATGGCGACCATAGGGCTCCATGTCTCGAACAGTTTGGCGGAGGATATCATGGAGATGAAGACAGCGAAAGAGTTGTGGGAGAAACTTGAAGAGATGTGCATTACCAAGACGGTGTCAAGTAAGAACAATTTGAAGAGGAGTCTATATTTCCTCAAGATGGCGGAGGGCTCTTCTATATTTCCTCAAGATGATCTTGCGTTTTGGCTCCTAATTTCTTTACCCCCTTCTATGGCGACCTTCCGTGATACTCTCCTATATTCCGCTCGAGATAGTCTCGCGTTTAAAGACGTTGTTTCGGCTCTCTCATCTAGAAATAATATTTTGATGAAGAATCCTAATTCGGGAGAGACGCCAAGCGAAGGGTTGAATGTCCGTGGGCGGACTAACCAGAGATCGACGGGGCAAGATAGGTCTCGATCGAAGTCACGACATAGTAACAAGGTGTGCAACTATTGCAAGAAGAAGGGTCACATCAAAGCCGATTGCTACGCCTTGAAAAATAGGAAGGAGAGAGAAGGTGGCAACAACAACAACAATAATTCCGGTAAAAGTTCCGGTGAAGTTGGTGTAGCCGAGAATTATTGTGATCTCCTTATGGCTTTGGGTGAGGTCTCCAAATCAAGCGAGGAGTGGATTCTAGACTCGGAATGTACGTTCCACATGTGCCCGAATCGTGATTGGTTCGACACTTTTGAGAAGGTGGAACAAGCTGCGGTGACTATGGGCAAAAACGCGTCATGCAAGATCGAATGGATAGGAAGCATCCGGATTAAGATGTTTGACGGCGCGATCCGCACCCTAAGCGAGGTTAGATACGTTCCCGGCTTAAAGCGGAATTTAATTTCGCTTAGTACTTTGGAGCTCAAGAGTTACTCGTTCACCGGAGAAGGTGGAGTCGTGAAGGTTGCCAGCGGTTCGTTGGTGGTTATGAGAGGCAAACGTAGGTCGAATAGGCTTTACGTTCTTGAAGGTACCACAGTGAAAGGCGAAGTAGCCGTGGGTGATTCCAAGGTCCCGGATGTCGATACAACGAGACTTTGGCATATGCGTCTAGGGCATATGAGTGATTCCGGAATGGCCGAGTTGGACAAGGGCTTCTTGGGGATAAGGGCTTGTCGAAGTTGGAGTTCTGTGAGCAGTGCTTCTTTGGGAAGCAAAAGAGGGTGAAGTTCACCACTGGCGCTCACACGACAAAAGAGATACTCGGGTATGTCCATTCCGATCTATGGGGACCATCCCCGGTCCCCTCCACTGGAGGTTCTTACTACATGCTTACCATCATCGATGACTATTCCCGAAAGGTTTGGTCGTTCTTCTTGAAGAACAAGAGCGACGTGTTTTCTACCTTCAGAGATTGGAAGGTGATGATAGAGAAACAAATCGGGAAAGTCGTGAAGAACCTACGTACGGACAATGGCCTAGAATTTGTGTCTGAAGAATTCAACCAATTTTGTAAGGGTTTGGGGATTGTGAGGCACCACACTGTGAGATACACGCCCCAGCAAAATGGAGTAGCCGAGAGAATGAATCGCACGATTATGGACAAGGTACGTTGTTTGTTAGCAACTTCTGGGTTGACAAAAGGTTTTGGGCTGAAGCGGCTTCTTTAGCATGTTACCTTATCAACCGATCTCCTTCCATGGCGATTAATAAGAAGACTCCACAAGAATTGTGGAAGGGATCTCCGGCGAACTATGAGGACTTGAGGGTGTTTGGATGTCCGGCCTACATTCATGTCAACGACGGGAAATTGAGTGCACGTTCTAAGAAGTGCATATTCGTTGGCTTTAAGGAAGGAGTTAAAGGATACAAGCTTTGGTGTCTAGAGACGAGAAAGATCATACTAAGCCGTGATGTAGTCTTCGATGAGGCTTCTATTATGGGTGATCGGTCGTCTAAAGGGAATCTCGAGGTTCCAAGTAATCCTATTGAGGTGGAGCCGGACAGGGTGCAAGAGGAAGATGATGGGTCAAGTTCCCCGACCGATGAGACGAGTAGTTCGACTAATCCGGAAGATCCAAAAGAGGTGGAGCCGCAATGCATAGCACGAGATAGGCCAAGGCGTGAGACTCGACCACCTAAAAGGTTAGCCGAGTATGAGTTAGTTGCCTATGCTCTAAACGTAGCCGATGAAGTTGATTCGTATGAGGAGCCTTCCTCATATGACGAGGCGGTTACGTGTGATGACTCAAGTAAGTGGGTCTTGGCTATGCAAGAAGAGATGGAGTCTCTTCATAAGAATGGCACTTGGGAGTTGGTTGATCTCCCTAAAGGCAAGAAGGCCATAAAGTGCAAATGGATCTTCAAGAAGAAGGAGGGCATCCCTGGGGTCAAGGACGAGAGATATAAGACGAGATTGGTGGCTAAAGGTTTTAGTCAAATTCCCGGAGTAGATTTCAATGATGTGTTTTCACCGGTGGTCAAGCATAGCTCGATTCGGGCAATTCTAGGCATTGTGGCAATGCATGATTTGGAGCTTGAGCAAATGGATGTGAAGAAGACCTTTCTACATGGGGAGCTCGAGGAAGATATCTACATGGTCCAACCCGAGGGGTTCGAGGGTTCAAATCAAGAGAACAAGGTGTGTTTTCTCAAGAAGTCCTTATATGGTTTGAAACAGTCTCCTAGACAATGGTATAAACGTTTCGACACGTTTATGATTAAGAATGGTTTCCAAAGAAGCTCCTATGATAGTTGTGTGTATTTCCGGAAAGGTCGTGATGGGTCTTTAATCTATCTTCTTCTCTACGTCGACGATATGTTGATAGCGGCTAAGGATAAGTCGGAGGTGGAGAGAGTTAAGGCACAACTTAGCAAGGAGTTCGAAATGAAGGATCTAGGTGCGGCAAAGAAGATCCTTGGTATGGAAATCACTAGAGATCGAAAGGATGGCAAGTTGTATCTTGGCCAAATGGGTATATAGAGAAGGTGCTTCGTCGTTTCAACCTTGAGAATGCGAACCCGGTAAGTACTCCCCTTGGAACACAATTTAGACTTACCTCTGCTTATTCTCCGACTACGGAGAAGGACATCGAGGATATGGCTCGAGTCCCTTATTCCAATGTCGTTGGATCTTTGATGTACGCCATGGTGTGTACGCGTCCGAATTTGGCCCACGCCGTGAGTGCCGTGAGTCGGTATATGGCGAATCCCGGAAGAGAGCATTGGAAGGCGGTGCAATGGGTGTTGCGCTATTTGAGAGGTACGTCTAACAAGAAGCTAGTGTTCGAGATGAATCAAGAAGATGTTCGGGGGTTTCGTGGATTCCGACTATGGCGGTGATCTAGATAAAAGAAGATCTCTTACCGGGTATGTTTTTACCATTGGTGGGTGTGCTATAAGTTGGAAAGCTATCTTTCAAAGTACGGTGGCCTTATCAACTACCGAGGCGGAGTATATGGCGGTCACCGAGGCATGCAAGGAGGCTTTATGGTTGAGAGGTTGGTATAGAGAACTCTCGAAGAGTTCTAAGACGACGTCAATCTTTTGTGATAGTCAAAGTGCTATTTGCCTCACAAAAGATCAAGTGTTCAATGAGAGAACAAAGCACATAAACATTCGTTATCACTTTGTCCGTGAGGTAATCGCTCGAGGCGATATTAAGATGAGTAAGATTAATACTCACGACAATCCGGCGGACATGTTGACGAAGAGTTTACCCGCAACCAAATTTGAGCTTTGCTCTAGCTTGGTTGGACTTCGATCGAGAGATTAGGCCTTTAGGGGCGTTTGGAGGAAGACGATAGGCGAAGGATGTTCGCGGTTTAGTGTCAAGGTGTAGATTTGTTGAAATTGCCACAAAACCGCAAAGAAGAGCTCTAGCTGGGGATTGTCGGCCGACAGTCAGGCAATTCTCCAGCGCACTTGCGCCAGGCTTCAGAGAAGATGGCGCGGATGCGTCAGAGCATGTCGGCCGACATGTACATGCTGTCGGCCGACACCGGGCGGTTTTCAGCGCACGTAATTTTGGAATTAATTCCAAATTGAGGTGGGACTTTTTCCTACTCCTTCTAGGACTCTTATGGGCGAGAATTATTGTTTCCATACAATAATTAGGACATCCCCCTATATAAAGAGAGCTGCTCCTTTAACACAGATGACACCAATTATAATTCTATAGCTATTGCGTGAGATTTGAGGGTTTAGCATATATCATCCTTTTGTAATCGTGAAGCAATATTATAGTGAATTATTCGTCGTTCCTCCCGTGGTTTTTCCCGATTTGGGTTTCCACGTAAATTCTTTGTTTTCTCTATTTTCTTGTTGATTTCTTTTCTTCGGTATCCCGTTATTCTCATACTATATATCGTGTCGATCGTCAACAGTGATAAACTCAAAATTTTATATTTATTGTATATAATTATACAACAAAAAGAATTACTATGAAAACAATTTGGTAAAATTTACCGTAATTGAAAACAGTTGATTTGAGATGAAAACCTATGGTTGAAATTAAAATAGTTGTACTCACTAGTTTTTTTGGAATTGAGCGGAATCAATTTATAGTACTCCGTATTATAAAACAAGTTAAACAAGCCAAAACATAAAATTAGTTTATGTTACAAAAATATGTATGATTTTATAAACATTCACAAGTTCTAGCAAACATGTAATCGTTTATAAACATTCACAAGTTCTAGCAAATATGTGAGATTATAATGAGACAACCAAGAACAACTTCTAATGAACTTATTCTATGCTTTATCTCACAAAGCATATGATTCGAACTTTCCAGCGAATCGTTTGAATTAAAAATAAGCTCTCTATTTTTTTCTGGAAAAATCTTTAATTATGCAATCACTAGCGAGTATTTATAGATTTATTTGAACACTATGGGTCGAGCCCATGATATTTCTTCCGAACCCTTATGTCGACTTAGTTTCATGTATCTCGGACTTTAGCAAATCCTTCATACTTGAAAACCTTCAATATTGAGTTATTGGTCCAATCAGTCTCTTAGTTCGAAGAACCATAATAACTTTTTCGAACTCTTCGTGCATGTGATCTCAACTACTTCGCAGGAATTTTTTTCTATGCTATGATGACTTTGACTTAGCATTTCTTTCAACTTTTTATGTTGTTAATCTGATTTGAAGACTTCCCCTTAGTCTTCGAAGCATCCCTCGATTCTAAGTTCGAAGAACCCTAATAACTTTTTCAACGCTATGATGACTTTGACTTAGCATTTCTTTCAGCTTGTTATGTTGTCAATTTGGTTTGAAGACTTCCCCTGAGTCTTCGAAGCATCCCTCGATTCTTTCTCCAATGTAGGATATGGACTCTCTGGCAATATATACTTGGTCAGATGTTCTGCAAAACAACTCAAACCATCAAAACATGAAGTTAGTAAAAAATCTATTGAAATCAACTGTCAAAATTTCAATTAATATTTTTTCAATTAGTAATTTTTTGTATTTCTTGTCAAATATAGAAACACATAATCAAACTTATATTATACAATTTAAACAAAAGAAATTAAAAAACATCATTACAAAAATAAAATTAAACTTCTTTATTATATAAACAAAGTCTACATTGTAACACATCAAATTACACTTTATTACAATACAATAATGGTATTCAAGTACGTTACTTCTATTAGCAGGACTTGTAACAACATTGATAGCTAATACTCCCAGAGCTATAGTCATAAGTGTTCAACGCAGACTTTTTTTGACCGTCCAATACATATAAACGGTATACAAAAATTATGAATAGTTAAATTTTATTTTAGTTATTTTTTCATAAAAAATAGTATGATAAACAGTATACAATCAGCGTAAGCTTCCGATAGGAAACTATTGTCAACTCACAATGTTCACAGATGAGAAAAAAATAAAAAAAATTGAAAAGATAACACAAATAAAATGAAAAAACAATTGTGAAAAAATAGAACAAAAAAAAATTAAAGTAAAAATTGAAAACATACTTGGCAAATAAAAATTAAAATGCATAAAAAATAATGCGCAATTAAAAATAAATAAAAAATAGCTCTAATAAAAAAATTTAAGTAAAAAGTGAAAATTAAATTAAATAAAAATTGAAAATATACTTAAAAAAATTATAAAACTTCAAAAATAATGGAAAAAATAATAAAAGTAAAAAAATACTCAAATATATAATATAAAAAATAAAGTAAAAACGAAAAAAAATCTCATATAAATTAAAAAAACAAAAATTTAAATAGGGCAAATAAAAAAAACCAAAGTTGTCGTGGAAGGACAAAATATTTTGTATTATAAATTCAAATCTTATTATTTTTTAATTTGATATAAGAAAATTAAAAAAAAAAAAACATGTAAAATGTATTTGCTTAGTAAAAATTTAAAATTTAAAATAAAAAAACAACGGTCAATTTCAAAGATTAATATAGCACAATATATTTACCTCATTATTTTCATTTGAACGTTGAAGATAATTTCTAACCGATCATTTTTGAAAGTTTGCTATGGGATTGAGACCAATTGATTCTACCATTCCAAAGGTTATTGCGCAAGGCACTCTGAACCATTATCATCACAATCTCTATTTTCATAATGTTAATTTGTAAAGCCCAAGCTCCACCTCCTTAATTATCTATACCTTTTTGTTCTCACTCAAGAGAGTACTCATTAGCCGAAGAGGAGTCTTTGCTAATATAATTGTGCTCGTTAGCTCCTCTCTCTTCATCTAATTCACAGGGTTCAATAATATCAATATGATTTCTTTATTTTTTTATATTAGGGTTCAATAATATCAATATGGTTTCTTTATTTTTTTATATTTCAATAGTTTTTCTCTGATATGTCGTGGATGTGAATTGGATGCTACTCGTTTCTTTCCCAGAACTTCTGTATGTCTACGAGAAGTTTTGTCAATTGAGTTTTGAATGGATTGGAAAACAAAAAAAAATTTATGTGGATGGAATTTTGTTCCATAAAATCTGGAGCTTAAAAGAAAAGAGAAAAAGTGTCGCCAAATTTATTATGGAAACATGAGTTGAAAATATATTAGAAAAAATAATCGTAAACTAAAATAAAAAAATATATAGTAAAAACTGAAAAATAATATGCGCAGATAAAAAAAGTGAAAATATAACAAACAAATAAAATAAAAAATTAATTTTAAAGTCTAATAAGACTGGTGATGTCATGGGAAATGCATCACTCGAATTCACGGTGGAGGCATCAGAGGCTGTGGCGGCAGGATTGTAGAGGTAGTGATAGCTGCAGAATGGGGCCAAGCTATCTAAAGGCACGCCGCACGTCTAGGATTGTAGAGGTAGTGATAGTTGCAGAATGGGGCCAAGCTATCTAAAGGCACGCCGCACGAGACATGCGGTGACCGGATTGTAGAGGTAGTGATAGTTGTAGAGCGGGGTTAAGCTATCTAAAGGCACAAGAGGTGGCGTTAATTGGTTGGATGGAAGCGACCGAATTGTAGAGGTAGTGATAGTTGTAGAATGTGTTGGGTATCCTACATCGATTGGAATAAAAACCTTGAGCTCAAATATAAGTTGGACAACCTTAATACCTTAATAAGGTCTTTTAAGGTGTTATTGGCCCAAATCAGAGCAGGCCCAACACGATGTGGGGCCCCGGTCGATGGAATTTCCGACTGTGGGCACCCCTGCCGATGAAATTTCCGGCCACGAGTAATTCCGATGGAATTTCCGGCTTAATTCCGATGGAATTTCCGGCTTACTCATGAGGGTGAGTGTTAGAGTGGCCCAACACGATGTGGGGCCCCGGTCGATGGAATTTCCGACTGTGGGCACCCCTGCCGATGAATTTTCCGGCCACGAGTAATTCCGATGGAATTTACGGCTTACTCGTGAGGGAGGTGTTAGAGTATCCCACATCGGTTGGATAAAGAACCTTGGCTCACATATAAGTTGAACAACTTTAATACCTTAACAAGGCCTCTAGGGCTCAAATATAAGTTGGACAACCTTAATACCTTAACAAGGCCTTTTAAGGTGTTATTGGCCCAACTTTGATAACCATCCTTTTAAGGTGTTATTGTCCCAACTTTGACAACATGGTTAAGCAAGGTGTTATTGGCCCAATTTTGATAACTATCATTTTAATGTGTTATTGTCCCAACTAAGGTGTTATTGACCCAACTTTGATAACTATCCTTTTAATGTGTTATTGTCCCAACTTTGACAACATGGTTAAGCTATCTAAAGGCACAAGACAAGTGCCGTTGGTGGGATGGAAGGGAAACTTAATGCCCACGGAAATTCAAATAAAATAAAAAGTAAAAATAAAAAAAATATATATGGCATAGTTTGAAGGGTGAAAATTCAAATAAAAAGTAAAAATAAAAAAAAATGAAAAAAATTGAAAAACTAGTGCAACAACTAAAATAAAATATATGGTGAAAACGCAAATATATTAAAATAAAAAACAAGAATGAAAAAAACAAAGAAAAAATGAAAAAAAAAAGTAGAAAAATAGTACAAATCAAAATAAAATAATAAAAAAAAGTTAAAATAATACAAAAAAAATGAAAAAAGAAAATATGAAAAGATGACTCAAATAAAATAAAAATATATTAAAATTAAATAAATTAAAAATTGAAAACATACTAGAAAAATAAATAAAAACTACAAAAATAATGAAAAAATAATAGAAAAAAATAGGGCAAATAAAAAAAATCAAAGATGTTAATGGAAGGACAAAATATTTTCTATAGTAGATTCAAATCTTATTATGTTTTAATTTGATATAAAAAAAATAAAAAATAAAAAAATTGTAAAATGTATTTGATTACAAGAAAATGGAAATTTAGAATAAAAAAAAAATTAAAAATCAATTTTAAAGATTAACACAGAAGAGTCCGTTTGGACGCTTATTTTAAATATCTTATAAGATGTTACATAAGTGATAAGCTATTAGGCCATCTCCAACCGAACATAAAAACCTAAACTAAAAAATAAGTTTAATTTTAAGTTTACAGTAATTTTGCTCCAACCGAGATTCCAAAACTCAAACTTAAAAGAATATTCTCAAATTATTCTTTTTATACAACTTTTTATATTATTTTTATAAACAACCAATATCTTTACAAATTTATAATTTAACCCCGTAATTTTTGATATTAAATTAAATAATTCTAATAAATATTATTTTCAATTTAAAATTTCAAAAATAATAAATATAAAAGATATGAAATAAAATATTAATTAAATATAACAAAATTGCGCTAACATGAAATATTAATATTTCATTATAAATATTTATTTTTATTTTTAAAATAAAATTTTATTTTAATTATTAATGGTATGATTATTAAAAAAATTACATTACAAAATATATTAAATAAAAAATTAAAATAAAAGGTTAATAGGTTTTTTTTATTATTTTGTAAAATAAAAGGATCATTTTATAAATAATAAATAGTTTTTGGTTTGAGTTTAAGGTAAACGTAAATCTAAGTATTTTTTATGTGGGTCCCACCATAAAACCTATAATAAGGTTACGTTTTGGTATCGGTTGGAGCATCTCCCTTACTCCAAAATAGGTTTTTGGTATCGGTTGGAGATGCTCTTATATCTTATTTAATAAATAAGTTTTTAAATTGGATAAAATAGGTATAAAAATTTATAAGATATTAATTTGTTTGACAATTTAAGATCTTATTAAAATTACAAAAAAAATAAATTGTCATAAAAAAAATTAAAAAAAATTATATTAACTAAATAATAAATTTAATATTTTTGTATATATATATAAAAGGTAATAATTTTAAAAGTAATAAAGAATAAAAAAAACTAATAATCAATTTCAAAAATTAACACACGCAATTTAACTCATCAGTTTAATCCATTTCAAAGTTGAAAATAATTTAATGACTATCATTTCTGAAAATACAGCTACGGGATTGGGTCTAACTAATTTCATTACGGCTAGTACCCAAGTCACCTGTCCCAATTCAAAAAAGTCTATACAACAAATGGGCCCACCTATCTGAAGGCTATTGCGCAAGACATTTCTCCCCATCTAAGAAAATCAAAGCCTATATAGGATTGAGACTAACAGATTCTAGCGCAAGATCACACTTCTCCCCCATCCAAGAAAGTCTGTACTACCGGAAATGGACTCACCCAATGGTGTGCCATGAAGTACTTCTATGTTTTCCTCTAAGCCATTATCAACTTTGTAAAGCCCAATCTCCACTTCCCTCGTTCCCTATACTTTTTTGTTCTCACCTCAGTAGAGTACTTATCAGTCGAAGACGAATCTTTGCTGCTCGTTAGCTCTTTCATCTTCTTCTGATTCGAAAGGTTCAATAATACTATAGTTTTTCCAAGCTTCTATATTTTGATGGTTTCCTTATTGTATATATTCTCTGATATGTCGAGGATGTGAATTTGGATGATGCCCATTTGTTCCACAGAGCTTCTGCTTGTCAACGATTAGTTTTGGCAATTGAGTTTTGGATCGGTTGAAAAACAAAAAATTCATATATGAATGAAATTTTGTTCCATGCAATTCAGAGTTTGAAAGAAAAGAAAAAATTGTGTTCATTCAGACAAACTTATTATAGAAACATGAGTTGAAAATATATTTACTCACAAATAAAATGAAAAAAAAAAAAATAGCCAAGGTCAATTAAAGTAAAAATTGGAAAAAAATATGTACAAATAAAATAAACCAAATAAACTAAAAAGAATAGTGCAAAAATAAAAAATACTAAATAATTAATAAAATAGATAGATAAATAAAAAATAAGCTATAACGTCTAATAAAATTAAAAACTCGCCCAACATCGAATTCATGGTGGAGGCATGCTGAGGCCGAATTGTAGAGGTGGTGATACTTGCACAAGAGGGTCAAGCTATCTAAGGGCACGAATTCATGGTGGAGGGGAGGCCGGACTGTAGAGGTGGTGATAATTGCACAAGAGGGTCAAGTTATCTAACGGCATACCGCAGAACAAGTTGGGGAAGTGAAACTGAGCGACTTAGTTTAAATGTAGTTTGCATGGCGCTAACTCAAATTAAAAAAAAAAAAGGTAAAAAAGTGAAAGGGAATTTTCAAAAAAGGTAAATATCTTACTCTCAATTATACTCTAAGACCAATGTTTACACTATTTATAAAAAAACAAGATTTACCTATAAAGCCCTTTGAATTATTGTACACTATGTAATATATGTTTTTATTAACCGATTATATGATTTCTCTTAATTGATTCTATTAAATGTACAATTACCATATAAAGTTATACACTACCAAACAAACGGTTTATGAATTAAATATAGATTGTATACCCAAAGCTTGTGTAATACACTATATTCTTCAATACGTAAAACGGTTTTCCCAATTCTCAATACACAGTTCTGTGATTCCCTCGCCGACGTCTTCGTGGTAGTGTCTACGATCAAACCTCAAAGCGTCCTATTGTTAAGGTAAGTTTTCCCAATTCATTATCACTGTTCTTGAAATTAATGGGTGAATAGATTCCCTACCGGATTTAGGGTTTTTGAATTTTGTGTTTGAATCTACCCAAAAGATTAATTTTAAGGTTTGAATTGACATAGTGTATTAGTAGGATTAATTTGTAAGTGTTTCGTAATGACGAGAGTTGCGTTTGGTATGAATCTTCAGTTGTTGATTTTCATAGTTTTTCCGTGCAAATGGTTCTTGATCATCTATATGCGTTTATGCGGCCTCATTAATTAGGTGCATGCAATTGGGTTTCAATTCCACACATTTTATTTGCATTTTCCTGCCTTCGTGTTTTTTTTTCCACAAAAACTAATTGCATTTTGTCCAATTTATGGTAGTTTTTCAGATCTGACTCAAGAGGTCCATGTATTCCAATTTTGTATTGATTTGGTATTTACTAGCGGGAAGTTTTGTTAGGGCAGTGTTCTAACAAGTTAATTTATAAAATGATAGTTTACAAACTTGTTGTACTTGTTTCATGCTTTTAGGTCGAAAAGGTCGACGAGGAAAACGCTTGGTACTTGGAGCCGTACCAAAAGCACTCGGGCTAAGCCGCCACTTTCGTGAAGAACATACAGAGGGGGGTCGAGATCGCGGCCGACGATGACGTGGCGTTGCTGTTGTTCAGTGGGGGCGAGACGAGGAAGGATGCCGACCCGCGTAGCAAAGCGCAGAGCTATTGGATTGTGGTCGAGTCGAAAAGATGGTTCGGTGAGCACGTTTTTGAAAAATGATTTATTTGGT
Source organism: Euphrasia confusa (assembly GCA_954870475.1). Taxonomy (NCBI): domain Eukaryota; kingdom Viridiplantae; phylum Streptophyta; class Magnoliopsida; order Lamiales; family Orobanchaceae; genus Euphrasia; species Euphrasia confusa. The sequence continues at coordinate 14,764,262 of OX940957.1, read as the reverse complement.
GATGCTTATGAGAATGCTGATATACTACTTATTACTTATAATCTCAAATAGTTTGGTATTGGTTTTGTGCTGCTACATGAATTGATTATTAAATATCTTGATCATGTAATACTAATATTATGTGGAACTTTTCCAAGGCAAACGAGATAGCGTGAGAATTCGAGCACTTACCAAAGAGCATGCTAGAGATAGCTTTGAGAATCTTCTCTTTAGTGTGTCGGTTTCGGGAGCTTAAAGGAACATATCCAGAAAACATAACCGTAAGTTTGTTTAGCGATGGCGTTTGCTTTTGTACTCAAGGCAAGTTTACAAACTTGTTGTCTTAGTTATTAGTTTACAAGCAATTTACAAACTGATGTGATATATTTCCAGATAGTTCTTATGCTTTAATTTAAACCTATAGTCTTTCCACACAATTTGTTGTATACATATTTTTGTAGTTCATCTCATTTATACAACAAGTTACATCTTTTATGTTGAACAATTAAGTCCCCAATGTGTCGTGGTTTACTGCATCAAACCATGTGTTTGTTTTTCTATTGTTTTGGATGGATCTTCCCTTGATCTGGTTGTCCAAATTAGTGGATAAATCTGACACTATTACATACACTGCACATTGATTGGCAGACAGTGTATTCTCTAAGTACAATTACTGATAATTGTTCATAGACACTACCGCAAACACTGTCAAGTGTTTTGACTACAATTATAACACTGTTTATAACACTGTATTGGTGGAAACATTTTTACCCTGGTAGTGTTCATAGACACTACCACAATCACTGTTTCAGTTATCAAATAATAGTATCTGTACGACTCATGCTCACTGAATTTTGTAATTGTTTTTTCATAAAGTTGTTTCGTCGCTATTGAACAATTAGTTTAATATAGAGTATATTATCCACTTACTCAACCTCTGTCATATGTTAACAACCATTACTGCATTAGTTACACACTATAATAAGTGTTTGATTATGTGTTGGTTACTCAACCTCTTCTTTTTTCCGTTGCGCTGGTTCTTAGTTTAAGAAACATTGTGTCTATATGCAGCAAAGCTCTGGAACTATTTCTACTAGATCTTTGTGACAAGACTTATAATAGGAGATCGAAGAGTTGAAATTGTGAAGAGATTTGTAGCCGAGTTGCGAGTGTTGGAGAGCCGACCATTAAACTATTTCAACTGGAGCAAATTGCATTTATCTCCTTCTTGGTGCATCAATTTTTGGCTGGAAATTTGTTGGTTCAGGCACCTTTTGATGGTCCAAATTATTATTTTACTATATTTATAGTTGTAGTGTAATGAATAGCTTAAACTATTGTTTTTCTATTTTTATAACTGAATATTAATTCATTTTTCTTGTGTTCTGGTTCATTGAATAGTTTTTTTGTGATTTACCTTTCACTTATCCTCTAAGCACCTTGTGATGGTTTAAACTATTGTTTTACTATATTTAGAGTTGTAGTGTATTAAACAGTTTGACATGTAATTTTCATTACATTGATCAATAGTGAACCTTTTGATGGTTCACACTATTGTTTGAACTGATCTATAGTGTATCTTTTGATGGTTTAAATTATTGTTTAAACTAAACATGAAATTGTATTTTATATAGCATGAAACTGTAGTTTATAGTGTGATTCATAATCTATATAGTGTAATCTATAGTGTCCTTTCACTTATCATTTGAGCACCTTTTAATGGTTTAAATTATTGTGTTACTATATTTAGAGTCGTAGTGTATTGAACAATTTGACATGTGATTTTCATTACATTGATCAATAGTGAACCTTTTGATGGTTCACACTATTGTTTGAACTGATCTATAGTGTACCTTTTGATGGTTTAAACTACTGTTTAAAATAAACATGAAATTGTATTTTATATAACATGAAACTGTATTCTATAGTGTCATTCATAATCTATAGTGTAATCGATAGTATCCTTCAGCCGTTTTCAGTTGGGGGATGTTCTTCGGTTACTTGGTCCCGTAATTTCTTTTCCACAAGTTTGAGAAGGTGTCCGATTAGTTTGGTCTTTGTTAGGCCAGTGTACTTCCTTTCTTTACCAAGCTTGGCGCAGAGGATCTGGAGAATCTCCTGGCGGGTCCAGTAGTGTAGGATGTCTGTGGCCCCATCTGACCACTTGGATACTTGGTACACTAGTTCTCTCTTTTGATCCATGCTCAACTTGATGCAATTTGATGGGTCAAATAGAACTGCAAGTTTCAACCATACGCAAATTATGATATTTAACGAGAAAACAACCAAAGTAAAGTAGCAACAAAGTGTGTGAGCATGCGTGTCTATGTAACTGCGAATGGGGAGAACAGCTAAAATCCTTTTTTGAATTTTGAAAAAAAATGAATCGCAATCAGAAATTATTTCCTAAAAAAAGAATTCTTTGATTGAATTCAAGAATCTTTGTCAAAAAACGTTTAAGATTTCAACAATAACTACATAAAACGTAAATAATAATTGGAAAATATAATTACTATAATACAAGGGTTAAAATAGACAAATCAAATTCAAAAAGCCTACCTAAATTATGAATACAATTAATATCAATACATTAAATTATATATATTCCAAAAATTAATTACATTTTTTATTAGGAAGGTAAACTATGTTATTTTTTTAAAAATCATAAAACCAATCTTATTTTTTCTCTAAATTACTCAAAAGTGAAATATTAGCGCACAAATATAATAATAAAATACCTTGAAAGCGCAAATAAAATGAAAATAAAAAATAAAAACAAAGAAAATGGGAAAAAAAAAAGTGAAAAAATAGTAAAAATCAAATAAAATAAAAACAAATTGAAAAATGGGAAAATAAAATAAAAATAAAAAAACAAAATGAAAAAATAACACAAATAAAATTAAAAAACAATTGTGAAAAAATTGACCAAATAAAATATTAAAGTAAAAATTGAAAAATAATGGCAAATAAAAATTTAAATACATAAAAATAATGGGCAAATAAAAATAAATAAAAAATAGCTCTAATAAAAAAAATTAAAGAAAAAAGTGAAAATCAAATTAAGTAAAAATTGAAAAGATACTTAAAAAATTATAAAACTTCAAAAATAATGGAAAAAAAATAATAAAAGTAAAAAAATAACCAAATATATATTATATAAAATAAAATAAAAACGAAAAACATATCCAAAATAAATCAAATATATATATATATATATATATATATATATATATATATATATATATATATATATATATAGCGCAAATAAAAAAAATCAAAGTTGTTGGTGGAAAGACAAAATACTTTGTATTATAAATTCAAATATTGTTATTTTTTAATTTAATATAATTTTTTTTTAAAAAATTGTAAAATATATGCTTACTAAAATAATTAAAATTTAAAATAAAAAACAAAAAATCAATTTCAAAGATTAAAATAGCACAATATTTACCTCATCATTTTTATTTGAATGTTGAAGATAATTTCTATCCATCATTTCTGAAAGCTTGCTATGGATTGAGATCAACTTATTCTACCATTCCAAAGGTTACTGTGCACCTCTCCCCAATTCAAGAAAGTCTGTACAACAAATGAGTCCACTTGATGGTGTACCATGAATTACATTTTTTTTTCCTCTGAACCATTATCATCACAATCTCTATTTCCATTGGCTCGTGATAATGTTAATTTGTAAAGCCCGAGCTCCACCTCCTTAATTCTCTATACATTTTTGTTCTCACTAGGGAGAGTACTCATTAGCCGAAGAGTAGTCTTTGCTGACATAATTGTGCTCGTTAGCTCCTTCTTCGTCTTCTGATCCACATGGTTCAATAACACTTGTTTCTCCAATTTCTTATATTTCAATTGTTAAGGATTCGCACAACAAGGTTTAGAATAATCGAATAAATTCGATTAAACTAAACTTTCATAAACCATACGAATATGAACAATTCAAAACCGCACGAATATGACTTGACTTTCAAACTCACGATATCTCACGTATATGTTAACTCACAAGAACACAAAAACAAAGAAAAACGAAAGCACAAGACAAGGTTTACGAGTTTCGGTTTCGCACTGCCTAAGACAAGGCCGCCGCAACCTACGTGCTCGGGGAGAGGGTGTTTCTTCTTTATTACAGTATATGAAAAATAGATTAGAACTGTTCCTAGTAACCCTAGAACCAACAAGGTGTAAGGGATTACAAAGTTTAATCTCTAAAAAGAAGAACGTGTTCTTTCTCTCACAATTCACGCCGATGTCTCTGATTGAACGTCCTTTTATAGAGTACATGGAGACCGACGTTTGGTAGAATTAGGTTACTTATGCTCCAAGAATTCCGTTGTCTTTTAAATCACTTTAATCGGATAAGTATGTAAAGAGATATTCAATTTTTGTTTCTTTTAAAAAATAAAAGATTCTGTCTGCCTCCTGCCAGGGAACTTGTCACACCCCGTCCCAAAAAAATAACAAAAAATACTAAACCTGTTTAGCACGATAATACAAATAGCACAATACACACGAGGCAGGAACTCTTACAAAGTGCTACATTTTTTTTATACACACAGAGTACTCAAACTAAAAATATAAATAATCCTACGCAAAAGCCCAAGAACCCTAGAGACTAACTGACTGGAGAATCACGACAGTGACGATGATCTTCCTGGGTACCTGCAAAATTCAAAACCTGTGTGGGGTGAAAATTCAAAACATGTGTGGGGGTGAGTACACCACCTCGACTCACCATTTTATCAAATTCAAAAAAAATAACACAAACTCGTTTCATACTAATCATATATCCTATCTCATTATTTTATCATTTATGTCAATAATGTCACCACAAGATTATCATATAACTAAATGTCACAATTCAGTCCATAGCAAGTCATAATGTCAAACACAATATTCATAAACACAATCGAACATAGCACACAAGCCAATCACAATTAAATATGCACAATGCATCAATCAATAAAAATTACTGTGCAATTTCATACATGCCAAGACCCGGGCCCATTCCGGATCCCATCCGGTACCAGATCCCATCTAAAATTAATATGTAAGGCTCTTTGGCCCTCCGGATCCCATCCGGGAAATCAATATCGGCATATAGCCATAACACCCTCGTCCTACTAGAGTACCAAGGTCCCACCTTGGATTTTATGCACATACTATGACATAACAATACGTGCCATGCATGTTTCACAATTTCAACCACAATCACATAAGTAATAAGATCATGATCATATAAAGATATTACATATACCTCGTACACATCACACATCGCATATAAATATCTCAGTCATTGTCATACCACATCACATATTCATAAATTCATATCATACATATATAAGTAATCTAACAGAAGCATGTAATTCAGAGATTACTCAAATCATATATCATATCAATATACAATTAGTTTGGTTATAGCTTTTACCCACTTGATTCGACGCTCCGAAGGCCTATGCACTATCCCTCGTCTCGTCTCGTGCCTCGTGCACCCCGCTCGTAGATGTGTTATGTCCTAATGTATGATACGTTCAATCATCATCAACCAGGACAAATACAAGAAGGTTATTCAAAAATACTAAAATCTCACTTGTTTTCATATCGCTAAACAAGTTCTCTCATTTTCGAACTCACCGCACGGCTTTATTATTCATAATTTGAAAGTAGTTTCAACATAACATTTGTATATCATTCAGTTATCTATCATTTCGACCAATCGAACTCAAATTTCGATATATGGTTTATGAGTTATGCTCAATTTACCAAAACAAAACATGCTTAGCATTCTTGGTTATTCGTAAATTTTCCAGTCTGCTTCAAATGCTTATCGAGACCTAAATATTTCATTTTAGTTTTCGGGTTCAGCTAGAAAAATGAAGCTTATTGAGTTAGCATCTAACTCCAACAAGTAAAGCAATAATTCGATTAACCAGCTAGTAGATATATCAATAGTTCCAGACCTGCTCAGATTAAACCTACTTTCAGCACACTAGTCAACTTCTAGAGGTCACCTAGGTCAGTATGTACACAACTAAACTTAGGTTTCTAAATAAACCTTGTATAATACACAATTAGTTATCATATAAAACAAACAAAACATTAATAGGATCACTAGATTACAAATTAGGTCCATTTTCATATGACTGATCACTGCTGCATTTTTATACCACAGCTGAACCCACAAACACTCTAAAGATTTTGTATATAGAAAACGAGAGAGAGGAGTTCTGTCCTCTCTATTGAAAAACTGTATATATTGAATAATAAAATAATGAATACAACTTAATTGTATTGATCATCGATGCAGAGCATATATATATACATCAAGAATAAAACCCTAATCCTCATAGTAGTAGGAAACCTAATAGGATTAGGAAACAAAAAATAAATAAAATAATAGATGGACAATATCGATGCAGAGCATATATATATGTGTATGCATGCATGGTGGACATGCATACGTGAATGCATGTGATTCAATAGCCCCCCTCAAGATGGGAGTAGATATTTTTAACTCCCATCTTGAACAGGAGATGATCAAAGACCTTGAACCCAAGTGCTTTAGTAAACAAATCTGCAACTTGATCTGAGGTCTTTAAATAAAACATCTTGAATAATTTCTTGTGAAGCCACTCCCTTACAATATGACAATCAATTTCAATGTGTTTCGTGCGCTCATGAAACACTGGATTAGAAGCAATGTGCATAGCAGCAACATTATCACAGTATAAGAGGGCAGGCTGAGGATGAGCAATGTTAAAGTCATGTAAAAGCTTCTTGAACCATATCAATTCACAGACACAAGAAGCCATGGCTCTATATTCTGATTCAGCTGAATATCTAGAAACAGTTGTCTGCTTCTTGGATTTCCAAGCCACCAAAGCATCTCCTATGAAAACACAGTAACCTGTAACTGATCTTCTTGTGTGAGGGTCTGCTTCTTGGAAATCGATATCCCGGGGTTAACGGAATTGCGGAAAACATAACCCCGACCGAAATCCCATCGTCGGAAAACACGCGAACCACCGTACGATGCCGGAGCTCGACGAGAGCATCGCCGTGGGCGAACCCACGGCTAAACACTAGCCGAGCCCCGCCGCGAGGGGGGCTCGCGATCGCTGCCCTAGCGATCGCCGGGGATGCACGCGCATCCCCGTGGGGCTGTTCGGAACAGCCCCCGGCGGTGAGTCCGGCGACTCACCGCCACCGCCGAGGAGGGCGGTGCGCCCAGTGTTAGGAGTGGTATACTTAATGTCTAGATTTGAGTATTGTGAACTCCTTGTACACTTTCATTTACCTATTAAATACGAACATTCATTTGCTTTTAATTATTGTTAATTAAATATATGCAAATTATAGTCCTGGATTCTATACGTTGTAGTTAGTATGGTGTTGCATGGACACACAGAAGATCATACTATCGGTTACTCGTATTTAATCGAACAGATGCTCACGACCTAGATGGACACGGACCAATCCATTGGTATAGTCGTTGTGTGAGAGAGAAAATAATTTATCTTAATTATTTTATCACACTTGTACACTGGGTGTATTGAGCGGATCGATTGAGACTCATCAATTAGGTTTGCTCGGCGATAATTGATTTGAGACTCAGTGTATTTTATTCTTAATCCCCGATATTGTTGCGGGTGTGTATATTTAATATAAGTGACTTTGATTTACCAAAGGAATTAACCGATTTAATTATTGGGTTAATTACCGGTTAAGTTGGGTCACTATATTTTATATATGGCATGCCGTGAATGATTGACCGGACAGTGTATCCCGGAAGGGTTGATAATATCCCCGAGATGAGCTCATAAGGATGTATTATGTAAACCTCGCGAGTGGATTTAATTCCGCATAATAAATAAGGTTGAGTGGTACTAGTCTCGGATAAAAGAGATGAATAAATTTATTAAGCAATAAATAAATTTTATTCATGGATATTTATATCTTAAATACACGGAATAAATAATACTACCGGAGAAATATTATTTGGATATAATATGGTTTAATATTGGGAGTGCAATTAAATTTATATAGTGGAAAATAAATTTAATTAATATTGATAAGGATTAATGGACTTGGGCAGTGGGCTCAATTTAATCTTCAATATTGGAAGCCCAATATTCCACCTCCTTTAGATCCCCTACGTAGCCTATAAAAGCACTACATGGCCTTCATAATAGACAAGACAAGATAATCATACTTGATTAGTCTAGAGAGTTGAAGGAGATCCATAGGAGTTCGATATATCGTCGCCCACCCGACGTTCGAACGGAGTGCAAGGAATACGTGGGAAGATTCAAAGGTCATCTTGATTTCGTTTCTCCGAACAACGAATCGAAAGGTAAAAATCTAAACGCCCTTGATTTATTCGATTTTGGATTTATCGAGAATACCGTAGAACAAAGATCCGAAGGATCGAACCCGGATTAGACGAACGACCACGCGGTGGTGGCGAAGCCACCGGACCGCATGGACCGCACGCCTAGGGTTCGGCGCGCAAAGGAGAACCCTCGGCCTCGGCCGAGGGGGGCGATCGCTGGGCGCGATGGCCGGCGGTGACGGGCTGGTGCCGTCACCTCCCCACCGCGACGGTGGGGCCTTCTCCACGGCGGGCAGCAGGTCGCCGGACCTGCTGCCGGGGGCTGCCGGATGCAGCCCCATCGAACGCGATGTTCGATCGCGTGAGCGGCGGCTCGCGGGGGCTTCGGGCGCATGGTCTCCGAAGGTCGGACTCCGGCGGATGAGTCGGTGTTCGCGTGATCTCCGGCGGATGGTTTTGATCGGGTTATTGGTTTCCGCAAATTTAAATAGCCCGGGATATCGAATTCCAACAATTGGTATCAGAGCGTGGTTTACGTTCGCGGTATTTTCGATAAAATTGTTCTACCTTGCAGGGTTCCGACTATTATGGCTTAATTTATTATTCGTTTAATTTATTTTGTCATGTATGTTGGTTTGATTAAACTCTCGGACATGTCGAGATTCGTTTTTGGTGGTGAATGCTTGTAATAGTAAAAATTCGGGGGTTGACCGAATTTAGGATTTATTATTACGTTCTACGTTTTTCCGGAAATTGTATAGGGTCGATTTCATGTATAGAATCGATACCGGATAGTGTAAAATTTAATTTGTAATTTATTTTGCATTGGATCGATGCCGAAACGACCGCCGGAAGAGACGCGTGACGAAGGAGATGATCGTGAGGGTGAACGGGACAAGGATCGACCATCCCCATGGTCGATCCCATGAGGACGATCGACCCACGCCCTAGGGCTGCCCGCGGGAGCTCCGGCCACGCCGGCCACCAGTGGAGGTGGCGCGTGGGCTGGACGGCGGCGGCATGGAGGCGGCGGTCGAGGGTGGCGCGGGGATCCCCACCCCGTGCTATCCCGGTCCGGTGATTCTCTTTCCTAATTGGTTCGGGTTTTTCCTATTTGAGTGTTCCTATTTTTGGGAACTCTCATGGATTAGGAAAAGAATCAATTTGGAATTGATTAGGATTCCTAAATTGATTATTTCTATTTTATGGAAATATTCATGGATTAGGAATCTAATTAATATGGAAAGTAGAAGAGTCCTAAATTATTTTATTTCCTTATTTCATTATAGAAATCATCTAGAATATTCCAAGTGGGTCTTGGATAGATTATTCTAGAGATTTAATGAAGTAGAAAGGGAAAATAAAATAAATAAAAAATATTAATAATATTTAATTTTATTTTTGATTTATTCGATTGACTTAATTATTATTAATTAAGTATCTTTTGGATTTATTAAAAATAAATAGATTTAAATATTGGAAATTAATATTCTCGTCACATGGAGCATTCAAGAACGAAGACTGAAGACTAGAAGATGCGTACGGAGATGGAGTAAAGCCATAATAGTCGGAAAATAATATTCTAGTAATTATTTTGACTATGTGATAATACTATGTGCTTTATTACATGTATGCATGCTATATGTGTTTACTTTTATGCACTAGATAGCGTATCCCTTTATTGTAAAAAGCTAAGTGGGAGAGGGTATGGAAACATACCCATGGTCTCCATTGCTGCTCTCTTGGTGACTTTTATAAACTTTTGAAGTTTATATAGATAAGTTATTGGAGGAGAGTTCTTGTAATTCCTCTTACGAGAAACATTGATTAAGTTTATCAAACAATGCCTAATTTGTCTTTCCAAAGCTGATTTCAAGTCGACTCATTCTCACCCCGGGGAGTGGAATGGAGCCAAAGCCACTTGGTCATGTCGAGGACACAAATTAGAGGCAGTCGTACCATTCTTTGATAGATGGATCGATTGTCTGCTCGGCTCCCTCATTTATGAGAGATAGGGTTGTTCGCATGGTGAATCACTGGTTAGAAACTTCAAGTTTCACTTATGATTCTCCGCGTCTTGATTTACAAGATCGAATGGATCAAGTAATTGGGAGTCAATTATAAAGATCTCTTAGTGCAGTAAACGTCCACACAACGTGGCTTGCTGTACTGACGGATTTTGGATTAATTGATGTAGACAGTTGTAAGAAATTGTGAAGAGTTGTGAAATTATCGTAAACGTCCACACAACGTGGCTTGCGGTGATGTAGCAATTCCAAACGATTTACTTTGGTGCTGAGTAATGGTTTACACTTAGATACGCCTTATAGTATTCCTCACACCGAGGTTCCGCTATAAGCGATGTATGACCGAAGGAAATCTAATTGCTAAGTCGTTTGGGTGGGTAAACGTCCACACACCGTGGCTTGCCTTACCTGATGGGATTTTAGATGTGATTAGTGATTTAATGATATTATTAAAGGGAGATAATATCGGATATTAAATTGTTTGTTTGTTTTATGTGCTTATAGGTTAAGAATGACTGTGACCCCACTTTGTGATATACTTAAAGATGAAAACTCACTGGTTCCATATAGTACTGATTGGAAAAGAAATCTGGACATTGTCCAGACTGTTGAGCCTTCCGAATCCACAACTGACCCAACTCATGAGGACATTTGGAATGACCTCAGAATGATGTTGAGGCATAGTGTGGAAGCCGGACAAGAAGTGATTGACATACTCTATAAATTCAGTCCTATTAGAGAATCGCTTAAAAACGATTTGAAAAAGGCGGAACTTATAAGTATGGTCAGAAAGTCACAAGCTCTTGTGGCTAAGATGGAAGTGCAAGCAAAGAAGCCCAGTGGTTCCAAACCACGGAGTGGGAATAGCAAGCCGCGAGGCAAGTGCTATCGATGCAAGCAGTCTGGGCACTGGAAGTCTGATTGTCCTCTCATCAAAGGTACGAAATTCTCCTTAGTCACCGAAACATTATCAGTGGTGTTATCTACCAGCACCTGGTGTGTGGATACGGGGGCCACTGATCATGTCTGCAATTCAATGCAGGGGTTCCAAGAAACCCGGAGACTTAGAGAGGGAGAGATCGTGGTCTACATGGGCAATTCCGCGAAGGTGGCGGCTGTTGCAGTGGGAGACGTTCACTTACGCTTTAGTAGTGATAGGGTTTTAGTTTTACAAAATTGTCTTTATGTACCCAACTTTAGAAAGAATTTGATTTCAGTTTCTAAACTTATTATGAATGGATATTCTGTCTCTTTTGACCACTCTGTGATCATAAGAAGAAACAGTGAGATTATCTGTTCTGGTACATTGGTGGACGATTTGTATGTGCTAAATCCTGAGTCTAACACGATGCAACTAACCGAGAGTAATAACACATCTACGAACACCAATAAGAGAAAGGAACCTTCTAAAATGAATCAATTATACTTGTGGCATCTAAGGCTAGGTCATATAAACTCAAATAGGCTTCAAAGGTTGAAAGCTGATGGTTTAATCAGCGATGTTGAAGGAGTGGACTTTCCAACCTGCGAATCATGTTTAGAGGGTAAAATGACCAAGCGTTCTTTTTCTGGTAAAGGACGGAGGGCTGAACAAGTATTGGATTTGATTCACTCTGATGTATGCGGACCTATGTCTACTCAGGCAAGGGGAGGGTACGAGTATTTCATCACTTTCACTGATGATTACTCAAGGTATGGATTTATTTATTTGATGCGCCGCAAGAGCGAATCCTTTGACAAGTTCAAAGAGTTCAAGGCTTTTGTGGAGAACCTCAAAATAAATCTATTAAATGCCTGCGATCTGATCGCGGAGGCGAGTACCTGTCTGGAGAATTCAAGGCATACTTGGCAGAGAATGGGATTGATTCCCAAATGACATCACCATATACTCCTCAGCAGAATGGTGTGTCAGAAAGAAGGAATAGGACTCTTATGGAAATGGTGCGATCAATGATGAATTACTCGGATTTACCTATTATGTTCTGGGGACTTGCCTTGGAAACAGCGGCGTATATCTTGAATAGGGTTCCAACCAAAACGGTACCCACCACACCCATGGAATTGTGGAGTGGGCGCAAGCCTAACTTAAAACACATTCGGATCTGGGGTTGTCCAGCACATGTGTTGCGACAAGGTGCCGATAAGTTAGAACCTAGATCAGAATTACGGCTGTTTGTAGGATACCCGAAAGGAACTAAAGGTGGCATGTTCTATAGTCCTAAGGACCAGAAGATCGTTATAAGTACTAACGCTCGGTTCTTAGAGGAAGACTATATCATGGACCACAAGCCCAAAAGTGACGTAATACTTGATGAATTGAGAGGTGACAAGGAAGACTTAGACACAGCCGAACCGAGTATAGATACACCACTAGAATCTGCACCTGACACTGTCACTGTTAATACACCGGAACGCCGTCGTAGTGGGAGGGTTGTTAAACAACCAGACCGATGGATTGGACTGGGTGAGTCTTCGGACTCTGGACCTGGAGTTCATGAAATCGATCCCTGGACCTATGACGAGGCGGTACAAGATATAGATGCGCCTTCTTGGAAGAAAGCGATGAAATCCGAAATTGAATCCATGGATTCTAATAAAGTCTGAGATCTTGTAGAACCACCAAACGGCGTAAAGCCAATTGGGTGTAAATGGGTCTACAAGAGAAAGAGAGGATCTGACGGAAAGGTTGAAACCTTTAAAGCTAGGCTTGTTACGAAAGGATATACTCAGAAAGAGGGAATCGATTATGAGGAGACCTTCTCGCCGGTAGCCAAGATAAAGTCGATCCGGATTCTCTTATCCATAGCAGCTCATATGAATTATGAGGTGTGGCAAATGGATGTCAAGACAGCTTTCCTAAATGGAAGTCTTGACGAGACGATTTATATGAAACAACCAGAAGGATTCATTGCTAAGGGGCGAGATCATCTAGTGTGCAAGCTTAATCGATCCATTTATGGATTGAAACAAGCCTCGAGATCGTGGAACCTGCGGTTTGACGAAGTAGTCCAATCTTTTGGATTCAGTCAAAGCATGGACGAATCGTGTGTGTATTGGAAACGTGATGGGAAGAAGGTGGTGTTTCTCGTGCTTTATGTAGATGACATTCTTCTCATTGGCAACAGTGTGAAAATGTTGTCAGACATAAAGGGATGGTTGTCTAGACAATTCGATATGAAAGATTTGGGAGAAGTCGGGCATGTTCTTGAAGGTACCGGTATACCGATCCGATCGATATACCGTGTGTGCGGAAGCGTGTAAAGCGATAGATCTACTATGCCATGATCTTAGTGCACACTTAATATGTATAAGAACACATATAAACACACACACATATATATATATATATATATATATATATATATATATATATATATATATATATATATATATATATATATATATATATATATATATATATATATATATATATATATATATATATAAGGATTAACGAGAACACTTACAACCGGTGTAGCGTTCCTCGTTGATGTTGATTAAGGTGGTGTTGAGTCGATTGAACCACCTTAATGGATCAGCCACGAATTGCTCTCCTTGTGAATGACCTCGTCACTTCTTTGGATCGCCCGGATGTTGAAGCCGCACAAATGGCCCGGCCTCTACGTGTTGCACACGAAACCGGATGTCGAATATATTGCTTGCTTGAGTCGGTTCTCCAAGAACACTCTCTTCTCTCTATTGTTTGTGTAGATTTCGAAATTAGTGGTCTTAGCACAAGAATGAGACATGAAAAAAATCTGATTTTCATACTCATTCATCCCCCTTTAATTCTCTTGTAACCCCCACCATAAGTGTGTAATAACCATACACATAATGGAGTGATCATGGTGAATATGAAAGGTCATTTCCACATCATTATGCCAAATGGCATTAGATGTGGTCCCACTAGCTTGTGTGGCATGCCATGTCACACTATGTGTCATGCATCCATGCAAGCCATGCAATGCATCCCATGCACGTAAAATTCACATGTATTGATTCTAAATCAATATTATTATCAAGCAACGTATATCAACATCGAGTTCGTGTGTGACCCTGTAGGTTTGATTATCGATCAATATTATATTGTTCCCAACAATTAATATTATCGACTAATCATTTAACATCCATAGACGACCTTATGACTTTATCGATTGCACACGTAGGATCGAAGGACATATCCCAACAATCTCCTACTTGGCCTTCAGAGCCAGTGTGCTGCCAATTTCCTGTTGTCACTTTATGTCTAAGTTTGAACTTGAGGCAAGACTTGAGTCATCCTCAATCGGTTCAAACCTTTCTTGGACTATGAGACAGACTGTAAAACCAGATTTATCACTATGATACGAATCTGGACGTGGCCACGTATTTTCCACAGTCTCGACTCTCCAAGTGGCCGGTAAGACATGTATCCCATTATAAAATGGAGGACAATCCCATCTTGTCAATCCAAGCTCTCCCACTTGCTTCCTGATATACCCAATAACAAGTTTTATAACCTCCTTTTACGAAAGGCGTTTACTTGTATCAAAGTACACCATTTCACAATGGAATCACTCTGGACTACTCAGGTCAGAGGAAATTGCTCGACAGTCAATGAAATAGTATTATGACTCGAAATCTTAAATACTATTCCAGTCGGGTCTGTTCGATCATTAGCTCCCAGCTAATATCTATGTAATTGTACTTGATGTCCCACATCACTAGCCCATGAAGCGGCGCTATAGTACACATTACAATCTAGTTCTTTGTATTATCGGTTTGTCCCTACTCGATTATACGAACCAGGAATAGCTATATGATTCAAGTATATCAGTTCAACCATTGGGACTTCATTATGCGGTAAGTCGACCTCATAACCCAATTGATATAACTTAATCATTTGGACAATTCATATAAATTAAACCATATTTATATGAAGAATTATGTATTATACATATGAGTGAATGTTTACCAAATCTCCAAAAGTATCTAATACAGTAATAGAAATAACAACCCATCTCTAAGATGTCTGATATCTATTGCAGTCGTGAAAGCCTCAAGCTTAAACTGCTGGAGAAGTTTAGAAAGCGGGTTTGCAACCTTACCAAAAGTTGCAACTTTATTATCTCGATGTCTCCACAAAACTATCTCCCAAATAATGTGGAACTTCCTGAGCACCAGTTTTAGACTTGTGGTGCTTCCTAGCTCATAGGCTTGCGCGATAACTCTACTATAAATAGAGAACTATCGGATGGGCTGAGCTAGTTACGCCACCTAGTTCATTCAAGAACTTTCAAATCCTAACTGCCAACATTACTGCATCCAATGCAATACTGTGCTCAGCTTCTGTAGTTTAATCAGCTATATTGCATTGCATGGAACTATTCCAGCAAATATCACCTCTAACCAGACAAAAGATATAACCAGATTAAAATCGGAAATTATCTTAGTCTGTTTTGAAGTTAGCATTCAAACAGCTTGTTAATATCAACTCTTTTTGTCTTCCAAAGACAACAAAATATTCTTTTGTCAATCTAAGGTACATAAGAATATTCTTGGTCGCAGTCTAACGCGCCTCACCTGGATTTCCTTGAAACTAACTCGTCATGCTCAAAGCATACGATACGTCCGGTCGTGTACATATCATGGCGTACATTATAGACCCTATTGCCGAAGCATAAGGAATGTTTTCCATCCTCTTTTGCTCATCAAGTCCCGTAGGGCCTTGCATCTTGCTAAGAGATGTGCCATGACTCATTGGAATGAGACCCTTTTTGGCGTCTTTCATTCTGAACTTATCAAGTACCTTATCAATATAGGTCACTTGACTAAGTCCAAACATCATTTTCGATCTGTTCCGACAGATCTTGATGCCCAATATGTACTGTGCTTCTCCAAGATCCTTCATTGAAAAACAATTCCCAAGCCATTCTTTAATAGAATTAAGCATAGAAACATTGTTTCCAATAAGGAGTATGTCATCGACATACAACACAATTAATACAACGTAACTCCCACTGATCTTCTTGTAAAACAAGACTCTTCCGAGTTCCTCTGAAATCCAAATCCCAGTATGGATTCATTGAACAGAAGATTGCTACTCCGATATGCATTCTTTATTCCATAAATGGAACTATAAGCTTGCATAATTTCTCACAGCCTGATTAGGATTGATAAAACCCTCTGGTTGTGTCATAAACACATCCTCTTCTAGAATCCCATTCAAGAAGGCGGTTTTAACATCCATTTGCCATATCTCATAATCATAATGAGCAGCAATGGCTAAGAGAATCCGAATGGATTTAATCATAGCAACTGGTGGAAAGGTTTCATCATAATCCACCCCGTGAATTTGATTAACTCCTTTGCCACCAATTTTGCATTGAAAACACTATGTTTTCCATTCATGTCTGTTTTTATTTTGTAAATCCATTTGCATCCAATGGGCCTAGCCCATTTAGGCAAATCGACCAAGTTCCAAACTTGAGTTTCAGACATTGATTCCATTTCGGATTTCATGGCACCCTGCCATTTCTCGGAATCTAGACTCGTCATAGATTGGATATAGGTCGAAGGTTCATTGATTTCTAAAAGCATGACTTCATAGTTCTCGTTTGTCAGAATACCTAAGTATCTGTCAGGTTGAGATCTAATCCTTCCGGACCTTCGAGGGTTAGGTGTGGTTTCCGAAACCACTGGAGTACTCTCGACTTGGTCTTGAGTGTCCATCTCAGTTTGATCTTCTTGAACCTCGTTCAAGTTTTCTTGAACTTCGTTCAATTCAACTGAGCTCCCACTTACTTTCTTGAAAAGATATTCCTTTTCAAGAAATACACCATCTCGAGCAACAAAGACTTTGTTCTCAGATTGGTTGTAAAAGTGGTACCCTCGTGTTTCTTTTGGATAACCCACAAAGAAACATTTATCCGATTTGGGTTCAAGCTTTGTAGAGATATTTCTCTTCACATAAGCTTCACATCCCCAAAACTTGATATAAGACAGGTTAGGGACCTTCCCTTTCCATACCTCGTATGGTGTCTTATCAACAGCTTTTGACGGTGTCATATTCAGTGTATAAGTTGAAGTCTAGAATTGTGTGTTCCCAAAAGAGACCAGTAGTTCATTTAGACCTCTCATCGAATGGTCGAACTATATCTAATATAGTTTGTTTTCTCTTTTCCGAAACATAACCTTCATGTGCTTGTGAACTAATAGGTTCCACATACATCAGTATGGATCATCCCTAATTACTCACATGTTCTCCTTTCTCCAAGAAAGATGACATTGTTATCTTTTCAATCACACATCATTCACATGTATCAAATGACTCCAAGTCAAATGATTCTTAAATTCCTTCTAAAAGAAGCTTCGTTACATGTTTAGATTTTGATTTGATCTAATCAACAATGTTTCGGTTATATCTCATCGATACTTATTCGATTTGGCCTTTGGTCTTAATGATATATATATGATTTGTCAAGTTTAAAGTATACATAAACAATATAATAATCGTACCAAAACAAAGAATAATTCACAATTAAAATAGTTACCAAACTATTTAATAGTGAAAAAACTAATCCATCAGTATCTAATACTGAACCAATATTCATTGTTTATTGAAGGTACGAAATTACATATTTATAATACTAAAACAAGGCCCTAAGGCAAAACAACATCATATGATCATACGGCTAATGCAGCGACCTTTGCTCCCATTCTTGCCTGTAGATCGACATCTCTATTCACCAAACTTATACTTCTATGTAGTTCCTCCACATAAAATTGTGAGAACCACATTTGACATCCAATACCCAAGAAGTAGAATTTGTGAAGTTTAATGTCTATATCATTAATACTTGAAGATGAAGCAACTCCGTTCTTCACATCTTCTTTGAACTTTGGGCAAATTCAATTATTCCCAATAATTGAGTCTCATTCAAATTTCCCATTCAAAATTATCTCAATGTCAAAACGTGATAAATCGTAAGTGAAAAATTAAAGTTGTCTAACCAGCGATATTATCATGCAACTGAAGCCCTATCTCTCATAAAATATGAGGGAGCCAACCAGACAATCGATTCACGCCATCCAATGGCTCGAAAGTCTCTAATTTGTGTCATTGATGAACTTAAGTGTTTTGGATTAAATCACTCCCCGAGGTGTAAATAATCATATCCTTAGAATCCATCGTATGAAAGACAAATTAGGCATTTGTTTTGAAATTGAATAAAATATGAACTTTTATATGTTTGCAAGTAGTGTCCAACACTTTTGCAAAGACGCATTGAGATTCCCTAGGAACCCTAGTAGCCTTCTTGCCCCTGCTCTTTTGAATACCCTATCCCATATCATAAGAATTTCCCTCTTAGGGTCCTTCTCTATCGCCGGCTCAGCAGCCTTGAGCATCCCGTGGAGCTCACGAAGCGATTTCTTCAAACCATTCATATGGAAAATTTAGCCTAAAGGCATTATAACCATCATGAGATTGAAGTATGAAATCGGTTGCCAAATAATCATCATAGGAAAAATCTAGGCGGTCACTTGAAACAAATAATCCAATCATTTGTTGTACATGTGATTCCATAGATTTCCATTTTTCCAGCCTAGCTGAAGCGATGACCCTGGTCATACCGAACCGCTCAATCTTAGCATATTCCCCGAACATGCTATTGAGTTGTTCAATGATATCTTAGGATGTGGTTATCTAACACATTTTCATTGTCTTCGTATTTGAGGACCATCCTCAAATTACGTTGTGAATCAAGAAAATTTATTTTGTTCAATTTTTCATAATCAAGAATTGAACCAAACTTGAATCGAGTTGAAATTAACATGATAAACTACAAAAGAAAGATAAATAAAGTATGTAAACATTCACAAAGCGGTAAACAAATAAGGTTGTCTAACAAGCTACTTATTTATTTCATTTTGTTCAATCGATATCTAATATCTTTGTTCCCTTGAACAAAACAATCCCAAGACCCTCATCTTGCAAATTCTTAAGCCGACTGAGTCCGCACTTAAGAAGTCTAAGATAGGTAGACATCCCATGTCAATGACATCTAATGTCACTCTCGGTCGATGAGAGTCCCATTCTCATCTCATGTCTCGATAGCCACGCCTGCAGTGGATCTATCGATGAGAAAACCAAACTCACGTGTAAAGGTCTAACCCTTACTCCCACTTATCCCAAGATAACAAGTAGTACCCCGCTGAGGCGGACCTACCAACTTATGATCGAGAGCTTCATGAGTGTGATGTTTTTGGACAAGACATTATACTCATTATTTTGGGAACTTGCATGCATAGGTGTTTATATGTAAGTTGAACATTTATAACATAAAACATCCTATAACTAGCAAAGCAATTAAATACGTAATCGAAAGGCCCCTAGAACCTCACAACTCTCAAACGAAAAGATTAAAAGCAACAAAATAGGCCTTGAACTTCTTCCGGACTGGTCCACGCTCGCCGTTTCAGTTTCGCGCCCGCCGATTTAGGTTAACCTTAGTCCGTACCCCAAAAACCACGAACGGCGCCCGCTGTTTCACAACCAGCGGTCGCCGAACACCACCGGCGGTCGCCGTTTCCAAAACGGCGGTCGCCGAAAGGGCACGGACCAATCTGCCAAGAATCAGGCCATTCGGCGGTCGCCGTTTCCAAAACGGCACCTGCCGAACCAAAACAGCGCCCGCTGGAGCTTCAACGGCGCCCGCCGTTTGGCTCCAGCAGCCCCGTTTCGCCCGTTTTGCTTCGTTTTGCTTCGTTTCTTCTCATTTTCGCCGGAGAGCCGATATCCAATGTCGATCCATGGATTCAATCCATTGCTTACACATTGAACAATACATTTTTGAATAGAAAAAACCTATCTATTACAAAAGATTCCAAGGGACGCAGCCCTCCAAAACTATGGCCAATCGTACGAAAAAAACGACAATTTCATTCACCCGACCACTAACGGTGGCCGGTCTTATATCTAATCACATAATCACGTAATCACATAAAACAATTAAGCCAATTATGTTGATTTTAAACATATTGTGTCCAACACAAAAGTGTGCACGAGCCCTAGGCTCTGATACCAATTGAAGGTACCGGTATACCGATCCGATCGATATACCGTGTGTGCGGAAGCGTGTAAAGCGATAGATCTACTATGCCATGATCTTAGTGCACACTTAATATGTATAAGAACACACACATATATATATATATATATATACATATATATATATATATATATATATATATATATATATATATATATATATATATATATATATATATATATATATATATATATATATACATATATATATATATATATATATATATATATATATATATATATATATATATATATATATATATATATATATAAGGATTAACGAGAACACTTACAACCGGTGTAGCGTGCCTCGTTGATGTTGATTAAGGTGGTGTTGAGTCGATTGAACCACCTTAATGGATCAGCCACGAATTGCTCTCCTTGTGAATGACCTCGTCACTCCTTTGGATCGCCCGGATGTTGAAGCCGCACAAATGGCCCGGCCTCTACGTGTTGCACACGAAACCGGATGTCGAATATATTGATTGCTTGAGTCGGTTCTCCAAGAACACTCTCTTCTCTCTATTGTTTGTGTAGATTTCGAAATTAGTGGTCTTAGCACAAGAATGAGACATGAAAAAAAATCTGATTTTCATACTCATTCATCCCCCTTTAATTCTCTTGTAACCCCCACCATAAGTGTGTAATAACCATACACATAATGGAGTGATCATGGTGAATATGAAAGGTCATTTCCACATCATTATGCCAAATGGCATTAGATGTGGTCCCACTAGCTTGTGTGGCATGCCATGTCACACTATGTGTCATGCATCCATGCAATGCATCCCATGCACGTAAAATCCACATGTATTGATTCTAAATCAATATTATTATCAAGCAACGTATATCAACATCGAGTTCGTGTGTGACCCTGTAGGTTTGATTATCGATCAATATTATATTGTTCCCAACAATTAATATTATCGACTAATCATTTAACATCCATAGACGACCTTATGACTTTATCGATTGCACACGTAGGATCGAAGGACATATCCCAACAGTTCTAGGGATCAAGGTTATAAGGGATCGCCGGAATAGAACATTGTACCTATCCCAGCAATCTTACATAGACACGATTCTGGCTTGTTTTAACATGCAAGATTCCAAGAAGGGTGAGCTACCCTTCAGTAAAGGAACTTATCTTTCTAAGGAGATGTGTCCTCAGACACAAAAGGAGAAAGATGAAATGAAAGCAGTTCCCTACGCTTCGGCTGTGGGAAGCTTAATGTATGCAATGTTATGCACGAGGCCTGATATCTGCTATGCAGTTGGCGTAGTAGCGAGATATCAGAGTAACCCTGGAAAGGCTCATTGGACTGCCGTAAAGAGCATTTTCAAGTATTTGCGAAATACTAGGGATTATGTTCTAAGTTACGGGGCAGACAATCTGATTCCTTTGGGTTATACGGATTCGGATTTCCAAGCTGATAAGGACCGGCGAAAGTCGACATCAGGCTATGTGTACACTTTGGGAGGTGGAGCCGTATCATGGAGGAGTGTTAAGCAAAAATGCATTTCAGACTCTACCATGGAAGCTGAATATGTTGCAGCCTCAGAGGCAGCGAAAGAGTCAGTTTGGTTCCTTAATTTCCTCCACGACTTAGATGTGATTCCGAGTTTGCCTAGAGCTATAACAATTTATTGTGACAATAGCGGTGCAGTGGCAAACAGTAAGGAACCACGGTCCCATAGTGCTACGAAACACATAGAGCGTAAGTACCACCTGATTCGAGTCATCGTCAAGAGGGGCGATGCGATAGTCACCAAGATAGCTTCGGAGGACAACCTAGCGGACCCTTTCACCAAGATACTTCCTAAGGAAGTATATTTCAAGCACTTGGAGGGTTTGGGAGTCAGAAGTTTGGAGGATAAGACTAGACCTTAGTATAAGTGGGAGATTGTTAGGAGTGGTATACTTAATGTCTAGATTTGAGTATTGTGAACTCCTTGTACACTTTCATTTACCTATTAAATACGAACATTCATTTGCTTTTAATTATTGTTAATTAAATATATGCAAATTATAGTCCTGGATTCTATACGTTGTAGTTAGTATGGTGTTGCATGGGCACACAGAAGATCATACTATCGGTTACTCGTATTTAATCGAACAAATGCTCACGAGCTAGATGGACACGGACCAATCCATTGGTATAGTCGTTGTGTGAGAGAGAAAATAATTTATCTTAATTATTTTATCACACTTGTACACTTGGTGTATTGAGCGGATCGATTGAGACTCATCAATTAGGTTTGCTCGGCGATAATTGATTTGAGACTCAGTGTATTTTATTCTTAATCCCCGATATTGTTGCGGGTGTGTATATTTAATATAAGTGACTTTGATTTACCAAAGGAATTAACCGATTTAATTATTGGGTTAATTACCGGTTAAGTTGGGTCACTATATTTTATATATGGCATGCCGTGAATGATTGACCGGACAGTGTATCCCGGAAGGGTTGATAATATCCCCGAGATGAGCTCATAAGGATTTATTATGTAAACCTCGCGAGTGGATTTAATTCCGCATAATAAATAAGGTTGAGTGGTACTAGTCTCGGATAAAAGAGATGAATAAATTTATTAAGCAATAAATAAATTTTATTCATGGATATTTATATCTTAAATACACGGAATAAATAATACTACCGGAGAAATATTATTTGGATATAATATGGTTTAATATTGGGAGTGCAATTAAATTTATATAGTGGAAAATAAATTTAATTAATATTGATAAGGATTAATGGACTTGGGCAGTGGGCTCAATTTAATCTTCAATATTGGAAGCCCAATATTCCACCTCCTTTAGATCCCCTACGTAGCCTATAAAAGCACTACATGGCCTTCATAATAGACAAGACAAGATAATCATACTTGATTAGTCTAGAGAGTTGAAGGAGATCCATAGGAGTTCGATAGATCGTCGCCCACCCGACGTTCGAACGGAGTGCAAGGAATACGTGGGAAGATTCAAAGGTCATCTTGATTTCGTTTCTCCGAACAACGAATCGAAAGGTAAAAATCTAAACGCCCTTGATTTATTCGATTTTGGATTTATCGAGAATACCGTAGAACAAAGATCCGAAGGATCGAACCCGGATTAGACGAACGACCACGCGGTGGTGGCGAAGCCACCGGACCGCATGGACCGCACGCCTAGGGTTCGGCGCGCAAAGGAGAACCCTCGGCCTCGGCCGAGGGGGGCGATCGCTGGGCGCGATCGTCGGCGGTGACGGGCTGGTGCCGTCACCTCCCCACCGCGACGGTGGGGCCTTCTCCACGGCGGGCAGCAGGTCGCCGGACCTGCTGCCGGGGGCTGCCGGATGCAGCCCCATCGAACGCGATGTTCGATCGCGTGAGCGGCGGCTCGCGGGGGTTCGGCCGGGGGCGGGCTGTGCGTCTTCGGGCGCATGGTCTCCGAAGGTCGGACTCCGGCGGATAAGTCGGTGTTCGCGTGATCTCAGGCGGATGGTTTTGATCGGGTTATTGGTTTCCGCAAATTTAAATAGCCCGGGATATCGAATTCCAACACCCAGCACACCCGCCGCGGCTCCCAGCCGCGGCTGCCCCCTCGATCGACCGATTGGTCGATCGCATGCCCCGGCGTCCAGACGGGGCGTCCTCGTGTGGGCCCGCGATCGACGCCCTAGGGCTCGATCGCACCCCTCGGCTACTAGCCGAGGGTTCCTCTTGAGCTTCGCCGGGGATCTCGAATCCCCGTCCCCGAAGTTCATACGTCCCGGATCTTCGTTCATGTATATATTACGATTTATATATCATATAAAATCATAGAGGGTGTTAATCGATTTTACCTTTGATCTCGTTGTGCGGAGAAACGAGATTGATTTGAAGACCTTCGGATCTTCTTACGTATTCCTTGCACTGGCTTGAACGTCGTGTGGGCGACGATCCTCCAAGCTTATAGATCTCCTTCTCTCTACTTTCTCTCTCTAGAATTATGATCTTCAAGTTATGAGAATAGAGAAGACCATATAGTGCTTTTATAGGCTACGTAGGGGATGTAAAGGAGGTGGAATATTGGGCTTCCAATATTAATGATTAAATTGAGCCCAAGCCCAAATCTATTAATCCATTAATATTAATTATATAATTAATTCCACTATATAAATATAATTGCACTCCCAATATTCACCATATTATATCAAATAATATTCTCTCCGGTAGTATTATTTATTCCATGTGTTTAAGATATAAATATCCATGAATAAAATTAATTTATTGCTTAATTAATTTATTCATCTCTTATATCCGAGACTAGTATCATTCAATTTTAATTATTATGCGGAACAAATCCACTCATGAGGTTTACATAATAATTCCTTATGAACTCATCTCGGGGATATTATCAACCCTTTCGAGGACACATTTTTCCATCAAGAATTCACGGCATGTCATACATAAAATACCGTGACCCAACTTTACCGTTAATTGATCGGTTATTCTAATCAATCAATTCCTTTGGAAAATCAAAGTCAATAATATTAAATGCACACACCCGCAATAATATCAGGGATTAAGAATAAAATACTCAGAGATTTAAATCGATTATCCAAGGCAATCCTAATCGATAAATCTCCGGCGATCCGCTCAATACACCAAGTTTACAAGTATGATAAAATAATCAAGACCAATTATTTTCTCTCTCATACAACGACTATACCGATGGATTAGTTCTTGTCCATCTAGGTAGTGAGCTACTGTTTGATTATATACGAGTGACGGATAGTATGATCTTCCGTGTGACGACGCACACCATACTAAATACAACGTATATAATCCAGAACCATATTTGCATTTATTTAATTATAAATAATTAAAAGCAAACGATTATTCATTTAAATAGATTAAATACTATGACCGGGAGTTTACGATACTTAAATCTAGACATTAAGTATACAACTCCATCAATCTCCCACTTATACTAAGGTCTAGTCATTTCATCCAAACTCCCGACTCCCTTACTCATCACGTGCTTAATCTGTACTTCCAAAGAAGTGCCTTGTGCATGAGCATTTAGGTTGCCGCTTCCGAAGTTATCTTGGTGACTACAGCGTCGTCTCACTTGACGATGACTCGTATCAGGTGGTACTTGCTCTATGTGTTATCATCACTATGGACTTATGATTTCTTTCAGTTTGCCATTGCACCGCTATCTAAATAGCCTTTGGTAAACCAAGAATCCTATCTAAGTCCAGAGGTTATCCCAAAGCTTTACTACAACTTCCGCTGCCTCTAAGGCTGCAGTTTGGTTACCTATGGTTGAGTCCGAAAAAGCATCGTTCTTATCACTCTTCCATTCTAAAGCTTTACCTCCCTTTAATTTACAAGTGAACACATAGCCTGATATCGACTTACACTGATCCTGATTTGATTAGAGATCTGAGAAATGTAATCCAAAGGAAAAACTCGTCTGCTTCGTAGTCTAGAACAGTACTTCGAAAGTACTCCTACAGCAGTCGAATATTCCTTTCCAGGATTACTTTGATATCCTCCCACTATGCCAACTGCATAGTCGATATCCGGTTCTCGTTTTTTAACATTGCATTTTAAAGCTTTCCACACTCAAAGTGTAGGAAACTGATTTCACTGCTTCTATCTCCTTTATGTCTCCACAACACATGCTTTAGATAGATGCATTCCTTGTTGAAAGGTAACATACCCTTCTTGGAATGATGCATGCTAAAACGAACCTTAATCGTATAAGATTTCTAAGAGAAGTACAATGTTCTTTTCACAAGATCCTAGATCTTAAGAACATGATCTAACTTCTTCTTTATCTTATATATCGATTTTATCTTAGACAACCATTATTTTATGTCTGATAACACTTTTACATCCAATGATAGAATGTCATCTACATAAAATCTCCGAGAAACACCACCTTGTTTCCAATACACATTATTCGTTCATGCCTTTTGATGAATCCATCAAATGGATTATATCATCAATTCGCAAGTACCACGAATTATAGCTTTGTTACAATCCATTAATGGATCAACTAAGCTTGTACTCTAAATGATCTTGTCTCTCAGCAATAATCCTTATTGCTTTCTAAGAAAACAGATTTAGATCTAGTACTGCCTTTAGGTAGATCTAGGGATCGATTTCATGTTTACTAGATCCAGAGTTCAACAACTCTTCTAGTCTTATGAACATCTCCGGTTGATCAGCAACCTCCCACTACCACGGCGTTCCGGTGTATAAACAGTAATAATAGTAAGTGCAGTTAGTGGTGTACCGCTACTCGGTTTGGCTGGTTTCCAGTCCTTGTCCTTTTCTCTCGTTCTAAGGTATCTCGTCACTTTGGGCTTTGTGTTTCATCTAATAGTACTCTCCCAAGAACCGGGCGTTAGAACTTATAACGTCCTTCTGGTTCATAGTACCTTTTGAACACATAACTTTTGTTCTTCCAGGATATTTTACAACCACATCGAAATGTGTCGTTGTCTTTCATAAATATTCATAGAACACATGTAGTACCGATTAACTCTTTCTTTTACCTTTAGAGATCTATTTCTTATTTACACACCATGTCTACATTTGAAGTGTATGGTGTTATTCATTTGGAATCTAATTCCAATTACTGATTATGCTATGTCTTCAGACAGGTACTAGCCTCCGTGGTTAGATCACAGGCTACTTATGAATATACTTTTGATACTTCTTCCACAATAGCTTGTGTCCATTGACTTGTCAAAACACTTTCTATTGTGGTGTATCAAGTATTCTAATCCATACTTAGACTATTCATCAAATGAAGTACTCGTACCTTTTTTTTTTTTGTCTGAGTAGACATAGGTCTACATATCAGTGTTTAATCAATTTCAATACTTGTCCGGATTCTTCATCCTTTATCCAGAAAGGTTTGCTTAGTCGTATTATCTTTCAAATTCAATTCTTAGGTTGGAAGGTCCACTCCTTCAACTTAATTGATCAAATCAATTTTCAACCTTTGAATCTTATTTGAATAAATACTACTTAGCATAGAATCCACAAGTACAATGATTTAGTAAAGAAATATCTCTAACAAGTAAAACGAATTATATACTACGGTTTGTTGCATCGTGGAGACTTAGGATTCATCATTCACATATTGCTAACTAATGTACCAGAATAGATAATATCATAATTTCTTCTCAATAATCATCAAATGATTAAAAGATTTAAATATCCATTCATTAATAATAGAAAACCAGAATATAGTTCTTTCTAAAATAAAAGGGGTACATAAAAGCAATAACTTGAAATGAAATCCTATAACTATTCATAGATAAAACTTCTATTGCAACAGTTGTCTTCTCCACAGCATTTCCCATGTAGACCATTCTTTCCTTTCCAAGTCTCTGAGTTTCCTGGTGCCCCTGCATTTAAAATGCACACATACCGTCAGTGGTTCCATATCTACCAACCAGGCTTCTGGTAGATAATACCGCTGACTATGTTTTAATGACTAAGGAAAGAGTCTCATACCTTCTTGGGGAGAAAATATAGACTTCCAGTACCCAGTCTGTTTTCTTTGAGAATGATTGCCTAAAGGCTTTCTCACCCTATCTTGTGGTCCAAGTACTTTAGGACTACAGGGCTTCTTTGCTCGCCTCTCCGTTCCTTGGTCCATGCCCTTAGGTTCGAAACCTTTGGCCTTGGCCATAAGAGCTTGCGATTGTCTCAACTCATCCAAAAGATCCAACATCTCGAAAACGTGTTCAAGCGTTTCCTCGAAGCGACTGACCTTTATGAGTATCCTCATCGCCTCTTTTCTAACCTTTTCGTTGTGTCTAAACATCAGCTTGAGTTTCAGCATGATATCATGATTAGTGGTTAATGCGAAGGCACTGTCCCACTTCTCAAAATCAGCTCTTTCCTCATCAGTTGAGACACTTGTGGGTTCAGGAGAACAAAGCTCACTGAGTACCATCTTGTACTCAGCAACAGTCTGGGTAATGTCTAATTCTCTATTCCATCCAACACAGTATGGAACCAGTGCGTTAAATTCCTTGAGTATCACAGAAAGTGGATCCATAGCTATTCTCTAAACCTATAAGCACATAAACAAATAATCAATTTAATTTCCGATATTATCTCACTCAAATAATATCATTAAATTACTAATCACATCTAAAATCCCATCAGATATGGCAAGCCACGTTGTGTGGACGTTTACCTATCCAAACGATTTCGTAATTAGATTTACTTCGGTCGTACATCAATTATAGCGTTACTTCGTTGGGAAGGATACTATAACGCGTACCTAAGTGTAAACCATTACTCAGCACTAAGGTGAATCGTTTGGAATTGCTGCATTACCGCAAGCCACGTTGTGTGGACGTTTACGATAACTCACAATACTTCACAATTCCCTATAACTGTCTACATCAATTATATTCCAAAATCCCATTCAGTATAGCAAGCCACGTTGTGTGGACGTTTACTACACCAAACGATTTTTATAATTGACTCCCAATTACTCGAGACATTTAATCTTGTGAATCAAGACGTGGTAAATTATAAGTGAAACTCGAAGTTTCTTACCAGTGATTCACCATGTGAGCGACCCTATCTCTCATTGAATGAGGGAGCCGAGCAGGCAATCGATCCATTTCAAGAAATGGTACGAAGGTCTCTAATTTGTGTCATCCACATGACCAAGTGGCTTTGGCTCCATTCCACTCCCCGGGGTGAGAATGAGTCGACTTGAAGTCAGTTTCAGAAAGACAAATTAGGCATTGTTTGATAAACTTAATCAATGTCTCTTGTAAAAGAAATTACAAGAATTCTCCTCCAATGACTTGTCTATATGAACTTCAAAAGTTCATAAAAGTCACCAAGAGAACAGCAATGGAGACCATGGGTATTGTTTCCAATCCCTCTCCCACTTAGCTTTTTACAATAAAGGGATACGCTATCTAATGCATAATTAAATACACATAAGCATGCATACATGAAATAAAAGCACATAAATATTATCACATAGTCAAAATAATACTAGAATATTATTTTCCGACTATTATGGCTTTATTCCATCCTTGTACGCATCTTCTAGTCTTCAGTCTTCGTTCTTGAATGCTCCATGTGACGAGAATATTAATCTCAATATTTAAATCTATTTATTTTTAATAAATCCAAAAGATACTTAATTCGAAAATTAAGTCAATCGAATAAATCAAAAATAAAATTAAATATTATTAATATTTTTATTTATTTATTTTCCTTTCCAATTCTATTAAATCTCTAGAATCCTATCCAAGTCAAACTTGAAACATTCTAGAAGACTTCCATAATAGAATAAGGAAATAAAATAAATTAGGACTCTTCTACATTCCAAATTAATTAATTTCCATGTCAATGAATATTCCCATAAAATAGGAATAATCAATTAGGAAATAAATTAATTCCAAATTAATTCTTTTCCTTATCCATGAGAGTTCCCATAAATAAGAACACTCAATAAGTAATAAATTAATTCCAATTTAATTCTTTTCATATTCCATAAGAGTTCCTAAAAATAAGAACACTCAAAATAGGAAAACCGAATTAAATTAGGAAAGCGAATCTCGGTAGGAGTAGCACGGGGTGGGGATCCCCGTACCACCCCCACTCGATCGGTCACCACTCCGGGAGGAGCACCGCCGCCCAGCCGGCCAGCCAGCCACCACCGTCGCCGGCGGCAGCCCACGGCTGAGGGGCGACCGGCCCCCTTCCTTGCGGTCGATCGCTCGGGATCGATCATGGGGATTGATCGATCCCCGGTCCATCCCTCTCATCGTCTCCTTCGTCACATCTCGTTCTCCGGCGATCGTTCCAACATCGAACCAACGTAAAATTAAATTACAAATTTAAATTACAATTCCGGTATCGATTCTATACATGAAATCGATCCTATACACTTTCCGGAAAAACAAGAACAATAATAATAAATCCTAAATTCGGTCAACCCCCGAATTTTTACTATTACAAGCATTCTTCCACACAAAACGAATCTCGACATGTCCGAGAGTTTAATAAAAATTATGAAAATAATTAATAAATAATTAACAAGCCATAATAGTCGGAATCCCTGCAAGGTAGAACACTAAATCGAACATATACATGAACTAGAACCAACGCTCTGATACCAATTGTTGGAAATCGATATCCCGGGTTAACGGAATTGCGGAAAACATAACCCCGACCGAAATCCCATCGCCGGAAAACACGCGAACCACCGTACGACGCCGGAGCTCGACGAGAGCATCGTCGTGGGCGAACCCACGGCTAAACCCTAGCCGAGCCTCCGCCGCGAGGGGGGCTCACGATCGCTGCCCTAGCGATCGCCGGGGATGCACGCGCATCCCCGTGGGGCTATTCGGAACAGCCCCCGGCGGTGAGTCCGACGACTCACCGCCACCGCCGAGGAGGGCGGTGCGCCCAGCGCACCCGCCGCGGCTCCCAGCCGCGGATGCCCCCGCGATCGACCGATTGTTCGATCGCATGCCCCGGCGTCCAGCCGGGGCGTCCTCGTGTGGTCCCGCGATCGACGCCCTAGGGCTCGATCGCACCCCTCGGCTCCCAGCCGAGGGTTCCTCTTGAGCTTCACCGGGGATCTCGAATCCCCGTCCCCGAAGTTCATACGTCCCGGATCTTCGTTCATGTATATATTACGATTTATATATCACGTAAAATCATAGAGGGTGTTTATCGATTTTACCTTTGATCTCGTTGTGCGGAGAAACGAGATTGATTTGAAGACCTTCGGATCTTCCTACGTATTCCTTGCACTAGCTTGAACGTCGTGTGGGCGACGATCCTCCAAGCTTATGGATCTCCTTCTCTCTACTTTCTCTCTCTAGAATTATGATCTTCAAGTTATGAGAATAGAGAAGACCACGTAGTGCTTTTATAGGCTACGTAGGGGATCTAAAGGAGGTGGAATATTGGACTTCCAATATTAATTATTAAATTGAGCCCAAGCCAGAATCTATTAATCCATTAATATTAATTATATGATTAATTCCACTATATAAATATAATTGCACTCCCAATATTCACCATATTATATCAAATAATATTCTCTCCGGTAGTATTATTTATTCCATGTGTTTAAGATATAAATATCCATGAATAAAATTAATTTATTGCTTAATTAATTTATTCATCTCTTATATCCGAGACTAGTACCATTCAACTTTAATTATTATGCGGAACAAATCCACTCATGAGATTTACATAATAATTCCTTATGAACTCATCTCGGGGATATTATCAACCCTTTCGAGGGCACATTTTCCCATCAAGAATTCACGGCATGTCATACATAAAATACCGTGACCCAACTTTACCGGTAATTGATCGGTTATTCTAACCAATCAATTCCTTTGGAAAATCAAAGTCACTAATATTAAATGCACACACCCGCAATAATATCAGGGATTAAGAATAAAATACTCAGAGATTTAAATCGATTATCCAAGGCAATCCTAATCGATAAATCTCCGGCGATTCGCTCAATACACCAAGTGTACAAGTATGATAAAATAATCAAGACCAATTATTTTCTCTCTCATACAACGACTATACCGATGGATTAGTTCTTGTCCATCTAGGTCGTGAGCTACTGTTTGATTATATACGAGTGACTGATAGTATGATCTTCCGTGTGACGACGCACACCATACTAAATACAACGTATATAATCCAGAACCATATTTGCATTTATTTAATTATAAATAATTAAAAGCAAACAATTATTCATTTAAATAGATTAAATACTATGACCGGGAGTTTACGATACTTAAATCTAGACATTAAGTATACAACTCCATCACTGCTGCCCAGTCTACATCACAAAATGCCTTTAAATGAATATAATTAGATGATGGATAGAATAATCCTTGTCCAGGGGAACCCTTTAGATATCTAACAACCCTCAAAGCAGCTGAGAGATGAACATCAGTAGGGCAATTGAGAAATTGACTCAAAACCTGAACTGAATAAGAAATATCAGGTCTTGTCAATGTTAAATATAGTAAACTCCCTATCAGTCTCCTATATTCAGAAGGATTAGAGAGAGAGTTACCCTCATCTCTACTGAGTTTTAAACCTTGTTCAAAAGGAAATTTGACTGGCTTGCAATCAAGGAGATCACAATCAGATATAATATCCAGTGTATATTGGCTTTGATTAATAGTTAAACCACTGTCACTTCTGGCAACTTCAATTCCAAGAAAATACTTGAGATTTCCTAGGTCCTTAAGCTGGAAATGACTAGCTAAGTAACCCTTTAATTTAGCAAGAGAATCATAATCATTGCCTCCCAAAATGATGTCATCTACATTGATGAGTAAGAAGGTTATTGAAGTGCCATATTTCATGATAAAGAGAGAAGAGTCAGCATTACTCTGAACAAAACCATAATCAGTAATAACAGAACAAAGCTTCTCATTCCACTGTCTTGAGGCTTGTCTCAAACCATAGAGTGATTTGTGAAGCTTGCAGCACATGTTGGATTTAGAAGTGACAGAATATCCTTCTGGTAAAGTCATGTAGAAATCCTCATGGAGATCTCCATATAAAAATGCATTGTTAATATCCAGCTGAGTTAAATGCCAGTTGAGTGATGATGCCAATGCCAATACTGTTCTTACAGTTGCAATTTTAGCAACTGGAGAGAAAGTCTCAAAGAAGTCCAATCCTTCTTGTTGTGTATATCCTTTGGCAACTAACCTTGCTTTGTACTATGGATCCATCAGATTTTCTATTTATTTTATACACCCATCTACAACCAATTAATTTCTTTCCAGGTGGAGTAGGGATCACAGTCCATGTATGATTTGCTTCAGGAGCTGATATCTCCTTATCCATTGCCTCCTGCCATACTGGTTGTGTGGCTGCTGCTTTGAAGCTTCTTGGTTCAACATGAGATGATGTAGATAGGACATATTTAAGGTATGAATTACTCAGCCTGGCAAAGTTGAGACTGTCAGATAATGGATAATCAGAGGCATGCATAGGTGTAGATTCAGTCTTCTGCTGAGCTTGTGTAATGAGATGGCACTGATAATCTTTGAGGTAAGTAGGGGGTTTTGAATTCCTGGTGGTTCTTCTTACTGGTGGTAATAGTGATGAGGAGAGGGTATCATCATCAGCCTATGAAGGATCAGAAGCAATAGGAGAGTTGTGACTTTCAATATTTTGATTATCATCAGAAAATTCAACTTCATCTGTTGGAGTGGTAGGTTGATCAACATGCACTGGATTCTGAGGAATAGAGACTGTGGGATTATTATCAGATGGGTAATCAAATATGTCTAATGGTGTTGAATGATTCAACTCAGAGTGTGTATCATGAGAATCATGAAATGGAAAAATTTCTTCATAGAATTTCACATCTCTGACTGTGATGAGAGTGTGATTTTCTATATCATATAGAATATAACCCTTAATGCCTTTAGGGTATCCCACTAGGATACATTTATGAGCTCCTGAAGAGAATTTGTCTCTTCTAGGATCAAGATTAGCTGCATAACATAGGCATCCAAAGGTTCTTATTACTGAAAAGTATGGATCACTGCCATGTAAAGTGAAGTAAGGAGTATCATTGTTGGTTACTTTTGAAGGCAGTCTATTGATCAGGTAAGCTGCAGTGAGTATACACTCACCCCAAAACTCAATGGGAACATTTGATTGAAACCTGAGTGCTCTTGAAACTTCCAATAGGTGCCTGTGTTTCCTTTCCACTACAGAGTTTTGTTGAGGAGTATACACACAACTCCTTTGATGTTCAATGCCATGTTTATGGAAGATTTCATGCATCTCAAATTCTTTACCTTGGTCACTCCTTACTATTTTTATATTTCTGGAAAACTGAATTTTGACAGTGTTAATGAAATTCTATAATATATTTCTCACTTCAGACTTTGAGCGCATTAAGTAAATCCAAGTAAACCTGCTTTTGTGCTCAACTATAGTGAGGAAGTATCTATGACCGGCATGAGTATTGACTGAGAATGGCCCCCAAATATCAGTATGAACCAGTTCAAATAATGAAACTGGTTTTTCAGTGTGCACAGGAAAAGGTATTCTGGTTTGCTTTGATTTATGACAAATATCACAAGCATGCTTAATAAAAGAATCAGAAACTGATGGAAACTTATTATTTATCTTATGCATAAGCATCATTCTGTGTACAGATGGATGCCCCATTCGTTTATGCCAAATGTCAACAGAAATATTATTACTATAACTACTGCTCTGGCTTTCATCCTCTTCCAATGCAGCCTCAAAATGATATAGTCCTCCAATTTCTTTAGCTCTCTGACGACGACGTGTGTTTGTCGTGGAACAAACGCCGGTCAAAATAAATTTATAAGTTTCCTAGACCTTTCACCAACAACGAGTATTAGTGGCAAGTATAGGGTCGATCCCACGAGGAGTTTATTGTTACTTTCCCCCGGCTTTGCCCAGAGGGTTGTCACGTTTAAAAAGGATTTTTTTTGTGTTCGCTGTGGTCACAGCGGTTCCGTGATCTCCTTACTACCTTGACTGAAATAAAACAAAAACAAAATAAAAACGAATTAAAAACATTTGGACAAGTCGTTACCTTGATCACACTGGTCAAGTGTTTACTGTTCACTGGCACATATATCATTTTGCTAACAGCTTCATCTTCCGGTTATAGGCCCTAAATATTAACGTCCCTATGATGTCACGCACGCCAATACCCCTGACCCTCATTCGCTCTTATGTTTATAAAGTCCTATTAGATATCTCTTAATAGGTCTCCTGACATTGACCAATTCGACACTATGTGACCGCATGAGTCTAAGTTGATCAAGCCGCTTTCATCCTCCAAGCAAACCCAGAATGGCCAATATCATGCCCGGACAGACCCGAGTCATACGACCACATCTCCAGCAACATGTTGTACTTCGCGGACGCCCAGTCTCCCGGTCGCGTTGATCCACGTACTTGTGTGTTATGAAAGTCGGGGTTCCCACTGGTCATTGTAGGATTACCCAAGTCCCTAACATCCTCGATATACTACCCTGTTGAATCGGGAACAAAGCTAAGCTAGTTGCTGTCATCAAGAAGCCTCACAGTATTTTACACAGCAGTCTGATCAGGATCATAAATTGACCAAACGATGTTAATTCAGCAATACATAATTAAAATAAATAAAGAAAGCAAAAACAAAAATTAAATAACTGAAACAAAAGGGAAATAAATTAAGAAAAACATAATATACAATTTCGCCCAAACGGGCTGCCCAAAAGGGCGGTGTTCCTCCTCACTCGACTCTCAAAACAAGTACATATAAACTCTCATTAATTTCAAGTGTTGTTTTGCGGAGCTCGGGTTTTGTGTTGCTGCGTTCGGCTCTCTTTTTCGTTGCTCTTTTTTTTCTTCACGTCCTCATATATTTATAGATGATAGGAGTCTTGGGAAGCAAGTAAAAATCGCTGATCTTGATTGGATAAGGATTCTCTTGAAGACTCCTAGATTTTCAGGATTCTGGACAGTTGCCTGCCCGTGCTGACGTCTTGAAAGACTCATGTGTATATAGGACTCTGATTTGATAGAGACGTGTTGGACAATGACTCTAAGGTCAGATGAGAGTCCTTCTTTGATACTTCTCTGAATCTGGTCGCCTTTGAGGACTCCATGATTCCCAGGACTCTTCGTACACTGCTTGCTCAACGTCCGTCTCTGATCAATTGTCGCTCTTGCCCAATTGCTTTATCTCCGATAGCCTTCTTCATTTACGAGGTGGCAGATCATGCGCGGTACTTGGTCGTGCATCGGTCTTGCTCCACTTTCTGACTCTGTCCCAACTTGCTCACCCCGGGGAGTGGAATGGAGCCAAAGCCACTTGGTCATGTCGAGGACACATATTAGAGACTTTCGTGTCATTTTATGACTAGATCGATTGTCTGCTCGGCTCCCTCATTTATGAGAGATAGGGTTGTTCGCATGGTGAATCACTGGTTAAAAACTTCGAGTTTCACTTATGATTCTCTGCGTCTTAATTTACAAGATTGAATGATTCAAGTAATTGGGAGTCAATTGTAAAAATCTTTTGGTGTAGTAAACGTCCACACTATCGTGGCTTGCTACTTTGAATGGGATTTTGGAACGATTGATGTAGACATTTATAGAAGAGAGTGAAGGAGCGTATGTTAACGTAAACGTCCACACTATCGTGGCTTGCGGTGAATATGCGTACCCCAAACAATATTCTTAGATACTGAGTAATGGTTTACACTTAGGTACGCTTCTTAGTATTCTTCCCATCGAAGTAACGGTAATGATGATGTACGACCGAAGCAAATCTAATTGCTAAATCATTTGGATAGGTAAACGTCCACACTATCGTGGCTTACCATATCTGATGGGATTTTAGATGTGATTAGTGGTTTAATGATATTATTTGAGGGAGATAATATCGGAGATTAAATCGATTGTTTGTTGTTATATGTGCTCATAGATTAGGAAATGTCTTTGAACCCACTTTCTGTGATACTTAAGGAAATTAAACTCATTGGTCCCTAAATGTAATGATTGGAATAGAGATCTAGACATTGTCCAGACTGTTGAAGAGTACAAGTTTGTACTCAGTGAGCTTTGTCCTCCCAAGCCTACAAATGTCTTAACTGACGTAGAGGCTAGACAAGAGGCGATGAGGATACTCATAAAGGCTAGTCATTTCGAGGAAACGCTTAAACACGTTTTTTTTTGAAATGATGGACCTTTTAGACGAGTTGAGACGGAAATCGCAAGCTCTTGTAGTCAATGCCAAAGGTTTCGAACCTAAGGGCAAAACCGGGGGATAGAAAAAGCAAGCAAACAAACCCAGTGGTTCTAAGATTACTTGGACCACGAGATGGGACGAGAAAGCGTGTTCTCGATGCAAACAGTCTGGGTACAGGAAGTCTGATTATCCTCTCAAAGAAAGTACGAAATTTTCTTTAGTCGTAAAACATAGCCAGTGGTATTATCTACCAGAACCTGGTGTGTAGATATGGAACCACTGACGGTATGTGCATTTTAAATGCAAGGGTTCCAGGAAACCCGACGACTTAGAAAAGAAGAAATCGTAGTCTACATGGGCAATGCTGTGGAGGAGGCAGCTGTTGCAATGGAGGACATTTTATAGGATTTCATTTTGAGTTATTGCTTTTATGTACCTTTCATTTTAGAAAGAACTTTGTTCTGGATTTCTAATGAATGGATATTTTATTTCTTTTAGTCATTTGATGGTTATAAGAAGAAGTAATGATATTATCTATTCTGGTACATTAGCTAGCAATATATAAATGATGAATCCTGAGTCCACCACGATGCAACGAACCGTAGTACATAACTCGATTTACTAATAAGAGATTTCTTTATTAAATCATTTATACTTGTGGATTCTTATTCTAAGTCATATTCAAATAAGAAGTTCAAAGGTCGAAAATTGATAGTTTGATCAATTAAGTTGAAGGAGTGGACCTTCCGACCTAAGAATCTAATTTGGAAGATAATATGACTAAGCAATCCTTTATGGATATAAGATATAAAGATCCGGACAAGTATAAGAATTGATTGACTCTGATGTATGGAGACCTATGTCTACTCAGACAATAAGGTACGAGTACTTCATTTGATGATTACTCTATAAATGGATTAATACTTGATGTGCCACAAAAGTAAGTGTTTTGACAAGTCAATGGACACAAAGCTATTGTGGAGAACCTTCAAGGTATATCCATTTGTAGCCTGCGATTTGATCGCGGAGGCAAGTACCTATCTGAGGAATGCATGGCATACTGATCAGAGATTGGGTTTTGATCCCAAATGACTACACCATACACTGTTGTGTAGAAATGGTGTGTCGTAAATAAGAAATGGAACTCTTATAGAGATAGTAAAAGATTAGTTATACGGAACTACCTGTGTTCTATGGATATGTCTGGAAACAACGGCGCATTCAAATGCGGTTGTAGAATATCCTAGAAGAACAAAAGATGTGTGTTCAATAGTACTATGAACCAGAAGAACATTATAAGTTCTAACGCCCGGTTCTTAGAGAAAGACTATAGGATGAAGCACAAGCCCAAAGTGACATGATACTTTGAAATAAGAGAGAACGAAGAAGACTGAGAACAAGCCGAACCGAGTAGCGGTACACCACTAACTGCACCTACTGTTATTACTGTTAATACACCGGAATGCCATTGTAGTGGGAGGTTGTGGGTCAACCAGAGATATTCATAAGACTAGGTGAGTCTTCGGACTCTGGACCTAGTATACATGAAATCGATCCCTGGATCTACACAGAGGCAGTACTAGATCTAAATGTGCTCT
Organism: Euphrasia confusa; assembly: GCA_954870475.1. NCBI lineage: Eukaryota > Viridiplantae > Streptophyta > Magnoliopsida > Lamiales > Orobanchaceae > Euphrasia > Euphrasia confusa. The sequence continues at coordinate 14,725,471 of OX940957.1, read as the reverse complement.
CTTGGAAAGCAATAAGGATTATTGCTAAGAGGCAAGATCATTTAGAGTACAAGCTTAGTTGATCCATTTATGGATTGGAACAAAGCATTGAGTTCGTGGTACTTGCAAATTGATGAGATAGTCCATTTTATGGATTCATCAAAGCATAGACGAATCGTGTGTATTGGAAACGTGATGGAACAAGGTGGTGTTTCTCGGGTTTTATGTAGAGAACATTCTTATCATTGGTAACAATGTAAAGATATTGTTAAGACATAAAATGAGGTTGTCTAGATAAATCAATATGAAAGATATAGGAAGAAGTTGGACATGTTCTGGAGATCTTGGATCTCTGGGAAAGAACATTGTACTTCTCCTGGACATCTTACATATATATGATTATGGTTCGTTTTAACATGCAAGATTCCGAGAAAGGTTCGTTACCTTTCAGATACGGAATGCATCTATCTAAGGAAATGTGTTTTGGAACACAAAATGAGATAGAAGCAATTAAAGCGGTTTCCTACACTTTGAGTGTGGAAAGCTTAATAAATGCAATGTTGAAAACAAGAACCTGATATCGGCTATGCGGTTAGCATAGTGGGAGGATATCAAGGTAATCCTGGAAAGGAATATTCGACTGCTGTAAAAGTACTTTCGAAGTATTGTTCTAGACTACGAAGCAGACGAGCATTTCCTTTGGATTACATTCTCTTAGATTTCTAATCGAATGAGGACCAGTGTAAGTCGATATCAGGCTATGTGTTTCACTAATGAAGGAGAAGGAGTTTTAACATGGAAGAGTGATAAGCACGATGCTTTTCGGACTCTGCCATGGGTAACCAAATAGCGGCCTCAGAGGCAGCGGAAGTTTTGCTATAGCTCCGGGATAATCTCTGGGACTTAGATGTGATTCTTAATTTTCCAAAGGCTATGTAAATAGCGGTGTGATGGCAAATGGTAAGAAATCACAAGTCCATAAGTGTAAGTTAACACATAGAGCAAGTACCACCTGATACGAATCATCGTCAGGGAAGATGACGCTGTAGTCACCAAGATAACTTCAGAACGACAATCTAGATTGCTCTTTCACAAGGCACTTCTTTGAAGTGCATATCAAGCACGTGAAGAGTATGGGAGTCGGGAGTTTGGAGGAAATGACTAGACCTTAGTATAAGTGGGAGATTGTTGGAGTTGTATACTTAATGTCTAGATTTAAGTGATATGAACTCCCGATCCATTGCCATTAATCTATTTAATTAAATAAACAATTATTTGCGTTTAATTATTTATAATTAAATATATGCAAATTATAGTCCTAGATTATATACGTTGTAGTTGGTATGGTGTGCGGGCCCACACGGAAGACATACTATCGGTTACTCGTATATAATCGAACAGTTGCTCACGACCTAGATGGACACTGACCAATCCATCGGTATAGTCGTTGTATGAGAGAGAAAATAATTTGTCTTAATTATTTTATCATACTTGTACACTTGGTGTATTGGGCGGATCGCTTGAGATTTATCGATTAGGATTGCCTTGGATAATCGATTTAAATCTCAGTGTATTTTATTCTTAATCCCCGATACTATTGCGGGTGTGTATATTTAATATAAGTGACTTTGATTTTCCAAAGGAATTGACCGGTTTAATTATTGGGTCAATTACCGGTTAAGTTGGGTCGCTATATTTTATATATGACATGCCGTGAATACTTGACGGGAAAGTGCATCCCGTAAGGGTTGATAATATCCCCGAGATGAGTTCATAAGGAATTATTATGTAAACCCTGCAGGTGGATTTGTTCCGCATAATAATTAAGGTTGAATGGTACTATTCTCGGATATAAGAGATGAATAAATTAATTAGCAATAAATTAATTTTATTCATGGATATTTATATCTTAAATACACGGAATAAATAATATTATCGGAGAAATATTATTTGATATAATATGGTTTAATATTGGGAGTGCAATTAATTTATATAGTGGAAAATAAATTAATTAATATTAATGGGATTAATAGATTTGGGCTTGAGCTCAATTTAATCATTAATATTGGAAGCCCAATATTCCACCTCCTTAAGATTCCCTACGTAGCCTATAAAAGCACTACATGGTCTTCTCTATTCTCATATAACTTGAAGATCACAATTCTAGAGAGAGAAAGTAGAGAGGGAGATCCATGGAGTTCGGTAGATCGTCGCCCACACGACGTCCGAGCTAGTGCAAGGAATACGTGGGAAGATCTCAAGGTCGTCAAATTGAGTTCTTCGTTTTTCCGAACAACGAGAACGAGGTAAATCGTAAAACCCTCTTTATGATTTTATCGTTTAATTATCGTAAAAATATCGTGAACCAAGATCCGAGGGACGAGACCCAAGACGAGGTCGAACCGGGCAGTGGTGGCGCGGACCACCGGACCGCCGGCGGTTCGACAGGCTCGGCTGGACGGGTCGAGGGGCGAGAGCCTCGGCTGGGTGCCGAGACTCAATCGAGCTCATGCTCGATCGTCGTGGACGGACCCGCAGCGAGCTACGGGTTTTCCCGTAGCGGGATCGCTGGATGCGAGTCCCGTCCGGACGCGCTACGGGCTGCTGCGAGCAGCCCGTGGGATCGATCATGGGTGCTGCGGGGTTACCCGCAGCGGCTCGCGTGTGCGCGCCCCATCCACGAGCAGCGAGTCGCCGGACTCGCTGCGGGGCTGCTAAGAGCAGCCCCGGGGATTGCTACGAGCAATCCGCTAACCCCACTTGGGGGTTCGGCTGGGCAGCCGTGGGTTCTCCCACGGCGGGCTGTTCGGTCGAGCCCCGGGCCACGTGGCGTGTTCGTGTTTTCTCCGGCGAACGGTTTTCGTTTGGAGTTGTTGATTCCGCAATTTTGACAACTCCGGATATTCGATGACCGAAGGATTTCGGTCGGAATTAATTAGATAATTTATTTATTTAAATTTATTAATTCCGGGATATCGATTTCCAACAGTATACATATCCATACCTTGAGTAATCATCAGTGAAAGTGATGAAGTACTCGTACCCTCCCCTTGCCTGAGTAGACATAAGTCCGCATACATCAGAGTGAATTAAATCTTATACTTGTTCAGCTCTACGTCCTTTACTAGAAAAAGGACGCTTGGTCATTTTACCCTCTAAACAGGATTCGCAGGTTGGAAGGTCCTCTTCTTCAACATCGCTGATTAAGCCATCAGCTTTCAACCTTTGAAGTCTATTTGAGTTTATATGACCTAGTCTTAGATGCCACAAGTATAATTGATTCATTTTAGAAGGTTCCTTTCTCTTATTGGTGTTCGTAGATGTGTTATTAGTCTCAGTTAGTTGCATCGTGGTAGACTCAGGATTCAGTACATATAAATCGTCTATCAATGTACCAGAACAGATAATTTCACTGTTTCTTCTTATGATCACAGAGTGATCAAAAGAAACAGAATACCCATTCAGAATTAGTTTAGAAACTGAAATTAAATTCTTTCTAAAATTCGGTACATAAAGACAATTTTGTAAAACTAAAATCCTATCACTACTAAAGCGTAAGTGAACGTCTCCCACTGCAACAGCCTCCACCTTCGCAGCATTGCCCATGTAGACCACGATTTCTCCCTCTCTAAGTCTCCGGGTTTCCTGGAACCCCTGCATTGAATTGCAGACATGGTCAGTGGCCCCCGTATCTACACACCAGGTGCTTGTAGATATCTGTTGGAAATCGATATCCCGGGCCATTAAAATTTGCGGAAAATAATAACCCGACCGAAATCCTCGATCGCCGGAGATCCGACCACGAACCACCGCACGACCTCAACCGAGCACCACCACGGTCCGCCCGTGGTGCCCAGCCGAGCCCCCGCACGGGGCTCGCGATCATCTCGCGATGATTGCTGGGATGCCTCACGGCATCCCCGGGCTGCTCGTAGCAGCCCCGCAGCGGGTCTTTGCCCCCGCACGCATCCGCTGCGGGCGAACCCGCAGCACGTACGGGGTCGCTGCGGGTGACCCCGCAGCTTACCCGCGATCGATCCTAGGATCGATCGCACCCCCGGCTCCCAGCCGGGGTCTCGCATGCCCGGCGGTCGAACCCTAGGGTTCCGACCGCCACCCTCGATCCTCGCCGGGGATCTCGAATCCCTGTCCCCGAGGTTCGTCGTTTTCCCGGATCGTGTGTTCATGTATATGTTACAATTAAATCACATAAATTCACACAAAGGAGTTTATGATTATACCTTTCGATTCGTTGTGCGGAGAAACGAAATCAAGATGATGACCTTACGATCTTCCCACGTATTCCTTGCACTAGCTTGAACGTCGGGTGGGCGACGATCTTCCAAGCTTATGGATCCTCTTCAACTCTCTAGAATATCAAGTATGATAATCTTGTCTTATGAAAAAGTGATGACCATGTAGTGCTTTTATAGGCTACGTAGGGGATCTAAAGGAGGTGGAATATTGGGCTTCCAATATTAATGATTAAATTGAGCCCAAGCCCAAATCTATTAATCTCCCATTAATATTAATTAATTTATTTTCCACTATATAAATTAATTGCACTCCCAATATTAAACCATATTATATCAAATAATATTTCTCCAGTAGTATTATTTATTCCGTGTATTTAAGATTTAAATATCCATGAATAAAATTAATTTATTGCTAATTAATTTATTCATCTCTTGAATCCGAGACTAGTACCATTCAACCTTAATTATTGTGCGGAACGAATCCACTCATGAGGTTTACACAATAATTCCTTATGAACTCATCTCGGGGATATTATCAACCCTTACGGGATACACTTTCCCGTCAAGTATTCACGGCATGCCATATATAAAATATAGTGACCCAACTTAACCGGTAATTAACCCAATAATTAAATCGGTTAATTCCTTTGGAAAATCAAAGTCACATATATTAAATATACACACCCGCAATAGTATCGGGGATTAAGAATAAAATACTCTAAGACTTGAATCGATTATCTCAAGGCAATCCTAATCGATAAATCTCAAGCGATCCGCCCAATACACCAAGTGTACAAGTGTGATAAAATAATTAAGACAAATTATTTTCTCTCTCACACAACGACTATACCGATGGATTGGTCCGTGTCCATCTAGGTCGTGAGCAACTGTTCGATTAAATACGAGTAACCGATAGTATGATCTTCTGTGTGGGGCCCGACACACCATACTAACTACAACGTATAGAATCCAGGACTATATTTTGCATATATTTAATTATCAATAATTAAATGCAAACAATTGTTTATTAATTTAATAAATTAAATGCTATGACCGGGAGTTTACCGTTACTTAAATCTAGACATTAAGTACACAACTCCAACAATCTCCCACTTGTACTAAGGTCTTGTCATTTCCTCCAAATTCCCGACTCCCATACTCATCACGTGCTTAAGTTGCACTTCCAAGAAGTACTATGTGAATGAGCACTCTAGGTTGCCGCTCTGAAGTTATCTTGGTGACTACTGCGTCGTCTCCCTTGACGATGACTCGTATCAGGTGGTACTTGCTCTATGTGTTAACATCACTTTTGACTTATGACTTCTTCCAGTTTACCATGCCCCGCTATTCAATAGCCTTTGATAAACTAAGAGTCATATCCAAGTCAAGAGGTTCATCCCGGAACCTAACCAAAACTTCCGCTGCCTCTGAGGCTGCTTATTCGGTTATGAGAGAGTCTGAGAAGCGTCCTGCTTATCACTCTTTCATTTCATGGTTCCACCTCTTTCTAAAAGTGAACACATAGCCTGATATCGACTTACACTGGTCCTTCTCTGATTTAAGATCTGAGAATTTGTAATTAAAGAAGATTTCGTCTTGCTTAATCTAGTACATTCAAGTACTTTTACAGCATTCGAATATCTCTTGTCCAGATTACTTTGATATCCTCCCACTACGCAAACCGCATAGTTGATATCAGGTTCTCGTTTTATAACATTGCATCTATAAAGCTTTCCACACTTGAAGTGTAGGAAACTGCTTTGTCCTCATCTATCTCCTTCATGCGTTCGAAACACATACCCTTTAGATAGATGTATATTCTGTCTCTGAAAGACAATAACCTTTCTCAGAATTATGCATGTTTAAAACAAACCATAATCGTATAAGATATCTAGGAGAAGTACAATGTTCTTATCCTTAGATCAAAAGATCTTAAGAACATGCTCTAACTTCTACTCAATCTTATATCTCGATTCATTTAGACAACCATCATTTTGTGTCTGAAAACATCTTTACATTGTTGCCAATGATAAAATGTTATCTACATAAAATCTCCGAGAAACACCACCTTGTTTCCATTACGTCTCCAATACACCTTTCGTCTATGCCTTTTGATGAATCCATCAAATGGACTATCCCATCAATTCGCAAGTTCCACGATTCATAGCTTGTTTACAATCCATAAATGGATTTACTAAGCTTGTACTCTAAATGATCTAGCCTCTTAACAATAAACCTTATTGTTCTCCAAGCAGGCACATTTAGATCTAGTACTCCCCTTATGCAGAGCTAGGGATCGATTTCATCTTTACCAGATCCAGAGTTCAAAACTCTTCTAGTCTTATGAACATCTCCAGTTGTTTAACAACCTCCCACTGCAATGGCGTTCCAGTGTATAAACAGTAATAACAGTAGGTGCAGTTTGTGGTGTACTTCCACTCGGTTTGGCTGGTTCCTAGTCTTTGTCTTTTTTCTCATTCCAAGGTATTACGTCAGTTCGGGCTTTGTGGTTCTTCTAATAGTCTTCCTCTAAGAACCGGGTGTTACACGTCCTTCTGGTTCATAGTACTATAGAACACAATCCTTTTGTTCACCTAGGATATCCTACAACCACATTGAATGTGCCGTTGTCTCTAGGAATATCCATAGAACATAGGTAGTTCCGAACAACTTGTTCTTTTACTATTAGATTTCCATTTCTTATTTCTGACACACCATCTCTACACGTAAGTGTATGGTGCAGTCATTTTGGAATTAAATCCCAATCTTTGATTATGCTTTGCGTTATTCAGCTAGGTGATAGCCTCCGCGATTTTAGTTGCAGGCTTCCAATGGATATACTTAGAAGGTTCCCCATAATTGCTTTGTGACTAAAACACTTTGCTTTTATGGCACATTAAGCATCCATTTTTGGAGTATTCTTAAAAGAACTACTCGCACCTTTCTAATTACACATATGTCTGCATATATCATTGATCATTCTCAATACTTGTCTGAATTCTACCCTTTACCAAAAGGTATGCTTAGTTGTATTATCTTCCAAATTCGATTCTTAGGTCGGAAGGTCCATTCCTTCAACTATAATTGATCAAATCAATTTCAACCTTTTGAATCTCATTTGAATAAATACTACTAAGTATAAGAATTCACAAGTATAATGATTCAACAAGAAATATATCTAACAAGTAAAACAAGTTATAGAACGGTTCGTTGCATCGTGGTAGACTTAGGATCTATCATTCACATTATTGCTACCTAATGTACCAGAATAGATAATACCATTATTTCTTATCAAAATCATCAAATGATTAAAGAAATAAAATATCCATTCATAAATAATAGAAATCCAGAACAAAACGTTCTTTCTAAAATAAAGGGTACATAATGCAATAAACTTGAAATGAAATCCTATAACTACTAAAGCAGATAAATGTCTTCCACTGCAACAGCTGCCTCCTCTACAGCTTTGCCCATGTAGACTCGAATTCTTCTTCTCTAAGTCGCTGGGTTTTCTGGAACCCCTGCATTCAAAAGGCACATACCGTCAGTGGTTCCATATCTACACACCAGAATTCTGGTAGATAATACCGCTGACTATGTTTTTACGACTAAAGAAAAATTTGTACCTTTGAGAGGACATTCAGACTTCCAGTGTCCAGACTTATTGCATCGGAAGCACTTGCCTCTTGGCTTTGCAGCCCCCACTCGTGGTCCATTCCTCTTGGCACCACTGGGTTTCCAGGCTTGCTTCCTTTTCTTGCCCCTACCTCCAACAGGCTTCAAGCCTTTGGACTTGGTAGCTACAAGCGCTTGAGACTTGCCCTTCTTGTAGATCACCTCTGCCGCCTTCAGTTCAGTCAGGAGTTGCGCAAGAGTATAAGATAGTTTACCCATATTATAGCTCATGCGAAACTGCTCAAAACTAGGGGTCAGAGACTGGAGTATGATGTCGACTTGCGTCTCAGCATCAATTTGAGCTCCTAGGATCTCAAGCTCATTCAACAGACTCATCATCTTAAGAACGTGCTCCCCTACGGGCGTTCCTTCAGACTGAGTAGTTGTCATGAGGACTCTCATGGCTTCTTGCCTTGCCGCACGATCTTGCTCCCCAAACATTTCTTTGAGGTTGAACAACATATCATAGGCAGTGGCCATCGACTCATGTTGGGTTTGGAGTACATTTGACATGGAAGCCAAAATATAACACCTAGCCATTTCATCAGCCTTTTTCCACTTCCGATATGCCTCTTTTTCCTCATTAGTTGAGGCAGCCGTGGGCTCAGCAGGGCACAATTCATGGAGTACAAACTTGTACTCTTCAGAAGTCAGGACAATGTCCAAATTTCTCCTCCAATCAATATAATTGGGGCCAGTGAGTTTATGCTCCTTGAGTATCACAGAAAGTGGGTTCATAGCTATTCTCTAAACCTATAAGCACATTTAAACAAACAATCAATTTAATATCCGATATTATCTCCCTCAAATAATATCATTAAATTACTAATTACATCTAAAATCCCATCAGATATGGCAAACCACGATAGTGTGGACGTTTACCTATCCAAATGATTTTGTAATTAGATTTGCTTCGGTCGTACATCACTATAGCGTTACTTCGATGGGAAGAATACTATAGAGCGTACCTAAGTGTAAACCATTAATCAGTACTAAGAAGTTTGTTTAAGATTCGTATGTTACCGCAAGCCACGATAGTGTGGACGTTTACGTTAACCTACGTTTCCTTCACTCCATCCTATAACTGTCTACATCAATCGTTCCAAAATCCCATTTAATGCAGCAAACCACGATAGTGTGGACGTTTACTACACCAAAAGACTTTTACAATTGACATCCAATTACTTGAAGCATTCGATTTTGTAAATCAAGACGCGGAGAACCATAAGTGAAACTCGAAGTTTCTAACCAGTGATTTACCATGCGAACAACCCTATCTCTCATTAGATGAGGGAGCCGAGCAGACAATCGATCCACCTTTAAAAGGATGGTACGAATGTCTCTAATTTGTGTCATCCACATGACCAAGTGGCTTTGGCTCCATTCCACTCCCCGGGGTGAGAATGAGTCGACTTGAAGTCAGTTTCAGAAAGACAAATTAGGCATTGTTTGATAGACTTAATCAATATTTCTCGTAAAAGGAATTACAAGAATTCTCCTCCAATGACATGTCTATATGAACTTCGAAAGCTCATAAATGTCACCAAGAGAACAGTAATGGAGACCATGGGAATGTTTCCATCCCCTCTCCCACTTAGCTTTTTATAACAAAGGGATACGCTATCTAATGCATAATTAAACACATAAGCATGCATACAAGTAATAAAGCACATATCACATAGTCAAAATAATGCTAGAAAATTATTTTCCGACTATCATGGCTTTATTCCATCTCCGTATGCGTCTTCTAGTCTTCAGTCTTCGTTCTTGAATGCTCCATGTGACGAGAATATTAATTCCAATATTTAAATCTATTTATTTTCAATAAATCCAAAAGATACTCAATTCGAAAATTAAGTCAATCGAATAAATCAAAAATAAAATTAAATATTATTAATATATTTATTTATTTATTTTCCTATCTAATTCTATTAAATCTCTAGAATAATCTATCCAAGTTAAACTTGGAATATTCTAGAAGACTTCTATAATAGAATAAGAAAATAAAATAAATTAGGACTTTTCTACTTTCCAAAATTAATTAATTTCCATGTCTATGAAAATTCCCATAAAATAAGAATAATCAACTAGGAAATAAATTAATTTATTAATTAATTATTTTCTTATCTAATTCTATTAAATCTCTAGAATCCTATTCCAAGTAGGACTTGGAATATTCTAGAAGACTTCCATAATAGAATAAGGAAATAAATTAATTCCAATTAATTCTTTTCCTATCTCCATGAGAGTTCCCAAACTTAGGAATACTCAAAATAGGAAAACCGAATTAATTAGGAAAGTGAATCTAGGTAGGAGTAGCATGGGTTGGGGATCCCCACACCACCCCACCATCATCGACCGACCACCGGGAGGGAGCACCCGCCGCCGCCACTCCAGCCGGCCAGCCGCCACCGTCGCCGGCGACAGCCCACGGCCGAAGGGGCGCAACGCCCCTCTCCCTCTTGATCGATCATGGGGTCGATCATGGGGATGATCGACCCCCCCGGTTATTCGTCCTCTTCGTCTTCTTCGTCACACGCGTTCTCCGGCGGTCGTCTCGGCATCGATCCAACGTAAATAAATTACATAATAATAAATTTACAATTCCGGTATCGATTCTATACATGAAATCGACCCTATACACTTTCCGGAAAACATAGAACAATAATAATAAATCTAAATTCGGTCAACCCCCGAATTTTTACTATTACAAGCATTCATCCACACAAAACGAATCTCGACATGTCCGAGAGTTTAATAATCATGGTAAAATTAAATAACAATTAATTAAACAATTAATCAATTAATTAACCATGATAGTCGGAATCCCTGCAAGGTAGAACGATAATTGAACACATACATGAACACGAAACCAAACGCTCTGATACCATTTGTTGGAAATCGATATCCCGGGCCATTAAAATTTGCGGAAAATAATAACCCGACCGAAATCCTCGATCGTAGGAGATCCGACCACAAACCACCGCACGAGCCGGAGCTCAACCGAGCACCACCACGGTCCGCCGGTGGTGCCCAGCCGAGCCCCCGCACGGGGCTCGCGATCATCTCGCGATGATCGCTGGGATGCCTCACGGCATCCCCGGGGCTGCTCGTAGCAGCCCCGCAGCGGGTCTTTGCCCCCGCACGCATCCGCTGCGGGCGAACCCGCAGCACGTACGGGGTCGCTGCGGGTGACCCCGCAGCTTACCCGCGATCGATCCTAGGATCGATCGCACCCCCGGCTCCCAGCCGGGGTTTCGCATGCCCGGCGGTCGAACCCTAGGGTTCCGACCGCCACCCTCGATCCTCGCCGGGGATCTCGAATCTCCGTCCCCGAGGTTCGTCGTTTTCCCGGATCGTGTGTTCATGTATATGTTACAATTAAATCACATAAATTCACACAAAGGAGCTTATGATTTTACCTTTCGATTCGTTGTGCGGAGAAACGAAATCAAGATGATGACCTTACGATCTTCCCACGTATTCCTTGCACTAGCTTGAACGTCGGGTGAGCGACGATTTTCCAAGCTTATGGATCCTCTTCAACTCTCTAGAATATCAAGTATGATAATCTTGTCTTATGAAAAAGTGAAGACCATGTAGTGCTTTTATAGGCTACGTAGGGGATCTAAAGGAGGTTGAATATTGGGCTTCCAATATTAATGATTAAATTGAGCCCAAGCCCAAATCTATTAATCTCCCATTAATATTAATTAATTTATTTTCCACTATATAAATTAATTGCACTCCCAATATTAAACCATATTATATCAAATAATATTTCTCCGGTAGTATTATTTATTCCGTGTATTTAAGATTTAAATATCCATGAATAAAATTAATTTATTGCTAATTAATTTATTCATCTCTTGAATCCGAGACTAGTACCATTCAACCTTAATTATTGTGCGGAACGAATCCACTCATGAGGTTTACACAATAATTCCTTATGAACTCATCTCGGGGATATTATCAACCCTTACGGGATACACTTTCCCGTCAAGTATTCACGGCATGCCATATATAAAATATAGTGACCCAACTTAACCGGTAATTAACCCAATAATTAAATCGGTTAATTCCTTTGGAAAATCAAAGTCACATATATTAAATATACACACCCGCAATAGTATCGGGGATTAAGAATAAAATACTCTGAGACTTGAATCGATTATCTCAAGGCAATCCTAATCATAAATCTCAAGCGATCCGCCCAATACACCAAGTGTACAAGTGTGATAAAATAATTAAGACAAATTATTTTCTCTCTCACACAACGACTATACCGATGGATTGGTCCGTGTCCATCTAGGTCGTGAGCAATTGTTCGATTAAATACGAGTAACCGATAGTATGATCTTCTGTGTGGGGCCCGACACACCATACTAACTACAACGTATAGAATCCAGGACTATATTTTGCATATATTTAATTATCAATAATTAAATGCAAACAATTGTTTATTAATTTAATAGATTAAATGCTATGACCGGGAGTTTACCGTTACTTAAATCTAGAAATTAAGTACACAACTCCAACAATATCACCACTGACAATGTTTCAGTGACTAAGGAAAATTTCGTACCTTTGATGAGAGGACAATCAGACCTCCAGTGTCCAAACTGTTTGCATCGAAAGCATCTGCCTAACGGCTTGCTTATCCCATTCCGTGGTTCGAAACCACTGGGCCTCTTTGCACGCTTTTCTTTTAACCTTGCCACAAGAGCTCGTGATTCTCATAACTTACGCACAAAAACCTGGTGTTAACCGTAACGGCTCAGCGAACCACGGAACGTGGAAGCTGGACAAGAGGTGGTTAACATACTCACGGAGTCGTCCCTTAATGGTGTTAACCCTAAGTTTAGGGTTTTAGGTTTTAGTTTTTAGGGTTTTGGCTTTAGTATTTAGGGTTTAGAATTTTGGGTTTAATATTTAGTTTTAGGGAATAGGGTTTTAGTGAATTAAAGATTAGGGTTTTAGTTTTAAGGGTTTAGGGTTTTGTTTTTAGGTTTTAGTGTTTAGAATATGAGGACTTAGGGTCTAGTGTATTAAAATTTAGGGTTTAAGATTTATTTTTTAGGGTTTAGGGTTTAGGGTTTTGGTTTTAGGTTTTAAGGTTTAGAGTACTTGGATTTAATACTTAGTTTTAGGGTTTAATTTTAGGTTTTAGGTTTTTATGTATTCAAGTTTAGGGTTTTAGATTTTAGTTTTTAGGGTTTTGGTTTTAGTTTTTAGGGTTTAGAAATTTAAGGATTAATGTTTAGTTTTAGGGTTTAGGGTTTTAGTGTATTAAATATTAGGGTTTAGGGTTTTGTTTTTAGGTTTTAGTGTTTAGAATATTAGGACTTAGGGCTTAGTGTATTAACATTTAAGGCATAAGATTTATTTTTTAGGGTTTAGGGTTTAGGGTTTTGGTTTTAGGTATTAGGGATTAGAGTTTTTTAGTTTAATGCTTAGTTTTAGGGTTTAATTTTAGGTTTTAGGGTTTTGTTGTATTCAAGTTTAGGGTTTTAGGTTTTAGTTTTTAAGGTTTTGGTTTTAGTTTTTAGGGTTTAGAAATTTAGGGTTTCATGTTTAGTTTTAGGGTTTAGGGTTTTATTATATTAAAGATTAGGGTTCTAGATTTTAGGGTTTAAGGTTTGGTTTTTAGGTTTTAGTGTTTAGAATATTAGGACTTAGGGTTTAGTGTATTAACATTTAGGGCTTAAGATTTATTTTTTAGGGTTTAAGGTTTAGTGTTTTGGTTTTAGGTTTCAGGCTTTAGAGTTTTTGGGTTTAATGCTTAGTTTTAGGGTTTAATTTTAGGTTTTAGGGTTTTGTTGTATTCAAGTTTAGGGTTTTAGGTTTTAGTTTTTAGGGTTTTGGTTTTAGTTTTTAGGGTTTAGGGTTTAGAATTTTAGGGTTTAATGTTTAGTTTTATGGTTTAGTGTTTTAGTGTATTAAAGATTATGGTTTTAGTTTTAAGGGTTTAGGTTTTTGTTTTTAGGTTTTAGTGTTTAGAATATTAGGACGTAGGGTTTAGTGTATTAAAATTTAGGATTTAAGATTTAGTTTTTAGTGTTTAGGGTCTAGGGTTTTGTTTTTAGGTTTTAGTGTTTAGAATATTAGGACTTAGGGTCTAGTGTATTAAAATTTAGGGTTTAAGATTTATTTTTTAGGGTTTAGGGTTTAGGGTTTTGGTTTTAGGTTTTAGGGTTTAGAGTTTTTGGATTTAAAACTTAGTTTTAGGGTTTAATTTTAGGTTTTAGGTTTTGATGTATTCAAGTTTAGGGTTTAAGATTTTAGTTTTTAGGGTTTTGGTTTTAGTTTTTAGGGTTTAGAATTTTAGGGATTAATGTTTAGTTTTAGGGTTTAGGGTTTTAGGGTTTAGGGTTTTAGTGTATTAAATATTAGGGTTTAGGGTTTTGTTTTTAGGTTTTAGTGTTTAGAATATTAGGACTTAGGGCATAGTGTATTAACATTTAAGGCATAAGATTTATTTTTTAGGGTTTAGGGTTTAGGGTTTTGGTTTTAGGTATTAGGGATTAGAGTTTTTGGGATTAATGCTTAGTTTTAGGGTTTAATTTTAGGTTTTAGGGTTTTGTTGTATTCAAGTTTAGGGTTTTAGGTTTTAGTTTTTAGGGTTTTGGTTTTTGTTTTTAGGGTTTAGGGTTTAGAATTTTAGGGTTTAATGTTTAGTTTTATGGTTTAGTGTTTTAGTGTATTAAAGATTCCTCCTGTCTTAGAATGTGGCACCTGTCTTAGACCTAAGGACAGGAATGCAAGGAAGCAAAAGCTGAAAGAGAAGTCTCATCGGCAAATGAAATAGGCTCGACTTGCCAGTGGCAGGAGTTTCAGCGAGGGCGAATAACCATATTAAAGGGCTAGGTTTCACTATAAAGGGTCAGGAAGTATTACGCAGATATCAATTCTTCAATGCTCGTACCTAAAGAAGGGAAGATAATTTTTAGAAGAACGAGCGAAGCCGCGCAGTCTACTTTGCCCAAGAGATAGATCTATTGAGGCCATTACTAAGAGAAGATGGAAAACCGCTTATAAATGAGGAAGCTGTTTGGTTTAGGAGGTTCATGCCCATAAAGAGATCCATTTTATTCGCCGGGATGATTCATGAATTGAGATTCGGTCAACTTAGATTCTGTACTTTCTTCTTTCCCTTTTAGTCAGGGAGCTAGACGAAGATCGACGAGTTGTCTTCTTTGTGTTGTGATTTTTCCGTCATCCCCGGATAAATTGGCTGGAGTTTCAGAGGGAGAAAGGTTCATCCGTCGTGGAAAGTAGGGGAAGAGTCTGATTCCGTCTGTGATAGATCAAATTAAGAACGAAGCTGATAACTTTTGGTTGATTTGATGCTTATTCTGACACGGTTCATAAGGTCACAGCACAGACATAACCCGGTTGCTTTGCCTAAGCCAAGCTTCACATTAAACACAAGAATTGGACCAAAGGCGAGTTTGCTATAGCATTGGTCCGGAAGGTGCCTCTACGAATAGGTAGTATACTACGATTATCAATTTATGGTAATGTCGGGGATGAGAGCGAAGAAAGCGGTTTTTCCTCAATAGATAGGCTCAGTTCAGCTCACGAAGAAGACGTAGAACTGTCCTCGCTGTCTTATCCCGGGTCTTACAGCACAAGTGCCCATTTATATGTTGGGTGGTAGCTGTTTTCAAGAGCAAAAAAGCCCGAGAAAAAGATCCAAAAGGTAAAAAAAACCTGCTCGGGGGGTAAGATCCTATCTGAATGAGTAAGAGCTCGAGCTTGAAGAATAGATGTAAGATATAAAAGCAGGTGGAAAAGCTAGAAGAAGTAGGAATAGGAGCTATAACGAGAATAATAGTTAAATTTTGAGTCTTAGAATAGATCCATGAACAGAGCTAGGGGAACCTGCGCACGCAAGAGAAGTGCTACAGCCAAGAAGCGAGGCCAACGACTAAGGAGCAGCCCCAGCGCAATAGAACTACGACTCAGCGTAGGGCGAAAAGATTCGCTCACAAAGGATGTGACGCACCCGTCGGCCTCAGATGGACGAGACAAAGAGCGCAACTCCTGGAGCGAGAGCTCAGAGAGGTGGAGATCCGGACAAGGCTAGAGCCAAGCAGAAGGATGGAGTAGGGGAGGACTAAGGGAAGACCGGTTGGTGAAAGTAGGCACGAGTGGAGAGGCAGGTGAGGAAGTCGAGTCTAGTATTGTTTTCGTAGGCGAGTAAGAAGCAAGCGAGAGCGCAGGCTCGCCCCGAACGAAAGCGAGCCGGGAGCGATCAAAGGCGATAAATGCTTGATTGTATTCTTGATTGATTCAATTGATAACGAGAGATAATGGTACCCCGACTATGCCCAAGGGGGGCGAAAGCGGTATCAAAGCGAGACATAAGTTGATTATCCTCGCTTAGAAAGCTATCACCGCTTTCGGATATGTGCATAGCACAGCATCACTAGTGCGGGTCGAATCCATATGCAACGGGACCATTAGACAAGTCGAGTAAAGAAAGCAGTATCGAATAGAGCGTGCTCAAATACACGAGCGAGGGAGCAATCTCCATGAGGGATGAACCACAATAATCCAGAGGGAAAGGAAAGAGCGGCCGATCCGCCAGCGGGTGATACGCGAGCGAGACTTTCAGTGAACCAACCAAGTCAATCCCTTTTCGCTTTGCACTCTGGTTCTTGATTCCTTTTTAGCCCTTTCCAGCCACGTGCGATAGCACTCCTTACCCCGGACAAATTAAATGGAATAGATTCGTTACAAGAAAAGCGGCCCTTCTTCTCCTTATCCTTATCTTTCTCCTTCTCCTGGCAAAGAAAGTGCATTTCTTGATTCAATTTGTCTTATTGTCGCCCTTCTCTCTTGAAAGAGGAGTTCATTTTGTGAATCAATCGGCCACAGAAATGAGTTTCAAATGTCTTTGTGCCTACTTTTTTCATAGGCGATCTAGTTGGTGCTTAGTCTGTCGACTCTATCTCAACAAAGAAAGAATCGTTCGTTCAAGGCAAAGTCCACTTCGCTTCTTTTTTCGTAAATAGACTCAGTCCGAGATCTTCCTGAGAAGCAGCGGATCCAACAAGCTCATTCGCTCACACACAATATGCATAGATAAATGAATCGATCTTTGTGAAAGTGCGATTCTAACTTTCACAAAGGAAGTGAATAATTTCACTGGCTGACTTTTGTTCTTTTTTCCATCTAGCGATTGGGTTGGTGTTCAGTGTACCGCTCCATGGGTACAAGATCGAAAAGAATGCTTTGCATTCCAAGTGAGATGCCCAAGAGAAAAGGAACGAGGGGAGTGGGAAAAGGACATATGAGTACGCGAAGGGAAGAGAGTTGGGACGGATGGATCATTAAAAGAATTCGCTTTGGTTCAGAGCTTGAATCAGAATATCCTTCAGTCACCCCAGGTGAGGAGATCGGCTAAGCCGGAAAGATAGATCGAGTTTAGCCTCTTGATTTACTTTAGGACTGAAAGAAGCCGGTAGAAAAGGAAGTGGCAGCAGTGTGCTTGTGATACAGTACTCGTGCAACAAGGCTTACGGCAGCTCGTAGCTATTGTATTCATTGGAGTGAGGGTGACGATATATTGATTGCACGGTAGTTAGGAGCTCCAACTAGAATACTCCATTTTCTAGATCCCTCCGTGCTTATACCCCAATCCCCTAATGTTTCGTCCTCCATGAATGTGGCACCTGTCTTGAGGAATCCCTAACGGGTGATGAACAACCATTGAGGTAACCACCGGAATCCTTGCATTAGTGTATTAAAAATTAGGCATTGTATTAACCACCTCTTGTCCTAATTTTGGTTTTACTAAAGCCAAAATTCCTCCTAACGGCTTGCTTATCCCATTCCGTGGTTCGCTGAGTCGTTTTTGTTGGAAATCGATATCCCGGAATTAATAAATTAATTAAAATTAATTATCTAATTAATTCCGACCGAAATCATTTGGAGATCGAATATCCGGGGTTGTCAAAGTGCGGAACGACAACTCCAATCGAAATCCCGGTTGCCGGAAATCCGCCACGAACTTCCACGGGGATAGCCCAACCGAAGCCCTAGCCGCGGGGATAGCCCGCGGCTGTCCGGTCGAGCCTCCGTGTGGGGCTCGCGGCTGTTCGTAGCAGCCGCCTAGGGCTGCCCAGCCATGCCTCGGATGATCGCACATCCGCCACGATCGAAATCGTGGCATGCGATCACCACAGCCCGCCACCGCGCGAGCGGTGGTCCTGCCGCGCGAGCGGCGACCAGCCCGCGCGAGCGGTCCTCGCACCGTGCGAGCGGCTGCTCCAGCAGCCCGCTGGACATGCCGGAAACCCTCACGGAACAGCCCCATCATCGGACCCTCCGCCACGGCCAAACCGCGGCTGCCCGATGGAGGCGTGCGCTCGCAACCGTGCGAGCGCTAGGGTTTCACGCCCTCGACCCTCCTAGCCGAGCCGTTGAGCCGCCGGCGGTCCGGTGATCTTCGATCACCACCGCCCGGTTCAACCTCGTCATGGGTCGCGTTCTCGGATCTTGGTTCAAGATATTTTTACGATAATTAAACGATAAAATCATAAAGAGGGTTTTACGATTTACCTCGTTCTCGTTGTTCGGAAAAACGAAGAACTCAATTTGACGACCTTGAGATCTTCCCACGTATTCCTTGCACTAGCTCGGACGTCGTGTGGGCGACGATCTACCGAACTCCATGGATCTTCCTCTCTACTTTCTCTCTCTAGAATTGTGATCTTCAAGTTATGAGAATAGAGAAGACCATGTAGTGCTTTTATGGCTACGTAGGGGATCTAAAGGAGGTGGAATATTGGGCTTCCAATATTGAAGATTAAATTGAGCCCAATGCTCAAGTCCATTAATCCTTATCAATATTAATTAATTCTATTTTCCACTATATAAAATTAATTGCACTCCCAATATTAAACCATATTATATCAAATAATATTTCTCCGGTAGTATTATTTATTCCGTGTATTTAAGATATAAATATCCATGAATAAAATTAATTTATTGCTAATTAATTTATTCATCTCTTATATCCGAGACTAGTACCATTCAACCTTAATTATTATGCGGAACGAATCCACCTGCAGGCTTTACATAATAATTCCTTATGAACTCATCTCGGGGATATTATCAACCCTTCCGGGATACACTTTCCCGTCAAGTATTCACGGCATGTCATATATAAAACATAGTGACCCAACTTAACCGGTAATTAACCCAATAATTAAATCGGTTAATTCCTTTGGTCCGGAGACTGAGACTCGAATCGGTTAATTAAATATACACACCCGCAATAGTTTCGGGGATTAAGAATAAAATACACTGAGACTCGAATCGATTATCGCCGGCAATCCTAATCGATGAATCTCAACGATCCGCTCAATACATCAAGTGTACAAGTGTGATAAAATAATTAAGATAAATTATTTTCTCTCTCACACAACGACTATACCGATGGATTGGTCCGTGTCCATCTAGGTCGTGAGCAACTGTTCGATTAAATACGAGTAACCGATAGTATGATCTTCTGTGTGGGGCCCGACACACCATACTAACTACAACGTATAGAATCCAGGACTATGTTTTGCATATATTTAATTATAAATAATTAAACGCAAACAATTGTTCATTTAGTTAAATAGATTAATGGCAATGCATCGTGAGTTTCTGTCAC
The DNA here is from genome assembly GCA_954870475.1 of Euphrasia confusa. NCBI lineage: Eukaryota > Viridiplantae > Streptophyta > Magnoliopsida > Lamiales > Orobanchaceae > Euphrasia > Euphrasia confusa. Next base: position 14,705,893 of record OX940957.1, on the reverse strand, counting down.
TTAAATCTAGACATTAAGTACACAACTCCAACAATCTCCCACTTGTACTAAGGTCTAGTCATTTCCTCCAAACTCCCGACTCCCATACTCATCACGTGCTTAAGTTGTACTTCCAAGAAGTACTTTGTGAATGAGCACTCTAGGTTGCCGCTCTGAAGTTATCTTGGTGACTATAGCGTCGTCTCCCTCGACGATGACTCGTATCAGGTGGTACTTGCACTATGTGTTATCTTACACTTATGGACTTGTGATTTCTTACCATTTGCCATTGCACCGCTATTTACATAGCCTTTGGAAAATTAAGAATCACATCTAAGTCCCAGAGATTATCCCGGAGTTATACCAAAACTTCTGCTGCCTCTGAGGCCGCTATTTGGTTACCCATGGCAGAGTCCGAAAAGCATCGTGCTTATCACTCTTCCATGTTAAAACTCCTTCTCCTTCAATAGTGAAACACATAGCCTGATATCGACTTACACCGGTCCTCATTTGATTAGAAATCTAAGAGAATGTAATCCAAAGGAAATGCTCGTCTGCTTCGTAGTCTAGAACAGTACTTCGAAAGTACTTTTACGGCAGTCGAATATTCCTTTCAAGGATTACCTTGATATCCTCCCACTATGCTCACCGCATAGCCGATATCAGGTTCTCGTTTTTCAACATTGCATTTATTAAGCTTTCCACACTCAAAGTGTAGGAAACTGCTTTCATTGCTTCTATCTCCTTTTGTGTTCCAAAACACATATCCTTAGATAGATGCATTCCGTCTCTGAAAGGTAACGAACCTTTCTCGGAATCATGCATGTTAAAACGAACCATAATCATATATATGTAAGATGTCCAGGAGAAGTACAATGTTCTTTTCTTGAGATCCTAGATCTTAAGAACATGCTCTAACTTCTTCTTCATCTCATATATCGATTTTTCTAGACAACCATCATTTTATGTCTGACAACATCTTTACATTGTTACCAATGATAAAATGTCATCTACATAAAACCTCCGAGAAACACCACCTTGTTTCCATCACGTTTCCCATACACACGATTCGTCTATGCTTTTGATGAATCCATAAAATGGACTATCTCATCAATTTGCAAGTACCACGAACTCAATGCTTTGTTTCAATCCATAAATGGATCAACTAAGCTTGTACTCTAAATGATCTCGCCTCTTAGCAATAATCCTTATTGCTCTCCAAGAAGGCACATTTAGATCTAGTACGGCCTTCATGTAGATCCAGGGATCGATTTCATGTATACTAGGTCCAGAGTCCGAAGACTCACCTAGTCTTATGAATATCTCCGGTTGTCCCACAACCTCCCACTACAATGGCATTCCGGTGTATAAACAGTGATAACAGTAGGTGCAGTTAGTGGTGTACCGCTACTCGGTTCGGCTGGTTCTAAGTCTTAATCTTTCTCTCTCATTTCAAAGTATTACGTCACCTTGGGCTTTGTGGTTCATAATATAGTCTTTCTCTAAGAACCGGGCGTTAGAACTTATAACGTCCCTCTGGTTCATAGTACTATTGAACACACATCTTTTGTTCTTCCAGGATATTCTACAACCGCATTTGAATGCGCTGTTGTTTCCAGACATATCCATAGAACATAGGTAGTTCCGTATAACTCATGCTTTTACTATTTCTATAAGAGTTCCATTTCTTGTTTACGACACACCATTTCTACACAAAAAAGTGTATGGTGTAGTCATTTGGGATCATCCCAACCTCTGATCAGTATGCCATGCATTCCTCAGACAGGTACTTGCCTCCGCGATCAAATCGCAGGCTACAAATGGATATACCTTGATGGCTCTCCACAATTGCTTAGTGTCCATTGACTTGTCAAAACACTTGCTTTTGTGGCACATCAGGTATTCTAATCCATTTTTCGAGTAATCATAAAATGAAGTACTCGTACCTTATTGTCTGAGTAGGCATAGGTCTGCATACATCAGAGTCAATCAATTCTTATACTTGTCCGGATCTTACATCTTATATCCATAAAGGATTGCTTAGTCATATTATCTTCCAAATTAGATTCTTACGTCGGAAGGTCCACTCCCTCAACTTAATTGATCAAATATCAATTTTCGACCTTTGAACTTCTTATTTGAATAAACATGACTCAGCATAAGAATCCACAAGTATAATTGATAAAGAAATCTCTTATTAGTAAAACGAGTTTCATACTACGGTTCGTTGCATCGTGGTGGACTCAGAATTCATCATTTATATATTGCTAGTCAATGTACCAAAATAGATAATATCATTATTTCTTCTTATAACCATCAAATGGTTAAAAGAAATAAAATATCCATTTATTAGAAATCTAGAACAAAGTTCTTTCTAATATGAAAGGTACATAAAAGCAATAACTCAAAATGAAATCCTATAAATGTCCTCCACTGCAACTGCTGCCTCCTCTACAGCATTGCCCATGTAGACTACGATTTCTTCTTTTCCAAGTCGTTAGGTTTCCTGGAACCTTTGCATTTAAAATGCACATACCGTCAGTGGTTCCATATCTACACACCAGGTTCCGGTAGATAATACCACTGACTATGTTTTACGACTAAAGAAGAATTTCGTACTTTCTTTGAGAGGATAATCAGACTTCCAGTACCCAGACTGTTTGCATCGAGAACTCTTGCCTCATGGCTTTCTCGTCCCATCTTGTGGTCCAAGAAACCTAGGACCACTGGGTTTCTTTGCTTGCTTTTCCTTTCCCCCGATTTTTCCCTTAGGTTCGAAACCTTTGGCATTGGCTACAAGAGCTTGCGATTTCCGTCTCAACTCGTCTAAAAGGTCAATCATCTCAAAAACGTGTTTAAGCGTTTCCTCGAAGCGACTGGCCTTTATGAGTATCCTCATCGCTTCTTGTCTAGCCGCCTATCTCAATAGGCTCGGGAGGACAAAGCTTACTGAGTACTAACCAGTACTCTTCAACAGTCTGGACAATGTCTAGATCTCTATTCCAATCATTACATTTAGGGACCAATGAGTTTAAAATCCTTACGTATCACAGAAACTGGGTTCAAAGCCATATCCTAATCTATGAGCACATATAACAACAAACAATCGATTTAATCTCCGATATTATCTCCCTCAAATAATATCATTAAACCACTAATCACATGTAAAATCCCATCAGATATGGCAAGCCACGATAGTGTGGACGTTTACCTATCCAAATGATTTAGCAATTAGATTTCCTTCGGTCGTACATCATCATTAGCGTTACTTCGATGGGAAGAATACTAAGAAGCGTACCTAAGTGTAAACCATTACTCAGTATCTAAGAAGATTGTTTGGGACACGAATATTCACCGCAAGCCACGATAGTGTGGACGTTTACGTTAACATACGCTCCTTTACTCCCTTCTATAACTGTCTACATCAATCGTTCCAAAATCCCATTCAATGTAGCAAGCCACGATAGTGTGGACGTTTACTACACCAAAAGACTTTTACAATTGACTCCCAATTACTTGAATCATTTAATCTTGTAAATCAAGACGCGGAGAATCATAAGTGAAACTCAAAGTTTCTAACCAGTGATTCACCATGCGAACAACCCTATCTCTCATAAATGAGGGAGCCGAGCAGACAATCGATCCACCTTCAAAAGATGGTACGACTGCCTCTAATTTGTGTCCTTGACATGACCAAGTGGCTTTGGCTCCATTCCACTCCCCGGGGTGAGAATGAGTCGACTTGAAATCAGTTTTGGAAAGACAAATTAGGCATTGTTTGATAGACTTAATCAATGTTTCTCGTAAGAGGAATTACAAGAATTCTCCTCCAATGACTTGTCTATACGAACTTCAAAAGTCCATAAAAGTCACCAAGAGAACAGCAATGGAGACCATGGATATGTTTCCATACCCTCTCCCACTTAGCTTTTTATAATAAAGGGATACGCTATCTAATGCATAATTAAATACACATAAGCATGCATACATGAAATAAAGCACATAGAATATTATCACATAATCAAAATAATACTAGAATATTATTTTCCGACTATTATGGCTTTATCGCATCTCCGTACGCATCTTCTAGTCTTTAGTCTTCGTTCTTGAATGCTCCATGTGACGGGAATATTAATTCCAATATTTAAATCTATTTATTTTTAATAAATCCAAAAGTTACTTAATTCGAAAATTAAGTCAATCGAATAAATCAAAAATAAAATTAAATATTATTAATATTTTTATTTATTTATTTTCCTATCTAATTCTATTAAATCTCTAGAATAATCTATCCAAGACCCACTTGGAATATTTTAGAAGACTTCTATAATAGAATAAGGAAATAAAATAAATTAGGACTCCTAATCCTTCCAAATTAATTCCTTTCCTAATCTATTAAAAATTCCATAAAGGAATAATTAAATAGGAAAAATTAATTAAGGACTCTTCTACTTTCCAAAATTAATTAATTTCCATGTCCATGAAAATTCCCATAAAATAGGAATAATCAAATAGGAAATAAATTAATTTAATAATTAATTATTTTCCTTTCTAATTCCATTAAATCTCTAGAATCCTATTCCAAGTTGAACTTAGAATATTCTAGAAGACTTCCATAATAGAATAAGGAAATAAATTAATTTCAATTAATTCTTTTCCTATTTCAATGAGAATTCCCAAAAATAGGAATACTCAAAATAGGAAAACCGAATCAATTAGGAAAGTGAATCTCGGTTAGGAGTAGCACAGAGTGTGGATCTCCGCACCACCCCCAACCGATCGACCACCACGGAGGAGGAGCACCGCCGCCGCCCCCAGCCGGCGCGCCACCACCACCGGTGGCTAGGCGTGGCCGAAAGCCTCCCGCGGCTGCCCCCTCTCTCTTGGGTCGATCCTCCATGGATCGATCATGGGGTTGATCGATCCGAGTCCTCCCTCTCGTTCGTCCGTCACAATTTTCCGGTCGTCGTTTCGTCCTCGATCCAACGTAAAATAAATTACAAATTTATTACTACGCTATCCGGTATCGATTCTCTACATGAAAACGACCTCAAACAATTTCCGGAAAAATTAAGAACAAGCATTCACCACACAAGAACAAATATTGACATCACCGAGAGTTTAATAATCAAGAACATCATTATGACATTAATTATCAAAATTAAATCTAGCCATAATAATCGGAAACTCTGCAAGGTAGAACAATTTATCGAAAAATACCATGAACTAAAACCAACGCTCTGATACCAATTGTTGGAAATCGATATCCCGGAATTAATAAATTAATTAAAATTAATTATCTAATTAATTCCGACCGAAATCCTTTGGAGATCGAATATCCGGGGTTGTTAAAGTGCGGAACGACAACTCCAATCGAAATCCCGGTTGCCGGAAATCCGCCACGAACTTCCACGGGGATAGCCCAACCGAAGCCCTAGCCGCGGGGATAGCCCGCGGCTGTCCGGTCGAGCCTCCGTGTGGGGCTCGCGGCTGTTCGTAGCAGCCGCCTAGGGCTGCCCAGCCATGCCTCGGATGATCGACCATCCGCCACGATCGAAATCGTGGCATGCGATCACCACAGCCCGCCACCGTGCGAGCGGTGGTCCTGCCGCGCGAGCGGCGACCAGCCCGCGCGAGCGGTCCTCGCACCGTGCGAGCGGCTGCTCCAGCAGCCCGCTGGACATGCCGGAAACCCTCACGGAACAGCCCCATCATCGGACCCTCCGCCACGGCCAAACCGCGGCTGCCCGATGGAGGCGTGCGCTCGCAACCGTGCGAGGGCTAGGGTTTCACGCCCTCGACCCTCCTAGCCGAGCCGTTGAGCCGCCGGCGGTCCGGTGATCTTCGATCACCACCGCCCGGTTCAACCTCGTCATGGGTCGCGTTCTCGGATCTTGGTTCAAGATATTTTTACGATAATTAAACGATAAAATCATAAAGAGGGTTTTACGATTTACCTCGTTCTCGTTGTTCGGAAAAACGAAGAACTCAATTTGACGACCTTGAGATCTTCCCACGTATTCCTTGCACTAGCTCGGACGTCGTGTGGGCGACGATCTACCGAACTCCATGGATCTTCCTCTCTACTTTCTCTGTCTAGAATTGTGATCTTCAAGTTATGAGAATAGAGAAGACCATGTAGTGCTTTTATAGGCTACGTAGGGGATCTGAAGGAGGTGGAATATTGGGCTTCCAATATTGAAGATTAAATTGAGCCCAATGCTCAAGTCCATTAATCCTTATCAATATTAATTGATTTTATTTTCCACTATATAAAATTAATTGCACTCCCAATATTAAACCATATTATATCAAATAATATTTCTCCGGTAGTATTATTTATTCCGTGTATTTAAGATATAAATATCCATGAATAAAATTAATTTATTGCTAATTAATTTATTCATCTCTTATATCCGAGACTAGTACCATTCAATTTTAATTATTATGCGGAACGAATCCACCTGCAGGGTTTACATAATAATTCCTTATGAACTCATCTCGGGGATATTATCAACCCTTCCGGGATACACTTTCCCGTCAAGTATTCACGGCATGTCATATATAAAACATAGTGACCCAACTTAACCGGTAATTAACCCAATAATTAAATCGGTTAATTCCTTTGGTAAATCAAAGTCACTTATATTAAATATACACACCCGCAATAGTTTCGGGGATTAAGAATAAAATACACTGAGACTCGAATCGATTATCGCCGGCAATCCTAATCGATGAATCTCAAAGATCCGCTCAATACACCAAGTGTACAAGTGTGATAAAATAATTAAGATAAATTATTTTCTCTCTCACACAACGACTATACCGATGGATTGGTCCGTGTCCATCTAGGTCGTGAGCAACTGTTCGATTAAATACGAGGAACCGATAGTATGATCTTCTGTGTGGGGCCCGACACACCATACTAACTACAACGTATAGAATCCAGGACTATGTTTTGCATATATTTAATTATAAATAATTAAACGCAAACAATTGTTCATTTAGTTAAATAGATTAATGGCAATGCATCGTGAGTTTCTGTCACTTAAATCTAGACATTAAGTACACAACTCCAACAGTTTTTAAGGGACTCATTAAGGGACGACTCCGTGAGTATGTTAACCACCTCTTGTCCAGCTTCCACGCTATGTCTCAACGTCATCTTGAGGTCATTCTCAATGCCCTCATTAGTTGTGACAACAGTGGATCTAGAAAGCTCGACAGTTTGAACATTGTCTAGATTTCGTTTCCAATTATTACTATATGGAACCAGTGAGTTTTCATCTTTAAGTATATCACAAAGTGGGGTCACAGTCATTCTTAACCTATAAGCACATAAAACAAACAAACAATTTAATACCGATATTATCTCCCTTTAATAATATCATTAAATTACTAATTACATCTAAAATCCCATCAGATATGGCAAGCCACGTTGTGTGGACGTTTACCCACCCAAATGATTTTGCAATTAGATTTTCTTCGGTCGTACATCGATTATAGCGTAACTTCGTTGGGAAGGATACTATAACGCGTACCTAAGTGTAAACCATTACTCAGTACTAAGGTAAGTCGTTTGGAACCGCAACATTACCGCAAGCCACGCTGTGTGGACGTTTACGATAACTCACAATCCTTCACAACTCCCTATAACTGTCTACATCAATTAATCCAAAATCCGTCGATATAGCAAGCCACGTTGTGTGGACGTTTACTACACCAAGAGATTTTTATAATTGACTCCCAATTACTTGATCCATTTAATCTTGTAAATAGAGACATGGAGAATCATAAGTGAAACTCGATGTTTCTTACCAGTGATTCACCATGCGAACGACCCTATCTCTCATAAATAAGGGAGCCGAGCAGACAATCGATCCACCTTTAAAAGGATGGTACGAAGGTCTCTAACTTGTGTCCTCGACATGACCAAGTGGCTTTGGCTCCATTCCACTCCCCGGGGTGAGAATGAGTCGACTTGAAATCAGTTTTGGAAAGACAATTTCGGCATTGTCTGACAAACTTAATCAATGATTCTCGTAGGAGGAATTACAAGAACTCTCCTCCAATAACTTATCTATATAAACTTCAAAAGTTTATAAAAGTCACCAAGAGAGCAGTAATGGAGACCATGGGAATGTTTCCATTCCCTCTCCCACTTAGCTTTTTACAACAAAATGGATACGCTATCTAGTGCATAAAATAAACACACATAGCATGCATACATGTAATAAAGCACATAGTATTATCACATAATCAAAATAATACTAGAATATTATTTTCCGACTATTATGGCTTTATCGCATCCCCGTATGCATCTTCTAGTCTTCAGTCTTCGTCTTTGAATGCTCCATGTGACGAGAATATTAATTCTAATATTTAAATCTATTTATTTTTAATAAATCCAAAAGATACTTAATTAATAATAATTAAGTCAATCGAATAAATCAAAAATAAAATTAAATATTATTAATATTTTTATTTATTTTATTTTTCTTTTCTATTTCATTAAATCTCTGGAATAATCTATCCAAGATCCACTTGGAATATTCTAGAAGATTTTCATAATGAAAATAAGGATATAAAATAATTTAGGACTCTTCTACTTTCCATATTAATTAGATTCCTAATCCATGAATATTTCCATAAAATAGAAACAATCAATTAGGAATCCTAATTAATTCCATTTTGATTCTTTTTCTATTCCATGAGAGTTCTCAAAAATAAGAACACCCAAAATAGGAAAAACCAAACCAATTAGGAAAGCGAATCACCGGACCGGGATAGCATGGGGTGGGGATCCCCACGCCACCACCGGACCGCCGCCATGAAGGTGGCCGGCCACCGTCGCCGGCGGCCCCTCCTCACGCGGTCGATCCCTCGGCCATGGGGATGGCCGAGAGGGTCCTCCCCCTCTCTCTCGTCTCCTCCGTCACACATCTCTTCCGGCGGTCGTTTCGGCATCGATCCAACGCAAAATAAATTACGAATTCAGAAACGAAAGCAAAGACATCTCCGAATGAACTCCGACAGCTGTGGATCTATCTTCACTTTCTATTTTCTTCTACATAACCCGGTATCGATTCTATACATGAAATCGACCCTATACATTTTCTGGAAAAAGATAGAACAATAATAAAACCTAAATTCGGTCAACCCCCGAATTTTTTACTATTACAAGCATTCACCACACAAAACGAATCTCGACATGTCCGAGAGTTTAATAATCCAACAATTATGACAAAATAATTAACAATAATTAAACAAGCCATAATAGTCGGAAATCCTGCAAGGTAAAACAATTATATCGTAAATACCGCGAACGTAAACCTCGCTCTGATACCAATTGTTGGAATTCGATATCCCGGAGTTGCCGGAATTGCGGAACATGACAACTCTGATCAAAAACCCGTCGTCGGATAACACGCGAACACCGCGTACGAGCCGGAGCCCGAACCGATCGCACGACGTGGCCGAAGCCACGCGCACGCCCAGCCCAAGCCCCCGCACGCGGGGCTCGCGATCGCATGTTGCGATCGCTGGGAACGATCGATCGGGGCTGCTCCGGCAGCCCCCAGCTGTTGGAGTTGTGTACTTAATGTCTAGATTTAAGTAACGGAAACTCACGATCCATTGCCACTAATCTATTTAATTAAATAAACAATTATTTGCGTTTAATTATTTATAATTAAATATATGCAAATTATAGTCCTGGATTTTATACGTTGTAGTTAGTATGGTGTGTATGGACACACAGAAGATCATACTATCGGTTACTCGTATTTAATCGAACAGATACTCACGACCTAGATGGACACGGACCAATCCATCGGTATAGTCGTTGTGTGAGAGAGAAAATAATCTGTCTTGATTATTTTATCACACTTGTACACTTGGTGTATTGAGCGGATCTGCTTGAGATTTATCGATTAGGATTGCCGGCGATAATCAATTTAAGTCTCAGTGTATTTTATTCTTAATCCCCGATACTATTGCGGGTGTGTATATTTAATATAAGTGACTTTGATTTACCAAAGGAATTAAACGATTTAATTATTGGGTTAATTACCGGTTAAGTTGGGTCACTATATTTTATATATGACATGCCGTGAATACTTGACGGGAAAGTGTATCCCGTAAGGGTTGATAATATCCCCGAGATGAGTTCATAAGAAATTATTATGTAAACCCTGCAGGTGGATTCGTTCCGCATAATAATTAAGGTTGAATGGTACTATTCTCGGATATAAGAGATGAATAAATTAATTAGCAATAAATTAATTTTATTCATGGATATTTAAATCTTAAATACACGGAATAAATAATATTACCGGAGAAATATTATTTGATATAATATGGTTTAATATTAGGAGTGCAATTAATTTTATATAGTGGAAAATAGAATTAATTAATAATAGTAAGGATTAATAGATTTGAGCTTGGGCTCAATTTAATCACTATTATTGGAAGCCCAATATTCCACCTCCTTAAGATCCCATACGTAGCCTATAAAAGCACTACATGGTCTTCACAATTAGACAAGACAAGATAATCATACTTGATTAGTCTAGAGAGTTCGTGAAGGAGATCCATGGAGTTCGGTAGATCGTCGCCCACACGACGTCCGAGCTAGTGCAAAGAATACGTGGGAAGATCTCAAGGTCGTCAAATTGAGTTCTTCGTTTTTCCGAACAACGAGAATGAGGTAAAATCGTAAAACCCTCTTTATGATTTTAATCGTTTTAATTATCGTAAAAATATCATGAACCAAGATCCGAGGTTCGGGATCCTCACCGGGGTCGAGCTGGGTGGTGGTGATCGATGATCACCGGACCACCGCAGCTGGAGCGACCCGACGGCGAAGATTCGCGCGTAGGGCTTGACTGCCCAGGCAAGCGGCCGCCTGGGGGGTCAAGCGGCCGCCTCGTGTGCCCAGGCAGCGGGCTGCGGGTTTTTCCCGCAGCGGATCCGTAAGCCATGCGAGACGTGCACGGGGGCCAAGCGAGCTGATCCGTAGCGCACGCCTGGAGGCGTGCTGAGGCCGGATCGAACAGCGGCGGCTCGGGCCGCTGCTAGGGTTCGATGGAGCTGGTCCTCGCGGCGCTCGGGCATGGCAAGAGGGCTGTACGCGTAGGGTTTTGGAAACCCTTGCGGGCTGCTTTGAGCAGCCCCTCACGCCACGCATGAGATGCGATCGATCGCCTCGGGTACGCCCGTAGATGGTGATCGATCGGGCTTCTCCCCGCGTCCGGTGACATGGGATTTTTCCGGTGGCGGGATTTCGATTGGGTTGTCGGTTCCGCAATTTTTTGACAATCCGGATATTCGATCTCCAAAGGATTTCGGTCGGAATTAATTAGATAATTTATTTATTTAAATTTATTAATTCCGGGATATCGATTTCCAACAATTGGTATCAGAGCGTTGGTTTTAGTTCATGGTATTTTTCGATAAATTGTTCTACCTTGCAGGGTTTCCGATTATTATGGCTAGATTTAATTATTGTTAATTAATGTCATAATAATGTTCTTGATTATTAAACTCTCGTTGATTCGTTCTTGTGTGGTGAATGCTTGTTCTTAATTTTTCCGGAAATTGTTTGAGGTCGTTTTCTTGTAGAGAATCGATACCGGATAGCGTAGTAATAAATTTGTGATTTATTTTACGTTGGATCGAGGACGAAACGACGACCGGAAAAGTGTGACGGAGGAGACGAAGAGAGGGAGGACTCGATCGGCCATCCCCATGGCCGATCCTTGGAGGGTCGATCGACCACCATGAGGAGTTCGATTCCTCTAGGTGAGGTGGTCGATCATGATGGACATGGGAATCCCCATCCCATGTTCGTCTAGGCCAAGATTCAACTTTCCTAAATTATTCGGTTTTCCTATTTTGAGTATTCCTAATTTTTGGGAATTCTCATGGAATAGGAAAAAGATAAATTCAGAATAAATTTATTTTTCCTTATTGATTATTCCTATTCTTAGGAATATTCATGGATTAGGAAAGGGAATAAATTTATAATTAATTTATTTTTCCTATTTAATTATTCCTTTGGAATTTTTAATGGATTAGGAAAATAATTAATTTGGAAAGTTTAGGAGTCCTAAACTAATTTTTCCTTATTTAATTATTGATGGTACCGGTATACCGATCCGATCGATATACCGTGTGTGCGGAAGCGTGTAAAGCAATAGATCTACTATGCCATGATCTTAGTGCACACAAATATGTATAGACACATATTTTTATATATATATATATATATATATATATCCAATATATATATATATATAGAGAGAGAGATTAACAAGAACACTTACAACCGGTGTAGCGTGCCTCGTTGATGTTGATGAAGGTGGTGTTGAGTCGATTGAACCACCTTCATGGATCAGCCTTGAGAATGACCTCGTCACTCTTCTTGTCTAGATCGCCCGGATGTTGAAGCCGCACAAATGGCCCGGCCTCTACGTGTTGCACACGAAACCAGATGTCGAATATATTGCTTGCTTGAGTCGGTTCTCCAAGAACACTCTCTATTCTCTCCTTTTGGTGTGAATTTCGTGGGTAAGCATGAAGTGATATGAAAATCAGATTTTCATGTCTATATTCATGTCCATTTACCACTCCATGTAACCCCCCATTATATGCATCATAATGCACAAGTAATGGTGGTTAATGGAGAGATGAAAAGACACCTCCACATAATCATGCCAAATCATGATATGTGGTCCCACTTGCTTGTGTGGCATGCCATGTCACACTATGTGACATGCATCCATGCAAGCCATGCAATGCATCCCATGCACGTAAAATCCACATGTATTGATTCTAAATCAATATTATTATCAAGCAACGTATATCAACATCGAGTTCGTGTGTGACCCTGTAGGTTTGATTATCGATCAATATTATATTGTTCCCAACAATTAATATTATCGACTAATCATTTAACATCCATAGACGACCTTATGACCTTATCGATTACACACATAGGATCGAAGGACATATCCCAACAATCTCCCACTTGGCCTTCAGAGCTAGTGTGCTGCCAACTTCCTTTTGTCACTTTATGTCTAAGTTTGAACTTGAGGCAAGACTCGAGTCATCCTCAATCGGTTCAAACCTTTCTTGGACTTTGAGACAGACTGTAAAACCAGATTTATCACTATGATACGAATCTGGACGTGGCCACGTATTTTCCACACTCTCGACTCTCCAAGTGGCCGGTAAGACATGTTTCCCATTATAAAATGGAGGAAAATCCCATCTTGTCAATCCAAGCTCTCCCACTTGCTTCCTGATATACCCAATAACAAGTTTTATAACCTCCTTTTACGAAAGGCGTTTACTTGTATCAAAGTACATCATTTCACAATGGAATCACTCTGGACTACTCAGGTCAGAGGAAATTGCTCGACAGTCAATGAAATAGTATTATGACTCGAAATCTTAAATACTATTCCAGTCGGGTCTGTTCGATCATTAGCTCCCAGCTAATATCTATGTAATTGTACTTGATGTCCCACATCACTAGCCCATGAAGCGGCGCTATAGTACACATTACAATCTAGTTCTTTGTATTATCGGTTTGTCCGTACTCGATTATATGAACTAGGAACAAGCATATGATTCAAGTATATCAGTTCAACCATTGGGACTTCATTATGCGGTAAGTCGACCTCATAACCCAATCGATATTACTTAATCATTTGGACAATTCATATAAATTAAACCATATTTATATGAAGAAATATGTATTATACATATGAGTGAATGTCTACCAAATCTCCAAAAATATCTAATACAGTAATAGAAATCACAACCCATCTCTAAGATGTCTGATCTCTATTGCAGTCGTGAAAGCCTTAAGCTTAAACTGCTGGAGAGGTTTAGAAAGCGGGTTTGCAACCTTACCAAAAGTTGCAAATTTATTATCTCGATGTCTCCACAAAACTATCTCCCAGATAATGTGGAACTTCCTGAGCACCAGTTTTAGACTTGTGGTGCTTCCTAGCTCATTGGCTTGCGCGATAACTCTACTATAAATAGAGAACTATCGGATGGGCTGAGCTAGTTACGCCACCTAGTTCATTCAAGAACTTTCAAATCCTAACTGCCAACATTACTGCATCCAATGCAATACTGTGCTCAGCTTTTGTAGTTTAATCAGCTATATTGCATTGCATGGAACTATTCCAGCAAATATCACCTCTAACCAGACAAAACATATAACCAGATTAAAATCGGAAATTATCTTAGTTTGTTTTGAAGTTAGCATTCAAACAGCTTGTTAATATCAACTCTTTTTGTCTTCCAAAGACAACAAAATTCTTTTGTCCATCTAAGGTACATAAGAATATTCTTGGTCGCAGTCTAACGCGCCTCACCTGGATTTCCTTGAAACTGACTCGTCATGCTCAAAGCATATGATACGTCCGGTCGTGTACATATCATGGCATACATTATAGACCCTATTGCCAAAGCATAAGGAATGTTTTCCATCCTCTTTTGCTCATCAAGTCCCGTAGGGCCTTGCATCTTGCTAAGAGATGTGCCATGACTCATTGGAATGAGACCCTTTTTGGTGTTTTTCATCCTGAACTTATCAAGTACCTTATCAAAATAGGTCACTTGACTAAGTCCAAACATCATTTTCGATCTGTTCCGACAGATCTTGATGCCCAATATGTACTGTGCTTCTCCACGATCCTTCATTGAAAAACAATTCCCAAGCCATTCTTTAATAGAATTAAGCATAGAAACATTGTTTCCAATAAGGAGTATGTCACCGACATACAACAAAATTAATACAACGTAACTCCCACTGATCTTCTTGTAAAACAAGACTCTTCCGAGTTCCTCTGAAATCCAAATCCCAGTATGGATTCATTGAACTGAAGATTGCTACTCCGATATGCATTCTTTATTCCATAAATAGAACTATAAGCTTGCATAATTTCTCAGCCTTATTAAGATCGATAAAACTCTTTGGCTGTGTTAAAACACAGCCTCTTCTAGAATCCAGTTCAAGAAGTTAGTTTTAACATCCAATATTACCCTAACTCATTATCAAGATGAGTAGTAATGGCTAAGATAATCTGAATGATTTAATCAAAGCAATTGGTGAAAGTTTTTCCATAATCCACCTCGTGAATAAAACTTTTACCATCAACCTTGCTTTGAAAACCCTAGGTTTTCCATCTGTCTGTTTAGATCTTAAAGATCTATTAGCATTCATTGGGTCTAACCCTGTGATGCAAATATATCAAGTTCCAAACTTGATTATCAGATATTGATATCATCTCAGATTTCATGGCACCATGCCAATTTTCAGTAGCTGGACTCGTCATAGCTTGGAATTAGGTCGAAGGTTCACCGCTTTCCAAAAGCATGAATTCATATCTCTCATTGGTCACAATATCTAAGTATTTGAATAATAGAGATAGATTTATGCCTTTCGGACCTACGAGGGCTGATATGGCTTCCAAAATCATAAGAATACTCTCAACCCAGTCTTGAGTATTCATCGTTGGGTGTTTCACTTGAACCTCATTCAAAACAACCGAGCTCCCACTGAATTTCTAGGAAAGATAACTCTTTTCAAGAAAATCACTATCTCGAGCAACAAAATATTGTTCTCAGATAGATCGTGGAAGTTGTACCCTCGAGTTTCTTATGGATACCATAAAGGAACTTTTATCCCATTTGAGTTCAAGCTCTATAGAGATAAATCTCGTCAGAGACGCTTTTAGAACCTCAAATTTTGATGAAAACAATTTAGGGACCCTCCCTTTCCATACCTAGTATGGTGTCTTATCAACATCTTTTGACGGCTTCCTATTCAGTGTATAAGTTGAAGTCTAGAATTGTGTGTTCCCAAAAGAGACCAGTAGTTCATTTAGACCTCTCATCGAATGGTCGAACTATATCTAATATAGTTTGTTTTCTCTTTTCCGAAACATAACCTTCATGTGCTTGTGAACTAATAGGTTCCACATACATCAGTATGGATCATCCCTAATTACTCACATGTTCTCCTTTCTCCAAGAAAGATGACATTGTTATCTTTTCAATCACACATCATTTACATGTATCAAATGACTCCAAGTCAAATGATTCTAAAATTCCTTCTAAAAGAAGCTTGGTTACATGTTTAGATTTTGATTTGATCTAATCAACAATGTTTCAATTATGTCTCATCGATACTTATTCGATTTGGCCTTTGGTCTTAATGATATATATGATTTTTCAAGTTTAAAGTATACATAAACAATATAATAATCGTACCAAAACAAAGAATAATTCACAATTAAAATAGTTACCAAACTATTTAATAGTGAAAAACTAATCCATCAGTATCTAATACTGAACCAATATTCATTGTTTATTGAAGGTACGAAATTACATAGTTATAATACTAAAACAAGGCCCTAAGGCAAAACAACATCATATGATCATACGGCTAATGCAGCGACCTTAGCTCCATTTCTTGCCTGTAGATTGACATCTCTATTCACCGAACTTATACTTCTATGTAGTTCCTCCACATAAAATGTGAGAACCACATTTGGCATCCAATACCCAAGAAGTAGAATTTGTGAAGTTTAATGTCTATATCATTAATACTTGAAGATGAAGCAACCCCGTTCTTCACATCTTCTTTGAACTTTGGGCAAATTCAATTATTCCCAATAATTGAATCTCATTCAAATTTCCATTCAAAATTATCTCAATGTCAAAACGTGATAAATCGTAAGTGAAAAATTGAAGTTTTCTAACCAGCGATATTATCATGCAATTGAAGCCCTATCTCTCATAAAATATGAGGGAGCCAACCAGACAATCGATTCACGCCATCCAATGGCTCGAAAGTCTCTAATTTGTGTCATTGATGAACTTAAGTGTTTTGGATTAAATCACTCCACGAGGTGTAAATAATCCTAACCTTATAATCCATCAAATGAAAGACAAATTAGGCATTTGTTTTGAAATTGAATAAAATATGAACTTTTATATGTTTGCAAGTAGTGTCCAACACTTTTGCAGTAGACGCATTGAGATTCCCTAGGAACCCTAGTAACCTTCTTGCCCATGCTCTTTTGAATACCCTATCCCATATCATAATAATTTCCCTCTTAGGGTCCTTCTCTATCGCCGGCTCAGGAGCCTTGAGCATCCCGTGGAGCTCACGAAGCGATTTCTTCAAACCATTCATATGGAAATTTTAGCCTAAATGCATTATAACCATCATGAAATTGAAGTATGAAATCGGTTGCCAAATAATCATCATAGGAAAAATCTAGGCGGTCACTTGAAGCAAATAATCCAATCATTTGTTGCACATGTGATTCCATAGATTTCCATTTTTCCAGCCTAGCTGAAGCAATGACCCTGGTCATACCGAACCGCTCAATCTTAGCATATTCCCCGAACATGCTATTGAGTTGTTCAATGATATCTTAGGATGTGGTTATCTAACACATTTTCATTGTCTTCGTATTTGAGGACCATCCTCGAATTACGTTGTGAATCAAGAAAATTTATGTTGTTCAATTTTTCATAATCAAGAATTGAACCAAACTTGAATCGAGTTGAAATTAACATGATAAACTACAAAAGAAAGATAAATAAAGTATGTAAACATCCACAAAGCGGTAAACAAATAAGGTTGTCTAACAAGTTACTTATTTATTCCATTTTGTTCAATCGATATCTAATATCGTTGTTCCCTTGAACAAAGCGATCCCAAGACCCTCATCTTGCGAATATTTAAGCCGACTGAGTCCGCACTTAAGAAAACCAAGATAGGTAGACATCCCATGTCAATGACATCTAATGTCATTCTCGGTCGATAAGAATCACATTCTTATCTCATGTCTCGATAGCCACGCCTGCAGTGGATCTATCGATGAGAAAACCAAACTCACGTGTAAGGGTCTAACCCTTACTCCCACTATCCCAAGATAACAAGTAGTACCCCGCTGAGGCGGACCTACCAACTTATGATCGAGGGCTTCATGAGTGTGACGTTTTGGACAAGACATTATACTCATTATTATTGAGAACTTGCATGCATAGGTTTGTTTATATGTAAGTTGAACATTTATAACATAAAACAACCTATAACTAGCAAAGCATATAAATACGAAATCGAAAGGCCCCTAGAACCTCACAACTCTCAAACGAAAAGAATTAAAGTAATAACAAAAGCCTTGAACATCTTCTGGACTGGTCCTCGCCCTCCGTTTTAGTTCCGTGCTCGCCGATTTTGGTCAAAACAAGTCATTACCTCAAAAACCACGAACAGCGCCCGCCGTTTTACAACCAGCGGTCGCTGAACACCACCGGCGGTCGCCGTTTCCAAAACGGCGCCCGCCGAAAAGGCAAAAAACCCATCTACCCCAAAAAAGGCCTTTCGGCGGTCGCCGTTTCCAAAACGGCGCCCGCCGAATCAAAACGGCGCCCGCCGGAGCTCAAACGGCGACCGCCGTTTGGCTCCAGCAGCCCGGTTTGCTTCGTTTTGCTTCGTTTCTTCTCGTTTTCGCCGGAGAGCTGAGATCCTCCATCGAACCATGGACTAAGTCCATCGCTTACAAGTTTGAACAATACAAATTGAAATAGAAAACCTATCTATTACAAATGATTCCAAGGGACGCAGCCCTCCAAAACTATGGCCAATCGAAACGTAAAAAACGACAATTTCATTCACCCGACCACTAACGGTGGCCGGCCTTACATCTAATCACATAATCACAATTAAACAAATAAGTCAATTATGTTGATTAAAATTTTTTTGTGTCCAACACAAAAGTGTGCACGAGCCCTAGGCTCTGATACCAATTGATGGTACCGGTATACCGATCCGATCGATATACCGTGTGTGCGGAAGCGTGTAAAGCAATAGATCTACTATGCCATGATCTTAGTGCACACAAATATGTATAGACACATATTTATATATATATATATATATATATCCAATATATATATATATAGAGAGAGAGATTCACAAGAACACTTACAACCGGTGTAGCGTGCCTCGTTGATGTTGATGAAGGTGGTGTTGAGTCGATTGAACCACCTTCATGGATCAGCCTTGAGAATGACCTCGTCACTCTTCTTGTCTAGATCGCCCGGATGTTGAAGCCGCACAAATGGCCCGGCCTCTACGTGTTGCACACGAAACCAGATGTCGAATATATTGCTTGCTTGAGTCGGTTCTCCAAGAACACTCTCTATTCTCTCCTTTTGGTGTGAATTTCGTGGGTAAGCATGAAGTGATATGAAAATCAGATTTTCATGTCTATATTCATGTCCATTTACCACTCCATGTAACCCCCCATTATATGCATCATAATGCACAAGTAATGGTGGTTAATGGAGAGATGAAAAGACACCTCCACATAATCATGCCAAATCATGATATGTGGTCCCACTTGCTTGTGTGGCATGCCATGTCACACTATGTGACATGCATCCATGCAAGCCATGCAATGCATCCCATGCACGTAAAATCCACATGTATTGATTCTAAATCAATATTATTATCAAGCAACGTATATCAACATCGAGTTCGTGTGTGACCCTGTAGGTTTGATTATCGATCAATATTATATTGTTCCCAACAATTAATATTATCGACTAATCATTTAACATCCATAGACGACCTTATGACTTTATCGATTACACACATAGGATCGAAGGACATATCCCAACAATTATTCCTTTATGGAATTTTTAATGGATTAGGAAAGAAATTAATTTGGAAGGACTAGGAGTCCTAAATTATTTTATTTCCTTATTTCACTATGGAAATCTTCTAGAATATTCCAAGTGGGTCTTGGATAGGATTCTAGAGATTTAATGGAATTAGAAAAGGAAAATAAAAATAATAAAAATATTAATAATATTTAATTTTATTTTTGATTTATTCGATTGACTTAATTTTCGAATTACGTAACTTTTGGATTTATTAAAAATAAATAGATTTAAATATTGGAATTAATATTCCCATCACATGGAGCATTCAAAGAACGAAGACTAAAGACTAGAAGAAGCATTCGGAGATGCGATAAAGCCATAATAATCGGAAAATAATATTCTAGTATTATTTTGATTATGTGATAATATTATATGTGCTTTATTTCATGTATGCATGCTTATGTGTATTTAATTATGCATTAGATAGCGTATCCCTTTGTTATAAAAAGCTAAGTGGGAGAGGGATTGGAAACAATGCCATGGTCTCCATTGCTGTTCTCTTGGTGACTTTTATGAACTTTCGAAGTAGATAAGTCATTGGAGGAGAATTCTTGTAATTCCTCTTACGAGAAACATTGATTAAGTTTATCAAAAAATGCCTAATTTGTCTTTTCAAAACTGATTTCAAGTCGACTCATTCTCACCCCGGGGAGTGGAATGGAGCCAAAGCCACTTGGTCATGTCGAGGACACAAATTAGAGACTTTCGTGTCATTTGATGACTAGATCGATTGTCTGCTCGGCTCCCTCATTTATGAGAGATAGGGTTGTTCGCATGGTGAATCACTGGTTAGAAACTTTGAGTTTCACTTATGATTCTTCGCGTCTTGATTTACAAGATCGAATGGATCAAGTAATTGGGAGTCAATTATAAAAGTCTCTTGGTGTAGTAAACGTCCACACAACGTGGCTTGCTATATCGACGGATTTTGGATTAATTGATGTAGACAGTTATAGGGAGTTGTGAAGGATTGTGAGTTATCGTAAACTTCCACACAACGTGGCTTGCGGTGATGTTGCGGTTCCAAATGACTCACCTTAGTACTGAGTAATGGTTTACACTTAGGTACGCTTTATAGTATCCTTCCCAACGAAGTTACGCTATAATTGATGTACGACCGAAGCAAATCTAATTGCTAAATCATTTGGATAGGTAAACGTCCACACAACGTGGCTTGCCATATATGATGGGATTTTAGATGTGATTAGTGATTTAATGATATTATTTAAGGGAGATAATATCGGAGATTAAATCAATTGTTTGTTGTTATATGTGCTCATAGATTAGGAGATGGCTTTGAACCCACTTTCTGTGATACGTAAGGATTTTAAACTCACTAGTCCCTAAATGTAATGATTGGAATAGAGATCTAGACATTACCCAAACTGTTGAAGAGTACAAGGTTGTACTCAGTGAGCTTTGTCCTCCCGAGCCTATTGACATAGGCGGCTAGACAAGAAGCGATGAGGATACTCATAAAGGCCAGTCACTTCGAGGAAACGCTTAAAAACGTTTTTGAGATGATTGACCTTTTAGACGAGTTGAGACGGAAATCGCAAGCTCTTGTAGCCAATGCCAAAGGTTTCGAACCTAAAGGCATGAATCGGGGGAAAGGACAAGAAAGCAAAGAAACCCAGTGGTTCTTTTTGGACCACGAGATGGGACGAGAAAGCCAATAGGCAAGTGTTCTCGATGCAAACAGTCTGGGTACTGGAAGTCTGATTATCCTCTCAAAGAAAGTACAAAATTTTCTTTAGTCGTAAAACATAGTCAGTGGTATTATCTACCGGAACTTGGTGTGTAGATATGGAACCACTGACGGTATGTGCATTTTAAATGCAAGGATTCCAGGAAACCCAACGACTTGGAAAAGAAGAAATCGTAGTATACATGGGCAATGCTGTAAAGGAGGCAACAGTTGCAGTGGAGGACATTTTATAGGATTTCATTTTGGGTTATTGTTTTATGTACCTTTCATATTAGAAAGAACTTTGTTCTGGATTTCTAATGAATAGATATTTTATTTCTTTTAATCATTTGATGGTTATAAGAAGAAATAAAGATATTATCTATTCTGGTACATTAGCTAGCAATATATAAATGATGAATCCTGAGTCCACCACGATGCAACGAACCGTAGTATGAAACTCGTTTTACTAATAAGATTTTTCTTTATTAAATCGATTATACTTGTGGATTCTTATGCTAAGTCATGTTTATTAAAATAAGAAGTATAAAGGTCGAAAATTGATATTTGATCAATTAAGTTGAAGGAGTGGACCTTCCGACCTATGAATCTAATTTGGAAGATAACATGACTAAGCAATCCTTTATGGATATAAGATATAAGATCCGGACAAGTCAATGGACACTAAGCAATTGTGGAGAACCATCAAGGTATATCCATTTGTAGCCTGCGATTTAATCGCGGAGGCAAGTACATGTCTGAGGAATGCATAGCATACTGATCAGAGGTTGGGATTTGATCCCAAATGACTACACCATACACTGTTGTGTAGAAATGGTGTATCGTAAACAAGAAATGGAACTCTTATAGAAATAGTAAAAGCATGAGTTATACGGAACTAACTGTGTTCTATGGATATGTCTGGAAACAACGGCGCATTCAAATGCGGTTGTAGAATATCCTAGAAGAACAAAAGATGTGTGTTCAATAGTACTATGAACCAGAAGGACGTTATAAGTTCTAACGTCCGGTTCTTAGAGAAAGACTATATGATGAACCACAAGCCCAAAGTGACGTGATACTTTGAAATGAGAGAGAACGATAAGGACTGAGAACCAGCAGAACTGAGTAGCGATACACCACTAACTGCACCTACTGTTATTACTGTTAATACACCGGAATGCCATTGTAGTGGGAGGTTGTGGGTCAACCCGAGATATTCATAAGACTAGGTGAGTCTTCGGACTCTGGACCTAGTATACATGAAATCGATCCCTTGATCTACATGAAGGCAGTACTAGATCTAAATGTGCCTTCTTAGAGAACAATAAGGATTATTGTTAAGAGGCGAGATCATTTAGAGTACAAGCTTAGTTGATCCATTTATGGATTGTAGCAAAGCTATAGTTCGTGGAACTTGCGCATTGATGAGATAGTCCATTTGATGGATTCATCAAAAGCATAGACGAATCGTGTGTATTGGAAACGTGATGGAAAACAAGGTGGTGTTTCTCGGGTTTTATGTAGAGAACATTCTTATCATTGGTAACAATGTAAAGAGGTTATCAAGACATAAAATGATGGTTGTCTAGATAAATCAATATGAAAGATATAGGAAGAAGTTGGACATGTTCTTGAGATCTTGGATCTCTAGGAAAGAACATTGTACTTCTCCTGGACATCTTACATATATATGATTATGGTTCGTTTTAACATGCAAGATTCCGAGAAAGGTTCGTTACCTTTCAGAGACGGAATGCATCTATCTAAGGATATGTGTTTTGGAACACAAAAGGAGATAGAAGCAATGAAAGCAGTTTCCTACACTTTGAGTGTGGAAAGCTTAATAAATGCATTGTTGAAAACAAGAACCTGATATCGGCTATGCGGTTAGCATAGTGGGAGGATATCAAGGTAATCCTGGAAAGGAATACTTGACTGCTGTAAGGAACATTTTACGTACTTTCGAAGTACTGGAAACTATGTTCTGGATTACGGAGCAAACGAGTTTTTCCTTTGGATTACATTCTCTTAGATTTCTAATCGAATGAGGACCGGTGTAAGTCGATATCAGGCTATGTGTTTCACTATTGAAGGAGAAGGAGTTTTAACATGGAAGAGTGATAAGCACGATGCTTTTCGGACTCTGCCATGGGTAACCAAATAGCGGCCTCAGAGGCAGCGGAAGTTTTGGTATAACTCCGGGATAATCTCTGGGACTTAGATGTGATTCTTAATTTGCCAAAGGCTATGTAAATAGCGGTGCAATGGCAAATGGTAAGAAATCACAAGTCCATAAGTGTAAGATAACACATAGTGCAAGTACCACCTGATACGAGTCATCGTCGAGGGAGACGACGCTGTAGTCACCAAGATAACTTCAGAGCGGCAACCTAGAGTGCTCATTCACATTGTACTTCTTGGAAGTACAACTTAAGCACATGATGAGTATGGGAGTCGGGAGTTTGGAGGAAATGACTAGACCTTAGTACAAGTGGGAGATTGTTGGAGTTGTGTACTTAATGTCTAGATTTAAGTAACGGAAACTCACGATCCATTGCCACTAATCTATTTAATTAAATAAATAATTATTTGCGTTTAATTATTTATAATTAAATATATGCAAATTATAGTCCTGGATTTTATACGTTGTAGTTAGTATGGTGTGTATGGACACACAGAAGATCATACTATCGGTTACTCGTATTTAATCGAACAGATACTCACGACCTAGATGGACACGGACCAATCCATCGGTATAGTCGTTGTGTGAGAGAGAAAATAATCTGTCTTGATTATTTTATCACACTTGTACACTTGGTGTATTGAGCGGATCTGCTTGAGATTTATTGATTAGGATTGCCGGCGATAATCGATTTAAGTCTCAGTGTATTTTATTCTTAATCCCCGATACTATTGCGGGTGTGTATATTTAATATAAGTGACTTTGATTTACCAAAGGAATTAACCGATTTAATTATTGGGTTAATTACCGGTTAAGTTGGGTCACTATATTTTATATATGACATGCCGTGAATACTTGACGGGAAAGTGTATCCCGTAAGGGTTGATAATATCCCCGAGATGAGTTCATAAGGAATTATTATGTAAACCCTGCAGGTGGATTCGTTCCGCATAATAATTAAGGTTGAATGGTACTATTCTCGGATATAAGAGATGAATAAATTAATTAGCAATAAATTAATTTTATTCATGGATATTTAAATCTTAAATACACGGAATAAATAATACTACCGGAGAAATATTATTTGATATAATATGGTTTAATATTGGGAGTGCAATTAATTTTATATAGTGGAAAATAGAATTAATTAATAATAGTAAGGATTAATACATTTGGGCTTGGGCTCAATTTAATCACTATTATTGGAAGCCCAATATTCCACCTCCTTAAGATCCACTACGTAGCCTATAAAAGCACTAAATGGTCTTCACAATTAGACAAGACAAGATAATCATACTTGATTAGTCTAGAGAGTTCGTGAAGGAGATCCATGGAGTTCGGTAGATCGTCGCCCACACGACGTCCGAGCTAGTGCAAGGAATACGTGGGAAGATCTCAAGGTCGTCAAATTGAGTTCTTCGTTATTCCGAACAACGAGAACGAGGTAAAATCGTAAAACCCTCTTTATGATTTTAATCGTTTTAATTATCGTAAAAATATCATGAACCAAGATCCGAGGTTCGGGATCCTCACCGGGGTCGAGCTGGGTGGTGGTGATCGAAGATCACCGGACCACCGCAGCTGGAGCGACCCGACGGCAAAGATTCGCGCGTAGGGCTTGACTGCTGACAAGACGTTGTAGTGCGTCAAAATCAAATAAAAATAACCGAACTCATTGTCAAAACAATTCGCCCGAGTCGATCTCACGAGGAACACTACTATCGGCACGTAAAAATGTTTTTATGTTTGCAACGAAGAAAAGAGGAAGAAGTGTATAACATAATGCATGATTTGGTTGGTTTTGTTTTAAACTAAATTAACTAAGAAGGAATAAACTAAAAATAATCAAATAGCAATTAATTAAATGTAATGAATATTGAGAAAAACTAGAGCTTCGAGTTCATCAAGCATAAATTTCGGGTCGTCAATTTACGAGAAACAATTCTACTAAAACGTCCGTCACCGGTTGATTTTAGTGTGTTCATTTATCTTATGTCTTGTAATTGCTCCTAAGCCTCATACAAGCATTTGAAATCAAATTAGCATTTAATCGAACACCTTAGATGCGCTCGTAAATTTATAACCCTAGTTCATGGTTGAATCCCTCTAACCCTAGTAAACGAATTAGCTACACATGATATTAAACAAGAACAAACAATCAAGGAAAAGAGAATTCATGGTGATGAACTATTGAAGTAGATGAATAAAATAAAAAGAAAGCTTACTAATTATTGATCTCAAAATCAAAGGAAGAAAGAAATCAAGCTACACTATTAACTGTCCGAGCAATCCAAAATCAATCGAGAGTTTCCATCTCCAAGTGCAAAGCGTGCCCTAGGTCTAAGAGAACAAGTGCTGAAAATCGTCCGTGAAGAAGTGTGTCAAAGCTAGGTTCAAAAACCTAATAAGTAGTCTTGGAAATCGAGGGTCAAAACGGGTCAAATCTGGCCGAAGCGGGGCAGGCGAGCGCCTGAGGGCAGGAGGCGCTCGCGCGCGGCAGGAGGCAGGCGACCGCCTGGTAGGGGAGCGGGCGCTTGGTGCCAAAAACTGGTTCTGAAGTTAGGGCCAAGCGAGCGCCTGGTCATCGAGCGCTCGCCTAGTGGTGGTCGCGAGCGAGCGCTTGGATGGCTGGGCCTTGTAGAGCACTCCAAGGGCTTTCCGTAGAGATATAGATCAATGGTATAGGTGGTCCGAGTTGGGAGACCCAAGCTCTCCAAGTTTGCTGCGCATACACTCCGGGCAGCTGCGTACTGGTCTTGAAACTCAAGTACTGTGACTATATCACGGGGATATATGATAATAAAAGTGCAGGGCCTCGTACAACTCTTCGAGAGATTTCCGACAAGGTATGGACCATGCATGTATGTGGTCGGATCTGGGAGAACCAAGCTCTCCAAGTTTGCTGCACATACACCCCGGGGCAGCTGCATACTGGGCTGGAAACCCGTGAATTCCGGCTTTATGACAGGGAACCATGACAACAACCTGGTAGTACCATGTAGAGGATTTCAAGATCTTTCCGACCATGTATGGATGGTGTTTTTAGGTTGTCGGAGTTGGGAGAACCAAAGTGGCCAAGTTTGCAGCGCAATCACGATAGGTGGTCGGTCAAATCAATTTACCGTTTTTCAACTCGTTTTTGCTCGTTTTCGCATTGAACATGATCATACACCTACACACTACACAAAACATCAAACCTACCGATAATCATGAGAATGATGCACAAGAATGACACAAAATGGCATGAGACGACACAAAACATCATAGAAAAAGTAGCACAAAAACATGTAAATCAACTCCCCCACACTTAGCTCTTTGCTTGTCCTCAAGCAAACAATCACGGTATACAATACGAACCAAGCATCGACTAAGCTCAAGACAAACAATCAACCATAAGGGAATTCAAGTCATTCACATTCGACAAATCAGAACCAACTAGTGAGTGTCCCTCAAGTATTCAAATCCCCACAGTTCAAACCATGACTCCACTCCACCAATATCAACAACGAGCACAAGTAAACAAAGCCACATAAATCTCTAGCCAAGTTAATCAAGTGAGGCAATATTCACTAGGTGTAAACAGTCGAGGGTCACTCGAGTATCCTAGCGTGGTTTCCCATACTCATCGTTCTCGTATAGGCAGTGTGGCTGCTCTACTAATATTAATACTTATACTAGTATTTTTTATTTTTTTTTTCTTTTTTTTTTTTTTTTTTTCTCTCGGCAACGGGATTTTTCGAACCATTTATTTTTTTCTTACTAGTTCGGCTGCCGGCCCTTTTTCACATACGCAACTAGCTTGTTCGAACATCTTCTGTTTTTGCGTCCGGTTGCGAATAATACCTATATATAGCTAAGCCACACTGCTAATAAGAGAGACGATCAAAGTAGAATCCTCGTGTATAACATGGCCAAACAATCAATGAACTCGATCCACTTAATACTCGTGCCTAACCGATGTCATGAAAAACACAGCTCTCCCTATGTAGCAAATCCTAAGTGTAGGACCCACAATTAATCAACTCGTCTTTATCATTCTGATGAAGCCCTGAATTCAATTATGTGTAAACCGAAGCCTATATTGCCTAGAACATGCTTCTAACAACTATACCGCAATTGGGCTAAATGGGGAGGGTGATCAACACGACAAAACATACCAAAAGACACAAACATAAGCGACGTTTGAAGACTACTATAACCCCAACAAACCTCGCGAAACAACGGGTAACACTAAGAACATGCAAAGCTACCCCCCAAACTTGAAATACACATTGTCCTCAATGTAAAACACATAATCAAACAAATCTCAGGCAAGGGAGA
Organism: Euphrasia confusa; assembly: GCA_954870475.1. Taxonomy (NCBI): domain Eukaryota; kingdom Viridiplantae; phylum Streptophyta; class Magnoliopsida; order Lamiales; family Orobanchaceae; genus Euphrasia; species Euphrasia confusa. Next base: position 14,677,955 of record OX940957.1, on the reverse strand, counting down.
AACAAAACATGTCCAAACGAAAAAGAACAAACTAAAAAAAACATAATATACAGAACAAGCTTAAAAAGAGGAAGAGTGAGAAGGTGCAAACAGTGATGTCGATTCCTTCAGTCTTCTCGATCCAGGCCGTATGAAATCGTGGGAAGGCCCCCACGTGGCGCTCATTTTGGTACCCGAAAGAGCAGCACGGTCCGTGGATTAGCCTCCACGCGGCGCTTGTTTAATGTCTCGAGCTTGACTCATCTTCCATCAATAAGGAGCCTCAGTGAGGCTCATCATCTCAGGTGTCATCTCTTCTATATAAACATATTTCCATTGTTTTGATAACCCCTTCATCTCTAATTTTGGTGGAGGTGATTCATTTTCATCGTCACTCTCGAGTACCTCGATCACCCCCACACTATCTTTTACATGCACGTCTTGCTTGGCTTCAACACCGAGAAATATCGAGCTACTTTTCTGCAAAAACACCATCTCGCCCAAGAGATCAATAGCATAAATGTAAAGAAAATTTACAATGTAGGCATCAAAAGAATTAATAACCTCATTGTAATCAACCTTACTAAAAGATGTTTTATCTCCACCTAAAGAAAAATTAAATCTGAAAATACCTGGATCATGCGGCTTGGGTGGGTGATGAACCCGTTTCACCTTTGACTTCTCAACATACATAAGGTCGTTCTTGTCGAGTGAGGGAGGAAGGTGTCCGGAATTCTTACACACCAAATCACTCGGAGAGGAAGGAGGTGATTCTAGCATCGATGGATCCCCTTCTAGACCATCCTGATTTCCTACCACTACATTGGTGTTCAATGTCTCTTCATCTGGCTGTCTCGGTTGAATGGACAATTTGTATGAGCTTTCGTCTCTATGCGACTCTTTCGGTGTAATATCCTCTAGTACCATACTCTCTATCGTCTCTTTTTCGTCATCTTCCTCCAAATGTAATTCATCGAGGTACACATGCTCCACTATGGACTCGACCTCATTCGGTTCTACATCCTCATCTCCGTAGTCTTGGAGAATCGCGAGGGCCTGGACTTCCGTTAGATGGCGCGTATGATTTTCTTCATCTTGTTCCCACTCGCGCATTGGGGTAGATAACATACATATCTCATCATCGAAAACAATTGACATTTCCTCTGCTTCTTCCCTTTTTGCCATTGCCTCTTCATTTGCTTTCATTATCTATTCGGTCGATTGCATGAAATCGTGAAAAATTTCATCAAAAGATAGATTGCACGGTGGCTCTGGTTGCATCGAATATGGTGGAGGGTAGGCCAAATTTTCTTCAACATTTCTGGCCATCGCCACTTCATTCGCTCTCATCGCCGCTTCATTTGATTTTATTATTTGGTTGGTCGTCTTCATGAAATCCTGAAAAACGTCATCCAATGAGGGCTTGTATGGCGGCTCTGGTTGCATTGAGTATTGCAGAGGGTACATCATGTTCTGAGGAGTCCATTGTTGTTGAGGTGGATCAAAATGATAGCTCGATTGAGTATCCCACTCCGGATTGTATGCCTGAGACTGAGAGCCAAAATGTGTTGTCGTGTCATATTGGGAAGGCTCGTAGTAAGTGCTCGTCTGAGGCCATGTGTTCTCCCACGTATAGTTATTAAATGTATTCATCACTGCTAACAAAAATACTTGACAAAAACATTAAACGCACCGGTGGGAGAAATAATAATCATAAATAAAAAGTAAAAAAAAAAAAAAAAAAAGAAAGTTGCAAACACTGAAACACTAATACTTGTGCCTAAAGTGTTCCCCGGCAACGGCGCCAATTTGACAAGACGTTGTAGTGCGTCAAAATCAAATAAAAATAACCGAACTCATTGTCAAAACAATTCGCCCGAGTCGATCTCACGAGGAACACTACTATCGGCACGTAAAAATGTTTTTATGTTTGCAACGAAGAAAAGAGGAAGAAGTGTATAGCATAATGCATGATTTGGTTGGTTTTGTTTTAAACTAAATTAACTAAGAAGGAATAAACTAAAAATAATCAAATAGCAATTAATTAAATGTAATGAATATTGAGAAACTAGAGCTTCGAGTTCATCAAGCATAAATTTCGGGTCGTCAATTTACGAGAAACAATTCTACTAAAACGTCCGTCACCGGTTGATTTTAGTGTGTTCATTTATCTTATGTCTTGTAATTGCTCCTAAGCCTCATACAAGCATTTGAAATCAAATTAGCATTTAATCGAACACCTTAGATGCGCTCGTAAATTTATAACCCTAGTTCATGGTTGAATCCCTCTAACCCTAGTAAACGAATTAGCTACACATGATATTAAACAAGAACAAACAATCAAGGAAAAGAGAATTCATGGTGATGAACTATTGAAGTAGATGAATAAAATAAAAAGAAAGCTTACTAATTATTGATCTCAAAATCAAAGGAAGAAAGAAATCAAGCTACACTATTAACTGTCCGAGCAATCCAAAATCAATCGAGAGTTTCCATCTCCAAGAGAACAAGTGCTGAAAATTGTCCGTGAAGAAGTGTGTCAAAGCTAGGTTCAAAAACCTAATAAGTAGTCTTGGAAATCGAGGGTCAAAACGGGTCAAATCTGGCCGAAACGGGGCAGGCGAGCGCCTGAGGGCAGGAGGCGCTCGCGCGCGGCAGGAGGCAGGCGACCGTCTGGTAGGGGAGCAGGCGCTTGGTGCCAAAAACTGGTTCTGAAGTTAGGGCCAAGCGAGCGCCTGGTCATCGAGCGCTCGCCTAGTGGTGGTCGCGAGCGAGCGCTTGGATGGCTGGGCCATGTAGAGCACTCCAAGGGCTTTCCGTAGAGATATAGATCATTGGTATAGGTGGTCCGAGTTGGGAGACCCAAGCTCTCCAAGTTTGCTGCGCATACACTCCGGGCAGCTGCATACTGGTCTGGAAACTCAAGTACTGTGACTATATCACGGGGATATATGATAATAAAAGTGCAGGGCCTCGTACAACTCTTCGAGTGCTTTCCGACAAGGTATGGACCATGCATGTATGTGGTCGGATCTGGGAGAACCAAGCTCTCCAAGTTTGCTGCACATACACCCCGGGGCAGCTGCATACTGGGCTGGAAACCCGTGAATTCCGGCTTTATGACGGGGAACCATGACAACAACCTGGTAGTACCATGTAGAGGATTTCAAGATCTTTCCGACCATGTATGGATGGTGTTTTTAGGTTGTCGGAGTTGGGAGAACCAAAGTGGCTAAGTTTGCAGCGCAATCACGATAGGTGGTCGGTCAAATCAATTTACCGTTTTTCAACTCGTTTTTGCTCGTTTTCGCATTGAACATGATCATACACCTACACACTACACAAAACATCAAACCTACCGATAATCATGAGAATGATGCACAAGAATGACACAAAATGGCATGAGACGACACAAAATATCATAGAAAAAGTAGCACAAAAACATGTAAATCAACTGCCCAGGCAAGCGGCCGCCTGGGGGGTCAAGCGGCCGCCTCGTGTGCCCAGGCAGCGGGCTGCGGGTTTTTCCCGCAGCGGATCCGTAAGCCATGCGAGACGTGCACGGGGGCCATGCGAGCTGATCCGTAGCGAACGCCTGGAGGCGTGCTGAGGCCGGATCGAACAGCGGCGGCTCGGGCCGCTGCTAGGGTTCGATGGAGCTGGTCCTCGCGGCGCTCGGGCATGGCAAGAGGGATGTACGCGTAGGGTTTTGGAAACCCTTGCGGGCTGCTTTGAGTAGCCCCTCACGTCACGCATGAGATGCGATCGATCGCCTCGGGTACGCCCGTAGATGGTGATCGATCGGGCTTCTCCCCGCGTCCGGTGACGTGGGATTTTTCCGGTGGCGGGATTTCGATTGGGTTGTCGGTTCCGCAATTTTTTGACAATCCGGATATTCGATCTCCAAAGGATTTCGGTCGGAATTAATTAGATAATTTATTTATTTAAATTTATTAATTCCGGGATATCGATTTCCAACACCAGCAGCAAATCCGGCGACTTGCTCTCGCCGTGGAGGGGCGGCTCGATCGACGAGCCGCTGCGGGCGCGCCAGCCGCCCGCCCGGCGATCGTGCCCTAGGGCATCGATTGCCCCCACCCGTTCGATCCTCGTTTCGGTATTTACAATATATTAACGATTAAAATCATAGAGGGGGTTTTATAGATTTTACCTCGTTCTCGTTGTCCGGAAAAACGAAGAACTTCGATGACCTTGAAGCCTTCTCACGTATTCCTTGCACTAGCTTGAACGTCGTGTGGGCGACGATCCTCCAAGCTTATGGATCTCCCTCACAACTCTCTAGAACTATCAACTTATGATATTCTTGTCTTGTGTTCTAATTGTGAAGACCATGTAGTGCTTTTATAGGCTACGTAGGGGACCTTAAGGAAGTAGAATATTGAGCTTCCAATATTAATGATTAAATTGAGCCCAAGCCCAAATCTATTAATCCATTAATATTAATTATATGATTAACTCCACTATATAAATATAATTGCACTCCCAATATTTACCATATTATATCAAATAATATTCTTTCGGTAGTATTATTTATTCCGTATGTTTAAGATATAAATATCCATGAATAAATATTTATTTATTGCATAATAAAATTTATTCATCTCTTATATCCAAGATTAGTACCACTCAACTTTATTATTATGCGGGAACAAATACACTCGCGAGGTTTACATAATAAATCCTTATGAGCTCATCTCGGGGATATTATCAACCCTTATCGGGACATACTTTCCCGTCAAGAATTCACAGCATGTCATACATAAAATACGGTGACCCAACTTTACCGGTAATTGACTGGTTATTCTAATCAATCAATTCCTTTGGAAAATCAAAGCCACCTATATTATATGCATGATGGAGTTGTATTCTAAATGTCTAGTTTAGTGCAAATACGGAACTCCTTATCTATACCTTAATTCGAGATATGATTCAAGCATGATTGCATTTAATGCAATAGTCCTTGATGTATACGTTGTAGACAGTATGGCGTGAGGAGACACGCGGAAGATCATACTGTCGGTTACTCGTATACTATCGAACAGTAGCTCATGACTTAGATGGACAGGGACAATCCATCGGTACGTCGTAGTGTGACTGGTAGATAGTCGGTCTTGAATATCATGTTACACTCGTACACTTGGTGTATTGAGCAGGACCACGGGAGGGCGTTCGATTTATACTAATCGCAGTAATCGAACTAGACCTAAAATATTACGGATATACGAATTCCTAATCCCTATATAATTATAGGTGCGTGTGTCCAATTCTCGGTTCTTTAATATGCCAATGAGTGAGACTAATTGATTAGTCGAGATTCTCGGTAAATTGGGAATCGTAATTGTACACACGGCATGCTGTAGATTATAGACAGGAAACCGTGTCCCGTTTATCGGGTTGATGATGTCCCCGAGATGAGCTCATAAATTTTATCATGTAAACCCTGCAGGTGGATTTGTTCCACATGATAATAAGGATGAGTGGTACTAGTCTCGGATAATAAGAAACGAATTAATTTGATTATTAGTAATTGAAATTAATTCGTGGACATTCGATATCTTAAACACGGGGAAAGTCGTATATGTAATTCGGCGGAATTATTATTGTTGAAATAATATAAATTAATTATTGAGAATTCAATTATAATTTTATAGTGGAATTAATTATAATTAAAATTGTGGAATTTAATTAAGGTTTGCCTTTTGGTACGCCGAGTTAATTAAATTGCAATTTAGCCTAATAATTAATTTCCATAAGGTCCCTGGTGTAGCTCTATAAATACCTCACCCTCTCTTTCTCTAAACCTAAGTTTCGCCGCAATAATTAATTTTGTGGAGAGAAAATAATTGTTAGCGCAATTAATTCTTTTTCTCTACTTAATTAATTTAGTTTGCGCAATAACTTATTCTGTAGAAATTAATTTGCTAGCGCAAATATATTTCTGGAGACAGAATAAAAATTCACACGGTGGGTTCAAGAGAGAAAGGAGAAGAGGAAGGTTCAGCGGATCGTTGCCCACTCAACGGCTGAACGTCGGGGATAGAGACATACACCGGAAGGCTTCGTGGTCTCAACAATTCGGCTTCTCCGAATCACGCGACAAAGGTATAAGAAATCGAACCCTAATTCTGCTTTTATTCGATTTCTTTCTCGTTGAAAATACATCGGATCTAAGATCGGGTTTCGGGTGTCGTGGATCGTGTTTCTCGACTACTGGGGGTTCTAGGACCTTCGGATCGGTAGTCGGAAGAGGAAAAACGGACCGGAAACGAGCCCGGAACAGCAGAACGCGCTGCTGTTCGCGGACGAACAGCGCCCGCTGAAAGGCAAACGGCGACCGCCGTTTTAGGCCTAATCAGCGACCGCTGTTTTGTGGGCAGCGCCCGCTGCCCGAGACAGAACAGCGGTCTTGTCACGCGGTTGTCCTCCGGGGCAATGGCTGGGCGTGATTTGGCACACGGGTTGTTACGTGAACGGAGCAAAGCTTCCGGAGGTCGACTGGGAGTGTTCGGATGTTCGAGCGATCGAACGAACACATCCCGGGTAGTCGATTTCCAACAATTGGTATCAGAGCCGGTTTTGTCGATTCGGTGTATTTGCGAGACTTGTTTTGCAGGATTGAACCCGATTATTATGGCCATTGTTATTGTGCTGTATGTTTGTGGTTTGTTAAACTCTCGGGCTTGTCGAGATCAGTTTTGGTTTTGAAATCGTTGCATGTTTGTAATAGTTAAAACGACGGGTTGAGTCGTTTAGGTTCTATTTATCGTTTTCGTTTTATCCGGATGTATAGGATCGATCATTCTGTATAGGATCGATGCCGGAAGTAGTTAGTTTTACTTGTGTAATGTTACTGCTACTTGGTGAATCGAGAGAAGATCGAAGGCTAGACGAACGAGGGTCGAGAAGTCGAACCCGCAGCAGGCTGTGCACAAACGGCGCCCGCTGGAGGGCAAACAGCGGTCTCTGTTTGCAGCTCCTCCAGCGAGCGCTGGATATAGGGCAGCGCCCGCTGCCCTAGGCTTGACAGCAGCGCCGCGGGGGTTCGACGGACACCACGGGACGCTCGTCGAGGCCTGGGACGATACTCCAGTGGGAGGGGTTCGTCTCTTGGCACTTAGACGAGTCGGTAGTGGATCTAGACCGAGACGAGCAACGAGACGAAGATCCGAGAAGACGTGCATTCAAGATATTTAAGGCCATAATAATCGGGGCCACGTTAAATGCTTTATATGTGTTTATGTGCTTTTATTATGCTTAAATTGTTTATGCATGTTTATCTCTTTCGTAAAATACTAAGTGGGAGAGGGATTGGAAACAATCCCGCGGTCTCCATTCTCTGTTTTGATAGTGATGTGTGTCACTTACGAGTTGGCTTTAGTGTCATCCTCCCTATCGGATAAAGTCGACACACAGATATCACTGGATCAAAATTCGAATTTAAAATCCACTTATAAAATTGAACAATTATATTTCTCAAAAGCAATGCCTAATCTGTCATTCAAAGACTAATTTCAACTCGACTCATTCTCACCCCGGGGAGTGGAATGGAGCCAAAGCGCTTGGTTATGTCGATGACACAGATTAGAGTCATTCGATGACTAGATCGATTGTCTGATTGGCTCCCTCACTTTGTGAGAGATAGGGCTCAATTGCATGATTGATCGCTGGTTAGAAACATCGAGTTTCACTTACGAGATAGCAAGCTTTGATTAATAAAATTGTGAAATTTAATAAATGTAGGATTCAATTAACAAAGTTGTTTGTTTTAGTAAACGTCCACACTATCGTGGCTTGCTAAATGGAAACGGTACTTTGGGTTAATTAAGATTCTATGACATTTAAATAAGTGAGATTCAATTAATAAAGTTGTTTGTTTTAGTAAACGTCCACAAGAACGTGGCTTGCTAAATGGAATCGGAACTTTGGGATTAATTGAGGCTCGACAGTTATAGAAATTCGTGGAGGACCGCATGTCAACGTAAACGTCCACAAGAACGTGGCTTGCGGTGGACATGTGTTTCCCGAGCGGTGGACTCAGTACTGAGAAATGGTACACACTTAGGTACGCTTTATAGTATCCTCCCCATCGGAGTCACTGCTATAATGATGTACGACCGAAGTGAAATCCAATCATAAAATCATTTGGACTAGTAAACGTCCACAAGAACGTGGCTTGCTATGTCTGATGGGATTTTGGAAATGATTGGTAGTTTAATGATATCACTTGAGGGAAATGATATCGAATTAAACTCATTGTTTGTTTTATATGGTATTATTCCCATTAAAAGTCAACAAACTCACTGAAACTGATTGTATGGATTGGATATGAAACTTGGACATTGTCCTATCTGCAGAGGAGTACAAATATGTATTCCAAATCGATTGACCTGCTGAGCAAAATGATGCTTCCACAACTGAGGAAAGGAAGCTCATTGGAAATGGATCAAGGCTATGCGATGACGCGGAGCAACATTATGATTTTCATGTCAAATGTGCTGCGACATCGGGATCATGCCATGACCATTACCTATGATATGATGCTTAACCTCAAGAAGTTTTTGGTTATCAGGACAGGACAGCCGGGCAAAGTGAAATGAGGCAACTCATGACGGACATCATGTCGGAAAGAACGCCCGTGAGGGATCACGTTCTTAGAATGATGGGCTATCTGAATGAGATAGAAATTATGGGAACAATTATCAATGGGGTAACCCAGGTTGATTTTGTGCTCCAGTCTCTGCCGAGAAGTTTTGAGCAGTTCCGCCTGAACTAATATATGAATAAGAGGTCTTATTCATTGACGGAGCTCCTGATTGAACTTCAAGCGGCTGAGGGAATCTTTAAGGGCTCTCAAAACACTTGTGGCTGATAAATTGGATCTTCCTAGGCCTTCGGGCGGCAAAAGGAAGAAGAAACAAATACGGAAACCCAGTGGGCCTAATATATCTGGACCACGGAATGGGACAAGCAAGCCCAAGGGGAAAGTGCTTCCGTTGTAAGCAGTCTGGATACTGGGAGTTTTGATTGTCCTCTCAAAGCAACTAGAAGTTAACTTCTCTAGTCACCGAAACATGTTTAGTGGTGTTATCTACCAGTACCTGGTGTGTGGATACGTAAACCACTAATCATGTCTGCACTTAAATGCGGGGGTTCCAGGAAACCCGGAGACTTAGAAAGGAAGAAGTAATAACCTACATGGGCAATACTGTTAAGGTAACATTCGTTGCAGTGGGAGATGTTAAATGGTTTTAAACCCTAGGATTTTAGTTCTAATAAATTGTCTTTATGTGTCGGCATTTAGAAAGAAATTTCATTTCAGATTTCTAAATTGGCTTAGAATGGATATTCTGTTTCTTCTGATAGTTTCATACCTATCAGAGTAGGAAACGGGGATATTATCTATTCTGGTACATTGATAGACAATTTATACTAAATCCGTATTCTTCCACGATGCAACACACCGGAGCAAATAACACATTATCAAACCCCAATAAGAGTAAAGATCCTTCTAGGATGAATCAAATGTACTTATGGAATCTTAGGATAGATCATTTTAACTTGAGTACGATTCAAAGGGTGAAAGCTGATGGACTACTCAGCTAGGTTGAAGGAAAGGACCTTCCAGCCTTCGAATCATACTTGGAAGTTTTAATGACCGAGCAACCCTTTACGGTTAAAGGGAAAAGATCCAAGGAAGTACTAGAATTGATTCACTCTGATATATGCAGACCTCTTTGAGGAGTAAGGCATACTTATCAGAAAATGGGATTAACTCCCAACAGACTACACCATTTATGCCTCGGCAAAATAATGTGTTGTAAAGAAGGAATAGGACTCTTATAGATATGGGAAAGTAGAAAATGAGTTATTTGGAGTTACCTAATTCGTTTTTGGGATATGGCTTGGAAACAGCGGCATTTATCCTGAACTTGATTTCTTTGGAAACTTATACTGATATTTGGCTGTTTATAAGATACCCTAAGAAAACGAATTGAGATATGTAATATAGTCCAAAGGACCAGATGTTCGTTGATTGAATCAACGTTCGGTTCTTAGACATGGACCATATATACACAAGATCACAAGCCCAAGAGTAGAGTAATACTTAATGTGCTTAGAGGGACTGATCAAGACTTAGAACCAGTCTAATTGAGTAGTTCACTACTGTAATCTTTAGTCACTAAAGACACACCGGAGCGTCGTCGTAGTGGGAGGGTTGTTAGATAACCCGACAGGTTCATGTTTATAGGAGAGTCTTTGGACTTGACACCTAGAGAACATGATGCCAACCCCTGGATCTATGACGAGACGCTGAAAGATCAAGATGCTCAGCCTTGGTAAAAGACGATGAAATATGAGATTGAATCTTTGGATTCAAATCATGTCTGGGATCCTGTAGCACCACCTAAAGGTGTAAAAGCCATTGGTTGCAAGTGGGGGTACAAGATGAAAAGAGGGTCTGACGGGAAGGTGTGAACCTTAAGGCTAGGCTTGTTGCGAAAGGGTGCACTCAGAAAGAAAGGGATCGATTATGAGTAAACTTTTTCGATCCGGATTCTTTTGTCTTCACGTGAAAGATGGAAGTCAAGACGGATTTTAAAATCGAAGTCTTGACGGGACCATCTGTGTGGGACAGCCAGAGGGATTCATCGAAAAGAGCCAAGAGCATCCGGTAAGCAAGCTTAATCAATCTTAGGATTGAAGGAAGCTTCAAGATCTTGGACACATGCGGACCTATGAGAAAATCCATTTCATGGATTCATTCAAGGCATGTTTAGGTCCTGTGTGTAATAAAGAAGTGACATAAAATATGTGGTGTTTTCTCATTCTTTATGTAGACGACATCCTTCTAAATTGGCAACAATATGAAAGATGTTATCGGACATAAAGTGATGGTTGTCCGAGTAGTTCAATATAAGAGACTTAGGAGAAGTCGGGAATGTTCTTGGGATCAAAGTTATAAATGATCGCCAGAAAAGAACATAGAACTTATCTAGAGTCTCATACATAAATACAATTCTTGCTCGTTGCAGCATACAGAATTCCAAGAAAGGTCTTCACCTTTTAGATGTGGAATTCATCTATCTAAAGTTTTGTGTCCGACACAATAAAGGAGATAGATGAAGAGTAAGCAGTTCCCTGCACCTTAATGGTGGGAAGCTTAATGTATGTAATGCTATGCACGAGACTGATATCTGCTATGTCGTGGGCATGGTGGTGAGATATCATAGTAATCCTGGAAAGGATCACTCGACTGATGTAAAGAACAAGTTTAGGCTCCTGCAGAGGACCATGAATTATGTTCTGAGTTACAAAGCAGTCAAGTTGTTTCCTTTGGATTACATAGAATTGGATTTCCAATCAAACAGGGACAGTTGAAAGTCGAAGTCAGGCTATGTGTTCTCACTGTGAATTGGAGCAGTCACATGGAAGAATGTAAAGCAGCAATGCATTACGGACTCTACCATGGAAACTGAAAGGATAACGGCCTCTGAGGCAGTTAAAAGGTCAGTGTGGCTCCAGAACTTCCTAAGGGACTTAGATGTGGTTTCTAGTTTACCCAAAGCTATTTTGAATAGCGGTATTGGCAAACTTGAAATGCCACGAGTCCACAGTGGGAGATAACACGTAGAGCGCAAGTACCACCTGATTCGAGAAATCGTCTTTTAAGACGATGCAGTTGTCACCTAGATAGCATCGAGAGGATTGCCTGGTAAAACCATTCACAGAAGCTCTTCCAGCGGAAGCGTTGGGTAGGCGTGATAAGGTTATGGGAATCTGATGTTTGGGAGAGGGCGACTAGACTTTTAGTATAAGTGGGAGATTGATGGAGTTGTATTCTAAATGTCTAGTTTAGTGCAAATACGGAACTCCTTATCTATACCTTAATTCGAGATATGATTCAAGCATGATTGCATTTAATGCAATAGTCCTTGATGTATACGTTGTAGACAGTATGGCGTGAGGAGACACGCGGAAGATCATACTGTCGGTTACTTGTATACTATCGAACAGTAGCTCATGACTTAGATGGACAGGGACAATCCATCGGTACGTCGTAGTGTGACTGGTAGATAGTCAGTCTTGACTATCATGTTACACTCGTACACTTGGTGTATTGAGCAGGACCACGGGAGGGCGTTCGATTTATACTAATCGCAGTAATCGAACTAGTCCTCAGATATTATGGATATACGAATTCCTAATCCCTATATAATTATAGGTGCGTGTGTCCAATTCTCGGTTCTTTAATATGCCAATGAGTGAGACTAATTGATTAGTCGAGATTCTCGGTAAATTGGGAATCGTAATTGTACACACGGCATGCTGTAGATTATAGACAGGAAACCGTGTCCCGTTTATCGGGTTGATGATGTCCCCGAGATGAGCTCATAAAGTTTATCATGTAAACCCTGCAGGTAGATTTGTTCCACATGATAAGAAGGATGAGTGGTACTAGTCTCGGATAATAAGAAACGAATTAATTTGATTATTAGTAATTGAAATTAATTCGTGGACATTCGATATCTTAAACACGGGGAAAGTCGTATATGTAATTCGGCGGAATTATTATTGTTGAAATAATATAAATTAATTATTGGGAATTCAATTATAATTTTATAGTGGAATTAATTATAATTAAAATTGTGGAATTTAATTAAGGTTTGCCTTTTGGTACGCCGAGTTAATTAAATTGCAATTTAGCCTAATAATTAATTTACATAAGGTCCCTGGTGTAGCTCTATAAATACCTCACCCTCTCTTTCTCTAAACCTAAGTTTCGCCGCAATAATTAATTCTGTGGAGAGAAAATAATTGTTAGCGCAATTAATTCTTTTTCTCTACTTAATTAATTTAGTTTGTGCAATAACTTATTCTGTAGAAATTAATTTGCTAGCGCAAATATATTTCTGGAGAGAGAATAAAAATTCTCACGGTGGGTTCAAGAGAGAAAGGAGAAGAGGAAGGTTCAGCGGATCGTTGCCCACTCAACGGCTGAACGTCGGGGATAGAGACATACACCGGAAGGCTTCGTGGTCTCAACAATTCGGCTTCTCCGAATCACGCGACAAAGGTATAAGAAATCGAACCCTAATTCCGCTTTTATTCGATTTCTTTCTCGTTGAAAATACATCGGATCTAAGATCGGGTTTCGGGTTTCGGGTGTCGTGGATCGTGTTCCTCGACTGCTGGGGGTTCTAGGACCTTCGGATCGGTAGTCGGAAGACGAAAAACGGACCAGAAACGAGCCCGGAACAGCAGAACGCGCTGCTGTTTGCGGACGAACAGCGCCCGCTGAAAGGCAAACGGCGACCGCCGTTTTAGGCCTAATCAGCGACCGCTGTTTTGTGGGCAGCGCCCGCTGCCCGAGACAGACCAGCGGTCTTGTCACGCGGTTGTCCTCCGGGGCAATGGCTGGGCGTGATTTGGCACACGGGCTGTTACGTGAACGGAGCAAAGCTTCCGGAGGTCGACTGGGAGTGTTCGGATGTTCGAGCGATCGAACGAACACATCCCGGGTAGTCGATTTCCAACAATGCACACACCCACAATAATATCAGGGATTAAGAATAGAATACTCAGAGATTTAAATCGATTATCAACGGCAATCCTAATCGATAAATCTCAAGCAGATCCGCTCAATACACCAAGTGTACATGTATGATAAAATAATCAAGACCAATTATTTTCTCACTCATACAACGACTATACCGATGGATTAGTTCTTGTCCATCTAGGTCGTGAGCAACCGTTCGATTATATACGAGTGACTGATAGTATGATCTTCTGTGTGACGACGCACACCATACTAAATACAACGTATAAAATCCAGAACCATAATTTGCATTTAATTAATAAAGCAAATGAATGTTTATTTATAAATAGATAAATGAAAGTGTACAAGGAGTTCAGATCACTTAAGTCTAGACATTAAGTATACTACTCAATCATATAAGTGCATCATTATTCATCCCATTACACCACTTTGTAACCTACAACATAATGGGCATCATAATGCACCATTAACATGCAAAGGGGTTACAAAGTAGGTGAAAGGTCATGCCACATACACATGCCACTATGCATTGTATGTGGTCTCACTTGCTTGTGTGGCATGCCATGTCACACTATGTGACATGCATCCATGCAAGCCATGCATCCCATGCATGGGAATTAAATCCACGTAAATATTGATTCTAAATCAATATATTTATCAAGCAATGTATATCAATATCGAGCTCGTGTGTGACCCTGTAGGTATGATTTTATCGATCAATATTATATTGTTCCCAACAATTATTATTATCGAATAATCATTTAACATCCATAGACGACCTTATGACTTTATCGATTGCACACGTAGGATCGAAGGACATATCCCAACAATCTCCCACTTGGCCTTCAGAGCCAGTGTGCTGCCAACTTCCTGTTGTCACTTTATGTCTAAGTTTGAACTTGAGGCAAGACTCGAGTCATCCTCAATCGGTTCAAACCTTTCTTGGACTTTGAGACAGACTGTAAAACCAGATTTATCACTATGATACGAATCTGGACGTGGCCACGTATTTTCCACAGTCTCGACTCTCCAAGTGGCCGGTAAGACATGTATCCCATTATAAAATGGAGGACAATCCCATCTTGTCAATCCAAGCTCTCCCACTTGCTTCCTGATATACCCAATAACAAGTTTTATAACCTCCTGTTACGAAAGGCATTTACTTGTATCAAAGTACACCATTTCACAATGGAATCACTCTGGACTACTCAGGTCAGAGGAAATTGCTCGACAGTCAATGAAATAGTATTATGACTCGAAATCTTAATTACTATTCCAGTCGGGTCTGTTCGATCATTAGCTCCCAGCTAATATCTATGTAATTGTACTTGATGCCCCACATCACTAGCCCATGAAGCGGCGCTATAGTACACATTACAATATAGTTCATTGTATTATCGGTTTGTCCATACTCGATTATACGAACCAGGAACAACTATATGATTCAAGTATATCAGTTAAACCATTGGGACTTCATTATGCGGTAAGTAGACCTCATAACCCAATTAATATCACTTAATCAAATCTCCAAAAGTATCTAATACAGTAATAGAAATCACAACCCATCTCTAAGATGTCTGATCTCTATTGCAGTCGTGAAAGCCTCAAGCTTAAACTGCTGGAGAGGTTTAGAAAGCGGGTTTGCAACCTTACCAAAAGTTGCAACTTTATTATCTCGATGTCTCCACAAACTATCTCCCAGATAATGTGGAACTTCCTGAGCACCAGTTTTAGACTTGTGGTGGTTCCTAGCTCATTGGCTTGCGCGATAACTCTACTATAAATAGAGAACTATCAGATGGGCTGAGCTAGTTACGACACCTAGTTCATTCAAGAACTTTCAAATCTTAACTCCCAACAATACTGCATCCAATGCAATACTGTGCTCAGCTTCTGTAGTTTAATCAGCTATATTGTATTGCATGGAACTATTCCAGCAAATTTCACCTCTAACCAGACAAAAAATATAACCAGATTAAAATCGGAAATTATCTTAGTCTGTTTTGAAGTTAGCATTCAAACAACTTGTTAATATCAACTCTTTTTGTCTTCCAAAGACAACAAAATATTCTTTAGTCCATCTAAGGTACATAAGAATATTATTGGCCGCAGTCTAATGCGCCTCACCTGGGTTTCCTTGAAACCGAATCGTCATGCTCAAAGCATACGATACGTCCAGTTGTGTACATATCATGGCGTACATTATAGACCCTATTGCCGAAGCATAAGGAATGATTTCCATCCTCTTTTGCTCATCAGGTCCCGTAAGACATTGCATCTTGCTAAGAGATGTGCCATTAGTTATTGGAATGAGACCCTTTCTGGCGTCTTTCATTCTGAACTTATCAAGCACCTTATCAATATAGGTCGCTTTACTAAGTTCAACCATCCTTTTCGATCTGTTCCGACAGATCTTGATGCCCAATATGTACTGTGCTTCTCCAAGATCCTTTATTGAAAAACAATTTCCAAGCCATTCTTTAATAGAATTAAGCATAGAAACATTGTTTTCAATAAGGAGTATGTCATCGACATACAACACGATTAATACAACGTAACTCCCACTGATCTTCTTGTAAACACAAGAGTCTTCCATGTTCTTTTGAAATCCAAAATCATGTATGGATTCATCGAACTGAAGATTCCAACTCCGAGATGCTTGCTTTAATCCATAAATGGAACTATTAAGCCTGCATACTCTCTCAGCCTGATTATGATCGATAAAACCCTCTGGTTGTGTCATAAACACATCCTCTTCTAGAATCTCATTCAGGAAGGCGGTTTTAACATCCATTTGCCATATCTCATAATCATAATGAGCTACAATGGCTAAGAGAATCCGAATTAATTATAGCAACTGGTGAAAAGGTTTCATTATAAACCACCCCGTGAAAAAATCCTTTTGCCACCAACCTTGCTTTGAAAACACTAGGTTTTCCATCCATGTCTGTATTTATCTTGTAAATCCATTTGCTTCCAATGGGCCTAGCCCCTTTAAGCAAATCAACCAAGTTCCAAACTTGATTTTCAGACATCAATTTCATTTCGGATTTCATGGCACCCTGCCATTTCTCGGAATCTGAACTCGTCATAGCTTGGGTATAGGTTGAAGGTTCATTGCTTTCTAAAAGCATGACTTCAAAGCTCTCATTTGTCAGAATACCTAAGTATTTGTCAGGTTGAGTTCTAACCCTTCCAGACCTTCGAGGGTTAGGTGTGGTTTCCAAAACCACTAGAGTACTCTCGACCAAGTCTTGAGTATCCATATCAATTTCTTCTACTTGAACCTCGTTCAAGACAACTGAGCTCCCGCTGACTTTATAGGAAAGATTACTCTTTTCAAGAAAATCAGTATCTCGAGCAACAAAATATTGTTCTCAGATAGATCGTAGAAGTTGTACCCTCGAGTTTCTTATGGATACCATAAAGAAACTTTTATCTCATTTGAGTTCAAGCTCTATAGAGATAAATCTCGTCAGAGAAGCTTTAGAACCTCAAATCTTGATGAAAACAATTTAGGGACCCTCCCTTTCCATACCTAGTATGGTGTCTTATCAACAGCTTTTGACAGCGTCCTATTCAGTGTATAAGTTGAAGTCAAGAATTTTGTGTTCCCAAAAGAGACCATTCGTTCATTTAGACCTCTCATCGAATGGTCGAACTATATCTAATATAGTTTGTTTTCTCTTTTCCGCAACATAACATTCATGTGCTTGTGAACTGATAGGTTCCACATACATCAGTATTGATCGTCCCTAATTAATCACTTACATGTTCTCCTTTCTCTAAGAAAGATGACATTGTTATTTTTGTCCATCAAACATCATTCACATGTATCAAATGACTCCAAGTCAAATGATTCTAGAATGCCTTCTAAAAGAAGATTCGTTACATGTTTAGATTTTGATCTAATCAACAATGTTACAGTTATGTCTCATTGAGACTTATTCGATTCGGCCTTTGGTGTTAATGTTATATATGATTTGTTGAGTTTAAAGTATACATAAATAATGTAATAATCGTACCAAAACAAAGAATAGTTCACAATTAAAATAGTTATCAAACTATTTAATTAGTGAAAAACTAATCCATCAGTATCCAATACTGAACCAATATTCATTGTTTATTGAAGGTACGAAATTACATAGTTATAATACTAAAACAAGGCCCTAAGGCAAAACAACATCATATGATGATAAGACTAATGCAGCGACCTTCGCTCCATTTCTCGCCCGTAGATGGACATATCTACTCACCAAACTTATACTTCTATGTAGTTCCTCCACATACAAATGTGAGAACTACATTTGGCATCCAATACCCAAGAAGTAGAATTTGTGAAGTTTAATGTCTATAACATTAATACCTGAAGATGAAGCAACCCCGTTCTTCACATCTTCTTTGAACTTTGGGCAAGTTCAATTATTCCCAATAATTGAGTCTTATTCGAATTCCCGTTCACAATTATCTCAATATCAAAACGTGATAAATCGTAAGTGAAAACTAGAAGTTTTATAACCAGCGATCTTATCATGCAATTGAAGCCCTATCTCTCATAAAGTATGAGGGAGCCAACCAGACAATCGACTAACGCAATCCTTGAGCATCCCGTGGATCTCACGTAGCGATTTATTCAAACCATTCATATGGAAAATTTAGCCTAAAGGCATCATAACCATCATGATGGGATTGAAGTATGAAATCGGTTGCCAACTCATCATCTTAGGAAAAACCTAGGCAATCACTTTTAATCAAATAATCCAATCATTTGATGCACATGTGGTCCCTTAGGTTCCTCTTTCTCCAGCCTAGCTGAAGCGATGGCCCTGGTCACACCGAACCGCTAAATCATTGCATGTTCCCTGAACATGCTATTGAGTTGTTCAATGATATCATAGGATGTGGTTATCTAACACATTTTTCTTGTCATCGTATTTGAGGACCATCCTCAAATTACGTTGTCAATTAAGAAAATATATGTTGTTCAATTTTTTACAATCAAGAATTGAACAAAACTTGAATTGAGTTGATATTTGACATGATAAACTACAAAAGAAAGATAACTAAAGTATGTAAACATCCACAAAGCGGTAAACAAATAAGGTTGTATAACAAGCTACTTATTTATTCCATTTTGTTCAATCGATATCTAATATCGTTGTTCCCTTGAACAAAACGATCCCAAGACCCTTATCTTGCGAATCCTTAAGCCGACTGAGTCCGCACTTAAGAACTCCAAGATAGGTAGACATTCCATGTCAATGACATCTAATGTCACTCTCGGTCGATGAGAGTCCTATTCTCATCTCATGTCTCGATAGCCACGCCTGCAGTGGATCTGTCGATGAGAAAACCAAACTCACGTGTAAGGGTCTAACCCTTACTCCCACTTATCCCAAGATAACAAGTAGTACCCCGCTGAGGCGGACCTACCAACTTATGATCGAGGGTTTTATGGGTGTGATGTTTTGGACAAGACATTATACTCATTATTTTGGGAACTTGCATGCATAAGTTTGTTTATATGTAAGTTGAACATTTATAACATAAAACAACCTATAACTAGCAAAGCAAATAAATACGAAATCGAAAGGCCCCTAGAACCTCACAACTCTCAAACGAAAAGATTAAAAGCAACAAAATAGGCCTTGAACATCTTCTGGACTGGTCCGCGCCCGCCGTTTCAGTTCCGCGCTCGCCGATTTCGGTCAAACCAAGTCATTACCCCAAAAACCACGAACAGCGCCCGCCGTTTTACAACCAGCGGTCGCTGAACACCACCGGCGGTCGCCGTTTCCAAAACGGCGCCCGCCGAAAGGGCAAAAAACCGTCTGCCCCAAAAATGAGCTTTCGGCGGTCGCCGTTTCCAAAACGGCGCCCGCCGTTTCCAAAACAGCGCCCGCCGTTTCCAAAACAGCGCCCGCTGGAGCACAAACGGCGCCCGCCGTTTGCCTCCAGCAACCCGGTTTTGTCCGATTTGCTTCGTTTTGCTTCGTTTCTTCTCGTTTTTGCCGGAGAGCCGAGATCCTCCATCGAACCATGGACCAAGTCCATCGCTTACAAGTAGTACAATAAAAATATAATAGAAAAACCTATCTATTACAAATGACTCCAAGGGACGCAGCCCTCAAAAGACTATGGCCAATCGAAACGAAAAAAACGACGAAATCATTCACCCGACCACTAACGGTGGCCGGCCTTACATCTAATCACATAATCACAATTAAACAAATAATCCAATTATGTTGATTTAACCTTCGTGTCCAACACAAAAGTGTGCACGAGCCCTAGGCTCTGATACCAATTGAAGGTACCGGTATATCGATCCAACCGATATACCGTGTGTGCGGAAGCGTGTATAGAAATAGATCTACTGCCATGATCTTAGTGCACACTTAATGTGTATAAGAACACATATAAACATATATATATATATACACATCCAATATATATATATATATATATATATATATATATATATATATATATAAGGTTTAACGATTACTTACTTTTTGTGATCGTTGATTTCGGTTAAGGTGGTGTTGAGTCGATTGAACCACCTTAATGGATCAGCAACTCAAAGATCTCCTTGTGAATGAACTCTTCACTCCTTTGGATCGTCCAGATGTTGAAGCCGCACAAATGGCCCGGCCTCTACGTGTTGCACACGAACCCGGATAATGAACACCTTTGCTTGCTTGAGAATGGATCTCCAAGATCACCTCTTTTCTCTCTATTTTAGTGGATTTTCGTGGCTGATGCAATTGTGTGTTGAAAATCTGATTTTCATCTATATAAGTGCATCATTATTCATCCCATTACACCACTTTGTAACCTACAACATAATGGGCATCATAATGCACCATTAACATGCAAAGGGGTTACAAAGGAGGTGAAAGGTCATGCCACATACACATGCCACTATGCATTGTATGTGGTCCCACTTGCTTGTGTGGCATGCCTTGTCACACTATGTGACATGCATCCATGCAAGCCATGCATCCCATGCATGTGAATTAAATCCACGTAAATATTGATTCTAAATCAATATATATTTATCAAGCATCGTACATCATCTTTAAGTTCGTGTGTGACCCTGTAGGTATGATTTTATCGATCAATATTATATTGTTCCCAACAATTATTATTATCGAATAATCATTTAACATCCATAGACGACCTTATGACTTTATCGACTGCACACGTAGGATCAAAGGACATATCCAAACAAGTATAATGATGTAACTTTATTACAAAATCTTTGCTTCTTCGGGAGCCATCAATAAAAATAATTGTTACATCACAAGCCATTGATTTGATATTTCTGCGGGAATATCATATCATAATTTTCTTCGGGAACATTTAAAACTTAATTGCTACTACGAGAGCAATTTAATTTGATATTTTCTCAATAATATCATATGATGATATTATCATAATATTTCTTCAGGAATATTTACAATTTGATTTGTTATTTTTTGAATAATATCAAATCATGATGATCTTAAAAGATCAATATAATATTTAAACCAGAGTATATGTTCTTCAGAAACATTCAATTTAATTTATATATTAATAATAATTGATTTGATATTACTTCAGGAATATCAAATTATAATGCGACTCAAACTTGTGAGAAGTTACTTTCATGATAGCTTTATTATATGCCTCGACAGATTTAAAATCTTATAATCGGGGAGTCAATTATACCACGTTTTGGTAGTACGACCAACTTCGGGTGGTCGTATATTTCTTTTAAATCTTTCCACAAAGCTAGTGAATCTTTCACTGTAAATTTTCAAAGATATTCTTCGAGATTATTAGTATATAATCGTAATCAATTTGATATTGATATTTCTGCAGGAATATCATATCACGATGTTCTTCAAGAACATTTAATTTTGATATTATATTATGTTCTTCCGGAACAATTAGTTTTGATATTTTTTCGGGAATATTATATCATGTTCTTTAGGAACATTTTCTTTTGATATTTCTTCGAGAATATCATATCACAATGTTCTTCAGGAATATTAAAATTTTAATTGATTTACTAGGCATAATTAATTTGATATTAGTTCACGAATATCATATTATAATGTTCTTCAGGAACTTAAGCATAATTAATTTGATATTATTTCAAGAATATCAGATTATAATGTTCTTCGGGAACATATGATATTACTTCAGCAATATCAAATTATATATTCTTCGTGAACATATGATATTAAGAAGAAGGGAGGAGAAGTAGATATATTTATAATTATTAATGAATATAAACAAACATATAAATTCTTGCCTTTGAATTCGGATCTTGGATGAGTAGAACTTCGATGAAGAACGCGGTTGAGCTTTCGGCTGATAACGTGTTATAAAGAATTGAGAGAGAATAATATATTAGAAAGAGAGACAATATGAGAGGAGAATAAAATTGTTATGAATTGTTATTTCATTCATATAATACAAAGTAGGTTTCTGTATTGTTTACCGGGTAAACTAATCATTCACTAATTAATCATATTTATAACAAAATTTATATTATATTAAAGAGGAATAATTTTTGCCGAGGTCTTCCTTACCGAATTCCCCCTTTACACAATTATTTGTAATTTATTTAATAATTATTTTTTAAGAATAACTGCACTTTTTTTACGCGAATTACTGCACTAATTTTTACTTATAAACATTGTTTTTTGCAACATCCATTTCACATCATTTCATATATATTCTTTTGTGCATCCATTTTCTTTTGTCCATCCATTTCGTAAATATTCTTTTGTGAATTTATACAAAAGTGAAATTATTTTCACATTCATTTCATAAATATTCTTTTGCGAATTTATACAACAAATGAAATTATTCTACGAATTTGTTTTTACAATACAACAATCAAATAATATTGTTTGTATGTAAAAGTTTTATTAATTAAATTTATATCCCATAATATTTTTGTGCATCTTTATAATATATTTCTCATCATCATATTTTGTATTTTGTCCTTTTTATTATAAGTTTTATCGAAATAATATGGAGTAATTATAATTATTTCTTTCGCGCATATTTTTAATATTTATTTAATTATAATTCGTTTTTATATAGAATATATTTCTCATATTTCTCACTATTTTTTGTTTTTTATTTTTATTCTTTTTATAATTTTTACAAGACGATATGTATTTTATTTTCTTTTTTATCATTTTTAAAAAATGATATGCATTTATGTAATCATCAGAATATGTCATTTTAATATTGGTTTAATAACAATTCTAAATATTATCTTCTTAAATGTTTTTATTATTTGTTTAATAATAAATCTTAAATTTTTTTTATCATTTGTTTAATAATAAATGCACATCACTTAAAATTATTATTAAAATTTTAAATAAAAATATTCTAATAATGTAACAATAACATACAAATTAAAATGATAAAACTTATAAAGCATGTAATAAAAAATATATCATAAATTTAATATTTTGATTTTGTTTAATAAATATTATAATAAAATAACATTAAAATAATAAAATTTTGAAAATAAGTAATTAAAAAATATATTATAAAATTAATATTTTAATTTTGTTGTTAATATTATTAGAGTTAATATCACATTTCGTCCTGCAACTTAAGTCTATTTTACATTTAGTCCTTTTTTTGTTCAAAAAATCAAATGTTATCATTTCCGGTCGATTTTCACCGGAAAGTGCGTGTGCTGGTCACGTGACTGCACACGTGGCGGTCATCTCCGGTGACACCGGAAAGTGCGTGTGCTGGTCACGTGACTGCACACGTGGCGGTCATCTCCGGTGACTAGCTGATGTGGAGTGTAAATATGGGTCCCACTGCCACCTCAGCATTGTTAAAAAAGGCAAAATATTATTTGGGCAAGAGAAGACTCAAACCCCGGTGACTAGCTGATGTGGAGTGTAAATATGGGTCCCACTGCCACCTCAGCATTGTTAAAAAAGGCAAAATATTATTTGGGCAAGAGAAGACTCAAACCCTTGCCTATTGAAGAAAGATTGGAACATATACCATTCAACTACATGAGCTTCTTTTTAAAATATAAAATACTTATGGATATATATGTTATAAGATGTAGTAAAAAATATGAATTATATACTTAATTAACCGTATTAAATAAAATAATTCTTTATATAAAAATAATCAATAAAATATAAATAAACAATAACAATCAAATAAAAATTATTATTTTAATTTAATTTTTAAAATAACAATAACAAGCAAATAATTTTTAATTTAATTATTATTTTTTATTTATATTTTATTGATTATTTTTATATAAAGAATTATTTTATTTAATACGGTTAATTAATTATATAATTCATATTTTTTACTACACCCTATAACATATATATAAATTAATATTTTAATTTCTAACAAGAAACTCATGTAGCCGAGCGGTATAGATACCAATTTTTCTTCAATAGGCAAGAGTTCGAGTCTCATTTTGCTCAAAAAATATTTTTCCTTTCTTAACAATGCACAATGCTGAGGTGCGTCTTTTGAACAAAAAAAGGATTAAGGAGGTGCCTCTTTTGAACAAAAAAAGGATTAACAATGCTGAGGTGCGTCTTTTGAACAAAAAAAGGATTAAGGGGGTTTATTCGTTTAAGACTTGATTCGTTGTATTCAAAACTCAATGGATTTTAAAAGATTCATTATTTGAAATCTCTCCCAAATACATGAGATTTCAACGGATTTCAATTTTAATTGACAAATTAATTATTAAAAAATTAATAAAACTTAAAAACTATACAAATAAAAATAATAAAATTAATAAACATGAAATAGATAAAATAAAATTATTAATTAATTATTAAAAAAATAATAAATTTTAAAAAATATATAATTAAACATAATAAAGTTAAAAAACATTAATAAATTAAAAAATTAAAAAATAATACTTATATTTTTTGTATAATATATATATATATATATATATCATGAATTCTATTTACATCAAAACAAAAAACGCAAGCTAATTCATACAACGATTATTGCTTGCTAATGGTATGTGAAAAATGAGGTATAACAATATTTAAATAAAAATAGGAATAATAATGTTGAATAATTATATTTTTTATTTTTAAACTAGTGCATTTTTTGTATTTTATTGTCTAAACAATTTGGATTTTTATAAAACACTTTGAATTTCTTTATATGTAAAAGAATAATTCAAATAAATCAATTAAAAAATGTATTTCAATAAAGTCTATGAAAATCCGTGAAAATCAATAAGAAAAAGTCAATCAAACTCTTCTAAGACTCCGTGGATTTAGAAAATCCACAAAAATCCACAGACTTTTAAAAGTCCAAAAAATCTATTAAAATCTCAATTGAATACACTCTCCTAAGTGTAGGATCAACCTAAGTTGCGGGACGAAATGTGATATTAACTCATATTATTATAAAATACTTACGTTCTTTTTCTAAGTAGGAGTTTCTCTACCTCAAAAATTCTAATAATTTTAATTTATTAAGTATGACCGCCACGTGTGCAGTCACGTGACCCGCACACGCACTTTCCGGTGAAAATCGACCGGAAAGGATGACATTTGATTTTTTGAACAATAAAAGGACTAAGTGTAAAATCAGTCTAAGTTGCAGAACGAAATGTGATATTAACTCATATTATTATAAAATACTTAAGTTCTTTTTCTAAGTAGGAGTTTCTCTACCTCAAAAATTCTAATAATTTTAATTTATTTTTATTTTGCGACGTGTAATTTTCATTAAAATATAGAAAATGAAAAGATGAACCAATCAGAAGTAAAAAAAATTAAGTAAAAAGTAATTAAATAAAAAAATTAAGTGAAAAAATATTGAAAATTAAAATAGTTTGACAAATAAAATTAAAAGAAAAAACAAAGTAAAATGATGGCACAAATAAAATGAAAATAAAAAAACAAATTGAGATGACTCAAATAAAAAAATGCACAAATAAATTTAAAAAAATAAAGTGCAGAGTATTAAAATATTATATTTAGTAACTAAAAAATTATGTTTAAAAGTAAAAAAAAAAAAACATAAATATTTCTTTTAGAAATTCCAATTTATTAATATTATTCAAATAATTTGTATCTAAAAAAATTAAGTTGATATAGGAAAAAATAAATATTCATGTACCTAATTAACTGAGATTGACTACTGTTGTGCCCCATTTTTATTCTTTATTATTATTATTATTATTATTATATCATATTATTGTGTCACCTACCACTTATAACAGGGCCTTTTCTTTCCCCGTTATTGCCGAGGACAACCCAGGCCGAATAGGAGAGCGACCGGCCGAACACCCTGGTCACCCACCAAACATCAGCCGAGCCGGATGACTAAGAAGTATTCGAGGGACGACCAAGATTATGTACGACTCTCGGGTGAACGGGCCTGCTCGGTCACAGTCGGGGATGGGCTTTGATTAGGTACGACCAGAGCTCAGCCTCCTCGGTCATATAGCGGCGGCGGGACAAAAGGGCATCAATAGTCTTTTTTCCTTTTTTAGGGTTAAAAGTTGTCATATGTAAGGGCCCAATAAGGAAAGGCCCAATTCCTTTTCTGTAAACCCTAAATGGATCCCTATAAATAGAGGGGCCTTAAAGGGAAAGAGGATTCATTCGTTCCTCCCAAGAAAAACTCTCCCTATTTATGCAAATGCATTTGTTTCCATTTTCAGCTAAGAAAAACAGAAAAACTCCACTAAACTAGTCCTCGAAAATCCCATATTTACGTTGACTGATTTTTCGACCCGTTAACAATTGGCGCTAGAAGGAGGGGGATACCTCGAGCGCTAGATTAGCGAGTTTCTGTTTTCTTGCCATGGAGATTATTGGTTTTTCAGGTAGCGCCGCCCCTGATCCCGCCGACGAAGTCAGCCGCCACGCCCAGGACACCGACAAAGCCCTCATGACGCCAAACGCCTCAGAAATGGGACCACCTGAAAACCCGAAGGAGATAGACGCCCAGTTCGCCCTAATTGAAACCCTACGCGCAGAACAGGCCGAACTGGCGGAAAGGCAGAGGATCCTCCGGGATAAAGTGGCCGAGACCGAGAAGCGACTACCGCCAATCACCGAAAAAGAGCCAGATCTAGATTTGGACCACCTCCAAACCCCCGAAGAAATCAAGCGGACCATTCGCAGGCTCGAGGCACGGTCCCGGCTCCTGGAGAAAAGATCTACCGTTGAAGGATCCAACCTCGATGCCCGACGCCTCGAAGACGAGTTCGAAGAGGAAAAACGCAAGGAAGCCCTCCGTTTTTTGACCCAGAAGAAAGAAGCGGCCCGCATTCACTACCCGGTTTCGGAAACGAGGGAATTAGCTGGAACCGATCCTGGCCTCGCGCAGAGGCTGAAAGAAATAGAAAAAAGACTGGCCGAACAGGACAAGGATCCGAAGAGAAATTCCGCGCTCGCGGAGCCACTCAGTTTGAGGATCGAGCAGGCGCGATCACAGCCCGACATCGCCCCTTTGTTGACTTTCATCTATGACGGAGCCTCCGACCCCGACGTTCATCTGAACAAATATAACATTTACATGGTGGGCCGAGGAGCGACCGAGGCGACCAAGTGCCGACTTTTCCCCTTGACCCTCGGAGATATGGCTCATCGTTGGTACACGAGTCTGCCCCGAGGTCGATCGATAATTTCGAAGAATTAGGTGACGAGTTCGTATCTTATTTTGCGTCTAAGGTAAAATATTCGGAAGGTCGGCAAAGATTAATGGGAGTTAAGCAAGGGAAGGACGAGACTGATGAAGGTTACATAGATCGGGTGGAACAGATAGCCAAACAAGGGGATCGGGTGAGCGACGAGATCCTCGTCCACGCGGTGGTAGGCGGGCTGCGAGCAACCTCTGGTTTGTTCAAACCGATGATGAAGGAATACCCGAAGTCATACACTGAGTTCAGGAGAAGGGCGGGCGAAGAGATCGCCCAACAGCGAATATACGACCAACGGATGAAGGAACTTGAACCTGACGTAGGGTAAGACCCCCTTACTGGGAATAAGCCCGTCAACCCGGCAACCGTTGGTTACCGGACATCGCCCCCTCCAACGGTGAAATATCATGAAAGTGGAAGGAAGAAGCCCACTTATAAACCATACCAGGGACCTTTCCAAGGACCAAAGAAGGTCGATATCATAGACGAATACCCCGAGGGCGGGACTTTCCTAGGACAAACTCCTGCCCGGATACTTCAAATCTTCTACGAGGGAGATATCAACGTCCTCACACCACCCCAGGCCATGAGGACTCACCCCGATGAATGAAATCCGCGCAAATGGTGCTCTTTCCACCAGGAAAACGGTCATACAACCGATGAGTGCCGCGACTTGGTGGCTCAGCTCCGACAACTTTATGAAAACGGGAGCTTGGCGAATCTCCTCAGAGCACCGAAGCGCGACCGAGCAGCCGCCGGTCGTGGAGGTACCGGCCGCGGAGGCGGCGGCCGTGGAGGTGGTGATTGAAGACAAGGAGGAAGAGGCAGAGGCCGAGTTTACCAGGACGATCGAAACAACCGACCTCGTCAGCAGCAACGACGAGAACAGGACCAAGTCGGCCAAAACCCATTAGCCTTACCGCCGCCCCCGGCCGGCGGGCATGAGGACGAAGATCCGCCCGTCCGCGGAGGAGCCCGAGTAAATATGATCGACGGTTTGAAACCGGTCATCCATAAATCCAAGAGGCAGAAGAAGGAGGAACTCCGCGAGTTCGAAGGAGTAAATGTGGTGGTCCCCCATACCGAGTCGACCATCTCCAGGGGCATCGTCATCTCTTTCTCAGAAAAGGATAGGGAGGGGATAAGGTATCCGAAGGAAGATGCTTTAGTGATCACTGCCAGGATCCTCGACATCGAAGTGGCTAGAGTTCTAATAGACAATGGGGCCCATTGCAACCTGATTTTCAAATCGGCGTTGGATCAGGTCGGCGACCTAACAAGATATATTCGACCGTATGATGGAGTCCTGAAAGGATTTGGAGATGTGGTGGTCCGGCCCAGGGGGCGGATTAGGATGGCTGTAGAGCTGAAGGACTGGCAAGACCCAGGCATCAATATGACTCGGATGATAGAGTTTGTTATTGTGGATGCTGAAAACATTTATAATGCTTTTTTCGGGAGGCCGTTCCTCGATGCCTTTGAGGCCGTGGCGTCCTCCCACTATTATTGTATCAAGTTTCCCACCCTAAGTGGTGCGGTCGGCACCCTTCGGGGAGACCAGTGTATGGCAAAGAAATGTTTTAATTACTCTTCGTGTTCTATTACAAACGAGCATGCAAATAATGTTGACATAACCAACACTGGGGCATTTGAGGGCGTGGGCCCCCAAATGATCGACCAGCACTCTACTCTGGGAAGCCCCAAGCCCCGAGAAGAGCTATCCATGGACGACACAAATATGGTTAGAGAAATCGACCCCTCGGGAGAGATGGACCTAGACGATCAGGATTACTTGAATACTCTATGGGAAGAGGGCAAATCCGGCGATCCAGGTGCCTTCGAGGTCGAAACTCGTAGGAGTCAGGAGTCAGAAACCGATCTACCCAACCTCGAGGCACAATTTTTACACATCCTCATCGACGAACTGCCCACCGACCAAGATACGGACCCTATCCAAAACATAGACCCCTCGAAAACCGAAGATCACGATCCCAGAGTCGGTTTTGAACCGAACGAGATACCCGACCCCCGAGGACCGTCGGCTTGTTTGGCCGTGGATGAGGTCGAAAAGGTGTGTCTAGACCCGAATCGACCCGAGTTGGAGGTTTTCATCGGGAGAAGGATCCCTGAACGACTAAAGGGAGAGTTGGTCGATTTCCTAAAACAAAATATAGACACCTTCGCCTGGTCGCACAAAGACATGGTCGCGATCGACCCGAAGCATGCCTGCCACCATTTGAAGATCGACCCCAAGAGGAAACCCGTCGCCTAAAAGAGGAGAAAGATGGGGCCGGAGAAGTACGCAGCATTGGCGGTCGAGGTTAAGAAGTTGTTGGATAACGACCTCGTCCGAGAAGCCGAAGAAGAGCCCCAATGGATCGCGAACGTTGTGCTAGTAAGAAAGTCGAACGACGCCTAGCGACTATGCATTGACTTCACCGACCTAAACAAAGCCTGTCCGAAAGACCATTTCCCCTACCCCATATCGACCACCTGGTCGATAGTGTCGTCGGGCACGCAATTTTTTCAAATTGTGATTGTTTCGCAGGTTACCATCAAATTCCAATGGCGGACGGGGACGTAGAGCACACCTCATTTTATACCGAGAAGGGAGTGTTGTGCTGGAAGAGAATGCCCTTTGGTTTAAAAAACGCTGGGGCAACCTATCAGAGGCTCGTAAACAAAATGTTCGCCGATCAGATCGGGGACACGATGGAAGTATATGTCGAAGATATTATCATAAAAAGCAAGTCCGAGGAAGACCACATAAACGACTTGAGAACTACATTCGAGATCCTCAAGACTTTTAATATGAAGTTAAACCCAAAGAAATGCCATTTCGGAGTGTACGCCACCAAGTTCTTGGGCCACATCGTGAGCCAGAAAGGGATCGAAGTCAATCCCGAGAAGATCAAAGCCATTCAAGATTTGAAAGAGCCTAGGAGTTTGAAGGACGTACAGAAGCTCACTGGATGCCTGGCCGCACTTTGAGGGACGTTTTATCCCTCGTCTAGGGGATAAAAGCCGCCCTTTCTTCAAAGCCATCAAGGACCAGAAATTCAGATGGGGGAAAGAGAGCCAGGACGCGTTCCTGCGTCTAAAAGAGCATCTAGGGAGCCCGGCCGTCCTTTCCAAGCCGGTAGCCGGAGAGCAGTTATTCCTCTACCTAGCAGCCTCCGAGAATGCAATGAGCTCGGTTCTGGTCCGCGCAGACGGACAGATACACAAACCTATTTATTTCGTCAGCCAGGCCCTCCACGACGCAGAGACGCGATACACTCCCCTGGAGAAGTTAGCATACGCTCTTGTGATGAGTGTGAGGAAGTTAAGACCTTATTTTTTCGACCACCCAGTGGAAGTTTTAACCACGATGCCTCTACGGAAAGTGTTACAACGACCGGACACAAAAGGCCGATTATTGAAATGGAGCTTGGAAGTGGGACAGTACGACATCACTTATGCTCCCAGAACGGCGATAAAGGGACAAGCTCTAGCAGATTTCATAGTCGAACTAACCTTCCCAGAATCCGCCCCGTCCACGAAATTCCCGCCGTGGAAGTTGTATGTCGATGGCTCATCCAATCCCTCCCATGCCGGGGCTAGAATAGTGTTGGTCGGACCGGGCGGACAATCTTTCACACACGCTGTGAAGTTCGAGTTCGAAACGACCAACAACGAGGCTGAGTACGAGGCATTGATCGAAGGGCTGAACTTAGCTTTGGCAGTTGGTACCGAACATTTGCAGGTCTTCATGGATTCTTTGTTGGTGGTGAACCAGATCAAAGGAAACTATGAGACCCGATGCGATCGGATGGCGAGTTACTATGAACATGTGATAGCGTTATGCGAAAAGATACCCAAAATCTTCATCGAGCAAATTCCCAGAGAACTAAACTCCCAGGCTGATGCGCTTTCTAAACTAGCATCCTCGGAGGGCACTGCCGATATGACTAATGTCATTTTGACCAGCCAAGCTCGGTCGGCAATCTCACAGGATGAAGGGCTGATCACGGTCGTCGACCGTGGCGAGACGTGGATGGATCCAATTCGTTCTTACCTCTTGGACGGAACACTGCTTGGGGACAAAACAGACGCAAGACAGCTTCGGATACGGGCAGCCAGATACACCTTAATCGGGGATGTTTTGTACCGAAGAAGTTTATATTTTCCCCTCTTAAGGTGCATCACCCCGCTCGAGGGTCACAAAGTTTTTAGCGATATAAATGATGGTGTCTGCGGAAAACATGCAGGGGGACAGTCCTTGGCCCACAAAACCGTGCGCCAAGGATACTACTGGCCTACTTTGAGACGAGATGCGATCAATTATGCCCGAAGATGCCATAGATGTCAGATAACAGCACCCATCGTCCGGACGGCGCCGGAATACCTAAACTCGATATACAGCCCCTGGCCTTTCGCCTCGTGGGGGATCGATTTGATCGGACCTCTGCCTACGGGACCGGGAGGAGTAAAGTACGCAGTCGTGGCCGTGGATTACTTCACGAAGTGGGCGGAGGCTGAACCGCTGAGAGTGATCGACCAAAAGGCAATCATAAAGTTCATCTGGAAAAATATCATATGTCGTTTCGGAATCCCGTACACGATCACGTCGGACAACGGAAAACAATTTGATGGGCAGGAAATCATGAATTTCTTCGACAAATGGAAAATTAAGAAAGCTTTCTCCATCCCCTATCATCCTCAGACGAACGGACATGTGGAGGCCATCAATAAAATTCTGAAGCATACCATCAAGGCCAAACTGGAGGAGAGACAGGGGAGATGGGCAGCCGAACTACCGGATGTCCTGTGGTCGTACAGGACAACCAGCAAGGTGTTGGGAATCGACTACCCGGGATGCGTTCGTTCGATTGCTCGAACATCCGAACGATCCCAGTCGACCTCCAGATCCGTTACTCCGTTCGCTTACCCAGCCCGTGTCCCGATTCACGCCCAGCCATTGCCCCAAAGGACAACCGCGCGAGCCGGAGCGGGCTGCCAGAAAAACAACGAAACGGCGGTCGCCGTTTGTCCGCGAACAGCAACGCGACGTTGCTGTTCCGGGCTCGTTTCCGGGTCGTTTTTCCACTTCCGACTACCGATCCGGAGGTCCTAGAACCCCCAGTAATCGAGGAATGCGATCCACGATACCCGGAACCCGATCTTACGTTCAAAGTATGATCAACGAAATATGAGTTCGAATAAATTGCGGAAAAAGGGAATCGATCTCATACGTTCTCGGTCGATTGTTGAGACCTTAGAGATTGCTAGTGTATGACTCTTCCCGACTCCAGACGTTGTGTGGGCAACGTTCTACTCGGTTCGTCCTTGTCTGCACTCTCCTTCTCAAACCACCGTATTGTTTATTCTCTATGTGAGAATAAAAATATATTTGCGTTAACCTTATTACTTTTACAGAGAAAAATATATTTGCGTTAACGCAATTATTTTTCTCCGCAAAAATAAATGTTGCGGCGAATTGTAGGTCTAGGAGAGGGCAAGGGGGGGGTTTAAATAGAGTTACACTAGGGACCTCTTAGGTAAATTAATTCAAGGCTAAAATGCAATATTAATTAACTCGGAGTCCTTAAAAAGAAAACCTTAATTAATTACATTTTTAATTATTATTAATTCCACTAAATAATAATAATTGAATTCCCGAAATTAATTTAATATTATTTCAACAATAATAATTCCGCCGAAATTACATATACGACTTTCCCCGTGTTTAAGATATCGTATGTCCACGAATTAATTTTATTACTAATAATTAAATTAATTCGTTTCTTATTATCCAAGACTAGTACCACTCATCCTTATTATCATGTGGAACAAATCCACCTGCAGGGTTTACATGATAAACTTTATGAGCTCATCTCGGGGACATCATCAACCCAATAAACGGGACACGGTTTCCTGTCTATAATCTAT
The DNA here is from genome assembly GCA_954870475.1 of Euphrasia confusa. Lineage (NCBI taxonomy): Eukaryota > Viridiplantae > Streptophyta > Magnoliopsida > Lamiales > Orobanchaceae > Euphrasia > Euphrasia confusa. The sequence continues at coordinate 14,644,788 of OX940957.1, read as the reverse complement.
AGCATGCCGTGCGTACAATTACAATTCCCAATTTACCGAGTATCTCGACTAATCAATTAGTCTCACTCACTGGCAAGTTAAAGAACCGAGAATTGGACACACGCACCTATAATTATATAGGGATTAGGAATTCGTATATCCGTAATTTCTGAGGTCTAGTTCAATTACTTCGATTAGTATAAATCGAACGCCCTCCCGTGGTCCTGCTTAATACACCAAGTGTACGAGTGTAACATAATAGTTAAGACCAACTATTACCCAGTCACACTACGATGTACCGATGGATTGTCCCTGTCCATCTAAGTCGTGAGCTTCTGTTCGATAGTATACGAGTAACCGACAGTATGATTTTCCGCGTGTCTCCTCACGCCATACTGTCTACAACGTATATATCTAGGACTATTGCATTTAAGTACATGATAGACAAAATGCCGACAGTTTGATTTAATAGATAATGAAAAACACAAATAAGGAGTTCCATATTGTCACTAAACTAGACATTTAGAATATAATTCCATCAATCTCCCACTTATACTAAAAGTCTAGTTGCCCTCTACCATACATCCGATACACATCCCCTTCACGTGTCTCTTGAACGCTTCCGCTGGAAGTGCCTTCGTAAAGGGGTCAGCCAGGTTATCCGCTGATGCAATCTTTGTGACAACTGCATCGCCTCTCTTGATGATGTCTCTAATCAGGTGGTACTTGCGATCTATGTGTTTACTCGCATTGTGGGCTCGTGGTTCCTTCGCATTAGCCACTGCACCGCTATTGTCACAATAAATTTTGATAGCTCTAGGCATTTTAGGAACCACATCCAAGTCCATAAGGAAGTTCCGGAGCCACACCGATTCTTTGGCTGCCTCAGAGGCTGCTACATATTCGGCTTCCATGGTAGAGTCCGAAATGCATTTCTGCTTAACACTCTTCCATGAGACTGCTCCACCTCCAAATGTGAACACATAGCCTGATGTAGACTTTCGCTGATCCTTATCAGATTGGAAATCCGAGTCTGTGTAACCAATAGGAATCAACTCGGACGCTTTGTAACTCAGAACATAATTCCTAGTCCTTCGCAGGTACTTAAGTATGTTCTTTACAGCAGTCCAGTGACCCTGTCCAGGGTTACTCTGATATCTAGCTACCATGCCCACGGCATAGCAGATATCAGGTCTCGTGCACAACATGGCATACATTAGACTTCCTACTGCCGAAGCATAAGGAACCTTCTTCATGTAATCTATCTCCTTTTGTGTTTTGGGACACATGTCTTTAGATAGATGAATTCCATGGCAGAAAGGTTGAGCACCTCTCTTGGAATTCTGCATGTTGAAATGAGCCAGAATCGTATCAATATATGAGGCTTGGGACAAGCTTAATGTTCTCTTCCGGCGATCCCTTATGACCTTGATCCCAAGAACATGCCCAACTTGTCCTAAGTCTTTCATATCGAATTGCTTGGACAACCATCCCTTTATGTCCGACAACATCTTCACATTGTTGCCAATTAGAAGGATGTCGTCTACATAAAGCACGAGAAATGCCACACTGTTTCCGTCACTTCTCCGGTATACACACGACTCGTCCATGCTTTGAATGAATCCATAAGACTGGATAACCTCATCAAACCGCATGTTCCAAGATCTAGAAGCTTGCTTCAATCCATAAATGGATCGGTTTAGCTTACACACTAGATGCTCTTGGCCTTTCTTGATGAAACCTTCTGGCTGTCTCATGTAAATGGTCTCGTCAAGATTCCCATTCAAGAATGCTGTCTTGACGTCCATTTGCCACACCTCATAATCCATATAAGATGCTATAGACAAAAGAATCCGGATCGACTTTAGCATAGCTACCGGCGAAAAGGTTTCCTCATAATTGATCCCTTCTTTCTGAGTATACCCTTTCGCAACAAGCCTAGCCTTGAAGGTTTCCACCTTCCAGTCAGACCCTCTTTTTCTCTTGTACACCCACTTGCAACCAATGGCTTTTACACCTTTGGGCGGTGCTACAAGATTCCAGACCTGATTTGAATCCATTGATTCAATCTCATATTTCATCGCCTTTTGCCAAGACTGAGCATCTTGATCTTTAAGCGCTTCATCGTAGGTCCAGGGATGGGTTTCATGTTCTCCAGGTAACAAGTCCGAAGACTCACCTATAAACATGAACCTGTTGGGTTGTCGAACAACCCTCCCACTACGACGACGCTCCGGTGTAACCTCAGTAACTACAGGTGCAGACTGTGGTGGCGTATCACCCGGTTGGGTTGGATCTAAGTCTTGATCGTCCCCTCTCAGTTCGTTTAGTATTATCTCACTCTTGGGCTTGTGGTCCATTATATAATCCTCTTCTAAGAACCGAGCGTTGGTGCTAACAACGATCTTCTGGTCCTTAGGACTATAAAATAGACCACCTTTCGTTCCTCTAGGATATCCTATAAACAACCGAATATCTGAACGAGATTCCAATTTATCAGCCCCATGCTTCAGCACATGTGCTGGACAACCCCAGATCCGAATGTGTTTCAAATTTGGCTTTCGCCCGGTCCACAATTCCGAGGGCGTCTTAGGGACTGATTTAGAAGGAACTAAGTTCAGGATATACGCCGTTGTTTCCAAGGCATATCCCTAGAACGAAACTGGTAGGTCTGAGTAACTCATCATAGATCTTACCATTTCCATAAGAGTCATATTCCTTCTTTCTGCTACACCATTCTGCTGGGGCGTGTATGGTGCAGTCATCTGGGAGTCAATCCCATTCTCTAATAAGTACGCCTTAAACTCTCCCGAGAGGTACTCTCCTCCACGATCAGATCGTAGAGTCTTTATGGTTTTACCATGAAGGTTCTCCACAAGAGCTTTGTACTCCTTGAACTTGTCAAAGCACTCGCTCTTGCGGTGCATCAGGTATATAAAACCATACCTTGAGTAATCATCAGTGAAGGTTACGAAATATTCATAACCTCCTCTCGCTTGGACAGATAAAGGCCCGCACAAATCAGAGTGAATCAATTCCAATAATTCCTTGGATCTATACCCCTTATCACTAAAAGGTCGCTTGGTCATTTTTCCTTCCAGGCATGATTCGCAGGTTGGAAAGTCCTCATCTTTCACACCACTGAGTATTCCATCAGTTATCAACCTTTGAATCCTACCCAAGTTTATATGACCTAGCCTAAGATGCCACAAGTACTTTTGATTCATCCTAGAAGGCTCCTTTCTCTTATTGGTACTAGATGTGTTATATGACTCTACTCGTTGCATCGTGGAATAATTAGGATTCAGTATATATAAGTTGCCTATTAATGTACCAGAACAGATATACTCACCATTTTTCTTGTCAATAACAGAATTATCAAAAGAAACTGAATATCCATTCAAAACCAACTTAGAAACCGAAATGGAGACATGAATAATCAACCGGGGATGGAGTCCGCTATCCCCAGACCTGAGATGAGCCGGGTGATACGTTGCCCGGCCGATCGAACAGGCTATTTATAAGCCCGAGGATCAGACAAGTCCCGTCCTCGGCCATGTCCCTTTGATCCGTCAAAGAGACATGAATAATCAACCGGGGATGGAGTCCGCTCTCCGCAGACCTGAGATGAGCCGGGTGATACGTTGCCCGGCCGATCGAACAGGCTATTTATAAGCCCGAGGATCGGACAAGTCCCGTCCTCGGGCATGTCCCTTTGATCCGTCAAAGAGACATGAATAATCAACCGGGGATGGAGTCCGCTCTCCCCAGACCTGAGATGAGCCGGGTGATACGTTGCCCGGCCGATCGAACAGGCTATTTATAAGCCCGAGGATCGGACAAGTACCGTCCTCGGACACGTCCCTTTGATCCGTCAAAGAGACATGAATAATTAACCAAAGCTAAGGCGGATCCCATAAATCATACAAACGCGAAAAGGACAAGTACGAATTTCGTAAGAAAAACATTACATTGAGTAAGGTAAAAATAGAACGAAACGGTAAACACTAAAGGAAGAACATAAGCGGATGGGGCGGCCCCACCGATCATGAGTCGGACGAGGGGGCCACGGACTGGTCCTGGACCTGCGCGCCGAGCGATAAGAGAACTGCGATGGGTTTCCGACCGGACGCACCATCGAATTGTGGCCACTGTCAAGGAAATCAATCGAAAAGCCACTCCTAGCAGTCCAAGTAATTCGGATGACCCAACCTTCCTGAATCGCGAACCCGGCAACAAGCCGTTCCCATTCTGACCCGTGGATAGCAAGCTGATTGCGAAAACGAGTAAAAGGGACCCGCCACTCTTGGTCCAAGGGATCCGCCATACAAAGGTCTCCGCCACCTGGTCTCTAATCGGACGTATGAACGCCGCAGGAATCGGAAACACTTCCCTATGCCAGGAGCCGTTGAACGGTCGCTCAAACGAGCGCGAGTCTTCCGAAAAATCGATTCGAGTTAACATGCTTTTAACCCCGAAGGTTTTGTTCCAAGAAAATAATCGAGAAAGGCTCATTTATAAAGGGGCTGTTCCCCGCAAAACGAGGGAGAATTAAATACAACCCATTAATTACATATGGAGTAGTTGGCAGATAAGAAACATTAAAGAGGCTAATTATTAGAATTCAGGGTGTATTCAAGCAGAAAACAAGAAAATACTAAAGATATCAATCCGAGTACGCATGACCAAGGGAATCAACCTCCCGCGCGCTCGGACTTGTTTAGGAAACGACACATTAAGGCCTTCCTGGTTGAAGAGGCTAACGCGGAATCCGAATCCGGGATTCCATATCACCCAAATCTCCCAACCCGCTTGAACACCCGCGTGTTGAACAAAGTCCACCCAGCCCGGACCTCCGAAGGCCATTTGTCGCCGGAGTTTCGTCTTCGTCGCTACCCAGGCTTGCTCGTTGGAATCGTGAAACGGGATTTCTTGGCCCAGAAATTTCTCCAAGGGTTGCACAAAAGAATTGGGAAGAGGAAAGTTGTTGCGGTGCCACCGGCCGTCGAGCTTCTGGCGCAGCCGACGCCAGCCGTCGGAGTGAATGGTGATGTCATGATATCTCTCCGTGCTCCTCGACGCGCCGTGAAAAACTTCTTTCCCTTTATTCTGACTCACTTTTCTGTTTGGACTCATACCTACCCCTTTTTAGTCGCTTTAAGCTCTCTCTCTCTCTCTCTCTCTCTCTCTCTCTCTCTCTCTCTCTCTCTCTCTCTCTCTCTCTCTCTCTCTCTCTCTCTCTCTCTCTCTCTCTCTCTCTCTCTCTCTCTCTCTCACTTCCGCGAAACCACAAGGCACCGAAATGTCCTTTATATAAGAAAAGGAATTCGAAGATACCCCACCAAACCATTTTTGGAGGGAGTTTACCCGCCAAAAGACATTTATGGCGGGAGACCCGCAGGGACACCAGGCGTTAGGAAAAGTAAATAATCAAAGAAATAAAGAGCATTAAAGAAAGAGAATAAATTCCAAGTATGGGCCTCTCATCCATCCTAGAAAATCCCAAAAAGTATCTCAAGTACCTAAACGATACGAGGACGAACACATATAAAGCGAGCAAAATAATTGTTCCAGGCCACCCGGGCAATACTTAAAACAGATTGTCTAAAAAGGAAATAGCAAACTAAACAGGAAAAGCACCGAACACTATCACTTCGGACCCCCCGAAGCCGAACCACTGCCATCCTCATTAAGCACCGAATTTGCAAACTCCAAGGACAGGTCCAACTCTTTTGTCTCAACCGTCTTGGACGTCCGAGCCATCTTGAGTTGTGACCTCAAGGGCCACCAAGAGAGGTCCAGCTTAAACTCTTGCTCCAGATCGAGCACATACAGAGGAAAGTGAGAGCTGAGGGGAGCCTGCTCGGCATATTGACGGAGAAACATCAATAACACCTCGGCTGACTGGCCTGCTTCGAAGAGTGCTCGGATACCGTTGAAGTAGGCGCAATAATAGGAGTAGCTGCTGTAGAGGTCAATATCCTCCTCAGGATTGGCCACGCGAGCAGCCTCAGCCTTCTGGATATCTCCAAGCTCTTTCATCACCCTCTTGTTCACTTCATCCAAATCCTTATTCCTAAGCTCGGCGTAATCATAAGATTTCTTGAGATCAACAACGCTCGCCTCTGGTCGGGCAAGCTGTTCGCCTTGCTCGGTCATTTTGTTGATCAGGGCCATCTTGTCTTTTTTTCTCCTCATCTAACTCGGAGAACAGGGAGGCTTTCATCCCGGTCTCAAGGCTGAAGTCTTCCTGGAGTTTGTTGTAGCGGTCTCGGAGCTCAAGATACACTTCCAGCAAGTTGGGCGGGCATTTCGCAGCTTTATCTTCCTGCTCGGCCCTGGCCATAGCCAAGCGATTCACCATGACCGGTATGCGGGCAGCGTGGACGCGCAGCAACTTTTCCAAGAAGTCCACCCGGGAGGCCGCGGCTTCCATCTGATGTGACCAGGAGTGGACGACGTCCTCAACTGCTTGATCAATATATGCGGGGATGGGGTCATCTTCATAGGGATCCTGGGCAGCACATAAATGAGTTACGGCCAAGGGAAGCCCAGGATCCTCCTTAAAAACCCTGACATGGAGAATATTAGCGAAAGACACGTTAAGGATCCGAAAAACGACTTTAGGTAGACTCATACCTGGTAAACTCCTCATCATCAGAACCAAACACGGACGCATACTTAGAAGGAAAGATGCTCCCATCTTCGTCTCTCGGCCGGGGACCCTTCTGCCGAGGAATCCGATCTTTCTTTGGAGCTACAGGAGGTTTCCCGGAAGATCCAATCGCTTCAATTACACCTTTCCCAGACGTGCTCGACCCATTAGCCTTCTTCGGTTTCTTGGGCAGCCGGTAGAGCCGATCTTCATCAGAGGACTCATCGGCACTGACCTGGCTAATAGGCTCGGGCATGGGAATGAAGTTAGGAGAGTTAATGGCGACAGACACCTTACTCACCAGGTTCCGGCGTTCCTCCTCAGCTTGTTCTTCCGCGATCTCTCTCTTTCTCCGGTCGCGAGGAGTCTCCACCTTAGGCATTTTAGAAGGTTGGCAAATCCGGAAGTACATGCGGGCTGAAAAATAGTGGATCAGATAAAATTAAAGTAAGCGGACCCGGGAATACTACACAACGCAACTCACGCGGGAACAAGTCCTCGGCGTCCCGAGGAACAGACATGAACCGAGCACGAAGACGTCTCTCCTTGCTCGTCCAATTCTTGTGGTTCCTTTGATCGAACGAAAGCATCTTGATCCTTTCCAGGATCACCAGAAAATCCCACCCTAGTTGCCCAGCGTCCGGAGCTTTCGGGCCTAGAAAAGAATCAGAAGAGGAGAAAGCCAAAGAGTCAAGGGTCGAATAAAAAGGCTCTAAGGTGATAAAATACCAAGGTCCAGGGAACTAACGTTTAGTGGTTATCCGATATTCGGCACTAAGGGGGAAAGCTCTGGAGTTCCACTCCCCCGCCACGAAAAACCATTTCTCGGTCCATTTAGCTTGCTTGATTGGCAGTTCGGTGACTATGGTGTCCCGTTGTTTCAAGTAGTAATCACCTTTCCCGGCCTCGCATATGCTCACCATATATAGCAGCTCGGGGCCAGATAGTCCCTGGTACAGGCCAAAAATGCCGAACATAATGTTCAAAACATACATAGTCGCCCATGCGTTCGGCACCAACTGCATAGGGGCAATGCCAAAAATTTGCACATGGTTGGCAAAGGAATCATGAATGGGGAAGCGAAGCCCGCTCTTCATCATAGAGTAATTCACGGCGAGCATACCCTCGGGAGGGTGATCGGCTCGTTCACCCTCGATAGGAGCATACAGATGAACATTGGAAGGAATCTCCCATTCGTCCCTTTTTTGCTGCAGGGCGCCATCTTTCACCTTGCTCGGCCTCCTGCTGGCTTCGAACGGCCCCGGCTGGTCCCCAACAACTCGGAATACGTCCCGAGGGACGTGGATGTAGGGTCGCGCTGAGATATAGGCCTCAAAAGTGAAAGGAGAGGGCGGCCCTCGAGAATCAGCGATAATCTCGCATAGTTTGCGGTACGACCTACTGACACCGCTCACCAACATCTCACGAGTTTCCGCATCAGAGAAGGGACACTTCTGTGAACGACTGGACGAACGAGACCCGCCCGGAGAAGAACCCGAACCAGGGGAAGAAGTGGAAGGCAGTTTAGATGAATCTATCGGGGTATGTACAGGTGAAGGACCCGATATCTCACGACGAGGGGATCATTCTTCGTTCATCGCCGATTTCTAGGCTCAAAAGAAGCCGCGCCCACGGCCGAAAGCTAATAACAATCTAGCTCCTGAGAAATCACCGGAAAAAACGACTGACTCACCAGGAAATCCTAAGAACCCTAAAATATTAAACCCCCTCCCGAAGAACACGGCGAGACGAAAAAGAGATTCAATTAACCCACGCAAAGGGAAGGAGAAGCCGTACCTGAAGGAAAATAAGTATCGCCGGAGAAGGTTGCCAGAGTTGTGGAAGGATTTAATCGCCGTAAAAGTCGAAAGAGAGGATTCGAAAAGTGAGAAAGGAGCTTTTCGGGGGGTATTTATAAAACCCAATAAAGGCGGCGGTTTTTTGATTTTCGAAATTCAAAACTGAAAGGACAGTTGAAAGGACAGCTGCAGGCGAGAGATACAGAGACTCTTCGACACGTGTCCTCGACATGCAAGGGTTTTCAGACGTCCTGACCATCTTCGCTCGAGGGAAAATGGGACGACCTGGACCGCGAAGAACCCATCCGGCTCTCACCGGCCAGATCCTCCGCGGGGGGCATTTGTTGTGCCCTATTTTCATTCTTTATTATTATTGTTATTATATCATATTATTGTGTCACCTACCACTTATAACAGGGCCCTTTCTTTCCCCGTTATTGCCGAGGACAACCCAGGCTGAATAGGAGAGCGACCGGTCGGACACCCTGGTCACCCACCAAACTGTTGGAAATCGACTACCCGGGATGCGTTCGTTCGATCACTCGAACATCCGAACGATCCCAGTCGACCTCCAGGTCCGTTACTCCGTTCACGTGCCAGCCCGTGTCCCGATTCACGCCCAGCCATTGCCCCGAAGGACAACCGCGCGAACCAGAGCTGGCTGCCCGAAAAATAGCGAAACGGCGACCGCCGTTTGCCCTCCGGCGACCGCCGTTTGTCCGCGAACAGCAGCGCGACCTGCTGTTCCGAGCGCGTTTCCGGGTCGATTTTCCTCTTCCGACTAGCGATCCGGAGGTCCTTGACCCCCAGTAGTCGAGAAACATGATCCACGATGCTCAGAACCCGATCTTAGATCCGATGTATTTTTAACGAAATAGAAAACGAAACGTATGCGGAATAAGGGTTTCGATTTCTTATACCTTTGTCGCGTGATTCGGAGAAGCCGAATTGTTGAGACCACGAAGCCTTCCGGTGTATGTCTCTATCCCCGACGTTCAGCCGTTGAGTGGGCAACGATCCGCTGAACCTTCCTCTTCTCCTTTCTCTCTTGAACCCACCGTAGGAATAATATCCCCTGTCTCAGAAATATATTTGCGCAAGCAAAATTATTTCTACGAGTAAAATTAATTGCGCAAGCTTTTATTTTCTCTGCATAATTAATTATAGCGGCGTAAGTAAGGTTTTGATCTTCTGTCTCAGAAATATATTTGCGCTAATCTATTTATCTTTACAGAAAAATAATTGCGCAAACAATTTACTTTTCTCCGCAAAAATAAAATAGCGGCGTTTCTTAGGTTTAGAGAAAGAGAGGGTGAGGCTAAATTGCAATTTAATTAACTCGGCGTCCTAAAAGGCAAACCTTAATTAAATTCCACAATTTTAATTATAATTAATTCCATTATAAAATTATAATTAAATTCCCAATAATTAATTTATATTATTTCAACAATAATAATTCCGCCGAATTACATATACGACTTTCCCCGTGTTTAAGACATCGTATGTCCACGAATTAACTTTAATTACTAATAATTAAATTAATTCGTTTCTTGTTATCCGAGACTAGTACCACTCATCCTTATTATCATGTGGAACGAATCCACCTGCAGGGTTTACATGATAAACTTTATGAGCTCATCTCGGGGACATCATCAACCCAATAAATGGGACACGGTTTCCTGTCTATAATCTATAGCATGCCGTGTGTACAATTCCGATTCCCAATTTACCGAGAATATTGACTAATCAATTAGTCTCACTCACTAGCAAGTCAAAGAACCGAGAATTGGACACACGCACCTATAATTATATAGGGATTAGGAATTCGTATATCCGTAATATCTGAGGTCTCGTTCGATTACTGTGATTAGTATAAATCGAACGCCCTCCCGTGGTCCTGCTCAATACACCAAGTGTACGAGTGTAACATGATAGTCAAGACCGACTATCTACCAGTCACACTACGACGTACCGATGGATTGTCCCTGTCCATCTAAGTCGTGAGCTACTTTTCGATAGTATACGAGTAACCGACAGTATGATCTTCCGCGTGTCTCCTCACGCCATACTGTCTACAACGTATACATCAAGGACTATTGCATTAAATGCAATCAAGTTTGAATCATATCTCGAATTAAGGTATAGATAAGGAGTTCCGTATTTGCACTAAACTAGACATTTAGAATACAACTCCATCAATCTCCCACTTATACTAAAAGTCTTGTCGCCCTCTCCCAAACATCAGATTCCCATAACCTCATCACGCCTACCCAACGCTTTCGCTGGAAGTGCCTCTGTGAACGGGTTTACCAGGCAATCCTCTCGATGCTATCTAGGTGACAACTGCATCGTCTTACTAGACGATCTCTCGAATCAGGTGGTACTTGCGCTCTACGTGTTATCTCCCACTGTGGACTCGTGGCATTTCAAGTTTGCCAATACCGCTATTCAAAATAGCTTTGGGTAAACTAGAAACCACATCTAAGTCCCTTAGGAAGTTCTGGAGCCACACTGACCCTTTTTATTGCCTCAGAGGCCGTTATCCTTTCAGTTTCCATGGTAGAGTCCGTAATGCATCGCTGCTTTACATTCTTCCATGTGACTGCTCCACTTCACAGTGAGAACACATAGCCTGACTTCGACTTTCGACTGTCCCTGTTTGATTTGGAAATCCAATTCTATGTAATCCAAAGGAAACAACTTGACTGCTTTGTAACTCAGAACATAATTCCTGGTCCTCTGCAGGAACCTAAACATGTTCTTTACATCAGTCGAGTGATCCTTTCCAGGATTACTATGATATCTCACCACCATGCCCACGGCATATTAGATATCAGTCTCGTGCATAGCATTACATACATTAAGCTTCCCACCATTAAGGTGCAGGGAACTGCTTACTCTTCATCTATCTCCTTTATTGTGTCGGACACAAAACTTTAGATAGACGAATTCCACATCTAAAAGGTGAAGACCTTTCTTGGAATTCTGTATGCTGCAACGAGTAAGAATTGTATTTATGTATGAGGCTCGAGATAAGTTCTATGTTCTTTTCTGGCGATCATTTATTACTTTGATCCCAAGAACATTCCCGACTTCTCCTAAGTCTCTTACATTGAATTACTCGGACAACCATCCCTTTATGTCCGATAACATCTTTCATATTGTTGCCAATTTTGAAGGATGTCGTCTACATAAAGAATGAGAAAACACCACATCTTTTCTGTCACTTCTTTATTAAACTCAGGACCTAAACATGCCTTGAATGAATCCATGAAATGGATTTTCTCATAGGTCCGCATGTGTCCAAGATCTTGAAGCTTCCTTCAATCCTAAGAATTATTAAGCTTGCTTACCGAATGCTCTTGGCTCTTTTCGATGAATCTCTCTGGCTGTCCCACACAGATGGCCCCGTCAAGACTTCGATTTAGGAAATCTGTCTTGACTTCCATCTTCCATGTGAAGACAAAAGAATCCGGATCGACTTTTGCCAAGACTGAGCATCTTGATCTTTCAGCGTCTCGTCATAGATCCAGGGTTCGGCTTCATATTCTCCAGGTAACAAGTCCGAAGACTCACCTATAAACATGAACCTGTTGGGTTGTCTAACAACCCTCCCACTACGACGACGCTCCGGTGTATCTTTAGTGACTAAAGATTATAGTAGTGAACTACTCAGTTAGGCTGGTTCTAAGTCTTGATCAGTCCCTCTAAGCACATTAAGTATTACTCTACTCTTGGCTTGTGATCTTGCATATATATAGTCCATGTCTAAGAACCGAACATTGATGCAATCAATGAACATCTGGTCCTTTGGACTATATTACATATCTCAATTCGTTTTCTTAGGGTATCCTATAAACAGCCGAATATCAGTACAAGTTTCCAAAGGAATCAAGTTCAGGATAAACGCCGCTGTTTCCAAGCCATATCCCAAAAACGATTTAGGTATCTCCGAATGTCTACTTTCCCATATCTATAAGAGTCCTATTCCTTATTTACAACACATTATTTTGCCGAGGCATAAATGGTGTAGTCTGTTGGGAGTTAATCCCATTTTATGATAAGTATGCCTTACTCCTCAAAGAGGTCTGCATATATCAGAGCGAATCAACTCTAGTACTTTCTTGGATCTTTTCCCTTTAACCGTAAAGGGTTGCTCGGTCATTAAAACTTCCAAGTATGATTCGAAGGTTGGAAGGTCCTTTCCTTCAACCTGGCTGAGTAGTCCATCAGCTTTCACCCTTTGAATCGTACTCAAGTTAAAATGATCTAGCCTAAGATTCCATAAGTACATTTGATTTATCCTAGAAGGATCTTTACTCTTATTGGGGTTCGACATTGTGTTATTAGCTCCGGTCTGTTGCATCGTGGAAGAATACGGATTTAGTATTAAATTGTCTATCAATATACCAGAATAGATAATATCCCCGTTTCCTAAAGGAACGGAATATCTATTCTAAGCCATCTTAGAAATCCGAAATGAAATTTCTTTCTAAATGTCAGCACATAAAGACAATTTATTAGAACTAAAATCCTACCGTTAAAACATTTAACATCTCCCACTGCAACGGCTGTTACCTTAACATTATTGCCCATGTAGGTTACTACTTCTTCCTTTCTAAGTCTCCGGGTTTCCTGGAACCCCCGCATTTAAATGCAGACATGATTAGTGGTTTCCGTATCCACACACCAGGTACTGGTAGATAACACAACTAAACATGTTTCGGTGACTAAGGAGAAGTTAACTTCTAGTTGCTTTGAGAAGACAATCAAACTCCCAGTATCCAAACTGCTTACAACGGAAGCACTTACCCCTTAGGCTTGCTTTTCCTATTTCGTGGTCCAGATATATTAGGCCCACTGGGTTTCCGTATTTTCTTCTTCTTCCTTTTGCCGCCCGAAGGCCTCGGAAGAGCCAATTTCACAGCCACAAGTGTTTTGAGAGCCATTAAAGATTCCCTCAGCCGCTTGAAGTTCAACCAGGAGCTCCGCCATTGAATAAGACCTCTTATCCATGTTATAGTTTAGGCGGAACTGCTTAAAACTTCTCGGCAGAGACTGGAGCACAAAATCAACCTGGGTTACCCCATTGATAATTGTTCCCAAAATCTCTATCTCATTAAGATAGCCCATCATTCTAAGAACGTGATCCCTCACGGGCGTTCTTTCCGACATGATGGCCGTCATGAGTTGCCTCATTTCACTTTGCCCGGCTGTCCTGTCCTGATAACCAAAAACTTCTTGAGGTTAAGCATCATATCACAGGTAATGGTCATGGCATGATCCCGATGTCACAGCACATTTGACATGAAATCCATAATGTTGCTCCGCGTCATCTCATAGCCTTGATCCATTTCCAATGAGCTTCCTTTCCTCAGTAGTGGAAGCATCATTTGGTTCAGCAGGTTAATTGACTTGGAGTACATATTTGTACTCCTCTGCAGTTAGGACAATGTCCAAGTTTCTTTTCCAATCCATACAATCAGGTTCAGTGAGTTTGTTGACTTTTAATGGGAATAATACCATATAAAACAAACAATGAGTTTAATTCGATATCATTTCCCTCAAGTGATATCATTAAACTACCAATCATTTCCAAAATCCTATCAGACATAGCAAGCCACGTTCTTGTGGACGTTTACCAGTCCAAATGATTTTATGATTGGATTTCACTTCGGTCGTACATCATTATAGCAGTGACTCTGATGGGGAGGATACTATAAAGCGTACCCAAGTGTATACCATTTCTCAGTACTAAGTCCACCGCTCGGGAACCACATGTCCACCGCAAGCCACGTTCTTGTGGACGTTTACGTTGACATGCGGTCCTCCACGACTTTCTATAACTGTCGAGCCTCAATTAATCCCAAAGTTCCGTTTCCATTTAGCAAGCCACGTTCTTGTGGACTGGTAATTGAATCTCACTTATTTAAATGTCATAGAATCTTAATTAACCCAAAGTACCGTTTCCATTTAGCAAGCCACGATAGTGTGGACGTTTACTAAAACAAACAACTTTGTTAATTGACTCTTACATTTATTAAATTTCACAATTTTATTAATCAAAGCTTGATATCTCGTAAGTGAAACTCGAAGTTTTTAACCAGCGATCAATCATGCAATTGAGCCCTATCTCTCACTAGGTGAGGGAGCCAACCAGACAATCGATCTAGTCATCGAATGACTCGAAAGTCTCTAATCTGTTTCATCGACATAACCAAGCGCTTTGGCTCCATTCCACTCCCCGGGGTGAGAATGAGTCGAGTTGAAATTATTCTTTGAATGACAGATTAGGCATTGCTTTTGAGAAATACAATTGTTCAATTTTATAAGTGGATTTTAAATTCGAATTTTGATCTAGTGATATCCGTGTGTCGACTTTATCCGATAGGGAGGATGACACTAAAGCCAACTCGTAAGTCAATACACATCACATTCAAAACAGAGAATGGAGACCGCGGGATTGTTTCCAATCCCTCTCCCACTTAGTATTTTACGATAAGGGATAACATGCATAAATAATTTAAGCATAATAATAAACACGTAAATCACATAAAAAGCAATTAACATGGCCCCGATTATTATGGCCTTAAATATTTTCCAATGCACGTCTCTTGGAACTTCATCTCGTTGCTCGTCTCGATCTCGGTCCACCACCGACTCGCTCGAGGGTCAAGAGACGAACTCCTCCCACTGGAGCCTCGTCTCGAGCCTCGTTGAGTCGTCCGTGGGGTCGAACGAACCCCAGCCCCGCTGCTGCCCGTCGCGAACACGGGGTGTGTTCGATGGCTGCCCGTTGCCGGTTCGCTCTCCTCGATCCTCGTTTCTCCGGGTTTTGATCTCGTCTCGATCCACCAAAATTAGTAAGAAAAATTACAAGAATAAACTTACTAAATCCGGAATCGATCCTATACAAGGTGATCGACCCTATACATGTCCCGGATACAACGAAAAATAAATAAACCTAACGACTCAACCCGTCGTTTTTATCTATTACAAACAAGCATCGTTTTTCCAAAACAAAAACAATCTCGACAAGCCCGAGAGTTTAATCAAAACCAAAAATTAAAGCACAACATACTATCACAACGTTGGCCATAATAACCGAGTTCGAACCTGCAAAACAAATCTCGCAAAAATACAACGAATCGACAAAACCGGCTCTGATACCAATTGTTGGAAATCGACTACCCGGGATGCGTTCGTTCGATCACTCGAACATCCGAACGATCCCAGTCGACCTCCAGGTCCGTTACTCCGTTCACGTGCCAGCCCGTGTCCCGATTCACGCCCAGCCATTGCCCCGAAGGACAACCGCGCGAACCAGAGCTGGCTGCCCGAAAAACAGCGAAACGGCGACCGCCGTTTGCCCTCCGGCGACCGCCGTTTGTCCGCGAACAGCAGCGCGACCTGCTGTTCCGAGCGCGTTTCCGGGTCGATTTTCCTCTTCCGACTACCGATCCGGAGGTCCTTGACCCCCAGTAGTCGAGGAACATGATCCACGATGCTCAGAACCCGATCTTAGATCCGATGTATTTTTAACGAAATAGAAAACGAAACGTATGCGGAATAAGGGTTTCGATTTCTTATACCTTTGTCGCGTGATTCGGAGAAGCCGAATTGTTGAGACCACGAAGCCTTCCGGTGTATGTCTCTATCCCCGACGTTCAGCCGTTGAGTGGGCAACGATCCGCTGAACCTTCCTCTTCTCCTTTCTCTCTTGAACCCACCGTAGGAATAATATCCCCTGTCTCAGAAATATATTTGCGCAAGCAAAATTATTTCTATTAGGAAAATTAATTGCGCAAGCTTTTATTTTCTCTGCATAATTAATTATAGCGGCGTAAGAAAAATATATTTGCGCTAGCAATCTATTTCTCCAGAAAATAATAACAGCTAATCTATTTATTTTTACAGAAAAATAATATTTATTTTTACAGAAAAATAATTGCGCAAACAATTTACTTTTCTCCGCAAAAATAAAATAGCGGCGTTTCTTAGGTTTAGAGAAAGAGAGGGTGAGGTATTTATAGAGCTACACCAGGGACCTTATGGAAATTAATTATTAGGCTAAATTGCAATTTAATTAACTCGGCGTCCTAAAAGGCAAACCTTAATTAAATTCCACAATTTTAATTATAATTAATTCCACTATAAAATTATAATTGAATTCCCAATAATTAATTTATATTATTTCAACAATAATAATTCCGCCGAATTACATATACGACTTTCCCCGTGTTTAAGACATCGTATGTCCACGAATTAACTTTAATTACTAATAATTAAATTAATTCGTTTCTTGTTATCCGAGACTAGTACCACTCATCCTTATTATCATGTGGAACGAATCCACCTGCAGGGTTTACGTGATAAACTTTATGAGCTCATCTCGGGGACATCATCAACCCAATAAATGGGACACGGTTTCCTGTCTATAATCTATAGCATGCCGTGTGTACAATTCCGATTCCCAATTTACCGAGAATATTGACTAATCAATTAGTCTCACTCACTAGCAAGTCAAAGAACCGAGAATTGGACACACGCACCTATAATTATATAGGGATTAGGAATTCGTATATCCGTAATATCTAAGGTCTGGTTCGATTACTGTGATTAGTATAAATCGAACGCCCTCCCGTGGTCCTGCTCAATACACCAAGTGTACGAGTGTAACATGATAGTCAAGACCGACTATCTACCAGTCACACTACGACGTACCGATGGATTGTCCCTGTCCATCTAAGTCGTGAGCTAATTTTCGATAGTATACGAGTAACCGACAGTATGATCTTCCGCGTGTCTCCTCACGCCATACTGTCTACAACGTATACATCAAGGACTATTGCATTAAATGCAATCAAGTTTGAATCATATCTCGAATTAAGGTATAGATAAGGAGTTCCGTATTTGCACTTTCTCTCTCTAGAAGAATTATGATCTTCAAGTTATGATGTGTGTAGAATAGAGAAGACCATGTAGTGCTTTTATAGGCTACGTAGGGGATCTAAATGAGGTGGAATATTGGGCTTCCAATATTAAAGATTAAATTGAGCCCAAGCCCAAATCTATTAATCCTCTATTAATATTAATTAATTTATTTTCCACTATATAAATTAATTGCACTCCCAATATTAAACCATATTATATCAAATAATATTTCTCCGGTAGTATTATTTATTCCGTGTATTTAAGATTTAAATATCCATGAATAAAATTAATTTATTGCTAATTAATTTATTCATCTCTTGAATCCGAGACTAGTACCATTCAACCTTAATTATTGTGCGGAACGAATCCACTCATGAGGTTTACACAATAATTCCTTATGAACTCATCTCGGGGATATTATCAACCCTTACAGGATACACTTTCCCGTCAAGTATTCACGGCATGTCATATATAAAATATAGTGACCTAACTCAACCGGTAATTAACCCAATAATTAAATCGGTCAATTCCTTTGGAAAATCAAAGTCACATATATTAAATATACACACCCGCAATAGTATCGGGGATTAAGAATAAAATACTCTGAGACTTGAATCGATTATCTCAAGGCAATCCTAATCGATAAATCTCAAGCGATCCGTCCAATACACCAAGTGTACAAGTGTGATAAAATAATTAAGACAAATTATTTTCTCTCTCACACAACGACTATACCGATGGATTGGTCCGTGTCCATCTAGGTCGTGAGCAACTGTTTGATTAAATACGAGTAACCGATAGTATGATCTTCTGTGTGGGCCCGCACACCATACTAACTACAACGTATAGAATCCAGGACTATGATTTGCATGTATTTAATTATCAATAATTAAATGCAAACAATTGTTTATTAATTTAATAGATTAAATGCTATGACCGGGAGTTTACCGTTACTTAAATCTAGACATTAAGTACACAACTCCAACAATCTCCCACTTGTACTAAGGTCTAGTCATTTCCTCCAAACTCCCGACTCCCATACTCATCACGTGCTTAAGTTGTACTTCCAAGAAGTACCATGTGAATGAGCACTCTAGGTTGCCGCTCTGAAGTTATCTTGGTGACTACTGCGTCGTCTCCCTCGACGATGACTCGTATCAGGTGGTACTTGCTCTATGAAGTTATCTTGTTAACATCACCTTTTGACTTATGACTTCTTCCAGTTTACCATGCACCGCTATGAAATAGCCTTTGGTAAACTAAGAGTCATATCCAAGTCCAGAGGTTATCCCGGAACCTAACCAAAACTTCCGCTGCCTCTGAGGCTGCTATTCGGTTATGAGAGAGTCCGAGAAGCGTCCTGCTTATCACTCTTTCAATTTTAAGGTTCCACCTCTCCCAAAAGTGAACACATAGCCTGATATCGACTTACACTGGTCCTTCTCTGATTTGAGATCTGAGAACAAGTAATCCAAGAAGATTTCGTCTTGCTTAGTGATCCAGTACTTCGCAAGTACTATTACAGCATCCAAAAATCTCTTGTCCAGATTACTTTGATATCCTCCCACTACGCAAACCGCATAGTTGATATCAGGTTCTTGTTTTTCAACATTTGCATTTATTAAGCTTTCCACACAAGGTGTAGGAAACTGCTTTGTATCATCTATCTCCTTTATGTGTTCGAAACACATGACCTTAGATAGATATATTCTGTTTCTGAAAGGCAATAACCTTTCTCAGAATTATGCATGTTTAAAACAAACCATAATCGTATAAGATATCTAGGAGAAGTACAATGTTCTTATCCTTAGATCAAAAGACCTTAAGAACATGCTCTAACTTCTACTCAATCTTATATCTCGATTCATTTAGACAACCATAATTTTATGTCTAACAACATCTTTACATTGTTGCCAATGATAAAATGTTATCTACATAAAATCTCCGAGAAACACCACCTTGTTTCCATTACGTCTCCAATACACCTCTCGTCTATGCCTTTTGATGAATCCATCAAATGGACTATCCCATCAATTCGCAAGTTCCACGATTTATAGCTTTGTTACAATCCATAAATGGATTTACTAAGCTTGTACTCTAAATGATCTAGCCTCTTACCAATAAACCTTATTGTTCTCCAAGCAGGCACATTTAGATCTAGTACTCCCCTTATGCAGAGCTAGGGATCGATTTCATCTTTACTAGATCCAGAGTCCAAACTCCTCTAGTCTTATGAACATCTCCGGTTGTCTAACAACCTCCCACTGCAATGGCGTTCCAGTGTATAAACAGTAATAACAGTAGGTGCAGTTTGTGGTGTACTTCCACTCGGTTTGGCTGGTTCCTAGTCTTTGTCCTTTTTCTCATTCCAAGGTATTACGTCAGTTCGGGCTTTGTGGTTCATCTAATAGTCTTCCTCTAAGAACCGGACGAAATGTCCTTCTGGTTCATAGTACTATAGAACATACAGAACTTTGTTCATCTAGGATATCCTACAACCACATGGTGCCGTTGTCTCTAGGAATATCCATAGAACATAGGTAGTTCCGAACAACTTGTTCTTTTACTATTAGATTTCCATTTCTTATTTCTGACACACCATCTCTACACGTAAGTGTATGGTGCAGTCATTTTGGGATTGAATCCCAATCTTTGATTATGCTATGCGTTATGTGGTAGCCTCCGCGACTAAGTCGTAGGCTTCCAATGGATATACTTTGAAGGTTCCCCATAATGGCACATCAAGCACTCTAATCCATCTTCGAGTATTCTTAAAAGAACAACTCGCATCTTACACATATGACTGCATATATCATTGATCATTCTCAATACTTGTCTGAATTCTACCCTTTACTCATAAAGGTATGCTTAGTTGTATCATCTTCCAAATTCAATTCTTAGGTCGGAAGGTCCATTCCTTCAACTTTAATTGATCAAATCAATTTCGACCTTTTGAATTTTATTTGAATAAATACTACTAAGTATAACAATTCACAAGTATAATGATTTAACAAGAAATATATCTAATAAGTAAAACAAGTTATAGAACGGTTTGTTGCATCGTGGTAGACTAAGGATTCATCATTCACATATATTATTGCTACCTAATGTACCAGAATAGATAATACCCATTATTTCTTATCAAAATCATCAAATGATTAAAGAAATAAAATATCCATTCATAAATAATAGAAATCCAGAACAAAACGTTCTTTCTAAAATAAAGGGTACATAATGCAATAAACTTGAAATGAAATCCTATTTAACTACTAAAGCAGATAAATGTCTTCCACCGCAACAGCTGCCTCCTTTACAGCTTTGCCCATGTAGACTCGAATTCTTCTTCTCTAAGTCGCCGGGTTTTCTGGAACCCCTGCATTCAAAATGCACATACCGTCAGTGGTTCCATATCTACACACCAGAATTCTGGTAGATAATACCGCTGACTATGTTTTTACGACTAAAGAAAAATTCGTACCTTTGAGAGGACATTCAGACTTCCATTGTCCAGGCTTATTGCATCAGAAGCATTTGCATCTTGGCTTTGCAGCCCCCACTCGTGGTCCACTCCTCTTGGCACCACTGGGTTTCCAGGCTTGCTTCTTTTTCTTGCCCCTACCTCCAACAGGCTTCAAGCCTTTGGACTTGGTAGCTACAAGCGCTTGAGACTTGCCTTTCTTGTAGATCCCCTCTGCCGCCTTCAGTTCAGTCAGGAGTTGCGCAAGAGTATAAGATAGTTTACCCATATTATAGCTAATGCGAAACTGCTCAAAACTAGGGGTCAGAGACTGGAGTATGATGTCGACTTGCGTCTCAGCATCAATTTGAAGTTGAGGCAGCCGTGGGCTCAGCAGGGCATAATTCATGGAGTACAAATTTGTACTCTTCAGAAGTCAGGACAATGTCTAAATTTCTCCTCCAATCAATATAATTGGGGCCAGTGAGTTTATGTTCCTTGAGTATCACAGAAAGTGGGTTCATAGCTATTCTCTAAACCTATAAGCACATTTAAACAAACAATCAATTTAATATCCGATATCATCTCCCTCAAATAATATCATTAAATTACTAATTACATCTAAAATCCCATCAGGTAAGGCAAGCCACCTTCGTGTGGACGTTTACCCACCCAAATGATTTAGCAATTAGATTTGCTTCGGTCGTACATCATTATAGCGTTACTTCGTTGGGAAGAATACTATAAAGCGTACCTAAGTGTAAACCATTACTCAATACTAAGGTGAATCATTTGGAATTGCTACGTCACCGCAAGCCACGTTAGTGTGGACGTTTACGATAACTCACAATCCTTCACAATTCCCTATAACTGTCTACATCAACTATTCCAAAATCCCATTCAGTATAGCAATCCACGTTCGTGTGGACGTTTACTATACCAAAAGATTTTTACAGTTGACTTCCAATTACTTGATCCATTTGATTTTCGTAAATCAAGACGCGGAGAATCATAAGTGAAACTCGAAGTTTCTAACCAGTGATCCACCATGCGAACAACCCTATCTCCCATTAGATGAGGAAGCCGAGCAGACAATCGATCCACCTTCAAAAGAATGGTACGAATGTCTCTAATTTGTGTCATCCACATGACCAAGTGGCTTTGGCTCCATTCCACTCCCCGGGGTGAGAATGAGTCGACTTGAAGTCAGTTTCAGAAAGACAAATTAGGCATTGTTTGATAAACTTAATCAATGTTTTTCGTAAAAGGAATTACAAGAATTCTCCTCCAATGACACATCTATACGAACTTCAAAAGTCCATAAGAGTCACCAAGAGAACAGTAATGGAGACCATGAGAATGTTTCCATCCCCTCTCCCACTTAGCTTTTTTACAACAAAGGGATACGCTATCTAATGCATAATTAAACACATAAGCATGCATACAAGTAATAAAGCACATATCACATAGTCAAAATAATGATAGAAAATTATTTTCCGACTATCATGGCTTTATTCCATCTCCGTATGCGTCTTCTAGTCTTCAGTCTTCGTTTTTGAATGCTCCATGTGACGAGAATATTAATCTCAATATTTAAATCTATTTATTTTCAATAAATCCAAAAAATACTCAATTCGAAAATTAAGTCAATCGAATAAATTAAAAATAAAATTAAATATTATTAATATTTTTATTTATTTATTTTCCTATCTAATTCTATTAAATCTCTAGAATAATCTATCCAAGTAAAACTTGGAATATTCTAGAAGACTTCTATAATAGAATAAGGAAATAAAATAAATTAGGACTCTTCTACTTTCCAAAATTAATTAATTTCCATGTCCATGAAAATTCCCATAAAATAGGAATAATCAAATAGGAAATAAAACAATTTATTAATTAATTATTTTCCTATCTAATTCTATTAAATCTCTAGAATCCTATTCCAAGTAGGACTTGGAATATTCTAGAAGACTTCTATAATAGAATAAGGAAATAAATTAATTACAATTAATTCTTTTCCTATCTCCATGAGAGTTCCAAAAAAATAGGAGTACTCAAAATAGGAAAACCGAATCAATTAGGAAAGTGAATCTTGGTAGGAATAGCACGGGATGGGGTACCCCGCGCCACCCCCACCTTCGACCACCACCACCGCCGCCGGTCAAGGCCCACGCGCCACCTCCCTTGGTGGCCGGCGTGGCCGAGAACCCTAGGGCAGCCCCGGGGTCGATCGATTTCCATGGGATCGATCTCATGATCGATCCCGAGCCCTAGTTCTCCCTCTCATCATCTCCTTCGTCACACGAGTTCTCCGGCGGTCGTCTCGGCATCGATCCAACGTAAATAAATTACAAGAAATAAATTTACAATTCCGGTATCGATTCTATACATGAAATCGACCCTATACACTTTCCGGAAAACATAGAACAATAATAATAAATCTAAATTCGGTCAACCCCCGAATTTTTACTATTACAAGCATTCATCCACACAAAACGAATCTCGACATGTACGAGAGTTTAATAATCATGGTAAAATTAAATCAACAATTAATTAAACAATTAATCAATTAATTAACCATGATAGAACGATAATTGAACACATACATGAACACGAAACCAAACGCTCTGATACCAATTGTTGGAAATCGATATTCCGGGGTATCAAAAAATTGCGGAACCGATAACCCCGACCGAAATCTCATTGCCGAAAACCGATCACGAACGCCGTACGAACCGGAGCACGACCAAGGCGTCACCGCGGGCAAGCCCGCGGCTAAACCCTAGCCACGCCCCCGAAAATCCCAGATTTACGTTGACTGACTTTTCGACCCGTTAACAACTACTAATTTGTTTTTTTAGTAAAAGAGAGGAGTATTAAATATCTGGATAATTACAAAAGCACCTTTAACTAGTTTGACATAATTGAAAAATACTTCTTTCAAAATTAAAAAATAAACTCAAAATTTTATTGTAATAAGGTCAAACAAAGTGGTATTTTTGTAATTAATCCTAAATTAAAGGGACAATGCATAACTTTTTTATTTTCGTTTTGCACCAAATCACACAGAACAAACAAGAAGGATGAACAATGATCCAAACAAACAAACCTGCATCATAAGACCCTATTTTTATTGAACCCGCTCTCGACAGATAACGAACACCACGATTGTCATTCTGTCAAACAAAGCAAAAAAAATATTTTTTCTAAACATTTTTGTGTCGCGTACGAAACGAAACACCATTAGATGCGCGCACGTAATTTACTAAGCAGAGGCATCTTCTCTTGAGAATGACTGCATTACCAAATAAAAATTATGATTAGTTTTAAACGGTACCAAAAATTGACTGAAGGTGATGCTAAGCGAACTGACCGTGCAACATCAGTGCGCTGTGAGCTGACATCAGTGCGCTGTGAGCTGACATTCGAGTTTCTTATCGGAAGCCTAAGCTGCTCTTGCTCAAGCTTAGTAATTTTTTGTGGATACCGTGCAAGACCAGTGATAATCGACCTCCAACAACCCGAACCAAGATTAACATCCTATACACAATAAACAAATCATCTGGTCAAATAATATTATTTATCGATAGTCAATCCTAATAAAAAATGGACATACTTTACTAAAGCAAACACGCGACCTTGCAACAGACACCGATGGATGGGCCGACACGCGATTGAAGAGGACGGAACCCCGGTTGCACCGTGGGCCACATATCAAAATGGATGGGCCGACACGCGATTGAAGAGGACAGAACCCCGGTTGCACCGTGGGCCACATATCAAACATCGTGCGATTGGGATCCGAGCACGGGGTCGACTGAGGACGTAATTAACTTGAATCAATATAATTCACGGCAAATTAAGTCTTTTTGAATTAAAATAGAAAAAAAAAATCTAGGAAATCAAACCTCTTCATGGTGGCCGGTGTTGAACTCACTCCAGAAAACGGACCACCACTCGGTAAAAAAACCCTTCATCGGAATCAATGGCTACAAATCGAAAAGGATGTAAAAACACAATCCATTGCACATATAGGATGTAAAAAAAAAGTCTCCACCATATCAAAAACTCGTGCATATCGATTAAAATAAAATAAGAAAATGCTTAGTCTAGACTAATCATAATAAAAAGGGTTTATTACATTTTGCAACCCCATGTATAGGGTTTTTTACACTTTGCAACCTAGTCGGAATTTCGTAACACTTTGCAACCCAATGTATACGGGTTTTACACTTTACAACTTGCATCGGAATATTCGATGGAATATTCCGTTTAAGTGGATTTTTTATTAATAAAAATACTTTTGAATGGTTGATTACATATTTAACCCTTTTCAATTTCGGTGAACTATTTTTTTTTCAATAAAATAAAATTAAAAATGAAATGAAATTTGAGAGCTCCACCTTCGTCACCACCGCCACCTTCGTCATCCCCCGCAAAAGACTGAGAATATCATCGTCATCGTCTCCGTCGTCGTCGATCTCGCAGCCCGGCGGTAAGATGGTGGTTGAACTTGTCGGTGCTTTCACGGAGCTGACGGAGAGGATGATGACCCCCAGCACGAGCTCCTCCCAGTTACTCTTCAAATCCCTCAAGCTTTCTATTCCCATCCTCCACTCTCTCCCGCTTCTCCCCGACGGCCGATCTCCTCTCTCCAAGGCTCTGTCTCTCGCTCTCATTCTCGCCGATCTTCAGGTAAACCTAGCCCTATCCTAATTGGGGGAAATTACCTAGCTAGGGTTCTCGATTGTTGGGTTCTCGATTGTTTCTGATGATGAATTGCTAATTCAATTCCTATACTGAAGATGGATGCTGAGGTTATATCTGCTGGGTTACTGAAGATGGATGATGAGGTTATATTGCGGAGAAGACGATGGTGATTAATGAAACCCGTAATTCTTTTTCCATTTCTTTTACTTAATTCAATTATAAATTAAAAAATAATTAATAAGGGTAAATACATTAATACTCCTCGTGCTACTGAATAAATGCATATGTACACGCTTCACTGGCGCGTGATTTCCACTTAGACGGAATATTCCATCCAATATTCCGATGCAGGTTGTAAAGTGTAAAACCCGTATACATTGGGTGCAAAGTGTTACGAAATTCCGAAGAGGTTGCAAAGTGTAAAAAGCCCTATACATGGGGTTGCAAAATGTAATAAACCCTATTAAAAACGAGTTAATTAATACATACCCACAGCAGCGTTAGGAGAAATCTACAAATATTTAATTTAATTGTGAAAAAGTGCAATATAACTATACCTTAGAAATATATAAACAGTGTAATAGTTACAAACTTATTATTTTAATATACATTAAAAAATAAAATTAAAATTTTGACTCTACAGAACTAAGTAGGGGTGGGCACTTCGTCCCGGAATCCCGATCCCGTCCCGATTCCATCCCGGAAACTAGCGAAATGGGACGGGATGAATTTTAAATATGACAATCCCGTCCCGTCCCGTTTCAAATTTTTTACAACGGGACGTGACCGGGACGATCCCGTTTAATCCCGTCCCGTCCCGTTTATTTATTAATATCAATAATATTTTTATTTTTTTACAAATATTAATAAAAATATCAAAATATTAATCATAGTTTCAATTAAATTTATTATATATTTACAATATAACAACATTTCAAATTAATTTAATTTTTATTTATATATTTTTCTTGAAAAATATTAGCTTTCTACTTTGAAAATTTTAAAAAATTATAATATTATTTAAAATTAAAAATTTAAATCAATTCAATATATATAGTATGTTAAAAAAAACTTGTCATTTTTATTTTATTTAAATTTTGATTAAAAAATTATAATATTATTTAAATTGAATAAAAATAAGTATTATTTAACTTATTCAATAATTTATTTTTAAAATTAAAAATTTAAATCAATTCAATATATATAGTATGTTAGAAAAAACTTGTCATTTTTATTTTATTTAAATTTTGATTGTTTTATAAGTCCATAATATTATTATTTTATCTCAAATTTTAAATTTTTTAAAATTTTTTTTTTTTATTTAAAATTTTGGGACGTCCCGATCCCGACCCGAACTTAAACGGGATTGAGACGTGCGGGACGAAATTTTAAAATACGAATCCCGTCCCGTCCCGAAAATTTATTCTCGGGACGGGACGGAATTCGAAGAATCCCGTCCCATCCCGTCCCACGCCCAGCCCTAGAACTAAGCATTAATCCCTCTAAAATAAAAATATACAGTGAGAAAACATGGCAAATAAAAAACAAATGAAAATATGGCGCAAATAAATATATGCAAAAAACTAAAATAAATAGTGAAAGTGAGAAAACAATACATAAAAAAATCCAATAAAATAAAAAATACTATATAAAAAAATTCCAATAAAATAAAAAATACTCCCTATCAACCAAACTAATCACAATTCTTTTTTATTTTGCGAATGAAATATGACTATTAGTGAGAGAGTACATATAATTAACAAAATACAGTGACAAAAACACAGCGCAAATAAAAAAACCAAATGAAAAGATAGCACAAATATATGCGAAAAAACTAAAATAAATAGTGGAAGCACAAATAAAATAAAAAACCAAAATAAAAAATCTCAAAAATATGTCCAAATAAAATAAAATAAAAAGACACCCTTTCGAGAGTTCATTTTGAGCTTTAACCTCCACTCCCGGAGGAGAAGTTAGTGGCACTATTTTTTCATTTTAGACAAAATTGTAGTTTGTCAATTTTCACAAATAATTATGTCTCTAAAATTTTTATGTTCTTTTGTAGTGCAGTAATTCAAGTATTTTTCAATCGAACTTCTTAATTTGAAAATGTATAAATAATTACATTTATTTTTCAAGAAAAAATAAATGTAAACGGATATCCAAATTTATAAGAGAGAACGGGACCTTTTTGTATGAAGCATAAATCAGATGATATTTTCAAAATTTACCCAATGAAAATGCGGCATAAAATGAACATTGTTCATTTCAATAATAATACACTACTCTGTCTGCAATTTTCAAGCAAAATCTAGACAGAAAACCAGAAACAAATGACACCCCAGCCAAAACAACCCCAGGTCGACACAAGCCAAAGTTATGAACCGAACCGTACAAAAGATATGTAGCCATCAAGAACAGATATGTAGAAGAAAATTAAACAAGGTGCCGGCTATGGTTGGCAAAATAAAGGATCGCCACCATCACAATAAATTGCAAATAGCTTCTCAACGTAAATAACAGCAAGCCTTTTGCATTGAGTGATGACACCGGGCCGCTGAATTTCCACTTGCGAGACTGATTTCGTTAGCCTGAGCTCCTTATCTCCGTCAATCAGATACTCGGCCAAAGCACATCCACTGAAGAAAGATTCAACAAATATTATCTTTAGATAAAGAAAAGTGAAAAACAAATGTAGCAGCACATGGATTCTTAAAAAAGGCTACCCTTGAAATACTGGACCAAACTACAGTAAGTACATCCCTCGACATTAAGAAAACTAATTCAAAACTCAAGGATAACTCACGATGTTCCAAGGAGGTATTCAATTCTGTATAGATAATAACAATTTTTTTTCTTCTGAAATAAGATCAAGGGTACTTTTGTTATACCTCACTGAGTCAGAGGGGCTAAATCCACCATTTGTAGACAAAGTCAAACGTCCATTTGATTTTGTTGAAGCAAGCGTCTGTCTATAAAGTGCGCAAACAGCATTCAAGCAAAGCTCTTTATCCTGCAGGAAGGCTCTCAACATGTCAGTTTCATACATAAATTTCCTGTCATAATTCTCTCGCCGAAGGCCCGCAATCAAGTCTTCTATTTTGGAGTCAGACAATGCCTCGTCTTCTGAATCCTCAAAAACCCCGTCATTCAAACAATTTGGAGATTCAAGTGCTTCTTCTACATATCTTCCGGTTGGAGAACAATCAACATTATCATTACTTGATTTGATAACTTCATTTCCTTTATCATGAATTAATGCATTATCCTCGACTGTGCACAAATCTTTTTTCCACTCAGAGTTCTGAAATGCAAATAAATTCCCCATCCTGTCGGTTCTGTTCCGCTTAATTTTCTGAACCAAATTCAATTCATTTTCACCCACATCTGAACCTAGGACTCTTTTTGAAGTCTGTGCTGCTCTGTTGGGGTTTATTTCATCATCACTATCAAGTACCTCAATGATAATATCTCCAGCAACAACAGAAGATGAGCCTGTGGTTTTACAAAAACGCCTTTCTCCAGATATTAAGTGTGTGCCACTAGCATGTGCGACTGCAATGTTCCCATCATAACTTGTGAGAGTGCCAATTATAAAAGCAAGCTTAAGAGATGCTGACAAAGCTAAAATGCATGGCAAAACTAAAACTCTTTATATGAAACTCCAAAATGAAACCTTAAACACAAAAGAACTGAAAAAACCTTTTTCAGAAATTACAAGTCTACAACCAAACATGTTTCACATAAATTATAACCAAGTCTTATTTCATTTCCAAACATGGAAATATAGGCAAGAACCAAAAATGTCTTCATTTTTATATGAAAACTAAATACTTTTCAAAACATATATTCCACTACAAGAAACTTGGATATGGTTAGAAAAACTATTTCCCAAACGTAGCCATGAGTCTAAAATAAAATTTGCTACTTGCTTAATATATAACTAAAGTGAATATGACAGACTCCAATAAATATCTGAATCCTTCTGCCCTTATATTTTCATACCTGAACCCAGTGGCTCCATACATTCATTAGTTCTCGGTGGAGGAGGGTTGTGGCCTGACTGTGAACCTGGTGAGTTATTAACAGTATGTGCAATATCATCCTCCCTTGTCCAAGGCTGGGGAATGTTTCCGTCACCTGTGGCCATGCAACAGACGAGTAAGGTTTTCTTGATTCGTATTAAATTGTTAGTATAATGACAACCTGAAACATCATTCATTACCTAAAGAAACTAAATTAAGATCAAAACTCAGTTTTTACTTATGATATCAAAATATAGACAACATTAAAGGCCTTTTTATAAAGAAAACTTGAGAAAAATGAAACAAAAAGAAAAACTAAAACTGGGAAAGAATCAAAGCAAGTGGCTTCTGAACCAAAAGCATAACATATAACAAAAAATACCATTCGTTGATAATCCTTTGCCTATACTTCCATTAGTGTTAGAAGTCAAGCGATCGCCAGGCAACAAGACAGCTACATCTTCAGCATCAACAACCGGCATACTCCTCCCATTTCTCATGCTATCAGTTTTGCCCCTAGAACCTTGAAATCCCAAATTATCTCCCTCCTCAAAGGTACTGAGCTCGCGCATGTCATTTACTGAACTAGCAAGATCTACGACGTTCATACTCGATATCTCTTCAATCATCTTGATACTCGACAACAGTTTTTCGAGCCTGGTTTTGTATATTGCAGCTGCCTTTTCAGATTCCGATTTCTCCATCCTCAACTTCTCTATAGTTTTTTTAGCCTCAAAGTTTTCCTGCTTCAGTTCCTCCACAGTAACAGTATCAGTACCATTTGATTCCTGCTGCCTCATATCCACCCATTTCCACTCGGAAGTCTGAAAGCGCGCATGCATGGCATTCACCCTTTTCTCCAACCCATCGAATCGGGTTTCCATTATATTAAACCCACCGTTAATCTGTTTCTGCATTTTCTCCAGTTTACGAGAGATTAACATCCAAGTGTCAACAATAGGTGGAGTGGTACTCAGCCCTGCAGCTTGAATATCATCAATGGTCACTGGATTAGTATTCTCTCCATTATGAGAGATAAACGTGCAAGTGTCGACAGCAGGTGGAGTGGTACTCATCCCTTCAGGTTGATCATCAATGGTCGCTGGATTAGTGTCTTCTCCATTACGAGATAATAACAACCAAGTTTCGAAATCAGGTGAAGTGGTAGGAGGTTGATCATCAATGGCCACTGAATTAGTGTCTTCTCCATCGGATTGACCAGAGGAACATGAAGTCTCTACTGTCCCCCCCTCTTCGACCTCGTTGCCCAAAGCCCGCATGGGCAGAACCGTCATATCCGTGTTTAAGGGGTCAAAGGCGCCAAAATAAACCGCGATCGCTGTAATTAAGTTGCCAAGGCACATATTGGCTCGTTTATTTCTAAGGACGGATTTAAATGTTCGAATGAGGAAGCTCGGGGTGCAAACACGAACATGACGGTATACACACCACAGATAGAACAAGTCCTTCATCCGCACCTTCCCCGAGTTATCTCTTCCGAAGACCCCGTGCGAAATGTACTTGTACATATGGAGGAGAATGGGGTCTTTGATGAGCCTGCTGGGCGGCCTGCCATTTTTGAAATCCCCACCACACCCCCCAGATATCTCTCTCCAGAATCCCACCGGGTCGAAATTCTTGCGGGCGGCTCTGTGCCCGCCCTCACGGAACCCGAAAATATCACACAGGGTCTGGCGCGTGACCGTCACGCTCTTCCCCATCAGCCGACATTGAAATCCGTCGTCGTCGTCAAAACTCAAGGTGGTGTAAAATTCAAGCATAAGCTGCTGAAAAGCGTCGTGCTTCATTTTGACAAATTTTTCCATGTTGAGTGTGCGGCAGTACGCATCGATAGCTTTGGTCCACCCGAGGGTATCTATAAGGGCAAAATCGAGAGACCGAGGAGGAGTAAAGTCGCGAGAGAGAAGAAGGGAGTTGTACCTCAAACCCTCGTCGTGAGAGATGATGGTGAAAGGTGCACCATACTCCTTGCTCAGGTCCGCAGACGCACTCTTCTGCTTATCCGCCGGAGACATGGACGGAGCTCAAGCTCAACGGAGTACGAAAGAGAGACTGGGTTTTCAATTTTAATTGTTTTAGTTAATTTAAGAAGGTTGAAAGAGTTTTTAAATTTTGAGATATAGATATCATCTCAAAATAATTTTGCACGGCAAATTATTAGGTCCAAATTTCCATATATTTTTCAATTTTTATCGTTCTTTAAAACCATAAACATTTTTATAAATTGAATGTTTTTTTTTTTTCAATTTTATTTTCTCAAAAGAAATTTATTTACTCATTCAATTAACTATTTTATATTATTAAAAACATTAAAAATCATTTTTTCTTAATGTACATTCAATTTTAATTTTCTCTATGCCATATTTTAAGGGATAAAGAAAGTACACGACCTAAGTCCACCTAGATCTTTTAACTCCGTAAAATTGTGAATAATATGAAAAAAATTCAATATAATATGAAAAAAAAATATTTAATAAAGAGTAAAGTGTATAATTGTAAGAATACATAATAATTTTGTAAAAATTGAATAATAATTCACTCATTTTTTAAGAATAAAATAACATTAATATTCTAAAGAATATAGTAAAAAATGTAGTAGTATAAGTAATCTCTGTATCGTACATACGATACATTGTACACCAAAATCTAAGTTAAATATAAAAAATATTTATTATAAAAATGAATAATCATTACTGAAAAAATAAAAATCACTATTCTTAAAATTATCATTACATAAAATAGAAATTATTATTTACTAAAATATTTATTATATATCAAATTAATTTTTCATTATATATATACTATATATAATGAATACTATGTGTACAATACTCGGTATGTTGGGATGTGGAGTCGAAATCGAGGACGAAGAAGGACGAAATCGCCGAGAACGAAAACGACGGTCGCCGGAGGGTGTTCGGCGGTCGCGGGGCAGCACCGGCGGGCGCGGAAATGGTTTCGGCGGGCGCCGAAACCAGAGGAAATCGGGGTCAGCGGACTGCCCGATTTTGGGTCATTTCGGCGGGCGCCGAAATGATTTTGGCGGTCGCCAAAATGAGTTTTGGCAGAATTCAGCGCAAAGATTATTTTTCTTGTGCGCTAAGTTTTGCAGTCCTTTTTCAGCGTGACTTTACCTTAATTAATATTAGGGTTTTATATGGGTCTAGCCTATATAATAGTTATTCCCAACAATGTAATTTAATCAGCGTGATAATTCTAGAATAGCGAGAGTAGACGAGAGCGAGAATACTGAGAATACGTGTGTACGTTTGTAATCTCCCGGAGTCGTCTATTATTATTCTAGTGAAAGATCTGCAGCGGCGAGAGTGGACGTAGCCTATTTGGGTGAACCACTATAATTCTTGTGTTCTTTTATTCTCGTTTATTTTTCGTTCGTGTTTGTTTATCGTTTCTTGTAGACGGAATTGGGCGCAAATCCCAACAACTGGTATCAGAGCTTTAGTGGAAAAGCTGGGCAATCGAAGAAACGATGGGAGACATCACGATCTTTGGAGTTACGAGATTTGGTGGCTTGGATTTTGCATCTTGGAGGATGGAAATCGAGAAGTACCTGGGCGAGAAGAAAATTCATCTATCGTTGGAAGGCGTGAAGCCAGAAGAGACGAGCGAGGCGGACTGGGCTCTCCTTGATCGACAAGTACTCGGATTGATCCGTTTGACGTTGTCGGAGAACGTTGCCAAGAAGGTGATGAAGGAGAAGACGACCGCGGGGATGATGAAAATTCTGTCCGACTTGTACGAGAAGCCATCGGTGACGAACAAAGTGGCCTTGCTGCAGAGGTTGTTCCATTTGAAGATGGAAGACGATGGTGTGGTTGCGACTCATGTGAACGAGTTCAACTCGATTGTCAAAGAAGTGGCTTCGCTTGAGATCGAGGTTGATGATGAAGTTCTGGCCCTAACCTTATTGGCATCGCTACCGACTAGCTGGGAACCAATAAGAGAGGCGTTGGGTGATTCCATGGGAGGTGAGAAGTTGAAGCTTGAAGATGTGAGGGACCGCGTCCTTGCCGAGGGAGTTCGGAGGAGGGATTCCGGGGAAGCATCTAGTTCAACTACGTCGGCCATGTCTATGAGCCGATGTGAGCATCGCTATGGGGATTCTAAACGCAGCAGAAGGGTGAGCTCGAGCAACCGAAAGAAGAAGCAATTCAAGTGCTGAAATTGTAGAAAAATCGGTCACTTAAAGAGGCATTGTGGAGAGCTTTCGGGGATCGGAGGCGGGACAAATGCGGTGACGGAAGAAGACGAGAGTGGAGATGTCTTGCTAACATCTTCTGAGCCTCTCGGAAACTCTTGGGTGCTTGACTCAGGAGCATCGTTTCACACAACGACGAGACGTGAAGGCATGGAGGATTTCGTTGCCGGAGATCACGGTAAGGTTCATCTCGGGGATGGAAAGACCTTGGGCGTCGTGGGTGTTGGTAACGTGAGATTCAAAACGTCGTTTGGGCAGACGTTGAAATTGTCGAATGTAAGGTGTGTGCCAAAGCTGTGGAGGAATTTGATCTCGGTTAGCCAGCTTGAGAGGGGTGGACACAAAGTTACGTTCGAGAAGGGGTCTTGGAAGGTGTCAAAGGGTGCGATGGTTATTGCTCGTGGTCGAAGAACGGGTACCCTTTACACTACGACTTGTGGTCGTGATATTGGTGTGGCTGACGACACCAATGAGCCTGGGCGTTGTGGGCTGGGTCATATGAGCGAAAGAAGGTTGCAACCAAAAGTGAGTTCGGAGGAACCTCATATGGATCGGAGTTCGTGTCTCGAGAAGCAGAGAAGAGTACGATTCTCGGTAGCCGAGAGAGAATCGGAAGATGGAGAGCTGAGATATGATTTAGGAGATGTTTCGGTAGATGTGGCCCATGTAGACCAACCGGAGGAGGTCTCGATGTTCAATCATATGCTTTCAAAGCGAGACGACGTAGCAATGTTGGCTGGAAATTCGAGCAATAGGACAATGAGAAACGAGACCAGCTCGTGTGACTCGTTGGTAAGAGACGAGATAATGCATTCGGGTAAGTCTTCTTGTGACTCTGCTGAAGAAGGACTTATGAAAAATTCGAATAGCATTGTTGAGAAGTCCGACATTTCCCATGCGGTGGGAGTTGTTAGACGATTTGGATGCAGCTCTGGGGATCGTTTTCAAGAGAGTCCGGTGATTAGGATTCTGGAAACGGAAAGGAGTATGCAAGGGAATCGTGAAACTAGCAATGAGAATGTTGGAGGATTTCGAAAAAGGTCGTCGGGGATAGACGACGGGCATGCGAATGCCGACGTTTTCCATACAGTGGGAGTTAGCCGTTTCACGAGCGATTCGGGGAGGCGACATCTGGGAGCTTGGAAGAGCTTGGTTTCGATGTTGCGATTTCGGAGGTCCGAAGGTGAATCGCAAGGTGAAGAGAAGGTTACCGGGGATGGAAACGTAAAGAAAGGTTTGAAGGTCTTGAGGAGTCGCGACGCGTCGAAGTTGGTTGAAACTTCGACTGGGCGACGTTGGTAATGACCGGGGATGCCGCTGCAGTGGGAGGTGATCGAGTTTCGCCTCCAAGTGGGAGATTGTTGGGATGTGGAGTCGAAATCGAGGACGAAGAAGGACGAAATCGCCGAGAACGAAAACGACGGTCGCCGGAGGGTGTTCGGCGGTCGCGGGGCAGCACCGGCGGGCGCGGAAATGGTTTCGGCGGGCGCCGAAACCAGAGGAAATCGGGGTCAGCGGACTGCCCGATTTTGGGTCATTTCGGCGGGCGCCGAAATGATTTTGGCGGGCGCCGAAATGATTTTGGCGGTCGCCAAAATGAGTTCTGGCAGAATTCAGCGCAAAGATTATTTTTCTTGTGCGCTAAGTTTTGCAGTCCTTTTTCAGCGTGACTTTACCTTAATTAATATTAGGGTTTTATATGGGTCTAGCCTATATAATAGTTATTCCCAACTGTAGACGTTAGTTTTGTCGACAACATGTGTTTGTTGTTTTGTTTTTGGTTTCAGGTGTTAAGGTGAATGGACGCAAGACTTATGACTTGGTGATATGGAATGATGGAGTCAAGACTCTTGTCTACTGTCGCTAGCGACAACTTGACGAAGTCAAGTTTCGACCTCATCTAGCTACAGCGTCGCTAGCGACGCACCATCAAGGTCCGGGACCTGTGCATACTGTCGCTAGCGACACAATGCCAGGGTCCGGCATTCGTGCCTTCCGTCGCCAGCGACAACAACACCTTGTCCATCACTCTAGCTCTCTGTCGCTAGCAACAACATGACAAGGTCATGTATCATCACTCTAGCTCTCTGTCGCTAGCGACAACATGACAAGGTCATGTATCATCACCTACTGTCGCTAGCGACAACATGACAAGGTCCAGGACCTGATCCTTCTGGCGCTAGCGACACTCTCCTATGATGCTGCACTCTTGCATGCTAACATCATGTCATGCCGTGATACCTTCTCTCAGTGATCATCTCCTGATGCTGAGAGTGTAACGTCCTATCATCAACATCAAGTGCAAGTGATTCCTATCCACCTTCAAGTGTTGATGATGAGTGATTGCTGTTTACTACTTCAACGATATCGACGACCGTGAAGACGATGAAGTACTGAAGCCTCAACGAACTGTGTTCGTCACAATGAAGTTGAAGATGAAGTATTGAGATCGACGGAGTCAAGATAGTGTTGAAGTCTGAAGTTGAAGAATCGAAGATTTAAGATTCGAAGATTCAAGAATCGAAGATTCAAGATTCCAAGATTCCAGAATCGAAGATTCCGAAAGTGATGTCATCCATGGAATTGTGATGTAGGCCAAGCATGTGGCCAATCAGATTGCTCTATTTCAAGGCCTCACATGTGCGAGACTACTATATATACCCATGGAGTTGGATGACATCGGTTGACGATTTTTAGAGAACGAAATCCGATATCTGAGTATCAACGTTCGTTGTTTACGGCTTATAGCTTTAAGAGTTTTGGTAGTTGTTTTGTGCTGTGCACCGCTAGTAGAGTTATGCGATTTAGCTCTAGGTGATAGAGTACTAGATCATTAGTTCATTGGAGTGCTGCGTCACTTGGGATACGACTCTTGATCATTCCGTCTACCTTTCTCCACAAGTGTAATAGTTAGTTTTGTTTATCAATGGAATGAAACTATTATACAACCTTTGTCTTCACTACTTATCTACTTGAGTTCGATCTTATTCACATTACATCAGAGTGTGTTACGAAGTGTGGTTGAGCGAACGAAGACTGTTTTAAGACCGACTTCACGAAAAGTTGGTATCCTACGTCGAAGACGTAATTTCATTTGGTATCAGAGCGGGACGTCATACGTATAAGACGTGATCCGTTACTTGACTCCATATTTCCGCTACAATGGAGTCGTCCATGTTTGTCCAGAAACCGATTATGCTTACGCATCAGAATTATTCAAACTGGAAGGCCAAAGTGTCTGCTAGAATTAAGGGCTTTGACTCTAGATCTTGGATGGCAGTGTTAGAGGGATGGGAACGCCCATATACTGAAGACGCAGATGGAGTGAGAATTCCGAAACCGGAACGTAGTTGGACGAGAGAGGAGCATGACTTGTCTACGGCTAACAGCAAAGCTCTACTTCTTATCTGTGAATGGCTGGACCTCAGTATGTATCAGCTAGTCAAAAATTGCACATCTGCCAGAGATGCATGGGAAACTTTACAAAGAACTTGTGAGGGAAGTCATGCAGTTAAGCGATCCAAAATCCGAACTATCACTGCTCAATTCCATCAACTCCGGATGAGGGAAGATGAAGATATCAATGACTACTTGGACAAGATCATGAGATATGTGAATGAGGCTTTTGAACTCGGAGAAATTTTTCCTGCTCCCATGGTCTATGAGAAAGTCCTCTCCAGTGTTAGCACTAGGTTCGAAAGCAAGGTGCTGACTATCGAAGCACGCAATGACGAGAACCAAAACTGGGATTATGCCGACCTGATGGCTGACTTGAGAAACTATGACCTGACTCTCAAAGTTCGAAGCAACCCAGACATGTCTCTTGTCTACGAACCGATGACTGCTCTCAAGATTTCAGAGAAAGGAAAAAGTTCAAGAAGTTCTAACTCTCGAAAGACTCATTTGAAAAATGAGAAAACTGAAAGTAGTTTTTCTGCTGATTTGTGTGAATCTGATGATGAGGAAGTTGAGGATATTGAGAGACTGATGAACTCTAATAATCCGGACAAACTGGCTGCACTGACTGAGATAGTCACTTATCTCGTGAAACAAGAATTTAAGAGAAAGAACCGTGCCCGAAATTTTCGAAAATTTCAGAAAAGTTCTAACTCATACCCAAATACACCTGACAACCGAAATCAGGGATCGTCGTCGGACAAGAAGTTTAAAGGGACTAAGCTCTCACCATACTCCTGTACTAGCAAGGATGTCTCCAAGATGCAATGCTATGAGTGTAAGGGATATGGACATGTTAAAAATGAATGTCCTAATTTACATCGTAAGAAGAAGCTACCAGTTAGCTATGTTGTGATTGACGATGAGGGTGTCATTTCTGAGAACGACGAGTCTGAGGACAATAATTCTGACGAAGATGAAGACAACGCTCTAGTTGTCACTATTGGTGAATCTTTTGATCTCGAAAATGTGGAGGTCGAAAACTTTGTTTTTGATGCATTTCTGAAAGACACTGCAACTGCAGACAACATCTTCCGTGTGGCATCGACAAACCGAAATTACTATGATGATAACATTTTCTCGGATGATGAATCTGAGACTGAGAACGAAAGGGAAGATGTTACAACTGATGTCCATCAAAGTGTCATTAAGTCTACTGAACTGGTTGATCTGAAAGAGAGTTATTCTAAACTCGAGAAATTGTGTGACACAGCTATCACTGAGAATAGCACACTTGAAGTGTCACTGAAATTCCTAAAAGAATCTCTCGATGAACTCTCTGAAGAAAGACGCAAAATGCATGATGAGGATGTAGTGTTAAGAAACTCAGTGGAGAAGACTGAGGATGAGAAGAAAAAGTTGAACAACTCTCTGACAATTCTTAAAGTCAAATTTGATAATCTTTTCGAAGAAAAGCATAAGTATTTCAAGGAAGTTGTCGAACTAAGAGAAGTTTGTGAGAAGTTGAGTTCTAAAAACTCAAAACTGAAGACCTCACTGAAAAAGGAGTCAACTGAAGTTAAGAAACTGCAGACTCTGTTTAAGAACTCGGATGCTGAAAATGACGAACTGAAGTCATCTCTAATGAAAGTTCAAACTGACCTTGCCATGACTGACAAGGAACGATATGTGTTGAAAGAAAAACTTCATATGACTGATGAGCTGTTGAGGAAAATGAACACGAACTCTTCCGTGTTTGACAATGATGCTTCATATATGAATCCTAATCGTTACGGTCTTGGATTTCAAAAAGTTTTCGAGTCTATTTACTCGACACCTGAAAAGAAGAAAGATGTGAGTTTTGTGAAGGCATCGAATGATCTGCCTGAGGAGAAAAGCACGGATGACGTTGAATCATCTAAACGGAAGGAGATTGCCGAAGGGAAGAAGATTGCTAAGTCTCCAGAACTTAAAACTCAAAAATCGATCTCGACTTCAAAATCTGAATCTGGGACACATCAATTTCCTAAGAATATTGTCAAATATCCTCGTGGTATCCTACCATATGAGAAGACTTTGCTGGAAAAGTTAGACAAATCTAAGAACATGAAGAAAAATGGACAATCCTCTCGCACTGAAACTGCTTTGGTCAAAACGTCCCCGAAGGTTGAAACTCGTCAAAGGCGAAAGTATGTTTGTCACTACTGTGATCAACCTGGACACATTCGACCATTTTGCTATAGGATGAAAGAGGACATGAACAAAGAACTTATGACCATGAAGAAAAAGTCTGAAGTGACTAAGGAAATGAAGAAACCCATTTCTACAAATCCGAAAGCTGTGACTGAGAGGAACGGTCAAAATTCTAATGGGAAGAAGAAGTGGTTGCCTAAGTCCCAAAAGAGTGAAGTTAAACTTAACTCCACCATTTTAACTGATTGGAAACCAAGGGAACTTATTTTCTGCAATGTTGCATTCAATGCCTCTGATGCTGGCAACAAAGGTATTTGGTACTTTGACAGTGGCTGCTCCCGACATATGACCGGCACTAAGAAATTCCTGAAAGAATATGAGCCGATGACTGGTTCCCCCGTGGTGTTTGGAGGGGGAGCAAAAGGTGTTGTCAAGGGAAAGGGGACGCTACAAATCAAAGGATTGCCTCCGATCAGAAATGTTGTCCATGTCAAGGGACTTGTTGCCAATCTTATCTCTATCGGTCAGCTATGTGATGAAGGTTTTAATGTTAGCTTTGATAAGGAATCGTGCAGAGTTTATGATGCTGAGGGAAAATGTATCATGGAAGGTCCACGTGCTAAAAACAATTGCTATACAACTGAGTATAGTTGCTTCTCCGTGACTGTTTCCGATGAAGTAGATTTGTGGCACCAACGACTTGGCCATACCAGCACTCGAAATTTGAGCAAATTGGTTAAGGGGGAGATAGTTCGAGGAATCTCTCAACTCCCCAAAATCGAGAAGCGAGTGTGTGGTGACTGTCAGAAGGGCAAGCTAACAAGAACTCCTCATCCAGCACTTCCGACACTCATGAGTACTTCTGCTCCCTTCGAACTTCTACACATGGACTTGATGGGAAAGAATATGTGTTGGTTGTTGTCGATGATTTTTCCAGATATACTTGGACAAGATTTCTGGTGTCCAAAGATGAAACTTTCAATGCCTTTAAGGGTATTGTAAAATGGATACGAACCAATCATGATGCTAAGGTTAAAAGGATCAGGAGTGATCATGGAACTGAATTTGAAAATTCAAGCTTCAATGAATTTTGTATGCTGAAGGGAATTCATCACGAATACTCAGCCCCAAAAACGCCTCAACAAAATGGGATCGCCGAACGTAAGAATCGAACACTGCAAGAGATGGCGCGCGTGATGTTAATTTCCAAAAATCTGGCTCGAACTTTTTGGGCAGAAGCCGTCTCTACAGCTGGCTACATTTTGAATCGAATAAGTATTCGATCTGGCACTACTGCTACTGCCTATGAACTTGTCAATGGCAAGAAACCTTCGGTGGCATACTTTCGTGTCTTTGGCTGTACTTGCTATATTTTGAAGGATCGTGATCCTCTAAAGAAATTTGAAGCCAAGGCTGATCGTGGAATTTTCGTTGGCTATAGTCAAAATAGTCATGCCTACCGTGCCTACAATCTTCGAACTAGGAAAGTCATCGAGACTGTGAACATCAACTTTGATGAACAAGACTTCCTAGGAAAAGATGCAGAGGCTGATTGGGTTAAGGAAGGAATTCTTGAAATTCGAACTTTTCCTTCAACACCCACGACTGAGATTACTGAAAACGCTACTCAAAAATACTTCACCTGAAGTTGGAGATTCTAGCAACCGAAATGATGACACTTCGGTTACTGAGGATGACGATGATGATCAAGTTGAAAACCCAGCTGACGCTCCGAGAGAAGCACCTGGCCATATTAAAAAACGTCATCCACCGAATCAAATGATCGGAAGTTTGAATGAGCGAACTACACGCTCAAGGAAACAAATGAATTCTCCGACGAACTCTACAACATCTGTACTTCTGCAGTATGTAATGAAATCGGCATCACTTGCTTTCTCTCCGAAAATGAGCCGAAAAATTACAAGGAGGCCATGCAAGAAGATTTTTGGATCATGGCCATGCAAGAAGAGTTAAATGAGTTTACTAGAAACAATGTTTGGTCCTTAGTTCCCAGAACGTCCAATATGAATGTAGTTGGAACTAAATGGATCTTCAAAAATAAAACAGATGAGCACAACCAAGTTGTTCGAAACAAAGCTCGACTTGTCGCACAAGGCTATGCCCAAGTAGAGGGAATTGATTTTGATGAAACCTTTGCTCCAGTTGCAAGAATTGAATCCATCAGGCTCTTAAGCTATTGCATGCCATCTCGGCATCAAACTCAGACAAATGGATGTCAAAGCTGCATTCCTAAATGGATTATTGGAAGAAGAAGTTTATGTAGCTCAACCGAAGGGTTTTGAAGATCCTAAGAAACCAAATCATGTCTACAAACTTCACAAAGCTCTCTATGGTTTGAAACAAGCGCCTCGTGCTTGGTACGGATGTTTGACGGACTATCTTCTAAAGTTCGGTTTTGAACGTGGCTCTGTGGACAAAACTCTTTTTATCAAACGGGATGGCAAGAACATGATGGTTGCTCAGATTTACGTTGACGACATTGTCTTTGGTGCTACTTGCTCTAAACTCGTGAAAACTTTTACGGAATCTATGTCTTCAACATTTCAGATGAGTCTTGAAGGAGAGTTACATCAGTTTCTTGGGCTACAAATTTCTCAACGACCAAATGGGATCTTCGTTTCTCAAAGCAAATATGCGAAAAACATGGTCGAAAAATTTGAGATGCATCATGCCAAGCCTGCAAAAACTCCCATGGCCACGACTGAACGGTTATCTAAATCGACTAAAAGTCGAAGTGTTGATCAAACTCTCTTTCGTTCCATGATTGGAAGTTTACTTTATCTAACCGCTACTCGCCCTGACATTATGTTTAGTGTTTGTATGTGTGCTAGGTACCAAGCTGATCCAAAGGAAGACCACCTACGAGCTGTCAAACGGATTCTCCGCTACATCTCTGGAACTTCTGAACTTGGTCTTTGGTATGCATGTGACACTTCATCAAATCTTGTCGGATACTCCGATGCGGATTGGGCGAGTGATACGGATGAACGAAAAAGCACTTCTGGATGCTGCTGCTTCCTTGGCAATAACATAGTGTCTTGGCATAGTCGAAAACAAAATTGCATCGCTTTATCAACAGCTGAGTCTGAGTATGTTGCAGCCGGGAGTTGCTGCACTCAATTGCTTTGGCTAAAGCAGATGTTGGATGATTATCTTATCAAGAGTGCTCCCTTGGTGCTGTACTGTGATAACCAAAGTGCTATCAAAATCAGCGAAACTCCTGTTCAGCATTCTCGCACTAAACACATCGACATTCGACATCATTTCATTAGAGATTTGCTTGATCGTGATATAGTCAGTCTACAGCATATTTCAACAGAAAAACAGCTCGCTGACATCTTCACCAAACCTCTTGACTTTGAGAGATTTAAAAACTTAAGAAATTCTCTCTGCATGTGTTCTCTCTAAGAGTTCACGAAATTTTTGAAGTCTGAAAGATTGTTTTCTTTACTTCTGAATATGCACTATGAGTCGTCGTGGACTAATCTAATGAGATGAACATGGATTCGAGGCCGCTTTAGTCTTCGGACCCAAGTGCATTTATTCCTCTGAGAGCAAACATGTGAACTTGGCATATAACTCCCTACGCTTCATATGCATAGATCCATAAAGCCAAGTAACGGAGGACGCCGGTTACCCCGGCTCCCCTCTTCGAAAGGTTGTACATGGACGCTGAATTTTAAGATACTCTCGCTAACTCACTTCGGAGGACGCAAGTAACCCTTGCTCCCCTCTGACTGATGAAATGAGAATCTGTTGCATTTCATACAAAGCTATAAACTCGTCTGGAGGACGCCGGTTCCCCCGGCTCCCCTCTGATGAAGTAATGCTAGTCCCAAGTGGAGTGCCTTGAATGTTCACCATGCTTTCATGAATTAAAATCTCTTGTGCGGTGTTAACTCACCATATATGTTCCGATGAAACACGATTGCACTCTCGTGATTGCGACGAAGGACAAGTTAAACTTATTTCAACATACTTCGGTCCGTTTCACCGGTTTTTAATTCGAGAGTTATTTGATTATACCTCAAAGTTTTATTCACCTTGTGTGATACTTTTGTTTTGGAGATTGATGAAAAGTGAAATTTTTTTTGGGAAAATATTTGCTCTTCACTGCCTCGTATCACCGCTTAAATCTCCACTAAAATGTCTTTGAATGTTTGCAGTGTGTTGAACGCTTGAATAATAACTCGGGATGTGCTTTTTGATATGTACCCTTGTAGTTCATGTTCAGCATCTAATGGAAGCTCAAACGTAAAG
The DNA here is from genome assembly GCA_954870475.1 of Euphrasia confusa. NCBI lineage: Eukaryota > Viridiplantae > Streptophyta > Magnoliopsida > Lamiales > Orobanchaceae > Euphrasia > Euphrasia confusa. The sequence continues at coordinate 14,601,116 of OX940957.1, read as the reverse complement.
ACTTAAGTTGAGTGTAGCAGCACTTGGCGGACTTAAATCTCATGACATGATAACATGGGCGTTTCATCTCCAGCGCAACTTGGCGCGTGCGAAATTTTCGCTGACCAGGGACTTACGCAAATTGGCGCTAGCGCCAATGTCATGAAGTCATGACTTGAGCTTTTTGGCGCTAGCGACTGTGTGCTAAGGTCGTCACCCTCTGCTGCTGCTGCCACTACACCACTACATCAACACAACATGGTATCAACAACACCCAACACAATGTCATGCATTCTACATTACAACAACGCAACATCAACCCGTCATCACTTCAGTCGCGCGACCTTCGTTCGACGACACTTGAACTTTTTACTTAGAATTTTTTTTTTTTTCCGTTTTTCAAAAAATATATATATATATATATATATATATATATATATATATATATATATAATTTTTTTTATTATTATTTTAATTCGTTTTTCTACTGATGGGCTGTTTTTTGTTCTGTTAGTTGGGCTTTTTACAGGTCTTTTTATTTCCGGACGGGCCGGCCAAAACCTTGCCTATATATAGGACTTCAAAATTCGGATTTAGGGTTACCTGAAATCGAATTCTCTAAGTCTTATAGTCGTCGTGCTTGCTTCGTGTTCTTGCTATCATCGCTCTCTGTGATCGACTCTTCACGCATCCGGCGTTCGACTCTCTTACTCTAACTTCACGCATCAGGCGTCTGTGATCTCATCCTTAGGTTCTTAGATCTTCGCTCCTACTACTCTCTAGTTATCAATATGACTTCATCGGTTGGGAATATGTTTGAGGAACTCGACAAGGAGGTTCTAGCCGAGTTGACTACTGCCTGGAGAGACGCCTCTCCTAACTCTAAGAAGAAGGCACTACATGCCTTAACTAAACACATGGATAAGATGGACAGCAGAGGCAGCAAGTCCAAATCTGAATCACCATCGGTCGATCTGACCAAACATGTGAAGCCGGCACACTCTGTGTCGCAAAGTGCTGGGAAGAAAACTAAGAATGAACTTCCCAAGACTAAAGATCCAAAGTATCCTTCTAACTTCCTTCGCTGCTTCAAGGGTCTGGTGTCCCCTACTGAATACGAGAGGCTGGTCGATGAGGGGATCATGACCAAGGATGGTAAGAAGATTATCTCTACACCTGCTGCTTCTAATGTCGTTAAGTCGACTGTTTCTGGCTCTGGTGCCCCTGCTAAGAAACCAACGTCATCTGACGTTGTTGTTGAATCTAAAAAATCCAAACCTTCCATCTCTGGAGTTGTTGAACCTAGGAAGGTTGTTGATCCAAAGAAAGGTGTAAAGTCTGCTGGCTCTACTATCTCTGATGATAGTAAGAAGAAAAAGACTTCTGTCTCCGATGATGGAGAGAAGACACTGTCTCTTGGCTCTAAGCCACCTGTGCACCCCACTACATCTGGCTCGACTGGAGCCACTGCTGAACCTGAATACTATCTTTTAGTTGAAGAATGTGGTAAAGCCTACAAACCAGATTTCTTCACTCCTGCTGCTGAACGACGTCTCACGTTCATTGAAGGGCTCCCTATCCTTGCTGATCGCCAAATCCGTCCGGCTGACTATGAGAAGACGGGAGTATCAAAATTCTTGGAAGCCATGCACTTGATGGACTCTGTGACTAAGTCCTATCACTTCTCCCATCCTATCATATACAAATTCTATGCCAACCTGACACCTGAGTTTGCGGATCCGAAAAACAGGATGTACGGTCGTTTTGTGTTCAGAAACAAACTCTATCTCTTTCGCCCACTCAACATTAACAATTATCTGAAGCGACTAGAGGTTGAGAGTTCGTGGGTTACGCCATCTGATGATGACAGAATGAATGCATTAAAGATTGGGTCCTTTCTGACTCAGGGAAAGGCTAAGTCACCTCTACCTCTGTCATCAAAGCTGTCGGCCTTCTACGGCACACTTCATCGTCTCGGCATGACGAACTGGGCAGTTGCCAACCCTGATGAAAACTATCTCTCTCCCAGACTCATGCATATACTCTTCCGCCTCGGCTGCGGTGAACAGATTGATCTCGGGGAGATCATTTTTCAAGATATTTGTCGTATTGTCAAGTCTTCAAACTCTATTCTCGCACAACAACGTGATCTTGAGGAAGAGAGGCGTTTACACCTTACTCATCCTTGCCTCATCTACGGCATGCTGTGTGAACAAGGGTTCAAAGGGATGACTGACACCGAAAGAAAGACAAAGAAAACTTCTCATGTCAACATTACTCCCACCTTTCTGAAGAAGAGTGTCTGACTTTCCCTGGACTAAGTTTGCAAAGAGAGAAGAAGTTCCTGACCCTATTACTCCACCTCCTTCTCCGACGTCTTCAAAGAAGCGTGCTGCAGCGCCGAAACTTGAGTCTTCAAAGGCTAAACGACACAAGACTGATACTGTGATCATTGAAGATATCACTGAGGAAGATAAACTTGAGGGATTAGCTGCGGAAGAGAAGAAGGAAGCACATATTCCAAATGTTGTGCCTCGCGAGTTCGGTCCAAGATCTGGGCTGCCGCCTCACAAGAATCCTTATCATCCTATGCATAACTATCGCTCGATCGTTCCTTCTGCTGTGATACATCGTTGTTTCACTACAACACAACGCTTAGAACGTAAGCAGGAGGCTCATGCGATTGCCTATAATGAGATGTTAGAAGCTCAAGCTGAACAGAAGGAAGCTTTTACCCAACTTCACCAGCTGACCCATCAAGGGGGAGGATTGGGTGATGCTGGTTCATCTGGCAAGGGTCTGAGTGATACATTTATTTTTCAACTCATCAAGGATGGAATCAAAGAGGCTATTGCTGATCTTTCAAAACCCAAACATGGCGTTGTTGATTCTGATGACGAGGGTGTACGTGTGATGAAGGCTAATGAGGTGTTTGACATGCTAAGGAAAGGAAAGGGAAAGGCTGATGGTGAAGGTTCCACACATCCAGAGGTATCGCGTGCGATGCAGTCTGACGGTTTGAAAGATGAAGATGTTGATGTCGAAGGCGACACTGATGATGATGATGATGAGAGGATCAGGATCGGTGAAGACGAGTTTGGGATCTATGAAACCTTGGAGGAATATTACAAGTCTGACTCTGATGAAGCTAATGTAGAGGAAGAAAAAGATGAAGGCACTGAAGCCGATGATGATGAAGCTAAGTCAGGAAATGCTTCACCACCCACTTCTCCTCTGCGTTCGCCGACTCCAGCTGGATCACCGAAGGCATCAGACTTTGCATCTTCGTGATGCTTTACTATCTTGTTTTGTTTAACTCTTGAACTACTATCGGTTTTCATATTTCATCGTTGCATGCATAAGACTTGATTATTCTCCACCATGCATGTTTGTCATATTTGTGTTTGATGAACATCTTTGAATGATTTCGTTTTGAATATTCGACTAAGTATTTGGTTTTTCATATCTCTATGTTTTGATCTACTTTGTTGAATGAATGTTTGTTTGTTATCTTTACTTAGTTTTTATTGAGTGTATCTCTTGAGGGGGAGATTACCTGCATCTCCATTTGCTAACTCTTGTTCACATGAGTTGTGACAAAAAGGGGGAGATTGTAGATGTTAGTTTTGTCGACAACATGTGTTTGTTGTTTTGTTTTTGGTTTCAGGTGTTAAGGTGAATGGACGCAAGACTTATGACTTGGTGATATGGAATGATGGAGTCAAGACTCTTGTCTACTGTCGCTAGCGACAACTTGACGAAGTCAAGTTTCGACCTCATCTAGCTACAGCGTCGCTAGCGACGCACCATCAAGGTCCGGGACCTGTGCATACTGTCGCTAGCGACACAATGCCAGGGTCCGGCATTCGTGCCTTCCGTCGCCAGCGACAACAACACCTTGTCCATCACTCTAGCTCTCTGTCGCTAGCAACAACATGACAAGGTCATGTATCATCACTCTAGCTCTCTGTCGCTAGCGACAACATGACAAGGTCATGTATCATCACCTACTGTCGCTAGCGACAACATGACAAGGTCCAGGACCTGATCCTTCTGGCGCTAGCGACACTCTCCTATGATGCTGCACTCTTGCATGCTAACATCATGTCATGCCGTGATACCTTCTCTCAGTGATCATCTCCTGATGCTGAGAGTGTAACGTCCTATCATCAACATCAAGTGCAAGTGATTCCTATCCACCTTCAAGTGTTGATGATGAGTGATTGCTGTTTACTACTTCAACGATATCGACGACCGTGAAGACGATGAAGTACTGAAGCCTCAACGAAGTGTGTTCGTCACAATGAAGTTAAAGATGAAGTATTGAGATCGACGGAGTCAATATAGTGTTGAAGTCTGAAGTTGAAGAATCGAAGATTTAAGATTCGAAGATTCAAGAATCGAAGATTCAAGATTCGAAGATTCCAGAATCGAAGATTCCGAAAGTGATGTCATCCATGGAATTGTGATGTAGGCCAAGCATGTGGCCAATCAGATTGCTCTATTTCAAGGCCTCACATGTGCGAGACTACTATATATACCCATGGAGTTGGATGACATCGGTTGACGATTTTTAGAGAACGAAATCCGATATCTGAGTATCAACGTTCGTTGTTTACGGCTTATAGCTTTAAGAGTTTTGGTAGTTGTTTTGTGCTGTGCACCGCTAGTAGAGTTATGCGATTTAGCTCTAGGTGATAGAGTACTAGATCATTAGTTCGTTGGAGTGCTGCGTCACTTGGGATACGACTCTTGATCATTCCGTCTACCTTTCTCCACAAGTGTAATAGTTAGTTTTGTTTATCAATGGAATGAAACTATTATACAACCTTTGTCTTCACTACTTATCTACTTGAGTTCGATCTTATTCACATTACATCAGAGTGTGTTACGAAGTGTGGTTGAGCGAACGAAGACTGTTTTAAGACCGACTTCACGAAAAGTTGGTATCCTACGTCGAAGACGTAATTTCACCAACAATGTAATTTAATCAGCGTGATAATTCTAGAATAGCGAGAGTAGACGAGAGCGAGAATACTGAGAATACGTGTGTACGTTTGTAATCTCCCGGAGTCGTCTATTATTATTCTAGTGAAAGATCTGCAGCGGCGAGAGTTGACGTAGCCTATTTGGGTGAACCACTATAATTCTTGTGTTCTTTTATTCTCGTTTATTTTTCGTTCGTGTTTGTTTATCGTTTCTTGTAGACGGAATTGGGCGCAAATCCCAACACGGTACACATAAAAACTCTCGCCTATTTGGGTGAACCACTATAATTCTTGTGTTCTTTTATTCTCGTTTATTTTTCGTTCGTGTTTGTTTATCGTTTCTTGTAGACGGAATTGGGCGCAAATCCCAACACGGTACACATAAAAATCGTTTAGTATAATAGTGTGAAATACTGAATGAAATATATATATATATATATATATATATATATATATATATATATATATATGTGTGTGTGTGTGTGTGTGTGAATTTGAGTTCATAAAATATTATAGGGTTTAGGGTTGTATTCAAGTTTATGGTTTTAAGTTTTAGTTTTTAGGGTTTTGGTTTTAGGTTTTAGTGTTTAGAATTTTATGATTTAGGGTTAGTGTTATGGTTTTAATATGTTAAAGATTAAGATTTTAGATTTTAGTTTTTATGGTTTTGGTTTTAGATTTTAGGGTTTATAATATTATCTTATCCAAAGTAATGATCACATGTCATTTCTAAATCTACAAAGATCGTGTAACTTTACTATGGTTTGGAGGGAGTATCTCCTAACAAATTATGTTACAAAGGTTAGTCTCATGTTAATTTTTTTTTTTTTTGGAAAATCAAATTAAATATAGTAATTTTAGGTCAATTTCCGTCAAATATGTGGCGTTGATGACACGTGTCACCTACATGGCACCGAGTACCGACCCCAACAAGTTAGGTGACAACTTCGTCAACACTTGAAGAGCTCACCGAGCCCGTGCATGACATGTAAGATTTTTTTATTCTTTTTATTGGATTTCTCTTTAATTCATTGTTTGCGATGTCTTTCTACAACTTCTTTTTGAAATTTTTTTCACCATGATTCTTACTCTCAAAATTGATTTTTTCTATATTACTTTAATGAGGTAGTACCCTAAACCATTGATTTTATGTCATGTATGTATGTAAAAATGTTAAAAATAAAACTTGTGGTAAAAAATAAAAGTTAGTTACACTCGTAGTGTCATTTTATGCATGGTGTAAAGAAAATAATTTGATCTTGGTAGTATTTAATGTCAAACTTAACAGCAACATAGCTAAGCATCAAGAGTGCGGAACAAAAATTAACAAAAAAATTTAATCCACAATAAAATTTCATTGTAAAGCTCTTTCAATTTAGCCTAAAATCTTTTTTTAATTGGAGTTATGGCTACCAACTTCCTTATCAAACTATGATACGAAATCAAAATTATTGATGAGTATCCGAACTCATTTATATCCAGCTTTGACATTATTAATTGGCATACAATTGGTTATATTTTTATAAACCTTTTGTTGGATTAAAATCTTTTTTTCTGTTGTCATTTTAAAAATGGAGGGAAAAAACAAAAATCAATGTTTTACAAAGCAAATTAAAATAAAAACAATCAGCCATACTAAAGCAGCGCAAGCACGACTAAGGAGGGCGTATTCAATTAGGATTTTAAAGGATTTTTTTGGACTTTTAAAAGTCCGTGGATTTTTATGGATTTTTTAAATTCACGGAGTCTAGAAGAGTTTGACTGACTTTTGGTATTGATTTTATGTATTTTCATAAAGTTTGTGAAATATATTTTTAATTATTAACATTAATTTTCATAGACTTGTATTTATAAAAAATAATAAATTGTTTTTAAAAAATATAAATTATTTAGAAAATAAAGAACCAAAAATGTTAATTCAAAATTTTAAAATAAATAAATTATTATCTATCATTATTATTAATCTTCATTTACATCATTTGTTATACGTAAATCTCATTTATCACATTATTATTTTTATTTTTATTTATATCATTATTATACAACGACCTATATATACGTATATATAAAATATACGTATTGTTTACTCTCTCGTCATATTTAAAAAAAAAATCTTCATTAGTGTCGAGACGGCTGAATTTTTATCATATTTTATCAAATATTAAACAATACATCGTTGTAAATAAAACATCATAAATAATTTTTTAAATAAATTGAATAATAATAATATTAATAATATAAATTTATTATATTTGGATTGTTATTGAGAAAATATATTGTTGTATATAATAAATATAAAATAATTTATTATTAACATGATATATAAATAATTAATTTTAAATAAAATATGATAAGATGAATTTTCTCAAATAAAATTTTGATTATTTTATATAGATAGATTTGTGTAATATTCTTGTTAAATAATAATTGGTTTTTTTTTACATTTTCATGTTAGAATCTTCGGTGTCATAAAGAAGTTCGTCGAAATCTCTCATAATAAGAGATTTTGAAAAGTCAAGTTTAGTTATATTTTTTAAAGAAAATCCATTAAAATTCATAAATTATTAAAATTCATTAAAATCAAGAGATTTTGAAAAGTCAAGTTTAGTTATATTTTTTAAAGAAAATCCATTAAAATTCATAAATTATTAAAATTCATTAAAATCTATAGACATTTGAATATCTATGGATTTTTAAAGACTTTTTAAAATGCTAATTGAATACTTAACGAATACACCCCCTAAATTGATTTTTGTGTTTCTCAATCGTGTTTTTAATAATAATAATAAAAGGAGGATAATATCAAACTAAATATTAGCGTAAATAAATAAAATTACAATAATCACAATTTAAAAAATATGCCCTTGAATTTAAATGAATCTTTTTTGTATTCAGTACAAAACCTCGTCGTAGTTTTCACAATTAACCTAAATAAAACACTACACAGCAATGAAGTAGTTTAGACTTTAGAGGCTGCATTTTCTGGGCTACATCTATTACATAGTTAAATAATAACTACACATAACTCAGCCATGCTCTGTTGTCTGCAATTTAGACGCAAAATCTAAGAAAGATGACCAAATAAAAACAAATGACACGACAAATTACAGCCGCAAACACGCCCATCCTCATGGAAACTTCCCGAGACACACATGCCGAAAGATACGAGTCGAACTGGACAAAAGTTATGTACTAGTCATTTTTCTCCCCGAATGCGTGCAATCAAGTCTTCCATTCCGGAGTCGGACAATGCCTCGCCTTCTGAATCCGCAAAAGACTCATCATTCAAACTATTTTGAGATTCAAGTGCTTCTTCTACACATCTCCCGGATGCAGAACAATCAACATTATCATGACTGGATTTCAGAACTTCATTTCTTTTCTCAAGAATTAACGCATTGTTCTCGACTGTGCGATCATCTTTTTTCCTCTCAGTATTCGAAAATGCAAATAAACTCCCCATCTGGTCTGTTCTGTTTCGCTTACTTATGTGAACAAAATTCATCTCATTTTCACCCACATCTGAACTTAGGACTCTTTTTGAAGTCTGTGCCGCTATGTTGGGTTTTGTTTCATCATCACTATCATTTACCTCAATGATAATATCTCCAGAAGCAGCCAAAGATGAGCTTGTGGTTTTACAAAAAGGCCTTTCTCCAGTTATTAAGCGTGTGCCACTAGCATGTGGGACTGCAATGTTCACGTCATTTAACTTGTGAGTGCCAAATATAAAGCAAGCTTAAGAGATGCTGCCAAAACTAAAATGCATGGCAAACAAATACTATAATTAATTTGAACGAAATATATTCTTTATACGGAGTATGACATTAAAAAACTACAACAAAACATTTTTCAGTTTAATCACACAAATCTATTTCAAAAATCACGTCAACAATCATAACAAAGTCTTATTTCATTTCTAAATATGGAAATGCAGACAATGAAACAAAAATGCCTTTATTTACATACAGAAACTAAATAACTTTTCAAAATTTATATTTCACACAAGATACTGGAAGTTGGATATGGCTGCAAAAACTATTTCCCAAGAGTAGCCACGAGTTTTAAATATAAATTGCTAAATGTTTAAGTGGAAGCAGAATTTTGGAATTTAAATATAACTCATACAGTATAAAACTTGGGCTTCTGTTTGACTGTTTCACATAAACTAAATAGAGTCAAGTGACAGTGTCTCAGTTTTGAAATAGGTACAGCTCGATCAGTAAGCTGAGTAAATAGAACATATCCGAATCCTTCTGCCCTTAAATTTTCATACCTGAACCCAGTGGCTCCGAACATTCATTACATCCCGGTAGAGGTGTTAGGATTGTATACACCGGGAAGGCGGGCGGTGCTTTACGTCAACGAGACCACCGACTACTCGTCGGACCACCGGGACCCGCCTAGAGAGGACGAGGACTTTTTCCTTGACTCGTCGATACCCGATCGACCGGACACGCCCAATGCGTGACGGAAACTCCGATCGATCTCCGCACGAATCCACCCCGTACTCTACTACCAATCCTCGAGAACAACCGACGTCCAACCGTTGTCGGGAATCCACTCAACCCGAGTGTTCCGAATTCCCGACCAACTAACAACGACAACCAATCACAAGCAATACATATATATCTTCAATGCACCCAAGCATACACAATATACATATTCAAGCAATAATAGAGCTATCCACAATCGAAGCAATCAACACAATACGAAACGAGAAAGCAAACAAACACGACACCGAGAATTATAGTGGTTCACCTTTAAATAGGCTACATCCACTTTGCCGCCACGATTTTCACTAGATAAACCGAATCGTTACACCGAGCTTCCAAGAATTCTCTCTCGAATTCTAACTCTCACGACTCTCTCTAGGACCCTCACACTCTAGCCCACCCCACGAGATACACCGAAAAATAAACGAGAGCTTCCAAGAGCTTACAAGAATTTTCCCCAAATTCTAACTCTAACCCTCTTCCCCTCAATATTTCTCTCTCTACAATGGAGGCTACAAATGTTGGATAAGATACATGTGAGGGGGGAGGTAGTATATATAGTACTAGGGTCAAGACCTAGTCAAAGCCCCAAAAAAGGCCCAAAAAAGCCCCAAAAACGAGTTGGCCCAAAAGCTTCCAGGAAGTGGCACGAACGTGCCAGTTTTGGCACGAACGTGCTACTGCCTCTGAAGTTTTGGAAGAATGGCACATTCTGGCACGAACGTGCCAGTTCCTGAGTTTTGAGAAACTCTTCCTCCGCGCTCGTTTTTCGTCGTGGCTTCGTCGGTTTGGTTTGGCTACACCAAACCCAACAATCTCCCACCTGGAGACACAACCAAACTACACTCCCCATCATCCGTGGCGGCGGCCACATTCATCATCCGAGAAGTCCAACCGAAGTCTCTCTAGACCTCGGCTCCAAAGGCATCATCGCCTTCTTCCTCGATACATCGGTCGACATCCGACTTCCCCGGAACGTCTCAAGCACCTCGTGCTTGGACCGAGCATCGATTCCCGGGTTTCTCATCACAACCCTCGACGCTCTCCTCTTTTCAACAACATCACCCATTCCGTTAACCTCACCATCACCACGCAATCCCCTTTCGGACCTCCGAAACCGCAACATGGAACCCGAGCTTTTCAAAGCTCCCACATGTCGCCTCCCCGGATTGCTCGTGAACCGGCTAACTCCCACCGAATGAGCAACGTCGGCATTCACATGCCCATCGTCTATCACCGACGATCTCGACCGATAGCCACCAACATTTTCACCGTTGCTAGCTCTACGACTCCTTTGCCTACTCCTCGTTTTCCGAATCCTCTCCACGGGACTCTCTCCGAAACGATCACCCGAGTAGCACCCGAATCGTCTAACAACTCCCACCACATGGGAAATGTCGGGCTTCATCACATCGTCTCTAACCGACGATTTCAACCGATAACCTACAACATTCTTACCGTTGCTAGCTCTACGACTCCTTTGCCCACTCCTCGTTTTCCGAATCCTCTCCACGGGACTCTCTCCGAAACGATTACCCGAGTAGCACCCGAATCGTCTAGCAACTCCCACCGAATGGGAAATGTCGGGCTTCGATACCTCGTCTCTCACCGACGAGTCTCCGAGTGAAAATAACGAGCTCGACTCGCTTCCAATTTTCAACTCCCGCTTGCTCGATTTAACGGCCCGCATTGCTCTACCATCTCGACCCGAAAGCACATGATTGATCTCCAAGGTTTCCATCGGTCGGTCTTCTACCGGAACACCTCCATCATCATGTCTCCGCTTTCCGATATCCGCTTTCTCCATCACCGAGAATCGAACTCGTCTCCTTTCGAGAACCGGACTCCGATCCGTATGAGGAACACCCGAACTCGCTCTTGGTTGCAACCACCTTTCGCTCATACGACCTAGCCCACAATGCATTAGCCCATTGGTGTAGTCGGGTACACCAATCTCACGACCTCCCGTCGTAGTGTAAAGGGTGCCCGTCCTTGGACCACGAGCAACAATAATCGCACCCTTCGACACTTTCCAAGACCCATCGTTAAAGGTAACGGTATGTCCCTCTCTCTCAAGTCGGCTCACCGAGATCAAGCTACTCCTTAGCTCGGGTGCATACCTCACCTTCGACAATATCAACGTCCCTCCGAACGTCTTCACCTTCACGTCTCCAACACCCACGATATCCAACGGCCTATCATCCGCTAGATATATCTTCTCATGTCTCTCGGGAACGAAGTTCACCATGCCGACACGACTACCCGTGGTGTGAAACGAGGCTCCCGAGTCAACCACCCAAGAGTCTTCACGAGGCTCCGAAGATACCGACAATTCATCTTCACTCTCGTCACCCGTCACAACCTTGGCATCGCCTCCATTCCCCGGAAGCTCACTACAATGCCGCTTTATGTGACCGGATTTACCGCAATTCCAACACAAGAATCGCTTCTCCTTCCCGTTGCTCGACTCCACCCTTTTCCCGCGATTATAACCTCCGTAATGATTTCTACCTCGGCTCAAACTCAAGGCCTTAGTCGTCGAAGTCGATGTCTCTCCGGAATCCCTCCTTCTAACCTCCTCGGCAAGAACACGATCCCTCACATCGGCATACTTCAACCTATCACTTCCAACGGAGTTATTCAACGCCATTCTTATCGGCTCCCAACTACTCGGTAGAGACGCCAATAGACTAAGGGCCCGAACCTCATCATCGAACCCGATCTCAACCGAAGACAACTCGTTGACGATCGTTTCGAACTCGTTCACGTGAGTCGCAACAACTCCACCTTCTTCCATCTTCAAATGAAAGAACCGCTCCAACAAGGAGCATTTGCTTCTCGTCGACGGCTTCTCGATCGGCTTCTCGAACATATCGGATAACACCTTCATCATCCTCGAGGTCGACTTCTCCACCATCACCTTTCTAGCGATGTTCTCCGACAACGTCAAACGGACTAACCCGAGTACTCGTCGATCTAGGAGAGTCCATTCCGCCTCGCTCATACCCTCCGGCTTCTCGCCTACTAACGGTAGATGAAGATTCTTCCCGAACAAGTAGTTCATCACTTGCACCTTCCAATGTGCAAAATCCGACCCGTTGAACCTTTCGATTGCACTCCATACCATGTCGTTGCCCGTCATTGTTCTAGACCGCTTCAACCGAAGCTCCGATACCAAGCTTCACAACTCGGCTCTGATACCAATTGTTGGGATTGTATACACCGGGAAGGCGGGCGGTGCTTTACGTCAACGAGACCACCGACTACTCGTCGGACCACCGGGACCCGCCTAGAGAGGACGAGGACTTTTTCCTTGACTCGTCGATACCCGATCGACCGGACACGCCCAATGCGTGACGGAAACTCCGATCGATCGGGAATCAACGAGTCAAGAAAAAGGTCCTCGTGCTCTAGGAGCGGGTCCCGGTGGTCCGACGTGTAGTCGGTGGTCTCGTTGACGTAAAGCACCGCCCGCCTTCCTCGGTAGTACATCGATCCCAACAAGAGGAGGGTTGTGGTCTGACTGTGAACCCGGTGATATCTTAACATTATGTGCATTATCATCCTCTATTGCCCAAGGCTGCAGAGAGCTTCTGACACCTGCGGCCAAGCAACAGACATGTTCAGTTTTCTTGATTCATATTAAATATTTAATATAATTACAACCTAAATCATCTTAATTTCATGATCTATAGAAATTAAACTAAGATCAAAACACAGTTTTGCAAAAGATCCTTGTTAGAATGTGACAGGGATTTTCTTATGACATCAAAATATAGAACATTAAGGCTCTTCTATAAATAAACAAAAGGGAAACTAAAATTGAGGAAAAATCAAAGCATTTGACTTCCGAACCAAAAGCAAAAACGAAAAAGAAATTGGCATACTACCATTCTTTGGTAATCTTTTGCTTCTACTTCGATTAGAGTTAGACGTCCATTTCACCCCAGGCAACAAGACAGCTACATCTTCAGTATTAACATCCGGCATACTTCTGTTTCCCAGGCAATCAATTTTGCCCGTAGAATCTGGAGGAGGGTTGTGGGCTGACTGTGAACCCGGTGAGTCATTAACAGAATGTGTGATATCATCCTCTCTTGTCATAGGCTGGGAAGAGTTACCGTCACCTGCGGCCACACAATGACAACAATTTACAAAAAAAAAAAAAACAGAAAACTAAAATTGAGGAAAAATCCAAGCAAGTGACTTCTGAACCAAAAACAAAAGAGATAAAAACGAAATAGACTATAAGACAAACTACCATTCTTTGAAAATCCTTTGCTTCTACTTCCATTACTGTTAGAAGTCAAGTGATCCTCAGGCAACAAGACAGCTACATCTTCAGCATTAACATCCGGTATACTTCTGTTTCCCAGGTTATCCGTTTTGCCCCTAGAATCTGGATATCCCAAATCATCTCCCTCCTCCAAGGTACCGAGCTCGCGCATGTCATTTACTAAACTAGCAAGATCTACCAACTTCATACTTGACATCTTGGAAAGACCCTCCGCAATCTTCTTGATACTCGGCAACACTTTAGCAAGCCTGTTTTTGTATATTGCAGTTGCCTTATCAGATTCCGATTTCTCGATTCTCAACTTCTCTATTAATTTTTTAGCCTCAAAATTTTTCTGCTTCAGTTCCTCCACACCATTAGTACCATTTGATTCCTGCTGCCTCGAATCCATCCATTTCCGCTCGGAAATCTTAGAGCGTGCACGCATGACATTCACCTTTTTCTCCAACCCATCAAATCGGGTTTCTATGGCATTAAACCCACTGTCTATCTGTTTCTGCATTTTCTCCAGTTTACGCGAGATTAACATCAAAGTGTCGACAAGAGGTTGATCATCATTGGCTTGATCAGAGGAAGATGATTTCTCTTCTGTCGCCTCCTTGATGCACTGATGCTTTTTCAACATTCCCAAAGGCAGCATGGGCAGAACCGTCATGTCCGTGTCTAAGGGGTCGAACGTGCCAAAATGAAGTGCGATCGCTGTAATAAAGTTTCCAAGACACATATTGACCCGTTTATCTTTCAGGACAGATTTAAAAGTGGCAATGACGAGGCTCGGGGTGCAAACACGGACACCACTGTATACACACGACAGATGGAACAAGTCCTTCCCCACCACCACCCCCGAGTCAGATTTCCCGAAGACCCCTTGCGAGATGAACTTGTACATGTGAAGGAGAATGGCGTCTTCGGCGCGGTTGATGGATAAGTTACAGATTTTGAAATCTCCACATTTCCCAAATTTCTCTCTCCAGAATCCCACCGGGTCAAAATCCTGAGGCACGGTTTGGTGCCCGCCCTCACGAAACCCGAAAATATCACACAGGGTCTTGCGCGTGACCGTCACGTTCTTCCCCATTAAACGACAGTGAAATCTATCGTTGTTGTCATCTTCGTCAAAACTCAATGTGGTGTAAAATTCAAGCATAAGCTGATGATAACCATCGTACTTCATTTTGACAAGTTTTTCAAAACTAAGTTTACGGCAATACGAATCGATATCGCTTGTCCACCCGAGACGCTCTATTAGACCAAAATCAAGACATCGGGGAGGATTGAAGTCGCGAGAGAAAAGGGCTTTGTACCTCGAACCTTCCTCGCGAGAGACGATGGAGAAAGGTGCACCATACTCCTCCCTCAGGTCCGCCGCAGGCACACTCTTTCGTTTTTTCGCCGGAGTCATGGACGAGGCTCAACTGATTTTCAATCGGAGTACGAGTACGAGTACGACTGAGCGAGAAGTGTGATGATTGTACAGTATTTTATTTTATTTTGGGGGAGTGGGATAAATTTCTATACACACGTTTTTTTTTTTTTAATAAAAATATTATTAAATAAATAAGATATTTTAAAGAATATTTTACGAAATCGTTAATTAGAACAAAATCCAACATAATATTTTCGATATATTAAAAAATACAGTATATATATGAACTTTCTAAAAAATGAATATTACGGTATGATTTGATTTTATTATTTTTCTTATAATAATGTACTACAATATGATGCCCTTATAATAATGTACTACAATATGATGCTCTATGTATGATTAACTAATTAAATTTATTTACTATGAGCAAATAAAATAATTAATTGACTAGTCTTTTTTTAAGGTAGTGTTAACATCATTATATGCTAGTTAAATTATGCAACTGACATTTGAGAATTTAAAATAAATTGTCTTGTTCTATATTGTTTTGTAAATTTTTATTGTTTGAATATATTTGAAAAAAATAGATATACAGTAATTATTTGTTGAGTTTAAATCAAATTTATAATTTCAATAGTGTGAATAATTCTTTTTTATTAAAATTCATTAATTTAATTAATATTAATAAAATTAATTGATTAAATGAATAAATTTAATAAAATTAATTAAAATATCTTAGTTTCAGATTTATTTATAATACTTCAAATTTAATAATCATACAAATTAAAATAAAATTTAAACAAAATCTTTTTTCTATGATATTATTATAAAATCTACCGGTATATAATAAATATAATTGGCTGAGTATAGAAACTAGATAGCTTACACCTGGTGTAATTTTCGCAGGTGGACACAAGCCAAAGGTTATGAACCGAACCGTACAAAAAATATATGGCCGTCAAGAACAGATATGTAGAAGAAAGTTTAACAAGGTGCCGGCTATGGTTGGCAAAATAAAAGGATTGCCACCATCACAATAAATTGCAAATAGCTTCTCAACGTAAATCGTAGCAAGCCTTTCGCATTGAGTGATGACTTCGGGACCCTGACTTTCCACTTGCGAGACTGATTTCGTTAGCCTGAGCTCCTTATCTCTGTCAATCAGATACTCGTCCAAAGAGCATCCACTGAAGAAAGTTTCAACAAATATTATCTTTAGACTTTAGATTAAAAAAAGTGAAAAAACAAATGTAGCAACATAATGAATCAACGCATTTGCCTCGACTGTGCACACATCTTTTTTCTTCTCAGTATACGAGAATGCATCTAAATTCCCCATCCTCTCTGTTCTGTTTCGCTTACTTATCTTGACAAAATTCATTTTAGTTTCACTCACATCTGAATCCATGACTCTTTTCGAAGGCCGCACTGCTCTGTGGGGGTTTGTTTCATCATCACTATCATGTACCTCAATGATAATATCCCCTGCAGCAGCAGTAGATGAACTTGTGGTTTTACAAAAACGCCCTTCTCCAGATATTAAGCGTGTGTCACGAGCATGTGCGACTGCAATGTTCGTATCATTTAACTTGTGAGATTACCATTTATAAAGCAAGCTTAAGAAATGCTGCCAAAACTAAAATGCATGGCAAACAAATATAATTAATTTGAGCAATAAATTGTCTTTATATGAATCTCTAAAATGAAACCCCAACCAAACAGTGAGAACTGACAAAAACACTTCAGACTACAACCAAACAACTTTCACTTCAATCACACAAACCTAATTGAAAAAATTGCGTCAAAAATTATATCCAAGTCTTATTTCATTTCCAAATATGAAAATACAGTCGATGAACCAAAAATGTCTTCATTTTCATACGAAAGCTAAATTAGTTTTCAAAGATTATATTCCACTACAAGAAACTGGAACTTGGATATGGTTGGAACTTGGAAAAACTATTTCTTAAACACTTGGATGTGCCACGATTTTTAAATAAAGTTTGTTAAATGATGGGCTTCTGCTTCCCATAAATCAAAGTGAGTCAAGTGACTGACAGAATCCAATGCACGTCTCAATTTTGAAATCGGTACAACTTAATTAAATAAGCTGATAATATAGAACATATCAGAATCTGTCCTTTAATTTTCCTACCTGAACCCGGTGAGTTCTTAACAGTATGTGCAATATCATCCTCTCTTGTCCCAGGTTGGGGAATGTTTCCGTCACCTGTGATCATACAATAGATATGTTCAGAATTCTTGATTCATATTAAGTAGTAGTGAATAGTATAATGACAACCTGAATCATCTTTTATTATCTAAAGAAATTAAATTAACATCAACACTCAGATCTGGTGAAAATAAATTTTGAAATCTAACTGGTTTTGCATGGTAGGATATCGCCTGCAAAATAACCTTTTTAACAACGTGGCACATTTTTTCTTATGTCATCAAAAGAAAGGGGGAAAAACTAAAATTGAGGAAATAGACTATAAGAACTACTACCATTCTTTGAAAATCCTTTGCTTCTACTTCCATTACTGTTAGAAGTCAAGTGATCCCAAGGCAACAAGACAGCTACATCTTCAGCATTAACATCCGGCATACATCCGTTTCCCAGGCTATCAGTTTTGCCCCTAGAAGCTGGATATCCCAAATCATCTCTTTCCTCGACGGCACCGAGCTCGCGCATGTCATTTACTAAACTAGCCAGATCTACCACGTTCATACTTGATAGCTTGGAAAAACCCTCCTTAATCTTCTTGATACTCGGCAACAATTTCTCAAGCCTGGTTTGTATATTGCAGCTGCCTTGTCAGATTCCGATTTCTCCATCCTCAACTTAGCTAAAGATTTTTTAGCCTCAATATTTTCCTGCTTCAGTTTCTCCACAGTATCAGTACCATTTGATTCCTGCTGTCTCAAACCCTCCCATTTCCGCTCCAAAGTCTTAAAGCGTGCACGCATGGCATTCACCTTTTTCTCCACCCCATCAAATCGGGTTTCTATGACATCAAGCCCACCGTTCATCAGTGTCTGCATTTTCTCCAGTTTACGGGAGATTACCATCCAAGTGTCGACACCAGGTTGATCATCAATGGCCACTGGTTTGTTGTCTTCTCCATTAGCTTGATCAGAGGATGATGAAGTCTCGTCTTTTGCCTCCTTGTAGCAGTTACGCTTCTTCGAGCAATTCTTTATTGTAGAAACTTCCAAAGGCAGCATGGGCAGAACTGTCATATCCGTGTTTAAGGGGTCGAACATGCCAAAATGAACCGCGATCGCTGTAATAATGTTACCAAGGCACATATTGGCCTGTTTAGTTCTAAGGACGTTTTTAAAAGTGGCAATGACGAAGCTCGGGGTGCAAACACGGACACCGCGATACACACACGACAGATAGAACAAATCCTTCAACACCACCTTACTGGAGACAGATTTCCCCAATACCCCGTGCGATATGTACTTGTACATGTGAAGGAGAATGGGGTCTTTGATGAGGCTGCTGGGTATCCTGCCACTTTTGATATCCCCAGACTCCCCAGATATCTCTCTCCAGAATCCCGCCGGATCGAAATCCAGAGGCACGGTTTTGTGCCCGCCTTCAGGAAACCCTAAAATATCACACAGCGTCTTGCGCGTGACCGTCACGTGCTTCCCCATTAAGCGACAGTGAAATCTATCGTCTTCGTCGTTGTCGTTAAACCTCAGCGTGGTGTAAAATTCAAGCATAAGCTGTTCATAAGTCATAACCGTGGTGCTTCATTTTGACAAATTTCTCCAAATTAATTTTACGGAAATACCCCTTGATAGCGTCCGTCCACCCGAGGGTTTCCATTAGACGAAAGTTAAGACATCGGGGATTATTGAAGTCGCGAGAGACGAGGTTAGTGTACCTTTCACCTTCCTTGCGAGAGATGATGGCGAAAGGTGCGTCGTACTCTTTGCTCAGGTCGGCGGCAACACTCTTGCGTTTTTTCGCCCGAGACATATGGATGATGAAGCTTACCGGATTTTGAATCGGAGTACGAGTGTACGATTGAATGAGAATTTTTATTTTGTTTTTATAATTATTTGATGTACTGTAATTATTTATGTGGTAGAATTTTATATATTTATTTTATTTATTTTATTAAAAAGAGAAAAATATAAATATATTTTTATGTTAAAAAAATAAAGTAAAAAAAAAAAGTAAATTATTACTTGGACCACTATCTCATGTTAATTTACATGGTCCCCTCTTTTATTATATAAACACCCTTTTTTTTTCTCCCATTTTTTCCCTTTTTTTTCTCTTCTTTTTATTTCTCCTCCTTCGCGTAACAGAAACAAACGCAACAACCAACAACAACAACAAAAACACAATTCTCCAATCTCGGATTTCACTCAGCGATTTTGATCTGTGATCTTCGTCCTCTTCGACGGTGAATTCAGAGCACGGTGACTTCGACGGTGATTGTAGACGGCGCTTTCGACGAAAACTGTCAACGGCTTTCTCGGCGATTCTAGCACCGCGATTCCAGTGCGATTCAAGCACCGCGATTCCAGGGCGATTCAAGCACCGCGATTCCACGGCGATCTCGAGCGACCGACGACTTCAAAATTAGGTAAATCAAAACTAAATCTCATCTGTAATTATGTTTCGGTGTAATCCTGTTTCATGTCCTGTTATGAATTTCATGTCGATGGTGCTATTATTTGATAATACCTGCTCGATTACATAATTAGGGTTCTAATTTGGGCGTTTTCTGAGATTTGAGGTTCTGCTCCTTTCTGTGTTGTTTTCAGCTCTATCTTCAGTGAATGGTTGTATGTTGTTTTGTGATTTATGCTTGTAGTTCTTCTGTTAATGTGCTTGAGGCATCTCTGTACGTGTATTAGGTTTGTATAGCTATTTGCTTGAGGCTTCTGTGTGTGTGCTTGAGTTTTTTTTGGATGACTAGCTTTTGTGTAATTCTAATCTGCACCATGATTTTTGAGATGGTTATGCTGCATCCATGTTTATGATTCAATCACCTTGTGATTCGTTTGCCACAGATACATTATCCAATAAGTCACCACAGTTTGGTAGCCTATAAAGTTCGATTAGGTGTACACCATGTTTCCAGATTGTATTAATCGACTCTTGGCAGATTTTTCTACGCTATGGCAACATAGAGGGCTCCTATTCAGTCTGATTTTGATATTGTTTTTATGTGTATGAGAACAATGCATTAAATTAGACTAATTAGTCATGTTATATGTTGCGGCTTGTAGTGGCTACACTACGGTACCATGCTTCAATCATAGAATCTGCATGATACTTATTTGCTGTTGTTTGGTTTATCCTTGATTCAGAGTATTAAGTTATCTGTTTTCCTTGTTACTGTCTCAAGGTTTTTTTGGGAATGATGGGGAATAGAGAAACTTTTGTTCTGTCCATATTTAAAAGTTTATTTAGTTGCAGTAAGTAATTACCACCTAGTTTCCTCTACTTCAAAATGGAATATGTGATCTCATTTATGAAATAATCAAGATTAGCTATGTGATTTTGGTAGTGTACAGATAGATGGTGATTATAATGGTACGGCGATTTTTATCTTCATTGTAATATGTGGAAAAATACTTGGCTTTTTTGCTTGCCCATACTTGTAATGCCCCGAAAATTCAAAGGCTTAAAAGGATTGAATATGCTACTCATACCAACAGATACATCTACTTTTCTGGGCATCCTCCTATAAGAACTCCAAAGTTAAGCGTGCTGGCTCTGGAGTAATTCTAGGATGGGTGACCCCCTGGGAAGTTTCTCGGGTGCGCATGAGTGAGGACAAAGTGCGCTGGAAAAGACAAGTGTTGGTACAGTGGGGCCAGGATATCACTCCCGACGGCAGTCATTGGTAACCGAGCCGACCCATTTGGGTCGGGCTTCGACCCCTCAACGGGCCGGGGCGTTACAAATGGTATCAGAGCAGGTGCCGACCGGAATTGCGGGAACTAAGTGCCATGCGGGACCAAGTGCTCCACCCAGAAGTTGGTGAGAGTACCCATAGGGGCCACCTCTAGAATCCTGCACGGATGGTAGGTCCTGGGAAAGGAAGGCGCACAACGAGGACGTTGCGCATAAAAGGTGGGGTGATTGTAATGCCCCGAAAATTCAAAGGCTTAAAAGGATTGAATATGCTACTCATACCAACAGATGCATCTTCTTTTCTGGGCATCCTCCTATAAGAACTCCAAAGTTAAGCGTGCTGGCTCTGGAGTAATTCTAGGATGGGTGACCCCCTGGGAAGTCTCCCGGGTGCGCACGAGTGAGGACAAAGTGTGCTCGAAAAGACAAGTGTTGGTACAGTGGGGCCAGGATATCACTCCCGACGGCAGTCATAGGTAACCGAGCCGGCCCATTAGGGTCGGGCTTCGACCCCTCAACGGGCCGGGGCGTTACAAATGGTATCAGAGCAGGTGCCGACCGGAATTGCGGGAACTAAGTGCCATGCGGGACCAAGTGCTCCACCCAGAAGTTGGTGAGAGTACCCGTAGGGGCCACCTCTAGAATCCTGCACGGATGGTAGGTCCTGGGAAAGGAAGGCGCACAACGAGGACGTTGCGCATAAAAGGTGGGGTGATTGTAATGCCCCGAAAATTCAAAGGCTTAAAAGGATTGAATATGCTACTCATACCAACAGATGCATCTACTTTTCTGGGCATCCTCATACCAACAGATGCATCTACTTTTCTGGGCATCCTCCTATAAGAACTCCAAAGTTAAGCGTGCTGGCTCTGGAGTAATTCTAGGATGGGTGACCCCCTGGGAAGTTTCTCGGGTGCGCACGAGAGAGGACAAAGTGCGCTGGAAAAGACAAGTGTTGGTACAGTGGGGCCAAGATATCACTCCCGACGACAGTCATTGGTAACCGAGCCGACCCATTTGGGTCGGGCTTCGACCCCTCAACGGGCCGGGGCGTTACAAATATTTGTAACGCCCCGGCCCGTTGCGGGGTTTGAGGTTCGTCAACGATATAGTGTGCGGCGTGGCTCAAGGCAACGTGCTTCGTCCAGGCGTGAGGGGAATCAGGAATCGGCTACAGAAAGTGAGAGCGGAACTTCGGGCTGAGCAAGGGTGGTTTACATGTATGGTCATCAGGTTCCGGACTCGGCTTGAGGTTTTGAGGGTGATTAATGAATTGGTTGCTGATCATATATGAGAAGATTTCTTTGTATATATGTGTCAAGGGTAGAATATGTTGTTTCTGGTTTTGTGATTTGAGAATTCCGATCTGATCGTAGAGGACGTGAGAAGAGGTAGTTAATTATATACTCACAATAGTACTACTGGTGATTAATAGGGTTTGTGGAATCCTAACCACATACGAATTCTACCTTATTACTAAATATTAAAACTATAATAATAATAATAATAATAATAATAATAATAATAATAATAATAATAATAATAATAATATTCATGTAATTGTAGAATATTTTTAATAAGATTATTTCTAATAAGCTTATTGGACTTTGAGGATAACTATATGAAACATGAATGAAAGTACTCCTGAATCAAAAAAATGCAAAATGTGGCTCATGCAACATGAAAATTAATATGAACTTAGGCATAAATATTTATTTCCTATATTAAATTAATTGGGCCCAAAATTACTTAATTAATGTATTTAAATTTTGCGGTTGTTACAACCTACCACACTTATAAAAATTTCGTCCTCGAAATTCGTTATATTATATCTTGCGAAAATCTCAGGGTAAGTGGTTTTTGTCTTCCTCTTGTTGATCGCGGTTGACTTACCATAAAGTCCATAATAGCGTGCTCCAATTTCCACTCGGGAACTTCCAATGGTTTAAGTAAACTTGAAGGTCGTTCGTGTTCGACTTTAACTTGCTGATAGACCAAACACCTTTGCACGAATAAACTCATTGTCTCTTTTCATACTTCTCCACCAGAATGACTCTCACAAGTCGTGATGCATCTTTGTACCTCTCGGATGTGAAGTATATGGCGTACAATTTGCACATTCTAGGATTTTTTTTCCAATATGTTGGAGTTGTGTACTTAATGTCTAGATTTAAGTAACGAAAACTCACGATCCATTGCCATTAATCTATTTAATTAAATAAACAATTATTTGCGTTTAATTATTTATAATTAAATATATGCAAATCATAGTCCTGGATTTTATACGTTGTAGTTAGTATGGTGTTGCATGGGCGCACAGAAGATCATACTATCGGTTACTCGTATTTAATCGAACAGTTGCTCACGACCTAGATGGACACGAACCAATCCATCGGTATAGTCGTTGTGTGAGAGAGAAAATAATTTATCTTAATTATTTTATCACACTTGTACACTTGGTGTATTGAGCGGATCGTTGAGATTCATCGATTAGGATTGCCGGCGATAATCGATTCGAGTCTCAGTGTATTTTATTCTTAATCCCCGAAACTATTGCGGGTGTGTATATTTAATATAAGTGACTTTGATTTACCAAAGGAATTAACCGATTTAATTATTGGGTTAATTACCGGTTAAGTTGGGTCACTATGTTTTATATATGACATGCCGTGAATACTTGACGGGAAAGTGTATCCCGGAAGGGTTGATAATATCCCCGAGATGAGTTCATAAGGAATTATTATGTAAACCCTGCAGGTGGATTCGTTCCGCATAATAATTAAGGTTGAATGGTACTAGTCTCGGATATAAGAGATGAATAAATTAATTAGCAATAAATTAATTTTATTCATGGATATTTATATCTTAAATACACGGAATAAATAATACTACCGGAGAAATATTATTTGATATAATATGGTTTAATATTGGGAGTGCAATTAATTTTATATAGTGGAAAATAGAATTAATTAATATTGATAAGGATTAATGGACTTGAGCATTGGGCTCAATTTAATCTTCAATATTGGAAGCCCAATATTCCACCTCCTTAAGATCCCCTACGTAGCCTATAAAAGCACTACATGGTCTTCTCTATTCTCATAATCTCATAACTTGAAGATCACAATTCTAGAGAGAAAAAGTAGAGAGGAGGATCCATGGAGTTCGGTAGATCGTCGCCCACACGACGTCCGGGCTAGTGCAAGGAATACGTGGAAAGATCTCAAGGTCGTCAAATTGAGTTCTTCGTTTTTCCGAACAACGAGAACGAGGTAAATCGTAAAACCCTCTTTATGATTTTATCGTTTAATTATCGTAAAAATATCGTGAACCAAGATCCGAGAACGCGACCTTTGTCGAGGTTGAACCGGGCGGTGGTGATCGAAGATCACCGGACCGCCGGCGGCTCAACGGCTCGAACAAGAGAGGGTCGAGAGGGGCGAGCCTCGGATGGACGCCGAGACTCGATCGAGGGCGAGCTCGATCACCCACGCACCTCCGGCGGGCTGCTGGAGCAGCCCCGCTCACGCGGCTGGACCGCCGCTCGAGCGGCGGTGGCTGGTGGTGATCGCAAGCCACGGTTCGCCTTGGCTGGTCGTGCGATCACCGGGGGCGGCTGGGCGTGCATAAGGGGCTGCCAAGGGCAGCCCTAGGCGGCTGCCTTGAACAGCCGCGAGTCCCACGAGGGGACTCGACCGAACAGCCGCGGCTTTGCCGCGGTTAGGGTTTTGGTTGAGTCCGGCGCTTCGTGGTGGTTCGTGGCGGATTGTTCCGGCAACCGGGAGTCGATTGGAGTTGTCGTTCCGCAATTTGACAACTCCGGATATTCGATCTCCGAAGGATTTCGGTCGGAATTAATTAGATAATTTATTTATTTAAATTTATTAATTCCGGGATATCGATTTCCAACAATTGGTATCAGAGCGTTGGTTTTAGTTCATGGTATTTTTCGATAAATTGTTCTACCTTGCAGGGTTTCCGATTATTATGGCTAGATTTAATTATTGTTAATTAATGTCATAATAATGTTCTTGATTATTAAACTCTCGGTGATGTCAATATTTGTTCTTGTGTGGTGAATGCTTGTTCTTATTTTTCCGGAAATTGTATGAGGTCGATTTCATGTAGAGAATCGATATCGGAGAACGTAGTAATAAATTTGTAATTTATTTACGTTGGATCGATGACGAAACGACCGCCGGAAAAGTGTGACGGAGGAGACGAAGAGAGGGAGGACCGGGGATCGATCACGAGGATCGATCCCATGAGGATCGATCGCCCGGGCTGCCCTAGGGCTCTCGGCCACGCCGGCCACCAAGGGTGGTGGCGCGTGAGCCTTGGCCGGCGGTGGTAGTGGCGGTCGATGGTGGGGATGGCGTGGGGATCCCCAACCCATGCTATTCCTACCAAGATCCAACTTTCCTAATTGATTCGGTTTTCCTATTTTGAGTATTCCTAGTTTTGGGAATTCTCATGGAAATAGGAAAAGAATTAATTGGAATTAATTTATTTCCTTATTCTATTATGGAAGTCTTCTAGAATATTCTAAGTTCTACTTGGAATAGGATTCTAGAGATTTAATAGAATTGGAAAGGAAAATAATTAATTTGGAAAGTTTGGGAGTCCTAAATTAATTTTTTCCATATTTAATTATTCATTTATGGAATTTTTTTAATGGATTATTAAAGGAATTAATTTGGAAGGACTAGGAGTCCTAAATTATTTTATTTCCTTATTTCATTATGGAAATCATCTAGAATATTCCAAGTGGGTCTTGGATAGATTATTCTAGAGATTTAATGAAGTAGAAAGGGAAAATAAAATAAATTATTTTATTTCCTTATTTCATTATGGAAGTCTTCTAGAATATTCCAAGTGGGTCTTGGATAGATTATTCTAGAGATTTAATGAAGTAGAAAGGGAAAATAAAATAATAAAAATATTAATAATATTTAATTTTATTTTTGATATATTCGATTGACTTAATTTTCGAATTAAGTAACTTTTGGATTAATTGAAAATAAATAGATTTAAATATTGGAATTAATATTCCCGTCACATGGAGCATTCAAGAACGAAGACTAAAGACTAGAAGACGCATACGGGGATGCGATAAAGCCATAATAGTCGGAAAATAATATTCTAGTATTATTTTGATTATGTGATAATATTCTATGTGCTTTATTTCATGTATGCATGCTTATGTGTATTTAATTATGCATTAGATAGCGTATCCCTTTG
This sequence comes from Euphrasia confusa, assembly GCA_954870475.1. Taxonomy (NCBI): domain Eukaryota; kingdom Viridiplantae; phylum Streptophyta; class Magnoliopsida; order Lamiales; family Orobanchaceae; genus Euphrasia; species Euphrasia confusa. Next base: position 14,574,856 of record OX940957.1, on the reverse strand, counting down.
TTATAAAAAGCTAAGTGGGAGAGGGTATGGAAACATATCCATGGTCTCCATTGCTGTTCTCTTGGTGACTTTTATGGACTTTTGAAGTTCGTCTAGACAAGTCATTGGAGGAGAATTCTTGTAATTCCTCTTACGAGAAACATTGATTAAGTTTATCAAACAATGCCTAATTTGTCTTTCCAAAACTGATTTCAAGTCGACTCATTCTCACCCCGGGGAGTGGAATGGAGCCAAAGCCACTTGGTCATGTCGAGGACACAAATTAGAGACTTTCGTGTCATTTGATGACTAGATCGATTGTCTGCTCGGCTCCCTCATTTATGAGAGATAGGGTCGTTCGCATGGTGAATCACTGGTTAGAAACTTCGAGTTTCACTTATGATTCTCCGCGTCCTGATTTACAAGATTAAATGATTCAAGTAGTTGGATGTCAATTGTAAAAGTCTTTTGGTGTAGTAAACGTCCACACTATCGTGGCTTGCTACATTGAATGGGATTTTGGAACGATTGATGTAGACAGTTATAGAAGGGAGTAAAGGAGCGTATGTTAACGTAAACGTCCACACTATCGTGGCTTGCGGTGAATATGCGTGTCCCAAACAATCTTCTTAGATACTGAGTAATGGTTTACACTTAGGTACGCTTCTTAGTATTCTTCCCATCGAAGTAACGCTAATGATGATGTACGACCGAAGGAAATCTAATTGCTAAATCATTTGGATAGGTAAACGTCCACACTATCGTGGCTTGCCATATCTGATGGGATTTTAGATGTGATTAGTGGTTTAATGATATTATTTGAGGGAGATAATATCGGAGATTAAATCGATTGTTTGTTGTTATATGTGCTCATAGATTAGGATATGGCTTTGAACCCACTTTCTGTGATATGTAAGGATTTTAAACTCATTGGTCCCTAAATGTAATGATTGGAATAGAGATCTAGACATTGTCCAGACTGTTGAAGAGTACTGGTTAGTACTCAGTAAGCTTTGTCCTCCCGAGCCTATTGACATAGGCGGCTAGACAAGAAGCGATGAGGATACTCATAAAGGCCAGTCGCTTCAAGGAAACGCTTAAACACGTTTTTGAGATGATTGACCTTTTAGACGAGTTGAGACGGAAATCGCAAGCTCTTGTAGCCAATGCCAAAGGTTTCGAACCTAAGGGAAAAATCGGGGGAAAGGAAAAGCAAGCAAAGAAACCCAGTGGTCCTAGGTTTCTTGGACCACGAGATGGGACGAGAAAGCCATGAGGCAAGAGTTCTCGATGCAAACAGTCTGGGTACTGGAAGTCTGATTATCCTCTCAAAGAAAGTACGAAATTCTTCTTTAGTCGTAAAACATAGTCAGTGGTATTATCTACCGGAACCTGGTGTGTAGATATGGAACCACTGACGGTACGTGCATTTTAAATGCAAAGGTTCCAGGAAACCTAACGACTTGGAAAAGAAGAAATCGTAGTCTACATGGGCAATGCTGTAGAGGAGGCAGCAGTTGCAGTGGAGGACATTTTATAGGATTTCATTTTGAGTTATTGCTTTTATGTACCTTTCATATTAGAAAGAACTTTGTTCTGGATTTCTAATAAATGGATATTTTATTTCTTTTAATCATTTGATGGTTATAAGAAGAAATAATGATATTATCTATTCTGGTACATTAGCTAGCAATATATAAATGATGAATCCTGAGTCCACCATGATGCAACGAACCGTAGTATGAAACTCGTTTTACTAATAAGAGATTTCTTTATTAAATCAATTATGCTTGTGGATTCTTATGCTAAGTCACGTTTATTCAAATAAGAAGTTCGAAGGTCGAAAATTGATTTTGATCAATTAAGTTGAAGGAGTGGACCTTCCGACCTAAGAATCTAATTTGGAAGGTAACATGACTAAGCAATCCTTTATGGATATAAGATATAAGATCCGGACAAGTATAAGAATTGATTGACTCTGATGTATGCAGACCTATGTGTACTCAGACAATAAGGTACGAGTACTTCATTTGATGATTACTCGAGAAATGGATTAGAATACCTGATGTGCCACAAAAGCAAGTGTTTTGACAAGTCAATGGACACTAAGCAATTGTGGAGAACCATCGAGGTATATCCATTTGTAGCCTGCGATTTGATCGCGGAGGCAAGTACCTGTCTGAGGAATGCATGGCATACTGATCAGAGGTTGGGATGATCCCAAATGACTACACCATACACTTTTAGTGTAGAAATGGTGTGTCGTAAACAAGAAATGGAACTCTTATAGAAATAGTAAAAGCATGAGTTATACGGAACTACCTATGTTCTATGGATATGTCTGGAAACAACGGCGCATTCAAATGCGGTTGTAGAATATCCTGGAAGAACAAAAGATGTGTGTTCAATAGTACTATGAACCAGAGGGACGTTATAAGTTCTAACGCCCGGTTCTTAGAGGAAGACTATGTAATGAACCACAAGCCCAAAGTGACGTGATACTTTGAAATGAGAGAGAACGAAGAAGACTGAGAACCAGCCGAACCGAGTAGCGGTACACCACTAACTGCACCTACTGTTATCACTGTTTATACACCGGAATGCCGTTGTAGTGGGAGGTTGTGTGACAACCAGAGATATTCATAAGACTAGGTGAGTCTTCGGACTCTGGACCTAGTATACATGAAATCAATCCCTTGATCTACATGAAGGCAGTACTAGATCTAAATGTGCCTTCTTGGAAAGCAATAAGGATTATTGTTAAGAGGCAAGATCATTTAGAGTACAAGCTTAGTTGATCCATTTATGGATTATAACAAAGCTAGAGTTCGTGGAACTTGCGCATTGATGAGATAGTCCATTTGATGGATTCATCAAAAGGCATTGATGAATCGTGTGTATGGGAAACGTGATGGAAACAAAGTGGTGTTTCTCGGAGGTTTTATGTAGATAACATTTTATCATTGGTAACAATGTAAAGATGTTGTCAGACATAAAATGATGGTTGTCTAGATAAATCAATATGAAAGATATAGGAAGAAGTTGGTACTTCTCCTGGACATCTTACATATATATGATTATGGTTCGTTTTAACATGCAAGATTCTGAGAAAGGTTCGTTACCTTTCAGAGACGGAATGCATCTATCTAAGGATATGTGTTTGGAAAACACAAAAGGAGATAGAAGCAATGAAAGCAGTTTCCTACACTTTGAGTGTGGAAAGCTTAATAAATGCATTGTTGAAAACAAGAACCTGATATCGGCTATGCGGTTAGCATAGTGGGAGGATATCAAGGTAATCCTGGAAAGGAATATTCGACTGCTGTAAAAGTACTTTCGAAGTACTGTTCTAGACTACGAAGCAGACGAACATTTCCTTTGGATTACATTCTCTTAGATTTCTAATCGAATGAGGACCGGTGTAAGTCGATATCAGGCTATGTGTTTCACTATTGAAGGAGAAGGAGTTTTAACATGGAAGAGTGATAAGCACGATGCTTTTCGGACTCTGCCATGGGTAACCAAATAGCGGCCTCAGAGGCAGCGGAAGTTTTGGTATAACTCCGGGATAATCTCTGGGACTTAGATGTGATTCTTAATTTGCCAAAGGCTATGTAAATAGCGGTGCGATGGCAAATGGTAAGAAATCACAAGTCCATAAGTGTAAGATAACACATAGTGCAAGTACCACCTGATACGAGTCATCGTCGAGGGAGACGACGCTGTAGTCACCAAGATAACTTCAGAGCGGCAACCTAGAGTGCTCATTCACATAGTACTTCTTGGAAGTACAACTTAAGCACGTGATGAGTATGGGAGTCGGGAGTTTGGAGGAAATGACTAGACCTTAGTACAAGTGGGAGATTGTTGGAGTTGTGTACTTAATGTCTAGATTTAAGTAACGGAAACTCACGATCCATTGCCATTAATCTATTTAATTAAATAAACAATTATTTGCGTTTAATTATTTATAATTAAATATATGCAAATCATAGTCCTGGATTTTATACGTTGTAGTTAGTATGGTGTTGCATGGGCGCACAGAAGATCATACTATCGGTTACTCGTATTTAATCGAACAGTTGCTCACGACCTAGATGGACACGAACCAATCCATCGGTATAGTCGTTGTGTTAGAGAGAAAATAATTTATCTTAATTATTTTATCACACTTGTACACTTGGTGTATTGAGCGGATCGTTGAGATTCATCGATTAGGATTGCCGGCGATAATCGATTCGAGTCTCAGTGTATTTTATTCTTAATCCCCGAAACTATTGCGGGTGTGTATATTTAATATAAGTGACTTTGATTTACCAAAGGAATTAACCGATTTAATTATTGGGTTAATTACCGGTTAAGTTGGGTCACTATGTTTTATATATGACATGCCGTGAATACTTGACGGGAAAGTGTATCCCGGAAGGGTTGATAATATCCCCGAGATGAGTTCATAAGGAATTATTATGTAAACCCTGCAGGTGGATTCGTTCCGCATAATAATTAAGGTTGAATGGTACTAGTCTCGGATATAAGAGATGAATAAATTAATTAGCAATAAATTAATTTTATTCATGGATATTTATATCTTAAATACACGGAATAAATAATACTACCGGAGAAATATTATTTGATATAATATGGTTTAATATTGGGAGTGCAATTAATTTTATATAGTGGAAAATAGAATTAATTAATATTGATAAGGATAATGGACTTGAGCATTGGACTCAATTTAATCTTCAATATTGGAAGCCCAATATTCCACCTCCTTAAGATCCCCTACGTAGCCTATAAAAGCACTACATGGTCTTCTCTATTCTCATAATCTCATAACTTGAAGATCACAATTCTAGAGAGAGAAAGTAGAGAGGAGGATCCATGGAGTTCGGTAGATCGTCGCCCACACGACGTCCGGGCTAGTGCAAGGAATACGTGGGAAGATCTCAAGGTCGTCAAATTGAGTTCTTCGTTTTTCCGAACAACGAGAACGAGGTAAATCGTAAAACCCTCTTTATGATTTTATCGTTTAATTATCGTAAAAATATCGTGAACCAAGATCCGAGAACGCGACCTTTGTCGAGGTTGAACCGAGCGGTGGTGATCGAAGATCACCGGACCGCCGGCGGCTCAACGGCTCGAACAAGAGAGGGTCGAGAGGGGCGAGCCTCGGCTGGACGCCGAGACTCGATCGAGGGCGAGCTCGATCACCCACGCACCTCCGGCGGGCTGCTGGAGCAGCCCCGCTCACGCGGCTGGACCGCCGCTCGAGCGGCGGTGGATGGTGGTGATCGCAAGCCACGATTCGCCGTGGCTGGTCGTGCGATCACCGGGGGCGGCTGGGCGTGCATAAGGGGCTGCCAAGGGCAGCCCTAGGCGGCTGCCTTGAACAGCCGCGAGTCCCATGAGGGGACTCGACCGAACAGCCGCGGCTTTGCCGCAGTTAGGGTTTTGGTTGAGTCCGGCGCTTCGTGGTGGTTCGTGGCGGATTGTTCCGGCAACCGGGAGTCGATTGGAGTTGTCGTTCCGCAATTTGACAACTCCGGATATTCGATCTCCGAAGGATTTCGGTCGGAATTAATTAGATAATTTATTTATTTAAATTTATTAATTCCGGGATATCGATTTCCAACACAATAGAGTAGGATTAATCGTCAATGCTAATGACATTGCTTCTGTACTGCAAGGTTGAGAAATAACTTCGATTCTCAAGTTCTCAACTCTTTCTGAAGTTTCTCTTGATTCGTCAGTAAACTTGCTATGTGCCTTGTGGCTTTTCGACCTCAAGCATCTTCCACCACCTTAGCCTTTCCAGGATGGTAATGAACTAAACAGTCAGAATCCTTGACAAGCTCTAACCATCTTCGCTGACGCAAATTCGACTCTTTCTGCGTGAAGATATACTTCAAACTCTTGTGATCGGTGTATATGTCGGAACTTCACTCCATATAAGTAATGTCTCCAAATTTTCAATGCAGCAACTAGCTCCAGGTCGTGTGTAGGGTAGTTCACTTCGTTTGTCTTTAGTTGTCAGGAAGCAAAGCTATCACTTTCCCATGCTGCATTAACACACAACCCAATCCTTGTTTAGAGGCACCACTATAGACAACAAAACCGTTGGTACCATTGGGAATGACCAGGACTTAAGTTGTTGTAAACTTCCTCTCGAGTTTCAGAAAAACTTTTCTCTTCAACTATGTTATCGGTTTTTCTATCTTTGAAACATCTCCAATGAATCTTTGATAGCTATCAGCGAAACTCGAGAAGTTACGTATCTCTTTAACATTCTTGGGTGAACAATTGATCGAACTCTTCAATCTTAGAAGGGTTAACTTGGATTCTACAGAGCCATGACAACTACATGACTCAGCAAAAACTCACACTTCGAGAATTTTGCAAAGACTTCTCTATGCTCAATGTCTCCAAGGAGGACCTCAAATTTTCCTTGAGTTAAGCATTGTCTTTCGAGTAGAAAAATATTTCATCAATGAACATGATCACATACTGCCTGAGTTCAGAAAGTTGACTTTGAGATATCAACTCACTCTTGGTGATATCTCGACTTTAAGTCAATCTACGAGAACACACTTGCCCCTTTTAATTGATCACAAACATCGTCAATTTTGAGGTAGTGGATACTTGTTCTTTGTTGTGCTCCGATTCAACTCTCTGTAATCGGTACACCTCCTTCAATATCATTATCGTTATCTCTTGGTAAGATACTATTACGATTATCCAATGAACAGTCAAATTCTATCATGACAACGAAACAATTCGTTCTATTACGTCAAGACCAACTCTTACGGCCTTCTGTGCCATAGTTCGCTACTATGTTCTTACATAGGCGATTTGTGTCACTTCTTACACTTGAGTATGTACTAACCTCTAAAGAGTAACTTACTACGTCACACGTGCATAACTTACTTGAGCAATATACTTAGTAGATACGAAATCCAAAGTCAAACGCAACACCATAAGTTCAGCAACTTAGTTCTATATCAAGTCTTCAACATCACCGTAGGTTAACCACAAGATATATATCATTATTCTTAACCATTTTAAGTTCCTAAGGCCACAATTAACTTAATATTTGTATATATATAATATTATATAATTTTTGTAAATCATGCATCATCTAACTATTTTTTTTTTTTGAAACATATGTATCATATTTTTGCAATAAATTGCGCACGTCTTTGCATAATGATCATGAACTTGAGTTTTAACATGAACTTGAACTTGAACATGAACTTAAATAAAGTGCGCAATTTAAGCAACATAAAATTTTCACTTGAAAAGTTGAACATGCAATGCACTTGAAAAATCATGAATTTGAAAATTATGAACTTGAGTATGCGTTTTACTTTAAAATCATGAACATGACATGCAATTTATTTGGAAAATAATGAGACTAGACATGCATCCTAATTGAAAAACATGAACTTGATGTGCATTTTTTTTTTTGAAAATCATGAACATAATGTGCATGCCACCTTAGAATCATGAATCTAGACATGCAATTTAAATGAAAACTCATTAATGTAGAATGCACTTACTTCGAAGTCGGCGCGGGCGGCGGAGGTGGACGATAGTAGCAATTTTCTAAAATCATTTTTTTTTTGGTCCGTAAAGAGAACCGTAATGCTCTGATACCAAGTAACGCCCCGACCCGTTGCGGGGTTTGAGGTTCGTCAACGATATAGTGTGCGGCGTGGCTCAAGGCAACGTGCTTCGTCCAGGCGTGAGGGGAATCAGGAATCGGCTACAGAAAGTGAGAGCGGAACTTCGGGCTGAGCAAGGGTGGTTCACATGTATGGTCATCAGGTTCCGGACTCGGCTTGAGGTTTTGAGGGTGATTAATGAATTGGCTGCTGATCATATATGAGAAGATTTCTTTGTATATATGTGTCAAGGGTAGAATATGTTGTTTCTGGTTTTGTGATTTGAGAATTCCGATCTGATCGTAGAGGACGTAAGAAGAGGTAGTTAATTATATACTCACAATAGTACTACTGGTGATTAATAGGGTTTGTGGAATCCTAACCACATACGAATTCTACCTTATTACTAAATATTAAAACTATAATAATAATAATAATAATAATAATAATAATAATAATAATAATAATAATAATAATAATAATAATAATAATAATAATAATAATATTCATGTAATTGTAGAATATTTTTAATAAGATTATTTCTAATAAGCTTATTGGACTTTGAGGATAACTATATGAAACATGAATGAAATTACTCCTGAATCAAAAAAATGCAAAATGTGGCTCATGCAACATGAAAATTAATATGAACTTAGGCATAAAATATTTATTTCCTATATTAAATTAATTGGGCCCAAAATTACTTAATTAATGTATTTAAATTTTGCGGTTGTTACAATACTAATACTAGTATTTCAGTTAATGTACACCAGACAAACATTCAAAGTCCCGGTTTCAGTTTTGTATTGTGAGGTTTTTGTGTATATCCTTGTGTATGTGTTTGAGGTTTTTTGCTTGCATTACAGTGAAACATATAAAACTGTATACAAGTCATTCTTATTTTGTTTTCTTATATATAACTTACAGATTTTGATGATCGATTTCCTTCCAATGGATGCTATTGATTTGGATGAATTTACTTTTGATGGTAGGGATTTTATTTTTATCATCGATTCGTTATTCTTCTTTGTTCTTAACCCAAGCTTACATGCTATTGATTTGGATTATTGTTCTGTTTTATGATTTTGTTCTTTGTTTGCATTTTTTTCAGTTGATTTCACTGATGGAGAAATAATCCAGATTGACTCTACACAAGAAAACCTTGCTGGTATGCAGTCATTTTTTTCATTCTACTCCGTTTCATAGTGAATTCTACTCTATTGAACACTGAATTCTACTGTATTTTTTTCCATTTGCTTTTTAGTTTAATCTGATCTTTCCACTGTTCCTGCTGATGGAGTTCGTCTTCCTCACTCTAAAGTAATTATTAATAATGATGCTGAAGAAGGTATTAATTTATTCTTGTCTCATACACCTTGCTTTGTACTGTGTTTTTGATTGATTCGTGATCCTGATTCCTATGTGTTTCTTGATTCCTTTTCTCTTAAACCTGCAGGAGAAAAATTACAAAACTATGACTTGGTTGGTGTTGTTGTTAAATCTGAAGAGGAGGCTTATCAGATGTACAATGACTATGCATTTAAGCTTGGGTTCAGTGTTCGGAAGTCAAAAATGAAGCGTAGAGCAGATGGCTCTTTATCTATGAGAAGGTATCTGTGCTCTCAAGCCGGTTTGAAGCAGCAAAAGACCAAACCTGATGTATCCTTTACAAAGCTGAATGTGAGGTCTAATTGTGAAGCTCAAGCGCAGTTCCAAATCGATAAATACGACACCTGGATTGTTTCATAGCATGTCAAAGAGCACACTCATGCCTTATGCCCACCATATGCTAGCCACCTTTTGAGATCGCATAGAAGAATTAATCGAAACCAGATTGCATATTTGGAGGAGTTGAAGAAAGGTGGAGTTGGGGTTGCTGATGGTTATCGGGTTTTGAAAAACCAGTTCGGTGGATCACCGTGCTTAGGGTTTGGCCTTAGGGATGCTTACAATGCCTTGAACAACCCTAAGATTCTCGATGGGACGGACTCCAGCAGGTTATTATTAGATATGTTTAGGAATAGACAGGCCAGTGAGAAGGACTTTTTCTTTGATTTTCAGCTTGATAGCCAATCCCGATTGTGTAGTTTTTTCTGGAGGGATGGACGCATGTTGGAGGACTACAAGGTATTCGGTGACCTGGTTGTGCATGACACAACTTACCGGACTAACAAATATGACATGATCTGTGGACCGTTTGTTGGTATGAACCACCACGGAAAAAAATGTCATGTTTGGTTGTGGTTTTCTGATGAACGAGGCTACTGAATCTTTTGAGTGGCTGTTCAAGACCTTCTTGCGAGCTATGAATGGTTATCCTGCCACTATCATGACCGATCAGTCTGCTGCTATGGCTACTGCTATTTCAAAGATATTTCCTCATTCTCGGCATCGTCTTTTCATTTGGCATATTGGAGAAAATTCGAAGAATCACATCATGGAACTTCGAATTAGAGAAGGGTTCATGGATGATTTCAACTATTTGCTGAAGTGCTGTGATTCGATTGCTGAGTTCGAAACAAAGTGGTTGGAGTAAGTTTTCATTATTTTCAATATTTCATTTATTTTATCGTTTTGATTATTATATATGGAATTCTACTATTATAATGTTCATCAGAGTAGCAGCTGATATTCCCCATGCCTGGCTCAGTTTATATATGGAATTCTACTATTTCTTATTCGTTTAGTTACTTGAAAAGCTAAGTATCAACTCAGCTCAAGTAAAAGACACATTATGATACTTTTTTTTTTGTTTTGGTTTGATATGCATCCTCACTACTTTATCCAGAAGCATAGTGTAAAAATTAAGTTAAACAAGATGTTTCTTTTAATCAAACATAATATTCATTGAAGGAAATAAATTAGCACCAAACTGACATGGCTGTAACTTAGTCAAATTCAAATGATGTTTTTCTATAAAGAACTTTGAGGCCATAAAACTGTATTATAAGTCAATTAAATACTTCATTTGAATTATAGATTAAACTCTGATTACCCTGCAATGGTCCCTGAACTTTGAGTAGTATAGACTGTCAGCCATGATTATAATAGCATTATTATATATGGAATTCTACTATGTTCTGTTCAATTCTACTCTGTTTGGTAGTTAATTCATCTCTGATATATGTCTCATTCTTCTCTGTTTTTTTTGTAGGCTGACTTCCAAATATGATTGTGCAAGCAACAGCTGGTTGTTGAGGCTCTATGGGATTAAAGAGAAATGGTGTCCTGCTTTCAACAAGGGTTATTTCTCAGGCGGTGCACTGTCTTCCCAAAGAAGTGAAAGCACTAATCAAACCCTCTCAAAGAAACTGTCAAAAACTTCCGGGCTATGTGACTTTTTCCATTGCTTTGAAGGTGTTGTTGCAGAATGAAGGAGCAATGAGAAAGCCCAAGATGTGGCTTGCCTTATCGGTAAGCGAACAATGTCTACAGATGATCCTCAAATGCTTTTGCATGCTAGTGATGTTTATACATTGAAGGCGTATGACATGTTTGAGCATGAATACAAGAAAGGTTCTACTTGTTTTCAGTTGCTTGTTAGTGCTGATTCTTTCACTGCTACATACCATGTGTGGCGAGCAGGTCTTGACCACATAAAGCACATGGTGTCTTATGAGCTTATTGATAAAATTGTGAGTTGCACATGCAAGTTATTTACTGAAGTTGGAATCTTGTGCTCGCATTCCTTGAGAATCATGAATATCCATTGTGTTTCTGTCATTCCTTAGTTCTACATATTGAGGAGGTGGCGTAAAGATGTTAAAGGTCGTGTAATGGAGAGTAGTGTTCCTTCATTTACCTCTCGATCAGAAGATTCAACTGCATCATCTTTGTGGAGAACCCAAGCAAGTAGGAAGGCTTTGAATTTGATTTCAACTTGTGAAATATAATAAGGAGGCTCAACTGAGTTGGGACACAGGTTTTCAGAGTATTAGACAGGATGTTATTCGTGCTGTTGGGCCAGTTACCGATGAGGGCTGTTTGGATGACACATCTTCAAGAAGTGAAATTGTTCAAAATCCACAAAGTACAAGCTTGAAGTATACACGAAGAAGGAGGGTGAAGCCTACAATGGAGAAGATATGCAATAAAAAAAAGAGGGGGAAAGAAGAAATCAAAAATTGCCGAGTTAAAAGACAAGATGGCTGTTCAGAATTTAAAGGTAACGTAATTCTGTATTTTGTGTTGTATTGTTTTTAATTATGATTTTTACTCTGTGTTACAATGAATTTGACTATATTTCTGATATCTTTCAACTATGATTTTTTAGGATGGCGATGGTGTTTACGTTGTGCACCCTGTTTCTGGAGGTCAAAATTTAGAAGTTCTTTCACCGAATACAAGTTCCAGATTTCCCGCAGTCTTATATGATTATGTCCCCTGATTGTTTTTTATATTTTGGAAACGATGTGTTGACCCAATTGATAATTTTATTGTTGATGACGTTGTGTTGATGACATTCTATTGTTGGATTTACTTTTTTTGTCCTGTTGAACAGTATTTTGATTACACTGATAATTATGGTTAAGTATTTTTTTATTCATGTATTAGATGTTGTGTACACATACAGTAGAATTCAGGATAAAACAGAGTAGAATATGATCATAAATAGAGTAGAATACACTACTAAATGCAGTAGAACTCATTAGATCATGCTGCCGCCCTCGATTCAAGTTCACCTCCCTCGATCGTTCACCGTCGAAGGCGGTGAGCCGCCGAAGGTGGCCGTAATCATTGTTTGCCTCCCTCGATTATTGTTGCCTCCCTCGATTATTGTTCGCCTCTCTCGATTATTGTTGCCACTTCGATACAAGACCTTTCGATACAAGACCTTTCCATACAAGACCCCCCCTTAATGCCTTTATTAAAATTCTGAATCCGCCGAAGGTGGCCATAATCATTGTTTGCCTCCCTCGATTATTGTTGTAGAATGCATCAATAAACGGAGTAGAATATGATACAGATTAGAGTAGAATACACTACTAAATGCGGTAGACCTCATTACAACAACATAATGACCTCGATTATTGTTTGCCTCCCTCGATTATTGTTGCCACTTCGATACAAGACCTTTCGATACAAGACCTTTCAATACAAGACCCCCCCTTTATCCCTTTATTAAAATTCTGAATCCGCCGAAGGTGGCCGTAATCATTGTTTGCCTCCCTCGATTATTGTTTGCCTCCCTCGATTATTGTTGCCACTTCGATACAAGACCCCCCCTTTATCCCTTTATTAAAATTCTGAAGCCGCCGAAGGTGGCCGTAATCATTGTTTGCCTCCCTCGATTATTGTTGTAGAATGCATCAATAAATGGAGTAGAATATGATACAGATTAGTGTAGAATACACTACTAAATGCAGTAGACCTCATTACAACAACATAATGACCTCGATTATTGTTGCCACTTCGATTATTGTTGCCACTTCGATACAAGACCTTTCGATACAACACCCCCCTTTTATCCCTTTATTAAAATTATGAAGCCGCCGAAGGTGGCCGTAGTCATTGTTTGCCTCCCTCGATTATTGTTGCCACTTCAATTATTGTTGCCACTTCGATTATTGTTGTCACTTCGATACAAGACCTTTCGATACAAGACCTTTCGATACAAGACCCCCCCTTTATCCCTTTATTAAAATTCTGAAGCCGCCGAAGGTGGCCGTAATCATTGTTTGCCTCTCTCGATTATTGTTTGCCTCTCTCGATTATTGTTGCCACTTCGATACAAGACCTTTCGATACAAGACCCCCCCTTTATCCCTTTATTAAAATTCTGAAGCCGCCGAAGGTGGCCGTAACATTGTTTGCCTCCCTCGATTATTGTTTGCCTCCCTCGATTATTGTTGCCACTTCGATTATTGTTGTCACTTCGATACAAGACCTTTCGATACAAGACCCTTCGATACAAGACCCCCCCTTTATCCTTTTATTAAAATTCTGAAGCCGCCGAAGGTGACCGTAGTCATTGTTTGCCTCCCTCGATTATTGTTGTCACTTCGATTATTGTTGCAACTTTGATTATTGTTGTCACTTTGATACAAGACATTTCGATACAAAACACCCCTTTATCTCTTTATTAAAATTCTGAAGCCGCCGAAGGTGGCCGTAATCATTGTTTGCCTCCCTCGATTATTGTTGCCACTTCCATTCAAGACCTTTCGATACAAGACCTTTCGATACAAGACCCCCCTTTATCCCTTTATTAAAATTCTGAAGCCGCCGAAGGTGGCCGTAATCATTGGTTGCCTCCCTCGATTATTGTTGCCACTTCGATTATTGCTGCCTCCCTCCATTATTGTAGAATTCATAAATAAATGGAGTAGAATAAAATATGGAATAGAGTACAATGCACTACTAAATGCAGTAGAACTCATTACAACAAGGTAATTTCCTCGATTATTGTTTGCCTCCCTCGATTATTGTTTCCACTTCGATACAAGACCCCCCCTGTGTCCCCTTATAATCGAGGGAGGTGAACAATCACGGCCGCCTATGTTTCATGACTAAAGAAAATTTCGTACTTTCTTTGAGAGGATAATCAGAATTCCAGTACCCAGACTGTTTGCATCGAGAACACTTGCCTCATGGCTTTCTCGTCCCATCTCGTGGTCCAAGTCGCTTAGGACCACTGGGTTTCTTTGCTTGCTTTTCCTTTTTCCCCGATCTTGCCCTTAGGTTCAAAACCTTTGGCATTGGCTACAAGAGATTGCGATTTCCGTCTCAACTCGTCCAAAAGGTCAATCATCACAAAAACGTGTTAAAGCGTTTTCTCGAGGCAACTGGCCTTTATGAGTATCCTCATCGCTTCTTGTCTAGCCGCCTATGTCAATAGGCTCGGGAGGACAAAGCTCACTGAGCACAACCTTGCACTCTTTAACAATTTGGGTAATGTCTAGATCTCTATTCCAATCATTACATTTAGGGACCAGTGAGTTAAATGATGGTTTTCGATGCCGATCCAATCGCTCGATTACCTTGTTCGTGTGTGCGGAAGCGTGTAAAACAATAGAACACGAACAACATGAAGATCTAGGCACACATTATATGTATAGACACGTTTATATATATACATCCAATATATATATATAGGGATTAACGAGAACACTTACAACCGGTGTAGCGTGCCTCGTTGATGTTGATGAAGGTGGTGTTGAGTCGATTGAACCACCTTCATGGATCAGTCACTAGATGCTCTCCTTGTGAATGACCTCGTCACTCTTCTTGTCTAGATCGCCCGGATGTTGAAGCCGCACAAATGGCCCGGCCTCTACGTGTTGCACACGAACCCGGATGACGAACACTTTGCTTGCTTGAGTCGGTTCTCCAAGAACACTCTCTCCTTTCTCTCTTTTGTGTGAATCTCGAAATTGGTGATCTAGTCATTGTGAAAATCAGATTTTCACTACTTAACACCTTCATTACCACCTCCATCACTCCCTTGTAACCCCCATATTGAATATGCACCATTATATCACATAATGGGTGGTTAATGGGGAGGTGAAAGGTCATGTACACATCATTATGCCACAATGGCATAAGATGTGGTCCCTCTTGCTTGTGTGGCATGCCATGTCACACTATGTGACATGCATCCATGCAAGCCATGCAATGTATCCCATGCATGCATATAAATTCACGTAAATATTGATTCTAAATCAATATAATTAACAAGCATTGTACATCATCTACGAGTCCGTGTGTGACCCTGTAGGTATGATTTATCGATCCATATTATATTGTTCCCAACAATTAATATTATCGAATAATCATTTAACATCCAAAGACGACCTCATGACTTTATCGATTGCACACGTAGGATCGAAGGACATATCCCAACAATCTCCCACTTGGCCTTCAGAGCCAGTGTGCTGCCAATTTCCTGTTGTCTCTTTATGTCTAAGTTTGAACTTGAGGTAAGACTCGAGTCATCCTCAATCGGCTCAAACCTTTCTTGGACTATGAGACAGACTGTAAAACCAGATTTATCACTATGATACGAATCTGGACGTGGCCACGTATTTTCCACAGTCTCGACTCTCCAAGTGGCCGGTAAGACATGTATCCCATTATAAAATGGAGGACAATCCCATCTTGTCAATCCAAGCTCTCCCACTTGCTTCCTGATATACCCAATAACAAGTTTTATAACCTCCTTTTACGAAAGGCGTTTACTTGTATCAAAGTACACCATTTCACAATGGAATCACTCTGGACTACTCAGGTCAGAGGAAATTGCTCGACAATCAATGAAATAGTATCATGACTCGAAATCTCAAATACTATTTCAGTCGGGTCTGTTCGATCATTAGCTCCCAGCTAATATCTATGTAATTGTACTTGATGTCCCACATCACTAGCCCATGAAGCGGCGCTATAGTACACATTACAAACTAGTTCATTGTATTATCGGTTTGTCCGTACTCGATTATACGAACCAGGAACAACTATATGATTCAAGTATATCAGTTCAACCATTGGGACTTCATTATGCGGTAAGTCGACCTCATGACCCAATTGATATCACTTAATCATTTGGACAATTCATATAAATTAAACCATATTTATATGAAGAAATATGTATTATACATATGAGTGAATATTTACCAAATCTCCAAAAGTATCTAATACAGTAATAGAAATCACAACCCATCTCTAAGATGTCTGATCTCTATTGCAGTCGTGAAAGCCTCAAGCTTAAACTGCTGGAGGGGTTTAGAAAGCGGGTTTGCAACCTTACCAAAAGTTGCAACTTTATTATCTCGATGTCTCCACAAAACTATCTCCCAGATAATGTGGAACATCCTGAGCACCAGCTTTAGATTTGTAGTGCTCCCTAGGCTCATAAGCTTGCGCGATAGATCTACTATAAATAGAGAACTATCGGATGGGCTGAGCTAGTTACGCCACCTAGTTCATTCAAGAACTTTCAATCTTAAATGCCAACATTTATGCATCCAATGCAATAATGTGCTCAGTTTTTGTAGTTTAATCAGCTATATTGCATTGCATGGAACTATTCCAGCAAATATCACCTCAAAAAAGACAAAAGATATAACCAGATTAAAATCGGAAATTATCTTAGTCTGTTTTGAAGTTAGCATTCAAACAGCTTGTTAATATCAACTCTTTTTGTCTTCCAAAGACAACAAAATTCTTTTGTCCATCTAAGGTACATAAGAATATTCTTGGTCACAGTCTAACGCGCCTCACCTGGATTTCCTTGAAACTGACTCGTCATGCTCAAAGCATACGATACGTCCGGTCGTGTACATATCATGACATACATTATAGACCCTATTGCCGAAGCATAAGGAATGTTTTCCATCATCTTTTGCTCATCAAGTCCCGTAGGGCCTTGCATCTTGCTAAGAGATGTGCCATGACTCATTGGAATGAGACCCTTTTTGGCGTCTTTCATTCTGAACTTATCAAGCACCTTATCAATATAGGTCGCTTTACTAAGTCCAAACATCCTTTTCGATCTGTTCCGACAGATCTTGATGCCCAATATGTACTGTGCTTCTCCAAGATCCTTTATTGAAAAACAATTTTCAAGCCATTCTTTAATAGAATTAAGCATAGAAACATTGTTTCCAATAAGAAGTATGTCACCGACATACAACACAATTATTACAACGTAACTCCCACTGATCTTCTTGTAAAACAAGACTCTTCTGAGTTCCTCTGAAATCCAAATCCCAGTATGGATTCATTGAACTGAAGATTGCTACTCCGATATGCTTTGCTTTATTCCATAAATGGAATTATAAGATTGCATAATTTCTCAGCCTTATTAGGATCGATAAAACTCTTTGGCTGTGTCAAAACACATTTTCTTCTAGAATCCAATTCAAGAAGTTAGTTTTAACATCCAATATTACCATAACTCATTATCAAGATGAGTAGCAATGGCTAAGATAATCTGAATGATTTAATCAAAGCAACTGGTGAAAGTTTTTCCATAATCCACCTCGTGAATAAAACTTTTACCATCAAACTTGCTTTGAAAACCCTAGGTTTTCCATCTGTCTGTTTAGATCTTAAAGATCTATTAGCATTCATTGGGTCTAACCCCGTGACCAAGTTCCAAACTTGATTATCAGATATTGATATCATCTCAGATTTCATGGCACCATGCCAATTTTCAGTAGCTGGACTCGTCATAGCTTGGAATTAGGTCGAAGGTTCACCGCTTTCCAAAAGCATGAATTCATATCTCTCATTGGTCACAATATCTAAGTATTTGAATAATAGAGATATATTTATTCCTTTCGGACCTACGAGGGCTGGTATGGCTTCCAAAACCATAAGAATACTCTCAACATAGTCTTGAGTATTCATCATTGGTTGTTTCACTTGAACCTCGTTCAAGACAACCGATCTCCCACTGAATTTCTAGGAAAGATAACTCTTTTCAAGAAAATCACTATCTCGAGCAACAAAATATTGTTCTCAGATAGATCGTAGAAGTTGTACCCTCGAGTTTCTTATGGATACCATAAAAAACTTTTATCCCATTTGAGTTCAAGCTCTATAGAGATAAATCTCGTCAGAGAAGCTTTTAGAACCTCGAATTTTGATGAAAACAATTTAGGGACCCTCCCTTTCCATACCTAGTATGATGTCTTATCAACAGCTTTTGACAGCGTCCTATTCAGTGTATAAGTTGAAGTCAAGAATTGTGTGTTCCCAAAAGAGACCAGTAGTTCATTTAGACCTATCATCGAATGGTCGAACTATATCTAATATAGTTTGTTTTCTCTTTTCCGAAACATAACCTTCATGTGCTTGTGAACTGATAGGTTCCACATACATCAGTATGGATCATCCCTAATTAATCACTCACATGTTCTCCTTTCTCCAAGAAAGATGACATTGTTATCTTTGTCCATCAAACATCATTCACATGTATCAAATGACTCCAAGTCAAATGATTCTAGAATGCCTTCTAAAAGAAGATTCGTTACATGTTTGGATTTTGATCTAATCAACAATGTTACAGTTATGTCTCATTGAGACTTATTCGATTTGGACTTTTGTGTTAATGTTATATATGATTTGTTGAGTTTAAAGTATACATAAATAATGTAATGATCGTACCAAAACAAAGAATAGTTCACAATTAAAATAGTTATCAAACTATTTAATTAGTGAAAAACTAATCCATCAGTATCCAATACTGAACCAATATTCATTGTTTATTGAAGGTACGAAATTACATAGTAATAATACTAAAACAAAGCCCCAAGGCAAAACAACATCATATGATCATACGGCTAATGCAGCGACCTTCGCTCCATTTCTCGCCCGTAAATCGACATCTCTACTCACCAAACTTATACTTCTATGTAGTTCCTCCACATAAAAATGTGAGAACTACGTTTGGCATACAATACCCAAGAAGTACAATTTGTGAAGTTTAATGTCTATAACATTAATACCTGAAGATGAAGAAACCCCGCTCTTCACATCTTCTTTGAACTTTGGGCAAGTTCAATTATTCTCAATAATTGACTCTTATTCGAATTTCCCATTCAAAATTATCTCAATGTCAAAACGTGATAAATCGTAAGTGAAAAATCGAAGTTTTCTAACCAGCGATATTATCATGCAATTGAAGCCCTATCTCTCATAAAATATGAGGGAGCCAACCAGACAATCGATTCACGCCATCCAATGGCTCGAAAGTCTCTAATTTGTGTCATTGATGAACTTAAGTGTTTTGGATTAAATCACTCCCCGAGGTGTAAATAATCATAACCTTATAATCCATCAAATGAAAGACAAATTAGGCATTTGTTTTGAAATTGAATAAAATATGAACTTTTATATGTTTGCAAGTAGTGTCCAACACTTTTGCAGTAGACGCATTGAGATTCCCTAGGAACCCTAGTAGCCTTCTTGCCCATGCTCTTTTGAATACCCTATCCTATATCATAAGAATTTCCCTCTTAGGGTCCTTCTCTATCGCCGACTCAGCAGCCTTGAGCATCCCGTGGAGCTCACAAAGCGATTTCTTCAAACCATTCATATGGAAAATTTAGCCTAAAGGCATTATAACCATCATGAGATTGAAGTATGAAATCGGTTTCCAAATAATCATCATAGGAAAAATCTAGGTGGTCACTTGAAACAAATAATCCAATCATTTGTTGCACATGTGATCCCATAGATTTCCATTTTTCCAGCCTAGTTGAAGTGATGACCCTGGTCACACCGAACCGCTCAATCATTGCATATTCTCCGAACATGATATTGAGTTGTTCAATTATACCTTAGGATGTGGTTATCTAACACATTTTCCTTGTCTTCGTATTTGAGGACCATCCTCAAATTACGTTGTGAATCAAGAAAATTTGTTCAATTTTTCATAATCAAGAATTGAACCAAACTTGAATTGAGTTGATATTTGACATGATAAACTATAAAAGAAAGATAACTAAAGTATGTAAACATCCACAAAGCGGTAAACAAATAAGGTTGTCTAACAATTGTACTTATTTATTTCATTTTGTTCAATTGATATCCAATATCATTGTCCCTTAGAACAAAACGATTCCGAGATCCTCATCTTGCAAATCTTTAAGCCGACTGAGTCCGCACTTAAGTATTTCAAGATAGGTAGACACACCCATGTCAATGATATCTAATATCACTCTCGGTCGATGAGAATCCCATTCTCATCTCATGTCTCGATAGCCACGCCTGCAGTGGATCTATCGATGAGAAAACCAAAGTCACGTGTAAGGGTCTAACCCTTACTCCCACTTATCCCAAGATAACAAGTAGTACCCCGCTGAGGCGGACCTACCAACTTATGATCGAGGGTTTTATGAGTGTGATGTTTTGGACAAGACATTATACTCATTATTTTGGGAACTTGCATGCATAGGTGTTTATATGTAAGTTGAACATTTATAACATAAAACATCCTATAACTAGCAAAGCAATTAAATACGTAATCGAAAGGCCCCTAGAACCTCACAACTCTCAAACGAAAAGATTAAAATAACAACAAAAGCCTTGAACATCTTCTGGACTGGTCCTCGCCCTCCGTTTTAGTTCCATGCCCTCCGATTTTGGTCAAATCTATTCCGTACCCATAAAACCACGAACAGCGCCCGCCGTTTCACAACCAGCGGTCGCTGAACACCACCGGCGGTCGCCGTTTCCAAAACGGCGCCCGCCGAAAGGTCCGGGAACAATCTGCCAAGAAAAAGGGCTTTCGGCGGTCGCCGTTTCCAAAACGGCGCCCGCCGAAACAAAACAGCGCCCGCTGG
This sequence comes from Euphrasia confusa, assembly GCA_954870475.1. Taxonomy (NCBI): domain Eukaryota; kingdom Viridiplantae; phylum Streptophyta; class Magnoliopsida; order Lamiales; family Orobanchaceae; genus Euphrasia; species Euphrasia confusa. Next base: position 14,553,931 of record OX940957.1, on the reverse strand, counting down.
AGCTACAACGGCGCCCGCCGTTTGGCTCCAGCAGCCCGGTTTCGTCCGTTTTGCTTCGTTTTGCTTCGTTTCTTCTCGTTTTCGCCAGAGAGCCGAGATCCTCCATCGAACCATGGACTAAGTCCATCGCTTACAAGTTGTACAATACATATGTAAAAGAAACCTATCTATTACAAATGATTCCAAGGCACGCAGTCCTCCAAATTACAACTGATTCCAAGGCACGCAGGCCTCAAAACTAAAGCCATTCGGTACGTAAAAAACACGATTGCATTCACCCAACCACTATCTGTGGTTGGCCTTAAATCTATGACAAGCAATCAACACCACAACAAAGAAGCACATAAGAGCAATTACGTTGTTTAAAATTGTGTCCAACACAAAACATGTGCACGAGCCCTAGGCTCTGATACCAATTGATGGTTTTCGATGCCGATCCAATCGCTCGATTACCTTGTTCGTGTGTGCGGAAGCGTGTAAAACAATAGAACACGAACAACATGAAGATCTAGGCACACATTATATGTATAGACACGTTTATATATATACATCCAATATATATATATAGGTATTAACGAGAACACTTACAACCGGTGTAGCGTGCCTCGTTGATGTTGATGAAGGTGGTGTTGAGTCGATTGAACCACCTTCATGGATCAGTCACTAGATGCTCTCCTTGTGAATGACCTCGTCACTCTTCTTGTCTAGATCGCCCGGATGTTGAAGCCGCACAAATGGCCCGGCCTCTACGTGTTGCACACGAACCCGGATGACGAACACTTTGCTTGCTTGAGTCGGTTCTCCAAGAACACTCTCTCCTTTCTCTCTTTTGTGTGAATCTCGAAATTGGTGATCTAGTCATTGTGAAAATCAGATTTTCACTACTTAACACCTTCATTACCACCTCCATCACTCCCTTGTAACCCCCATATTGAATATGCACCATTATATCACATAATGGGTGGTTAATGGGGAGGTGAAAGGTCATGTACACATCATTATGCCACAATGGCATAAGATGTGGTCCCTCTTGCTTGTGTGGCATGCCATGTCACACTATGTGACATGCATCCATGCAAGCCATGCAATGTATCCCATGCATGCATATAAATTCACGTAAATATTGATTCTAAATCAATATAATTAACAAGCATTGTACATCATCTACGAGTCCGTGTGTGACCCTGTAGGTATGATTTATCGATCCATATTATATTGTTCCCAACAATTAATATTATCGAATAATCATTTAACATCCAAAGACGACCTCATGACTTTATCGATTGCACACGTAGGATCGAAGGACATATCCCAACATTAAAATCCTTACGTATCACATAAAGTGGGTTCAAGGCCATTTCCTAATCTATGAGCACATATAACAACAAACAATTAATTTAATATCCGATATTATTTCCCTCAAATAATATCATTAAATTATTAATCACATCTAAAATCCCATCAGATAAGGCAAGCCACGTTCGTGTGGACGTTTACCCACCCAAATGATTTAGCAATTAGATTTGCTTTGGTCGTACATCATTATAGCGTTACTTCGTTGGGAAGAATACTATAAAGCGCACCTAAGTGTAAACCATTACTCAGTACTAAGGTGAATCGTTTAGAATTGTTACATCACCGCAAGCCACGTTCGTGTGGACGTTTACGATAACTCGCAATCCTTCACAATTCCCTATAACTGTCTACATCAATTATTCCAAAATCCCATTCAGTATAGCAAGCCACGTTCGTGTGGACGTTTACTATACCAAAAGATTTATATAATTGAAATCCAATTACTTGATCCATTCGATCTTGTAAATCAAGACGTGGAGAATCATAAGTGAAACTCGAAGTTTCTAACCAGTGATTCACCATGCGAACAACCCTATCTCTCATAAATGAGGGAGCCGAACAGACAATCGATCCATCTATAAAAGAATGGTACGAAGGTCTCTAATTTTTGTCCTCTACATGACCAAGTGGCTTTGGCTCCATTCCACTCCCCGGGGTGAGAATGAGTCGACTTGAAGTCAGTTTCAGAAAGACAAATTAGGCATTGTTTGATAAACTTAATCAATGTTTCTCGTAAAAGGAATTACAAGAATTCTCCTCCAATGGCTTATCTATATGAACTTCGAAAGTTCATAAAAGTCACCAAGAGAACAGCAATGGAGACCATGAGAATGTTTCCATTCCCTCTCCCACTTAGCTTTTTACAATAAGGGATACGCTATCTAATGCATAATTAAATATACATAAGCATGCATACATGAAATAAAGCACATATAATATTATCACATAGTCAAAATAATACTAGAATATTATTTTCCGACTATTATGGCTTTATTGCATCTCCGTACGCATCTTCTAGTCTTCAGTCTTCGTTCTTGAATGCTCCATGTGACGAGAATATTAATCCAAATATTTAAATCTATTTATTTTTAATTAATCCAAAAGTTACTTAATTCGAAAATTAAGTCAATCGAATATATCAAAAATAAAATTAAATATTATTAATATTTATTATTTTTATTTTTCCTTTTCTACTCCATTAAATCTCTAGAATCCTATCCAAGACCCACTTGGAATATTCTAGAAGATTTCTATAATGGAATAAGGAAATAAAATAATTTAGGACTCCTAATCCTTCCAAATTAATTTCTTTCCTAATCTATTATTAATTCCATAAAGGAATAGTTAAATAGGAAAAATTAATTAAGGACTTTCAAAAACTTTCCAAATTAATTATTTTTCTAATCCATTAAAAATTCCATAAAGGAATAATTAAATAGGAAAAATAAATTAATTCCAAATTAATTATTTTCCTAATCCATGAATATTCCAAAAGGAATAATCAATTAGGAAGACCAAATTAATTCTAAATTTATTCCTTCCTTATCCATGAAAATTCCCATACTAGGAATAATCAATAAGGAAATAAATTTATTCTAAATTTATTCTTTTCCTATTCCATGAGAGTTCCCAAAAATAAGAATACTCAAAATAGGAAAACCGAATAATTTAGGAAAGTTGTATCTTGGCGGGAGAGTACGAGATCACGAGGACCCCGCGCCCCCCACCACCATCGATCCCCGGCCGAGGAGGAGCGCCGCCGCCACCCCAGCCCACGCGCCACCACCACCGGTGGCCGGCGTGGCCGAGGAGTTCCGCGGGCAGCCCCCGCCTCTAGGGCTCGATCGATCCTTCATGGATCGATCATGATGATCGATCCCTCGTCCCATCGTCTCCTCCGTCACACGTCTTCTCCGGCGGTCGTTTCGGCATCGATCCAACGTAAAATAAATTACATGAATTTAATTACAATTATCCGGTATCGATTCTATACATGAAATCGACCTTATACATTTTCCAAAAAAATAGAATGTAATAATAAAACCTAAATTCGGTCAACCCCCGAATTTTTACTATTACAAGCATTCACCACACATAAAACGAATCTCGACATGTCCGAGAGTTTAATAAAATTATGACAATAATTAACGAAGAATTATATCTAGCCATAATAGTCGGAAATCCTGCAAGGTAGAACAATTTATCGCATATACACATGAACTAAAACCAACGCTCTGATACCAATTGTTGGAAATCGATATCCCGGGGTTAACGGAATTGCGGAAACATAACCCCGATCAAAATCCCTTCGCCGGAAAAACATCACGAACCACCTCACGAGCCGGAGCCCGGCCGAGAACACCCGCCGCGGGATGAACCCGCGGCTGCCCTAGCCGAGCCCCCGCGAGGGGCTCGCGATCGCACCGATTGCCGGGTTGCGCACGGCAACCCCACGGCGAGTCCGGCGACTCGCCGTCCGCGGAGGAGGGGGCTGCTCGTCGTGCGAGCAGCAGCGGCACCAGCCCGCCACCCCACGCGATCGAGCACGCGCTCGATCGCACCCCCGGCGTCCAGCCGGGGTCCTTCGTGCTTCGCCGGCGGTCGAAGCCCTAGGGCTCGACCGCCACCCTCGGCGTCCAGCCGAGGGTTTGTCCTCTCGATCCCGGCGAGGATCTCTCGACCTCCCGCGGTCCGGTGATGCTCGATCACCACCGTGAGGTCGATCCTCATCCCCGGGTTCGTGCGTCCCTCGGATCTTCGTTCACATGCATATACGAATTAATTATTAAAATCATCGAAGGGGGTTCAACGATTTTTACCTTTGTTCTCGTTGTACGGAGAAACGAGATCTATGAAGACCTTGAGACCTTCCCACGTATTCCTTGCACTAGCTCGAACGTCGGGTAGGCGACGATCTTCCGAACTCCATGGATCTCCCTCTCTACTTTCTCTCTCTAGAATTGTGATCTTCAAGTTATGAGAATAGAGAAGACCATGTAGTGCTTTTATAGGCTACGTAGGGGATCTTAAGGAGGTGGAATATTGGGCTTCCAATATTAATGATTAAATTGAGCCCAAGCCCAAATCTATTAATCCATTAATATTAATTATTTCTATTTTCCACTATATAAAATTAATTGCACTCCCAATATTAAACCATATTATATCAAATAATATTTCTCCGGTAGTATTATTTATTCCGTGTATTTAAGATATAAATATCCATGAATAAAATTAATTTATTGCTAATTAATTTATTCATCTCTTATATCCGAGACTAGTACCATTCAACCTTAATTATTATGCGGAACAAATCCACCTGCAGGGTTTACATAATAATTCCTTATGAACTTATCTCGGGGATATTATCAACCCTTCCAGGATACACTTTCCCGTCAAGTATTCACGGCATGTCATATATAAAATATAGCGACCCAACTTAACCGGTAATTGACCCAGTAATTAAACCGGTCAATTCCTTTGGAAAATCAAAGTCACTTATATTAAATATACACACCCGCAATAGTATCGGGGATTAAGAATAAAATACACTGAGACTTAAATCGATTATCGCCGGAAATCCTAATCGATAAATCTCAAACGATCCGCTCAATACACCAAGTGTACAAGTATGATAAAATAATCAAGACAGATTATTTTCTCCCTCATACAACGACTATACCGATGGATTGGTCCTTTTCCATCTAGGTCGTGAGCAACTTTTCGATTAAATACGAGTAACCGATAGTATGATCTTCTGTGTGGGCCCGACACACCATACTAACTACAACGTATAGAATCCAGGACTATAATTTGCATATATTTAATTATAAATAATTAAATGCAAATAATTGTTTTAATTAAATAGATTAGTGGCAATGGATCGTGAGTTTCCGTTACTTAAATATAGACATTAAGTACACAACTCCAACAGCTATGAACTGCTCCTTCTTGCTTACAAGATTGACATCAGTCATCATTCCCCTCCAGAACGGAGACCTCAGGTTCAGTGGAAGGTTCTTATGCATTCGTGTCTTTGTTTTTCGAACCAACACATCTGGGGAATCGTGCTCTGACTCATGTAAGCATCTGTTTTCAAGAGTAAAAACAATAAATCAGTTATTTAATGTATATCATGATTATATTCAAAAAACTTTTGCGAAAATATTATTAGAGCTTACTCGAGGAATTCAATCTCCTTCATTTCCCTTGTTGTGACGACCATATATGTGTTGTCTTGGTCCCCCACAATTTGGCAGCCATCTTGGCTTTCAGAATCAACTCCTGGAATTCCGAGGTTGAATGAAGGGCAGCTGGGATCCTTTTCCTTCCTCTTCTTCGCTTTCAGCAATACGAAGGCCTTCTCTATTTCATCGACAGGAGCAATGAAATCATCGTCATAGTATACTTCATCAGTAGTTGGCTCTATGGCCACACTAAAAGTCTTGTTCTGCGAAGACTGGATTGGATCCTTCTCTTTCTCAATCCCTTCTCCTGATCAACTTCCTTCTCCTGTACAACCACCTTCTCCTTACCATCATCATCCTTATCAACCACTGCCTGCTGCTCTTCTGCATTTTCATCATTATTCATCATGCTCTTGACCAGGGCATTTTGAAGGATGGTTGCCATCAATTCTGGTTTGCCCATCTCTGTTGAGACAGTTAAGCATTGAGTCACTCCTTCTGAAATCTTCCTAAGACCCCCAGTCAAGTCTGCTGTAGGAGTTTTCTGTTGTTTCGGTTGAGCAGCAGCAACATCTGCAAGGATTTCTTGAGCAGCAGCAGCATTTTCCTGTGAGGCAGCTTGGTGAGGGCCATCAGGAGCATCCAATGGAGCAGCAGCAGCATTATCTTGGGGACCATCTTGTCTATTTTCAGCAGCAGCATTTGCATGGAGTTCTTGTGGGGCAACTGCTGGTTCAACAACTTCTTGTCCCTCAAGTGGTCTTGTCAGCCTCTCCACTACTTTGCCAACTCCAAACCTCTTTGGTTCAGTGTCAGTTTCCCGCTTGATCCTGGCAGCTATATTTTTGGCGTTCCAGCTTCTGCATACCGGGAACTGTCTTTGGACAGTCCTTGACATAAACACCATTCGGTCTAAATAGCAGAGCTTGAAAAAGAATGTAGATTTCATTAACAAAGTAAGTAGGATTATATGTAAAAGAAAGTAGATTTATAGTGTTCATATTTGTTTACCATCAGGAATGTCACTGGCCCTGTGAAGTAGTAACTTCTACCCTCTTTGAACAATCTTCCAGCTGTGACAAGGGAGTCAATGGTGTAGCTACACCAATCCAAATTTCTGATTTCTGAATCATCTCTCACAGAACGCAAGATGTTGAAGTTTGTGTAGTTATCTTGCTTGCCTTTCAGCAAGGTGCTAACTACTAAGACAACAAAATCGCGTTTGAAGTCATCTCCATGTGCAGTAGTTCCTTTCAATCGTTCGCACATCTTTGCTGGTGAAGGACCACCTGTGTTATTGACATAAAACACAATCAGTTAATTGAATTTAGATTATTTAATTTTGTAGTCTAAATGCAAATTATAATTCATACAGTAGGCTTTGTAGGTTCTTATTTTTGTATTATACTTCACTCAATCCATATTAATTACTAGCCAAAAAATAATATACGAATCTGAGCAGAGTACATCACAATTCAGTGTAAAATCTGTTCAATTGCAGTGTAGATTCAAATTTTAAAAAAATAACATGTCAAACAGAGGAGAATGCATTCAAAATCAATGTAGCATATCAGTTAAAGTAGAATGCACATACCAGTAGGGTTTCCCCATCTTCTCCTCCAATCCTCCAAGAATGTGGTGAATCCATCATCCATATCATCACATTTCAGGCCTGCATAGTTTGAATTAGGTCATTTACAGAAAGTATATCAATAATAACAATAATTTGATATCAATTACATGTGGATTCTTCTACAATCTTGTTCCCTTTTGGAAGATCGAAGATGGATACGGAGTCATCTTCTGTGATATCTATTTCTTCATTCTGGAGAATGATTCGACATGTGAGATAGTCGAAACTCTCCATCACAAAATTTAACAAGTTAAACTTGTTTTGAGTTATGTTCAGGTTCAACAAACCGCCGAACCCGATATCTCTCACTGCTTGTTTCTGATTCTCAGAAAACCCACTAACCACACTTGATACATGGCTAGGCGACATACGACACGGGAATTTCTTTTTTGCTGCAGTTTCTTCATCATCCTCAGCTTTCCCTTTTCCCTTGTCGTGTTTTGCCTTTTTCTTCTTTCCCTCTTCAGGCTCTGGATCATCCTTCTCAGCTCTTTTTGTTTTCTTCTTTTCCTTCTCCTTCTCAGCAGCTGCTTCTTTGTTTTTCAAAGCTGCTTCTTTCTCCATCTCCTTCTCATCAGCTTCTTTTTCCTTCTCTGTCTTCTTTAGTGCTGCTTGTTTCACAACTTATTTTTCTTCTTTCTCCTTCTCCTTCTTCTTCTTCTTCTTCTTCTTCTTCTTCTTCTTCTTCTTCTTCTTCTTCTTCTTCTTCTCCTCTTTTTCATCTTTCTCAGCTTCCTGCTAAGTATTTTAAACAAGAGATATTTTAGTATTTTATGCAAAAATAGAAGAATCAACACATTTGAATTATAAATTGAAAGTTTAACATATCAGTCAAAGTAGAATATTACCTTCTCTCTCTTTTATTTCTGCTTCTCAGCAGCTTCTTTTTCCTTCTCCTTTTTTTTCTTTTTTCTGTTTCTCTGCTTCTTCTTTCTCCTTCTTCTTGTTTTCTTTTTCAACAACTTTCTCCTTCTCCTTCGTAGCAGCTTCTTTATCATATGCTCTCTTCTTTTGCTGCAATTATAAGCCAGAGATATTTTAGCATTGATTATTGAAAACGTAGAAAAAATAATCTCAACTCAATACATACTAATTACATGCCACAAAATAAGATAAGAATCAGAGGAGAGGGCATCACAATTCAGTGTAGAATCTGTTCAATTACAGTGTAGATTCACATTTTTTACATTATAATTCACTCAATACATACTAATTACATGCCACAAAATAAGATAAGAATCAGAGGAGAGGGCATCACAATTCAGTGTAGAATCTGTTCAATTACAGTGTAGATTCACATTTTTACATTATAATTCACTCAATCCATATTAATTACTAGCCACAAAATAATATAAGATTCTGAGCAGAGTACATCACAATTCAGTGTAGAATCTGTTCAATTACAGTGTATATTCACATTTTACATTCTATAATTGGACTGATTCACACTTTCATTTTAAACTCTCAATACATACTAATTATTAGCCACAAAATAACATATCAGTTAAAGTAGAATGCACATACCAATTTTTTTTAGAGCTGCTTGTTTCACAGCTTCTTGCTCTTTTTTCTGCTTTTCTCCTTCTTCTTTCTTCTGAGCAACTTCTTTTTCCTCTTCTTTTTGCTGTTGCTTCTTTTGCTGCAATTATTGAACCATTAATATTTAAGCATTTATTATTGAAACAAGCAAAAAAATAATTTCAACTCAAACCATATTAATCATAGCAGAGTATTAAACCCTATTTACTAAATCCAACAGAGGAGAATGCATTCACTATGTCTAGGATTTTACCTTTTTCCTTTTAGGTTCAGCTGCTGCAACCTCATTTACAGCTTCCCTCCTTGGGCTCCTTCTGATCTTTAAACCTTTAGGTTGAGCTTCAGGTTCTTGCTGTTGGGCTCCTTCTGTTTCCTGTTTTATTCATAACGCATAAAGCATTAGTATGTTATAATGAAATAAGAGAAGAGAATTCAAGTCAAAAAGCATAAAATGTACGATGTATAATGATATATTAATAACATATTTACCATGTTAGAACTTCTTCCAGTTGTTTGGACTGGTTCAGTTTCTTTCTCTTTTTGTGGGGCTTCTTGAGGGACGAAAAGAACCAGAGCCATCTCCTCTCCAGTTTGTCGCACATCCTCTGGGGCTTGTGCTTTCTTTTTAATTCATATCGCATCAAACAAACATTAGTATGTTATAATGAAATAATAGAGGAGAAAACTTCTGGAGTAGTCGTAGTAGTATTTAGTGAATAGTACAAACCTTTTCTTGTTCAGGAGTGAAATTTAGTTTCCTCCTCGGGCTTGCTGTACTAGAACTAACTGTTGTTTTCTTCTTTCCCCTTGTTTTATGAACCAACTGCTTCATTTCCTAAAAAGTGTAAAAAACAGAATAATTATTTTTTGTACATAATTAATCCTCCCCCCCTTACATTCAATTAAGGGTTGACCTTTCCATTTGTTTTTCTTCTTTGTATGATTTTCACCCGTTGACCATTGATTATTGCACGAACTGATGGTATTTTCCCCATATTCTGTTTTAATAGTGGTTTTCTATTATGTTAGTATTAACATACCAAATACAACAGAATTGTTCTACTGATTCAAATTCACTTAATACAATTCATTCTAATTCAGAAAAAAGTCATTAATAATCAAATAAGTGTGATTCCTACTAAAGTTCCCTAACAACATATAAAAAAGAACAGACATGTTCACAAGTCTCAAATGTTTATTGTTTTCAATCAAACATACAAATCAGAAATCAGATTAGAAAATAATCATTCAAATCACAGACACAGAAACACAGGAGATTGATTTACTTTTCAAAGTAGAAGTCATAACAAATCAGAGTAGACCCTAACAACATATCAAACCTAACACACAAGTTCAAAAGTCACAGTAGAGTCGACTCTGTTGAATCAGTTTTGAACAAATCAAACACAAGAAACAGGTTGTAATGTTTTCAATCAAACATACTAATTAGAAGTCTCAGAAAACCATAGTAGAACTAGCAGGCTTTGTATTTTCAACTCAGATTTGAAAACAGTAAAAAATCATAGTACAAGCAGCTGGTTTTTTGATTTGCAGTCAATCATACTCATTAGAAGTCCTAAAAACACAGGGGATTGATTTACTTTTCACAGTAGAGTTAATAACAAATCAGAGTAGACCCTAACAACATATCAAACATATAACAGTATAACATACCCTATTAAATATCAGTGTTTGCTTTTTTGAATTTCAGTTAAACATACTCATTAGAAGTCCCAAAAACACAGAAGGTTGATTTACTTTGTTGAATCAGTTTTGAACAAAGCAAACACAAGAAACAGCTTGAATTGTTTTCAATCAAACATAAGTCTCAAAAACTCACATACAAATCAGAGTAGATACTACCGAATATATGAAAACTGAATAGATTTAAACTGAACAACTATAAGGCTTCCTAATATGCAAACTGAAATTTATACTTACCAAATTCAAATGAATATTTCCATGTTTTACTGAAATTCTGTGTTTATCCTTTCAAACAGATTAGTATTAAGTGAACTACATTATCCTTTCATACAGATACAAATAGTAATGAACACATAGGAAGTCATACTAACAAACACTATGATTTCAAACATAACAGAAGTACACAAGTCTAAAAAAATATCAGTGTTTACTTTTTTGATTTTCAGTCAAACATACTCTCCCAAAAACCTTTCAAACAGATACAAATAGTAATAATGTTCTGTAATACTTTGAATCACCACATTTGGATTTTAAAACCTCACTGAATTGCATGTTTCATTTACAGACAAACCACATACAAACAGAGGAGATTGATTTACTTTTCAAATCAGTGTAGACTCTAACAACATATCAAACCTAACACACAAGTTCAGAAGTTACAGTACAGTCTACTCTGTTGAATCAGTTTTTTTCAAACTCACAGTACAATCTAGCATACAACTCAGTTGATTAATTCCCAATTAATGAAGATCCAAGCACCTAGGGTTTCAAATTGTGATGAGAACATCAACAGTACTTACTGAGATTAAATTTGTTATAGAATACACAATAGTTAGTTTTGAACACATGAAATTAATCATAGAACATAATTTTAATCATTTTTTTTCCAAACTCACTACAATCTAGCATATAAATCAATTTTGAATTCTAAGGAAGTCATACAAATCACAGTACATACTACTGAATATATGAAAACTAAGTAGAACTATAACACAGTTGATTCAGTTTGTAACTTAACTCAATGATGAACAGAGTTTGTGATTATTTGTTTAATCAACAAACACACACATACAAACAAACTTTATGATTCCAATTAATCCCAAAATAGAGCAGAACTATAAGGCTTTGTAACATGCTCATTATCAGTCAAACATACTCATTAGAAGTCTAAAAAACACAGGAGATTTTTTCCAAACCCACCCACAGTACAATCTAGCATACAACTCAGTTCAATAATTCACAATTAATGAAGATACAAGCATCTAGGGTTTCAAATTGCGATGAAAACATCACAGTTTTACTGAGATGAATTTTTTTATAGAATACACAGAACTTACTTTCTACGTACATGCAATATGATTAAAAATTGAAATTAGAAAAATTAGGGTTCGTAATTACCTTTTAATATTTCAGGAATTGTTCTCGTTGCTTCTACTTTGTTTTCTCTTCTTCATGGTGCTGCGGCGAGTTTCGAAGTTCGGTGGTACCGTTGGTGGTTACGGTGGTGTTGTTGATGGTTGTTGATGGTTTTTTTGTTGCCGTGGGGGTGGGAAAAGCTTGTGTCGTCGGCGGACGTGGATTTACGGTGGTGCGAACGTGTGGCGGACGTTGGTGCGGAGCAGCGGTGGCGTGCCGGTGATGGTGTCGATTTTTGCTTCTGCGCGCAATTGTGAGAAGAGAGAAAGAATAGAGCCCGTTACGTGTTCGTGCTTGTGTGAGTATAGGACCATTTTTTTGGGCCAAAAATGTTTTTATATTTTGGGCCGGGGACCATATAGATCGTTGGGCTCCTACCCCATGGTATAGGATCTCGTAAAAAAATATGAATAAAATTGTATTATTTTAAATTGAAAAATAAGAGTTTTTTTTTTAGAGATCGAAACATATAAATAAAGTGGTCATATTATTATAAAATAAAGAGATTATTTTTTTTCTTTTCGTCTCAAAATAATGGTCACATTTGATCATATTAGGAAATTAAAAAATATAATTTTATTGTTTTTTTAACCAAAAAATTAAAAGTGATAATTTAATTTTTAAATTAATAAAGTAAGTTGTATTATGATTAATGTTTAAGGATTAGGTGAAAGATAAGTGTATAGATGTGTTTTAAAATAAAAAAAATAAAGATAATTATTTACTTAAATAACGTGTAACCATTGATACAAGACACTTAAAAAATATAATCGTTAATATAGAATAGAAGAATAATACATCTTACTCAAATTTTATTATTTTTTAATAAAAAATATATTTATCTTAAAATCAATTGTCATAAAAATATAAATTAACTTATTTAAAAAATCTGATTAAAAATTATTTTGAAAATTATTTTTTAAAGATTTTGGTCATCTATTTACTTATAAAAGCTCCTACAATATTATCTCTCCCACGTGTGTCTTCTTTTTTAAAATTCTCATTCTCTCTACTTATAAAAAACTCATACAAATATTATTATCGAATGTTTAAAAGAGAGAAATCAATTGCTCTCATATTTAAGAGCAAATCAAGACTAGTAAGTTTGCAATCAATAATCCCCTATTCGGTTGAATTCTATTAGTCCTGAAAATCATGAAATTTTAGATTCATTTGTAATTATCGATTTTACGTTTATAATTATTGATTACTGAAAACTTACTTACATACCACCTACCATTGACTTACATACCACATAACATTCATTGAAGCTCGCAATAAATTTCAATCCTTATCTTCCAATCAATTTTATTTTAATACTTTCGGGCCCAATATTTTTGACAAGATAGTAAAATTGTTTGTAATTATATTCGACTCATTAACATAAATGTTAGATAAGTAGTCGTAGTGCACAACTTCCCCTTAGCTAGTAATCGATTACAAGCCTTGGATAGTGCAATTTTTCGACCGCCTTAGGTTAATTCTATTGTGAACAACTTTCCCCTTATCCTGATTAGTGACACCTAGCTAGCTCAATACATGTCTTGTTTGGTGAAGTAGTTTAGAGGCTGCATTTTCTGGGCTACATCCTGATATTCTGTTAGTTCAATAATAACTACACATACTTCAGATGCAAAATCTACAATGACGATTAAATACAAAATGACACCACAGATTACAGGCGTAAACACGCCCATCATCCTAATGGAAACTTCCCGAGGCACACATGCTGAAGGATACGAGCCGAACTGGACAAAAGATATGTACCTAGTCATGGTCACATGTACATCATAATTCAACAGGACAGCGACTATGATGGGCAAAACAAAGGATCATCTCCTGCACAATAAATCTCAAATAGCTTCACCACGTAAATAGCAGCGAGCTTTCTGCATTGAGTGATGGCATCGGGTCGCTGTCTTTTCACTTCTGAGACCGATTTCTTTAGCCTGAGCTCCTTATCTCCATCAATCAGATACTCGGCCAAAGCGCATCCACTGAAGAAAGATTCAACAAAAAAATAACTTATAAGATAAAAAAAAGAAAAGAAAAACAAATGTAGATACTTATTAATAACACATGGATTAATAAGAAAGCTACCCTTGAAATACTGGACCAAACTACAGAAAGTACATCCCTCGACATTCATTAAGGTGCATGCAGGTTCTTAAAAAAATACGTACTCTCAAAACTCAAGGGGACTTTGCGATGTATAAAGAGGTTGTTCGTATATTTTAACGAGAACTGCATTTTTTATTTTCTTTCGTAATTAGACCAAACATCAAGGGCAATTTTGTATTTATCCCAATAGGAAGCGATAGTGTTATACCTCATTGTATCAATGGGACTAAATCCACCATTCCTGGCCAAAGTTAAGTGTCCATTTGATTTCCTGGAAGAAAATGTCTGTCTATAAAGAGCGCAGACAGCATCCAAGCAAAGCTTTTCATCCTCTTGGAAGGCCAGTAACATGTCAGCTTCGTACATATATTTCCTGACACGTTTTTCTCTCCGAATGCTTGCAATCAAGTCTTCCATTCCGGAGTCGGACAATGCCTCGTATTCTGAATCCGCAGAAACCCCATCATTCAAACAGTTTTGAGATTCACGTGCTTCTTCTACACATTTCCCGGATGGAGAACAATCAACATTATCATGACTTGATTTGAGAAATTCATTTCCCTTCTCATGAATTAACGGATTATCTGTTCTGTTTCGCTTACTCAGAACAAAATTCATATCATTTTTACCCACATCTGCATCTAGGACTCTTTTTGAAGTCTGTGCTGTTCTGTTGGAGTTTGTTTCATCATCACTATCAAGTACCTCAATGATATTATCTCCAGCAGCAACAGAAGGTGAGCTTATGGCTTTACAAAAATGCGCCTCTCCAGATATTAAGCGTGTGCCACTAGCATGTGAGACTGAAATGTTCACATCATTTATTTTGTTAGAGTGCCAATTGTAAAACCAAACTTAAGAGAAGCAAACAAATATTATTATTTTGAGCTATATATTTTCTTTACATGAAACAGTAAAATGAAATCCTGAACAGAAAAGAAACTTAAAAGCTTCAGAAATAACAAGTCTACAACCATACAATTTTCACTTCAATCACACAAATCTATTTCAAAAATTTTAACCAAGTCTTATTTCATTTCCAAACATGGAAATACAGACAATGAACCAAAAATTCTTAATTTGCATTCGAGAATTAAATAACTTTTCATAATTTTAATTCCACTACAAGGAAAAATTGGATGTGGTTGGAAAACTATTTCCCCAAAGTAGCCACGAGTTTAAAATATAATCTGCTAAATTTTGGGAAACATAATATTTGAGTTCAATATATAACTGGTATATAAATCAGACTTTTTCTTCACATAAACTTAAGTGAGTTAAGTGACAGACATCAATGTATGTCTCAGTTTTGATCAAAAGCAACGGCCACTTGAAATCGGTGCAGCTCAATCAGTAAGCTGAGTAAATAGAATATATCTAAATCTATCTGCCCTTAAATTTTCATACCTGAACCCAGTGGCTCCGTACATTCATTACTTCCCGGTAGAGGAGGGTTGTGGTCTGACTGTGAACCTGGTGAGTTATTAACAGTATGTGCATTATCATCCTCTGTTGCCCAAGGCTGCAGAGAGACACCTGAGGCAATGCAACAGAAGTGTTCAGTTTTCTTGATTCATATTAAATAGTTAATATAATTACAACCTGAATCATCTAAAGAAATTAAACTAACATCAAAACTCAGTTTTGCAAAAGATCCATTTTAGAATGTGACACAGATTTTCTTATGACATCAAAATATAGAAAACATTAAGGCCCTTCCATAAATAAACAAAAGGAAACTAAAATTGAGGAAAAATCCAAGCATTCGACTTCCGAACCAAAAGCAAAAAAGATAAAGAAATTGGCATATAACACAAACTACCATTCTTTGGTAATCTTTTGCTTCTACTTCGATTAGAGTTAGAAGTCCAGTGCACCCCAGGCAACAAGACAGCTACATCTTCAGTATTAACATCCGACATACTTATGTATCCCAGGCTTTCAGTTTTGCCCCTAGAATCATCTCCCTCCTCGAAGGTACCGAGCTCGCGCATGTCATTTACTAAACTAGCAAGATCTACCAACTTCATACTCGACATCTTGGAAAGACCCTCCTTAATCTTCTTGATACTCGGCAACAATTTGTCAAGCCTGGTTTTGTATATTGCAGCTGCCTTATCAGATTCCAATTTCTCCATCCTCAACTTCTCTACAGATTTTTTAGCCTCGAAATTTTCCTGCTTCAGTTCCTCCACATCATTAGTACCATTTGATTCCTGCTGCCTCAAATCCACACATTTCCTCTCGAAAGTCTTAAAGCGCACACGCATGGCATTCACCTTTTTCTCCAACCCATCAAATCGGGTTTCTATGGCATTAAACCCACTGTCCATCCCTTTCTGCATTTTCTCCAGTTTACGGGATATTAACATCCAAGTGTCGACAGCAGGTTGATCATCAATGGCCACTGGATCAGTGCCTTCTCCATTGGCTTCATCAGAGGAAGATGAAGTCTCTTCTGTCACCTCCATGTAGCGCTGACGCTTCTTAAAGGCCCGACAAATTCCCAGAGGCAGAATGTGCAGAACCTTCATATCCGTGTGTATGGGGTCGAGCGTGCCAAAATGAACCGCGATCGCTGTAATAAAGTTGCCAAGACACATCTTGACCTGTTTATTTTGAAGGACAGATTTAAAAGCGCCAATGAGGAAGCTCGGGGTGCAAACGCGGGCATCACGGTATACACAAGACAAATAGAACAATTCCTTCACCGACATCTTTCCCGAGTCAGCTCTCCCGAAGAGCCCGTGCGATATGTACTTGTACATGTGAAGGAGACTGAGGTCTTTGATGAGGCTGCTGGGTGTCTTGCCGATTTTGAAATCCCCAGACTCCACAGATATCTCTCTCCAGAATCCCACCGGATCAAAATCCCGAGGCACGGTTTTGTGCCCACCCACACGAAACCCGAAAATATCACACAGCGTCTTGCGCGTGACCGTCACGCTCTTCCCCATTAACCGACAGTGAAATCTATCGTTGTTTTCATCTTCTTCGTCAAAACTCAACGTGGTGTAAAATTCTAGCATAAGCTCTTCATAACCGTGGTGCTTCATTTTGACAAGTTTTTCCAAACGAAGTTTACGGCAATACGAATCGATAGCGCTCGTACAGCCAAGACGCTCTATTAGACCAAAATCAAGACATCGGGGAGGAATGAAGTCGCGAGAGAGAAGGGTTTTGTACCTCGAACCTTCAGCGCGAGAGACGATGGAGAAAGGTGCGCCATACTCCTTGCTCAGGTCCGCCGCAGGCACACTCTTGCGTTTTTTCGCCGGAGACATGGATGAAGAAGCTCAGCTGATTTTCAATCGGAGTAGTACGAGTACGACTGAGTGAGTGAGGATTTTATTTTATTTTATTTTTGGGGGGAGTGGGGAGGAGGATGAGGTGGAATATTGGAATTTGGAAATGAATTTTTGAATTCCACAGTAATAGGAATGAGCTACAATGCAATCATAGTACCCTCTTAATTCTATTAATTATTTTTAATTTAATTTCTTAATCTACTCTCTGTCTTTATATACACTTAACCCTTAACACTATGCACATATGCATGAAATAAAAATGATTTTTTTGGGTATTTATATTTCCTTTGTGTCGACTAATGGTTTTAGGGCACGTGCATTGGTATGGTTCACTTCATGCTCAGAGCATGTACAATGGTGGGTTCAGTTCATACTAACCCACCACAAATTAATAATTTATTAATTTATTTTCAATCACTTTTCTTATTAACTGAACTACATAATCTATACTTGCATTGGTTTTTTGGTTTGAACCGAATTGGGTGGGTCATACAAATTTTTACTTTTTTAATTATATATATTTTTATTAAATAAAATATACATTTGAATTACAAATATTTATTATTCATTATTATGTATAAAAATAATAAATTGTCTTTGATTTTGTTAATAATTTAAAATTCTGTGTAAAATAATTTAAATTAAAAAAATAATTATATTTTAATTTAATAAATAAATAATTTAAATTATTTAAGTTTTCATAAATAAAAAAAAACAGCAAAAATAAAAAATAAAAAAAAATTAAAATTCATATATTAATAATTTATGAATTTGACTGGATTGAGTTGTTTTTGCTTCTGATTTGTGCAAATAGAGTTTTACGCAAATAATTTTAATTTAACACGATTAAAATTAACAATTATGATTATAGTTTAACGCAAATAATTTTAATTTAACACAATTAAAATTAAAAACTATGATTATAGTTTAATGTAAATAATTTTAATTTAATAATTTTAATTTAACGCAATTAAAATTAAAAAATATGATTATAGCTTAATTGCGCATTTGGGGCGTGTCTTCCACGCAGCATTTCTGTCCATTTATTTGGGAATATTTGTGTACTCTGACAGAAAAAAAAAAAAAAAAAAAAAACTCAGTTCATACCTTTGAACCGAGTTCAATTTGGTGGGGTGGGATAAGTAGGGTGGGTATAATGAACTGGAACTCCCAATGGTACGAGTTCACTTTAATGAGTTCAAACTCAAAAAAATTGGTACCATTGTACATGCTCTCACTTACTTAATTCAATCATTTTTTACTCCAAATACAATTATTATTCAAATAACTGAACTCAAAATTATAACACTCACATTCATTTTCTAGTTCGAACTCAACATATGGGTCCTACCATTATTTTCTTTTACTTTTGAATACTTTTTAATTTTAAGTAAAATACTACATTTTTAAAATTGTTACATTATTAATTATGTATTTTAACAAAAATAATTAGATATATTTTTCTTATAAATTAAATAAAATATTATATTTATGAGATATTAATAATTTTTAATAAAAAATATTAAGATTTTCATTTGATAATTAATAATCGTACAACATTTACTAAATTTAAAATAATAAAAACTTTTGTATACGCAATGGAATTAAAAAAAATTAATTTGTACAATATTTATTAAATTCAAAATAATAAAAAAAATTGTATACTCAATGAATTAAAAAAAAATTAAATTAATTCAAAAAAATTCAAATAAATAAATAATACTTTAGAAGTACATTAATAGTAAAATAAAACAAAAAAAAATTAAGAAAACAAATAAATTAAAAAATAAAGTTACGTAAACCCACTTCTTGCACTAGCCAATGAGCAAGTCGCATGCCTTAAAAGCTGCCACAAAAAAAAGAAAAAAACTCAGTTCAAAGTATTGAACTCGGTTCATTTGAGAGGGGTGGGTAATATGGGGTAGGGAATTGAACTGACTAGGAGTTCAGTTCACTCAGTTTGAACCCACAAAAAAAAACTAACGATGCACATGCAATTAATTCTTTTGTAATTTACAAAGAATAGGACCATTAATTCGGGACAGAGATAGTAATACATAGTAGGGGTATAATAGGTATTAATATGTAAGGAATAAAGTAAATAGTTGAAAATGTAATGATATAAAAATAAATAAATGTGTATTGAAAGAATAAAATTGTGAAAAATATTAAATGTCCACTATTTTAAGGGACAACAAAAAAAGTAAAGAATTTTATTGTTTTAAGAGATTAAGTGAGTATGTTATTTACGTATCAATTAAAAAATAATTAATGAAGGATAAAAAAGACAAATAAAAAACAAAAAAAATATAAAAGTAATCGTGATCTCAAATCCAATTCTTTACTGATCTCAAATCGTGGTCACTTATAATTGGCGTGAATGCACGTCAGATGACACATGAATAATTAATAAAAAATGAAATGAATTTATAAATTCAGACCAGATCTAACACTAATTTCACACTCAAACTTGATTTTCACTCAAAGTCGCTTTCTTCCCCATCTCAATCTGAAACCCTAATTTCTTCTCTCAAATCCAATTCGAAATTAAGCTTGTAATTTTGTGACCTAAGCATGCCGTGGTAGCATAATTATCAAGCATTGGGAGCATATCTCTGAGTTAATCATTTAAAATTTTGAAATTTTCTTTGATTAGATTTGGAAAAATCGATCCAAATTGTAAAATTCGAAAGATGTGTACATCTACACCCTTTGTGAAACCGATTCATTGTGTGAATTTATCTTTAACTAGAATTTTTCAGCCCGTGCGATGCACCGGGATATTTTCTGAAGTGTGTCCTGTTATTTTAAATTATAATATTAAAATTGAACTGAGAGTACCACTCAAATATCATGGACTGTGTCCTGTTATTTTAAATTATAATAATAAAATTGAACTGAGAGTACCACTCAAAGCCTGTGCACGCAGTGAGAGTACCACTCAAAGCTTTGCCCGAATTTATTTTGAACTTGATTTTATTGTATATGTTAAAATAATTGTATAAATATTTATATTTATATTCATAATTTTGAAAAAAAACAATTTAAATGATTTGTTAATATATTATTGAATTCGTATTGTTCAAAAATTCACAATGTTATATATACAATATAACTAACAAACTTAGATAAAAATATAATTTTTAAATATTTAAATGTCAAAATTATTAATAAAAATATTTTATATTTTAAACATTTCTTGTATGTTTCATTATTCTTATTATTTTAAAATTCATTTAATTTATTTATTTTTGCTTAAGAAATAAAAAATTTTAAATCTACCAAATGAAGGAATAATTTTATATTTTGATTTAAAAAAACATATTAATTAATATATAATAAAATAAAAAATAAAAAAGTAAATAATTTTTTATGTGAATTAGAATTTAGAATATTTTCATTTTTTAAAATAATTGTAAAAGATTATGTCATATAATGTAATCTGTATCATTAAAAGGTAAAAATTAATATTATAATATTTATGTGTAATAAAAGAATTTTAAAGGATCTTTTAATATATTCTGTATAATTAAAAAGTAAAGATTAATATTAAAATATTTTATGTGTAATATTATTTGGTATCATTAATATTCCCATTTATGAATAATTGTTTAATTAATCTATGTCTATAAAGAGTATAAAAAACAATAAAATCAAGCAAAAAAAGAAATATATTATTAAAAAGAAGGTTTTTTTGAAACATAACATTTTGAATTATAGCATTTTGATTGGATAATAATATTAATTTATTTTATTTATTAATTTTTATATTTAAGTTGATAATAGAAAGATATAACTGATAAATAAATAAATATAAGGAATTTACAATAATTGAATGAAATAATTAATTAATTTTAATATTTTCATCTCTCTTTGAAATATACTAGTGTAACACCCGTGCGATGCACGGGATATAACTTTACGTGTTTGATATTTTAACGTGCCCTTGATCTTGCGGTGTTCGTGATTTTACGTACATAGCTCTCTACAATATCGTTTAAAATAATTTGTTTTCGTTTAAAACATACATTACAATAGTAAAGTACATGTTTGAACTTCATTTAAATTCTCTAAAGGAAACATTAAAAGGCAAAATTCTAAACTTTTATTACAAATTTTGAAAGACTTCCTTAAACACCACATTATTTGTTTTGTTTGTAAGTTTACCATTCTCGTCACAACACAAAATTTTTAATCCACTTCTATTCGTCACCCTTGAAACAACAACGTACAGTTGCCCATGAGTGAAAACCGGTTTCTTCAAAAACACACCAACATCTGTCAACGATTGACCTTGGCTTTTATTGATCGTCATTGCATACGATATCATCAACGGGAATTGTCTTCGTTGAAATTTAAAAGGAATCCTCGAATCAGAAGGACAAAGCGTCATCCTGGGAATATAAACAATTTCATTCGCTTTTTTGCCTCCCAAGACTCGTGCCTCTATAACATAAGTCCCAAGTTTGGTTACCACCAATCGAGTTCCATTGCACAGTTCTGCCGAGTGATCAATGTTTCTTATCAACATCACCGGAACACCAACCTAAAAATAAAAAAAAATCAGTAAACATCAATAACTAAACATCATGTTCATATGCATCAAGCATACAAACAATAAATAAAATAATCTACATTTTCATTTTACGAAGAAGATACCATTTAATATAAACATTAAGGAGCATAACATCCATTAATATTTTATATTACGAACAAACGTAAAAACATTACAAATAAGATAGAACTAACCTTTAACTTCAACTGATGATTCGGCAACCCTGAGCATTTGATGGTATTCAAGAATTCAACGGAGTGCATGTTTGCAAACATATTCTCTGCACCCTCAGACTTTTCAATCGAATCAGCACTAAGATATATTCTTTCATCCGTAGAGTGCATCGAAACCATGTAATCGTTAATAGAATCAACTTCTTCCAAAGTCGGGGCCAAAATGGCCCTACCTTGTAAGAATTCCACATCTCCAATATGATTTGAGAAATCCGGATATATTGCATCAACCATTGAACTGATGAAATCATCGGAAGAGGTTATGAGAAGATCATTGGGAATTTCTAGAACAGCAACCCCATCATTGTCGTCTCCTATAGTTCCATCCCCAATCGAAGACATCCAATTAGAGAATTCTCTTAAAGTAATTAAATCATTTTCGTCCACAACATTCTGCAATCTCATATTAGTCGTCAACCTCAAGACTTTGCATTCTCTCCAAATGTTGGAGGAATTAATCGTCGCATGAACAATATCCTGTCTCGTACCTTTAGCAATTACCGGCAAAATTTGACGAAAATCCCCTCCAAATACAATAACCTTTCCCCCAAAGGGCTTTTCATTAGCTCGCGGATCAGAACTTCGCATAATATCACGCATTTTCGATCAAGTGCTTCAAAACAATGCCTAAAAAATTATACAAAGTCAACTTCAGTTAGATAATTTTCAGCAAAAGAAAACACAAACAGTGTGAAATATGAAACCTGAGAATGAGAGACGTTTTATTACCTATGCGTCATGGGAGCTTCGTCCCATATAATCATTTTAGCTTGTTGAATCAACTCTGCGAGTTCGGTTCTCTTGCTTATATTGCAGGTTGAATCATCGGTTAAGTTCAAAGGAATTGAAAATTTTGAATGAGCTGTCCTGCCTCCGGGTAAGAGAAGAGAATCTATTCCGCTAGAAGCAACATTCAACACAATATGTCCCATTGAACGAACAGCGGCAGAGAGAGTGTTCCAAACAAATGTCTTGCCGGTTCCTCCATAACCATATAGAAAGAAAATTTGTCCTTTGTTTTCGTGGAAAGCAGACATTATCGATTCATATGCTTGGCTTTGATCACGATTGAGCATTCCGACCAGCCTGATGTGCTCTTCTGTAAGTTTTTTTCGATCGTAATTCATCTTTTCCGCTATAAGGCGATTTCTACCAATAGCTTCATCGTGCTGCGGATACGGCATCTTGGAGTAATCTAAAAGGGTTTTCCCTTTTCTTTGCATTACATCTTCAATTTCCCTCAAGCACAAATTTTTAATTTGATCGTCACTGAGAATCAAATCTGTAAAAAAAAAGAAGAAATAAAAAATCATATTAAGGACTCTTAGACCCGATGTATAGTGCATTTATGTCGTCAACACGGGAACAAACTGTAAAGAATGAATTGGAGATGTTAATAATCATACCAGGGCGTTCCAAACGAATACGATATTTATTTAAGATATCTGGTGTGAGTAGATGGCTGCAACTTTCCCAAAGAATCTCTGGCCGACTGACAGAATCAGAAGTAATCAAATTCACAAATAAAATTCGAAGCATTGTTTCTGAACCCCAAACTGCAGCTTCTTCAATGGCTTTAACAAACTCATTATCGTCATCAATCAAACCACGGGCGAAACAGGTTTCTCTAAAGGTTTCATATCGTATCCCGTTATAACGATAAATATCATCATACGATTCACAACCTTTCACAACATTCAGCAGAAGTCGCATATAATACAACTCCCCCCTGGCTGGATGTACATAATTCAATCTCCCTAGAGCAACTCTTCTCTTCCTTGGCCGCCAAGCATATTCCTTCTCAACCCAAACGAATTTCATAGAAAACTCAGCGTAAGTTATCTCTTTCGCTCTTGGAAATTTACTGTTTGCAATCATCCAAGCTGTAAACATAGTATCTTTACCCGCTGCTCTGGCCACAACATTCGTAACAGACGACCCTTCCCTGAATACAACAAACTGCTCGTTAGGCAGATGAAATTTCAATCTCACAATGTTAGGCTGGTTGAAATGAATTTCATATCCATATAACCGCCACACCGCTTCCGAAGCCGATACGTATCTGCAATCTAAATATTGCTTTATTTCATCAACAATTTTATTTCCAGCAGCGTCATTGTGAGACTGATAAAAAACGGCAGTTGCTCGATCGTGTCCTTTGTGAATGTACTTGAACAAATATTTAATAGAACGCGAACGATTGCACCACTCCACGTTAATATGGGATCTATATTTTTTCAGGAGATAAGGGTTATGGGGAACAACAGACCTGAAAAAAATATGAACCCAATGAGATTATTAGAAGATGAATTTTATACAATGGCATTCTAAACGAAGTATTCAAAGATGAATTTTATTTTTTATTATCTAAGCATAAATAAAACGAAACATCCTAAAAGCATACCTATTGTCAAGTTCAATTCCTCCCTTTAATATTGTCCTGCCATCATCCCTTCTTTTGTAAACGACAAAGCCATCATTATCTACCGTTGTGCGATCAACGTATTTCTTCGGGAATTTTTTTGTACATCGACATTCATCCATGCACGATGATTTTTTATTTGCTACGCCACAAGGACCATGAATCATGAACTCACTGACCGCGTCATAATATTCCCGATCTTCCTTGCAATCAGGAATCTCCGCAGATATAATACCGTCGACGACACCTGGACTTGCTGTCTGGGGGAAATTTTTTATGAACAGTAGAATATGAGCATGGGGCATTCCACATTTCTGAAACTCGATAGTATAAACAACTGAAAATAAGAATTAAACACAATGAGAATATAAAACTTTAAACTAACTAAATAAGAACAGTTGAAAATTAAAAATAGATAAAGGATGCACTAACTCGCAGATAACTCCCCAAACAGCTTTCCCTGACGAATATCTCTCAACATGTTGTCTAACTTAGTGTGGAACATTCGAGAACGAATATCCGGTCGATCATTTGCAGTCAATCCTCTTTCTTTACAATACCTCTCTATTTCATCCCACTTCGGATTACACGTGAGAGTAATAAACAAATTTGGATATCCTACCCACCTACATACAACCATTGCGTCATGATAATTCTGTATCATGAATCGGGCACCACCAACGAAAGAAGAAGGCAAAATAATCCTTTTACCAGTTTATGCCAAGTTAGTCTCTCCACTAATTAATGCTTCGCCCAACGCAGCGTAAGAGTCACATCTGAAATCCTGCTGATGATTTTTTATGTAAGTAATTCTGTACGAATCAACCATCGTATAAGCGTCAACCAAGAATTGTTGAAATAAACGTCGTCCAAAAAGAATATGAGGAGATTCAGTATCCCTTTCCTGCAGCATGTAAGAGAAGTACTCTTTCATTGAAACCTTTCTTTTTTTAACTTCTTTACTCCTAGTCATTTTACGATGAGGAACGTCATCTCTAAATCCGTCTTCTCCGTGCAAATATAGCAACGGATACTGGAGCGGCAAATACGACACATGCAACTCATTTATGCGCTGTAAAGTCTTTGATCGAGTTTCAATAATAATATCCCTGTGATCCTCCAGGTTATCAACATCTCCAACAATTAAAGCCGCCACCTCCGAAACAGTTGACAAATTGTATCTTTGGCCATCAGAACTCCTTCGGCAAATCAACCTCAATTTAATGTCATCTTCAGTGAACAAATTTTCACTATGTTCACGTATCTTTTCCCCGGCATAGCGAAACCAAAGAACCAACATATTATTCTCATTCAGTACGCTCTTGAGAAGAGAGACGATCTCGGCATGAAACTCAGAATCTTGTAGCTGAGCCTGTTTGTCTGCAGCGTTACTGTTAAACAGACAATGCGATATTAATTAAATTTATCAGAATTTAAATAAAAAAATAAGAACCGCAATCTCGATGCAAATAATTGAATACCATAAATTAATCAAAACATCTAACCTTACGGAATTAGTCCTATTTACTACTTCATTTTCAGTGTCGTAGATGTACATTTGAGCAAACATAGCTCTATCGCTTCGGGTTGGGAGTAAACTACCAATCAAATGATAATTATCGCCATTTAATCTGAAAATAGGAGCTGCCCTTCCGTCGTTAAATGACTTGTCGATCTTCCCTCCCATTGAAGTGAAAGAAAAGATCATATTGTACATTCGCATTGACTTTTGAAATTTTTTACTCATCGGCCCATTTCCGTACAATAAATCTTTGTACTTTTGTGGAGGGTCCAGGATAGCTGGTAACTTAATTTTACCTGAGTACCAAAAAAACAGTTGTTTACCTATCCTAATGCTGTATATAAATAAAACAAATTATCTACCAAAAAAAATATCATTATGAATACACAAATGACATAAAATATAATTACAAATACTAACCATGAACGCAGCACAAATTATACTTTGGAAGTCCTGAAATATTTCTGGACTTTTCTATTCTCTCATCTCTCCAGAATTTAGCGCCGCAATGAATACATTTCCAAACCGGATCACCAATGTCGTGATAACCTTAAAAAAATGAAAATTTTAAAACTTTTATTAATTCATGCTTATTACAAAGTAAATTAAAAATAATGCATGCGGCTGAAAAAGATTAACCTGGATATTTTGCATTCTCATTAGAAAGTACTTGATTATTCAATGCGCAAGCACTTGGCTGATTTTCTTTTCCCTTCCGCTTTGGAGCTCCGATCGTTCTATTTACTACTGAAGGGACTACATTATTCTGAATTGGAGCATTTGAAGTTGATCCTTCGCATGTCGCCATACCACTATTTATAAAAACTAAACTGTGACCACTCTCGACTATAGGAGATTTATTAGTAGATCCGCCTAAGAAATCATAAAATGTTATCAGTAATGTATTCTTCGATAACAATATAAAGGTTAAATTTTTTGAAATAGATCGGCAGACTACATATTTTGATCTTTAGAAACATCTTTCAGTTTCAATTCAACATGAGGATCAACTCGAGAGAACTAACGGAAAACATAACAAAATTATAAACACAAATTAATTCATAATGTTGCATAATAATATAAAAAAATTATTAAAATTTATAAACACAAGATAATAAAACCTGAATCAAATTCTGCCACACGTGCGAAGCTTTCATTCCAATTATGGATTGAGAAACATCATTCCACAACATAAAAATTACATTGGAAGAGACATCAACAGCATTAATAGTTATTTTAAACCGTTCATCCCCAAAGACGTTATCCTTGCAATATTTACACCAGAATCTGGAAGCAGCTTGTTTCACCTTATGTTTGCATTTGCTACAATTTGTATAAGACCATCCTCTATCATACATAATCTCTGAAATTGAAACAACTATCCAAGCCTTCACCCGCTAAAATTTGTAGTTTTTTGGAAAATGTTTAAAAATAAGAAAAAAAAAATGTTAGATTAATATATTAATAAAAAGAAAATAATTACAAATATATATCAAATAAAAATAAAACCTCAGAGACAGACTTCAATTGATTGAGACTCAAGAAAATAGTATTTGGGTTTAGTAAATTCGTTTCACAAAATAAGAAAATGTTACATATATAGCATAATAAAGTCATTTGTTAATTTTTTTATGTAAAATAATCAAGGAAACAACTAACCTGCTCTTAAACTCAACGATTTCATCAAAATTCTGATCAAAAATAACTTTAGTGGCATTCCATGTATTGGATATTCCTGTTTCGCCTATAAACATACGCATGATTTTTAAGAATATTATATCTACGCATGATTTTAATATATCTACGCATGATTTTAAAATTCATCCATGTAACAAAAAAAAATCAAAATATCACAAAATTAAAAAATCACAAAAAATACATAATTGATAAAAATAGAAATGTATATATTTGTTAATTAAAATATAAAAATAGACAAATAAGTTTGTCCAGTTATAGGTATATTTATACTATAGACATTATATCTCACATTAGCTTAAGCATTTGAGAATAAAATTACAACTTCAATTAAATACCCCACAATGATCATAATTTTATTTTTCCCAAAAAAAAGTCATCATTACATTATTTGTAAATACTTGAAATTACTTCGCATCTCGCTTTAATGATATACTGGACTTTCAGAGAGACAACCGCACATGACTTCTTGAAAAAGAAAAAATGCTTGCAATAAGAAATTTTGATACAAATCATTTCTCGAGAGGACCTTAATATATTGATCCATAGCTGAAACATGACTCATTCTTCTCTTATTGCAACCAAAATTTTACAATTCCAACCGAAAACAGAACATAGTAAACAATCTTTTGAGAATAATAAAAAGGCAAATAGTACTTAAAAGCATAGATAGATCACCGAACTACTGTAACATCTAAATTAGCTTAGCTAGGCGAAGCTAAAAAAATACCTACAATCATTAAAAACTGATAATATAAAATGATTTTGAACTATTAATGTGGGCGTGCATACATGTGTTTGTGATGGCACCTGCTCTCTTTTCATGTAGGCCAATTTCTCAATAACTTCATAGGCTTGATATTCAAATGATACTTCAATGGCTCTATTTACACCGGCATAGCTCATCAAGAGAATTAAGGGGACAAAAACTGAATTAAACAGTATGAACAACAATCCTGATATGAATGAATATAAAAAAAAAATGATTTGAATTGTAAAAAACATAAATAAAATGAATTAGACATGAAGAAAATAAAAAATATGAAATAATAATTAGAGATATATAAAAAAACAAAATAAAACTAATATGGTAGTGATTTAAAATCATATAAGTAGCTAGATTATTTATAACATTGGTTGCAATTAACTTTTCCAAAACGTCAAACTATTACCATCTTACCATTGATGAACTAATCCAGCAAATCTACAAAAATGATTCTCTAATCTTTATCACTTATTTTTCTTTTAAATCCAATTATAGGTTCTCTCGTAGATTAAAGTTCAAAAAAATGTTTATATATCATGT
Organism: Euphrasia confusa; assembly: GCA_954870475.1. Classification (NCBI taxonomy): domain Eukaryota; kingdom Viridiplantae; phylum Streptophyta; class Magnoliopsida; order Lamiales; family Orobanchaceae; genus Euphrasia; species Euphrasia confusa. The sequence continues at coordinate 14,524,934 of OX940957.1, read as the reverse complement.
GAAAAACAACATAATGTAAACATTAATAGTTTATGCATGACGAAATCTAGATATATTAACCTCAATGTAACCACTAACCGTTAGTCTGATGATATTCTAAAAAGGTATCATGTCCAAAACGACATACGAAGGCATAATACAAATAAACAATCCTAAAACAAATAATTAAAACACACATAGATATACCTTATAAGAAGTACTACCCATCGAATGATATAAACTAAGGTAAATTCAAAAAAATAAATTGAAGAGAAAATTGTCCAAGAAATCACCAATAAAATGAAGTGATACTATGGATGAGTCTCTATCGCCAATTTGCATACAAACCTGCAAAAAATTAAATATTTATTACATTAATTACTTGAATATATTTAAAAAACAATTAATCTGAAATTAAAATATAATTGACGAAACATACATTATGAAAATTGAAGCACTTTAAGTTATTTGACTCAACCGCTGGATCGGGTCCTGCAAGTTCGGGAAGTTTAGGCTCGCGAACTCCCCGCAGAGCTTGTACACGACCATGTCGAAGTAGTACGCAGCAGCCTCGACCGTCTCATACGTCCCCAGCCTTTAACTCATTATAAAGATAAAACATTACATGTAAAAAAAAAAAAAAAAAAAAAAAAAAATGCTTGCTTCAAGTATCGATTATTCCCTGAGATTTCATGCAATCAGATTTCTCTTGGATGAGATGTACTTTCTATATCGCTATGGTTAAAGAAATCGAGGGGAGGCAGATACATATGTTCTCATATTTCAAGCATCAAATTCAAAGAGTTATGGTGCTAAAAAGTTTTATACCTCAAATAACCACATAAATATCCAATTATTCAGAAGTCGCGAAAAAAATACACCGCCAATATTACCTGCAAAACAAAAAATAGACGATGCATGCATACAAAAAAACATGAAGAAGAAAAAAAAATTAAATAATAAATGATTTAAATATAATCAGGTTTTGAATTATTTCTAATCTGCATTGTGCCTAAAATGGAGACTTCCTACCCAAAGTCATGAGAACTCAAAAATACTGTTATGACATTGAATAGATAAATTCAACTAACATCTCGCCCATCGGTGTCTGGATCTCGCCAATGAGAGTTGGCTGACAACAATTACAAATTGAGAATTTTGGTTACACGCATATCTCAGTTTTATTTATGTATTTTGTATACACTATAGTAAAGTACTATTGAACGTGCATAAGGCAACTCCGTTTCATATACTTAAGTCTGTTAAGCAACAAAAACATGATTAAATATCAAATGAATCAAATGAGGAATATAAATTAAACTTAAAATTAACATTTGACATAAAAAACAAAAAGAAATCTTATATAGCAAATTAAATGAGCAAACTCAAAGTAAATAAAGATCTTGGGATTAAAGAGTACCTGTATTTTTATTTTTATTTTTCAAAGACAACGAACTTGGAATTTGATATTTCACCTTGAATCACAATTAAAATAATATTTCTTCTTGTTTTAAATAATTAGAAAAAAAATTGAAACAAAACAAACTATTCAATGAATGATGAAGGCATAATAAAATTCATATACAAATCAAAATAATCAACAAAATTTCATTAACAGATAAAACATAAAAGACTTGATATTCACAATCTTGAATATACATATAGAATTAAATTTTATTGCAAGAGAGTTATTGTACATACCTGGATGCTCGACTTTATAGCAACCACATTATATCATTTGCTAAAATTACCTGAAAATAAACTACTACAAATATGAAAAGAATAAATAAATAACTATTAGCAATATAAAAAGAACAAATTAACAAAAGAAAAAACCACTTAATTATAAGAAATAAGAATAAATAAAAACTTGAATTTAGAAATGCCGCAAAAATTAACGAATTAAATATATTTCGTCCACTTCGACAACTTTTGTGGTGGTAGGTCTGAAAAATCTCCTACACCGAGTAATGCTTCTGATATCGCAAAGATTCTGTTTTTCATGCATATATATATATATATATATATATATATATATATATATATATATATATATATATATATATATATATATATATATAACATAAATATTCAGAAAAAAAATACAAAAAATAAATACTATCAGCATACACATAATTGGAAAAAAGTGTTAGGTGAATTACAATTTAAATAGTTTAACAAATAAAATAAAACAGAATAATAAGATTTACACTTTATTTAATTAATAAGAATAAATAACTTAATGGCTAAATTTAAGTATTTGTAGCCAATGTCCTTCACAACACTCAGCTCGCAATGGTTGACTGTATCCTCTTCCCTTTTTGTATAACTGATGCATCTTCGTATAGTTTATGGTCGGGGTTCTCTTGTTTATTTGGTCTGCTCAAACATCACAAACCCACCAAAAAGAGCAACAACAATATGGAAGAGGATAATACACTGTCGTAGTGATTTACCTGAGTCTGCCAGAAACGAACACTGTTGTATAGCACCGAGATCGAAACGATCTAAGTTTCCGACTCAGATCGATAATTAATCCTCGCGAAAACTGATGCCTCTGAGTCCAATTTAAAACAGGAGTGTTCTCATAAACGATATTCTGAATCATTCCGCTCTGGTCACACATGTCCCCCACCTGCACAGTCTGTTATAACACTCGACAATTCTTCTTGTCAAAGCTCAAGCAATTCACATTCATCCTAAATAAATAAATTAATTAATTAATTAATAAGTAAATAAATAAATAATTGAGAGAGTCATACCGAACAAAAATGGAGTTTTTTCCTTCACATTCGGTGGTGAGGGGGGAAGGAGCAATTGAAGGCCTACAAAATAAGATCATATAAAATTGCAAATTTATTAACAACCGGGTATCAATTATCCGAGTAGATGCAAATGATCCTCCTGATCCTTAATATAACTGACAACATGATTAGGAATATTGAATGCGAAAAATACTCATGGTGTTTTATATTTAGTTGATTTGGCTCGTGCGTTGCATGAGGTTAATTGTAGTTTATCTGTATTTATGAATGTTTTGATAAATATATTTTTATGCCTATATATATACACATATATACAACCTTGGTATTTTTTTTGTAACTACACTTTGGAATTCAATACAACTACGCTTTCATTGGTCACTTTAGTTTTTATTTCAATTATCTCACTTTTCAATTTTTGTTATCATTTGTGTTAATAATTATAAGGAAAAAAAATAAAAATGTATGTAAACTGCGAATTATATAATATTTAGTAGTTGTATATTTAATGAGATAAAATTGTTAAATATTTTTTTTTGTATTTTAACTATCTCAAATAAAAATTTAAATGTTCATATATTTTATAAGTTATATATTTATTTAATATAAATTGAAATAAACAAATATATGATAAAATTATACATTCCCAACAAATAATTCTATGAAGATTTATGTTATTTTTAATTAACAAAAGATTTTTTTATACCACGTCAAATTTTATATAGTAATATGATAATAAATTTTATAAACTTGAATCATATTTCATTGAAACTGAATAATATTATTAATAAATATATATAGTTTCAAAAAAAAATCTTGTGCAAACTATGCTTCTAAACTCGACATGCATTTTAATACGATCAATATTTATTAAAATGGAAAGACTTTTCTCGCTTAAAATAGCTCATTTGTTTGAAAAGCATACATATTCAAAATGAAAATAAAAAATACATTAAATATAATAAATTTTCATTACAAATTTTGGAATATTTCCTTGTAAACCACATTAGTGGTCTCATTCATGAGGTTGACATTGTCATCGCAATATAACAATTACAATCAGGCTCTGTTAGTGGCTCTTGAAACTGTTCGTGTGTAAATATCGGTCGTCTAAAAAACAAAGGATTTAACTTGTGTGAATTATAAAGAATGAATAATAGCATTGTTAACAAAATTAGATTGTTAAATAATTATTTTGTTTGTATATTAAGTTTTATGATACTCATTGTTATTGTTTTTATAATGATACACCAAAAAAAACTTAAAACATTTTTCCATAATATTTAACAACGTTTTTAATTAAATTCTTAAAACATATAACATGTTTAAATTATAAAAAGACGAATGATTACAAATTTCGGAATATATCTCTTTGTAACCACATTAGAGGTCTCATTCGTGATGTTCAGATTCTCATCGCAAAATAACAATTTCAATCTTTTTTTGTTAGTAACTCTTGAAACAGCAACATACAACTGATCGTGTATAAAACCGATTGTCTCAAAAGAATCCCTACTTTTGATAACGATTGTGACTAACTTTTGTTAATGGTTACAACATACGATATTATAATAGAGAATTGTCGACGTTGAAAGGGAAATGACAATCTTAAATCAGAGGGAATAAGTGGCAACTTGAGAATGTAAACAATTTCATCTTTGTTTTCGCCACTTAAGACATTCGCCTCAATAACGTAAGTTCTCAGTTTTGAATTTATAATGATTTAGAAAATAAAAAAAATATGTCTTTAAGTGTTATCTAATTGTAATTTTCGACGTTTATTGAACGCTTGAAAAAAAAAAAAACTAATACTTTCAACCCGTGCGACGCACCGCGATTCTTGGTTCGGAAGTTTCTTCAGTTACTATTTTAATATAAGTATACTGATAAATAAATTTTGAAATATATATTACAAAAAATGAGGACAACGATTGGAAAAAAACAATCCATTTGATAATAAATTTTAAAAAAAAAGAAATTTGGAAGGTCAATTCACATTTCTGAACACCTCCTTGTAAACGACATTTTAACTTTATTCGTGAGGTCACCATTAGAATCACAAATTAAGAATTTCAATCATGTTCGATTAATGACTCTTGAAACTGCAACATATAACTGTCTGTGTATGAACACCGGTATTCTCTGTTGGAGTTGTGTACTTAATGTCTAGATTTAAGTAACGAAAACTCACGATCCATTGCCATTAATCTATTTAATTAAATAAACAATTATTTGCGTTTAATTATTTATAATTAAATATATGCAAATTATAGTCCTAGATTTTATACGTTGTAGTTAGTATGGTGTTGCATGGGCACACAGAAGATCATACTATCGGTTACTCGTATTTAATCGAACAGTTGCTCACGACCTAGATGGACACGGACCAATCCATCGGTATAGTCGTTGTGTGAGAGAGAAAATAATTTATCTTAATTATTTTATCACACTTGTACACTTGGTGTATTGAGCGGATCGTTGAGATTCATCGATTAGGATTGCCGGCGATAATCGATTCGAGTCTCAGTGTATTTTATTCTTAATCCCCGAAACTATTGCGGGTGTGTATATTCAATATAAGTGACTTTGATTTACCAAAGGAATTAACCGATTTAATTATTGGGTTAATTACCGGTTAAGTTGGGTCACTATATTTTATATATGACATGCCGTGAATACTTGACGGGAAAGTGTATCCCGGAAGGGTTGATAATATCCCCGAGATGAGTTCATAAGGAATTATTATGTAAACCCTGCAGGTGGATTCGTTCCGCATAATAATTAAGGTTGAATGGTACTAGTCTCGGATATAAGAGATGAATAAATTAATTAGCAATAAATTAATTTTATTCATGGATATTTATATCTTAAATACACGGAATAAATAATACTAACGGAGAAATATTATTTGATATAATATGGTGAATATTGGGAGTGCAATTATATTTATATAGTGGAGTTAATCATATAATTAATAATAGTAAGGATTAATAGATTTGGGCTTGGGCTCAATTTAATCACTATTGTTGGAAGCCCAATATTCCACCTCCTTAAGATCCCCTACGTAGCCTATAAAAGCACTACATGGTCTTCTCTATTCTCATAACTTGAAGAACACAATTCTAGAAAGAGAAAGTAGAGAGGAGGATCCATGGAGTTCGGTAGATCGTCGCCCACACGACGTCCGGGCTAGTGCAAGGAATACGTGGGAAGATCTCAAGGTCATCATAAGATCTCGTTTCTCCGCACAACGAATCGAAAGGTGAATTAAATAATTGCTATTTAATTCTTGTTTTATTGAATCAATTATCGAAGAACAAAGATCCAAAAGATCGAGCCCGGAGTAGACGGACGATCATGTGGTGGTGGCGAAGCCACCGGACCACATGGAATCGCCCGGCTAGGGTTCGCGGGCGTGAGGAGGAAAGACCCGCGGCTTGGCCGCGGGCATGCGATCGATCTCACGATCGATCGCCGGGGGCGCGGGCTGGAGCCGCACCCCACCCCACCTCGACGGTGGGGATCCTCCAAGCGGCGGCGAGTCGCCGGACTCGCCGCGGGGGCTGCTGGGAGCAGCCCCACCCATCGATCGCGGTGGCGCGATCCGTTGATCGCATGAACCCTGTACTCGCGGGGGTTCGGCTGGGGGCGGGCCGCGTGCCTTCGGGTGCGTGGTCTCCAAAGGCCGGACTCCGGCGGATGAGTCCGTGTTCGTGTGATCTCCGGCGAAGGGTTCGTTCGGGTTATTGGTTTCCGCAAATTTAAATAACCCGGGATATCGAATTCCAACAATTGGTATCAGAGCGTACGGTTACGTTTTTCGTTAATTGTTTCGATAATCGATTCTCGTTGTTTATAGCCATAGATTAATTTAAATTGTTAAATTATTGTGCTATATTGTTCTACGTACTTGTTTTATCTCTCGTATGAATTGTGTTTGTCGGAAAAATTAATTATTAAAAATCGAGGTTTTTCGGAAATCGAACCGGATCAACCGTGGGCTCGGTGCGGGCTGCCGGAAGGTGGCTGGAGGCACGGGCTGCGTGTGTTGCTCGTCGTGAGCAGGGGCACGGCTGGGCGTGCCGGCGTAAGCCACCAGTGGTGGTGGTTCGCCGGCAGCCGGAGGCTACGCTCGGCAGTCACGTTGACGGCAACACGGACGCGGAGTCGAGCACGGATCGCGGCTGCTGCTCGTCGAGCGGGCTGTGCGGCAGCAGCTGGGCATGCGGGCTGGAGCAAGGCGATGGCGTGACGGCGGTGGTTCGCCGGCAGCCGGAGGCTAAGCTCGGCGATCGCGTCGATGGCATGCTCGGCGATGATGTGCGGGCTGATCGTACCGTGGGGCTTAGTCGCAGCGGGTCGATGGCATAGGTCGTCAAGGGAGACGCCGTGCCGGAGATCGACCAGACCGCTGCTGCTGGTTTGCCCCTCGTAGAAAAAGACGATCGATCGAATTAATTCATGTTGCTGGGAATTTTGTTCTCGCTGGATGCATAAATTAATTCATGGTGCATGGCCTAATGCATGTGCGACCACATGAATTAATTAAACTTTGCATTGCATGGTCTTTTGACTAATGCTAGATGTGCACTTGCTAATTAATGTCGTGGCCATGCATGATGTGTGGGCATGCGTTTTTTTGATGGTGCTGTGTATGAGATACACGGGCATGCATGTTCTACATGTTCATGGTTCGATTGGGATGGCCGGAACTTGTTTCGGTTCGTCCCGGTAAATCCGATCTTTCCGGAAATAATTTAATCTTTCTAATTTTATTTAATTTAATTTTGGAATTAATTCAAATTCTATTTGAATTAGATTTCTTAATTATGGAATTAAATAATGGAATTAGATGGGGAGTTAAATTAGGAAAGAAAAACCTAGTTTCTCTAGATATCCTATACCTACTTGGATTAGAAGTCTTGAGAAGAATCAAAATTCGATTTTGATTAGGATTCTTGAGATCTAATCTAAATAGGATTGAGAAATTATTAAAATATTGATTTTATTTAATTTAAGTATTTTATTTAAAATCATTAGATTAATTCAAAATTTATTTTGGATTGGAAAATCTTGGATTTTATTTAGAATAGAATTAAATATGGAAATCAATGGATTTTAATAATATTGATTTTATTTAATTTAAGTATTTTATTTAAAATCATTAGATTAATTCAAAATTTATTTTGGATTGGAAAATCTTGGATTTTATTTAAAATAGAATTAAATATGGAAATCAATGGAATTGATTTTATTTAATTGGAGTATTTTATTTAAAATCATTAGATTGATTCAAATTTATTTTTGAATTGGAATCTTGAATTTTATTTAAAATAAATTAAATATGAGAATCAAAGAATTTTTCCGTCGCTCGGCAAAATATTCAAGACGTAGAATGAAGACTCAAGACAAGCATGCTGGAATTCATCAAGGTACGAATAGTCGAGAAATAATTTTACTTGAGTAATTATTTGATTATTTGTGAACGTACTTGCATGAAATGTATGTTTATTATTATGCTTATGTGTATTTAATTATGCATTAGATAGCGTATCCCTTTGTTATAAAAAGCTAAGTGGGAGAGGGTATGGAAACATATCCATGGTCTCCATTGCTGCTCTCTTGGTGACTTTTATAAACTTTTGAAGTTTATATAGATAAGTCATTGGAGGAGAGTTCTTGTAATTCCTCTTACGAGAAACATTGATTAAGTTTATCAAACAATGCCTAATTTGTCTTTCCAAAGCTGATTTCAAGTCGACTCATTCTCACCCCGGGGAGTGGAATGGAGCCAGAGCCACTTGGTCATGTAGAGGACACAAATTAGAGACTTTCGTGCCATTCTTTGATAGATGGGTCGTTTGTCTGCTCGGCTCCCTCATTTATGAGAGATAGGGTCGCTCGCATGGAGAATCACTGGTTAGAAACTTCGAGTTTCACTTATGATTCTCCACGTCTTGATTTACAAGATTAAATGGATCAAGTAATTGGGAGTCAATTATAAAAGTCTCTTAGTGTAGTAAACGTCCACACCACGTGGCTTGCTATACTGACGGACTTTGGATTAATTGATGTAGACAGTTGTAAGTAATTATGAAGAGTTGTGAAGTTATCGTAAACGTCCACACCACGTGGCTTGCGGTGATGTAGCAATTCCAAGTAATTTACTTTGGTACTGAGTAATGGTTTACACTTAGATACGCATTATAGTATTCCTCCCCACGAGGTTCCGCTATAAGTGATGTATGACCGAAGCAAATCTAATTGCTAAATCATTTGGGTGGGTAAACGTCCACACCACGTGGCTTGCCTTACCTGATGGGATTTTAGATGTGATTAGTGGTTTAATGATATTATTTGAGGGAGATAATATCGGAGATTAAATCGATTGTTTGTTGTTATATGTGCTCATAGATTAGGATATGGCCTTGAACCCACTTTATGTGATACGTAAGGATTTTAACTCACTGGTCCCTAAATGTAATGATTGGAATAGAGATCTAGACATTACCTAAACTGTTAAAGAGTACTAGTTAGTACTCAGTGAGCTTTGTCCTCCCGAGCCTATTGACATAGGCGGCTAGACAAGAAGCGATGAGGATACTCATAAAGGCCAGTCACTTCGAGGAAACGCTTAAACACGTTTTTGAGATGATTGACCTTTTGGACGAGTTGAGACGGAAATCGCAAGTTCTTGTAGCCAATGCCAAAGGTTTCGAACCTAAGGGCATAATCGGGGGAAAGGAAAAGCAAGCAAAAAAAACCCAGTGGTCCTAAGACCACGAGATGGGACGAGAAAGCCATGAGGCAAGAGTTCTCGATGCAAACAGTCTGGGTACTGGAAGTCTGATTATCCTCTCAAAGAAAGTACGAAATTTTTCTTTAGTCGTAAAACATAGTCAGTGGTATTATCTACCGGAACCTGGTGTGTAGATATGGAACCACTGACGGTATGTGCATTTTAAATGCAAGGGTTCCAGGAAACCCGACGACTTAGAAAAGAAGAAATCGTAGTCTACATGGGCAATGCTGTAGAGGAGGCAGCAGTTGCAGTGGAGGACATATTATAGGATTTCATTTTGTTAATTGCTTTTATGTACCTTTCATATTAGAAAGAACTTTGTTCTGGATTTCTAATGAATGGATATTTTATTTCTTTTAATCATTTGATGGTTATAAGAAGAAATAATGATATTATCTATTTTGGTACATTAGCTAGCAATATATAAATGATGAATCCTAAGTCCACCACGATGCAACGAACCGTTATACATAACTCGTTTTACTAATAAGAGATTTCTTTATTAAATCATTTATACTTGTGGATTCTTATGCTAAGTCATATTTATTCAAATAAGAAGTTCAAAGGTCGATAATTGATTGTAAGATCAATTAAGTTGAAGGAGTGGACCTTCCGACCTAAGAATCTAATTTGGAAGATAATACGAGTAAGCAATCCTTTATGGATATAAGATATAAGATCCGGACAAGTATTAGAATTGATTGACTCTGATTTATGATCAGAGCTTGGGATTGGATCCCATGTGACTACACCATACAGTCCTCTGTAAGATTGGTGTGTCGGGAATAAGAAATGGAACTCTTATAGAAATAGTAAAAGCATGAGTTAAACGGAACTACCTATGTTCTATGGATATGTCTTGGTAACAACGGCACATTCAAATGTGGTTGTAGAATATCCTAGAAGAACAAAAGATGTGTGTTCAATAGTACTATGAACCAGAAGGACGTTATAAGTTCTAACGCCCGGTTCTTAGAGAAAGACTATATGATGAACCACAAGCCCAAGGTGACGTAATACTTTGAAATGAGAGAGAAAGATTAAGACTTAGAACCAGCCGAACCGAGTAGCGGTACACCACTAACTGCACCTACTGTTATCACTGTTTATACACCGGAATGCCATTGTAGTGGGAGGTTGTGGAACAACCGGAGATATTCATAAAACTAGGTGAGTCTTCGGACTCTGGACCTAGTATACGTGAAATCGATCCCTATATCTACATAGAGGCGGTACTAAATCTAAATGTGCCTTCTTGGAAAGCAATAAGGATTATTGTTAAGAGGCAAGATCATTTAGAGTACAAGCTTAGTTGATCCATTTATGGATTGTAACAAAGCTAGAGATCGTGGAACTTGCGAATTGATGAGATAGTCCATTTGATGGATTCATCAAAAGGCATTGACGAATCGTGTGTATGGGAAACGTGATGGAAACAAGGTGGTGTTTCTCGGAGGTTTTATGTAGATAACATTTTATCATTGGTAACGATGTAAAGATGTTGTCAGACATAAAATGATGGTTGTCTAGAAAAATCGACATATAAGATAAAGAAGAAGTTAGAGCATGTTCTTAAGATCTAGGATCTCAAGAAAAGAACATTGTACTTCTCTAGATGTCTTATATGATTATGGTTCGTTTTAACATGCAAGATTCCGAGAAAGGTTCGTTACCTTTCAGACACGGAATGCATCTATCTAAGGATATGTGTTTTGGAACACAAAAGGAGATAGAAGCAATCAAAGCGGATTCCTACACTTACAGTGAGGAAAGCTTGATAAATGCAATGTTGAAAACGAGAACCTGATATCGGCTATGCGGTTAGCATAGTGGGAGGATATCAAGGTAATCCTGGAAAGGAATATTCGACTGCTGTAAAAGTACTTTCGAAGTACTGTTCTAGATTACGAAGCAGACGAGCATTTCCTTTGGATTACATTCTCTTAGATTTCTAATCAAATGAGGACCAGTGTAAGTCGATATCAGGCTATGTGTTTCACTATTAAAGGATAAGGAGTTTTAACATGGAAGAGTGATAAGCACGATGCTTTTCGGACTCTGCCATGGGTAACCAAATAGCGGCCTCAGAGGCAGCGGAAGTTTTGGTATAACTCCGGGATAATCTCTGGGACTTAGAGGTGACTCTTAATTTGCCAAAAGGCTATGGGTATAGCGGTGCGATGGCAAATGGTAAGAAATCACAAGTCCATAAGTGTAAGATAACACATAGTGCAAGTACCACCTGATACGAGTCATCGTCGAGGGAGACGACGCTGTAGTCACCAAGATAACTTCAGAGCGGAAACCTAGAGTGCTCATTCACATTGTACTTCTTGGAAGTACAACTTAAGCACGTGATGAGTATGGGAGTCGGGAGTTTGGAGGAAATGACTAGACCTTAGTACAAGTGGGAGATTGTTGGAGTTGTGTACTTAATGTCTAGATTTAAGTAACGAAAACTCACGATCCATTGCCATTAATCTATTTAATTAAATAAACAATTATTTGCGTTTAATTATTTATAATTAAATATATGCAAATTATAGTCCTAGATTTTATACGTTGTAGTTAGTATGGTGTTGCATGGGCACACAGAAGATCATACTATCGGTTACTCGTATTTAATCGAACAGTTGCTCACGACCTAGATGGACACGGACCAATCCATCGGTATAGTCGTTGTGTGAGAGAGAAAATAATTTATCTTAATTATTTTATCACACTTGTACACTTGGTGTATTGAGCGGATCGTTGAGATTCATCGATTAGGATTGCCGGCGATAATCGATTCGAGTCTCAGTGTATTTTATTCTTAATCCCCGAAACTATTGCGGGTGTGTATATTCAATATAAGTGACTTTGATTTACCAAAGGAATTAACCGATTTAATTATTGGGTTAATTACCGGTTAAGTTGGGTCACTATATTTTATATATGACATGCCGTGAATACTTGACGGGAAAGTGTATCCCGGAAGGGTTGATAATATCCCCGAGATGAGTTCATAAGGAATTATTATGTAAACCCTGCAGGTGGATTCGTTCCGCATAATAATTAAGGTTGAATGGTACTAGTCTCGGATATAAGAGATGAATAAATTAATTAGCAATAAATTAATTTTATTCATGGATATTTATATCTTAAATACACGGAATAAATAATACTAACGGAGAAATATTATTTGATATAATATGGTGAATATTGGGAGTGCAATTATATTTATATAGTGGAGTTAATCATATAATTAATAATAGTAAGGATTAATAGATTTGGGCTTGGGCTCAATTTAATCACTATTGTTGGAAGCCCAATATTCCACCTCCTTAAGATCCCCTACGTAGCCTATAAAAGCACTACATGGTCTTCTCTATTCTCATAACTTGAAGAACACAATTCTAGAAAGAGAAAGTAGAGAGGAGGATCCATGGAGTTCGGTAGATCGTCGCCCACACGACGTCCGGGCTAGTGCAAGGAATACGTGGGAAGATCTCAAGGTCATCATAAGATCTCGTTTCTCCGCACAACGAATCGAAAGGTGAATTAAATAATTGCTATTTAATTCTTGTTTTATTGAATCAATTATCGAAGAACAAAGATCCAAAAGATCGAGCCCGGAGTAGACGGACGATCATGTGGTGGTGGCGAAGCCACCGGACCACATGGAATCGCCCGGCTAGGGTTCGCGGGCGTGAGGAGGAAAGACCCGCGGCTTGGCCGCGGGCATGCGATCGATCTCACGATCGATCGCCGGGGGCGCGGGCTGGAGCCGCACCCCACCCCACCTCGACGGTGGGGATCCTCCAAGCGGCGGCGAGTCGCCGGACTCGCCGCGGGGGCTGCTGGGAGCAGCCCCACCCATCGATCGCGGTGGCGCGATCCGTTGATCGCATGAACCCTGTACTCGCGGGGGTTCGGCTGGGGGCGGGCCGCGTGCCTTCGGGTGCGTGGTCTCCAAAGGCCGGACTCCGGCGGATGAGTCCGTGTTCGTGTGATCTCCGGCGAAGGGTTCGTTCGGGTTATTGGTTTCCGCAAATTTAAATAACCCGGGATATCGAATTCCAACATTCTCAACAGAATCTCAACCTTTAATAAAGATTGTCCTTGACTCTTGTTAATTTTCATAGCATAAGATATCATAATTGGGAATTTTCAACGATAAAATCGAAAGGGCAATTTTGAATTAGAAGGCGTAAGTGGCAACCGTGGAATGTAAACAATTTCATCTTTGTTTTCTCCTTCTAAGACTTTCGTCTCAATAACATAAGTTCCCAATTTTGTTATTACCAATCGAGTGCCATTACATAAGTCCGCAGTGTGATCGATATTTTTTAACATAATTTACACCATAACCTACAAAAATGGCAATTATTAGTGTTGTTTAACTAAAATTACAATGTTATAAAAACAGTAAAAAGTAACAAAAACATATTAATTTTTTGTATCAACTTAATTTTAAATATAATTTGGAAAGAAAACAAATGAATGCTATTAAATTTATATGTTTGTGTATATAATTATATATATTAGACTATATAGAATTTCAATAGAAATATATTTTGTATATTAACAGGGAGACCATAAAACACAATCATTATTATACAATAATTAACATACAACTGTAACATACACCTGCTCGTGCATAAGTAAATAACGATTGTCTCAAAAAAATCCTCATTTTTGATAAAGATTGTCTCTGACTCATTGTATACGATATCATAATAGGGAATTGTCGACGTTGAAAGCGAAATGACAATCTTGAATCAGAGGGACTAAAGATCAGTTCATTTGGACTTATTCTCAGTTTCAGTTCAGTTCAGACCTATTAAGTTCAGTTCAGTTCAAATTCATTAAGTTAAGTTCAGTTAGTTCAGATTCACAAAGTTTAGTTTAGTCATTTTAATTTTTTTATTCATATTTAAATATTTTAAAATTAAAATGAAATTGAAGTTAATTTCAGTTCAGTTCATACATATTAAGTTCAGTTCAATTTGTTTCAGTCCAAAAGTACATGTCATGAGAAGCAACCTCGGAATGTAAACAATGCCATCTTTGTTTTCGTCTCTTAAAACTTCGTCTCAATAAGATAAGTTCTCAGCTTTGTTATTACAAATCGAGTACCATTACATAAATTGACGGTATGATTGATATTTCGTATTAACATAATTAGGCTCAATTGAATGTTGTAACCCATTAGATCCCGAAAGAAGGTGATCATTAAAATATGTTATTGAAGAGTATTGTGGTTTAATTAATTAGTACTGTAATTAGTTGCAGTGCAAGTTGGAGCATATCTTGAGTATTGATTTATATCGTTTTTGTGCGTTTTTAGTTGGTGATTTTGGTGACGAGCGTGTGTTATTTTGTTTAGTTTGCATGTCTTTTCGTTGTGTTTAAGGATTGTGTGTGTGTTGGATCTCACTTGGGTTGGAGTTGCATGTTTAGTGATATTTCAGGTCTTGTTGTCGACTAGAAGTCGAAAGGAAGCCGAGGAAACAGCTGCAAAGGAAGAATAGGAGCAAAGAATCTGTTCAGAGCATTCAGCGGGCGCTGATTTGTCATTAGCGGTCGCTGTTCTTGATTGGCGAGCGCTGGATGTAGTTCAGCGAGCGCCGAAAAGGTCAGAAAAGATGCAGAATGTCTGCCATGCAAAATAGCAGAAACAGCGGTCGCTGTTTCTAATTCAGCGACCGCTGAAATAGCGCCAGCGGGCGCTGGTGAATGCCCAGCGGGCGCTGTTGGGTAGCAGTTCAGTGGCGGTTATGAGCGAGTTTGCTGAGGTATTTAGGCGAAGAAAAAGAGGTTTTTGGGGATCTTTTTTCCGCTGGGAACTTCAAAAGGGGTGTAGGAGCAGTCCGATCCGGAGCCGACAACTTCGGAAGCACGTTCTAGTTCGATAGACATTTTACGTATTCGTAATGATTAATGTATTTCTAAGTTTGAATTGCTATTTTCAGATTATGCTTGCTTTAACTTCATGTTTTCTTATGAATTTGGTTTGAGAATGTTAATCATCTTGTAGTTGAATTCTTCTTTAAGTGATTGTCTACTTGAATTTAAGATCTCATGCTTAATTGCCTTTACTTCCTTTACGTGTTTTATGCTTTTACTTTATTAATAATGATGAACTAATTTCCCTAACTTGGATAATGATATGATGAATGAATAAGAGAACTAGCAACTCTTGAACAAATTCAATACACTAGCACGATCTTAGAATCGTAACCCGACCGGGAGCGATCTTCTAAGTGGATTAAAAGTTATTTAAACGTGTGAAGTAACCCGACCGGGAGCTTGACTTTCAAGTGTAAAACGTATTGATTGAATCTTGAGTTTGTGAAATTATCTTAAAGTTTTGAATATTATTATCCAAGTGCTTTTCTTACTTGTTATTTGCTTAATTTGTTAACTTTGCTTGTCGAAAAAATTGAATCTAGGATTTAGTACAATGAACTACGTTTCTTCTACTTTTCATACACTTAAACATTCCTCTTTCGTTTCCTTGGATTGATACCGAGTCAATTACAATTGACCTCGGATTTTGACGAGAGACGCACCAAAAACGTCTAATCAAAATTGGCGCCGTTGCCGGGGAAACGGATAGTGTGTTTAAGTGTTTGTTTAGTTTTAGTTCGTATTTCCTTTAGTTAATTTAGTTAATTGTCTTGTTATTACTAATCTTCTACTTTGAGTGTGCATGGTCACTACAAGAAGTAAGGCGGCTAGTGAGCAACAAGGTTCATCTACCGAAGGAATGGAGAAGAATAAAGAAAGAGTTGACATTGAAGATGAAACCGGACAAGAATCTTCGAGATTAAAGAAAGGTCAACCTTCTCAAGGATATGTTCTATCTCCGAATTCTCAAGGACCTCTACCTTTGGGAGCTCCTCAAAATAGCAACAATCAAGAGGGAGGAAGTAATTTACAGATCCAAATTCCTCAGTTCAATGTTCAAGCACAAATTACTCCTCCAACACCTTTAAATTTACCAGAAGAAGATCATCATTCTACTCCTCATAATGTGATGAGTCCTAACGTTGGATATCCTCCACCGATGATGAATCCTCAGATGATGAACCAACCACCAATGATGAATCCGAACATGATGAATAACATGGCTTATCAACCAAACTACGGGTATCCATTTCAGCAACCCGGAGTTCAAGTCAATCAAAACATGCAAGGACAATTCCAACAACAATGGCCAAACATGGTGCCTAATATGATGCCGTATGGGGGTTATGGGATGCAACCAAATCAGTGGAATCAATATGGAAATCCAGAGGCACGACGAGTTCAACAAGGTGACATCACAAGGCCTATCATTGGAGCAACTCCGGCATGTGTGGATTTACCGGAGGTGGTGAAGAACTATAAGGTTAATCCGATGGATTTTAACCAACTACCGGAGTATCATGGGAATAACAATGAGGATGTGTTGAGTTTTATCCGAGACTTCTACAATACCATTCATACCTTTCCGTTGAATGGACTTCAAGAAGATGAGTTGCGTTGTCGGTTCTTTCCTATGACCTTGAAGGATAAAGCAAAGTCGTGGTGGATAGCACTTCCACCAAATTCTCTCCAAAATTGGAATGACATCTATGATGAGTTCATGAGTCAATTTTTTCCTCATCATAAGACGACAGAATTTCGGAATCAAATTTGTGGTTTTACAAGTCGTCCGGGAGAATTTTTCCATGAGATTTGGGATCGGTTTCAAGATTTACTTCTTAAATGTCCTCACCATACTTTTACTCAGGTTTTACTTAATCAAATTTTTTATGACTCTTTGACAGATTCCTTACAAGGGTCCGTGGATAATCAAGCCGGAGGCGACATCACTTACCGAACTCCGGAGGAAATGGTTAACATCTATAAAACCATGGCTAGAAATTCAAGAAGGAAGAGTTCAAGGAGACGTGTGGTGAATGATGTCAAAGAGGTGGAAGCCAATAATCTCAATATTAGAATCGAGGAAATATCAAAGGACATCAAAGAACTGAAATTGGAGGACGGGAACCGAAAGACACAACTTCTTTTGAACCAAATGGAAGTGTGTACATTGTGTGGATATCAAGGGCATGGACCATCTACTTGTCCTATGCCTCAAATGCAAGCTCCGTTGATGATCGAAGGGCCCATGGTTGGAGAGCAAGGAAATATGACTTGTGTACCGTATCAACCACCGAGTGAAGGAGGAGTTACTAATGAAATGCAAGTTTCGGTAGTGCAACCATACAACAATCAAGGAGGTGTTCAACGGCCGAATTATGGGTATCAAAATCAGTATCAACAAAGGCTTCAACCTCAAATATGGCAACCAAGGAATAATTTTCAGCAAGGGCAATCAACTTCACAATATCGAGCTCCACATACTCAACCTCAAAATCAGTCATATCGAGCTCCTTATCAAATGTCGACTCAACAACAATCAACAACTCCACCACAAGAATCAGGATCTCAATTTGAAGAGTGGATCAAGAAATATGTTGAGAAAAATGACATGAGAATGGATAATCTTGAGGTTAAGGTTGGAGGATTTGATGCGGTTTTGAATGGTATTAATACTCAAATGGGTCAAATGGCTACTACCTTGGGAAGAATGCAAGCAAAGGAAGAAACCGGTAAACTCCCAAGTCAACCGGCACATGCTAAATCTATCACAGTTGTGAGATCCGGAAAAAAGTCAGACAATAAAGTTGAAATACCGGAAGAAAAAGAAGAAGAAATCGCTGAAAAAGAAGTTGTGAATGAGAAGGTTGAATTTTACAAGTCTAAATACCCTTATAAACTTCCCATGCAAAGTTCAAGTCAACTTGAAAACAAAAGGCAAGATGATCAATTCAAAGGTGTATATGATTTGCTTGCTAAAGATAAAATCAATGTTCCGTTATTGGAGAAAGTTAAAAATTTTCCTTCTTATGTCAAGTTTTTCAAGAAGCTGGCTTCTAATAAAAGAAAACTTGAAGAGAATGAGAAGGTGATTTTTTTTGAGGGAGCTAGTACGGTGATGCAATGCAAAATGCCAACTAAAGAGAGTGGTCAAGGGTTGTTAGCTCAGTTGGTTGAGCACTTGAATTGGGGATTTGAGGTCCTTAGTTCGAATCCCAAGACATTGCAATTGACCTATACAAAAAAAAAACTAAAGAGAGTGATCCGGGAAGTTTTGTTATGAAGATGGGGATTGGAGCGGGAAATGAACTTTCAGGGATGTTAGATTTGGGGGCTGAGATTAATTTGATGCCGTCGGTAATTTTTGATAAGCTGAAGTTAGAGAATTTAAAACCGACTAGAATATGTCTCCAATTGGCCGATGGTTCGGTTCGATATCCTCGGGGTATAGTAGAAGATGTTCTTGTTGAAGTTGGAGGATTGATTGTGCCGGTAGACTTCATGGTTTTGGATGTCGGGGGATTATCAGAAAATATTCAAGATCATGCCTTACTTTTGGGACGACCATTCATGGCTACAACTAACACTTTGATCGATGTTAAGAAAGGCCAAGTTCAAATGTCGGTGTTAGGGGAAACGGTCTCTATCTCGGTAAGAAAGAAAAATATAACACAAGTAGCTATCGAGAAGAAAGAATGTGCAGAGGTTGATGTTATTCAAACATCAAATATGATTTTGTTGGAGACCAAACATAAAGACGACAAGGTTAAATATGAAGTCGGAGGTGAAAAAGTTGAAAAGACGAAAAGAGCATCTCGGTTCTTAGATTTGAGTGTGGGGGAAAACCATCGACTTAAGAATAATTCAAAGAAGTCTAGTAGAGCTGGAATGATGACTTCGGGCCTGGAAAATGAGTGGATACCTCAAAATATGAAAGTGCCCAAGAATGAACGAGTCGAAAAGAGTCGACTCAAGGGAATCGGTTTTTGAATTTGGAAAAATTGAATAAGTCCAGCTCTGGACATTAAACTGAGCATGAATAAAGGCTATTGGACTTGGATGGACTCTGGAGGCGAAAGAATCGAAGAAACGAGTCGAAAAAAACGGAAAATCAAGAGAGAAGCAAAATCAGCGCCCGCCATTTACTACCAGCGGTCGCTGGAGATCTTTCGGCGGGCGCTGATTTGTCATTTGCGGTCGCTGAAACGGCAAAAATCATGCAGAGTGTCTGCCCCGTTTTTAAGTAAAAACAGCGGTCGCTGGTGTAGCTTCAGCGACCGCTGAAATCGTTCAGCGACCGCTAACTCAGAAACAGCGGTCGCTGTTTTTGAAAAATCAGAATTAATACCCAGCGGGTTTGGGCAGAATTTCATTTTCTATTTCACTCTTTTCTCTTCAATTTTCTTTGGCGATTTCCCTCTCGATACTTTATCAAATTCACTGAGATTTCTTCCATCAAATCACTTACCAATCATCTTGAGAATCTTGTTTGCAGGTTTTGGGGAATTTCATCGGCCAACTTTCAAGAAATTCGAGGGTTTTGAGTGAGCACGCAAGGTGTTCGATAAAAGTCCCGAATCAACTTTTCAAGTTTTTCAACTCTAACAATGGTGAAAACTCGAGGAAATAAGGAAGCCCAAGATCCTCCACGACAATATCAGCCCGCAAAGAAGAAAGGACGAGGTTCCGGAAGTACTTCCACGCCGACGGGTTCTTCGGACATCTCCGATCAATATGGTGCTCCGTTTCCAATTTTCCATAAAGAGGAAGGAGAGGCGTATATGAAATTGATCTCCAAAACGGATCATGTGCTTCCTCGACCGATAGATTGGGAGCTAATGGAAAAGCTCAAGGTTAAAGAGGAAATTTTGAAGTTATTCGACCACATGAGCCTTGATGATTTTTCGGAGATGGATTTTCGGTATTCAACCAAATTGGGGCTAGAGATGCTTTGTACTTTCAAAATGATCGAGGAGAGGAATAAGCCGACGTATTGTACATGTCGTCTTAAAGGTCAAAAGATTGTGATTACGGAAGAAATGATGAATGAGGTGTTCAATTTCAGTACGGATCGACGATTCCTATTCGAAGAAAGAGACGAGCCTACTCTCAAAATTACACATTGGCATGAGCTAGCCGGACCGGATGAGGAGTGGAAGGAAAATGGTCGTACTATTGCTTTTATTAATCCGGTATTGTGCATCGTCCACAAGTTCATGACGTATAATGTTTTCGGGAAAACGGAAGGTAATAAGGTTAACTCTTTGGAGTGTACTTTTATTTATGCGGCGGTGCACGGATATGGCTCGACACCTTTATGGAAAATATGGGGAGTGATGGATCAAGCGGCTCGAGGGAAGAGAGTTCGAGGATCATTGTTTCAATTTGCTCGACTTCTTGCGATTAAAAACAATATCATTGATAAATATGATGCCGGGGCATATGATGGGGAGCCGTGGGAAATTCCAAGACCTATAGATGTTGAGGAGTTGGAAGCAATGGGTCTAATTCTAGCCGGTGACTTTGTTCCACACGAGATCCGAACTAAGGGCAAGGATGTATGGAAAAATTATAAAGATTTGAACACGGCTCGAATTAAGAAATGGAAGTTGGAGTTGGCCGGAAAGAGAGTGAGCTCTAATTTGATGAGAGAGGCTCGACAAGAGGAGGAGAACCTCATGCTTACAAGAGCGGGATCTTCGTCGGGAGGAGGAAACAATGTAGTCGACGGGACGTCGACAAGAGATCCGGTGTGGGAGCAAGCTTACACCGAGTATGAAGCACAAGGAAATCAAGATTCCGGGTGGACAAACTCAGGAATGGATTGGAATGATCAACAATATGAAGTGCCTCAAACCGGTAACTATTACTCGGATTCGGGACGGATGCATCCCGACGACCTCCAAGCAATAATGAATGCGAATGCATCGGCATTTGAGGCGATAAATGCAAGGATGGATCGGATGGCTCTTGACGACGCAACATAGACTAACCGAATGGCGGTCGAGAGGAGCTACAATGAGCAAGCGACCCGCCGGATTGTGAATGAAGCGATGGAGAACATGCGACAAGAGCAACGACAACTCTACGAGGCCTATGCTAGAGGAGGAGGCCAATTTCCACCCGACATGTGAGAGAGGTCGTGCTTGGCACGACCTAGGTACGTTTTATTTTCTTTTTGTTTATGTCTTTGTAAATATTGTGTTGGTGTTTTATTTGTTTTATGTGGTTTACTTATGTTTCTTTTTCATTGTTAGTTTGTGTGTTGGTTAGAATTACTCTTCTATGCTCAATGAATTGTTTTGTCCCGAATGTGGTAGTGTTTGCATGGGATATGGTCAAGTTGTTGCTTGAACTCACTTGGTTTGTTGGATGTACCACTTGTTAAGTGTCGAGAATATGAGTTTATGATGTACATGAGTTTTTCCTTGCTATATATACATGTGAGCTTTTGAGCCTATTTTCATTGGAGTGTATTTATGATTTTTCTCGAGTGAGAGCATGAGATGATTGAGAATGGATGAGTGGACTTTGTTGTGTCATTGCATGAATATGAAGTTACTTTGCCTTGGTTAAGAATGAGAAAATGAAGTACGAGATTGCTAGGATGTACCTCCACATTTATAAATTCCCCAAAATGACCGTGCCCGTCGAGGGACTCCCTAGATTACCTTTTGAGCTTGCATTGTACCTTTTTCTTGTAGCCGAGAGTTTCACGAGTGATGTGAGATTATGAGGGGTTACGAGATTGTTGTGTGAAGGTTATTCGGGGATTGTGATATATTGTAAACATGTTTTCTCGTGTTAAGGCTAGCTATAATAAGAAAAAGCTTACTCCCTATAAAAAAAAGTAAAAAAAAATGAATACTATTCGATTGTGGAAACAATTGATTAGGAAAGTAGATTTATAAAAAAAAAAAAAGAGAGCAAAAGAAGAAAAAAATGAGAAAAGAAAGAAAAAGAGTAAAAAAAAAAGTAAAAAGCGGGAGTATTAAATCATATTAGCCTATCGAGAACATGTAGTTATGATGTATATTGATGTTATAAGGGGGGTTGAATGATTTACATTTGGTGTAGGAGGGTGATTTGTGAGTTCATTTGGTGGAGAAGGGAGTCGAGAGCGATTTATCTTGTATTATTATTATTTCGATATTTCTACCTATGACCCGAGCCTACCTTGATTGCAATCTTATTCCGATTCTTGTTCTTCTTTGTCAAAGTATGCGGACTTTCTTGTGATGTTATTGATGTACATATTCTCGACGTGTTTGATGAGTGAAACCATTTCATATTTTTCGAGAGATACACTTGGAGAGTTTGGAGAGTTTGTGTGACATGTTTTCATATATCTCATTTTTTCTCGTTCTTGACAAGTGGTTGGTTTGTGGTTTGTTAGTGAGTTCAAAGTACGTGATTTGTGCAAACATATGTTGGTTGATTTTACCTTGCTCGGGACTAGCAAGGATTTGAGCGTGGGGGGGTGATTTATATCGTTTTTGTGCGTTTTTAGTTGGTGATTTTGGTGACGAGCGTGTGTTATTTTGTTTAGTTTGCATGTCTTTTCGTTGTGTTTAAGGATTGTGTGTGTGTTGGATCTCACTTGGGTTGGAGTTGCATGTTTAGTGATATTTCAGGTCTTGTTGTCGACTAGAAGTCGAAAGGAAGCCGAGGAAACAGCTGCAAAGGAAGAATAGGAGCAAAGAATCTGTTCAGAGCATTCAGCGGGCGCTGATTTGTCATTAGCGGTCGCTGTTCTTGATTGGCGAGCGCTGGATGTAGTTCAGCGAGCGCCGAAAAGGTCAGAAAAGATGCAGAACGTCTGCCATGCAAAATAGCAGAAACAGCGGTCGCTGTTTCTAATTCAGCGACCGCTGAAATAGCGCCAGCGGGCGCTGGTGAATGCCCAGCGGGCGCTGTTGGGTAGCAGTTCAGTGGCGGTTATGAGCGAGTTTGCTGAGGTATTTAGGCGAAGAAAAAGAGGTTTTTGGGGATCTTTTTTCCGCTGGGAACTTCAAAGGGGGTGTAGGAGCAGTCCGATCCGGAGCCGACAACTTCGGAAGCACGTTCTAGTTCGATAGCCATCTTACGTATTCGTAATGATTAATGTATTTCTAAGTTTGAATTGCTATTTTCAGATTATGCTTGCTTTAACTTCATGTTTTCTTATGAATTTGGTTTGAGAATGTTAATCATCTTGTAGTTGAATTCTTCTTTAAGTGATTGTCTACTTGAATTTAAGATCTCATGCTTAATTGCCTTTACTTCCTTTACGTGTTTTATGCTTTTACTTTATTAATAATGATGAACTAATTTCCCTAACTTGGATAATGATATGATGAATGAATAAGAGAACTAGCAACTCTTGAACAAATTCAATACACTAGCACGATCTTAGAATCGTAACCCGACCGGGAGCGATCTTCTAAGTGGATTAAAAGTTATTTAAACGTGTGAAGTAACCCGACCGGGAGCTTGACTTTCAAGTGTAAAACGTATTGATTGAATCTTGAGTTTGTGAAATTATCTTAAAGTTTTGAATATTATTATCCAAGTGCTTTTCTTACGTGTTATTTGCTTAATTTGTTAACTTTGCTTGTCGAACAAATTGAATCTAGGATTTAGTACAATGAACTACGTTTCTTCTACTTTTCATACACTTAAACATTCCTCTTTCGTTTCCTTGGATTGATACCGAGTCAATTACAATTGACCTCGGATTTTGACGAGAGACGCACCAAAAACGTCTAATCAAGTATAGCCATGAAAAGATGTTCGGTTGAGTGGGTATCGATGACAGGGGAGTCTGCATTTTCAGTTTGTTGAGTTTTGCGTCTCTTTTTATTGAGACGAATGATTTCCAAACCTGATTCTGCAAAACAAATCTGTACAAATGTAAATCACGGACAAATGTTCAATAAAAACGAAAAATAGGAATTTGTTTTTTAGAAATCGAATAAATTAACCACATAATTAAATCGAGATAAAGAAACTCAAGTGGTGGAATCAGAAAGACAATTGTAAATTGTAAAAGACATGTATTTCCAGATGATTGGAGAAGAGAAATAGTATAGGAAAAGTGATAAACAGTAAAGATAATGGAAAATGAGTGTAATTCTTAAAATTATTTATATTTATATGGTAAAAATCTACAAAAACATATTTAAAAGAAATAAAATTTTGTATTTATAATTTGGTATAGAAAATAAAAAAAAATTGATGAAGTGTTTTAACATAATGGAGTAATTTCTGACACTTTTATTGGTCACTTAAATCATATAAGTCGTAAAAAGATGAATGATTAGCAATTGAAGTTCAATTGTGGGTATTCAATGGTTATGTAGCTAATGAAGTTAAATGGTTGAATAATTTGCTTGTTTGTATATTTCAACTATCTCAATTCTCAATAGCTATTTTTATTAATTTACTTTTATTTAAAATTTGATATAGAAGATAAAAAATCATTGAATTGTTTTAACATAATGGAGAAATTTCTTGCGCTTTGATGGATCACTTAAATTATATAACCCGTTCGTGTAAATAATAAAAGGATGAATGATTATATAATTAATAAAAATAAATGGTTAAATTTATGTAAGTAATGTTAAATCTAATGGGGTTGGGTAATATTCTGGTTAGTTCATTAATAAATATCATTAAAAAAGAGAATACATAGAATAAAAATTGTTTTAGAAAAACGCAAATAAATTTTGCAGCTAGAAAAAAAAAAAAAAAATTGTCTAACAATCAACGACATCAGAATTATATTTTGGCTCATACAGTATTTACATAGCTTCTCCATGACGATTTTCTCTATAATAAAAATATTTAGGTCTCTGAAAATAGGGGAATTCGTGTAAAGACAAATTTGAAGCCGATTTTGGGCCAATATATTAAATATTTAAAATTTAAAAATAATACCAATTTTTTGTAAATTTAAATTTCTTTCTTCCAACAAATACAATCGGTACTCCTGTAATATGAATGCACGTGTTTTCCAATTTACCTTAAAACTTATAATAAGTTTATGTTTTGGTATCGGTTGGAGCATCTCTCCTACTCCAAAATAGGTTTTTGGTATCGGTTGGAGATGCTCTTGAACACTTGTTCAAATAAAAAAACTTAAGCAACTTTCATGTAAATTTGATTATGCTTCCCCAATAGACCACACGGAAAGATCGAATAGTGTATAAAGTATCCTCAGAGACTAAAGCATAAAAAAAATTGAGTACACAAACATCAGGTTATAAGAACCATCATAATTTAACCGTTAACGCAAGTATATAAGTTAATTATATTCAGTTCTTAACCCAAGTATATAAGTTAATAACAATAACCAATTAGTATTATAAGTATTTTAATTGTACTCTATCAATCCGAACTAATTATGCACAGTTTAAGATAATGTATGCCCGTGTATAATTTATGTGCAAGCAAACACCAATCCAAACCTAACGATAAAATTCATAATAAATAGAAGCAGAAAAGTAAATCGGAGATTGTCTTTCGATATTATACGAAAGGATTAAACAGTAGTTCAGGGGAATACAAAGCCAATAAAACCATATATACCTTTTTTCACAAAAGCTCTAGCACATATCCAGAGTGTAGAAGCTAAACCACAGATAAAGGATCTCTATAACCCATACAACACTCCAGCATAGTGGTCAAGAAAAAAACCCTTCTCCTTGTCACCCTTGCTAAAGTATAGTACAACCCTAACTTTATCAAACGCGTGCCAAGTGAGCAGGCTATCTAAACCCAGCTTGGTGGCACTTCTCGGCCACACGCTCCACGCTTAGCGACATCTCCAACCTCTCTCGTACCCCATGCAGTCCCTGAGAAGTTCATCGAGTGGTTCACTTTGTAAACGCGGTCCCCAAAGTAGACGCTCAACAAATTCAGTAATTCCCGCAAGCTTCCCGGGAGGGATTTCCCTGTTATGGCCTTGATGAGGTAGCCGAATCTATAACTATTTAATAAATTGGATTATCTCAACATTAATATTAAGCTGCCGTTAAAATACCGTGATGCAAGATTTATAACAAATAATCGAAAATCCAGTCTCTTGTACTTTCTATTTAGGAAATTCATTCAATCTTCTTAGGCTCAAAGAAGAAAAAAAATCTTCAGCATTATACTAAAAAAGAAAGTAATTTTAATTGTTCATGAAATAAAAGTCCAATTTATTAATAGAATTACCTCTCTGTAAGCTGGAATATTAGAAACTCTAACAACCGCATTAGAGGTTCCCAAAAAGTCATGAGCAGCGGTCGTCAAAGCAGTTGAACTTTACTTGAACATATTTAAAAAACCATTAATCTAAAATTAAAATATAATTGACGAAACATACATTATGAATATTGAAGTACTTTAAGTTATTTGACTCAACTGCTAGATCAAGTCCTATAAGTTCGGGAAGTTTAGGCTCGCGAACTCCCCGCAGAGCTTGTACGTACACGACCATGTCTAAGGAGTACGCAGCAGCCTCGACCGTCTCATACGTCCCCAGCTTTTAACATATTATAAAGATAAAACATTACATGTAAAAAAAAATACAAATAATTCAAAATGCTTGCTTCAAGTATCGATTATTCCCTGAGATTTCATACAATCAGATTTCTCTTGGATGAGATGTACTTTCTATATCGCCATGGTTAAAGAAATTTTTGTACTTATAATTATATTAGAGTGATATGTTAAAAGACTAAAGTGAGTCATATAACCATGATAAATTATAATTATATTAGAGTGATATGTTAAAAGACTAAAGTGAGTCATATAACCATGATAAATTGTGTAAACTATAAAAATTTGATTATAACATTTTGGATCAAGAATGTGATTTGAATAAAGAAAGTGAAATTGGATACAAATAAATGGACTAAATTGAGTGATAATAATTTTTTTTATCAAAAATATATATAGAAAATCAATTAAAATAGAAGTTTAAATTAAATAAATTGTGTAAATAATGATATTGTGATAAATTAATATTCTACATTAAGGTTGTTTAAAATTTGAAGAAATTGAAGATATAGAAAGTTGTGAAAATATATAGATTTTGGTAGTGACAATATATAGATTTTGCGATTGAATTTTTTTTTACAATATTAATATAGATTTTGCGATTGAATTTTTTTTTCACAATATTATTATTGAGATTTGATCGCAAAATATGTACATAATTATGTTAAAAGAAAAAAGTTGTATTAATTCAATCCTTTAATCGCAAAGTTGTATTAATTCAATCCTTTTTTCTTTTCCATATTGTTGAATTTGAGATATTGAATTTTTTTTTACATAATTAATATAGATTTTGCGATTGAATTTTTTTTGTAATATTAAGGTTATTTTTTTACAATATATATTTTAACATAATTATTTACATATTTTTCTTTTAACATAATTATGTACATATTTTTCTTTTAACATAATAATAATATTTATTAAAAATAAAATATACCCTGCAAAAAACAAATTATACATAATAATTTATATTAATAAAAAAAAATAAAAAATACTTACAATTAAATCTGGACAACAAAATGTCAAAATAAACTATAAGAAATCATTAAACTTATTTTTTATTAATAATAATATTTATTAAAAACTAAAAGTACAAACTTGTAAAAAAACAAATTATATATAACAAATTAGATTTATAAATAAAATAAAAAATACTTACAATTAAATTTCCAAAACAAAATTTCAAAACAAAATATTATAAATCATTAAAATTATTTTTTATTAATAATAATATTTATTAAAAATTAAACTTACAAATCTCTGCAAAAAAAAAAATTATACTATGCCAAAAATAATTAAATATAAAGAATAACTAAATAAAAAATACTTACGTTTCAAAAAAATTGGCACAAAAACAATTTGTAAAAAATACTAAGAGTAATAAATCATTAAAATAATTTTTAATTAATACTAATATTTATTAAAAATTAAAAGTATAAACATGCAAAAAAAACAAATTATACATAACAGATTAGATTTATAGAAAAAAATATAAAATAATTACAATTAAATCTGCAAAACAAAATGTGAAGTATAAAAAATCATTAAAATTATTTTTTATTAATAATAATATTTATTAAAAATTAAACGTACAAACCTGCCAAAAAAATAAATTATACTATGCCAAAAAATAAATAAATATAAAAAATAACTAAATAAAAAATACTCATATTCCAAAAAAAATTGGAAAAAATTTGCCCAAAAACAATCGGTAAAAAATACGAAGAGAGTTTGTGAACTCAATTGGGTTGAGCAATTAAATTGAGGATTTGAAGTCCTTGGTTAGAATCGTAAAATATTGCAATTGACATAGAACAAAAACAAAAAATTTAAAAAAAAATACTAAGGTTGAAAAAAACAAATTAACATAACAAATTAAATTTGTAAAGCAAAAATATCAAAACAAATTATAAGAAATCATTAAAACTATTTATTATTAATAATAATATTTATTAAAAATTAAAGGTTAAAAAAACAAATTATATATAACAAATTAGATTAATAAATAAAATAAAAAATACTTACAATTAAACAAAACAAAATGGGAAAACAAAGTATAAAAAATCATTGAAATTATTTATAATTAATAATAATGTTTATTAAAAATTAAACGTAAATTTTTAATAAATTTAAATGTAAGAAACACAAATTATACTATGCCCAAAAAATAATAAAATATAAAGAATAAGTAAATTTAACCAAGTAAATAATTAGTTTTTAAATATAAAAACATTGTAAAATTTTAATAAATTTAAATGCAAGAAACACAAATTATACTATGCCCAAAAAATAATAAAATCTAAAGAATAAGTAAATTTAACCAAATAAATAATTAGTTATTAAATATAAAAACATAATTAATTCATACAGTTATTTAATGCTTCAAAACCATAAACCATATGTTAATTGTTGAAACATATTTAATCAAAAGTACAACATTAATTGTTCAGAAATACTACTCATAAACAAACATTATACAATTGTTTATACTAAGCAAAACGTTAATAATTGAAACTGCCTACGGACATTCTAATAGCAATATAACAATTACAATCATACTCTGTTACTAATTGTTGAAACATATTTAATCAAAAGTACAACATTAATTGTTCAAAAATACTACTCATAAACAAACATTATACAATTGTTTATACTAAGCAAAAAGTTAATAATTGAAATCATCCTCTGTTACTGCCTACGGACATTCTCATAGCAATATAACAATTACAATCATACTCTGTTACTGGCTACGGATTCTTGAAAATGCCCGTGTGTAAATATCGGTCATATTCAAAACAAAGGATTTAACTCGATATAACTTTTAAATTAAATAACTTCATTTAATTCGCTTTGTGTAAATCCTTCCAAATGAGTT
This sequence comes from Euphrasia confusa, assembly GCA_954870475.1. NCBI lineage: Eukaryota > Viridiplantae > Streptophyta > Magnoliopsida > Lamiales > Orobanchaceae > Euphrasia > Euphrasia confusa. The sequence continues at coordinate 14,495,098 of OX940957.1, read as the reverse complement.
TTAATACCAGAAAGTCCGAGGGAGTTTCCAACCATCCCATTACATAACATACATCTTAACGAAACGATATGAACAATGTAAAGAGTTCATAAATTATAATTTCTTAAACTATGAAACCTACTTGAAAAATTATGAACTGCTTCTGCTGAAACTTCAACCATGTAAAGAGTTCATAAATTATAATTTATTAAACTATGAAACCTACTTGAAAAATTATGAGTGCTTATGCTCAAACTTCAACCAAAAGCGTGCATAAATCTTTCACATCTCGTAATTGAAGGATCTCACCAAAAGGAGTACTGCTGAAACTTCAACCAAAATCGTGCAGAAATCTTTCACTCGTAATTGAAGGATCTCACCAAAAGGAGATCTTCATTCGTAATTACAATTTTATAAGGTACAAATATACGACTAAAAACAGAATTTAAAAAATTACCTGTAGGAAGGTTTAGAAAGTCATACTGATGCAATGCAACATCTGGTTTATATTGGTTAAGAGAGAATGGGAAGTTAGAGGCATCAGATGTCGAACACTTTTCCTGATTACACGAACATAGAATTACCATTAGAATGAAAAAGGAAATTACACTACAGACGATAATAACGACGTTGAAACATAGATATTTAGAAAAATAACGGAGTAGTTGGAGAGCGAAGGGGAGCTCATCGACCTGCACATGATCCCCGAAATCGTGTTCATTGAAAACTTCCGTCCTTGTTGACCAAACAAAAAAAACCAAGTACATATCTAATGTAACATTGATGAACCCCAATAAAATCATTTCAAAAGGCAGTTGTAAATGTTCATGTAAAAAGCAATTCTTGAAAGCGGAAAGTTAAGATGAAAAGGAGTAAACGTGCTATCAAATTTTAATGTCAAGCAATTCCTTCTCTTTACGTCATTTTTCCAGATAACCTTAATATGAATTAAATTACCATAATATATAATACCTGCATTTGGAGACCGCTTGTCGAGAAGACATCCTTTGTGAATGAGTCAAAAGATAGAATAAGTGAATTGAATTTCAGAAATCAAATAGATTTGTAAGAGCCAAAAACTCTTAAACCTGAAAATAAAATTCTTAGGATGTAATTTCATATCGTGCACCCCACATCAAATCATGTAGCAAACGACAAAAAACTTGTTGAATGCACCATCAAATATAAATGTAAGAACTGCCACAATACATTACCGTAGTACAATACATTACCGTAGTTTGAAATAGTTTTTGCATCAACATAGCCATTTTTAGCTCCTCAGCTACTCCATCTCCATCTCCCCTACTTCAATAAAATCCTTCAAAACCAACAACAAATCCCAATCTTTTACATATCAAAATAGGGTCTGAAATTCACATAAAGCAACAAATTGACACGGTTCACAACCCAAAATATAAGCGAATATAAATTTTAAAAAATAAAGAATAAATTGAATTAATTGGAGTTTGGATATGAAAAAAGGAGTATTGAAATACAACAAATATATTTTTAAACACACCGAAGAAAAAGTAGTAATCTGTATAATAAACATGAGGAGATTAAGGAGATTTTTTTGTTAGAAAAAAAGGCGAGATTATAGAATGAAATTTAAAGACATGTATTTTTGTTACCTTATTTCAATGACCCCAAATCTTTATTTTCCAATTTCCTTTTCCAATCGAATGAGTAACAACCATAAATAGAAATGAAACAAATCAAGAAAAAAAATAATAAAAAGTTATTAGAAGTACTTTCTCTTCTTCTTCCATGCCTTCTTATTGTATTAGAAGCACTTTCTATTATATGATATCATATAATATTATTAAAAAATAGATAAAGAAAACTTAAAATTAAATTTTTTTGGTTTAGGTCAATTGTAGATATTTAAATTTGAAAAACCAAAAAAATAATTAATGAAACAAAAAATACAATAAAAAATCATTAAATAATTTTTAATTAAAAACAATTATGCAAAAAAACACAAATCATATGATATCATATATAATATTATAAAAAAAAATAGAAAAAACAGTTTACAAAACAAATTATACAATATCATATAAAATTATAAAAAAATAAATAAATAAGACTTACGATTACATTTATAAAACCAAACAAATTAATATATTAACAAATAAATATAAAAACAAAATTAATAATAAAAAAATGTATAAAAAAACAGAGATCCAAAAAAATTGCGCTAAAAAAAATACTCATGTTCAAACAAAATTTGTACAAAAACAATATGTAAAAAATAGTAAGAGGATAAGAAATCATTAAAATTATTTTTAATTAATAATAATATTTATTAAAAATTAAAGGTAAAAACCTGAAAAATAAAATAAATTATATATAACAAATTAGATTAATAAATAAAATAAAAAATACTTACAATTAAATCTGCAAAACAAAATATTAAAACAAAATATAAGAAATCATTAAAATTAGTTTTTTATTAATAATAATATTTATTAAAAATTCAACGTAAAAAACATAAATTATACATAACAAATTAGATTAATAAAAAAATAAATAATATTTATATTAAAAAATAAACATAAAAACAAAATCAATAATAAAAAAACAATATAAAAAAACATAGATCCAAAAAAATTGCGTTAAAAAAAATACTCACGTTCAAAAAAAATTTGCGCAAAAACAATATGTAAAAAATAGTTCAAAAAAAATTTGCGCAAAAACAATATGTAAAAAATAGTAAGAAGATAAGAAATCATTAAAATTATTTTTAATTAATAATAATATTTATTAAAAATTAAAGGTAAAAACCTGAAAAAAACAAATTATACATAACAAATTAAATTAATAAATAAAATAAAAAATATTTACAATTAAATCTAGAAAACAAAATATTAAAACAAAATATAAGAAATTATTAAAATTAATTTTTATTAATAATAATATTTATTAAAAATTAAATGTACAAAAAAATAAATTATATATAACAAATTAGATTAATAAAAAAAAAAATACTTACAATTAAATTGTTAAAAAAATTATATTGCGTTTATAAATAAAAATATTCCATTGATAGCTTGAAAAAAATAAAAACAAAACAATAAAAAATTAAATATTTATTTGAAAAATATAACCTTAATAACTGAAAAAAAATTAGATAGGTAAAAAAATTATATTAAGTTCATAACAAATAAAATTAGAATATAACATTTATAGCTGAAAAAAGTAAAAAAATATTAGACAAATAGGTAAAAAAATTATATTGTGTTCATAACAAACAAATAAAATTATACGCAAAAAAATAAAAAAACCATTAGACAAATAGGTAAAAAAAATTATATTCAGTTCATAATAAATAAAATTAGAATATAACCTTATAAATAAAATTAGAATATAACCTTATAGATGGAAAAAAAACAAAAAAATAATTAGACAAAAAAATTATATTGCGTTCATAACAAATATAAAGTATACTTAAATATGTTAGAATTAACAAATATAAAGTATACTTAAATATGTTAGAATTAATTATCTGATTGAATATATTTATGCACGCAAGTTCCAAAAATTAAGAATCGTTAATTAAGATATTTTTCAATATAACTTAGGTGACAATTAATTAAATTCCAAAAATTAAGAAATTCCAAAAATTAAGATATTTTTCAAGATCAAAAATTAAGAAATCGTTAATTAAGATATTTTTCAAGATCACTTACGTAAAAATTACAAAAACAGCGTTAATGAATAGTAAACTATAAATCGCTAAAAAAAATATAAAAACTTTTGTGTTAAAATTAATGTATTTAAGTTCAAAATATAATGTATATATATAGAAAATAAATTAATTCTTATAGAAAATTTAAGAAAGCTATTGAATATATAAGCACATTGTCCAAATTTATTTAAGTTAATATTCTTTGAATTAGCTTTCACTCAAATGGAAAGTTAGTTTTAATCTGTAATAATTTTTTATAAAAGAGAAATTTAATCTTAAATTAAAGTAGGAAATGTTTTTTTTAAACAGATAATTAATAAGATGGAAAATAAAGATAGAAAATTTATAACAAATATTAAAACTTAGAATTAAAAGCTAATATTATCTTTTTTTTATTAAAATATATTATGAATTACATATAACAAATACATAAAAATTACAAAAGAAAAATAATTAAATAAAATATTTTGATCATCAATTATATTCTATACAATTGCCTTAATAATATGCATTAACTAATTGATCTTCTAACAAAATTATATCGCAACAACTTTCTTCTTTCTTTCTTCCTTTTATTTTTTTGTTTTTTCCCAGCCAAACAAACCTACAGATAAGAAAATCTAATCACTCAAAATAATTATAAAAAAACATAAGCCACACAAAAGAAGAAAAATCAAAGAAACGGTAAGCACAGTTTATGAACAATGAAAAAAAGAAAAAACTTACAATGATGCTGGAAAATAAAAAAGAAAAAAACTATAATAATAAAAAGAATACATTTTATTAAAATTGAAATTATTAAACTGTACTGCAAGTAATTAATAAGATAACGCAAAATAGTTTAATAATTAATATCAATAATCGCTACAAATATCAAAATGTAGAATTTAAGAAACAAAAATACATTGCGTGTAGAATTTTTTGCAAATTTAAAATATACATAGAAAGTTGTTTTTGTATTGATTTAATGGGAGGATAAGGTTGCATTTAAATATGGATCAATCCTAATAAATAAGGAAATAAAAATAAATTTATAATTTATTATTTAAAATTAATTTTCTGTAGAGAATTAAAAAGCAAAAATAAATTGTGTGTAGGAATTGATTGCTTGCAAAAATACATTGAAAAATAAATGTTTTATAGCTTTTTTGGGTTACTGAAAAGCAACAAAAAAAGATTATTTAATATCTGAATTTAATATGTTTTGAAAAATAAAAAATTAATAAAAATTGCAATTTTAACGCATCCTCGTTTTACATTCATCTCATCCTTTGCCATCACCATTCATCATCAACTTCAACCAATCAAGCAAACATAATAACATCTAAAGATAACATAAGAATTGTGTACTGCATAATGTATAACGTCTCCTATATCTATAAAAAAAAACAGACAATTAAACAAATTACAAACTTCTCTGAGAGTACACAGAAAATTATATATCAAGATAACAAAAGAATTGTGTACTATCTCCTATATCTATTATAAAAAAAACAGAAAATTAAACAAATTACAAACTTCTCCTATATCTATTATAAATAAAAACAGAAAATTAAACAAATTACAAACTTCTCTAGAAGGAGATAGAAAATTATACAATAGTATACTATAAACTAAACAATAAAAATCAAACTCACAATGGGCAATCTTCAAGACCATTGAAAACATGGGTTGCATAAATAAATGTAGAACATCCAAATATCATAAGCAAACACTAACAAAAATAAAATATGATCATTTAGACACTAACACTTGAATAGCATTAGACTTCCTGATTATAATCAATTAATTATACATTTATCCACCTACATTAATCAAAGAAAATTAAACAAATTAAAAACTTCTCTAGGAGGAGATAAAAAATTATACAATAGTATACTATAAACTAAACAATAAAAATCAAACTCACAATGGGCAATCTTCAAGACCATTGAAAACATGGGTTGCATAAATAAGTGTAGAACATGAAAATGAAGGAATCCAAATATCATAATCAAACACTAACAAAAATAAAATATGATCATTTAGACACTAACACTTGAATATCATTAGACTTCCTGAATCAAAACACTGCACTATAATCAATTAATTATACATTTATCCACCTACAATAATCAAAAAATGCATTAATATACAGTTATAGACCAATAGACAAAAAAATAAAAATAAAAAACACTTCACGGTTAAAAAGAAAAAGATAAACTTGCCGAAAAAAAATTAACTTCAAAACTCAGTATAAAACTTATCTAGAAACAAACCATAAGCAAAGGTAAATTTGGTTTCAATCTTTCATTGTAGTAATGATTTAGTCTAAACCTCAGTATCAATGGCAAAATACACTGAAAATTTCTGCAAATGACGGGAAAACTTATGAATAAATGTTAACCTAATGGAAACAGTAATTATGTATGTATATGCACTTAAAAATTTGTATTTATCATGCTGTCTATTTAAATCTAAGAAACATGCGACAAAATCAAAAAATAGTTGAGAAGTAAAAAAATTATACAAACATGAATAGCTGGCAAAAAAACATATAACCTGAGCTTGATCAAAGGATGATAAGGATGAAACTGACCGCACCGAAACCAAAAGGTTGCAAAAAATTACAGAAATGACAAATAGACAAAGAGTCTTACAAAAACATATAACCTGAGCTTGATCAAAGGATTATGAGGATGAAACTGACGTACCGAAACCAAGAGGTTGCAAAAAATTACAGAAATGACAAATAGACAAAGAGCCTTACAAAATGTATTAAATAAGATGAAAAGGGAAAAAAACAACATACCTGATTCTGCACAACGAAAAGACAACGTACAATCCGAATTAGTTAACAAAGGATCTGTTCACAACACGTACACGTACTTATTTATTAAGAACATAAACTCGCAAATTTAATACATGAACATCAAATGGCTAAAAATGATTAAATCTGTATAACTTATAAAATATAGTAAAAAAATACATACCTTTAACTGCAAAATTAACACACGCAAGGTTAAAAATAATCAAACCAGTAAAATTGATAAAATAAATAGAAATATAGTAAAAAAAATACATACCTCAAATCTGTAAAAGAAAAAAATCAAACCATCTAAAATTGATAAAATAAATAGAAATATAGTAAAAAAAAAAATACATACCTCAAACCCCTGAAAAAAATATTTTTATTAAAAACAGAAAAAAAATACACAAACAAAAATGAATGTTAACCTGCTAAAAATGATTAAATATACTCGTTTAAAAAAGAAATAAATATCAAAAACTTGACAGTGAGAGCAAAGAAGCATTCTTTCTGTACATGGAAGCGTCACACACCTGAATTAGTTTACAAATGATCCGTTAACCGAGACTCGACGAAACCTACCTGAATATGCATAATGAAAATTAAATTAAATTAATACATTACAAAATGTATTTAAGAACACGAAAAGTGAAAATTTGTTACTCAATCTATTTGAATTACTTATCTATTTCTTAACAACAAAAATAAAATAAAAATATACATAAATTAAACATGAAATTACTAAAAATGATTAGAACAGGTATAATTTAAATAATAAAGAGCAAATAAACAGGAAAAGCTTGCCCAAAAAAACAATAACCTGACCTTGGTGAAAAGGATGAGAAGGAACATAAACCTGTTGTAAACTGACGTACCGAAACTAAAAACATAAAAAACTTGCCAAAAAACCCTAACCTGACCTTGATTAAAGGGTGAGAAGGAACATAAACCGGTTGAAACTGAAAACATAGCTTGTGGAAAAAAATTCATACCTTAACCTGCAAAATAAAAACATGAACATGAAATGACTAAGAATGATAAACCATAAATGTACATAAAATAAAGAGGAATAGAACAAAAAAATACATACCTTAACCTGCATCAAATAACTAAAAATGATTCAAACATGTACAATTTAGAAAATAAAGAGAAATATAATAAAAAAAAAAAATCATACCTTAAACCTGCCAAATCAACGCATGAACACAAAACGACAGAAAATAATTAAAATATGTATAATTGATAACATAAACAGATAAATAAAAAAAATACATACACAAAAAAAAATTCTTAAAAACAGAACCTTCAAACATAAACACAAAATGGCTACAAATGATTAAAACATGTATAATTAATAAAATAAACAGAAATATAGAAATAAATACATACCTTAAACCTACAAAAAAATGATTAAAACATATATAATTTATAAAATAAAAATATTGTAAACCATGCTGAAAACTAAATAATTAAGAAAAGACAGAAAAAATTAGTAAAAAATTAGTAAAAATTAGTAAAAAATTATTGACATGAACATGAACTAAAAATGATTAAAACATAGAAAATAAAGAGAAATATAATTAAAAAATGCATACCTTAAACCTGCCAAATCAACGCAAAAATAGAAAAAAATACATACCTCAAACCTACAAAAAAAATATTAAAAACAGAAAAATGATTAAACCATGTATAATTTATAAAATAAAGAGGAATATAGCAAAAAAATATATACCTGGAAAATTAAACACAAAATGGCTAATTAAAATATGTATAATTAATAAAATAAACAGAAATATAGAAAAAATACATACCTTAAACCTGCAAATTAAAACATGTATAATTTATAAAATAAACAGTAATATAGTAAAAACATGCATACTTCAAATCTGCAAAATAAAAATATTTAAGAAAAAACAGAAAAAATTAGTAAAATTTAGTAAAAATTTATTCTCTAAAGAAGCACATGAACTAAAAATGTATAATTTATAAAATAAACAGGAATATAGTAAAAACATGCATACCTCAAATCTGCAAAATAAAAATATTTAAGAAAAGAAAGAAAAAATTAGTAAAAATTAGTAAAAATTTATTCTTAAACACCTAAATTATTAATGATAAATAAAGATCCAATAGAAAAATACCATGAAATTTCATACCTTGATTAAACCTGACAACCTCAAATTTCTTCGTGGAAGCTAACTTCAAGAACAGTTGAATCACTTTTCGACGATTATCGATCATAAAGATCGGAAAATACTGGAAAAAAACATGCATATTCAAATATACCTCACGACCTCAAATTCGCTTGGTTCGGGATGGAAGTTGAATCACTTTTCGACGATTATCCAGTCGGAGAAATCGATCATAAAGATCGGAAAATACTTGGAAAATATAACATGCATATTCATATAAACCTCACGACATCAAATTCGGGATGGAAGAGTCCTTCGATCGATTGTCAAGATCTGAAAAATATGAAAAAAGAAAACACGCAAATTCATATACATACCTAACGACCTCGAATTCGCGATGGAAGCCTCCTCGGAGAACAGGGAATTCGATCGCTTCCCGACGATTACCAATTCGAAGGAATCGATCATAAAAGAGGCGACATTACAATACAAAAAAATGATATAAAGTTCATAAAGACAGAATCTTACGCTGCAAACCTAAAAATAACAATACCATATAATAAAATAATTAAATACATTACAACAAAAGAAAACAAATTAAAAAAAAAATACATATGAAGTTCAGACAGAAACTTAAGCTGCAAACAAATAAAAAAACAGTGATCATAAAATTTTACAATAAATTAATTCAAAGAAATACAATTATAAAGAAAGATACTTACCTTTAAAGAACAAATAAAACAAAAAACTTTGTTGTAAATGAAATTATAATAGAACAACAATAAATAAAAACTACAAATAAAAAAAACAGTGATCATAAAATTGGCAAGAAACTATTATTGGCTTATTACACTACAAACCTAGAAAAATAGCAAGACCATATAAAGTTGTTAGAATTATTTATAATAAAGAACAATAAAATAATTAAATACATTACAACAAAGAAAAAAAATTAAAAAAATGCATATAAAGTTCATAAAGACAGAAACTTACATTCAGAGCTGCAAACAAATAAAAAAAATGTGATCATAAAATTATACAATAAATTATTTCAAAGAAATACGATTATAAAGAGATACTTAAAGTGAACAAAATCAAACAAAAAAACGGTTGTAAATGAAATTATAATAGAAAATAGAGAACAATAAATAAAAACTTACCATCTTGGAAACCAAAAAAATAAACAATCAAATTAGAAATTAAAAAAAACATTAAAATAATGATAGAAGAAATTAATAAAGAGATACTAACTTGACATCTGCAAAACAAAAAAAACAAAAAAATAAATTAATAACGATTATATACTTACCTTTAGAGCTGTGAACAAATCAAATGATCTGCAAACCAAAAAAATAAACAATCAAATTAGAAATTAAGAAAAAACATTAAAATAATTGAAGAAGAAATTAATAAATGCAAGATACTAACTTATATACTTAGCTGTGAACAAATCAAATGATATGCAAACCAAAAAAATAAACAATCAAATTAGAAATTAAGAAAAAACATTAAAATAATTGCAGAAGAAATTAATAAATGCAAGATACTAACGTTGACATCTGCAAAACAAAAAAAATTCTCATATAATTAGAAATTAAAAAAAAACATTAAAATAATTGCAAAAGAAATTAACACAATTAAATAAACGCGAGACTTGGCATCTGCAAAATAAAAAAAAATCAGCAGCTTTAAAAATATTGAATTGCTTTAATAACGCATTTGCAAAATAAAAAAAAATCATCAAAAAATATTGAGTTACAGAAAAAAGATTTAATAATATTGAGAAAAAAAACTTTAATAACGCATCTGCAAAATAAAAAAAAATCATCAAAAAATATTGAATTATAGAAAAAATATTTAATAATATTGAATTGCAGAGAAAATAATTAATAACTCACATGAAATTTTAATGATGATGAAAAGGATTTTAAATAGAATTAATTCATTTTAATATGGAAAAAATGTGGGGAAAAAATTGGGGGCTTGGAAGAGTTTCTCCGCATCAGATTTGAGGGAGAGAAATTTGCAGAAAAAAAAAACACGAAATATGCATACCTCAATTCGAATAGGAGGAAGGTGAGCGGCGGAGTAGTCGGAATTCGGGATGGAAGAGTCCTTCGATCGATCGTCAAGATCTGAAAAATATGAAGAAAAAAAAACATGCAAATTCATATATATACCTAACGATCTCGAATTCGCGATGGAAGCCTCCTCGGAAAACAGGGAATTCGATCGCTTGGATGAACAGATCGGGGAACAAATCGGGGGCTTGGATGAGTTTCTCCGCCTCTGATTGGAGGCAGCAAAATTTGCAAGAAAAAAAAATAAGCATACCTCAATATGAATACGAAGAAGAAGATCGGAGGAGTAGTCGGAGTGCGGCGGAGAGCAATCGGTCTGCACATGATGATCGAGGATGTGGCTGGAAGACGACGATGAAGGGGGAAGACGATGTAGAAAAGAGAGAGAGAGAAATTATGTATCGGAAAAAAGGGGAGACTTTTTATTGCGGTGAAAAAGGGAAAAAAGACAGCTGTTTTGTGTATTGCTTTACGCAAAAGCAATAAAAGCTGATCTGAAATTAATACTTTTTGAAGAATAAAAAATTAATAAATGTTGTAGTGTGAACGCATTCTGGTATGCTATTGGTCACCTTGAGAGGCTGCGCTTCTCGTTTTATATATGTATAGATTATTAGAATATATTATTAAAGTGACTCAGTATATATTAAAGTGTAAGGTATATCATTCACTAAAAAGAATAAAATTTTAAAAAGAAAACAAAAAAAAAATGTAATACAATATTTCATTGCAAATATTTTAATACATCATTACATTATTGGTTGTATTCGTTTATTCTCATCACAAAATACCAATTTCAATCCCCACCGATGAAATGGGTTGTTTTATGAAGAGTTGTCCGTTAACTATAATTATAACTTCTAAATCAATCATGTTCTGTTAGTGGCTTTTGAAACTGCCGGTATGAAAATTTTGGTCATTTTCAGAATAAAGAATTTAACCCGTGTGAATTATAAAAAATGAATAATTATATTGTTAACAAAACTAAATTCTTTAGTGCTATATGTCTAGTTTGTTAGCTTGGTGATGCGATATGATTTTCATTCCCTATGCATTGTACTGTATGATACACTTTTTTTCATATAAAAAAACAGAATATATTATATAAAAATAGAATATATCATATAAGCCCAACCGACATATTTACTTGTACAACAATATAACCATAAAAAATGAACCTCAGTTAGTTGTGCGAGGCTTAATCCTATATATAAATCATCTACTTCACCATGAAGGAGCTTTTACAGCTACACCCACCCACCGCACTTGGATTTGTCGACACCTGCATACAATACCAAGACTAATGAAATAATGAATCGTTTCAAAAAGCACCTTGACGTTTACCCTAATAACAAAGAAAAAATAAACTATCTTTATTCTTTCAGCATTACATATAACCCATTAAACTCTAAATACCAGGGGCCATTTTGTCGATTGAATCATCAAATATTAGTACTGAGGATTACTACCCAAAAACAACAATGACATTAAGACCACCCAAAAAGAACAAAGCATAAGGGTGTGCAAAATATGGATAATTCTAAAACAGGTTTTCTAGTCCGACATGTTGTCTAAAAAACTTAATGTTTTATAGAACTTGAGCATTTTATAAATAGTTGAAAACTGGAAATAGATGGATGGAATACATCCAAACATAGCCTTACTGCATTAGCTCCAAAGAAGCTCCGTATCAACTATTGAAGCCTAGTTATTTTATAATGGCGTAGTAAGTGAAGAAAAAAAAACAAACTTCATATAGTATTACACTCAAGTCTTGATATAATAAATACACTAATAGCAGACAATAGCTCAAATTAAAAAAAAAAAGTTGACCATATGGATATGGTTGTATAGTACTTTTGGATTACAGGACCAGACTTTTAGTGAAACCGTTTAAACAACAACCATATTCTTATGACTCAATCTCTCGAATGTTTTGGGTACTATGAAATCTCTACCTAGAAAACTTATATGGAGTACGTTTTTCCCCCCAAAAAGAATGCAACTGGCCTACTGTAAAAAGAACCAGTTATTGTGAACAGACCTAAAAAGCAGAACGTATAAGCTCCTCTACATAATCAACCGATGCACCTTTCACGAAGTCAAAGCAAATTTTATCAACCACCAATTTAACTCCATCCTTCTCAAAAATCCTGACCAAAAATCAAAAAAATTAATGAGTGGCCTTCTAATGAAATATATATTTTGGGCGCACGCATTTTTTTACCAGCAACGACAAAATCAATGAAACACCAAATCATGAGAAGTCAATAACCTGTCATCATCATTGGTCTTATCATCAAGCGCGAATTTGTATTGAAATCCGGAGCAACCGCCAGCTTCTATACTCAAGATAATAGAATAATTATATTCTCAAGTATGCGTGATAATTTTTCCATTGCATCTCCCTGGGGTATGCATGACATTCATATATGTATTGAGCCAACCTCAACATACACACAACTACGGATGATAGCGAATGACTCGATTTATCAGCGGCAATATTTGCAGATTACGCGGCCGATTATCAGCCTAATTAGCTAAAATTGCAAGTACTAATTCTCCTTAGCCACACACCTCACTCAACTAAAAACACTGAATTGCAACGAATCGAAACACATATTTAAGGAAAACACGGAAATTTTATACAGATACCAATCAGAAAGAATGGATCTGGAAAAAAGAAATACCATATCTTGCCCAAAGCTGTGGCTCGATTCCAGTGGCCTCGCGGATCAGAATTGGTAGCTTAGGGTTCTTCGTTTTCAGATCTTTGTAGTTATTCTCGATAAAAGCTCTGACAGGGAAAATCGATGAATACATTAAAAAAATAAAAAATAAAATTAGGATTCAAACATTAGAAATGAAAATCAAGCGTGAGAAAACCTAGTCGAAGAGCTCGAAGAAGAAGAAGAAGAAGAAGAAGAAGGAGATAACCATATACGAAGCTCCTTGAGATTGCGAGAAATCTGAGCCCTAAATCGATTACAATTCGGGCAAAAAAAAAGAAATTACCTGGAGAGAGGAATGGAGCATAAGCAGATCGCCAGTTTTGGAGAAACCTAGCCAACGCACGCAGATGATATTATAATTCGGGAGAGAATAATGAATTTTAATTTCAAAATACTACCACTACTAAAAAACTAAAAAAAAAGTAGATTAGATATCACTTCAAAGAAATCAGTTGATGATTCAACTGATTTCTATGACACCAATTATATCGGTCTAAAAAATAATGATACATTTGGTATCAACGAAATCTGTGTTTGAGTAAACCGATCATATGACTCCGTTTTTAAAATGTTATTTTACTTAGTAATCGGTGGTAATAATAAAACCGATGTAGTATTTCTCTATTGTATTTTTTTATTAAAATATTGTTTATTTAGTAATCGGTTTTTATGGAAAACCGATGTTGTACGTGTTTTAATTTTTTTATAAAATTTACTAAGTACGAAAATGAAAAAAGAATCTCTGGATTCACGTCTTCAACCCTAGCAAGTCAACTAGTACAATACTCAATCCGTACCAGCGAAATAGTCACAGGTGGTCAACGTTGACTTTTTTTGTCCCTCAATTACATACGATAAATAGTATACAAAAATTTTGAAAAAAATATTAAAATAAAATTTAACTATTAAATTTTATTTTAAATTTTTTTCATAATTTTTGTATATTATTTATCATATGTATTGGACCGACAAAAAAAGTCAACGTTGACCACCTGTGACTATTTCGCTGGGACAGAGGGAGTACTTTTGTATTCCTCACAATACTCCCTCAAAATCGAATCCTAGCAACTAGTAATAAACAACAGACGGAGACATTTCATTTCGCACTTCCCTCTTTTTTCTTTCTACAGCGGTTGCGCGATTCTTCGAGGCTCTGGCGAGATTGCAGTAAGCACGACGGCGACGAAGCTCCGGAGAGGCGCCGATGAAGCTGCATCAGGGAGGAGGTGGTGAGGCGATCTGAAATATGAGCTAGGGTTCAAGCCCTATTTCTTAGATACCGTACGGGATAGGGCTTAATTTTATCGATTTCCTAAAATCCGAGCCGTATGTTGAAATTATTTCTTCCAATTTCTCCCCTTTTGTCATGTAATTTAGGTGTTGCTGGTGGAGATGTTGGATTAGTATCAAAGCATCGACAAGTTCATGGGATTTCAAAAATATCACCCGCTTATGCGTCCAATTTTGCTATCGTCATCGGGTGCTATTGCGGTATATTTTCTTGTTATCTATTTTTCTTCTGTTCCTCTTCTTTGTTGTTTTGTGGGTTTGCATTTTTTTTCTTGTTGGATTAATGTTAAGGACTGCTTAATTTGAGTAGGAGAGTATGATGTGCCTCAGTTTTTTGTTTTTTTTGTTTTGATTGTGAGTATTAAAATTTGAAGAAAAAAAGATGAGTTGGATTGTAAAACAATGGATTGTTATCAATCCTGAGACGTAGATTGTATAGTTTTTCCCTTTTGAAATTTGTTTGCTGAATCTCGTTGTTCTATTATACAGTGAGTTTATCTGGTTGTAGTGTTATTCAGTGAATTTGAATCTCGTTTTATCAATTTTGAACTTTGTTTGCTGAATCTCATGGCTCTCTCTCTCTCTCTCTCTCTCTCTCTCTCTCTCTCTCTCTCTCTCTCTCTCTCTCTCTCTCTCTCTCTCTCTCTCTCTCTCTCTCTCTCTCTCTCAC
Source organism: Euphrasia confusa (assembly GCA_954870475.1). Taxonomy (NCBI): domain Eukaryota; kingdom Viridiplantae; phylum Streptophyta; class Magnoliopsida; order Lamiales; family Orobanchaceae; genus Euphrasia; species Euphrasia confusa. Next base: position 14,479,735 of record OX940957.1, on the reverse strand, counting down.
ACACACACACACACACACACTCTCTCTCACACTCTCTCTCTCTCTCACACACACACCTACACATTCAAGGGTACTTTGGCTTGTTTCCATGTGCTGTTAGGTTTGCATAGCAAGGGCAAATTTGTTTGTTGCCATAGGTTCCTGGAGGAACGCAATGGCACCTTGCGCAACAGCTCTTGCAAGCTCGGTGACATATTTTCTTTCTCGAGGTCTTGCTGCCTCTTCTTGCACATGCGTGATTTCAATCTGAAATAAATAAATAATGGAGTTGAGTACATATAATTCAATTTACCCTATGATTTATGAGTCGATAAAGGGAGTATATATTAGTTACTGATTTTGATTCTCTGAGGCTTGTGTTTCTTCAGAAGGCCTTCAAAGTTTTCTCCTCCATACTCCAGAAGTTTATACATCAAAAAGGTCAGCCTCGCACAGTTCACGAACCTAAGCAAAAGAATATGCAGCTACATCAACAAAAGCATGGAAAGAATGTCAGAAGGTGCGTGAATTATCTCAAGATTAAATATAGTTATGGTTCTTTTTTTAACCAATGTCTAAATACTTGCTGTATGAATATAAGAATGACAAACAGTAACACAAACAGGAGCTTCATCTTCGAAGAATATTGTGTCAAACTAATAACCAAAACTTTTATTCATACATAAGCTTGAAGTTTCTTGATTGTGGATGGTATGTATTTATAGAGAGATTGAAGTGCACGTGAATTTGTGAGGGTGACCAGAAATGGAAAATCGGATGCTTGTTGAACTCAGTGATTGGAGGCTTTGGTAGTGGAGCTATTCTTGGATGCCTCAAGGTACGGACACACCATTTGTTTTTTGTATTTTTTAGTCTGGAATTGTATTGCACTTTCATGTGCACTTTGTTAATATGTTAAAAATATTGTAGAAATTGTTTTAGGCACGCACTTCAAATGGAATTCTTGTTTAGTTGTTTATACAGTTGAGAACAAAAGGATGAGTTTTCTTTGTAAAATCACTTTAACGACCTTTCTTGAATTACCTAGCCAATCTAGTTTTCTTCTGGTATCTCTTATGAATTAATTTGTATCTTATGTGTTCAATTATTTTGTTTAGTATGCTAATACCTTTCGAATACAATGATTTGTAGGGTGTACCTAAACAATCAGGTGGCATTGAATGTGGTTATTACGTGATGGCGTGGTGCGATATATGAAAGATATAATCAATGACCAATTGCTATCATTTGCTGAAAAGGTATGTAATGTGTATGTTTATTTTAATTGGACATGATAATTTATTTATTTTTTGTTCTCTTGTTGTGTATTTATGTAGTGGGCTGTAAAGACAAGATCACTTGAGTATAATCAGCAGCAAATCGATGAAGTGCGTATCGAACTGTCTGAGTACCTACAGGGGTTGGCGTAGAGGTAATTAATTTCACTGAAAATAATATCTATATATAACTTCTTCACATTTTTGAGAAACTGTGATGTTTTCTAATTTATGGACATTTGAATTTTAGTTGATTTGCTGGTTATATTAGCATGCCAAAATGTAGTTGATTTGTTGGTGATTAGTACCTTGAAATTACAGTGTATTTGCTGGAAATTGTACTTGAATTTTTGCTGGGAATTGTACTTGGATTTTTGCTGGAAATTATAGTACAGTTACTTGTCATGACATTAACTGTTGTAGTGATATAGTGATAGTTATGTACCTTGATTTGCTGGGAATTACAGTGAATTGTTGCTGGGAATTGTAGTTGAATCGCTAGTTATACGAATATGGATAATGTAGCTGATTTGTTGATGATAAATTGTAGTTGAAATGCTGGAAATTGTTGGAAATATAAGTTTGTAAATTGTACTTAGTTGAATTGTATTTGAATTTCTTGTTATATGAACATGTAAATTTTAGTTAAATTGCCACTAATATGAACCTGTTTTTCTCTCTTTGTCATTGAAATAGCTACTGCTGCATGGCTTAATGTAAATATATATGTGCGCTTCAGGTTGTATGTGGTGCGAGCTGTGTGAATGAGCTGTGAATGAGCTGATGATGTGATGGTGCAGTGGTTATGATTGTTTAAGGTTATGATGTGATATAGTGGCCGCAGCAATGTGAATGTTTAAGGTTATGTGAAGGGTGAACAATTTGAATGTACTCTAGCTAGCTACAATTATGAATGTTTTGATTTTGGATAATGATTGTACTCTAGCTACAATATTTTGTATATGAATGTTGAAGATATTTTATCCATTATGGTATTTTGATGATTTTATAAATTTGTGCAATTTTAATATAAAAATTACAAAATTACAGGAATTATAAGACAAATAAATCACTCTATAGAAATCAGTTTTTAAAATAAAATCTCTATATAGAAATCGGTTTTTAAAATAAAAATGATTATGTAATATTATATAGTTATCGGTTCTAAACTAAATAATTGATATTAAAAGAGATGTTAGATATCAGTTAGTTTTGTGGGTTAGTAGCGGAAATCAACTGATTTCTATGAACACAAAAGAAATCGGTTGGGAAATAAAAACTGATTTTTAAAATGTACATAGAAATCGGTTAATCACCGATGTCTATAGCTGCAGACTATAGATATCGGTTCCATCAACATCAGTGCGGATACCTCATAGAAATCGGTGAATCACCGATTTCTAATGTCATATTTTTACTAGTGTACTAATAATAATTTAGCGGAAGAGAAAATATTGTGAATGGTGTGAACACAAATGTCAAAGCTTGTTTTTTATTGGTCCACTTGTACAATGGAAGAGTTTTAATTGATCCATGTGGAATGATTGTTCAGGATTTATATATTAATAGATTCGATTTTTTTTCAATTCCATATTGATGTCTACAACTATCAACTTTAGAAATTCTCGAAATATGAATATTGTAAGTCCGAGCTGATTCAATTACGAAAACATATACAACTGCTATGAAAAGAAGCTTTAATGAAAATGAAGATGCAACTCACATTACAGAAATAAATTATAAATGAGTTTCCATTAAATAGAGTTTTGAACCTCTGCAACTCATTACATTATGTAGAAGATGAAAATGAAAAACTTGATACCCAATACATCTCTACTTCACTTATTTATACTAAAAAAAATACACATAAAATGACAGCAAAGATAAGAGCATAAAAGAGAAATCTCTATAGGAATAATTTAGAATCCACTGGTACCATCCATGCATGTCAGCTAAGAGACAAAATAGTCCGTTGGTGCACATAAGACCATGTACACCGAGGTAGTTGGAAAAAAAAATCAACTGTTGAAATGGTGCAACGGCGAGTTGAAATCGGTTGTTGAAGCTGTTATGAAATAATAATATTACGCCTCAGAAAATGTTTTCATTAACAGTAGAATATATATAGTACATCAGCCGTGAGAAAAGGAGATGAGATAAACATAAACATAAACTGAAGATAAATATGAAGAGCTTAAGTATCGCTAACACCCCCCGGCAAGCGAAGCGTGGGACAAGGATCAACGCGAAGCTTGGACCGAAAAAAGTTGAAGAGAGGACGAGACAAACTCTTGGTGAAGATATCGGCAAGCTGGAGATGAGACGGAACAAAGCGAGTAGAAAGTCGTCCATTCTCGACAAGCTCCCGAACAAAGTGGCAATCTATGTCAATGTGTTTTGCCCGTTTGTGCGAGACGGGATTTTGGGTCAAAAATAGCGCACTGCGATTGTCCCTGAGCAGGACAGGCGGTTGAGGCGGAAGAGCATGTAGATCACGAAGAAGGTTGCAGACCCAGAGAAGTTCGGCAGATGTGTTGGCCAAGGCACGATACTCGGATTCGCAACTAGAACGTGATACTGTTGGCTGTTTCTTTGCACTCCAAGATACGAGGTTGGGGCCGAGAAACACGGCATAACCGTAAGTGGAGCGACGAGTGTCGATGCAGCGAGCCCAGTCCGCATCGGAGTAGCCGAGGAGAGATGACGGGCCAGGAGAGAAGGACAACCCATGACCGAGAGTGCCCTTGACGTAACGAAGAATACGTTTAACGGCCTGAAAATGGTCAATAGTGGGGTGTTGCTGAAACTGACTAACAGTGTTGACGGAGTAAGAGAGATCAGGGCGAGTGATTGTTAGGTATTGTAAGGCCCCGACTAAGGAACGATAAAAGGTGGGATCCGTATAAGCAGTACCCGCGGAGGTGAAAGAGACACCTGGAGCGAGAGGAGTAGCGACGGGTTTGGAATCCAAAAGGTTCGCGCGCATAAGAATATCTCGAGCATACTTAGTTTGGCTAAGAAAAAGGCCAGACGAAGGATAGGAGACTTCCAGACCGAGAAAATAACCAAGACGACCGAGGTCTTTTAATGCGAACTCCTTGCTTAAACGGGCTAACAAGGCACGTAGCGAGGTCCTGTTGTTGCTCGTAACGATAATGTCGTCAACGTAAACGAGAAGATAGATGAGGAGAGACTCACGACGAAAGATGAATAATGATGTATCAGCAGTGCTGCATGTAAAACCAAGCTGGAGGAGAAAAGCACGTAATCGCTGATACCAGGCTAAGGGGGCTTGACGAAGCCCGTAAAGTGCCTTTCGAAGGCGACAAACATAATCAGGGTGTAGAGGGTTGATATACCCAGGCGGTTGTTCCATATAGACAGGCCTATCAAGGACGCCGTTGAGGAAGGCATTTTTGACGTCAAGTTGATGTAGGGGCCAAGACTGCATAACAGCAAGGGAAAGGATAATACGGACCGTGGAGGCTTTGACAACCGGACTAAAAGTGTGTGTAAAATCAAAACCAGGAATTTGGCTGAAACCCTGAGCCACAAGTCGAGCTTTATGGCGATCAACAGATCCATCGGCAAGAAATTTGGTACGATATACCCATTTAGAACCAACAATGTTAGTATTGGGAGGACGAGGTACGAGTTCCCATGTTTGATTGCGACGAAGAGCGTCCATCTCGTCATTTATAGCATGCACCCATTCAGGGTTCTTAAGTGCGGTTTTAATACCCTTCGGCTCAGAGACGGCGGTGAGAGCCGTGTATAATTTATGCGATCGAAGGAGAGCAACATCGGCAGGGTATCGTGGTTTAAAAATACCGGATTGTGCACGAGTTTTCATTTGATGAGATCGTACGGGAGGTTGCTGTTGTGAGTTGGTAGCAACAGGAGGTGGACAAACAGGGGCTGTAGGTGGTTGAACAACTTGCTGTTGAGACGACAAAGACGACGGGCTGCAAGCAATAGGAGTTATTGGACCGGGTAATGAGCAGTCCTCTGGAGAGCAAAGTAGAAGAGGAGGTGGTAGAGATGAGGAAGAAATATCCGGTGTAGATGGAGTCGGAGGCCCTGAGCTGCATGGTGGCGCCAAAGAAGATGAATCATCGGCGTCCAAAAATGTGGACATGAACAGCGATGAGGAGGGCCGAGAATTTTGGGAGGCAAAAGGGAAAGATACCTCATCAAATTTGGCGTGTCGTGTAATGTATGTGCGACGAGTCGAGAGATCCAAACAACGAAAGCCCTTATGGTGTGTGCTGTAGCCCATAAAGACGCATGGGAGACTTCGTGGGGCGAATTTGGTTGGATTATAGTCGCGGAGACAGGGGTAGACGTGACAACCAAACACATGAAAGCTGTCATACGCCGGTGGACGTCCAAAAAGTATATCAAATGGAGATTTGTGGCCAAGAAGTTCACTGGGAAGTCGATTTATGGTGTAGACGGCGGTGCCGAAGGCGTCAACCCAATAATATAATGGAGTCGAAGAATGAAACAGCAGGGCGAGTCCCATTTCAGTGATATGCCGATGTTTTCGTTCAGCTCTACCGTTTTGAGCGGGCGTGTGCGGGCATGACATAATATGATGAATGCCGCATGATGCGAAATGAGATTTTAGGCGACGATTTGTAAATTCTGTACCACCATCACTTTGGAATTTTTTAATCCGTCGAGAAAACTGAGTTTCAACGAACCGCTGAAACGTAAAGAAGACGTCGACAAAATCTGATTTCGCACGTAATGGATAGAACCAACAGAAACGCGAATAATCATCGATAAAAATAGCGTAATAACGAAACCCAGCGATGCTCGTAATAGGTGCCGGACCCCATAAATCGCAATGAACCAAATCCAAAACATTAGATGCACGTTTAATATTGTGAGAAAACGGTAGGCGAGTACTTTTAGCCAACTGGCATGTCTTGCAAATATGCGGCAAAGGAAGTAATGAACTAACTGATAACATGCCAACTTTATTTTACAAAGTAATAATAGAATGAGCAGCATGTCCCAAGCGAGAGTGCCATAATTCGAAAGAGGCAGACACTCTTTTATTGAGGGCGGCAGCCAAGGCATGTGCTGGAGAGTCCAAGGAATAAAGTCCACGATCATGAGTTCCGGTAGCGAGGACCTGCCCTGTGAGCCGATTCTGAATAGAAAAACGTGATTCATTAAAAGTAACCATAACCGGATGATCACGAGTCAATTGACTAACAGACAACAAATTTTTTGTTAAGCCGGGCACAACAAAAACATCTCGTAAAATAAGATTGTTCGAAAGACGAAGAGAACCGGTGTGAGAGATAGAGAGATTCGCACCATTACCAACTGTCACATGATCGGTGCCAGAATAAGATGATACATGGTCGAGGTTGGTGGGTTCGGTGGCCATGTGAGCCGAAGCACCGGTGTCTAGAAACCAGTCGGACGAGGTAGTCGGAGACACGTTGCAACTGGTGGAGAAGGCTTCGACAATATTTGCTGTGTTAGCCGGTCGACAAGAACGATCATAGGCACGGTCAAACCGTTTGGGACAGTCGAAGGCATCATGATCAGTTTCCCGACAAAAATAACAACGAGGCGTAAAGTTTCGACGACCTCGATTGTTGTTGGAACTACCACGACCTCTAGAAGTGCTGGTGCCACGACCGCGAATTCCGCCGTAGCCTCTTCCGCGTCCTCGAGTGCTAGCTGTGAAGGCTGCCTGTGTTATGACAGAAGAGTTATTATTAGAATCAAGAGACTTTTGAAACAATTCATGAGATTGGGCTCTGGAGAAAAGCGTGGTGAATTCGGGTAGCGGATCTTGCGCCATCTGCGCCGCCGTGAAACTAGAGAAATCAGAACCGAGTCCCCGAAGAAACCAGTGAGATTTGTCGGAGGCATCAATCGGTCGACCGATCGCAGCAAGTTGATCGGAGAGAGATTTAAAAATTCGTGCATATTCGACAACTGATTTGTCACCTCGTTTGATGGATAATAAATCGTCCTTCAAACTGAGTTCTCGAGCTTTGGAGTTATGGCTGTAAGCTCGAGAAAGCGCATCCCATACTTCTCTAGAAGTTTTGCAACCGATGACGATGGCCATGGATTCTTCCGTAAGAGTGGAGACGAGGAAAAGTTTGATGAGTTGATCGCGCTGCTGCCATACAAGAAATTCGGGATTCGGTGCTTGAGTATTTCCAGCAGCGAGGACACTGGACGCTGGAGGAAGAGATGTGCCGTCGAGAAGCGGCATGAACTTTTGACTTGTGAGCAGCGGTTCGATCTGAGCGTGCCAATTGAGGTAGTTGGATGATGTAAGCTTGATATTTACCATGTGAATCATGGTTGAGAGAGGAAGAGTCGGCGTATCGGCGGAGGTGGCGGCCATGATATGACTCGCGGGGAGAATAAGAGAAGAAAAAAAATAGGGTTTCAAAGCCAAGGATTAGGCTGATACCATGTTATGAAATAATAATATTACGCCTCAGAAAATGTTTTCATTAACAGTAGAATATATATAGTACATCAGCCGTGAGAAAAGGAGATGAGATAAACATAAACATAAACTGAAGATAAATATGAAGAGCTTAAGTATCGCTAACAGAAGCCAAGTGGATAATTGGGTGTTGAAAGTCTTCAACAGGCGTGAAAAGCAAATGGAGTGGGACCCGCAACCAAGGGCGGATCCAGGAATAAAAAATGAGGGGGGCTAAAACCTTAAAGGGGAAAAATTCAAAAAAATAAGGAGGGCTAAAGGCTTGATCCTTTGACATTTTGGGTATAAAGTAGAAGGCTAACCACTTGAACTACCAATAAATTTTAAAAAAAATAGTAGAAGTAAATATATTAGGGGGGGCTAGAGCCCGGCCCGACCACCCCCTAAATCCGCCCTTGCCCGCAACCACTTGTCAACAAAGAATTGGATGTATAAATTTATACATATCGCAATTTACAGAAATTGTAGAGAGAGAGATCGAGCTGTAAAAGGAGAAGAGATTTTATTTATTAAAAGTGAAAATATAATTGTTGTGTATAAGTATTTATATCTAATATACAGGAAGCACAACTTATAAGGCTGAGTACAACTAAAGTGTGTACAATTAATAAAGCTAAAAGTACAACTTTGACTATATAAATGTGCATCTTGACTTGTATGCTCTGTTACCTCCCCTCAAGAGGTGCATGGATGTCCAACATGTGCATCTTGGCTTGGAGCTGTGTAAAGAGTGTTGGAGGGAGTGGTTTTGTGTAGATGTCTGCCAACTGGTGTACTCTGTAGGAATGTGTTGGAGCTGGAAAACACCTGTTTCCACTTTTTCTCTTACTAAATGACAATCCAACTCTATGTGTTTTGTTCTTAATTTGGTGTTGCACTGGGTTTGATGCTAGATGGAGAGTAGACATATTGTCAGTATATAAAATGATGGGTGCTGAAATAGGTACCTGAAGATATTTGAGCAAGTAAGATAGCCATTGGCCCTCACAAACTGCAGTGGATGCTGCTCTATATTCTGCCTCAGTAGAGGATCTACTAACAACCTGTTGTTTCTTGGATTTCCAAGATATTAGGGAATCGCCAAGATAGTAACAATAACCAGAAACACTCCTCCTTGTATCAGGGCAACCAGCCCATTCAGAATCAGCATAAGCATGTAAAGTAAGAGATGAAGTAGCACTATAAAATAAACCCTTGCCAGGAGATTGTTTAAGAAATCTAAGAACTCTATGTGCTGCAGTGAGATGGATATCAGTAGGGCACGAGAGAAACTGACTGAGACATTGAATAGAAAAAGCAATGTCTGGTCTAGTCACAATAATAATCTGCCAATGAGAGTTCTATATGAAGTAGGATTAGATAAGAGTGTACCAGAAGTTTTGGACAAAATAAGCTTGGAGTCCATGGGAGTGGAGATTGGTTTGGAGTCCAAAAAACCTGTATCTGCAAGAATGTCTAGACAATACTGTCTTTGAGATAATGATATGCCCTGAGGAGTTCTTGAAACTTCAATACCAAGAATATATTTGAGCTCTCCTAAATCTTTTATAGTAAACTGATCGTGTAAAAAGGATTTCACAGCACATATTTCAGTCAGATCATTTCCAGACAAAATTAAATCATCAACATATAATAAAAGAGTTGTGAAAGATGTGGCAGTGACCTTTGTGAATAAGGATGTATCAGCCTGCGACTGAACATAGCCAATTTTTTTAAGAGCGGTAGATAATTTGCAATACCATTGTCTACTGGCTTGTTTAAGACCATAAAGACTTTTAATTAGTTGACAAACTCTTGTATCACCAGATTCACAATACCCAGGGGGAGGGTCCATGTATATAATTTCATTTAAATCACCATGAAGAAATGCATTATTTACATCTAATTGATGAATATGCCAGTTTCTAGCAGCAGCTATTGAAAGCAATAATCTAATAGTAGTTAGCTTGACAACAGGACTAAAAGTATCAAAATAATCCAGGCCAGCCTCTTGGGTATATCCCTTGGCAACCAACCTGGCCTTATACCTTTCTAAAGTGCCATTTGAATTTAGTTTTGTTTTAAAAACCCATTTACAACCTATTGTATGAGCATTAGGTGGTAAAGGAACACGTTTCCAGGTGTTAGTCAACTCCAAAGCATTAATTTCAGTAGCCATGGCCTTAATCCATTCAGGATGTTTCAAAGCTTGTTTGTAAGACTTAGGTTCAGATAAAACATTTACAACAGCTAAGAAACATTGATCATCATGAGATAATCTAGAAGAAGAAATATAGTTAGAGATAGGATATCTTGTTACCAAAGAAGTAGAAGCACCAGGCAATGTGCAATAGTAACTGTCAAGGTGGGAAGGTAATTGTCTAGCTCTAGTGGACCTCCTTGGAGCTGGTGGTGAATGAGGAGAAGAGGAATGCAGTGGAGTATCATGAAGAGAAGCATCCTGCAACAGAGACTCAGAAGCACTTATAGGAAGATTGTTAGTAATATCAGTAGTAAGAAGTTCATCAGTGGTCTCAGTATACAAAAAACTATCTAGATCAACATAATCAAAAGACTGAGGAACTGTAGTAGGTTGAAAAGGAAAAATGGTTTCATAAAATTTCACATGTCTGGAAATAAAAGTTTTATGAGAAGATAAGTCGTACAATTTATAACCTTTATAGCCCAAAGCATATCCAATGAAGAAACATTTTGTAGCCCTAGCATCAAACTTAGTTCTATTGACAGAAAGTGTAGAAGCATAACAAAGATAGCCAAAAGTTCTTAAGTGAGAATAATTAGGTAAGGTGTGATATAAAAGTTCGAAAGGAGTTTTGTTATTTAGAATAATAGAAGGAGTTCTATTTAATAAATGAACAACAGTTTGTACACAATCACTCCAAAAAGTTAGAGGTAAACAAGATTGAAAAAAAAGAGATCTAGTTACCTGTAAAATCTGTTGATGCTTCCTCCCAACCCTGCCATTTTGCTGAGGGGTCTCAACACAAGAACACTGATGAAGAATACCCTTAGAAGCATAAAACTCATGAAAAAGAAACTCGACACCATTATCAGTTCTTATGCTTTTAATTTTAGAGTTAAATTGTGTTTCAACCAAAGCATAAAAAGTTTGCATATGAAATCTGGTTTCTGATTTAGTGTTCATAATTAAATCTGAAGGAGTTGTATACTTAATGTCTAGATTTAAGTATCGTAAACTCCCAATCATAGTATTTAATCTATTTAAATGAATAATCGTTTGCTTTTAATTATTTATAATTAAATAAATGCAAATATAGTTCTGGATCATATACGTTGTATTTAGTATGGTGTGCGTCGTCACACGGAAGATCATACTATCAGTCACTCGTATATAATCAAACAGTAGCTCACGACCTAGATGGACAAGAACTAATCCATCGGTATAGTCGTTGTATGAGAGAGAAAATAATTGGTCTTGATTATTTTATCATACTTGTACACTTGGTGTATTGAGCGGATCGCTTGAGATTTATCGATTAGGATTGCCTTGAATAATCGATTTAAATCTCTGAGTATTTTATTCTCAATCCCTGATATTATTGCGGGTGTGTGCATTTAATATTAGTGACTTTGATTTTCCAAAGGAATTGATTGATTAGAATAACCGATCAATTACCGGCAAAGTTGGGTCACGGTATTTTATGTATGAGATGCCGTGAATTCTTGACGGGAAATGTGTCCTCGAAAGGGTTGATAATATCCCCAAGATGAGTTCATAAGGAATTATTATGTAAACCTCATGAGTGGATTTGTTCCGCATAATAATTAAAGTTGAATGGTACTAGTCTCGGATATAAGAGATGAATAAATTAATTAAGCAATAAATTAATTTTATTCATGGATATTTATATCTTAAACACATGGAATAAATAATACTACCGGAGAAAATATTATTTGATATAATATGGTGAATATTGGGAGTGCAATTATATTTATATAGTGGAAGTAATTATATAATTAATATTAATGGATTAATGGATTTGGGCTTGGGCTCAATTTAATCATTAATATTGGAAGCCCAATATTCCACCTCCTTTAGATCCCTTACGTAGCCTTTAAAAGCACTACATGGTCTTCACAATTAGAACACAAGACAAGAATATCATTAATTGATAGTTCTAGAGAGTTGTGAAGGAGATCCATAGGAGTTCGGAGGATCGTCGCCCACACGACGTTCGAACGAAGTGCAAGGAATACGTAGGAAGATCCGAAGGTCTTCAAATCATCTCGTTTCTCCGCACAACGAGATCGAAGGTAAAATCGTTAAACACCCTCTATGATTTTATGTGAATTAAATCGTGATATATACATGAACGAAGATCCGGGAAACGTATGAACTTCGGGGACGGGGATTCGAGATCCCCGGCGAAGATCAAGACGAACCCTCGACTGGGAGCCGAGGGGATGCGATCGAGCATGGGCTCGATCACGACGGCACAAGGCGAGGAGCCCCGGCTGGGAGCCGGGGCGGGCGATCGACCGTGGTGGTCGATCGCCGGGCAGCCGCTGGGCGAACCGCCCTCCTCGGGCGGTGGCGGTGAGTCGCCGGACTCACCGCCCGGGGCTGCCGGAGCAGCCCCAGCGATCGCATGTGCGATCGCGAGCCCCCTTCGCGGCGGGGGCTCGACTAGGGTTTCTAGCTGCGGGTTTTTCCCGCGGCGGTGATTCTCTTGTCGGGCCCGACTCCGTGTGGTGGTTCGCGTGTTTCCGGCGATGGGATTTCGGTCGGGGTTATGTTTTCCGCAATTCCGTTAACCCCGGGATATCGATTTCCAACAATTGGTATCAGAGCGTTGGTTCTAATTCATGTATATGTTCGATTTTGTGTTCTACCTTGCAGGGATTCCGACTATTATGGCTTGTTAATTATTTATTAATTATTGTCATAATTTTTATTAAACTCTCGAACATGTCGAGATTCGTTTTGTGTGGATGAATGCTTGTAATAGTAAAAATTCGGGGGTTGACCGAATTTAGGATTTATTATTATTGTTCTATGTTTTCCGGAAAGTGTATAGGGTCGATTTCACGTATAGAATCGATACCGAAATTGTAAATAAATTTTTTAATTTAATTTTACGTTGGTTCGATGTTGAAACGATCGCCGGAGAACGAGATGTGACGAAGGAGACGATGAGAGGGAAGGACCGAGGCCGATCATCCCCATGATCGACCCCATGCATCGATCGAGTGGGAGGGGGCGACGCGCCCTCGGCTGGGGCTGCCGCCGGCGATGGTGGCGGCCGGCCGACTGTGGTGGCGGCGGTGCTCCTCTCCCTCGGCGGTCGATTGGTGGGGGTAGTGCGGGGATGCTGGAAATCGATATCCCGGGGTATCAAAAAATTGCGGAACCGATAACCCCGACCGAAATCCTATTGCCGGAAACCGATCGCGTGTACCACGATATCCGGAGCCCGACCGGAGCATCGCCGCGGGATAAACCCTCGGCCGAAACCCTAGCCGAGCCCCATCGGGGCTCGCGATCATCATCGATCGCGTGGGGCTGCCTAGCAGCCCCCGGCGGTGAGTCCGGCGACTCACCGCCACCACCGACCGGGGAGGGGCGCCCAGCCGCGGCGTTAGCCCGCGGAAGCCCCCAGCGATCGACCCTCGGGATCGCTACCGGCGGTCGTAGCCCTAGGGTTCGACCGCCACGCCCTCGGCTCCCAGCCGAGGGTTCGTTCGATACTTCGCCGGGGATCTCGAATCCCCGTCCTCGAAGTTCATCGTTTTTTCCCGGATCGTGCGTTCATTTATATATCACAATTATATATTCACATAAAATCATACAAGGGAGTTTATGATTTTACCTTTGATTCGTTGTGCGGAGAAACGAAATCAATTGAAGACCTTTGAATCTTCCTACGTATTCCTTGCACCTCGTTCGAACGTCGTGTGGGCGACGATCCTCCGAACTCTTATGGATCTACTTCACGAACTCTCTAGAATATAAGTATGATATTCTTATGGTGTTATGAGATAATGAATTGTGAAGATCATGTAGTGCTTTTATAGGCTACGTAGGGGATCTAAAGGAGGTGGAATATTGGGCTTCCAATATTGATGATTAAATTGAGCCCAAGCCCAATTCTATTAATCCCATCAATATTAATTAATTTATTTTCCACTATATAAATTAATTGCACTCCCAATATTAAACCATATTATATCAAATAATATTTCTCCGGTAGTATTATTTATTCCGTGTATTTAAGATTTAAATATCCATGAATAAAATTAATTTATTGCTAATTAATTTATTCATCTCTTGTATCCGAGAATAGTACCATTCAACCTTAATTATTATGCGGAACAAATCCACTCATGAGGTTTACATAATAATTCCTTATGAACTCATCTCGGGGATATATACATTTTCCCGTCAAGTATTCACGGCATGTCATATATAAAATATAGTGACCCAACTTAGCCGGTAATTAACCCAATAATTAAATCGGTTAATTCCTTTGGTAAATCAAAGTCACTTATATTAAATATACACACCCGCAATAGTATCGAGGATTGAGAATAAAATACTCTGAGACTTGAATCAATTATCAGAGGCAATCCTAATTGATAAGTCTCAAGCGATCCGCCCAATACACCAAGTGTACAAGTGTGATAAAATAATTATAGACAAATTATTTTCTCTCTCACACAACGACTATACCGATGGATTGGTCCGTGTCCATCTAGGTCGTGAGCAACTGTTCGATTAAATACGAGTAACCGATAGTATGATCTTCTGTGTGGGCCCGCACACCATAACTACAACGTATAGAATCCAGGACTATATTTTGCATATATTTAATTATCAATAATTAAATGCAAACGATTGTTTATTAATTAAATAGATTAAATGCTATGACCGGGAGTTACGGTTACTTAAATCTAGACATTAAGTACACAACTCCAAAAATCTCCCACTTGTACTAAGGTCTAGTCATTTCCTCCAAACTCCCGACTCCCATACTCATCACGTGCTTAAGTTGTCCAAGAAGTACCATGTGAATGAGCAATCTAGGTTGCCGCTCTGAAGTTATCTTGGTGACTACAGCGTCGTCTCCCTCGACGATGACTCGTATCAGGTGGTATTTGCTCTATGTGTTATCATCACCTTTTGACTTATGACTTTTTCCAGTTTACCATGCACCGCTATACAATAGCCTTTGGTAAACTAAGAGTCATATCCAAGTCCAGAGGTTATTCCGGAACCTAACAAAAACTTCCGCTGCGTCTGAGGCTGCTTATTCGGTTATGATAGAGTCCGAGAAGCGTCCTGCTTATCACTCTTTCATTTCAAGGTTCCACCTCTTTCCAAAAGTGAACACATAGCCTGATATAGACTTACACTGGTCCTTCTCTGATTTGAGACCTGAGAATATGTAATCAAAGAAGAATTCGTGTTGCTTAGTAATCTAGTACTTCAAAAGTACTTTTACAGCATTCGATTGTCTCTTGTCCAGATTACTTTGATATCCTCCCACTACGCTAACTGCATAGTTGATATCAGGTTCTCGTTTTTCAACATTGCATTCATCAAGCTTTCCGCACTCGAAGTGTAGGAAACTGCTTTGTCTGTATCTATCTCCTTCATGTGTTCGACACACATATCTTTAGATAGATATATATATATATTCTGTATCTGAAAGGCAATAACCTTTCTCAGAATTATGCATGTTTAAAACAAACCATAATCGTATAAGACATCTAGGAGAAGTACAATGTTCTCATCCTTAGATCGAAAGATCTCAAGAACATGTTCCAACTTCTACTCAATCTTATATCCCGATTCATTTAGACAACCATCATTTTATGTCTGACGACATCTTTACATTGTTGCCAATGATAAAATGCTATCTACATAAAATTCCGAGAAACACCACCTTGTTTCCATTACGTCTCCAATACACCTTTCGTCTATGTCTTTTGATGAATCCATCAGACGGACTATCTCATCAATTCGCAAGTTCCACGATTTATAGCCTTGTTTAAATCCAAAAATGGATTGACTTGTACTCTAAATGATCTTGCCTCTTAACAATAAACCTTTATTGCTTTCTAAGCAGGCACTTTTAGATCTAGTACTGTCCTTATGCAGAGCTAGGGGTCAATTTCATCTTTACTAGATCCAGAGTTCGAAACTCTTCTAGTCTTATGAATACCTCTGGTCGTTACAACTTCCCACTGCAATGGCATTCCGGTGTATAAACAGTAATAACAGTAGGTGCAGTTAGTGGTGTACTTCTACTCGGTTTGGCTGGTTCTAAGTCTTTGTCCTTTTTCTCATTCCAAGGTATTATGTTAGTTAGGGCTTTGTTGTTCATCTAATAGTCTTTCTCTAAGAACCGGGCGTTAGAGCTTATAACGTCCTTCTGGTTCATAGTACTATAGAACACAATATTTTGTTCATCTAGGATATCCTACAACCACATTGAATGTGCCGTTGTTTCCAGAAATATCCATAGAACATAGGTAGTTCCGAACAACTTGTTATTTTACTATTAGAATCCTATTTCTTATTTTTCGACACACCATTTCTACACGTGAGTGTATGGTGTAGTCATTTGAGACTTAATCCCAATCTTTGATTATGCTATGTGTTATTTAGATAGGTGGTAGCCTCCGTGATCAAGTCGCAGGCTTCTTATGGATATACTTCGAAGGTTCCCCATAATTGCTTTGTGACTAAAACACTTCGCTTTTACGGCACATCAAGCATTCTAATCCATCTTCGAGTATTCTTAAAAGAATCACTCGCACCTTTCTTAATTACACATACGTCTGCATAAATCAGTATTTGATCATTCTCAATACTTGTCCGAATTTCGACCTTTTGAATCTCATTTGAATAAATACTACTAAGCATAAGATCTCACAAGTATAATGATTTAACAAGAAATATATAAGTAAAACAAGTTATAGAACGGTTTGTTGCATCGTGGTAGACTAAGGATTTATCATTCATATTATTGCTATCTAATGTACCAGAATAGATAATACCATTATTTCTTATCAAAATCATCAAATGATTAAAGAAATAAAATATCCATTCATAAATAATAGAAATCCAGAACTAAAGTTCTTTCTAAAATTAAAAGGGGTACATAAAGCAATAAACTCGAAATGAAATCCTATTTAACTACTCATAGATAAATGTCTTCCACTGCAACAGCTGCCTCCTCTACAGCTTTGCCCATGTAGACTCGAACTCTCCTTCTCTAAGTCGCTGGGTTTTCTGGAACCCCTGCATTTAAAAATGCACATACCGTCAGTGGTTCCTGAAGGTACCGATATACCGATCCGATCGATATACCGTGTGTGCGGAAGCGTGTAAAGCGATAGATTTACCATGCCATGATCTTAGTGCACACTTAATGTGTATAAGAACACATATAAACATATATATATACACATCCAATATATATATATAAGGTTCAACGATTACTTACTTTTGGTGATCGTTGACTTTGGTTAATGTCGTTGAGGTGGTGTTGAGTCGATTGAACCACCTCAAATGGATCAGCCTCTTGAAGCTCTCCTTGTGAATGACCTCGTCACTCCTTTAGATCGTCCGGATGTGGAAGCCGCACAATTGGCCCGGCCTCTACGTGTTGCACACGAACCCGGATAATGAACACCTTGCTTGCTTGAGAATGAATCTCCAAGATCATCTCTTTTCTCTCTATTTGAGTGGAATTTCGTGGCTGATCCTATTGTGTGATGAAAATCTGATTTTCATCCATATAAGTGCATCATTATGCATACCATTACACCCCTTTGTAACCTACAACATAATGGGCATCATAATGCACCATAATCATGCAAAGGGGTTACAAAGGAGGTGAAAGGTCATGCCACATACACATGCCACTATGCATTGTATGTGGTCCCACTTGCTTGTGTGGCATGCCATGTCACACTATGTGACATGCATCCATGCAAGCCATGCATCCCATGCATGTTAATTAATTCCACGTAAATATTGATTCTAAATCAATATATTTATCAAGCAACGTACATCATCTTTGAGTCCGTGTGTGACCCTGTAGGTATGATTTAATTGATCAATATTATATTGTTCCCAACAATTAATATTATAAAATAATCATTTAACATCCATAGACGACCTTATGACTTTATCGATTGCACACGTAGGATCGAAGGACATATTCCAACAATCTCCCACTTGGCCTTCAGAGCCAGTGTGCTGTCAATTTCCTGTTGTCACTTTATGTCTAAATTTGAACTTGAGGCAAGACTCGAGTCATCCTCAATCGGTTCAAACCTTTCTTGGACTTTGAGACAGACTGTAAAACCAGATTTATCACTATGATACGAATCTGGACGTGGCCACGTATTTTCCACAGTCTCGACTCTCCAAGTGGCCGTTAAGACATGTATCCCATTATAAAATGGAGGACAATCCCATCTTGTCAATCCAAGCTCTCCCACTTGCTTCCTGATATACCCAATAACAAGTTTTATAACCTCCTTTTACGAAAGGCGTTTACTTGTATCAAAGTACACCATTTCACAATGGAATCACTCTGGACTACTCAGGTCAGAGGAAATTGCTCGACAATCAATGAAATAGTATTATGACTCGAAATCTTAAATACTATTCCAGTCGGGTCTGTTCGATCAATAGCTCCTAGCTAATATCTATGTAATTGTACTTGATGTCCCACATCACTAGCCCATGAAGCGGCGCTATAGTACACATTACAATCTAGTTCTTTGTATTATCGGTTTGTCCGTACTCGATTATACGAACCAGGAACAGCTATATGATTCAAGTATATCAGTTCAACCATTGGGACTTCATTATGCGGTAAGTCGACCTCATAACCCAATTGATATAACTTAATCATTTGGACAATTCATATAAATTAAACCATATTTATATGAAGAATTATGTATTATACATATGAGTGAATGTTTACCAAATCTCCAAAAGTATCTAATACAGTAATAGAAATCACAACCCATCTCTAAGATGTCTGATATCTATTGCAGTCGTGAAAGTCTCAAGCTTAAACTGCTGGAGAGGTTTAGAAAGCGGGTTTGCAACCTTATCAAAAGTTGCAACTTTATTATCCCGATGTCTCCACGAACTATCTCCCAGATAATGTGGAACTTCCTGAGCACTAGTTTTAGACTTGTGGTGCTTTCTAGCTCATTGGCTTGCGCGATAACTCTACTATAAATAGAGAACTATCGGATGGGCTGAGCTAGTTACGCCACCTAGTTCATTCAAGAACTTTCAAATCCTAACTGCCAACATTACTGCATCCAATGCAATATTGTGCTCAGCTTCTGTAGTTTAATCAGCTATATTGCATTGCATGGAACTATTCCAGCAAATATCACCTCTAACCAGACAAAAGATATAACCAGATTAAAATCGGAAATTATCTTAGTCTGTTTTGAAGTTAGCATTCAATCAGGTTGTTAATATCAACTCTTTTTGTCTTCCAAAGACAACAAAATATTCTTTAGTCCATCTAAGGTACATAAGAATATTCTTGGTCGCAGTCTAACGCGCCTCACCTGGATTTCCTTGAAACTGACTCGTCATGCTCAAAGCATACGATACGTCCGGTCGTGTACATATCATGGCGTACATTATAGACCCCATTGCCGAAGCATAAGGAATGTTTTCCATCCTCTTTTGCTCATCAAGTCCCTGTAGGGCCTTGAATTTTGCTAAGAGATGTGCCATGAGTAATTGGAATGAGACCCTTTTTGGCGTCTTTCATTCTGAACTTATCAAGTACCTTATCAATATAGGTCACTTGACTAAGCCCAAACATCATTTTCGATCTGTTCCGACAGATCTTGATGCCCAATATGTACTGTGCTTCTCCAAGATCCTTCATTGAAAAACAATTTCCAAGCCATTCTTTAATAGAATTAAGCATAGAAACATTGTTTCCAATAAGGAGTATGTCACCGACATACAACACAATTAATACAACGTAACTCCCACTGATCTTCTTGTAAAACAAGACTCTTCCGAGTTCCTCTGAAATCCAAATCCCAGTATGGATTCATTGAACTGAAGATTGCTACTCCTATATGCATTCTTTATTCCATAAATATAACTATAAGTTTGCATAATTTCTCAGCCTTATTAAGATCGATAAAACTCTTTGGTTGTGTTAAAACACAGCCTCTTCTAGAATCCAATTCAAGAAGTTAGTTTTAACATCCAATATTACCATAACTCATTATCAAGATGAGTAGTAATGGCTAAGATAATCTGAATGATTTAATCAAAGCAATTGGTGAAAGTTTTTCCATAATCCACCTCGTGAATAAAACTTTTACCATCAACCTTGCTTTGAAAACCCTAGGTTTTCCATATGTTTGTTTAGATCTTAAAGATCTATTAGCATTCATTGGGTCTAACCCTGTGATGCAAATATATCAAGTTCCAAACTTGATTATCAGATATTGATATCATCTCAGATTTCATGGCACCATGCCAATTTTCAGTAGCTGGACTCGTCATAGCTTGGAATTATGTCGAAGGTTCACCGCTTCCCAAAAGCATGAATTCATATCTCTCATTGGTCACAACATCTAAGTATTTGAATAATAGAGATAGATTTATGCCTTTCGGACCTACGAGGGCTGGTATGGCTTCCAAAACCATAAGAATACTCTCAACCCAGTCTTGAGTATTCATCGTTGGTTGTTTCACTTGAACCTCGTTCAAGACAACCGAGCTCCCACTGAATTTCTAGGAAAGATAACTCTTTTCAAGAAAATCACTATCTCGAGCAACAAAATATTGTTCTCAGATAGATCGTAGAAGTTGTGCCCTCGAGTTTCTTATGGATACCATAAAGAAACTTTTATCCCATTTGAGTTCAAGCTCTATAGAGATAAATCTCGTCAGAGAAGCTTTTAGAACCTCAAATTTTGATGAAAACAATTTAGGGACCCTCCCTTTCCATACCTAGTATGGTGTCTTATCAACATCTTTTGACAGCTTCCTATTCAGTGTATAAATTGAAGTCTAGAATTGTGTGTTCCCAAAAGAGACCAGTAGTTCATTTAGACCTCTCATCGAATGGTCGAACTATATCTAATATAGTTTGTTTTCTCTTTTCCGAAACATAACCTTCATGTGCTTGTGAACTGATAGGTTCCACATACATCAGTATGGATCATCCCTAATAAATCACTCACATGTTCTCCTTTCTCCAAGAAAGATGACATTGTTATCTTGTCCATCACACATCATCCACATGTATCAAATGATTCCAAGTCAAATGATTCTAGAATGCATTCTAAAAGAAGCTTCGTTACATATTTAGATGATGATTTGACCTAATCAACAATGTTATAGTTATGTCTCATTGAGACTTATTCGATTCGGCCTTTAGTGTTAATGTTATATATGATTTGTCAAGTTTAAAGTATACATAAACAATATAATAATCGTACCAAAACAAAGAATAATTCACAATTAAAATAGTTACCAAACTATTTAATAGTGAAAAACTAATCCATCAGTATCCAATACTGAACCAATATTCATTGTTTATTGAAGGTACGAAATTACATAGTTATAATACTAAAACAAGGCCCTAAGGCAAAACAACATCATATGATCATACGGCTAATGCAGCGACCTTCGCTCCATTTCTTGCCCGTAGATCGACATCTCTATTCACCAAACTTATACTTCTATGTAGTTCCTCCACATAAAAATGTGAGAACCACATTTGGCATCCAATACCCAAGAAGTAGAATTTGTGAAGTTTAATGTCTATATCATTAATACTTGAAGATGAAGCAACCCCGTTCTTCACATCTTCTTTGAACTTTGGGCAAATTCAATTATTCCCAATAATTGAGTCTCATTCAAAATTATCTCAATGTCAAAACGTGATAAATCGTAAGTGAAAAATCAAAGTTTTCTAACCAGCGATATTATCATGCAATTGAAGCCCTATCTCTCATAAAATATGAGGGAGCCAACCAGACAATCGATTCACGCCATCCAATGGCTCGAAAGTCTCTAATTTGTGTCATTGATGAACTTAAGTGTTTTGGATTAAATCACTCCCCGAGGTGTAAATAATCATAACCTTAGAATCCATCATATGAAAGACAAATTAGACATTTGTTTTGAAATTGAATAAAATATGAACTTTTATATGTTTGCAAGTAGTGTCCAACACTTTTGCAAAGACGCATTGAGATTCCCTAGGAACCCTAGTAGCCTTCTTGCCCCTGCTCTTTTGAATACCCTATCCCATATCATAAGAATTTCCCTCTTAGGGTCCTTCTCTATCGCCGGCTCAGCAGCCTTGAGCATCCCGTGGAGCTCACGAAGCGATTTCTTCAAACCATTCATATGGAAAATTTAGCCTAAAGGCATTATAACCATCATGAGATTGAAGTATGAAATCGGTTGCCAAATAATCATCATAGGAAAAATCTAGGCGGTCACTTGAAACAAATAATCCAATCATTTGTTGCACATGTGATTCCATAGATTTCCATTTTTCCAGCCTAGCTGAAGCGATGACCCTGGTCATACCGAACCGCTCAATCATAGTATGTTCCCCGAACATGCTATTGAGTTG
Organism: Euphrasia confusa; assembly: GCA_954870475.1. NCBI lineage: Eukaryota > Viridiplantae > Streptophyta > Magnoliopsida > Lamiales > Orobanchaceae > Euphrasia > Euphrasia confusa. Next base: position 14,457,359 of record OX940957.1, on the reverse strand, counting down.
TTCAATGATATCATAGGAATTGGTAATCTAACACATTCTCTTTATATTCGTATTTGAGGACCATCCTCAAATTACGTTGTCAATCAAGAAAATTTGTGTTGTTCAATTTTTCACAATCAAGAATTGAACCAAACTTGAATTGAGTTGATATTTAACATGATAAACTACAAAAGAAAGATAACTAAAGTATGTAAACATCCACAAAGCGGTAAACAAATAAGGTTGTCTATCAAAATTACTTATTTGTTACATTTTGTTCAATTGATATCTAATATCGTTGTTCCCTTAAACAAAACAATCCCAAGACCCTCATCTTGCGAATCCTTAAGCCGACTGAGTCCGCACTTAAGAAACTCCAAGATAGGTAGACATCCCATGTCAATGACATCTAATGTCACTCTCGGTCGATGAGAGTCCCATTCTCATCTCATGTCTCGATAGCCACGCCTGCAGTGGATCTATCGATGAGAAAACCAAACTCACGTGTAAGGGTCTAACCCTTACTCCCACTTATCCCAAGATAACAAGTAGTACCCCGCTGAGGCGGACCTACCAACTTATGATCGAGGGCTTCATGAGTGTGACGTTTTGGACAAGACATTATACTCATTATTTTTGGGAACTTGCATGCATAGGTTTGTTTATATGTAAGTTGAACATTTATAACATAAAACAACCTATAACTAGCAAAGCAAATAAATACGAAATCGAAAGGCCCCTAGAACCTCACAACTCTCAAACGAAAAGATTAAAATAACAACAAAAGCCTTGAACATCTTCTGGACTGGTCCTCGCCCTCCGTTTTAGTTCCGTGCCCTCCGATTTTGGTCAAATCTATTCCGTACCCATAAAACACGAACAGCGCCCGCCGGTTCACAACCAGCGGTCGCTGAACACCACCGGCGGTCGCCGTTTCCAAAACAGCGCCCGCCGAAAGGTCCGGGAACAATCTGCCAAGAAAAAGGGCTTTCGGCGGTCGCCGTTTCCAAAACGGCGCCCGCCGAAACAAAACAGCGCCCGCTGGAGCTACAACGGCGCCCGCCGTTTGGCTCCAGCAGCCTGGTTTTGTCCGTTTTGCTTCGTTTTGCTTCGTTTCTTCTCGTTTTCGCCAGAGAGCCGAGATCCTCCATCGAACCATGGACTAAGTCCATCGCTTACAAGTAGTAAAATACAAATATAATAGAAAAACCTATCTATTACAATTGATTCCAAGGGACGCAGCCCTCAAAAGACTATGGCCAATCGAAACGTAAAAAACGACGAATTCATTCACCCGACCACTAACGGTGGCCGGCCTTACATCTAATCACATAATCACAATTAAACAATTAATCCAATTATGTTGATTAAACTTCTTGTGTCCAACACAAAAGTGTGCACGAGCCCTAGGCTCTGATACCAATTGAAGGTACCGATATACCGATCCGATCGATATACCGTGTGTGCGGAAGCGTGTAAAGCGATAGATTTACCATGCCATGATCTTAGTGCACACTTAATGTGTATAAGAACACATATAAACATATATATATACACATCCAATATATATATATAAGGTTCAACGATTACTTACTTTTGGTGATCGTTGACTTTGGTTAATGTCGTTGAGGTGGTGTTGAGTCGATTGAACCACCTCAAATGGATCAGCCTCTTGAAGCTCTCCTTGTGAATGACCTCGTCACTCCTTTAGATCGTCCGGATGTGGAAGCCGCACAATTGGCCCGGCCTCTACGTGTTGCACACGAACCCGGATAATGAACACCTTGCTTGCTTGAGAATGAATCTCCAAGATCATCTCTTTTCTCTCTATTTGAGTGGAATTTCGTGGCTGATCCTATTGTGTGATGAAAATCTTATTTTCATCCATATAAGTGCATCATTATGCATACCATTACACCCCTTTGTAACCTACAACATAATGGGCATCATAATGCACCATAATCATGCAAAGGGGTTACAAAGGAGGTGACAGGTCATGCCACATACACATGCCACTATGCATTGTATGTGGTCCCACTTGCTTGTGTGGCATGCCATGTCACACTATGTGACATGCATCCATGCAAGCCATGCATCCCATGCATGTTAATTAATTCCACGTAAATATTGATTCTAAATCAATATATTTATCAAGCAACGTACATCATCTTTGAGTCCGTGTGTGACCCTGTAGGTATGATTTAATTGATCAATATTATATTGTTCCCAACAATTAATATTATCAAATAATCATTTAACATCCATAGACGACCTTATGACTTTATCGATTGCACACGTAGGATCGAAGGACATATCCCAACAGTTCCATATCTACACACCAGAATTCTGGTAGATAATACCGCTGACTATGTTTTTACGACTAAAGAAAAATTCGTACCTTTGAGAGGACATTCAGACATCCAGTGTCCAGACTTATTGCATCGGAAGCACTTGCCTCTTGGCTTGGCAGCCCCCACTCGTGGTCCATTCCTCTTGGCACCACTGGGTTTCCAGGCTTGCTTCCTTTTCTTACCCCTACCTCCAACAGGCTTCAAGCCTTTGGACTTGGTAGCTACAAGCGCTTTTTGACTTGCCCTTCTTGTAGATCCCCTCTGCCGCCTTCAGTTCAGTCAGGAGTTGCGCAAGAGTATAAGATAGTTTACCCATATTATAACTCATGCGAAACTGCTCAAAACTAGGGGTCAGAGACTGGAGTATGATGTCGACTTACGTCTCACCATCAATTTGAGCTCCTAGGATCTCAAGTTCATTCAACAAACTCATCATCTTAAGAACGTGCTCCCCAACGGGCGTTCCTTCAGACTGAGTAGTTGTCATAAGGACTCTCATGGCTTCTTGCCTTGATGCACGATCTTGCTGCCCAAATATATCCTTGAGGTTGTACAACATATCCTCGGCAGTGTCCATCGACTCATGTTGGGTTTGGAGTACATTTGACATAGAAGCCAAAATATAACACCTAGCCATTTCATCAGCCTTTTTCCACTTCCGATATGCTTCCTTTTCCTCATTAGTTGAGGCATCCGTGGGCTCAGCAGGGCACACATCATAGAGTACAAATTTGTACTCTTCAGAAGTCAGGACAATGTCCAAATTTCTCCTCCAATCAATATAATTGGGGCCAGTGAGTTTATTCTCCTTGAGTATCACAGAAAGTGGATTCATAGTTATTCTCTAAACCTATATGCACATTTAAACAAACAATCAATTTAATATCCGATATTATCTCCCCAAATAATATCATTAAATTACTAATTACATCTAAACTCCCATCAGGTAAGGCAAGCCACGTGGTGTGGACATTTACCCACCCAAATGATTTAGCAATTATATTTTCTTTGGTCATACATCACTTATAGCGTAACCTCGTGGGGAGGAATACTATAATGCATATCTAAGTGTAAACCATTACTCAGCACTAAAGTAAATCGTTTGGAATTGCTACATCACCGCAAGCCACGTGGTTGCTGGGATTCGATGTCCCGGGCTATCAAAAAAAATTGCGGAACCGATAACCCGACCGAAAACCCGTCGCCGGAGATCGCACGAACACCGACTCATCCGCAGGAGTCCGACCTTTGGAGACTACGCGCCCGAAGACACGCAGCCCGCCCCCAGCCGATTTTCTCCCACGAGTCGGATCTACGAACGCGAACCACACGCGAAGAACCGGGCTCGACAAGAGCGTCGCCGCGGGATAAACCCGCGGCTAAACCCTAGCCGAACCCCATCCGCGGGGTTCGCGATCGCCGTGCATGGCGATCGCCGGGGATGCACGGCATCCCCGTGGGGCTGTTCGGAACAGCCCCCTGGCGGTGAGTCCGGCGACTCACCGCCGCCATCCGACGGGAGGAGGGGCGCCTAGTCGAGGCACCAGCCCTCGACAGCCCCGCGATCGAGCTAGGGCTCGATCGCTCCAGCCGCGGCATCCAGCCGCGGGTTCCCCCCGTTGCGCATGCCGCCGTCGAAGGGGCGGCTGGGGTCCGCCACGGCACCAGCCCGTGGCACCCCAGCGATCGACCGAAGTCGATCGCGTGCCCCGGCGTCCAGCCGGGGCTCCCCTTTCGTCGCGCGGTACCGGCGGTCGAACCCTAGGGTTCGGCCGCCCCTCTCGATCCCGACGGGGATCGCGAGATCCCCGTATCCCGGTCTCGACGTTCCCGGATCGTCTTGTTCATGTACATATTACGATTAACAAGCACAAATAATCAAAGAGGGGGATTCTCGATTATTACCTCGATTCGTTGTACGGAGAAACGAAATCGGTTGACGACCTTGCGATCTTCCTACGTATTCCTTGCACCTCGTCCGAACGTCGTGTGGGCGACGATCTATCGGATTCCTATGGATCTTCCTCACTCTCAGAACTTTATGATTGGCGTAACTTAGGTTGTTAAAAGTGAAGACCATGTAGTGCTTATATAGGCTACGTAGGGGATCATAAGGAGAATAAATATTGGGCTTCAATATTGAAAATTAAATTGGGTCCAACCCAAATCTATTAATTCTTATCAATATTAATTTTATTTATTTTCCACTATATAAATAAAATTGCACTCCCAATATTATTCCATATTATATCAAATAATATTTCTCCATCTTAGTATTATTTATTCCGTGTATTTAAGATTTAAATATCCATGAATAAATTTATTTATTGCTCAATAAATAATATTCATCTCTTATATCCGAGACTAGTACCGTTCAACCTTTATTATTGTGCGGAACGAATCCACTCATGAGGTTTACACAATAATTCCTTATGAACTCATCTCGGGGATATTATCAACCCTTCCGGGATACACTTTCCCGTCAAGTATTCACGGCATGTCGTATATAAAATATAGCGACCCAACTTTACCGGTAATTAACCCAATAATTAAATCGGTTAATTCCTTTGGAAAATCAAAGCCTCTAGTATTAAATATACACACCCGCAATAATATCGGGGATTAAGAATAAAATACTCCGAGATTTAAATTGATTATCCAAGGCAATCCTAATCAATAAATCTCAAGCTGATCCGCCCAATACACCAAGTGTACAAGTGTGATAAAATAATTAAGATAAATTATTTTCTCTCTCACACAACGACTATACCGATGGATTAGTTCGTGTCCATCTAGGTCGTGAGCAACTGTTCGATTAAATACGAGTAACCGATAGTATGATCTTCTGTGTGCCCATGCAGCACCATACTAACTACAACGTATAAAATCCAGAACTATGATTTGCATATAATTAAATGCAAATAATTGTTTATTAATTAAATAGATTAAATGCTATGATCGGGAGTTTACCGTTACTTAAATCTAGACATTAAGTACACAACTCCAACAATCTCCCACTTGTACTAAGGTCTAGTCATTTCCTCCAAACTCCCGGTTCCCATACTCATCACTTGCTTTAAAGTGTACTTGCGAGAAGTACTATGTGAGTGAGCAATCTAGGTTGCCGCTCTGAAGTTATCTTGGTGACTACTACGTCGTCTCCCCTGACGATGACTCGTATCAGGTGGTACTTGCTCTATGTGTTAACATCACTTTTTGACTTATGACCTCTTCTAGTTCACCGTGCACCGCTATCTAATAGCCTTTGGTAAACTAAGAGTCATATCCAAGTCAAGAGGTTATCCCGGAACCTAACCAAAACTTCCGCTGCCTCTGAGGCTGCTATTCGGTTATGAGAGAGTCTGAGAAGCGTCCCGCTTATCACTCTTTCATTTCATGGTTCCACCTCTTTCTAAAAGTGAACACATAGCCTGATATCGACTTTCACTGGTTCTTCTCTGATTTTTTTGGATCTGAGAATCTGTAATCTAAGAGGATTTCGTCTTGCTCAAGCCAGTACTATAAAAGTACTCTTGCAGCATTCGAACATCCCTTATCCAGATTACTTTGATATCCTCCCACTACGCAAACCGCATAGTTGATATCAGGTTCTTGTTTTACAACATTGCATCTACAAGGCTCTACACTCAAGAAGTGTAGGTAACTGCTTTGTCCATATCTATCTCCTTCATGTGTTCGAAACACATGCCTTTAGATAGATGTATTCTGTTCCAGAAAGGTAATAACCTTTCTCAGAATTGTGCATGTTTAAAACAAACCATAATCGTATAAGATATCTTAAGAGAAGTACAAATGTCCTTATCCAGAGATCGAAAGATTTCTAAGAACATGATCCAACTTCATCTTAATCTTATACCTCGATTCATTTAGACAACCTCTATTTTATGTCTGACAACATTTTCACATTGTCGCCAATGTCAAAGTGTTATCTACACAAAATTCCGAGAAACACCACCTTTGTTTCCATTACGTCTCTAACACACCTTCTTCGCTAATTCTATGCAGACCTAGGGATCGATTTCATGTCTACTGGATCCAGAGTTCAAAACTCCTCCAGTCTTATGAACATCTCTGGTTGCTTAACAACCTCCCACTGCAATGGCGTTCCGGTGTATAACAGTAACAACATTTAGGTGCAGTTAGTGGTGTACTACTACTCGGTCAGGCTGGTTCTCAGTCTTTCCCTTTCCTCATTTTAAAGTACTTTGTCAATTAGGGCATTGTAGTTCATCTAATAGTTTTTCCTCTATGAACCGGGCGAGAACACCCTTCTGGTTCGTAGTACTATTGAACATACAATTACTTGTTCTTCTAGGATATTCTACGACCACATAGAATGTGCCGTTGCGTCCAGAAATATCCATAGAACATAGGTAGTTCCGAACAAACTTGTTCTTTTACCATTAGAATCCCATTTCTCAATCCTGACACACCATGTCTACACATCAGTGCATGTGCAGTCGCTTGAGACTTAATCTTAGTCTTTGATTTATGCTATGTGTTATTTAGATAGGTAATAGCCTCCGCGAACAAGTCGCAGGCTTTCAATGAATATACTTTGAAGGATCCCCATAATGGCTTTGTGTTGAAAAACACTCTGCCTTTATGGCACATCAAGTATTCTAATCCATCTTCGAGTATTCTTGAAGGAATGACTCGTACCTTCTCTAATTACACATACCGCATTAATCATCATTTTCTATACTTGTCCGAATTCCATCCTTTATCCAGAAAGGTTAACTCAGTTGTATCATTTTTCAAGATCGATTCTTAGGTCGGGAGGTCCATTCCTCCAACTATAATTGATCAAATCAATTTCGACCTTTTGAATCACTTTTGAATAGATACTACCATGTTCAAGAATTCACAAGTATAATGATTGACAAGAGAAATACATCTAATAAGTAAAACAAGTTATAAATAACGGTTTGTTGCATCGTGGTAGACTAAGGATTCATCATTCACATATTGCTATCTAATGTACCATAATGGATATCACCATTATTTCTTATCCAAACCATCCAATGATTAAAGAAATAAAATATCCATTAATAAAGAAAAACAGAACGAAGTTCTTTTTCAAAATAAAGGGGTACATAAGCAATAACTGAAATGAAAACTTTAAAACAGATAAATGTCTTCCACTGCAACCGCTGCTACCCCAACAGCTTCGCCCATGTAGACTCGAATTCTTCTTCTCTAAGTCGCCGGGTTTTCTGGAACCCCTGCATTTAAAGAAATGCACATACCGTCAGTGGTTCCATATCTACACACCAGAATTCTGGTAGATAATACCGCTGACTATGTTTTTACGACTAAAGAAAAATTCGTACCTCTGAGAGGACATTCAGACTTCCAGTGTCCCATCTTGTTGCATCGGAAGCACTTACCCTTTGGCTTTGCAGCCCCCACTCGTGGTGCAGTCCTCTTGACACCACTGGGTTTCCAGGCTTGCTTCCTTTTCTTGCCCCTACCTCCATCAGGCTTAAAGCCTTTGGACTTGGTAGCTACAAGCGCTTGAGACTTGCCCTTCTTGTAGATCCCCTCTGCCGCCTTTAGTTCAGTCAGGAGTTGCGCAAGAGTATAAGATAGTTTACCCATATTATAGCTCATACGAAACTGCTCAAAACTAGGGGCCAGAGACTGGAGTATGATGTCGACTTGCGTCTCAGCATCAATAGAAGCTCCTAGGACCTCAAGTTCATTCAACAAACTCATCATCTTAAGAACGTGCTCCCCAACGGGCGTTCCTTCAGACTGAGTAGTCGACATAAGGACTCTCATGGCTTCTTGCCTTGCCGCACGATCTTGCTCCCCAAACATCTCCTTGAGGTTAAACATCATATCATAGGCAGTGTCCATTGGCTCATGTTGGGTTTGGAGTACATTTGACATGGAAGCCAAAATATAACACCTAGCCATTTCATCAGCCTTTTTCCACTTCCGATATGCCAGTTTTTCCTCATCAGTTGAGGCAGCCGTGGGCTCGGCAGGGCACACTTCATGGAGTACATACTTGTACTCTTCCGAAGTTAGGACAATGTCTAAATTTCTCTTCCAATCAATATAGTTGGTGCCAGTGAGCTTATGCTCCTTGAGTATCATAGAAAGTGGGTTCATAGCTATTCTCTAAACCTATAAGCACATTTAAACAAACAATTAATTTAATATCCGACATTATCTCCCTCAAATAATATCATTAAATTACTAATCACATCTAAAATCCCATCAGGTAAGGCAAGCCACGTGGTGTGGACGTTTACCCACCCAAATGATTTAGCAATTAGATTTTCTTTGGTCATACATCACTTATAGCGTAACCTCGTGGGGAGGAATACTACAAGGCGTATCTAAGTGTAAACCATTACTCAGCACCAAAGTGAATCGTTTGGAATTGCTACATTACCGCAAGCCACGTGGTGTGGACGTTTACGACAACTTCACAACTCTTCACAATTCCTTACAACTGTCTACATCAATTAATCCAAAATCCGTCAGTGCAGCAAGCCACGTGGTGTGGACGTTTACTTCACTAAGAGACTTTTATAATTGACTCCGAATTACCAGATCCATTCGATTTTCGTAAATCAAAACGCGGAGAATCATAAGTGAAACTCGAAGTTTCTAACCAGTGATTCACCATGCAAACAACCCTATCTCTCACGAATGAGGGAGCCGAGCAGACAAACGACCCATCTATCAAAGAATGGCACGAAAGTCTCTAATTTGTGTCCTCTACATGACCAAGTGGCTCTGGCTCCATTCCACTCCCCGGGGTGAGAATGAGTCGACTTGAAGTCAGTTTCAGAAAGACAAATTAGGCATTGTTTGATAAACTTGATCAATGTTTCTTGTAAGAGGAATTACAAGAATTCTCCTCCAATGACACATCTATACGAACTTCAAAAGTCCATAAGAGTCACCAAGAGAACAGTAATGGAGACCATGGGAATGTTTCCATCCCCTCTCCCACTTAGCTTTTTATAACAAAGGGATACGCTATCTAATGCATAATTAAACACATAAGCATGCATGAAAGCAATAAAGCACATAGCACATAGTCAAAAATAATGCTAGAGAAATTATTTTTCCCTGACTATCATGGCTTTATCTTCATATGCATCTTCTAGTCTTCAGTCTTCGTTTCTTCAATGCTCCATGTGACGAGAATATTAATCTCTAATATTTAAATCTATTTATTTTCAATTAATCCAAAAGTTACTTAATTCGAAAATTAAGTCAATCGAATATATCAAAAATAAAATTAAATATCATTAATATTTTTATTTATTTATTTTCCTATCTAGTTCTTATTAAATCTTTAGAATAATCTATCCAAGTAAAACTTGGAATATTCTAGAAGATATCTATAATAGAACAAGGAAATAAAATAAATAAATTAGGACTACTACTTTTCAAATTTATTTTTATTCCTAATCCATGAATATTCCCAAGAGTAGGAATAATCAAATAGAAAAAATAAATTTAGTACTAAATTAATTAAATTTCTAATCTATGAATATTTCCATGAAGGAAATAAATCAATAGAAAATAAAATTAATTTAAATTAATTCTTTTCCTAATCCATGAGAGTTTCCAAAAGGAAAGTACTCAAATAGGAAAAATCCGAATTAATTTGGAAAGTAGATTTTTGTAGGAATAGCATGGGATTGGGAGATCCCACGCCATCCCCACTTTGATGGATCGGCCGGCCACTCGGGGAGGAGCGCCGCCGCCGCCTAGCCACGCCGGCTAGGCTATGGGTCGATCACCATCATGGGATCGATCCCAAGCCCTATCCTCTTCGTCACTTCTTCATCTTCCGGCGATCGTCTCAACATCGAACCAACGTAATTAAAATTACAAAATTTAAATTACAATTCCGGTATCGATTCTATACATGAAATCGACCCTATACATTTTCCGGAAAAATAAAGTGCGTAATAATAAATCCTAAATTCGGTCAACCCCCGAATTTTTACTATTACAAACATTCAACCACACAAAACGAATCTCGACATGTCCGAGAGTTTAATAATCATGATAATTAATTAAAAAACAATTAATTAAATCCAACCATGATAGCCGGAAATCCTGCAAGGTAGAACAATAATCGAACATATACATGAACACGAAACCAAACGCTCTGATACCATTTGCTGGGATTCGATGTCCCGGGCTATCAAAAAAAATTGCGGAACCGATAACCCGACCGAAAACCCGTCGCCGGAGATCGCACGAACACCGACTCATCCGCAGGAGTCCGACCTTTGGAGACTACGCGCCCGAAGACACGCAGCCCGCCCCCAGCCGATTTTCTCCCACGAGTCGGATCTACGAACGCGAACCACACGCGAAGAACCGGGCTCGACAAGAGCGTCGCCGCGGGATAAACCCGCGGCTAAACCCTAGCCGAACCCCATCCGCGGGGTTCGCGATCGCCGTGCATGGCGATCGCCGGGGATGCACGGCATCCCCGTGGGGCTGTTCGGAACAGCCCCCTGGCGGTGAGTCCGGCGACTCACCGCCGCCATCCGACGGGAGGAGGGGCGCCTAGTCGAGGCACCAGCCCTCGACAGCCCCGCGATCGAGCTAGGGCTCGATCGCTCCAGCCGCGGCATCCAGCCGCGGCTGCCCCCCGTTGCGCATGCCGCCGTCGAAGGGGCGGCTGGGGTCCGCCACGGCACCAGCCCGTGGCACCCCAGCGATCGACCGAAGTCGATCGCGTGCCCCGGCGTCCAGCCGGGGCTCCCCTTTCGTCGCGCGGTACCGGCGGTCGAACCCTAGGGTTCGGCCGCCCCTCTCGATCCCGACGGGGATCGCGAGATCCCCGTATCCCGGTCTCGACGTTCCCGGATCGTCTTGTTCATGTACATATTACGATTAACAAGCACAAATAATCAAAGAGGGGGATTCTCGATTATTACCTCGATTCGTTGTACGGAGAAACGAAATCGGTTGACGACCTTGCGATCTTCCTACGTATTCCTTGCACCTCGTCCGAACGTCGTGTGGGCGACGATCTATCGGATTCCTATGGATCTTCCTCACTCTCAGAACTTTATGATTGGCGTAACTTAGGTTGTTAAAAGTGAAGACCATGTAGTGCTTATATAGGCTACGTAGGGGATCATAAGGAGAATAAATATTGGGCTTCAATATTGAAAATTAAATTGGGTCCAACCCAAATCTATTAATTCGTATCAATATTAATTTTATTTATTTTCCACTATATAAATAAAATTGCACTCCCAATATTATTCCATATTATATCAAATAATATTTCTCCATCTTAGTATTATTTATTCCGTGTATTTAAGATTTAAATATCCATGAATAAATTTATTTATTGCTCAATAAATAATATTCATCTCTTATATCCGAGACTAGTACCGTTCAACCTTTATTATTGTGCGGAACGAATCCACTCATGAGGTTTACACAATAATTCCTTATGAACTCATCTCGGGGATATTATCAACCCTTCCGGGATACACTTTCCCGTCAAGTATTCACGGCATGTCGTATATAAAATATAGCGACCCAACTTTACCGGTAATTAACCCAATAATTAAATCGGTTAATTCCTTTGGAAAATCAAAGCCTCTAGTATTAAATATACACACCCGCAATAATATCGGGGATTAAGAATAAAATACTCCGAGATTTAAATTGATTATCCAAGGCAATCCTAATCAATAAATCTCAAGTTGATCCGCCCAATACACCAAGTGTACAAGTGTGATAAAATAATTAAGATAAATTATTTTCTCTCTCACACAACGACTATACCGATGGATTAGTTCGTGTCCATCTAGGTCGTGAGCAACTGTTCGATTAAATACGAGTAACCGATAGTATGATCTTCTGTGTGCCCATGCAGCACCATACTAACTACAACGTATAAAATCCAGAACTATGATTTGCATATAATTAAATGCAAATAATTGTTTATTAATTAAATAGATTAAATGCTATGATCGGGAGTTTACCGTTACTTAAATCTAGACATTAAGTACACAACTCCAACAGTGGTGTGGACGTTTACGACAACTTCACAACTCTTCACAATTCCTTATAACTGTCTACATCAATTAATCCAAAATCCGTTAGTATAGCAAGCCACGTGGTGTGGACGTTTACTACACCAAGAGACTTTTATAATTGACTCCCAATTACAAGATCCATTCGATTTTTATAAATCAAGACGCGGAGAATCATAAGTGAAACTCGAAGTTTCTAACCAGTGATTCACCATGCGAACAACCCTATCTCTCATTAGATGAGGGAGCCGAACAAACAATCGATCCATTTCAAGAAATGGTACGAAGGTCTCTAATTTGTGTCATCCACATGACCAAGTGTCTTTGGCTCCATTCCACTCCCCGGGGTGAGAATGAGTCGACTTGAAGTCAGTTTCAGAAAGACAAATTAGGCATTGTTTGATATACTTAATCAATGTTTCTTGTAAGAGGAATTACAAGAATTCTCCTCCAATGACATGTCTATATGAACTTCGAAAGCTCATAAATGTCACCAAGAGAACAGTAATGGAGACCATGGGAATGTTTCCATCCCCTCTCCCACTTAGCTTTTTATAACAAAGGGATACGCTATCTAGTGCATAAGGTAAATGTTGGAAATCGATATCCCGGAATTAATAAATTTAAATAAATTTATTATCTAATTAATTCCGACCGAAATCCTTTGGAGATCGAATATATAGATTGTCAAAATTGCGGAACCGACAACCCAATCGAAAAACCTTTCGCCGGAATCTACCGCGAACCACCATACGAGCCGGAGCCCGGCCGAACACACATCCGCGGGGAAGCCCCGCTTGCGTGCCCTAGCTGATCCCCCGTACGGGGCTCGCGATCGCGCTTCGCGATCGCATGGGGATGCATCGTGCCTCTCCGGGGCTGCTCGTAGCAGCCCCCGGCGGTGAGTCCGGCGACTCACCGCCACCGCCGATGGAGGAGGGGGCGCCTGCCGCGGCACCAGCCCGCGGCGGGCGGTCGGAACCCTCGGCAGGAGGAGGGGGCGCCTGCCGCGGCACCACCCACGAGGATCCGACCGCCGCGGTCCGGTGGTCTTCGACCACCACCGCCGGTTGATCCTCGTCCGGGGTTCGTCCCTCGGATCTTGGTTCATGATATTTTTACGATAATTAAACGATAAAATCATAAAGAGGGTTTTACGATTTACCTCGTTCTCGTTGTTCGGAAAAACGAAGAACTCAATTTGACGACCTTGAGATCTTCCCACGTATTCCTTGCACTAGCTCGGACGTCGTGTGGGCGAAGATCTACCGAACTCCATGGATCTCCCTCTCTACTTTCTCTCTCTAGAATTGTGATCTTTAAGTTATATTAGAATAGAGAAGACCATGTAGTGTTTTTATAGGCTACGTAGGGGATCTTAAGGAGGTGGAATATTGGGCTTCCAATATTAATGATTAAATTGAGCCCAAGCCCAAATCTATTAATCCCATTAATATTAATTAATTTATTTTCCACTATATAAATTAATTGCACTCCCAATATTAAACCATATTATATCAAATAATATTTTTCCGGTAGTATTATTTATTCCGTGCGTTTAAGATAGAAATGTCCATGAATAAAATTAATTTATTGCTAATTAATTTATTCATCTCTTGTAACCGAGACTAGTACCATTCATCCTTAATTATTATGCGGAACAAATCCACCTGCAGGGTTTACATAATAATTCCTTATGAACTCATCTCGGGGACATTATCAACCCTTATCGGGACACACTTTCCCGTCAAGTATTCACGGCATGTCATATATAAAATATAGCGACCCAACTTAACCCGTAATTGACCCAATAATTAAATCGGTCAATTCCTTTGGAAAATCAAAGTCACTTATATTAAATATACACACCCGCAATAGTATCGGGGATTAAGAATAAAATACACTGAGATTTAAATCGATTATCCAAGGCAATCCTAATCGATAAATCTCAAGCGATCCGCCCAATACACCAAGTGTACAAGTATGATAAAATAATTAAAACAAATTATTTTCTCTCTCATACAACGACTATACCGATGGATTGGTCCGTGTCCATCTAGGTCGTGAGCATCTGTTCGATTATATACGAGTAAACGATAGTATGATCTTCCGTGTGACGTCACACACCATACTAACTACAACGTATATAATCTAGGACTATAATTTCCATATATTAAATTATAAATAATTAAACGCAAATAATTGTTTATTTAATTAAATAGATTAATGGCAATGGATCGGGAGTTCATATCACTTAAATCTAGACATTAAGTACACAACTCCAAATGATTTTTATAATTGACTCCCAATTACTTGAGACATTTAATCTTGTGAATCAAGACGTGGTAAATCATAAGTGAAACTCGAAGTTTCTTACCAGTGATTCACCATGCGAACGACCCTATCTCTCATAAATGAGGGAGACGAGCAGACAATCGATCCATTTCAAGAAATGGTACGAAGGTCTCTAATTTGTGTCATCCACATGACCAAGTGGCTTTGGCTCCATTCCACTCCCCGGGGTGAGAATGAGTCGACTTGAAGTCAGTTTCAGAAAGACAAATTAGGCATTGTTTGATAAACTTAATCAATGTCTCTTGTAAAAGGAATTACAAGAATTCTCCTCCAATGACTTGTCTATATGAACTTCAAAAGTTCATAAAAATCACCAAGAGAACAACAATGGAGACCATGGGTATTGTTTCCAATCCCTCTCCCACTTAGCTTTTTACAATAAAAGGATACGCTATCTAATGCATAAATGAATACACATAAGCATGCATACATGAAATTAAAGCACATAAATATTATCACATAGTCAAAATAATACTAGAATATTATTTTCCGACTATTATGGCTTTATTCCATCCTTGTACGCATCTTCTAGTCTTCAATCTTCGTTCTTGAATGCTCCATGTGAAGAGAATATTAACCCCAATATTTAAGTCTATTTATTTTTAATAAATCCAAAAGATACTTAATTCGAAAATTAAGTCAATCGAATAAATTAAAAATAAAAATTAAATATTATTAATATTTTTATTTATTTATTTTTCCTTTCTAATTCTATTAAATCTCTAGAATCCTATCCAAGTCAAACTTGGAACTATCTAGAAGACTTCCATAATAGAATAAGGAAATAAAATAAATTAGGACTCTTCTACTTTCCAAAATTAATTAATTTCCATGTCCATGAAAATTCCCATAAAATAGGAATAATCAATTAGGAAATAAATTAATTTATTAATTAATTATTTTCCTTTCCAATTCTATTAAATCTCTAGAATCCTATCCAAGTTAGACTTGGAATATTCTAAAAGACTTCCATAATAGAATAAGGAAATAAATTAATATCAATTAATTCTTTTCCTATTCCATGAGAGTTTCCAAACTTAGGAATACTCAAAATAGGAAAACCGAATCAATTAGGAAAGTGAATCTTGGTAGGAGTAGCATGGGTTGGGAGACCCCACACCACCCCCACCGCCGACCGGCCGGTCACCGGGGAGGAGCACCGCCGTCCAGCCACGCCGGCCAGCCACCGAACCGGCGGCAGCCCGCGGCTAGGGCGATCGCGCCCCCACCCCACGCCATCGATCGACCATCATCATCATGGGATCGATCCCCATCGATCCCGAGCCCTAGTTCCCTCTCTTCATCTCCTTCGTCACATGTGTTCTCCGGCGGTCGTCTCGGCATCGATCCAACGTAAATAAATTACAAAATAATAAATTTACAATTCCGGTATCGATTCTATACATGAAATCGACCCTATACAATTTCCGGAAAACATAGAACAATAATAATAAATCTAAATTCGGTCAACCCCCGAATTTTTACTATTACAAGCATTCATCCACACAAAACGAATCTCGACATGTCCGAGAGTTTAATAAACGAATAATCATGGTAAAAATAATTAACAATTAATTAAACCATGATAGTCGGAATCCCTGCAAGGTAGAACGATAATTGAACATATACATGAACACGAAACCAAACGCTCTGATACCAATTCCTGGAAATCGATATCCCGGGGTATCAAAAAATTGCGGAACCGATAACCCCGATCGAAATCCCATCGCCGGAAACCGATCGCGTGTACCACAATATCCGGAGCTCGACCGGAGCATCGCCGCGAGATAAACCCGCGGCTGAAACCCTAGCCGAGCCCCATCGGGGCTCGCGATCATCATCGATCGCGTGGGGCTGCCTAGCAGCCCCCGGCGGTGAGTCCGGCGACTCACCGCCACCACCGACCGGGGAGGGGCGCCCAGCCGCGACGTTAGCCCGCGGAAGCCCCCAGCGATCGACCCTACGCCGATCGCTCGCCCCGACGTCCAGCCGGGGCTCCCCTCGGGATCGCTACCGGCGGTCGAAGCCCTAGGGCTCGACCGCCACGCCCTCGGCTCCCAGCCGAGGGTTCGTTCGATACTTCGCCGGGGATCTCGAATCCCCGTCCCCGAAGTTCATCGTTTTTTCCCGGATCGTGCGTTCATGTATATATCACAATTATATATTCACATAAAATCATACAAGGGAGTTTATGATTTTACCTTTGATTCGTTGTGCGGAGAAACAAAATCAATTGAAGACCTTTGAATCTTCCTACGTATTCCTTGCACCTCGTTCGAACGTCGTGTGGGCGACGATCCTCCGAACTCTTATGGATCTACTTCACGAACTCTCTAGAATATCAAGTATGATATTCTTATGGTGTTATGAGATAATGAATTGTGAAGACCATGTAATGCTTTTATAGGCTACGTAGGGGATCTAAAGGAGGTGGAATATTGGGCTTCCAATATTGATGATTAAATTGAGCCCAAGCCCAAATCTATTAATCCCATCAATATTAATTAATTTATTTTTCACTATATAAATTAATTGCACTCCCAATATTAAACCATATTATATCAAATAATATTTTTCCGGTAGTATTATTTATTCCGTGTATTTAAGATTTAAATATCTATGAATAAAATTAATTTATTGCTAATTAATTTATTCATCTCTTGTATCCGAGAATAGTACCATTCAACCTTAATTATTATGCGGAACAAATCCACTCATGAGGTTTACATAATAATTCCTTATGAACTCATCTCGGGGATATTATCAACCCTTCCGGGATACATTTTCCCGTCAAGTATTCACGGCATGTCATATATAAAATATAGTGACCCAACTTAGCCGGTAATGAACCCAATAATTAAATCGGTTAATTCCTTTGGTAAATCAAAGTCACTTATATTAAATATACACACCCGCAATAGTATCGGGGATTGAGAATAAAATACTCTGAGACTTGAATCAATTATCAGAGGCAATCCTAATTGATAAGTCTCAAGCGATCCGCCCAATACACCAAGTGTACAAGTGTGATAAAATAATTAAGACAAATTATTTTCTCTCTCACACAACGACTATTCCGATGGATTGGTCCGTGTCCATCTAGGTCGTGAGCAACTGTTCGATTAAATACGAGTAACCGATAGTATGATCTTCTGTGTGGGCCCGCACACCATACTAACTACAACGTATAGAATCCAAGACTATATTTTGCATATATTTAATTATCAATAATTAAATGCAAACGATTGTTTATTAATTAAATAGATTAAATGCTATGACCGGGAGTTACGGTTACTTAAATCTAGACATTAAGTACACAACTCCAACAGGGGATCCCCACCCCGTGCTACTCCTACCGAGATTCACTTTCCTACTTTGATTCGGTTTTCCTATTTTGAGTGTTCCTATTTTTGGGAACTCTCATTGAATAGGAAAAGAATTAAATTGGAATTAATTTATTCCCTTATTGAGTGTTCTTATTTTTGGGAACTCCCATGTATAAGGAAAATAATTAATTTGGAATTAATTTATTTCCTAATTGATTATTCCTATTTTATGGGAATTTTCATGGACATGAAAATTAATTAATTTGAATTTATTTTATTTCCTTATTCTATTATGGAAGTCTTCTAGAATGTTCCAAGTTTGACTTGGATAGGATTCTAGAGATTTAATAGAATTAGAAAGGAAAAATAAATAAATAAAAATATTAATAATATTTAATTTTATTTTAAATTTATTCGATTGACTTAATTTTCGAATTAAGTATCTTTTGGATTTATTAAAAATAAATAGACTTAAATATTGGGATTAATATTCTCGTCACATGGAGCATTCAAGAACGAAGACTGAAGACTAGAAGATGCGTACAAGGATGGAATAATGCCATAATAGTCGGAAAATAATATTCTAGTATTATTTTGACTATGTGATAATATTTATGTGCTTTAATTTCATGTATGCATGCTTATGTGTATTCATTTATGCATTAGATAGCGTATCCTTTTATTGTAAAAAGCTAAGTGGGAGAGGGATTGGAAACAATACCCATGGTCTCCATTGTTGTTCTCTTGGTGATTTTTATGAACTTTTGAAGTTCATATAGACAAGTCATTGGAGGAGAATTCTTGTAATTCCTTTTACAAGAGACATTGATTAAGTTTATCAAACAATGCCTAATTTGTCTTTCTGAAACTGACTTCAAGTCGACTCATTCTCACCCCGGGGAGTGGAATGGAGCCAAAGCCACTTGGTCATGTGGATGACACAAATTAGAGACCTTCATACCATTTCTTGAAATGGATCGATTGTCTGCTCGGCTCCCTCATTTATGAGAGATAGGGTCGTTCGCATGGTGAATCACTGGTAAGAAACTTCGAGTTTCACTTATGATTTACCACGTCTTGATTCACAAGATTAAATGTCTCAAGTAATTGGGAGTCAATTATAAAAATCGTTTGGTGTAGTAAACGTCCACACAACGTGGCTTGCTATACTGAATGGGATTTTGGATTAATTGATGCAGACAGTTATAGGGAGTTGTGAAGGATTGTGAGTTATCGTAAACGTCCACACAACGTCGCTTGCGGTAATGTAGCGATTCCAAACGATTCACCTTAGTGCTGAGTAATGGTTTACACTTAGGTACGATTTATAGTATCCTTCTCAATGAAGTAACGCTATAATTGATATACGACCAAAGCAAATCTAATTGCAAAATCGTTTGGATAGGTAAACGTCCACACAACGTGGCTTGCCTTATCTGATGGGATTTTAGATGTGATTAGTAATTTAATGATATTATTTGAGGGAGATAATATCGGAGATTAAATTGATCTTTTGTTTATGTGCTTATAGGTTTAGAAAATAGCTATGAATCCACTTTCTGTGATACTCAAGGAGAATAAACTCACTGGCCCCAATTATATTGATTGGAGGAGAAATCTGGACATTGTCCTAACTTCTGAGGAGTACAAGTTTGTACTTCATGATCAATGCCCTGCTGAGCCCACGAATGCCTCAACTGATGAGGAACGAACGACATATAGGAGGTGGAAAAAAGGCTGATGAGATGGCTATGTGCTATATTTTGGCTTCCATGTCAAATGTACTCCAAAACCAGCATCAGTCGATGGACTCCGCCTATGATATGCTGTTTAACCTCAAAGAGATGTTTGGGCATCAAGACCGTGCGGCTAGGCAAGATGCAATGAGAGTCCTTATGACAACTACTCAATCTGAAGGAACGCCCGTAGGGGAGCACGTTCTTAAGATGATGGGGTTGTTGAATGAGTTGGAGATCCTAGGAGCTCAAATTGATGGGGAGACGCAAGTCGACATCATACTTCAATCTCTGGCCTCTGGTTTTGAGCAGTTCCGCATGAGCTATAATATGGGTAAGCTATCTTATTCTCTAGCGGAACTCCTGACTAGATCCCCTCTGCCGCTGTCAGTTCAGTCAGGAGTTCCGCTAGAGAATAAGATTGTTTCCAATCCCTCTCTCACTTAGCTTTTTACAATAAAAGGATACGCTATCTAATGCATAAATGAATACACATAAGCATGCATACATGAAATTAAAGCACATAAATATTATCACATAGTCAAAATAATACTAGAATATTATTTTCTGACTATTATGGCTTTATTCCATCCTTGTACGCATCTTCTAGTCTTCAGTCTTCGTTCTTGAATGCTCCATGTGACGAGAATATTAATCCCAATATTTAAATCTATTTATTTTTAATGAATCCAAAAGATACTTAATTCGAAAATTAAGTCAATCGAATAAATCAAAAATAAAATTAAATATTATTAATATTTTTATTTATTTATTTTTCCTTTCTAATTCTATTAAATCTCTAGAATATCCTATCCAAGTCAAACTTGTAACATTCTAGAAGACTTCCATAATAGAATAAGGAAATAAAATAAATTAGGACTCTTCTACTTTCCAAATTAATTAATTTCCATGTCCATGAAAATTCCCATAAAATAGGAATAATCAATTAGGAAATAAATTAATTCCATATTAATTCTTTTCCTTATCCATGAGAGTTCCTAAAAATAAGAACACTTAATAAGGGAATAAATTAATTCCAATTTAATTTTTTTCCTATTCCATGAGAGTTCCCAAAAATAGGAACACTCAAAATAGGAAAACCGAATCAAAGTAGGAAAGTGAATCTCGGTAGGAGTAGCACGTGGTGGGGATCCCCGCACCACCCCCCACCATCGATCATCACCGCCGGGCACCACCGCCGCCGCCCCCAGCCCACGCGCCACCACCACCGGTGGCCGGCGTGGCCGGAAGCCCTAGCGGGCAGCCCTAGCCGAAGGGCGATCAGCCCCTCCCTCTTGATCGATGCATGGGGTCGATCATGGGGATGATCGGCCCCGGTCCTTCCCTCTCATCGTCTCCTTTGTCACACTTCGTTCTCCGGCGATCCTTCCAACATCGAACCAACGTAAAATTAAATTACAATTTAAATTACAATTCCGGTATCGATTCTATACATGAAATCGAACCTATACACTTTCCGGAAAACATAGAACAATAATAATAAATTCTAAATTCGGTCAACCCCCGAATTTTTACTATTACAAGCATTCATCCACACAAAACGAATCTCGACATGTCCAAGAGTTTAATAAAATTATTATGACAATAATTAACAAATAACTAACAAGCCATAATAGTCGGAATTCCTGCAAGGTAGAACATAAAATCGAACATATACATGAACTAGAACCAACGCTCTGATACCAATTGTTGGATATCGATATCCCGGGCTATCACAAATTGCGGAAACGATAACCCGATCGAAATCTGTTCGCCGGAGAACACGCGAACACCAACGAACCGGAGCCCGACAAGAGAATCACCGCCGCGGGATAAACCCGCGGCTAGAAACCCTAGCCGAGCCCCCGCCGCGAGGGGCTCGCGATCACGCGTGTGATCGTATGGCGCTGCCCGGCAGCCCCCGGCGGTGAGTCCGGCGATTCACCGCCACCACCGTCCAGGGGAGGAGCCGCCAGCCGTGGCACCAGCCCATGGCAGCTCCCGTCGATCGAGTCCAAGCTCGATCGCCCCACCCCGGCTCCAGCCGAGGCTTCCCCTTGCGCGCGCCCGACTATCGAACCCTAGGTTCGATCGCCACCCCTCGGCTCTCAGCCGAGGGTTCGATCCTCTGCGGGGATGTCGACCTCGCGGTCCATCCCCATCCGCGGAATCGATTGCTTTCCCGGATCTTCGTTCATGTATATATCACGATTTAATTCACATAAAATCATAGAGGGTGTTTAACGATTTTACCTTCGATCTCGTTGTGCGGAGAAACGAGATGATTTGAAGACCTTCGGATCTTCCTACGTATTCCTTGCACTTCGTTCGAACGTCGTATAGACGACGATCCTCCTAAATCCTATGGATCTCCTTCACAACTCTCTAGAACTATCAACTAATGATATTCTTGTATTGTGTGTTCTAATTGTGAAGACCATGTAGTGCTTTTATAGGCTACGTAGGGGATCTAAAGGAGGTGAAATATTGGCTTCCAATATTAATGATTAAATTGAGCCCAAGCCCAAATCTATTAATCCATTAATATTAATTATATAATTACTTCCACTATATAAATATAATTGCACTCCCAATATTCACCATATTATATCAAATAATATTTTCTCCGGTAGTATTATTTATTCCATGTGTTTAAGATATAAATATCCATGAATAAAATTAATTTATTGCTTAATTAATTTATTCATCTCTTATATCCGAGACTAGTACCATTCAACTTTAATTATTATGCGGAACAAATCCACTCATGAGGTTACATAATAATTCCTTATGAACTCATCTCGGGGATATTATCAACCCTTTCGAGGACACATTTTCCCGTCAAGAATTCACGGCATTTCATACATAAAATACCGTGACCCAACTTTGCCGGTAATTGATCGGTTATTCTAATCAATCAATTCAGTTGGAAAATCAAAGTCACTAATATTAAATGCACACACTCGCAATAATATTAGGGATTAAGAATAAAATACTCAGAGATTTAAATCGATTATCCAAGGCAATCCTAATCGATAAATCTCAAGCGATCCGCTCAATACACCAAGTGTACAAGTATGATAAAATAATCAAGACCAATTAAAATATTCTCTCATACAACGACTATACCGATGGATTAGTTCTTGTCCATCTAGGTCGTGAGCTACTGTTTGATTATATACGAGTGACTGATAGTATGATCTTCCGTGTGACGTCGCACACCATACTAACTACAACGTGTATAATCCAGAACTATATTTTGCATTTATTTAATTATAAATAATTAAAAGCAAACGATTATTTATTTAAATAGATTAAATGCTATGACCGGGAGTTTACGATACTTTAAATCTAGACATTAAGTATACAACTCCATCATGCGTGTGCATCCCCATGCGATCGCTACATGCGATCGCGAGCCCCGTACGGGGGCTTGGCTAGGGCGCGCGCGCGGGGCTTCCCCGCGTGGTGTGTTCGGCCGAGCTCCGGCTCGTACGGTGGTTCGCGGTGATTTCCGGCGAAGGGATTTTGATCGGGGTCGTGTTTCCGCAAATCCGACGACCCCGGGATATCGATTTCCAACAATTGGTATCAGAGCGATGGTTCTAGTTCATGTGTATATGCGACAAATTGTTCTACCTTGCAGGGTTTCGACTATTATGGCTAGATTTAATTTTATTTAACTAATGTCATGATATGTTGATTATTAAACTCTCGGACATGTCGAGATTCGTCTTATGTGTGGTGAATGCTTGTAATAGTAAAAATTCGGGGGTTGACCGAATTTAGGATTTATTATTACGTTCTACTCTTTCCGGAAAATGTATAGGGTCGATTTCATGTATAGAATCGATACTAGATAATTGTAATTTAATTCTTGTAATTTATTTACGTTGGATCGATGCCGAAACGACCGTCGGAGAAGACGTGTGACGGAGGAGATGAAAAGACGAAGGACTCGGGGATCGATCATCCCCATGATCGACCACGGATGATCGATCGAGTGGGAAGGGCTGCCCGCGGGACCTCTCGGCCACGCCGGCCACCGATGTGTTGGAAATCGATATCCCGAGCTATCAAAAATTGCGGAACCGATAACCCGACCGAAATTCTCGATCGCCGGAGAACCAACTGCGAACCCCACGTGAGCCGAGGCCCGACCGAGTACCGCCACGGGCGAACCCGCGGCACCCAGCCGAGCCCCCACGAGGGCTCGCAATCATCTCGCGGATGATCGCTGGGATGCCTCACGGTATCCCCGGAGCTGCTCGCAGCAGCCCCGCAACGGGTCGCGTGACCCGCTGCTCACGCGCTGGGCTTGTCCCAGCGCATCGTTGCGGGAAGTCCCGCAGCACGCTACGAGTCGCTGCGGGCAACTCCCGCAACTCCCAACGATCGAGCATACGGGCTCGATCGATCCCTCGGCTCCCAGCCGAGGGTTCTCGCGTGCGAACCGACGGGGATCCCTAGGCCACCGGCGGTCCGGTGGTCTTTGACCACCACCGCCCGGTCTGTTCCCGTCCTCGGTCTCGTCGTTTCCCGGATCGTTCGTTCATATGCATGTTACAATTGATACATAAAATCATAGAGGGGGTTTCATGATTTTACCTTTGATTCGTTGTTCGGAGAAACGAAATCAATTGAAGACCTTTGAAGCTTCCTACGTATTCCTTGCACCTCGTTCGAACGTCGTGTGGGCGACGATCCTCTGAACTTCTATGGATCTCCTTCAACTCTCTAGAACTATCAAGTATTAATATTCTTGTCTTATTATTTATGAAGGTCATGTAGTGCTTTTATAGGCTACGTAGGGGTTCTAAAGGAGGTGGAATATTGGGCTTCTAATAATAGTGATTAAATTGAGCCCAAGCCCAAATCTATTAATCCCATTAATATTAATTAATTTATTTTCCACTATATAAATTAATTGCACTCCCAATATTAAACCATATTATATCAAATAATATTTCTCCGGTAGTATTATTTATTCCGTGTATTTAAGATTTAAATATCCATGAATAAAATTTATTTATTGAAAAATAAATTTATTCATCTCTTATATCCGAGAATAGTACCATTCAACTTTAATTATTATGCGGAACAAATTCACTCATGAGGTTTACATAATAATTCCTTATGAACTCATCTCGGGGATATTATCAACCCTTACGGGATACACTTTCCCGTCAAGTATTCACGGTAATTGACCCAATAATTAAACTGGTAAATTCCTTTGGAAAATCAAAGTTACTTATATTAAATATACACACCCGCAATAGTATCGGGATTAAGAATAAAATACTCTGAGATTTAAATCAATTATCAAAGGCAATCTTAATTGATAAATCTCAAGCGATCCGCCCAATACACCAAGTGTACAAGTATGATAAAATAATCAAGACCGATTATTTTCTCCCTCATACAACGACTATACCGATGGCTTGGTCCGAGTCCATCTAGGTCGTGAGCCACGTGGTGTGGACGTTTACTACACCAAAAGACTTTTATAATTGACTCCCAATTACTTGATCCATTCGATTTTGTAAATCAAGACGCGGAGAATCATAAGTGATACTCAAAGTTTCTAACCAGTGATTCACCATGCGAACAACCCTATCTCTCATAAATTGAGGGAGCCGAGCAGACAATCGATCCATTTCAAGAAATGGTACGAAGGTCTCTAATTTGTGTCATCCACATGACCATGTGGCTTTGGCTCCATTCCACTCCCCGGGGTGAGAATGAGTCGACATGAAATAAGTTTCAGAAACACAAATTAGGCATTGTTTGATAAACTTAATCAATGTTTCTCGTAAGAGGAATTACAAGAATTCTCCTCCAATGACTCGTCTATACGAACTTCGAAAGCTCATAAGAGTCACCAAGAGAACATCAATGCAGACCATGGGATTGTTTCCAATCCCTCTCCCACTTAGCTTTTTACAACAAGGGATACGCTATCTAATGCATAATTAAACACATAAGCATGCATACATGAAATTAGAGCACATAAATATTATCACATAGTCAAAATAATACTAGAATATTATTTTCCGACTATTATGGCTTTATTCCATCCTTGTATGCATCTTCTAGTCTTCAGTCTTCGTTCTTGAATGCTCCATGTGACGAGAATATTAATTCCAATATTTAAATCTATTTATTTTTAATAAATCCAAAAGATACTTAATTCGAAAATTAAGTCAATCGAATAAATCAAAAATAAAATCAAATATTATTAATATTTTTATTTATTTATTTTTCCTTTCTAATTCTATTAAATCTCTAGAATCCTATCCAAGTCATACTTGAAATGTTCTAGAAAACTTCTATAATAGAATAAGGAAATAAAATAAATTAGTACTCTTCTACTTTCCAAATTAATTAATTTCTATATCCATGAAAATTCCCATAAAATAGGAATAATCAATTAGGAAATAAATTAATTCCAAATTATTTCTTTTCCTTATCCATGAGAGTTTCCAAAAATAAGAACACTCAATAAGGAAATAAATTAATTTCAATTTAATTCTTTTCCTATTTCATGAGAGTTCATAAAAATAAGAACACTCAAAATAGGAAAACCGAATTAAAGTAGGAAAGTGAATCTCGGTAGGAGTAGCACGGGGTGGGGATCCCATCACCACCCCTACCGATCGACCACCACCACCGGAGGAGCGCCGCCGCCCAGCCAGCCGGCCAGCCGCCACCGTGACCGGCGGCAGCCCCAGTCGAGGGCGATCGAACCCCTCCCCATGCGGTCGATCATCACGGGATCGATCATGGGGATGATCGATCCCCGGTCCTTCCCTCTCATCGTCTCCTTCGTCACACTTCATCTTCTCCTGCGGTCGTTCCGGCATCGAACCAACGTAAAATAAATTACAAAAATTTAAATTACAATTCCGGTATCGATTCTATACATGAAATTGACCCTATACAATTTCCGAAAAACATAGAACAATAATAATAAATCCTAAATTCGGTCAACCCCGGAATTTTTACTATTACAAGCATTCCTCCACACAAAACGAATTTCGACATGTCCGAGAGTTTAATAAACCAATAATCATGACAAAATAATTAACGAAAAATTATTAAGCCATAATAGTCGGAATCCCTGCAAGGTAGAACAATAATCGAACATACATACGAACATAGAACCAACGCTCTGATACCAATTGTTGGAAATCGATATCCCGGGCTATCAAAAATTGCGAAACCGATAATTCGACCGAAATTCTCGATCGCCGGAGAACCAACCGCGAACCCCACGTGAGCCGAGGCTCGACCGAGCACCGCCACGGGCGAACCCGCGGCACCCAGTCGAGCCCCCACGAGGGCTCGCGATCATCTCGCGGATGATCGTTGGGATGCCTAACGGCATCCTCGGGGCTGCTCGCAGCAGCCCCGCAGCGGGTCGCGTGACCCGCTGCTCACGCGCTGGGCTCGTCCCAGCGCATCGTTGTTGGAAGTCCCGCAGCACGCTACGAGTTGCTGCGGGCAACTCCCGCAGCTCCCAGCGATCGAGCCTACGGGATCGATCGATCCCTCGGCTCCCAGCCGAGGGTTCTCGCGTGCGAACCGTCGGGGATCCCTAGGCCGCCGGCGGTCCGGTGGTCTTTGACCACCATCGCCCGGTCTATCCCTGTCCCCGGTCTCGTCATTTCCCGGATCGTTCGTTCATATGCATGTTACGATTGAAACATAAAATCATAGAGGGGGTTTCATGATTTTTCCTTTGATTCGTTGTTCGGAGAAACGGAATCAATTGAAGACCTTTGAAGCTTCCTACGTATTCCTTGCACCTCGTTCGAACGTCGTGTGGGCGACGATCCTCCGAACTTCTATGGATCTCCTTCATCTCTCTATAACTATCAAGTATTAATATTCTTGTCTTATTATTTATGAAGGCCATGTAGTGCTTTTATAGGCTACGTAGGGGATCTAAAGGAGGTGGAATATTGGACTTCTAATAATAGTGATTAAATTGAGCCCAAGCCCAAATCTATTAATCCTTACTATTATTAATTATATTTATTTTCCACTATATAAATACAATTGCACTCCCAATATTAAACCATATTATATCAAATAATATTATCTCCAGTAGTATTATTTATTCCGTGTATTTAAGATATAAATATCCATGAATAAAATTAATTTATTGCTAATTAATTTATTCATCTCTTATATCCGAGAATAGTACCATTCAACCTTAATTATTATGCGGAACAAATCCACTCATGAGGTTTACATAATAATTCCTTATGAACTCATCTCGGGGATATTATCAACCCTTATCGGGATACACTTTCCCTTCAAGAATTCACGGCGTGTCATATATAAAATACCGTGACCCAACTTTACCCGTAATTAACCTGATATTCTAATCGGTCAATTCCTTTGGAAAAACAAAGTCACTAATATTAAATATACACACCCGCAATAATATCGGGGATTAAGAATAAAATACACTGAGATTTAAATCGATTATCTAAGGCAATCTTAATCGATAAATCTCAAGCGATCCGCCCAATACACCAAGTGTACAAGTATGATAAAATAATCAAGACCGATTATTTTCTCCCTCATACAAAGACTATATCGATGGCTTGGTCCGTGTCCATCTAGGTCGTGAGCTACTGTTTGATTAAATACGAGTAACCGATAGTATGATCTTCCGTGTGACGACGCACACCATACTAACTACAGCGTATATAATCTAGGACTATAATTTGCATGTATTTAATTATCAATAATTAAAAGCAAACAATTGTTTATTCATTTAAAAAGATTAAATGCTATGACCGGGAGTTTACGTTACTTAAATCTAGACATTAAGTATACAACTACAACACGATGGTGGTGGCGTGTGGGCTGGGGCGGCGGTGGCACTCCTCCTCGGGCCGGTCGATCGGTTGGGGGTGGCGCGGGTATCCCCACCCCGTGCTATTCCTAACCGAGATTCACTTTCCTAATTTATTCGGTTTTCCTATTTTGAGTATTCCTATTTTGGGGAATTCTGATGGAATAGGAA
This sequence comes from Euphrasia confusa, assembly GCA_954870475.1. NCBI lineage: Eukaryota > Viridiplantae > Streptophyta > Magnoliopsida > Lamiales > Orobanchaceae > Euphrasia > Euphrasia confusa. The sequence continues at coordinate 14,428,508 of OX940957.1, read as the reverse complement.
AAGAATAAATTTATAATTAATTTTGTCTTCCTAATTGATTATTCCTTTTTTTTTTTGGAATATTCATGGATTAGTAAAAGAACTAATTTGGGATTAATTTGTTTTCCTTATTTAATTATTCCTTTATGGAATTTTTAAAAGATTTGAAAAATAATTAATTTGGAAAGTCTTGAAAGTCCTTAATTAATTTTTCCTTATTTAATTATTCCTTTATGGAATTTTTAATAGATTAGGAAAGGAATTAATTTGGAAGGATTAGGAGTCCTAAATTATTTTATTTCCTTATTTCATTATGGAAATCTTGTAGAATATTCCAAGTGGGTCTTGGATAGGATTATAGAGATTTAATGAAATTTGAAGAAGAAAATAAAAATAAAAATAATATTAATAATATTTAATTTTATTTTTGATTTATTCGATTGACTTAATTCCCTGAATTAAGTAACTTTTGGATTTATTAAAAATAAATAGATTTAAATATTGGAATTAATATTCCCGTCACATGGAGCATTCAAGAACGAAGACTGAAGACTAGAAGATGCGTACGGGGATGGAATAAAGCCATAATAGTCGGAAAATAATATTCTAGTAATATTTTGATTATGTGATAATATTCTATGTGCTTTATTTCATGTATGCATGCTTATGTGTATTTAATTATGCATTTGATAGCGCGTATCTCTTTGTTATAAAAAGCTAAGTGGGAGAGGGATTGGAAACAATCTCATGGTCTCCATTGCTGTTCTCTTGGTGACTTTTATGGACTTTTGAAGTTCGTATAGACAAGTCATTGGAGGAGAATTCTTGTAATTCCTTTTACGAGAAACATTGATTAAGTTTATCAAACAATGCCTAATTTGTCTTTCTGAAACTGATTTCAAGTTGACTCATTCTCACCCCGGGGAGTGGAATGGAGCCAAAGCCACTTGATCATGTAGAGGACACAAATTAGAGAATTTCGTGTCATTTTATGACTAGATCGATCGTCTGCTCGGCTCCATCATTCTATGAGAGATAGGGATGTTCGCATGGTGAATCACTGGTAAGAAACTTTGAATCACTGGTAAACGTCCACACAAACGTGGCTTGCCATATCTGATGAGATTTTAGATGTGATTAGTGATTTAATGATATTATTTGAGGGAGATAATATCGGAAATTAAATCAATTGTTTGTTGTTATATGTGCTCATAGGTTAGGAATGACTTTGAACCCACTTTTTGTGATACTTAAGGAAATAAACTCACTGGTCCCTGAATGCATTGATTGGAATAGAAATCTGGACATTGTCCAAACTGTTGAAGAGTACAAGTTCGTACTCAGTGAGCTTTGTCCTCCCGAGCCTACCACTGTCTCAACTGATGAGGAAATGACTGATTTTAAGAAGTGGGAAAATGCTTATGCAATGACCACTAATTATGATATCATGTTCAAACTCAAGCAGATGTGTAGACATGACGTAGAGGCTAGACAAGAGGCGATGAGGATACTCATAAAGGCCAGTCGATTCGAGGAAACGCTTGAACACGTTTTTGAGATGATTGACCTTTTGGACGAGTTGAGACGAAAATCGCAAGCGCTTGTAGCCAATGCCAAAGGTTTCGAACCTAAAGGCAAAACCGGGGGAAAGGAAAAGCAAGCAAAGAAACCCAGTGGTCCTAAGCTACTTAGACCACGAGATGGGACGAGAAAGCCAAGAGGCAAGCGTTCTCGATGCAAACAGTCTAGGTACTGGAAGTCTGATTATCCTCTCAAAGGTACGAAATTTTTCTTTAGTCAAAGAATCATAGTCAGTGGTATTATCTACCAGGACCTGGTGTGTAGATATGGAACCACTGACGGTATGTGCATTCTAAATGCAGAGGTTCCAGGAAACCTGATGACTTAGAAAAGAAAAGATCGTAGTCTACATGGGCAATGCTGTGGAGGAAGCAGCTGTTGCAATGGAGGACATATAAGATATAAGATATAAGATCCGGACAAGTATTAGAATTGTGGAGGAATCAATTCTAATACTTGTCCGGATCTTATATCTTATATCTTATATGTCCTCCATTGGAACAGCTGCTTCCTCCACAGCATTGCTCATGTAGACTACGATCTTTTCTTTTCTAAGACATCAGGTTTCCTGGAACCTCTGCATTTAGAATGCACATACCGTCAGTGGTTCCATATTTACACACCAGGTCCTGGTAGATAATACCACTGACTATGTTTCTTTGACTAAAGAGAAATTTCGTACCTTCGAGAGGATAATCATACTGCTGGAATTCGATATCCCGGGGTATCAAAAAATGTGGAACCGATAACCCCGACCAAAAATCCCGTCGCCGGAAACCGATCACGAACACCGACGAACCGGAGCACGACCAAGGCGTCACCGCGGGCAAGCCCGCGGCTAAACCCTAGCCACGCCCCCGCCGGGGATCGCGATCGCCGTGCATGGCGATCGCATGGGGTTGCATGGGCAGCCCCCCGGCGGTGAGTCCGGCGACTCACCGCCACCGCCAGGAGGGGCGGTCAGCCCGGCTGACCTACCGCGGTCTTCCCCCGGCGATCGATCTCACGATCGATCGCCCACCCCGGCGTCCAGCCGGGGTGCCCTTGTTGCGCACGCCGCCGGCGAGGCGGCTGGGATCCGCCGCGGCACCAGCCCGCGGCATCCCGGCGATCGACTGAAGTCGATCGCATGCCCCGGCGTCCAGCCGGGGCTCGCCCCTCGTCGCGCGTAACCGGCGGTCGAACCCTAGGGTTCGGCCGTCCCTCTCGATCCCGACGGGGATCTCGAATCCCCGTATCCCGGTCTCGACGTTTTTCCCGGATCGTGTGTTCATGTATGCATCACAATCAATTCACATAAAATCATAGAAGGGAGTATATGATTTTACCTTTTAATTCGTTGTGCGGAGAAACGAATTTAAGTTGATGACCTTACGATCTTCCCACGTATTCCTTGCACTAGCTTGAACGTCGGGTGGGCGACGATCCTCCAAGCTTATGGATCCTCTTCTCTCTCTCTCTACTTTCTCTCTCTAGGAGAATTATGATCTTGTGTTATGTTGTGTGTAGAATAGAGAAGACCAAGTAGTGCTTTTATAGGCTACGTAGGGGATCTAAAGGAGGTGGAATATTGGGCTTCCAATATTAATGATTAAATTGAGCCCAAGCCCAAATCTATTAATCTCCCATTAATATTAATTAATTTATTTTCCACTATATAAATTAATTGCACTCCCAATATTAAACCATATTATATCAAATAATATTTCTCCGGTAGTATTATTTATTCCGTGTATTTAAGATTTAAAGATCCATGAATAAAATTAATTTATTGCTAATTAATTTATTCATCTCTTTAATCCGAGACTAGTACCATTCAACCTTAATTATTGTGCGGAACGAATCCACTCATGAGGTTTACACAATAATTCCTTATGAACTCATCTCGGGGATATTATCAACCCTTCCGGGATACACTTTCCGGTCAATCATTCACGGCATGTCATATATAAAATATAGTGACCCAACTTAACCGGTAATTAACCCAATAATTAAATCGGTTAATTCCTTTGGTAAATCAAAGTCACTTATATTGAATATACACACCCGCAACAATATCGGGGATTAAGAATAAAATACACTGAGACTCAAATCGATTATCGCCGGCAATCCTAATCGATGAATCTCAACGATCCGCTCAATACACCAAGTGTACAAGTGTGATAAAATAATTAAGACAAATTATTTTCTCTCTCACACAACGACTATACCGATGGAATGGTCCGGGTCCATCTAGGTCGTGAGCCACTGTTTGATTAAATACGAGTAACCGATAGTATGATCTTCTGTGTGGGGCCCGACACACCATACTAACTACAACGTATAAAATCTAGGACTATGATTTGCATATATTTAATTAATAATAATTAAAAGCAAACAATTGTTTATTAATTAAATAGATTAAATGCTATGACCGGGAGTTTACCGTTACTTAAATCTAGACATTAAGTACACAACTCCAACACATACTTCCAGTACCCAGACTGTTTGCATCGAGAACACTTGTCTCTTGGCTTTCTCGTCCCATCTCGTGGTCCAAGTAGCTTAGGACCATTGGGTTTCTTCGCTTGCTTTTCCTTTCCCCCGGTTTTGCCTTTAGGTTCGAAACCTTTGGCATTGGCTACAAGAGCTTGCGATTTCCGCCTCAACTCGTCCAAAAGGTCAATCATCTCAAAAACGTGTTCAAGCGTTTCCTCGAATCGACTCGCCTTTATGAGTATCCTCATCGCCTCTTGTCTAGCCTCTACGTCATGTCTAAACATCTGCTTGAGTTTGAACATGATATCATAATCAGTGGTCATTGCATAAGCATTTTCCCACTTCTTAAAATCAGTCATTTCCTCATCAGTTGAGACATTTGTAGGCTCGGGAGGACAAAGCTCGCTGAGTACAATCTTGTAATATTCAACAGTTTAGGCAATGTCTAGATCTCTATTCCAATCAATACATTAAGGGACCAGTGAGTTAAATTCCTTAAATATCACAGAAAGTGGGTTCAAAGTCATTCCTAACCTTTGAGCACATATAACAACAAACAATTGATTTAATTTCCGATATTATCTCCCTCAAATAATATCATTATATCACTAATCACGTCTAAAATCCCATCAGATATGGAAAGCCACGTTGTGTGGACGTTTACCTACCCAAGCGATTTAGCAATTAGATTTGCTTCGGTCGTACATCAATTATAGCGTAACTTCGTTGGGAAGGATACTATAAAGCGTACCTAAGTGTAAACCATTACTCAGTACTAAGGTGAGTCGTTTGGAATCGCAACGTCACCGCAAGCCACTTTGTGTGGACGTTTACGATAACTCACAATCCTTCAGAACTCCCTATAACTGTCTACATCAATTAATCCAAAATCCCATTCAGTATAGCAAGCCACGTTGTGTGGACGTTTACTACACCAATAGATTTTTATAATTGACATTCAATTACTTGATTAATTCAATCTTGTAAATCAAGACGCGGAGAATCATAGGTGAAATTCGAAGTTTCTTACCATTGATTCACCATGCGAACAACCTTATCTCTCTAAGAATGAGGGAGCCGAGCGGACGATCGATCTAGTCATAAAATGACTCGAAAGCCTCTAATTTGTGTCATCCATATGACCATGTGGCTTTGGCTCCATTCCACTCCCCGAGGTGAGAACGAGTCGACTTGAAATCAGATTCAGACTGACAAATTAGGCATTGTTTGATAAACTTAATCAATGTTTCTCTTAAAAGGAATTACAAGAATTCTCCTCCAATGACTTGTCTATACGAACTTCAAAAGTCCATAAAAGTCACCAAGAGAACAGTAATGGAGACCATGGCATTGTTTCTAATCCCTCTCCCACTTAGGTTTTTACAAGAATTCTCCTCCAATGACTTGTCTACACGAACTTCAAAAGTCCATAAAAGTCACCAAGAGAACAGTAATGGAGACCATGGCATTGTTTCCAATCCCTCTCCCACTAGTCCGACAATACCGGCGATGGAACATTGGTTTTATGTCGGTGAGAAGATCGCGAAATTCACACCGGTTGCTTATGCCATGGTAACGGGACTCAATTTTGGGCACTACACAAGCTTTGATATTCTTGCGTCACATGAGTTTCCTCCCGATAGCTTGTTTATTCGATTTTTCAAAGGAGATACCACCATTAGATTATGGGAGCTACGCCAAAAGTTTGAGGATCTAAATCTCGACAAAGAAGCGAAGGCTGAGGATTATATGAAAGTAGCCAAGCTCCTCATGTATTATTTCATATTGCTTTGTCGAGACCATAAGGTTATAATCGATAAGTCGGCATGGTTGTTGGGAGGAATTTTCCTGGGGCACTTATTCCTACCAGATTTTATCCTACTACCTCAAAACGGCGTCCATACATGATGATGAATCTACTTACCATTTCTACGGGCCGGTTTGGGCTTTTCAGTATTGGATGTACGAGTCCGTACGGTCCATCGAAGAGTTATGTGCGAAATGAGCTCGGGTTACGAGATTCCCACGTTGCCTGATGTGGGACTATACTGCATCGAAACGAGCTACGTACGATGATGTCACTAAATTCTTCAATGAGAAGGTACTTTATTGAATGTTCATTCTTAAAGCACACGCGTTGTACTTTGTTGTTGTACGTTGATACGAAGTATCTTTGTTTGTAGATGGAAGTTTTTGAATCGTTAATTCCTACACCGGAAGAGGCCAAAGCATTATATTATGTTACTGTAACTGAATCTATAGATGATTGTGAGCTATTTTCTGTTGAATTCTGTCCACCTCGACGAAAAGGAGGTATTAAGAAGAAAGATCGAGTCAAGCCGTCTCACAAGCGTGCTACACAAAAAGCTTCCCTTGGTATAGAAAGGCTTATTTCTAAGCGACGTGTTTCCGGACCTGATCTTACTTCACTGACGGACGTTTGCTGTCGAAAAGCAGGTGTTTTCAGTCCTGAGGGGCCGGTCAAGGATGAGATCGAGCGCCAGGTAAGTAGGATTTGGGACGCCGAACTGAGGGCAGATATTGATGGGTTCTTTGGTGATGATTCTGCCACTGGCTTAATGAAAGTTGTTGCTCGAAAAGTCTTCGAACTCATGAAAGGTGTTTCAAGCCATCCGCTATCTACTGCGAACCTAAGCGGACTCGAATATGTGGAAAATTTATTCAGAGAATGGATGAATTTCGGGTCTACCAACTTGATTTCGTGCAGTCGAGTCTCCATAGACCACACAATGGGTACAGACTAGTTTTAAAATTGATGACTTCAATTGGGACTTCGAATCTGAGGTGCTAGATTTCTATATTATTTATTTGAAGTGCAAAGGTCGTGATGTTAAAGGGAGTACAAACACAGTCTTATTTGGCACTCAATTTTGAGTAAGTTTTACGGTACTTTCATTTTGGACACCTTCATTTTTACTAATAATATCTTTTTACAGAGTACTAAAGATGCTGCATATAAGAGTCATCGTGGCTCTATTGATGATTGGGTAGTGTCTGATTCTCTTAGAGAAGCTGTGGATGACACATATAGTCCGATGTCAACGGAGTCCGACCAGCCTACTCACATAAGTATTGAAAAGCATACTTGATTTATTTTAACTAGAGTGAAACTGAATTCTAACTCGCTAACCCTACACATGGTGTTGGAGTTGTGTACTTAATGTCTAGATTTAAGTAACGGAAACTCCCGGTCATAGGTCATAGCATTTAATCTATTTAATTAATAAACCATTGTTTGCTTTTTAATTATTCGATAATTAAATATATGCAAAATATAGTCTTGGATTCTATACGTTGTAGTTAGTATGGTGTGCGTCGTCACACGGAAGAACATACTATCGGTTACTCGTATTTTATCGAACAGTAGCTCACGACCTAGATGGACACGGACCAATCCATCGGTATAGTCGTTGTGTGAGAGAGAAAATAATTTGTCTTAATTATTTCATCACACTTGTACACTTGGTGTATTGGGCGGATCGCTTGAGATTTATCAATTAGGATTGCCTTTGATAATTGATTTAAATCTCAGAGTATTTTATTCTCAATCCCCGATACTATTGCGGGTGTGTATATTTAAAATAAGTGACTTTGATTTTCCAAAGAAATTAACCGATTTAATTATTGGGTTAATTACCGATTAAGTTGGGTCACTATATTTTATATATGACATGCCGTGAATACTTGACGGGAAAGTGTATCCCGTAAGGGTTGATAATATCCCCGAGATGAGTTGATAAGGAATTACTATGTAAACCTCATGAGTGGATTTGTTCCGCATAATAATTAAGGTTGAATGGTACTATTCTCGGATATAAGAGATGAATAAATTTATTTTGCAATAAATAAAATTTATTCATGGATATTTAAATCTTAAATACACGGAATAAATAATACTACCAGAGAAATATTATTTGATATAATATGGTTTAATATTGGGAGTGCAATTAATTTATATAGTGGAAAATAAATTAATTAATATTAATGGGATTAATAGATTTGGGCTTGGGCTCAATTTAATCATTAATATTGGAAGCCCAATATTTCACCTCCTTTAGATCCCCTACGTAGCCTATAAAAGCACTACATGGTATTCTCTATTGATACAACTTGAAGATCATAATTCTTCTAGAGAGAGAAAGTAGAGAGAAGGAGATCCATAAGGAGTACGGAGGATCGTCGCCCACACGACGTTCGAACGAGGTGCAAGGAATACGTAGGAAGATTCAAAGGTCTTCAATTTGATTTCGTTTCTCCGCACAACGAATCAAAGGTAAAATCATAAACTCCCTTGTATGATTTTTGTGAAATAATTGTGATATATATATGAACACACGATCCGGAAAACGACGAACTTCGGGGACGGGGATTCGAGATCCCCGACGAAGCTCGAGAGAAACCCTCGGCTGGGAGCCGAGGGAGTCGATCGAACCCTAGGGTTCGATCGGGTGCGCACAAGGGAGGCCCCGGCTGGACGCCGGGGCGAGCGATCGAGCTTGGCTCGATCGCTGGGTGAGCCGCGGCTGTGCCGCGATGGTCAGCTGGGCTGACCGCCCCTCCCGGCGGCGACGGCGGTGAAGTCGCTGATGGAGTAGTATACTTAATGTCTAGATTTGAGTATTCTGAACTCTGTATGCACTTTCATTTACCTATTAATTACAGACATTCATTTGCTTTTAATTATTGTTAATTAAATACATGCAAATTATAGTCCTGGATTTTATACGTTGTAGTTAGTATGGTGTTGCATGGGCACACAGAAGATCATACTATCGGTTACTCGTATTTAATCGAACAGTTGCTCACGACCTAGATGGACACGGACCAATCCATCGGTATAGTCGTTGTGTGAGAGAGAAAATAATTTATCTTAATTATTTTATCACACTTGTACACTTGGTGTATTGAGCGGATCGATTGAGACTCATCAATTAGGATTGCTCGGCGATAATTGATTTGAGACTCGGAGTATTTTATTCTTAATCCCTGAAACAATTGCGGGTGTGTATATTTAATATAAGTGACTTTGATTTACCAAAGGAATTAACCGATTTAATTATTGGGTTAATTACCGGTTAAGTTGGGTCACTATATTTTATATATGGCATGCCGTGAATTCTTGAAGGGGCAGTGTATCCCGTAAGGGTTGATAATATCCCCGAGATGAGCTCATAAGGATTTATTATGTAAACCTCGCGAGTGGACTTGTTCCGCATAATAAATAAGGTTGAGTGGTACTAGTCTCGGATATAAGAGATGAATAAATTTATTAAGCAATAAATAAATTTTATTCATGGATATTTAAATCTTAAATACACGGAATAAATAATACTAAGATGGAGAAATATTATTTGGTATAATATGGAATAATATTGGGAGTGCAATTTTATTTATATAGTGGAAAATAAATAAAATTAATATTGATAAGAATTAATGGATTTGGGTTGGACCCAATTTAATTTTCAATATTGAAGCCCAATATTTATTCTCCTTTTGATCCCCTTCGTAGCCTATAAAAGTACTATGTGGTCTTCACTTTTACTAACCTACGTTACGCCAACAATAAAGTTCTGAGAGTGAAGAGGATCCACAAGTTCGATAGATCGTCGCCCACCCGACGTTCGAACGGAGTGCAAGGAATACGCGGGAAGGTCACGAGGTCGTCGATTTCGTTTCTCCGAACAACGAATCGTAGGTACAATTCTCAACCCCCTTGTTAATTGTTCGATTTGGTTTTTATCGAGAATACCGTAGGATGAAGATCCGAAAATCGAAGCCCGGATTAGACGAACGATCACGCGGTGGTGGCGTAGCCACCGGACCGCGGATCGCCCGGCTAGGGTTTCGGCCGTGGGGCATGGGGGCGAACCCTCGGTTCGACCGAGGGTGTGCGATCGACCACGATGGTCGATCGCTGGGCACGGGCTGGAGCCGTGCCCTACCCCGCCGTGAAGGCGGGGGCTTCCTGGTGGCGGCGGGTCGCCGGACCCGCCGCGGGGGCTGTCGGAACAGCCCCACCCCGATCGATCGCCGGCGCGCGATCGATCGCTCGATCGTATGAACCCCGGCTCGCGGGGGTTCGGGTGGGGGCGGGCTGTGCGTCTTCGGATGCATGGTCTCCAAAGCCCGGACTCCGGCGGATGAGTTGGCGTTCGTATGATCTCCGGCGAAGGGTTTGTTCGGGTTATCGGTTCCGCAATTTTGATAACCCGGGATAGCGAATTCCAACAATTGGTATCAGAGCGTGGTTTACGTTCGCGGTATTTTCGATAAAATTGTTCTACCTTGCAGGGATCCGACTATTATGGCTTGATGATTATTCGTTTAATTGTTTTGTCATATGATTGTTGGTTTTATTAAACTCTCGGACATGTCGAGATTCGTTTTTGGTGGTGAATGCTTGTAATAGTAAAAATTCGGGGGTTGACCGAATTTAGGATTTATTATTATGTTCGTTGTTTTTCCGGAAAATGTATAGGGTCGATTTCGTGTATAGAATCGATACCGGAATTGTAATTTAGATTTTTGTAAATTTATTTTGCGATTGGATCGAATCGAAGACCGCCGGAGAAGACGAAGTGACGAGGAGACGAAGGACCGGGATCGATCAATCCCCATGATCGATCCCGAGGGGATCGATCGACCCGCGGCCCTAGGCGGGCTGTCCGTGGGAGACTCGGCCACGCCGGCCACCAGTGGTGGTGGCGCGTGGGCTGGGCGGCGGTGGCGCGTGGGCTAGGCGGCGGTCGGACGTGGTGGGGGTGGTTCGGGGTTCCCCAACCCGGACTACTCCTACCGGAAATATACTTTCCTAATTAATTCATTATTTCCTATTTTGATTATTTCTTTATGGAATATTCTAGAAAAATAGAAAAAGAATTATTTTAGTACTAAATTTATTTTTCCTATTTGATTATTCCTACTCATGGGAATATTCATGGATTAGGAATAAAATAAATTTGGAAAAGTATAAGAGTCCTAAATTATTTTATTTCTTTATTTTATTATGGATATCATCTAGAATATTCCAAGAGGATCTTGGATAGATTATTCTAGAGATTTAATGAAGTGGAAAAAGAAATAAATAAAAATATTAATAATATTTAATTTTATTTTTGATATATTCAATTGACTTAATTTTCGAATTAAGTAACTTTTGGATTAATTGAAAATAAATAGATTTAAATATTGGATATTAATATCCTCGTCACATGGGGCATTCAAGAAACGAAGACTGAAGACTAGAAGATGCGTACGGGAATGTGATGAAGCCATAATAGTCGGAAAATAATATTCTAGTATTATTTTGACTATGTGATAATACTATGTGCTTTATTACATGTATGCATGCTATATGTGTTTACTTTTATGCACTAGATAGCGTATCCCTTTATTATAAAAAGCTAAGTGGGAGAGGGTATGGAAACATACCCATGGTCTCCATTGCTGCTCTCTTGGTGACTTTTATAAACTTTTGAAGTTTATATAGATAAGTTATTGGAGGAGAGTTCTTGTAATTCCTCTTACGAGAAACATTGATTAAATTTATCAAACAATGCCTAATTTGTCTTTCCAAAGCTGATTTCAAGTCGACTCATTCTCACCCCGGGGAGTGGAATGGAGCCAGAGCCACTTGGTCATGTAGAGGACACAAATTAGAGACTTTCGTGCCATACTTTTATAGATGGGTCGTTTGTCTGCTCGGCTCCCTCATTTATGAGAGATAGGGTTGTTCGCATGGTGAATCACTGGTTAGAAACTTCGAGTTTCACTTATGATTCTCCACGTCTTGATTTACGAGATTAAATGGATCAAGTAATTGGGAGTCAATTATAAAAGTCTCTTAGTGTAGTAAACGTCCACACCACGTGGCTTGCTATGCTGACGGATTTTGGATTAATTGATGTAGACAGTTGTAAATAATTATGAAGAGTTGTGAAGTTATCGTAAACGTCCACACCACGTGGCTTGCGGTGATGTAGCGATTCCAAGTAACTTATTTTGGTACTGAGTAATGGTTTACACTTAGATACGCCTTATGGTATTCCTCCCCACGAGGTTCCGCTATAAGCGATGTATGGCCAAAGAAAATCTAATTGCTAAATCATTTGGGTGGGTAAACGTCCACACCACGTGGCTTGCCTTACCTGATGGGATTTTAGATGTGATTAGTGATTTAATGATATTATTTAAGGGAGATAATATCGGATATTAAATTGTTTGTTTGTTTTATGTGCTTATAGGTTAGGAATGACTGTGACCCCACTTTGTGATATACTTAAAGATGAAAACTCACCGGTTCCATATGGTGATGATTGGAAAAGAAATCTGGACATTGTCCAGACTGTTAAGCTTTCTGAATCCACTGTTGGTCCAACTAAGTTGAGACATGGTGTGGAAGCTAGGCAAGAGGTGTTTGACATACCCATGGAATCGTTCCTCAATGAGTCCCTTAAAACCGGCTTAGCGAAGGCGATTTTTGTGCGTAAGTTAAGAGAAACACGAGCTCTTGTGGCTAGGCTAAAAGAAAAGCGTGCAAAGAGACCCAGTGGTTTAAAACCACGGATTGGGGTAAGCAAGCGGTTTCGCAGATGCTTTCGATGCAAACAGTTTGGGCACTGGAGGTCTGATTGTCCTCTCATCAAAGGTACGAAATTTTCCTTAGTCACTGAAACATTGTCAGCGGTGATATCTACCAGCACCTGGTGTGTAGATACGGGTGCCACTGACCATGTCTGCAATTCATTGCAGGGGTTCCAGGAAACCCGGAGACTTAGAGAGGGAGAAATCGTGGTCTACATGGGCAATGCCGCGAAGGTGGCGGCTGTTGCAGTGGGAGACGTTCACTTACGTTTCAGTAGTGATAGGGTTTTAGTTTTACGTAATTGTCTTTATGTACCCAACTTTAGAAAGAATTTGATTTCAGTTTCTAAACTTATTATGAATGGATATTCTGTTTCTTTTGACCACTCTGTGATCATAAGAAGAAATAGTGAAATTATCTGTTCTGGTACATTGATAGACGATTTGTATGTGCTAAATCCTGAGTCTAACACGATGCAACTAACCGAGAGTAATAACACATCTACGAACACCAATAAGAGAAAGGAACCTTCTAAGATGAATCAATTATACTTGTGGCATCTAAGGCTAGGTCATATAAACTCGAATAGGCTTCAAAGGTTGAAAGCTGATGATTTAATCACTGGTGTTGAAGGAGAGGACCTTCCAACCTGCGAATCCTGTTTAGAGGGTAAAATGACCAAGCGTCCTTTTTCTGGTAAAGGACGGAGGGCTGAACAAGTATTGGATTTGATTCACTCTGATGTATGCGGACCTATGTCTACTCAGGCAAGGGGAGGGTACGAGTATTTCATCACCTTTACTGATGATTACTCAAGGTATGGATATGTATACCTGATGCGCCACAAGAGTGATTCTTTTGACAAGTTCAAGGAATTCAAGGCTCTTGTGGAGAACCTTCGTGGTAAGTCCATAAAATGCCTGCGATCTGATCGCGGAGGCGAGTACCTGTCTGGAGAATTCAAGGCATACTTGGCAGAGAATGGGATTGAATCCCAACTGACCTCACCATATACTCCTCAGCAGAATGGTGTGTCAGAAAGAAGGAATAGGATTCTTATGGAGATGGTACGATCGATGATGAGTTACTCGGATTTACCTGTTATGTTCTGGGGACTTGCCTTGGAAACAGCGGCGTACATTCTGAATAGGGTTCCGACCAAAACAGTGCCAACTACACCCATGGAATTGTGGAGTGGGCGTAAGCCTAACTTGGGACACATTCGGATCTGGGGTTGTCCAGCACATGTGTTGCGACAAGGCACCGATAAGTTAGAACCTAGATCAGAAATACGGCTGTTTGTAGGATACCCGAAAGGAACTAAGGGTGGCATGTTCTATAGTCCTACGGACCAGAAGATCGTTATAATTACTAACGCTCGGTTCCTAGAGGAAGACTATGTCATAGACCACAAGCCCAAAAGTGACATAATACTTGATGAGTTGAGAGGTAACGAGGAAGACCTGGATACAGCCGAACCGAGTATAGATACACCACTAGAACCTGCACCTAATACTGTCACTGTTAATACACCGGAACGCCGTCGTAGTGGGAGGGTTGTTAAACAACCAGATAGATGGATTGGACTGGGTGAGTCTTCAGACTCTGGACCTGGAGTTCATGAAATCGATCCCTGGACCTATGATGAGGCGGTACAAGATATAGATGCGTCTTCTTGGAAGAAAGCAATGAAATCCGAAATAGAATCTATGGATTCTAATAAAGTCTGGGATCTTGTAGAACTACCAAGCGGCGTAAAGCCAATTGGGTGTAAATGGGTCTACAAGAGAAAGAGAGGATCTGACGGAAAGGTTGAAACCTTTAAAGCTCGGCTTGTTGCGAAAGGATATACTCAGAAAGAGGGAATCGATTATGAGGAGACCTTCTCGCCGGTAGCCAAGATAAAGTCGATCCGGATTCTCTTATCCATAGCAGCTCATATGGATTATGAGGTGTGGCAAATGGATGTCAAGACAGCTTTCCTTAATGGAAGTCTTGACGAGACGATTTATATGAAACAACCAGAAGGATTCATTGCTAAGGGGCGAGATCATCTAGTGTGCAAGCTTAATCGATCCATTTATGGATTGAAACAAGCCTCGAGATCGTGGAACCTGCGGTTTGACGAAGTGGTCCAATCTTTTGGATTCAGTCAAAGCATGGACGAATCGTGTGTGTATTGGAAACGTGATGGAAAGAAGGTGGTGTTTCTCGTGCTTTATGTAGACGACATTCTTCTCATTGGCAACAGTGTGAAAATGTTATCAGACATAAAAGGATGGTTGTCTAGACAATTCGATATGAAAGATTTGGGAGAAGTCGGACATGTTCTAGGGATCAAGGTTATAAGGGATCGCCGGAATAGAACACTGTACCTATCCCAGCAATCTTACATAGACACGATTCTGGCTCGTTTTAACATGCAAGATTCCAAGAAGGGTGAGCTACCCTTCAGTAAAGGAACTTATCTTTCTAAGGAGATGTGTCCTCGGACACAAAAGGAGAAAGATGAAATGAAAGCAGTTCCCTACGCTTCGGCTGTGGGAAGCTTAATGTATGCAATGTTATGTACGAGGCCTGATATCTGCTATGCAGTTGGCGTAGTAGCGAGATATCAGAGTAACCCTGGAAAGGCTCATTGGACTGCCGTAAAGAGCATTTTCAAGTATTTGCGAAATACTAAGGATTATGTTCTAAGTTACGGGGCAGACAATCTGATTCCTTTGGGTTATACGGATTCGGATTTCCAAGTTGATAAGGACCGGCGAAAGTCGACATCAGGCTATGTGTACACTATGGGAGGTGGAGCCGTATCATGGAGGAGTGTTAAGCAAAAGTGCATTTCAGACTCTACCATGGAAGCTGAATACGTTGCAGCCTCAGAGGCAGCGAAAGAGTCAGTTTGGTTCCTTAATTTCCTCCAGGACTTAGATGTGATTCCGAGTTTGCCCAAGGCTATGACAATTTATTGTGATAATAGCGGTGCAGTGGCAAACAGTAAGGAACCACGGTCCCATAGTGCTATGAAACACATAGAGCGCAAGTACCACCTGATTCGAGACATCGTCAAGAGGGGCGATGCGATAGTCACCAAGATAGCTTCGGAGGACAACCTAGCGGACCCTTTCACCAAGATACTTCCTAAGGAAGTATATTTCAAGCACTTGGAGGGTTTGGGAGTCAGAAGTTTGGAGGATAAGACTAGACCTTAGTATAAGTGGGAGATTGATGGAGTAGTATACTTAATGTCTAGATTTGAGTATTCTGAACTCTGTATGCACTTTCATTTACCTATTAATTACAGACATTCATTTGCTTTTAATTATTGTTAATTAAATACATGCAAATTATAGTCCTGGATTTTATACGTTGTAGTTAGTATGGTGTTGCATGGGCACACAGAAGATCATACTATCGGTTACTCGTATTTAATCGAACAGTTGCTCACGACCTAGATGGACACGGACCAATCCATCGGTATAGTCGTTGTGTGAGAGAGAAAATAATTTATCTTAATTATTTTATCACACTTGTACACTTGGTGTATTGAGCGGATCGATTGAGACTCATCAATTAGGATTGCTCGGCGATAATTGATTTGAGACTCAGAGTATTTTATTCTTAATCCCTGAAACAATTGCGGGTGTGTATATTTAATATAAGTGACTTTGATTTACCAAAGGAATTAACCGATTTAATTATTGGGTTAATTACCGGTTAAGTTGGGTCACTATATTTTATATATGGCATGCCGTGAATTCTTGAAGGGGCAGTGTATCCCGTAAGGGTTGATAATATCCCCGAGATGAGCTCATAAGGATTTATTATGTAAACCTCGCGAGTGGACTTGTTCCGCATAATAAATAAGGTTGAGTGGTACTAGTCTCGGATATAAGAGATGAATAAATTTATTAAGCAATAAATAAATTTTATTCATGGATATTTAAATCTTAAATACACGGAATAAATAATACTAAGATGGAGAAATATTATTTGGTATAATATGGAATAATATTGGGAGTGCAATTTTATTTATATAGTGGAAAATAAATAAAATTAATATTGATAAGAATTAATGGATTTGGGTTGGACCCAATTTAATTTTCAATATTGAAGCCCAATATTTATTCTCCTTTTGATCCCCTTCGTAGCCTATAAAAGCACTATGTGGTCTTCACTTTTACTAACCTACGTTACGCCAACAATAAAGTTCTGAGAGTGAAGAGGATCCACAAGTTCGATAGATCGTCGCCCACCCGACGTTCGAACGGAGTGCAAGGAATACGCGGGAAGGTCACGAGGTCGTCGATTTCGTTTCTCCGAACAACGAATCGTAGGTAAAATTCTCAACCCCCTTGTTAATTGTTCGATTTGGTTTTTATCGAGAATACCGTAGGATGAAGATCCGAAAATCGAAGCCCGGATTAGACGAACGATCACGCGGTGGTGGCGTAGCCACCGGACCGCGGATCGCCCGGCTAGGGTTTCGGCCGTGGGGCATGGGGGCGAACCCTCGGTTCGACCGAGGGTGTGCGATCGACCACGATGGTCGATCGCTGGGCACGGGCTGGAGCCGTGCCCTACCCCGCCGTGAAGGCGGGGGCTTCCTGGTGGCGGCGGGTCGCCGGACCCGCCGCGGGGGCTGTCGGAACAGCCCCACCCCGATCGATCGCCGGCGCGCGATCGATCGCTCGATCGTATGAACCCCGGCTCGCGGGGGTTCGGGTGGGGGCGGGCTGTGCGTCTTCGGATGCATGGTCTCCAAAGCCCGGACTCCGGCGGATGAGTTGGCGTTCGTATGATCTCCGGCGAAGGGTTTGTTCGGGTTATCGGTTCCGCAATTTTGATAACCCGGGATAGCGAATTCCAACAGTCGCCGGACTCACCGCCGCCCGGGGCTGCCGGAGCAGCCCCAGCGATCGCGTGCGATCGCGAGCCCCGGCGGGGGCTCGACTAGGGTTTCTAGCCGCGGGTTTTTCCCGCGGCGATGGTTCTCTCGTCGGGCCCAGCTCCGTGTGGTGGTTCGCGTGATTCCGGCGATGGGATTTCGGTCGGGGTTAATTTTCCGCAATTCCGTTAACCCCGGGATATCGGTTTCCAACAATTGGTATCAGAGCGTTGATTCCGTGTTCATGTATGTGTTCAATTATCGTTCTACCTTGCAGGGATTCCGACTATCATAGTTTAATAAATGTTAATTATTTTATCATGATTATTCGTTTATTAAACTCTCGGACATGTCGAGATTCGTTTTGTGTGGATGAATGCTTGTAATAGTAAAAATTCGGGGGTTGACCGAATTTAGATTTATTATTATTGTTCTATGTTTTCCGGAAATTGTATAGGGTCGATTTCATGTATAGAATCGATATCGGAATTGTAATTTAAATTATTGTAATTTATTTACGTTGGATCGATGCCGAGACGACCGCCGGAGAACACGTGTGACGAAGAAGACGAAGAGTACGAAGGACCGGGGATCGATCATCCCCATGATCGATCCCGAGCGATCGACCACAAGGAGGGGGCCGATCGCCCTCGGCTGGGGTGCCGCCGGTCACGGTGGCGGCTGGCCGGCTGGGATGGGCGATGGCGCTCCTCCGGTGGTGGTGGTCGATCGGTTGGGGGTGGTGCGGGGATCCCCACCCCGTGCTACTCCTAACCCAGATTCACTTTCCTAATTGATTCGGTTTTCCTATTTTGAGTATTCCTAAGTTTGGGAACTCTCATGGAAAGGGAAAAGAATTAATTGGAATTAATTTATTTCCTTATTCTATTATAGAAGTCTTCTAGAATATTTCAAGTCTTACTTGGATAGGATTCTAGAGATTTAATAGAATTAGAAAGGAAAAATAATTAATTAAGAATTAATTTATTTCCTAATTGATTATTCCTATTTTATGGAAATTTTCATGGACATGGAAATTAATTAATTAGGAAAGTAGAAGAGTCCTAATTTATTTTATTTCCTTATTCTATTATAGAAGTCTTCTATAATATTCCAAGTCTTACTTGGATAGAATTCTAGAGATTTAATAGAATTAGAAAGGAAAATAAATAAATAAAAAATATTAATAATATTTAATTTTATTTTTGATTTATTCGATTGACTTAATTTTCGAATTAAGTATCTTTTGGATTTATTAAAAATAAATAGATTTAAATATTGGAATTAATATTCTCGTCACATGGAGCATTCAAGAACGAAGACTGAAGACTAGAAGATGCATACGGAGATGGAATAAAGCCATGATAGTCGGAAAATAATTTTCTAGCATTATTTTGACTATGTGATACTATGTGCTTTATTACTTGTATGCATGCTATATGTGTTTACTTTATGCACTAGATAGCGTATCCATTGTTGTAAAAAGCTAAGTGGGAGAGGGAATGGAAACATTCCCATGGTCTCCATTACTGTTCTCTTGGTGACTCTTATGGACTTTCGAAGTTCGTATAGATGAGTCATTAGAGGAGAATTATTGTAATTCCTTTTACGAGAAACATTGATTAAGTTTATCAAACAATGCCTAATTTGTCTTTCTGAAACTGACTTCAAGTCGACTCATTCTCACCCCGGGGAGTGGAATGGAGCCAAAGCCACTTGGTCATGTGGATAACAAAAATTAGAGACCTTCGTACCATTTCTTGAAATGAATCGATTGTCTGCTCGGCTCCCTCATCTAATGAGAGATAGGGTTGTTCGCATGGTGAATCACTGGTTAGAAACTTCGAGTTTCACTTATGATTCTCCGCGTCTTGATTTACGAAATCGAATGGATCAAGTAATTGGGACTCAATTATAAAGATCTCTTGGTGTAGTAAACGTCCACACCACGTGGCTTGCTATACTAACGGATTTTGGATTAATTGATGTAGACAATTGTAAGGAATTCTGAAGAGTTGTAAAATTGTCATAAACGTCCACACCACGTGGCTTGCGGTGATGTAGCAATTCCAAACGATTTACTTTAGTGCTGAGTAATGGTTTACACTTAGATACGCATTATAGTATTCTTCCCCACGAAGTTACGCTATAAGTGATGTATGACCGAAGCAAATCTAATTGCAGAATTGTTTGGGTGGGTAAACGTCCACACCACGTGGCTTGCCTTACCTGATAGGATTTTAGATGTAATTAGTAATTTAATGATATTATTTGAGGGAGATAATATCGGACATTAAATTGATTGTTTGTTTATATGTGCTTATAGGTTTAGAGAATAGCTATGAATCCACTTTCTGTGATACTCAAGGAGAATAAACTCACTGGCCCCAATTATATTGGATGGAATAGAGAATTAGACATTACCCAGAATGTTGCTGAGTACAATTTAGTACTCAGTGAGCTTTGTCCTCCTGAACCTACAAGTGTCTCAACTGATGAGGAAAAAGCTGATTTTGAGAAGTGGGACAATGCTTTTGCATTAACCACTAATCATGATATCATGCTGAAACTCAAGCTAATGTTTAGAGACAACGATAAGTTTAGAAAAGAGGCGATGAGGATACTCATAAAGTTCAGTCGCTTCGAGGAAACGCTTGAACACGTTTTCGAGATGTTGGACCTTTTGGATGAGTTGAGACAATCGCAAGCTCTTATAGCCAAGGCCAAAGGTTTCGAACCTAAGGGCATGGACCAGGGAATGGAGAAGCAAACAAAGAAACCCTGTAGTCCTAAAGTACTTGGACCACAAGATAGGGTGAGAAAGCCCTTGGGCAGTCATTCTCAAAGAAAATAGACTGGGTACTGGAAGTCTGTATTTTCTCCCCAAGAAGGTATGAGATTCTCTCCTTAGTCTTTAAAACATAGTCAGCGATATTATCTACCAGAAGCCTGGTTGGTAGATATGGAACCACTGATGGTATGTGTGCATTTTAAATGCAGGGGCACCAAGAAACCCATAGACTTGGAAAGGAAAGAATGGTTAAGGGAAATGCTGTATAGAAGGCAGCTGTTGCAATAGAGGCTTTATCTATGAGTAGTTATAGGATTTCATTTCAAGTTTATTGCTTTATGTACCTTTTATTTTAGAAAGAACTTTGTTCTGGTTTCTATTATTTATGAATGGATATTTTATTTCTTTAATCACTTGATGATTTTGATAAGCAATAATGGTATTATCTATTCTGGTACATTAGATAGCAATATATGAATGATGAATCCTAAGTCTACCATGATGCAACGAACCGTTCTATAACTTGTTTTACTTATTAGGTATATTTCTTTGTTAAATCATTATACTTGTGAATTCTTGTACTTAGTAGTATTTATTCAAATAAGATTCAAAAAGGTCGAAATTGATTTCATCAATTATAGTTGAAGGAATGGACCTTCCGACCTGAGAATTGAATTTGGAAGATAATACAACTAAGCGAACCTTTCTGGCAAAGGATATAGAATCCGTACAAGTATTGAAATTGATTGACTGATATATGCAGCATATGTGTACTTAGAAAATTGCGAGTATTTCAGAATACTCAAAATGGATTAGAATACTTAATGTGCCATAAAAGCAAAGTGTTTTGACAAGTCAAAGGACACAAAGCTATTATGGGGAACCTTCTAAGTATATCCATTAGAAGCCTGCGATTTAATCGCGGAGGCTACCACCTATCTAAGTAAACACATAGCATAAATCAAAGAATGGGATTGGATCCCAAATGACTGCACTATACACTTGTGTAGAAATAGTGTGTCAAGAAATAAGAAATGGAATTCTAATAGTAAAAGTACAAGTTGTTCGGAACTACCTATGTTCTATGGATATTCCTGGAAACAACAGCACATTCAATGTGGTTGTAGGATATCCTAGGTGAACAAGAATATTGTGTGTTCAATAGTACTATGAACCAGAAGGACGTTATATCGCCCGGTTCTTAGAGGAAGACTATTAGATGAACAACAAAGCCCGAACTGACATAATACTTTGTAATGATAGAAAGGACAAAAGACTAGGAACCAGCCAAACCGAGTAGTAGTACACCACTAACTGCACCTACTAATATTATTGTTTATACACCGGTATGCCATTGCAGTGGGAGGTTGTTTGACGACCGGAGATGCTCATAAGACTAGAAGAGTTTCGAACTCTGGATCTAGTAAAGATGAAATCGATCCCTAGCTCTGCACATGGGCAGTACTAGTTCTAAATGTGTCTTCTTAGAAAGCAATAAGGTTTATTGCTAAGAGACAAGATCATTTAGGGTACAAGCTTAGTTAATCCATTTATGGATTGGAACAAGGCTATAAATCGTGGAACTTGCGAATTGATGAGATAGTCCATTTGATGGATTCATCAAAATGCATAGACGAAAGGCGTATTAGAAACGTAATGGAAACGAGGTGGTGTTTCTCGGAATTTTATGTAGATGATATTTTGTCATTGGCAACAATGTAAAGATATTGTCAGACATAAAATAATGGTTTTCTAAATAAATCGGGATATAAGATTGAGTAGAAGTTGGAACATGTTCTTAAGATCTTTCGTCTAAGGATAAAGAACATTGTACTTCTCCTAGATATCTTATACGATTATGGTTTGTTTTAAACATGCATAATTCTAAGAAAGGTTATTGCCTTTGAGATACAGAATACATCTATCTAAAGATATGTGTTTTGAACATATGAAGGAGATAGGTGAAGGCAAAGCGGTTTCCTACACCTTGAGTGTGGAAAACTTAAATGCAATGTTGAAAAACGAGAACCTGATATCAACTATGCGGTTAGCGTTGTGGGAGGATATCAAAGTAATCTCAACAAGAGATATTCGGATGTTGTAAGAGTACTTTCGAGGTACTGGCTTACAAAGCAACGCGAATTCTTCTTGGATTACATATTCTCAGATCTCAAATCAGAGAAGGACCAGTGTAAGTCGATATCAGGCTATGTGTTCACTTTTGAAGAGGTGGAACCTTAAAATGAAAGAGTGATAAGCATGACGCTTCTCGGACTCTCTCATAATCAAATAGCAGCCTCAGAGGCAGCGGAAATTTTGGTTGGGCTCCGGGATAACCTCTAGACTTGGATATGATTCTTAGTTCACCAAAGGCTATTTCATAGCGGTGCATGGTAAACTGGAAGAAGTCATAAGTCAAAAAGGTGAAGATAACACATAGAGCAAGTACCACCTGATACGAGTCATCGTCGAGGGAGACGACGCTGTAGTCACCAAGATAACTTCAGAGCGGCAACCTAGATTGCTCATTCACATGGTACTTCTTGGAAGTACAAATTCAAGCACGTGAGGAGTATGGGAGTCGGGAGTTTGGAGGAAATGACTAGACCTTAGTACAAGTGGGAGCTTGTTGGAGTTGTGTACTTAATGTCTAGATTTATGTAACGGAAACTGCCGGTCATAGCATTTAATCTATTTAATTAATAAACAATTGTTTGCTTTTTAATTATTCGATAATTAAATATATGCAAAATATAGTCCTGGATTCTATACGTTGTAGTTAGTATGGTGTGCGTCGTCACACGGAAGATCATACTATCGGTTACTCGTATTTAATCGAACAGTAGCTCACGACCTAGATGGACACGGACCAATCCATCGGTATAGTCGTTGTGTGAGAGAGAAAATAATTTGTCTTAATTATTTTATCACACTTGTACACTTGGTGTATTGGGAGGATCGCTTGAGATTTATCAATTAGGATTGCCTTTGATAATTGATTTAAATCTCAGAGTATTTTATTCTCAATCCACGATACTATTGCGGGTGTGTATATTTAATATAAGTGACTTTGATTTTCCAAAGGAATTAACCGATTTAATTATTGGGTTAATTACCGGTTAAGTTGGGTCACTATATTTTATATATGACATGCCGTGAATACTTGACGGGAAAGTGTATCCCGTAAGGGTTGATAATATCCCCGAGATGAGTTCATAAGGAATTATTATGTAAACCTCATGAGTGGATTTGTTCCGCATAATAATTAAGGTTGAATGGTACTATTTTCGGATAAAAGAGATGAATAAATTTATTTTGCAATAAATAAAATTTATTAATGGATATTTAAATCTTAAATACACGGAATAAATAATACTACCGGAGAAATATTATTTGATATAATATTGTTTAATATTGGGAGTGCAATTAATTTATATAGTGGAAAATAAATTAATTAATATTAATGGGATTAATAGATTTGGGATTGGGCTCAATTTAATCATTGATATTGGAAGCCCAATATTCCACCTCCTTTAGATCCCCTACGTAGCCTATAAAAGCACTACATGGTCTTCTCTATTGATACAACTTGAAGATCATAATTCTTCTAGAGAGAGAAAGTAGAGAAAAGGAGATCCATAAGGAGTTCGGAGGATCGTCGCCCACACGACGTTCGAACGAGGTGCAAGGAATACGTAGGAAGATTCAAAAGTCTTCAATTTGATTTCGTTTCTCCGCACAACGAATCAAAGGTAAAATCATAAACTCCCTTGTATGATTTTATGTGAAATAATTGTGATATATATATGAACACACGATCCGGAAAACGACGAACTTCGGGGACGGGGATTCGAGATCCCCGGCGAAGCTCGAGAGAAACCCTCGGCTGGGAGCCGAGGGAGTCGATCGAACCCTAGGGTTCGATCGGGTGCGCACAAGGGAGGCCCCGGCTGGACGCCGGGGCGAGCGATCGAGCTTGGCTCGATCGCTGGGTGAGCCGCGGCTGTGCTGCGGTGGTCAGCTGGGCTTACCGCCCCTCCCGGCGGCGACGACGGTGAAGTCGCCGGACTCACCGCCGCCCGGGGCTGCCGGAGCAGCCCCAATGATCGCGAGCCCCGGCGGGGGCTCGACTAGGGTTTCTAGCCTCGGGTTTTTCCCGCGGCGATGGTTCTCTCGTCGGGCCCGGCTCCGTGTGGTGGTTCGCGTGATTCCGGCGATGGGATTTCGGTCGGGGTTAATTTTCTGCAATTCCGTTAACCCCGGGATATCGATTTCCAACACATGGCATGTCAAGCTCATCGCGATTTGTAATGTCCACGCTCATTGGGTCACTTTCCGGATATCCCTGGAAGATTGAACTATCAAGTTGTCTGACTCATTAATTCATACTCAAATGTCGACATATCCTGAATATGGATTTCGGAAGGATGAATTGAGACCGTTAATGGAGTTTGTACCTCTTGTATTGATGAGATCGGATTACTGGGCAAAGAAGGGTCAACACCATGCGATTACGGAGGCCTTCAAGTTGAAAGTCATGCCGGACGCCGAACAATTCGTCCAAGATGATGATGATAACCACTCTTGTGGAGTTTACTGTACCATGCACCTTGAGCGTTTGTTTGTCGACCCTCTGATGCATCGGAACACGGTCCTATCCCAGTGACCACCATGTCGTAAAGAAACACGCTGCCACGACATATGTGATATAAAATTACAGATAATTAAATTTAAAACAAACAGCTATTGAAAACCTAACGACCTGCATGAATGGGCTAATAAGTATGCACGATGTAAACAAGATGCTTATTAGCATACGGTGGTATTACGAAGAATGTGATAGCATTATCACACGGTGAACAAAGACAATGTGCTACTGTGACATCACCGCTAGAAATATAACGGTGAAATCACCGTGATAATAACACGGTGATTTCGTAAACACGTCGGGGTGAAGGAAAACCTTTTACACCGTCAATGAACCGTGCAACGTGCTCTATCTCACGGTGAACGACGACATACGGTGAAAAACACCTCAGTGTGCTTTAAAAATTAAACAAAATGCGAAACGTGCTACCTCGTTGTTTTCGTACCTTTGATGTGCTTAAGAGACTCGACAACGAACGTGTTTTGAGCTTGTTGTGTAAATGAACTAGAAATATTCGGTCGAGGGTTGTTAGCTCAGTTGGTTGAGCACTTGAATTGGGGACTTGAGGTCCTTGGTTCGAATCCCAAGACACTGCAATTGACATAGACCAAAAAAAAAAAAAACTAGAAATATTCGAGAGAATTTTTCGATCGTACGTAGGAGTTTGGTTTCAGACCATTATTCTTTTTGGCTCTAAAATTCTTATATTGATTTTAGTAGCAACAACTGCCCAATGGGTTGTTGAAGTGTCATTAACGTCGAGGTGAAATGCAATTATTATTTGTGGTAGTTGAACCTGCTAAAATGCCATTAATGTCGAAGGTTCGAGGATGGAAGAACGGGGATGCAGTGCTTTTGGACACATTGAAACCTTAAATTTATTAATATATCACCGTGGACCATGGTATGAATGGTATTAGATTTCTCTGTCTTTCTTCACGGTGAAGGATTATCTTGGATGGTCTCAACAAACACATTTTTTATTTAAAATTATTCATTATTACAAAGTCAACAGAGACATTTCATTTCTTACATTCCTCAATTATTGACCAAAAGTACTGGCCATGTGTTCATGCACTTATTTATCACACACATTATGTTTCAAGTTATAATATGACCTTACATATGAAGATATAGCCTTTTAGGGCATGGTTTTGTCTCCAAAATGACCTGATTCGGTCATAACCGAATCATTTTCTCCTTTAAGTTCATCGGAAGTAGCACTGGATTTCTCACAACCTCCATAACCCCCACCGGCAAGAGAGCAAAGGAGATCTGAATCTATCTTTTTTTCTCCAAAATGACCGAATTCAGCCTTAAGCAAGTCATCTTCGCCTTGAAGTTCATTAGATGTAAGATGGCCTTCACTTTTTGAAGCAGCAGTTGATTTCTCACAGCCTCCATAACCCCCGCCGGCGAGAGAACAAAGTAGATCGTGGTCTATCTTTTTGTCACCAAAATGACCTCCAGATTCAACCATAATCGAGTCATTTTCTCCATTTAGTTCTTTAGCAGTAGGATGACGACCTTCCTCTTTTAACGTAGTAGTGGATTCTTCACACCCTCCATAACCTCCTCCAGCAAGAGAACATAGGAGAACCGAATCGATCTTCTTATCTCCATAGTGACTATCGTCGTCTACTGAATATGAATTTTCTGCAAGATGACGACCCTTGCTGCTGTATGAAGATTTCAGTACTATCAAAACTACTAAAACCGCTATGAAACATCTTTCAAAACTCATTGTTATATCTTATATGTTTGTAATGTTTTCAGATATATTTCAAGAATGTACCTTTTGTTTGCATTTAAATAGAACTTGAAAAAATAATTAATTAATGCATGTGATGAGTATATCAATTTTTCTAGTGTTTCTAGTGTTGCCTAACTTTGTTGTATAAATTAAATTACTGCATATTTAATAAATCTGGTACATTAATTAATGGGTTAATGGCATATTTTTGTGTTGCTAAAATAAAATATGACTTTTATTGTTATTTGTTAAATCAATTATAAAAAATATATTAATTATAAATAAACTCAAATATTTAAAAATAAATTCAAAAAAATAAATTTTAAATTATTAATTCAACTAATCTTTATCACTATATATTATTCAATAAAAATAAAATTATAAACAATTTAAATTTAAATTTATCAAAAATTTGAAATAAAAATCAATAAATAAAACAAAAAAAAAAGATTTTTTTACTATGAGTTTTATAAATAAATAAATTTAATAAAAATAATTACTTAATACTTACAAGATTTAAATAACTTATTTAATTTCTCATAATAATATTATATAACTCAATTTTCTATTATAGTTTATACATAAAATTTAATTTATGATAAATATTAATCATTTTTTAAATTGTTAAATAATTTACAAAATAATACTCCTATTATATACCAAATTGTTGATAAAACTCCAAAATGACATTTTTTTTTATCCAATTTTTTTTCTCTCCTTATCATTCAGAAAAGACAAAAAAATTTAAAATTTTATTTTTGTGAATTAGATATTTTTTTTCTTGTATGTATAATTAATATACTATTTATAATTGATTTTACAAATAATATTTTTTTTGCAAAACTTAAAATATTTAATTTATTCTGAAAATGAGGTAATGGTTATTATTTCATATAAAATTAATTTAATTATACGATTTCCAATGTTGATTCAATAATGCACAGTCATTTAGCTATTTATCTAGGGGCGGAGACATTTTAAGACCAAAACATAATAGTATATAAATTCTAAAGCCCCGTTCATAAGAATGTAAGTTAAATAGGCCAATTTAAATGAAAAGACTTAACTGTCCTCAAAAGTTAATTTTTCTCACAAAAAAACAAATTGAATATTACAAAATAACAAAAAGAATATCAGAAAAATAAAATTGACCTACAAAATCTTTTTTCGACGTTTGAAATTTACACCCACGACGAGCGTCGCCGCGGTGAAACACCAGCCCCGACCACCATATCAATTATTGAACTCCATCTCCGACGATCATCATTATGGCAAGCAGTGACAGCCTAGTCACCCTAGAAAATCGCGCTTAACCTCTGGTAAGTCCATAACCCTAGCTTTCCAACTTTCGATTATTCGAGCTTTGATGTTTGTAAATCATTCGATTTTAATTTGATATCGATATATCCTTTCAAGATATGGTTTTTGTTTCTGACATTTTAAAATGGTTAATGGTTTATTGCTCTCTGCAATTTTTTTCGCATGCGGTTGTGTGTCAGTTTTAGTAGACGACGGTTCAACCGTTAGTTTTATCACCGTGTATTAACACGGTAGAGTTTAAAACGGTGATATATCTCACGGGTGACTTACACCGTTTGTACCTACGGTCTTGTACGAGCACGATCCACGACTGTGATTTATCTCACGGTGTAAATTTACCGTGTGTACTTATGGTCGTGTATGATCACGATTCACGACAATGTTTTATTTCACGGTGTATGTGTACTCACGGTCTGGTACGTGCACGATCCACGACCGTGATTTATCTCACGGTGTACATACACAGTGTGTAATGTACACCGTGGAAAAATACAGTTTTGTCTGTTCAAGGTCGTGTATATGTACACCATGGAAAAATACCATTTTGTATGTTCACGGTGAATTTATACGTGATATTCTATAGTTTTTTTTTCTTACTGTGTAATTTCAACGTCTTATGGTTATGCACGATCACGGTGGTAGACATCACCGTGTGTATCTTCACCGTATACCTTTGATAACTGTTGTATATGCTCGTCGTGGATTTAAAACCACCGTGTACACTACACCGTTAGATGTTCACCGTCTACACTTCACCCTTTGATGTTTCACAGTGTTAATTTAACCTCACCGTTCTTTACATCCTTCTTGAACTTGGGGCAATCTCGCTTGTAGTGTCCAACACTCTTGCAGTAGAAACACTCAGATTCCCCAGGAATCTTATAAGCTTTCAAGAACCTTTTGGAAGGAGCTGTCACAGCTTTCCCTTTCCCTTTGCCTTGCACTTCAGGTTTCTTATTCCCCTTGAACTTTTGGGTACCTCCTTCCCGAATCATAAGAACATCCCTCTTAGGGTCCTTCTTAATCGCCGACTCAGCAGCCTTAAGCATCCCATGGAGCTCATGAATCGATTTCTTCAGTCCATTCATGTGGAAATTCAGCCTAAAGGCGTCATAACCATCATGAAGAGAATGGAGAATGAAATCGGTAGCCAACTCGTCATCATATGCAAAACCGAGGCGAGCACTTGAGGCAAATAATCCAATCATTTGCTGCACATGTGGTCCCACGGGTTTACCCTTTTCCAGCCTAGCTGCAGCTATAGCTCGGGTGACACCGAAGCGCTCAATCCTAGCCTGTTCCCCGAACATGCTCTTGAGCTCTTCTATGATGTCATAGGCCTCCATGAACTCGAAATGTTTTTGCAACTCGGGTACCATGGATGACAACATCAAACATGTCACCTCATTCGAGGCTTTCTTAGCAAGGGCATATGATGCCTTTTGGACATCCGTGCCCCCATCAGCGGGAAGCAAGGGAAGGGGTTTGTCCAACACACTTTCCTTTCCCTCGTATTTGATGGAGTATATACTTAATGTCTAGATTTAAGTGATATTAACTCCCGATCCATTGCCACTAATCTATTTAATTAAATAAACAATTATTTTCTTTTAATTGTTAAATATATGCAAATTATAGTCCTAGATTATATACGTTGTAGTTAGTATGGTGTGCGACGTCACACGGAAGATCGTACTATCGGTTACTCGTATATAATCGAACAGTAGCTCACGACCTAGATGGACAGAGACCAATCCATCGGTATAGTCGTTGTATAAGAGAGAAAATAATTTGTCTTAATTATTTTATCATACTTGTACACTTGGTGTATTGGGCGGATCGCTTGAGAGTTATCGATTAGGATTGCCTTGGATAATCGATTTAAATCTCAGTGTATTTTATTCTTAATCCCTGATATTATTGCGGGTGTGTGCATTTAATATTAGTGACTTTGATTTTCCAAAGGAATTGACCGATTAGAATAACCGGTCGATTACCGGCAAAGTTGGGTCACGGTATTTTATGTATGACATGCTGTGAATTCTTGATGGGAAAGTGTGTCCCGATAAGGGTCGATAATGTCCCCGAGATGAGTTCAAAAGGAATTATTATGTAAACTTTGCAGGTGGATTTGTTCCGCATAATAATTAAGGTTGAATGATACTAGTCTCGGATACAAGAGATGAATAAATTAATTAGGAATAAATATAATTTATTCATGGACATTTCTATCTTAAACGCACGGAATAAATAATACTACCAGAGAGATAATATTATTTGATATAATATGGTATAATATTGAGAGTGCAATTATATTTATATAGTGGAAAATAAATATAATTAATAGATTAATTAATAGACTTGGGCTTGGGCTCAATTTAATTAATTATATTGGGAGCCAATTATTCCACCTCCTTTAGATCCCCTACGTAGCCTATAAAAGCACTACATGATCTTCACAATTAGAACAAGACAGGAATATCAATAGTTGATAGTTCTAGAGAGTTCGTGAAGGAGATCCATAAGAGTTCGGAGGATCTTTGCCCACACGACGTTCGAACGAAGTGCAAGGAATACGCGGGAAGGTTTAAAGGTCTTCAAAGATCTCGTTTCTCCGCACAACGAGAACAAAGGTAAAATCGTTGAACCCCCTTCAATGATTTTAATGTTATATCGTGAAATACCGACGAACGCAAGATCTGAGGACGAACCCCGGAACGAGGACGAGCCGGGCGGTGGTGGTCGAACCACCGGACCGCCGGCGGCTCGTGGATCCCGTGGGGATCGAACCAAAAGCGCCCCGGCTGGACGCCGGGGACGCGCGATCGAAGGACCCCGGCTGGAGTCGGGGTGTGCGATCGAGCGCGCGCTCGATCGTCGGCGGTGGCGGGCTGGTGCCCCTCTCCTCCGTCAGCGGTGAGTCGTCGGACTCACCGCGGGGCTGCTCGAAGCAGCCCCAGCGATCGATGGTGATCGATCACGAGCCCCGCCCTCGCGGTGGCTCGGCTGGCCGCGGCATGCCTTCGGGTGTGTCGTGCGTTCGGTTGAACCCCGACTCGCGTGGTGGTGCTCGCGTACTTTCCGGCGAAGGGATTTTGATCGAGGTCGTGTTTCCGCAATTCCGTTGACCCCGGGATATCGATTTCCAACAATTGGTATCAGAGCATGGTTTACGTTCACGGTATTTTCGATAAAATTGTTCTACCTTGCAGGGTTTCCGACTATTATGGCTAAATTTAATTTAATTTAATTAATGTCATGATATGTTGTTTTATTAAACTCTCGGATATGTCGAGATTCGTTTAATGTGTGGTGAATGCTTGTAATAGTAAAAATTCGAGGGTTGACCGAATTTAGGATTTATTATTACGTTCTACTTTTTCTGGAAATTTTATAGGGTCGATTTCATGTATAGAATCTGTTGGAGTTGTGTACTTAATGTCTAGATTTAAGTAACAGTTACTCACGATCCATTGCCACTAATCTATTTAATTAAATAAACAATTATTTGCGTTTAATTATTTATAATTAAATATATGCAAATTATAGTCCTGGATTTTATACGTTGTAGTTAGTATGGTGTGTATGGACACACAGAAGATCATACTATCGGTTACTCGTATTTAATCGAACAGTTGCTCACGACCTAGATGGACACAGACCAATCCATTGGTATAGTCGTTGTGTGAGAGAGAAAATAATCTATCTTGATTATTTTATCACACTTGTACACTTGGTGTATTGGGCGGATCGTTTCAGATTTATAGATTAGGATTGCCGGCGATAATCGATTTAAGTCTCAGTGTATTTTATTCTTAATCCTCGATACTATTGCGGGTGTGTATATTTAATATAAGTGACTTTGATTTTCCAAAGGAATTAACCGATTTAATTATTGGGTTAATTACCGGTTAAGTTGGGTCACTATATTTTATATATGGCATGCCGTGAATACTTGACGGGAAAGTGTATCCCGTAAGGTTTGATAATATCCCCGAGATGAGTTCATAAGGAATTATTATGTAAACTCTGCAGGTGGATTCGTTCCGCATAATAATTAAGGTTGAATGGTACTAGTCTCGGATATAAGAGATGAATAAATTAATTAGCAATAAATTAATTTTATTCATGGATATTTATATCTTAAATACACGGAATAAATAATACTACCGGAGAAATATTATTTGATATAATATGGTTTAATATTGGGAGTGCAATTAATTTTATATAGTGGAAAATAGAATTAATTAATATTAATGGATTAATAGATTTGGGCTTGGGCTCAATTTAATCATTAATATTGGAAGCCCAATATTCCACCTCCTTAAGATCCCCTACGTAGCCTATAAAAGCACTACATGGTCTTCTCTATTCTCATAAGTTGAAGATCACAATTCTAGAGAGAGAAAGTAGAGAGGGAGATCCATGGAGTTCGGTAGATCGTCGCCCACACGACGTCCGAGCTAGTGCAAGGAATACGTTGGAAGATCTCAAGGTCGTCAAATTGAGTTTTTCGTTTTTCCGAACAACGAGAACGAGGTAAATCGTAAAACCCTCTGTATGATTTTATCGTTTTAATTATCGTAAAAATATCATGAACCAAGATCCGAGGGACGGAGATCCAAACAGAGGATATGCCGGGCGATGGGGATCGAGGATCCCCGGACCGCCGCGGCTAGGAATCCACGGCAAGAGGTGGATCCCCGTATGCACGCCGGCTGGACAGCCCAGCGCCGCTCGCGCGGTGCTGTCTCCGCTCGCGCGGAGAGGGTGCCGCTCGCACGGCTGGACCGCCGCTCGCGCGGCGGTGGCTGGCGGCAGCTGGGGTGATCGTGAGCCATGGGTTCGACCGTGGCTGGAGCTCGATCACCCGGGGGGCAGCTGGGGCGTGCCTAGCGGGCTGAACCCTAGCGCACGTCCGATGAAGTGCGCGCGCCTCAGTCGAACGGCGGCGGCTCGTGCCGCTGCTAGGGTTTGACGGGGGCTGTCCGCGAGGGTTCGAGCATGCCCGGCGGGCTGCCAAGGACAGCCGCGAGCCCACGCTGCTGGGATTCGATGTCCCGGGCTATCAAAAAAATTGCGGAACCGATAACCCGACCGAAAACCCGTCGCCGGAGATCGCACAAACACCGACTCATCCGCAGGAGTCCGACCTTTGGAGACTACGCGCCCGAAGACACGCAGCCCGCCCCCAGCCGATTTTCTCCCACGAGTCGGATCTACGAACGCGAACCACACGCGAAGATCCGGGCTCGACAAGAGCGTCGCCGCGGGATAAACCCGCGGCTAAACCCTAGCCGAACCCCATCCGCGGGGTTCGCGATCGCCGTGCATGGCGATCGCTGGGGATGCGCGGCATCCCCGTGGGGCTGTTCGGAACAGCCCCCTGGCGGTGAGTCCGGCGACTCACCGCCGCCATCCGACGGGAGGAGGGGCGCCTAGTCGAGGCACCAGCCCTCGACAGCCCCGCGATCGAGCTAGGGCTCGATCGCTCCAGCCGCGGCATCCAGCCGCGGCTGCCCCCCGTTGCGCACGCCGCCGTCGAAGGGGCGGCTGGGGTCCGCCACGGCACCAGCCCGTGGCACCCCAGCGATCGACCGAAGTCGATCGCGTGCCCCGGCGTCCAGCCGGGGCTCCCCTTTCGTCGCGCGGTACCGGCGGTCGAACCCTAGGGTTCGGCCGCCCCTCTCGATCCCGACGGGGATCGCGAGATCCCCGTATCCCGGTCTCGACGTTCCCGGATCGTCTTGTTCATGTACATATTACGATTAACAAGCACAAATAATCAAAGAGGGGGATTCTCGATTATTACCTCGATTCGTTGTACGGAGAAACGAAATCGGTTGACGACATTGCGATCTTCCTACGTATTCCTTGCACCTCGTCCGAACGTCGTGTGGGCGACGATCTATCGGATTCCTATGGATCTTCCTCACTCTCAGAACTTTATGATTGGCGTAACTTAGGTTGTTAAAAGTGAAGACCATGTAGTGCTTATATAGGCTACGTAGGGGATCATAAGGAGAATAAATATTGGGCTTCAATATTGAAAATTAAATTGGGTCCAACCCAAATCTATTAATTCTTATCAATATTAATTTTATTTATTTTCCACTATATAAATAAAATTGCACTCCCAATATTATTCCATATTATATCAAATAATATTTCTCCATCTTAGTATTATTTATTCCGTGTATTTAAGATTTAAATATCCATGAATAAATTTATTTATTGCTCAATAAATAATATTCATCTCTTATATCCGAGACTAGTACCGTTCAACCTTTATTATTGTGCGGAACGAATCCACTCATGAGGTTTACACAATAATTCCTTATGAACTCATCTCGGGGATATTATCAACCCTTCCGGGATACACTTTCCCGTCAAGTATTCACGGCATGTCGTATATAAAATATAGCGACCCAACTTTACCGGTAATTAACCCAATAATTAAATCGGTTAATTCCTTTGGAAAATCAAAGCCTCTAGTATTAAATATACACACCCGCAATAATATCGGGGATTAAGAATAAAATACTCCGAGATTTAAATTGATTATCCAAGGCAATCCTAATCAATAAATCTCAAGCTGATCCGCCCAATACACCAAATGTACAAGTGTGATAAAATAATTAAGATAAATTATTTTCTCTCTCACACAACGACTATACCGATGGATTAGTTCGTGTCCATCTAGGTCGTGAGCAACTGTTCGATTAAATACGAGTAACCGATAGTATGATCTTCTGTGTGCCCATGCAGCACCATACTAACTACAACGTATAAAATCCAGAACTATGATTTGCATATAATTAAATGCAAATAATTGTTTATTAATTAAATAGATTAAATGCTATGATCGGGAGTTTACCGTTACTTAAATCTAGACATTAAGTACACAACTCCAACAATCTCCCACTTGTACTAAGGTCTAGTCATTTCCTCCAAACTCCCGGTTCCCATACTCATCACGTGCTTTAAAGTGTACTTCTGAGAAGTACTATGTGAGTGAGCAATCTAGGTTGCCGCTCTGAAGTTATCTTGGTGACTACTACGTCGTCTCCCCTGACGATGACTCGTATCAGGTGGTACTTGCTCTATGGGTTAACATCACTTTTGACTTATGACCTCTTCTAGTTCACCGTGCACCGCTATCTAATAGCCTTTGGTAAACTAAGAGTCATATCCAAGTCAAGAGGTTATCCCGGAACCTAACCAAAACTTCCGCTGCCTCTGAGGCTGCTATTCGGTTATGAGAGAGTCTGAGAAGCGTCCCGCTTATCACTCTTTCATTTCATGGTTCCACCTCTTTCTAAAAGTGAACACATAGCCTGATATCGACTTTCACTGGTCCTTCTCTGATTTTTGGATCTGAGAATCTGTAATCTAAGAAGATTTCGTCTTGCTCAAGCCAGTACTATGAAAGTACTCTTGCAGCATTCGAACATCCCTTATCCAGATTACTTTGATATCCTCCCACTACGCAAAACGCATAGTTGATATCAGGTTCTTGTTTTACAACATTGCATCTATAGAGCTTTCCATACTTGAAGTATAGGAAACTGCTCTGTCCTCATCTATCTCCTTCATGTGTTCGAACACATAACCTTTAGATAGATGTTTGTTCTGTCTTTGAAAGGCAATAACCTTTCTCAGAAGTATGCATGTTTAAAACAAACCTTAATCGTACAAGATGTCTAGGAGAAGTACAATGTTCTTATCTCTAGATCATAAGATCTTAAGAACATGCTCTAACTTCTTCTCAATCTTATATCTCGATTTATTTAGACAACCTCTATTTTATGTCTGACAACATTTTCACATTGTTGCCAATGTCAAAGTGTTATCTACACAAAATTCCGAGAAACACCACCTTTGTTTCCATTACGTCTCTAACACACCTTCTTCGCTAATTCTATGCAGACCTAGGGATCGATTTCATGTCTACTGGATCCAGAGTTCAAAACTCCTCCAGTCTTATGAACATCTCTGGTTGCTTAACAACCTCCCACTGCAATGGCGTTCCGGTGTATAACAGTAACAACATTAGGTGCAGTTAGTGGTGTACTACTACTCGGTCAGGCTGGTTCTAAGTCTTTCCCTTTCCTTATTTTAAAGTACTTTGTCAATTAGGGCATTTTAGTTCATCTAATAGTTTTTCCTCTATGAACCGGGCGAGAACACCCTTCTGGTTCGTAGTACTATTGAACATACAATTACTTGTTCTTCTAGGATATTCTACAACCACATAGAATGTGCCGTTGCGTCCAGAAATATCCATAGAACATAGGTAGTTCCGAACAAACTTGTTCTTTTACCATTAGAATCCCATTTCTCAATCCTGACACACCATGTCTACACATCAGTGTATGGTGTAGTCGCTTGAGACTTAATCTCAGTCTTTGATTTATGCTATGTGTTATTTAGATAGGTAATAGCCTCCGCGAACAAGTTGCAGGCTTTCAATGAATATACTTTGAAGGATCCCCATAATGGCTTTATGTTGAAAAACATTCTGCCTTTATGGCACGTCAAGTATTCTAATCCATCTTCGAGTATTCTTGAAGGAATGACTCGTAGCTTCTCTAATTACACATACCGCATTAATCATCATTTTCTATACTTGTCCGAATTCCATCCTTTATCCAGAAAGGTTAACTCAGTTGTATCATCTTTCAAGATCGATTCTTAGGTCGGGAGGTCCATTCCTCCAACTATAATTGATCAAATCAATTTCGACCTTTTGAATCCCTTTTGAATAGATACTACCAAGTTCAAGAATTCACAAGTATAATGATTGACAAGAGAAATACATCTAATAAGTAAAACAAGTTATACATAACGGTTTGTTGCATCGTGGTAGACTAAGGATTCATCATTCACATATTGCTATCTAATGTACCATAATGGATATCACCATTATTTCTTATCCAAACCATCCAATGATTAAAGAAATAAAATATCCATAAAGAAAAACAGAACGAAGTTCTTTTTCAAAATAAAGGGGTACATAAGCAATAACTGAAATGAAAACTGAAAACAGATAAATGTCTTCCACTGCAACCGCTGCTACCCCAACAGCTTCGCCCATGTAGACTCGAATTCTTCTTCTCTAAGTCGCCGGGTTTTCTGGAACCCCTGCATTTAAAGAAATGCACATACCGTCAGTGGTTCCATATCTACACACCAGAATTCTGGTAGATAATACCGCTGACTATGTTTTTACGACTAAAGAAAAATTCGTACCTCTGAGAGGACATTCAGACTTCCAGTGTCCCATCTTGTTGCATCGGAAGCACTTACCCTTTGGCTTTGCAGCCCCCACTCGTGGTGCAGTCCTCTTGACACCACTGGGTTTCCAGGCTTGCTTCCTTTTCTTGCCCCTACCTCCATCAGGCTTAAAGCCTTTGGACTTGGTAGCTACAAGCGCTTGAGACTTGCCCTTCTTGTAGATCCCCTCTGCCGCCTTTAGTTCAGTCAGGAGTTGCGCAAGAGTATAAGATAGTTTACCCATATTATAGCTCATACGAAACTGCTCAAAACTAGGGGCCAGAGACTGGAGTATGATGTCGACTTGCGTCTCAGCATCAATAGAAGCTCCTAGGACCTCAAGTTCATTCAACAAACTCATCATCTTAAGAACGTGCTCCCCAACGGGCGTTCCTTCAGACTGAGTAGTCGACATAAGGACTCTCATGGCTTCTTGCCTTGCCGCACGATCTTGCTCCCCAAACATCTCCTTGAGGTTAAACATCATATCATTGGCAGTGTCCATTGGCTCATGTTGGGTTTGGAGTACATTTGACATGGAAGCCAAAATATAACACCTAGCCATTTCATCAGCCTTTTTCCACTTCCGATATGCCAGTTTTTCCTCATCAGTTGAGGCAGCCGTGGGCTCGGCAGGGCACACTTCATGGAGTACATACTTGTACTCTTCCGAAGTTAGGACAATGTCTAAATTTCTCTTCCAATCAATATAGTTGGTGCCAGTGAGCTTATGCTCCTTGAGTATCATAGAAAGTGGGTTCATAGCTATTCTCTAAACCTATAAGCACATTTAAACAAACAATTAATTTAATATCCGACATTATCTCCCTCAAATAATATCATTAAATTACTAATCACATCTAAAATCCCATCAGGTAAGGCAAGCCACGTGGTGTGGACGTTTACCCACCCAAATGATTTAGCAATTAGATTTTCTTTGGTCATACATCACTTATAGCGTAACCTCGTGGGGAGGAATACTACAAGGCGTATCTAAGTGTAAACCATTACTCAGCACCAAAGTGAATCGTTTGGAATTGCTACATTACCGCAAGCCACGTGGTGTGGACGTTTACGACAACTTCACAACTCTCCACAATTCCTTACAACTGTCTACATCAATTAATCCAAAATCCGTCAGTGCAGCAAGCCACGTGGTGTGGACGTTTACTTCACTAAGAGACTTTTATAATTGACTCCCAATTACCAGATCCATTCGATTTTCGTAAATCAAGACGCGGAGAATCATAAGTGAAACTCGAAGTTTCTAACCAGTGATTCACCATGCAAACAACCCTATCTCTCACGAATGAGGGAGCCGAGCAGACAAACGACCCATCTATCAAAGAATGGCACGAAAGTCTCTAATTTGTGTCCTCTACATGACCAAGTGGCTCTGGCTCCATTCCACTCCCCAGGGTGAGAATGAGTCGACTTGAAGTCAGTTTCAGAAAGACAAATTAGGCATTGTTTGATAAACTTGATCAATGTTTCTTGTAAGAGGAATTACAAGAATTCTCCTCCAATGACACATCTATACGAACTTCAAAAGTCCATAAGAGTCACCAAGAGAACAGTAATGGAGACCATGGGAATGTTTCCATCCCCTCTCCCACTTAGCTTTTTATAACAAAGGGATACGCTATCTAATGCATAATTAAACACATAAGCATGCATGAAAGCAATAAAGCACATAGCACATAGTCAAAAATAATGCTAGAGAAATTATTTTTCCCTGACTATCATGGCTTTATCTTCATATGCATCTTCTAGTCTTCAGTCTTCGTTTCTTGAATGCTCCATGTGACGAGAATATTAATCTCTAATATTTAAATCTATTTATTTTCAATTAATCCAAAAGTTACTTAATTCGAAAATTAAGTCAATCGAATATATCAAAAATAAAATTAAATATCATTAATATTTTTATTTATTTATTTTCCTATCTAGTTCTTATTAAATCTCTAGAATAATCTATCCAAGTAAAACTTGGAATATTCTAGAAGATATCTATAATAGAACAAGGAAATAAAATAAATAAATTAGGACTACTACTTTTCAAATTTATTTTTATTCCTAATCCATGAATATTCCCAAGAGTAGGAATAATCAAATAGGAAAAATAAATTTAGTACTAAATTAATTAAATTTCTAATCTATGAATATTTCCATGAAGGAAATAAATCAATAGAAAATAAAATTAATTTAAATTAATTCTTTTCCTAATCCATGAGAGTTTCCAAAAGGAAAGTACTCAAATAGGAAAAATCCGAATTAATTTGGAAAGTAGATTTTTGTAGGAATAGCATGGGATTGGGAGATCCCACGCCATCCCCACTTTGATGGATCGGCCGGCCACTCGGGGAGGAGCGCCGCCGCCGCCTAGCCACGCCGGCTAGGCTATGGGTCGATCACCATCATGGGATCGATCCCAAGCCCTATCCTCTTCGTCACTTCTTCATCTTCCGGCGATCGTCTCAACATCGAACCAACGTAATTAAAATTACAAAATTCAAATTACAATTCCGGTATCGATTCTATACATGAAATCGACCCTATACATTTTCCGGAAAAATAAAGTGCGTAATAATAAATCCTAAATTCGGTCAACCCCCGAATTTTTACTATTACAAACATTCAACCACACAAAACGAATCTCGACATGTCCGAGAGTTTAATAATCATGATAATTAATTAAAAAACAATTAATTAAATCCAACCATGATAGCCGGAAATCCTGCAAGGTAGAACAATAATCGAACATATACATGAACACGAAACCAAACTCTCTGATACCATTTGCTGGGATTCGATGTCCCGGGCTATCAAAAAAATTGCGGAACCGATAACCCGACCGAAAACCCGTCGCCGGAGATCGCACGAACACCGACTCATCCGCAGGAGTCCGACCTTTGGAGACTACGCGCCCGAAGACACGCAGCCCGCCCCCAGCCGATTTTCTCCCACGAGTCGGATCTACGAACGCGAACCACACGCGAAGATCCGGGCTCGACAAGAGCGTCGCCGCGGGATAAACCCGCGGCTAAACCCTAGCCGAACCCCATCCGCGGGGTTCGCGATCGCCGTGCATGGCGATCGCTGGGGATGCGCGGCATCCCCGTGGGGCTGTTCGGAACAGCCCCCTGGCGGTGAGTCCGGCGACTCACCGCCGCCATCCGACGGGAGGAGGGGCGCCTAGTCGAGGCACCAGCCCTCGACAGCCCCGCGATCGAGCTAGGGCTCGATCGCTCCAGCCGCGGCATCCAGCCGCGGCTGCCCCCCGTTGCGCACGCCGCCGTCGAAGGGGCGGCTGGGGTCCGCCACGGCACCAGCCCGTGGCACCCCAGCGATCGACCGAAGTCGATCGCGTGCCCTGGCGTCCAGCCGGGGCTCCCCTTTCGTCGCGCGGTACCGGCGGTCGAACCCTAGGGTTCGGCCGCCCCTCTCGATCCCGACGGGGATCGCGAGATCCCCGTATCCCGGTCTCGACGTTCCCGGATCGTCTTGTTCATGTACATATTACGATTAACAAGCACAAATAATCAAAGAGGGGGATTCTCGATTATTACCTCGATTCGTTGTACGGAGAAACGAAATCGGTTGACGACCTTGCGATCTTCCTACGTATTCCTTGCACCTCGTCCGAACGTCGTGTGGGCGACGATCTATCGGATTCCTATGGATCTTCCTCACTCTCAGAACTTTATGATTGGCGTAACTTAGGTTGTTAAAAGTGAAGACCATGTAGTGCTTATATAGGCTACGTAGGGGATCATAAGGAGAATAAATATTGGGCTTCAACCTTAATTATTATGCGGAACGAATCCACCTGCAGGGTTTACATAATAATTCCTTATGAACTCATCTCGGGGATATTATCAACCCTTCCGGGATACACTTTCCCGTCAAGTATTCACGGCATGTCGTATATAAAATATAGCGACCCAACTTTACCGGTAATTAACCCAATAATTAAATCGGTTAATTCCTTTGGAAAATCAAAGCCTCTAGTATTAAATATACACACCCGCAATAATATCGGGGATTAAGAATAAAATACTCCGAGTTTTAAATTGATTATCCAAGGCAATCCTAATCAATAAATCTCAAGCTGATCCGCCCAATACACCAAGTGTACAAGTGTGATAAAATAATTAAGATAAATTATTTTCTCTCACACAACGACTATACCGATGGATTAGTTCGTGTCCATCTAGGTCGTGAGCAACTGTTCGATTAAATACGAGTAACCGATAGTATGATCTTCTGTGTGCCCATGCAGCACCATACTAACTACAACGTATAAAATCCAGAACTATGATTTGCATATAATTAAATGCAAATAATTGTTTATTAATTAAATAGATTAAATGCTATGATCGGGAGTTTACCGTTACTTAAATCTAGACATTAAGTACACAACTCCAACACACGCGGGGCTCGATCGAACAAGCCGCGGGCTATCCCCGCGGTTAGGGTTTTGATTGGGCTATCCCCGTGGTGGTTCGTGGCGGATTTCCGGCAACCGGGATTTCGATTGGAGTTGTCGTTCCGCAATTCGACAACTCCGGATATTCGATCTCCGAAGGATTTCGGTCGGAATTAATTAGATAATTTATTTAATTAATTTTAATTAAATTTAGTAATTCCGGGATATCGATTTCCAACAATCGGTATCAGAGAGTTGGTTTTAGTTCATGTTATTTTTCGATAAATTGTTCTACCTTGCAGGGTTTCCGATTATTATGGCTAGATTTAATTTTTGTTAATTAATGTCATAATAATGTTCTTGATTATTAAACTCTCGGTGATGTCGATATTCGTTCTTGTGTGGTGAATGTTTGTTCTTAATTTTTCCGGAAATTGTTTGAGGTCGTTTTGTAGAGAATCGATACCGGATAGCGTAGTAATAAATTTGTAATTTATTTTACGTTGGATCGAGGACGAAACGACGACCGGAAAAGTGTGACGGAGGAGACGAAGAGAGTGAGGATTCCGGGGATCGATCAACCCCATGATCGAACCCCTTGAAGGATCGATTGATCGATGGTGAAGAAGGGGGCTGCCCGCGGTTCTCGGCCTCGCCTAGCCACCGGTGGTGGTGGCGCGTGGCTGGGGCGGCGGCGGTGCTCTCCTCTCGGCCGGCGATGGTGGTGGGGGCGCGGGGTCCTCGTGATCTCGTGCTCTCCCGCCAAGATCCAACTTTCCTAAATTATTCGATTTTCCTAATTTGAGTATTCCTATTTTTTGGGAATTCTCATGGAATAGGAAAAGAATAAATTTAGAATAAATTTATTTTTCCTTATTGATTATTCCTATTCTTGGGAATTTTCATGGAATAGGAAAAGGAATAAATTTAGAATTAATTTATTTTTCCTATTTAATTATTCCTTTATGGAATTTTTAATGGATTAGGAAAATAATTAATTTGGAAAGTTTTAAGAGTCCTTAATTAATTTTTCCTATTTAATTATTCCTTTATGGAATTTTTAATAGATTAGGAAAAAAATTAATTTGGAAGGATTAGAAGTCCTAAATTATTTTATTTCCTTATTCCATTATAGAAATCTTCTAGAATACTCCAAGTGGGTCTTGGATAGGATTCTAGAGATTTAATGGAGTAGAAAAGGAAAATAAAAATAATAAAAATATTAATAATATTTAATTTTATTTTTGATATATTCGATTGACTTAATTTTCGAATTAAGTAACTTTTGGATTAATTGAAAATAAATAGATTTAAATATTGGAATTAATATTCCCGTCACATGGAGCATTCAAGAACGAAGACTGAAGACTAGAAGATGCGTACGGGGATGCGATAAACCCATAATAGTCGGAAAATAATATTCTAGTATTATTTTTGATTATGTGATAATATTCTATGTGCTTTATTTCATGTATGCATGCTTATGTGTATTTAATTATGCATTAGATAGCGTATCCCTTTATTGTAAAAAGCTAAGTGGGAGAGGGATTGGAAACAATGCCATGGTCTCCATTGCTGTTCTCTTGGTGACTTTTATGAGCTTTCGAAGTTCGTATAGACAAGTCATTGGAGGAGAATTCTTGTAATTCCTTTTACGAGAAACATTGATTAAGTTTATCAAACAATGCCTAATTTGTCTTTCTGAAACTGATTTCAAGTCGACTCATTCTCACCCCGGGGAGTGGAATGGAGCCAAAGCCACTTGGTCATGTCGAGGACACAAATTAGAGACTTTCGTACCATTTGTATGAATGGATCGATTGTCTGCTCGGCTCCCTCATTCTATGAGAGATAGGGTCGTTCGCATGGTGAATCACTGGTAAGAAACTTCGAGTTTCACTTATGATTCTCCGCGTCTTGATTTACAAGATTAAATGAATCAAGTAATTGGGAGTCAATTATAAAAGTCTCTTGGTGTAGTAAACGTCCACACAACGTGGCTTGCTATATCGACGGATTTTGGATTAATTGATGTAGACAGTTATAGGGAGTTGTGAAGGATTGTGAGTTATCGTAAACGTCCACACAACGTGGCTTGTGGTGATGTTGCGGTTCCAAACGACTCACCTTAGTGCTGAGCAATGGTTTACACTTAGGTACGCTTTATAGTATCCTTCCCAACGAAGTTACGCTATAATTGATGTACGACCGAAGCAAATCTAATTGCTAAATCATTTGGATAGGTAAACGTCCACACAACGTGGCTTGCCATATCTGATGGGATTTTAGATGTGATTAGTGGTTTAATGATATTATTTGAGGGAGATAATATCGGAGATTAAATCGATTGTTTGTTGTTATACGTGCTCATAGATTAGGAATGGCTTTGAACCCACTTTCTGTGATACGTAAGGATTTTAAACTCACTGGTCCCTAAATGTAATGATTGGAATAGAGATCT
The DNA here is from genome assembly GCA_954870475.1 of Euphrasia confusa. Taxonomy (NCBI): domain Eukaryota; kingdom Viridiplantae; phylum Streptophyta; class Magnoliopsida; order Lamiales; family Orobanchaceae; genus Euphrasia; species Euphrasia confusa. The sequence goes on along the minus strand of OX940957.1, from coordinate 14,384,299 downwards.
AGACATTACCCAAACTGTTGAAGAGTACAAGGTTGTACTCAATGAGCTTTGTCCTTCCGAGCCTATTGACATAGGCGGCTAGACAAGAAGCGATGAGGATACTCATAAAGGCCAGTCGCTTCGAGGAAACACTTAAACACGTTTTTGAGATGATTGACCTTTTAGGCGAGTTGAGACGGAAATCGCAAGCTCTTGTAGCAAATGCCAAAGGTTTCAAACTTAAAGGCATGAATCGGGGGAAAGGAAAAGAAAGCAAAGAAACCGAGTGGTTCTAAGTTACTTGGACCACGAGATGGGACGAGAAAGCCAATAGGCAAGTATTCTCGATGCAAACAGTCTGGGTACTGGAAGTCTGATTATCCTCTCAAAGAAAGTACGAAATTTTCTTTAGTCGTAAAACATAGTCAGTGGTAATATTTACCGGAACCTGGTGTGTAGATATGGAACCACTGATGGTATGTGCATTTTAAATGCAAAGGTTCCAGGAAACCCGACGACTTGGAAAAGAAAAAATCGTAGTCTACATGTCCAATGCTGTAGAGGAGGCAGCAGTTGCAGTGGAGGACATTTATATGATTTCATTTTGAGTTATTGCTTTTATGTACCTTTCATTTAGAAAGAACTTTGTTCTGGATTTCTAATGAATAGATATTTTATTTCTTTTAATCATTTGATGGTTATAAGAAGAAATAAAGATATTATCTATTCTGGTACATTAGCTAGCAATATATAAATGGTGAATCCTGAGTCCACCATGGTGCAACGAACCGTAGTATGAAACTCGTTTTACTAATAAGAGATTTCTTTATCAATTATACTTGTAGATTCTTATGCTAAGTCATATTTATTCAAATAAGAAGTTCAAAGGTCGAAAATTGATAGTTTGATCAATTAAGTTGAAGGAATGGACCTTCCGACCTATGAATCTAATTTGGAGGATAACATGACTAAGCAATCCTTTATGGATATAAGATATAAGATCCGGACAAGTATAAGAATTGATTGACTCTGATGTATGCAGACCTATGTCTACTCAGACAATAAGGTACGAGTACTTTATTTGATGATTACTCGAGAAATGGATTAGAATACCTGATGTGCCACAAAAGCAAGTGTTTTGACAAGTCAATGGACACTAAGCAATTTTGGAGAACCATCAAGGTATATCCATTTGTAGCCTGCGATTTGATCGCGGAGGCAAGTACCTGTCTGAGGAATGCATAGCATACTGATCAGAGGTTGGGATTTAATCCCAAATGACTACACCATACACTGTTGTGTAGAAATGGTGTGTCGTAAACAAGAAATGGAACTCTTATAGAAATAGTAAAAGCATACGGAACTACCTATGTTCTATGGATATGTCTGGAAACAACGGCGCATTCAAATGCGGTTGTAGAATATCCTAGAAGAACAAAAGATGTGTGTTCAATAGTACTATGAACCAGAAGGACGTTATAAGTTCTAACGCCCGGTTCTTAGAGGACGACTATGTGATGAACCACAAGCCCAAAGTGACATGATACTTTGAAATGAGAGAGAACGAAGAAGACTGGAAACCAGCCGAACTGAGTAGCGGTACACCACTAACTGCACCTACTGTTATCACTGTTTATACACCGGAATGCCATTGTAGTGGGAGGTTGTGGGACAACCGGAGATATTCATAATACTAGGAGAGTCTTCGAACTCTGGACCTAGTATACATGAAATCGATCCCTAGATCTACATGAAGGCCGTACTAGATCTAAATGTGCCTTCTTGGAGAGCAATAAGGATTATTGCTAAGAGGCGAGATCATTTAGAGTACAAGCTTAGTTGATCCATTTATGGATTGAAACAAAGCATTGAGTTCGTGGTACTTGCAAATTGATGAGATAGTCCATTTTATGGATTCATCAAAAGCATAGACGAATTGTGTGTATTGGAAACGTGATGGAAAACAATGTGGTGTTTCTCGGAGGTTTTATGTAGATGACACTCTTATCATTGGCAACAATGTAAAGATGTTGTCAGACATAAAATGGTGGTTGTCTAGATAAATCATTATGAAAGATATAGGAAGAAGTTGGACATGTTCTTGAGATCTTGGATCTCTAGGAATGAACATTGTACTTCTCCTGAACATCTTATATATAAATATATATGATTATGGTTCGTTTTAACATGCAAGATTCCGAGAAAGGTTCGTTACCTTTCAGAGACGGAATGCATCTATCTAAGGACATGTGTTTTGGGAACACAAAAGGAGATAGAAGCAATGAAAGCGGTTTCCTACACTTTGAGTATGGAAAGCTTAATAAATGCATTGTTGAAAACAAGAACCTGATATCGGCTATGCGGTTAGCATAGTGGGAGGATATCAAGGTAATCCTGGAAAGGAATACTTGACTGCTGTAATGAACATTTTAAGTACTTTCGAAGTACTGGAAACTATGTTCTGGATTACGGAGCAAACAAGTTTTTCCTTTGGATTACATTCTCTTAGATTTCTAATCGAATGAGGACCGGTGTAAGTCGATATCAGGCTATGTGTTTCACTATTAAAGGAGAAGGAGTTTTAACATGGAAGAGTGATAAGCACGATGCTTTTCGGACTCTGCCATAGGTAACCAAATAGCGGCCTCAGAGGCAGCGGAAGTTTTGGTATAACTCCGGGATCATCTCTGGGACTTAGATGTGATTCTTAATTTGCCAAAGGCTATGTAAATAGCGGTGCAATGGCAAATGGTAAGAAATCACAAGTCCATAAGTGTAAGATAACACATAGTGCAAGTACCACCTGATACGAGTCATCGTCGAGGGAGACGACGCTGTAGTCACCAAGATAACTTCAGAGCGGCGACCTAGAGTGCTCATTCACATAGTACTTCTTGGAAGTACATCTTAAGCACGTGATGAGTATGGGAGTCGGGAGTTTGGAGGAAATGACTAGACCTTAGTAAAGTGGGAGATTGTTGGAGTTGTGTACTTAATGTCTAGATTTAAGTAACAGTTACTCACGATCCATTGCCACTAATCTATTTAATTAAATAAACAATTATTTTCGTTTAATTATTTATAATTAAATATATGCAAATTATAGTCCTGGATTTTATACGTTGTAGTTAGTATGGTGTGTATGGACACACAGAAGATCATACTATCGGTTACTCGTATTTAATCGAACAGTTGCTCACGACCTAGATGGACACGGACCAATCCATCGGTATAGTCGTTGTGTGAGAGAGAAAATAATCTATCTTGATTATTTTATCACACTTGTACACTTGGTGTATTGGGCGGATCGTTTGAGATTTATCGATTAGGATTGCCGGCGATAATCGATTTAAGTCTCAGTGTATTTTATTCTTAATCCCCGATACTATTGCGGGTGTGTATATTTAATATAAGTGACTTTGATTTTCCAAAGGAATTAACCGATTTAATTATTGGGTTAATTACCGGTTAAGTTGGGTCAGTATATTTTATATATGGCATGCCGTGAATACTTGACGGGAAAGTGTATCCCGTAAGGGTTGATAATATCCCCGAGATGAGTTCATAAGGAATTATTATGTAAACCCTGCAGGTGGATTCGTTCCGCATAATAATTAAGGTTGAATGGTACTAGTCTCGGATATAAGAGATGAATAAATTAATTAGCAATAAATTAATTTTATTCATGGATATTTATATCTTAAATACAGGGAATAAATAATACTACCGGAGAAATATTATTTGATATAATATGATTTAATATTGGGAGTGCAACTAATTTTATATAGTGGAAAATAGAATTAATTAATATTAATGGATTAATAGATTTGGGCTTGGGCTCAATTTAATCATTAATATTGGAAGCCCAATATTCCACCTCCTTAAGATCCCCTACGTAGCCTATAAAAGCACTATATGGTCTTCTCTATTCTCATAAGTTGAAGATCACAATTCTAGAGAGAGAAAGTAGAGAGGGAGATCCATGGAGTTCGGTAGATCGTCGCCCACACGACGTCCTGTTGGAGTTGTGTACTTAATGTCTAGATTTAAGTAACGGAAACTCACGATCCATTGCCATTAATCTATTTAATTAAATAAACAATTATTTGCGTTTAATTATTTATAATTAAATATATGCAAATCATAGTCCTGGATTTTATACGTTGTAGTTAGTATGGTGTTGCATGGGCGCACAGAAGATCATACTATCGGTTACTCGTATTTAATCGAACAGTTGCTCACGACCTAGATGGACACGGACCAATCCATCGGTATAGTCGTTGTGTGAGAGAGAAAATAATTTATCTTAATTATTTTATCACACTTGTACACTTGATGTATTGAGCGGATCTGCTTGAGATTTATCGATTAGGATTGCCGGCGATAATCGATTTAAGTCTCTGTGTATTTTATTCTTAATCCCCGATATTATTGCGGGTGTATATATTTAATATAAGTGACTTTGATTTACCAAAGGAATTAACCGATTTAATTATTGGGTTAATTACCGGTTAAGTTGGGTCACTATATTTTATATATGACATGCCGTGAATACTTGACGGGAAAGTGTATCCCGTAAGGGTTGATAATATCCCCGAGATGAGTTCATAAGGAATTATTATGTAAACCCTGCAGGTGGATTTGTTCCGCATAATAATTAAGGATGAATGGTACTAGTCTCGGATATAAGAGATGAATAAATTAATTAGCAATAAATTAATTTTATTCATGGATATTTATATCTTAAATACACGGAATAAATAATACTACCGGAGAAATATTATTTGATATAATATGGTTTAATATTGGGAGTGCAATTAATTTTATATAGTGGAAAATAGAATTAATTAATATTGATAAGGATTAATGGACTTGAGCATTGGGCTCAATTTAATCTTCAATATTGGAAGCCCAATATTCCACCTCCTTAAGATCCCCTACGTAGCCTATAAAAGCACTACATGGTCTTCTCTATTCTCATAACTTGAAGATCACAATTCTAGAGAGAGAAAGTAGAGAGGAGGATCCATGGAGTTCGGTAGATCGTCGCCCACACGACGTCCGAGCTAGTGCAAGGAATACGCGGGAAGATCTCAAGGTCGTCAAATTGAGTTCTTCGTTTTTCCGAACAACGAGAACGAGGTAAATTGTAAAACCCTCTTTATGATTTTATCGTTTAATTATCGTGAAAATATCATGAACCAAGATCCGAGGTTTGGGATCCTCACCGGGGTCGAGCCGGGCGGTGGTGATCGAGGATCACCGGACCGCCGCGGCTGGAGCGACCCGGCGGCAAGGATCGCGCGAGCAAGCACGCTGGGGAGGCAGGCGCCCGCCTGGGGACCAGGCGCCCGCCTGGTGCAGGTCGCGCGCCCGCCAGGCTGCCAAGCGAGCGCTTCGTGCGCGCTCGCAGCGGGCTGCGGGACTTCCCGCAGCGGATCCGCGGGGCATCGAGGGTTGTGTGCGGGGTTGCACGGCTGCAACCCTAGGGCTCGCCTGGACGCAAGTACGAGCCCCATCGAGCAGCAGCGGCTCGTCCGCGGCTAGGGCTCGATTGGGAGTTCCTTCGGGGATGGCTTCGGTTGTCCCGGCGAGGGTTCAAGGCACGTACAATGGGATGTTTTGATCAGCCCCTCACGCCATCTATGAGATGTGATCGATCGCCTCGGGTACGCCCGTAGATGGTGATCGATCGGGCTTCTCCCCGCGTCCGGTGACGTGGGAATTTTTCCGGTGGCGGGATTTCGATTGGGTTGTCGGTTCCGCAATTTTGACAACCCCGGATATTCGATCTCCGAAGGATATCGGTCGGAATTAATTAGATAATTTAATTTATTTAAATTTATTAATTCCGGGATATCGATTTCCAACAATTGGTATCAGAGCGATGGTTTTAGTTCATGGTATTTTTCGATAAATTGTTCTACCTTGCAGGGTTTACGATTATTATGGCTAGATTTAATTATTGTTAATTAATGTCATAATATTTCTCTTGATTATTAAACTCTCGGTGATGTCAATATTTGTTCTTGTGTGGTGAATGCTTGTTTTTAATTTTTTCCGGAAATTGTGAGGTCGATTTCATGTAGAGAATTGATACCGGATAATTGTAAATTATTTTTGTAAAATTATTTACGTTGGATCAATTCCGAAACGACCGCCGGAAAAGTGTGACGGAGGAGACGAACGAGAGGGAGGACTCGGATCGATCATCCCCATGATCGATCCATGGAGGATCGACCCGAGAGAGAGGGGGCAGCCGCGGGAGGCTCTCGGCCACGCCTAGCCACCGGTGGTGGTGGCGCGCCGGCTGGGGGCGGCGGCGGTGCTCCTCCTCGGTGGTGGTCGATCGGTTGGGGTTGGTGCGGAGATCCCCACTACGTGCTACTCCTAACCGAGATTTACTTTCCTAAATTATTCGGTTTTCCTATTTTGAGTATTCCTATTTTTGGGAATTCTCATGGAATAGAAAAAGAATAAATTTAGAATAAATTTATTTTTCCTTATTGATTATTCCTATTCTTGGGAATTTTCATAGATTAGGAAAAGGAATAAATTTATAATTAATTTATTTTTCCTATTTAATTATTCCTTTATGGAATTTTTAATGGATTAGGAAAATAATTAATTTGGAAAGTTTAGGAGTCCTAAATTAATTTTTCCTTATTTAATTATTCCTTTATGGAATTTTTAATGGATTAGGAAAGGAATTAATTTGGAAGGACTAGGAGTCCTAAATTATTTTATTTCCTTATTTCATTATGGAAATCATCTAGAATATTCCAAGTGGGTCTTGGATAGATTATTCTAGAGATTTAATGAAGTAGAAAGGGAAAATAAAAATAATAAAAATATTAATAATATTTAATTTTATTTTTGATTTATTCGATTGACTTAATTTTCGAATTAAGTAACTTTTGGATTTATTAAAAATAAATAGATTTAAATATTGGAATTAATATTCCCGTCACATGGAGCATTCAAAGAACGAAGACTAAAGACTAGAAGACGCATACGGGGATGCGATAAAGCCATAATAGTCGGAAAATAATATTCTAGTATTATTTTGATTATGTGATTATATTCTATGTGCTTTATTTCATGTATGCATGCTTATGTGTATTTAATTATGCATTAGATAGCGTATCCCTTTATTATAAAAAGCTAAGTGGGAGAGGGTATGGAAACATATCCATGGTCTCCATTGCTGTTCTCTTGGTGACTTTTATGGACTTTTGAAGTTCGTATAGACAAGTCATTGGAGGAGAATTCTTGTAATTCCTCTTACGAGAAACATTGATTAAGTCTATCAAACAATGCATAATTTGTCTTTCCAAAACTGACTTCAAGTCGACTCATTCTCACCCCGGGGAGTGGAATGGAGCCAGAGCCACTTGGTCATGTCAAGGACACAAGTTAGAGGCAGTCGTACCATCTTTTGAAGGTGGATCGATTGTCTGCTCGGCTCCTGATGGAGTTATATTCTAAATGTCTAGTTTAGTGACAATATGGAACTCCTTATCTGTGTTTTACATTATCTAATAATCAAATTGTCGGCATTTTTATCTATCATGTATATGAATGCAATAGTCCTAGATATATACGTTGTAGACAGTATGGCGTGAGGAGACACGCGGAAGATCGTACTGTCGGTTACTCGTATACTATCGAACAGAAGTTCACGACTTAGATGGACAGGGACAATCCATCGGTACGTCGTAGTGTGACTGGATAATAGTTGATCTTGACTATTATGTTACACTCGTACACTTGGTGTATTGAGCAGGACCACGGGAGGGCGTTCGATTTATACTAATCGACGTAATCGAACTAGACCTCAGAGATTACGGATATACGAATTCCTAATCCCTATATAATTATAGGTGCGTGTGTCCAATTCTCGGTTCTTTAACTTGCCAATGAGTGAGACTAATTGATTAGTCGAGATACTCGGTAAATTGGGAATCGTAATTGTACTCACGGCATGCTATAGATTATAGACAGGAAACCGTGTCCCGTTTATCGGGTTGATGACGTCCCCGAGATGAGCTCATAAAGTTTATCATGTAAACCCTGCAGGTGGATTTGTTCCACATGATAATAAGGATGAGTGGTACTATTCTCGGATAATAAGAAACGAATTAATTTAATTATTAGTAATTAAATAAATTCGTGGACGTTCGATATCTTAAACACGGGGAAAGTCGTATATGTAATTTCGGCGGATTTATTATTGTTGAAATAATATTAAAATTAATTTCGGGAATTCAATTATTATTTTATAGTGGAGTTAATAATAATTAAAATTGAAATCGATTAATTAAGGAATTGCTTTTACGTATTCCAAGTTAATTAATATTTCAATTTAGCCCTTAATTAATTTATCCTTAGGTCCCTAACGTAGCTCTATTTAAACCCCCTCCCTTACCCTCTCTTAACCTACAATTCGCCGCAACATTTATTTTGCTGAGAAAAATAATTGCGTTAACGCAAATATATTTTTCTCTGTAAAAGTAAAAAGGTTAACGCAAATAAAATTTTTATTCTCTCATTGAGAATAATCATACGGAGGTTGAGACAGAGAGAGTATAGACGGGAGAACCCCAGCGGATCGTTGCCCACACAACGGCTGGAGTCGGGAAGAGAATACGTTAGAAGCTCTAAGGTCTCAACAATCGACCGAGAAGGTATGAGATTGATTCCTTTTCCGCACTTTTCAATCTCATGTTATTCGTTGATCATACTTTGAACGTACGATCGGGATCCGGGAATCGTGGATCGCATTCCTCGACTACTGGGGGTTCTAGGACCTCCGGATCGGTAGTCGGATGAGGAAAAACGACCCGGAAACGAGCCCGGAACAGCAACGTCGCGTTGCTGTTCGCGGACGAACAGCGCCCGCTGGTGGGCAAACAGCGACCGCTGTTTGCAACTCCACCAGCGACCGCTGGTCTGCAATCAGCGGGCGCTGATTGGGTACAGACCGGTTCCGTTTCGCGCGGTTGTCCTCTGGGGCGATGGCTGGGCGTGAATCGGGTCAAGGGCTGTCGTGTGAACGAAGTAGCGACACCGGAGGTCGACTGGGAGCGTTCGGATGTTCGAGCAATCGAACGAACGCATCCCGGGTAGTCGAAATCCAACAATTGGTATCAGAGCCGGTTATACGTTCTTTGTATTGTTTGCGAGTTTGTTTTGCAGGGTCACCCGATTATTATGGTCAATTTTTGTACTGTATGTTGTGGTGTGTTAAACTCTCGGGATTGTCGAGATCTTTTGGTTTTAACGTTGCTTGTTTGTAATAGTTTAAAACGACGGGTTGAGTCGTTTAGGGTTTTTCGTTTTTTCGTTTTATCCGGGTGTATAGGATCGATCATTCCTGTATAGGATCGATGCCGGAAGTAGTTAGTTTACATATGTAATGTTGCTGCTGCTTGGTGGATCGAGAGGAGATCGAAGGACGGACGAACGAGGGTCGAGGAGTCGAACCCGCGGTTACTGTGCACAAACGGCGCCCGCTGGAGGGCAAACGGCGACCGCCGTTTGCAGCTCCTCCAGCGACCGCTGTTCCTCACACAGCGGGCGCTGTTTGAGGTTTGGCAGCAGCGACGCGGGGGTTCGACGGACATCACGGATCGCTTGTCGAGGGCCCGGGATGATACTCCAGTGGGAGGGGTTCGTCTCTTGGTCCTTAGACGAGTCGGTGATGGACCGAGACCGAGACGAGCAACGAGACGAAGATCCGAGAAGACGTGCATCGAAGATTTTAAAGGCCATAATAATCGGGCCACGTTAATTGCTTCTTGTGTGTTTAACGTGCTTTTATTATGCTTTAAATTTTATGCATGCTTGTTATCCCTTTTCGTAAAAACTAAGTGGGAGAGGGATTGGAAACAATCCCGCGGTCTCCATTCTCTGTTTTGATGGTGATGTGTGTCGCTTACGAGTTGGCTTTAGTGTCATCCTCCCTATCGGATAAAGTTGACACACGGATATCACTGGATCAAAATTCGAATTCAATTCCATTTATAGAATTGAACACTTAAGTTTCTCAAAGCAATGCCTAATCTGTCTTTCAAAGACTAATTTCAACTCGACTCATTCTCACCCCGGGGAGTGGAATGGAGCCAAAGCGCTTGGTTATGTCGATGACACAAATTAGAGACATTCGAGTCATTTGATGACTAGATCGATTGTCTGGTTGGCTCCCTCACTTTGTGAGAGATAGGGCTCAATTGCATGATTGATCGCTGGTTAGAAACTTCGAGTTTCACTTACGAGATATCAAGCTTTGATTAACGAAATTGTGAAATTTATTAAATGGAATTCAATTAACAAAGTTGTTTGTTTAGTAAACGTCCACACTATCGTGGCTTACTAGACGGAAACGGAACTTTGGGTTAATTGAGGCTCGAAAGTTATAGGAAATCGTAAAGGGACCGCATGTCAACGTAAACGTCCACACTAACGTGGCTTGCGGTGGGCGTGTAGTTTCTGAGCGGTTAACTTAGTACTGAGAAATGGTATACACTTAGGTACGCTTTACAGTATCCTCCCCATCGGAGTCACTGCTGTAATGATGTACGACCAAAAGTAAAAGTCTAGTTATAAAATCGTTTGGACTAGTATACGTCCACATGAACGTGGCATGCTAGTCTGATGGGATTTTAGGATTAATTGGTAAATTTAATGATATTAATTAAGGGAGTTAATATCGAATTAAATTTGACAGTTTGATTTGTCTCTTTTATAGATATGGCACTCAACCCGCTGTCCATTATACTAAAAGAAAACAAACTCACTGGTCCAAACTATGTTGATTGGAAACGAAACTTGGACATTGTCCTAACTGCTGAGGAGTACAAATATGTACTCCATGAGGTTTGTCCTGATGAACCTATTGACACCTCCACTCCTGAGGAAAAGGAAGCTCATCGGAAGTGGGTCAAGGCTGATCAGATGGCGCGGTGCTACATTTTGGCTTCTATGTCAAATGTGCTGCAACATCAGCATGAGGCCATGACCACTGCCTATGATATGATGCTTAACCTCAAGGAGATGTTTGGTAGTCAGGATAGGGCAGCCAGGCAAGATGCCATGAGAAAACTCATGACGGCCACTATGTCCGAAGGAACGCCCGTGAGGGATCACGTTCTTAGGATGATAGGCTATCTGAATGAGATAGAGATTATGGGAGGAGCTATCGATGGGGAAACCCAGATCGATATAGTGCTCCAGTCTCTGCCTAGGAGTTTTGAGCAGTTCCGCCTGAACTATAACATGAACAAGAGGTTATATTCGTTGGCGGAACTCCTGACTGAACTCCAGGCGGCAGAGGGAATCTTTAAGAAATCTCATGCACTTGTGGCTATGAAACTTCCTGGTCCTCCGGGGACTAAGAGGAAGAAGAAGCAAGGACGAAAACCCAGTGGACCCAGCAATGGTGGACCACGGAATGGAGTGAACAAGCCCAAGGGCAAGTGTTTCCGTTGCAAGCAGTCTGGACATTGGAAGTCTAATTGTCCTCTCAGACAAGGAGGTATGAACTTTTCCTTAGTCACTGAAACATGTTTAGCGGTGTTATCCACCGGTACCTGGTGTGTGGATACGGGAGCCACTGATCATGTCTGCAATTCTTTGCAGGGGTTCCAGGAAACCCGGCGGCTTAGAGAGGGAGAGATCACTATCTACATGGGCAACGCTACGAAAGTTGCGGCAGTTGCAGTGGGAGATATTTATTTGTCTTTTAATAATAAAGTTTTGGTATTGAATAATTCTCTTTATGTACCGAATTTTAGAAAGAACCTTGTTTCGGTTTCTAAATTGGTTTTGAATGAATATTCTGTTTCTTTTGATAGTTCTGTTATTATCAAAAAGAATGGTGAGTATATCTGTTCTGGTACATTGATAGGCAACTTATATATACTGAATCCTGATTATTCCACGATGCAACGAGTAGAGTCAAATAACACATCTAGTACCAATAAGAGAAAGGAGCCTTCTAGAATGAATCAAAAGTACTTATGGCATCTTAGGCTAGGTCACATTAACTTGGGCAGGATTCAAAGGTTGATAACTGATGGAATACTCAGTGGTGTGAAAGATGAGGACTTTCCAACCTGCGAATCATGCCTGGAAGGAAAAATGACCAAGCGACCCTTTAGTGATAAGGGGTATCGATCCAAGGAAGTACTAGAATTGATTCACTCTGATTTGTGCGGGCCTTTATCTGTCCAAGCGAGAGGAGGTTATGAATATTTCGTAACCTTCACTGATGATTACTCAAGGTATGGTTTTATATACCTGATGCGCCGCAAGAGCGAGTGCTTTGACAAGTTCAAGGAGTACAAATCTCTTGTGGAGAACCTTCATGGTAAAACCATAAAGACTCTACGATCTGATCGTGGAGGAGAGTACCTCTCGGGAGAGTTTAAGGCGTACTTATTAGAGAATGGGATTGACTCCCAGGTGACTGCACCATACACGCCCCAGCAGAATGGTGTAGCAGAAAGAAGGAATAGGACTCTTATGGAAATGGTAAGATCTATGATGAGTTATTCAGAGCTACCAGTTTCGTTCTGGGGATATGCCTTGGAAACAGCGGCGTATATCCTGAACTTAGTTCCTTCTAAATCAGTCCCTAAGACGCCCTCGGAATTGTGGACCGGGCGTAAGCCAAATTTGAAACACATTCGGATCTGGGGTTGTCCAGCACATGTGCTGAAGCATGGGGCAGATAAATTGGAATCTCGTTCAGATATTCGGTTGTTTATAGGATATCCTAGAGGAACGAAAGGTGGTCTATTTTATAGTCCTAAGGACCAGAAGATCGTTGTTAGCACCAACGCTCGGTTCTTGGAAGAGGATTATATAATGGACCATAAGCCCAAGAGTGATATAATACTTAACGAACTGAGAGGGGACGATCAAGGCTTAGATCCAACCGAACCGGGTGATACGCCACCACAGTCTGCACCTGTAGTTACTGAGGTTACACTGGAGCCTCGTCGTAGTGGGAGGGTTGTTCGATAACCCGATAGGTTCATGTTTATAGGTGAGTCTTCGGACTTGTTACCTGGAGAACATGAAGCCGATCCCTGGACCTATGGCGAGGCGCTTAAAGATCAAGATGCTCAGTCTTGGCAAAAGGCGATGAAATCTGAGATTGAATCAATGGATTCAAATCAGGTCTGGAATCTTGTAGCACCGCCCAAAGGTGTAAAAGCCATTGGTTGCAAGTGGGTGTACAAGAGAAAAAGAGGGTCTGACGGGAAGGTTGAAACCTTCAAGGCTAGGCTTGTTGCGAAGGGGTACACTCAGAAAGAAGGGATCGATTATGAGGAAACCTTTTCGCCGGTAGCTATGCTAAAGTCGATCCGGATTCTTTTGTCTATATCATCTTATATGGATTATGAGGTGTGGCAAATGGACGTCAAGACAGCATTCTTGAATGGGAATCTTGACGAGACCATTTACATGAGACAGCCAGAAGGTTTCATTAAGAAAGGCCAAGAGCATCTAGTGTGTAAGCTAAACCGATCCATTTATGGATTGAAGCAAGCTTCTAGATCTTGGAACATGCGGTTTGATGAGGTCATCCAGTCTTATGGATTCATTCAAAGCATGGACGAGTCGTGTGTATACCGGAGAAGTGACGGAAACAGTGTGGCGTTTCTCGTGCTTTATGTAGACGACATCCTTCTAATTGGCAACAATGTGAAGATGCTGTCGGACATAAAGGGATGGTTGTCCAAGCAATTCGATATGAAAGACTTAGGACAAGTTGGGCATGTTCTTGGGATCAAGGTTATAAGGGATCGCCGGAAAAGAACATTAAGCTTGTCCCAAGCTTCATATATTGATACGATTCTGGCTCGTTTCAACATGCAGAATTCCAAGAGAGGTGCTCAACCTTTCTGCCATGGAATTCATCTATCTAAAGACATGTGTCCCAAAACACAAAAGGAGATAGATTACATGAAGAAGGTTCCTTATGCTTCGGCAGTAGGAAGTCTAATGTATGCCATGTTGTGCACGAGACCTGATATCTGCTATGTCGTGGGCATGGTAGCTAGATATCAGAGTAACCCTGGACAGGGTCACTGGACTGCTGTAAAGAACATACTTAAGTACCTGCGAAGGACTAGGAATTATGTTCTGAGTTACAAAGCGTCCGAGTTGATTCCTATTGGTTACACAGACTCGGATTTCCAATCTGATAAGGATCAGCGAAAGTCTACATCAGGCTATGTGTTCACATTGGGAGGTGGAGCAATTTCATGGAAGAGTGTTAAGCAGAAATGCATTTCGGACTCTACCATGGAAGCCGAATATGTAGCAGCCTCTGAGGCAGCTAAAGAATCGGTGTGGCTCCGGAACTTCCTTATGGACTAGGATGTGGTTCCTAAAATGCCTAGAGCTATCACAATTTATTGTGACAATAGCGGTGCAGTGGCAAATGCAAAGGAACCACGAGCCCACAATGCGAGTAAACACATAGATCGCAAGTACCACTTGATTAGAGACATCGTCAGGAGAGGCGATGCGGTTGTCACCAAGATTGCATCAGCGGATAACCTGGCTGACCCCTTTACGAAGGCACTTCCAGCGGAAGCGTTCAAGATACACGTGAAGGGGATGGGTATCGGATGTATGGTAGAGGGCAACTAGAGATTTAGTATAAGTGGGAGATTGATGGAGTTATATTCTAAATGTCTAGTTTAGTGACAATATGGAACTCCTTATCTGTGTTTTACATTATCTAATAATCAAATTGTCGGCATTTTTATCTATCATGTATATGAATGCAATAGTCCTAGATATATACGTTGTAGACAGTATGGCGTGAGGAGACACGCGGAAGATCGTACTGTCGGTTACTCGTATACTATCGAACAGAAGCTCACGACTTAGATGGACAGGGACAATCCATCTGTACGTCGTAGTGTGACTGGATAATAGTTGATCTTGACTATTATGTTACACTCGTACACTTGGTGTATTGAGCAGGACCACGGGAGGGCGTTCGATTTATACTAATCGACGTAATCAAACTAGACCTCAGAGATTACGGATATACGAATTCCTAATCCCTATATAATTATAGGTGCGTGTGTCTAATTCTCGGTTCTTTAACTTGCCAATGAGTGAGACTAATTGATTAGTCGAGATACTCGGTAAATTGGGAATCGTAATTGTACTCACGGCATGCTATAGATTATAGACAGGAAACCGTGTCCCGTTTATCGGGTTGATGACGTCCCCGAGATGAGCTCATAAAGTTTATCATGTAAACCCTGCAGGTGGATTTGTTCCACATGATAATAAGGATGAGTGGTACTAGTCTCGGATAATAAGAAACGAATTAATTTAATTATTAGTAATTAAATAAATTCGTGGACGTTCGATATCTTAAACACGGGGAAAGTCGTATATGTAATTTCGGCGGATTTATTATTGTTGAAATAATATTAAAATTAATTTCGGGAATTCATTTATTATTTTATAGTGGAGTTAATAATAATTAAAATTGAAATCGATTAATTAAGGAATTGCTTTTACGTATTCCAAGTTAATTAATATTTCAATTTAGCCCTTAATTCATTTATCCTTAGGTCCCTAACGTAGCTCTATTTAAACCCCCTCCCTTACCCTCTCTTAACCTACAATTCGCCGCAACATTTATTTTGCTGAGAAAATAATTGCGTTAACGCAAATATATTTTTCTCTGTAAAAGTAAAAAGGTTAACGCAAATAAAATTTTTATTCTCTCATTGAGAATAATCATACGGAGGTTGAGACAGAGAGAGTATAGACGGGAGAACCCCAGCGGATCGTTGCCCACACAACGGCTGGAGTCGGGAAGAGAATACGTTAAAGCTCTAAGGTCTCAACAATCGACCGAGAAGGTATGAGATTGATTCCTTTTCCGCACTTTTCAATCTCATGTTATTCGTTGATCATACTTTGAACGTACGATCGGGATCCGGGCATCGTGGATCGCATTCCTCGACTACTGGGGGTTCTAGGACCTCCGGATCGGTAGTCGGATGAGGAAAAACGACCCGGAAACGAGCCCGGAACAGCAACGTCGCGTTGCTGTTCGCGGACGAACAGCGCCCGCTGGTGGGCAAACAGCGACCGATGTTTGCAACTCCACCAGCGACCGCTGGTCTGCAATCAGCGGGCGCTGATTGGGTACAGACCGGTTCCGTTTCGCGCGGTTGTCCTCCGGGGCGATGGCTGGGCGTGAATCGGGTCAAGGGCTGTCGTGTGAACGAAGTAGCGACACCGGAGGTCGACTGGGAGCGTTCGGATGTTCGAGCAATCGAACGAACGCATCCCGGGTAGTCGAAATCCAACAACCCTCATTTGATGAGAGATAGGGTCGTTCGCATGGTGAATCACTGGTTAGAAACTTCGAGTTTCACTTATGATTCTCCGCGTCTTGATTTACAAGATTGAATGGATCAAGTAATTGGGAGTCAATTATAAAAGTCTCTTGGTGTAGTAAACGTCCACACCACGTGGCTTGCTATGCTGACGGATTTTGGATTAATTGATGTAGACAGTTGTAAGAAATTGTGAAGAGTTGTGAAGTTGTCGTAAACGTCCACACCACGTGGCTTGCGGTGATGTAGCAATTCTAAACGATTTACTTTGGTACTGAGTAATGGTTTACACTTAGATACGCATTATAGTATTCCTCCCCACGAGGTTCCGCTATAAGTGATGTATGACCGAAGCAAATCTAATTGCTAAATCATTTGGATTGGTAAACGTCCACACCACGTGGCTTGCCATATCTGATGGGATTTTAGATGTGATTAGTGGTTTAATGATATTATTTAAGGGAGATAATATCGGAGATTAAATCGATTGTTTGTTGTTATATGTGCTCATAGATTAGGATATGGCTTTGAACCCACTTTATGTGATACTTGAGGAATTTAAACTCACTGGTCCCTAAATGTATTGATTGGAATAGAGATCTAGACATTGTCCAGACTGTTAAAGAGTACAAGTTTGTACTCATTGAGCTTTGTCCTCCCGAGCCTACAAATGTCTTAACTGATGAGGAAAGGACTGATTTTGATATCATGTTCAAACTCAAGGAGATGTTTAGACATGACGTAGCGGCTAGACAAGAGGCGATGAGGATACTCATAAAGGCCAGTCGATTCGAGGAAACGCTTAAACACGTTTTTAAGATGATTGACCTTTTAGACGAGTTGAGACGGAAATCGCAAGCTCTTGTAGCTAATGCCAAAGGTTTCGAACCTAAGGGAAAAATCGGGGGAAAGGAAAAGCAAGCAAAGAAACCCAGTGGTCCTAGGTTTCTTGGACCACGAGATGGGACGAGAAAGCCATGAGGCAAGAGTTCTCGATGCAAACAGTCTGGGTACTGGAAGTCTGATTATCCTCTCAAAGAAAGTACGAAATTTTCTTTAGTCGTAAAAAATAGTCAGTGGTATTATCTACCGGAACCTGGTGTGTAGATATGGAACCAATGACGGTATGTGCATTTTAAATGCAAGGGTTCCAGGAAACCCGACGACTTGGAAAAGAAGAAATCGTAGTCTACATGGGCAATGCTGTAGAGGAGGCAGCAGTTGCAGTGGAGGACATTTAATAGGATTTCATTTTGAGTTATTGCTTTTATGTACCTTTCATATTAGAAAGAACTTTGTTCTGGATTTCTAATAAATGGATATTTTATTTCTTTTAATCATTTGATGGTTATAAGAAGAAATAATGATATTATCTATTCTGGTACATTAGCTAGCAATATATAAATGATGAATCCTGAGTCCACCATGATGCAACGAACCGTAGTATGAAACTCGTTTTACTAATAAGAGATTTCTTTATCAATTATACTTGTGGATTCTTGTGCTGAATCATGTTTATTCAAATAAGAAGTTCAAAGGTCGAAAATTGATATTTGATCAATTAAGTTGAAGGAGTGGACCTTCCGACCTAAGAATCTTATTTGGAAGATAACATGACTAAGCAATCCTTTATGGATATAAGATATAAGATCCGGACAAGTATTAGAATTGATTGACTCTGATGTATGCAGACCTATGTCTACTTAGACAATAAGGTACGAGTACTTCATTTGATGATTACTCGAGAAATGGATTAGAATACCTGATGTGCCACAAAAGCAAGTGTTTTGACAAGTCAATGGACACTAAGCAATTGTGGAGAGCCATCAAGGTATATCCATTTGTAGCCTGCGATTTGATCGCGGAGGCAAGTACCTGTCTGAGGAATGCATGGCATACTAATCAGAAATTGGGATTTGATCCTAAATAACTTCACCATACACTGTTGTGTAGAAATGGTGTGTCGTAAACAAGAAATGGAACTCTTATAGAAATAGTAAAATCATGAGTTATACGGAACTACCTATGTTCTATGGATATGTCTGGAAACAACGGTGCATTCAAATGCGGTTGTAGTATATCCTAGAAGAACAAAAGATGTGTGTTCAATAGTACTATGAACCAGAAGGACGTTATAAGTTCTAACGCCCGGTTCTTAGAGAAAGACTATATAATGAACCACAAGCCCAAGGTGACGTAATACTTTGAAATGAGAGAGAAAGATTAAGACTTAGAGCCAGCCGAACCGAGTAGCGGTACACCACTAACTGCACCTACTGTTATCACTGTTTATACACCGGAATGCCATTGTAGTGGGAGGTTGTGGGACAGCCGGAGATATTCATAAGACTAGGAGAGTCTTCGAACTCTGGACCTAGTATACATGAAATCGATCCCTAGATCTACATGAAGGCCGTACTAGATCTAAATGTGCCTTCTTGGAGAGCAATAAGGATTATTGCTAAGAGGCGAGATCATTTAGAGTACAAGCTTAGTTGATCCATTTATGGATTGAAACAAAGCATTGAGTTCGTGGTACTTGCAAATTGATGAGATAGTCCATTTTATGGATTCATCAAAAGCATAGACGAATTGTGTGTATTGGAAACGTGATGGAAAACAAGGTGGTGTTTCTCGGAGGTTTTATGTAGATGAAACTCTTATCATTGGCAACAATGTAAAGATGTTGTCAGACATAAAATGGTGGTTGTCTAGATAAATCATTATGAAAGATATAGGAAGAAGTTGGACATGTTCTTGAGATCTTGGATCTCTAGGAATGAACATTGTACTTCTCCTGGACATCTTACATATATGATTATGGTTCGTTTTAACATGCAAGATTCCGAGAAAGGTTCGTTACCTTTCAGAGACGGAATGCATCTATCTAAGGATATGTGTTTTGAAACACAAAAGGAGATAGAAGCAATGAAAGCGGATTCCTACACTTTGAGTGTGGAAAGCTTAATAAATGCATTGTTAAAAACAAGAACCTGATATCGGCTATGCAGTGAGCATAGTGGGAGGATATCAAGGTAATCCTGGAAAGGAATATTCGACTGCTGTAAAAGTACTTTCGAAGTACTGTTCTAGACTACGAAGCAGACGAGTTTTTCCTTTGGATTACATTCTCTTAGATTTCTAATCGAACGAGGACCGGTGTAAGTCGATATCAAGCTATGTGTTTCACTATTGAAGGAGAAGGAGTTTTAACATGGAAGAGTGATAAGCACGATGCTTTTCGGACTCTGCCATGGGTAACTAAATAGCGGCCTCAGAGGCAGCGGAAGTTTTGGTATAACTCCGGGATAATCTCTGGGACTTAGAGGTGATTCTTAATTTGCCAAAAGGCTATGTGTATAGCGGTGCGATGGCAAATGGTAAGAAATCACAAGTCCATAAGTGTAAGATAACACATAGTGCAAGTACCACCTGATACGAGTCATCGTCGAGGGAGACGACGCTGTAGTCACCAAGATAACTTCAGAGCGGCAACCTAGAGTACTCATTCACATAGTACTTCTTGGAAGTATAACTTAAGCACGTGATGAGTATGGGAGTCGGGAGTTTGGAGGAAATGACTATACCTTAGTACAAGTGGGAGATTGTTGGAGTTGTGTACTTAATGTCTAGATTTAAGTAACGGAAACTCACGATCCATTGCCATTAATCTATTTAATTAAATAAACAATTATTTGCGTTTAATTATTTATAATTAAATATATGCAAATCATAGTCCTGGATTTTATACGTTGTAGTTAGTATGGTGTTGCATGGGCGCACAGAAGATCATACTATCGGTTACTCGTATTTAATCGAACAGTTGCTCACGACCTAGATGGACACGGACCAATCCATCGGTATAGTCGTTGTGTGAGAGAGAAAATAATTTATCTTAATTATTTTATCACACTTGTACACTTGGTGTATTGAGCGGATCTGCTTGAGATTTATCGATTAGGATTGCCGGCGATAATCGATTTAAGTCTCTGTGTATTTTATTCTTAATCCCCGATATTATTGCGGGTGTGTATATTTAATATAAGTGACTTTGATTTACCAAATGAATTAACCGATTTAATTATTGGGTTAATTACCGGTTAAGTTGGGTCACTATATTTTATATATGACATGCCGTGAATACTTGACGGGAAAGTGTATCCCGTAAGGGTTGATAATATCCCCGAGATGAGTTCATAAGGAATTATTATGTAAACCCTGCAGGTGGATTTGTTCCGCATAATAATTAAGGATGAATGGTATTAGTCTCGGATATAAGAGATGAATAAATTAATTAGCAATAAATTAATTTTATTCATGGATATTTATATCTTAAATACACGGAATAAATAATACTACCGGAGAAATATTATTTGATATAATATGGTTTAATATTGGGAGTGCAATTAATTTTATATAGTGGAAAATATAATTAATTAATATTGATAAGGATTAATGGACTTGAGCATTGGGCTCAATTTAATCTTCAATATTGGAAGCCCAATATTCCACCTCCTTAAGATCCCCTACGTAGCCTATAAAAGCACTACATGGTCTTCTCTATTCTCATAACTTGAAGATCACAATTCTAGAGAGAGAAAGTAGAGAGGAGGATCCATGGAGTTCGGTAGATCGTCGCCCACACGACGTCCGAAATAGTGCAAGGAATACGCGGGAAGATCTCAAGGTCGTCAAATTGAGTTCTTCGTTTTTTCGAACAACGAGAACGAGGTAAATCGTAAAACCCTCTTTATGATTTTATCGTTTAATTATCGTGAAAATATCATGAACCAAGATCCGAGGTTTGGGATCCTCACCGGGGTCGAGCCGGGCGGTGGTGATCGAGGATCACCGGACCGCCGCGGCTGGAGCGACCCGGCGGCAAGGATCGCGCGAGCAAGCACGCTGGGGAGGCAGGCGCCCGCCTGGGGACCAGGCGCCCGCCTGGTGCAGGTCGCGCGCGCCCGCCAGGCTGCCAAGCGAGCGCTTCGTGCGCGCTCGCAGCGGGCTGCGGGACTTCCCGCAGCGGATCCGCGGGGCATCGAGGGTTGTGTGCGGGGTTGCACGGCTGCAACCCTAGGGCTCGCCTGGACGCAAGTACGAGCCCCATCGAGCAGCAGCGGCTCGTCCGCGGCTAGGGCTCGATTGGGAGTTCCTTCGGGGATGGCTTCGGCTGTCCCGGCGAGGGTTCAAGGCACGTACAACGGGCTGTTTTGATCATCCCCTCACGCCATCTATGAGATGCGATCGATCGCCTCGGGTACGCCCGTAGATGGTGATCGATCGGGCTTCTCCCCGCGTCCGGTGACGTGGGAATTTTTCCGGTGGCGGGATTTCGATTGGGTTGTCGGTTCCGCAATTTTGACAACCCCGGATATTCGATCTCCGAAGGATATCGGTCGGAATTAATTAGATAATTTAATTTATTTAAATTTATTAATTCCGGGATATCGATTTCCAACACGTCCGAGCTAGTGCAAGGAATACGTGGGAAGATCTCAAGGTCGTCAAATTGAGTTCTTCGTTTTTCCGAACAACGAGAACGAGGTAAATCGTAAAACCCTCTTTATGATTTTATCGTTTTAATTATCGTAAAAATATCATGAACCAAGATCCGAGGGACGGAGATCCAAACAGAGGATATGCCGGGCGATGGGGATCGAGGATCCCCGGACCGCCGCGGCTAGGAATCCACGGCAAGAGGTGGATCCCCGTATGCACGCCGGCTGGACAGCCCAGCGCCGCTCGCGCGGTGCTGTCTCCACTCGCGCGGAGAGGGTGCCGCTCGCAAGGCTGGACCGCCGCTCGCGCGGCGGTGGCTGGCGGCAGCTGGGGTGATCGTGAGCCACGGGTTCGACCGTGGCTGGAGCTCGATCACCCGGGGGCAGCTGGGGCGTGCCTAGCGGGCTGAACCCTAGCGCACGTCCGATGACGTGCGCGCGCCTCAGTCGAACGGCGGCGGCTCGTGCCGCTGCTAGGGTTTGACGGGGGCTGTCCACGAGGGTTCGAGCATGCCCGGCGGGCTGCCAAGGGCAGCCCTAGGCGGCTGCCAAGGACAGCCGCGAGCCCACGCGGGGCTCGATCG
This sequence comes from Euphrasia confusa, assembly GCA_954870475.1. Lineage (NCBI taxonomy): Eukaryota > Viridiplantae > Streptophyta > Magnoliopsida > Lamiales > Orobanchaceae > Euphrasia > Euphrasia confusa. Next base: position 14,361,847 of record OX940957.1, on the reverse strand, counting down.
AACAAGCCGCGGGCTATCCCCGCGGTTAGGGTTTTGATTGGGCTATCCCCGTGGTGGTTCGATGCCAAAACGACCGCCGGAGAAGACGTGTGACGGAGGAGACGAAGAGAGGGAGGGCTCCGGATCGGCCATCCCCATGGTCGATCCAATGAAGAATCGAAAGGGGAGGGGGCTGCCCGCGGCCTTCTCGGTTGTGATGTCGCCGGCGACGGCGGCTGATCGGCTGGGCGATGGCGGTGGCTCTCCTCTCGGCCGGCGATCGAAGGTGGGGGCGCGGGGTCCTCGTGATCTTGTGCTCTCCCGCCGAGATCCAACTTTCCTAAATTATTCGGTTTTTCTATTTTGAGTATTCTTATTTTTTGGAATTCTCGGGGATTAGGAAAAGAATAAATTTAGAATAAATTTATTTTTCCTTATTGATTATTCCTATTTTTGGAAATTTTCATGGATTAGGAAAAGAATAAATTTAGAATTAATTTGGTCTTCCTAATTTAATTATTCTTTTATGGAATTTTTAATAGATTAGGAACATAATTAATTTAGAAAGTTTTAAGAGTCCTTAATTAATTTTTCCTTATTTAATTATTCCGTTATGGAATTTTTAATAGATTAGAAAATGAATTAATTTGGAAGGATTAGGAGTCCTAAATTATTTTATTTCCTTATTTCATTATGGAAATCTTCTAGAATATTCCAAGTGGGTCTTTGATAGGAATCTAGAGATTTAATGAAATTAGAAGAGGAAAATAAAAATAATAAAAATATTAATAATATTTAATTTTAATTTTGATTTATTCGATTGACTTAATTCTTGGAATTAAGTAACTTTTGGATTTATTAAAAATAAATAGATTTAAATATTGGAATTAATATTCCCGTCACATGGAGCATTCAAGAACGAAGACTGAAGACTAGAAGATATAGAATAAAGCCATAATAGTCAGAAAATAATATTCTAGTATTATTTTGATTATATGGTAATATTCTATGTGCTTTATTTCATGTATGCATGCTTATGTGTATTTAATTATGCATTAGATAGCGTATCCCTTCATTGTAAAAAGCTAAGTGGGAGAGGGATTGGAAACAATCCCATGGTCTCCATTGATGTTCTCTTGGTGACTTTTTTGGACTTTTGAAGTTCGTATAGACAAATTATTGGAGGAGAATTCTTGTAATTCCTTTTACGAGAAACATTCATTAAGTTTTTCAAACAATGCCTAATTTGTCTTTCTGAAATTGATTTCAAGTCGACTCATTCTCACCCCGGGGAGTGAGATGGAGCCAAAGCCACTTGGTCATGTAGAGGACACAAATTAGAGACTTTAGTGTCATTTTATGACTAGATCGATCGTCTGCTCGGATCCCTCATTCTATGAGAGATAGGGATGTTAGCATGGTGAATCACTGGTAAGAAACTTTGAATTTCACTTATGATTTACCGCGTCTTGATTAACGAGATTGAATGATTCAAGTAATTGGATGTCACTTATAAAAATCTTTTGGTGTAGTAAACGTCCACACTATCGTGGCTTGCTGCACTGAATGGGATTTTTGATTAACTGATGTAGACAGTTATATGAGGGAGTGAAGGACCGTGTGTTAGCGTAAACGTCCACACTATCGTGGCTTGCGGTGATATGCGAATCCCAAACAAACTTCTTAGTACTGAGTAATGGTTTACACTTAGGTACGCTTCATAGAATTCTTCCCATCGAAGTAACACTATAATTGATGTACGACCAAAGCAAATCTAATCGCTAAATCATTTAGATAGGTAAACGTCCACATTATCTTGGCTTACCATATCTGATGGGATTTTAGATGTGATTAGTGATTTAATGATATTATTTGAGGGAGATAATATTGGAATTAAATCAATTGTTTGTTGTTATATTTGCTCATAGGTTAGGAATGGCTTTGAACCCACTTTCTGTGATACTTAAGGAATTTAACTCACTGGTCCCTTAATGTATTGATTGGAATAGAGATCTAGACATTGCCCAAACTGTTGAATATTACAAGATTGTACTCAGCGAGCTTTGTCTTTCCGAGCCTACAAATGTCTCAACTGATGAGGAAAGGACTGAATTTAAGATGTAAGAAAGTGCTTATGCAATGACCACTGATTATGATATCATGTTCAAACTCAAGCAGATGTTTAGACATGACGAGGTGGCTAGACAAGAAGCGATGAGGGAAATCGCAAGCCTTTGTAGCCAATGCCAAAGGTTTCGAACCTAAGGGTAAGATCGGGGGAAAGGAAAAGCAAGCAAAGAAACCCAGTGGTCCTAAGTTTCTTGGACCGCGAGATGGGACGATAAAGCCAATAGGCAAGTGTTCTCGATGCAAACAGTCTGGGTACTGGAAGTCTGATTATCCTCTCAAAGATACAAAATTTTTCTTTAGTCATAAAACATAGTCAGCGGTATTATCTACCAGAACCTGGTGTGTAGATATGGAACCACTGACGGTATGTACATTCTAAATGCAGAGGTTCCAGAAAACCTGATGACTTGGAAAAGAAAATATCGTAGTCTACATGGGCAATGCTGTGGAGGAGGCAGCTGTTGCAGTGGAGGACCGATTTAAATTGATTTAAATCTCAGTGTATTTTATTCTTAATACCTGATATTATTGCGGATGTGTGCATTTAATATTAGTGACTTTGATTTTCCAAAGGAATTGACCGATTAGAATAACCGGTCGATTACCGGCAAAGTTGGGTCACGGTATTTTATGTATGACATGCTGTGAATTCTTGATGGGAAAGTGTGTCCCGATAAGGGTTGATAATGTCCCCGAGATGAGTTCAAAAGGAATTATTATGTAAACTTTGCAGGTGGATTTGTTCCGCATAATAATTAAGGTTGAATGATACTAGTCTCGGATACAAGAGATGAATAAATTAATTAGGAATAAATATAATTTATTCATGGACATTTCTATCTTAAACGCACTGAATAAATAATACTACCGGAGAGATAATATTATTTGATATAATATGGTATAATATTGGGAGTGCAATTATATTTATATAGTGGAAAATAAATATAATTAATAGATTAATTAATAGACTTGGACTTGGGCTCAATTTAATTAATTATATTGGGAGCCAATTATTCCACCTGTGATATCATTGAACAACTCAATAGCATGTTCGGGGAACAGACTATGATTGAGCGGTTCGGTATGACCAGGGTCATCGCTTCAGCTAGGCTGGAAAAATGGAGATCTATGGGATCACATTTGCAACAAATGATTGGATTATTTGCTTCAAGTGACCTCCTAGATTTTTCCTATGATGATTAGTTGGCAACCGATTTCATACTTCAATCTCATGATGGTTATAATGCCTTTAGGCTAAATTTTCCATATGAATGGTTTGAAGAAATCGCTTCGTGAGCTCCACGGGATGCTCAAGGCTGCTGAGCCGGCGATAGAGAAGGACCCTAAGAGAGAAATTCTTATGATATGGGATAGGGTATTCAAAAGAGAATGGGCAAGAAGGCTACTAGGGTTCCTAGGGAATCTCAATGCGTCTACTGCAAAAGTGTTGGACACTACTTGCAAACATATAAAATTTCATATTTTATTCAATTTCAAAACAAATGTCTGATTTGTCTTTCATGTGATGGATTCTAAAGTTAAGATTATTTACACCTCGGGGAATGATTTAATCCAAAACACTTAGTTCATCAATGACATAAATTAGAGACTTTCGAGCCATGGGATGGCGTGAATCGATTGTCTGGTTGGCTCCCTCATATTTTATGAGAGATAGGGCTTCAATTGCATGATAATATTGCTGGTTAGAAAACTTCGATTTTTCACTTACGATTTATCACGTTTTGACATTGAGATAATTTTGAATGGGAAATTTAAATGAGACTCAATTATTGGGAATAATTGAATTTGCCCAAAGTTCAAAGAAGATGTGAAGAACGGGGTTGCTTCATCTTCAGGTATTAATGATATAGACATTAAACTTCACAAATTCTATTTCTTGGGTATTGGATGCCAAATGTGGTTCTCACATTTGTATGTGGAGGAACTACATAGAAGTGTAAGTTTGGTGAGTAGAGATGTCGATCTACGGGCGAGAAATGAAGCGAATGTCGCTGCATTAGACGCATGATCATATGATGTTGTTTTGCCTTAGAACCTTGTTTTAGTATTATAACTATGTAATTTCGTACCTTCAATAAACAATGAATATTGGTTCATTATTGGATACTGATGGATTAGTTTTTCACTATTAAATAGTTTGGTAACTATTTTAATTGTGAATTATTCTTTGTTTTCGTACGATTATTATATTGTTTATGTATACTTTAAACTTAACAAATCATATATAACATTAACACTAAAGGCCGAATCGAATAAGTCTCAATGAGACATAACTATAACATTGTTGATTAGGTCAAATCATCATCTAAATATGTAACAAAGCTTCTTTTAGAATGCATTCTATAATCATTTGACTTGGAGTCATTTGATACATGTGGATGATGTGTGATGGACAAGATAACAATGTCATCTTTCTTGGAGAAAGGAGAACATGTGAGTGATTTATTAGGGATGATCCATACTGATGTATGTGGAACCTATCAGTTCACAAGCACATGAAGGTTATGTTTCGGAAAAGAGAAAACAAACTATATTAGATATAGTTTGACCATTCGATGAGAGGTCAAAATGAACTACTGGTCTCTTTTGGGAACACACAATTCTAGACTTCAACTTATACACTGAATAGGACGCTGTCAAAAGCTGTTGATAATACACCATACTAGGTATGGAAAGGGAGGGTCCCTAAATTGTTTTCATCAAGATTTGAGGTTCTAAAAGCTTCTCTGACGAGATTTATCTCTATAGAGATTGAACTCAATTGGGATAAAAGTTTCTTTATGGTATCCATAAGAAACTCGAGGGTACAACTTCTACGATCTATCTGAGAACAATATTTTGTTGCTCGAGATAGTGATTTTCTTGAAAAAGAGTAATCTTTCCTAGAAAGTCAGTGGGAGCTCAGTTGTCTTGAACGAGGTTCAAGTAGAAAAAACTGATATGGATACTTAAGACTTGGTCGAGAGTACTCCAGTGGTTTTGGAAACCACACCTAACCCTCGAAGGTCTGGAAGGGTTAGAACTCAACCTGACAAATACTTAGGTATTCTGACAAATGAGAGCTTTGAAGTCATGCTTTTAGAAAGCAATGAACCTTCAACCTATACCCAAGCTATGACGAGTTCAGATTCCGAGAAATGGCAGGGTGCCATGAAATCCGAAATGAAATTGATGTCTGAAAATCAAGTTTGGAACTTGGTTGATTTGCTTAAAGGGGCTAGGCCCATTGGAAGCAAATGGATTTACAAGATAAATACAGACATGGATGGAAAACCTAGTGTTTTCAAAGCAAGGTTGGTGGCAAAAGGATTTTTTCACGGGGTGGTTTATAATGAAACATTTTCACCAGTTGCTATAATTAATTCGGATTCTCTTAGCCATTGCAGCTCATTATGATTATGAGATATGGCAAATGGATGTTAAAACCGCCTTCTTGAATGAGATTCTAGAAGAGGATGTGTTTATGACACAACCAGAGGGTTTTATCGATCATAATCAGGCTGAGAGAGTATGCAGGCTTAATAGTTCCATTTATGGATTAAAGCAAGCATCTCGGAGTTGGAATCTTCAGTTCGATGAATCCATACATGATTTTGGATTTCAAAAGAACATGGAAGACTCTTTTGTTTACAAGAAGATCAGTGGGAGTTACGTTGTATTAATCGTGTTGTATGTCGATGACATACTCCTTATTGAAAACAATAATTCTATGCTTAATTCTATTAAAGAATGGCTTGGAAATTGTTTTTCAATAAACGATCTTGGAGAAGCACAGTACATATTGGGCATCAAGATCTGTCGGAACAGATCGAAAAGGATGGTTGAACTTAGTAAAGCGACCTATATTGATAAGGTGCTTGATAAGTTCAGAATGAAAGACGCCAGAAAGGGTCTCATTCCAATAACTAATGTGTTGGAGTTGTGTACTTAATGTCTAGATTTAAGTAACGGTAAACTCCCGATCATAGCATTTAATCTATTAAATTAATAAACAATTATTTGCATTTAATTATTATTAATTAATTATGCAAAATATAGTCCTGGATTTTATACGTTGAAGTTAGTATGGTGTTGCATGGGCACACAGAAGATCATACTATCGGTTACTCGTATTTAATCAAACAGTTGCTCACGACCTAGATGGACATGGACCAATCCGTCGGTATAGTCGTTGTGTGAGAGAGAAAATAATTTGTCTTAATTATTTTATCACACTTGTACACTTAGGTGTATTGGGCGGATCGCTTGAGATTTATTGATTAGGATTGCCTTGGATAATCAATTTAAATCTCAGAGTATTTTATTCTTAATCCCCGATACTATTGCGGGTGTATATATTTAATATTAGAGACTTTGATTTTCCAAAGGAATTAACCGATTTAATTATTGGGTAATGACTTGGTTTGACCGAAATCGGCGAGCGCGGAACTGAAACGGCGGGCGCGGACCAGTCCAGAAGATGTTCAAGGCCTATTTTGTTGCTTTTAATCTTTTCGTTTGAGAGTTGTGAGGTTCTAGGGGCCTTTCTATTTCGTATTTATTTGCTTTGCTAGTTATAGGTTGTTTTATGTTATAAATGTTCAACTTACATATAAACAAACTTATGCATGCAAGTTCCCAAAATAATGAGTATAATGTCTTGTCCAAAACATCACACCCATAAAACCCTCGATCATAAGTTGGTAGGTCCGCCTCAGCGGGGTACTACTTGTTATCTTGGGATAAGTGGGAGTAAGGGTTAGACCCTTACACGTGAGTTTGGTTTTCTCATCGACAGATCCACTGCAGGCGTGGCTATCGAGACATGAGATGAGAATAGGACTCTCATCGACCGAGAGTGACATTAGATTTCATTGACATGGAATGTCTACCTATCTTGGAGTTCTTAAGTGCGGACTCAGTCGGCTTAAGGATTCGCAAGATAAGGGTCTTGGGATCGTTTTGTTCAAGGGAACAACGATATTAGATATCGATTGAACAAAATGGAATAAATAAGTAGCTTGTTAGACAACCTTATTTGTTTACCGCTTTGTGGATGTTTACATACTTTAGTTATCTTTCTTTTGTAGTTCATCATGTCAAATATCAACTCAATTCAAGTTTGGTTCAATTCTTGATTGTAAAAAATTGAACAACATATATTTTCTTAATTGACAACGTAATTTGAGGATGGTCCTCAAATACGATGACAAGAAAAATGTGTTAGATAACCACATCCTATGATATCATTGAACAACTCAATAGCATGTTCAGGGAACATGCAATGATTTAGCGGTTCGGTGTGACCAGGGCCATCGCTTCAGCTAGGCTGGAGAAAGAGGAACCTAAGGGACCACATGTGCATCAAATGATTGGATTATTTTATTAAAAGTGATCGCCTAGGTTTTTCCTAAGATGATGAGTTGGCAACCGATTTCATACTTCAATCCCATCATGATGGTTATGATGCCTTTAGGCTAAATTTTCCATATGAATGGTTTGAATAAATCGCTACGTGAGATCCACGGGATGCTCAAGGTTGCAGAGCCGACTATTGAGAAGGATCCTAAGAGGGAAATTCTTATGATACGGGATGGGTTATACAAAAGAGCATGGGCAAAAGGCTACTAGGGTTCCTAGGGAATCTGAATGCGTCTACTGCAAAAGTGTAGGACACTAATTGCAAACAAGTAGAAGTTCATATTTATTCAATTTCAAAACAAATTCCTAATTTATCTTTCATATGATGAATTCTAAAGTTAGGATTATTTTCACCTCGGGGAGTGATCTAATCCAAAACACTTAGTTCATCAATGACATAAATTAGAGACTTTCGAGCCATTGGATTGCGTTAGTCGATTGTCTGGTTGGCTCCCTCATACTTTATGAGAGATAGGGCTTCAATTGCATGATAAGATCGCTGGTTAGAAAACTTCTAGTTTTCACTTACGATTTATCACGTTTTGATATTGAGATAATTGTGAACGGGAATTCGAATAAGACTCAATTATTGGGAATAATTGAACTTGCCCAAAGTTTAAAGAAGATGTGAAGAACGGGGTTGCTTCATCTTCAGGTATTAATGTTATAGACATTAAACTTCACAAATTCTACTTCTTGGGTATTGGATGCCAAATGTAGTTCTCACATTTGTATGTGGAGGAACTACATAGAAGTATAAGTTTGGTGAGTAGATATGTCCATCTACGGGCGAGAAATGGAGCGAAGGTCGCTGCATTAGTCTTATGATCATATGATGTTGTTTTGCCTTAGGGCCTTGTTTTAGTATTATAACTATGTAATTTCGTACCTTCAATAAACAATGAATATTGGTTCAGTATTGGATACTGATGGATTAGTTTTTCACTAATTAAATAGTTTGATAACTATTTTAATTGTGAACTATTCTTTGTTTTGGTACGATTATTACATTATTTATGTATACTTTAAACTCAACAAATCATATATAACATTAACACCAAAGGCCGAATCGAATAAGTCTCAATGAGACATAACTGTAACATTGTTGATTAGATCAAAATCTAAACATGTAACGAATCTTCTTTTAGAAGGCATTCTAGAATCATTTGACTTGGAGTCATTTGATACATGTGAATGATGTTTGATGGACAAAAATAACAATGTCATCTTTCTTAGAGAAAGGAGAACATGTAAGTGATTAATTAGGGACGATCAATACTGATGTATGTGGAACCTATCAGTTCACAAGCACATGAAGGTTATGTTGCGGAAAAGAGAAAACAAACTATATTAGATATAGTTCGACCATTCGATGAGAGGTCTAAATGAACTACTGGTCTCTTTTGGGAACACAAAATTCTTGACTTCAACTTATACACTGAATAGGACGCTGTCAAAAGCTGTTGATAAGACACCATACTAGGTATGCAAAGGGAGGGTCCCTAAATTGTTTTCATCAAGATATGAGGTTCTAAAGCTTCTCTGACGAGATTTATCTCTATAGAGCTTGAACTCAAATGAGATAAAAGTTTCTTTATGGTATCCATAAGAAACTCGAGGGTACAACTTCTACGATCTATCTGAGAACAATATTTTGTTGCTCGAGATACTGATTTTCTTGAAAAGAGTAATCTTTCCTATAAAGTCAGCGGGAGCTCAGTTGTCTTGAACGAGGTTCAAGTAGAAAAAACTGATATGGATACTTAAGACTTGGTCGAGAGTACTCCAGTGGTTTTGGAAACCACATCTAACCCTCGAAGGTCTGGAAAGGTTAGAACTCAACCTGACATCTTAGGTATTCTGACAAATGAGAGCTATGAAGTCATGCTTTTAGAAATCAATGAACCTTCGACCTATACCCAAGCTATGACGAGTCTAGATTCCGAGAAATGGCAGGGTGCCATGAAATCCGAAATGGAATCGATGTCTGAAAATCAAGTTTGGAACTTGGTCGATTTGCTTAAAGGGGCTAGGCCCATTGGATGCAAATGAATTTACAAGATAAAAACAGACATGGATGGAAAACCTAGTGTTTTCAAAGCAAGGTTGGTGGCAAAAGGATTTAATCAAATTCACAAAGTGAATTATGATGAAACCTTTTCACCAGTTGCTATGATCAAATCCATTCGGATTCTCTTAGCCATTGCTGCTCATTATGATTACGAGATATGGCAAATGGATGTTAAAACCGCCTTCTTGAATGGGATTCTAGAAGAGGATGTGTTTATGACACAACCAGAGGGTTTTATCGATCCTAATCAGGCTGAGAGAGTATGCAAGCTTAATAGATCTTAATGGATTAAAGCAAGCATCTCAGAGTTGGAATCTTCAGTTCAATGAATCCATATTGGGATTTGGATTTCAGAGGAACTCGAAAGAGTCTTGTTTTACAAGAAGATCAGTGGGAGTTACGTTGTATTAATTGTGTTGTATGTCGGTGACATACTCCTTATTGGAAACAATGTTTCTATGCTTAATTCTATTAAAGAATGGCTTGGGAATTGTTTTTCAATGAAGGATCTTGGAGAAGCACAGTACATATTGGGCATCAAGATCTGTCGGAACAGATCGAAAAGGATGTTTGAACTTAGTCAAGTGACCTATATTGATAAGGCGGTTGATAAGTTCAGAATGAAAGACGCCAAAAGGGGTCTCATTCCAATGAGTCATGGCACATCACTTAGCAAGATGCAAGGCCCTACGGTACTTGATGAGCAAAAGAGGATGTAAAACATTCCTTATGCTTCGGCAATAGGGTCTATAATGTACGCCATGATATGTACACGACTGGACGTATCGTATGCTTTAAGCATGACGATTCGGTTTCAAGAAAACCCAGGTGAGGCGCATTAGACTGCAGCCAAGAATATTCTTATGTACCTTAGATGGACTAAAGAATATTTTGTTGTCTTTGGAAGACAAAAAGAGTTGATATTAACAAGCTGTTTGAATGATAACTTCAAAACAGACTAAGATAATTTCCGATTTTAATCTGGTTATATCTTTTGTCTGGTTAGAGGTGATATTGCTGGAATAGTTCCATGCAATGCAATATAGCTGATTAAACTACAGAAGCTGAGAACAGTATTGCATTGGATGCAGTAATGTTGGCAGTTAGGATTTGAAAGTTCTTGAATGAACTAGGTGGCGTAACTAGATCAGCCCATCCGATAGTTCTCTATTTATAGTAGAGTTATCGCGCAAGCCAATGAGCTAGGAAGCACCACAAGTCTAAAACTGGTGCTCAGGAAGTTCCACATTATTTGGGAGATAGTTTTGTGGAGACATCCAGATAATAAAGTTGCAACTTTTGGTAAGGTTGCAAACCCGCTTTCTAAACCTCTCCAGCATTCTAAGCTTGAGGTTTTCACGACTGCAATTGAGATCAAACATCTTAGAGATGGTTGTGATTTCTATTACTGTATTAGATACTTTTGGAGATTTAGTAAACATTCACTCATATGTATAATACATAATCTTCATATAAATATGGTTTAATTTATATGAATTGTCCAAATGATTGAGTTATATCAATTGGGTTATGAGGTCGACTTACCGCATAATGAAGTCCCAATGGTTGAACTGATATACTTGAATCATATAGCTGTTCCTGGTTCGTATAATCAAGTACGGACAAACCGATAATACAAAGAACTAGATTGTAATGTGTACTATAGCGCCGCTTCATGGGCTAGTGATGTGGGACATCAAGTACAATTACATAGATATTAGCTGGGAGCTAATGATCGAACAGACCCGACTGGAATAGTATTTAAGATTTCGAGTCATAATACTATTTCATTGACTGTCGAGCAATTTCCTCTGACCTGAGTAGTCCAGAGTGATTCCATTGTGAAATTGTGTACTTTGATACAAGTAAACGCCTTTCGAAAAAGGAGGTTATAAAACTTGTTATTGGGTATATATCAGGAAGCAAGTGGGAGAGCTTGGATTGACAAGATGGGATTGTCCTCCATTTTATAATGGGATAAATGTCTTACCGGCCACTTGGAGAGTCGAGACTGTGGAAAATACGTGGCCACGTCCAGATTCATATCATAGTGATAAATATTGTTTTACAGTCTGTCTCAAAGTCCAAGAAAGGTTTGAACCGATTGAGGATGACTCGAGTCTTGCCTCAAGTTCAAACTTAGACATAAAGTGGCAATAGGAAATTGGCAGCACACTGGCTCTGAAGGCCAAGTGGGAGATTGTTGGAATATGTCCTTCGATCCTACGTGTGCAATCGATAAATTCATAAGGTTGTCTATGGATGTTAAATGATTATCTTATAATATTAATTGTTGGGAACAATATAATATTGATCAATTAAATCATACCTACAGGGTCACACATGGACTCGAAGATAATGTACGATGCTTGATATATATATATATATATATATATATATATATATATTGATTTAGAATCAATATTTACGTGGATTTAATATACATGCATGGGATGCATGGCTTGCATGGATGCATGTCACATAGTGTGACATGGCATGCCACACAAGCAAGTGGGACCACATACAATGCATTGTGGCATGTGTATGTGGCATGACCTTTCACCTCCTTTGTAACCCCTTTTGTGTGTTAAATGGTGCATAATGAAGTGATTATATAGATGAAAATCTGATTTTCATCACACATAATATTCAGCCACGAAATTCCACACAAATAGAGAGAAAAGAGGTGATCTTGGAGATCCATTCTCAAGCAAGCAAAGGTGTTCATTATCCGGGTTCGTGTGCAACACGTAGAGGCCGGGCCATTTGTGCGGCTTCAACATCCGGACGATCCAAAGGAGTGACGAGATCATTCACAAGGAGATCTTTGAGTTGCTGATCAATTAAGGTGGTTCAATCGACTCAACACCACCTTAACCAAAGTCAACGATCACCAAAATTAAGTTATCGTTGAACCTTATATATATATATATATATATATATATATATATATATATATATATATATATTGGATGTGTATATATATATGTTTATATATGTTCTTATACACATTAAGTGTGCACTAAGATCATGGCATAGTAGATCTATCGCTTTACACGCTTCCGCACACACGGTATATCGATCGGATCGGTATACCGGTACCATCACGAAGAAGAGGAGATTCACTGCTTTTTTCTTTCTTTTTTTTTCTTTCAGCTTTTTTGTATACCTTTGACTGATAATGTTTAGGGTTTAGAGTTTTGATCCATCAATTGTTTCTCAAGTTTTAGGGTTCTGCTTTTTGATCTTCTGTGTAATCGTTACTATAATGTATTATAAGATTTTAATTTATTTTAAATTTCTGCATTTTTCATATTCTCGTTCAAATTTATCACACATTCGCTTTTAATTATCGTGTATCGTCCTACGTTGTCCATTTATCGTGACTGATTTCACGACGTATGATTATCGTGTAGTCTTACGGTACTCATTTATCGTGGATGGTATCCCGGAGTCCACTTGTCGTGTGTGTATCACGGTGTCCAATTATCGTGATCAGTCTCACGGCGTGCGACTATCGTGGATGCGCTCACGGTGTTCACTTATCGTGTATGGTCTCACGGCGTGCGACTTTCGTGGATGTTCTCACGGTGTCCACTTATCGTAGATGGTCCCACGGTGTCCCTTTATCGTGAATGTCCTCACGGTGTCCATTTATCGTGGATGCTCTCACGGTGTCCACTTATCGTGTATGGTCCCATGGTGTCCATTTATTGTGGATGGTTACACGGTGTCAACTTATCGTGAATGGTCCCACGGTGTCTTATTATCGTTTATGGTCTAACGATAAACGTTAACCGTGGATGGTATGGAATTGTATTGGAGTTTTATTATTAATTTTGAAAAACAAAATTCTTTTTTTAAATTACATATTCAGTTTATACTTCATTTATTAAAAAGCGAGGGTATTGTTGCCTTTTCCTAACCAATAGTCCATAAAACTTATACTTTTATGAATTTGGCCCTGAATCCGCTATTCCCACGATACTTTTTATCCTATAATAAATAATGACACATTTAATAATATAATTAGAGATGTTTAGAAAATAGAAAGTTCTACACACTTGGTGCAATGCAAAGTTATACTAGTATACAAGTGGTGCAATGCACACAAGCCAAAGGTTATGAAGGAAGATGATACAGTTACACTAGGTGTACCGGACATTTTATACAACGTCAATTAAATTATGACACGTGTTATTATCACTTTAATTAAATAAATAAATAGTATTTTAATTATTATTAAATTAAATTATTAATTAGGAAAATAAATTATGAAAATATTCTAAAAAATTTTAAAAATAAAATTAATATAATCTTTCCAAATATTGAATATTCTCTAAAATCTATTAGATTATTTTCCTACAATATAGTTAACAATATATATATATATATATATATATATATATATACTAAATTTTAAAACAAAAAACGTAAATAATTTTTTATTAAAAAACGTAACAAAAGATTAAAAATATCATTTTTTTTAAATATATTTAATAAAAAAATTAATGTATACTTTATTTAATTTTTTATACACTAGTTTAAATCATTTTAAATTATAATAAATATATTAAAAAAATTAAATATGAATAATATATAATTGTTGTTTTAAAATGATCGATCATTCAATAAAATAGATTATATATGTAAATATGAAATAGAAATGCATTTATAATTAATAATTTATATATTGATAAAATAATACTCCCTCGGTCCAAAGACAGTTAACATACTTTCTTTTCTTTTTTGGAAAGGAAATAATTATTCTAACTTTTTCATTTTAATATACAATTTTATTCTACTTTACACCACCTACTTTTTAAACTTTACTCACAACTACTTTACTTTTCACTTTTAAAATATATTTATACTCTTTACTTTTTAATTAAAAAATTAAAAAATAACAATTTTTTTAAACTACGTGTCCAGCAAATATGACATCTATTAATGGCCGGAGAAAGTACTGTATATAAAAATATTTTTAGTATTTTTTTTTTAAACCATAAAATTTTGTATAATCGCAAATTGGTCAAATAATTGTATTAATTTTCCCTTCTATCTTTACAAATGTAAATGATTAATTTTATTTTTTAATATAATTGTAGGAAAAAGTATTATGCATATAAATATTTTTAAAATATTTTAATATTATTAAATTACGACTTAATATTAACTGACATATGATATTAATATTTTTATTTTTAGAGAAAATATAATTTAAATACTGCATAATATTTGATTTAAATATTGTAATAATAAAAGCTCAATTATATATATTTCTATTATTTTTATTTAAATAATATGTATTACTATTTCATTTTTAATTATAACTTTCAATAAAATTAGAACTTAATAGTCCATTCAAATATTATGTTTAATTTTAAAAAATGCGCGCAATTAACACTTACGTGGCAATTTATTGTATGATTATGCATCGTTAAAAAATGCGCGCAATGAACACTTACGTGGCAATTTATCTCTATCGTTTTATATGCATCGTGTAAAGTAAAATATGGCAATTTATCTCTATCGTTTTATATGGTATGATTATGCATCGTGTAAAGTAAAATAACTCTATCATTTTATAATGTATGATTATGCATAAAGTAAAATAACTTTTTATAAGTTTATTGTGTTCCAAACAAATATTACATTAAAAAATAAATTAACTTTCAATTTATTCATTTCACTTAGCATTGACTCATCTGACGCAAAATTAAATTAAACAACATAGTAAAATATCGTGCATTTTTTTAGTTATATACTTATATATGATCAACATGTGAAATTAAATAAAAATATTAAATAAAATAAATATTGATTCTTACAAAATTAAAGAACATGCATATTAAATTATTTAAACATTTAAAGTAACAATTCATGATTTATTCATAACAAGTCTAAAAAAATCACATATACTTTTAGAATTTTTAATACATAACTATAAATTTAATAACATAAAAAAATTTATTTTTTTAAGAAAAATGATTTTTTTTTATGTAAATATAGATAATACAATAAAAATATCACTATTTTTTTATTATGTAAATATAAAATTATAAATTAAAATTACATTTTTTAGTTGATTCAAGTAAAATTTTAAAATAAATATAACATTCAACACAAAATCATTTTTTAATAATTACTTTTAGTATACAATTGTGTAATTAATTAAATCTTAATTATTTAATAATTAAGTTCAATTTTATTTAATTAGTATTTTATTTATATTTAATGAATAAATTTAGTTATATTTATTAAAATATTTATTTCTAAGTTTATTTATGATACTCGAAATATTTTTACCAAATTTAATTAAGCTTAAAAATCAGTTAAATATAATTAAACGATTCATATCTTAATATATAAGATTATTGTAATATATTAAATTTTACAATAATAACACATGGCGTAATATGATTAGCGGTGTACATAAGACTCGGTACATTTAGTGTAACTGTAGCCTTTTCCGATTATGAACCAAACGTCTAAAAGATATCTAGCAGTCAAGAACAGAGTTATTTTAATAATTAAATATATTAAACTTTGAAATTGAGCTGTATAGTGTATACATACTCGTTTTAAAGAGTTTCGTACCAAAAATATATATAAAAATAGCTTTCTTAAAATGATTGATTAGTTTAAAGAAAAGGAGAAAAATTAAAGTACACAAAAGTGGATAATGCTCGTGTTTATTTGTACTAGCATATAAAAATTATGCTTTAATACATTAAAAAAGTGGTGAATGACCCATTTTGTCCTTATAGCTGATCGAATAGGTTAAAATACCATTCGACACTACCATTCGACAATATACTACCATTATTTTTTTTCTGTTAAATTTTTCTAAGTTTTCTCAATGGTACATTATTGTTTATCAAATGAAAATATTTTCTTTGTGGAATATGTTTATATTTATTTGTGTATATGTTTTTATTATTAATCGAATATATTGTTTTATTGTTATGCTCTTTACGATGTTGTGACACTACTTGTTGGGAAATTGAAACTAAATCACTCACGACTCTCGATATATATATGAGATTCGAAGAAAAGATAAACGAAAAGAACGAACACACGAATTTACGTGGAAACCCAAAACACGGGAAAAAACCACGGGAATAAAGAACCAATCCACTACATCTTGAGGCTTACAATTCACTCTATTGCACTCTATTATCTACTGCACTCTATGATTTTCGAACTCCAATTTATAGGTGTAGCAAACCTATAAAATTGGAAACAATTAAAATTAGGAATAAATCCTTATCCTAATATATAACTCCTAACTCCATAAGAAATATAATTATATTTCCAATATAATTATACTCTCCTTAAATCAAGTAATAAGCTCCCGGGTCGATAAACGGGCTGAAAAATAGAGCTCCCGGGTCGATAAACGGGCTGAAAAATCGACCCCAAACGAAAAACGGACGAGATGAGCGCGACGGACGCGCCGCTCTGGGTTTTCAGCACAACCCAGCGCGGCGCGCTATGAACATTCGACCTGCAGGAGCGCGGCGCGCTAAGACTCAGCGCGCCGCGCTGGTTCTCATCGAACATCAGGAGCACGCCGCGCTCTATTTTCTTCACAAAATCAGCGCGGCGTTAATCCTCTTCTAGCCCAATTTTCTCCGTTTTCGATTCCTTTCGCTCCAATTCTTGATTCGAGTCATATTATAACATTTATGAATACAATTGTTTGTAGAATATGTTTTTAATGTTTATCGAATATAAATATGTTTCTAGAATATGTGATATTTATTGGTGGAATATGTTTTTAATGTTTATGGAATACAAATCTGTTTTGTGAATATGTTTTTATTGTTTATTGTAGAATATGTTTTTAATGTTTATGGAATACAAATCTGTTTTGTGAATATGTTTTTATTGTTTATTGTAATCACATAGTTTGTCGAATACATTATGTGTCGAATATGTTTTTATTGTTTATCGAATATAAATTTGTTTCTCGAATTTGTTGTGAATATGTTTTTATTGTTTATTGTAATCACATAGTTTGTCGAATACATTATGTGTGAATATGTTTTTATTGTTAATAATATAAATTTGTTTCTCGAATATGTTTTAGTGTTTATCGAATTTAATCAGATAGTGAAATAAGTTTTTTTTTTGTTTATAGAGTGTAATCACATAGTTTGTCGAATACATTTATTTTATATTTATGTGTGAAATATGTTTTTTTATCGAATGTAATTGTCGAATTCATTTATTTTATATTTATGAATATGTTTTTATTGTTTATCAAATATAAATTTGTTTCTCGAATATGTTTTAGTGTTTATCGAATGTAATAGTTTGTGGAATATCGAATAGGATTCATGGTTTGTTTTAATAGAATAGATGTCTGCATTCTATTCATGATAAATTTACTGAATTTTTAGTGATTTCGCTTCGTTTACAATATACTATTTAACAAATAAAAATACACTTATTGATGTGCAAACAAAATATATTATAACAAATAAAAATATATAATGCGCAAACATTAAATTATATACAAATAAAAATATTAAAAAATAAAATAAAATTATGCAAATAATTAAATTTAAAATAACGCAAATAAAATAAAAAAACAAAATTGTTAATAGTATACAATATATACAAATAAAACAATTTATTCTAACAAATAAAAATATATAATGCGCAAAAATAAAAAAAATTGGGGAACAAAAAATTTAAAATAGCCTTAAAAAATTTAAAATAGGACGCAAATAAATTTAAAATAGGCAAATAAATTTAAAATAATCTAAAATAAATATATATTCTAATAGTCTAAAATGTATTGACAAATAAAAATATATAATGCGCAAAAAAAAAAAAAAATTGTGGGAATAAATTTAAAATAGCTCAAAAAAATTTTAAATAGCAGACTCAAATAAATTTAAAATAGTCAAATAAATTTAAAATAATCTAAAATAAACCCAAATAAATTTAAACTAGTCAAATAAATTTAAAATAATCTAAAATAAATTGGCAGACTCTAACTGCAAAGATGGAGACCAGGTTACCCATTTCAATTCAACTTTTACTTTAAATAATATTCCGCAAAATACG
Organism: Euphrasia confusa; assembly: GCA_954870475.1. Lineage (NCBI taxonomy): Eukaryota > Viridiplantae > Streptophyta > Magnoliopsida > Lamiales > Orobanchaceae > Euphrasia > Euphrasia confusa. Next base: position 14,343,165 of record OX940957.1, on the reverse strand, counting down.
AATATTGGGCCTGCAGTTGTTTCTGTTGGTAATGAGCCACCACATCAACACAATCTTGGGCCGTTGCTTACTGGGCCCATTACTTCGACTATCCATCCACATGAATTATCTACTAAGGCCCAATTACTGGAGATTAATTCAACTTCGCTTTCTGAAGCAAATCGTAAAGCGGACTCACAGGAATTATTTACCAACCGGAACCTGCAGAAATCGGATATGATGGGGTTATGTCAAGCTTATTTGTCGGCAAGATCCGAATCCAAACACCAAAAGGAACAGAAAACGGGGACCTGAAACTTAAACCGTCTAGGGTCTCCCTTTCTTATGTTGCGCCTGAGATCAATAATGGGACTGTGTTTGTACGACCGCCGTGGAGAGTAGTAAATGAGGGGAAGAAGCGTTGGGAAAATACTCTTGTGGGATATTTCTTGGGAGCTAATTTGGGATTTCAGATGACTAAGAAACTGGTTACTTCGATGTGGACAGGTCTGGTAGAGGTGAAGGCAAAAGACAATGGTTTTTATTTTTTCTCATTCAATAGTGAGACCGATTTACTTCGTGTAGTGGAAGGAGAGAAGGCATGAGTTTAGAGAGGCAAGTCCATCGCGAAGTGCCGATTTGGATTAAAATGAGAAACCTACACCTCGGCTTTAGTGAGACTCGACTATGCTAGGGTATGTGTGTTGAAGAATGTGGAGGGAGATTTCAAGGACCATGTTATCCTACTTAAACCCACGGTGGATGATGGAGGGTACAATGGTAGTTGCAGAATTGATATAGAATATGAATGGAAACCGCAAGTATGCACTACATGTGACTCGTTTGGACACTCCTCAGGTTTATGCCCACGGGCAAAAACACCAGTTGCTATGACGCCTGTCCAGAGGTATGAACCTAAGCAACGTGATAAACAGGCGACATCGACGGGGCAGAAAGGAAATGATCGACAAGGGGGTGAGTGGACAGTGGTTGGACGTAAAAAACAGGGAGGTAAGGGGAATATCACAACACCACAAACGACTGCTCGTGGAGGTCAGGAGTTAGCACGGAATCAAACTATGACAAACAAACAACAGGTTGTTGCTTCGACCTCAAGGGGAACCGTACCACCAGCCGTGTTACCGTCCACTAATGACCGTATGATTTTCACAGGCCCTGCTCTTAATCAGTCAGGGCCAAAGAATCCAGCAGCGGGACGAAATCAGAAGCATAGGCAACCTGATACCAGAACATTGTCGGACGTCCGACACCACATTGTCGTCCGACACTCCCATTTTGTCGGTCGACACACGTCCTGTTAACGGTCAGAACCTAGGCTTTAATAAATTCAGGGCTTTAAGCAGCATAGGAGAACAGGTGAACGACTACGTGACCGACTCTGGGCCTGGCGTACATGGTGATGTGGATATTGAGGATTCGGGAAGTCGGGAGGAAGGAGAAATAGGCGAGGGTATTATGGTGGTGTACAATCAGGGTCCTATAGCAGCCCTTTCCCTTGGTACTCATGTGTAGCACGATTTGCTGGAATGTCAGAGGGCTGAATAAGTCGGATCACCAGCGGGCTGTCCGGGACCTTATTCGGGAGCACTCGGTGTCTCTTGTCGCCATCCTAGAGACGCGTGTTATTCATAGAAAGTCTTCAACGGTAGCAGATCGAGTTTTTTCTTCGTGGAGTCGTTTTATTGATTACGTGGACGGACCGGGTAACCGTATATGGGTCGGATGGGACCAGAGTTTAGTGGATGTCCAGATGGTTCATATGTCTGATCAGTGGATTCATTGTCGAGTCACTGACCTTAGGACAACTGACACACGATTCTACACTTTCGTTTATGGTCATAATACGGTTATCGAGAGGCGAGGACTATGGGAATACTTGATTTCTATATCTGAGCACTTGCAGGATAATGATTGGGTGGTGTTGGGGGATTTCAATACCATCGTGGATGAGAGTGAGGCTATGGGAGATAATGATTGGGTGGTGTTGGGGGATTTCAATACCATCGTGGATGAGAGTGAGGCTATGGGAGGTAGATTGGCTATGGGGACTGATGGCGAGTTCCAGGCCTGTCTGACGACAACTGATATGGTCACTCTACCGACGGTCGGACCGTGGTACACGTGGCATAATCAGCAGGAGAGTGACCGAAAGTGGCGAAGATTGGATCGAGTGGTGGCTAACCCCTCATGGTTAGTGCATCGTGCTGAGAGCATCTATCATACTTTGCCATCCCGGACCTCGGATCATGCACCTCTACTTTTGGAGCCGGTGACTGCTAGTCCAGGATACAAAGCGTGGTTTCGTTTCGACAACCACGTTACCGATATGGAAGACTTTATCTCTCAGACGAGGAGTATTTGGGACTACCCTATTTATGGAGTGCCTATGTATTCAGTTGTTAAGAAGCTTAAGCTTCTTAAAGGTGTTTTCAGGCAGATGAGGAGGAGACAGGGTCGTCTTGGGGCGAATGTGACGAGGGCTAGGGAGTTCTTGCTCGCCGTCCAGACGTGTTTGAGTACTGATCCCACATTTGAGCCATTACTGGTGTTAGACGGTATTTGCCGACGATTGCACGCACGGGCAGTTGAGTCAGAGCAGGTTTACTTACGCCAGAGGGCGAAGACGTCATGGTTACGAGATGGTGACCAGTGTACGACCTTTTTCTTCAGGAGTATAGCAGCCCGACGGGCTCGGTCGCGTATACTACAGGTCGAGACGACTACGGGGGAGCTCGTCCATGACACATCCCAGATTAGCAGCACGATTGTGTCGTTCTTTCAGGGTCTGTTGGGCACTTCTACACATCCCGTGGTAGGAGATTTAAGACCTTTTGTGACTAGGAGATTGACAGGGGAGATGGCGGAGCACATGATCAGGCCGGTGACAGCAGCGGAGATTCAGAGCGTTCTGTTTGCTTTCGATGATGATAGAGCACCGGGTCCTGATGGATACTCCTCGGCGTTCTTCAAACAAGCTTGGCCGGTTATTAAATCTGAGAGTCTCACGGCTATTTCAGATTTCTTCCGCACCGGGAAGCTTGTTAGAGAGGTTAACTTGACGATTCTCTCGCTTATTCCGAAGGTTGCTGCCCCGAAGCACCCTAAGGACTTTCGACCCATATCGTGTTGCAATGTGTTGTACAAGGTGATAGCGAAAATTATTTCGAATCGTATGAGTGTCAGTATGGCTTTATTGGTTGATAGGTCTCAGACGGCCTTCGTCCCTGGCAGACGAATTGGAGATAATATCCTCCTTGCTCAGGAGTTACTGCAGGGGTACGGACAAAGGCGACTTCCGGCTAGATGTGTGTTGAAAGTCGATCTGATGAAGGCTTATGATACAGTTGAGTGGAGCTTTGTGCGGGCGACGTTGGAGACAATGAGATTCCATCAGATGTTCATCGGTTGGATTATGGAGTGCCTCACTACTCCGGCCTACTCGGTGAACATCAATGGGTCGGCTGAGGGTTATTTCAGAGGTACTCGGGGATTGAGGCAGGGGGACCCGATATCACCCTTTCTGTTTGTCCTAGTGATGGAAGTATTACATGGGATTTTGGAGTGGCATATTCAGGCTGAGCCGGAGTTCCAGTATCATTGGAGATGTGAGAGGACCTAGACCTATATGCTGAGTTTTGCTGATGACCTACTTCTTGCTTGTCATGCTGACCCTGTGTCTATCACTACACTCAGACGGGGAGTGCAGCTTTTCTCGACTTACTCGGGTCTACATGAGAATGTAGATAAGAGTAATATCTATCTCTCCATCCAGGCGCAGGATGATGTGTTAATACTCCAGCCTGTCTTTGATTTCCCGGTCGGGACCCTTCTGGTGCGTTATCTGGGAGTTCCTTTGATCTCTGGTCAGTTGCGTCTGAGGAATTGTGCCCCCCTGCTACAGAGGATTGATGCTAGACTTGGCTCTTGGACCTCTCGTACTATATCTTATGCAGGGCGAGTACAGCTGATCCGATCAGTTCTTGGTACTCTACATATCTATTGGGCCAGTGTATTCATCCTCCCCCAGGGGATTATTGAGAAGATTGAAAAGAGGCTGAGGAGATTTCTTTGGTTTGGATTGGGCAATAGAGGTTATGCCAAAGTCCGATGGGTTGACATCTGCCGCCCTGCCAGTGAGGGTGGTCTGGGTATCCGAGATCTCAATGCCCAGAATCGGGCCCTTATGACCAGACACATCTGGGCTATTCTGAGTCAGGACCCGGAATCTGTTTGGGTCAGTTGGATTCGGGAGAATCGACTGAGGAGACACTCTTTTTGGAGTGCTAAAGTGCCGAGGTCATGCTCATGGAGTTGGCGACAACTTCTAAAGCTACGCCCTGCTGTGTTACCAGCTATACAGATGCAGGTCGGGGATGGAGCACAGTTTTACCTTTGGAGGGACCCGTGGCATCCCCTTGGTCGATTGGAGGATGTGTGTCAGTTGGGACCGTGGCTTAGGAGGCTTCCTAGGGCTGCGTCGTTGAGTATGGTCATAGTGGATGGGGTGTGGAGGTGGCCAACAGACTTTGCGGCAGAGTTCGTTGATATTATGGATGGCTTACCGAGTATTGATGTGAGGACAGATACAGTGCGATGGACATTAAATCGATCAGGGACCTATACCTCCGATTCAGCTTATACTCTGTTCCGGCCAGAGGGTCCAAAGATGTCGTGGGCTGCCCTTTTGACAGGACCAGGACATATTCCACGTCATTGCTTCATTCTTTGGATGGCTATCCGAGGCCGGTTGCCGACTCGGGATAAGCGTTGGATTGGTCGCGGGGATGACTCGTGTGTTTTATGCGGTGGTGCGAGCGTTGAGACACACTTCCACCTTTTCTTTGAGTGTCCCTTCTCACAGGACTGTCTGCGGAGATTAAAGACGGGGTGAGTTTTCTATGGCCACGTGGAGGTTGGCATAGTGGTGTACTACGGGCTGCTAGTATATGGCGTGGGAGGCACTTGATATCTTGTGCGTATCGTGGACTTTTCGCTGCTCTGATCTATTATATTTGGCTCGAGAGGAACACGAGGATATATGAGGCTCGATCGGTGTCGTTTGGAGTGGTGGCTTCTCAGGCGATCTCTATCATACGGGAAAGGATACTCTCGTTACAACTCCACGATTCTCTTCAGGCACGGGCACTGAAGAGGGTATGGCATATAGCCTGGTGATTGTGTTTGTATTTTTAGTGCTATATGTCTAATTTGATTTGATTGGTTGGAGAGCTAGTATGTTAGCTTTGTGATGCGTGGGGTTTCATTCCCTATGCGCAGTATTGTATTATACTATGATTGACCTTTAATAAAAAAAATATTTATTCTAATAGTCTAAAATGTATTCGACAAATAAAAATATTCATTCGCGTACAATAAATTTAAAATAATCTAAAATAAATATTTATTCTAATAGTCTAAAATGTATTCGACAAATAAAAATATTTATTCGATTCAGTCTACAATATATTGGACAAACAAAAATATTTATTCGATAAGCAAACATATACAAATAAATAATATTCTACAATATATTCTACAAATAAAAATATTCATTTGATGCACAAACATGTTCATTCCACAAATAAATATTCATTCTAACATTTACGATCGACAAATAAAAATATTCATTGGATGGCAAACATATTAATTCGATAAATAAAAATATGAATTTAGACAAATAAATATTCATTCATAAATAAATATTCATTCGATAAATAAATATTTATTAGATAAGAATAAACATTCGATCTTCATTCTATACATATATTCATATTAATTCAACAAATAAATATTTATTAGATAAATAATGCGCAAAGAATAAACATTCAAATTTCATTCTTATTCGATACATATATTCGATACATATATTCGACAAACATCAATTATAAAAGGATTCTATACATGTATTCGATAAATATCATAATTCTATTTGTCACCACACTTCATATATAGCTTAAAATTTTAACGCAAATAAAGAGAAAATGTCGGCCTTATTGCTACTTAAGTAGAAAAGCATAGCTATCCACTTGAGGGCACTTTTTAACATTTTCACTTAAAGAAATATATTTACAGATATAGGTGTATAAAAATTATCAATTTAAACAACAAATTTGATTGGTAAGAAAAATCAAAATGTAAACGGAAGTTCAAATTTATAAGACAACTGGATCATATTGCATTTAGCATAAATCACAATTAGTTTTCATAATCAACCCAAAGAAAATACAGAATAAAATGAACACTATTAATTTCAATAATAACATCGCATAGCTCAGCTACAAATTAAACCACTTTGCCTGCAATTTTCAAGCGGAATCAAGACAGACAACCACAAAAAAATAAAAGGAAACGCCCAACAGAAACATCCCCAAGACGACCCAAGCCAAAGGTTACGAAACGAACCATACAAAAGATATGCAGCAGTCAAGAACATATGCACAGGAAAATTAAACAAGGTGCCGGCTATGGTTGGCAAAACAAAGGATCGCCACCATCACAATAAATTGCAAGTAGCTTCTCAACGTAAATGGTAGCAAGCCTTTTGCATTGAGTGATGACTTCGGGCCGCTGACTTTCCACTTGCGAGACCGATTTCGTTAGTCTGAGCTCCTTATCTCCGTCAATCAGATACTCCGCCAAAGAGCATCCACTGAAGAAAGATTAAAAAAATATGATCTTTAGACTTTAGATTAAAAAAAAGTGAAAAACAAGATCTTCTGAAGTAAGATCAAGGGCCTTTTTGTTATACCTCATCGAATCAATGGGGCTAAATCCACCATTCTTACACAAAATCAAGCGTCCATCTGATTTCCTTGAAGAAAGCGTCTGTCTATAAAGAGCGCACACAGCATTCAAGCAAAGCTTTTCATCCTGTTGGAAGGCCCGCAACATGTCAGCTTCATACATAAATTTCCTTACACGATTATTACTCTGAATGCTTGCAATCAAGTCTTCCATTCCGGAGTCGGACAATGCCTCGTCTTCTGAATCCTCAAAAACCCCGTCGTTCAAACAATTTGGAGAGTCGAGTGCTTCTTCTACACATCTCTTGGATGGAGGACAATCAACATTATCATGGCTCGATTTGAGAACTTCACTTCCCTTCTCATGAATCAATGCATTTGCCTCGACTGTGCACATATCCTTTTTCCAAGCAGTATACGAGAATACATCTAAATTCCCCATCCTCTCTGTTCTGTTTCGCTTACTTATCTTGACAAAATTCATTTTAGTTTCACTCACATCTGAATCCATGACTCTTTTCGAAGGCCGCACTGCTCTGTTGGGGTTTGTTTCATCATCACTATCATGTCCCTCAATGATAATATCTCCAGCAGCAGCAGTAGATGAGTTTGTGGTCTTACAAAAACGCCGTTCTCCAGATATTAAGAGTGTGTCACTAGCATGTGCAACTGTAATGTTCGCATCATTTAACTTGTGAGATTACCAATTATAAAGCAAGTTTAAGAGATGCTTCCAAAACTAAAATGCATGGCAAACAGATATAATTAATTTGAGCAATATATTGTCTTTATATAAATCTCTAAAATGAAATCCCAAACAGAAAGTACTGACAAAAACACTTCAGACAAATCTATTTGAAAAATTGCGTCAAAAATTATATCCAAGTCTTATTTCATTTCCAAATATGAAAATACAGTCAATGAACCAAAATTGCCTTCATTTTCATACTAAAGCTAAATTAGTTTTCAAAGATTATATTCCACTACAAGAAACTAGAACTTGGATGTGGTAGGAAAAACTATTTCTCAAACACTTGGATGTGCCACGATTTTTAAATAAAATTTGTTAAATAATGGGCTTCTGCTTCCCATAAACTAAAGTGAGTCAAGTGACTGTGATAGAATCCAATGCACGTCTCAATTTTGAAATCGGTACAACTCAATCAGTAAGCTGATAATATATAACATATCAGAATCCTTTTGTCCCTTAATTTTCCTACCTGAACCCGGTGAGTTCTTAACAGTTTGTGCAATATCATCCTCTCTTGTCCATGGCTGGGGAGAGTTTCCGTCACCTGCGATCATACAATAGATCTGTTCAGAATTCTTGATTCATATTAAGTAGTAGTTAATAGTATAATGACAACCTGAATCATCTTTTCATGATCAAAAGAAATTAAATTAACATCAACACTCAGATTTGGTGAAAATAAAACTTTACTCTATCTAACTGGTTTTGCATGGTAGGATAGCGCCTGCAAAATATCCTTTTTAACAATGTGTCACAGTTTTTTCTTATGCCATCAAAAAAGAAAGGGAGAAATAAAATTGAGGAAAAATCCAAGCAACTCACTTCTGAACCAAAAACAAAAGAGATAAAAAGAAATAGACTATAAGACAAACTACCATTCTTTGAAAATCCTTTACTTCTACTTCCATTACTGTTAGAAGTCAAGTGATCCCCAGGCATCAAGACAGCTACATCTTCAGCATCAACATCCGGCATACTTCCGTTTCCGAGGCTATCAGTTTTGCCCCTAGAAGCTAGATATCCCAAATCATCTCCTTCCTCGACGGTACCGAGCTCGCGCATGTCATTTACTAAACTAGCAAGATCTACCACCTTCATACTTGACATCTTGGAAAGACCCTCCTTAATCTTCTTGATACTCGGCAACAATTTCTCAAGCCTGGTTTTGTACATTGCAGCTGCCTTATCAGATTCCGATTTCTCCATCCTCAACTTAGCTAAAGTTTTTTTAGCCTCGATATTTTCCTGCTTCAGTTCCTCCACAATATCAGTACCATCTGATTCCTGCTGTCTCAAACCCACCCATTTCTGCTCAAAAGTCTTAAAGCGCACACTCATGACATTCACCTTTTTCTCCACCCCATCAAATCGAGTTTCTATGGCATTAAACCCACCAGTCATCTGTGTCTGCATTTTCTCCAGTTTACGGGAGATTACCATCCAAGTGTCGACAGCAGGTTGATCATCAATGGCTTGATCAGAGGAACACGAAGTCTCCTCTGTCACGTCCTTGTAGCACGGATGCTTCTTCAAATAACTCTTTATCCGAATAATTTCCAAAGGCAGCATGGGCAGAACCGTCATATCCGTGCTTAAGGGGTCGAACATGCCAAAATGAACCGCGATCGCTGTAATAATGTTGCCAAGGCACATATTGGCCTGTTTAGTTCTAATGACGTTTTTAAAAGTGGCAATGACGAAGCTCGGGGTGCAAATACGGATACCGCGATATACACACGACAGATAGAAGAATTCCTTCAACACCACCTTAGCGGACACGCATTTCCCCAAGACCCCGTGCGATATGTACTTGTACATGTGAAGGAGAATGGGGTCTTTGATGAGCCTGCTGCCTATACTGCCAATTTTGAAATCCCCAGACTCCCCAGATATCTCTCTCCAGAATCCCTCCGGATCGAAATCCAGAGGCACGGTTTTGTGTCCGCCTTCACGAAACCCGAAAATATCACACAGCGTCTTGCGCGTGACCGTCACGTGCTTCCCCATTAAGCGGCAGTGAAATCTATCGTCGTCGTCGCCGTCGTTAAACCTCAGCGTGGTGTAAAATTCAAGCATAAGCTGTTCATAACCGTGGTGCTTCATTCTGACAAATTTCTCCAAACTATGTTTACGGAAATACCCCTCGATAGCGTCCGTCCACCCGAGGGTTTCCATTAGACGAAAGTTAAGACATCGGGGATTATTGAAGTCGCGAGAGACGAGGTTAGTGTACCTTTCACCTTCCTTGCGAGAGATGATGGCGAAAGGTGCGTCGTACTCTTTGCTCAGGTCGGCGGCCACACTCTTGCGTTTTTTCGCCGGAGACATTTGGATGATGAAGCTCACCGGATTTTGAATGGGAGTACGACTGAATGAGAATTTTTATTTTGTTTTTATAATTATTTGATGTAATTATTCGAGCGGTGGTATTTTATTTGCTGAGATGATAGTACATTTTGTTTTTGAGATAATATCACAATTTTTTTTAATTATTAATTAATTAATTAATGGCAGGGTATGAATCCGGATTCTCTACTCATAAATCTTTTCTTAATCTTTCCTAATAAATCAATTTTGACCCTTGGATTTCACAAACTTCACAAACGGTTAATAAATCAATTTTGACCCTTGTATTTCCCAAACGGTCAAGATTATTTCTAACAATTAAATAAACACACTCTTTTTCCTAAAAAAACACATCTCTCTCAATCAAACACTCTCCGTTTTTATTTTTTCTCTTCTCTTCAATTCTCTTCCCAGTTCCCACTTTGCTACTATTGCAGAATAGGGAGATGTAAAGAAGATATTGGAGAAAGAATTCGTTGTGTTATTCATTCTATCGAACTATGCTATATATACAGCAAAACATATCTCCTAATTACAGTAAAGAAATATTACATAATATATATTCTAAAGATATGAGATCACTATATGGACGGGCAATCCCGTAAATCTCTCGACGTCCTTATTACCCCTCTGCTAGCTGGTCCTTTGTATGCACATAAGATGGAGTTATAGTGCCCTGAATGATTTCATCACGAACTAGGTGACAGTCGACCTCTATGTGTTTAGTGCGTTCATGAAAAACAGGATTTCGAGCAATGTGAAGAGCAGACTGACTGTCACAGTAGAGTTGAACGGGCGTTGAAGTGGAGAGGCCGAACGTTTGTAGAAGGCCACGCAACCATTTGAGTTCGCAAGTAGTGTAAGCCATCGAACGATATTCCGACTCCGCCGAAGAGCGAGAAACAGTGTTTTGTTTCTTTGTTTTCCAAGAAATAGGCGATGAACCAAGGAAAATGAGATAGGCTGTGAGTGACCGTCGACTCAAGGGACAACTAGCCCAATCAGCGTCACAATAGGCGCGTAGCTGAAGATCACAGTCGGCTCGTAAGAATATACCTTGACCCGGATGTTGTTTAATGTAGCGGACGACGTGAAGAGCAGCTTCCCAATGGGCAGCCTTTGGTGCATGCATGAATTGTGCGAGTATATGAACGCTATAGCATAGTTCCGGGCGAGTAATTGTTAAGTAAACAAGACGTCCAACTAATCGGCGATAACGAAGAGGGTCGTCTAGTGACGGACCATCAGCGAGAGCTAGTTTGTGATTGGGTTCCATCGGAACTGTAGCAGGTTTAGCCCCTAACAAGCCGGTTTCAGTAAGAATATCAAGCGCGTACTTCCGCTGAGAAATAAAAATACCAGAGGCGTTGCGAGCTACTTCGAGACCAAGAAAATACTTGAGACGACCCAAGTCTTTCATATGAAAACATGAACTTAGGTATGTTTTAAATTTAGAAATAGCACTGGTATTATTCCCCGCAATCACTAAATCATCAACATATACGAGCACATGTAATTCAATGTCCACCCTCTTATAAGAAAACAATGAATGATCATAGGCACACTGAAGGAAGCCATAAGAAGAGAGAGCAGAAGATAATTTCGCATACCAGCATCGTGGCGCTTGTCGTAATCCATAGAGAGATTTTCGCAAGCGACACACACGACCCATAACAGAATGTTCGAAACCCGGGGGGAACCGCATATATACCTCTTCATGGAGATCAACATGTAAAAATGCATTATGGACATCCATTTGGTGGAGTTCCCAATTCTTTGCAGAAGCTACTGCAAGTAAGGTACGAACTGTAACAAGTTTGACGGTAGGGGCAAAAGTATCATGGTAATCGATACCCTCGATTTGTCGATTACCCAAGACAACAAGCCGAGCTTTGTAGCGTTCAATAGAACCGTCGGCATTATATTTTATTTTGTAGACCCATTTACATCCAATAGCCTGCTTACCGGGAGGCAATTTTTCGACGGTCCAAGTTTTATTTTCTTCCAAAGCTGTGATTTCAAGTTTCATAGCTTGCTGCCATTTAGGATCCAACATGGCTTCACGAAGAGAGGTAGGCTCGCGAGCTTTTGTCACAGCAGATAAAAATAGGCGATGTCGAGGCAAAAATTTATCGTAATTCACAAACTTAGAAATAGGAAAGTGCGTACCTGAAGATGGTGTTGAGGCAGGTGAGACGTGGGTAATATAGCTGCCGGGATTATCGTTGGAAAGAATTGTGTAGGGGGTGATTTTTCGAGGAGTTTCGATTTTAGAGGCATCGTCACCAGCCATGGCTGCCTCGTCGAAAAGGAAAAGGAAAAAAAAGGCTAAGGATTTAGACCTTGCTCTGATACCATGTAAAGAAGATATTGGAGAAAGAATTCGTTGTGTTATTCATTCTATCGAACTATGCTATATATACAGCAAAACATATCTCCTAATTACAGTAAAGAAATATTACATAATATATATTCTAAAGATATGAGATCACTATATGGACGGGCAATCCCGTAAATCTCTCGACGTCCTTATTAGGAGAAATTTGTGAAAAAGACAATAATAAAATAATTTAGTAGCAAAAATAAATTTATTACGTGTTAATCTTCTTGAATCCAAAAAGACAATAATAAAATAATTTAGTAGCAAAAATAAATTTATTACGTGTTAATCTTCTTGAATCCGGATCCGTACGTGGGCACGTGGATCAAACAGTACTCGTACGATATCACGTTCTTGAACCACGACTCGATCACGCCCGACACTTAAAAAACCGGCACTTAATTGGAGGACAAAAACGGAGTCGAGAAACAGCATTTTGACGAACTCGTTGCCTCCGAGAAGGACGAGTTCGGAGTAGCATTGTCGAGCTCGGTCCTATAAGTCTCTGATTTTATGAACGTAAGCGTAGACGAGGCGGGACCTAGCTATCCCCTGCAGGGCGGAGGAGGTGGTCGAGGCAGCGCTTCTTCTCCATGCTGAGGAGGTGTGGATTGTCGCGGTGGAGAGGGCCGATGGATCGACGATTCTTGGCTCGTTGTTGCTGCGCAAGAGCTCATTGACTCGTTGGATGCAGGGGCGTCGAGCGATTGTTTGATAGAAAGAGCGAGCGTGTCTTCGTATCCATGTGAAATATTCATCTTTCCCAGGCATTTTCGAGTGTTGATTTGTGTCGATTTCGATGGCACGAATCGAGTAGGTGTCGGATCAATTAGTTCGATTCGAGCACTCTAGTCGGCTTTCCTCATGGCCACGAGACTGTGTTCTACCGGTAAGGGCACTTTTGACAATTTAACCGTAGCCGGTTTTCATGAATACGAACAAAATCCATCGGAAACCGGTTGCCGTCCAATTTCACCAAGAAGATCCTTAGCTTGAACAACCCAAAAAACAGAGCGAATGTCCCGCAGACAAGCGATTTCTCTTCACCATCGGGGGCTCGGGACAAGCCTGCCCAAAGAACACGACGTGCCAGGGTTTGCCGGCTTGGGAGTGTTTCAAAGAGAGGTTTTTTTTCTTAAAAGGAAATATATTATTTATTTTTTAATTGTTAGAAATGATCTTGACCGTTTGTGAAATCCAAGGGTCAAAATTAATTTATTAGGAATGATTAGGAAAAGATTTATGAGTAGAGGATCCGGATTCATGAAAAATGGGAAGGGGAAGGATTGTCCGGGTGAGGACTGAGGACCAAGAAGGCGCAAATAAAGTTCTCCGCGCCGATCCCGATCGTGGCTCAATTTTAAAAAACAAAAAGCTACGATCGGCGGCCGCGGATCCGACTCCGCAAGCCCGGAAGAAAGCTGAGCATGGAGGGGAGGTAAAATTGATATTTAGATATTTATTTATTTATGAAATTTGTTAAAATAAAATACATTTTTACTAAAGATTTTAATATCTTAATATTACAAATAACAAAATTTGAGTAAAATGTAGTTCAGTATTTAATCAAAACATACATGTTTTGAGAATTTAAAGTTTTTTAGATTTTATTTTATTTTTAGAAACAATGAAATGATGGAATATTGAAAATATAATTGTTCAACCTTATAAAAAAAACTCAATTTATTTGTAAATGACAATAAGATTAGTCATTTTTTGTAAAATAGAGGGAATATTATTTTTTAAAAATTACATTTTAAATTAATTAAAATTATTTTTGCAACACGCAATATTCTAAGTACAATCTCAGTTAGTATTATTTCTTGAAATAAATAGAATGTATTTTTAAATTGTATTTAACATTAATTAAAATTATTTTTTACAACACACAATGTTCGAGTATCATAGTAGTTAGTATTTGTTGGAACCGGGTTTTGCCAACGTTCGTTGAAAGAAAACATTTTTATTTCTATAGATTTATTTCTATGTTTCAGGAAATTAATGAAGTTCAAATGGAGTTGTACACGTCAAAGTGGGTTGGACATGTTGAATAATATTGGGTGATCCATTGAGCTAGTGGACTAAGAGTTTATTTGACTGAACTTATAAGTTTCTTAAAACAGCTTATAAATTGTTTAAGAGCTTATAAGCTACTAAAATGTTTTTGGTAAACATTTAAAAAATATGTTAAAAAACTTACAAATAAGTTGTTTAAAAAAATAAGGAGGAAAATACGTTTTTTTTTAAACAGCTTATAAGCTTTTGTAACTTAAACAATAAAAGATTTGGTGTCGAGCTGTAGGGATTGGTATCGGCACGACGATTTCAACTCAGCGACGGTGTGAAGTTTTGGAGAAGGCAGTTAAACCGGCGGGTTCTGATAAGTCGTTTTAGTAGCGTAAAAAATAAATACTATTAGCTTGTAAAAGTGTCTATTTGTTTAACACAAAGAAATGGGAAAAAAAAATAGCATAATGTCCAAATTGGTTTTGGTTTTGTTTTTATAAACTAATTGTAAAATAACAAATTTGAAAACAATCAAGAGAAAACAAGTAGGTTGGGCGCGGGTCGGGCCGGTCCCAAAATTTTTAGGGACCGGCCCAAAACCCGATTTTGTCGGTCCGGGCTGGTCCGGATTTTTTAAAATGAAAGCCCGGCTTGGGACCGGGCCCAGCGGTCCGAGACGGGTTTCGGGCTTTTCGGGGCCTATTTTTTAATTTTAAAAATATATTTTTAATTCTTAAAAATAATTTTTTATTAATATTTTTTATGAAAAAAATAAAATTTTAAATTTTAAATAATACTATTATATAACATATTTATAATTTAAAATTTTAAATTTGAATTATTAATTAAAAAGTTAAAAAATTATATTAAAATATATAATATTTATTAAAAAATTATATAAAAAAAAACGGGCCGGTTCGGGTTTTCAGTCCCAATTTTTTTTGGGACCGGGCCCAGACCGATTTTTTAATTTCGGTCCGCACCCTTGGCGGGCCGATCCCAAAAAAAATTAGGACCGGCCCGTGACGGGCTTTTTTCGGATTTTTGGTCCCGACTTTCGGGTTTTCGGGCCGAAACGCCCAGCCCTAAAATCAAGGAATGAGAAAGATGGATTAGAAACAATATAAAGGAGACTAGGGTTCGAGTTTATCAATTATCAACTTCGAAACTAAACAGTAGTTCGCAAAATAACATTAGTACGCCCGTTGTCGGTTGGTACTAACGTAGTTCGATAATCTAATTCACGAGATTGCCTAGTAACCTCAAACTTGGTCTTTAAATCAAAATAACATTTTATCAAACACCTTGTTTGCGAACTAAAATTCAATTCCTTAATCGAAGATTGATAAATTCTAATCCTAGTAAATGAATTAGCTACTCATGTTGTTGGAATATAAATCTAATTTAATGTAATAACTCAAACATAATAAGAGAATTCAATAAATATAAAAATTCAAACATGCGAGGACAAACAATAAAAACAAAGCTAAATAAATCGTCAAATTGAAAAAGAAACTTACTAAAGTGTAATAAGAATTCAATCCCCAAAAAGATGTTAATCCAATCGTTTGATGCCAAAAAGTGAAAAACGTAGTATGAGTGTGGGTCAAATAATGTGTTTTTCCTCCTTTTTAAAGGCTAAAATCGAGTCTTAATGTTCAGCCCGCACAGCTCCGCCACCGCGGGGTCGAAGACCTCTAAAATTGCTGGCCGCCAGGCTGGAGAAAACCGCCGCGGTGGGTTGCTGGTTGCCAGTGAGGGTTACCCCACCAGCGTGAGTTATGTGGCAGTTCAGTCAGCCCGTTCTTTGCTCGATAACTTCCTGTTTGTGCATTATATTTTCGATTCGAGCGGTGGGAAGGTATAGTGCATGAAGTTTTTATGGTGTTGTCCAATTTTCAGCCCAATCCGACGGGTAACGACAACGTTAAGGTCATTTTACCGAGGATGCGCACTGCTGTGAGTATTACATGTTTCTTTTGCATCGTCATTCGAGTTTTGCTCCGTTTTGGCTCGTTTTCTCCTGTCAAACCAAACCACAAACATAATAAGTCATATTCACCATCATTTCAAAACACAGAAACATGTTATACGACAATAACAGGACCACAAACGACTACTAAAACCTAACAAAAATATGTAAATCAGCTTCGGCGAATGGGGCGACTGGCCGGAGGTTCTATGTGTTAGGGACCCGATCAACTCGATCGTCCAATTCCCGAACACAACAACGAGGATACAAACTCTACTACGACAAACAAACGGCTAAAATCGATACTACTACTTCTAGCACAAGATATTCGAGACGAGCAACGAAAACGAAAATGCGAGACAAGAAACGAACACCCGATATATAGTGGTTCACCCCTCAATGGGCTACGTCCACTTTTTTGCCGCCACGAACTCCACTAGAAACGAGAATAATAATCGAGATTACAAAGATCACACACCTCTCAATCTCTCAATCTCTCTCTTTCTCTCAGATCTAGATCTAGAAATCTTATCTAAAGTGTGGTAAGTTACACATAAATGAGAGGAGAAGATGCTTTTATATGTAGGAGGTGAAAACCCTAAAGCCCAATGCTTAAAGTCCAAGTCAAACCCGAGTCAACACCTGGAAAAGGGACGAAGCGCCCGCCTCCAGCCCAGGCGCCCGCCTGCTCGAAATCGAGCTCTCTGAAACTGGGACCAAGCGCCCACTTGGTCCCCCGGCGCCCGCCTGCTCCATGTCGCGAGCGCCCGCCTGCCCTTTGAGCGCTCGCTTGCTCTGGCTGGGGCTCTTTGAAGATGGGACCAGGACCCTGCCTGGCGCTTGGTGGCGGGAGAAAAAATTACCGTTTTTCCCATTCTCTCTCGGCTCGACTCGTCCCGATGGTTTGGCTCCACCTTCAACACTATGCGACTTCGGCGTGACGGTGGTTTTATTTTCCGGTGAATGTATTGAAATAGGGATTGTCAGCAGCGATTCGACTCATTACAGGTTAAACATAGGGTTCTCGAATGTTTTTTGGTACTTCGATAGAATGTTCCGCTCGCGGCGTTTTTGCACGAAGCTGACTGTCAATTTAATTGAGGTATTGGAGTTCTCTACAACTAATTATTTTTAGATTCAAATTAAGGCCAGAGAAGAACTTCGGTTCTGATATAGAAAGGGGAAGAAAATGACAATGAATTATTTAGGAATTTAATTTCTTTTTGAATGAGGGTAATATAGATATTTCACTTCAATTTAAGAAAAATAAATATATTCTCTCTATTTCAAGAAAGAATACTTGTATAGTATTTGAATATTGTGTTGCAAAAATAATTTTAATTAATGTTAAATGCAATATAAAAATAGTAATAATAAAAAATATCGAAATTCTTCTAGCACTTTCGGTCCACTAACACATGCACTAGTAACTTTCCGCTCATGATATCTCTTACTAACTCCTTTGTTCCAGTCACGAAATCAATAAAGAATTCACATGTTGGGCCCAATATCTTCATTTGTACAACTCATTTACTTTAGACTGAATTTATCTACACCTCCATCATTACTAAGGGCAACCCCAATGGTTTTGCTAAAATGACAACCACCATCTTCTATTTTGTCAAAAAATGGCAAGTATCAATTGTTAAAATTTACCCCAATGGTTTAAATATAGCAAGGGCCATTTTATTAAATTAAATAATATAATGTTGTTTTTTGGTATGTGATCATATTGTCTTTATAATTAAAAAAAAGTTTTTGAATTTTGTATGGTTGAGGTGAGGAGTTGTGATGACATGGCACAAATGACAAAGGTCATTTTTCCATTTATATTTGCTCAAATATACATGAAAATTTGGCAATGACCATTTTTTGGCAATGACCATTTCAACCATTTGGGGTTGATTTTTTAGGCTTTGCCAAAAAATGGCAATAACCATTGCCATTTCACAACCATTGAGATAGCTCTAAGTTCACCCTCTTTTGTATTTTTATTTTTTAACCTTGGAGTGAAATATCTATATTACACAATATTCTAGTACCATCTGATCTGTTATAAATTGTAAAACTAATTTTGCAACACAATATCGGTTAGAAGTGAAAGATTGAAATGTTAGTCTAACCTTTGATACCATATTAGAAGTTATATTAACTAAAAACTCGAAATGTTACAGAAATTTATTATATTAATGAGTCTAATGTATTTTTCAATAATTTCAATGCAACATAATTTTTTAAACAAGATTCTCTCTCAAAATTTATTTCGTTATTAATAAATTCCTACACGCCTCGTCAAAAAAATCGTGCAAGTAATTTAACAAAATAAAATCCTCAACGCCGCATAATTTTTATTTCGCTGTTTAAATTCCTGCATTGAAATTATTGAAATTTATTTCGAATTTATTAGAGAGAATCTTGTTGTTAATTTATTTCGAATTTATTTCAAAATATATTCTTTCGTTATTAATTCCCGCATAATAAATTTATTTCGAATTTATTTCGTTGTTTAAATTCCTGCATGCCTCATAATTTTTCAAACAAGATTCTTTGTTAAACTAATGCAACATTTGAAGTTTTGTAGTACAACATTTCACTGGTCTTTGAAGCATCAGAAGCGTCAACTGATTTTAAAAACATTGTTCCTTTAGGACAATAAACCAAGACGTTTGTTAAAGTCCTCCTACGCTGATCAGTCCATCCATCCGCCATAATTGTACACCCATTTTCATTCCAAATCTTTCGATAACTTTCAACATAATCATTGAGTTCGTCCACATTTTTCCTTAATAAAAAACCTCGAATGTCCGAAACTCCAGGGCCTTTATAACCAGCTCCCATACTAGCAATAGCATCAATCATTGGTTGATAATAAGGAGAGTTTGTAGCATTAAATGGTAAGCCAGCATCAAACATCCATTTCGAAATAGCAATATCGCATTGTTCTTTAGCTTCTTTGCTTTGCAGAACACTTTTAATGGTTGGTTGAGCTCCATGAGTTGTTCTAGGCATGAAATATGATTGTATAGGCTTCTTTCCACTTTCTTTAACTTTTCCTCTATTAACAAAAGTTTGACCAAAAGAACCATGAATCTCCACAACATCATCGACGTATAAGTTCTCATCGGGATATGAATTATTTTCTTCGTACTCTTCTTGAATCTTTCTTTTCTTTAAAGAGAACTCTTCAATACTTTTTTCCATTTGAAAACGAATATCACCTGGAACCTTTCGGCATGGTTCTACATCTCCTTTCATTCCAGCTAAGTGTAGTTTGACCCTATTAATCCCACCTCCTTTGAAAGTTTTATTACAATGTAAGCATATCAAGTGTCGCTTCCCATTAGTACCTTCAACAGCTCTACAATGATTCCATGCTATATCTGTTTTTCCTCTTGAGGCACCCTTTTGTACAGACTCGTGCGATTCATGTATAAGATCGTTAGACGACATAAAAGATAATCCACCTAAAGACAAAACACAACATATTAATAAATACA
The DNA here is from genome assembly GCA_954870475.1 of Euphrasia confusa. Taxonomy (NCBI): domain Eukaryota; kingdom Viridiplantae; phylum Streptophyta; class Magnoliopsida; order Lamiales; family Orobanchaceae; genus Euphrasia; species Euphrasia confusa. Next base: position 14,323,469 of record OX940957.1, on the reverse strand, counting down.
TAATATAGTGATGATGTTAAACAAATAGTTTCTAACACATTAGTTATCATTTCAATATGCTATTGAACATTCTTAATCATTGATATTATATTTTAATAATAAATGAAAGGAGTCGTCAATCAAACATTGCTATAAGAATGAAGAACACTGATACGAGATCACAGTAAAAACAATTGATATTGTCTACTTCACCTATTATTCATTAATTTTATAAATAAGTTATTGTCAATACTCAATACACTCTTTGAGATTTTTAATTGTTGTGTTTGTCAGAACAAAAAACTTAATCAATAAACTCCTTTCCATGAAATCTTACCAAATTTTGAGTTGCACGTGACCTGCGCTTTCACAGTCGAAACGGAAGCACTTCAGAAATTTGTAGTTAGGGTTTGTGATAGAGAACGGAGTGCATCGAGTAATTAAAGAGAAACTCATAAAAGAAAACAAAAAAAAAAGATTAATACAAAACGGGTGTTTTGGTTTTTACGGGTCCCGGGTTGCTACAACCCGCCCGAGTTCGATGGGCTAACATCGGGTTAGTTGCACAACGGTCCGTTTGACTGACTCAGCCCGTATTTACATTTGGGTCGGCGGGTTCCGGGTCAACCCACCGGGCCGGGTCGGTTTTAAAAACTATGTTTTGTACTGTGTAATTAAAACCATTTATTTCCGTATTATTTAAAACAAAAACAAATTAAATTATGGTATTATTAAAAAACGACCTTCTCCACAGATAATTGTTTGCCAGTAACACGTACAACTACAACGTGTGATACGAACCTCGTTGGGATGGAATAGAAAAGAACGAAGAAAGGAAAAGATAGAAGATACCGGCGGAAAGGTCCCCAAACCTCTGAATCTGATTCGTGAAATAATCTAAGGACGAAACCCTAGACCCCAACACGTGATCGACGCAGCAACTCGGGGATGAGGAAGACACACGAACGAAGGATGATGACTTCGTTGATTCGTCAGTTGAATTCTTTTGATATTCGGGTAGAATTCGAACCCAAGAGAGAATTTTATGAAAACTCACGAAACATAATTTTTATTATCAAAAGTCTTAATTAAAATAATGTCTTGGGGGCCTTTAAATAGGCAAAACCTAAAAATAAAGCAAATGAAATAACTTGGAAAATAAGTCACGAACAAAAGTTAATAAAATCTCATAAATTTGAAATTGCTGGTCCTTGGGTTGCATCATTCCCCTCCTCTTCAAGAGAATTTGTCCTCAAATCCAAGTCTATGTCAGGCTCGAACACCACTCTCACGAACAAGCTCGGAACAACGTCAGTCTGATGCTCAATTCATCGAGTCGGTGATAAAACAGGAAATGTAACCTCGGGGAAAACAACATCAAGTTCCTGCAACACAAAATGAATGGAAGAGGGTAGAGAAGATAGTCCGTTAGTGAGGTACAACTTCTTCTTGCCCAACATCGGTTCCATTAGTGAGGTACAACTTCTCCATCACCAACGTCGGTTGCTCCTTATTCACTGCTTGTTTCTCCTCAATGTTATCGGTTCCATTCAGCCACAATAGTCAATTCGGCTCAGGGTGCTTCACCATGGTTAACTCCAACTGCCGAACAATGGTTGCACCAACTTCTTCAGTGGTTAGAACATCCTTCTCCTCCTCGGACTCTAGGGAAGCCGACTCTTCCTCGGACTACACCGAAGTCGACTCTTCCTCGGCTCCACCAAAGCCTCCTTGGACTCCACCGAAGTCGACGGTTCTGACTTCTCGCCCTCATCATCAGTCACTACTTTCCCAGCATTCATTGACGCATGTACCAGCTCCTCTAACAGACGCTCAATATTGCTCCACCTCTCGCGCTGGATCTCAGCTCTGGACCTCCTCTCATCAATGTCAGAAGCTTTCTCCTTCTCAAAATAGAAGTCCCTATTTCTATCATGGGCTTGATGATGGCCATTCCGACCTCCTTGATATTCTCCGCCTCTCAGATACCCTGCATTATCACGATGAGCTCTCACCTCTAAGGCGGTGAGTCGTGCATGCACCTTCTCCAACTTAGGCGCCAAGGACTTCCTCAACTCAGAACGAAATGACTTCACGATAAGCTTAATTTGTGGGTCATCCATCTCAGTCATCATGATTTCTGATTTTTTTTTTGATTTTTTTTTATGAATGAACTGTACTTTTCGTTTTTTTTATATCACAAGAATAAAAAAAACAAAAAAGAAAGAAGAAAATACAAAAGAATAAAAAAAGAAAAAAGAAACGAAACACATAAACGAGGTTACGTATTCAGAAAATTTTAGAACCCTAACCTAAGCTCTGATACCAAATGATACGAACCTCGTTGGGATGGGAAAGAATAGAAAAGAACGAAGAAAGGAAAAGATAGAAGATACCGGCGGAAAGGTCCCCAAACCTCTGAATCTGATTCGTGAAATAATCTAAGGACGAAACCCTAGACCCCAACACGTGATCGACGCAGCAACTCGAGGATGAGGAAGACACACGAACGAAGGATGATGACTTCGTTGATTCGTCGGTGGAATTCTTTTGATATTCGGGTAGAATTCGAATCCAAGAGAGAATTTTATGAAAACTCACGAAACATAATTTTTATTATCAAAAGTCTTAATTAAAACAATGTCTTGGGGGCCTTTAAATAGGCAAAACCTAAAAATAAAGCAAATGAAATAACTTGGAAAATAAGTCACGAACAAAAGAAAATAAAATCTCATAAATTTGGAATTGCTGGTCCTTGGGTTGCATCAACGTGACAACGTGAGCATATACAATTAAATCTTTATAAATTAATAGTTGTAACCATGAAATTTTATTAATGGTTGTTGAATATGACTCGAATCTGGCCCAGCAAAGGTGTCGGCCGACACTGGTGTCGGCCGACAACTCCTGTTTTTCTCCAGCGTTTGCGTCAGACATGTCGGCCGACACCTTGGGACTGTCTGCCAACACCAAGAAGATTTTTGCGCAAATTTCAGCGCAAATTATTTTTGCGTGAAGAGGAGTTTTTGCGTGGGTTTTTTGTATTAATTAAGAAATAAGAATTATATGGAATATAATTCTATTCATTATTAATTTTGGAGTCATAGATTAGGAAAAGGATTTATTCCTAATTCTAATTTTTTCCAATTTGATAGGTTTTGCTACACCTATAAATTGAGGTTCTCCGGTAGACGAAAATCATAGAGTGTAATAGATCATAGAGTGAATTTATTGTAAGCCTCAACGATGTAGTGGTTTTCTTTCTTCCCGTGGTTTGGGTATCCACGTAAATTGTGTGTTCGTGAGTGATTTAGTTTTCAATATCGCAACAAGTGGTGTCAGAGCATCGTAAAGAGCACAACAAGTGGTATCAGAGCTAGGTTACGATCATGTGACCTGTTATCAAGAGTTTTCGTTGGGGATCCCGTTCGCGAAATCCATACGAAGCGGGCGTTGCGGATATTGGTGTTTCTAGATCCAGGTGGAGCTCGAGAATATTTTAGGAGATGGCGACGATGGTTGATATTCGGTGTTAGATCAGAACACGTGGTTCCCTTCATGGCGATTCAAGATGGAGTTGGTTCAGTGGTTCTAACCAACATGGATCTTGATGATGCGTTGCTGAGGCATGGTCAAGATGTCAAGCGCGATGGAGCCAGAAGAGAAGATATGGAAGAATACAAAGGTAAGATGTAACGCCCCGGCCCGTTGAGGGGTCGAAGCCCGACCCTAATGGGCCGGCTCGGTTACCAATGATTGCCGTCGGGAGTGATATCCTGGCCCCACTGTACCAACACTTGTCTTTTCCAGCGCACTTTGTCCTCACTCGTGCGCACCCGGGAGACTTCCCAGGGGGTCACCCATCCTAGAACTACTCCAGAGCCAGCACGCTTAACTTTGGAGTTCTTATAGGAGGATGCCCAGAAAAGAAGATGCATCTTGTTGGTATGAGTAGCATATTCAATCATTTTTAAGCCTTTGAATTTTCTGGGGCGTTACAATCACCCCACCTTTTTTTCTGCGCAACGTCCTCGTTGCGTGCCTTACTTGCCTTACTTACCCAGGACCAACCATCCGTGCAGGAATGCCCCTTACGGGTACTCTCACTAACTTCTGGGTGGAGCACTTGGCCCCGCAAGACACTTAGTTCCCACAATTCCGGTCGGCACCTGCTCTGATACCATTTGTAACGCCCCGGCCCGTTGAGGGGTCGAAGCCCGACCCTAATGGGCCGGCTCGGTTACCAATGATTGCCGTCGGGAGTGATATCCTGGCCCCACTGTACCAACACTTGTCTTTTCCAGCGCACTTTGTCCTCACTCGTGCGCACCCGGGAGACTTCCCAGGGGGTCACCCATCCTAGAACTACTCCAGAGCCAGCACGCTTAACTTTGGAGTTCTTATAGGAGGATGCCCAGAAAAGAAGATGCATCTTGTTGGTATGAGTAGCATATTCAATCCTTTTTAAGCCTTTGAATTTTCTGGGGCGTTACATAAGAGGTATAATTGCACTCTATCCCTCCGGTGATTTGTTTCATGCGGTCACGGCTTTGCGATCGAGGGAGACGATGAAGGGGGTTTAGAGTAGTGAAAATCCGGGTGAATGTCTTGATGTCCAGGGTTGGGCAAAGATGAAGAAATTCCAAGAGATTTGTCATTGCTACGAGTAAAAGGGGAGTGGTGAAAATCTAAGTGAATTTCTTAATGTCCAAGGTGGATCATGTAAGAAATTCTAGGGGATTTGTCACTACTACAAGGAAAAGAGCCACATGAAGGGGGACTGTCAGGCCCTGAAGAATCGGAGAAAGGAATCGAAGGTGGCCGATTCAAGAGAAGAAGGTTTCATCGATGGGGAACTCCTGGTTGTCTCTGATTTGGGGAACGAGTGAGGGGTTGATCTTGGATTCTAGATGTTCGATGGTGTCGGTGGAACGGTGGTCATGGGGCATGGCACATCGTGTGAGATACGCGGCACGGAAACTGTGAGAATCAAGATGGTCGATGGGCATATTCGAACCCTCGGTACTACAAGGTACGTTTCGGTCCTGAATGGTAATCTTATCTCTCTCAGACCTTAAATCCGAATGAGTACCAACTTCGGTAAAGGTGGAGTGTTGAAAGTAAGTCGGGGCGACTTATTTTGCGAGGCGAGAGAAAGATTTGGTGGATTGTATGAGCTATGCGGCAACACAATTACCAAGTGGGCAACTGCCTCTGCCCAAGCTAGGAAGTCATTCTCTGGAAAGTGAGTCGGGATCACTTTTTGTTTAAAAGTCATGCGCATGTGTGTTGGTGTCGAGGACACCGAGAATACTAACTCGAATAGTATTCAAATTTGGAGAATCGAGCCTAGGCGTACTATGGATAGCACTGGAGTATTGGCGAATGCAGGTAGTGCTGATAGTAGTGAGAAGGCGAGATTTGAGAATGGAGATTGCGTGAAGTGTGAAGGTCATAAAGCTTGGTGGTACCCAAGGGATGATCGGTGCAACTTCGCCTTCTTGTAATAAGTTTGGGTACAGTTCAAACTTAGGTTGCTCATGTTTTGAGTGAGTCCTGCGGGGCTGGTTGGAAGAAAGAAAAATTGGTCTACGATCGTTGGAGTTGGTGCGGCTTGGAGTCGCGGGAATTCTCGTCAAGGTGGAGATTTGTTGTATATGACTCGAATTTGGCCCAGCAAAGGCGTCGGTCGATAGCAAGGAGTGTCGGCCGACAACTCCTATTTTTCTCCAGCGTTTGCGTCAAGCTTCTGAGGCTGTGGCTCGAATGCGTCAGACATGTCGACTGACACCTTGGGACTGTCGGCCGACACCAAGAAGATTTTTGCGCAAATTTCAGCGCAAAGTATTTTTGCGTGAGAAGAAGTTTTTGCGTGAGTTTTTTGTATTAATTAGAAAATAAGAATTATATGGAATATAATTCTATACCTTATTAATTTAAGAGTTATAGATTAAGAAAAGAATTTATTCCTAATTATAATTGTTTCCAATTTGATAAGTTTGCTACACCTATAAATTGAGGAACTCCGGTAGACGAAAATCATAGAGTGCAATAGAGTGCTAGATCATAGAGTGAATTATAAACGACAATCATTGAGTGCAACAGATCATAGAGTGGATTATTGTAAGCCTCAACGATGTAGTGGTTTTCTTTCTTCCCGTGGTTTTTTCCCGTGTTTTGGGTTTCCACGTAAATTGTGTGTTCGTTCTTTTCGTTTATCTTTTTCTTCGCATCTCATATATATTTCGAGAGTCGTGAGTGATTTAGTTTTCAATATTGCAACAAGTGGTATCAGAGTATCGTAAAAAGCACAACAATTGTGTTTCTATTTGCACCCATTCAAACGCTAAGTACACCACTTTTATAAATCCACTTAATATTTAATAAAAATAATATTAAATTTTATTAAATACACTTCGTTCTATTCCAAATTTACCCTTATTAAAAATACTCTGAATCAAATAAATTTTATTCTTATAGATTATACACTATTACGACAGTAAAACAAAAAAATATGTAAGAATAATTAAGAAAATCATAAATCAAAAACAAGAAAAATCTGTAAGAATAATTTTTTTGTTTTACTGTCGTAATAATTTTTAAGAAAAATCTTTTAATTTTATTGTTTTTAATTATTTTGTTTAATTATTTTTTACTGTCTAATAATTTTTTATTGTACTTCTCAATCGCTAAAAATAAAAAATAAGAAAAAAGCTACTTCTTAAAAATTGATACAATTTATTAATTAAAAAATAAACAAGAAAAAAATCTTATACTAAAATTTATAAACAAAAAGAATTATAAAAATAAACAAAAAAAATAAAGAAAGCATAATGCAGTTTTAAAATAACATGAGTTTTTTTAACAGTTCATTTATATATATTAAGATCTTTAGGTTAATACAGCTTATAAATAACATGATTTTTCGATTGATACAGTTTATAAATAACATGATTTTTTTAACAGTTCATTTATATATATTAAGATTTTTAGGTTTAATAAAGTTATTTTGGACTTTTAAAATTAGTGGCATAATTGTAATATTAAGATGAGGTGTATATAGAGTTTTTAGGAGAGTAAATAGGGCTACTTTAAAATTTATTTGATTCAGAGTATTTTTAATAAAGGTAAATTTGGAAAATAGAATGAGATGTATTTAGTAAAATTTGATATTATTTTTATGAAATATAAAGTGAGTTTATGAAAATGGTGTACTTAGGGTTTTTAGGGTTTTATGGAGTGCAAATAGCAACACCCTTTTATTAATTTATTAATTTATGTAGTTTTTTTTTTTTAATTTAAGAAACCAAGTACAAAAAAAATTTATTAATATAAAAAGATTATTAAGTATTAATTTATGAAAGTTTTATTGTTTACACTTTAATTTATGAGAGTGCTAATTATAAAGATAGGTTAAATTGTTAAAACATAAAAGGTGCCACCAAAACTAAGACGATGCAAGGCAATAAAATGTAAAAAGAAAGAACCAACCGTTAAATGTAAAGGCTAACAAAAATGAACCTGTACAGCCATCAATTTCTGGTTGAGAAAGATTGTGGCTCGGGAGAGTTGCTATCATCTGCAGCCAGGCATCAGACAAGTCAGGCAAAATTTCTAGCAAAGAGTTCAAATAAAACAGTAAAATAGATAGATATGTTAAAGGAGAGTCGTCGGCTCTAGTCTCGGCAGTTGAAGGTAAAGCAGGATTCTCTGGCTAAGGAGAAATCAGTTGGTCGCGATCTGGCCACCATGAAAGATCCACCTTATAATCAACCTCCAAATCTAAGACTGGCAATATGAAGCCTGCATGGAGAGGAGTCTTTTGGGTGCACTCACGGATTTCGCTCAGTATCACATCCGCAGACTGCCCGGACTGGAGCAACGTGCGAGCAGAGTTGAAGAAACACAAATAGTCAGTGTATACGATGATTTTTTGAAGGCTCTGCATAGGGTCGGACTCCATTTTCAATTTCTCCTTCCGAAGACGGCCCAACTCAGCTCGGAGAGCATCGTTCTCCCTATCTTTAACCCGCAACGACTCATTCTTCTCCGTCTCCAAAGCTGTAAATTTGGCTTTCATTCTTTCTTCCTCAGAGCGAAGTAGAAAACACTTTAGTTGAGAAGCTGCTAGGGCCTTCTCGCTCTCAGCTAAACGATTCTGCATGTCTGCTTGTCCCCCTGCTTGACTTTCTTGTTGCGATAATATGGCCTGGTTGAGCACTGCCAAGCGTGAAGAGAGTAGCGCGGCCATGAGCGTAGTCTGCCGAGGATTCTTCAGGATCCCTTCGAGGCCGAGAGTCCACGCTCGGGGAAGAGAGTCCAAAGCTGTCCGCAATGAAGTTGGCAGATCAGACGAGAGCGACGAAGACTTGGCACACAAGAAACGAGCAAGTGGGGCAGGGAGGTTGGGCTCAGAATCATTATACCTGTATGTAGACCCGGCCCAAGATTAGAATGGAAGAGGAAGATAGAGAAATAGAAGCTCGATCACAGAACTTACTTGGAAACAAGGTTATCATCAAGTCCCAGGATGGGTATCGAGCTTTTGCCGGGGCATTTAGGCACTTTCTTCAGCCTCAGTTCCTCAGTCTCCTCGCAAACAGGAACTAAGGGCCTTTTCGACACTTTAGATCCAAGATCTCCAGAAGGATCGGTACTGAGAATTGGAACATGGGTGACCAGGGTTGAAACAGCACTCGGGGAGCCACTCTCACTGGAAGACGATTGTTTCCTGGCTCGCGGATCCCTCTGTTTGGCAGCATCAGCTTCTTTCTTCCTGTTTGACACAACAGTCATTCGGCCAACAAGGTCATTGGAATTTCCAATCTGACTGGGAACGCTTTTGACCCCTCCATACTCTTTACCTGAAAAGTGAAAAGGCAAATATCTGTCAGAAAAAGAGAACACGTTACAACGCTGTGGCAAAAACTCAATAGAAAAATCCCGCCGCCAGAATGTGTGAAAATAAGCAAAATCGCTATTTCCTAAACAGTTGAGTGACAGCATAAGCCATAAAATCGAACCATCATACCACTTACGACCAGCTAAATCCAGAATGCGAGCTAAGGAGAAATGGATGGGGAAAAACATAAGTCTGTCGATCAAGGGGGAGGGGCAATAAAGATGTACATCTGAAGGGATCTACCATTAGACCCTATTCACCTAAGGTTCGGAATCTCTCATATATACTACTCACTCGTTTATGAAGTTTTTATTCAGACTCTACGACAATGCCTACTTTATTATATTTAGGTGCTGGTAGTGGTAAGTGCAACAATTTATTCATTTTAGATCATTTTGCACTAAACTATTTTTTACTATGAATTATATGTACTTGAAAAAATTGTGTTTGCTATAGTCCCCCACCTCATATTCGAGCCAAGTTATTAATTAATTACAAACCGAATAAGAATCAAATTGCCAACATACCTTTCTCTGATACTCCTTTGCTAGAATTTGAAATCAATCGCACCTCAGCATCATCGTCAAAAGAACCGAACTCTTGCTGGTGCATGTCATTTACTAAATTAGCCGCCTCCTCCTTCATCTGCTTGATTCTCAGCAAGCATTTCTCCAGCTTGGTTTCGTACTTCTCAGCAACCTCCAATTTCTCTATCGCCTCCAGATTTTCGCTCCTCGGTTGATCAAAAACGACCACAGCAAGATTATTAGTGTCTACTTCTCCTTCGTCGGCTTGATCAGAGGAAAAAGAAGAAGAAGCCACTTCTTTGGGCGGCAGCACCTTGCTCTTGAAGAGCAAAGGGCGCGTGGGCAGAAGCTTCATGCCCGCGGGGTCGAAGGCCCCGAAATGAAGGGCGATGGCGGTAATAAAGTTGCCGAGGCCCATGGTGGCCCGCCTGTTGGTGACGACGGAATTGAAAGTCTTGATGAGGAAAAAGGGGGTGTCGACCAGAACGCGGCGGCGCAGGCAGGAGAGGTAGAACAAGTCCCTGACGGCGAGCTTGCTGGAGTCCGCTCTCCCGGCGAGCACGTGCGAGACGTACCTGTGCACGTGCAGGAGATCCGGGTCCCTGATGAGGGCGCTGGGGGCCTTCCCGTTCTTGGAACCGCCGCCGAAGGATATCTCCTTCCAGAATTTGGCCGGGTCGAAGTGGCTGGGCACGGCCCGGTGGCCGCCCTTGGGGAACCCGAAGATGTCGCGAAGGGTCTTGCACGTGACGGTCACGTTCCGGCCGGTGAGGCGGCAAGAGAACTGGGGGGCGACGCCGTCCTCGTCGGTGAAGTGGAAGGTGGTGTAGAACTCGAGCATCAGCTCCTCGTACGCGTCGTGCCTCATCTCGACGGCTTTTCCGAGGCCGAGCGTGCGGCAGTGCGCTTCGACGGATCTCCGGGCGTCGGGGTTTTCGATGAGGGACAAATCGAGGGATCGGGGAGGGTTGAAGTCGCGGGAGAGAAGGGATCTGTAGATGGAACCTTCCTCCGGGGAGAAAATCGCGAAGGGTGAACCGTAGTCGTTCCTCAGGTCTCGCGGTTGTAGAGACATGGCGAAATCAGGATTTGGTGTGGGCGAGTGTTTAATTCACTGTGTTTTTTTGCTTTATTGATTTATTTAGTTGAGAACTCGAAACGCCATGATTAGTGCTTTCAATCGACGATCCTCAGTAGATAAAAGGCCGGAGTGCAGTTAAAGTAAAATTTTCTCGTCTCAATCAACGGTGGAGTAAATAAGTTATTTAAGCAAATAAATATTTTTATTTTTTTCAATTTATCCGATCAGACGTGATAGATGGAGTCAATTTATAACTTACAACTAAAAGTACAGTAAAATGAGAATTGGCATACCACTTTCTCTTATAAAAAATAAAATAAAAAAATAAATTATTTTTAGGTTTTTTTTCCTCTCCCCAATAATTTTGTTCTTTTATATTATATATATTTTTACAACTCAAATTCTTAATTGAAATCAATAAATTGTTTTGAGATTACACATATTTTTACAATAAGTATTTTAATAATACTTATAAACTTCTTGTTGATAATGAAAATTGATATCAAGATATATTACTGATGATTTATTAATTTTTTGATGAAGATTATAACTATGCGGAGGGTTTGACACGATAAATAATTTATTTTAATTTTAATATGTAATATTATTTTTGTGAAAAATTATTACTTATTTATGTGATAATGTTTTCAGTCCGAAACACGATGATTTTATGATGATTTTATATTGTTGTTCTTAAGATAGTGATTTTTATTAGTGCAAAAAAAGTATCTTCAAGATGATAATTCACATTCTATAGCTCCAAGATGAAGATTTTATCTAAAATGATGATTTATATGTAACTCAATGTTGGTTGGAACATGAATATTTAAATGATTATTTTTATATGATGATTTTTTTCCTTTTTTGCTATGAATGCTTAAGTAATGAGTATATTCGTCTTGGGCTTCATTCATTAGTGTGCCAACTCTGCCGAGAGCACAAAGAATCATACTCGTAGGAGCAAAGTAAGTATATGTATTGATAAATGGAAATTTAACGAAAAAAATAAACTTTTTTATTTCTTGACGACTATGGTCACAACTCTCTAAAGATAAAAAAATAACCGTGTTTTTTAATATAAAAATTATTTTTAAATTAATAAAATAAGTAGTGAAAGTAATATTTAAAAAATAGATAAAATTATACAATATAATATTATTTTGTATCAATTGTCACGCTTCATTTACATAATACAAAAAAAGTTTGACATTGAAGAGAGTATGTCTTTTATTAATGAAAAAACATGAATAATCATTTATTTAAATAAAGTATGATCTAGACAATCTGAGAGTAAGATCATCAATACAAAACATAAAAAATAGTAAAATACTACTAACATTTAAGAGAATTCAGTAGGTACAATTTGAATGTGGCAATAATTTATACTTAAATACACTATTAGAGAAAGATATAACAAATTAGGAGAGAAGAAACAATTATTATCAAAGTTTAGATAATTACAAATTGAAAACCGCATAATTTTCTAGGTAATTAGGTCTTACTTGCATAAAAGTGTATAAATGTAACTCTCACTAACTATTGGAATTATAATGTACAAATTAATAAGTATTCTTTTTTTTTATTAAAATTTTGTACAGAGATAAATGACAAAAAAATTATATGTTGAATAAAAAATTTCACATAAAAAAATGTTTTTATGTAATATAAAGTAAATGTATAATCGTATTACTACGTAAGTAACGAAGAAGTTAATTAAAAAATAATATTAATGTAAATGTAAATAAATGAATATTAAAAAAATAATATTATAAAAAAATTATATTTATAAGTACATAAAATTGTAATTAGAGAAAATTTATAAAAAGATAACCAAAATTTTGTAAAATGAAAAATGTACAAAAAAATTTCATTACGTGTAGTCATCAATAAGTATTCACGAAGTGTTTTATTTCACGGTGTATGTGTACTTACGGTCTTGTACGTGCACGATCCACGACAGTGTTTTATTTCACGGTGTATGTGTACTTACGGTCTTGTACGAGCACGATCCACGATAGTGTTTTATTTCACGGTGTATGTGTACTTACGGTCTTGTACGTGCACGATCCACGACAGTGTTTTATTTCACTGTGTATGTGTACTTACGGTCTTGTACGTGCACGATCCACGACAGTGTTTTATTTCACGGTGTATGTGTACTTACGGTCTTGTACGAGCACGATTCACGACAGTGTTTTATTTCACGGTGTATGTGTACTTACGGTCTTGTACGAGCACGGTCCACGACAGTGTTTTATTTCACGGTGTATGTGTACTTACGGTCTTGTACGAGCACGATCCACGACAGTGTTTTATTTCACGGTGTACAAACACCTTGTGTAATGTAAACCGTGGAAAAACATCTTCACCATATGTTTCAAGGTCGTGTGTAATGTACATCGTGGCAAAACACCGTTTTGTATGTTCACGGTGAATTTACACCATGATATTCTATGGGTTTTTTTCTTACGGTGTAATTTCACCGAGTCGTTATATTTCTCATTTTTTATCCTTTAATTCTTATTTATTTATTTCATATTTCAGTCTGGATTTGAATGGAAAAGACCAACCAATCTGCAGTCGGTCACTTTAAGTCTCAATTTGTATACTCGCTACGAAATTCCGGAACTGATCACGGAGACAATAAAAGATATCGGGGGTGATGCCGTCGCAGTTCGCGATTTTTTTGCGCTGCCTTACATGAAAAGTGTTCTGGGAATAAGATTTACTGTCAAATCAAGCACTATTTTTTTGCACCACCTCGTATGTCGAGAGTTGTCAGGTCCGTCAATACCGGAGAAGGAACATTGGTTCTACGTCGGTGGTAAGACTGCGAAACTCACACCCGCTGCTTATGCCATTGTAACGGGACTGAATTTCGGCATCTACGATGAATTTGACATCCATGCCACACCCCAGTTTGCTCCAGGTAGCTTAAATAAGCGACTATTCGGTGGGAAGCGTGTAAGAAGCAATGATCTACGCAAGTTATTTGCGGCCAAACAACTCTTCGATGGGGAACAACCTGCCTCGTTGGAGGATTACATTAAAGTCGCCAATCTCATCGTCTACTATTCCTTCTTTCTTTGTCGATCCGCTGAAATGTATGTCGAGGACTGGGCATTACCACGGCTTACGCACCGTGGGATACCAACGACGACGGAGGATTAGGTTTTTTTTATGTCACCTATAACATGTACGTACACGGTGTTAGAATGCACCGTGCTAACATCACGACGACCCATTCAGAGTTGTAGTCACGCTACCAAAGTCACAGTGACCGCGACACGGTGATTTAATCCACCGTGAAATACCCACGGAGGCACAGTTCTAGGTTTTTATTTAAATAATAAATTAATTAATCGCAATGTGTTTAATGGGCGTAGTTTAGAGGTAAGTCGTTTCGTGAGTCGATTGAAAGCCGGCGGCGGGATCACTTTATTAGGTCAGAAAATTGAGCCAATAAATACGAACGAAAAAACCCTTTTTTTCTATACCCAATTTTTTCTCATGTTTTCTGTGTTTTTTTCTTATGGAGCGGTTTTCACCGCACATCTTTCAAATTCATAGCTGCAGTCCGGTAACGAGATACTCGAGTTTCCAAAAGAAAACCTTCTTTTTCCTAGATCATCAATGACGAGGTACTCGAGTTTCCAAAACATCTCGAGTATCTTTGTTAGATACGGATCTTAGCAAGTGCTCCGTAGCGGTGAATCTGGCCCTATGTTGGAGATCATAACAGGCTATGATTCAGGCCAAAGAAAAAGAAGGTCTTCGAATTGCTTCCCATCCAGAGAGTAGATTCTGAGGCGGGTTGGATTTCTTTTTTTTTTCTTTGTTCATCCAAGTCTCTTTAAATAAGAAGTTAATACTTTTCGATATGGTTCTGGGTTTAGGGTTTTGATCCATCAATTGTAATTCTCAATAGGGTTTTGATCTATCAATTGTAATAAGACTACTTTTGTTAAGTTTAAATTGTTTAATAATTTTTCTTTTTGGTTTCCCATTATTAATATTGTAATGAACACACTTCGACTGTATTTTCATTTATTTCGATCGTCTTCCACCCTACTGCATTCCTTGATAAAACAAATCATGGTCTACTATGTATTATTATTGTGTTGAATACATGTTTGTAAAAACGTGTAACGTTGTAAGCTGGGTTAATTATTTCACCCCCTTATTTCACGTTGTGCAATTAATTCACGGTGTATTCTAAAACGAGGATATTGTAACTGATGTAGGATATTGTAACATAGTCTCAAATATATCGAATTTGGTTTCAATTTTATCATTTTTGTACGAAGTGCCCATGGATGCTGACTCAATGCCACGTGTCAGCATCCCATTGGTCAACGACTTTTTTCTTTCGGCAAAAATTAAATTTCTTTACAAAAAGGACTAAATTTAAACCAAATTCGACATATTTGGGTCTAAATTAAGAATACGGAGGTTTGTGGGAATAAATCGAAAAAAGACTATGTTGTGCCCAGTTTTGATCATCTCGGAGAACTGCTCATCCCGATCGGACGGATGTCGAAGAGTCGAAGAAAGAGGAAGGCACAGCCAAAGATACCCAGGTCCGAGCTGAGGAGATGCGCATTGGGCAGATGCCGAGCATGACCCCCACCAAGCCCGCTGAAGACGACAAGGAGGAACTCATTGTCCCGCCCGTACGGCTCTTCGAATTTCGACCGTGACTAGCCTGACGAGGGAAAACAAGCTTCCAACAAGAAGAAGGCGGAGACGAGGAGGATATCTCGGTTTGTGACACTGCCCGCTCGGCGTTAAGGCGGTGGAGATCGAGGGTGTAACTGTCTTTTCCTTATAGAAAAGCCAATTAGTGAAAGGTCAAATTCCCATTTTGTAAACCCTAATTGTAACTCTATAAATAGTGGGATGTACTAAAAAGGGAATTATTTTATTCCCCAAGAAATAGAATATCACTTTTTCCATGCAAGTCTTTTCACAACGATTTTTCTCCCATAAAGAGTTTTGCTAGGTCTAGTTCTCAACATACAAGTTTTTGTGATTAGAGCGGAGAATCTGTCCGATTTTTCTGCTCGTTAACAGACTACATTTATGGGAACAAAAATATTTTTATCTCACATCTATTACTACCTCTGTCCCATTTTTATAGTCAAACTTCCTTTGTTATTTGTGAAGAAAATGTGACTATTGTTTTGGGACAGAGGTAGTATTGAACTAAAAAAAGTGATGTAAAGTAAAAATATTTTCTTGTTTGTTACTTCATTTGTAAATAAATGCCACGAATGTACTTCTAATCATTCATTAGGATGATGCAAAATTACAAATTAAGAGCATCACTTATAGTTGGCTACACATTTTTTTCAAATCACAAGTTACATAAAAAATAAATTATAATTATTAATTTATATATATTTCTGATCTCTCAATAATGTAAAGTACAATTTTACTTTTATAAGTCATCTACTATACATATTTTTATTTTATGTTGAGTTTTGCCACGAAATCGAGAAAGAGAATCGCTGAAGGGTTCCGCGACCGCTGATCTCAAACAGTGGTCGCCGGTGAGGGTCCCGCGACCGCGGGACGGCGGCAGTGCCCGCCATTTCCGTCGTATCGGTGATCGAAGGTTCGATCACAATTCAACGACTGCCGGTGGCCTCCAGCGCCCGCGGATGGGCGTTCGATCACAATTCAACGACTGTCGGTGGCCTCCAGCGCCCGCGGATGGGCGTCCCGCGACCGCAGGAAGGAGGCAGCGACCGCCGACAAAGGATCGAAGCTACGAGTCGGGATTTCTGGATTTCCGCGCCCGTCGGGACCAAACAGAGGTCGCTGTTTGGTGTCCCGCAACCGCGGGTGAGAAACGGCGCCCGCCGATTTCTTCAGCGTGGAGTTTGTAGGGAAAGTCCTATTTTTGGTCCGTTTTATTTTCCTTCTCCTACTAGGCATACTATGGGCGAGAATTATTGTCTCCATACAATAATTAGGACATGCTCCTATATAAAGAGAGCTTCTCCATGGGCATAAACACACCGATTATTCTAGCTATAATGTGAGATTTGAGGGTTTAGATCGTATATCATCCTTTTAATCGTGAAACAATATTATAGTGATTTGTTCGTCGTTCCTCCCGTGATTTTTCTCAGTTAAGTTTCTACGTAAGTTCATGTCTTCTCTATTTTATTGTTGATTTCTTTTCTTTTGTATCTCGTTATTCTCGTACTATACATCGTCCGATCGTTAACATTTTATTTACACAAATATATTAAAAATGAATAATAAAAAATTTAAAAATAACAATTTTAGCTCAGGTATCTAAGTGTACTTAGTATCAAATAATTAATACTAAAAAATCTCTCTCTCCTAATTGTACATATCTCCTTCAATAGTGTACTTATGTACAATTATTCAATGCTAACAATTAAACCTATCATTAAGGATGTTTTACTAAGTACAAATTATGTAATAAGGAGTTACTAAATTGTACTAATGTTTAAATACTAAACTATCTTAAGGAATCGTTGTCATTACGTGCAGGCAACAATAGAGGTAGCTAAAAGCTAAAAGTGATACACACAAGTATGAACTATGTACTCCATGTGATACATTGATACTAGCTCCTTCCATGTCTTTGAAATTGCTACCTTTTTTATGTACTTCGATATATCTTTGAAATGATCTTTTTTTGTATACTCGCCAATAATAATAATAATAATAACAATAATAATAATAATAATAATAATTTTTAAATTGAATTTAAAAAATAATATTTAAAGTATATAATAATATTATTAATACTTTTTTGTAAAATATATTTAACAATTTATGAAAAATATTTTTTTATAAAAATTAATTTAGTTAACATATTCATTCAGTTTAGTTGAGAATCATTTCACTCTGTTTCAATTCAAAAAAATAAATTATTCTTGTTAAAAGTTTTGGTCGTCCGGCCCTAGCCTGAGCTAAAACAATTGGGCCTTAGAGCACTTACAATGGTTGGTTCAGTTTGAAAAAAGAGTGAGTTTAGACCCACTGAACTGAACCAACAACCAATGTGAGTTACGGTTAACATTACCCACCCCATCTCAACCCACCCTCCCTAAGCTAACCCAGTTCAATGGCATGAACTGGATTTTTAAAATTTTCTTTTGCCTGCCAAAATACATGCGTCGCTAGTCTATTGGCCAGCGACTGGCGCGTGCAATGCACGTGCGAGTGGGCATCTTTGGCTGGAGCTTTTATTGTTGCAGCAGGCCTATCCACTAAGGACTTGTTATTTTGGACTGAAACTGACTGAACTGAATTGAAATTAAGTGATTTGAACTGAACTAAACTTAAGCCATCTGAACTAAACTTAACTGGATTGATTTTTTTATAAAAATAATAATAAATTTTATAAATTTTTAAATATTTTTTTAAAAATATTAATAATATTATGACATTAATTAGGTTTTATATTTTAAATTATAGATTGAAATGATTTTTTATTGATTTTATTTTAATTTATTTTGAAACTTTGTTAATGGAGTTGAACTGAAGCAATTTGAACTGAACTAAAGCGGTCTGAACTTAACTGAAGTTAAGTTCAAGAGAACATGTCATAACTCCTCTTTTTTTATTGTTTTAAAATATAATTTAAATATCCTTTATTTAAATTATAATTTAAATATATATTAATTATTTTAATGTTTGTTAAAAAAATATTTTTATTCTTAAATTTTATAATTTATTTTTTCTTTGAATATATTTTTTTATGTTATTTAAAATATGTATAAATTTTTTAAAAATATTATTATTATTATTTAAATAAATGATGGTATTTAATTTACTATTATTAAAATTTATGAAAATTTATTTTAATTTAAATTAATTTCAAATAATAATTTTTTTAAAATTATTGCATTATATTTAAAATTAATTATGACAATATAAATTTAATTATTATATGCATAAAAATTATTGAAGTATAAGTTATTTTTTTTGTGTATAAAAATTAGATAAAATGTGATATTTTTTTTAATGAAATATAATATAAAGTATGAAATAATAATAGTGGAATCCATACCATTTAGTTCAAACTGAATCAACCAATGTATGTTTAAAAATAAGTAGTTCAGTTAAGTAAATAATGATTGAAAAATGACATAAAGTTGTAAGAAAAAATGTTTGGGTGGAGGTTGGTCACCAACCAATGTAAGTGCTCTTATCATTTTTACAGGGTTGTGCCGGTTTGGTGAGATATTTGTCGAGCTTAATTTCTATTCAGCTCAAGCCAACCTTGGATGAGCTGTCGGCCGTCCCGAGCTAAAACGATTTAAAAACATACACAATCTTCCTAAGATTATGTTTATCGGTGACCACCCCAACCACCCAACCACTCATCTTTTTCAATATTTAATTAATTTTTTTTTTCAATACTGTATCCTCCACATTATCAACCCAACCACACTCTATTTTCTAA
Organism: Euphrasia confusa; assembly: GCA_954870475.1. Lineage (NCBI taxonomy): Eukaryota > Viridiplantae > Streptophyta > Magnoliopsida > Lamiales > Orobanchaceae > Euphrasia > Euphrasia confusa. Next base: position 14,304,528 of record OX940957.1, on the reverse strand, counting down.
ATTTATTAATTACCACTTCAACCACCCATGTTTTTTATATTTTTTAATAATATATAATTACTTTTATTTTTTAATTTTATATTTCACCTCAACATTAAAAAGATTTTTTTTTTTAAATTTATCACTTTAATTCCAAGATAACTGAAATACGAAATTGAGAATACATCAATAGTGCGTGAAACATATGATTGAAATAATACATTCAGTTACGATTGTCGAACTTCATCCATATATGTTCAATCAAGCCTTTTAATAGACTTTTGTGAGCTTTCTCTATTGTGAACTTGTTCTTTGTTTTTCATGTAGCTCGATAGGCTTGCGATCGTAGATTTATGTCAATGTTAATCCTATTTATAGAGTTTTTAAAAAAAATCTAACTCTTTACAAAAATTGATTTTTTTGTTTGTAAATTATAGTCAATTTTTTTTTATAAAACTATATCAATATCGGTCTCATAGAGTGTAAAAAATTATGAATTTTAATATTTTTTTTAAATATAATATACAAAAGATATAACAATTTAATTAAACAAAAAAAACTAAAAAAACAATAAGATTGTGACAAATGTCACAACCCCATTGGTTGCAGTTAATGAAAGCAAATGAGCCCAAGTGGGCGGATAACATGTCAAAGTCGACCGAGGGCATGGAGAGAGAGCCCAACCTTTTAAAAAAAAAATTTAATTTATTTATCTACGTGGCGTCCTTGAGAGCGCCGATAAACCTAGTCTAAAAGTGAAAGAGAGAAAAAAGAGATCGGAAAAGAAAATTAATTTAGTTAGATTTTTTTAGAAATCTAATCTCTTGTAATATCAATTGTATTTCTAGTTAATCTCGTTGGTTGAATTAGATAAAGAATGAGTTAACTTATAGTTATAATTTTGGATGAAAAAATCTTCGAATATCTTGTAATTTCGATTTTGGTTTATCAAGTGGAAAGAGCTTCCCTCAACAAAATGCTTCATGTTTGTTTGTTTTTCGTTTTCAGTTTTGTGGTTAATTTAGTTAGATTTTTTTAGAAATCTAATCTCTTGTAATACCAATTGTATTTCTAATTAATCTAGTTGGTTGAATTAGATAAAGAGTGAATTTACTTATGGTTATAATTTTGGATGAAAAATTCTTTGAATATCTTGTAATTTCGATTTTTGTTTATCAAGTGGAAACGATCGAGGCAACAAAATGCGTCATGTTTGTTTGTTTCTCGTTTTCAGTTGTGTGGTTATTTGCTTCCGATTGTGATTGTTCAATTATATTATACTACTATATATCCTTATATTTACTCAGGTGCATTGGAAATATACTACCGATCGCCCCAAGGAGCATAGCCGAGTGCCGAGTGCCGAGTGGTAAGGACTGTGATGATGTGGGTGTAATTTCTCGGTGACGCAGGGTTCGAATCTCGGGTGTGACAATTTTTCATTGAAATATTATGAAAGTTTGTCTTGGAGTTCGACCTGTTGGCTCTCTCGCACAAGTGTCTGCTACTAGGGCACATTCCTCGATTTACATTCTACCCGATCGAGGGACCTCCGATCGAGTGGGAGTGGAGTTTCTCGTCTCTCCTCCTTATCAGAAAAAAAATATACTACCGATCCTCTAGCCACTACAAAGGTTTGTCTTGGAGTTCGACCTGTTGGCTCTCTCGCACAGGTGTCTGGGTTTGTCTTTAGGGCACATTCCTCGATTTACATTCTACCCGATCGAGGGACCTCCGATCGAGTGAGAGTGGAGTTTCTCGTCTCTCCTCCTTATCAGAAAAAAAATATACTACCGATCCTCTAGCCACTACAAAGGTTTGTCCTGGAGTTCGACCTGTTGGCTCTCTCGCACAGGTGTCTGGGTTTGTCCTGGAGTTCGACCTGTTGGCTCTCTCGCACAGGTGTCTGGGTTTGTCCTGGAGTTCGATCTGTTGGCTCTCTCGCACAGGTGTATCCTACTCGGGCACATTCCTCGATTTACATTCTACCCGATCGAGAGACCTCCGATCGAGTGGAGGTGGAGTTTCTCGTCTCTCCTCCTTATCAGAAAAAAATATACTACTGATCCTCTAGCCACTACAAAACACAAACACTAACACTCCTACCCAAAATGGAAACACCCCCTTCATATATTCGAGGAATAAAACTGCGTTCAAAGAATTAACAATCCCGAGAAGACTAATTTAATCGTCAATATAAAAAAAATCATGCTTAAATTCAAACTATTCCTACCAATAACTATTCTCCCTTTAATAAAAAAGGCAATACTATACCACAAAAAGGTATAAAATCACATATGAACACTTCTAAGTCGAGAGTGTTTGAGTCACTCTCTTTAGTATCAATATTCTCCCTCGAATTTTCACAATAATAAACCATTGAAGCTGCAATAAATTTCAATCCTTATCCTCCAAAGAATTGTATACTTCCATCCTCTTTAAATGTTTCTTGAATACGGTATATGTAGTTCTAAGTACTGCTCGATTTCTAGATAGGACCCCGACCGTAGTCTTCATCTCTTTTGATTTTGACAGGTTGTTCCTTGCAGGGAAACTAAAAGTAATCGATTACAAGCCTTAGCTAGTGCAATTTTTCGACCGACCCCTGTGTTGATTTCAACTGACCCTCAGGTTAATCCTCATTAGTAATTATTGACACCTAGCTCAATACATGTCTTGTTTGGTGAAGGACTTCAGAGGCTGCATTTTCTGGGCTTACATCTGTTAGTTCAATAATAACTACACATAACTCAGATGCAAAATCTACAAAGACGATTAAATACAAAATGACACGACATATTACAGGCGCAAACACGCCTCCTATCCTAATGGAAACTTCCCGAGGCAAAAGATACTAGCCGAACTGGACAAAAGATATGAACTAGTCATGATCACATGTACATCACAATTCAACAGGACGGCGACTATGATTGGCAAAACAAAGGATCATCTCCTGCACAATAAATCTCAAATACCTTCTCCAAGTAAATAGTAGCGAGCTTTTTGCATTGAGTGATGACATCGGGTCGTTGTCTTTTCACTTGTGAGAGCGATTTCTTTATCCTGAGCTCCTTATCTCCATCAATCAGATACTCGGCCAAAGCGCAGCCACTGAAGAAAAATTCAACAAAAAATATCATAGATAAAAAAAAAAGAGAAAAATAAATGTAGCAAGATAGCACTAGCAGCATTATAACATACTCCGTACTTATTAGTAACACATGGATCAATAAGAAAAGCTACCCTTGAAATACTGGACCAAACTACAGAAAGTACACCCCTCCGACATTTATAAACAGTGCATGCAGGTTCTTAAAAAGATATTTTCAAAACTCCAGGGGAATTCACGATGTATAAAGAGGTCATTCGTATATTTTAAAGATAACTGCATTTTTTTTTCTTTCTTAATTAGATCAAACATCAAGGGCAAATTTGTATTTATCCCGATAGGAAGTAATAGTGTTATACCTCATTGAATCAATGGGACTAAATCCACCATTCTTGGACAAAGGTAAGTGTCCATTTGATTTCCGGGAAGACAATGTCTGTCTATAAAGAGCGCAGACAGCGTCCAAGCAAAGCTTTTCATCCTGTTGGAAGGCCAGCAACATGTCAGCTTCGTACATAAATTTCCTGACATTTTTTTCTCTCCGAATGCTTGCAATCAAGTCTTCCATTCCGGAGTCGGACAATGCCTCGTGTTCTGAATCCGCAGAAACACCATCATTCAAACAGTTTTGAGATTCACGTGCTTCTTCTACACATTTCCCAGATGGAGAACAATCAACATTATCATGACTTGATTTGAGAAATTCATTTCCCTTCTCATGAATTAACGGATTATCTGTTCTGTTTCGCTTACTTTTCTGAACAACATTCATTTCATTTTTACCAGCATCTGAACATAGGACTCTTTTTGAACTCTGTGCTGCTTTGTTAGGATTTGTTTCATCATCACTATCAAGTACCTCAATGATATTATCTCAAGCAGCAACAGAAGATGAGCTTGAGGTTTTACAAAAACGCGCCTCTCCAGATATTAAGGGTGTCCCACTAGCACGTGCGACTGAAATGTTCACATCATTTATATTGTGAGAGTGCCAATTGTAAGGCAAACTTAAGAGAAACAAACAAATATAATTAATTTGAGCTATATAATTTGCTAAATGTTAAAGTGGAAACATAATATTTGAGTTCAATATATAACTGGTATAAGAATCAGACTTTTTCTTCACATAAACTAAAGTGAGTTAAGTGACAAACATCAATGCAGGTCTCAGTTTTAATGAAAAGCAACGGCCACTTGAAATCGGTACAGCTCAATCAGTAAGCTGAGTAAATAGAACATATCGAAATCATTCTGCCCTTTTAATTTCATACCTGAACCCAGTGGCTCCATACATTCGTTACTTCCCGGTAGAGGAGGGCTGTGGTCTGAATTTGAACCCGGTGAGTTCTTAACATTATTTGCATTATCATCCTCTATAGCACAAGGCTGCAGAGAGCTTCCGACACCTGCGGCCATGCAACAGACGTGTTCAGTTTTCTTGATTCATATTAAATAGTTAACATAATAACAACCTGAATCATCTTAATTTCATGATCTAAAGAAATTAAACTAACATCAAAACTCAGTTTTGCAAAAGATCCTTTTTAGAATGTGACACGGATTTCCTTATGACATCAGAATATAGAAAACATTAAGGCCCTTCTATAAATAAACAAAAGGGAAACTAAAATCGAGGGAAAATCCACGCAAGTGACTTCCGAACCAAAAGCAAAAACGATAAAGAAATTGGCATATAACACAATCTACCATTCTTTGGTAATCTTTTGCTTCTAGAAGTCCAGTGCACCCCAGGCAACAAGACAGCTACATCTTTAGTATTAACATCCGGTATACTTCTGTTTCCCAGGCAATCAGTTTTGCCCATAGAATCTGGAGGAGGGTTTTGGCCTGACTGTGAGTTCTTAACAGTATGTGTGATATCATCCTCTCTTTTCCAAGGCTCGGAAGAGTTCCCGTCACCTGCGGCCATACAATGACAACCTTAATTTCATGATCTGAAGAAGTTAAATTAACATCAAAACTCAGGTTTTTCTTAAGACGTCAAAATATAGACAACAATAAAGAAAACTAGAGAAAAATAAAACAAAACTGATATTAAAATTAAAACTGAGGGAAAATCCAAGCAAGTGACTTCTGAACAAAAGCATAAGAGAAAACGAAATTGACATATAACACAAACTACCATTCTTTGATAATCCATTGCCTCTACTTCCATTAGTGTTAGAAGTCAACCGATCCCCAGGCAACAAGACAGCTACATTTTCAGCATTAACGTCTGGCATACTTCCGTTTCCCAGGCTATCAGTTTTTCCCCTAGAATCTGGAAATCCTAAATCATCTCCCTCCTCGAAGGTACCGAGCTCACGCATGTCATTTACTAAACTAGCAAGATCTACCACCTTCATACTCGACATCTTGGAAAGACCCTCCTCAATCTTCTTGATACTCGGCAACAATTTTTCAAGCCTGGTTTTGTATATTGCAGCTGCCTTATCAGATTCCGATTTCTCCATCCTCAACTTCTCTACAGATCTTTTAGCCTCGAAATTTTCCTGCTTCAGTTCCTCCACAGTATTAGCACCATTTGATTCCTGCTGGCTTGAATCAACACATTTCCTCTCGAAAGTCTTAAAGCGCACACGCATGGCATTCACCTTTTTCTCCAACCCATCAAATCGGGTTTCTATGGCATTAAACCCACTGTCCATCCGTTTCTGCATTTTCTCCAGTTTACGAGATATTAACATCCAAGTGTCGACAGCAGGTTGATCATCAATGGTCATTGGATTTGTGCCTTCTCCATTGGCTTCATCAGAGGAAGATGATGAAGTCTCTTCTGTCGCCTCCTCGTAGCACTTACGTTTCTTCAACACCCGAGTAATTATCAAAGGCAGCATGGGCAGAATCGTCATATCCGTGTTTAAGGGATCAAACGTGCCAAAATGAACCGCGATCGCTGTAATTAAGTTGCCAAGACACATATTGACCCGTTTATCTTTAAGGACGGATTTAAATGTTCGAATGAGGAAGCTCGAGGTGCAAACACGGACGCCACGGTATACACACGACAGATAGAACAACTGCTTCACCCTCACCTTTCCCGAGTCAAATCTCCCGAAGATTGTGTGTGATATGTACTTGTACATGATAAGGAGACTGAGGTCTTTGATGAGTCCGCTGCGTATACTGCCAATTTTGAAATCCCCACCACACCCCCCAGATATCTCTCTCCAGAATCCCACCGGATCGAAACCCTTAGCCACGGTTTTGTGCCCGCCCTCCCGAAACCCGAATATTTCACACAGCGTCCTGCTCGTGACCGTCACGCTCTCCCCCATCAACCGACATTTAAAGCCGTCGTCGTCGTCGTCGTCAAAACTCAAGGTGGTGTAAAATTCTAGCATAAGCTCTCGATAACCGTGGTGCTTCATTTTGACAAATTTTTCCAACGAAAGTGCACGCCAATACCCCTCGATAGTTTTCGTACATCCGAGGGTTTGTAGAAGGTGAAAATCAAGGGACCGAGGAGGAGTGTATTCGCGAGAGATGAGGTTAGTGTACCTGGAGCCTTCATCGCGAGAGATGATGGAGAAAGGTGCACCGTACTCCTTTCTCAGGTCCGAAGGCACACTCTTTAGCTTTTTCGCCGGAGACATGGATGAAGCTCACCGGAGTTTTATTTCATTTCTGGGGAATGGGGGAAGGGCTAAAAGGGAATAGTAGTGTACAGTAGTAGTACTAATAATCATGGTTCTAAATATGCGCCTAGCTCCGATTAATACCGGCCTAGGCTCTAGGCTGTAATCGACCACCTCGATTTTATGCTCTAGGCACCTGACTTGCTTAAGCGCCGCCTAAATCCGCCCAGACCCGCCTAAACCCGATTTGGACCGCCTAAGTTCAATTAATTTCGTCTTTACTTAAAACAACTGTCTCGATCAGATTTAATGATAAATTTTGAGGTAAGACATCAAAATTTGAAAAAAAAATATTAAATATATAATAAAAATAATCTAAAATTTTAAATTTACAAACTATTTTAATTATTTTATTATATTAAACTTGTGATTAATATTATTTATTGATTATTTTGTTCAAAATATTGATTTATTATGCATAAAAATATTTTTAAAATATTATATTAATTAATTAATTATAAAAAAGTAAAACGATAAATCTACGTCTAGTCCCCGATTAATCTCTCTAGACCCCTAGTCACCGCCTGACTAGCGCTTAGCGCCTTTGAGAACCTTAATAATTGATGTGTCCATTTATTTTACCAATCTCATACTGTATGGAGTAACTTTCTTTGAGAACCTTAATAATTGATGTGTCCATTTATTTTACCAATCTCATACTGTATGGAGTAACTTTTACCGTTTTACTACACAGTTTTTCAATTTTTTGATTAAATTAAAAGTATAAAATTGAAATTTTAAGTTAAAAAATAAAAATATTGTGATAAATTTGAAAGTAAAGATAAAATTATATTTTAAAGTAATAAATTAAAAAATAAATGTTTTTTATAAGGGAGAAATTTTAAAATACACTTTTATATAGTACTACTTAATTTTCTATACAATTTTGTATAAAAATACCATTTATACTCTTACTTTTACTTAATTTTCTATACAATTTTGTAAAAACGTATCATTTATATTCTTATTTTCTATAACTCCAAAATACAAATACAAAACAAATAAAAGAGGTGGGGTCCACCCAAAAAATCTGATTTGATTGTTGCAAAAGTGAGAAATTGATAGTAATATTTTGTGGGTAATTTCTCGATTCTTTTAATAACATTTTCGTCTGAACTTCAATTATCTCTATTCAAAAAATGTCGACTTTAAAATCTTCGCACCCATATGTTACAAATCCAGATTTTGAAGGAGCAAAGTCAGTTTAATCCTCAAATTTTAATGGCAAGTTTTTGATTTCAAATTTTAATAGACTTGAGTTCGAATCTCAATAGAGTGCAATTTAATTTTTGTTTAAGTACAACTAATTACATGTGTATGGAAGGGATTAATTATTGTTTTTTGTTTTTGAATTTATATGGAAGGTGGGCAAGAGCTCAAGTATTTACAGAGAGACCCCCTACTTCCTGCAGCGCGGTACTGTCTCCTTCCTCTTTCTTTATTCATCTGTGTGCTGTTATTTAGATTATGTAATCGTCGGTGTTCGCTGAGAAATGATTGATCTGTGAAAAACTTGATGATTTGAGATTGTGATTCTGCATGTGCGGGAAATCGATTTTAGGGTTTTCCTGAATTTGGGGATTCTATCTCCCTACGACGTAATTGTGTAAGCATACTAAATCGAAATCTACTCTCTCTCAATTCACGCAATAAAAAAATTCGTCGACCCAAACAAATCAAGAAAATAACCAGGTCTCATCTACTCACTGTTGCGATTTAAAGCACAAATCGCTCACGGCGCTCGCGAATATAAACACGAGATGACAAAAAAGAAAAGAGATATGCGTAAAAGAACGAACACAGAATTTACGTGGAAACCCAAACTCGGGAAAAACCACGGGAAGGAAGAAACAATTCACTATATTGTTGAGGTTACAATGTCTAACGTCTGATTTTCGTCTACCGGAGACCCTCAATTTATAGGTGTAGCACACCTATCAAATTGGTAACAATTTCGTCTACCGGAGACCCTCAATTTATAGGTGTAGCACACCTATCAAATTGGTAACAATTAGAATTAAGAATAAATCCTTTTCCTAATTTTATAACTCCTAAATAATTAAGGAATAGAATTATAATTCATATAATTCTAATTCCATAATTAAATAAACTCACGCAAAAATCCCAGTGCAAAAAGCCACGCAAAAAAGGACCCAGCGCAATCTGCGCACAAAAATCCCGCTGAACAAAACGGCGACCGCCATTTCTCATTCGGCGGTCGCAGAAAACATTTGGCGGGCGCCAAAGCCCATTCGGCGGGCGCCGAAAGCCCGAAAAAATGTCCAGCCCCGATTCTTGATTTTCGGCGGTCGCCGAAACCTCTCCGGCGCCCGCCGAAACCTCCTTCGGCGATTTTGACCTCTTTTGCGTTCCGATTCGAGTCATAAACAACAAATCTCCACCTTGACGAGAATCCACGCGACTCCAAGCCGCACCAACCTCCAACGATCATACACCATTGTTTCTTCCTTCCACCCAGCCCCGTAGGGCTCACTCAAAGCATGAGCAACCTAAGTTTGAGCCACACCCAAACTTAGTACAAGAATTCGAAGTTACACCGATCACCCCTTGGATACCGCCAAGCTCCGTGACCATCACGCAATCTCCATTCTCAAGTCTCGCCTTCTCGCTACTATCAGCACCACCTGCATTCGCCATTGCTTCAGTGCTATCCATAGTACGTCTAGGCTCGATCTCCGATTTTTGAATACTATTCGGGTTAGTATTCCCGATGTCCCCGACACCATCACACATGCATGAATTTTCAACCAAAAGTGATCCCGACTCACTTTCCAGCGAATGACTTCCTTGGGCAGAGGCAGTTGCCCTCGTGGTAATTGTGTTGCCGCACAGCTCATACAATCCACCCATCTTTCTCTCGCCTCGCAAAATAAGTCGTCTACCCCGACTTACTTTCAACACTCCACCTTTACAGAAATACCGGTATCCTTTCTGATCTAAGGTGCTAAGAGAGATAAGATTCCTCCTCAGGTCTGGAACGTACCTTACATCACCGAGGGTTCGAATATTCCCATCGACCATCTTGATTCTCACCGTTCCCGTGCCGCGTATCTCACATAACGAGTCATTACCCATGACCACCGTTCCACCGACACTCTCATCAAACGTGTCAAACTCATCCTTGTTGTGACACATGTGATATGAACATCCCGAATCCAAGATCCACCCCTCACTCGTTCCCAAATCGGATACAGCCAGGAGTTCCCCATCAAGTGAACCTCCTCCGAAATCGACCACGTTCGATTCCTCTCTCCGATTTTTCAGGGCCTGACAGTCCCTCTTCATGTGGCCTTCTTTCTTGCAGTAGTGACAAATCCCCCTGAATCTCTTCTTCTTTGCCCCGCCCTGGACATTAAGACCTTCACCTGGATTTTCACCACTTACAACCTTCTTCATCGTCTCCTTTGATCTCAAAGCATCGACCAAGTCTCCAAGCTTCAGGGTCTTACTACTATAGAGAATAGTATCCCTAAACGAATCATATGAAGATGGCAACGAACAAAGCAAAATCAAAGCAAGATCCTCTGTATCATACTTTAACTCCATGGTCTCAAGATCGGACACGATCTCCATGAAGGTAGACAGATGCTCTTGCAGGCTTGTACCCTCCACCATACGATGCGCGTACAACCTTTGCTTCAGATGCAACTTTGTGGTCAAAGTCTTCGTCATACACAGATCCTCCAACTTCGACCACATCTCTGCCGCCGTCTTCTCCTTGATCACCTCTTCGAGCAAAGGACCAGAGACGTAGACCGAAATTATACCTCTTGCCTTTCTGTCCTTCCGAGCCTTCTCTTCCGGCTTCATCGTGCTTGCCATATTGTCCATGCCCAGCAACGCATCATCAAGGTCCATGTTGGTGAGAACCGACTCCACCTTGAACTGCCATGTAGAGAACCGCATGCTCCGATCTAACAACGGAATATCAAATTTCGCCGACATCTCTCCAAATATTCACGAGCACCACCGGAAGACACGGAAAACCCAAGTCGCGACCTCAGGCTCTGATACCACTTGTTGCGATTTAAAGCACAAATCGCTCACGGCGCTCGCGAATATAAACACGAGATGACAAAAAAGAAAAGAGATATGCGTAAAAGAACGAACACAGAATTTACGTGGAAACCCAAACTCGGGAAAAACCACGGGAAGGAAGAAACAATTCACTATATCGTTGAGGTTACAATGTCTAACGTCTGATTTTCGTCTACCGGAGACCCTCAATTTATAGGTGTAGCACACCTATCAAATTGGTAACAATTAGAATTAGGAATAAATCCTTTTCCTAATTTTATAACTCCTAAATAATTAAGGAATAGAATTATAATTCATATAATTCTAATTCCATAATTAAATAAACTCACGCAAAAATCCCAGTGCAAAAAGCCACGCAAAAAAGGACCCAGCGCAATCTGCGCACAAAAATCCCGCTGAACAAAACGGCGACCGCCATTTCTCATTCGGCGGTCGCAGAAAACATTTGGCGGGCGCCAAAGCCCATTCGGCGGGCGCCGAAAGCCCGAAAAAATGTCCAGCCCCGATTCTTGATTTTCGGCGGTCGCCGAAACCTCTCCGGCGCCCGCCGAAACCTCCTTCGGCGATTTTGACCTCTTTTGCGTTCCGATTCGAGTCATAAACAACACTCACGAAATAAAATATGTCTTAACATATGAATCATGTTTCCAGCAAAAGATTCTGTTGTTGCATTTCTCCGTGGATTCCATTTCATGGATCCGTCCAGATTGTATATTTGTTGGGTGCTCCGATTCGTTCTTATCGATTTCTCCTGTGCATATTATTTGGTTTATTGGTGTCTTCAAATTCCTTACAATGGCTCTACAGGTTGCAAAAGGATTCGTGCGACGAGGAGTACCAGGTCCACTTTGCCTTCGCTCTGAGATCGTCAGGAGAGGTTTTGGTATGCCCTTTATTTTGTTTGGTTGAGCAACTGCTATTTTTTTTTTTTTTTGATATAACATGCCGTCATCGATTTGGTATATTAGTTAATTTTTTATCTTAGCAATTTGCATCTTTTGGTTATTCATTTCTCCTCTGAATATTATATGGTTTATTGTCGTCTTCAAATTCTTTACAATCTCTCTACAGGCTGCAAAAGGATTCATAGGTCCACTTGGTCTTGGCTCTGAGATCGTTAAGAAAGGTTTTGGTATGCACCTTATTCTGTTTGCTTGAGCAGCTAATAATTTTTTTATGTGATATAACTTGCTGTTATTGATTTGGTATTTTAGTTAATTTTCTAGCTTACCAATTTGCATCGTTTTGTATTTTCTTTCAATGCCTCAGTTGTGTGTTACTTGTGGTCTGCCTTGCTTGTTGTTAGATGTTAACTATGAATCTGTGTATTTATACGAGTGTTATTCATGTGCTGTGTTAAAGCTATCTCGTTATATTTTGCTGGGTGATTCTAATAATTTGTTGCTTTCTTCGGTTAGTCCCTCGTCTAAAGCTATTTCAATTGTATCGTCGGTGGTCGCGGCTAATAAAAAAAGAAAAACTCTACCCTCGGTTGTTTCTATCGGGTCCTCTGTGATTGATGCTCATAAGAAAAGGAAACTAAATGAAATTCCTGTACAAGTAAACTGTGTGGCTCTTTCTGTTGTTTACGCGCTTTTGACTTTGTTGACTTCTTTGTCTCCTGTGTTCTGTTCGTATGTCACGAATGATGACATAAATATGTGACTTTATTTTTTGCACGCTCAACATTTGTCACTAAATTCTTATACCTTATATAATAACTTGTATTTTTGTTAGGAGATTGACACGTCTTTTAACTATACTTACATATTACGTATAGTTCCATACGTATATATATCCATATAGTAAGTATGTATATTACATATAATTAATTAATACATTATCTGAAATGTAAAAGCAGATCTAAACGGCAGATCTGCGAGTTCTCTTCTTCTTCTATGCACGCCGCCTCGCTCCCCGTTACTCAATCAGTAAGAGTACTGTATAATTAATTAGTACATCCATAGATACATCCCCATAAATATCTGTACTTATTATACAGCTACACGTACAACTAAAATTTAATTTCTTTCAGCATAGGGTTTCTTCGATCAAGCCTGCAAACGAAGTAACTCAAAATCAGGTATGCACTTCCTTCTCGTGTGAGTGTATTCATTTGATGAATATTTAAAAAAAAAAAAAAACTAGTTCAGGCCTAAAAAATTCTAGTTCAAAGTGACGAAGGAAGAACTATTATTATTTTTTTTTTGAAAGCTTTTTATACCCCCTTACAAATTACCACTTGCAGCTTTTTTACGCCCTTATAAATTACCTCTCGTAGCTTTTTTTTTACCCCCTTATAAATTACCTATTGTGACGTTTTTTAATTAATCAAAACATCTGGGCATTTTTTGTAATAAAGATAGTTACGAAACAAACAAAAAAAGAAGACCAAAATATATCTCCGTTTATGTCATTATCCAAAAAAAAACAGACAAGTCATGTCCACTACCAAGACTTCAACGTAATGCCAAGAAAATCAGCAAATCCAACAACAAAAGATAAAACAAATGCATAGGCAAACAAGATGGCTAGAGCTGAGACTGGAGACACACTCAGTTATTTATGGATAAGTTAATTGATCCCGTAAGAACATTCGCCTGCAAACGGGTAGGAAAAAAAATTAAGGTTCCGCTAAGTCTGAGTCAAATTAAAGCATAAAATATATGGAAAGTAAGTGTAGGGATGCTTTTATTTCTAACCATTAGAAAAGTTGCGAGTAAATTTCTATTGAATGCCCTTCTAGAGCTGAGGTTTTAAATCCCGACTCATTATCAAACAGCATCAGAATGGCTAGTACCTGAAAGCTCAATTTAGTTAATCACAAAGCTATTTTGATCTTTCAAAATTAGTCCCCCTTAACATGGTGTCGGTTGTTAGCAAAGACAACAAATCCAGGCGATACAACCATTCCAAGCAGGTAACCTAGGATAGCTCCATATGTCACCGAAAAGGGCCACTCCTGAATAAATTATAAGTTTTTGAATGCATCAGATTCATAAATTATGGAACATGTCTAATTCATATAGACAATTAAGAATACAGAGAGAATCACATCCAGCTAACAAGGTGTATAGCAAAACCTGAATTCATAAAATGGAAATGGGAGATCATAGAATTACGGATGAGATGTCTTAATTCATCACTAATGTTTTTTCATCATATAAACTATAGCAAAGATCAGGATTTCACAGTATGAGTAAAAACTGAATAAATTAAATACGTATGTATGTATTCTTCATTTTATTACTTTTAAAGTCCTGTAAACACAAAATACTCTTCACTGCATCTATACGCAAAAGATATGCTCCCAACCGAGTTAGGGATTATGCGTTGTGGCCTTGTGGGTAAGCTGAAGAAGTTTAATTATTTGAAGTAAATGGGCTCAATTCAAACAAGGACTTGAGGCAAGGCTATTAATTAATCAGGCATTACTTTCAAGAAGTTTCACTGTATTATTTCAGGTGGACATTATAAGGATAGATAGAAAATTTTCATACGTGCCAAGGTCTTTCCCAGTCGAGCGGCATAGGCCACGCACCAAACCAAGCCCCAATAACAGCTCCATGCACAGGTAAACAGATTGCAAAATCTGTAAATCCAACTGGCCTGCATGTGGGAATCATGAAACACTGGATTATGGAAATCACGCCATGGATGAAAAAACAATGCCCTCACTTTATGGGAGATTAACTTTACTTAGTGTGAGCGAATATTCGATGCCATTCAGCCCAAGATGAGCAATAAACAGCAGCGGCAGGAACAAACTGCCAGAAACACAGCACAGTAAAACATGAGCCACTACAAACACACGTGCGAGAATACAGTGCAACATTTACTCACTGACTACCGCGGACCACCCTCCGTCGGCGTCTCCGGCATCAATCACAGCTGAACAGCGCGAGCTACATCTGTGTATGCTGTAAGACACCTTCCATCACTTTCTCCTGTGCTTCGATGCAGATAGATTTGATGATGAGAATCGGCGATTCGCAATTAAATCCTAATTCCAGAAACCCAAATCACTCAAACCGCATCTACTTGTTTCTTGATTGTGGCTGCATTTTCAGTTACATGGTTGAATTTCGTTTTTGAACGCAGTGATTTACATTCACAAAATAGTAGGAAAAGCTTCTGTTGTTGAAGTCGCAAAAATTCTCAGTGATTGAAAGTGTGAAGATTTCTTTTATCATAGCGTGACAATATGGTGAAGTTATTCGAGTTGTAAAAATATTTTTCCGGTTTACTCAACCACAGTTAGGTGTTTCTAGAATTGTTGGGAACTCGATCCAAACTCTCTTGTTTAATTTCACAATTTTATTTTCTATTTATAACATTAGATCAACACCTCCACCCGCATTTGCTGTCCCTTCCGCCGCTTATGCCAATGCAGCCGAAGCTGCAGAAAAAGGAAGTTCCTGAAAGTCTGAATTTAGCCGTCCCATTTGCGTCTCCGCTGAAGTTGCTGCTGTTGCATGTCGCATGTGGTCTAGGCTTAGCTTCAGGTTTCTGGGTGGCATTCAATTTTTATTCGTTCTCTCTCATCCAAAATTCTGCAGAAACTCTTCTTATACTATGGGTATGTAAAGCTCGACGCATTTCATGTAGCCAAGTCTTAGAAATGATATAGTTGTATAATTGCTTTATTTCTTTTAGGCTATGGAGGCTTTGGTTGTGATCCCACTCTATAGTCTGTTTCGCAGCGATCCAGATCAGTGCTCTGTAAATTCAGTTTCATGTTATTGTTTCTTAAGTTCCATTGCAATAATTGACTCGTGATTAATAATCAATTATCTGTTTGTTTTTTCTTCTCTTTTTAGTATGCCAAAGCCATAGGGAGAGGGCTGCTGAGTCTCCCTGCTGGTTAGTGTTCTGCAATGTCCTCCCTTCTGTTTCAAATTATTTCAGGACAATTACATATTTACTCTATTTTCACTTCTTTTATATTACAATTCCAGAATAAGAAGAATAACAGTATACTTTGTGGAAATGGAACTTGTAAATAAATGTGAGAAATGTGAACATTGTTTTCAAAATTTCGTTACTGGGAAGATTTTGTTGAATGGTTTGTGACCTAGTAGTTTCATTCAGTGGCTAATTTAGAGGAAGAAAAATGAGATAAGTCAAAGGATACCAGTTATTTTTCAAGCAAGCTTCTCATAAATAAAGAAATGTATACAAAACCTGTTGAATTGGCAAAATCACTTTCATTTGTAGGATACATGCTATGTATAACAATATCGAGTTGTTCAATAGAACTGATGAAAAGTGAATGAGTGAACTATGAATTTGCTGCAAATGTTTGTTATTAATATAAAAAACTTGGCACAAAACATATAATATTCAAATGTATAATAATGTTAAACAAGTATAAATACTTAGTACTCCGTATTATTTAACAGTGAATGACAGTTTTTCCTATCATTTTGCGATATTAATATACTCTCTATAATATAGATCCTAAGGCATTCCTTATTTTTTTACACTTGCAGGTGCTTTAGTAAATGCACTAGGAGCAATTGTATTGGGCGCACCTGTTGGAATTCAGTATGTGGTGGTTTTATACATCGACAGTTTTATCAATTCTATTTAACCTGAGTACAAAAACCTGAGTTGTGGTTTCACAAAAATGCTCTGGCCTGTCATATCCTTCGATTACTGAAAACTCCCATCAACAGTTTTATCAATTCTATTTAACCTGAGTTACAAAAACCTCAGTTGTGGTTTCACAAAAATGCTCTGGCCTGTCATATCCTTCGATTACTGAAAACTCCGATTAAACGAAATTACCTATTGCCTTCTATTTCTGGTTTTATATGTTGAATGTTTTAAGAACGGTCTCAATTGTTGGTCGGGCAGAAGATGATAGAGTTCCTGTTGTGGTGTATGGCGCTGTTTTTGTCTACTGAGATGAGTCGTGATATAATCTTTTACACAGTGAGTTATAGTTGCTAATCTCTATCCTTTTCCATTTAATACAGGCACTTCAGAGAGACAGCCCACTGGTCTCTTTTATTGTCTGTCGTTACGGTATTTATCCCTTTGTAGGATCTGTTTTCTTGTGACCTGCTTTGTCTGTTTTTATTTTATTGTTATTCTCTTGAAGTATCTTGCTCAATTTTTTATACCAGACATATTTTTAATAATGAGAACACTGTCCTTTGAAGTTGCTTATCGGTTTCTTGCCTTTTGATCACCAATTCAAATGATAAGTTTTTTTTTTTATTCTCGCACGTGTGTTAGTAGTGGCTCATGTTTTACTGTGCTGTGTTTCTGGCAGTTTGTTCCTGCCGCTGCTGTTTATGGCTCATCTTGGGCTAATTGGCATCGAATATTCCTTCACACTAAGTAAAGTTAATCTCCCCTATAAAGTTACGGCATTGTTTTTTCATCCATGGCGTGATTTCCATAATCCAGTGTTTCATGATTTCCACATGCAGGCCAGTTGGATTTACAGATTTTGCAATTTGTTTACCTGCGCATGGAGCTGTTACTGGGGCTTGGTTTGGTGCGTGGCCTATGCCGCTCGACTGGGAAAGACCTTGGCAGGTATGAAAATTTTCTATATATCCTTATAATGTCCTCTGAACTCTGAAATAATACAGTGAAACTTCCTGAAAGTAATACCTGATTAATTAATAGCCTTGCCTCAAGTCCTTGTTTGAATTGAGCCCTTTTACTTCAAATAATTAAACTTCTTCAGCTTACCCACAACGCATAATACCTAACTCGGTTGGGAGCATATCTTTTGCGTATAGATGCAGTGCAGAGTGTTTTGTGTTTACAGGACTTCAAAAGTAATAAAATGAAGAATACATACATGCGTTATTATTTTATTCAGTTTTTACTCATACTGTGAAATCCTGATCTTTGCTAAAGTTTATATGAAGAAAAAACATTAGTGATGGAATTAAGACATCTCATCCGTAATTATATTATCTCTCATTTCCATTTTATGAATTCAGGTTTTGCTATACACCTTGTTAGCTGGATGTGATTCTTTGTATTCTTAATTGCCTATATGAATTAGACATGTTCTATAATTTATGAAGCTGAGATGCATTCAAAAACTTATAATTTATTCAGGAGTGGCCCGTTTGCGTGACATATGGAGCTATCCTAGGTTACCTGCTTGGAATGGTTGTATCGTCTGGATTTGTTGTCTTTGCTAACAACCGACACCATGTTAAGGGGGACTAATTTTGGAAGATCAAAATAGCTTTGTGGTTATGAATTTTTATATTCCATTTTTTTGCTTACTTTGGTGAGATACAAATATCTACATTTGGAAGTTTCTGTTTTCCAATGGCTCATTCTGAACCTCCAAAATCATAGTGCGTATTATTTTATTTGATTGAATTTAGTTTTTGACCAGTAAAAGGTGAAAAAACCAAATATATAAGAATTTTTTTGTCATTTTCTCTTTTTCAGAATAGATGACTCACTTCATTTGTAAATTATTTTATTTGTAAATTACAAAGGAAGTGAGTTATCTATTGAGTACTTTATTTGTAAATTACAAAAGAAGTGAGTTATCTTTTGAAGTAATATATCTAAAAAGAATTGTCCCAAAAAAAGTATTAAATATAATTGCTATCGATTATTACATAAATAAATTGCAATATTAAATACATTTGTTATGATTATTAAATAAATAAATTGCAAAAATAAAAATAATCGACCATACTAATAATTGATTTCCAATTTAAAAGTCAAATACTTAAGACTTGTTCTTTTGGATTGAATTTCCGTATAAATAAATTGCAAAAATAAAAATTATCGACCATACTAATAATTGAGTTCATTTCAGTTCAAATTTCCAATTTAAAAGTCAAATACTTAAGACTTGTTCTTTTGGATTGAATTTCCGTATAAATAAATTGCAAAAATAAAAATTATCGACCATACTAATAATTGAGTTCATTTCAGTTCAAATCTCTTCAGTGCAGCTCGTTTCAAAATAAATTAAAATAAAATAAATAAATAATAATTTTAATTTATAATTTTAAATATATAATCTAATTATTGTTATAATATTACTAATATTTTAAAAATTACTGTTATAATATTACTAATATTTTTAAAAAACAATTTGAAAATTTATAAAAATTATTATTATTTTTATAAAAAAATCAATCTAGTTTAGTTCAGATCTCTTAAGATCAGTTTAATTCAGATCACTTAAGTTCAGTTTAATTCAGCTCAAATTTTAGTTCAAAAGAACAAGTCCTTAGCATATCTGATTTCAATCACTACGTCTACATGTCCGCAAAAATAAAAATAAAACATAATATTAGTTGTCAACAATTTAATAATGACCAAAATACATATAATGAGATTTTTTTTTTGTCAAAAATTAAAATTTGAGCATACTTTTTTACCAATCATATTACATAATCACAATATACAAAAATAAAATTACGACAATACCAATAATAAAATAAATATTTCCAAAAATCAAATATTTAACATATACATTTGTGACTTATTACATGATTAAAATTTACAAAAATAAAAAGTGCAATCGTATTTCAATGAGAATCATCACAAAAAAATTCAATTATTAGAATGTTTGTCGTCAACCATTACATAAAACAAAAACACAAATTACAACACCAATACTTAAAATTACATCATTAATATAATTATTATCAATAAATGTTAAATTCTTTAAGTAGTCTTTTATCTTTAAAAATTACTCCCTTCTTTTTTTTATATAGTTTTAATTAATTATTTTCATTTTATAAGACATTTTAGCTTTATTAAATGAATTTAATAACATTAATTCATAATTTTTTCAATTTTTTATATGCACATGTTTTTTCTTTCCATCAATCACATTTTATTGTTTTTATCATTTTATTTTTTTAATAAATATTAATTCAAATTAAATATTTTCTTAATACTTATGTTAAAACTTAGGGTGTCTTATAAAAAAAGGAGGGAGTATCAAAATTAGTCATTTGACCTGCTACAATAGGTTAACTGCAAAAACAAATATTAAATTGCACTCGATTACGTTCGAAGTCTATTAAAATTTGAAACCAAAAACTTACCATTATACCAAACAATTGAATTGAAATAAATAAAATGTTAAATTTTAATATATGCAAATATTTCATGATAAATAACTTAAATTTAATATTTAATTAATCACAATAATAATTCATTAAAAATATTAAAAAAATCAATTAATTAATTTATAATTATAACTTTAAAATTAAGCAAATTAGTACCACTGATGCACGTGGTATTTTTATGAAAATTGGTGATTTATTAATTTTATCCGCATGTATTTTTTGTGTTTTTTTTTTTTTTGTGTGTGTGTTTTCGAATTTTTTATTTGATTTATAGATAAACCTTTTAACAGCGGGTTTTAGTCGATATTATCATATTTAATCTATTTATAACAATTGATTACCCATGAAATGTTAAATGAAATTATAAAATTAAATAGTTGTAAAAACTCAATAAAAAAAGAATATCAAAAGATGTATGATAATCAATTTTTATTAAAAATTATTTAAGAAATTTTAGTTAAATCTGAAAGTAGTAATGTTGTTTATCCTCGACTTCTCTAGCACATAAAGACCGACCGAGCTTGATAGTGGTCGAATTTGCATTCTTATTTCATTTGTCAGGTTCCTACCATGATTGTTATAAAAGTTATGAGTATGAAAAGTGATAAAAAAAATTACTATAAACCAAGTGTTTCAATAATAAATAAAAAATTTGAACTAATTTATCAACATAGGTTGATGACAAATCAACAAATATTATTACTTGTTGCTGTGTTTAAACTTTGTGAAACCAAATGTGTTTATATATAAGAAATACACAAAAAATCACGTCATTCCCACAAAGATTATAATTAACTTTTTCATCAATATTCAAAGTTCATAATCAATTAAGACTTATACTAAATAAAAAAATCGGTTTTAAGGTATGAATTTATAATTATTTTTATATTTTTATTATAATTAATTTTTATTTTGTAGATTTTTTTGAAAATTAATTTGAATGAAATAATTTAAATAATTAATTTTTATTTTATAGATAGTTTTAATAATTTATTTTAATTTTAATTTTCCTTTTTTTATTAATTAATACTGCTATTAATTATTTATTATTACCAAATATAATATA
Source organism: Euphrasia confusa (assembly GCA_954870475.1). Classification (NCBI taxonomy): domain Eukaryota; kingdom Viridiplantae; phylum Streptophyta; class Magnoliopsida; order Lamiales; family Orobanchaceae; genus Euphrasia; species Euphrasia confusa. Next base: position 14,283,576 of record OX940957.1, on the reverse strand, counting down.
AATATAGATTAATTAATTATGAAATATTTTAGAATTATTTAAAATAAAAACTTTTTTAAAATTTAGAATTTATAAATATTTTTATTATTTTTATTTATAATTTATAGTGTGAACACAATAATATTAAATCTTTTCTATTGGTCCACGGAATTATATATGTATAGATAGATACCAATTAATTTAAATATCATGATAAATTTGATTAAAAAATAAAATAAAAATTAATAAATTATAGAGTAAATTTAAATTAAATAATTCATTAGTTTACATATATTAAATAAATAATCTTATAAATTTTTTTAATCAAAAAACATAATAATAGAAATTAAAAATAAATATAATTCTAATTTAATAATTAATATTTTAAATTTTATTAATTAATTACTCATTAATACTTAATTATTTAAATTTAATAACCAAAATTATAATATTAAAAATAAGGCATGAAAAATTATTATTTTTTGGTTATTATTATTTATTTTTAATATATTATTAAATTAATTTGTAATTTTATTTAATGTTTATTTTATTTATAAAATGATATTTGTATTTAATTTAAAATTTAATTTAATTTATTTTATTTTGTGGGCCGGGCCGGCCCAAGCCAATTAGGCTTTATGAATTTCATGGGTTGGGTCGGGCCCCGCGGTTAAAAATTTTAAGGGCCCATCCCAATCTTGGACCGGGTGTCTGGGTGTTCGGTTATTAAACTTTGTTGGTTTATAATAAACATTTAAAAAAACATATTTATTTTAATTTAATATTATACATAATATTAATTACATTAATTAAATAAAAAAATTATGATTTTTTTTAAATAGTTAAATTTTAAGGATATTCATAATAAAAAAGTTGGTATCTCATTGGGTCATATTCAATATACTACTTTTGTCTCAAATCAATAATAATGAATAACAGACTACCTATTGAAACAACCAAATGCAACATATAGCAAAAAGTAACATAATGAACAACTATCAATAAACTTACTCCAAGAACATAAAATCCGATCAGCAATAGAAACGGACAAGACTCACCGATTGCTCTTGAATAAAATCGCGGACAACTCTTTGGTGGTCCGGCTTCTAAACATGATCACTCGTTAGAAGGGCTGCTTTAGGACCCTGGGTAAAAACTACTATAGCTCCATTAGTGCGCATACTATCATCCTCCACACCTGAATCCCCCGAATCACCGGATGACATCATCGATCTCCTCTATCACACCATTCATACCCTAGAGCTTATCAGTTTTTAAAGTAATTCGATTGGTCCCAGAGCCATGATGATCCGTATGGTTGGAGCGAGCGTAACTTTCCGGGCGAAGCTACCCTCTTGCCTGACGTATCACATGCATTCACCGGGAAAGGCGGAACCGAGCCTTGCTGCACCCTAATCTGTGTGCATTTTCTTGTGTTGACTGGCTTAACACTGGGTTTGACTCCCTGCCATCAGGCGCCACCTTGGAGAGGGATATGTTGAGCCATTTCTTCCTCCCAACCACTGTCCATTCTCCGTCCGTATTCGGTTGAACAGTAAATTTACTCGATTCTTAGGTTCATATCGAGTAATAGGACGAGTAGCAATATGAACATGTAAATTAAACTCACAACAATTGCATTAACATGTCTATACTGCACAGTATATATATGTATGTATACATGTTCTACATGGACACAGGACACAAAATCGATATGAAATAAAAAATTACACTAATTTGTCAAATTAAAAAAAATCAACTAGTCTAATAAAAAAGCAATACCACAAAAGGCACAAAATCACATATGAACACTTAATCATAGTCGAGAGTGTTGGAGTCACTCAGGATCATTAGCATCAATATTCTAGCTTGAAATATCACAATAATAAACCATTGAAGCTCGCTCAATACATCTCTTGTTTGGTGAAGTAGTTTGAGGTAGACTGCATTTTCTGGGCTACATCCTGTTAGTCAATAATAACTACAAATAACTCATGCAAAATCTACAAAGACATGCTGAAGGAGCATGCTGCTCGAAGGAGCAAAATGACACCACAGATTACAGGAGCAAACACGCCCATCATCCTAAAGGGAACTTCCCGAGGCACACATGCTGAAGGATACGAGCCCAACTAGACAAAAGATATGTATTGTACTAGTCATGATCACATGTACATCAAAAGTCAACAGGACGGCGACTGTGATCGGCAAAACAAAGGATCATCTCCTGCACAATAAATCTCAAATAGCTTCACCACGTAAATAGAAGCCAGCCTTTTGCATTGAGTGATGACATCGGGTCGCTGTCTTTTAACTTCTGAGACCGATTTTTTTAGCCTGAGCTCCTTATCTCCATCAATCAGATACTCGGCCAAAGCGCATCCACTGAAGAAAGATTCAACAAAAAAATATCTAAGATTAAAAAAAGAGAAAAACAAATGTAGATACTTATTAATAACACATGGATTAATAAAAAAAGCTACCCTTGAAATACTGGACCAAACTACAGGAAGTACATCCCTCGACATTTATTAAGGTGCCTGCAGGTTCTTAAAAAAACATTTTCAAAACTCAATGGGAGTTTGCGATGTATAAAAGAGGTTGTTCGTATATCTTAAAGATAACTGCGTTTTTTTTTTTTTCTTTCGTAATTAGACCAAACATCAAGGGCAATTTTGTATTTATCCCAATACATGATACAATAGGAAGCTATAGTGTTATACCTCATTGAATAAATGGGACTAAATCCACCATTATTGGACAGTGTTAAGTGTCCATTTGATTTCCAGGAAGAAATTGTCTGTTTATAAAGAGCGCAAAGAGCATCCAAGCAAAGCTTTTCATCCTGTTGGAAGGCCAGCAACATGTCAGCTTCGTACATAAATTTCCTGACATTTTTTTCTCTCCAAATGCTTGCAATCAAGTCTTCCATTCCAGAGTCGGACAATGCCTCATCTTCTGAATCCGCAGAAACCCTATTATTCAAACAATTTTGAGATTCACGTGCTTCTTCTACACATTTCCCGGATGGAGAACAATCAACATTATCATGAGTTGATTTGAGAAATTCATTTCCCTTCTCGTGAATTAACGAATTATCTGTTCTGTTTCGCTTACTCAGAACAAAATTCATATCATTTTTACCCACATCTGCATCTAGGACTCTTTTTGAAGTGAGCGCTGTTCTGTTGGAGTTTGTTTCATCCTCACTATCAAGTACCTCAATGATATTATCTCCAGCAGCAACAGATGAGCTTGTGGTTTTACAAAAACGCGCCTCTCCAGATATTAAGGGTGTGCCACTAGCACGTGCGACTGAAATGGTCACATCATTTATTTTGTGAGAGTGCCAATTATAAAAGCAAACTTAAGAGATGCAAACAAATATATTTTCTTTATATGAAACTGTAAAATGAAACCCTGGACAGAAAAGAACTGAAAAACTTCAGAAATTAGAATTACAAGTCTACAACCAAACAATATCCAATTGAATCACACAAATCTATTTCAAAAGTTGTAACCAATTCTTATTTCATTTCAATACATGGAAATGCAGACAATGATCCAAAAATTCTTAATTTTCATACGAGAACTAAATTTCTTGATTCATATTAAATAGTTAACATAATAACAACATGAATCATCTTAATTTCATGATCTAAAGAAATTAAACTAACATCAAAACTCAGTTTTGCAAAAGATCCGTTTTAGAATGTGACGGATTTTCTTATGACATCAAAATATAGAAAACATTAAGGCCCTTCTATAAATAAACAAAAGGGAAACTAAAATTGAGGAAAAATCCAAGCATTCCATTTCCAAACCAAAAGCAAAAATGATAAAGAAATTGGCACAAAACACAAAGTACCATTCTTTGGTAATCTTTTACTTCTACTTCCAATAGTGTTAGAATTCACACGTGCCCCAGGCAAAAAAACAGCCACATCTTCAGCATTAACATTCGGCATACTCCCATTTCCCAGGCTATCAGTTTTTCCCCTAGAATCTGGAAATCCCAAATCATCTCCCTCCTCAAAGGTACCGAGCTCGCGCATATCATCTACTAAACTAGCAAGATCTACCACCTTCATGCTCGACATCTTGGAAAGACCCTCCTCAATCTTCTTGATACTCGGCAACAATTTGTCAAGCCTGGTTTTGTATATTGCAGCTGCCTTATCAGATTCCGATTTCTCCATCCTAAACTTCTCAACAGATTTTTTAGCCTCAAAATTTTCCTGCTTCAGTTCCTCCACAGCATTAGTACCATTTGATTCCTGCTGCATCGAATCCACACATTTCCTCTCGAAAGTCTTAAAGCGCACACGCATGGCATTCACCTTTTTCTCCAACCCATCAAATCGGGTTTCTATGGCATTAAACCCACTGTCCATCCGTTTCTGCATTTTCTCCAGTTTACGAGATATTAACATCCAAGTATCGACAGCAGGTTGATCATCAATGGCCACTGGATTAGTGTCTTCTCCATCGTCTTGATCAGAGGAAGATGAAGTCTCGGCTGTCGCCTCCTTGTAGCACTGACGCTTCTTCAAGGTCCGAGTAATTTCCAAAGGCAGCATGGGCAGAACCGTCATATCCGTGCTTAAGGGGTCGAACGTGCCAAAATGAACCGCGATCGCTGTAATAATGTTGCCAAGACACATATTGAGGCGTGGGTTACTAAGGACGGATTTAAATGTGTCAATGAGGAAGCTCGGGGTGCAAACAAGGACACCACGATATACACACCACAAATAGAACAACTGCTTCACCCGCACCCATGACGAGTTAACTCTCCCGAAGAGTCCTAGTGATATGTACTTGTACATGATAAGGAGACTGAGGTCTTTGATGTGTCTAATGCCCATCCTCTCAATTTTGAAATCCCCAGACTCCACAGATATCTCTCTCCAGAATCCCAGCGGGTCAAAACCCTTAGCCACGGTTTTGTGCCCGCCCGAACGAAACCCGAATATTTCACACAGCGTCCTGCGCGTGACCGTCACGCTCTTCCCCATCAACCGACATTGAAAGCCGTCGTCGTCGTCTTCAAAACTCAACGTGGTGTAAAATTCTAGCATAAGCTCTCGATAACCGTGGTGCTTCATTTTGACGAATTTTTCCAAAGAAAGTGTACGGAAATACCCCTTGATAGTTTTCGAACATCCGAGGGTTTGTAGAAGGTGAAAATCAAGGGACCGAGGACGAGTGTAGTCGCGAGAGATGAGGTTAGTGTACCTGGAGCCTTCATCGCGAGAGATGATGGAGAAAGGTGCACCGTACTCCTTTCTCAGGTCCGCAGGCACACTCTTGAGCTTTTTCGCCGGAGGCATGGATGAAGCTCACCGGAGCTTTATTTCGTTTTGGGGGAGTGGGGGAAAGGGCTGAGAAAATACTAGTACTATTAAATAATTATGAGATATGCCAATTTATTTTACCAATCTCGTATGGAGTAAATTTTGCAGTTTTACTAAAATTATTTCCTTGCAGATAATTATTAATAGAAAGATATTTTTTAATTTTTTATCAAAAAACTAGAGTGTAAAATTGAAATTTTAAATTAAAAATTAAAAAAATTGTGATAAGTTTGAAATTATGTTTTTTTATAGTATGCATATTTCGTCTACACCAGACTTTAGTAGCTCAAAATTCTAATTGAATCGAAAATTAATCAGACTTTAGTAGTTAAAAATCTAATTGAATCGAAAATTAATGTTTTAATTTTTCTTAAAAACGGGTTTTAAATGTATCCTATCTATTTTTAGGTGCGGTTCAAATTTTGATTATTTAGAGCATCTCCAGTGGTGAGGGCAATATTTGGGTGATAAGTAGGCCATGCGCCAACTCATATTTTTTCTATTTCTACCCAAAAAAAACTTTTATCCCATCCAATCGTTCTACCCAAAACATAAATTTTATAAAAGTCCCGATACATACTTACTTTATATTTTTTATTTATTATTTATACTTAAATACTAATAAAAATAATAATAATAAACGTTCAAAAATGATTTTTATATGAAATAAAATAAATATTTAATATTTTATATAATTAATGATTAAAATAAAAATATTACAAAATATAAATTTAAAATAAAAATAAATATTATTTTTTTATTTTAAATTTTTAGCGTTAGAAATTCAATTTTAATTAATTTTTATATAAAATAAAAACTATTTTTAATTAATTTTTATATAAAATAAAAATTTGATTAATTTTTATATAAAATAAAATTAAAAATAATCCGTTAACGTTAAAATTTTAACTATTTAAAAAATTTTAATTTTAAATAATTTTTATATAAAATAAAAATGTAAATAATAGTTAAAAATTTAATTAGTTCAAAATTTTATTTTTTATTAATTTTTGTTTAAAATATAACTTTAAAATATAAAATAATTTTTAACATCAATTTTTATATAAAATAAAAATATAAATAATCATTTTAACTATTTAAATTTTTTTAATTTTAATTAATTTTTATATAAAATAAAAATATAAATAAGTTAAAATTTTAATTAATTTAAAATTCTTATTTTTTATTAATTTTTATTTAAAATATAACGTTAAAATATAAAATAATTTTAACGCTAAATTATTATTAATAATAATAATAATAATAATAATAATAATAATAATAATAAAATAATATTATTTTTCATCTCTACTCTACCCCAGAAGTTTTAGGAACTTCTAATCTCAACACGTCAGCGCAGCTTTAATGATTTCTAATGATCTCGTTTTTGGGTGAGAGGTAGAAGTACACATAAATTTCTACTTTATCATTGGAGATGCTCGTAATTTATAGAATTATATGTAAATCAATAAAATATGTATTTCAAAATTCTTTAAAATTATGAAAATTCATATTACAAAAATACATTATACATTAATAAAAAAAAACAATAAAAATGAGATAATTATTTTTATTTTTTCACATTACAAAAATACAATTAAATTTTTACTTTATTCCACATATATTTTAAGTTACTCATAAAATTTTAGAATAGAAAGAGTACGTTAGAGCATTTCCAGTGGTGGGTGTGAGTGTAAGTTTTGGTTGATAAGTAGGCCACGTGTGTGACAACTTATATTTTTTCTACTTTTACCAAAAAAAATTCTACCACATCCAACAATTCTACTCAAAAATAAATTTTATAGGTTCCACCACTTACTTACTTTATACTTTTTATTTAATTTTTATATTTAAATAATAATAATAATAATAATAAAAGTAAAAAAATAAATTTTTAATGAAATAAAATAAATATTTAATATTTCATATAATTTATTATTAAAATAAAAATATCACAACGGATATATTGACTTTTAAAATTTAATTATTTCAAAATTTTAATTTTTAATTAATTTTTATATAAATATAACAACTTTTAAAATTTAATTATTTCAAAATTTTAATTTTTAATTAATTTTTATATAAATATAACATAATTCGCAACCTAAAAATTTAACTATTTCAAAAATTTTATTTTTAATTAATTTTTATATAAAATAAATCCACTAAGGTTAAAATTTTAAATATTTTAAAATTTTTAATTTTAATTAATTTTTATATAAAATAAAAACTAATTTTAATTAATTTTTATATAAAATAAAAATATAAATAATCACGTTAAAATTTTAACTATTTAAATTTTTTTAATTTTAATTAATTAAATATTTTAAAATTTTTAATTTTAATTAATTTTTATATAAAATAAAAATATAAATAATCTGTTAACTAAAAATATAAATAATTTGTTAACTAAAAATATAAATAATCCGTTAACGTTAAAATTTTAAGGGAAAAATGGCAATAGACCAATTTTCAGCATTTTTTCGGGAATTAGGCTTTCGAAAAATTACGCCTGCCAATTAGGCCGACTAAAATGTGCAAAGACATCGTTGCCCTCATATATATACACATTTGAACAAACGGTTTTAGCATTTATTTCATTTCCCGCACACGAAGCCCCCCCACGAAACCCACACCTCCACAATTACTCTCTCTTATTTCTCTCTCTCGGCTCCCGCTAAAACAACACACACACACAGAATCTTCATCAGCAAGCTTTGTGACCACCACCACCAACAACACACGAGAAATCCTCTCATCTCAAGCTAGCTTTTCGATTATCATATGGCTCCGTCGAAGAAAACCGCCGCCGCGAAGAAAACCGCCGGGAAGAAATCGACTCCAACCGCCGCCGCCGCTGCTTCCGAAAACACTGAACGGAGGCTTGTTCAGTACACTCCGTCGAGTGAAGAGCAGACGAGCCCTATCCCTCAGCCTGCCGCCGGCGAGAAGAAGGAGAGGAAGTAAGTATTTCGAACCCTAATTCGATTTTCAATTTTCAATCTGTTAATTTTCATTGCATGAATGAATTTTATGTGTTTTGATGGAGGTTCGGTGTGATTATGTGTTCATCAGTGTTGATTGTGTGTGTTTGGTGGCTGTTCAGTGTTAAAATGTCTTGTTCAGTGTTTGTACATGCCTGTTCAGTGTCTCTGCGTGCCACTCAGTGCCATTGCATGACACTCAGTGTTGCTTGTGTGTTTTGGTGGTTGATTTCAGTGTTGTATATGCCTGCTCAGTGTCTTTACATGTCACACAGTGCCTCTGCATGCCCTCAGTGTTGTACTTGCCATTTTTTACTGCATGTCTGGTGCCTTTGTGTGCCAGTCAGTGTATTTACATGGCACACAGTGTCATATACATGCCACTCAGTGTCTATGAGTCTCATTCAGTGTCAACATGGTGTACTTGTGTCTCTGCATCTCACTCAGTCCTTTTATGTGCCTGTTCAGTGCTTTGTGTGTGAATTCAGTGTTGTGCTCACATCATTGTGTGTTTTGGTTTTTCACTCAGTGTCTTTACATGTCACATAGTGCCTCTGCATGCCACTCAGTGTGCTACATGCCATTTTCACTGCATGTCTACTGCGTTTGTGTGTCCTTGCATGTCACACAGTGCATATACATGGCAGTCAGTGTCTATGAGTCTCATTCAGTGCCAACAAAGTGTACTTGTACTGTCATGCAGTGTCTCACTCAGTGCTTTTACATGGCTTTCAGTGCACTCAGTCCTTTTATGTGCCAGTCAGTGCTTTGTGTGATCATTCAGTGTAGTACTCACATCATTGCGTGTTTTTGGCTTTACAGGTACTACGAGCAGATGAGGTCGAACATGTTCACAATCATCAGGACTTTTGAAGATATAAAGGGCAGTCTGAAACCGAGCCACGACGAGTATTTGAAGAAGACCCCCTTCTACCATCTCTTCAAGAGCATTCAGGATGAGAGGCTGACCATCTTCCACACCAGAAAGAGCGACGCAGCGATAACTGCGGTACTTGAGCAGATGGATATCGCTGCTCGTACTATAAATCTGGGCAGCAAAGCAGCACGGATCACTCCCGAGGATGTCGATCTTATTTTTGGCATCGTTGGCGGCAGCAGGAAGCTTGATATTACCTCCAGGCCCAAGCGTAATAGCAGCTTCAGGCAGAGGATTTTCCCGGGAGAGAAGACGCTGCAACCGAAGCTGCTGAAGGAAAAGCTTCAGAGTTTGTTGGATCGTCGGAGTAAAAAGCCTGAGGCTCTTGGTGATGCAGCTCGGCTCCTGTCGTTGATAGTGATCGGCACTGTCTTCTTCTCCACTTCCTCTACCACAATCCAATGGAAATGGTTGGATTATGTGGAAGATTTGGACACGATGCAGAGCTACAACTGGGGCGAGGCAATTCTGAAAGCCCTTTGCGACTCGGCAGCTCAGAACAAGGGAAACCTTCAGAAAACACAAGGCTGCACAATATTGCTCATGGTATGTGCTTCTTTGGTTGTTCTTCACCTTCGTGTCACTGTACTTTTACTTGCTCTTTTTTATTTTTCATTCCTTGATATTATTTATTTAACTTGAGTTTTTTTCTGGAATCAAAATAAAATAAAAAATGTGCAGTACTGGCTTTGTGAGCACACGAAGCTGGCGAAAAAGCTGGACAACGATCACCTCCCCAGGGTTCTGAAATGGCATCTCCCTGATATTATGAATGTGACCAAGGAGAGTCTGAAGGGCCTTGCGGACGAGGAGGTATATATCTTCTTTCTTCTTCTTCTTCTTCTTCTTCTTCTTCTTCTTCTTCTTCTTCTTCTTCTTCTTCTTCTTCTTCTTCTTCTTCTTCTTCTTCTTCTTCTTCTTCTTCTTCTTCTTCTTCTTCTTCTTCTTCTTCTTCTTCTTCTTCTTCTTCTTCTTCGTTTAAGTTTGTTTTTGTGTGCCAGTCAGTGTGTTTACATGCACTCAGTGTATTCACATGCCAGTCAGTGTCTTTACATGGCACTCGGTGTGTTTGCATGGCACTCAGTGTATTTGCATGCTTCTCAGTGTATTCACATGCAACTCAGTGTCTTTACATGGCACTCAGTGTGATTACATGGCACTCAGTGTGTTTTTTATCCACTCAGTGTGTTTACTTGATGATGTGTATTTTTTAGTTCTAATGCGTGCTGTCCGTGTCTAACAGGTGGATGCTCGTGCTCTGAAGCACAGCAAGACGGTGGCGGAGATCAATGCTTACAAGGGCCATCTTTCTTATACAGCAATCGTGAACGCTCCGCGTGCGGCGGAGAGCGAGGATGACGAGCAGCCTGAGGAGCTGCATTCTGGAGAGGAGAGTGACGATGACGAGCATCCGGGCTCTGATTCGTCGAGCGAGGAGGAAGAGGAACGAAAAGGAAAAGGCCCGGAGGGCGGGCCTTCTGGAGAAGACAAGTCGTCCGATGGGGAAGACGACGACAGTTCTTCGTCCGGGGGGCATCAGGAGATGACATGCATAGTCCCGGAGCCGGAGGAGGAGGGTGGGCCTTCCGAACAGCAGCCCGATGAGGAACGCCTTGCTGTTTCTACTGCTGAAGCCGAGAAGTTGCTCAACAACCTCCTGTCGGAGAATCAAGATCTCTCCGACACTGTGAGGGATCTCCAAGCCAAGCTCGAGAGCACGACTTCTCAGCTGAACGATCTGACAAGTGCTAACGTCGAGCTGGAAGGTGAAAACCAGCGTCTGAAGAGCGAGCTTTTGGAGCAGCTTGCGAAGATCGACGCGGAGACGGAGGTCCCCGGGGCAGCAGGCGAGGCAGGTGGAAGCTCCGAGGAGGAGGAGGAGTTGAAAATTCTGAGGGCGCGAGTGAAAGAGCTCGAGGAAAAATTGATCAAGAAGGCGAATGATCAGAATCATCCGGTGACCGAGGCCCCGGGGCGGGCGAGGCTCGATGCTCCGGTGAGGAGGAAGTGCGACTTCTGAGGGCTAGAGTGAAAGAGCTCGAGGATGAAATGAATATTTTGAAGAATGCCTTGGCTGACCTTCAGATGTCGTCGGTCATGAACGACTACGAAAAAGGCCAGCTCGAGAATCTGGAGGCGGACATGAAAGCACAAGAAACCGTCCACAGAGCCCAGATCGAGACTCTGCAGAACATCGTCAAGGAACGGGAAGATGAAATCTTGAGTCTCCAGGCAGAGTTGTGCGTCTACGAGATTGACGGAAACAAGGATGATGAAGAAGAAGGAAGCCCGTTGAGACCAGAAGCCGAGAAAACAGAGTCTTCGACCAAGGCGAAGACCAGGTCGATGGTGCGACTGGTCAAGGGCAGGAAAAGGAAGCCAGCCAATGGCGATGACGATGATTTTCAGTACGATCCCCCTGCCCCTGCCGCCAAGAAAAAGGCGATCAAGAAGGGTAAAAAGGTGGAGGCAAGCCAGAAACCGATCCGGGCTGATTTTAATGATGCACATGTCAAGTTCTTGGTCGACGTGAACAAGAATTTTGAGTTAGAATTGCGGATTCGAACTGGAGCCGGAAGTCCTCGACAAAATCATGGACCACAGCAGCAACAAAAACATGTAAGTGAAGTTTCTTTTATTTCGCATTCTGTCTTTGTTTCTTTATTTCTTTTCTTTTTTTTTTATAAGAGTGTGCTTTGTTTTACTTTTGACCAATCAGGTTCACAATGAGGTACTTTCCCAAGATATCCACGGCTGTGACGGTGGCTGACGTGACTGAGATAATGAGATGCACCTTCATCAGCAATCACATGGTCGACGCCTTTGCTGAGTCGCTGAATCGAGCTTACAACAAGAAGTTGGAAGCTCTGATACTTCCTGGGCACTGTTGGGTGAGTTTTTTTTTTTTTTTTCTTTTGAATTCATTCAGTGCTTTTATGTGTTAGTCAGTGTGTTAGGGCTGTTCAGTGCCATTATATGTGTTGTTTAGTGTATTTGTGTTAATGGTGGTTGATCAGCGCTGTTAGGGCTGTTCAGTGTTAATGATGGTTCAGTCAGTGTTTAATTGATTCATTCAGTGTTTTTATGTGTTAGTCAGTGTGTTAGGGCTGTTCAGTGCCATTATATGTGTTGTTCAGTGTATTTGTGTTAATGGTGGTTGATCAGTGCTGTTAGGGCTGTTCAGTGTTAATGATGGTTGATCAGTGCTTATCATGTTCAGTCAGTGCTTTTATGTGTTAGTCAGTGTCTTTCATGTCATGTTCATTGTCTTATACTCTGTTTTTTTTTTTTCTCGCAGACCTACATTGTCTTGAGAACTCTTGACCACGACAAGTTGTATGAAAAAATCACAGAAATGATTCCATGCGTACGGGAAGGGATTATAATGTTCCCGATGGTGTCACCTGGGATGAGAAAGAATACAGCTCCCAACCATTGGACGCTGCTCGTCTGCGACTTCGTCCAACGGAAATGGCGATTCTACAACTCGATTCAACCCAGGGGTCGAAATCGAAGGACCATTACATGGCGAATGCAGCGGAATTGGTACGTGCACTGTTTTCTTAGTCGATATTTAAAAAATGTGGGTTCCCTTTTTAATGATAACTGATAAACTGTTTGTTTCGTACGTTTCAAAAGGAAAAGGTAGAAACCAACGTGGACCAAAGGCTTGAGAAAGCGGGGAAGTCTGGTTTCCCGATACATGAAATCGAGGACGTGAAGCCTCTCCCACAGCAAGCACCATCTCTGTAAGCATCTCAGTGCATAATTAAACTCATTCAGTGTTTCTGTGTTTCATTTTATGCACTCAGTGTTATATTTATGCATTCAGTGTCAGTGTTTCTTTTTAACTTTAACTACTCTGCGTCTGTGTGTGTGTCCAGGAATGAATGTGCTTTGTACGTATGCTACTACATGGAGAAGATTCTGAAGAAATAGGCAATTCCGGACAAGGTCAGGACGGAAGAGTTCCAAGTATTCAAGGCTCACGTGATACGAACCATCCTGACCATGAAGGAAAAGTAGTGATTGTGGGCTGTGCGTTTTTGTTTAGTTTCTGTTTTAAAGAAAAAAAAAACAAGAAGTGTTTTTTCTGCTGTAAATGTATGAACACGAATTATGATTGTGTTTGGATTTAGTTTTTGTAAAAAAAAAATGTTTTTTCTTCATATTTCTATGTAATTGGTGGGATTCAGTGTTAATATTGTCTGTTCAGTGTTAGCAGTGTTTATTCTGTGTTTCATTTTATGCACTCAGTGTTAATCTTGTCCACTCAGTGTCAGCAGTGTGAAACTTATTGAATTGCAACATTAAAAAACAACAACCAAATGCAAAAATTACAACACAAGAACAATTTGAAAACACTCTAATAAGAGCATAACTGAACAAGAAACAAATCACACTGAATGTTAAAATCCTGTGTTTCTTTAATAAATGACAGTCAGTCAGTGTGTTTATGAGCCAAACAGTTTCTGTCACGACAGTCAGTGTTTTTTCACCCTTTTCAGTGTCACTGATTACGGAAATCATGTCGAGAAAAAAAACACAACAAAAATCCAATAAGAAAAAGCCTACTAACTAGGTTGCATCTGCTACTAACTACTGTATAGGCTCCGTGCACGTTTTCTTGTTGTGATTGCCGACACGTCCGCACCTTCCACACTTCATGGCTCTCGGGATGTGCTCAGCCCTGGACGAAATCCTCTTCTTCTTAGGTCTTCCAGGAGGCCTCTTCGATGTTGGCGGCTCGATCAGGACGTTCTCTGGTACGTTCGAAGGTTGATCAAACATGGAAACCGGCTGAAGGGGATCGGCATAAGACCTGGCGTAGCTCTCTGCATGGTAAAACTTGTCCACGAACGAGGCCATCGGCTTCCCGGACCGCAGAATGCACGCAGCGGCGTGGGAACACGGAACCCCTGTAATCTGCCACTGACAGCAGGTGCACGTCTGATCCGCAATATTGACCACGGCGGACGGAACGCACAGCACTTCAAAAACCGTTTCGGACGACCCCACAACCACCCATTTCCTGCCTTCGTTGACGGCTTTACTCAGCGTCTTCTCAACGGACGGGCAGAAATCCGAAGTCCATCCCCTGCTCCTGGCCCCTCTGTCTGATTCAGTGTTAAACAAGGACAGTCAGTGTTTGAACAAGGGCCAACAGTGTTAAAAAAGGGCCATCAGTGTTAAACAAGGGCAGTCAGTGTTTGAACAAGGGCCAACAGTGTTAAAAAAGGGCCATCAGTGTTTGAGATGTGTATTTTTTTTTTCATACCGTGGAAAAAGGTCATCACCTCCAGCTTGATGTTGTTGACCAACGCCGTGATCGGAAGATGCCGGGCTTCCATGATCCATTTATTGAACGACTCCGCGGCGTTGGACGACATCTCCCCGTATCTCTTCCCTGAGAAGTACACGTTGGCCCAATTCTTTGGATCCATGTTCTCGAAAAACACTTTCGCTGTCTGGCCTCCCTCTTCCAACAACTTGTCCATGCTCAGTTGGTAGGCTTCGACAGTGGTTGCGTACGCACATTTCAGGAAATTCCACACCACGCCGTCTCGTAACATCTTGGTCGCACATCTGCCTCTGAACTTGTCTTTCAGGTTCAACTTCAAGTGATTGATACAGTAGCCGTGCGGGGACCCTGGGAACACCCTGCTCATCGCCTCGAGCAGCCCGAGATTCCTGTCCGACACGAACGTAACAGTGCGAGAAGGAGATAGGATGTGCTTCAGGTTGTCCAAAAACCACTTCCAGTTAGCATAGTTCTCGGAATCGACAACGGCGTAAGCCAATGGGTACAACCCTGCATCCACGAGGACACGAACAAGGAAAAAAAAAACTTCAGTCAGTGTGAATAGCACTCATTCAGTGCTGAAAATACATATTCAGTGCTGCAAGCAACACGTGTCAGTTTCAGTGTGCATTTCAGATCAGTCAGTGTTAAAAAGAGGGATTCAGTGCTCAAAACTGTACTACACATACCTCCATCGCCGTCCTTGCCCGTAGCAGCGAGCAAATGGCCCTTGAACCTTCCCTTCAGAAACGTGCCGTCTAGAAACAGCAAAGGGCGACAGTGGTTCATCCCGTCGATACAAGCCTTCATCGAGATGAAGACTCTGCGAAACTTCCTGGACGCCTCGTTGAATTCGAGCAGCAGGTGCGACCCAGGGTTGGAATCCGATATTGCCTGCAGGTGCTTAGTCAGCGCCCCGAATGAATCTTTATCGTCGCCGTGAATCAGCTTCCTGGCCTTCTCGAGCGCATCCAGAGCGAGGCCAGACGAGATCTCCAGGCCGTAGTTGTTGGAATTCGATATCCCGGGCTATTTAAATTTGCGGAAACCAATAACCCGATCAAAACCATCCGCTGGAGATCACATGAACACCGACTCATCCGCCGGAGTCCGACCTTCGGAGACCACGCGCCCGAAGACGCGTAGCCCGCCCCCGGACGAACCCCCGCGAGCCGGGGTTCGCATGATCGCAAGATCGATCGCACGCCGGCGATCGATCGGGGTGGGGCTGCCCAGCAGCCCCCGCGGCGAGTCCGGCGACTCGCCGCCGCATGGAGGCCCTCGCCTTCACGGCGAGGTTGGGCACGACACCAGCCCGTGCCCAGCGATCGACCCCTTGCGGTCGATCGCACACCCTCGGCCAAGCCGAGGGTTCGGCCCTCATCGCCCCACCGAAACCCTAGGTGGGCGATCGCCGTGGTCCGGTGGCTTCGCCACCACCACGCGTTCGTCCTCCTTCCCGGTTTCGTACCTCGGATCTTGCGTTCTACGGTATTTTACGATAAACAAAATCGAATAAATCAAGGGCGTTTAGATTTTTACCTTTCGATTCGTTGTTCGGAGAAACGAATTCAAGACGACCTTTGAATCTTCCCACGTATTCCTTGCACTCCGTTCGAACGTCGGGTGGGCGACGATCTATCGAACTCCTATGGATCTCCTTCAACTCTCTAGACTAATCAAGTATGATTATCTTGTCTTGTCTATTATGAAGGCCATGTAGTGCTTTTATAGGCTACGTAGGGGATCTAAAGGAGGTGGAATATTGGGCTTCCAATATTGAAGATTAAATTGAGACCACTGCCCAAGTTCATTAATCCTTATCAATATTAATTTTATTTATTTTCCACTATATAAATAAAATTGCACTCCCAATATTTACCCATATTATATCGAATAATATTTCTCCGGTAGTATTATTTATTCCGTGTATTTAAGATATAAATATCCATGAATAAAATTTATTTATTGCTTAATAAATTTATTCATCTCTTTTATCCGAGACTAGTACCACTCAACCTTATTTATTATGCGGAATTAAATCCACTCGCGAGGTTTACATAATAAATCCTTATGAGCTCATCTCGGGGATATTATCAACCTTCCGGGATACACTGTCCCGTCAAGAATTCACGGCATGCCATATATAAAATATAGTGACCCAACTTAACCGGTAATTGACCCAATAATTAAACCGGTCAATTCCTTTGGAAAATCAAAGTCACTTATACTAAATATACACGTCGCAATTGTATCGGGGATTAAGAATAAAATACACTGAGTCTCAAATCAATTATCGCCGAGCAATCCTAATTGATGAGTCTCAATCGATCCGCTCAATACACCAAGTGTACAAGTGTGATAAAATAATTAAGATAAATTATTTTCTCTCTCACACAACGACTATACCGATGTATTGGTCCGTGTCCATCTAGGTCGTGAGCATCTGTTCGATTAAATACGAGTAACCGATAGTATGATCTTCTGTGTGCCCATGCAACACCATACTAACTACAACGTATAAAATCTAGGACTATAATTTGCATATATTTAATTAACAATAATTAAAAGCAAATGAATGTTCGTTATTAATAGGTAAATGAAAGTGTACAAGGAGTTCAGAATACTCAAATCTAGACATTAAGTATACTACTCCAGCAATCTCCCACTTATACTAAGGTCTAGTCTTATCCTCCAAACTTCTGACTCCCAAACCCTCCAAGTGCTTGAAATATACTTCCTTAGGAAGTATCTTGGTGAAAGGGTCCGTTAGGTTGTCCTCCGAAGCTATCTTGGTGACTATCGCATCGCCCCTCTTGACGATGACTCGAATCAGGTGGTACTTGCGCTCTATGTGTTTCGTAGCACTATGGGACCGTGGTTCCTTACTGTTTGCCACTGCACCGCTATTATCACAATAAATTGTCATAGCTCTGGGCAAACTCGGAATCACATCTAAGTCCTGGAGGAAATTAAGGAACCAAACTGACTCTTTCGCTGCCTCTGAGGCTGCAACATATTCAGCTTCCATGGTAGAGTCCGAAATGCATTTTTGCTTAACACTCCTCCATGATACGGCTCCACCTCCCAAAGTGTACACATAGCCTGATGTCGACTTTCGCCGGTCCTTATCTGCTTGGAAATCCGAATCCGTATAACCCAAAGGAATCAGATTGTCTGCTCCGTAACTCAGAACATAATCCCTAGTATTTCGCAAATACTTGAAAATGCTCTTTACGGCAGTCCAATGAGCCTTTCCAGGGTTACTCTGATATCTCGCTACTACGCCAACTGCATAGCAGATATCAGGTCTCGTACATAACATTGCATACATTAAGCTTCCCACAGCCGAAGCGTAGGGAACTGCTTTCATTTCATCTTTCTCCTTTTGTGTCCGAGGACACATCTCCTTAGAAAGATAAGTTCCTTTACTGAAGGGTAGTTCACCCTTCTTGGAATCTTGCATGTTAAAACGAGCCAGAATCGTGTCTATGTAAGATTGCTGGGATAGGTACAATGTTCTATTCCGGCGATCCCTTATAACCTTGATCCCTAGAACATGCCCGACTTCTCCCAAATCTTTCATATCGAATTGTCTAGACAACCATCCCTTTATGTCTGATAACATTTTCACACTGTTGCCAATGAGAAGAATGTCGTCTACATAAAGCACGAGAAACACTACCTTCTTCCCATCACGTTTCCAATACACACACGATTCGTCCATGCTTTGACTAAATCCAAAAGATTGGACTACTTCGTCAAACCGCAGGTTCCACGATCTCGAGGCTTGTTTCAATCCATAAATGGATCGATTAAGCTTGCACACTAGATGATCTCGCCCCTTAGCAATGAATCCTTCTGGTTGTTTCATATAAATCGTCTCGTCAAGACTTCCATTTAGGAAAGCTGTCTTGACATCCATTTGCCACACCTCATAATCCATATGAGCTGCTATGGATAAGAGAATCCGGATCGACTTTATCTTGGCTACCGGCGAGAAGGTCTCCTCATAATCGATTCCCTCTTTCTGAGTATATCCTTTCGCAACAAGCCGAGCTTTAAAGGTTTCAACCTTTCCGTCAGATCCTCTCTTTCTCTTGTAGACCCATTTACACCCAATTGGCTTTACGCCGCTTGGTGGTTCTACAAGATCCCAGACTTTATTAGAATCCATAGATTCTATTTCGGATTTCATCGCTTTCTTCCAAGAAGGCGCATCTATATCTTGTACCGCCTCATCATAGGTCCAGGGATCGATTTCATGAACTCCAGGTCCAGAGTGCGAAGACTCACCCAGTCCAATCCATCGGTCTGGTTGTTTAACAACCCTCCCACTACGACGGCGTTCCGGTGTATTAACAGTGACAGTAGGTGCAGATTCTAGTGGTGTATCTATACTCGGTTCGGCTGTATCTAAGTCTTCCTTGTTACCTCTCAACTCATCAAGTATTATGTCACTTTTGGGCTTGTGGTCCATGACATAGTCTTCCTCTAAGAACCGAGCGTTAGTACTTATAACGATCTTCTGGTCCGTAGGACTATAGAACATGCCACCTTTAGTTCCTTTCGGGTATCCTATAAACAGCCGTAATTCTGATCTAGGTTCTAACTTATCGGCACCTTGTCGCAACACATGTGCTGGACAACCCCAGATCCGAATGTGTCTCAAGTTAGGCTTGCGCCCACTCCACAATTCCATGGGTGTGGTTGGTACCGTTTTGGTTGGAACCCTATTCAAGATATACGCCGCTGTTTCCAAGGCATGTCCCCAGAACATAATAGGTAAGTCCGAGTAACTCATCATTGATCGCACCATTTCCATAAGAGTCCTATTCCTTCTTTCTGACACACCATTCTGCTGGGGAGTGTATGGTGAAGTCAGTTGGGATTCAATCCCATTCTCTGCCAAGTATGCCTTGAATTCTCCAGACAGGTACTCGCCTCCGCGATCAGATCGCAGGCATTTTATGGATTTACCACGAAGGTTCTCCACAAGAGCCTTGAATTCTTTGAACTTGCCAAAGGATTCGCTCTTGCGGCTCATCAGGTATACATATCCATATCTTGAGTAATCATCAGTGAAAGTGATGAAGTACTCGTACCCTCCCCTTGCCTGAGTAGACATAGGTCCGCATACATCAGAGTGAATCAAATCCAATACTTGTTCAGCTCTTCGTCCTTTACCAGAAAAAGGACGCTTAGTCATTTTTCCCTCTAAACAGGATTCGCAGGTTGGAAGGTCCTCTCCTTCAACATCGCTGATTAGACCATCAGCTTTCAACCTTTGAAGCCTATTTGAGTTTATATGACCTAGCCTTAGATGCCACAAGTATAATTGATTCATCCTAGAAGGTTCCTTTCTCTTATTGGTGTTCGTAGATGTGTTATTACTCTCGGTTAGTTGCATCGTGTTAGACTCAGGATTTAGCACATACAAATCGTCCACCAATGTACCAGAACAGATAATCTCACTGTTTCTTCTTATGATCACGGAGTGGTCAAAAGAAACAGAATATCCATTCATAATAAGTTTAGAAACCGAAATTAAATTCTTTCTAAAGTTGGGTACATAAAGACAATTATGTAAAACTAAAATCCTATCACTACTGAAATGTAAGTGAACGTCTCCCACTGCAACAGCCGCCACCCTCGCGGCATTGCCCATGTAGACCACGATCTCTCCCTCTCTAAGTCTCCGGGTTTCCTGGAACCCCTGCATTGAATTGCAGACATGATCAGTGGCCCCCGTATCTACACACCAGGTTCTGGTAGATAACACCACTGATAATGTTTCGGTGACTAAGGAAAATTTCGTACCTTTGATGAGAGGACAATCAGACTTCCAGTGCCCAGACTGCTTGCATCGATAGCACTTGCCTCGCGGCTTGCTCTTCCCATTCCGTGGTTTGGAACCACTGGGCTTCTTTGCTTGCACTTCCATTGTAGCCACAAGAGCTTGTGATTTTCTGACCATACTTATAAGTTCGGCTCTTTTCAAATCGTTTTTAAGCGATTCTCTAAGAGGACTGAATTTATAGAGTATGTCAATCACTTCTTGTCCGGCTTCCACACTATGTCTCAACATCATTCTGAGGTCATTCCAAATGTCCTCATGATTTGGGTCATCAGTGGATTCAGAAGGCTCAACAGTCTGGACAGTGTCCAGATTTCTTTTCCAATCAGTACTATATGGAACCAGTGAGTTTTCATCTTTAAGTATATCACAAAGTGGGGTCACAGTCATTCCTAACCTATAAGCACATAAAACAAACAAACAATTTAATATCCGATATTATCTCCCTTAAATAATATCATTAAATCACTAATCACATCTAAAATCCCATCAGGTAAGGCAAGACACGTGGTGTGGACGTTTACCCACCCAAATGATTTAGCAATTAGATTTTCTTTGGTCATACATCGCTTATAGCGGAACCTCGTGGGGAGGAATACTATAAGGCGTATCTAAGTGTAAACCATTACTCAGTACCAAAGTAAATTGCTTGGAATCGCTACATTACCGCAAGCCACGTGGTGTGGACGTTTACGATAACTTCACAACTCTTTACAATTTCTTACAACTGTCTACATCAATTAATCCAAAATCCGTCGGCATAGCAAGCCACGTGGTGTGGACGTTTACTACACCAAGAGATTTTTATATTTGACTCCCAATTACTTGATCCATTCAATCTTGTAAATCAAGACGCGGAGAATCATAAGTGAAACTCGAAGTTTCTAACCAGTGATTCACCATGCGAACAACCCTATCTCTCATAAATGAGGGAGCCGAGCAGACAATCGATCCATCTATCAAAGAATGGTACGACTGCCTCTAATTTGTGTCCTCGACATGACCAAGTGGCTCTGGCTCCATTCCACTCCCCGGGGTGAGAATGAGTCGACTTGAAATCAGCTTTGGAAAGACAAATTAGGCATTGTTTGATAAACTTAATCAATGTTTCTCGTAAGAGGAATTACAAGAACTCTCCTCCAATAACTTATCTACATAAACTTCAAAAGTTTATAAAAGTCACCAAGAGAGCAGCAATGGAGACCATGGGTATGTTTCCATACCCTCTCCCACTTAGCTTTTTACAATAAAGGGATACGCTATCTAGTGCATAAAAGTAAACACATATAGCATGCATACATGTAATAAAGCACATAGTATTATCACATAGTCAAAATAATTACTAGAATATTATTTTCCGACTATTATGGCTTTACTCCATCTCCGTACGCATCTTCTAGTCTTCAGTCTTCGTTCTTGAATGCTCCATGTGACGAGAATATTAATTTCCAATATTTAAATCTATTTATTTTTAATAAATCCAAAAGATAATTAATTAATAATAATTAAGTCAATCGAATAAATCAAAAATAAAATTAAATATTATTAATATTTTTATTTATTTTATCTTCCCTCTCTACTTCATTAAATCTCTAGAATAATCTATCCAAGACCCACTTGGAATATTCTAGATGATTTCTATAATGAAATAAGGAAATAAAATAATACAGGACTCTTCTACTACTTCCAAATTAATTAGATTCCTAATCCATGAATATTTCCATAAAATAGAAATAATCAATTTAGGAATCCTAATCAATTCCAAATTGATTCTTTTCCTAATCCATGAGAGTTCCCAAAAAAAAAAGGATCACTCAAATAGGAAAAACCCGAATCAATTAGGAAAGTGAATTTACCGGGAGAGCACGAAGATCACGAGGACCCCCGCGCCCCCACCGGACCGCCATCGCCGGCCGAGGTCCGCCGCCGCCGCCACCTAGCCGGCGCACCACCACCGCCGGTGGTTTCGCCGCCGGGAGGCGCGAATTCGGCGCCTCTCCTTCGATGGTTCGATCCTCCATGGATCGACCATGGTGGTCGATCCGAGCCCTAGCCCTCACGTCGTCTCCTTCGTCACGCGTCTTCTCCGGCGGTCGTTTCGGCATCGATCCAACGTAAAATAAATTTACAAAATCTAAATTACAATTCCGGTATCGATTCTATACATGAAATCGACCCTATACAATTTCCGGAAAAAGGTAGAACGTAATAATAAATCCTAAATTCGGTCAACCCCCGAATTTTTACTATTACAAGCATTCACCACCAAAAACGAATCTCGACATGTCCGAGAGTTTAATCAATCCAACATTCATGACAAAATAAATTAAACGAATAATAAATTAAGCCATAATAGTCGGAACCCTGCAAGGTAGAACAATTTTATCGAAAATACCGCGAACGTAAACCACGCTCTGATACCAATTGTTGGAATTCGATATCCCGGGCTATTTAAATTTGCGGAAACCAATAACCCGATCAAAACCATCCGCCGGAGATCACATGAACACCGACTCATCCGCCGGAGTCCGACCTTCGGAGACCACGCGCCCGAAGACGCGTAGCCCGCCCCCGGCCGAACCCCCGCGAGCCGGGGTTCGCATGATCGCAAGATCGATCGCACGCCGGCGATCGATCGGGGTGGGGCTGCCCAGCAGCCCACGCGGCGAGTCCGGCGACTCGCCGCCGCATGGAGGCCCTCGCCTTCACGACGAGGTTGGGCACGGCACCAGCCCGTGCCCAGCGATCGACCCCTTGCGGTCGATCACACACCCTCGGCCAAGCCGAGGGTTCGGCCCTCATCGCCCCACCGAAACCCTAGGTGGGCGATCGCCGTGGTCCGGTGGCTTCGCCACCACCACGCGTTCGTCCTCCTTCCCGGTTTCGTACCTCGGATCTTGCGTTCTACGGTATTTTACGATAAACAAAATCGAATAAATCAAGGGCGTTTAGATTTTTACCTTTCGATTCGTTGTTCGGAGAAACGAATTCAAGACGACCTTTGAATCTTCCCACGTATTCCTTGCACTCCGTTCGAACGTCGGGTGGGCGACGATCTATCGAACTCCTATGGATCTCCTTCAACTCTCTAGACTAATCAAGTATGATTATCTTGTCTTGTCTATTATGAAGGCCATGTAGTGCTTTTATAGGCTACGTAGGGGATCTAAAGGAGGTGGAATATTGGGCTTCCAATATTGAAGATTAAATTGAGCCCACTGCCCAAGTCCATTAATCCTTATCAATATTAATTTTATTTATTTTCCACTATATAAATAAAATTGCACTCCCAATATTTACCCATATTATATCGAATAATATTTCTCCGGTAGTATTATTTATTCCGTGTATTTAAGATATAAATATCCATGAATAAAATTTATTTATTGCTTAATAAATTTATTCATCTCTTTTATCCGAGACTAGTACCACTCAACCTTATTTATTATGCGGAATTAAATCCACTCGCAAGGTTTACATAATAAATCCTTATGAGCTCATCTCGGGGATATTATCAACCCTTCCGGGATACACTGTCCCGTCAAGAATTCACGGCATGCCATATATAAAATATAGTGACCCAACTTAACCGGTAATTGACCCAATAATTAAACCGGTCAATTCCTTTGGAAAATCAAAGTCACTTATACTAAATATACACACCCGCAATTGTATCGGGGATTAAGAATAAAATACACTGAGTCTCAAATCAATTATCGCCGAGCAATCCTAATTGATGAGTCTCAATCGATCCGCTCAATACACCAAGTGTACAAGTGTGATAAAATAATTAAGATAAATTATTTTCTCTCTCACACAACGACTATACCGATGGATTGGTCCGTGTCCATCTAGGTCGTGAGCATCTGTTCGATTAAATACGAGTAACCGATAGTATGATCTTCTGTGTGCCCATGCAACACCATACTAACTACAACGTATAAAATCTAGGACTATAATTTGCATATATTTAATTAACAATAATTAAAAGCAAATGAATGTTCGTTATTAATAGGTAAATGAAAGTGTACAAGGAGTTCAGAATACTCAAATCTAGACATTAAGTATACTACTCCAGCAGTAGTGATGCTGGAAGTTTCTCACGATTTGGATCGGACGAGTCAGTGTGCTTTTCCGTACCTCCTCGACTATCAAACTGGAAACCAAGTCCGAACAGACCCGCCTGTGTTTCAGGGATCGAAAGCACGCGCCGCAGCTGTACTCGTTACTCAGCTGCTTGACGTAGAAAAAGCCGTTGCTTCGATCCATCACGGCGCATACAGACCAGTTGCATTCCGTGCTGCTTCTCTTCGAGCACACGGCAGAAACCTTTTCGGGTCTGTTCTTCACGTACTCGAAATCGAATCCAACTCCGACTGCCATCTTACAGAGTGCATTTCGAAAGTCCGGGGCACCTCCTTGGAACACCTGACCGACACCCGAAATCTCTTTGTCCCAGCCATCGGTTAACAACACTTTTGAGCTCGACGGACCAAACAGGCGGAACATATCTTCTGCTTCAAATCCCTCGTTTTCTGTTCCAGTCGCACTAACAGCGGTACTGTTGGACACCGTCGAGAACACAAAACTAGAGGTGTGGTCTTCAGTCGCGACGGAAATGTCGATGCTCACCCGAGGCAGCTTGTGAAGCGCAGCTAGGGATAACATGTTCGACATGTCCGCATAGGTTGAGAGCACACAGTTTGGGAAATCGGGTACAGAGTAATGCATGCCGTACGGAACGTCTCGGAGCTCAGGCCACTGAAGCTCGACTGTTTCCTTCAGCTGGTGAAGGGCGGCCGCACGGGAGGAATCGATTCTGGACACCAAATTCTCACCGCCGAATGCACAAAATGCGAAAACAGCGGTCCCTGCTGAGAAACACAAAATAACGACTCACAGTCAGTCAGTGTGATTCAATGTGTGTCTCTGTGTGTTCAGTGCTAATAAAGGGTGTTCAGTGCTATTAAAGTGTGTTCAGTGCTGTTCAGTGCTATTGAAGTGTGTTCAGTGCTATAAAAGTGTGCTCAGTGTTTGATTGTCTGATTCAATGTGTGTTGCCTCAAACAGTGTTTTTAAGACTTGTTCAGTGTTAAAGTCAATCAGTCAGTGTTTTTAAGGCTTGTTCAGTGTTAAAGTCAGACAAGACAGTGTGTTCCCTTTTTTTTTTTTTTTTTTTTGAAACTCAAAGTCTTATTAAGCAAGCAGTACAACGAAGAAAAGTCGTCAAATCACAGGAAATAGAAAAAAACCACAAAAAAGATTAACAACAATAATAATGAGATGGAGGAAGTTTTGGGTCACGACGAGGGGGGTCCCTGACAGGGCGCACCATCGACTGGCCATTTTGATCGAATACGCCAACCGAGAAACTAATTCCTCCGGTCCAGGTAACCCGGATGTTCCAGTCTTCCAGCACTCCAAACTCTCGAACGAGGCGTTCCCAGTGAAATCCGTGGATGGTCGTTTGATTCCGATGAGTGGTGAGAGGAATGTGCCATTTCTGGTCCAGGGAGTCCGTCAGAACGATGAAATTCCCCATTTCATCCTTGATCGGACGAACAAAGACAGCCGGGAGGGGAAACTTTTCTTTATGCCAACGGCCATTGAAACTTTGCTCGGTCCAGTGAGAACCATTCCAAGATTCAACCCCCCGACTTGCCGTCTGTCCTGGCTCCCGATCGAGTGTGCCCGGTCGCCTATGCATCATTGGTGGCCCCCGACGGATTGGCCCGCCATTGAATCTTTGTTCGGGCGAGGGAGGACTGTTATTGAAAAATTCAGCCTCACTTGGTGTCGGTCCTGGCTCTCGATCGAGTGTTCCCCTTCGCCTCGGCATCGTTGCTGGCTGCCCCCCGATCGAACAGAAATGAGATGAGGAAACCAGAGAAATGACGAGGTATTTATAACCGTAATCACACTAACATGGCAGTAAATGCCTCAACCCTCAACTAACATGGCAGACATTTATTGAAAAGGAGACAGGTCAATGCCTCAAAGAAAACACAGTCAACACACATTGATTCCTGTAACACATTTCATTTCCAACAAGATAAAAGGTATCCTAGGGGAAACAAGCTGTTATTCATTCTGACACTGAATGAAGCAAATAAACACTGAACAAGGTGGATATGGATTCAGTGTGCAACAAGGTGGGTACAGTGTGTAAGTGCAATTAGCCAAGCTCAATGCACACTGAACAAAGCCATTAAACACTGAATGAATCAAATCAACACTGAATCCACATGGTTGAATATGGATTCAGTGTGCAACAGGTGTGTACAGTGTGTAAGAGCAATTAGTCCGGCTCAATGCACACTGAATCAAGCAATTAGACACTGACTGAAAAAAGCGCATGGTGAATTAGACACTGACTGAACCAATTTAGCACTGAATGGCAAGCTCAGTGCAGGAACACTGAGTGCATGGTGAATTAGACACTGACTGAACAAAATAATCACTGAATGGCAAGCTCAGTGCAGGAACACTGAATGCATGCACACTGAACACTAAGTGCATGCTCAATTAACACTGAATGCAACGAAAAAACACTGAACATGCATAATAAAAAACAATGAACACTGAATGCATGCTCAATGCACACTGAATCAATCCACACACACACTGTGCATGCATGCTGAATGAAGCTTTTAAGCACTGATCGGGTACGTGGATTCGAAATCGCGTACCTGGATTCGAAATCGACGGCAAGGACGGCGGCGGCGCATCTGACATTTGAACTGAGACAGGAACGGCGGCGGCGGCGGCGGAGATGAAATCGATCGATCGATCGATGCCAAGGGAGACGGACTGCATGAAACCGATTCTCCTTCGGCGGAGAATTGAAGCTGCTCACCGGTGGCGACCTTCCCCCTCTCCTTGGCTTGAACGCGCGGCGGCGACGGAGATGAATTCCCTCGGCTCGATTGTGAATAGCAGCAGCGGCGGCGGAGCTGAGAGGGAGAGAGAGAGAGAGAGAGAGAGAGAGAGAGAGAGAGAGAGAGAGAGAGAGAGAGAGAGAGAGAGAGAGAGAGAGAGAGAGAGAGAGAGCAGAATTGAATGTGTCGATTTTTCCCCAGCTCGATTTCGATTGCAAATTAATATGGAAGGGTAATTTCGTCCTTCCATATACATTTTTGTGGCCTAATTGGAACATTTTGGCCTAATTGCACCAAAATTAGAAATTGGCCTTATTGGTCAAAAAAGGTTGAAAAATGGCCTTATTGCCATTTTTCCCAAATTTTAACTATTTCAAAAATTGTTAAAATTTTAACTATTTCAAAATTTTTAATTTTAATTAATTTTTATATAAAATAAAAATGTAAATAATTCGAGTTAAAATTTTTAATTAGATCAAAATTCTTATTTTTTATTAATTTTTATATAAAATATAACTTTAAAATATAAAATAATTCTTAATGCTAAAATAATAATAATAATAATAAAATATTATTTTTCATCTCTACCGGAGTAGAAGTTCTTCTACCAGAAGTTTTAAGAATTTTTAATTTTAACACGTCAGTGCAGCTACAGTGATTTCTACATCGTTTTTTAGTGAGAGATAAGAAGTACACATAGACTTCTACCTCTCCATTGAAGATGCTCAATCTTAGTGCCGGAACATATACGTTCATTAGTTTGATGCCGTTTCGGATGGTTAGCTCGACAGTAGAGAACAACAATTTATACGTTCATGTATTGAGAGAGAACAAGCATTTAAACATAAAATATTTGGGGGCTATCGATCTCGTGATTCTCGTCTAGATCTCATCCTAAAATGAACGGGATCATTTTTAAACAAGAATTTCCTTCCTGACCCCTCGCACCATGTCCGGTTTTCACAATTATATAATAACATCAATATACACTACCTGGAGTTTAGATAAATTACAAAAACTTCTAATTTCAAATTTCATACATCACAAATATCACCTTATTTCTCTATTTACATTTCAAATTTCATACATCACTATCACCTTGAATTCTCTATTTACTTCACATTAATAAACCATTTGAGGGGCACTTTTGTAGGAAAAACAACAAATGCCAGGGGATATATATAATAATATTATACAGAAACATTCATGAGATGATACACTGTGAAGGTTATGACCCGAACCGTACAAAAGATATGTAGCAGCCAAAAACAGACGTACAAGAAAATTTAACAGTGCACATAAAAGATCAGATAACATCATCCTTCTGATGTACTAACGCATCATCTTCCTCGACAGGTCAAGCCTTTTTCCCCTTACTAGTTCAAAATATACACTCCCCATGCGTTAAGTTTTGGTTCGCTTAATTCTCTGAACACGATTAGTCTCGTCTGAACTGGGCCCTCTTTTTGAAGTCTCCACTGCTCCGTTAGGGATTGTTTCATCATCTCTAGCAGCTGCATAAAATGAGCATGTGGTTTCATATAAATGCCCTTCTCTAGATATAAATTGTGTGCGACTACTAGCATGTGTGACTGCAACTTGAAGATTGCATAACTCGTGAGATTGTGATGATTATAAAGCTAAGTTAAGAGATGTATGTTGGGAATCCAATCAACCCGATCGTCCAAATTCCCAACGATTTCCCGAGGACAACAAATCAACTACAAAAAGCAACCGAACACCCAAATCACAAGCATAATTTCAACAATCAATATGTATGAACACAAACACAAGATATAGTCAAACCACAAGAAAACCAAGCACCAGGAAACGAGCAAAGAAAAAAAAACGAGTACCTATGGACTTCTTAAACAAAAGAAAATTAATAAAAAATGGAGAAAAAGAAACTTGACAGATTACTCAAACTACTCAACATACCTTTCTCTGATACTCCTTTGCTAGAATGAGAAGTCAAAGTTGACCAGAGGGCTAGATCTTCAACATCATCATCAACCAGTGAACTCCATCGATTCCTAGAATTATAAGTCAAAGGCACCTCATGCAACCAGAAATCGCCCTTACCAAAAGAACAGAGTTCGTGCTCGGGCATGTCATTTACTAAATAAGTTAGATCTCGCATCTTCATACTCTTGGCATCACCCTCCTCCATCTTCTTGATTCTCAGGAAGCATTTCTCAAGCCAGGTTTTGTACTTTTCAGCTGCCTTATCAGACTCCAATTTCTCTAGCCTCAGTTTCTCTATGGTTTTATTTGCCTCGAGAATTTCCATCTTCATTTCCTCCACAGTCTCAGTACCATTCGACACGTCCTTCCTCAAATCGACAGGAAAATAGACCTTTCTCTTCAGCCCGTTGAATCCCATGGCATC
The DNA here is from genome assembly GCA_954870475.1 of Euphrasia confusa. NCBI lineage: Eukaryota > Viridiplantae > Streptophyta > Magnoliopsida > Lamiales > Orobanchaceae > Euphrasia > Euphrasia confusa. The sequence continues at coordinate 14,253,893 of OX940957.1, read as the reverse complement.
TTCTATCCGTATCTCCATTCGCTCCACTTTCCAAGAGATCAAATTCCCAGTGTCGACAGTACTTTTCGGCACGGCAGGTTTATCAACAATCGCCACCACAGGATCAGTGCCTTCTCCATCGGCTTGACAAGAGGAAGAAGGCACTTCTTTAGGCGCCTTTAAAACATTATTGATCGAATTGATCGACAAAGCCATCGGGTGCATAACCCTCATACCCGTGTCGACTAAGGGGTCAAACACACCAAAATGAAGGGCGATTGCAGTAATAATATTGCCGAGGCACATGTTGGCTCGTTCGTTGGTAACGACATAATTGAAATTCGCAATGAGAAAGCAGGGGGTGGAAACACGATCACCCCCGCACAGACTTGACAGGTACAACAAGTCCTTGGAAGCCATATTAGCTGAGTCGGTTTTCCCGAAGACGACGAGGGATATGTACCTGTGCATGAGAAATAGAATTGGGTCTTTAATCAGGGCGCTTGAGGCCTTCCCGTTTTTGAAATCCCCGCGCCCGTCGGATATCTGTTTCCAGAACCCGACCCGGTCGAACTCTTTGGGCACGCGTTTGAGTCCGCCCGGAGGAAACCCGAAAATATCACAGAGAGTCTGGCACGTGACCGTCACGTTTTCCCCCATCAATCGACAGGAAAATTGAGGGCCGTCGTCGTCGCCGCCGTCGCTGAGATTGAAGGTGGTGTAAAACTCCTGCGTCAGTTCATCGTAAGCATCGAACTTCATTTGAACGAATTTTTCGAATCCGAGGGTGCGACAGTGAGCTTCGATAGGATTTCTGAGCTCGGGGTTTTTTATGAGCCCTAAATCGATAGATCGGGGCTGATTGAAGCCGCGCCAGACGAAGTGGGTGTACCTTTCACCTTCCTCGGGAGTGAAGATGGCGAAAGGTGCGTCGTATTCTTCGCGCAGGTCTTCAGGTTGAGACATGGCTGAATGAGGGTTTGGTGTGTGGTAAATGGGTTCCCGCCTCTAATAAAGTAGAGTTTGCAACATCTCTTAGTCTCCCCCGCTAAAATGAGATTTCAATTGCCCCCAAAATTTAATCTGAAATTCAAATCGTTTTTGCATAGCAACTACTGTGGTAATAATTTTCTAGGGAAAACTAATCGTTGTGGTGTTGTTCATTCTAACTTATTTCACACATTTTTTTTAATATTTTTATATTTTTTTTAAAAACATTTTTTAATATTTTTATATTTTTTTTCAAAATAAAATTGTGAATAAATTTTAATAACTTATTTCACACATTTTTTTTAATATTTTTATATTTTTTTTAAAAACATTTTTAATATTTTATATTTTTTTTCAAAATAAAATTGTGAATAAACTTTAAATAGATGGATACATTGTCTTTCTCTCTCACTTATTTATAATTAATTTGATACTAGTTAATATGATTAATAAAAGCATGAATTTTAATTTTATAAGTATGCGCTACATAGTACGAAGCGAGTTCGATACTTGGTAATATGAAATAGTAATCAATTTGATTGACGAATGATATACCAATGAATTAAAACAGTTAAATTTATATTAATGAATAATTTATGTTTTATTTATTGTCATCTATACATACATTAATTGTATTTTTTTCACATCTATATTACACACATAAGTTGAGTAAGAAACATGAATAAGACAGATTCTTTTGGATTTAATTTAATATTCAATTTATATTTGTAATTATTATGAAATAATAGAGTAGTAAATGTCTCTTGGAGTGCTCATGTAGTGGGCATACAAATGGACACACCATTGAAGCACCAACTGATGATATTATTTATTCATAATATTTATTCCTACTTAGTGCATGATGATCCATGTGTACCTATAAATAGGTGTCTTTGTATCCATTATATATACACTTGAATACTTGCAATATAATAAGAATACTCTCCTTCTCCCTACTTCTCTTCTTGTTATTTTATATTATGTTCTGAGCTATTAAAATTACAACACGTTATCAGCACGATTCGCAAGCACGAATAACAAGGTTCTTAAGAAATATGGATGTCAAATCTTTGGATTCGAATAATGAAGGTGATATTTGCCTAATTGATAGTGCTGCAACGCACACTATATTGAAAAATCGAAAATATTTCTCTCGACTTGAAGTGGGAGAAATAAGTGTTAATACAATAAGTGGTAGTGCCAATTTAATTGATGGCTCCGGAAGAGCAACAATTTTTCTCCCTGAAGGAACTAAAATTGTTATTGAAAATGCACTATTATCTCCTAAGTCTCGAAGAAATTTGATAAGCTTTAAAGATATCCGAAAAAATGGGTATCATATTGAGACTATAAACGAGAAAAATAAAGAATGCTTATTGATTACAAAAATCAATTTGGGAAAGAAGTGTGTACTAGAAAAATTGTATTCACTATCTTCGGGCTTATATTATACGAAAATAAATTTAATAGAAGCACATCACCTAATAGACCAGAAGTCTATTGATCCAAAAGATTTTATGATTTGGCATGATCGACTTGGACATCCAGGGTCTACAATGATAAGACGAATTATTGAAAATTCGCATGGCCATTTCTTGAAAAATAAGAAAGTGTTGAATACAAAAGAAATCACATGTGTTGCTTGCTCACAAGGAAAATTAATTGTTAGGCCTTCACCGGCTTAAGTGGGCATTGAATCCCCAGCATTTCTAGAACGAATTCAAGGTGATATTTGTGGACCTGTAGATCCACCATGCTGACCATTTCGACATTTTATGGTAATTATTGATGGATCAACAAGATGGTCGCATGTATGTTTATTATCTTCTCGCAACCTGGCGTTTGCGAGATTACTTGCTCAAATAATTAAATTACGAGCACAATTTTCGGATCACCCAATTAAAAAGATTCGTTTAGACAATGCTGGTGAGTATTCCTCAAATACTTTTTATGATTATTGCATGTCAATTGGAATAAGTGTTGAACATCCTGTAGCTCATGTTCATACTCAAAATGGTCTAGCCGAAGCTTTTATCAAGCGATTACAATTAATTGCTAGACCATTACTAATGAAGTCAAAACTTCCTTTGCATGCTTGGGGGCATGCCGTATTACATGCAGCAACACTTGTGAGGTTTCGACCGTCGAGTTATAATAACTTTTCTCCCCTACAATTGGCATTTGGCTTTGAGCCCAATATTTCCCATCTAAGAATATTTGGATGTGGTGTTTACGTCCCAATTGCACCACCTAATCGATCCAAAATGGGTCCACAAAGGAGGTTGGGAATATATGTTGGTTATGAATCACCTTCTATAATCAAATATATCGAACCAATGACAGGTGATTTATTTACTGCAAGATTTGCCGATTGTCATTTTGATGAATCAGTTTTCTCGACATTAGGGGGAGGAAATGATCAACCGAAAAAAAGAACTCAATTGGAAAATAAAATTGGATTTTCTTGATCCAAGGACAAAAGAATGTGAACTTGAAGTTCAAAGAATTCTACATTTGCAAAAAATTGCAAATCAATTACCGGATGTATTTACTGACTCCCGAAGAGTTACTAAATCACATATTTCTGCAGAAAATGTTCCGGTTAAAATTGATGTCCCCGAAGGACAAATTACAAGTGCTAATGAATCAAAAGCACGCCTGAAGCGTGGAAGACCTATAGGTTCCAATGATAAAAATCCTCGAAAGAAAAAAGGATTAAATAAAAGTGACGAATTAGAAGAAAATAATGAAAAAATATTATCTCTCGAAGAGGTTTCTCCAGAAGAAGAAAAAGAACAATTTTCTGAAGAAAATGAAACTATAGAAACTTCAATAAATTATGTCACTACGGGAAAAGGTTGGAATCGAAAAGAAATTGTTGTTGATGCAATTTTTGCATACAATGTAGCACTTGAAGTTATGGAAGAAATTGAGGATAATGAACCAAAATCGGTTGATGAATGTCGGCGTAGAAATGATTGGCCAAAATGGAAAGATGCAATCCAATCTGAATTGGACTCGTTGATAAAACGAAAAGTATTTGGACCGGTAGTCCAAACACCAGAAGGTGTAAATCCGGTTGGATATAGATGGGTATTCGTGCGGAAAAGAAATGAGAAAAATGAAATTGTAAGATATAAAGCACGATTAGTAGCCCAAGGTTTTTCGCAAAGACCTGGACTTGAATATGATGAAACGTATTCTCCGGTAATGGATACGATCACTTTTAGATATCTTGTAAGTCTTACCGTGCATGAAAAATTGGACATGCGTCTAATGGATGTAGTAACTGCATATTTATACGGTAATCTTGACAGTGATATCTATATGAAAATCCCTGAAGGATTCAAAATGCCCGAAACATGCAAGAGAAATTTGAAAGCAATTCATTCTATAAAATTGCAAGGTCTTTATATGGACTCAAACAATCTGGACGTATGTGGTATAATCGACTTACCGAATGCTTATTCAAAGAAGGCTATAAAAATGACCCGATATGTCCATGTGTTTTCATAAAGAAAAATGGGTCAAAATTTGTGATAATTGCGGTGTATGTCGATGATTTAAATTTGATTGGAACTCCTGAAGAGATCTAAGAAGTCGCTGAATATTTGAAGAAAGAATTTGAGATTAAAGACTTTGGAAAAAATAAATTTTGCCTTGGTTTACACATCGAACATCTAGAAGATGGAATTTTAGTTCACCAAACAGCTTATACCCAGAAGGTATTAAAGCAATTTAACATGGAAAAAGCACATCCATTAACTAGTCCAATGGTCGTTCGGTCACTTGATCCTAAAAAGGATCCTTTTAGACCTCGAGAGGAAGATGAAGAAATTCTTGGTCCTGAAGTACCTTATCTTAGTGCAATTGGTGCACTGATGTATCTTGCTAATTGTACAAGACCTGATATAGCATTTGCTGTAAATTTACTAGCAAGATTTATTGCATCTCCTACAAAACGACATTGGAATGGTGTAAAACAAATTCTTCGTTATCTCCAAGGGACAATTGATCTTGGTCTATTTTATTTAAATAAAGCTAAGCCTGAACTTATCGGTTATGCTGATGCTGGGTATTTGTCTGACCCGCATAAAGCAAGGTCTCAAACTGGATATGTTTTTACGTGTGGTGGTACTGCCATTTCATGGCGTTCTACAAAGCAGTCACTTGCTGCCACCTCGTCAAATCATGCTGAAATTATAGCAATCCACGAGGCTAGTCGAGAATGTGTTTGGCTAAGATCATTGATCCATTATATTCGAAAGAATATTGAATTGACTAAAGAAAATGAAAATCCCTCGATTGTAATTTTTGAAGATAATGCAGCTTGTATAGCTCAACTCAAAGGGGGATATATTAAAGGAGATAGAACGAAGCATATTTCACCTAAATTTTTCTTTACGCATAAATTGCAAAAGAAAGGTGAAATAGATGTGCAACAAATTCGATCATTTGATAATTTGGCAGATTTATTCACCAAAGCATTACCGACTGCAACATTTGAAAAATTGGTGAGAAATATCGGAACGCGTCGGTTAAAAGATCTCAAATAAATACGCGTTGCACTCTTTTCCTTCACTCGGTTTTTTTCCCAAATGGTTTTACCTTGGAAGGTTTTTAACGAGACAACTTATTAAGCGTATTAAATAAAAATACGATGTTTGAATCAAGGGGAGAAATACAAAGACGAACAACGGACATCCAAGGGGGAGTATTATGAAATAATAGAGTAGTGAATGTCTCTTGGAGTGCTCATGTAGTGGGCATATAAATGGACACACCATTGAAGCACCAATTGATGATATTATTTATTCATAATATTTATTCCTACTTAGGCCCTGTTCTTTTGGACTTAATTTCAGTTCATTTCAGTTCAGTTCAGTTCAGTTCAGTTTTATTCAGTTCAGTTCAGGTCCGTTCAGTTCAGTTCAGTTTCAGTTCAGTTCAGTTCAGTTCAGTTCAGTTTTTAATAATAATAATAATAACAACAACAATAATAATAATTATTATTATTATTATTATAATAATGATTATTATTATTATTATAATAATAATAATAATAATAATAATAATAATACTAATAATAATAATAAAACAATAAAAATTAATGTCAATAAATATTAAATGTTTGTAATATTGAAAAAAATCACAAAAATTACAAAATTAAAATAATCGATCAATCTACTTCCATATGATCTAACTCCTTATCATTTTGTTGTACTCTATTGTCATGCTCTTCGGTGTTGTTATCTTTCCAAATAGCTTCAGCTATATCCATCCTTACCTTAGACATGAGCTTCATTCGATTTTTGTCATCCAAGTTTGAATTTGTTCTCCCACTGGCAACATCATGATGTACAATTGGAATACCACTCTCGTGCATTCGTATGAAATTATGAAGTGTGAAACAAGAAACAATAATTGACATTTGATACTTTTGTGTTATTTGAGGCATAATTTTCAACACCTTCCACCTTTTTTTCAACTGACCAAAAGCACATTCAACTTTCATTCTTAATGAAGAATGTCGGTAATTGAAATGTTATGAAATAACTCTAGGTGGTCCATGTAGGGGTGTTCATCGGTCCAAAACCGGACCGAAACCGGATAGGAACAGAACCGGAATCATGAAAAAGCATGACTCGGAAAATGGACCGAGATAATACCGATCCGGACCAAACCGGACCGGTAAATTCGGGTCTGGTCCGATTTTGGACCGGATAAAACCGGATTAATTTAAAAGTTAAATAAATTAAATATAAAATAATAATTTAATTTAATTTTTATATTTATAAATTTTAAATTTATTAAGTAAATATGAAAAATTATTATTTTTAAGTAAATAAATATTTTATAAATTAAAAAATATATAATTTTTTTATTAATTTTAGATTATTTTGTTATATTGTAATTAAATTACATATTAATAATTAATATATAGTTAAATTTTAGTTAATAAAAAAATTATATTTGATAAATAGAAAATTTTTAAATAAAAAACACCATTTATGAATTTATTTATTTATTTTTAAAAAAATATAACAATTAATATTATTAAAATATAATCTTATATTTATTATTTATTTTGAACTTAATTTCAGTTCAGTTCAAATTTCTTATTTTGAACTTAATTTCAGTTCAGTTCAGTTCAGGCTCATTCAGTTCAGTTCAGTTCAGATCTATTCAGTTCAGTTCAGTTCAGTTCAGTAAAGTTCAGTTACTTTCAGTCCAAAAGAACAGAGCCTTAGTGTATGATGATTATAAATAGGTGTCTTTGTATCCATTGTATATACACTTGAATAATAGCTATTTAAATAATAATTTGGGAGATTCACAAAAAAGGTAATTTATAAGTGTTCAATTGTATTAAAATACCAATCTTTAGTTTAATGGTAAAAAAAGATAAATTTCCAAAACTATCCTTTTTCATTTAATTTTATATACTGAAAATCCCTAACATCGCTTGTAAAAATCTACTTTCAATAAAATAAGAAAACTACGCAGTATTTCGCAACCCAATATTGTCTACGGCCGATGGAAAGAGAACGGTAATTCGGAGAACGTAAAATCCGAGAGTCTAGCTTATTTGATCCCTTCGTCTGACTAAAAAATCTGTAAGAATAAGTATCACTTCCAGAGTCGTGCGACTGAAAAGTAAACCAGCGGCTTCCATGGCACCAAGGTAATCATCGAAATTTAGGTTTTCTTTCATAGTGTGGTTTTTGCATAGTGTTTGTTGGATATCTTTCGTGAATTTTCCCCTTTAATTATCAAAATTACGTATTGGAATTTTTTAATTTTTTTGGGGAAGAATATGTGAGATCTTCAATTGTTCATAAATTGGAACATTAGTTTACAAACAAGTATTTAGGAGTTTAATAGATTCTGTTAAGAATCTATTAAAAACACTATATCTTTTGCATAGTGTATTTTGTAGTTATAGATTTATAAAGTGGTTTAATCGTTTACGCATATATAAATTACTATATTAATAGTTGCACTACCTAAAACTTGTTTTTAGACATAACACCTATTAGTGCCAATAGATTAATCTTGATAAAAGGGTTGATTTTGTGTTAATCCATTAAAATTTTAGCTGCATATCAGAATCTGTTACATACACTGTACCCACTTGGATAGTGTAGTTGGTAGTTCAAAATTCATAAATTGGATCATTAGTTTACGAACAAGTATTTAGTAGTTTATTGGATAAATTTAAGAATCTATTGTAAACACTGTACCTTATGCCGGGATAAATTTAAGAATCTATTGCAAACACTGTACCTGCCTCGGGGTTACGAACATGAACTATATTATAACTTTCGAGATGGGTCTTTGTCTTATTCATAGGTACCTGTAAGCTCTAAACACACTGTGTGTTATGATGACTATCCGAAACCGGAGAAGTCTTATGTTAGGATATCGGTAATGTTTAAGATATCTGACGATTTAACCGTGAGACCGCTGTCTGCTCTCGACGGGCTGGATGTTCCTTTCTGGGATGTCAGCGAGCAGGAAGTTACTATTGAAGTTGAACATGTAACTAATTTTCACATGTAAAAAGACTTTGCAGACTCTTAATTGATGATTTGTACATTCTTGATGCAGGCGTTGAGGATCTTGATGGCGTCTCTTACATTGACGTCTGTTTTATCGATCGTGCTCGGTCCCATGTTGATGAAAAAATCAACACAAGAGTTTTATGTGATCAACATAGACTTATGGTTATTTGATTACTATACATTTTGGAGTTTAATAATGCCACTGCAATATGTGTCGGTTTATTTATTCGTGATGGGGAGAACTAATAAATACTACCGTGTTTACAATCATCGAGTTCACACATGAAGAACTCTGTTGCAGGTGAATTTGTTGATAATTTGAGTTACAATTTACGCCATTTGTTCTCGGACAAGTTTCTTAATTATATTGAGCAGCATATGTCTGTTTAGTTGAACATCTCTATAGTGACTTAACAATACCTATGAGAAATCGCCTCGAGACATTTGCATCAACTATTGCTCTTGTTTCACAAATTTTCATCATTTTGTGGCTTCTTCAATAAGTGACTCAGACCTTTCGACAGTGCACAAGTCGATGAAAGAGATGCCTTTAATATGCACAAAACCTGCAACAAATAAATTTACTAAGCAAGAATATATAATGTGAATTTACTGCTACAAAAGTTACCTCTTGGTGTCCGATTTTCACCGTCAGCTCGTCAACATGAGAAAGGTATGAAGACATGCTAAATGGTGTCACGGTTAAATCATCATTCACCATAAACTTGCTGGGTCCCCTCACATAAAGGCCCTTGCATGTTCGGATCTTGACCGGAAGATATGATGTGGGTGGATGAGTTAAACCTCCTTCTAGTGGATATGAAGTGTGAGACGTAAATTCTTCCTCTAGATAACCGTAGTAATATATTTTTGGAGACACTTCATGATCAAGGAGGGGGAAAATACCGTTTCTGGAGACGAAACCACGGGGAATTTTAGGTCTTGTTAGCATGCTTCTCGCTTTTGTCCTCAGATACTTATTGTCCAGAGGAGATATTGTGTTGCACAAATAAGTTGTCAATTTACTAAAAGGAAAAAAATATGATTTAATAAGAAGGTTATAAAAGACAATTCAAATTTAAAAAACCTACTTAAATTATGAATACATTAAATAATAATATATTTAATTATATATATTCAAAACATTTATTACCTTTTTTTATATTAGACTAAAAATTGATAGTTTATTTTAATTCCTAATTCCATTCTAATTTTTTCTCTAAATTCTTCTAATAATTTTAATTCCTATGACATTATTACAATTTCTAATTTATTCATTCGAATAAATTAGAGTAATGACATCAAGCTGCTATCTTCTCACTAGGAGATCGATTTTGTTAGCCTGAGCTCCTTATCTCCGTCGATCAAGTACTTGCCGACAGCTCATCCACTGAGGAAAATAATTCCACAAAGATATCACTTAGTATTCAAAATATATAGAATAGCGTGCGCGAATGCAACGTTCGCAATTAATATATATAAAACTAGTAAGAGTGCTACTTATAAAGCTAGGTTTAAGAGGTGCTACCAAAACTCAGACGATGTCAAAATAAAATTAATCGGAAATGAACCTTTACATTCATCACTTGGTAGAGGAAGATTGTGGGTTGTGCCTGTCTGTGAGCAAGGAAGCTAAATTGTGACTCAGGAGAGGGTTCATCAAATAAAACAGTACGAATAGATAGATAGGATAAAAACTTGGCCATCACAATACAAAAGAGGAAAAAGTGTACGAGCCGCTACAACAGGCCTAACACAACTAAGAGAAAGAAACAGAGCTTTTATTTTCCAAACATTTCACAGCAAAGGAGGGTTCTCGTCAGTCAAAGGAGACATCAGTTGGTCGCGATCTGGCCACCATGAAAGATCCACCTTATAATCAACCTCCAAATCTAAGACCGGCAATAGGAAGCCTGCATGGAGAGGAGTCTTTAGGGTGTAGTCGCGGATTTCATTCAGTATCACATCCGCAGATTGCCCGGCCTGGAGCAACGCGCGAGCAGAGTCGAAGAAACTCAAGTAGTAAGTGTATACGCTGAAGTTTTGAAGGCTCTGCATAGGGTCGGACTCCATCATCAACTTCTCCTCGCGAAGACAGTCCAACTCAGCTCGTAGTTCATCGTTCTCCTTATCTTTAACCCGCAATTCACCAATCACCTCAGCCGCGGAGAGTTTCCCCAGCAACTCGTTCTTCTCCGTCTCCAAAGCTATAAATTTGGCTTTCATTCTTTCTTCCTCAGCAACAGAGGTCAAGAGCTTATCTTTCAGCCCTGAAATCTCAGCTAAGAACCCTTCCATAGTTAAATCTTTAGCACTCTTCTCGGAGCGAAGTAGAAAGCACTCTTGTTGAGAAGCTGCCAGGGCCTCCTCTGCTTGACTTTCTTGTTGCGATAATATGGCCTGGTTGAGCACTGCCAAGCGTGAAGAGAGTAGGGCGGACATGAGCCTAGTATGTCGAGGATTCTTCAGGATCCCTTCGAGGCCGACAGTCCACGCTCGGGGAAGGGAGTCCAAAGCTGTCCGCAATGAGGTTGGCAGATCAGACGAGAACGAGGAAGACTTAGCACACAAGAAACGGGCAAGTGGGACAGGGAGGTTGGGCTCCGAATCATGATACCTGTAGACCCCAAAATTAGAAAGGAAGAGAAAGATAGAAAAAAATAGAAGCTCACGCAACTTACTTGGAAACAAGGTCATCATCAAGTCCCAGGATAGGTACCGAGAATTTGCCCGAGATGGCTATGGGGCGTTTTGGCACACTCTTCAACCTCTTCATTTGTAAGGTCTGGTCCTCATGAGCAAGATACTCAGTCTCCTCGCAAACAGGAACTAAGGGCCTTTTCGACTTTTTAGATCCAAGATCTCCAGGAGAAGGGGTCGCCTGAGGATCAGTGACCTCACCACTGAGAATCGGAACATGGACTACCAGAGACGACTGTTTCTTGGCTCCCGAAGCCATCTGTTTGTGAGCAGCAGCTTCTTTCTTCCTGTTCGCCAGAGCAGTCATGCGGGAAACATGGTCATCGGAATTTCCAATCTGACTGGGAACGCTTTTGACGCCTCGATACTCTACACCTGAAAATGAAAATATCTGTTAGAGATGAGAACACAAGAAATGAACACATTACAATGTTGTGACAAACACTCAGTACAAAAATCCCCTCGACGTGTCGAGGAATACAAATAACACGAGCAGAGTAATGATAATATGTAGAAATCAGGTCGCTAGCTTTTTGAAATTCAGCTAGGACACGCTCGTTAACGACAAAGAACTACTTCTTCCACCAAACTTCTTTCTTGTTGAGAATTTCGTGTAACAATTCATTGATAGATTTCGTGTAACAATCCCCGTCACCAAAATGTGTCAAAGTAAGCAATAGCCATAATGACCAAATAGTCAATCACATAGACTACTTCCGTGGTAAATAAATTTATTGTTCCGTTGATTAGATCCAACACTTGAGCCAAGTGATTCGACAATCATTTTTGATGTAGAACAATAGATACTGTACTAGGACAAATCACAAACCCCGAAATAGAAACACGTCGGATAACTAAAACTGCTAACTTACCTTTCTTTGATACTCCTTTGCTAGAATTAGAAGTGAACCCCACCTCAAAGGTAGCATCATCATCAACCAGTGAACTCCCCTTATTCCTTCCCTCCTCGGTCTTCTTGATTCTCAGCAAGCATTTCTGAAGCCTGGTTTTGTATTTTTCAGCTGCCTTGTCGGACTCCAATTTCTCCAGCCTCAATTTCTCAAATCGGGCTTCTACGGAACCTTTCATCCGCACCAACTTCCACGGCCCCACAGATTGGTCAACAACGGTCAAGGCAAGATTATTAGGGTCTTCTGGCTCCTCCGAGGAAGAAGAAGAAGAAGGCTTGTTCTTGAAGCGCAAAGGGCGCGTGGGCAGGACCTTCATACCGGCAGGGTCGAAGGCGCCGAAATGAAGGGCGATGGCGGTGATAAAATTTCCAAGGCACATGTTGGCTCGTTTGTTGGTGACAACAGAGTTGAAAGTGGATATGAGGAAGCAGGGGGTGGAGACCGGAACACGGCGGCGCAGGCAGGAGAGGTAGAAGAGGTCCTTTCCGGCGACCTTGCTGGAGTCGACCCTCCCGGAGAGCACGTGCGAGACGTACCTGTGCACGTGCAGGAGGACCGGGTCTTTGATGAGTCCGCTGGGGGCCTTCCCGTTCTTGAAATCGCAGTCCCCGACGGAGGTTATCTCCTTCCAGAATTTGGCCGGGTCGAAGTGGCTGGGCACGGCCCGGTGGCCGCCCTTGCGGAACCCGAAGATGTCGCGGAGGGTCTTGCACGTGACTGTCACGTTCCGGCCGGTGAGGCGGCAGGAGAACTGGGGGGCGTCGCCGTCCTCGTGGGTGAAGTCGAAGGTGGTGTAGAACTCGAGCATCAGCTCCTCGTACGCGTCGTGCCTCATCTCGACGGCTTTTCCGAGGCCGAGCGTGCGGCAGTGCGCTTCGACGGATTTCCGGACGTCGGGGTTTTCGATGAGGGACAAATCGAGGGATCGGGGAGGGTTGAAGTCGCGGGAGAGAAGGGATTTGTACACTGAGCCTTCCTCGCGGGAGAAGATGGCGAAGGGGGCACGGTACTCTTTCCTCAGGTCTCGGGGTTGTTGAGACATGGCCAAATTAATCGGGATGGATTTCGGGTGTGTGTGTGTTTTGTTTAGTGTGCTGTTTTTAGTTTTTCTTCGCCCCAGATGTTGCAGGGTTGCGTGTGAAAACTCGCAACTTCATGATTACTGTGTTTACGACGGTTCGCCGTATAAAGGGCTGCACTAAATTTTTTTTTTTTTGGTACGCGGTAAAGAGCATCCCAATGGCACAAAAAATTGGAAGTACAGGTGCACTGTTAATTGGTTAGATGTAGAAATTAAATGAAAAATAAAAATAACATTTGTTTAAAAAAATATAATTGTATCCTTGTTTTTTCAATTTTACAAATACTTATTTCTAAAAGTCATATTTTGAATTGATTTATTTTGAGTTACAAATTAATTATAAATTGAGCGCCAAAAAAAAAGCATTAAACTTTCTTTTACTCAGTAACATTGAAGGGAGGGATTGAGTTGACAATACATGCAAAATAGGTACTTAAGCTGCACATAGATATAGTCATAAAAGAAAAAAGGTGTTTAAAATGTGTGGGGGAAAAGACAAAATAGAAACATGTGATACAAGAGAATAATTTTGTTTGAGCATCTCCAATGCAGCTCATTTGGGTGCATTGAGCCATGGACTTGAACACTAAAAAATGTTAAAACTTGCGTTGGAGCAAATATGAAAAACTTGGGCTAAAAAATGTTAAGACTTGCGTTGGAGCAAATATGAAAAACTTGGGCACGCCCACGGTCTTGGCCAAGCTTATATTTACTATATTCACTGTTCATGTCAAAAATATTAATTTTTTATTTAATTATTAATATTTTATTAAAGCCATCTATTTATATTTTACACTATTTAATTTATTTCTTTTGTAACGTTAATTTACAGTATTTTTAATTTACAGTATTAAATAAAATTGATAATATTTTTATTTATTTATTAATATTTTACTAAATCGTTTATTTATTTTAAATACAATACAAATTTGATAATGTTTTTTTATTAATATTTTATTAAAATCATCTATTTATTTTAAATATAATACAACTATGATAATGTTTTTTTATTTAGTTATTAATATTTTATTAAAGTTATCTATTTTTTTAACAAATACAGTACAACAATATAATATTTAATTAAATTATAAAATTATAATAATATGATATATTTTAAATGGCACAAACTATTTACACCTCCACAATTATTTTTTACACCCCTCTTTTAAATTCACCTCTTAGTTTACTATTCACACCCCTCTTTAAAATACCGTAATACCCTTCTTTACAGTGAAAAAAATAAACTCTTTTTGTACCTTTTCGAATCTCAAACTATTTTTTTACTCCAACCGGTCATTTTCATTATTCTCCGGTCGCCTTCTCTGTCGTTCTGATGGGGCAACATCGATTCTTGAACAAAGGGTGATTTTTTTGAAGAAAGTGGTTGAAATGGGTCAAGCTTCGGGCCGAAGGACGGGAATTTCGGGCGGAGAAATTTTGTGAGGAAAAGGTTTATGGAAGAAGTTCATCGAAGAGCTCTGATAGCTGTTAAAATTGGAGTTATTCGAATTGGAAGTGGATGATGATGATGTTCTATGTGACGGTGAAAAACGAGACCGGCGCCTTGACTTTCTGGGCGAAGGGGCAGCGGATAAGGGGAGTCGTAGGAGGCCGCGGTGGATTTGGAGGCGTCGAAGAGGTCGAATCAAGTTATGGGGAAGGACAAGCTGTCAGACGAAGGACATAGTAGTATGAAGGAGGTGATCGATTACTAGGAAATTGCAAGTACATTAATGTGGTGAAGGACTTGAATGGAGGAGCATATTCGTCGAAATCATGTTCTGAGATCTTTATGCTCTTTCTTAGTTTTTGTATCAATCCAGGCCTTATCTATCGGCTTAAAATCTGGAGGCCCAAAATTAGTTTACTTGAGCACCCGTATATTCTCTGGTAGATTTCATAGTTTGTAGTTTCATGTTAATATAGATAGTCTCAGTCATCAAAGTTCCTTCAAGAAGATCCGTAGTTGTATAATTATTGGTAAGGAAGATAAAATTGTATTTTTTGGTGGGGGGAGTGCAAAATTATTTTTAGTAGAAAAGGGTAAAGTTGGTATTTTACTAAGCGGTGTGAGTATTAAATTAATTGAGAAATTTTAAAAGGGGTGTGGAAATTAAAGTCGGAAGTGTAAATAGTCTGAGCCATTTTAAAAATTAAATACATCCTTTTTAGATAATATTTTGTAAAGAATTGATCATTACTTAAATTTATTTAAATACATCCTTTTTAGATAATATTTTGTAAAGAATAGATCATGTTGGGGGAGGAAAAATCAAATATAAAAACATACATCCGAAGATAAGGCGCGCGGGCATGGGCTATCCAGAGGCGTGCCAGGCGGGAGGACGACGCATGGGACGCGACGCGGCTCGGACCACGGGTCACGGGTCTCCTGGGCTATCCACGCGGGGAAGTGACTCGGGGCGCGTCCGGGACTCGGGTCACGGATCATTCGAGGCGAGCCATGCAAGGGTACGGCGTGAGGAGCAGACTCGTCCCGGGACTCGGTTTCGCTTTGTCGTCATACTGGCCATGCAAGGGTGCCGGACCCGGGTCACGCTTTTTGATCCTCTACACGAGCCCGTCACGCATCCCGTGCGAAGAGCCAGCAGAGGTCTAAAGACCCAGCCCGCGGCCCAAGCCATGCAATCATTATCTGGGGAAGGGATCATCCCAGGAAGAGCGGAGACATCGCCCACGTGAGCCCACATGCGTCGTAAACATGCCGAGTCACGGGCCTCGGGTCGTTACTAGCTTCATTTAAAGATATAGACGTAGTACGTGGTCTGAATGTAATCATTCCATAAGTCCCTATAAATATGGGGCTTATCCCTTCAGATTAGGGGGCGGCACTAATTAGTGAATATTCTCGATATTAAAAGAGTGGATAATAGAAATCCTTCAGAAGAAGCTTCAAAGCTCAAAATCTCTGTTCTTCTCCAGATCTAGTCCAACCCCTACTCCAGAATATAAATTTACATGTATTAGTATCGTTCCAAACCCTCTATACACAGCCCAGCCCCGTATCATACTACCCAATAAAAACGTGCTAAAACATTTGGCGCTAGAAGGAGGGGGTTGTTATACTAGACCCAGGAAAAGAAAGAAGAGCCGAAGCCATGTCTGATGGAGCCACCGCGTCAGATTCCTCCCGCTCCGCCACGAGGAAGAAGCTGGAGAGAGGGAAGATGCCCGCCGTCGAGTCAGACACCGCCCCGCCACTCTCCCCAAAGGTCCCGGGGGACGTCCCCGGGAACGAAGACGCCGTCATCACCGGAGAGCTGGACGGCCACAACACGTCCAACCAGTACCTCCGTAGCAGCTCCGAGGCCCGACGCCTCAGACGCCGCCAGCAGGCCCACCGCCATGCACATCGCTCGGATCCCGAGTTCCGACGCGAACCACCTCCTCCCGTGACACCGGCCCGGGAATTGCACCTCCTTTTGGACACCCCCGAAAAGATCGACGTTGCGATGTCCGATCTCATACAGCGTAAGCGTACTCTAACTTCCCTCTCTATTCGTCCAGGTGAGAAGATTGGGAAAGGAAGCGCGTTCGGCCGTCTGGGGCCCGGTCACGCCAGCCACAGCGCGTTCGACCGCCTCGAAGGATGCCGTGCCGGCTCCAACCGCTACACAATCCCCGCCCGAGGACTCGTCTTCGATCTCGGCGAGGAGGCCGGCAACCAATCGGCCCCAGCAGACCGGATCGGGGGAGACGGCGAGGAAAAGACTCGTCGCGTCGAGCCGGAGCAAGGTCCCAGGGCCCGTGTCCCGCGACCACCGGGACCCGAGGCGGGTCTCCTGGACCTCTACAGCAAGGTGTCCGAGATGGAGAGAAAGCTGGCCGAGGCCCAGGCCCGACCGGAGCGGGTCAACTACTGCAAAGAGCCCTTGGACCTGGAGGTCGAGCATGCGGTCATGCAGTACGAGATCCAGCCCCTCCAGACTACCCTGTACGACGGGAAGACGGATCCCGAGATCCACCTCAGCCGCTTCCGAACATACATGTCCGGGAGGGGAGCCAGCGACGCCACGAGGTGCAGGCTCTTCCCCCTCACCCTCGGGGATGTGGCCCACAAATGGTTCGCGGGGATCTCCTCCCGCTCGATCCACTGTTTCGACGACCTCGTCCAGCGTTTTGTGGCGCACTTCGCCTCCAAGGTGAACCGTCTCGAGCAGAGCCAGCGCCTGATCGGCATTCGCCAGAATGTGGAGGAGGGCGACGAGCGATACGTGGACCGAGTCGGGGACATCCTGCTCGGCGGGGAAGAGGTCGGCGACGATCTGAAGCTGCACACGACGATGAACGGGCTCCGGAAGAATTCCGAGCTTTTCAAGCATCTGATGCTCAACTATCCACAGACCTACGAGGATTTCCGCGTGAAAGCCGCGGCACAGTGTTGGTACCAGCGCCTCATGCGCGGGACGGAAGCCCCCGGGGACACAAAACGGAAGGATCCCGCTCCCGTGGAGGCAAGACCGGCTCACGTTCCCAGGAGAGGCCCTCCCAAGGCCCCGGAACGGGACCGTCCTGCCCCGAGTTACCGCGAGATGGAGGTCCGGCTGGTCGAGATCACCGGGCAGGACACCATGGCCATGATGCACGCACTCCAAGCCATGGGGGACGCCCTGACCAAACCCGAGCCTATGAGGATCTCGCCGGATAAGCTCGACGGACGCCTATGGTGCGCTTTCCACGAACAGCACGGGCACCCCACCGGCCAGTGTCGCCAGTTGTTAAAACAGCTATGGAAGTTATTTGAGGACGGAAAACTCTGGGAGCTCCTGGGCAGACCCGGGGACCGGGGGACCGGCCAGGTAGCCAACCCGGACAACGGTAGAAACGTGGTTACGGCCCCGGGCCGCGGAGCTCAGAACCGCGGCCAGTCCCCGGTACACGTCGGGCAGATCCTGATGATCGGCGGGCTGCAGCCCATCACAAGCGAGAGCAGAAGGAAAAGGAAGCGGGAGGTGGAGATATGGAGGGTCTACCAGGAGACGAACCCTGCTCCCCCTCGAAGCATCTCGGAACGCGCCTTGATCACGTTCTCTCCGGAGGACCGCATAGGGGTCGGCTATCCCAAGAGCGAGGCTCTGGTGATCACAACCGCCATACTCGGAGTGGAAGTTGCGCGGCTTCTGGTCGATAACGGGGCCCACTGCAATATCCTATACAAGCAGGCCCTCGATCAGATGGACAACATGGCGCAGTACATACTCCCCAGTAGCATAAGGCTGAAAGGAGTGGGGAAAGACGTGCTGGTTCCCTACGGGACGGTGGTGCTACCTTTGGAATTAAGAGACGAGAAAAACCCCGAAATAAAGCTATTAAGGAACTTGACCTTCGTAATAGTCGATGAAGTTAGCGGATATAACGCACTTTTAGGGAGGCCCTTTCTGGAAGCTTTCGAAGCTGTGGCCTCCTCGTACTATTACTGTATCAAGTTCCCAGTCTCCTCCGGGGCCATTGGCACCGTCCGAGGAGACCAATTAATGGCAAAGAGATGTTTGTTGTGACTTCTTGATTAAAAGAATCAATGTAATAAATACTCACGAGAATGTAATCTCCGCGGACCCGGAATTCGGAATCAACCCCGAAACACCCGGGGCCCGGGATGAAAAATATAAAAAAGAAACTAGAGGGGTCTGTCATAGCAATAGCAAAGGATGACCCGGATCCCGGATTGAAACATACACCGCACGCGGCAGCTGCAGGAGGGACCTCGGACCCCGACACAGCTCCGGGTCTCGAACTCGGCGGGGCGTCACGAGACGATATAGCCTCGGACCCAGGGCCGAAACCACTATTGGAATAAAGAACCGGCAATCAGACCCAATTCGTGGAATGCGGAACCCGGTAGTCGAACACGTGACACTCAGGACACGCTTCCGGGAACCCAAAACCAGGAGAGCCTAAGGATCGAGGCTCTAGAAGAAAACTGCCCCCCTTCAAGTCGGAAGCAATGAGCTTCCGCGACAGCTGCTCATCGGAACGTCGCTGGCACCCGCAACGAAGTGCGAACTCGAGAGATTCCTCCGAATCAATCCACCCACATTTGCATGAGCCAGCAAGGGACTCGGCAGGGTCGACCCGGGGCACGCGTGTCACCACCTACAGCTGGATAAGCAAATGCCGTGCCATAGCCCAGAGACGCCGGGAGATGGTTTCCAAAGGGAATAAGGTACTGAACAACGAGGTAGACAAGCGGCTCCGGGACGGGTTGATCCGACTCGCCCCGCACGACGTGACATGCATCTCGAGCGCAGTCATGGTGACTCACGTGGACTGATCGGGGAGCTCACCTTCCCCCACGGAGCACATGGTCAGCACGCCCCTGGCAGCCTCACGTGGACTGATCCTACACGAGTGCGTGCTCGGGGGCCGGGGTGGTGCTCCTCGAGCCAGTGCGTACTCGGGGACTCGCGGCTAGTGGTGAACCAAGTCACCAGTGATTACGGGGCAAAGTAATCAAGTTCATCTGAAGGAATACTTGGGCTTAGTGTGGCCTCTCCGCGAGAAAATCCCGGACGACCGCATCAAACAAATCCCGCGGGAGCGCAACTCGCAGGCCGACGCCTGGTCCAAAGTCATCTTGACCCAGTTGCACTCGCCATCGAGCGCGGCCCGGGCGGAAGTTATGCCAGTTGACCCTTTTCCCGGGACGGCCCCAGAATCGGCGCCCGGAATGGATTGGCGCGGCCCGGTGGACCGGTGCTTCGGATCCGGGACCCTCCCCTCAGACCGAGTCGAAGCAAAGCAACTCCGCGTGCGCGCCACGAGGTAAGCGATCCTAAACCCCAAATTATTCCGCAGGAATTTCTCGATGTCGCTTTTAAACTGCGTCTCCAAAGAAGCCGTGATGCGGGAACTTGTTGGGATCCACGATGGACTATGCGGAAAACCATGCCGGGAGCGGACCTCTCGCCCACAAGACGATGGACCAGGGCCATTACCGGCCGAGTTCGCGACGGGACGCGTCCAACCTCGCCCACACATGCCCCCAGTGCCATCTTATGGGGCCAAACATCCGGGGACCCCGGAAGAGCTCAAGCCAATGTACTCTCCATGGCCGTTCGCCCGGTAGGGGATTGATATCATTGGACCTCTAGCCCCCGCGCCGCGAGGAGTCGAGTTCGCAATCGTGGCAGTAGACCACCTCACCAAGTGGGCCGAGGCGGAGGCGGTCCAGAAGGTCAATCGAGCCAAAGTAATCAGGTTCATCTGGCGGGACATAGTCTGCCGTTTCGGTTTGCCCGAGTCCATCATCCCGGACAACGGAAAGCAGTTCGACGGGACCGTGGTCGCGGAGTTCTGTGAGCAATTGGGAATTCGGAGGACGTATTTCCACCCCTACTATCCACAGACGAACGGGCAAGTCGAGGCAGTGAACAAAATCTTGAAACATACCCTTAAGGCGAAACCCAAGTCGCGAAAGGGGAAGTGGGCCGAGGAGTTACCCGAAGTGCTGCGGTCTTCCGGACCACGACCCGGAACGCCACGGGAGAAACGCCAAACACCCTGGCATTTGGATCCGAGGCTGTGATCCCAGCCAAAATCACGGCCCGTTCGCACCAAACCGTCCAGGCCATCGCCCCGGAAGTCGAAGCGTTTGTGCATCTGGGGCGGGATTTTTCTCAAAGAACGATGCCCTAGCTCCGACTCCCTCAACGCGATGAACAAACAGAGGATCGCCAAGGCTTTTTACGCACGGGTCCGCTCTCGCGAGTTCGGGATAGGAGACATGGTGTTGAAAAAACTGATCGAGACGCGCTCCGGGGCCCTCGGACCGAGCTGGGAAGGACCGTCGCGGGTCACCAAAAGTCTACTGAACGGGGCGTACGAAGTTGAAGCCTCCAGGCGAGACCCCGAATCAGTACCAATGGAACGCACGACGCTTGAAGAGGTTCTGCCGGGGAGAAGGAGCCGTCGCGGTCCCGTACCGAGGAAAAGCGAGTCTGTACCTGGGTTCCTAAATGGGGAACATATAAAACCGGATATTTCCGCACAGCTAAATGCCAAAGATCCCGGTAATACTAATGAGCTCCTAAAAAGACCTCCGGGTCAAGAGTCATAACGTGCGGGGGAACATATAAAACCGGATATTTCCGCACAGCTAAATGCCAAAGATCCCGGTAATACTAATGAGCTCCTAAAAAGACCTCCGGGTCAAGAGTCATAACGTGCGGGGGAACATATAAAACCGGATATTTCCGCACAGCTAAATGCCAAAGATCCCGGTAATACTAATGAGCTCCTAAAAAGACCTCCGGGTCAAGAGTCGTAACGTACGGGGGAGTATAGGAAAACGAATATTTTCCGCAAACAAGCTACGAGCTATCCCCGGTAAAAGAACACAGGGCAAATAACGAGACCGCACCACCCCAGTCAAGAAAAGGTGGATCCCGGAAACACGTGAAAAAACCCACGAGCGACGGGACCCTGGTGCTCACACCCAAGACCATCCCAAATCCACAGAGTAAGGCCGCAAGGCTGCATCTCGGATTCACCAAATTCCTCCCGGGACCTAAGTCCCGAGATAAGTCAATGAGGCAAAATCCCGGATCTTTAGGGGTTTCCATCTCGGAAAATCCAACCCGAGAAATCTCTGGAAAAAGGGTACGATCCACCTACCAGGTAGATTCGGGGCATGCCCACGGGACATGAAAAAGAAAACCAGTGCTACATTGAAAATTATACACAGAAACTAGCTGAAAAAACATCGATCGAACATCCAAATAAAAAACCAAAACCAAGCCCATGGCTCGATTATAAATATCCAGGGAGACGGAGCCTCGCCTAAAAAACAAACCACACAAAATACATAATCCAAAAAGAAATTGTCTTGGGCTAAACGCCCGCGGCCACCAACGACCGCAGAAAGGAAACAAAAACAAAAAGCATCATTAATCAGAAGGCCCCTCACGGGGACTGTCATCACTCAGAACCACCCACCTCATCGGGACACTGGCTGTCCGCCTCGGCCATCACCTGATCCGCCTGCCCGGGAGCCGGCGCTGCAGTAGCATCTTCAACGGGATCCATGCCGGCCATGAAGGCATCAAATGACTTCTCCGAGAAGCCCGACACCACCTCCTCCATAGCCGCCTCCTGGTTGGGTTCCGAGTCGCCTCTCTCATCCGGGGTCGCCTACGGGACCACGTCAATGCTCTCCCCCACCACTTCCGGGACATGGGCGGCGTCTTCCGCCGTCACTTCGGCTGCATCCAAGGTACCGCCCGCCGGTCTGGAAGGAGCGGCGTGAGCTGGGGGTGAGCCAGGACGAACCAAGCGGTCGTAGGTAGGCCACCACTTCATATCAATATGGAGATCCTCCTCCAGATCAAGGAAGGTTTCGGCGATCCCGGGATCAAGCTCGCGCCCCTCCATATACTTTTGCCAATAAGCAAGGACGCGGTCGAGGAGTACCTGGTCATTGACATGGTGAGCGTGCCGGATGAGGTCCGCCATAGAGCGAGAGTAGAAGTGGTCCAGGAGAATCGTGTGGTCAGTCCAGGGACTCTCGAGATAGGCCTCCAACTCGTCCACACGAGCATCAGTCTCTGCCTGCCGTTCCCGGAGAGACGCCATTTCTGCATCCCGGGAGGTGAGGGATTGATCCAACTGCGCCGCGCGGGCCATCGCCTCGGAGAGCGCAGTAGATAATTGCGTCGCCCGGGCCTCCGCCGCCGCAGTACCGGCAACCGCCATCTCTAGTTTCTCTCCCCGGAGATCCGCCACGGCACGCCACTTATCCCGGTCTCCTGACGATGCGGCGAGGGCCTCGGTGCTCTGCCGGAGAGCCTCCTCGTTCTCCTTAAGCTCGCCGCTCAGCTGCTCGTTCCGAGAAACCACGTCCATATTCATTCGACCCAGCTCCTCGATCGTCCTTTCCCTCCCGTTGGCGAGATCCATCCAGTGCCTGATCTGGCGGGCCTGCCCCTAGAGCCAGTCATGTACCTCGGCCATGGCCACGGTCGCCTGGCTCTACAGCATGGACGCGAGGAGGAAGGCCTCGTCGGGTCCCCGATTGAAGGCCTGCAGCTCTTGAGTCCAGCAGCGGGCCACCGAATCGATCGCCCGGCCTACGGGAAGTCCAGGGGTGGACACCGGGGGCAGGGGCCCCCGACTCGCGGCATACTGAAGCAGGAGCGGCGCCAGGTGGGGCGCAGAACCCGAGATGCTGTCACCATAAGCGAACAACAAGTAAATCGCCAGTCGTGGCGAAAGGGAAGACACAAAAATAAGGAACGAGACACCTACCTCTGGGCGACGCCCGGATCAACCCCGTAGATCGGTGTGCTGCCAACGGGCGGGACATTGCCAAGAGACCCGGTCCGCGGCGGCTCGACAGGGGCCCGGGGACCGGAGCTTCCACCCTCCGGGGCGGAGGGCGCCCTCCTTTTCCGAGACAAAGAGGGCTCGGGCACCTCCGGGAGCTCTTGGGAGAACAGCCCGCCTCGGGGCGAATCCGGAAAGGACCCCGTCAACGGCTCCCGCGCGGAAGGAGACTCGTCCGAGACAAGGTCCACGGGACCGCCATCCCCGGACCCGGGAACGCGGCCACCGGGGGAAGACGCGTGAATCACGCCTCTCGCGTCCATTATAAAAGGGCCGTGAGGGATCTCGGGCAGCGGCCCCGAGTCACGGGACTCCACCGCCTCTTGCGGTAGCGGCGGCGAGGACGGCGGGACTCGGCGAACCCGAGAGGCAGACCGGGCCGGGATCACGGGCGGCGGTGCGGCAACAAGACCGCGGGTCCTTACCCGGGGCGCGGGTCTCCGCGGCGGCGGCGCGGCGGACGGCAACTTCTTATCTGGGACTCCAGGGAACTTGGACATTTTGCCACGGGGGCGATCTTCGAAGATTCTAGTAAACGGGGCTGCAGCACAATACCCAACCCCATAAGCAAACGAAGGAGTATCTATGAAATGACCTGTATACGAAGATAATACGAGAACAGGGTGACATTACCTGGGTACGGGTCAAACAGATGCTTGGGGGGACAGATCAACCGAGCGTCGTCCCGCGAATCCTCTGTGCACAAATAGTCGGCTCTGCGGCGCCTCGTCGGCAGGGCACCAGCGAACCCTAACGCAACTTGGTAGTCCCAGTTCAACGGCCCCTCTCGGCGAGTGTTCACACCTAAGGAATCACAAGAGGGAGTTAAAATCAGTACGACGGGGAAAACTTATAAACGACTCAAGTCTTACTGGCAATTTTGTCATGGTAGCGAGTGGGGATGTCGATCTCCCCGTTTGGAGTCTGGGTCCGCCAGGCCCCGGCGACGTACACCCACTGCGCCCAGGGGAAGTCCACTTTGGACATTTTCACCTCCACGGCAGGGATCCCGGAGCGCCCCTTGACGGTGTAATCGCCGTGGCTCCCCCCAAATCGCGCGATCGTGAACGAACGCCGGATCTCCGAATCAGTGAGGGTCCGATAGAGGCCGACGTTGCCCAGCATAGAAAGGACCCCGATGAGCTGTGACCACCCGTTGGGATGAATCTGATGCGGGGCCACTTCCCAAAATCGGAGAGCGGTGCTAAGGTTGGGGTGCAAGGGGAACCGGAGTCCGAATTCTAACGCCTCTGTCCCGATCGCCACCATCCCGGGAGGCGGGCAGCAGGCAGACTCCCCAGCACGAGGGAGATAGATATGAACATCAATCGGGATCCTCCACTCCTCTCGCTTATCCTTTAACATAGCAGAAGTGACTATGATCGCCCGACCGTGGGCCCCCCAAGCGGGGGTGCTACAGGCACGCGGCGAACGGGCAGGGGGCCGTGGCGGCGCGCCGGGATAGGGATTCTCACGGAAGTACGAGTCCCAGAGAAACACAGCAGGCGGGGGATATTCCTCGTCCATCAGCGAGTCGAACTGCTGAAAAAGAGCATTCATGTCCGGCTCCGTGTCCGACGATGACCCGCCTCGATTTTCTCCTCTCGCCGCATCCTCGGACGAAGAATCCGACAACATGATTTCCTTCCCCCGGGACGACGACATCGGAAGAACCTGTGTAAAAGGAAATGAGAAAAAGGTGGGGAAGGACTACCTTGAGCAAACTCCCGGAGGTTCTGAATCTGGAATCCGGCGATTTTTAGGGTTCAAGGCAGATTTGCAGAGGCGAAGAGAGAAACCGCTGCGTGATTGGGGGGGTCTTTATAGAAGGGAATTGCATCTAAGAGGGGACAATGAGGAGCGGTTATTGATAAAAACACTCAAGTACTCTCGAAGCCCAACACGCATGAAGGGGCCCAAGCGAATATGAACCGTCCATAGGGCGTGAAG
The DNA here is from genome assembly GCA_954870475.1 of Euphrasia confusa. Taxonomy (NCBI): domain Eukaryota; kingdom Viridiplantae; phylum Streptophyta; class Magnoliopsida; order Lamiales; family Orobanchaceae; genus Euphrasia; species Euphrasia confusa. Next base: position 14,228,376 of record OX940957.1, on the reverse strand, counting down.
GGCCGCGCACCGGGACACGGGACGAACCCTGGAGGACTGCGATCCGGAGCCCGTGTCACGGGGTGAGTACCTATACCGGACGATTCACGACTTCTGGGGGGTGGCTCTTCGCCAACGACGCAATACCGCGTCTCGGGATGACACAATGTCCATAGCCCCGAGATCCGGGGGACAGCGCCACGGGTCGCGGTCCTGCATTAGTCCAGCGGCCCGCCATCCCGATGTTCCCGCGCGCCGCTTCCCTAGCAGCGGCGGGAGAGGAGGAAGGCAGGACAAAAGGTCGTGACATCTGTTGCCACGAGCGCGATTAACACAAGCGAAAAGAATTCAAGAAAAGGGGTTTTTCACTGACAGAGCTCCTTGAGGGGGAGAACCCTTTACATCAGAAAGAAAAGAAAAAAAAACACACCCTCGTAATTACAGAGGGAAAGTCACCGATCCCCTACAAAAGACTACACAAAAACCGGCCCGCACCGCCATCCTAAAGATGCCCTATCTAGGCCTAGTCTGAGCGACGCCGTTTTCATCGGTCACGCAGATCCGAGAGATCCCGTCCGGCGACCAGTTGATCCAGACGCGCCACCCTCTTCGAGCTCCCAGGTGGCGGTAGAAGGAACGCCAACCTTTCCCTCTTACCCGGAGCCGGTTTCGGAGCCGGGTTATCTTCATGGGCCAGTTCTGACCCAGGGCATCTTGAACCGAGACCCGGCGGTCCTCCACGCCGGCGAAAGAAGCGGAGAGAGGTGGCGGTAAGGGCAGGCCCATGCGTCGCCAGAACGCCGGCCGAGTGCGTGAATGCCAGAACTGGGCGGTTTCCACCGTGTGCTCGATGGAAAGGTGACTGTCTCCGGCGTCCGGGTCGGAATTCGATGAAATCTCGACCACCTCCGGCGGGGCTCGCGCAGGCTCAGCCTCAGGCTCCGCGTCCGAATCAGAGGGGATATAGATGATCTCCGGCGCGTTAAAGTCATTACTGCCGACGGAAGAACTCACCATGACTTCTGCTTTTGTGTAAACGGAAGAAGAAATTGTTGGAAGTCCGGGGAAGAAGGTGTGGGCGACAGTATCTTTTAAAGATCCCCAAGAGACGTGACGTGCATAAAGCGTCATCATTACCCTGGGGAATCGGTGTGGCTTCGGCTCCCGAGGGACCGAACAGTCCCGCGCGGCAAAAACCCGAGTTCCAGGATCGTGACCCGGATCCGCAACCCGGCACGCGGAATGAATTATTTGTGTTTTTTCTCTCCTTTTTTAATGATCATTTATTTAAAGAAAATCAAAGACCAATACAGGCATGAAGGCAAAGCGAAATTTTCGACTAATTATTACAGGAACAGGGGAGATAGAAAGCAAATCGGCCACCCCAACTTAAAGGGGCCATTGGGCCGCGACGGGTACAGGGACCAGGGAACCATCGTCACGGAAAACGGCGATGTTGATATCCTCCACCGCCGACCAGCGCAGCTCCACTCTCCATCCTTCCTGCAGTTGCATATGCTTGACGAAGATGGCCCATCCAATACCCCCAATCCCCAAGCGATTCCCGCCGGAGATCAAATCAAAGACCCACAGGCAGCTGTAGGAATCAGTGACCGCGAGCAAAGCGGGCCACACGTGCCCATACATCTGCGAAAAAGGAGATGGCATCAGAAGCGCCTCGCGGTGGTATTGAGGGTGAAACTTCCGGGAAACGATGAAGCGCTTAGCCCCAGACTCTAGAGTAGCCACCAGTGATTCTTCCCCGGGCTCACGTTCCCGGGGGTGAGTGATGGGCCCCACGCCGGAGTTAGCAGTACTTGGAGGAAGGCTTGACATGTTTTACTCTTCTGGGGATAGATAAGACCAAAAGCTTAGCGGCCTTATAAAGACCCCGGATTGCAAGGACCAAGGCCACCGTCTAGGCACGATTCCCGGGTGCATTGAATGGCTTCCCAGTGTTACAGCAGCGGGCCAGGAGCACTCAGACGGTCACGATTGCCCGAGGCGGGCGGCGAAGTACAGGAAAGGGCCACCTGCCAACCCCCACAATTAAAGTCAGACAGTCGTCAGGGGACAGCTGGCCAAAAATCCCCAACGGGCGGAGACATCCCCGAAAATACAGAACCTCCGACGATCTCTCCGGGGGCCAATGTTGGGGGAGGAAAAATCAAATATAAAAACATACATCCGAAGATAAGGCGCGCGGGCATGGGCTATCCAGAGGCGTGCCAGGCGGGAGGACGACGCATGGGACGCGACGCGGCTCGGACCACGGGTCACGGGTCTCCTGGGCTATCCACGCGGGGAAGTGACTCGGGGCGCGTCCGGGACTCGGGTCACGGATCATTCGAGGCGAGCCATGCAAGGGTACGGCGTGAGGAGCAGACTCGTCCCGGGACTCGGTTTTGCTTTGTCGTCATACTGGCCATGCAAGGGTGCCGGACCCGGGTCACGCTTTTTGATCCTCTACACGAGCCCGTCACGCATCCCGTGCGAAGAGCCAGCAGAGGTCTAAAGACCCAGCCCGCGGCCTAAGCCACGCAATCATTATCTGGGGAAGGGCTCATCCCAGGAAGAGCGGAGACATCGCCCACGTGAGCCCACATGCGTCGTAAACATGCCGAGTCACGGGCCTCGGGTCGTTACTAGCTTCATTTAAAGATATAGACGTAGTACGTGGTCTGAATGTAATCATTCCATAAGTCCCTATAAATAGGGGGCTTATCCCTTCAGATTAGGGGGCGGCACTAATTAGTGAATATTCTCGATATTAAAAGAGTGGATAATAGAAATCCTTCAGAAGAAGCTTCAAAGCTCAAAATCTCTGTTCTTCTCCAGATCTAGTCCAACCCCTACTCCAGAATATAAATTTACATGTATTAGTATCGTTCCAAACCCTCTATACACAGCCCAGCCCCGTATCATACTACCCGATAAAAACGTGCTAAAACAGATCATTACTTAAATTTGTTTACGCACGCTTTTAAAATTATTTAATCATTTTATTGTTAATAAAATAATAATAAGATTAAAATAGTATTTAAATGGGTCCACAAATAATATAAAAGTGGGCTTTGCATTGTAGTGAATTGCCCACTTTTTTCATTTGCCCACTTTGATATGATGTGGCAATAAACGGGCCCACAAAAGTTAAAAGTGGGCTTGGTGCATTAGAGATGCTCTTAGGACCTGTTCTTTTGGACTTGATTTCGATCCAGTTCAGTTCACTTCAGAATGCTTCAGTTCAGTTCAGATCGCTTCAGTTAAGTTCGTTTCAAAATAAATTAAAATAAAATAAACAAAAAATAATTTCAATCTATAATTTTAAATATAAAATCTAGACACTGTCACAATATTATTAATATTTTTAAAAAAATATTTAATAATTTGTAAAAATTATTATTATTTTTATAAAAAAATCAATTCAGTTCAGTTCAGATCGCTTAAGTTCAGTTCAGTTCAAATCGCTTAAGTTCAGTTCAGTTCAGTTCAGCCGGTTTTAGTCCAAAAGAACAGGTCCTTAAAGCATTTCCAATGCTAAGTTCATATCATTACAAAGTGGGCAAAGAGAAAAAGTGGGCAACTTCATACTCCCTCCCTCTCAAAGAAATGAGCATAGGAGGGTGTGCACGATTTTAAGAAAGATGATTTTTCTTTGTTATTTGAGGAATATAAAAGTATTTTTATGGTGTAAGTGTGTAAATAAAAAGAAGTGTGACCATTAATTTGGGACACCAATAAAGGTGAAATGTGATATTTTCTTTGGAAGAGAGTGAGTACAATGTTAGAGCATCTCCAATGCAGCCCATATGAGTGCATTTAGCCACGTAAAGTGGCTTGAGCTTTTAAAAATGAAAAAACTTCCATTGGAGCAAAATGAAAATCTTGGGCACTCCCACTGTCTTGGCCAAACCTATATTCACTCTTCATGTCAGAATGTTTTTTTTATATAATTATTAATATTTTATTAAAGTCATATATTTATATTTTAATGTATTTAATTTATTTCTTTGGAGCAAATATGAAAAAGTTGAGCACGTCTCTTGGACAACTGTTTATGTCAAAATATTTATTTTTTATTTAATTATTAATATTTTATAATAGATGTTTTTATTTATTTATTAATATTTTATTAAATCATCTAGTTATTTTAATTATAATACAAATCGGATAATGTTTTTTATTAATATTTTATTAAAATCATCTATTTATTTTAAATATAATACAAATATGATAATTTTTTTATTTAGTTATTAATATTTTATTAAAGTTATCTATTTATTTTTAAACAATATAGTACAACAATACAATATTTAATTAAAGTACAATTAAATTATAAAATTACAATAATATGATATATTTTAAATACATTTTTTTAGATATACTTTGTAAATAATTGATCACTACTTAAATTTGTTTATGCACGCTTTTAAAATTATTTAATTAAACTAGAATTAAATTATAAAATTTATCATTTTATTGTTAATCAAATAATGATAAGAAGTCAAGGGTTGTTAGCTCAGTTTATTGAGCGCTCGAATTGAGAATCAGAAGTTTTAGGTTCGAAACTAAGACATTGTAATTGACCTATACCAAAAAAAAATAATGATAAGAATAAAATAGTATTTAAATGGGGTCCACAAAAAGTATATAAGTGGGCTTTGGCATTAGAGTGAAGGCTGAGTTTATTTACACCTCAAACTTTACTGTACACACCACTCTTTTAAATTTTATTTTTGTAAGCAAATGTAAAATATCTAAACTACCCTCGATTAACTTATTAGATTAATAAACCCTTTTCGCCTCTTTAAGCTCTTCTCCGGTTCCACCCAGAAATAAGAAGAGAGAATAAGAATAAATTGAAATCGATTGAATAGTCCACACGTCGGGGACGGAGGATATCTGGTTAGACAAAAGGTGCACGGGGTTGTGTACGAGTACGACGGATCGACGATCGGGTATTTCCCCACAGAATAGGATATGGACCGCTTACGCCGCTCTCGGCGGGGAGGCCTGGCGCCGGAGTCGGGATGTCGGACGAGGGAGGAAGCGGCAGAAGACATGGTAATAGGTGAGTGCGAGGAAGTCATCGTCTCGATAGTCTGGGTTTTCTATGCTTGAGTGTATGTGTGTTTTTGCACAAGAACTTTGAACACACATGATAGGGATCAATAGTGTAAATGAAGAATTATAAATGTAATTTATTCAGAATCTTCTTTTCTTGTTTTCATGTAATCTTACTTTTTTTGGTTGGAGTTGAAAATCGTAGAAGACAAAAGAAAGTGAAAAAAAGAAAAAGAAAATTTTTTGAATTCACGAAACTTGGTTTCACTTGGAGGGGTGAGAACCAAGAACATTAAAGAATGTTTAATAAACAAGGGTAAAATTGATATTACACGAGGGGTGTGATTATTAAATTGAGAGGTAAAATAATCTAGAGGGTGTGTTTAGTAAAATCGGAGGTGTAAATAAACAGAGCCTAGAGTGAATTGCCCATTTTTTTATTTGCCCACTTTCATATGATGTGGCAATAAATGAACTCACAAAAAGCTAAAAGTGGGCTTGGTGCATTGGAGATGCTATTAAGCCCACTTTTGATATTTTCAAAGACTAATTAAAAGATGAGTAATGTGAATTAAATATGAATATCAATAAAAAAAATGAAAAAAGTAATATGAATAGTAAAAATGAGTATAACTACCGTAGTAGGCATGCCCATTTTTTTCCATCTTTGCTCCAATGCAAATTTGTACATTTTTTGATGCTGAAGTCCATTTCACTTGGGCGAAGGTGCCTAAATGGACACCATTGGAGATGCTCTTAAATTGGGTCAACTCCCGATTTCGTCTATTAAAAATAGTCGTTTCAATTTAGTCATTTAAATTACAAAAATGTAGTCAATTTAGTTCAATTTAATCGAAACTTCAAATGTTCGTAGGAAAAAGACACGTGAACTTCTTTTTAGTGAATTTTGCTGACAAGTAGCCACGTAGATTTGTCATGTGAGCTTCAGCTTGATCGATTTGGTAAGAAGTTGATTTTACTTTATCTCTTAAATTGTTAAAATTGTGTGGGGTAAAAAATTTGTTTGGTCCCATTAAGATGAACCATTTTCGATTAGTCCCAAGTAAATTCACATTTTCGATTTAGTCTCACGTGGTTCAAAAAGTGCGATAATTCAGTTCTTTTTTGTCGGAAAATTAATTTTGACCGGTCAACGCATGACGTGACAATTGAATTGAGGATCTCCGATTTGCTTATCCACGTGGCGTCTTCTGATTGCCTTACGCCATTAAATTTAAACCAAAATAAAATACATTTCCACCTCATCAATACATGAATTAAAAAAAATGAAATTACAATTAAATGACTGAGTTAAAAAAACGGGCTTTGCAATCCATCTTCTCCAAATTTTTGTCCCCAAATTTATTTTCCCAATTTTCGCAAGGAAGAACCCTAATTATTACTCGCAGTCAATCCACATCATTTAAACGAACGAGACAGGGATCTTCGAGCTTGAACACGCCGAACGAAAAATTTTGAATCGAGAAGTCCGACTCCATATGGACTTCGATAAATGAGCTGAAAACCATAGCTATGCGAACTATGATTAAACGTCGCCGTCAGGAGCTTGACCAAAGGGCGACAGTTGCAGAATGATGGATATAGTGTTGGGATATGTCCTTCGATCCTACGTGTGCAATCGATATAGTCATAAGGTCGTCTATGGATGTTAAATGATTATTTGATAATATTATTTGTTGGGAACAATATAATATTGATCGATAAATCATACCTACAGGGTCACACACAGACTCAAAGATGATGTACGTTGCTTGATAAATATATTGATTTAGAATCAATACTTACGTGGAATTTCGCATGCATGGGATGCATGGCTTGCATGGGATGCATGTCACATGGTGTGACATGGCATGCCACACAAGCTGGTGATTTGGAGTCATAACACATGTCATGTGTCATGGGGGTTATGAAATCCATTCAAATTCACCATTAACACCCATTATGTGTGGTTATGACACACATTGATATGGGGGGTTACAAGGTGAATTGAAGTGGATATAATGAGTATGAAAATCAGATTTTCAACTCTCATTTTTACACTTTGAAACACAATTTCGAAATACACAAAAGAGAAAGAGAGAAAAGATTTCTTGGAGAACCAATTCAATCAAGCAAGCAAGTTCATTTTCCGGGTTCGTGTGCAACACGTAGAGGCCGGGCCATTTGTGCGGCTTCAACATCCGGGCAATCCAAAGGCGTGACGAGATCATACCAAAGGTGTACATTTCGAGGCTGATCCATTTGAGGTGGTTCAATCAACTCAAAACACCACCTCATCGACATCAACGAATCACTTCGTCACCAAAAGTAAGATCTCGTTGATCTCTCTCTCTCTCTCTCTCTCTCTCTCTCTCTCTCTCTCTCTCTCTCTCTCTCTCTCTCTCTCTCTCTCTCTCTCTCTCTCTCTCTCTCTCTCTCTCTATATATATATATATATATATATATATATATATATATATATATATATATGTGTGTGTGTGTGTGTGTGTCTATACATATTTGTGTGCACTAAGATCATGGCATAGTAGATCTATCGCTTTACACGCTTCCGCACAAACGGTATATCGATCGGATCGGTATACCGGTACCTTCAATTGGTATCAGAGCCTAGGGCTCGTGCACACTTTTGTGTTGGACACAATAAGTTTAAATCACATAATTGACTTATATGTTTATTTGTATGTATGTGATTAGATGTAAGGCCGGCCACCTTTAGTGGTCGGGTGAATGAAATTGTCGTTTTTTACGTTTCGATTGGCCATAGTCTTTTGAGGGCTGCGTCCCTTAGAATCATTTGTAATAGATAGGTTTTTCTATTATATTTGTATTGTACTACTTGTAAGCAATGGACTTGGTCCATGGTTCGATTGAGGATCTCGGCTCTCCGGCGAAAACGAGAAGAAACGAAGCAAAACGAAGCAAAACGGGCAAACCAGGGCTGCTGGAGCCAAACGGTGGGCGCCGTTGTAGCTCTGGCGGTCGCCGTTTTGGTTAGGCGGGCGCCGTTTTGGAAACGGCGACCGCCGGTGGTGTTCGACGACCGCCGTTTGTGAAACGGCGGGCGTCGTTCGTGGTTTTTTGGGTACGGAATAGGTTTGACCAAAATCGGCGGGCACGGAACTGAAACGGCGGGCGCGGACCAGTGCAGAAGATGTTCAAGGCTTTTGTTATTGCATTAATTCTTTTCTTTTGAGAGTTGTGAGGTTCTAGGGGCCTTTCGATTACGTATTTAATTGATTTGCTAGTTATAGGATGTTTTATGTTATAAATGTTCAACTTACATATAAACACCTATGCATGCAAGTTCCCAAAATAATGAGTATAAATGTCTTGTCCAAAACATCACACCTATGAAGCCCTCGATCATAAGTTGGTAGGTCCGCCTCAGCGGGGTACTACTTGTTATCTTGGGATAGTGGGAGTAAGGGTTAGACCCTTACAAGTGAGATTGGTTTTCTCATCGATAGATCCACTGCAGGCGTGGCCATCGAGACATGAGATGAGAATGAGATTCTCGTCAACCGAGAGTGACATTAGATGTCATTGACATGAGATGTCTACCTATCTTGGAGTTTCTTAAGTGCGGACTCAGTCGGCTTAAGGATTCGCAAGATGAGGATCTTGGGATCGTTTTGTTTAAGGGAACAACGATATTAGATATCGATTGAACGAAATGGAACAAATAAGTAATTTTGATAGACAACCTTATTTGTTTACCGCTTTGTGGATGTTTACATACTTTAGTTATCTTTCTTTTGTAGTTTACCATGTCAAATATCAACTCAATTCAAGTTTGGTTCAATTCTTGATTGTAAAAAAAAAATTGAACAACATATATTTTCTTAATTGACAACGTAATTTGAGGATGGTCCTCAAATACGATGACAAGAAAATTGTGTTAGATAACCACATCCTATGATATCATTGAACAACTCAATAGCATGTTCGGGGAACATCCAATGATTGAGCGGTTCGGTGTGACCAGGGCCATCGCTTCAGCTAGGCTGGAGAAAGGGGAACCTAAGGGACCACATGTGCATCAAATGATTGGATTATTTGATTAAAAGTGATCACCTAAGTTTTTTCTAAGATGATGAGTTGGCAACCGATTTCATACTTCAATTCCATCATGATGGTTATGATGCCTTTAGGCTAAATTTTCCATATGAATTATTTGAAGAAATCGCTACGTGAGATCCACGGGATGCTCAAGGTTGCAGAGCCGACGATTGAGAAGGATCCTAAGAGAGAAATTCTTATGATACGGGATGAGTTATACAAAAGAGCATGGGCAAAAAGGCTACTAGGGTTCCTAGGGAATCTGAATGCGTCTACTGCAAAAGTGTAGGACACTAATTGCAAACAAGTAGAAGTTCATATTTATTCAATTTCAAAACAAATGCCTAATTTATCTTTCATATGATGAATTCTAAAGTTAGGATTATTTTCACCTCGGGGAGTGATCTAATCCAAAACACTTAGTTCATCAATGACATAAATTAGAGACTTTCGAGCCATTGGATGGCGTTAGTCGATTGTGTTGGAAATCGATATCCCGGAATTAATAAATTAATTAAAATTAATTATCCAATTAATTCCGACCGAAATCCTTTGGAGATCGAATATCCGGATTGTCTAAAATTTGCGGAACCGACAACCCAATCGAAATCCCGATCGCCTGAGAAACCACGAATACCGACTCATCCGCAGAAGTCCGACCTTTGGAGACTACGCGCCCGAAGACACGCAGCCCGCCCCCAGCCGAAGTCCTCCGCGAGTCGGAAACCACGAACACACCACGTGACCCGGGGCACGACCGAACACCACACGCGGGAAATCCCGCGTGCGTCCAGCCGAGCCTCCGCGTGGGGTTCGCGGATTGCTCGTAGCAATCCCCGGGGCTGCTCGTAGCAGCCCCGCAGCGAGTCCATGACTCGCTGCCCGTGAAGGGTGGCTCGCTCACGCGAGCCGCTACGAGAATCCCCGCAGCAACGCGCGAGCGGCTGCGGGTCGAGCCCGCAGCACCCCGCGATCGAACCCTAGGTTCGATCGCATCCCCGGCTCCCAGCCGGGGCTTCTCACGTCCGCGATCCCCAACGGGGATCCTCGACCGCCGCGGTCCGGTGGTCTTCGACCACCACCGCCGGTCGACCCTCGTTCCGGGGTTCATCCCTTGGATCTTGGTTCGCGGTATTTTCACGATAATTAACATGTAAAATCATCGAGGGGGTTTTCACGATTTTACCTTTGTTCTCGTTGTATGGAGAAACGAGATCTATGAAGACCTTGAGACCTTCCCACGTATTCCTTGCACTAGCTCGAACGTCGGGTGGGCGACGATCTTCCGAACTCCATGGATCTCCCTCTCTACTTTCTCTCTCTAGAATTGTGATCTTCAAGTTATGAGAATAGAGAAGACCATGTAGTGCTTTTATAGGCTACGTAGGGGATCTTAAGGAGGTGGAATATTGGGCTTCCAATATTAATGATTAAATTGAGCCCAAGCCCAAATCTATTAATCCATTAATATTAATTAATTCTATTTTCCACTATATAAAATTAATTGCACTCCCAATATTAAACCATATTATATCAAATAATATTTCTCCGGTAGTATTATTTATTCCGTGTATTTAAGATATAAATATCCATGAATAAAATTAATTTATTGCTAATTAATTTATTCATCTCTTATATCCGAGACTAGTACCATTCAACCTTAATTATTATGCGGAACGAATCCACCTGCAGGGTTTACATAATAATTCCTTATGAACTCATCTCGGGGATATTATCAACCCTTACGGGATACACTTTCCCGTCAAGTATTCACGGCATGCCATATATAAAATATAGTGACCCAACTTAACCGGTAATTAACCCAATAATTAAATCGGTTAATTCCTTTGGTAAATCAAAGTCACTTATATTGAATATACACACCCGCAATAGTTTCGGGGATTAAGAATAAAATACACTGAGACTCGAATCGATTATCGCCGGCAATCCTAATCGATGAATCTCAACGATCCGCCCAATACACCAAGTGTACAAGTGTGATAAAATAATCAAGACAAATTATTTTCTCTCTCACACAACGACTATACCGATGGATTGGTCCGTGTCCATCTAGGTCGTGAGCAACTGTTCGATTAAATACGAGTAACCGATAGTATGATCTTTTGTGTGACGTCGCACACCATACTAACTACAACGTATATAATCCAGGACTATAATTTGCATATATTTAATTATAAATAATTAAACGCAAATAATTGTTCATTTAGTTAAATAGATTAATGGCAATGGATCGTGAGTTTCTGTCACTTAAATCTAGACATTAAGTACACAACTCCAACAATCTCCCACTTGTACTAAGGTCTAGTCATTTCCTCCAAACTCCCGACTTCCATACTCATCACGTGCTTAAGTAGTACTTCCAAGAAGTACTATGTGAATGAGCACTCTAGGTTGTCGCTCTGAAGTTATCTTGGTGACTACAACGTCGTCTCCCTCGACGATGACTCGTATCAGGTGGTACTTGCACTATGTGTTATCTTACACTTATGGACTTGTGATTTCTTACCATTTGCCATCGCACCGCTATATACATAGCCTTTTGGCAAATTAAGAATCACCTCTAAGTCCCAGAGATTATCCCGGAGTTATACCAAAACTTCCGCTGCCTCTGAGGCCGCTATTTGGTTACCCATGGCAGAGTCCGAAAAGCATCGTGCTTATCACTCTTCCATGTTAAAACTCCTTCTCCTTTAATAGTGAAACACATAGCCTGATCGACTTACACTGGTCCTCATTTGATTAGAAATCTAAGAGAATGTAATCCAAAGGAAAAACTCGTCTGCTTCGTAGTCTAGAACAGTACTTCGAAAGTACTTTTACGGCAGTCGAATATTCCTTTCCAGGATTACCTTGATATCTTCCCACTATGCTAACCGCATAGCCGATATCAGGTTCTTGTTTTCAACAATGCATTTATCAAGCTTTCCACACTCCAAGTGTAGGAAACTGCTTTCACTGCTTCTATCATCTTTATGTGTTCCAAAACACATACCTTAGATAGATGCATTCCGTCTCTGAAAGGTAACGAACCTTTCTCGGAATCTTGCTTGTTAAAACGAACCATAATCATGTATATGTAAGAAATCCAGGAGAAGTACAATGTTCTTTTCTTGAGATCCTAGATCTTAAGAACATGCTCTAACTTCTTCTTTATCTCATATATCGATTTTTCTAGACAACCATCATTTTATGTCTGACAGCATCTTTACATTGTTACCAATGATAAAATGTTATCTACATAAAACCTCCGAGAAACACCACCTTGTTTCCATCACGTTTCCCATACACACGATTCGTCAATGCCCTTTGATGAATCCATCAAATGGACTATCTCATCAATTCGCAAGTTCCACGATCTCTAGCTTCGTTTCAATCCATCAATGGATTAACTAAGCTTGTACTCTAAATGATCTTGCCTCTTAGCAATAATCCTTATTGCTTTCCAAGAAGGCACATTTAGATCTAGTACCGCCTCTATGTAGATCCAGGGATTGATTTCATGTATACTAGGTCCAGAGTTCGAAACTCTCCTAGTCTTATGAATATCTCCGGTTGTCACACAACCTCCCACTACTATGGCGTTCCGGTGTATAAACAGTGATAACAATAGGTGCAGTTAGTGGTGTGCCGCTACTCGGTTCGGCTGGTTCTAAGTCTTAATCTTTCTCTCTCATTTCAAAGTATCATGTCACTTTGGGCTTGTGGTTCATCATATAGTCTTTCTCTAAGAACCGGGCGTTAGAACTTATAACGTCCTTCTGGTTCATAGTACTATTGAACACACATCTTTTGTTCTTCTAGGATATTCTACAACCGCATTTAAATGCCCCGTTGTTTCCAGACATATCCATAGAACATAGGTAGTTCCGTATGACTCATGCTTTTACTCTTTCTATAAGAGTTCCATTTCTTGTTTACGACACACCATTTCTACACAACAGTGCATGGTGTAGTCATTTGGGATCAAATCCCAATCTCTGATTAGTATGCCATGCATTCTTCAGACAAGTACTTGCCTCCGCGATCAAATCGCAGGCTATAAATGGATATACCTTGATGGTTCTCCACAATTGCTTAGTGTCCATTGACTTGTCAAAACACTTGCTTTTGTGGCACATCAGGTATTCTAATCCATTTCTCGAGTAATCATCAAATGAAGTACTCGTACCTTATTGTCTGAGTAGACATAGGTCTGCATACATCAGAGTTAATCAATTCTTATACTTGTCCGGATCTTACATCTTATATCCATAAAGGATTGCTTAGTCATATTATCTTCCAAATTAGATTCTTAGGTCGGAAGGTCCACTGCTTCAACTTAATTGATCAAAAATCAATTTTCGACCTTTGAACTTCTTATTTGAATAAACATGACTCAGCATAAGAATCCACAAGTATAATTGATAAAGAAATCTCTTATTAGTAAAACGAGTTACATAAAACGGTTCGTTGCATCGTGGTGGACTCAGGATTCATCATTTATATATTGCTAGCCAATGTACAAGAATAGATAATATCATTATTTCTTCTTATAACCATCAAATGATTAAAAGAAATAAAATATCCATTTATTAGAAATCCAGAACAAAGTTCTTTCTAATATGAAAGGTACATAAAAGCAATAACCCAAAATGAAATCCTATAAAATGTCCTCCACTGCTACTGCTGCCTCCTCTACAGCATTGCCTATGTAGACTACGATTTCTTCTTTTTCAAGTCGTTAGGTTTCCTGGAACCTTTGCATTTAAAATGCACATACCGTCAGTGGTTCCATATCTACACACCAGGTTCCGGTAGATAATACCACTGACTATGTTTTACGACTAAAGAAGAATTTCGTACTTTCTTTGAGAGGATAATCAGACTTCCAGTACCCAGACTGTTTGCATCGAGAACTCTTGCCTCATGGCTTTCTCGTCCCATCTCGTGGTCCAAGAAACCTAGGACCACTGGGTTTCTTTGCTTGCTTTTCCTTTCCCCCGATTTTTCCCTTAGGTTCGAAACCTTTGGCATTGGCTACAAGAGCTTGCGATTTCCGTCTCAACTCGTCTAAAAGGTCAATCATCTCAAAACGTTTTTAAGCGTTTCCTTGAATCGAATGGCCTTTATGAGTATCCTCATCGCCTCTTGTCTAGCCACTACGTCATGTCTAAACCTTGAGTTTGAACATGATATCAAAATCAGTCCTTTCCTCAGAAGTTAAGACATTTGTAGGCTCAGGAGGACAAAGCTCACTGAGTACAAACTTGTACTCTTCAACAGTCTGGACAATGTCTAGATCTCTATTCCAATCATTACATTTAGGGACCAATGAGTTTAAAATCCTTACGTATCACAGAAAGTGGGTTCAAAGCCATATCTTAATCTTTGAGCACATATAACAACAAACAATCGATTTAATCTCCGATATTATCTCCCTCAAATAATATCATTAAACCACTAATCACATCTAAAATCCTATCAGATATGGCAAGCCACGATAGTGTGGACGTTTACCTATCCAAATGATTTAGCAATTAGATTTCCTTCGGTCGTACATCATCATTAGCGTTACTTCGATGGGAAGAATACTAAGAAGCGTACCTAAGTGTAAACCATTACTCAGTATCTAAGAAGATTGTTTGGGACACGCATATTCACCGCAAGCCACGATAGTGTGGACGTTTACGTTAACATACGCTCCTTTACTCCCTTCTATAACTGTCTACATCAATCGTTCCAAAATCCCATTCAATGTAGCAAGCCACGATAGTGTGGACGTTTACTACACCAAAAGACTTTTACAATTGACATCCAACTACTCGAATCATTTAATCTTGTAAATCAGGACGCGGAGAATCATAAGTGAAACTCGAAGTTTCTAACCAGTGATTCACCATGCGAACGACCCTATCTCTCATAAATGAGGGAGCCGAGCAGACAATCGATCCACCTTAAAAAATGGTACGAAGGTCTCCAATTTGTGTCCTCGACATGACCAAGTGGCTTTGGCTCCATTCCACTCCCCGGGGTGAGAATGAGTCGACTTGAAATCAGTTTTGGAAAGACAAATTAGGCATTGTTTGATAAACTTAATCAATGTTTCTCGTAAGAGGAATTACAAGAATTCTCCTCCAATGACTTGTCTAAACGAACTTCAAAAGTCCATAAAAGTCACCAAGAGAACAGCAATGGAGACCATGGATATGTTTCCATACCCTCTCCCACTTAGCTTTTTATAACAAAGGGATACGCTATCTAATGCATAATTAAATACACATAAGCATGCATACATGAAATAAAGCACATAGAATATTATCACATAATCAAAATAATACTAGAATATTAATTTCCGACTATTATGGCTTTACCGCATCTCCGTACGCATCTTCTAGTCTTTAGTCTTCGTTCTTGAATGCTCCATGTGACGGGAATATTAATTCCAATATTTAAATCTATTTATTTTCAATTAATCCAAAAGTTACTTAATTCGAAAATTAAGTCAATCGAATATATCAAAAATAAAATTAAATATTATTAATATTTTTATTTATTTATTTTCCTATCTAATTCTATTAAATCTCTAGAATAATCTATCCAAGACCCACTTGGAATATTCTAGAAGACATCTATAATAGAATAAGGAAATAAAATAAATTTATTTTATTTTCCCTTTCTACTTCATTAAATCTCTAGAATAATCTATCCAAGACCCACTTGGAATATTCTAGATGATTTTCATAATGAAATAAGGAAATAAAATAATTTAGGACTCCTAGTCCTTCCAAATTAATTCCTTTCCTAATCCATTAAAAATTCCATAAAGGAATAATTAAATAAGGAAAAATTAATTTAGGACTCCTAAACTTTCCAAAATTAATTAATTTCCATGTCTATGAAAATTCCCATAAAATAGGAATAATCAAATAGGAAATAAATTAATTTAATAATTAATTATTTTCCTTTCTAATTCCATTAAATCTCTAGAATCCTATTCCAAGTAGAACTTAGAATATTCTAGAAGACTTCCATAATAGAATAAGGAAATAAATTAATTCCAATTAATTCTTTTCCTATTTCCATGAGAATTCCCAAAAATAGGAATACTCAAAATAGGAAAACCGAATCAATTTAGGAAAGTTGGATCTTGGCGGGAGAGCACGAGATCACGAGGACCCCGCACCCCCTACCATCGATCGCCGGCCATGGGGAGCACCACCGTCGCCACAGCCACGCGCCACCACCACCGGTGGCTAGGCGCGGCCGAGAACCCGCGGACAGCCCCCTTTTACCATCGATCGATCGTCCCTTCTTGGGGTTCGATCATGGGGTTGATCGATCCCGGAATCCTCCCTCTCTTCGTCTCCTCCGTCACACTTTTCCGGCGGTCGTTTCGGCATCGATCCAACGTAAAATAAATTACATGAATTTAATTACAATTATCCGGTATCGATTCTATACATGAAATCGACCCTATACATTTTCCGGAAAAGTAGAACGTAATAATAAACCTAAATTCGGTCAACCCTCGAATTTTTACTATTACAAGCATTCACCACACATAAAACGAATCTCGACATGTCCGAGAGTTTAATAATCAAGAACAATATTATGACAATAATTAAGAACAATTATATCTAGCCATAATAGTCGGAAACCCTGCAAGGTAGAACAATTTATCGAAAAATACCGTGAACGAAAACCATCGCTCTGATACCAATTGTTGGAAATCGATATCCCGGAATTAATAAATTAATTAAAATTAATTATCCAATTAATTCCGACCGAAATCCTTTGGAGATCGAATATCCGGATTTTCTAAAATTTGCGGAACCGACAACCCAATCGAAATCCCGATCGCCTGAGAAACCACGAATACCGACTCATCCGCAGAAGTCCGACCTTTGGAGACTACGCGCCCGAAGACACGCAGCCCGCCCCCAGCCGAAGTCCTCCGCGAGTCGGAAACCACGAACACACCACGTGACCCGGGGCACGACCGAACACCACACGCGGGAAATCCCGCGTGCGTCCAGCCGAGCCTCCGCGTGGGGTTCGCGGATTGCTCGTAGCAATCCCCGGGGCTGCTCGTAGCAGCCCCGCAGCGAGTCCATGACTCGCTGCCCGTGAAGGGTGGCTCGCTCACGCGAGCCGCTACGAGAATCCCCGCAGCAACGCGCGAGCGGCTGCGGGTCGAGCCCGCAGCACCCCGCGATCGAACCCTAGGTTCGATCGCATCCCCGGCTCCCAGCCGGGGCTTCTCACGTCCGCGATCCCCAACGGGGATCCTCGACCGCCGCGGTCCGGTGGTCTTCGACCACCACCGCCGGTCGACCCTCGTTCCGGGGTTCATCCCTTGGATCTTGGTTCGCGGTATTTTCACGATAATTAACATGTAAAATCATCGAGGGGGTTTTCACGATTTTACCTTTGTTCTCGTTGTATGGAGAAACGAGATCTATGAAGACCTTGAGACCTTCCCACGTATTCCTTGCACTAGCTCGAACGTCGGGTGGGCGACGATCTTCCGAACTCCATGGATCTCCCTCTCTACTTTCTCTCTCTAGAATTGTGATCTTCAAGTTATGAGAATAGAGAAGACCATGTAGTGCTTTTATAGGCTACGTAGGGGATCTTAAGGAGGTGGAATATTGGGCTTCCAATATTAATGATTAAATTGAGCCCAAGCCCAAATCTATTAATCCATTAATATTAATTAATTCTATTTTCCACTATATAAAATTAATTGCACTCCCAATATTAAACCATATTATATCAAATAATATTTCTCCGGTAGTATTATTTATTCCGTGTATTTAAGATATAAATATCCATGAATAAAATTAATTTATTGCTAATTAATTTATTCATCTCTTATATCCGAGACTAGTACCATTCAACCTTAATTATTATGCGGAACGAATCCACCTGCAGGGTTTACATAATAATTCCTTATGAACTCATCTCGGGGATATTATCAACCCTTACGGGATACACTTTCCTGTCAAGTATTCACGGCATGCCATATATAAAATATAGTGACCCAACTTAACCGGTAATTAACCCAATAATTAAATCGGTTAATTCCTTTGGTAAATCAAAGTCACTTATATTGAATATACACACCCGCAATAGTTTCGGGGATTAAGAATAAAATACACTGAGACTCGAATCGATTATCGCCGGCAATCCTAATCGATGAATCTCAACGATCCGCCCAATACACCAAGTGTACAAGTGTGATAAAATAATCAAGACAAATTATTTTCTCTCTCACACAACGACTATACCGATGGATTGGTCCGTGTCCATCTAGGCCGTGAGCAACTGTTCGATTAAATACGAGTAACCGATAGTATGATCTTCTGTGTGACATCGCACACCATACTAACTACAACGTATATAATCCAGGACTATAATTTGCATATATTTAATTATAAATAATTAAACGCAAATAATTGTTCATTTAGTTAAATAGATTAATGGCAATGGATCGTGAGTTTCTGTCACTTAAATCTAGACATTAAGTACACAACTCCAACAGATTGTCTGGTTGGCTCCCTCATACTTTATGAGAGATAGGGCTTCAATTGCATGATAAAATCGCCTGTTAGAAAATTTCGAGTTTTCACTTACGATTTATCATGTTTTGATATTGGAATAATTGTGAACGAGAATTCGAATAAGAGTTAATTATTTAGAATAATTGAACTTTCCCAAAGTTCAAAGAAGATGTGAAGAACGGGGTTGCTTCATCTTCAGGTATTAATGTTATAGACATTAAACTTCACAAATTCTACTTATAGTGGGTATTGGATGCCAAATGTAGTTCTCACATTTGTATGTGGAGGAACTACATAGAAGTATAAGTTTGGTGAGTAGAGATGTCGATCTACGGGCGAGAAATGGAGCGAAGGTCGCTGCATTAGTCTTATGATCTTATGATGTTGTTTTGCCTTAAGGCCTTGTTTTAGTATTATAACTATGTAATTTCGTACCTTCAATAAACAATGAATATTGGTTCAGTATTGGATACTGATGGATTAGTTTTTCACTAATTAAATAGTTTGATAACTATTTTAATTGTGAACTATTCTTTGTTTTGGTACGATTATTACATTATTTATGTATACTTTAAACTCAAAAATCATATATAACATTAACACCAAAGGCCGAATCGAATAAGTCTCAATGAGACATAACTGTAACATTGTTGATTAGATCAAAATCTAAACATGTAACGAATCTTCTTTTAGAAGGCATTCTAGAATCATTTGACTTGGAGTCATTTGATACATGTGAATGATGTTTGATGGACAAAGATAACAATGTCATCTTTCTTGGAGAAAGGAGAACATGTAAGTGATTAATTAGGGATGATCCATACTGATGTATGTGGAACCTATCAGTTCACAAGCACATGAAGGTTATGTTTCGGAAAAGAGAAAACAAACTATATTAGATATAGTTCGACCATTCGATGAGAGGTCTAAATGAACTACTGGTCTCTTTTGGGAACACACAATTCTTGACTTCAACTTATACACTGAATAGGACGCTGTCAAAAGCTGTTGATAAGACACCATACTAGGTATGGAAAGGGAGGGTCCCTAAATTGCTTTCATCAAAATTTGAGGTTCTAAAAGCTTCTCTGACGAGATTTATCTCTATAGAGCTTGAACTCAAATGGGATAAAAGTTTCTTTATGGTATCCATAAGAAACTCGAGCGTACAACTTCTACGATCTATCTGAGAACAATATTTTGTTGCTCGAGATAGTGATTTTCTTGAAAAGAGTAATCTTTCCTAGAAAGTCAGTGGGAGCTCAGTTTTCTTGAACGAGGTTCAAGTAGAACAAACTGATATGGATACTCAAGACTTGGTCGAGAGTACTCAAGTGGTTTTGGAAACCAAACCTAACCCTCGAAGGTCTGGAAGGGTTAGAACTCAACCTGACAAATACTTAAGTATTCTGACAAATGAGAGTTATGAAGGCATGCTTTTAGAAAGCAATGAACCTTCGACCTATACCCAAGCTGTGACGAGTCCAGATTCCGAGAAATGGCAGGGTGCCATGAAATCCGAAATGAAATTGATGTCTGAAAATCAAATTTGGAAGTTGGTTGATTTGCTTAAAGGGGCTAGGACCATTGGAAGCAAATGGATTTACAAGATAAATACAGATATGGATGGAAAACCTAGTGTTTTCAAAGCAAGGTTGGTGGCAAAAGGAGTTTTTCACGGGGTGGTTTATAATGAAACTTTTTCACCAGTTGCTATAATTAATTCAGTTTCTCTTAGCCATTGCAGCTCATTATGATTATGAGATATGGCAAATGGATGTTAAAACCGCCTTCTTGAATGGGATTCTAGAAGAGGATGTGTTTATGACACAACCAGAGGGTTTTATCGATCCTAATCAGGCTGAGAGAGTATGCAGGCTTAATAGATCCATTTATGGATTAAAGCAAGCATCTCGGAGTTGGAATCTTCGGTTCGATGAATCCATACAGGATTTTGGATTTCAAAAGAACATGGAAGACTCTTGTTTTTACAAGAAGATCAGTGGGAGTTACGTTGTATTAATTGTGTTGTATGTCGATGACATACTCCTTATTGGAAACAATGTTTCTATGCTTAATTCTATTAAAGAATGACTTGGAATTTTTTTTTCAATAAAGGATCTTGGAGAAGCACAGTACATATTGGGCATCAAGATCAGTCAGAACAGATCGAAAAGGATGGTTGGACTTAGTAAAGCGACCTATATTGATAAGGTGCTTGATAAGTTCAGAATGAAAGACGCCAGAAAGGGTCTCATTCCAATAACTAATGGCACATCTCTTAGCAAGATGCAATGTCCTACGGGACCTGATGAGCAAAAGAGGATGGAAAACATTCCTTATGCTTCGACAATAGGGTCTATAATGTACGTCATGATATGTACACGACTGGACGTATCGTATGCTTTGAACATGACGATTCGGTTTCAAGGAAACCCAGGTGAGGCGCATTAGACTGCGGCCAATAATATTCTTATGTACCTTAGATGGACTAAAGAATATTTTGTTGTTTTTGGAAGATAAAAAGAGTTGATAGTAACAAGCTGTTTGAATGCTAACTTCAAAACAGACTAAGATAATTTCCGATTTTAATCTGGTTATATTTTTTGTCTTGTTAGAGGTGAAATTTGCTGGAATAGTTCCATGCAATACAATATAGCTGATTAAACTACAGAAGCTGAGCACAGTATTGCATTGGATGCATTATTGTTGGAAGTTAAGATTTGAAAGTTCTTAAATGAACTAGGTGTCGTAACTAGCTCAGCCCATCCGATAGTTCTCTATTTATAGTAGAGTTATTGCGCCAGCCAATGAGCTAGGAAGCACCACAAGTCTAAAACTGGTGCTCAGGAAGTTCCACATTATCTGGGAGATAGTTTGTGGAGACATCGAGATAATAAAGTTGCAACTTTTGGTAAGGTTGCAAACCCGCTTTCTAAACCTCTCCAGCAGTTTAAGCTTGAGGCTTTCACGACTGCAATAGAGATCAGACATCTTAGAGATGGTTTGTGATTTCTATTACTGTATTAGATACTTTTGGAGATTTGGTAAACATTCACTCATATGTATAATACATATTTCTTCATATAAATATGGTTTAATTTATATGAATAGTCCAAATGATTAAGTGATATCAATTGGGTTATTAGGTCGACTTACCGCATAATGAAGTCCCAATGGTTGAACTGATATACTTGAATCATATAGTTGTTCCTGGTTCGTATAATCGAGTACGGACAAACCGATAATACAATGAACTTGTTTGTAATGTGTACTATAGCGCCGCTTCATGGGCTAGTGACGTGGGACATCAAGTACAATTACATAGATATTAGCTGGGAGCTAATGATCGAACAGACCCGACTGGAATAGTATTTAAGATTTCGAGTCATAATACTATTTCATTGACTGTCGAGCAATTTCCTCTGACCTGAGTAGTCCAGAGTGATTCCATTGTGAAATGGTGTACTTTGATACAAGTAAACGCCTTTCGTAAAAGGAGGTTATAAAACTTGTTATTGGGTATATCAGGAAGCAAGTGGGAGAGCTTGGATTGACAAGATGGGATTGTCCTCCATTTTATAATGGGATACATGTCTTACAGGACACTTGGAGAGTCGAGACTGTGGAAAATACGTGGCCACGTCCAGATTCGTATCATAATGATAAATCTGGTTTTACAGTCTGTCTCAAAGTCCAAGAAAGGTTTGAACCGATTGAGGATGACTCGAGTCTTGCCTCAAGTTCAAACTTAGACATAAAGTGACAACAGGAAGTTGGCAGCACACTGGCTCTGAAGGCCAAGTGGGAGATTGTTGGGATATGTCCTTCGATCCTACGTGTGCAATCGATATAGTCATAAGGTCGTCTATGGATGTTAAATGATTATTTGATAATATTATTTGTTGGGAACAATATAATATTGATCGATAAATCATACCTACAGGGTCACACACGGACTCAAAGATGATGTACGTTGCTTGATAAATATATTGATTTAAAAAAAAACTTACGTGGAATTTCGCATGCATGGGATGCATGGCTTGCATGGGATGCATGTCACATGGTGTGACATGGCATGCCACACAAGCTGGTGATTTGGAGTCATAACACATGCCATGTGTCATGGGGGTTATGAAATCTATTCAAATTCACCATAAACACCCATTATGTGTGGTTATGACACACATTGATAAGGGGGGTTACAAGGTGAATTGAAGTGGATATAATGAGTATGAAAATCAGATTTTCAACTCTCATTCTTACACTTTGAAACACAATTTCGAAATACACAAAAGAGAAAGAGAGAAAATATTTCTTAGAGAACCAATTCAATCAAGCAAGCAAGTTCATTTTCCGGGTTCGTGTGCAACACGTAGAGGCCGGGCCATTTGTGCGGCTTCAACATCCGGGCGATCCAAAGGCGTGACGAGGTCATACCAAAGGTGTACATTTCGAGGCTGATCCATTTGAGGTGGTTCAATCAACTCAAAACACCACCTCATCGACATCAACGAATCACTTCGTCACCAAAAGTAAGATCTCGTTGATATCTCTCTCTATATATATTAGGGATGTCAATCGGGCCAGCCCACTCGGGCTAACGGGTTGTTTCGGTCTGGGCTGATTCGGGCTAATTTTTTTCGGGTTGTAAAAATTCGGCCCTAACCCTAAATGTTCGGGTTTCTTCGGTTTTCGGGCTAGCCCATCGGGCTGATAATTCAAATTGTAAAAAAAGTATATGATAAAGTAATAAAATACTAAAACATGATTAAATTCTTAAAATACAGAATTTTAAAGTTCATAGTCCATGCAAAATGTAGAAATAGAGTTCAACTGTTCAAATGAATTAAAACTAAAAAACATAAATTAAAAATTTCAAGCAGACTCTTCAAGTTTCAATATTAATCACTGGAACTTCAACTTCTTTATTGGTGTCATCTTCAAATTCTTCTTCATCTGTGAAATGTAAGAATAACAAAGTTATTATAATTAAATAAAAATAAAATATTAGTTAAATTTTTTATTTTAATATAATGAATAAATTACCATCCGAATGATAACCATGCAACCAATTGCGTGTACAAATAAGAGCTTGCACTTTTTGAGGAAGAAGTCGATTTCTGTATTTATTTAGAACATGAGCTCCAATGCTAAATGTAGATTCCGATGTTACCGTTGTGATAGGAATGCTAAGAACATCGCATGCCATCCTAGCAAGCCCTCCAAATCGATTTTCATTCGCTTTCCAATATTGAAGCAAATCTATGTCAACCGCTTCATCTAATAGTTCTTCATCCAAATATTTATCTAGGCTGACTTCGTTTCACTAGAACCCATCTATTCCGATAATTTCTATAATCCTGCACGAAAATAATAAACTCCAACATGAATAGACATTGAGAAAATAAAAGGACAAAGAAGTGATAATAAATACAGTAACAAGAAGAATATTAGTTAAGAACATGAAGAATAAATAGAAAATATATAAAAGCATATGTATAATAACATAATCAAATAGTAATATTACCTTAATTGTTGAACAGTAAAAAAAATATAAAAAAACACACTTACATTGAGAATAAATGGATCCAAGTCTAACCCTTTTCCTTTTGATTGTCTCTCTGCTCCACCCGAAATATTGGACTCTCCAGCTTGAGAACTTGAATTTGGAGATCTTGAAGATGACTCTGCCCCTCTCTTTTTATATTCATCATAAAACAAGTACAACTTGATTTTCAATGAGTCGACTTTGTCACGACTAGTAAGAGGATCAACTTTTGCATAACAGTATTCCAAAAACGTCAATTTCAAACGTGGATCAAAGACAGCTCCCATTGCAAGTATTTCACTATACTCATCCCAATACTTCTTAAATTTAGATTTCATCAACGTGGTCATATCTCTCACAATTTCATCTTCACTTTCTGAATATTTTTTCAACAAGCATGCAATCTTCCAAACTTCCATAAAATACAAATTAGAAGTTGGATAAGACGAACCAGAAATCATGTTAGTGATTGTATAAAATGGCCGCAGAAAGTCGCACATTTTTTCCCCTCTCGTCCACTCTTCGGGTGATGGACAAACCTTAAAAGCCAAATCATCAAAGGCAAGCATACTAAAAACACGACGATATTTAATCGCACTAGCAAGCATGAAATAAGTAGAATTCCATCGAGTAACCACATCCAAGGAAATTGCAGTTGTGATCTCAATACCCACTTTTTGTGCACATTCTCTAAATTTATTCATTCTTGCTTCAGATGCTTTTACATACTTGATACTTCCTCTAATTTTTTCCAAAGCGTCTGTGGCAACTTTCAATCCCTCTTGAACTATAAGATTCAGAATATGCGCGCAACACCTCACATGAAAATAATCACCATTGCACAATAGAGCATTTTGTAAAAGAAGCCGCTGCTTTAATATCCTCACCATATGATTATTGCTAGAAGCATTATCCAAAGTTAAAGTAAATATTTTCCCATCTATTTCCCACTCCACCAAACAATCATAAATCTTTTGAGCTAACTTGGGACCAGAATGTGGAGGTGGCATAGAACAAAATGCAAGAATTTTGTTATTCAACAACCATTTATCATCGACGTAGTTCGCACTCACACAGATATATCCAGCAGTAGTGCAAGAAGTCCAAATATCATAAGTTAAGCACACCATGCCGGGAATGTTTTTCAAAGTGGACTTTAATTTCTGCTTCTCAAGTTCATACATCTTCAAAACATCAATAGCCATAGTATTTCTAGTGGTGAACTTTATTTCTGGATTTAAATATTTCAAAAAACCCCTCATAAGTCTGTATTCAATCCATTTCAATGGAAGACCATGCGCAATCGAAACTTTGGTCATCCAATCTCGACATGTTTTTTGATCAATTTTCTTACCCTTTAGTTGACATTCGCGGTTAAAAAGCATAGAACTCACATCACCGAATTTTGTTTTAGTTTTACCTTTACATACTCCTAAATGACGAGTAAAAGTTGAAGTTCCATTCTTAGTACCTTGATATGGATAGATTTTATCACAGTGATTGCACTTGAGCTTTGCTTTGCCATCTTTGTCCTTTTCAATCGGCGACAAATGATCCCAAACTTCTGATTTTCTATTGGCAAAAGCTGCTTCGTAATTTCCCACATTATTCACGTTATTCATCTCAACATTACCACCAATTTGATTTTGAGATGCTTCAGCCATTTCTCCTAAAAATAAAAAAACAAGAATGCATAATTAAGAAAAAAAATATAAAACCAACAAAAATACTGTAATACCCAAAAAGATTAACAAAAATTAAATTACATGATTAAAGAATGAAGTATCTCAAAAATAATATCTAAAGAAATTAATTAAAAAACAAACCTATCTCAAAAATAATATCTAAAGAAATTAATTAAAAAACAAACCTGTAAAGAAATTAGTGATGAGACTTGGAACTTCTTGATTCTCGCAAAGAATGAGTTGACGAGCGGGGAGAGGAGAAAGTGAAAAAAAGTTATCGGGCTCGGTAGATTAGGGTTTTACTATAGTATATATTTAAAATACTAAAATGTATAATAATATTAATAATATACTTTTTATTTATCCTAGCCCACGGGTTAGCCCGCAGCCCGTTCGGGTCAGCCCGACCAGCCCGACAGCCCGAGCGGGTCAGCCCGTTCAGCCCGAAATTTTTTCGGGTTGTCTTTTTTCGACCCTAACCCTAATATTTTTTCGGGTTTTTCGGGCCAGCCCACGACTTTCGGACTGTATTGACATCCCCAATATATATATATATTGGATGTATATATATATATAAATATGTGTGTCTATACATATTTGTGTGAACTAAGATCATGGCATAGTAGATCTATCGCTTTACACGCTTCCGCACAAACGGTATATCGATCGGATCGGTATACCGGTACCTTCAGATAGATCGATAGATAGAGAGAGTATTTGTAGAAGCGAAAGAGTAATCAGAGACCGAACACGTAGACTCCGATAGTAACCCCCGGTCTGGGATCGGAACCTAGTTTGGGCCTAAACATGCCGAACAACAAGTTCTGAATCGGGAAGTCCAACTTCGGATGGTTTAGAATTAAAGTTCTTCGCTACGAAAATTGGGGAAAGAACTTTGGAGAAGACTGAGGGTTGAGTCTGTTTTTTTTTTTTTTTTTTTATAATTATCAATTCATGCATTAATAAAGTGAAAATGTATTTTATTTTGGTTTAAATTTCATAGCGTGAGCCAATCAAAAGATGGGAAAATCGGAGATCCCCAATTCAGTTGTCATGTCATGCGTTGATCGGTCAAAATTATTTTTTTCGGAAAAAAGAATTGAATGACGCAATTTTTGAACTACATGGTACAAAATTGAAAACATGAATCTACTTGGGATTAAATCGAAAATGAGCCATCTTTATGGGACCAATCAATTTTTTTCTCCTAAATTGTGTGTGTTGTGTTCACTTGTGAGTTGTCCCACATTGAATTTGATATCGACTCCTTTTAGATCACCAAATCGAGACTTGACATTTTTTAAGGGACCAATAAATTTTTCTCTACCATGTGATAAACTGTCAGATGTAGGTAAGTTAAAAATAACAATAAACCACTATGTACTATGTGCCATTAGAGGTGTACAATGAGCGGGCCGGGCCAGGTTTGGTGGGCCAAAGGTAATGGAATCTAGACCCGCAACTTGGCCCGTGGCTAGGCGGGCCGACTCACAAATTGTGAAATCTTCAGTTCGTAATTGGCTCTGGGCGAGCTGTGTTGGTTGAGCCTGGGCAGACTTAGCTTTTTTTCAATTATATTTATTTTAATTTGTTTTTCATATGTGAGTAGCAAAAAAATTAGTAGTTTGCATTTGGGGTTTTTTAAAAAAGGGTCAATATCTTACTCTCAATTATACATTAAGAACAATCTTTACACTATTTATAAAAACACTAGATTTACCCAAATAACCCTTTTAATTGTTGAAAACTATATAATATATTCCATTATTCATATATTATTTCATATCTCTTAATTGATGCTATTAAATATACACTTACCATATTGGACAATACACTACCAAAACAATATCATAAACGTATTAATTATTAACTTCCCATAAAACCCACAACTACTATCAATACACTACTACGTCTATCAGAATTGGAAAACTGAAACTCGAAGCATTAAACAAGTCACGGCGATTTGTGATTCATCCGCCGGTGTGATTTTCGTAGTGTCTGCTCTCAAACCTCGAAGCCTACTCGTGTTAAGGTAAGTTTTCTCAAATCATTTTCAATTGAAATTATTGGGTGACTAGATCCCATACCTGATCTAGGGTTCTTGGATTTTGTGTTTGATTCTACCCAATTTTGTAGTTTTTAGTTTTGAATTGACATATTGTAGTAGTCGGAATGATTGCATGTCTCAAATTATGGTTATTGAAATCCCCCTTGTTTTAAACCGACTCAAAACTGTAATTTTTAGGTTGTAACTTTTTGAAAAACCCCCTTTTTATTAGTTGTGTAGCAGAACAACTAATTTCATGACGAACAGCTTGAATACAATAACATGGTCAGATGAATTAGTGGGTGTGTCACCAAGACACAAAGCTCCCAATCGACCTTCAAATTAACTTGTTGCCGAGTGAGACACAGTTGCTAGCATGAAGATGTACATTTCACAAGCGTGACCATCGATTTGTGCACTAAATGAGGCCACTTGGTCTTTGCTAACATATTCATGCTGCAATAAGGAAATATATAGTCGCATAAGTTTATGAGGTTGCAAAGGTTGGTAAAGAATTTCATTTTAGAATCTATCATTCCGTAGTCACGAATATACTGCAATTGTGTATCGTTTTTTTCATCTTCAAATTATATCTCGACTCACCTTCCACAAATATTTAATAGAGACACTAATAGAAGACTCAAGCCCGAGTGAAGCCCATTTAGCTGTGATACTCGCGGTGTTTTAACATCTGTTCCATAGGACAATGGCCACCAAGTCTGGGCACCAAGTCCCTTTATACACACGCTTTGGTAAGCCTTGGTCACCAAGTCCCTTTATACACACGCTTGGGTAAGCCTTACTTTTTTAGTATAATTATGTTGATAACACAGTAGTTGGCACTACACTAGATTTTGTAGTGTATTATAATTAATAGACCTATTAATTCTGTTGCATATATATTTAGTTTGGGTGAATAGTATATTGGCAAACATAAAATCACAATTTATGTTGAGTTCCTTTTCATATATATAAGTTGATAGTATATACTTGAAACATATGCATCTGTCTGACTCTTGTCTGGTAGTGTATATTTTGCTATATTTGAATACTTCGAGCAGTGTTTCAGTAGACTAATGGCTGCATTTACTCAAACATGTCTAATGAACACTACCAAATACACTTTAATTAGCCTAACTAGGATACCAGTACACTAGCTAAGTGACAAAGTGGCCACTGCTGTCAAATATATGAATCTATTTCAAACACTGCCACTTAAGCTTACAGTGTATATTATAGTTCTACTATCATAAAGTTGTTTAATCGCTTGCTTACAAACTGCTATAATATATTAAGAGTTACACTGATTCAAATTCTTTCATAGAACAACAACTACTACTTGTTGCACTTAATCGTACAGCGAGTTATACTTAATCGTTTGTAATAAAATTGTTTCTGATTTATAACAACATCGTGTTTAATCGTATACAGGTCTCAGTCGATAACCTTGACGCGGTGCCAATGCATGAATTTATTTTTGAGCCCTTATATGAGTACTTGGGGAGCGCGCATTTAATCCTTATTCCGCTGACCCACAAACGGAAATTCCACTACACCCTCTTGACTTTCGACCCAATTATGAAGTATTTTTTCCATTATGAATCTATGTCGTCAAGAGAATCAAGGTCTGATGAATGCTTAAAAGAGGCAGCTCTTATGGTAAACAAACTTAACTTTATGTTTTTTTTAATGCTTTTGTAACTCAATTCGATTCCCATAATTACGGTAGTGTTTTAAACATAACTGATAACTTTTGGTTTTCAATATAATGTTATCATGTGTTCATGATAAATATGTAGATGCGTGGGGTAGAGTACCAAGCCGACCTAATGCTGAAATCAGGACAAAGGAAAAAACTAAACAAGCGTGACATCACGAATGTTGCGTTGCAGCTGAACCGGGATGCTTTGACAGAGAAAGAAATACTCACTATAAAGTGGGTGAAGAAAAAATACAAGTCACCTTTCAAATTAATTGATCAGAAAGATCTTGTCCCCAAGTAGGCTTCAGGATCGAGTGTTTGAAATTGTCTACTACTCCTTTTAATTGAACCATATAGAATCGCTTGATAGTATTACTAATAGTGTGTTACAATGACAGGCTGGATTGCGGCGTTTATGTCATGCACTATATGCATTTACTTGCATATGAAATGTTTCTGACTAATCCGTTTGACGAGACAACATTCAGAGCTGAACTTATCAAAAGATTTGCAAGAAGTTCAAAGAGTTGGAGGCCAACGAGTTAGGATATTCATTTATGGTTTTCGTTTCAAAACAATAACATGTAGGCAGCTGGCTTATCAAACTTATTTCTTTTTGTTTATTTACAGTGCATTTTTTTTCAAGGTCATGACAGATTACAGTACTTTAGACTTTTGATATGCGATTAATGTCGTTGAAATGATTGTCGCAACATTTTGATGTACCTAGTTGGAGATTGTTATGGATGTTTTTTTATTGGTTTTGATAGTTGAAGTCTTCAAAAATCAAGAGAAACAGGGTGCCAACTGTTTTGTGGTAAAACACTGTTGTTTAAACTTGGAAACCATATTTGTCATTCTATATATACCTGATCACCATAGACATCTTAACAGCGGTTTTAATGACATGATGCAGCTTCTTTTCACAAATTTATGATGTAAAACTAAAAATACGACTCAAAACACAATCGTCTAAATGGACATGTTGTAGCCTCTGTTCACCTATATGATGTTGGAAATCGATATCCCGGAATTAATAAATTTAAATAAAATAAATTATCTAATTAATTCCGACCGAAATCCTTCGAATATCCGGATTGTCTAAATTGCGGAACCGACAATCCAATCGAAAAACCTTTCGCCGGAAAACAACCACGAACCACCATGCGAACCGGGCCCGACCGAACAACCACCGCCGCGGGATAAACCCGCGGCATGTCCAGCCGAGCCCCGCGAGGGGCTCGCGATCGAATACGATCGCCGGGGATGCACGCGCATCCCCGCGGGCTGCTCGTAGCAGCCCCCCCGGCGGTGAGTCCGGCGACTCACCGCCACCGCCGTGGAGGAGGGGCGTCCGCCCAGCGGACAGCCGCGGCACCAGCCCGCGGCGCCCCAGCGATCGACCACCGTGGTCGATCGCACGCCCCGGCGTCCAGCCAGGGCTCCTCCTCTACGCGATCGGCGATCGTGCCCTAGGGCCGATCGCCACCCTCGGCGGGGATTTCGTGTGATCCCGGCGGGGATCTCCCGACCTCCCGCGGTCCGGTGATCTTCGATCACCACCGCGAGGTCGATCCCCATCCCCGGGTTCATCCCTCGGATCTTGGTTCATGATATTTTCACGATAATTAACGATTAAATCATAAAGAGGGTTTTACGATTTACCTCGTTCTCGTTGTTCGGAAAAACGTAGAACTCAATTTGACGACCTTGAGATCTTCCCACGTATTCCTTGCACTAGCCCGGACGTCGTGTGGGCGACGATCTACCGAACTCCATGGATCTCCTTCACGAACTCTCTAGACTAATCAAGTATGATTATCTTGTCTTGTCTAATTGTGAAGACCATGTAGTGCTTTTATAGGCTACGTAGGGGATCTTAAGGAGGTGGAATATTGGGCTTCCAATAATAGTGATTAAATTGAGCCCAAGCCCAAATCTATTAATCCTTACTATTATTAATTAATTCTATTTTCCACTATATAAAATTAATTGCACTCCCAATATTAAACCATATTATATCAAATAATATTTCTCCGGTAGTATTATTTATTCCGTGTATTTAAGATATAAATATCCATGAATAAAATTAATTTATTGCTAATTAATTTATTCATCTCTTATATCCGAGACTAGTACCATTCAACCTTAATTATTATGCGGAACGAATCCACCTGCAGGGTTTACATAATAATTCCTTATGAACTCATCTCGGGGATATTATCAACCCTTCCGGGATACACTTTCCCGTCAAGTATTCACGGCATGCCATATATAAAATATAGTGACCCAACTTAACCGGTAATTAACCCAATAATTAAATCGGTTAATTCCTTTGGTAAATCAAAGTCACTTATATTAAATATACACACCCGCAATAGTTTCGGGGATTAAGAATAAAATACACTGAGACTCGAATCGATTATCGCCGGCAATCCTAATCGATGAATCTCAACGATCCGCTCAATACACCAAGTGTACAAGTGTGATAAAATAATTAAGACAAATTATTTTCTCTCTCACACAACGACTATACCGATGGATTGGTCCGTGTCCATCTAGGTCGTGAGCAACTGTTCGATTAAATACGAGTAACCGATAGTATGATCTTCTGTGTGGGCCCGACACACCATACTAACTACAACGTATAGAATCCAGGACTATAATTTGCATATATTTAATTATAAATAATTAAATGCAAATAATTGTTCATTTAATTAAATAGATTAATGGCAATGGATCGTGAGTTTCCTTTACTTAAATCTAGACATTAAGTACACAACTCCAACAATCTCCCACTTGTACTAAGGTCTAGTCATTTCCTCCAAACTCCCGACTCCCATACTCATCACGTGCTTAAGTTGTACTTCCAAGAAGTACTATGTGAATGAGCACTCTAGGTTGCCGCTCTGAAGTTATCTTGGTGACTACAGCGTCGTCTCCCTCGACGATGACTCGTATCAGGTGGTACTTGCACTATGTGTTATCTTACACTTATGGACTAGTGATTTCTTACCATTTGCCATTGCACCGCTATTTACATAGCCTTTGGCAAATTAAGAATCACATCTAAGTCCCAGAGATTATCCCGGAGTTATACCAAAACTTCCGCTGCCTCTGAGGCCGCTATTTGGTTACCTATGGCAGAGTCCGAAAAGCATCGTGCTTATCACTCTTCCATGTTAAACTCCTTCTCCTTCAATAGTGAAACACATAGCCTGATATCGACTTACACCGGTCCTCATTCGATTAGAAATCTAAGAGAATGTAATCCAAAGGAAAAACTCGTCTGCTTCGTAGTCTAGAACAGTACTTCGAAAGTACTTTTACGGCAGTCGAATATTCCTTTCCAGGATTACCTTGATATCCTCCCACTATGCTAACCGCATAGCCGATATCAGGTTCTTGTTTTCAACAATGCATTTATTAAGCTTTCCACACTCAAAGTGTAGGAAACTGCTTTCATTGCTTCTATCTCCTTTTGTGTTCCAAAACACATATCCTTAGATAGATGCATTCCGTCTCTGAAAGGTAACGAACCTTTCTCGGAATCTTGCATGTTAAAACGAACCATAATCATATATGTAAGATGTCCAGGAAAAGTACAGTGTTCTTTCTAGAGATCCAAGATCTCAAGAACATGTCCAACTTCTTCCTTTATCTTTCATAATGATTCATCTAGACAACCATCATTTTATGTCTGATAACATCTTTACATTGTTGCCAATGATAAGAGTGTCATCTACATAAAACCTCCGAGAAACACCACCTTGTTTTCCATCACGTTTCCAATACACACAATTCGTCTATGCTTTTGATGAATCCATAAAATGGACTATCTCATCAATTTGCAAGTACCACGAACTCAATGCTTTGTTTCAATCCATAAATGGATCAACTAAGCTTGTACTCTAAATGATCTCGCCTCTTAGCAATAATCCTTATTGCTCTCCAAGAAGGCACATTTAGATCTAGTACGGCCTTCATGTAGATCTAGGGATCGATTTCATGTATACTAGGTCCAGAGTTCGAAGACTCTCCTAGTCTTATGAATATCTCCGGTTGTCCCACAACCTCCCACTACAATGGCATTCCGGTGTATAAATAGTGATAACAGTAGGTGCAGTTAGTGGTGTACCGCTATTCGGTTCGGCTGGTTCTAAGTCTTAATCTTTCTCTCTCATTTCAAAGTATTACGTCACCTTGGGCTTGTGGTTCATTATATAGTCTTTCTCTAAGAACCGGGCGTTAGAACTTATAACGTCCTTCTGGTTCATAGTACTATTGAACACACATCTTTTGTTCTTCTAGGATATTCTACAACCGCATTTGAATGCGCCGTTGTTTCCAGACATATCCATAGAACACAGGTAGTTCCGTATAACTCATGCTTTTACTATTTCTATAAGAGTTCCATTTCTTGTTTACGACACACCATTTCTACACAACAGTGTATGGTGAAGTCATTTAGGATCAAATCCCAATTTCTGATTAGTATGCCATGCATTCCTCAGATAGGTACTTGCCTCCGCGATCAAATCGCAGGCTATAAATGGATATACCTTGATGGCTCTCCACAATTGCTTAGTGTCCATTGACTTGTCAAAACACTTGCTTTTGTGGCACATCAGGTACTCTAATTCATTTCTCGAGTAATCATCAAATGAAGTACTCGTACCTTATTGTCTGAGTAGACATAGGTCTGCATACATCAGAGTTAATCAATTCTTATACTTGTCCGGATCTTACATCTTATATCCATAAAGGATTGCTTAGTCACATTATCTTCCAAATTAGATTCTTAGGTCGGAAGGTCCACTCCTTCAACTTAATTGATCAAAACATCAATTTTCGACCCTTGAACTTCTTATTTGAATAAACATGACTCAGCATAAGAATCCACAAGTATA
The DNA here is from genome assembly GCA_954870475.1 of Euphrasia confusa. Lineage (NCBI taxonomy): Eukaryota > Viridiplantae > Streptophyta > Magnoliopsida > Lamiales > Orobanchaceae > Euphrasia > Euphrasia confusa. The sequence goes on along the minus strand of OX940957.1, from coordinate 14,193,795 downwards.
ATTGATAAAGAAATCTCTTATTAGTAAAACGAGTTTCATACTACGGTTCGTTGCATCATGGTGGACTCAGGATTCATCATTTATATATTGCTAGCTAATGTACCAAAATAGATAATATCATTATTTCTTCTTATAACCATCAAATGATTAAAAGAAATAAAATATCCATTTATTAGAAATCCAGAACAAAGTTCTTTCTAATTTGAAAGGTACATAAAAGCAATAACCCAAAATGAAATCCTATAAAATGTCCTCCACTGCAACTGCTGCCTCCTCTACAGCATTGCCCATGTAGACTACGATCTTTTCTTTTCCAAGTCGTTAGGTTTCCTGGAACCTCTCGCATTTAAAATGCACATACCGTCAGTGGTTCCATATCTACACACCAGGTTCCGGTAGATAATACCACTGACTATGTTTTTCGACTAATGAAAATTTCGTACTTTCTTTGAGAGGATAATCAGACTTCCAGTACCCAGACTGTTTGCATCGAGAACACTTGCCTATTGGCTTTCTCATCCCATCTCGTGGTCCAAGACACTTAGGACCACTGGGTTTCTTTGCTTGCTTTTCCTTTCCCCCGATTTTGCCCTTAGGTTCAAAACCTTTGGCATTGGCTACAAGAGCTTGCGATTTCCGACTCAACTCGTCTAAAAGGTCAATCATCTCAAAAACGTGTTTAAGCGTTTCCTCGAAGCGACTGGCCTTTATGAGTATCCTCATCGCTTCTTGTCTAGCCGCCTATGTCAATAGGCTCGGGAGGACAAAGCTTACTGAGTACTAACCAGTACTCTTCAACAGTCTGGACAATGTCTAGATCTCTATTCCAATCATTACATTTAGGGACCAGTGAGTTTAAAATCCTTAAGTATCACATAAAGTGGGTTCAAAGCCATATCCTAATCTATGAGCACATATAACAACAAACAATCGATTTAATCTCCGATATTATCTCCCTCAAATAATATCATTAAACCACTAATCACCTCTAAAATCCCATCAGATAAGGCAAGCCACGTTCGTGTGGACGTTTACCTATCCAAATGATTTAGCAATTAGATTTCCTTCGGTCGTACATCAATTATAGCGTTACTTCGTTGGGAAGAATACTATAAAGCGTACCTAAGTGTAAACCATTACTCAGTATCTAAGAAGATTGTTTGGGACACGTATATTCACCGCAAGCCACGTTCGTGTGGACGTTTACGTTAACATACGCTCCTTTACTCCCTTCTATAACTTTCTACATCAATCGTTCCAAAATCCCATTCAATGTAGCAAGCCACGTTCGTGTGGACGTTTACTACACCAAAAGACTTTTACAATTGACTCCCAATTACTTGAATCATTTAATCTTGTAAATCAAGACGCGGAGAATCATAAGTGAAACTCGAAGTTTCTAACCAGTGATTCACCATGCGAACAACCCTATCTCTCATAAAATGAGGGAGCCGAGCAGACAATCGATCCACCTTCAAAAGATGGTACGACTGCCTCTAATTTGTGTCCTCGACATGACCAAGTGGCTTTGGCTCCATTCCACTCCCCGGGGTGAGAATGAGTCGACTTGAAATCAGTTTTGGAAAGACAAATTAGGCATTGTTTGATAGACTTAATCAATGTTTCTCGTAAAAGGAATTACAAGAATTCTCCTCCAATGACTTGTCTATACGAACTTCAAAAGTCCATAAAAGTCACCAAGAGAACAGCAATGGAGACCATGGATATGTTTCCATACCCTCTCCCACTTAGCTTTTTACAATAAAGGGATACGCTATCTAATGCATAATTAAATACACATAAGCATGCATACATGAAATAAAGCACATAGAATATTATCACATAATCAAAATAATACTAGAATATTATTTTCCGACTATTATGGCTTTATCGCATCCCCGTACGCATCTTCTAGTCTTCAGTCTTCGTTCTTGAATGCTCCATGTGACGGGAATATTAATTCCAATATTTAAATCTATTTATTTTCAATTAATCCAAAAGTTACTTAATTCGAAAATTAAGTCAATCGAATATATCAAAAATAAAATTAAATATTATTAATATTTTTATTATTTTTATTTTCCTTTTCTACTTCATTAAATCTCTAGAATAATCTATCCAAGACCCACTTGGAATATTCTAGATGATTTCCATAATGAAATAAAGAAATAAAATAATTTATTTTATTTTCCCTTTCTACTTCATTAAATCTCTAGAATAATCTATCCAAGACCCACTTGGAATATTCTAGATGATTTCCATAATGAAATAAGGAAATAAAATAATTTAGGACTCTTAATCCTTCCAAATTAATTCCTTTCCTAATCCATTAAAAAATTCCATAAAGGAATAATTAAATAGGAAAAATTAATTAAGGACTCTTCTACTTTCCAAAATTAATTAATTTTCATGTCCATGAAAATTCCCATAAAATAGGAATAATCAAATAGAAATAAATTAATTTAATAATTAATTATTTTCCTTTCTAATTCCATTAAATCTCTAGAATCCTATTCCAAGTAGAACTTAGAATATTCTAGAAGACTTCCATAATAGAATAAGGAAATAAATTAATTCCAATTAATTCTTTTCCTATTTCCATGAGAGTTCCCAAAAATAGGAATACTCAAAATAGGAAAACCGAATCAATTTAGGAAAGTTGGATCTTGGTAGGAGTAGCATGGGTTGGGGATCCCCACGCCACCCCCACCATCGACCACCACCGCCGGGGACCACCACCGCCGCCGCCCCCAGCCCACGCGCCACCACCACCGGTGGCCGGCGTGGCCGGAAGCCCTAGCGGGCAGCCCCTTGTGGGGTCGATCGATCCTCATGGGGATCGATCATGGGGATGATCGACCCCCCCCCGGTCCTCCCTCTCTACGTCTCCTCCGTCACACTTTTCCGGTCGTCGTTTCGTCCTCGATCCAACGTAAAATAAATTACAAATTTATTACTACGCTATCCGGTATCGATTCTCTACAAGAAAACGACCTCATACAATTTCCGGAAAAATAAGAACAAGCATTCACCACACAAGAACAAACATTGACATCACCGAGAGTTTAATAATCAAGAACATTATTATGACATTAATTAACAAAATTAAATCTAGCCATAATAATCGGAAACCCTGCAAGGTAGAACAATTTATCGAAAAATACCATGAACTAAAACCAACGCTCTGATACCAATTGTTGGAAATCGATATCCCGGAATTAATAAATTTAAATAAAATAAATTATCTAATTAATTCCGACTGAAATCCTTCGAATATCCGGATTGTCTAAATTGCGGAACCGACAATCCAATCGAAAAACCTTTCGCCGGAAAACAACCACGAACCACCATGCGAACCGGGCCCGACCGAACAACCACCGCCGCGGGATAAACCCGCGGCATGTCCAGCCGAGCCCCGCGAGGGGCTCGCGATCGAATACGATCGCCGGGGATGCACGCGCATCCCCGCGGGCTGCTCGTAGCAGCCCCCCCGGCGGTGAGTCCGGCGACTCACCGCCACCGCCGTGGAGGAGGGGCGTCCGCCCAGCGGACAGCCGCGGCACCAGCCCGCGGCGCCCCAGCGATCGACCACCGTGGTCGATCGCACGCCCCGGCGTCCAGCCAGGGCTCCTCCTCTACGCGATCGGCGATCGTGCCCTAGGGCCGATCGCCACCCTCGGCGGGGATTTCGTGTGATCCCGGCGGGGATCTCCCGACCTCCCGCGGTCCGGTGATCTTCGATCACCACCGCGAGGTCGATCCCCATCCCCGGGTTCATCCCTCGGATCTTGGTTCATGATATTTTCACGATAATTAACGATTAAATCATAAAGAGGGTTTTACGATTTACCTCGTTCTCGTTGTTCGGAAAAACGTAGAACTCAATTTGACGACCTTGAGATCTTCCCACGTATTCCTTGCACTAGCCCGGACGTCGTGTGGGCGACGATCTACCGAACTCCATGGATCTCCTTCACGAACTCTCTAGACTAATCAAGTATGATTATCTTGTCTTGTCTAATTGTGAAGACCATGTAGTGCTTTTATAGGCTACGTAGGGGATCTTAAGGAGGTGGAATATTGGGCTTCCAATAATAGTGATTAAATTGAGCCCAAGCCCAAATCTATTAATCCTTACTATTATTAATTAATTCTATTTTCCACTATATAAAATTAATTGCACTCCCAATATTAAACCATATTATATCAAATAATATTTCTCCGGTAGTATTATTTATTCCGTGTATTTAAGATATAAATATCCATGAATAAAATTAATTTATTGCTAATTAATTTATTCATCTCTTATATCCGAGACTAATACCATTCAACCTTAATTATTATGCGGAACGAATCCACCTGCAGGGTTTACATAATAATTCCTTATGAACTCATCTCGGGGATATTATCAACCCTTCCGGGATACACTTTCCCGTCAAGTATTCACGGCATGCCATATATAAAATATAGTGACCCAACTTAACCGGTAATTAACCCAATAATTAAATCGGTTAATTCCTTTGGTAAATCAAAGTCACTTATATTAAATATACACACCCGCAATAGTTTCGGGGATTAAGAATAAAATACACTGAGACTCGAATCGATTATCGCCGGCAATCCTAATCGATGAATCTCAACGATCCGCTCAATACACCAAGTGTACAAGTGTGATAAAATAATTAAGACAAATTATTTTCTCTCTCACACAACGACTATACCGATGGATTGGTCCGTGTCCATCTAGGTCGTGAGCAACTGTTCGATTAAATACGAGTAACCGATAGTATGATCTTCTGTGTGGGCCCGACACACCATACTAACTACAACGTATAGAATCCAGGACTATAATTTGCATATATTTAATTATAAATAATTAAATGCAAATAATTGTTCATTTAATTAAATAGATTAATGGCAATGGATCGTGAGTTTCCTTTACTTAAATCTAGACATTAAGTACACAACTCCAACATATGATGCCCAACTAAGATTATAACTTAAAGCACAATATACCTACATGTTCAGAAAGCTTAAAATGTACACATATTCATACTCATTTAAAGGATGCTGCCCATTTCAATATAGAACCAAAATAACGGCCTAATGCATATCACCATAACAGAACCTCAAACATGCACAGACAACAAAAACAAAAAGATGACGGCAAATATAAATGAGATTACAATACACTCGTTATGTTTGTGTTAAAACACTGTTGTTTAAACCTGGAAACCATAGTCGTCATAAAATATATACCTGGAAACCATAGACATCTTAACAGCGGTTTAAACGACATGAAGCAGATTCTTTACAAAAAATTATGATGTCCAACTAAAAATACGACTAAAAACACAATCTACCTAAATGGACATGTTGTAGCTCCTGTTCTTTTATATGATGCCCAATAAAAATTGTAACTCCAAGCACAATATACCTACATGTTCAGGCAGCTTCCATTGAATACATATTTCATACTCCTTTAAAGGGAGCTGCCCATTCAATATATAACCACAAAAATGGCCAAAATGAACCGCCCCATGACAGAACCTCTTACATGATACCATGTAATAGTATACACAAACAACAAAATAAAAAAGCTAACGACAAATATAAATGAGACCAATGTATTCAAGATAACCAAAAAATAGGGTACATAGTTACTGTGTTCCTCTTATACCATGTCGCTTAATTACTCAGATTCAACCTCGGTTGAAAAAGATAAATAAGTTGAACAACAGAATAACCCTACACATTATTATTTATTGGACAAACATGGCGACTTTGTTCGATAATATCCATACTAAATAACTTCTTTGCATGTTTTCTTGTTGTGGTTCTTGAATTTCTTACAGCGACTACACTTGATTATACGTTTGACATCGCTCTTGTTCTTTAACCTAACTTGTCTTGGTCGTCCGGAAGGTCGTTTTGTCTTTGGAGGCTGGATATTGACGGTCTGTGACACCATCTGAATGGGCTTCGCAATTGTGGGAACATGTGCTTTGTTAACCTCCACGATTTTTATGTACCAAATCATACGAGTAAACAAAAAAGTAGCAAACCCCAGCCATGTTTAAAACTTTAAAAGCCATTTGGTCCTTAACCTTATGATTATGAGGAGAAATATTCAATAACTACGGTATTGAAATAGTAACAATAATACAGTTCCATCCGATCGCATGGACAAACTTCATGTGTTCAGAAAAAAACAAAAAAATCGGGACCCTTCTGCTATTTAGAAAAATTCAATAACAAGAGACGTGGTTGCTAGTTTGTTCGACGATATAGAAGGACATAAACAGATGTTGTGATTTCAAAATAAACGAACTCAATCCGTATGAAACACTACCTTGAAAATAACCGTTCGACAGATGTTATAACCAAATCAATAATACAAATTGTGCTGGAATTCGATATCCCGGGGTATCAAAAATTGCGGAACCGATAACCCCGACCGAAATCCCGTCTCCGGAAACCGATCACGAGCACCACGATATCCGGAGCTCAACCGGAGAGTCGCCGCGGGATGAACCCGCGGCCGAAACCCTAGCCGAGCCCCACCGTGGGCTCGCGATCGCGTGCGATCGCATAGGCTGCTCCGGCAACCCCGGGCGGCGGTGAGTCCGGCGACTTCACCGCCGTCGCCGCCGTGAGGAGGGGCGCCAGCCGAGGCACCAGCCCTCGGCAGCCCCGCGATCGACCTCACGGTCGATCGCTCGCCCCGGCTCCAGCCGGGGCTTCCCTCTTGCGCACGCCGCGGTCGAACCCTAGGTTCGATCGCACCCCTCGGCTCCCAGCCGAGGGTCCTTCGAACGTTCGTCGGGGATCTCGAATCCCCGTCCCCGAAGTTCGTCGTTTTTCCCGGATCTTGTGTTCATGTATATGTCACAATTTAATTCACATAAATTCACACGAAGGAGTTTATGATTTGTACCTTTTGATTTGTTGTGCGGAGAAACAAAATCAATTGAAGACCTTTGAATCTTCCCACGTATTCCTTGCACTCCGTTCGAACGTCGGGTGGGCGACGATCTATCGGACTCCTATGGATCTCCTTCAACTCTCTAGAATATCAAGTATGATAATTCTTGTCTTATTCAAGTTATGAATTATGAAGGCCATGTAGTGCTTTTATAGGCTACGTAGGGGATCTAAAGGAGGTGGAATATTGGGCTTCCAATATTGAAGATTAAATTGAGCCCAATGCTCAAATCCATTAATCCTTATCAATATTAATTAATTTATTTTCCACTATATAAAATTAATTGCACTCCCAATATTAAACCATATTATATCAAATAATATTTCTCCGGTAGTATTATTTATTCCGTGTATTTAAGATATAAATATCCATGAATAAAATTAATTTATTGCTAATTAATTTATTCATCTCTTATATCCGAGACTAGTACCATTCAACCTTAATTATTGTGCGGAACGAATCCACCTGCAGGGTTTACATAATAATTCCTTATGAACTCATCTCGGGGATATTATCAACCCTTCCGGGATACACTTTCCCGTCAAGTATTCACGGCATGCCATATATAAAATATAGTGACCCAACTTAACCGGTAATTAACCCAATAATTAAATCGGTTAATTCCTTTGGTAAATCAAAGTCACTTATATTAAATATACACACCCGCAATAGTTTCGGGGATTAAGAATAAAATACACTGAGACTCGAATCGATTATCGCCGGCAATCCTAATCGATGAATCTCAACGATCCGCTCAATACACCAAGTGTACAAGTGTGATAAAATAATTAAGACAAATTATTTTCTCTCTCACACAACGACTATACCGATGGATTGGTCCGTGTCCATCTAGGTCGTGAGCAACTGTTCGATTAAATACGAGTAACCGATAGTATGATCTTCTGTGTGGGCCCGACACACCATACTAACTACAACGTATAGAATCCAGGACTATAATTTGCATATATTTAATTATAAATAATTAAATGCAAATAATTGTTCATTTAATTAAATAGATTAATGGCAATGGATCGTGAGTTTCCTTTACTTAAATCTAGACATTAAGTACACAACTCCAACATATGATGCCCAACTAAGATTATAACTTAAAGCACAATATACCTACATGTTCAGAAAGCTTAAAATGTACACATATTCATACTCATTTAAAGGATGCTGCCCATTTCAATATAGAACCAAAATAACGGCCTAATGCATATCACCATAACAGAACCTCAAACATGCACAGACAACAAAAACAAAAAGATGACGGCAAATATAAATGAGATTACAATACACTCGTTATGTTTGTGTTAAAACACTGTTGTTTAAACCTGGAAACCATAGTCGTCATAAAATATATACCTGGAAACCATAGACATCTTAACAGCGGTTTAAACGACATGAAGCAGATTCTTTACAAAAAATTATGATGTCCAACTAAAAATACGACTAAAAACACAATCTACCTAAATGGACATGTTGTAGCTCCTGTTCTTTTATATGATGCCCAATAAAAATTGTAACTCCAAGCACAATATACCTACATGTTCAGGCAGCTTCCATTGAATACATATTTCATACTCCTTTAAAGGGAGCTGCCCATTCAATATATAACCACAAAAATGGCCAAAATGAACCGCCCCATGACAGAACCTCTTACATGATACCATGTAATAGTATACACAAACAACAAAATAAAAAAGCTAACGACAAATATAAATGAGACCAATGTATTCAAGATAACCAAAAAATAGGGTACATAGTTACTGTGTTCCTCTTATACCATGTCGCTTAATTACTCAGATTCAACCTCGGTTGAAAAAGATAAATAAGTTGAACAACAGAATAACCCTACACATTATTATTTATTGGACAAACATGGCGACTTTGTTCGATAATATCCATACTAAATAACTTCTTTGCATGTTTTCTTGTTGTGGTTCTTGAATTTCTTACAGCGACTACACTTGATTATACGTTTGACATCGCTCTTGTTCTTTAACCTAACTTGTCTTGGTCGTCCGGAAGGTCGTTTTGTCTTTGGAGGCTGGATATTGACGGTCTGTGACACCATCTGAATGGGCTTCGCAATTGTGGGAACATGTGCTTTGTTAACCTCCACGATTTTTATGTACCAAATCATACGAGTAAACAAAAAAGTAGCAAACCCCAGCCATGTTTAAAACTTTAAAAGCCATTTGGTCTTTAACCTTATGATTATGAGGAGAAATATTCAATAACTACGGTATTGAAATAGTAACAATAATACAGTTCCATCCGATCGCATGGACAAACTTCATGTGTTCAGAAAAAAACAAAAAAATCGGGACCCTTCTGCTATTCAGAAAAATTCAATAACAAGAGACGTGGTTGCTAGTTTGTTCGACGATATAGAAGGACATAAACAGATGTTGTGATTTCAAAATAAACGAACTCAATCCGTATGAAACACTACCTTGAAAATAACCGTTCGACAGATGTTATAACCAAATCAATAATACAAATTGTGCTGGAATTCGATATCCCGGGGTATCAAAAATTGCGGAACCGATAACCCCGACCGAAATCCCGTCTCCGGAAACCGATCACGAGCACCACGATATCCGGAGCTCAACCGGAGAGTCGCCGCGGGATGAACCCGCGGCCGAAACCCTAGCCGAGCCCCACCGTGGGCTCGCGATCGCGTGCGATCGCATAGGCTGCTCCGGCAGCCCCGGGCGGCGGTGAGTCCGGCGACTTCACCGCCGTCGCCGCCGTGAGGAGGGGCGCCAGCCGAGGCACCAGCCCTCGGCAGCCCCGCGATCGACCTCACGGTCGATCGCTCGCCCCGGCTCCAGCCGGGGCTTCCCTCTTGCGCACGCCGCGGTCGAACCCTAGGTTCGATCGCACCCCTCGGCTCCCAGCCGAGGGTCCTTCGAACGTTCGTCGGGGATCTCGAATCCCCGTCCCCGAAGTTCGTCGTTTTTCCCGGATCTTGTGTTCATGTATATGTCACAATTTAATTCACATAAATTCACACGAAGGAGTTTATGATTTGTACCTTTTGATTTGTTGTGCGGAGAAACAAAATCAATTGAAGACCTTTGAATCTTCCCACGTATTCCTTGCACTCCGTTCGAACGTCGGGTGGGCGACGATCTATCGAACTCCTATGGATCTCCTTCAACTCTCTAGAATATCAAGTATGATAATTCTTGTCTTATTCAAGTTATGAATTATGAAGGCCATGTAGTGCTTTTATAGGCTACGTAGGGGATCTAAAGGAGGTGGAATATTGGGCTTCCAATATTGAAGATTAAATTGAGCCCAATGCTCAAATCCATTAATCCTTATCAATATTAATTAATTTATTTTCCACTATATAAATTAATTGCACTCCCAATATTAAACCATATTATATCAAATAATATTTCTCCGGTAGTATTATTTATTCCGTGTATTTAAGATTTAAATATCCATGAATAAAATTAATTTATTGCTAATTAATTTATTCATCTCTTTAATCCGAGACTAGTACCATTCAACCTTAATTATTGTGCGAAACGAATCCACTCATGAGGTTTACACAATAATTCCTTATGAACTCATCTCGGGGATATTATCAACCCTTCCGGGATACACTGTCCGGTCAATCATTCACGGCATGCCATATATGAAATATAGTGACCCAACTTAACCGGTAATTAACCCAATAATTAAATCGGTTAATTCCTTTGGTAAATCAAAGTCACTTATATTAAATATACACACCCGCAATAATATCGTGGATTAAGAATAAAATACACTGAGACTCGAATCGATTATCGCCGGCAATCCTAATCGATGAATCTCGACGATCCGCTCAATACACCAAGTGTACAAGTGTGATAAAATAATTAAGACAAATTATTTTCTCTCTCACACAACGACTATACCGATGGATTGGTCCGGGTCCATCTAGGTCGTGAGCCACTGTTTGATTAAATACGAGTAACCGATAGTATGATCTTCTGTGTGGGCCCGACACACCATACTAACTACAACGTATAAAATCTAGGACTATGATTTGCATATATTTAATTAATAAATAATTAAACGCAAACAATTGTTTATTAATTTAATAGATTAAATGCTATGACCGGGAGTTTACCGTTACTTAAATCTAGACATTAATTACACAACTCCAACAAATTGAAACGAAACACAAGTTTTTACCTCACAGCAGGCGCAAGAACAAATTTTATGTAATCTGCGAATGGGAGAACGGCTATAGTCCTTTTTTGAATTTTGAAAAAAAAAAACGAATCTCAATCAGAAACTTATTTCTAAAATAAACATCGTGTGATTGATTTCAAAAATATTTGTCCTAAAACGATTAAGATTTATGCGATTAATACATGAAACGTATGTAATGAATGAAAAATATAATAAATATAGTACAAAGGTTAGAATAGACAAATCAAATTTTATAAGCTTACCTTAATTATGAATATATTTAATATCAATACATTAAATTATATATATTCCAAAAATTCATTACATTTTTATTAGGAATGTAAACTATGATATTTTTTCATAATCATAAAACCATTCTAATTTTTTCTCTAATTTACTCGTTAATTAATTTGTTATTTTGTAATCCTACTTATATTATTAAGGTTAAAACCTTGCTAGGAAAACCCAGTGGGACAAAACCTTAGCGAAGGAAAAAGAGTGCAGATTGCTCCCCCTGATTGTAATCACCGAAAATCTTTGACTTCTTGAAAATAATTATTGGTGATCAATCTTTCTCATTAAAACCTGTAACTAATAAAACCATATAGGAAAAACTTAGTTATTCAAATATACATTTTTGTCATCAGGACACAACCTTCGAATTGTTGAGTTTCACATTCATTTGTATTATTGTATATTTTTCTTCATTCTGGGACATGCCTTTACCAGACATCTATTCACTAGAGCATTCGCAATTGCTAAAACCGGCCGGTAACTCTGCTGGAGTATTTTAGATGCGTCTAGTCTAGTGTTCAATATACATTTCTTCACAAATGAACAATAATGTAAACTTCAATTCACAATCATTTGAACTTCAGGTTCAATATCTCACTTTACTCATATGGAACATTCTGATGTCCTCATTATTATCGAGTGATGTACATGTCTCGTTAAAAACCTCGTTATAAAACCCTGTAGGAAAAAATACTCGAGGAAAAGAGTACATGACATTCACATTTATATTGTGGTGATTGTCTCATTAAAAACCTTTAACTAGGAAAAACCTGTGGGAAAAACTTAGTAGAGGGAAAAAGAGTGCAGTCACTGGTCTTCGGGACCTTGTCTCAATATCAATTTTGTCCATAATGACATATGTAATATGATATTGTATATGTTCTGATTTTCATTTCCTTTCATTTAAGGAATCTTAAAATCCATCCAGGATTTTCATGTATGTACCTTTCTAATGACTTCTACATGGTCAAATCATACATTCGTGCATATCTATATTTATCGTTGTTGCTGCCAGAAGTATAAGGTAGCGGAACTTAATGTCATCCTTAAAAATATTTGATTAACATCGAGTTTCTGCGAAAAACTCCTGAGCAACTAATCTCGCTTTTATATCTCACCTCATCATTACTCGTTTTTCGTACGAACACCCACATATATCCTTCTGGGATAATATTTGAGGTGTGTACTATAGAGTCAAAATATCTCTTTTATTCAGCGAGTCATGCTCAACCTCAATTGCTCGTTTCTTATTTTTCGATTGCTGCTGGCACACTATCATTGATTTAAATTTTGGATCCAATTTTTCTAGAGCAACTCTTGAGGCAAATATGTCGTTGACGACTTTCTATTTTTCCATGTTGATGACAATTCAATATATCAACCAAATCTTTAATCATTTCCCAAAATATTTAATTTGGTTGTTCCGCAATCCCACAATTTCTATTATCATGTGCACATGTTTTTTCAATGAGATTTCCATCTAACTCTCTTCAGGAGATTTTGAGGGTGACTTAATTTCTTTGATTTTCCGCGGATTTATTTTATATCTTGAGATCGATCTACTACGCTTCAGGCGTATATTAGAATCAACATTTGAGTTGATCTCTTTTGAATTCTTATAGTTCATTTTATCACAAATATATGTGATTTTTGTCACACCTTCATTAATATGAATTTGGCAGATTACTTGCTGAATATTGCAAGTCACTTATTTTCATGAACTTCGGGTTCAATTGATTGGTGCGTGAATTTAGAATTGAAGATGGTTTTCATTCAATGAAATTTCTCGGCTTTATATCTTTATATTCTTATCCCCCCTAATGCCGGGAAATGATCTTCCTCAAATATGCAAATTAGCGTAATTGCTATAAATCGATCTTCTGGATCGTGGGCTGGAGGTATTTAATATACCTTATTTTCTATTTTCGCAGATGGGAAACGTTTGATTCATTTCCACGCACTTAATAATAATCATGATATGCATCATCTTTATTTTTAAGTACATTTGTAGTACTCGTGGGGATAATTAGTAAAGCTCTTCCGAAACCAACTTTTAATATGTTATCATATGCATAACAGTTGCTTTATCAATGATCCTTCGGGGATACTGTACATTTATCAATGATCCTTCGGGGATCAAAATACTTGTGTCATTCAAACTTTATTGACGAATAACATAAATCAATTGTGTATTCTTCAGGAATAACACGTCAAACATTAAGAAGACTTTTTCGATATTCCATGAGTACCCACATAATAAGATACATTTGTTCTCGATTTTCAAAATATATCCTTCAGGGATAATTAATATGACGAGAACAATCGAATTTGGCTACTATGAGTATCATGTTATGACTTTATTAAAAACATTTAATGTTTTGAACTTTGCTTATTCGGGAGCAATCAATAAAAATATTCTTTCAAGAATATTTTGTATAGTATCAATATCGATTTAAAATATTTAAATTTAATTGCTACACCATGAACAATTTGATTTGATATTTTTGTGAGAATATCATATCAGAATATTCTTCATGAATGTTTAAAATTTATTGCTACTACTGCTAGTACGGGTGCCTTTAAATTTCGCTACGGGAGCAATTTAATTTGATATTTAACGTGTTATACCCAAGAAAACAGTCACCGACACGTGTCACAAATCGAAGGGCCTCGTCATCCAGAGAGAAATTCAGCCAAGTCAATCATGAAAGACCTTCAAAGGCATATATAAGAAGAAGATGAGGAGTTTGGACAGTAGAGAGCGCACGGTAGAATCAGACTCCTTTCACAGGGGAATCGCCTGGGGAGACTCCTGGGACGCCAGTCAATGAACTGGGACTTCACGGGGAAAGAGGCAGATTAAGCACTAAGGGAAATTAGTGGATATTTAATGCTTCATATTAGTGGACTAGAGGTCCAATGAGAAGCCAATATGTGGGCATTAGGTGGCATAATTAAGCCATGCATAGAGTATTATAAATAGAGGGTATGAGAGAGAGGAAAAGGGACATGCAACCTTGTATTTTAATTATGAATTCTAAGTATGAATATATGAATAAAGAGGTGCCTTGAGCATCCATGTTCTTACTTATGATTTCTGCTATAACTTAATCCTCTTGCTTTCTTACCTATAACAAATTTACCATTTTGTGTTGTTTACCAAAACCCTCTATTACCAGCAAATACTACCGACAAGTACAAAAACAACCAAAACAGTTGGCGCTAGAAGGATCGAGCATCAGGTATTTAAGTTGCAGAAAAGCTCGATTAAAATCAGAAATGGTGAACGAAGGCGAAGGCACTACATTGTCAGGTGCATCCGGCACAAGCGGCAGGTGGCGGGCTGTGATGGGTAAGGCCGTGATGGTGGAACCCGAGGTTCCATCTCCGCCTAAAAACCCAGAACCTGAAAATAAGGAACAGCCGCCGCCCACCCAAATCAGCTCCGATGAGCACAATAGCAAACGTACAGAGGCCGATGAGCCCATTGACAGTCAGGCAGATCAACGGCAACGTCGACTTCGGTCACGACGTCGGAATCGCCGTCTTCATCCTTACGAGATCCGAGGGCCGTCGACGCCCATGGCTCCACCTCCGATTAGATTCGCGAGTCTTGATACTCCACAGAAAATTGATGAAGCAATGGCTGAGTTGATGTCTTTAAAATATGTGATGACAACCCCTGTGATCCCGGTGAGGGGCATGCATGCACCCGCCGGGGAAAATCCAGGGAAGGGCCCTGAGCGAACTGCCCGAGCTCCCCGGGGGAACCGCAGGACACGCCGGGCTTTGGATCTAAATAAAAGGGCCGAATCAGTAGCTACTTCTACGGATCCTCATCGACAGGCAAGTGACATGCACGGTCAACGTGTGAATTTCTCACCGACGAGGGCCCGCAGAGCCCCCGGTGCTGATCTTGAACTGGCCGATTTGAGGCAGAAGTACTCTGAACTGGAAAGGCGATTGAACGAAAATCAAATTCTCGCCGCCCCGACAGGTCGTCATAATGATCCCTTGGCTCCCGAGGTTGAACAAGCCCCAATGCAACTGGAAATTCAGCCCATGCAAACTACTTTGTACAGCGGCAAGACTGACCCAGAAGTGCACTTGAGCAGATTCAGGACGTACATGTCTGGCCGAGGAGCCACTGATGCTACTCGGTGCAAACTATTCCCACTCACCCTGGGCGATATTCCTCACCAATGGTACGTCAGCTTACCTACACATTCGGTTAAGTGTTTTGACGACTTGGTGCATAGGTTTGTGTCGTATTTTGCATCCAAAGCTTCCTATATGGAGTATAGTCAGAAGCTGCTTGGGGTCAAACAGGGTGAGAACGAAACAGACGAGTCTTATGTGGATCGCGTGGAGTAACTACTGATGGCGGGCGGAGAAGAGATTGGCGATAACCTCAAACTTCACACAGTGTTGGCAGGTTTGAGAAGAAATTCTAAGTTGTTTAAATCTGCAATGTTGAACTATCCCCGATCGTATGAGGATTTTAGGAGGAAAGCTGGGGCCCAAGTGGCCTACCAGCGTCTTGTTGCTGGCGGGGGACACTCCCCCGAGCAAAAGAAAAAACCTCCTTTTTCCTCCGATCGAAGGCCAAACCATATTGGCAAAAAACCAGGCCCTAGGCCAAATGACCCACGAGTGGATGAGATCCGTGAGTGGGAAGGAAAACTCACTGCTCAGACTGGTCATACACCAACAGATATCCTGAATATCATGGTGGTACAAAAATCCGATCTGTTGGAAAAACCACCACCAATTCTAACTTCCCCGGACAAGTCGAATCCCAACAAATGGTGTGCCTTTCATGAAAAGATTGGTCACAACACCAGCCAGTGCAGACAACTGGTACAACTGTTGTGGAAACTTTTCAAGGATGGGAAACTATGGCAATTCTTGCCCAGGCCAGGTGCCGGGGGAAATCCGCAGGGGCCTCCTCCCCGGGAAGTACCCGCACCAGCTCCACCACCGCTTCCTCCGGCTCAGGATCCCCCAAGAGTGGGTCAGATCATGATGATCGGTGGTTTAAAGCCGGTGAACGAGGAGAGCCGCCGAAAAAGGAAAAGAGACTTTCAGATGTGGGAAGTTTGGTATGAAACTGCCCCATCAAAGGAAGCAGCAATTAATGAAACGGCGGTGATAACTTTCACCCCGGAAGATCGAGCCGAGACAAAGTTCCCGAAGGATGTGCCTTTAGTGATAAAGGCAAGAATCCTCGGTCTGGACGTGTCTCGCACGCTGGTAGACAATGGCGCGCATCTTAATGTTCTTTACAAAAAGACCCTAAATCTGATGGGGAAGCTGGCGCGCTATGTCAACCCGTGTGATATGGTGTTGAAAGGTTTTGGTGACGACGTAGTCATCCCCTACGGAGAAATAATCCTCCCGGTGGAAATGATGGACGCGAAGAATCCCGAAGTCGTGATGGTTAGGAATCTTAAGTTTGTAATAGTTGATAAGGTTAGTGGCTATAATGCTTTGTTAGGCAGGCCCTTTCTGGACGCTTTTGAAGCAGTCGCCTCGTCCTATTACTACTGTATCAAGTTTCCAACACCCTCCGGTGCAGTTGGCACCGTCAGAGGGGACCTAGTAATGGCTAAGAAGACTTTGATGTATTTTCGCGATCTTGATAAAACCAAAAACAATGTAAAAGCTAACATTCCCCAAATCAATTTGGAGGAAAGCAACATAAAACAAATTGATCACATAAAAAATATCATTAAAATACCCGAGGAAGGAATGAGCTCCCCCGGGAAAAACCCGCGCGGAGAAGTTCTTCAGATCCCCTCGGATGACATGAATAATCCCCCCGAAAAAGAACCCAGTGAAGACTTAGCATCTCCTGGGGAAAAACAGCCTAAACTCAAAACAAACTTAGAGGATTGGGGCTCACGGGGAGGATATCAATGCAAAAAAGCACCCGGTGTAGAGATGGTTGAAACTCTGGACTCTATAATTATAGATCCAGAGCAAACCGAAAAACAAATACTTGTGGGGTCTCATATGGAATCCACTGTCAGAAGCGACTTGATAAAATTCCTAAAGGAGAACATCTCCACTTTCTCATGGTCCAGTGCGGATTTAGGAAAGATAGATCCTAAACATGCCTGCCATCGATTGAAAATTGATCCCTGCAAAAGGCCAATTGCGCAGAAGCGCAGGAAAATGGGCCCCGAGAAGTGCCAGGCACTCGCCGGGGAAGTAGATAAACTAATTGAAAGTAAACTGGCCAGGAAAGCTTCGAGTGATGTCACTTGGCTTTCCAATGCGGTAATGGTGACAAAAACGGCCGGAGCATGGCGTTTGTGTATAGATTTTACAGATCTAAACAATGCTTGCCCGAAAGACCTTTTTCCCATGCCACACATCGACCATGTGGTTGATAATTTGACAGGTCACGCGATATTCTCGACGTTGGACGCTAAGGCCGGATACCATCAAATTCCCATGCATCCAGATGACGTTGAACACACGGCTTTCTACTCAGAGAAAGGGATCTATTGCTGGGAAAGAATGCCCTTTGGCCTAAAGAATGCTGGGGCCACCTATCAAAGGTTGGTAAATCTAATGTTTTCTGAATTAATTGGTAAAACCATGGAAGTGTACATTGATGATATTATTGTAAAAAGTAAAAACGAATCAGACCATATCAAAGACCTCGAAGAAGTTTTCAAAATTCTGGGGCATTATAATATGAAACTGAACCCCAAGAAATGTAACTTCGGAATCAAAAAAGGGATGATCCTGGGGCATGTGGTTAGCGAGAAAGGCATTGAGCCCAACCCTACCAAAGTCCAAGCTATCTTGGACATGCAAGAGCCCCGGGACGTAAAAGGCGTACAACGACTCACGGGTCGTCTAGACGCCCTGAACAGATACATTTCTTGCCTGGGAGATAAAACTCGACCGTTCTTTGCCTCCATTAAAGGACAGGAATTTCACTAGAAGAAGGAGGCCCAACAAGCTTTTGTACGGATAAAGGAATATTTATCCAATCCGAAAGTAGTTGTGGCACCTAAACCAGGAGAAAAGTTGTATTTATACCTGGCCGCCTCAGAACATGCCATCAGTGCAGTCTTGACGAGAGCGGAAGGAATACAACACTTCCCGATCTATTTTGTGAGCCAAGTATTACATGAGGCCGAAATTAAATACACTCCACTGGAAAAATTAACATATGCTTTAATAGTGTCAATTAGAAAACTCCGGGCGTACTTATTCGAGCACCCCGTCGAAGTCTTGACTACTATGCCTTTAAGGCAAGTATTGCACCGGTCAGATATCTCCGGGAGACTCCTGCGTTGGGCGTTAGAAATTAGTCAGTATGACATAACTTTTGCCCCGAGGACAGCAATCAAAGCACAAGCCCTGGCCGATTTCATTGTGGAATTAACTTTCCCTGAGAAATCCCAGAATCAACCACGCGCCTGGCAGCTGTTCGTAGATGGATCATCTACCACCGCGTGCTCGGGGGCAGGAGTGGTATTACTCAGTCCCGATGGAGACTCAGTAACCCATGCGGTAAAGTTTGAATTCCCCACATCTAACAATGAAGCAGAGTACGAAGCTCTCATTTCTGGGTTGGAATTGGCTATAGCCGTCGGGGCAAGAAAACTCCATGTGTTTATGGACTCCCAGCTAGTAGTAAACCATGTAAGTGGGGACTACGAAGCCAGAGGGGAACAAATGATAAAATACCTGAAACTGGTATGGGAACTTTGTGAAAAAATCCCTGAAGTTCTAATCGAACAAATCCCACGGGAACACAATTCACAAGCTGACGCCCTGTCAAAATTAGCATCAGCTGAGGGCTCAGCAGACTTCTCAAATATTGTTCTGACAAAATTAATGTCTCCATCAATAGAACAAAGAGAGATACAAATGCAAATACTTGCCGGGGCCGGAGAAGACTGGCGAATTCCCATTCAACGGTACATAGATACCGGGGAAGTACCAGCAGATAAAACCGAAGCAAAACAACTCCGATCCCGAGCAGCAAAGTATACTTTAATAAACACACAACTTTATCGAAGAAGTTATTCCCTTCCACTACTAAAATGTGTGTCGAAGGAAGAAGGATTTAAAATCCTGGAGGAAATACATGATGGTGTATGTGGAAATCATGCGGGGGGAAGATCCCTGGCACACAAAACCATGGGGCAAGGATTTTACTGGCCAAGCCTGAGAAAGGACGCAGTCGGATATGCACGCAAATGTGTTAAATGCCAGACGCATGGGCCTAACATCCGCATTTCCCCAGAAGCCTTGAAATCCATTTACAGCCCGTGGCCATTTGCTCGGTGGGGTATCGATTTGATCGGACCACTAGCAACCGCACGGGGTGGAGTGAAATATGCGATTGTAGCAGTCGACTATTTTACCAAGTGGGTTGAAGCAGAGCCATTGAACAAAATTGATCAACCACAGGTTATCAAGTTCATATGGAAAAACATTATATGTCGATTCGGTTTGCCCGAGTCAATCATTTCTGACAACGGAAAACAATTCGATGGGGCTGAGGTGGAAGAATTCTGTGAAAAATGGAAAATCAGAAGGTTATTCTCTACTCCTTACCACCCCCAGACGAATGGTCAGGTTGAAGCAGTGAATAAAATACTAAAGCACACCATCAAATCAAAATTAGAAAGTCGCAAAGGAAAGTGGGCGGATGAACTTCCAGAGGTCATGTGGTCGTACCGTACCACAGCCAGAAATGCCACTGGAGAAACCCCCTACTCTTTAGCTTTTGGAACAGAGGCGGTAATTCCAGCGGAAATAACGGTGTTATCACATCGGACCGCTCAGGAAATCTCCCCGGAGAATGAAGTAACCATCCGGAAAGAGTTGGACCTTCTTGAAGAAAGAAGGTTAGCCTCGGATTCTCTAAATGCCATGAACAAACAAAGAATTGCAAAACTATTTAACTCTAAAGTAAAAGCACGAGAATTCCAAGTAGGAGACTTGGTGTTGAAGAAAATCTTGGGGACGCACCAGGGAGCACTGGGGCCGAACTGGGAGGGACCGTTTAGAGTGAGCCACTGCCTCCAAAACGGAGCGTACGAGTTAGAGCTTCTCGACGGGACCAAGGATCAGTATCGGTGGAATGCGTTGCACCTAAAGAAATTCTATCACTAAACCGAAAGGTTAATTTTGGCTTTTTTGTAAGAGTATTATTTTATAAAAACCTTTTTACTATCTTATAAATCTTCTTGGTATTTAAAAATGCTTGTATGATTTCAAAGTTATATTTTCTCTATAATAAAGAAAAACATTTTCCCGGGAAAAGGAATAAATTTCCCGGTCAAAATAAAGAATGTTGAGTGTTCCTAAAAGAATACTAAGGTTCGGTAAAGACCCAAAAGATCTGCGGATTAGGGGCCGAACACTTCTTTCTGCGTACGGATTCAACAGAGTAAAAGAAACTCAAGAATCGCGCGGGAAGAAGATATTGGTCCGAGGACTATCCTAAGAGGTATTCATCATGGACTGAACCTCAAAAGGGTATTCATGATGGACAAACCACAGGATCGGACAGTCTTTGTAAAAGGAGAGATGGAGGAGAAAAATGTTACTCAGAATCAAAGAATTCCAAGAGGTAACTTAATCCGAAAATCACTTTTGCAGGACAAAGAGCTCACGAAGAAGTCCCAACAAAGTTTTAAAATAAAACGTGGGTGTGAGCCAAGAATTATCTGTTCACAAGAATTACGATTCACCAAACAAGCTAGAATAGACTTGTCAAGTGACAGATAATTACGGTAGAAAAAAGCCTAAACAAACGGTGGACGGGCTATGTGTAAGACCCAAAGGATAATATCCAAAAGTAACTTACTAAGTTATTACACACCAGCAAAATATAAAAATTTGTCCAGGCAAAAAACTGCCTCTGAAATTCAAACAGAAATAGCAAATATTGTCTTATGGCCTTGGGCCCAAATAAGAAATAAAACATAAGGATAAGATTGAATATTTTGTAAAGATAAAGAAAGAGTATAAAATTAATAAAAACTTACTTGTCAGAGAGAACTTTCTCAACTCCAAAAACAGACTGACTCATGTCAGCACGGGGAGGGGATTCAGTCACATCGATTATTCCCCCATCAACTTTCTTCCTTTTCTTGTCTCCTTCGAGCTTGACTTGTAGAAGAGTGGATGACCCAGAAGGAGGCAAACCCTGGCTAGGAACAACATCAGTCATCACAGCATCAGCGGGGGCCGGGGAATCTTTGTAGGAGTCCACCACCTCCATGATCCCCAGAGAATCTGTCTCACCGCCCTGGGCGGAGACAGTTCGGGATCTGGTCCGGGAAGCCGGGGCACCTACTGTTCCACCCCGAGTCTTCACAGATCCTCGGCCACCTATGCTGGTTGAACTGGTTTTTGCTTTACGGGCTTTCCCCACCTGGGATGGATCCACAAGTCCAAGTCTCTCGAACAATCTGTTATCCGCCATCTCTGGGGGTTTCACGTCAAACACTGTAGAGAAAAATTCTGCACCGGGAAAAGTAAAGATATTACACCCGACTAAATTGACGATATTTCCCTGAGGGATATGTCCCCAGGGAATAAGACAAAACAAAAACTGTAGAAAATACAGGACTTTACCAAAACAAGGTTTATCTTCAACGAATGGAGGACAGAACAAGCCTGCTGCGTCACGAATACTGTCGTCGTTAAGGTACGTCGAATCCCTCTCGGTAGTAGGAATGCACTGGGCCAAAAGATTCGCTGTAGCCAAATCCCACGGGATGCTATAGTCAGTTTTGGAGATCCGGGCACCTACAAACATAAGAACAATTTTAGATCAGTCAAAACTGTAAAAAAACTTAAAAGTATAACTTACATTCATCTTTAACGCCATAAGTTAGAGGAATTTCAATTTCTCCCTCTCGGGTCTGAGTTCTCCATCTCCCCGAGACATAAAACCATCGATCCCAACAAGTAGGATCTTTAACATCCGGTTCCTTTATCTTCACCATGTTTTTCCTGCATCGAACTGTGTAATCACCCAACAACCCTTTCTGGAAATTGACCGGACTAAAGAACAAATGGAATTCATCCCCCGTGAGGGGTCGAGAAAATCCCACTTGTCCTAGAACCGTCAAAACCCCATACAACTGAGCCCACCCGTTCGGATGAATCTGATGAGGAGCCACACCCCACCGGTTCAACAGGCCTGAAATCGAAGGATGCAGAGGAAACCGCAGGCCTTGATCCATCGCGTCGACGCCGATGGCCACCATGCCTGGAGGTGGACAACAGGCGGATTCTCCCTCTTCTGGCGCATGCAAATGCACGTTGAAGGGAATCCGCCAGTCATCCCTCCAGTCGGTGAGTTCGTCCGCCGTCACCGTGCTATCTCGGCCGTGCGCACCCCACTCCTGGTGGTTTGGATCTGGTTGAACCGAAGTGATGGTCCTCTCAGCGGGAACGTAGGGATGGGCCGCGTCTAGTTCGTCCAGTCGGAATTCTGGCAAGGCCGGCTCCGCCTTGTCCATGAATTCCTTGTACTGACGAGCGAGCAGGACGTGAGGCTCTTCGACCACCTTGGGGCGAATGACTCTCGTGTATTTTGGCATGATGGTGAGGGTTGTAGGAAGAAATTTACACTACAAACTAAATGAATTTACACAGTAAAATTGCAGGGGGAAGGAGATTCTTACCGATTTTCAGATTTGGGAATCGAAGAGAGATGTGAATTTTCAAAATTTGAAGTGGGTTAACTTGTTTTGAAAATATAAACCTGCAACATGAATAGATCAACGGTTGAGATCAAGGAAGGGGAAGAGAGGGCGGTTACCGATGAAAAATGTACTCAAGTATCCCCCCACTACCCCGTAAAACCTAAAATACTTGGTCAGGATAATGCCACGTGGCAAATATTTACTGACAAAATCCAGGTTAAAAAGAAACCTCTCTTTTTACATTCTTTTATTATTTATTTGTGAATCAGGTTATTGATTTATTAAGAAGATAAGTTTTCTGATACTTATCATGATTTACGAATATAAAGAATCCTTCAAAGACAATAACTCTTGTTTATTTCACCGGGAAAGAAACCTGGGAAACAAAACCTGGGGAGTTAAACCCCGAAAATATTATTTTACAAAGAAAAGACTAATTCTCTATATTTTGGATAAATCTCACGGGGAAATACATCCCCAGTTATCTTTTACAGGACAATCTTCAGGTTCGGAATCAACCGAGCTGTCTTCAGAATCAGTTCCCAGATCAATGATCTCCTCTCCATCTCTCCCAAATACTCCAATATTGAAAGACTTTTGCCCACGCAACTCCAGAAAGATGGTCACATCCACCGAGACAAAACGGCGTTCACAGAATTTGTCCCAACCGTCACTCAGAGCGAGACGTCGACCATCCTTCTCTACCTTAACTGTCCAGACCCGTTCAAAAGCATCTACCAAAGCAACATCCTGTCCATCGAGCTCCGGAAACTTCTGAGAAAAAGACAAAGAAAGAGGCAACTTAGTTTTCATCGACCGATTCCTGATCCGAGAAGAAAAGCTAGTTATTTGATTCGGGTACACCTCTCGGTTCCAAATAAAAGCCATGATATGAAGACATAATCCAGAGTCGAAGAGCCTTTAAAGGCGTAAAACTCAGTATTAAATGAAGTCTCAACCACCAACAGAAAGTCAGAATGCAATTTCCGAGACAAGTCAACCGAGGAAGACGACCATAAACTTCAGGGAAATCAGAGTTGAAAGCTCTAATTTTCCTGGGGGCCTATGTTATACCCAAGAAAACAGTCACCGACACGTGTCACAAATCAAAGGGCCACGTCATCCAGAGAGAAATTCAGCCAAGTCAATCATGAAAGACCTTCAAAGGCATATATAAGAAGAAGATGAGGAGTTTGGACAGTAGAGAGCGCACGGTAGAATCAGACTCCTTTCACAGGGGAATCGCCTGGGGAGACTCCTGGGACGCCAGTCAATGAACTGGGACTTCACGGGGAAAGAGGCAGATTAAGCACTAAGGGAAATTAGTGGATATTTAATGCTTCATATTAGTGGACTAGAGGTCCAATGAGAAGCCAATATGTGGGCATTAGGTGGCATAATTAAGCCATGCATAGAGTATTATAAATAGAGGGTATGAGAGAGAGGAAAAGGGACATGCAACCTTGTATTTTAATTATGAATTCTAAGTATGAATATATGAATAAAGAGGTGCCTTGAGCATCCATGTTCTTACTTATGATTTCTGCTATAACTTAATCCTCTTGCTTTCTTACCTATAACAAATTTACCATTTTGTGTTGTTTACCAAAACCCTCTATTACCAGCAAATACTACCGACAAGTACAAAAACAACCAAAACATAACGAATAATATCAAATCATGATGTTCTATGTTCTTCCCGATCGATCAATATAATATTTAAACCAATAGTACATGTTCTTCAGGAACAATCAATTTAATTGATATATTAAAAATAATTGATTTGATAATACTTCAGGAATACCAAAATTTCATGGGGATTCAAACTCATGTGGCTATCCCAATATTCAAGCAAATAATCATCGGGCTATTCAACAAGGTTTGGATTAACTTTTCCTAAAGTTTCACCCACTTTGGAATTTAAGAAATACATCAATTGATTCATGGTCGAGTTCGCACATACATGACTTGACCACGAAAGACTCGCACGATATTCTTCAAAAACATTTAATTTTGATATTTCTTCAGAAATATAATATCATAATATTCTTCAGGATTATTAAAAAATTTAATTGATTTACTACGGATAATTAATTTTATATTACTTCATGAATATCAGATTATAATGTTCTTCGTGAACATATGATATTATTTCAAGAATATCAAATTATAATGTTCTTCGGGAACACATGATATTAATGTTATTCGGGAACATATGATATTACTTCAGGAATATGAGATTATAATGTTCTTCGGGAACATATGATATTAAGAAAAAGGAAGGAGAAGTAGATATATTTATAATTATTAATGAATATAAACAAAAATATAAATTCTTGCCTTGAAGTTCGGATCTTGGATGAGTAGAACTTCGATGGAACTTCGATGGAGAACGCGGTTGAGCTTTCGTGCTGATAACGTGTTATAAACTCAAAAGGATTGAGAGAGAATAATAGAGTAGTAAGAGAGACAATATGAGAAGGAGAATATAATTCTTATGAATTGTTGTCTCATTCATATGGGGAGATCCTTTATATAGGATACAAAGTAGGGTTTTTGTCTTGTTCACCAAGAAATGATAAACTAGTCATTCACTAATTAATAATATTCATAACAATATTTAGAACTAATTTTACAAAACAAAAAATTCCCATATACATGCTAAATAACTGCTTTCAAAGACCAGACAACTAAAAGATCCAGAAACTCACCCTCCCAAATATGTCAGTGCCCCCGCCATGCGCCGTCACGCCCCCTTCGAGCATGGAGCGCACAATGCCCTCTCTTCGTAAAAAGAAACTTCCAGTTGATCTTTTATTAGCATTTGAATTTCAAAAGCTGTTAAAATGTGTTTGCAGAAACAGATGCGGGGGAAATTGGATAGAAATATGTTACGAAATATGTTAGGAAAGTTTGAAATTCGACCCACCTCTTTTAATTGTAATTATTGATTATTATTTTTTAAGAGAGACGACAAACTCCATAATAAGTTATTTTACATGAGGATCGAATTTGTGTCGGTAATGAGCTCCCTAAGTGAAAAAGTGTGAAATACACTATGCCTACCTCAACAATATATATACATCCACTCAAAATTTAACATATAGTATTTGATATTTTTGTTCCATTTTAAGTGAATGTAATGGTTAAGAGTTACGGTTTTTAATCTAATGAAGTATTAATCATTATAACAATGCATACAATAAATGTAAAGTTTAATCTATTGGAACGTAGAAATTAAAGTTAAGTTTAAGTAGTAGGATAATATGTCAATATAGGATTAAATTTAGAGAAAAATGAATGATATTATAACTTATTGTATGATTTAGGAATACATCTTCTTAAAAATACAATTGCGGTTCTATTTCTAAGTAGATAAAGATTGTACAATGTCAAACTCCTATTAATTTGATCACTTGTAACGAAGGTAACAAAATCAGCATTCGTGGAGTTTGAACAAAACTTGATCCGAAAACTTGAGCCACACAGCTATCTTCAATTCTCAAACAAAATCTAAGAAAAACACTACATACTACAAACAGAGTCACTCCTATCATAATGGAAACACCCCCAGACGACATGTGGCAAAGGTTACGAGCTGAACCGAAAAAAACATATGTAGCAGTACTCAAAATCATATGTACAAGAAAATTCAACAGGCTGCGGCTATGTCTATGACTCACAAAATAAGGGATCATCTCCCAGGCAATAAATCTCAAATAGCTTTTTAACGTAAGTTATAGCTAGCTTTTTGCATCGAGCGATGACATCAGGCCGCAGCCTTCTCACTTGCGAGATCGGTTTTGTTAGCTTGTATTCTTTGTTTCCGTCGATCAAGTACGCGGCGGTAGCGCATCCACTGAAGAAAAGATTATAACAAAAATATCGTTAGTATTCAACACAAGTGCCACAAAATAAAACTAATAGTGTTATATATACCTCACTGAATCAATGGGGCTAAATCCATTATTTTTGGACAAAGTCGAACGTGCATTCAATTTCTTTGCCGAAACCGTCTGCCTATAAAGAGCGCATACAGCGTTCAAGCAAAGCTTTTCATCCTGTTGGAAGGCACGCAGCATGTCAGCTTCATACATAAATTTCCTCGCACCATTAATATCTCTCCGAAGGCTTGCAACCAAGTCTTCCATTCGAGAGTCGGACAGTGGTTCGTCTTCTGAATGCGCAGAAACCTCCTCTTTCAAGCGATTTAGAGATTCATGTACATCTACACAAACTTCTTTTTTCATCTTAGTAGTCGAAAATGGGACTAAATTATCCATGCTTTCAGTCCTCTTTCGCTTATTTATTCTCTGATTAAAATCATTAATCTCATCTGAATTTGGGACTCTTTTTGAAGTCTCCGATCCCACGTTAGGTGGTGTTTCATCATCACTATCACTTATCTCAATGACATCTCTAGCAGCTGCAGACACAAAAACTCAAGTCGATATCAAAATAAAATTAATTAGACCACATAATTAATTTATACGACACTACCTACAACAATGAACCTTATTTACTTTCGTACCTGAACATTTTAATGGCTCTATACATTCATTCTTTCCTGGTTGAGGAATATTGTGGGCTGTCTGTGGCTCGGTAGAGTTGATATCCTCTGCAGCCAGGCATCAAAAATGTCATATTGAATAGTTAACATAAATACAACCCAATAACTCTTTCTTTTCATGATAGATTTAGCTTAAGCCCGGCAAAAGATCGTTGGTTGAAAAATAGTGACTATATATAACCAAAAGAATAAAAGGGAACAACAACAAATTTGAGAGATGACACAAAGTTACCATTCTTTGAGAGAACTGCATGAAAGGCATCATCAAGATCGGCATCAACATCATCTACATCATGAGCAATATCTACATCCGGCATACTATTGTCTCTCAGGCTTTCATTTTTATCCATCGAATCCGGAAATTCTAATTTCTCTCCCTCCTCAAAGGTACCGATCTCGCGCATGTCATTTACTACATTAGCCAGATCTACAACATTCAGACTCAATATCTTGGTAAACCCCTCCTCCATCTTCTTGACTCTCATCGACAATTTATCAATCATGGTTTTGCTTATTTCAGCTGCCTTATCAGATTCAGATTTCTCCTGCCTCAACTTTCCCATAGTTTTATCTGATTCCATTCGCCTCAAATCCGCCCATTCCCGCTGGAAAGTCTGAAAACGAGCGCATATGGAATCGACTTTTTTCTCCAATCCATCAAAACCGGCTTTCAAGTCATTGAACCCATCATTCATCCTAGTCTGCATTTGCTCCATTTCACGAGATATAAACTTCCAAGAGTCAACATAAGGCAGAGCAGTAGCAATGGACACAGGAGGATTATCGTCGTACTCTGCTTCATCAGAGGAGGAAGAAAATGAAGAAGAAAAAGAAGAGGAAGACGAATCATCTTCTTCTTTGGCATCTTTAACCGCACTCTTGATCGTACTCAAACCCAACGCCCGCGTGGGTAATACCTTCATACCCGCGGCCATGGGGTCGAACATCCTGAAATAAAGAGCGATGGCAGTGATAAAATTGCCCAGGCACATGTTCGCCCGATTTTTGGTAACGACGCGTTTGAAGCTCGCAATGAGGAAGTGCGGGGCGGCGGTATGAACACCTTCGCGGCGAAGGCAAGACAGATAGAACAAATCACTCAGGGTGACCTTGCTGGAGTCGTCTCTCCCGAAGAAAATTCGCGATATGCATCGGTGCATTATGAAGAGATCGAGGTCTTTGATTAGGCGGCCGAGCTTCTTTCCGCCGCCGGAAATCTCCTTCCAGAATCCGGCGTGGTCGAAATCCCTGGGGACGGAGGGGCGGCCGCCCTCAGGGAACCCGAAGATGCGGCGCAGGGTCTTGCGCTTGACCGTGGCAGTTTTCCCGTTGAACCGGAATGAGAACCCGGCGTCGTTGAAATTGAGGGTCGTGTAGAACTGGAGCATCAGCTCTTCGTAAGCGTGGTGATTCATTTCGATGATTTTTTCGAAGTGGAGAGTGCGGCAGTGGGCTTCGACGGCTTTCCGGACATCGGGGTTTTCTATGAGCGCGAAATTGAGAGATCGGGGAGGATTGTAGTTGCGAGAGATGAGGTCGGTGTACCTCTGACCTTCGTCGTGAGAGATGATGGCGAAAGGAGCACCGTACTCTTTTCTCAGGTCGGCAGGTGATTGTTTAGACATGACGATGGATGGATGGATGCAGGCGAAATGATGAGGAGTTTCGATGGTCGTTCAAGTTTATTTATTCTTCTTGGGGCAGACCAAAAGTTTACTATATTTACTGAATTTAATCATTCGAAATATCTCGATTACTGTATTAGGAATGATGTACACGCATAAATATTTTAATTTATTACTTCTGCATTAATACTTCTCATGCATACACACACAAATATTCGTGAATTTATTAATTTTTATTATTATTTATTGAGGATTTAAATTTTAGTGTTTGAAATTCATTAATTTCTTAATAAATCTAATTAATTAATTAGTAAAGAATACTAGTATATGTTATGTAATTTAATAATTTTTTTTGGTAAATTTTAATATTATATAAAATAAATAGTGTAAAAGTTACGAAACAACGGAAAAGACTTTACCGTATTCACAAGCTAACAGACTATCTCTCCGAACAACCAAACATAACATAAGGCACTAAAGAAACAATGTCAACTACTACCAATTTATGTGCCACACTCTCTATGTGCCCGTGCCTGAAGAGAGTTCGAGAGTCGTAACGAGATGATCATGTCCCGCAGGATGGAAAGAGCCAGAGTAGCATTACCTCCGGGGACACCGAGCGAGTCTCCCATATGCGTGTGTTCCTCTCCAGCCATATAAAGTAAACAAGCGCAGCGAGAAGACCACGATAAGCGCGAGAAATCCAGTGCTTCCCACGCCACCGACTAGCAGCCCGTACGATAACACTCTCCCAGCCACCGCGCGGCCACTGAAATCCAACCTCCACATGTAGCCTTCGTAAACAGTCTTGTGAGAAAGGGCACTCAAAGAAAATGTGATTATGTTTTTCGACAGTCACCCCGCCACACAGGACAGACGAGTCCTCTGTCCAACCAATCCAACGCTTATTACGAGTCGGTAATCGACCTCTGATAGCAAGCCATAAAATGAAATAGTGACGTGGAATACACCCCGGGCTGCGAATAGTGCTGCCCACAGAACCTTAAGCCCCTCCGGGTGAAATAATGAGAAAGTCGAGGCGGATGTGTAGACCCCAAAAGTATGCCGACTTCACCTCACTGTATCCCTCCCTTGTACAATCTCCAACAACGTGTACACAATGTCATGGAACTCCTCCTAATAATCCTTAGTCCACTGCCACTCTTCGTTAGCAATGACATAACTCAATAACGAGGTAACTGGTAGTCCAGTAATCTGAGGTCCCAATGAAAACACCTCTCCTAAGCAACCTAGGGTATGCCATGGGTTTTCCAGAGGTAAAACCGCGTCCCATCTCCGACCTCCAACTGAAAGGATGATAGAACATCAGAACGTAGCTTAAAGAGTTGTCATGACCTTTAGTATTATTAAGAGAATTTAATGATTCTAATTATTTAATTTTTCAAAATATATCATTAGTATTATGAATCAACTTGGTAAGAAGATAAAAGCCATTCGATCGGATCGAGGTGGTGAATATCTTAGCCAAGAGTTCGATGATCATCTTATGAGTTGTGGTATTCTATATCAACTCACTCCTCCTGGAACACCCCAGATGAATGGTGTTTCCGAAAGGAGGAATAGAACCTTATTGGATATGGTTCGATCTATGATGAGCCTTAATGAACTACCAAAATCTTTTTGGGGGACACGCACTTTTAACAGCGGCCTATACACTGAATAGGACCCCGTCAAAAGCTGTTGATAAGACACCATACGAGATATGGAAAGGGAAGGTCCCTAACTTGTCTTATATCAAGGTTTGGGGATGTGAAGCTTATGTGAAGAGAAATATCTCTACAAAGCTTGAACCCAAATCGGATAAATGTTTCTTTGTGGGTTATCCAAAAGAAACACGAGGGTACCACTTTTACAACCAATCTGAGAACAAAATCTTTGTTGCTCGAGATGGTGTATTTCTTGAAAAGGAATATCTTTTCAAGAAAGTAAGTGGGAGCTCAGTTGAATTGAACGAAGTTCAAGAAAACTTGAACGAGGTTCAAGAAGATCAAACTGAAATGGACACTCAAGACCAAGTCGAGAGTACTCCGGTGGTTTTGGAAACCACACCTAACCCTCGAAGGTCCGGAGGATTAGATCTCAACCTGATAGATACTTAGGTATTCTGACAAACGAGAGCTATGAAGTCATGCTTTTAGAAAGCAATGAACCTTCGACCTATATCCAAGCTATGACGAGTCCAGATTCCGAGAAATGGCAGGGTGCCATGAAATCCGAAATGGAATCAATGTCTGAAAATCAAGTTTGGAACTTGGTCGATTTGCCTAAAGGGGCTAGGCTCATTG
The DNA here is from genome assembly GCA_954870475.1 of Euphrasia confusa. Lineage (NCBI taxonomy): Eukaryota > Viridiplantae > Streptophyta > Magnoliopsida > Lamiales > Orobanchaceae > Euphrasia > Euphrasia confusa. The sequence continues at coordinate 14,162,122 of OX940957.1, read as the reverse complement.
GATGCAAATGGATTTACAAGATAAAAACAGACATGAATGGAAAACCTAGTGTTTTCAAAGCAAGGTTGGTGGCAAAAGGATATAAACAAATTCACGAGGTGGATTATGATGAAACATTTTCACCAGTTGCTATGATTAAATCCATTCGGATTCTCTTAGCCATTGCTGCTCATTATGATTATTAGATATGGAAAATGGACGTTAAAACCGGCTTCTTCAATGGGATTCTAGTAAAGGAAGTGTTTATGACACAACCAGAGGGTTTTATCGATCCTAATCAGGCTGAGAGAGTATGCAAGCTTAATAGATCCATTTATGGATTAAACCAAGCATCTCGGAGCTGGAATCTTCGGTTCGATGAATCCATACAAGAGTTTGGATTTCAAAAGAACATGGAAGACTCTTGTGTTTACAAGAAAGTCATTGGGAGTTACGTTGTATTCATTGTGTTGTATGTCGATGACATACTCCTTATTGGAAACAATATTCTTATGCTTAATTCTGTTAAAGAATGGCTGGGAAGATGGTTTTCAATGAAGGATCTTGTAGAAGTACAGTACATATTGAGCATCAAGATCTGTCGGAACAGATCGCAAAGGATGCTTGGACTTATTCAAGCAACCTATATTGATAAGGTGCCTGACAGGTTCAGAATGAAAGACGCCAAGAAGGGTCTCATTCCAATGACTCATGGTACTGTTGGAGTTGTGTACTTAATGTCTAGATTTAAGTAACGGTAACTCCCGGTCATAGCATTTAATCTATTTAATTAATAAACAATCGTTTGCATTTAATTATTGATAATTAAATATATGCAAAATATAGTCCTGGATTCTATACGTTGTAGTTAGTATGGTGTGCGACGTCACACAGAAGATCATACTATCGGTTACTCGTATTTAATCAAACAGTTGCTCACGACCTAGATGGACACGTACCAATCCATCGGTATAGTCGTTGTGTGAGAGAGAAAATAATTTGTCTTAATTATTTTATCACACTTGTACACTTGGTGTATTGGGCGGATCGCTTGAGACTTATCAATTAGGATTGCCGTTGATAATTTATTCAAGTCTCAGAGTATTTTATTCTTAATCCCCGATACTATTGCGGGTGTGTATATTTAATATAAGTAACTTTGATTTACCAAAGGAATTAACCGATTTAATTATTGGGTTAATTACCGGCTAAGTTGGGTTACTATATTTTATATACGACATGCCGTGAATACTTGACGGGAAAGTGTATCCCGGAAGGGTTGATAATATCCCCGAGATGAGTTCATAAGGAATTATTATGTAAACCTCATGAGTGGATTTGTTCCGCATAATAATTAAGGTTGAATGGTACTAGTCTCGGATATAAGAGATGAATAAATTAATTAGCAATAAATTAATTTTATTCATGGATATTTAAATCTTAAATACACGGAATAAATAATACTACCGGAGAAATATTATTTGATGTAATATGGTTTAATATTGGGAGTGCAATTAATTTATATAGTGGAAAATAAATTAATTAATATTGATGGGATTAATAGATTTGGGCTTGGACTCAATTTAATCATCAATATTGGAAACTCAATATTCCACCTCCTTTAGATCCCCTACGTAGCCTATAAAAACACTACATGGTCTTCTCTATTCTCACAATAACAACATAACTTGAAGATCATAATTCTTCTAGAGGGAGAAAGTAGAGAGAAGGAGATCCATAAGCTTGGAGGATCGTCGCCCACCCGACGTTCAAGCTAGTGCAAGGAATACGTGGGAAGGTCGTAAGGTCTTCAATTGATTTCGTTTCTCCGCACAACGAATCGAAGGTAATATCATAAAACCCTTGTGTGATTTTATGTAATATTTAATTGTAATATATACATGAACGCACGATCCGGGAAAACGACGATCTTCGGGGACGGGGATTCGAGATCCCCGGCGAAGGATCGAAAGGACCCTCGGCTGGGAGCCGAGGGGGTGGCGGTCGAGCCCTAGGGCTTCGACCACCGGGAGCGGACACGCGAGGGGAGCCCCGGCTGGACGCCGGGTCGAGCGATCGAGCTAGGCTCGATCGCTGGGGGCCGTCACGGCCTTGCGCCGCGGCTGGCGGCTCCCTCCCCGGTCGGTGGTGGCGGTGAGTCGCCGGACTCACCGCCGGGGGCTGCTAGGCAGCCCCACGCGATCGAACGCGATCGCGAGCCCCACGGTGGGGCTCGGCTAGGGTTTAGCCGCGGGTTCATCCCGCGGCGATTCTGTTGGGATATGTCCTTCGATCCTACGTGTGCAATCGATAAAGTCATAAGGTCGTCTATGGATGTTAAATGATTATTTGATAATATTAATTGTTGGGAACAATATAATATTGATCAATTAAATCATACCTACAGGGTCACACACGAGTCGGAATTAAGTTGCTTGTTATATTGATTTAGAATCAATACGTATGGATTTTCACATGCATGGGATGCATGGCATGCATGAGATGCATGGCTTGCATGGATGCATGTCACATGGTGTGACATGGCATGCCACACAAGCAAGGGGACCACATCCATGCCAATTGGCATGGTGATGTGGAAATGACCCTTTACCTCCCCATTAACCACCATTATTGGTGCATTATGATGCACATAATGGGGGGTTTAAAGGAGAGGTTAATTGTGGTGAATAAAGTGATGAAAACATGGTTTTCATATCACTTAATCATCAGCCACGAAATTCCATACAACAAGAGAGAAAAGAGTGAGAGAATCACTCAAGAACAAGCAAGCAAGTTCATTTTCCGGGTTCGTGTACAACACGTAGAGGCCGGGCCATTTGTGCGGCTTCAACATCCGGGCGATCCAAAGGAGTGACGAGGTCATTCCAAGATGAACATTTCGAGGTGATCCATTGAGGTGGTTCAATCGACTCAACACCACCTCATCGACAACAACGAATCATATCATCATCACATGTAAGAATTCGTTGATCTCTCTATATATATATATATTGGATGTATATATATATATATATAAATATATGTGTGTCTATACATATTTGTGTGCACTAAGATCCAAGCATGATATATTTATATGCTTTACACGCTTCCGCACACACGGTATATCGATCGGATCGGTATACCGGTACCTTCAATTGGTATCAGAGCCTAGGGCTCGTGCACACTTTTGTGTTGGACACAATATGTTTAAAATCAACATAATTGGCTTAATTGTTTTATGTGATTATGTGTCTAGATATAAGGCCGGCCACCGTTAGTGGTCGGATGGATGAAATTGTCGTTTTTTACGTTTCGATTGGCCATAGTTTTGGAGGGCTGCGTCCCTTGGAATCTTTTGTAATAGATAGGTTTTTCTATTCAAAAATTGTATTGTTCAACATGTAAGCTATGGATTTATCCATGTATCGGAGTTGGATTTCGAAGCCCAAGCGAAAACGAGAAGAAACGAAGCAAAACGAAGCCAAACGAAGCAAACCGGGCTGCTGGAGCCAAACGGCGGTCGCCGTTTGAGCTCCGGCGGGCGCCGTTTTGATTCAGCGGGCGCCGTTTTGGAAACGGCGACCGCCGAAAGCCCTGATTCTTGGCAGATTTTTTCCAAACCCTTTTGGCGGGCGCCGTTTTGGAAACGGCGACCGCCGGTGGTGTTCGGCGACCGCCGTTTGTGAAACGACGGGCGCCGTTCGTGGTTTTTTGGGTACGGAATAGATTTGATCAAAATCGGAAGGCACGGAACTAAAACGGAGGGCGAGGACCAGTCCAGAAGATGTTCAAGGCTTCTTTTAATACTTTAATTCTTTTCGTTTGAGGGTTGTGAGGTTCTAGGGGCCTTTCGATTTCGTATTTATATGCTTTGCTAGTTATAGGTTGTTTTATGTTATAAATGTTCAACTTACATATAAACAAACCTATGCATGCAAGTTCCCAAAATAATGAGTATAATGTCTTGTCCAAAACATCACACCCATAAAGCCCTCGATCATAAGTTGGTAGGTCCGCCTCAGCGGGGTACTACTTGTTATCTTGGGATAAGTGGGAGTAAGGGTTAGACCCTTACAAGTGAGTTTGGTTTTCTCATCGATAGATCCACTGCAGGCGTGGCTATCGAGACATGAGATGAGAATGGGACTCTCATCGACCGAGAGTGACATTGGATGTCATTGACATGGGATGTCTACCTATCTTGGAGTTCTTAAGTGCGGACTCAGTCGGCTTAAGGATTCGCAAGATGAGGGTCTTGGGATCGTTTTGTTCTAATTTATTAAAATGTCAAAAACCAATGCCTAATTTGTTTTTCAAAGACTAAGTTCAACTCGACTCATTCTCACCCCGGGGAGTGGAATGGAGCCAAAGCGTTTGCTTATGTCGATGACACAGATTAGAGACATTCGAGCCATTGGATGACGTGAATCGATTGTCTGGTTGGCTCCCTCATTTTAATGAGAGATAGGGCTTCAATTGCATGATAAGATCACTGGTTAGAAAACCTCGAGTTTTCACTTACGATTTATCACGGTTATGATATTAAGATAATTGGGAACGACGATATTGGATATCGAATGAACAAAATGAAACAAATAAAGTAGTTATGCGAGACAACCTTATTTGTTTAAACGCTTTGTGAATGTTTACTTACGTTATTTATCTTTCTTCTGTAGTATAATATGTCTGTCTCAACTCAATTCAAGTTCAGCTCTATCTTGGATAGAGAAAAGTTGAACAACACCAATTTCCTTGATTGGCAACGTAACTTGAGGATAGTCCTCAAATACGAAGCAAAGGAAAGTGTGTTGGACAAACCCCTTCTCGTGCTTCCCGCTGATGGGGGCACGGATGCCCAAAAGGCATCATATGCCCTTGCTAAGAAAGCCTCGAATGAGGTGACATGTTTGATGTTGGCATCCATGGTACCCGAGTTGCAAAAACAATTCGAGTTCATGGAAGCCTATGACATCATAGAAGAGCTCAAGAGCATGTTCGGGGAACAGGCTAGGATTGAGCGCTTCGGTGTCACCCGGGCTATAGCAACAGCTAGGCTGGAAAAGGGTAAACCCGTGGGACCACATGTACAGCAAATGATTGGATTATTTGCTTCAAGTGCTCGCCTCGGTTTTGCATATGATGACGAGTTGGCTACCGATTTCATTCTCCATTCTCTTCATGATGGTTATGACGCCTTTAGGCTGAATTTCCACATGAATGGACTGAAGAAATCGCTTCATGAGCTCCATGGGATGCTTAAGGCTGCTGAGCCGGCGATTAAGAAGGACCCTAGGAGGGAAGTTCTTATGATTCGGGAAGGAGGTACCAAAAGGTTCAAGGGGATTAAGAAACCAGAAGTGAAAGGCAAAGGGAAAGGAAAAGTTGTGGCAACTCCTTCCAAAAGGTTCTTGAAAGCTTCTAAGGTTCCTGGGGAATCTGAGTGTTTCTACTGCAAGAGTGTTGGACACTACAAGCGAGATTGCCCCAAGTTCAAGGAGGATGTGAAGAACGGTGTCGTTCCTTCATCTTCAGGTATTTATGTCATAGACATAAACTTAACAAATTCTTCTTCTTGGGTATTGGATACCGGATGCGGTGCTCACATTGTTTCACATGTGCAGGGACTGCGAAGAAGTAGAACTTTGGTAAAGGGAGATGTCGATCTGCGGGTTGGAAATGGAGCGAGGGTCGCTGCATTAGCCGTAGGATCTTATGATTTGTGTTTGCCTTCGGGCCTTGTTTTAGTATTGAATAATGTTTACTTCGTTCCAAGTATTACCAAGAACATCATTTCTATTTCAGTATTGGATACTGAAGGATTTTCCTTCACTATAATAAATGGTTTATTTACTATTTCAAAAAGTGGAGTGTTCTATGGTTCGGCACGATTAGAACATGGTTTATATATACTTCAACTTGACAATCATATATATAACATTGATACCAAAAAGGCCAAATCAAATGAATTCAATGAAACATACCTTTGGCATTGTCGATTAGGCCACGTCAACATTAAACGTGTAGAGAAACTTCTTAAAGAAGGTATTCTCAAATCTTTTGACTTGGAGTCATTCGATACATGTGAAGGATGTTTGATGGGCAAAATGACAAAGTCACCTTTTCTAGGAAAAGGAGAACGTGCAAGTGATCTATTGGGTTTAATCCATACTGATGTATGTGGTCCAATGAGCTCACAAGCACGTGGAGGTTATTTCTACTTCATAACTTTTACCGATGACTTAAGTAGATATGGTTATGTCTATTTAATGAGGCATAAGTCAGAAGCCTTTGAAAAGTTCAAAGAATTCCAAAATTAAGTTGAGAATCAACTTGGTAAGAAGATAAAAGCCATTCGATCGGATCGAGGTGGTGAATATCTTAGCCAAGAATTCGATGATCATCTTATGAGTTGTGGTATTCTATATCAACTCACTCCTCCTGGAACACCCCAGATGAATGGTGTTTCCGAAAGGAGGAATAGAACCTTATTGGATATGGTTCGATCGATGATGAGCCTTAGTGAACTACCAAAATCTTTTTGGGGACACGCACTTTTAACAGCGGCCTATACACTGAATAGGACACCGTCAAAAGCTGTTGATAAGACACCATACGAGATATGGAAAGGGAAGGTCCCTAACTTGTCTTATATCAAGGTTTGGGGATGTGAAGCTTATGTGAAGAGAAATATCTCTACAAAGCTTGAACCCAAATCGGATAAATGTTTCTTTGTGGGTTATCCAAAAGAAACACGAGGGTACCACTTTTACAACCAATCTGAGAACAAAATCTTTGTTGCTCGAGATGGTGTATTTCTTGAAAAGGAATATCTTTCCAAGAAAGTAAGTGGGAGCTCAGTTGAATTGAACGAAGTTCAAGAAAACTTGAACGAGGTTCAAGAAGATCAAACTGAGATGGATACTCAAGACCAAGTCGAGAGTATTCCAGTGGTTTTGGAAACCACACCTAACCCTCGAAGGTCCGGAAGGATTAGATCTCAACCTAACAGATACTTAGGTATTCTGACAAATGAGAGCTATGAAGTCATGCTTTTAGAAAGCAATGAACCTTCGACCTATATCCAAGCTATGGCGAGTCCAGATTCCGAGAAATGGCAGGGTGCCATGAAATCCGAAATGGAATCAATGTCTGAAAATCAAGTTTGGAACTTGGTCGATTTGCCTAAAGGGGCTAGGCCCATTGGATGCAAATGGATTTACAAAATAAAAACAGACATGAATGGAAAACCTAGTGTTTTCAAAGCAAGGTTGGTAGCAAAAGGATATAAACAAATTCACGGGGTGGATTATGATGAAACCTTTTCACCAGTTGCTATGATTAAATCCATTCGGATTCTCTTAGCCATTGCTGCTCATTATGATTATGAGATATGGCAAATGGACGTTAAAACCGCCTTCTTGAATGGGATTCTAGTAGAGGAAGTGTTTATGACACAACCTGAGGGTTTTATCGATCCTAATCAGGCTGAGAGAGTATGCAAGCTTAATAGATCCATTTATGGATTAAAGCAAGCATCTCGGAGCTGGAATCTTCGGTTCGATGAATCCATACAAGAGTTTGTATTTCAAAAGAACATGGAAGACTCTTGTGTTTACAAGAAGGTCAGTGGGAGTTACGTTGTATTCATTGTGTTGTATGTCGATGACATACTCCTCATCGGAAACAATATTCCTATGCTTAATTCTGTTAAAGAATGGCTGGGAAGATGGTTTTCAATGAAGGATCTTGGAGAAGCACAGTACATATTGGGCATCAAGATCTGTCGGAACAGATCACAAAGGATGCTTGGACTTAGTCAAGCAACCTATATTGATAAGGTACTTGACAGGTTCAGAATGAAAGACGCCAAGAAGGGTCTCATTCCAATGACTCATGGTACATCTTTAAGCAAGAGTCAGTGCCCTTCGGGACCTGATGAGCAAATAAGGATGGCAAATATTCCTTATGCTTCGGCAATAGGGTCTATTATGTACGCCATGATATGTACACGACCGGATGTATCGTATGCTTTGAGCATGACGAGTCGGTTTCAAGGAAACCCAGGTGAGGCGCATTGGACTGCGGCCAAGAATATTCTTAAGTACCTTAGAAGGACTAAAGAGTATTTTCTTGTCTTTGGAGGACAAAAAGAGTTGGTTGTGACAGGATATACGGATGCAAGCTTCCAAACAGACAAAGATGATTTCCGGTCTCAATCCGGATTTGTCTTTTGTCTGAATGGAGGTGCGGTGAGCTGGAAGAGTTCCAAGCAACCCACCGTAGCTGATTCTACTACAGAGGCTGAGTACATTGCTGCATCAGAAGCAGCAAAGGAGGCCGTTTGGATGAGAAAGTTCTTAGATGAGCTCGGTGTCGTACCTAGTTCGGCCCATCTGATAGCTCTCTATTGTGATAATAGTGGAGCTATCGCGCAAGCCAAGGAGCCTAGGGAGCACCACAAATCCAAACATGTACTCAGGAAGTTCCACATTCTCAGGGAGATAGTTAGTCGTGGAGACATCGAGATAAATAAAGTTGCAACTGATGATAATGTTGCAGACCCGTTAACTAAACCACTCCAGCAGTCAAAGCATGATGCTCATACGACTGCAATAGGGATACGATATCTTAGAGATGGATTGTGATTCCTATTACTGTATTGTTTACTTTTGGAGTTTATGTAAACATTCACGTATCTTTTATGATATTCAATAATTTCTTCATATAATTGTGGTTTAAATTGTATGAATTGTCCAAATGATTAAATTATATTAATTGGGTTATGAGGTCGATTTACCACATAATGAAGTCCCAACTGTTGAACTAATATAATTATATCATAAATTGTTCCTAGTTCGTATCATCGAGTACGGACAAACTGATGATGCAAAGAACTAGATTGTAATGTGTACTATAGCGCCGCTTCATGGGCTAGTGATGTGGGACATCAAGTACAATTACATAGATATTAGCTGGGAGCTAATGATCGAACAGACCCGACTGGAATAGTATTTAAGATTTCGAGTCATAATACTATTTCATTGACTGTCGAGCAATTTCCTCTGACCTGAGTAGTCCAGAGTGATTCCATTGTGAAATGGTATACTTTGATACAAGTAAACGCCTTTCGTAAAAGGAGGTTATAAAACTTGTTATTGGGTATATCAGGAAGCAAGTGGGAGAGCTTGGATTGACAAGATGGGATTGTCCTCCATTTTATAATGGGATAAATGTCTTACCGGCCACTTGGAGAGTCGAGACTGTGGAAAATACGTGGCCACGTCCAGATTCGTATCATAGTGATAAATCTGGTTTTACAGTCTGTCTCAAAGTCCAAGAAAGGTTTGAACAGATTGAGGATGACTCAAGTCTTGCCTCAAGTTCAAACAAAGACATAAAGTGACAACAGGAAGTTGACAGCACACTGGCTCTGAAGGCCAAGTGGGAGATTGTTGGGATATGTCCTTCGATCCTACGTGTGCAATCGATAAAGTCATAAGGTCGTCTATGGATGTTAAATGATTATTTGATAATATTAATTGTTGGGAACAATATAATATTGATCAATTAAATCATACCTACAGGGTCACACACGAGTCGGAATTAAGTTGCTTGTTATATTGATTTAGAATCAATACGTATGGATTTTCACATGCATGGGATGCATGGCATGCATGAGATGCATGGCTTGCATGGATGCATGTCACATGGTGTGACATGGCATGCCACACAAGCAAGGGGACCACATCCATGCCAATTGGCATGGTGATGTGGAAATGACCCTTTACCTCCCCATTAACCACCATTATTGGTGCATTATGATGCACATAATGGGGGGGTTACAAGGAGAGGTTAATTGTGGTGAATAAAGTGATGAAAACATGGTTTTCATATCACTTAATCATCAGCCACGAAATTCCATACAACAAGAGAGAAAAGAGTGAGAGAATCACTCAAGAACAAGCAAGCAAGTTCATTTTCCGGGTTCGTGTGCAACACGTAGAGGCCGGGCCATTTGTGCGGCTTCAACATCCGGGCGATCCAAAGGAGTGACGAGGTCATTCCAAGGTGAACATTTCGAGGTGATCCATTGAGGTGGTTCAATCGACTCAACACCACCTCATCGACAACAACGAATCATATCATCATCACATGTAAGAATTCGTTGATCTCTATATATATATATATATAAATATATGTGTGTCTATACATATTTGTGTGCACTAAGATCCAAGCATGATAGATTTATATGCTTTACACGCTTCCGCACACACGGTATATCGATCGGATCGGTATACCGGTACCTTCAGATTCTCCGGTCGAGCTCCGGACATCGTGGTGTTCGTGATCGGTTTCCGGCGATGGGATTTCGGTCGGGGTTATCGGTTCCGCAATTTTTTGATACCCCGGGATATCGATTTCCAACAATTGGTATCAGAGCGTTTGGTTTCGTGTTCATGTATATGTTCAATTATCGTTCTACCTTGCAGGGATCCGACTATCATGGTTTAACTAATTGTTAATTATTTTACCATGATTATTCGTTTATTAAACTCTCGGACATGTCGAGATTCGTTTTGTGTGGATGAATGCTTGTAATAGTAAAAATTCGGGGGTTGACCGAATTTAGATTTATTATTATTGTTCTATATTTTCCGGAAAGTGTATAGGGTCGATTTCATGTATAGAATCGATACCGGAATTGTAAATTTATTTCTTGTAATTTATTTACGTTGGATCGATGCCGAGACGACCGCCGGAGAACGCATGTGACGAAGAAGACGAAGAGGACGAAGGACCGGGGATCGATCAAACCCCTTGATCGATCCCGAGCGATCGACCACGAGGAGGGGGCCGATCGCCCTCGGCTAGGGCTGCCGCCGGTCACGGTGGCGGCTGGTCGACCGGGCTGATGGCGGCGGTCCTCCGGTGGTGGTGGTCGACGGTGGGGGTGGTGTGGGTATCCCTAACCCATGCTACTCCTACCAAGATTCACTTTCCTAATTGATTCGGTTTTCTTATTTTGAGTATTCCTAAGTTTGGGAACTCTCATGGAAATAGGAAAAGAATTAATTAATATTAATTTATTTCCTTATTCTATTATAGAAGTCTTCTAGAATATTCAAGTCTTACTTGGATAGGATTCTAGAGATTTAATAGAATTGGAAAGGACAATAATTAATTAATAAATTAATTTTATTTCCTAATTGATTATTCCTATTTTATGGGAATTTTCATGGACATGGAAATTAATTAATTTTGGAAAGTAGAAGAGTCCTAATTTATTTTATTTCCTTATTCTATTATAGAAATCTTCTAGAATGTTCCAAGTCTTACTTAGATAGTATTTTAGAGATTTAATAGAATTAGAAAGGAAAAATAAATAAATAAATAAAAATATTAATAATATTTAATTTTATTTTTGATTTATTCGATTGACTTAATTTTCGAATTAAGTATCTTTTGGATTTATTAAAAATAAATAGATTTAAATATTGGGATTAATATTCTCGTCACATGGAGCATTCAAGAACGAAGACTGAAGACTAGAAGAAGCATACGGAGATGGAATAAAGCCATGATAGTCGGAAAATAATTTTCTAGTATTATTTTGACTATGTGATACTATGTGCTTTATTGCTTGTATGCATGCTATATGTGTTTACTTTATGCACTAGATAGCGTATCCCTTTGTTATAAAAAGCTAAGTGGGAGAGGGGATGGAAACATTCCCATGCTCTCCATTACTGTTCTCTTGGTGACATTTATGAGCTTTCGAAGTTCATATAGATATGTCATTGGAGGAGAATTCTTGTAATTCCTTTTATGAGAAACATTGATTAAGTCTATCAAACAATGCCTAATTTGTCTTTCTGAAACTGACTTCAAGTCGACTCATTCTCACCCCGGGGAGTGGAATGGAGCCAAAGACACTTGGTCATGTGGATGACACAAATTAGAGACATTCGTACCATCCTTTTGAAGGTGGATCGATTGTCTGCTCGGCTCCCTCATCTAATGAGAGATAGGGTTGTTCGCATGGTGAATCACTGGTTAGAAACTTCGAGTTTCACTTATGATTCTCCGCGTCTTGATTTACGTAAATCGAATGGATCTTGTAATTGGGAGTCAATTGTAAAAGTCTTTTGGTGTAATAAACGTCCACACAAACGTGGCTTGCTATACTGAATGGGATTTTGGAATAATTGATGTAGATAGTTATAGGGAATTGTGAAGAATTGTGAGTTGTCGTAAACGTCCACACAAACGTGGCTTGCGGTAGCATAACAATTCCAAACGATTTACCTTAGTACTGAGTAATGGTTTACACTTAGGTACGCTTTATAGTATTCTTCCCAACTAAGTAACGCTATAATGATGTACGACCAAAGTAAATCTAATTGCTAAATCATTTGGGTAGGTAAACGTCCACACTAACGTGGCTTGCCATATCTGATGGGATTTTAGATGTAATTAGTAATTTAATGATATTATTTGAGGGAGATAATATCGGATATTAAATTGATTGTTTGTTTAAATGTGCTTATAGGTTTAGAGAATAGCTATGAATCCACTTTATGTGATACTCAAGGAGAATAAACTCACTGGCCCCAATTATATTGATTGGAGGAGAAATTTGGACATTGTCCTGACTTCTGAAGAGTACAAATTTGTACTCTATGATGCATGTCCTGCTGAGCCCACGGATGCCTCAACTAATGAGGAAAAGGAAGCATATCGGAAGTGGAAAAAGGCTGATGAAATGGCTAGGTGTTATATTTTGGCTTCAATGTCAAATGTACTCCAAACCCAACATGAGTCGATGGACACTGTCGAGGATATGTTGTACAACCTCAAGGATATGTTTGGGCAACAAGATCGTGCGGCAAGGCAAGAAGCCATGAGAGTCCTTATGACAACTACTCAGTCTGAAGGAACGCCCGTAGGGGAGCACGTTCTTAAGATGATGAGTTTGTTGAATGAACTTGAGATCCTAGGAGCTCAAATTGATGGTGAGACGCAAGTCGACATCATACTCCAGTCTCTGACCCCTAGTTTTGAGCAGTTTCGCATGAGTTATAATATGGGTAAACTATCTAATACTCTTGCGCAACTCCTGACTGAACTGAAGGCGGCAGAGGGGATCTACAAGAAGGGCAAGTCTCAAGCGCTTGTAGCTACCAAGTCCAAAGGCTTGAAGCCTGTTGGAGGTAGGGGCAAGAAAAAGAAGCAAGCCTGGAAACCCAGTGGTGCCAAGAGGAATGGACCACGAGTGGGGGCTGCCAAGCCAAGAGGCAAGTGCTTTCGATGCAATAAGTCTGGACACTGGAAGTCTGAATGTCCTCTCAAAGGTACGAATTTTTCTTTAGTCGTAAAAACATTGTCAGCGGTATTATCTACCAGAATTCTGGTGTGTAGATATGGAACCACTGACGGTATGTGCATTCTCAAATGCAGGGGTTCCAGAAAACCCGGCGACTTAGAGAAGAAGAGTTCGAGTCTACATGGGAAAAGCTGTAGAGGAGGCAGCTGTTGTAGTGGAAGACATTTTATCTGCTTTTGAGTAGTTAATTAGGATTTCATTTCGAGTTTATTGCTTTAGGTACCCTTTTAATTTTAGAAAGAACTTCTGTTCTGGATTTCTATTATTTATGAATGGATATTTTATTTCTTTAATCATGTTGATGATTTTGATAAGAAATAATGGTATTATCTATTCCGGTACATTAGATAGCAATAATAATGAATCCTTAGTCTACCACGATGCAACAAACCGTTCTATAACTTGTTTTACTTATTAGATATATTTCTTGTTAAATCATTATACTTGTGAATTGTTATACTTAGTAGTATTTATTCAAATAAGATTCAAAAAGCCGAAATTGATTTGATCAATTATAGTTGAAGGAATGGACCTTCCGACCTAAGAATTGAATTTGGAAGATAATACAACTAAGCATACCTTTTGGTAAATGGTAGAATTCGGACTAGTATTGAGAATGATCAATGATATATGCAGACATATGTGTAATAAGAAGGTGCGAGTGATTCTTCTTTAAGAATACTCGAAGATGGATTGGAATACTTGATGTGCCATAAAAGCGAAGTGTTTTAGTCACAAAGCAATTATGGGGAACCTTCAAAGTATATCCATTAGAAGCCTGTGACTTAGTCGCGGAGGCTACCACCTATCTAAATAACACATAGCATAATCAAAAATTGAGATTAAGTCTCAAATGACTACACCATACACTCACGTGTAGAAATGGTGTGTCGGGAATAAGAAATGGGATTCTAATAGTAAAATAACAAGTTGTTCGGAACTACCTATGTTCTATGGATATTTCTGGAGACAACGGCACATTCAATGTGGTTGTAGGATTACCTAGATGAACAAAATATTGTGTTCTATAGTACTATGAACCAGAATGACGTTATAAGCTCTAACGCCTGGTTCTTAGAGGAAGACTATTAGATGAACTACAAAGCTCTAACTGACGTAATACCTTGGAATGAGAAAAGGACAAAGACTTAGAACCAGCCAAACCGAGTAGAAGTACACCACTAACTGCACCTAGTGTTATTACTGTTTATACACCGGAATGCCATTGCATTGGGAGGTTGTTTAACGACCAGAGATGTTCATAAGACTAGAAGAGTTTCGAACTCTGGATCTAGTAAAGATGAAATTGATCCCTAGATCTGCACAAGGAAAGTACTAGATCTAAATGTGCCTGCTTAGAAAACAATAAAGGTTTATTGTTAAGAGGCAAGATCATTTAGAGTACAACTCAATCCATTTATGGAATTGATGCAAGGCTGTAAATCGTGGAACTTGCGAATTGATGAGATAGTCCATCTGATGGATTCATCAAAAGGCATAGACGAAATGCGTATTGGAGACGTAATGGAAACAAGGTGGTGTTTCTCGTAATTTTATGTAAATAGCATTTTATCATTGGCAACAATGTGAGAATGTCATCAGACATAAAATGATGGTTGTCTAAATGAATCGGGATATAAGATTGAGTAGAAGTTGGAACATGTTCTTGAGATCTTTCGATCTAAGGATAAGAACATTGTACTTCTCCTAGATATCTTATACGATTATGGTTTGTTTTAAACATGCATAATTCTGAGAAAGGTTATTGCCTTTCAGATACAGAATATATATCTATCTCAAGGGTATGTGTTTCGAACACATGAAGGAGATAGATGCAGACAAAGCAGTTTCCTACACTTCGAGTGTGGAAAGCTTTATAGATGCAATGTTGTAAAACAAGAACATGATATCAACTATGCGGTTAGCGTAGTGGGAGGATATCAAAGTAATCTGGACAAGAGATATTCGAATGCTGTAAAAGTACTTGGAAGTACTAGATTACTAAGCAAGACGAAATCTTCTTGGATTACATATTCTCAGATCTCAAATCAGAGAAGGACCAGTGTAAGTCGATATCAGGCTATGTGTTCACTTTTAGAAAGAGGTGGAACCTTGAGATGAAAGAGTGATAAGCAGGATGCTTCTCGGACTCTATCATAACCGAATAGCAGCCTCAGAGGCAGAGGAAGTTTTGGTTAGGTTCCGGGATAACCTCTGGACTTGGATATGACTCTTAGTTTACCAAAGGCTATTGGATAGCGGTGCACGGTAAACGGGAAGAAGTCATAAGTCAAAAGTGATGATAACACATAGAGCAAGTACCACCTGATACGAGTCATCGTCGAGGGAGACGACGCTGTAGTCACCAAGATAACTTTAGAGCGGCAACCTAGAGTGCTCATACACATGGTACTTCTTGGAAGTACAACTTAAGCACGTGATGAGTATGGGAGTCGGGAGTTTGGAGGAAATGACTAGACCTTAGTACAAGTGGGAGATTGTTGGAGTTGTGTACTTAATGTCTAGATTTAAGTAACGGTAACTCCCGGTCATAGCATTTAATCTATTTAATTAATAAACAACCGTTTGCATTTAATTATTGATAATTAAATATATGCAAAATATAGTCCTGGATTCTATACGTTGTAGTTAGTATGGTGTGCGACGTCACACAGAAGATCATACTATCGGTTACTCGTATTTAATCAAACAGTTGCTCACGACCTAGATGGACACGGACCAATCCATCGGTATAGTCGTTGTGTGAGAGAGAAAATAATTTGTCTTAATTATTTTATCACACTTGTACACTTGGTGTATTGGGCGGATCGCTTGAGACTTATCAATTAGGATTGCCGTTGATAATTGATTCAAGTCTCAGAGTATTTTATTCTTAATCCCCGATACTATTGCGGGTGTGTATATTTAATATAAGTAACTTTGATTTACCAAAGGAATTAACCGATTTAATTATTGGGTTAATTACCGGCTAAGTTGGGTTACTATATTTTATATACGACATGCCGTGAATACTTGACGGGAAAGTGTATCCCGGAAGGGTTGATAATATCCCGAGATGAGTTCATAAGTAATTATTATGTAAACCTCATGAGTGGATTTGTTCCGCATAATAATTAAGGTTGAATGATACTAGTCTCGGATATAAGAGATGAATAAATTAATTAGCAATAAATTAATTTTATTCATGGATATTTAAATTTTAAATACACGGAATAAATAATACTACCGGAGAAATATTATTTGATATAATATGGTTTAATATTGGGAGTGCAATTAATTTATATAGTGGAAAATAAATTAATTAATATTGATGGGATTAATAGATTTGGGCTTGGGCTCAATTTAATCATCAATATTGGAAGCCCAATATTCCACCTCCTTTAGATCCCCTACGTAGCCTATAAAAGCACTACATGGTCTTCTCTATTCTCACAATAACAACATAACTTGAAGATCATAATTCTTCTAGAGAGAGAAAGTAGAGAGAAGGAGATCCATAAGCTTGGAGGATCGTCGCCCACCCGACGTTCAAGCTAGTGCAAGGAATACGTGGGAAGGTCGTAAGGTCTTCAATTGATTTCGTTTCTCCGCACAACGAATCGAAGGTAATATCATAAAACCCTTGTGTGATTTTATGTGATATTTAATTGTAATATATACATGAACGCACGATCCGGGAAAACAACGATCTTCGGGGACGGGGATTCGAGATCCCCGGCGAAGGATCGAAAGGACCCTCGGCTGGGAGCCGAGGGGGTGGCGGTCGAGCCCTAGCGCTTCGACCGCCGGGAGCGGACACGCGAGGGGAGCCCCGGCTGGACGCCGGGGCGAGAGATCGAGCTAGGCTCGATCGCTGGGGGCCGTCACGGCCTTGCGCCGCGGCTGGCGGCTCCCTCCCCGGTCAGTGGTGGCGGTGAGTCGCCGTACTCACCGCCGGGGGCTGCTAGGCAGCCCCACGCGATCGAACGCGATCGCGAACCCCACGGTGGGACTCGGCTAGGGTTTAGCCGCGGGTTCATCCCGCGGCGATTCTCCGATCGAGCTCCGGACTTCGTGGTGTTCGTGATCGGTTTCCGGCGATGGGATTTCGGTCGGGGTTATCGGTTCCGTAATTTTTTGATACCTCGGGATATCGATTTCCAACAGTTACATCTCTGAGCAAGAGGCAGTGCCCTTCGGGACCTGATGAGCAAATGAGAATGGCAAATATTCCTTATGCTTCAGCAATAGGGTCTATAATGTACGTCATGATATGTACACGACCGGATGTATCGTATGCTTTGAGCATGACGAATCAATTTTAAGGAAACCCAGATGAGGCGCATTGGACTGCGGCCAAGAATATTCTTAAGTACCTTAGGAGGACTAAAGAGTATTTTCTTGTCTTTGGAGGACAAGAAGAGTTGGTTATGACAGGCTATACGGATGCAAGCTTCCAAACAGACAGAGATGATCTCCGGTCTCAGTCCGGTTTTGTCTTTTGTCTGAATAGAGGTGCGGTGAGCTGGAAGAATTCCAAGCAACCCACCGTAGCTGATTCTACTACAGAGGCTGAGTACATTGCTGCATCTGAAGCAGCAAAGGAGGCCGTTTGGATAAGAAAGTTCTTAGATGAGCTTGGTGTCGTACCTATTTCGGCCCATCCGATATCTCTCTATTGTGATAATAGTGGAGCTATCGCGCAAGCCAAGGAGCCTAGGGAGCACCACAAATCCAAACATGTGCTCAGGAAGTTCCACATTCTCAGGAAGATAGTTAGTCGTGGAGACATCGAGATAAATAAATTTGCAACTGATGATAATGTTGCAGACCCGTTAACTAAACCATTCCAGCAGTCAAAGCATGATGCTCATACGACTGCAATAGGGATACGATATCTTAAAGATGGATTGTGATTCCTATTACTGTATTGTCTACTTTTGGAGTTTAAGTAAACATTCACGTATCTTTTATGATATTCAATAATTTCTTCATATAATTGTGGTTTAAATTGTATGAATTGTCCAAATGATTAAATTATATTAATTGGGTTATGAGGTCGATTTACCACATAATGAAGTCCTAATTGTTGAAATAATATAATTAAGTCATAAATTGTTCCTAGTTCGTATCATCGAGTACGGACAAACTGACGATACAAAGAACTAGATTGTGATGTGTACTATAGCGCCGCTTCATGGGCTAGTGATGTGGGACATCAAGTACAATTACATAGATATTAGCTGGGAGCTAATGATCGAACAGACCCGACTGAAATAGTATTTAAGATTTCGAGTCATAATACTATTTCATTGACTGTCGAGCAATTTCCTCTGACCTGAGTAGTCCAGAGTGATTCCATTGTGAAATGGTGTAATTTGATACAAGTAAACGCCTTTCGTAAAAGGAGGTTATAAAACTTGTTATTGGGTACAACATGAAGCAAGTGGGAGAGCTTGGATTTGTTGGAAATCGATATCCCGGAATTAATAAATTTAAAAATTATCTAATTAATTTCGACCGAAATCCTTCGAATATCCGGATTGTCAAAATTGTGGAACCGACAACCCAATCGAATAAACCCTTCGCCGGAAATCACCGCGAACCACCGTACGCGAACCGAGGCTCGACCGAACACCCGCCGCGGGATAAACCTGCGGCTGTCCAGCCGAACCCCTGCGTGGAGGGGGTTCGCGATCGCCGGGATGCTTCGCGCATCCCCGGGGCGGCTCTTGGCAGCCCCCGGCGGTGAGTCCGGCGACTCACCGCCATCGCCGGGAGGAGGGGGCGACTGCCGCGGCACCAGCCCGCGGCTGCCCCCAGCGATCGACCACCATGGTCAATCGCACCCCCCGGCTCCAGTCGGGGCCCCTACGCGCACGGCGATCGTGCCCTAGGGCCGATCGCCACCCTCGGCGTCCAGCCGAGGGTTAGTTGCTCTCGAACCCGGCGGGGCTCGCTTGACCGTCCGCGGTCCGGTGATCTCGGATCACCACCGCGCGGTCAAACCCCATCCCCGGGTTCGTCCCTCGGATCTTGGTTCATGATATTTTTACGATAATTAAATGATAAAATCATAAAGAGGGTTTTACGATTTACCTCGTTCTCGTTGTTCGGAAAAACGAAGAACTCAATTTGACGACCTTGAGATCTTCCCACGTATTCCTTGCACTAGCTCGGACGTCGTGTGGGCGACGATCTACTGAACTCCATGGATCTCCTTCACGAACTCTCTAGACTAATCAAGTATGATTATCTTGTCTTGTCTAATTGTGAAGACCATGTAGTGCTTTTATAGGCTACATAGGGGATCTTAAGGAGGTGGAATATTGGGCTTCCAATATTAATGATTAAATTGAGCCCAAGCCCAAATCTATTAATCCATTAATATTAATTAATTCTATTTTCCACTATATAAAATTAATTGCACTCCCAATATTAAACCATATTATGTCAAATAATATTTCTCCGGTAGTATTATTTATTCCGTGTATTTAAGATATAAATATCCATGAATAAAATTAATTTATTGCTAATTAATTTATTCATCTCTTATATCCGAGACTAGTACCATTCAACCTTAATTATTATGCGGAACGAATCCACCTGCAGGGTTTACATAATAATTACTTATGAACTCATCTCGGGGATATTATCAACCCTTACGGGATACACTTTCCCGTCAAGTATTCACGGCATGCCATATATAAAATATAGTAACCCAACTTAACCGGTAATTGACCCAATAATTAAACCGGTCGATTCCTTTGGAAAATCAAAGTCACTTATATTAAATATACACACACGCAATAGTATCGGGGATTAAGAATAAAATACTCAGAGATTTAAATCGATTATCGCCGACAATCCTAATCGATAAATCTCAAGCAGATCCGCTCAATACACCAAGTGTACAAGTGTGATAAAATAATCAAGACAGATTATTTTCTCTCTCACACAACGACTATACTGATGGATTGGTCCGTGTCCATCTAGGTCGTGAGCAACTGTTCGATTAAATACGAGTAACCGACAGTATGATCTTCTGTGTGGGTCCCGACACACCATACTAACTACAACGTATAAAATCCAGGACTATGATTTGCATTTATTTAATTATCAATAATTAAATGCAAACAATTGTTTATTTAATTAAATAGATTAGTGGCAATGGATCGTGAGTTTCCGTTACTTAAATCTAGACATTAAGTACACAACTCCAACAATCTCCCACTTGTACTAAGGTCTAGTCATTTCCTCCAAACTCCCGACTCCCATACTCATCACGTGCTTAAGTTGTACTTCCAAGAAGTACTATGTGAATGAGCAATCTAGGTTGCCGCTCTGAAGTTATCTTGGTGACTACAGCGTCGTCTCCCTCGACGATGACTCGTATCAGGTGGTACTTGCTCTATGTGTTATCTTACACTTATGGACTTGTGATTTCTTACAATTTGCCACCGCACCGCTATTTACATAGCCTTTGGCAAATTAAGAATCACATCTAAGTCCCAGAGATTATCCCGGAGTTATACCAAAACTTCCGCTGCCTCTGAGGCCGCTATTTGGTTACCCATGGCAGAGTCCGAAAAGCATCGTGCTTATCACTCTTCCATGTTAAAACTCCTTCTCCTTCAATAGTGAAACACATAGCCTGATATCGACTTACACCGGTCCTCATTCGATTAGAAATCTAAGAGAATGTAATCCAAAGGAAATGTTCGTCTGCTTCGTAGTCTAGAAAATTACTTCGAAAGTACTTTTACAGCAGTTGAATATTCCTTTCCAGGATTACCTTGATATCCTCCCACTATGCTAACCGCATAGCCGATATCAGGTTCTCGTTTTCAACATCGCATTTATCAAGCTTTCCACACTCGAAGTGTAGGAAACTACTTTAATTGCTTCTATCTCATTTTGTGTTTTAAAACACATATCCTTAGATAGATGCATTCCGTCTCTGAAAGGTAACGAACCTTTCTCGGAATCTTGCATGTTAAAACGAACCATAATCATATATATGTAATGTTGGAATTTGATATCCCGGGCTATTTAAATTTGCGGAAACCAATAACCCGATCAAAACCATCCGCCGGAGATCACGCGAGTACCACGTACGAGCCGGAGCACGAGCCAAACGCACGACGAGGCCGAAGCCTCGCGCACGCCCAGCCCGAGCCCCCGCACGCGGGGCTCGCGATCGAAGGGGTCGATCGCTCACGGCGATCGACCGGGCTGCCTAGCAGCCCAGCGGCGAGTCCGGCGACTCGCCGCCGTCGGGGCGTCGGTCCGACCAGCGGACAGCCGCGGGGCCCAGCCCTCGCAGCTCGCGATCGATCGCTATGATCGATCGCGTCCCCGGCTCCCAGCCGGGGTTCGACCCATCCCCACCGAAACCCTAGGTGGGCGATCGCCGTGGTCCGGTGGCTTCGCCACCACCACGCGTTCGTCCTCCTTCCCGGTTTCGTACCTCGGATCTTGCGTTCTACGGTATTCTCGATAAAACCAAAATCGAACAATTATCAAGGGCGTTTAGATATTGTACCTTTCGATTCGTTGTTCGGAGAAACGAATTCAAGACGACCTTTTGAATCTTCCCACGTATTCCTTGCACTAGCTTGAACGTCGGGTGGGCGACGATCCTCCAAGCTCTATGGATCTACTTCTCTCTCTACTTTCTCTCTCTAGAAGAATTATGATCTTCAACTTATTATTCTTGTTGAGAATAGAGAAGACCATGTAGTGCTTTTATAGGCTACGTAGGGGATCTAAAGGAGGTGGAATATTGGGCTTCCAATATTAATGATTAAATTGAGCCCAAGCCCAAATCTATTAATCTCCCATTAATATTAATTAATTTATTTTTCACTATATAAATTAATTGCACTCCCAATATTAAACCATATTATATCCAAATAATATTTCTCCGGTAGTATTATTTATTCCGTGTATTTAAGATATAAATATCCATGAATAAAATTTATTTATTGCTTAATAAATTTATTCATCTCTTTTATCCGAGACTAGTACCACTCAACCTTATTTATTATGCGGAATTAAATCCACTCGCGAGGTTTACATAATAAATCCTTATGAGCTCATCTCGGGGATATTATCAACCCTTCCGGGATACACTGTCCGGTCAATTATTCACGGCATGCCATATATAAAATATAGTGACCCAACTTAACCGGTAATTAACCCAATAATTAAATCGGTTAATTCCTTTGGTAAATCAAAGTCACTTATATTGAATATACACACCCGCAACAATATCGGGGATTAAGAATAAAATACACTGAGTCTCAAATCAATTATCGCCGAGCAATCCTAATTGATGAGTCTCAATCGATCCGCTCAATACACCAAGTGTACAAGTGTGATAAAATAATTAAGACAAATTATTTTCTCCCTCACACAACGACTATACCGAAGGATTGGTCCGTGTCCATCTAGGTCGTGAGCATCTGTTTGATTAAATACGAGTAACCGATAGTATGATCTTCTGTGTGGGCCCGACACACCATACTAACTACAACGTATGAAATCCAGGACTATGATTTGCATATATTTAATTAATAATAATTAAAAGCAAATGAATGTTCGTATTTAATAGGTAAATGAAAGTGTACAAGGAGTTCAGAATACTCAAATCTAGACATTAAGTATACTACTCCAACATGTAAGATGTCCAGGAGAAGTACAATGTTCTTTCCTAGAGATCCAAGATCTCAAGAACATGTCCAACTTCTTCCTTTATCTTTCATATTGATTTATCTAGACAACCTCATTTTATGTCTTGACAACATCTTTACATTGTTACCAATGATAAGAATGTTCTCTACATAAAACCCATGAAACACCACCTTGTTTCCATCACATTTCCAATACACACGATTCGTCTATGCTTTGATGAATCCATAAAATGGACTATCTCATCAATTTGCAAGTACCACAAACTCAATGCTTTGTTTCAATCCATAAATGGATCAACTAAGCTTGTACTCTAAATGATCTCGCCTCTAAACAATAATCCTTATTGCTTTCCAAGAAGGCACATTTAGATCTAGTACTGCCTTCATGTAGATCAATGGATCGATTTCATGTATACTAGGTCCAGAGTCCGAAGACTCACCTAGTCTTATGAATATCTCTGGTTGTCACACAACCTCCCACTACAACGGCATTCCGGTGTATAAACAATGATAACAGTAGGTGCAGTTAGTGGTGTACCGCTACTTGGTTCGGCTGGTTTCCAGTCTTCTTCGTTCTCTCTCATTTCAAAGTATCACGTCACTTTGGGCTTGTGGTTCATCATATAGTCTTTCTCTAAGAACCGGGCGTTAGAACTTATAACGTCCTTCTGGTTCATAGTACTATTGAACACACATCTTTTGTTCTTCTAGGATATTCTACAATCGCATTTGAATGCGCCGTTGTTTCCAGACATATCCATAGAACATAGGTAGTTCCGTATTACTCATGCTTTTACTATTTCTATAAGAGTTCCATTTCTTGTTTACGACACACCATTTCTACACAACAGTGTATGGTGTAGTCATTTGGGATCAAATCTCAATCTCTGATCAGTATGCCATGCATTCCTCAGACAGGTACTTGCCTCCGCGATCAAATCGCAGGCTACAAATGGATATACCTTGATGGTTCTCCACAAATGCTTAGTGTCCATTGACTTGTCAAAACACTTGCTTTTGTGGCACATCAGGAATTCTAATCCATTTCTCGAGTAATCAAATGAAGTACTCGTACCTTATTGTCTGAGTAGACATAGGTCTGCATACATCAGAGTCAATCACTTCTTATACTTGTCCGGATCTTATATCTTATATCCATAAAGGATTGCTTAGTCATGTTATCTTTCAAATTAGATTCATAGGTCGGAAGGTCCACTCCTTCAACTTAATTGATCAAACTATCAATTTTCGACCTTTGAACTTCTTATTTGAATATGACTCAGCATAAGAATCCACAAGTAAAATTGATTTAATAAAGAAATCTCTTATTAGTAAAACGAGTTTTATATTACGGTTCGTTGCATTGTGGTGGACTCAGGATTCATCATTTATATATTGCTAGCTAATGTACCAGAATAGATACTATCTTTATTTCTTCTCATAACCATCAAATGATTAAAAGAAATAAAATATCTATTCATTAGAAATCCAGAACAAAGTTCTTTCTAATATGAAAGGTACATAAAAGCAATAACTCAAAATGAAATCCTATAAAATGTCCTCCATTGCAACTGCTGCCTCCTCCACAGCACTGCCTATCTAGACTACGATTTCTTCTTTTCTAAGTCGTCGGGTTTCCTGGAACCCTTGCATTTAAAATGCACATACCGTCAGTGGTTCCATATCTACACACCAGGTTCCGGTAGATAATACCACTGACTATGTTTCACGACTAAAGAAAATTTCGTACTTTCTTTGAGAGGATAATCAGACTTCCAGTACCCAGACTGTTTGAATCGAGAATACTTGCCTCATGGCTTTCTCGTCCCATCTCGTGGTCCAAGTAGCTTAGGACCACTGGGTTTCTTTGCTTGCTTTTCCTTTTTTTTCCGATCTTGCCCTTAGGTTCGAAACCTTTGGCATTGGCTACAAGAGCTTGCGATTTCTGTCTCAACTCGTCCAAAAGGTCAATCATCTCAAAAACGTGTTTAAGCGTTTCCTTGAAGGACTGGCCTTTATGAGTATCCTCATCGCTTCTTGTCTAGCCGCCTATGTCAATAGGCTCGGGAGGACAAAGCTCACTTAGTACAACCTTGCACTCTTTAACAGTTTGGGTAATGTCTAGATCTCTATTCCAATCATTACATTTAGAAACCAGTGAGTTTAAAAATCCTTAGGTATCACAGAAAGTGGGTTCAAAGCCATCTCCTAATCTATGAGCACATATAACAACAAACAATCGATTTAATCTCCGATATTATCTCCCTCAAATAATATCATTAAACCACTAATCACATCTAAAATCCCATCAGATATGGCAAGCCACGATAGTGTGGACGTTTACCTATCCAAATGATTTAGCAATTAGATTTGCTTCGGTCGTACATCATCATTAGCGTTACTTCGATGGGAAGAATACTAAGAAGCGTACCTAAGTGTAAACCATTACTCAGTATCTAAGAAGATTGTTTGGGACACGCATATTCACCGCAAGCCACGATAGTGTGGACGTTTACGTTAACATACGCTCCTTCACTCCTTTCTATAACTGTCTACATCAATCGATCCAAAATCCCATTCAGTGTAGCAAGCCACGATAGTGTGGACGTTTACTACACCAAAAGACTTTTACAATTGACATCCAACTACTTGAATCATTTAATCTTGTAAATCAAGACGCGGAGAATCATAAGTGAAACTCAAAGTTTCTAACCAGTGATTCACCATGCGAACAACCATATCTCTCATAAAATGAGGGAGCCGAGCAGACAATCGATCCACCTTCAAAAGATGGTACGACTGCCTCTAATTTGTGCCCTCGACATGACCAAGTGGCTTTGGCTCCATTCCACTCCCCGGGGTGTGAATGAGTCGACTTGAAGTCAGTTTTGGAAAGACAAATTAGGCATTGTTTGATAGACTTAATCAATGTTTCTCGTAAGAGGAATTACAAGAATTCTCCTCCAATGACTTATCTATACGAACTTCGAAAGTCCATAAAAGTCACCAAGAGAACAGCAATGGAGACCATGGCATTGTTTCCAATCCCTCTCCCACTTAGCTTTTTATAACAAAGGGATACGCTATCTAATGCATAATTAAATACACATAAGCATGCATACATGAAATAAAGCACATAGAATATTATCATATAATCAAAATAATACTAGAATATTATTTTCCGATTATTATGGCTTTATCGCATCTCCGTATGCTTCTTCTAGACTTTAGTCTTCGTTCTTGAATGCTCCATGTGACGGGAATATTAATTCCAATATTTAAATCTATTTATTTTTAATAAATCCAAAAGTTACTTAATTCGAAAATTAAGTCAATCGAATAAATCAAAAATAAAATTAAATATTATTAATATTTTTATTACTTTTTATTTTCCTTTTCTAATTCCATTAAATCTCTAGAATCCTATCCAAGACCCACTTTGAATATTCTAGAAGATTTCCATAATGAAATAAGGAAATAAAATAATTTAGGACTCCTAGTCCTTCCAAATTAATTCCTTTCCTAATCCATTAAAATATCCATAAAGGAATAATTAAATAAGGAAAAATTAATTTAGGACTCCTAATCCTTTTCTAATTAATTATTTTCCTTTTCTATTTAAAAAATTCCATAAATGAATAATTAAATAAGGAAAAATTAATTAAGGACTTTCAAAACTTTCCAAATTAATTATTTTCCTAATCCATTAAAAATTCCATAAAGGATTAATTAAATAGGAAAAATAAATTAATTCTAAATTTATTCTTTTCCTAATCCATGAAAATTCCCATAATAGGAATAATCAATAAGGAAATAAATTTATTCTAAATTTATTCTTTTCCTATTCCATGAGAGTTCCCAAGAACAGGAATACTCAAAATAGGAAAACCGAATAATTTAGGAAAGTAAATCTTGACCGGGAGAAACACGGGTTGGGGATCCCCGCGCCCCTCCCCATCATCATCGATCACCCCCGGAGGAGCACGCCGCCGCCGCCCAGCCGGACAACCACCGTCGCCGGCGACCCAAGGCCGAGAAGCGCGCGGGCAGCCCCTTCGGTGGTCGATAGATCCAAGGGATCGGCCATGGGGTTGGCCAATCCGGAGCCCTCCCTCTCTACGTCTCCTCCGTCACACTTTTCCGGTCGTCGTTTCGTCCTCGATCCAACGTAAAATAAATTACAAATTTATTACTACGCTATCCGGTATCGATTCTCTACAAAACGACCTCAAACAATTTCCGGAAAAATTAAGAACAAGCATTCACCACACAAGAACGAATCTCGACATCAACGAGAGTTTAATAATCAAGAGAAATATTATGACATTAATTAACAATAATTAAATCTAGCCATAATAATCGGAAACCCTGCAAGGTAGAACAATTTATCGAAAAATACCATGAACTAAAACCAACGCTCTGATACCAATTGTTGGAAATTGATATCCCGGAATTAATAAATTTAAAAATTATCTAATTAATTCCGACCGAAATCCTTCGAATATCCGGATTGTCAAAATTGCGGAACCGACAACCCAATCGAATAAAGCCTTCGCCGGAAATCACCGCGAACCACCGTACGCGAACCGAGGCTCGACCGAACACCCGCCGCGGGATAAACCCGCGGCTGTCCAGCCGAACCCCCGCGTGGAGGGGGTTCGCGATCGCGTTTGCGATCGCCGAGATGCTTTGCGCATCCCCGGGGCTGCTCTTGGCAGCCCCGGCGGTGAGTCCGGCGACTCACCGCCATCGCCGGGAGGAGGGGGCGACTGCCGCGGCACCAGCCCGTGGCTGCCCCCAGCGATCGACCACCATGGTCGATCGCACGCCCCGGCTCCAGCCGGGGCCCCTACGCGCACGGCGATCGTGCCCTAGGGCCGATCGCCACCCTCGGCGTCCAGCCGAGGGTTAGTTGCTCTCGATCCCGGCGGGGCTCGCTTGACCGTCCGCGGTCCGGTGATCTCGGATCACCACCGCGCGGTCAAACCCCATCCCCGGGTTCGTCCCTCGGATCTTGGTTCATGATATTTTTACGATAATTAAACGATAAAATCATAAAGAGGGTTTTACGATTTACCTCGTTCTCGTTGTTCGAAAAAACGAAGAACTCAATTTGACGACCTTGAGATCTTCCCACGTATTCCTTGCACTAGCTCGGACGTCGTGTGGGCGACGATCTACCGAACTCCATGGATCTCCTTCACGAACTCTCTAGACTAATCAAGTATGATTATCTTGTCTTGTCTAATTGTGAAGACCATGTAGTGCTTTTATAGGCTACGTAGGGGATCTTAAGGAGGTGGAATATTGGGCTTCCAATATTAATGATTAAATTGAGCCCAAGCCCAAATCTATTAATCCATTAATATTAATTAATTCTATTTTCCACTATATAAAATTAATTGCACTCCCAATATTAAACCATATTATGTCAAATAATATTTTTCCGGTAGTATTATTTATTCCGTGTATTTAAGATATAAATATCCATGAATAAAATTAATTTATTGCTAATTAATTTATTCATCTCTTATATCCGAGACTAGTATCATTCAACCTTAATTATTATGCGGAACGAATCCACCTGCAGGGTTTACATAATAATTCCTTATGAACTCATCTCGGGGATATTATCAACCCTTACGGGATACACTTTCCCGTCAAGTATTCACGGCATGCCATATATAAAATATAGTGACCCAACTTAACCGGTAATTGACCCAATAATTAAACCGGTCAATTCCTTTGGAAAATCATAGTCACTTATATTAAATATGAAGGTACCGGTATACCGATCCGATCGATATACCGTGTGTGCGGAAGCGTGTAAAGCATATAAATCTATCATGCTTGGATCTTAGTGCACACATAATGTGTATAAGAACACATACAAATATATATATACACATCCAATATATATATATATAGGGATCAACGAGTTCTTACATTTGGTGATCGTTGAAATTGGTTAAGGTGGTGTTGAGTCGATTGAACCACCTTAATTGATCAGCCACGGATTGTTCACCTCTGGAATGACCCCGTCACGCCTTTGGATCGCCCGGATGTTGAAGCCGCACAAATGGCCCGGCCTCTACATGTTGCACACGAACCCGGATGATGACTTGCTTGATTGATCGAGTTGATTCTCCAAGAACAACCTCTTTTCTCTCTCTCTTTTGTGAATTTCGTGGGTGAAAAATTATGCTGAAAAATCAGCATTTGTTCACCTTAAAATGCCATCAAAACCCCCTTGTAACCTCCTCCTTAATGGTGATATTGATGCCCCATCATTATCACACATTAAGGTGTGATTATGGTGAATTTGAATGGACATTTCCACCTCATTATGCCACATGACATTAGATGGTCCCACTTGCTTGTGTGGCATGCCATGTCACACTATGTGACATGCATCCATGCAAGCCATGCATCCCATGCATGTGTATTAAATCCACGTAAATATTGATTCTAAATCAATATATTTATCAAGCATTGTACATCATCTTTGAGTCCGTGTGTGACCCTGTAGGTATGATTTATTGATCAATATTATATTGTTCCCAACAATATAATATTATCAAATAATCATTTAACATCCATAGACGACCTTATGACTTCATCGATTGCACTGTTGGAATAGGTGACCGGCGAGCCAACGGTTGGCCGAGCGGTTAACCGTATTCCGTTATATAACGGTTTATTTCGTTAATTAATGAAACCTATATTAATGGCATATACTATATCTGCTCCCAATGTTGAATCATAGATATAGTCCTGTACAGTTACACATGTTGTATGAATTTGGTTTTGTGGAAACCGAGAGATAATTCTGTTAACGCAACGTAATTGGTCAAACTCGGTTCCTAGTCGATGGGTTACGCCAATAACAAGGATACCCGGCCTTTCCCCCTTGAGACTAGCACTTAGTGTATGTGGGCTAATCTCGAGCCTCGGTGTTGGGACATCGACATACTTGAGTGGGTGCTCATTGTTGATGAGTTCACTGAACCCCCTCTCCCTGGAATCTCTAAGTGGTTATCACTGATCGAGTAGAGAATTCCATAATATAGTTGTACACAATTAATCCTTAAGACCCAGACATCACCGTGACTTCATCAGAGGACTAGCTGTATCGTGACGTGTCTCTGATTCCCTGGAAAGGGAGTAAGTCGAAAAAGGAGACAATGTTCGTGCAGTTCGAAATCTGATGTGAAGTCTGTGCATGGTAGTAGGGGATCTGATCGCTTGATATAGATCATGGATGTCCTGTGTGTTCTGATGGTTCGTAGTCCCGGAATCTCTGGCCAGAGTTGAATAGTGAGGTGATTAGAGAAATGTGTTTCTCTGAATCAATCACGACTGGATTTTACGAAACCTAGAACGTACGCACAGTTATCAAACTCAACAAGAGATCTCGATTAACCAATATCTCTAGTTTGATCGGGACATATGTATCGGAGGGATCGTACTGTACGCTAACTATATTACAAGGTTCTTGCAGGCACTTCATTTGTATCTAGGGAATTAGTGAAGCGTGGCTGCTAGACGCTCGTCACTGATTCGTTGGGCACCGACTTGTTCGGAGATTAAATAATATGATTATTAATCTAAA
Source organism: Euphrasia confusa (assembly GCA_954870475.1). Classification (NCBI taxonomy): domain Eukaryota; kingdom Viridiplantae; phylum Streptophyta; class Magnoliopsida; order Lamiales; family Orobanchaceae; genus Euphrasia; species Euphrasia confusa. The sequence goes on along the minus strand of OX940957.1, from coordinate 14,131,452 downwards.
ACTCTTGGGAGTAGTTGAAATAAGAACAATATGTTGTTCGAATCACAATATGTTGTGAGCCCACGGCTAGTTATACACCTGAACCATTGAGGGTCACATTCTCGTGTAAACCGATCTTTGAATACGATCATGTATTAATTAACTGTTAATTAAGTACATATAGTCGGAGGTCAATATGATTGAATCCGAGATTCATAATTGTGATTATGAGTTGGAAATAATAATGAGCTAAAGAAAACGGACACGATGGTGTACACTTTCTATTTTGGGAAATTTCCCGATTTAGAAGTACCCCTGAAATGGGCTTTCCGATTTTGTGAAATTGGAAAATTTTATTTTATCTCATATTGATGAGAAAATTAAAACGAGAAAGAAAATATAATCGTTATATTTTTCGGAGATGAAATTGATTGTCAATTTTGGAGAAACGTAATGACGGCTAATGTATTGGGCCGGCTAGGGTTAATGGATCCGATCCATTAGGGTTTGAGCCCAACAAGCTCCTTTCTTCACCTATAAAAGGAGCTCCATAGGCATGAAAATAAACACACCAAAGTGAAGAGCTCAAAACCCTAGCCTCACTTTCTCTCCTCTCCTCTCTCCCTCTCGTGCGCCCCCTCGGCTCCTCCCTCGGAGGACCGCCGACAACCGGAGCCGCCGCCCGCCGCCGCCTAGTGCCGCCGCCGGCAGCCGCCTCCCCTCGCCGGATCCCCTCGCCGGAATCCGATTCTGGCACCGTTTTTCCGGCCCGTTTTTCCCGTCGTATTCTCCCTTACGTGTTTCTAGTGCAATACGTAAGTTGGATTACCTATACGAGGTGAAACCTGATTAGATGAGAGACGCCGAAGGAACGCCCGAGCACAGCCCGAGTCGCGCCCGTGCGCTCCAGCCGTGACACACGAGTCCAGCCGAGAGCCCCGCCACTCGCTCGGCTCTCCCCGCACACGACCCGTGCCGTCCCCGCGTCGCATCCGCGCGACTTCCGACGAACCTCGTTTCGTCCGATGAATCCCTGAGGTACTTACGATTAAATTTAGATTTAATTGTTTGCGTTAAATGTTTGCGCTATGTACTGTTAATGTTTGCGCTATGGGATTTTTAATTGATAAAGAAAAATTAATTGTGATTAATTTAAATGTCAATTAAATTCAAATTGATTCGAATTAAATAATATGATTATCTTAATTGTCAATTTGACGCAAACAGATTATGTGCACATGTTTACGTAATTAATTATATATGTGTAATTAATTAATTTGATTAATTTAATTGCACAATTCAAGTTGATTAGAATTAAATAATACGATTATGTTAATTGTCAATCTGATGCAAATTAATTATGTGCGGATGTTTACATAAACTCAAGTTGATTAGAATTAAATAATAAGATTACGTTAATTGTCAATTTGACGCAAATTAATTATGTCTGCGTAATTAATTATAATATATTAATATGATTAATATAATTGCGCTACAAGTAATATATTAATATGATTAATATAGTTGCGCTAGAAGTAATTAATTTATATGATAAATATAATTGCGATAGATTTAATTTGTGTAGTATGGGATGCATGAATTAAATATTTAATTATTTGATAATTAAATTAAATGGTGAATTATTGATTCTAATAGATTTGAATTAAATCAATTAATGCATGTAATATTGAAAATATGATTTTCAATAAAATAAAATAAATATAATGTAAAATGTTTACATTAATGAAAAACGGTTTTTCATAAAATTTTTGTTTTCCGCTGAGTATACATGCACGATCCCCAACAGTGGTATCAGAGCGTAGGTTCTGAAATGGATTAATTGTCTATGAATATAAGGCATGTTGTTTGTTGAATTGATTGATTTAATGTTGTTTAATTGAGACTTAGTTGTTTCTATTAAGATATTTATTTTTATCTAATAGATTGAAACAATGCCTAATTTGTTATCAAGTAACAATTCAATGTCGAACATGAATGCACCTCGGGGAGTGATTCATCTAGACTTGTTTTTGTTAAAATAAATTAGAGACATCGAGCCATTTGATGGCATGATTCGATGGTCTGCTCGGCTCCCCCATTTATGGGAGATAGGGTCGCTCGCATGATGAATCGCTGGTTAGAAACTTCGAGTTTCACTCACGAGACATCACGTTTTGATTATTAAGATATTAATAAATTGAAATAGAAAGGAAGTATCAATATTTAATTTAGTGAAATTATTTATTGACCAATTACATAATAGATTTAAATATTCGATCAACAAGGTGATAGATTAATTAATTGATTTAATTGTTAAATCAAGTTAATTAATAGAGCACCATTTAATTTGCATACCTCGTTTTAATTGTGATTAAATGCAATGTGAATTATGTGAGATATATTGTGATATATGTTATGATCGTATGTGCTCGTTAGGATGACCTATAGAGGACATAGTTGTTAAGAATCAACAATCGATCACTCACTTCATTCTCTCCTGAGAATGTATAACGATTATTCTGATGAGATAACAAACCTATACTCCTCCATTCTCTCCCGAGAATGTATATCAAGCCTTAAAGGAGAACCGATGTGTCGTTCTTTCTCCTTTCCTTCTACCGACAATAAATTATGTGAAAGCCACTTACAAGTAGTATGGTATGCCGTGTTAGCGGGGAGTACTGCTTGTGAGTTAAGCTGTAATTTATTGACATAAGATGGAGAGGTGTTAGCTACGATTCTTTTAAATATGTGTGGTCGGATAGATTAACTATGGGCTTACACATGTTTATTGGAGTCCAACTTTCACTTCTCACATCGGTAGGTCGGTCTTGACACATGGTTGACTTTGAAGGGTACGATTAACGTAGTTCATTGTCATGGTGAGGAAAAGTAATCTTTAGGGTCACATAGAGATGTGATTGAAAATGTTTCTACCTTTAGGTGAATTTAATCGGGCTAGATTAACTACGGGTTATATTCACGCTATTGGACCTAAAGCCCAACTAAGGAAAAATAAGTTTTCCCGTCTGTCTGCTAAAGGATAGCGGAATTCGAAAAATTTAGTGGGAGGCAATTAAATGATAAAGACCAAACATTTAATTGTAATCATTAATAACGAATTATCTCAATGTTAATCTTCTTAATATTTCTCAGTAATATTCTCTAAGATATCCCGTAACATCGATACTCGACCAATCCAAATCAAAACTCACTGGCCCAAACCATTTGAATTGGAATCTCAATCTTGTGATTTAAAATGATGAGTGCCTCTATGTACTTGAGAATAGATTATTTGATAATCTCACTCAACCTTTGACTGCTGAGGAATGCCACTTATGAGAAGTGGATTTCTAGTTCTTATGAATCGTTCATTATGAACTACAACATGAACAAAGCTCGATCCTTCAATGGATAAGTTGTTCAAGATGTTGATCAAAGAGCCAACCATCAATACGAGAAATTTGTTCTCATTATTGCTTCTTCATGAAAGAAGTGTTCTTCTTGAAGAAAATGACGGAAATGGTTTCCGGTCTAAGTGTAAAGATGGATAAAGGTGATACTAGAAGGGCGACTAAGAACAAGGTCAACAAATGAGTTGATGACGCTTGCCATCGTTGTGTGAATAAAGGCCATAGGGCCATAACTGCTAAAATACCTTAGGCAGAAACGTTCTGACAAAGGTTCGTATTGGGTTATAGTTATTCTATTGTTTTGAACAATTGATTATTTGTTTCGTCTAAATTTAGAAACCTGCTGTTAATAGAAATGTTCTATTATTAGATCTTACTTCTATATTTGATATAGAAGGTAAAGGTTTTAATTTTGTTTTGGAAATCCGATTTCCTTTATACAAAAGAAAGCAAATATGATTTGCTAAAGACGATAAACAAATAAACAAGAATGAACTAAACCCAAATATCAACAATGGATAGAAGTCAAAACCCCGCACAATTTTAGCACGCTAGTTGAGTGTGTTGAAGATCTATTGGATTTGATCCAAACGGAGATGTGTGATCCACTAATGTGTTAGTGCTGGGGGTGGTTTTCAACTACCTAATGTACTTATGAAGTACACGTCTATAATTTTGAAATGTTCAATAAATTTAGACATCAAAGTAGGAAACCAACTTGGTTGCTATATTTAGAAATTACGATATGATTGTGGTAATAAATATTTAAGCACCAAGCTTATTGACTATCTAAAAGAGAATACGATTCTCTAGCAATTGACTCCGTCTGGAACTCCTTAATTGTATTGAGTGTCCGAATGTTGGAATCAAACTTTGTTGGACATGGTTCGATCCACAAAGGGGTTCACCAAATTGTCGACGAAACTGTAAAAGTCCTGCACATTTGACAGTCGTCCATTTGCTGAATAGTGTTACCACCAAAGCAGTTAAAACCACACCATATGAACTTGGGCACTCCCGTATCCTGCTTGCGTGAAGCGGCTAGTGGGAGATAAGTTGGATAGTAGATCCGGCTTATGCCATTTTGTGGAGTATCCTGAACATTCACAAGGATACCTGTTCTACTATATTTCTAAAACAAAATGTTTGTCTAAAGAAATGTTGCCTTCTTAGCGAAGAAGTTCTATTCGATAGAAAAGGCAATATAGTAAATCTCGAAATAGTTCGAGAATATGAACCACACTATGATGTTCAAACACAAGTACTTGGAGATGAACCAATTCAACAAACCACTAATATACCACTTCATCTATCGGTTCGTAAATCCGAAAATGTTCGGAAGGTACCTGGTAGACGGTTCCAACTTGATAATGATCAAGATAAAGTTGACGATGGATATGATCCAATAAACTTCAACTGATTCGTATTGGATACGAATATGGGACATTGGCTTATTGCCATGAAATTCATAATGGACTGTATGTACTCCAACAAGGTTTGACCTTGGTAGATCCACCAAAGGGAATCGTTCCCAAAGGCTGCATTTTGATCTATTAATTATGACGTGAGAGTATATATATAAAGGTGTGACCTTTAAAGCAAGGATGATGGCGAAAGAAGTTACTCAAAGACAATGTGTTGTTTCTGAGGTAATCTTTCCATCAGTCGCTATGCTTAAGTCCATTACAATTTTGCTGGCCATTTCTGCATAGTACGACTATGAGATATGGAAAATAGATATGAGGTCTACTTTCCTTGAATGTGATATTATGGAAGAGTTGTAGCGCAGCCGGAAGGCTTCATATTTTCTGGAAAAGAGCAAAAGGTTTGCATACTCCAGCGATCCATTTATGGATTGAAACGAGCATCCCTAAAATGGAACATGTGTTTTAAATACAATAGTCAAAGCGTTGACTTGGTATAAAACTTAAAGGTACCTTGTATTCAAGAAGGTTAGTGGGAGCGCAGTGAAATTTAAGTGTTGTACGTTGATGACATATTAATCATAGGGATGATTGAGTGATGTTGCAGTCAACGAAAGCACGGTTATCCACACGTTTCTCGAATAAAGGATTTGAGGAGAGGCATCCTACGTATTGTGATACGTCACTATAGATATAGATCTAGAAGAATGCAAAATCTTCTCAATCCTTGTACATAGAAACTGTTTCTGAAATGGTTTAGCATGGAAGAATCCTGAAGAGATTCTTGCCAATGTCCCATGGGGTTCATCTCTCGTAATTCGTGTGACTGTAATGTTGATGGAATTCGAGGAGATGAAATGGACAACACATATATCTCCGCATTAGGGAGCATTATGTATGGCATGCTGTGTACTAGACGTGATATTATAAATGTTGTGAGTGTCACAAGTGAATATCAGTCGAACCCAAGACCGGCTTATTTGAAGTCGTGAAGGACGAAATCCTTGAGCACTAGCAATCAAAAGCATTAAGGAATTGTTCTTAGTCTATGGGAGGTCCGAGTTGAATTTAGAGGTACTTACGAACTCTAGTTTTCAACTGGATGTGGATGACTAAAAGTCGATATCGGGATTCATATTCGAGCTTAGAGGTGGTGTCGTATGCTGGAATGGTTCCTGCAACGACTAATGATTCTACCACGAGAACCTGAATATGTTGCAGCATCTAAAGCTGTAAAAGAGACTGTTTTGGACACGGAACTTTATCCAAATGTTGGTTATAGTTCCGGACGCAAATAATCAAGTAACTTGTACTGTGATTATACGGTGTCCTGTAGCGAATGCTAAGGAACCGAGATCTCATCAGAAGTCCAAACATGTACTTGAAATAATATCATGTGATCTAAGAGATCAGTGACAGAGGTGACGTCTGAGTCGAGAGTGTCACTTCGGAAGATAACTTTGTAGATCCCTGTACCAGGCCTTTATCTGAATATGTCCGCAAGAAACATCGAGAGTCGATGGGACTAAGATTCATGGATAGTTGGATCTAAGTCAAGTGGGAGATTGTTGGAATAGGTGACCGGCGAGCCAACGGTTGGCCGAGCGGTTAACCGTATTCCGTTATATAACGGTTTATTTCGTTAATTAATGAAACCTATATTAATGGCATATACTATATCTGCTCCCAATGTTGAATCATAGATATAGTCCTGTACAGTTACACATGTTGTATGAATTCGGTTTTGTGGAAACCGAGAGATAATTCTGTTAACGCAACGTAATTGGTCAAACTCAGTTCCTAGTCGATGTGTTACGCCAATAACAAGGATACCCGGCCTTTCCCCCTTGAGACTAGCACTTAGTGTATGTGGGCTAATCTCGAGCCTCGGTGTTGGGACATCGACATACTTGAGTGGGTGCTCACTGTTGATGAGTTCACTGAACCCCCTCTCCCTGGAATCTCTAAGTGGTTATCACTGATCGAGTAGAGAATTCCATAATATAGTTGTACACAATTAATCCTTAAGACCCAGACATCACCGTGACTTCATCAGAGGACTAGCTGTATCGTGACGTGTCTCTGATTCCCTGGAAAGGGAGTAAGTCGAAAAAGGAGACAATGTTCGTGCAGTTCGAAATCTGATGTGAAGTCTGTGCATGGTAGTAGGGGATCTGATCGCTTGATATAGATCATGGATGTCCTGTGTGTTCTGATGGTTCGTAGTCCCGGAATCTCTGGCCAGAGTTGAATAGTGAGGTGATTAGAGAAATGTGTTTCTCTGAATCAATCACGACTGGATTTTACGAAACCTAGAACGTACGCACAGTTATCAAACTCAACAAGAGATCTCGATTAACCAATATCTCTAGTTTGATCGGGACATATGTATCGGAGGGATCGTACTGTACGCTAACTATATTACAAGGTTCTTGCAAGCACTTCATTTGTATCTAGGGAATTAGTGAAGCGTGGCTGCTAGACGCTCGTCACTGATTCGTTGGGCACCGACTTGTTCGGAGATTAAATAATATGATTATTAATCTAAAACTCTTGGGAGTAGTTGAAATAAGAACAATATGTTGTTCGAATCACAATATGTTGTGAGCCCACGGCTAGTTATACACCTGAACCATTGAGGGTCACATTCTCGTGTAAACCGATCTTTGAATACGATCATGTATTAATTAACTGTTAATTAAGTACATATAGTCGGAGGTCAATATGATTGAATCCGAGATTCATAATTGTGATTATGAGTTGGAAATAATAATGAGCTAAAGAAAACGGACACGATGGTGTACACTTTCTATTTTGGGAAATTTCCCGATTTAGAAGTACCCCTGAAATGGGCTTTCCGATTTTGTGAAATTGGAAAATTTTATTTTTATCTCATATTGATGAGAAAATTAAAACGAGAAAGAAAATATAATCGTTATATTTTTCGGAGATGAAATTGATTGTCAATTTTGGAGAAACGTAATGACGGCTAATGTATTGGGCCGGCTAGGGTTAATGGATCCGATCCATTAGGGTTTGAGCCCAACAAGCTCCTTTCTTCACCTATAAAAGGAGCTCCATAGGCATGAAAATAAACACACCAAAGTGAAGAGCTCAAAACCCTAGCCTCACTTTCTCTCCTCTCCTCTCTCCCTCTCGTGCGCCCCCTCGGCTCCTCCCTCGGAGGACCGCCGACAACCGGAGCCGCCGCCCGCCGCCGCCTAGTGCCGCCGCCGGCAGCCGCCTCCCCTCGCCGGATCCCCTCGCCGGAATCCGATTCTGGCACCGTTTTTCCGGCCCGTTTTTCCCGTCGTATTCTCCCTTACGTGTTTCTAGTGCAATACGTAAGTTGGATTACCTATACGAGGTGAAACCTGATTAGATGAGAGACGCCGAAGGAACGCCCGAGCACAGCCCGAGTCGCGCCCGTGCGCTCCAGCCGTGACACACGAGTCCAGCCGAGAGCCCCGCCACTCGCTCGGCTCTCCCCGCACACGACCCGTGCCGTCCCCGCGTCGCATCCGCGCGACTTCCGACGAACCTCGTTTCGTCCGATGAATCCCTGAGGTACTTACGATTAAATTTAGATTTAATTGTTTGCGTTAAATGTTTGCGCTATGTACTGTTAATGTTTGCGCTATGGGATTTTTAATTGATAAAGAAAAATTAATTGTGATTAATTTAAATGTCAATTAAATTCAAATTGATTCGAATTAAATAATATGATTATCTTAATTGTCAATTTGACGCAAACAGATTATGTACACATGTTTAAGTAATTAATTATATATGTGTAATTAATTAATTTGATTAATTTAATTGCACAATTCAAGTTGATTAGAATTAAATAATACGATTATGTTAATTGTCAATCTGATGCAAATTAATTATGTGCGGATGTTTAAACTCAAGTTGATTAGAATTAAATAATAAGATTATGTTAATTGTCAATCTGATGCAAATTAATTATGTGCGGATGTTTACATAAACTGAAGTTGATTAGAATTAAATAATAAGATTATGTTAATTGTCAATTTGACGCAAATTATTATGTCTGCGTAATTAATTGTAATATATTAATATGATTAATATAATTGCGCTACAAGTAATATATTAATATGATTAATATAGTTGCGCTAGAAGTAATTAATTTATATGATAAATATAATTGCGATAGATTTAATTTGTGTAGTATGGGATGCATGAATTAAATATTTAATTATTTGATAATTAAATTAAATGGTGAATTATTGATTCTAATAGATTTGAATTAAATCAATTAATGCATGTAATATTGAAAATATGATTTTCAATAAAATAAAATAAATATAATGTAAAATGTTTACATTAATGAAAAACGGTTTTTCATAAAATTTTTGTTTTCCGCTGCTGCGTATACATGCACGATCCCCAACATGCACACGTAGGATCGAAGGACATATTCCAACTATCTCCCACTTGGCCTTCAGAGCCAGTGTGCTGCCAACTTCCTGTTGTCACTTTATGTCTAAGTTTGAACTTGAGGCAAGACTCGAGTCATCCTCAATCGGTTCAAACCTTTCTTGGACTTTGAGGCAGACTGTAAAACCAAATTTATCACTATGATACGAATCTGGACGTGGCCACGTATTTTCCACAGTCTCGACTCTCCAAGTGGCCGGTAAGACATATGATCCATATTAAAATGGAGGACAATCCCATCTTGTCAATCCAAGCTCTCCCACTTGCTTCCTGATATACCCAATAACAAGTTTTATAACCTCCTTTTACGAAAGGCGTTTACTTGTATCAAAGTACATCATTTCACAATGGAATCACTCTGGACTACTCAGGTCAGAGGAAATTGCTCGACAGTCAATGAAATAGTATTATGACTCAAAATCTTAAATACTATTCCATTTGGGTCTGTTCGATCATTAGCTCCCAGCTAATATCTATGTAATTGTACTTGATGTCCCACATCACTAACCCATGAAGCGGCGCTATAGTACACATTACAATCTAGTTCATTGTATTATCAGTTTGTCCGTACTTGATAATACGAACTAGGAACAATTCTATGATTTAATTATATTAGTTCAACAATTGGGACTTCATTTATGTGGTAAATCGACCTCATAACCCAATTAATATAATTTAATCATTTGGACAATTCATACAATTTAAACCACAATTATATGAAGAAATTTATTGAATATCATAAAAGATACGTGAATGTTTACATAAACTCCAAAAGTAAACAATACAGTAATAGGAATCACAATCCATCTCTAAGATATCGTATCCCTATTGCAGTCGTATGAGCATCATGCTTTGACTGCTGGAGTGGTTTAGTTGAGCATCAGTCGTATGGTTCAGTTGCAACTTTATTTATCTCGATGTCTCCACGACTAACTATCTCCCTGAGAATGTGGAACTTCCTGAGTACATGTTTGGATTTTTGGTGCTCCCTAGGCTCCTTGGCTTGCGCGATAGCTCCACTATTATCACAATAGAGAGCTATCGGATGGGCCGAACTAGGTACGACACCGAGCTCATCTAAGAACTTTCTCATCCAAACGGCCTCCGTTGCTGCTTCTGATGCAGCAATGTACTCAGCCTCTGTAGTAGAATCAGCTACGGTGGGTTGCTTGGAACTCTTCCAGCTCACCGCACCTCCATTCAGACAAAAGACAAATCCGGATTGAGACCGGAAATCATCTTTGTCTGTTTGGAAGCTTGCATCCGTATATCCTGTCACAACCAACTCTTTTTGTCCTCCAAAGACAAGAAAATACTCTTTAGTCCTTCTAAGGTACTTAAGAATATTCTTGGCCGCAGTCCAATGCGCCTAACCTGGGTTTCCTTGAAACCGACTCGTCATGCTCAAAGCATACGATACATCCGGTCGTGTACATATCATGGCGTACATAATAGACCCTATTGCCGAAGCATAAGGAATATTTGCCATCCTTATTTGCTCATCAGGTCCCGAAGGGCACTGACTCTTGCTTAAAGATGTACCATGAGTCATTGGAATGAGACCCTTCTTGGCGTCTTTCATTCTGAACCTGTCAAGCACCTTATCAATATAGGTTTCTTGACTAAGTCCAAGCATCCTTTGTGATCTGTTCTGACAGATCTTGATGCCCAATATGTACTGTGCTTCTCCAAGATCCTTCATTGAAAACCATCTTCCTAGCCATTCTTTAACAGAATTAAGCATAGGAATATTGTTTCCAATAAGGAGTATGTCATCGACATACAACACAATGAATACAACGTAACTCCCACTGACCTTCTTGTAAACACAAGAGTCTTCCATGTTCTTTTGAAATCCAAACTCTTGTATGGATTCATCGAACCAAAGATTCCAGCTCCGAGATGCTTGCTTTAATCCATAAATGGATCTATTAAGCTTGCATACTCTCTCAGCCTGATTAGGATCGATAAAACCCTCTGGTTGTGTCATAAACACTTCCTCTACTAGAATCCCATTCAAGAAGGCGGTTTTAACGTCCATTTGCCATATCTCATAATCATAATGAGCAGCAATGGCTAAGAGAATCCGAATGGATTTAATCATAGCAACTGGTGAAAAGGTTTCATCATAATCCACCCCGTGAATTTGTTTATATCCTTTTGCCACCAACCTTGCTTTGAAAACATTAGGTTTTCCATTCATATCTGTTTTTATCTTGTAAATCCATTTGCATCCAATGGGCCTAGCCCCTTTAGGCAAATCGACCAAGTTCCAAACTTGATTTTCAGACATTGATTCCATTTCGGATTTCATGGCACCCTGCCATTTCTCGGAATCTGGACTCGTCATAGCTTGGATATAGGTCGAAGGTTCATTGCTTTCTAAAAGCATGACTTCATAGCTCTCATTTGTCAGGATACCTAAGTATCTGTCAGGTTGAGATCTAATCCTTCCGGACCTTCGAGGGTTAGGTGTGGTTTCTAAAACCACTGAAGCACTCTCGACTTGGTCTTGAGTGTCCATCTCAGTTTGATCTTCTTGAACCTCGTTCAAGTCTTCTTGAACTTCGTTCAATTCAACTGAGCTCCCACTTACTTTCTTGGAAAGATATTCCTTTTCAAGAAATACACCATCTCGAGCAACAAAGACTTTGTTCTCAGATTGGTTGTAAAAGTGGTACCCTCGTGTTTCTTTTGGATAACCAACAAAGAAACATTTATCCTATTTGGGTTCAAGCTTTGTAGAGATATTTCTCTTCACATAAGCTTCACATCCCCAAATCTTGATATAAGACAAGTTAGGGACCTTCCCTTTCCATACCTCGTATGGTGTCTTATCAACAGCTTTTGACGGTGTCCTATTCAGTGTATAGGCCGCTGTTAAAAGTGCGTGTCCCCAAAAAGATTTTGGTAGTTCACTAAGGCTCATCATCGATCGAACCATATCCAATAAGGTTCTATTCCTCCTTTCGGAAACACCATTCATCTGGGGTGTTCCAGGAGGAGTGAGTTGATATAGAATACCACAACTCATAAGATGATCATCGAATTCTTGGCTAAGATATTCACCACCTCGATCCGATCGAATGGCTTTTATTTTCTTACCAAGTTGATTCTCAACTTCATTTTGGAATTCTTTGAACTTTTCAAAGGCTTCCGACTTATGCCTCATTAAGTAGACATAACCATATCTACTTAAGTCATCGGTAAAAGTTATGAAGTAGAAATAACCTCCACGTGCTTGTGAGCTCATTGGGCCACATACATCAGTATGGATTAAACCCAATAGATCATTTGCACGTTCTCCTTTCCCTAGAAAAGGTGACTTTGTCATTTTGCCCATCAAACATCCTTCACATGTATCAAATGACTCCAAGTCAAAAGATTTGAGAATACCTTCTTTAAGAAGTTTCTCTACACGTTTAATGTTGACGTGACCTAATCGACAATGCCAAAGGTAGGTTTCATTGAATTCATTCGATTTGGCCTTTTTGGTATCAATGTTATATATATGATTGTCAAGTTGAAGTATATATAAACCATGTTCTAATCGTGCCGAACCATAGAACACTCCACTTTTTGAAATAGTAAATAAACCATTTATTATAGTGAAGGAAAATCCTTCAGTATCCAATACTGAAATAGAAATGATGTTCTTGGTAATACTTGGAACGAAATAAACATTATTCAATACTAAAACAAGGCCCGAAGGCAAACACAAATCATAAGATCCTACGGCTAATGCAGCGACCCTCGCTCCATTTCCAACCCGCAGATCGACATCTCCCTTTACCAAAGTTCTACTTCTTTGCAGTCCCTGCACATGTGAAACAATGTGAGCACCGCATCCGGTATCCAATACCCAAGAAGAAGAATTTGTAAAGTTTATGTCTTTGACATAAATACCTGAAGATGAAGGAACGACACCGTTCTTCACATCCTCCTTGAACTTGGGGCAATCTCGCTTGTAGTGTCCAACACTCTTGCAGTAGAAACACTCAGATTCCCCAGGAACCTTAGAAGCTTTCAAGAACCTTTTGGAAGGAGTTTCCACAACTTTCCCTTTCCCTTTGCCTTTCACTTCTGGTTTCTTAATCCCCTTGAAATTTTTGGTACCTCCTTCCCGAATCATAAGAACTTCCCTCCTAGGGTCCTTCTTAATCGCCGGTTCAGCAGCCTTAAGCATCCCATGGAGCTCATGAAGCGATTTCTTCAGTCCATTCATGTGGAAATTCAGCCTAAAGGCGTCATAACCATCATGAAAAGAATGGAGAATGAAATCGGTAGCCAACTCGTCATCATATGCAAAACCGAGGCGAGCACTTGAAGCAAATAATCCAATCATTTGCTGTACATGTGGTCCCACGGGTTTACCCTTTTCCAGCCTAGCTGTTGCTATAGCCCGGGTGACACCGAAGCGCTCAATCCTAGCCTGTTCCCCGAACATGCTCTTGAGCTCTTCTATGATGTCATAGGCTTCCATGAACTCGAATTGTTTTTGCAACTCGGGTACCATGGATGCCAACATCAAACATGTCACCTCATTCGAGGCTTTCTTAGCAAGGGCATATGATGCCTTTTGGGCATCCGTGCCCCCATCAGCGGGAAGCACGGGAAGGGGTTTGTCCAACACACTTTCCTTTTCTTCGTATTTGAGGACTATCCTCAAGTTACGTTGCCAATCAAGGAAATTGGTGTTGTTCAACTTTTCTCTATCCAAGATAGAGCTGAACTTGAATTGAGTTGAGACAGACATATTATACTACAGAAGAAAGATAAATAACGTAAGTAAACATTCATAAAGCTGTAAACAAATAAGGTTGTCTATCAAAACTACTTTATTTGTTCCATTTTGTTCATTCGATATCTAATATCGTCATTCCCAATTATTTCAATGACAAAAAACGTGATAAATCGTAAGTGAAAACTCGAGGTTTTCTAACCAGCGATCTTATCATGCAATTGAAGCCCTATCTCTCATTAAAAATGAGGGAGTCAACCAGACAATCGATTCACGCCATCCAATGGCTCGAAAGTCTCTAATTTGTGTCATTGATAAACTTAAGTGTTTTGGATTAAATCACTCCCCGAGGTGTAAATAATCCTAACCTTATAATTCATCGAATGAAAGACAAATTAGGCATTTGTTTTTGAAATTTTAATAAATTAGAACAAAATGATCCCAAGACCCTCATCTTGCGAATCCTTAAGCCGACTGAGTCCGCACTTAAGAACTCCAAGATAGGTAGACATCCCATGTCAATGACATCTAATGTCACTCTCGGTCGATGAGAGTCCCATTCTCATCTCATGTCTCGATAGCCACGCCTGCAGTGGATCTATCGATGAGAAAACCAAACTCACGTGTAAGGGTCTATCCCTTACTCCCACTTATCCCAAGATAACAAGTAGTACCCCGCTGAGGCGGACCTACCAACTTATGATCGAGGGCTTTATGGGAGTGATGTTTTGGACAAGACATTATACTCATTATTTTGGGAATTTGCATGCATAGGTTTGTTTATATGTAAGTTGAACATTTATAACATAAAACAACCTATAACTAGCAAAGCAAATAAATACGAAATCGAAAGGCCCCTAGAACCTCACAACTCTCAAACGAAAAGAATTAAAGTATTAAAAGAAGCCTTGAACATCTTCTGGACTGGTCCTCGCCCTCCGTTTTAGTTCCGTGCCCTCCGATTTTGGTCAAAACAAGTCATTACCTCAAAAACCACGAACAGCGCCCGCCGTTTTACAACCAGCGGTCGCTGAACACCACCGGCGGTCGCCGTTTCCAAAACGGCGCCCGCCGAAAAGGCAAAAACCCATCTGCCCCAAAAAAGGCCTTTCGGCGGTCGCCGTTTCCAAAACGGCGCCCGCCGAATCAAAACGGCGCCCGCCGGAGCTCAAACGGTGACCGCCGTTTGGCTCCAGCAGCCCGGTTTGCTTCGTTTGGCTTCGTTTGGCTTCGTTTCTTCTCGTTTTCGCCGGAGAGCCGAGATCCTCCATCGAACCATGGATCAAGTCCATCGCTTACAAGTTTGAACAATACAAATTGAAATAGAAAACCTATCTATTACAAATGATTCCAAGGGACGCAGCCCTCCAAAACTATGGCCAATCGAAACGTAAAAAACGACAATTTCATTCACCCGACCACTAACGGTGGCCGGCTTTACATCTAATCACATAATCACAATTAAACAATAAGTCAATTATGTTGATTAAACCTTTTTGTGTCCAACACAAAAGTGTGCACGAGCCCTAGTCTCTGATACCAATTGAAGGTACCGGTATACCGATCCGATCGATATACCATGTGTGCGGAAGCGTGTAAAGCATATAAATCTATCATGCTTGGATCTTAGTGCACACATAATGTGTATAAGAACACATACAAATATATATATACACATCCAATATATATATATATAGGGATCAACGAGTTCTTACATTTGGTGATCGTTGAAATTGGTTAAGGTGGTGTTGAGTCGATTGAACCACCTTAATTGATCAGCCACGGATTGTTCACCTCTGGAATGACCCCGTCACGCCTTTGGATCGCCCGGATGTTGAAGCCGCACAAATGGCCCGGCCTCTACGTGTTGCACACGAACCCGGATGATGACTTGCTTGATTGATCGAGTTGATTCTCCAAGAACAACCTCTTTTCTCTCTCTCTTTTGTGAATTTCGTGGGTGAAAAATTATGCTGAAAAATCAGCATTTGTTCACCTTAAAATGCCATCAAAACCCCCTTGTAACCTCCTCCTTAATGGTGATATTGATGCCCCATCATTATCACACATTAAGGTGTGATTATGGTGAATTTGAATGGACATTTCCACCTCATTATGCCACATGACATTAGATGGTCCCACTTGCTTGTGTGGCATGCCATGTCACACTATGTGACATGCATCCATGCAAGCCATGCATCCCATGCATGTGTATTAAATCCACGTAAATATTGATTCTAAATCAATATATTTATCAAGCATTGTACATCATCTTTGAGTCCGTGTGTGACCCTGTAGGTATGATTTATTGATCAATATTATATTGTTCCCAACAATATAATATTATCAAATAATCATTTAACATCCATAGACGACCTTATGACTTCATCGATTGCACACGTAGGATCGAAGGACATATTCCAACAAAATATACACACCCGCAATAGTATCGGGGATTAAGAATAAAATACTCAGAGATTTAAATCGATTATCGCCGGCAATCCTAATCGATAAATCTCAAGCAGATCCGCTCAATACACCAAGTGTACAAGTGTGATAAAATAATCAAGACAAATTATTTTCTCTCTCACACAACGACTATACCGATGGATTGGTCCGTGTCCATCTAGGTCGTGAGCAACTGTTCGATTAAATACGAGTAACCGATAGTATGAACTTCTGTGTGGGGCCCGACACACCATACTAACTACAACGTATAAAATCCAGGACTATGATTTGCATATATTTAATTATCAATAATTAAATGCAAACAATTGTTTATTTAATTAAATAGATTAGTGGCAATGGATCGTGAGTTTCCGTTACTTAAATCTAGACATTAAGTACACAACTCCAACAGGATTGACAAGATGGGATTGTCCTCCATTTTATAATGGGATACATGTTTTACCGGCCACTTGGAGAGTCGAGACTGTGGAAAATACGTGGCCACGTCCAGATTCTTATCATAGTGATAAATCTGGTTTTACAGTCTGTCTCAAAGTCCAAGAAAGGTTTGAACCGATTGAGGATGACTCAAGTCTTGCCTCAAGTTCAAACTTAGACATAAAGAGACAACAGGAAGTTGGCAGCACACTGGCTCTGAAGACCAAGTGGGAGATTGTTGGGATATGTCCTTCGATCCTACGTGTGCAATCGATAAAGTCATAAGGTCGTCTATGGATGTTTAAATAATTATTAGATAATATTAATTGTTGGGAGCAATATAATATTGATCGATAATTATACCTACAGGGTCACACACGAGCCGGAAATACGAGCTATAAGTGTTTGCTAAAATAAGTCGATTTGGAATCGACATATATATATAAACTAGGTTTATATTCGATGTGATTTACGTACATGCATGGGATGCATGGCTTGCATGGAATACATGTCACATGGTGTGACATGGCATGCCACGCAAGCGAATGGGACCACATCCAATGCAATGTGGCATGAGGATATGGACATGACCATTCAACTTCACCATTAACACACCTTAATGTGTGATAATGATTCTACATCAATATCACCATTATGGGGGTTACTTGGTGTTATTTTCATGGTTTAATAGGTGAGAAAATGCTGATTTTCTCACCACAATATTCAGCTACGAAAATCACACAAAATAGAGAGAAAAGAGTTCTTGGAGAACCACTTCAATCATTCAAGCAAGCAAGTTCATTTTCCGGGTTCGTGTGCAACACGTAGAGGCCGGGCCATTTGTGCGGCTTCAACTTCCGGGCGATCCAAAGGCGTGACGAGGTCATTCCAAAGGTGAACATTTTGAGGCTGATCCATTTGAGGTGGTTCAATCGACTCAACACCACCTCAACGACATCAACGAATCACTTCGTCACTAAAAAAAGTAAGATCTCGTTGATATCTCTCTCTATATATATATATATTGGATGTATATATATATATATATATATATATATATATATATATATATATATATATATATATATATATATATAAATATATATGTGTGTCTATACATATTTGTGTGCACTAAGATCATGGCATAGTAGATCTATCGCTTTACACGCTTCCGCACACACGGTATATCGATCGGATCGGTATATCGTAACCTACACCGTGAAGGGTGGCCATTTCGCCCGACCCGACTTCTCGTACAAGTGAGCTGGTAGGTGGGCCCATGACACCTGTCTGTGGGAGATTTTGTGGCTCAACAATTGGTAAGGGTCCTATCCCATTCAAGAATGTGATATGATGTTCTTTGTTAGTTAGTGTCTCGAATGGACTTCAAAAATTTGGCAGCACTTCCCTACAGTTCTCTAAGTACACGTGTTTCAATGTACTCGAGAACGTAGAGAAATAACTAACCAAATCTTAAAATAAATCCATAATCGAAGCACTTCTCAACTAACAAAGAATATCATAATCACATTCTCAAACTGTCCAAAAATGGGACAATTCAAGATTAAATATCGAATGGTAAGTTCGATATTAAATCTCAAACGGGTCTAACCTTCAACATATGATGAAATGTAACTTGCAACATATCTCAACACATACATTAAACATTATAACATATATGTATGAAAGAGGTGAGTATGAACACTTCTTTAAACATTAAAAACATACACTTTTACTTTCACTAGTTTTTTAAAAATGGACACCAAAAATAAATCATTTATGTTCTTTAAAAAACAGTCCAAAAACAAATGGTTTGACACCCTAGATAAAGGATTTAGTTCAAACTCCAAACACAAAAATGTTGCGTATCGAAAAATTAGTGAGGGTCACCCTAGTGAACTTTTTGCAAACGAAGTCTTTTACACACCCAAAATAGCCAAAACCGACAGCAGCCCCCTTTATACTTAGGGTTTAAAATCGAACAACTTTCAAAAACATCTAAATTTTCGTTTTTTTACGTATAAACCAAATTCTTTCTACTACCAATCATCTAAACATCGACATGAGTCCTTTAAACATTTTAAAACACAATAATTTTACAAAAATTCAAAAACCCCCAAATTAATTTTTCTCCAAAAACCCTAAATTGATTTTTGGCCATAAATTGATACAAAAAATGAACCAAAGAATCCACCATCATGCTACTAACAACAATATAGATAACAATAATAACAAAAAATACGATTTCTAGCAAACCCTAATTTTTTCCAAATTGAAAAACGAAACAATTAAAAGATGAAATCGAAGTTCAAACCTGGAAAACCTTGGATAATCGAATGGATTGAGGTCCTTGTTGCTTGAATTCGCTGGTGGAAGATGGAAATCGCCGGAAAATTTCCCAAGAAGCCGCGACCCTCTTTCTCTCTTTTGAAAACACAGAACTGATTTTTTTTCTGGCAGCGGGCTGTATAACAGCGGTCCCCTATAGGCTCCCCTACGGGCCCGTCGCCGTAGGGAGTAAGTGAGTGTTAAAACGAGGACGTTTTAACAAGCCCCTACGGGATTAGCCGTAGGGGGTCTCCGCGTCTCGTCCCCTACGGGGAAGCCTGCCGTAGGGCTCAATGGCCTACGGTCGCCCGTAGGGGACCCCGTATGAACTTTTGGAGGGAGATTACGCGCGCGCATTCGCGTGCTCTTCCCTACGGGCATAGCCGTAGGGTTAGCCGTAGGGGTTGTCAATATAGTATTTCCCGTAGGGGAAGCCGTAGGGGCGTCCCTACAGGAGTATAGCCTTAGGGAATTGAAGGTACCGGTATACCGATCCGATCGATATACCGTGTGTGCGCAAGCGTGTAAAGCGATAGAACTACTATGTCATGATCTTAGTGCACACAAATATGTATAGACACACATATATTTATATATATATATATACATCCAATATATATATATATATAGAGAGAGAGAGAGAGAGATATCAACGAATTCTTACATTTGGTGATGCGTGCCTCGTTGATGTTGTTGAAGTGTTACATTAGGTGTGGTTTCTAAAACCACTGGAGTACTCTCGACCAAGTCTTGAGTCTCCATCTCAGTTTGTTCTTCTTGAACCTCGTTCAAGTCTTCTTGAACTTCGTTCAATTCAACTGAGCTCCCACTTACTTTCTTGGAAAGATATTCCTTTTCAATAAATACACCATCTCGAGCAACAAAGACTTTGTTCTCGAATTGGTTGTAAAAGTGGTACCTGTTGGGAGATGGAGTCGAATCGAGACGAAAACGGAGGAAAAACGAAATCGGGACGAAGCTGGGCACCTAGCACCCGCTAGGCGAGGCTAGCGCCTGCTAGGTGCGACCAGCGGGCGCTGGTAAGGGCCAGCGGGCGCTGGTCCTTTGAAAAAAAGGTGCAGAAAGTTTGGCGTTGCGGGACGAATGAGACGGCGGTCGCTGGCTCCGTGTAGCGGTCGCTACATGAGGAGCAGCGACCGCTGGTCAGGTTCAGCGGGCGCTGTTCGCGCCCTGGGCAGCGCGAATCTCTTTCTTGTGCGCTAAGTTTCGCGGATTTTGTGTCCTTTTCGGCGTGGACTCTTACCTTAATTATGATTAGGGTTTTATATAGGTCTAGTCTATATAAAGGGTCTCCAACAATGTTATTTGTATCATTGTGAGAATACTAGAGTGCTAGAATAGTCGAGAGCGTGAGTTTATTGTGATACGTGTGCGTGCGTTTGTAAACTCCCCGGAGTCGTCTATTGAGTATTCTAGTGGAAAAATCTGCAGCGGCGAGTGGACGTAGCCTATTTTGGGTGAACCACTATAAATCCTTGTGTCTTTATTTTTCGTTCTTATTTCTCGTTCCGTGTTTATCGTCTCTTGCAGCGACGAAGTTAGGCGAAAATCCTACAACCTGGTATCAGAGCTTCAAGGAAGTGATTGAAGAGACGATGGGAGATCTTGCGAATTTCTCTGTGACGAAATTTGATGGGAAGAACTACAGGCACTGGAAGATGCAGATCGAGGATTACCTGTACGGGAGGAAGCTGTATCAACCATTGGGTCCGAAGCCGGAGAAGATGGAAGATGATAAATGGCTTGAGCTCGACAGACAGGTTGTGGGGATAATCCGATTATCTCTGTCGATGAGGGTGGCGGATGATGTGGCCGATGAGAAGACCACTCAAGGCTTGATGAAGGCCCTTGCCAACAAGTATGAGAAGCCCACTGCCAACAACAAGATACACCTCATGAAGAGCCTATTCAACTTGAGGATGAAAGACGGGTTCGATGCTACGGCTCATATCCATGAGATGAGTTCAAACCTGAACAAGCTGAAGGCGGTCGGAATTGCGTTCGACGACGAGGTGTGTGCATTGATCTTGTTGGCGTCTTTGCCGGACAGCTGGGAGCCCATGAGGGCTGCGATTAGTAACTCCATGGGGAAGGAAAATCTCAAATTTTCTGATGTCAGAGATAGCGTTCTGGCCGAGGAATTGCGAAAGAAGGATTTTCTGGAGACACCGTCGTCTGGTTCTGCCCTGAGTGCTGAGAGCCGAGGACGAGGTCGAGGGAGCAACACTAATCATGGCAGCGGAGGCAAGAAAGTGGTTTGTTGGAATTGCAAGAAGGACGGACATATCAAGCGGCATTGCAGGGAGCCTACGAAGGCTCAAACCAATGCGGTGACTGACGAGGATTATGGAGATGTCTTGCTAACATCTTCTGAGAATCCTGAAGACTCCTGGGTGTTGGATTCGGGAGCGTCGTTTCATACCACAACAAGACGTGATGGCATGAAGAGTTTCGTTGCTGGGAATCGTGGGAAAGTTCGCATCGGGGATGGTCGAACTTTGAAGGTTGGTGGTGTTGGAAACGTGACACTGAAGACGTCTCGTAGACAAACGTTGGAGCTTTCGAAGGTGAGGTATGTGCCGAAGCTGGAGAGAAATATGATCTCGGTCAGTCAGCTTGCGAGAGACGGCCATAGGGTGACCTTCGATGATGGGTCTTGGAAAGTGACGAAGGGTGCGATGGTGATTGCTCGAGGTCGTAAGACGGGCACTCTTTACACTACGGCTGGAGGTCGTGACGATATTGGTGGGGCCGACAACACCAATGCGCCTGAGCATTGCGGACTGGGCCGTGCGAGGGAGAGTTCGGGAAATTCTCGCATGGATCGGAGTTCGGTTCTCGAAGAGCAGAGCAAAGTTCGATTCTCGGTGTTCGAGGGAGAGTCGAAGAGTGGAAAGCTGAGAAGTGATGTGGAAGATTTTCCGGTGAGAGTAGACCAACCGGATGAGATCTTGAAGACCAGTCACGAGCTTTCAAGTCGAGACGATGAGGCAATGTTGGCTGGGAAATCGAGCAAGTGGGAGTTGGCAATGAGAAACGAGGCAAGCTCGTTATTGTCACACGGTTACTCGTTCGTGAGAAACGAGGGAATGCATTCGGGTAAGATTCCTTGCGTCTCTGCTGGAGGAAGTCTTACGGAAAAGTCGAAGGGCATTGTTGAGAAGACCGACATATCCCATGCGGTGGGAGTCGTTAGTCGTGGAGCTAACGATGAGTATGTTGGAGGCTATCAGAAAGGGTCGTCGGGGATAGACGATGGGCATGCGAATGCCGATGGTGATCATCCAGTGAAGGTTAGCCGTTTCACTAGCAATTCGGGGAGGCGACATCTGGGAGCTTGGAAGAGCTTGGTTTCGATGTTGCGATTTCGGAGGTCCGAAGGTGAATCGCAAGGTGAGGAGAAGGTTAACGGGGATGACAAGGTGAAAAAGGCCTGGAAGAACCTGAGAAGTCGCGGTGCGTCGAAGTTGGTTGAAACTTCGATTGGGCGACGTTGGTAATGACCGGGGATGCCGCTGCAGTGGGAGGTGATCGAGTTTCGCCTCCAAGTGGGAGATTGTTGGGAGATGGAGTCGAATCGAGACGAAAACGGAGGAAAAACGAAATCGGGACGAAGCTGGGCACCTAGCACCCGCTAGGCGAGGCTAGGGCCTGCTAGGTGCGACCAGCGGGCGCTGGTAAGGGCCAGCGGGCGCTGGTCCTTTGAAAAAAAGGTGCAGAAAGTTTGGCGTTGCGGGACGAATGAGACGGCGGTCGCTGGCTCCGTGTAGCGGTCGCTACATGAGGAGCAGCGACCGCTGGTCAGGTTCAGCGGGCGCTGTTCGCGCCCTGGGCAGCGCGAATCTCTTTCTTGTGCGCTAAGTTTCGCGGATTTTGTGTCCTTTTCGGCGTGGACTCTTACCTTAATTATGATTAGGGTTATATATAGGTCTAGTCTATATAAAGGGTCTCCAACAATGTTATTTGTATCATTGTGAGAATACTAGAGTGCTAGAATAGTCGAGAGCGTGAGTTTATTGTGATACGTGTGCGTGCGTTTGTAAACTCCCCGGAGTCGTCTATTGAGTATTCTAGTGGAAAAATCTGCAGCGGCGAGTGGACGTAGCCTATTTTGGGTGAACCACTATAAATCCTTGTGTCTTTATTTTTCGTTCTTATTTCTCGTTCCGTGTTTATCGTCTCTTGCAGCGACGAAGTTAGGCGAAAATCCTAACAGTACCCTCGTGTTTCTTTTGGATAACCCAGAAAGAAACATTTATCCGACTTGGGTTCAAGCTTTGTAGAGATATTTCTCTTCACATAAGCTTCACATCCCCAAATCTTGATATAAGACAAGTTAGGTACTTTCCCTTTCCATACCTCGTATGGTGTCTTATCAACAGCTTTTGACGGTGTCCTATTCAGTGTATAGGCCGCTGTTAAAAGTGTGTGTCCCCAAAAAGATTTTGGTAGTTCACTAAGGCTCATCATCGATCGAACCATATCTAATAAGGTTCTATTTCTCCTTTCGGAAACACCATTCATCTGGGGTGTTCCAGGTGGAGTGAGTTGATATAGAATACCACAACTCATCAGATGATCATCGAATTCTTGGCTAAGATATTCACCACCTCGATCCGATAGAATGGTTTTTATCTTCTTACCAAGTTGATTCTCAACTTCATTTTGGAATTCTTTGAACTTTTCAAAGGCTTCCGACTTATGCCTCATTAAATAGACATAATCATATCTACTTAAGTCATCGGTAAAAGTTATGAAGTAGAAATAACCTCCACGTGCTTGTGAGCTCATTGGACCACATACATCAGTATGGATTAAACCCAATAGGTCACTTGCACGTTCTCCTTTCCCTAGAAAAGGTGACTTTGTCATTTTGCCCATGAAACATCCTTCACATGTATCAAATGACTCCAAGTCAAAAGATTTGAGAATGTCTTCTTTAAGAAGTTTCTCTACACGTTTAATGTTGACGTGACCTAATCGACAATGCCAAAGGTATGTTTCATTGAATTCATTCGATTTGGCCTTTTTAGTATCAATGATATATATATGATTGTCAAGTTGAAGTATATATAAACCATGTTCTAATCGTGCCGAACCATAGAACACTCCACTTTTTGAAATAGTAAACAAACCATTTATTATAGTGAAGGAAAATCCTTCAGTATCCAATACTGAAATAGAAATGATGTTTTTGGTAATACTTGGTACGAAATAAACATTATTTAATACTAAAACAAGGCCCGAAGGCAAACACAAATCATAAGATCCTACGGCTAATGCAGCGACCCTCGCTCCATTTCCAACCCGCAGATCGACATCTCCCTTTACCAAAGTTCTACTTCTTTGCAGTCCCTGCACATGTGAAACAATGTGAGCACCGCATCCGGTATCCAATACCCAAGAAGAAGAATTTTTAAAGTTTATGTCTATGACATAAATACCTGAAGATGAAGGAACGACACCGTTCTTCACATCTTCCTTAAACTTAGGGCAATCTCGCTTGTAGTGTCCAACACTCTTGCAGTAGAAACACTCAGATTCCCCAGGAACCTTAGAAGCTTTCAAGAACCTTTTGGAGTGAGCTGCCACAGCTTTCCCTTTCCCTTTGCCTTTCACTTCCGGTTTCTTAATCCCCTTGAACTTTTTGGTACCTCCTTCCCGAATCATAAGAACTTCCCTCCTAGGGTCCTTTTTAATCGCCGGCTCAGCAGCCTTAAGCATCTCATGGAGCTCATGAAGCGATTTCTTCAGTCCATTCATGTGGAAATTCAGCCTAAATGCGTCATAACCATCATGAAGAGAATGGAGAATGAAATCGGTAGCCAACTCGTCATCATATGCAAAACCGAGGCGAGCACTTAAAGCAAATAATCCAATCATTTGTTGTACATGTGGTCCCACGGGTTTACCCTTTTCCAGCCTAGCTGTTGCTATAACACGGGTGACACCGAAGCGCTCAGTCCTAGCCTGTTCCCCGAACATGCTCTTGAGCTCTTTTATGATGTCATAGGCTTCCATGAACTCGAATTGTTTTTGCAACTCGGGTACCATGGATGCCAACATCAAACATGTCACCTCATTCGAGGCTTTCTTAGCAAGGGCATATGATGTCTTTTGGACATCCGTGCCCCCATCAGCGGGAAGCACGGGAAGGGGTTTGTCCAACACACTTTCCTTTTCTTCGTATTTGAGGACTATCCTCAAGTTACGTTGTCAATCAAGGAAATTGGTGTTGTTCAACTTTTCTCTATCCAAGATAGAGCTGAACTTGAATTGAGTTGAGACAGACATATTATACTACAGAAGAAAGATAAATAACGTAAGTAAACATCCACAAAGCGGTAAACAAATAAGGTTGTCTAGCAAAACTACTTTATTTGTTCCATTTTGTTCATTCGATATCCAATATCGTCGTTCCCAATTATTTCAATGTAAAAAACGTGATAAATCGTAAGTGAAAACTCGAGGTTTTCTAACCAGCGATCTTATCATGCAATTGAAGCCCTATCTTGTTGGAGTTGTGTACTTAATGTCTAGATTTAAGTAACGGTAAACTCCCGGTCATAGCATTTAATCTATTAAATTAATAAACAATTGTTTGCGTTTAATTATTGTTAATTAAATATATGCAAATCATAGTCCTGGATTTTATACGTTGTAGTTAGTATGGTGTGTATGGACACACAGAAGATCATACTATCGGTTACTCGTATTTAATCAAACAGTTGCTCACGACCTAGATGGACACGGACCAATCCATCGGTATAGTCGATGTGTGAGAGAGAAAATAATTTATCTTAATTATTTTATCACACTTGTACACTTGGTGTATTGGGCGGATCGTTTGAGATTTATCGATTAGGATTGCCGGCGATAATCGATTCAAGTCTCAGAGTATTTTATTCTTAATCCCCGATACTATTGCGGGTGTGTATATTTAATATATGTGACTTTGATTTTCCAAAGGAATTAACCGATTTAATTATTGGGTTAATTACCGGTTAAGTTGGGTCACTATATTTTATATATGGCATGCCGTGAATACTTGACGGGAAAGTGTATCCCGGAAGGGTTGATAATATCCCCGAGATGAGTTCATAAGGAATTATTGTGTAAACCTCATGAGTGGATTCGTTCCGCACAATAATTAAGGTTGAATGGTACTAGTCTCGGATTCAAGAGATGAATAAATTAATTAGCAATAAATTAATTTTATTCATGGATATTTAAATCTTAAATACACGGAATAAATAATACTACCGGAGAAATATTATTTGATATAATATGGTTTAATATTGGGAGTGCAATTAATTTATATAGTGGAAAATAAATTAATTAATATTAATGGGAGATTAATAGATTTGGGCTTGGGCTCAATTTAATCATTAATATTGGAAGCCCAATATTCCACCTCCTTTAGATCCCCTACGTAGCCTATAAAAGCACTACATGGTCTTCACTTTTTAATAAGACAAGAATATCAATACTTGATAGTTCTAGAGAGTTGAAGAGGATCCATAAGCTTGGAAGATCGTCGCCCACCCGACGTTCAAGCTAGTGCAAGGAATACGTGGGAAGATCGTAAGGTCATCATCTTGAATTCGTTTCTCCGCACAACGAATCGAAAGGTAAAATCATATACTCCCTTCTATGATTTTATGTGAATATGATTGTGATACATACATGAACACACGATCCGGGAAAACGTCGAGACCGGGATACGGGGATTCGAGATCCCCGTCGGGATCGAACAAGGGGCGGCCGAACCCTAGGGTTCGACCGCCGGGACCGCGCGACGAGGGACGAGCCCCGACTGGACGCCGGGGCATGCGATCGACTTCGGTCGATCGCTGGGATGCCGCGGGCTGGCGCCGCGGCGGATCCCAGTCGCCCCTTCGACGGCGGCGTGCGCACGGGGAGCCCCGGATGAAGCCGGGGCGGGCGATCGAGCTGGGCTCGATCGCGAGGGCAGCCGAGGGCTGGAGCCTCGGCTGGGCGCCCTCCTCCTCGTGTGGCGGTGGCGGTGAGTCGCCGGACTCACCGCCGGCGGGTGCTGGTCGGACAGCCCCGCGGGGATGCACCCCGCATCCCCGGCGATCGCCATGCACGGCGATCGCGAACCCCATGCATGGGGGTTCGGCTAGGGTTTCGCCTTCGCGGCGATTCTCCGGTCGGGCCTCGGTTCTTCGTGGTGTTCGTGATCGGTTTCCGGCGAGAGGATTTCGGTCGGGTTATTATTTTCCGCAAATTTTAATGGCCCGGGATATCGATTTCCAGCAATTGGTATCAGAGCGTTTGGTTTCGTGTTCATGTATGTGTTCAATTATCGTTCTACCTTGCAGGGATTCCGACTATCAAGGTTAATTAATTGATTAATTGTTTAATTAATTGTTATTTAATTTTACCATGATTATTAAACTCTCGGACATGCCGAGATTCGTTTTGTGTGGATGAATGCTTGTAATAGTAAAAATTCGGGGGTTGACCGAATTTAGATTTATTATTATTGTTCTATGTTTTCCGGAAAGTGTATAGGGTCGATTTCATGTATAGAATCGATACCAGAATTGTAAATTTATTTCTTGTAATTTATTTACGTTGGATCGATGCCGAGACGACCGCCGGAGAACTCATGTGACGAAGGAGATGATGAGAGGGAGAACTAGGGCTCGGGATCGATGGGATCGATCCCATGATGATGATGATCGAGAGGGGCGAAGGGGGCTGCCCGCGGGACTCCTCGGCCACGCCGGCCACCGGTGGTGGTGGCGCGTGGGCTGAGGTGGCGGCGGTGCTCCTTGCCGGCCGGCGATCAAGGGTGGGGGCGCGGGGTCCTCGTGATCTCGTGCTACTCCTACCTAGATTCACTTTCCTAATTAATTCGGTTTTCCTATTTTGAGTATTCCTAAGTTTGGGAATTCTCATGGAGATAGGAAAAGAATTAATTAATATTATTTATTTCCTTATTCTATTATGGAAGTCTTCTAGAATATTCCAAGTCCTACTTGGAATAGGATTCTAGAGATTTAATAGAATTGGAAGGGAAATAATTAATTAATAAATTAATTGTATTTCCTAATTGATTATTCCTATTTTATGGGAATTTTCATAGATATGGAAATTAATTAATTTTGGAAAGTAGAAGAGTCCTAATTTATTTTATTTCCTTATTCTATTATAGAAGTCTTCTAGAATATTCCAAGTTTTACTTGGATAGATTATTTTAGAGATTTAATAGAATTAGATAGGAAAATAAATAAATAAAAATATTAATAATATTTAATTTTATTTTTGATTTATTCGATTGACTTAATTTTCGAATTAAGTATCTTTTGGATTTATTGAAAATAAATAGATTTAAATATTGGGATTAATATTCTCGTCACATGGAGCATTCAAGAACGAAGACTGAAGACTAGAAGACGCATACGGAGGTGGAATAAAGCCATGATAGTCGGAAAATAATTTTCTAACATTATTTTGACTATGTGATATGTGCTTTATTACGTGTATGCATGCTTATGTGTTTAATTATGCATTAGATAGCGTATCCCTTTTGTTATAAAAAGCTAAGTGGGAGAGGGGATGGAAACATTCCCATGGTCTCCATTACTGTTCTCTTAGTGACATTTATGAGCTTTCGAAGTTCATATAGATATGTCATTGGAGGAGAATTCTTGTAATTCCTTTTACGAGAAACATTGATTAAGTCTATCAAACAATGCCTAATTTGTCTTTCTGAAACTGACTTCAAGTCGACTCATTCACACCCCGGGGAGTGGAATGGAGCCAAAGCCACTTGGTCATGTGGATGACACAAATTAGAGACATTCGTACCATTCTTTTGAAGATGGATCGTTTGTCTGCTCGGCTCCCTCATCTAATGAGAGATAGGGTTGTTCGCATGGTGAATCACTGGTTAGAAACTTCGAGTTTCACTTATGATTCTCCACGTCTTGATTTACGAAAATTGAATGGATCTCGTAATTGGGAGTCAATTATAAAAGTCTCTTGGTGTAGTAAACGTCCACACCACGTGGCTTGCTATACTAACGGATTTTGGATTAATTGATGTAGACAGTTGTAAGGAATTGTGAAGAGTTGTGAAGTTATCGTAAACGTCCACACCACGTGGCTTGCGGTGATGTAGCAATTCCAAACGATTTACTTTGGTGCTGAGTAATGGTTTACACTTAGATACACATTATAGTATTCCTCCCCACGAGGTTACGCTATAAGTGATGTATGACCAAAGAAAATCTAATTGCTAAATCATTTGGGTGGGTAAACGTCCACACCACGTGGCTTGCCTTACCTGATGGGATTTTAGATGTAATTAGTAATTTAATGATATTATTTGAGGGAGATAATATCGGATATTAAATTGATTGTTTGTTTAAATGTGCTTATAGGTTTAGAGAATAGCTATGAACCCACTTTCTGTGATACTCAAGGAGCATAAGCTCACTGGCCCCAATTATATTGATTGGAGGAGAAATTTAGACATTGTCCTGACTTCTGAAGAGTACAAATTTGTACTCCATGAATTGTGCCCTGCTGAGCCCACGGCTGCCTCAACTAATGAGGAAAGAGAGGCATATCGAAAGTGGAAAAAGGCTGATGAAATGGCTAGGTGTTATATTTTGGCTTCCATGTCAAATGTACTCCAAACCCAACATGAGTCGATGGCCACTGCCTATGATATGTTGTTTAACCTCAAAGAAATGTTTGGGGAGCAAGATCGTGCGGCAAGGCAAGAAGCCATGAGAGTCCTTATGACAACTACTCAGTCTGAAGGAACGCCCGTAGGGGAGCACGTTCTTAAGATGATGAGTCTGTTGAATGAACTTGAGATCCTAGGAGCTCAAATTGATGCTGGGACGCAAGTCGACATCATACTCCAGTCTCTGACCCCAAGTTTTGAGCAGTTTCGCATGAGCTATAATATGGGTAAACTATCTTATACTCTTGCGCAACTCCTGACTGAACTAAAGGCGGCAGAGGGGATCTACAAGAAGGGCAAGTCTCAAGCGCTTGTAGCTACCAAGTCCAAAGGCTTAAAGCCTGTTGGAGGTAGGGGCAAGAAAAGGAAGCAAGTCTGGAAACCCAATGGTGCCAAGAGGAGTGGACCACGAGTGGGGGCTGCAAAGCCAAGAGGCAAGTGCTTCCGATGCAATAAGTCTGGACACTGGAAGTCTGAATGTCCTCTCAAAGGTACGAATTTTTCTTTAGTCGTAAAAACATAGTCAGCGGTATTATCTACCAGAAATCTGGTGTGTTGACGAGCCCGTATGCTTGTCGTTAGGGGCAAACAAGCTGTCAAAATGAAATTTGTATTTTAGCCAGTACCCAATTACTACAAGAGAGTAGATAATGGTAAGTACGTGGGGTCGGTCCCACAAGGAGGCAATTACAGTAGGTGATCTCGGCTTTGCCCAAGGGGTTGTCACAAAAGATTTTGGTTTGGGGTGCTGTGGGCACAGCGGTTTTGCAATCGTTTCACACTTTGACTAACTACGGCTAACCAAACTAACATGCAATTTAAATATAACTAAAAGTAAACAAACCAAACACTCAGATCTAACAAAATACTAAAAGCAAAAACTTAAATCAAATAGGAAACAAAGCATCCGGGCAGACGACTTCTCTCAGGATCGCTAGGGCAAACTACCGTTCATTGGCACTAAGGATTTTTACCAGCGGTTTGTCAGCAGTTATGGGGTGTGTAAGACAAAAGTGGTCCTATTGTGTCACGCCCAACAGTTGCCCCACCCCTTATCTATCCTTACTGTATAAAGAGAAGGCTAGCTAACACTTTGCCTAATCCCCTGGATCTGAACAATTCGATAACCTATGCGACCAAACATGGATCTAGTTTGCCCAAACCCGCATTACCCTCTAGACAGACCCGCTCGGCCAATAGCATGCTCGAAACATACGACCGCATCTCCTGCAAGTTCTAGTGCTATGCCCGCAACAATACTACAAGGTACATCTATGCGGTTTGCCAATCACCAGTATCCCAGTTTGTAAAGGTTCACTAGTGGTCGTCCTAGTTTGCCCAAACTCCCCAGAAATAAACCTCAAACAACTTTGCCTCGGGAACAAACGCCCAACCGGTTAGTTCAGCCCCTCCAACCTCGCGGTCTAACTAAACCCTAATTTCACCTTCGATCCGCCCCTGCCCAGATGCAAAACAACTTAGCTACTCATACAGAAATTAAAAGACAAAATAATTAAGGGAAAGCAAACTATATTAATCATAACTCCAAATCGAAGAATCGTTTTTGAAGAAAATCAAAATACGGAATTAAAACTTAATAACAAAACATAAAGAAATTGTTTCTCGACCCGAAGGTCGGATCTACTGCAATTAAACAAAAGGAACTCGGACGAACAACTCCGCTTCCTTCTCCGGCGACTCCTCCGGCGGCGACGGCGAACTTCGGGACCGGCGGCTCTCTCGATTTCTCGATGCGTATTGTGTTGTGTCTTTGCTGCCCGTCGCGCCCCGCTCTTTTAAAGACTTCAAATTTGAATTTGAATTCCCGGCTGTTGCTCCTCCCTAAGGAATAGGGGTCAGCGGTCAATGATTTGGGGATAAGTCAAATCCCCCCCGAATCCAGGGATTCTGGTGCGCTGACTCCTTGCCCAAAGGGAATCTTCTGTCTTCAGCCGTTCTCTGCCCAAACCGGAATTCTGCAGGTATTTCTTCTTCTCCACAGATGGTCGGACCAGGCACGGTACTTGGTAATTCTGGCTCTTCTGCTTCGTGACCTTACCCATTTGCCCAATGTGGTCAAACTGTTGCTTGTCACTACCGCTCCAGAACTTTGCCCAAAGAAGGGGATTTCCTTGCCTCTTTTGCCCAGTGCGCCACCTGTTACCTGCATCACCACACACTCTGCCCAAACACCTAATTGTGCCCTCCCAGACACGTAAACGACTCAAACCGACTCGAAAAAGGGTGTAAAAGTGCTCTAAGATGAGCAAATAAAATGGCTCATCAGAACCGCACACACTTGGATACGCTTGTCCCCAAGCGTGGGCTCTGATTTGCCTGACTCAAGACCAAAGTGAAAACAGAAATGAAAGAAGTAGGGAGAAATAAAGCAAAGGACTTTAGCATGATCAGTACAGGGCATAGTACATACAGTTAACACAAAATTCAAGTAAAGACAAAAATAAGTCAAGAGTCTGTTCAAGGTCTTTGGGTTCACTCCCTCACAGTGTTTCTCTCTTTTTAGTGTATGGGTTCAATGACACTCATTTTCTGCTGTGACTCCACTTTGCCTAAATTTGCCGTATTGCTAATCTGAGTTTGTTTTAACTAAGCAGGGGGGTTATCAAAGGGACTTTTATTAGGTTGTAGTGTTGGGCTCATTTGGGTAGATTTTGAGGAGTAGGCTCTATTTGGGCAGAGGGCTTTTTGATGTTAGCCTTTCTCTGCCACTTTGCCCCTTTCTTACGGGCCCTAGCACAACAACTTTTATTCTATTTTTTATTATTTTTTTTTTATTATTTTTTTTCTTTTTTTTTTTTTTCTTTTTTTTCTCTTTTTTTTTTCTTTTCTTTTTTTTTTTTTTTTTTTGAACACTATGCCCTAACTCCCTCTTATCTCTCTGGCTGCCTATGTAATGTGGGCATAATACCAGATGGGTTCACAAGGAAATATTCAATCAGGCTCAAAGGGGCTAGCAAGGGACAGTGTTATTTATTCAGGCAAAATGAAACAAGAAAATGCCCTAATCATCTAACTACCCCTACTCAGTCAAACTACTCATTTCAGCAAAAAGACAAAGACAAGCATTGTAAATATCACAGCAGACTCTCAAAGAAAGAAATCATATATCAATGTAGGCTCAATTCTCACAGTTTGCCTAGGACAGTTCCATCATCCCTATTTCATGCATCTTAACTATAAAGTTTGAGTTACTGTATGTACGTTTGCCCAAAGTGATCACATAATCATGCTGACTCGATTAGAAACAGGGGTTTGCCCTTTCCCTTTCCCCCCTCACACACTTTGCCTGGGCAAAGTGTGCAAAAGTAATAAGATTGGTAGGGGCTACCCACGACCAGACTATGACTCTAAAAGTTTGGCGCACCTGCCCCCTCACACACTTTGCCTGGGCAAAGTGTGTCAGCAGGGAGATCAACCTAGTCTCCCCCGAACCAAAGTGACTCGGGGGTGACCTAAACAAAAATAGAGAAAATAAAATAAAATAAAAAAAACTAATAACTACTAAAATTAGGGAGGGTACAATTTAGGAGGTGGAGGCAGGTGTGTACCTGAATCCACTGTAGTCAAAGTATGCGATCATCATCGCCTTCACTTCCTCGAACACCTTCTCAATCTTGTCCAGCCGCGACTCGATCGCGCCTTGTCTCTCTGCAACTTCCTCTTTGGCCTTAGCCTCAGCAACCGAATCTCTCACCTCTGCCTTCACCGGGACTGGTTTCTCCTCCAGGAACTTCACACTGCCATCACTCAAAGGGACTATGTCCTGCATGCGTTTGAAGCACTGGATGTCAAACTTGCCCTCCACCATCATCTCTGGCTCTTTGCCCTTCCTCTTCAAGTTCATCTTGGCTGCGTACACCATCGGAAAATGGGCCAATGATAGGCGCTGGAGGGGGTGAGTCTGCAACCACTTCATTTGGACAGAGAGGCATGAACTGAAGTGTAGCCTGATCTTCTGAGTCATGCACCATAGTATGCCTAGCTCGAGATGGGAAATAGCACTGCTGGTGTCGATCTTGCCGAAGAAATTGATGGCCAGGATCCTGTGGCAAACCCTGAGTGCATGGCTCTTCAACTGGATTGACTTGGTGCCTTGCCCCACGAACTCGCCTCCTTTGCCCAACTGCTTCCAGATCTTCTGCAGCTCCTTCTTTGTGTACTCTGGCAAAGCCCTTAGTGAATCCTGGTACGCCTTTGACTTCAGATCTGCAATACCTGCCATATCCAAACACAAATCAAGTTCATTACCACCAGTTGAAACAGCTTGATCAAACAAGTCAAACTGGATCCCTATAACTCCCTCATCTCTGGTTTCCTTGATTCCCAGTGAACCAAAGAATTCTCTCACCACCTCCTCACTGATTTGCCCAGACCACTCAAGAAACGGCTCCCACCCTATGGCCTTGAAATACCCTCGAACCTCCTTCTCCACACCCATCAGTTTGAGCGATTCAAAACACACCGTCTTGGGGGCCGCGATTTCGCGCGCCGTCGTGTCAACCGCCTTTCTCTTCTTCGTGGATGCGCGGGTCCGGCTTTTGGGGGTTTTGTAGGTCACCTCCTCCACGTCGTCTTCCTCCATCGGCGTCTTACCGGCGGCCGTCGAATCCTCTTTCTCTTTCTCGTCGGAGGTGGATCCAGCAGTGGGGGTGGGAGAAACCTTCTTCTTGCCTTTGCCCGCAGCCCTCTTCTGCTTCTTTTTCGGGGGGCTGTCAACGGCGGCTTTGCCCTCTTCCTGAGCGGCGGTGGCTAGGGTTTCCAGATCCTTCTCGCTGGTGGTCTTAGATTCGTCGATTTCTTTGGCCAAATCGGCGATTGGGGTGTTGTCCGTCTCCGTCGTGGCGGGGCTTGGCGGTATGGTGGCCAGGGGCACGGCATGGATAGCTTCCTCGGCGGTGGGGGATTTGGGTTTCGCTGGGCTTGACTGCTTCGGCGACACCATCTTCTTCAGTTTGGTTGCAGCGGTTCCAATGGTTAGATCTATTAGGGTTCCGGTGGGAATTTTTCTGAGTTTATTTTTTGCACGAGTGGACACCATGAGAGAGAAAAGGAGTTATATATATTAGGGTTTTTTGAATTTTGAAAATAGAGGAGTTAATGGCAGTTATCGATAATTGTGGGGAGTGGATAGGGGCGTGATGATGGTGGAGTTGCAGAGTCCCTGATGGGACGGTTTTCAGCCCTTGAAAATCGCAACTGCCCACTTGCGCTCCTGTTTGCCCAAAGTCTCAGTCTGCCCAAAGTAAACTCCTGCAAAATCAAAAACAAATACACCCTTTCTCACGGCGTAGTCAAAGTCTCTTGTTACTAGTAGTTTTATTCCTAATCTAAATAAAGGAAAATAACAAAAATAAACAAACATACCAGGTTGCCTCCTGGCCAGCGCCCTATTTATAGTCCCGGGCAGGACCCAAGTGCTTTATTTGATCACTCGATCAGGGCAAGCTGCCCTTCCAGATTCTCTTGCCCAAAGTAGGGCTTCACTCTATGGCCATTCACTTTGAAGATATAATCATCATCCTTTTTGCTTTTCAATTCCACAGATCCATTTGGGCTGACATGGTGAACAAAATAAGGCCCTTCCCATTTAGAGGACAGTTTGCCCGTACGGAACTGACTCCTGGTTTGGTACAGTAAGACTAACTGTCCAGCCTCAATCTTTTTCTTCTTAATCAGTTTGTCATGGGCTCTTTTGGTCCGCTCCTTGTAGTGGGCAGCATGGTCATACGCCTCAATGCGAAGCTGCTCCAATTCGACCAAGTCAAGTTTACGCTCGTTCCCAGCCAGATCCCAGTCAAAGTTGACCTTGTTCACAGCCCAGTGTGCCTTGTGCTCTATCTCTACGGGCAAATGACAGGCTTTCCCGAATATCATTCGGTAGGGAGATACGCCAAATGGAGTCTTGAACGCAGTGCGGTATGCCCACAGTGCATCATCCAGTTTGCCTGCCCAATCCTTCCCTTCTGGTCTAACTGTCTTCCTCAGAATAGCTTTGATAATTCTGTTAGAGAGTTCTGCTTGGCCGTTTGCCTGGGGGTGATAGGCACAGGTGATTCGATGAGTGACTCCATATTTTTTTAGTAGCCTCTCAATGATATAATTGCAGAAATGGGTCCCCTGATCACTGATAAGCGCTCTGGGCACACCGAATCGAGTGAAAATATTCCCTTTGAGGAACTCAGCCACAATGCGCGAATCATTGGTAGTGGTGGCCTTTGCCTCGACCCACTTGGAGACATAATCGACTGCTAGGAGTATGTATTCCTTACCTTGTGAATTTGGGAATGGCCCCATGAAGTCTATGCCCCAGACATCAAAGATCTCTACTGGCAGTATGGGCACAGAGGGCATTTCATTGCGCTTGGTCAAGTTGCCTTCCTTCTGACACTCGTCACACCTCTTGCATAGGTCATAGCAGTCTTTGAGCAAAGTGTTCCAGTAGAATCCGCAATCTAGAACCTTTCTTGCCGTTCGCCTAGGCCCAAAGTGGCCTCCACAGGGTTGCTTGTGGCAGTGATCCACTATGCCCTGTTGCTCAGACTCAGGAATGCATCTTCTAAGGACTTGGTCTTCACATCTTTTCCACAAATAGGGTTCATCCCAAACGTAGCTCCTTGCCTCGCGTTTCATCTTGTTTTTCTCATAATACGTCATGCCTTCCCTGAAAATCTCTGTCACCATAAAGTTCACAAGGTCAGCAAACCATGGCTCTTCGCCCAAAGTGGTAATAGAATATAAATGCTCATCGGGGAATGTTTCGGTAATAGGCATATCCTCTTCTTTCTGGAGAATCCTACTGAGGTGATCCGCTACCAAATTTTGATTCCCAGACTTGTCTCGAATTTCAATGTCAAACTCCTGGAGTAGCAGTATCCATCGAATAAGCCTTGGTTTAGTCTCCTTCTTTGCCATGAGGTACTTCAATGCAGCGTGGTCTGTGTATACTATGGTCTTACTGCCCAGCAGATATGACCTAAATTTCTCGAAGGCAAAGACTATGGCCAAAAGCTCTTTCTCGGTCGTGGCATAGTTGCTTTGGGCGGCATTAAGGGTCTTCGAGGCATAGTAGATCACATGCCTTTCTTTCCCTTTAATTTGCCCTAACACAGCTCCTACTGCATATCCACTTGCATCACACATCAGCTCGAACGGCATCCCCCACTCTGGTGGTTGAATAATAGGCGCTGTGACCAATCTCTCCTTCAAGTGGTTGAAAGCAGCCTTGCAATCCTCATCAAAGTCCCATTCTACATCATTCTGAAGCAGTCTGGTCAAAGGGCGAGCAATTTGGGCAAAGTCTTTCACAAAGCGTCTGTAGAAGCCAGCATGCCCTAAGAACCCTCTGACTTGCTTCACATTCCTTGGATATGGTAGCTTCGAGATGACTTCGATTTTTGCTTTGTCCACCTCTATGCCCTTAGCTGAAATAACATGTCCAAGGACAATTCCCTCTTCGACCATGAAATGGCATTTTTCGTAATTCAGTACGAGGCTCTTCTCCACACACCTCTTGAGCACCATCTCTAAGTGTTCCAGGCAGGAGTCAAAGGAGTTGCCATACACTGTGAAATCGTCCATGAACACTTCAATTCCATTCTCGAGCAGGTCAGCGAAGATACTCATCATGCATCTTTGAAAAGTTCCTGGTGCATTGCAGAGGCCAAAGGGCATCCTTCTGTAGGCAAAGGTGCCAAAGGGACAGGTGAAGGTGGTTTTGTCCTGATCCTCTTGAGCAACCCATATCTGCATATACCCTGAGTAGCCATCTAGAAAACAGAAGTGCTTCTTCCCAGCCAATCTCTCTAACATTTCATCAATGAAGGGCAAAGGGAAGTGATCCTTGCGGGTTACCTTGTTCAGTTTGCGGTAGTCAATGCAAACTCTCCACCCCGTTTGTAGGCGTGTGGCAATCTGTTCATTTCTTTCATTCTCTATGACTTGAATTCCAGACTTCTTTGGTACCACGTGCACTGGGCTAACCCACTTGCTGTCTGACACTGGGTATATTATGCCCACACTGAGAAGTTTTTTGATCTCTTTGAGCACAACTTCCTTCATTGCTGGATTGAGCTTCCTTTGGGGATCACGCACGGGCATAGAGTCATCTTCCAGAAGAATGTGGTGTTGGCAGATGCTTGGACTTATCCCTCTGATGTCAGCCAAAGTCCACCCTATGGCCTGTTTGTACTGCCCCAGCACATATCTCAACTTTGCCTCCTCTGTCTCTTGCAAATAGGCACTTATGATGACGGGCAAAGTGTCATTATCCCCCAAATATAGGTATTTGAGATGCTTGGGCAGTTTCTTCAATTCCAGCATTGGTGGCTTTTCAAGGGAAGGAACCATGATTATTTCTTCAATCTCTATCGGTTTGCCCGGGTTGCCTTTGAAATCCTCCAGAGAGTCTAACTGCTCAATTGCTTCTTGTAATTCTTCTGGTTCGTCCTCCATATCAAACTCAGTAAGCCCTTGCTGAATGGCTATCTCGGTATGGTCATACTTGCCACATTGGAGTGCCTTTGCCTCCACTGCTTTCTCAATTTGGTCAATGTAGTGGATTTCTTCGGTGTCGGCTGGGTGCTTCATGGATTTGTAGAGGTCAAAGGTGACCGTCTCTCCTTCGAATTTGCACGTTAGCCTTCCAGTTTCACAGTCGATGTGGGTCCTTGCTGTTTTGAGGAACGGTCTGCCCAAGATCATCACAGGGGCTTTACTCGATCTGCCCATGTCGAGCACATAGAAATCGGCAGGAAAAATCAACTCTTCCACTTTGACCAGGACATCTTCCAGTATGCCCTCAGGATAAACATTGGATCTATCAGCCAGTTGGATCACAACTCGAGTGGGCTTCAGTTGCCCAATTTCCAGGTCTTCGTACATCGTTTTGGGCATAACGTTAATTGATGCTCCCAGATCGAGCATTGCCTTCTCTATCTTCATATGCCCTATGATACACGGGATGTAGAACATGCCCGGGTCTCCACACTTTGTAGGTCCAGTCTTTTTAATAACTGCAGAGACATTCTCCCCCACCTCAAACTTCGCATCATCCTGGTATTTAACCTTCTTTGTGCAAAGCTCCTTCAAGAACTTAGCACACCTGGGCATAGCATTCAATATGGTCAGAAGGGGCATGTTGATTTCTACCTTCTTGAACATTTTGAACATCTCTTGAGTTTCTTCCTTCTCACGGTTTCTACTCAGTCTGCCCGGGAAGGGTGGTTTGATTTTCGGTGGTGGAGATTTGTCCCTATTTGCCCTGACTGTTACCTCCTCTTGCTCAATATCTGTCCCAGGGTCTTCCTCAATGACTAGGGGGCCATCTAACACGGGCTCTTTGCCCTTTTCTGCAGACTTTTCCACTATGGTGAGTGGTTTGCCACTCCTGAGCTGGACTGCATTAACATGAGCATTGTTCACTTCGACTTTTGGGGGCAAAGTACCTCCTTTCTGTTCCAGCTTTGCCACCACTTGAGTAAGATGTGAGACTTGGGCCCCTAGATTTTGGAACTGCCCTCTAGTCTCTTGCTTGAATTTCTCA
Source organism: Euphrasia confusa (assembly GCA_954870475.1). Classification (NCBI taxonomy): domain Eukaryota; kingdom Viridiplantae; phylum Streptophyta; class Magnoliopsida; order Lamiales; family Orobanchaceae; genus Euphrasia; species Euphrasia confusa. Next base: position 14,091,911 of record OX940957.1, on the reverse strand, counting down.
TTCTCTTGGTGGGCTTTGGCATTCTCTTGCTGAAACTTAATATTCTCTTTGACCAAAGTTTCCATCATTTCAGACAAGGTAGGTCCTTTGGTCTGAGCGGGCTGGTGGTACATCCCTGGGCCTTGCTGTTGGTACTGCCCCTGCTGATTGTAGCGCTGGAAATTCTGGTTACCATTATACCCCTCATTGTAGTTGTTGCTATTCCCATACCTATTATCATAGTATGGTTTCCCCCTTCCTTGCCCATTACCGTTACTCTGCCCCATCGCTTTGACCTCTTCGTCATACAGTGAGGGGCATTCATCAGTGGCATGCTCTATGCCCTGGCAGATCTGGCAAGCTTTCACACCTCTCTTTGGCCCGGTGGCCATAGTGTTCATAAATTTTTCCATTGCGCTGCATAGTTTGTCGATTTTTAGATCCGCAGCAGTGGTTGTCCCCAAATTGGTCCTGGGCAACTCACTTCCATCGTCTCTGAACTCCTCTGCCATCTCCTTGAAGAGTTTAAATGCCTCCTCAGCACTTTTATTCAGGATGGACCCTCCACTGGCAGCATGTAAGAGGGTTCTCTCGTGCATCCTTAGCCCAGACACAAAGTACTGGATCAAATCGTGATCAGGGATTTGGTGCTGAGGACACTTTGCCAACATCTGCTTAAACCGTGCCCAATAAGCGGGAAACTCTTCGCCTGCCCCCATCCTAATGCTACTGATGTTTCTTCGCATGTGTTGGATCCGGGCGGCAGGGAAGTATTTTTCCAAAAACTTCTGTTGGAGCTGTGCCCAAGTAGTGATTTGTCCTTCGGGCAGAGTGTAGAGCCACTCTCGCGCTCCATCCCCAAGTGAAAAAGGAAAAGCCAGCAGTCGGATGTATTCACTCAAAGGGGGCCCTCCCCTTATGGTTCCGCAGGCTAACTCGAAGTCTTGAAGATGCCTCTGTGGGTCTTCCGTGGGCATATCGCTGAACTTAGGCAGTATTTGGATGAAATTGTGTTTCATCTCCCAGTTCTCATTGATGGTGGGCAAAGTGATGGCTGATGGTTGGAGGTTCAGATTGGCAGGGAACATCATTTCCCTGAGGGTTGCCATTACGACTGGTTCCGGTGAAGGTCTTGGTGGGGTAACTGGTTCACCTCTCCTTGCCCTTCTCGGATGTTCTGCCCTTGGTGATCGGGCAGCTTCTTGGGCGGCACGTGCTAACGCTCTGGCTAGTCTTGTCTCTTTTCGGATTCGTTTCGCGGTCTTTTCGATCTCAGGGTCGTACCAGGGTACAATCTCTTTGCCCGAAGTGAAATCCTGCATAAACAAAACAAGTCAAACTGTTAGCACAGACGACTTACTGTTGGAAATTTGCCTCCCCGGCAACGGCGCCAATTTTGACGAGCCCGTATGCTTGTCGTTAGGGGCAAACAAGCTGTCAAAATGAAATTTGTATTTTAGCCAGTACCCAATTACTACAAGAGAGTAGATAATGGTAAGTACGTGGGGTCGGTCCCACAAGGAGGCAATTACAGTAGGTGATCTCGGCTTTGCCCAAGGGGTTGTCACAAAAGATTTTGGTTTGGGGTGCTGTGGGCACAGCGGTTTTGCAATCGTTTCACACTTTGACTAACTACGGCTAACCAAACTAACATGCAATTTAAATATAACTAAAAGTAAACAAACCAAACACTCAGATCTAACAAAATACTAAAAGCAAAAACTTAAATCAAATAGGAAACAAAGCATCCGGGCAGACGACTTCTCTCAGGATCGCTAGGGCAAACTACCGTTCATTGGCACTAAGGATTTTTACCAGCGGTTTGTCAGCAGTTATGGGGTGTGTAAGACAAAAGTGGTCCTATTGTGTCACGCCCAACAGTTGCCCCACCCCTTATCTATCCTTACTGTATAAAGAGAAGGCTAGCTAACACTTTGCCTAATCCCCTGGATCTGAACAATTCGATAACCTATGCGACCAAACATGGATCTAGTTTGCCCAAACCCGCATTACCCTCTAGACAGACCCGCTCGGCCAATAGCATGCTCGAAACATACGACCGCATCTCCTGCAAGTTCTAGTGCTATGCCCGCAACAATACTACAAGGTACATCTATGCGGTTTGCCAATCACCAGTATCCCAGTTTGTAAAGGTTCACTAGTGGTCGTCCTAGTTTGCCCAAACTCCCCAGAAATAAACCTCAAACAACTTTGCCTCGGGAACAAACGCCCAACCGGTTAGTTCAGCCCCTCCAACCTCGCGGTCTAACTAAACCCTAATTTCACCTTCGATCCGCCCCTGCCCAGATGCAAAACAACTTAGCTACTCATACAGAAATTAAAAGACAAAATAATTAAGGGAAAGCAAACTATATTAATCATAACTCCAAATCGAAGAATCGTTTTTGAAGAAAATCAAAATACGGAATTAAAACTTAATAACAAAACATAAAGAAATTGTTTCTCGACCCGAAGGTCGGATCTACTGCAATTAAACAAAAGGAACTCGGACGAACAGCTCCGCTTCCTTCTCCGGCGACTCCTCCGGCGGCGACGGCGAACTTCGGGACCGGCGGCTCTCTCGATTTCTCGATGCGTATTGTGTTGTGTCTTTGCTGCCCGTCGCGCCCCGCTCTTTTAAAGACTTCAAATTTGAATTTGAATTCCCGGCTGTTGCTCCTCCCTAAGGAATAGGGGTCAGCGGTCAATGATTTGGGGATAAGTCAAATCCCCCCCGAATCCAGGGATTCTGGTGCGCTGACTCCTTGCCCAAAGGGAATCTTCTGTCTTCAGCCGTTCTCTGCCCAAACCGGAATTCTGCAGGTATTTCTTCTTCTCCACAGATGGTCGGACCAGGCACGGTACTTGGTAATTCTGGCTCTTCTGCTTCGTGACCTTACCCATTTGCCCAATGTGGTCAAACTGTTGCTTGTCACTACCGCTCCAGAACTTTGCCCAAAGAAGGGGATTTCCTTGCCTCTTTTTCCCAGTGCGCCACCTGTTACCTGCATCACCACACACTCTGCCCAAACACCTAATTGTGCCCTCCCAGACACGTAAACGACTCAAACCGACTCGAAAAAGGGTGTAAAAGTGCTCTAAGATGAGCAAATAAAATGGCTCATCATGTGTAGATATGGAACCACTGACGGTATGTGCATTTTAAATGCAGGGGTTCCAGAAAACCCGGCGACTTAGAGAAGAAGAGTTCGAGTCTACATGGGCAAAGCTGTAGAGGAGGCAGCTGTTGCAGTGGAAGACTTTTATCTGCTTTAGTAGTTAAATAGGATTTCATTTCAAGTTTATTGCATTATGTACCTTTTAATTTTTTAGAAAGAACATTTTGTTCTAGATTTCTATTATTTATGAATGGATATTTTATTTCTTTAATCATTTGATGATTTTGATAAGAAATAATGGGTATTATCTATTCTGGTACATTAGATAGCAATATATGAATGATAGATCCTGAGTCTACCACGATGCAACAAACCGTTCTATAACTTGTTTTACTTTATTAGATATATTTCTTGTTAAATCATTATACTTGTGAATTCTTATACTTAGTAGTATTTATTCAAATAAAGATTCAAAAAGGTCGAAATTGATTTGATCAATTATAGTTGAAGGAATGGACCTTCCGACCTAAGAATCGAATTTGGAAGATAATACAACTAAGCATACCTTTCGGTAAAGGATAGAATTAGGACAAGTATTGAGAATGATCAATGGTATATGCAGACATATGTGTAATTAGAAAGGTGCGAGTAGTTCTTTTAAGAATACTCGAAAAATGGATTAGGATGCTTGATATACCATAAAAGCAAAGTGTTTTAGTCACAAAGCAATTATGGGGAACCTTCTAAGTATATCCATTGGAAGCCTGCGACTAAAATCGCGGAGGCTATCACCTATCTGAATAACAATAGCATAATCAAAGATTGAGATTAAGTCTCAAAAGACTGCACCATACACTTACGTGTATAGATGGTATGTCAGTAATAAGAAATGAGATTCTAATAGTAAAAGAACAAGTTGTTCGGAACTACCTATGTTCTGTGGATATTCCTGGAGACAACGGCATATTAAATATGGTTGTAGGATATCCTAGATGAACAAAGTATTGTGTGTTCTATAGTACTATGAACCAGAAGGACGTGTAACGCCCGGTTCTTAGAGGAAGACTATTAGAAGAACCACAAAGCCCGAACTGACGTAATACCTTGGAATGAGAAGAAGGACAAAGACTAGGAACCAGCCAAACCGAGTAGAAGTACACCACACACTGCACCTACTGTTATTACTGTTATACACCGGGACACCATTGCAGTGGGAGGTTGTTGAACAACCAGAGATGTTCATAAGACTAGAAGAGTTTCGGACTCTGGATCTAGTAAAGATGAAATCGATCCCTAGCTCTGCACGAGGGCGGTACTAGATCTAAATGTGCCTGCTTGGAGAACAATAAAGTTTATTGTCAAGAGGCAAGATCATTTAGAGTACAAGCTTAGTAAATCCATTTATGGATTGAAAGAAAGTTATGAATCGTGGAACTTTCGAATTGATGGGATAATCTATTTGATGGATTCATCAAAAGGCATAGACGAAAGGTGTATTGGAGACGTAATGGAAACAAGGTGGTGTTTCTCGGAGACTTTATGTAGATAACATTTTATCATTGGCAACAATGTAAAGATGTTGTCAGACATAAAATAATGGTTGTCTAAATAAATCGAGATATAAGATTGAGTAGAAGTTAGAGCATGTTCTTAAGATCGTTCGATCTAAGGATAAGAACATTGTACTTCACCTAGATATCTTATACGATTATGGTTTGTTTTAAACATGCATACTTCTGAGAAAGGTTATTGCCTTTCAGATACAGAATATATATCTATCTAAGGGTATGTGTTTCGAACACATGAAGGAGATAGATGAGGACAAAGCAGTTTCCTACACTTCAAGTGTGGAAAGCTTTATAGATGCAATGTTGTAAAACAAGAACCTGATATCAACTATGCGGTTAGCGTAGTGGGAGGATATCAAAGTAATCTGGACAAGAGATTTTCGGATGCTGTAATAGTACTTGGCAAGTACCGGATTACTAAGCAAGACGAAATCTTCTTTGATTACAAATTCTCAGATCTCAAATCAGAGAAGGACCAGTGTAAGTCGATATCAGGCTATGTGTTCACTTTTAGAAAGAGGTGGAACCATGAATTGAAAGAGTGATAAGCAGGACGCTTCTCAGACTCTCTCATAACCGAATAGCAGCCTCAGAGGCAGCGGAAGTTTTGGTTAGGTTCCGGGATAACCTCTTGACTTGGATATGACTCTTAGTTTACCAAAGGCTATTGGATAGCGGTGCACGGTAAACTGGAAGAAGTCATAAGTCAAAAGTGATGTTAACACGTAGAGCAAGTACCACCTGATACGAGTCATCGTCGAGGGAGACGACGCAGTAGTCACCAAGATAACTTCAGAGCGGCAACCTAGAGTGCTCATTCACATAGTACTTCTTGGAAGTACACTTTAAGCACGTGATGAGTATGGGAGTCGGGAGTTTGGAGGAAATGACTAGACCTTAGTACAAGTGGGAGATTGTTGGAGTTGTGTACTTAATGTCTAGATTTAAGTAACGGTAAACTCCCGGTCATAGCATTTAATCTATTAAATTAATAAACAATTGTTTGCGTTTAATTATTGTTAATTAAATATATGCAAATCATAGTCCTGGATTTTATACGTTGTAGTTAGTATGGTGTGTATGGACACACAGAAGATCATACTATCGGTTACTCGTATTTAATCAAACAGTTGCTCACGACCTAGATGGACACGGACCAATCCATCGGTATAGTCGTTGTGTGAGAGAGAAAATAATTTATCTTAATTATTTTATCACACTTGTACACTTGGTGTATTGGGCGGATCGTTTGAGATTTATCGATTAGGATTGCCGGCGATAATCGATTCAAGTCTCAGAGTATTTTATTCTTAATCCCCGATACTATTGCGGGTGTGTATATTTAATATATGTGACTTTGATTTTCCAAAGGAATTAACCGATTTAATTATTGGGTTAATTACCGGTTAAGTTGGGTCACTATATTTTATATATGGCATGCCGTGAATACTTGACGGGAAAGTGTATCCCGGAAGGGTTGATAATATCCCCGAGATGAGTTCATAAGTAATTATTGTGTAAACCTCATGAGTGGATTCGTTCCGCACAATAATTAAGGTTGAATGGTACTAGTCTCGGATTCAAGAGATGAATAAATTAATTAGAAATAAATTAATTTTATTCATGGATATTTAAATCTTAAATACACGGAATAAATAATACTACCGGAGAAATATTATTTGATATAATATGGTTTAATATTGGGAGTGCAATTAATTTATATAGTGGAAAATAAATTAATTAATATTAATGGGAGATTAATAGATTTGGGCTTGGACTCAATTTAATCATTAATATTGGAAGCCCAATATTCCACCTCCTTTAGATCCCCTACGTAGCCTATAAAAGCACTACATGGTCTTCACTTTTTAATAAGACAAGAATATTAATACTTGATAGTTCTAGAGAGTTGAAGAGGATCCATAAGCTTGGAAGATCGTCGCCCACCCGACGTTCAAGCTAGTGCAAGGAATACGTGGGAAGATCGTAAGGTCATCATCTTGAATTCGTTTCTCCGCACAACGAATCGAAAGGTAAAATCATATACTCCCTTCTATGATTTTATGTGAATATGATTGTGATACATACATGAACACACGATCCGAGAAAACGTCGAGTCCGGGATACGGGGATTCGAGATCCCCGTCGGGATCGAACAAGGGGCGGCCGAACCCTAGGGTTCGACCGCCGGGACCGCGCGACGAGGGACGAGCCCCGGCTGGACGCCGGGGCATGCGATCGACTTCGGTCGATCGCTGGGATGCCGCGGGCTGGCGCCGCGGCGGATCCCAGCCGCCCCTTCGACGGCGGCGTGCGCACGGGGAGCCCCGGCTGAAGCCGGGGCGGGCGATCGAGCTGGGCTCGATCGCGAGGGCAGCCGAGGGCTGGAGCCTCGGCTGGGCGCCCTCCTCCTCGTGTGGCGGTGGCGGTGAGTCGCCGGACTCACCGCCGGCGGGTGCTGGTCGGACAGCCCCGCGGGGATGCACCCCGCATCCCCGGCTATCGCCATGCACGGCGATCGCGAACCCCATGCATGGGGGTTCGGCTAGGGTTTCGCCTTCGCGGCGATTCTCCGGTCGGGCCTCGGTTCTTCGTGGTGTTCGTGATCGGTTTCCGGCGAGAGGATTTCGGTCGGGTTATTATTTTCCGCAAATTTTAATGGCTCGGGATATCGATTTCCAGCATATCTCTCATTAAAATGAGGGAGCCAACCAGACAATCGATTCACGCCATCCAATGACTCGAAAGTCTCTAATTTGTGTCATTGATAAACTTAAGTATTTTGGATTAAATCACTCCCCGAGGTGTAAATAATCCTAACCTTATAATTCATCAAATGAAAGACAAATTAGGCATTTGTTTTTGAAATTTTAATAAATTAGAACAAAACGATCCCAAGACCCTCATCTTGCGAATCCTTAAGCCGACTGAGTCCGCACTTAAGAACTCCAAGATAGGTAGACATCTCATGTCAATGACATCTAATGTCACTCTCGGTCGATGAGAGTCCCATTCTCATCTCATGTCTCGATAGCCACGCCTGCAGTGGATCTATCGATGAGAAAACCAAACTCACGTGTAAGGGTCTAACCCGTACTCCCACTTTTCCAAGATAACAAGTAGTACCCCGCTGAGGCGGACCTACCAACTTATGATCGAGGGCTTCATGAGTGTGATGTTTTGGACAAGACATTATACTCATTATTTTGGGAACTTGCATGCATAGGTTTTTATATGTAAGTTGAACATTTATAACATAAAACATCCTATAACTAGCAAAGCAATTAAATACATAATCGAAAGGCCCCTAAAACCTCACAACTCTCAAAAGAAAAGATTAAAACAACAAAACAGGCTTTGAACATCTTCTGGACTGGTCCGCGCCCGCCGTTTCAGTTTCGCGCCCGCCGATTTTGGTCAAACCTATTCCGTACCCAAAAAACCACGAACGGCGCCCGCCGTTTCACAAACGGCGGTCGCCGTTTCTAAAATGGCGCCCGCCAAAAGGGTACAAAACCTGGCTGACCAAAAAATAGCCTTTCGGCGGTCACCGTTTCCAAAACGGCGCCCGACGAATCCAATCGGCGCCCGCCGGAGCACAAACGACGCCCGCCGTTTTGCTCCAGCAGCCCGGTTTTTGCCCGTTTCGCTTCGTTTTGCTTCGTTTCTTCTCGTTTTCGCCGGAGAGCCGATATCCAATGTCGATCCATGGATTTAATCCATTGCTTAGACATTGAAAAATACATTTTTGAATAGAAAAAACCTATCTATTACAAAAGATTCCAAGGGACACAGCCCTCCAAAACTATGGACAATCGTACGTAAAAAACGACAATTTCATTCACCCGACCACTAACGGTGGCCGGCCTTACATCTAATCACATAAAACAATTAAGCCAATTATGTTGATTTAAACATATTGTGTCAAACACAAAAGTGTGCACGAGCCCTAGGCTCTGATACCAATTGAAGGTACCGGTATACCGATCCGATCGATATACCGTGTGTGCGGAAGCGTGTAAAGCGATAGAACTACTATGCCATGATCTTAGTGCACACAAATATGTATAGACACACATATATTTATATATATATATACATCATATATATATATATATAGATATATCAACGAATTCTTACATTTGGTGATGTGTGCCTCGTTAATGTTGTTGAAGGTGGTGTTGAGTCGATTGAACCACCTTGATGGATCAGCAACTCGAAGTTCTCCTTGTGAATGACCTCGTCACTCCTTTAGATCGTTCGGATGTGGAAGCCGCACAAATGGCCCGGCCTCTACGTGTTGCACACGAACCCGGAAAAAGAACTTGCTTGCTTGCTTGAAGTGGTTCTCCACGAACTCTCTTCTCTCTCTCTTTTGTGTGTGATTTTCGTGGCTGAATATTGTGGTGAGAAAATCAGCATTTTCTCACCTATTAAACCATGAAATAACACCTTTGTAACCCACAAACGGCGGTCGCCGTTTCCAAAATGGCGCCCGCCAAAATGGTACAAAACTTGGCTGACCAAAAAACAGCCTTTCGGCGGTCACCGTTTCCAAAACGGCGCCCGACGAATCCAATCGGCGCCCGCCGGAGCACAAACGACGCCCGCCGTTTTGCTCCAGCAGCCCGGTTTTTGCCCGTTTCGCTTCGTTTTGCTTCGTTTCTTCTCGTTTTCGCCGGAGAGCCGATATCCAATGTCGATCCATGGATTTAATCCATTGCTTACACATTGAAAAATACATTTTTGAATAGAAAAAACCTATCTATTATAAAAGATTCCAAGGGACGCAGCCCTCCAAAACTATGGACAATCGTACGTAAAAAACGACAATTTCATTCACCCGACCACTAACGGTGGCCGGCCTTACATCTAATCACATAAAACAATTAAGCCAATTATGTTGATTTAAAAATATTGTGTCAAACACAAAAGTGTGCACGAGCCCTAGGCTCTGATACCAATTGAAGGTACCGGTATACCGATCCGATCGATATACCGTGTGTGCGGAAGCGTGTAAAGCGATAGAACTACTATGCCATGATCTTAGTGCACAGAAATATGTATAGACACACATATATTTATATATATATACATCATATATATATATATATAGATATATCAACGAATTCTTACATTTGGTGATGCGTGCCTCGTTAATGTTGTTGAAGGTGGTGTTGAGTCGATTGAACCACCTTGATAGATCAGCAACTCGAAGTTCTCCTTGTGAATGACCTCGTCACTCCTTTAGATCGTTCGTATGTGGAAGCCGCACAAATGGCCCGGCCTCTACGTGTTGCACACGAACCCGGAAAAAGAACTTGCTTGCTTGCTTGAAGTGGTTCTCCAAGAACTCTCTTCTCTCTCTCTTTTGTGTGTGATTTTCGTGGCTGAATATTGTGGTGAGAAAATCAGCATTTTCTCACCTATTAAACCATGAAATAACACCTTTGTAACCCCCCCCATAATGGTGATATTGATGTAGAATCATTATCACACATTAAGGTGTGTTAATGGTGAATTTGAATGGTCATGTCCACATCCTCATGCCACATTGCATTGGATGTGGTCCCATTCGCTTGCGTGGCATGCCATGTCACACAATGTGACATGCATTCCATGCAAGCCATGCATCCCACGCATGTACGTAAATCACATCGAATATAAACCTAGTTTATATATTTATCGATTCCAAATCGACTCATTTTAGCAAACACTTATAGCTCGTATTTTCGGTTCGTGTGTGACCCTGTAGGTATAATTATCGATCAATATTATATTGATCCTAGCAATTAATATTATCTAATAATTATTTAAACATCCATAGACGACCTTATGACTTTATCGATTGCACACGTAGGATCGAAGGACATATCCCAACAGGAATCCCGTAGGGATTCCTTGGTTTTTTTGTAGTGCATGGGGATTGTGATAAGCGTACATTTTAAAAAATATAAAATGAAAAAGTGTAAGTAAAAAAATAATAAAATGTACACTTGTTACAATCTTCGTAGGCGTGAGAACTACTCGTCGGACGGTAGCTTAGCTAAGTGAAACCTAATGGGCTCGTGATTTATTTTCAAAAGCCTACTTGCAAACTTTAAGTATATTAATTACATTATACAATAATATAAAATTATTTCACTTATTAGTTAAGTATATACGGTCTGGGCCGATCTTTCTATTTTAGGGCCCGAGCTCGTGTTGGAAATCGATATCCCGGAATTAATAAATTTAATTAAATAAATTATCTTATTAATTCCGACCGAAATCCTTTGGAGATCGAATATCCGGAGTTGTCAAATATGCGGAATAACAACTCCAATCGACTCCCGGTTGCCGGAACATCCCACCACGAACCACCACGTGATACCGGACTCAACCAAACCCTAACCGCGGCTAAGCCTCGGCTGTTCGGTCGAGCCCATGCATGGGGCTCGCGGCTGATCACAGCAGCCGCCTAGGGATGCCCTTGGCAGCCCGTTGGGCATGATCGAACCCTCGCGGAACAGCCCCATACGAACCCTAGCAACGGACCGAGCCGTTGCTTGTTCGATCGAGGCGAACGCACGCATCATGCGAGCGCTAGGGTTCAGCCTGTAGGACCCCGCACGCAACCAGCGAAGTCCCCGTGTGCAATCCGCATAGCCACGCGGATCCGCTGCAGGAAATCCCGCAGCCCGTTGCTGCCAGCCGCACGAGGCGAGCGCCTGGCTCGCCGGCGGTCGCTCGCGTCATGGACCAGGGGGGCGCCTGGTCCTCAGGCGGGCGATTGCCCTCCCAGCGAACTTGGTTCGCGCGATCCTTGCCGTCGGATCGCTCCAGCCGCGGCGGTCCGGTGATCCTCGATCACCACCGCCCGGCTCGACCCCGGTGAGGATCCCAAACCTCGGATCTTGGTTGACGATATTTTTACGATAATTAAACGATAAAATCATAAAGAGGGTTTTACGATTTACCTCTTTCTCGTTGTTCGGAAAAACGAAGAACTCAATTTGAAGACCTTGAGATCTTCCCACCTATTCCTTGCACTAGCTCGAACGTCGTGTGGGCGACGATCTTCCGAACTCCATGGATCTCCTTCTCTTTCTTTCTCTCTCTAGAATTGTGATCTTCAAGTTATGAGAAAAGAGAAGACCATGTAGTGCTTTTATAGGCTACGTAGGGGACCTTAAGGAGGTGGAATATTGGGCTTCCAATATTAATAATTAAATTGAGCTCAAGCCCAAATCTATTAATCCATTAATATTAATTATATAATTACTTCCACTATATAAATATAATTGCACTCCCAATATTTACCATATTATATCAAATAATATTCTCCGGTAGTATTATTTATTCTGCATGTTTAAGATATAAATGTCCATGAATAAATTATATTTATTGCTAATATTATTTATTCATCTCTTATAATTCCGAGAATAGTACCACTCAACTTTATTATCATGCGGATCAAATCCACTTGCAAGGTTTACATGATAATCCTTATGAGCTCATCTCGGGGACATTATCAACCCTTTCGAGGACATGCTTTCCCGTCAAGAATTCGCAGCATGTCATACATAAAATACAGTGACCCAACTTTACCGGTAATTGCCCTGTTATTCTAATCAGTCAATTCCTTTAGAAAATCAAAGTCACTAATATTATATGCACACACCCGCAATAATATTAGGGATTAAGAATAGAATACTGAGAGATTTAAATCGATTATCAACGGCAATCCTAATCGATAAATCTCAAGCAGATCATCTCAATACACCAAGTGTACAAGTATGATAAAATAATCAAGACCAATTATTTTCTCACTCATACAACGACTATACCGATGGATTGGTCCTTGTCCATCTAGGTCGTGAGCAACTGTTCGATTATATACGAGTAACCGATAGTATGATCTTCCGTGTGACGACGCACACCATACTAACTACAACGTATAAAATCTAGGACTATGGTTTGCATATAAATGCAAATGATTGTTTATTATTAAATAAGATAAATGCTTTTAGACGGAGTTCAGATGTTACTTAAATCTAGACATTAAGTATACAACTCCATCAGCTCGTACCGACATCTAAAATTTCGGGTCGATCCTTAAACAGGCCGGTCTGGGGCCCAAACGTCCACCCTTAATTTAGGTAGTCTTGCCAAAATTGAAAAGTTTTTTCATGTCAATCAAAAATTATTTATTTTTGGTAAATAGTTTATGATTGATGGCTCATTCGATGCTACCACATGGGTATTACACTAACATCATAAATATAATGCGACGTCGAACTTACCTTTTTTCTCCACCACAAGTTTTATTTCTAACTTTTTTACAAATACACTTGACAAAATATCAATGGGTTAGGGGTTTTTCTCATGCTACCCTATGTGTGTAGTACCCTCAACCATTGATCATTTAACATGTGTATTTATTTAAAAATGATAAATACAACATGTGGCGAAGATTAAAAGTAATTTACACATGGCTAAATGTGTATGAAATTGGGTTACTACCCTCAAGCTAGCATAGAATAAACCGGGTTAGGGTACTACCACAATAGGGTAGCATGGAATAAACCGTGATTGAGATTGTTTTTTTTTTTTTCAAAATTCATACAGTAACTAACCGTTTATGCATCCAATACTTTATATGTTCTTGAGCTCGCCCGAAGGTAATTCGTTTTTTTTTTTTCGAGGGCTACATCACGGACATTAGAAGGCATGGGATAAATGGCGATTTCATCGATATAAGCGACCCCAACTTGAAATACGGGCAATACTTTTTCCTTACTTGCCTCAAAGTTCTTCTGGGTTTTTTGTTGCATCTCATGAACAAATTGAAGAGCCACCCGCACAAAATATGCTCATAAATCCTTGATAAAAAATATTAACTTAAATGCCCTAAATTATTTCTCCATTCGTGAACCGAGCTAATTATCACCAATAAAACTACATATGAAACTCAATTTACAATCAAAAGTTGAAATACCTAGTGTAAGAACCGTTGGAAAATGCGACGAGAACCTTGTCGGAAGGATAAATCATTTCATTCGTAGTGATGGATAATCGAAACATTCCATACAAATTACTTCGGAAGCAAGCGGCGTAGAATTTCAAGCATTCGTAGTGGAATTTTCGTCTGTGGGTCAGGGAAATGAGGATTAAATGCGCTCTCTCCAAATACTCATACGACGGTTAAAAATTAAAGTATGCATGACCACTATGTCCAGTTTCTCGGCCGCTACATGTATACGATTAAACACAATGTTGATCTTGATCAGAAATAGTGTTATTAGAAAATCAGAGCGCACGTATTTATCTAAAAAGAAACAGTTGGACTGTGGTTATGCCTGAAATATATCTTATCAAATGGTCATACAAGTTACGTTTAATCTACCAAATGCACTGCCCAAGTCGGTAAACTGCATCTAATAGATTATGAAATGCAGGTAAACCATTATTTACCATACCCCAAGGCAACACTATAATCGTGGTTCAACTATTAGAACTAATATGTGTTATGTCCATGATCAAGAACTTCAAAGATTAAACCACTTTATACATCTACAACTACAAACTTACACTGCGCAAAAGGTACAGTGTTTGTAATAGACTATGAAATTTATCTATTAAACTACTAAACTCTTTGTCGTTAAATAATAGCACAATTTATGAATTCTGAACTACCAACTACACTGTCCAATGCGGTGCAGTGTATGTAATAGATTCTGACATGCATTTTAAACCATTATTTGATTAGCACCCAATCCAACCCTGTTATCAAGCTTAAACTATTGGCACTGGTAGGTTTTTTGTCTATGAACAAAATTGAGTCAGTGCAAAAATTAATATAGTAAACTACTTTTGCGTAAACGATTAAACAACTTCATGATTTTGAACTATAAAATACACTGAGCAAAAAGGTACAGTGTTTGTAATAAATTCTGAAATTTATTTATTAAACTACTAAACATTTTTCGTTAGCTAATGTCCCGTTATCAAGGTTAAACTAGTTGCACTAATAGTTGTTGTGTCCATGAAGAAGTTTGAGTCAGTAAAAATATTAATATAGTAAACTGTATTAATAGTTTACGAATAAACCTAAATATGAACCAAGAACTACAAAACACACTGCCCACAACGGTGCAATGTTTGTAATAGATTCTGACCACATACCTAATAATGCCAATAGTATGTGTTATATTTACGATCAAATTATAATTATTGTAAATTTCTCAATCAAAGCACTTGCTTGTGAACTACTAACACACTTTTTGTAATTTTACCTATCAGTCACACAAAACAAAATATCGTGTGCTGCAGAATACCAACTACAATAGACGAACTACTATGACCAATGTCTTCTTAAGTCAGTTCTCCAATTTGAAGTTCATAGTCAGGAAATATTGATAACTCAGCAACTTACTCGGTGTGAATAAGTTGAACAAACTGATTGACAATATTTACAAGTGTTGTTTGCAAACTATTAGTAATCAAGACTAACGTATATCTTCACACTAAACTACGAAGCCAAACCATGATACAATAGCTTTTGATATAGTGCACTAGATTGGTTATCAAACACCCATATGGGCTATTTTAACAAAAGAACAAATGATAATTACAGTATCTTATATTGTTGAAAACAAAGGCTTGTAAACTATTAGGAATACTTACTTGAAAGTGATCTACCATATACACTAGACAACAAATTATAGATGCTTACCAGTTTACAATCAAAGTATATGTGCTTCCACAATTAACAGCACAAGATGTTTGGAAGGGGTGAAAACTATTTCTAATAATGCTTACCAGTTTACAATCGATAAAAGAAAAATTCACCACCCCAAAGATTGTTGTGACTGTGCTACTGGTCCATATATAGATGATTTTCATGAAAAGAACAACATGTCGGATTTAATATAAAAATGTCGGATTCGGAAATCTTGAATCAAACACATGCAACGAACACATATATTTTAAGGTATGATTCTCAATATAAATCATCGGGTGGTGGATTTTCTTTTACGATTGTAAATTCGGCATAATTTAGGAAATACAAGAAGCCTAATTAAGAGTCATCTTTCTTTATTTTCATGAAGACATAAATAAGTGAGTATGGTCAACATTAATAACAATTCACAATTAAGTTGAGCTTCTTTTTCATATATAACATTGCTAGCGTAATGAGATTATAAAAATCATATTTCGAAACACACAGTTAAAGTTTCAGTTTGATAAGACTAATAGAGCTCAGTAGGTGAAATTGTCCAGCTAAATTACTTCAATGCTGAACTCCATCAAACATGAAAAGGCAATCAAACATTGAAATTTTGATTCTCTACTATCACTTTCTTCAAATGACATGTTTTTTATTAACATAGCAAGTGCAACTCTCCATTGCATCAAAATATTCACAGTGTCATACAGTAAATAAGAAAATCTAAGCACCAATATATCTCACCCGAGTAAGAAAATCATAAAGATCAATCTCACAATAACAAATCAGATTGAATCAATAAAAATGCCGGATTCTGAAATCTTGAATCAAGCACATGCAACCAACACATAGTTTGTGGAGAATCTAAGTACCAAACCGACATGCAATACTTTAAACAATTGCCTCAATTCTTGACTGATTGCTCCCTGAGAATAAAAGAAAATGACATATTGAGAATAATACCTTAAAATCTATAACTTGTTTCAGGAAATCGTACCTAATTTGAGGAAAAACTGCATGCTTCGAATTCAACACCTTCAATTTCTGTATCGCCGGAAAAATTAATCGGTTTGGGGTTCTGATGGGGGAGAGTTTGAAGTGAAGATTTTGGGATTATGAATCATGATTAGTGATATTCCGTTCGTTTTTTTTGGTAGTTTGTTTACTAACGTGGAAAGTATATAATTTGTCCTTCTAATTAAAATTTTTCATATAACCATTACTATTGAAAGGGTGGATAGGTAAATTCCTTTTTTTTTTTTTATAATTAGACCAAATATTGAGATTATGTTATAACATGGAGTATTACGCCCATGAAGAATTACCGTAGTAAAAAATAAGGAGAAGTATGATGAACTTAATACTCTATAATTTTTATGTCCAAAATTAATGGTGACACTCAATATTATAATATTTTTATTTATTAACTTATCCTATTAAAATAATTTTTTTTACTGATCCTAATACACGGTAATTTATACCTTGTTCCTAGGAGCACGATTCTAATTGTACACCATGAGTATATCTTCATTTATTTTTGGATAAATATTCATTAGATATGCTAATATATTCATTGTTATGTTAATTTAATGTTTATAATACTTATTTTTTTAAATGAAAATTTCTTATTATTAAATGATGATTTTTATATTTTAAAAGGTGAAAGCACTATTTACACTGACAATATTATTTGTAATTTATTAAAAATATTTAATAATACATTAAAATTATTATTATTTTAAAATTTTATTTTATTTCAATTCAATTTAGATTAAATAAATTTAGGTCAAATCATTTGGTAAAAAACATAATTATCAATTCAATTTAGATTAATTCAATTTAGGTCAAATCATTTGGTAAAAAAACATAATTTGAATAAAAATTTAATTACGGAAGAGATAAAGATAGATAATAGATAATCAAGAGTCTTTAGCTCAGTTAGTTGGACACTTGAATTGAGGGCCAAAGTTCTTAGGTTCGAACCCAAAACATTACAATTTAGACAAAAAAAAAGATATACTATACTATAACATAAACATTGGCTTTCTAAAAATTTGATTAAAAGAGTAGAATCCATTTTGTACTTAAATCAAACGGCTGCATTTGATACTTATGCTAGCTCCAGCTACAATAACAAATTCTAGCTATATTCGAAAAACTCATTTTCGTAAATGAGTCAAGCTCGAGCATCATATTACTTGCCTAGCCATCGCAGAATTCTCAATTCCAACAAATTCTGCATGGTTTGATTGGTTTCATTCCTCCTTCGCTTATTTTTGTGAATAAGATAATTAATGTCATCTGAATTTGGGACTCTTTTGGAACTCTCCCCTTCTCCGTTAGATTTTGTTTCATCATCACTATCAAGTATCTCAATGATATCTCTAGCAGCTGCAGAAGATGAGCATGTGGTATTACAAAAAGGCCCTTTTCCAGATATTAACTATAGTAAAAAAAAAAATGAACCTTTACTTACATTCATCACTTGCTGGTTGAGGAAGATTGTGGCAGCTTGTTTGTGTCTCGGGAGAGTTTATGTCATCTGCAGCCAAGCATCAAACACGTTCAGTCTTCTTAATTAATTCATAGAATTACAATCTGATAAATCTTCCATTGCATGATATATTTATTTTTTCCAAGTTGATACAAATCATGATCATAAGAAATTAAATTAACTTCTAATCTAAGATTTTGTGAAAATGAAATTTGCAACTAATTTGGGAGAGGACACAAAATTACTGTTCTTTGAAAATCGTTTGCTTCCGTTAGGAAAGGCGTCATCAACATCATGAGCATCTACATCCGGCATAGTCCCAATGATATCTCTAGCAGCTGCAGAAGATGAGCATGTGGTATTACAAAAAGGCCCTTTTCGAGATATTAACTGTAGTAAAAAAAAAGAACCTTTACTTACATTCATCACTTGCTGGTTGAGGAAGATTGTGGCAGCTTGTTTGTGTCTCGGGAGAGTTGATGTCATCTGCAGCCAAGCATCAAACACATTCAGCCTTCTTAATTGATTCATATAAAAAAAAAAAAATATATATATATATATATATAATTACAGCCTGCATTGTTTAGCAAGGAAGCATAGGCAAAAGATGGTTAATTGATTGCAAAAAGGTAACAACAAATTTGATAGATGACACAAAATTACCATTCTTTGATAATCGACCTTTGGTTCCGTTAGAATTAGAAGAGTGAACTGCAGGAAAGTCATCATCAATATGATCATGAACATCCACATCATTTTTGGGTGGAACTTTTAAATTCTCTCCGATACCGAGGTCGCTCATGTCATTTACTAAATTGGCCAGATCCACAACGTTCAGACTCGATATCTTGGCAAGCCAACCCTCCTCGATCTTCTCAACAGTCATCGACAATTTATCAATCATGGTCTTACAATCATTTGATTCCCTTTGCCTCACATCCGCCCATTCCAGCTGGAAAGTCTGAAAACGATCACATATGGAATCGACTTTCTTTTCCAAGCCATCAATACCGGCTTGTAAGTCATTGAACCCATCATTCATCCTAGTCTCCATTTTCTCCATTTCACGAGATATCAACATCCAAGAGTCGACATCATCATCAATAACCACAGGATTATTAGTGTCGTCTTCTGCTTCATCAGAAGACGAAGACAAACAAACATCTTCTTTCGTACTCAAACCCAAAGCCCGCGTGGGCAAAGCCTTCATACCCGCGGGGTCGAACATCCCAAAATGAAGGGCGATGGCCGTAATAAAGTTGCCGAGACAAATGTGGGCCCGTTTTTCGGTAACGACGGATTTAAAAGTGGCCACGAGGAAGCACGGGGAGGAGACACGAACACCGCAGCACAGGCAAGACAGATAGAACAAGTCATTCAGAGTGACTACATCGTCGTCTCTCCCGAAGAAAATGCGCGATAAGATTTGGTGCATTATAAGGAGATCTGGGTCTTTGATTAGCTTCTCTCCAGAATCAGATATCTCCCTCCAGAATCCGGCCGGGTCGAAATCCTCGGGAACGGTTTTGTGGCCGCCCTTGGGAAACCCGAAGATACAACGCAGCGTCAGGGGTTTGACCGTCGCCGTCTTCCCGTTGACCCGAAATGAAAATCCGGCGTCGCTGAAATTGAGGGTCGTGTAGAACTGGAGCATCAGCTCCTCGTAAGCCTCGTGCTTCAATTGAACGATTTTGTTGAAGCCGAGCGTGCGGCAGTGAGATTCGACGGCTTTCCGGAGTTTAGGGTTTTGTATGAGATCGAAATCGAGAGATCGGGGAGGAGTGTAGTGGCGAGAGATGAGGTCGGTGTACCTATTACCTTCCTCCGGAGAGAAGATGGCGAAAGGCGCACCGTACTCTTTTCTCAGGTCGGAAGGTTGTTGTTTTGACATGACGAAATGAGGAGTTGTCGTTCAAGATTATTTATTTATTTATTTATTTATACTGTACTTGTTGTTTGGGGCTTGGCACACCAAAAGTTCAAACATAGAATTGTTACATACACTCTCCTTATTCACACTATTGGTGGTGGTGACCTCTCGTAGGATTTGCAATTTAATGTGGTTTTACGTTTTTCAACCGCTCTCTCCCATTCAATATTTACATCTTTTTTGCCTTTTCAAATTATTACGTTTTTCAATTTTATTTATGATGTTTTTTTTTTTTCAAATTATCTTCTAACTTTAATTAAAAATAAATTATATAATTAAAAATAAAATTTCAACATCATAATTTATATTGATAGAAGGTATTTGAGATATTTCACATTGATTGTATAAAACATATTTAGTTGAGAATATAAATTTGGATAACTTTATGGTCTTAACAACACTTTTTAAGTTGTTATTGATTTAAATTTTAAAAAATGGTAAAATAGAGTATCTCAAATCATTTAGTAAACAAAACTTTTTAAGTGAACAATAATTTTTAAGGTGTTATTGATTAATTTTAACAGAATGGTAAAATAGAGTATTTCAAATCTTTTAGTGAAGGCTAAAACATTATATTAATTTCATGTTCTTAATGTGTGTGGTCCGTGTGGACATGTGTTTAAGTTAATTTATAATTTTGAATAAGAAAAGAGTAAAAGATTTGAAAATAAAATAAATATACATATTAATGGATAGTGAAAATAACCGCTGTACTCCGCCATATATCAATGCATGTGTTTTAGATTTTTCATGCATGGATCCTCTAATTATAATAAGTATTATTTTGAAAAAAAAGATATTTTGATATATGTATTTAGATTTTATATTTCATTAAATACATTTTTTAATTAAGTATTTTAATATTTTATTTTTTTTTATTTAAATCCGCGCTCGGCATTTTTGTGAGCCCAGGCAAAATGACTTCGCTTGATCGAAACAGAGTAGTTTTTGGCTTGGCTGCAGATTTAAAATTGATTGAAATGACCATTTTATCTCTGCGTTCAAAATGTGTAAAAATATTTTTAGAATCTAAATTTTGTGTACATTTCAACGTAAAATTAAGGGTAGCATATTTCCTTGTCGCGTGATCGACTAGTATTTATCAATCGATCCGCGCCAGCTAGCTCTTTGTTTCTTAGTTGCATTGTTTTTGCTATTTTCATTAAAACATTGATTATTGGATTTTGAAGACTACGTGAATGGCTTAAAAATGGTCTATGGATTAAATGGTTTAAAGATCAAAAAAGCTTACAAATTGGATAGATAATAAATTGGATTGAAGCAACATTTGAAAAAAAAGAGCTCAACAATGAATGAAGCAAACGGGAAAAAATATGATAGATCGAGACTTGAAAATAATAGTTTTAATAGGTTAAACTGGAAGATGATACAGTTATATTAGGTGTACTGGACTTTCTATACAACGCGAATCAAATTATGACACATGTTAATATTACATTAATTAGGAAAATAAATAATTAGAATCTTCTAAAATGTTCAAAAAATAAAAACAATATAATCTTTCCAAATATTGAATATTCTACAAAATTTATAAATTTATTTTAACTACAATATAACTAAAAATTAAATAAATTAATATATATAATTTAAAAAAAACGTAAAAAAAGAGATTTAAAAAAAATATGTATTTCAGTTTTGTAAAGTACAATTAATAAAAATTAATGTATATGTCATTAATATTTTTTTACACTAGTTTAAATAATTTAATTTATAAATAAATATATTAAAAAATTAAATATGTATACAATATATGTGTACCGTAATAAATATTGTTTCGAAATGATCAATTCATTCAATAAAATATAGAATAAATAGTAAATATAAAATAAAAATATATTCATAATTAATCATTTATATATTGAACTAATAATATATACTCGTTTTAGTATTCATATTTTTAAAATTAAAATATGATTTTAATCGAGTCAAATAATTTTATTAATTTGAATCAAATAATTCTATTAATTTTTCATTATACCACTATTCACGTACAAATGTCAATGATTAGTTTTATTTTTAAGTATATTTGTTAGAAAAAATATTTTGCCTATAAACATATTATCAGATTATTTAATATTAAAATGATAATATAATATATTTTTTAATAAAAATAATAATTTAAATACAAATCACTTAACATTTTATTTCAATTATAATAATAACTAAAATTTAAATATTATATATATATATATATATATATTATTTATTTTAATAATATGTCTTACTATCTTACTATTTAAATATTTTTCTATAAAATAAAATTTTCATAATATTCAATTTCAATATCAAGTTCAATTTTAAATGTTTTAATGTATATATTATTTTTATTTTAATAATATAATTTATGAACTATTAATTTTAATAATATATGATTAATTAATAGTAATAAATATATATTTTTTATTTTTACTGTAAGAAATAATAATTTTTCTTTGCTCACTCTATCTTACATTAGTAGAGTAAAATTATTAGTTTTTTTAATATAATATTATAAAATGTATTATTGTTTATTTTATTTTTTTAATCTCATACATTGAGATTTGTTTTGTTTGCTATATTTTGAAATAATCATGTTTTTCTTATTGTATTTATTTAAAACAAAAATAGTTTTGTTATCTAATAAGATAAACATTTGAATGAATAAATTTGAATAATTTCTAACTCGAATTAAAATTATTATTGAAATAGCTATTATTCGAATAAATATAATCGTTACAATTTACAATATTAAAATATTTGATTTGATTCAATTAAAAATTGAACTAAGACTAAAAGTACCTCACACTTTTAGAGTAAATTGTAAAATCTATTTGAATTTTTTTTAAATTAAAAATATAAAAAATTATTATTGAATAATACGGATCCTAAGCACGAATACTTTTGAGACTAGATTTATTTTTAAATAAGTAAAACTTCATATTTAATAGATCATGCAATAAGCAAAATTTAAAAATACTAGTATAATTGTTTTTATAATTTATTAAATTTTATTGGAAAAATTTACAATTACAATTTTTTAATGTAATTCGTTTTAATTAATTTATTAAATTAATATTATTGAGACAATTTTGGATTTTTCAAATTGTTTAATTTAGTTTATTCAATTAATTATGTTTTTATTATAAGCACGTACAAAAAATAAATTGCAATTAATTAATTTATTTAATTAATTAGTACAAATTTATTTAATGATATTCTTATAAATTTAATTAATGTTACTAAAATATTTAATTCTAAAATTATTTATGATAATTAAAATCTTCTTACTAAAGATAATTATGCTAAAAAAATTGTAAATTTTTATTAAATGATTCATTTGAGATTTATCTTATTATAAAAAATTCTCATAATATAAATAATTTTATAATAATGACACGTGGCTTAATATGATTGGCGTGTATAGAAAGTTCGATACACCTAACTGTAGCCTTTTCCAATTAAACTAGAACAAGTATAATTTTAATTTGAGGATCGAATTTCCAATTAAACTAGAACAAGTATAATTTTAATTTGAGGATCGAAACAATGGGTTCATTTCAATAGATAAAGTGAGCTTGAACACTACATTAAATAATATTAGTGCACATAAATTTGTATGATAAATTTGTGCGGAGTATATAATTATTACAAGTGTATTATATTAAAATGCACCCCAAGTGCAAAAAAAATTATTATATTAAAAGGAACGTAAATTGAATTTATTATATTAATTTAATATAATATTATGTGCAATTTTAATTTATTTGTGCAATTTACATAAATTTTAATATAATATTATTTATATGTACAATTTATATTTATTTTACTACAGTAATTTTTTAATTCTTGATCCTTATGTCTTCTTTTGAAAATTACAATACACCTCCTACCATAAAAATAAATACATCGATTCCTCCTCAATTACGTAACACCATATAAATTTCAATCTGGAATAGACCAGCAGAACCAATCCCATTTGGAATCTATATAAATAAACAATGTAATATAATTAATTACATTAATTTAGAATTAATTCACTTAATTAATTAAAAGATAATTCTCAGCAATCCAAATGCACACCAAATTCATGCCCAAGTGTTAGGAAACATGACAGTGTAATCCCTCCGCTGGAAAAGGCTATATATACACAAAGTCAAAGTGTAACCAATGTTTGATACACTTTCAATTAAAACATGACATTTGGCGGGTTGTAATAATATTATTGGTAATAAATCTTTTATACATTTCCATCAAAAAATATGACATGGGTTCACTTTGTAATAATAATTATTTTTATTTTAATATATTTCTATCGATTTCTTTTTTAATTCTTTTTTTCTATGTTCACTTTGTAATAATAATTATTTTTATTTTAATATATTTCTATCGATTTTTTTTTAATTCTTTTTTTCTATTAATGTAGTGCTCATAATTATTGCAAAAGTTTACATTCCACATTATTAAAATAGTTTTTAGACAAATAATCAAAATTTTATTTAAAAAAATTAGACTAATCATATATTTTTTTAAAATAATTATTTATAGATGATATTTATAATAAATTATTTTTGTGATTATTAATATAAAGACTTGTTTAACAATAAATCAAAATATTATAAATTAATATTATTAGTATTAATATTTAATTTAATTAAAAAATTGGTTATAACTATTTATTTAAAATTGTATATTGTTTAATATTTAGTAGAAAATCTCGATATAAAATAGAAAAAATTGTAATTTAACAAATAGCGAAAGTTGATACATGAAAAACGAGTATGGTTAATGTATTTAAAAAATGAAGTCAAGTATAAAATAATAAAAATGAGAATAATAATAATAAATAATAATAGTTTTTTATATTTTCTAAATAATATGATTTTTTTTATATACTCATATTAATTTGAATCAATAAGTCACAGTGTATGGAAGTTCATTTAAATTAATAATTTTTGTTTACAGTTCTCTCAAATTAATGAAAATTTATATATACAAATCAATTAAAAAAACCAGTCAAAATTTACATAGAGTCTCAGTCTATAGACTTTTTAAATTTAAGAACTTTTAAAGTTTCAAAAAATATCTTTTGAAATCATAATCCAACATACCACTCTAATATATAGATGAAAAAATCTTATGAAATCATAATTCAATACACCCCTTTAATACACATACATGTGAAATATGCGACCCTCTAACATATACAAATGCGAAAAAAAACTTATGAAATCTCAATCCAATACACTTATCTAATACACACACATGCAAAATATGTGAAGTTTTCAAAACATTGATCTATTTAAAAAATAAATACATTTATATTTTTTTAATTGAATAATATTAAATTAAATTATAGTAATTAGTTGATTAAAATCTAATTTATAGATATTGAAAAATGAAATCACAAATGAAACAAAAAAATAATTTGACATCCATCTCAAATTTTAAAGTACTTTATTGTAAACTACATTAAAAGACGCACATGCCATGTATATGATATTTTTAGAAAAATGATCTCTTTGTCGAAGGTTGTTAGCTCACTTGAATTGAGTATCTTAAGGTTCACAGTTCAAAATCGAAACATGAGTGTGTGAGTATTTAAATTTGTACAATTTACCTAAATAAAAAATAGATTTATTTCTTTGAAAAATAAATGCATTTATTTTTTCTTAAATAAATAATAATGAAATATAGATTGTGTATATTATAATTGATAATATTTCATGTACAGTAATTTTATTTATAAAAATCAATTATTATTTTTTTTTATTTTTTACTAAATAAGGTATTTTAATTTTTAAAATTTGTAAAAGAAGTAAAAAAATTACAGAAAAAAATAATGTTTTTAAGATTATATACACTATACATATTTATTAAAATTATTCAAAAACAATTTTTTTCTTTAATAATAAATTTTTTACGTAAAAAAATTATATTTACTCTATTTAAAAACAAATGTTTTCAAAATAAAAAAATACTCTTTCCGCAAAAAAAAAATACAGTTTTTAAGATTATATATTTATTATATATATTTAATTAAATTATTTAAAAACAATTTTTTTTAAATAATTTTTTTACGCAAAACAATAAAATTTTTAAAATTATATACACTATATATATTTATTTAAATTATTTTTAAAAACAAAAAGTTTCACTATAATGAACTCTTTCCGAATTATTAAAATTATATTTACTCTATATATTTAAATAAATTATTGAAAAATAAATGTTTTTAAAATAAAAAGTACTCTTTCCGAAAAAAAATAATAAGTTTTTAAGATTTTATTTATATATATTTAATTAAATTATTTAAAAACAATTTTTTTCAAAATTTAAAACTTTCGGCACAAGAAAATGACTAAATTTGTAACTGCTCTCCATTACCTTTGACCACGTGCGAAAAACTAAAAACTAAAAGGACTAAATTTGTAACTGCTCTCCATTACCTTTGACCACGTGCGAAAAACTAAAAACTAAAAATGAAAAATAACTAAACAAATAAATTCCAAATGTCAAAAATTAATTGGAAGTGTATTGAAAATCAAAGGTAATGGAGAGCAGTTACAAATTTAGTCCTTTTAGTTTTTAGTTTTTCGCACGTGGTCAAAGATAATGGAGAGCAGTTAGAAATTTAGTCATTTTTTTGTGCGGAAAGAGTTTTAAATTTTGAAAAAAAATTATTTTTAAATAAGTTAATTAAATATATATAAATATAATCTTAAAAACTTATTATTATTTTTTTATTTTGCCGAAATAGTATTTTTTTATTTTGAAAAAAATTATTTTTAAATAATTTATTTAAATATATAGAGTAAATATATTTTTTATTGAAAAAAATTGTTTTTAAATATTTTAAATAAATATATATAGTGTATATCATCTTAAAATTTTTATTTTTTTGCGTAAAATTTTGTTTATTTAAAAAAAAAATGTTTTTAAATAATTTAATTAAATATATATAGTAAATATATAATCTTAAAAACGGTATTTTTTTGCGGAAAGAATACCTTTTATTTTGAAAACATTTATTTTTAAATAAAGTAATTTATGTATTTTTTTTTTTTTCGAAAAGAATAATTTTTTATTTTGAAAATATTTATTTTTAAATAGAGTAAATATAATTTTTTTGCTTAAAAAGTTTATTATTTTGTTTTTTTAAATAATTTAAATAAATATATATATTGTATACAATCTTAAAAACTTTTTTTTTTTGTAATTTAAAAAAAATATATATATATATTTAAATAATTTAATTAAATTTAATATGAGTATTTAAAAAAATCATATTGTTTAGAAAATACAAAAATTAATATTATTTATTATTATTATTCTCATTTTTATTACTTTATACTTGATTTCATTTTTTAAATACATTAAAGATATTCGTTTTTCATGTATCAACTTTAGTTATTTGTTAAATTACAATTTTTTCACTTTTGTGTCGAGATTTTTTAATTTTTTTTCTACTAAATATTAAACAATACACAATTGTAAGTAAATAGTTATAAATAATTTTTTAATTAAATTAAATATTAATACTAATAATATTAATTTATAATATTTTTATTTATTGTTAAACAAGTCTTTATATTAATAAACACAAAAATAATTTATTATAAATATCATCTATAAATAATTACTTTAAAAAAATATATGATTACTCTAATTTTTTCAAATAAAATATTAATTATTTGTCCAAAAACTATTTCAATACTGTGCAATTTTTGCAATAATTATGGAGCATTAAAAGAAAAAAATAATTAAAAAAGAAATCGATAAAAATTAAATATTAAAATAAAAATATTATAACACATGTAATAGAAAGTGTATAAAAGATTTCTTATAAATAATATTATTACAACTGACATGTGTCATTTTTTAATTGAAAGTGTATTGACTTTTTGTTACACTCTGTGTATATATAGCCTTTTCCCTCCGCTAAGTGTTAAGAAACATGACGGTGTAATTGACATGTGCTAATACTTTTATTTCAATACACCTTATACTGTATGAAATAAAATTTCAAAATTAACTCTTAATATTTTAATTTGTGCATTAATTATTATCTCTATTAATATTTTAATTTTTGCATTAATTATACACAATCGGTATCATATTAATGATCATATTTCTTTTGTTATTTTTGAAGAAAATTTGATAGGCAAAATTAGTATAAATGTAAATGTACTCATGCAATAAGTGGTGCACCAAATGCCAATATAGTGGATATAATACAAGTTATAGCCGCGTTGACTTTTTTTATCGTTCAATATATATAATAAACAGTATACAAAAATTATGAAAAAAATATTAAATTAAAATTTAATAGTTAAATTTTATTTTAGTATTTTTTTTATAATTTTTGTATAGTGTTTAGTAAAAAAAATTTAACGTGTTTGTAGCTCTGGGCAGTATCAGTTAATAACACTTGCCTCCATGCTACAGGGAATGATCGGAAATGTTGCCCCAAATATAACCGCTGCTAGCCCTATGAAAAAGGCTAATAATTTACCCATAATAATTCAAATTAAATTTATTATTAATAATTATTTTTGTCTAATTTATAATTATTTTTTTAAATAATTTAAATTTTAATGTATAATAATAATTTGTATTAAATTTTATCAATTACTAAATATTTTAATCTTTTTTAATTTATATTTTTTTTCGTGTAAATAATTTAAATTTATAATATTTGTTGAGAATTCGAACAAGACAACAATACAATAGAATCGCACGGTGATCAGAAGTTTCAAAATCGAGCTTCGAGTCAACAATAATGAAATTGGAATTCAACGTCGAACACTCAATCTAACACACCTAGAAGTATCTCTGAACTCGTAGGAATGTAAAGCAACAAAAATCACACAAAATGACACAAGATTTCAATAGCTTCGATCGACTGAAAGTCGATCTACGTGCTCGGAGAAGGAGGTGGTGCTTCGATGTTATTCAAGCTCTTAAGGCTATCGGAATACACTCTAATACCGTTCTAGATCACACATATACTCACGCGAAAATGCCCAATTTCCCAAAACATATGAACTCTACGATCAACTTGAATTAGGCGAATCTCCACCACAAATTTCTAACTTATTAAATTGTAATATACATGTTGATCGTGAGCTGGCGAGGATCTAGAAGCACTTGAAAGCATGGATTGAAGTGTACACACTTGAAAATCCCCGATCAAAGTCGCACGGCATTCTTCGAGCTCAATATTAATATTTGGCTACGATATTCATTTGAAATACTATTAAAATGGTCATTTTGTTCATATCAATCATAGTTTCATCACTTGTACGCATAGAATGATGTCCAAAAAAAACAAAGTACTATTCTGTAAGTCCAAAAGTTTCTTCGTAATATCTTGTGATTGATGTTGTACCATGAAAAGGTACCAACTTTATCATAGGCATATCTTTGAAAAATCCATCAGTAATAATACTGTGCAATTAAAATTTTCTTTATTAATCAGTTTGAAAGAAGATGCGAGTGACAATTACATCACACACTTAATTCAACAATTTTTTTTTTTGTTGTTGTTTTTCTTTTATCTCTTACTAATTGTCATGGAAAATTTGGGATCCAATTCGGATGAAACTTGTGTTCTTGAATACATGTTCAAATCTGGTTTCAATCAAGTTTATGCTCCGATGACGACGGATGTATCGGCGTCGAATGAAGAACCGGGCCAACGTCCAATAGAGAATGAAGAGAGTTCAAATGCCCTCCTCAAGTACATAAGCCAGTGGCTGATGGACGAAGAAGACGAGGAGGAATCGGGACTACACGACAGTGACATGTACGACGACGTTCTGCTTTATACTAAATCGGACCGGACCTCAAGCTGTCCGGATGATCTAGAGCAACGCAAGGCGAAAAAGAAGGGAAGTCGGCAATCCAAAGGAAGGAAACAATTCCTGATTGAGCAAGAAGTCGTTGATCTCAGAAGCCTGTTGATGCAAGCCGCTTCGAACTTGGACACCAGGAGCTTGAATGATCTGCTGCTGCAGATAAGGATGCATGGGCGACAGCAGCGTGGAAAGGGGTGCTCATTGGTTTGGGAATGCCCTCGAGGCTCTCGTATGCACGGCACCGGATCCTCCTTATACGCTAAGCTCGACTCTAAGAGGATCTCTGCCAACGAAATTATCGTATGACCCTGGTCTTCTTTCGCTCTTATCAATACCAATAACAAAAAACAATATTATCAAAAAAGACTCGGATCAAAAACTATATTTAACAAAAAAAATATTATCAAGAAGACTCGGATCAAAAACTATATTTTTTTCTAATTTCTTTCGTAATTTTAGATTAATTGACTAATAGGAGTTGTTTACTCTCTATGCGTGTTTTCTCTGATCTCTTCTCAGTTGCGTCTAAGGGATTGTGCCCCCTGCTACAGAGGATTGATGCTAGACTGGGTTCCTGGACTTCTCGTACCTTATCATATGCAGGGCGATTACAGCTGATTCGATCAGTTCTTGGTACACTACATATCTACTGGGCCAGTGTATTCATCCACCCTTAGGAGATTATCGAGGAGATTGAGAAGAGGCTGAGGAGATTTCTCTGGCTTGGGTTGGGCAACAAGGGGTATGTCAAAGTCCGAGGGTTGATATTTGCCGCCCTGCCAGTGAGGGTGGTCTGGGTATCTGGGATCTCACTGCCCAGAATCGGGCCCTTATGACCAGACACATCTTGGCTATTCTGAGCCAGGACCCGGAATCTGTTTGGGTCAGTTGGATACGGGAGAATCGACTGAGGAAGCACTTTTTTTGGAGTGCTAAAATGCCGAGAGCATGCTATTGGAGTTGGCGACAAATTCTTAAGATACGCCCAACTGTACTATCAGCTATACAGATGCAGGTCGGGAATGGATCGCAGTTTTACCTTTAGAGGGACCTGTGGCATCCCCTTGGACGATTGGAGGAGTTGTGTCAGTTGGGACCGTGGCTTACGAGGCTTCCTAGGGCTAGCTACGTCGTTAAATATGGTCTTAGTTGATGGGGTGTGGAGGTGGCCAACAGACTTTGCGGCGGAGTTCGTTGATCTTATGGATGGCCGGCTTGCCGAGTATAAATATTATGACAGATACAGTGCGGTGGACCTTGCATCGATCAGGGACCTACACCTCTGCATCAGCATATACTCTTTTTTTTTTTTTTTAAGTTTAAGGTAAACTTAAATTTAAATTTTTTTGTGGGTCTCACTTTCAAACTTATAATAAATTTTTGTTTTGGTTTCGACCCTACCAAAATAGATTTTTGATATTTTTTAGAGATGCTCTTATAAGCTCTTATTACTTTAACAATAAAATATTAAATTACCCTTAAAATTAGTACATAATATAAGTTTACAATGATTTCAAATTTATTATTTTATTCATACAAATTTCTTGTAATTTTTTTCGTCTATAATATTTTTAATGATAATTATGTTAATATACGATTTTAAATTGTCAAACAAATTAATAACAATAAGTTTACATTTTAGTTTTTATCCAAAAATTTAACAACTTATTGATCAAATAAGTTATAGTAATATTTTTTTAAAACAACTTATAAGCTATAACATTTTATAAACTCTTATATCCAAACATCCTCTTAATTTCTTTATATTTCTACTTCTCATACGTGCATGTAGGTATAGATTGTAGACACTAAGACAAATATATTTGCATTTATTATTAAATCTTTAGTAGTGTTACTATTATAATTAACCTAATTATTCATAATTTAATTAATACCGCGGGAGTAGTATTCATTTTCAAATATTTATTGGTTTATATTTCTACTGCTCATACATGCATGTAGGTATAGATTGTAGACACTAGAGACAAATATATTTGCATTTATTATTAATTCTTTAGTAGTATTACTATTATAAATTAGCCTATTATTTGTAATTTAATTAATACCGGAGTAGTATTTATTTTCAAATATTTATTGGTTTTTTAATATCTCTATAAATAGTTTTATTTATTTTATCATTTTACTTTTAGTGTTTTTTTATTTTCGAAATATGCATACCAATGAGACAGTACGTATGACTGGTATTTCAATATGTCCTGAATAGTATAGGGTTTTCCGGACAGGAAGCTTTGGGAAGCTTATGACTGGTATTGCTTTATCATCAACATCGTCATCCATATAGCAAGAGTCAAGAGACACAAGAGCGGATTCAAGAGGCTGTACGCTACAGCATCAGCAACAGCCCCCACCACCCCTTCGTATTAGTTTTTTTTTATTTTTATTTTTTATTATTATGATGAATTGCTGTTGAAATTTGGACTTTGAATAAGACGGTAGTTTATATTATAAATAAATGGTAGTTTATATTTCTTTTTTGTTAAGCTGATTTCAATAGACAATAAGAGCGGACCAAAATAAATTAATGCAAATATCAAAATCTCATATTATAATAAATAGGAAATAGAGATCGAGTTGAAGGAACAAATTAATAAGCCTTCGATCAAGATCGAGTCATCATTGTTTTATTGAAAATATCAAAAACAATGCAACTAGGAAACAACGTGCTAAACTTATATTTATATCTAATAGCTAAAAATTAACTAGTAGTTAGTAGTACTATATCTCATCATCATCAAGGGCCTGAGGAGCAAGTACTAGGAATTTGGTGTGCTGGGTCCAAAAACGTTGTGTTTGCGCTTGAGCAAATCCCAGCCGTTGATCCGCCGGCACTAGTGGTGAGATTAAGCCCCTCAAACACCAAATCCTGGCATGGCGTGCTCTTGCTGCACTTCACAACCACCGACGACACCGGTGACGCTGACGTGCCCCTCACGTTTTTGTAACTCACGCGTTCGATCTTTATATCCGAATCTTTCTGCATGTATACACGTACATCATCAAAATATTATTCAAATATTTTTTTTAAATTAAAAAAAAACTTATACATTATATATATATATATATATATATATATATATATATATATATATACACACACACGTACCGGATGGCTGCAAGCCCCGTCCGGGCAGTAGTACTGATCGATGATGATAGGGTTCTTGACATTGTTAACGTTTATATTTTCATACGTGATGTTGAAAACCGTGGTGGGCACCACGGACGGAGCAAAGGTCTTGATCCTAATTAAGGCCGTTTGTGGTGTCGGTGAGATTGCAGTTCTTGACGATGACCCCTCTCACGTCCTTCTCTTCCCCAAACTTCCCGAGACTCCCGATGCTGATGCCGTGGCCGGGCCCACACATGACATGCTCTATGTACATGTTCACTGTGCCGTCCCCAATGGATATGCAGTCGTCCCCCGTGGCGATGCGCGAGTTGAGGATTTTGACTCCCGTTGACCTTGCCACGTGGATTCCATCAGTGTTGGGGCTGTCGGCGGGGGCCACTATGTTCACGTTGTTCACGAGCACGTCTTGGCACTCCTCTATTTTCAAGTGGAACTGTTTGCTGTTCAGAGACGTCACGCCTTCCACCGTCAAGTTCCTCACATCGGATATTTTGATCGACTGAAATATTAGACATTAATAGACAATAGACAATAGACAATAGTTAGTTATGAATACCATGCATGCATGTGTATATATATATAAAAAAAAGATTAATAAATTGAATATTATTAATTACTGTGGGTCGATTTTGAGAGTATTTGAGGGACTGATATTTGTTCATCATCATGGCCATGGGCCAAACGGTTGCGCCGTTGCCGTCGAAAATACCGTTGCCGAGGATATGCAAGTTGTCGACTTTGGTGAAGGAGATCCAGTGATCATTTTGTGGTCCGGGAGAAGCTAAGATGGTTCCGAGGTTTTGGAAAGAGGTTATGCCGATGCAAGGCCCCTCGAAAGTAGCGTTGCCCAATAGGTAAATTCCATCCGACGGAACCGATACGACACCTCCAGCTGCCCCGCAAGCTGCTTTCCAAGCCCGACTAAAAGCCTGCGCGCAATATTGCATGTAAACAAAACTGATCATGCATGCACTACGTACGTACATACGTAATAGTTAGTTAAGGAGTAATAGTAGTAGCAGTACTTACCAAGCTGTTATCTACTTTTCCGCTGGAATTTCCGCCCAATGTGTCCACCGAGTAGACGATGTTTTGGGCATGCGCATGGAACAAGAACCAACCCAGATAAATCGTGCAAACATATAACAAAACATATTTCGAATCCATTATGAATTTGTTTAGTGTACGTACGTGTTTTGTGAATCAATCAATGAATCTGTGGGGAGAGGATTGAATTATATATAGGGAGATGACAGGATTCAGATATAGAAGGATTTCATTATATTGTAAGTATGGAAATTTTATCCAATTTTTATCTTCTATTTTATTGGATTAAGATTTCATTATAGTGTAATTATGGAAATCGTAATATTTTTTATCCAAATTTTATCTTCAATTTTATCGAATTAAGGAAATAAAATCCATTAACTTAATTTGTTAATGCATTATTCAATTTTTTATTTAAATACAGTCATATACTCATATCTATCAGTTTTTTGTTAATTACATCCAATAATACAATTTACGCGTTTTTCAAAGTTATTTATAACATTATTTATAAAAAAAAAAAAATCAATAATACAATTGAGTAAAAATCAGATGTAATTAATTAATTAATCTAATATAAATTTATTTACTATTTCAATAATATAAAGTTATTATTATTATTATTATTATTATTATTATTATTATTAATAATAATAATAATAATAATAATAATAATTCAAAGACAAAACAATCTAGTAATAATCCCAATTATATATTAGATGTACAAAAAAAATTATTTTAAATTGGATAATACAGTTAATTAATTATATTTGTTGCAAAGTTAATACAGTATAAAGACATTTTTTGACTTAATTTCATTTTATTTCAGTTCAGATTGTTGCAACTTAGTATTGTTTCAGTTTATCTCAATAAATTTTGTTTCAAAATAAATTAAAATAAAAAAAAAATATAATAATGTGAATCAATAATTTTAGATATACATTTTAGTTAATAATAGAATATTATTTATATTTAAAAAAAATATTTAACAATTTACAAAATTATTTTTTTTAATATAAAAAAAAAATTAATTCAGTTTATATCATTTCAAATCGTTTCAGTTCAATTCAACCTATTTCTCCAAAAGAACGATCCGAATTCTTCAACCTATTTCTCCAAAAGAACGGATCCGAATTCATTTTGCTTCACAAAACTTTATACAAAAGTGTATACGAATATTTCTACTTAGATTGAGAAAGGAAGAATATGTTCATTTTAAAAATTCACTAAAGTCGTAGTATAAATTAAATCGTGGTGAAAATAAACACAATTGTTCAAAATTTAAGCCAGTACTAATTCAGAAAGCTAATTAAAAATAAAAAAACATTAAAACACCTTTTCTAATTTAAGTTTTAAACATGTTCATTAGTAATGAATAACAGGCCAGATCAAGTAGGATTTGAATTCATGAAGAAAAATCACAAAATGTTACAAGGAACCAATCGTGATTTCTCTAAATCTTGAATTGGGAACTTGTCTCTTAACGCATGCTTGTTGAAGAACGAGCAATAGAATTGACGAGTGACAACTCATAGGCACCGACTTGGTTTAAGAGAAAACACTCTAATCCGCGGCGAAAATGAGTTTTCATAGAGAAATTATCACTAGTATTTATTTATTGATTAAGTTGAGTCTTTGGCACACATCTCAATGTCCCCCTTAATTATATCTAATGTGGTTCATAAATCCAACCGTGGGTGGGATGATACTCTATCTATATACGAGTTCAATGAATGAACCCGTACACTCAATTCCCTATGATCGTAAAGACACGATCTTATATTCCGCCATCTAAAAAATATACGAACATTCTCGGGAGAGACGAGGGGGTAAGGTTGCATAGAAATTACTGATTATTAATTTATATGATCCATAATACATAACACCAAAAGTTCAACTTCATACACACAAGTCACAAGCACAACAGTCAAAGCACTCGATACCTAGATGTTTCATAAAAGGTGTGCTCCAAATTTTACCAACTACACACAAGGGTAGAATTACACAACAAGTGTCAACAATAACTTTGCTTCATTAACTTACTCCGTGCGCTTTCTCTTCTTGGCAAGATTCTCAAAAACCTGTTGCACATCCTCAGTCGTGATAGCCTTTGAAGGATCCGACGATTCCTGCAAAATAAATAAAAATATATACATCAAAATGTGTTGACGACCAAATACTGGAAAATACAGTTACCAAGAAACTTTGGGATAGGTCATTGGGATAACGGACAAAATGGTTGCTGGTTTTGAAAAGAAAATCCAGCTTTTTGTCAAAAGAAACGGCTGAAAATCTATCAAGCTCACCAACCCGGATCGTCGGGCCAAAAAACTGACCTATTTAGATCGACACTCGTAATAGCAATTAGCAAACATACCAGGAAAGAAAATAGCTCGTTCTTCATGTCAGCAATTCCGCTAAGTATCTCCATCTTCTCGACATGCCCGAGATTATTGAGAAAGTTCATTTCAGCACCCTCCTGTCTCTGCATATTCTCATTCCTCCTCTGCTTTGCCATTTTCTCATACTCGGCAATCGAGTCATCTTTGTCGGGCAAGAAGCTAATTCCCTTCTGGGCATATAGGTCTGAACATTTTTTGCACCTACAGAGGGTTTCTCGCCAGTTTCTAAAAAGGAACAATGGCTTGCTATTTTCGGAAGTTGGGGGGTTTCCGACTAGACCATCGATCATACATTTGGTGCTTGGACTTGCAACTTCGGTGGATTCTTTAACCTCACCTTCTACATTATTAGCTCCTAGAGCAACAGTGTCAGAATTAATATTGCTTGAGCTGGAATCAACTGAAGATTTGACAGTATCGATATTGGCCAATGATAGATGAGGAGTTTCCGAACCAGCTTTTTCGTCAGAGGTATCTGGGGCCGAGATGATTTGGGGATAATAATTCAAGAACGAACAAATGGATGCACATCCCTGGCAGATGAAATCCATGTAAAGCGGCTCACCTTCTTCATCTCTTGGGATCTATATGCAAAAGAAAAGAGAGGGAGAGATGAACAGAAGTGAAGATAACGTTGATTAAAAAAAAATCACCCTAGAAATTAGATCTAATTAAAATAAATAAGTAAATAAAACATCTATCTTCCAAAAATACAAATATACCAATGAGATTTATCGACTTTATAGTTTATATTAACCCTTACAAGAGCAAAATAAAATAAAATTAAAATTCACTTTCACATTTATAAAAATATTAAAGTTAGCCCCTTACATTTAAAACTCAAGCAAGTTCAGAACAGTACAGAACAAAATTGGCTACCCAACATGCCAAAAAAATGTTCAACATGAGAAGTTCTCATAGAGACATTTCCATTAGTTTTTTTAATCAAAATTCATCAACTTATTTTGTGCAAAAAAAAAACGAAATACCACACAGAGAAATAGATGAGACGAGCAATAAAAATATAAACATCAGTTTACAAAATAAAATGTATTTACAGAGACCACCAGTAAATACTACAGTACATGTCGATTTAGTTAAAAACAATTCTGCTTAAACTGTGGCAAAGAGCCTAAGAGAGTGGAGAAGCCACAATCAACTAAATGTAAGTATTTAGTTATCTTTTCTGTAAGTATTTTGTTTATGACTTCAGAAGCAGAAAAAATATAGAGAAGCTGAGACCACTTACCTTGTCATTTGACGGAAGACCAATATGTTCCTCATGAAACCAGTCCTCACAAACACAACACTGCATCATCTCCACTTGTTCTTCAACATTAGGATCAGGGTAAGGCAGATCACATGTGCAGTAAGTTCCTTTGAAATTATGGTTGTACTTGTTCCCTGAATTCTCTACATCTTTATTTGCCAAAAGCTTGCAGTAAAACTCCCCAAACTTTGAATTCCCACAATCACACCGGAAATTTCTTTTGGTCCACAGTTCCAAAATCTAGTTCAGATAGCAAACAGTATCAATCAATTATAATCAATGTGAATTTAAGTCTTAGAAATTCGAAAAACATCGAGAATAATGATTAATTAGTTATATATGCCCCTATTGAAGTTTGATTCTCTATAAAATACTCATTCTACAATTATATCATCATCCTGGTTATTTTAAAGTTTGTTGGCTTGAATTGGGAAAAGAAAACAATAACAACCAAAAAATGGTACTCCCTTCGTCCCGTGATAACATCATACAGTACTTTTCTTTTCAATACATCCTGCAGTAGCATTCCCATTTCGCACACATAGAAAGAAAATAATTGCCCTTACTTTTCAACCTTACAAGACAATTTACCCTTACGTTTTGACTTTAATCACAACTACCTTACTTTTCCAATTTAAAAAGTCATATTTACCACATTTATGGCCAAAAGTCAAAAAACAGCATTTTTTTATCTCCAGGACGGAGTGAGTAATCATAAGGGACCCCAAGATAACAAAATTAATTTTATAACAATTACAGAAACTACTGACTCAGTGACTCTTAATCTTGGTAAAATGTAGTTCTGAATATCAGTTCAGATAGCATGGAAAAGAATCAAACATTTAAAAAATGGAATTGCAGCAATGTAATACATTCAAAGATGTTGGGAATAACTGATGGACCAACTACAACAACAATCATAAAACATGTGAATGCTGGTGCCTGATAAAAGTCGCTGAACACAATATTATATTTGACATACATGTCTAATATTTTTAGGAGGGGGAATTGGTTCAATTCGATTTGATTTAACCTTGCATAAAAAAATCGGGTGACCGAACCGAAAATCCTTAGAAAAATTGACCCGGACATAAATGATTATTCTGATAACCGAATAACCACTTGGATTCAGTTATTCGGTAAAACAAAAAATGTAGGAAAAAAAGGTGTGGCAGTAATTTAAGGCTGCTCTGCACCATCCAAAATTGCACCTCTAAATATTTTATTGATTGTGACACTGTGATGAAAAATATCAAAAGAACTAAGCAAATAGTTGACAGTTACGTGGAAAGGTTTTGTTATATTAGTCCAGTCTCTATCAAGTATACAATTGTTAGTTGTTACATTATGACTGTTCAAGACAATTTTGGTATTAATTATAATACCAAAAATCCATACCCAACACCTAGATAATTCCCATTTGCAACACGCATACCCCCCGAGTGGCCAAGTCCAATAATTATAGACCCCCAGAAATAGAATAATGGAGTAACAGATCAAAAACTAATATTTGGACAACAGACAAAAGCACATATATAACAGGCTCACATCAATAAATTAAGACCTGAAGAACAAAACCAATTCACTTGGAATCCGCTGCCAGAGCTACTTCAACACTGGTAGTCATTCACTTGGCTAATTTGATTTAAACTTGATTACTTTTTCGAATTGACATTAACTAAAATTACTAGAGCAATTCCATAAAACAAATTTAGGAAGCTGGCATCTCACATTTGATATATTTAATCTAAAAACAGTAATATTCTAATTTCTAAATAGTAGCGATGATAGTGATGGGGCCCCAAATCCTAAAAGATACAATGACATTTATAGTTTTGCGTGATTTTGAAAATAGTTGAAAAATGAAAAGTTGGGCTTGAAAACATAAACATGCATGACATAAAGTCATCATCCTGGCATTACCAATCATCTAATTAAAATCTTGCCTAGGTTTTGAGATGTTTTGACATGCTTATGAGAATTTATGAAAAAGAAAAGTTGGGCTTAGAAACATATTCACACAGGACATAAAGAAATTACAACAGCCTAACACATACCTCATGGCCATCATGGCAGGATAAAGAACAGGCTGTGCAAACCCCGGCATTCCCATCAGGTGTGCAGGTCAAACACGAGAAAATCGCTTGCCTCTTAACATATCCTTTGTTGTAGGTACACTCCTTGCCCTCATCCCCTCCCAGGACCAAATCAGCTTCCTTTAAAAATCATGTGTGGAATAAAGAAAAACATCCATTTAAAAAAAGTTTAAACACCAAATAAAAGAGAATGAGTGGAATAAAAAAAACTAGAAAGCTGACTTAACAGAATAAGAAAGTGAAAACCTCATGCTGCCAGTGACAGATCACTAGTTAGTGTATCATTTTTAATGACCGATAATCATAATTGGGTTGTTATTAAATGGTTGGTTTAATGTTACCCATTTCTCGGAAAGGGGCAATTTATTTCCTGAGTCGATGCTGTATGCAGAAATATGGCCATTTAGACGTAAAGTGAATCATTAATATCGTTAGCGAGCTAGTGTTAATAAATGTTCAGTTATAGATGTTTATTTATTGTATTCAGACATAGACTCGTATATATAATTTTTTTATTCAGTCAATTAATAGGTTTATGTATAGTTTGGACTTAGGCCCATCACTGTGAGAGGGTATTTAAGTAGGTCTTTTACCTGGTTGGATATAAGCTGGGGGGGAGAGAGTTTTCCAGATGAGAACTTTGTGTTCTTGTTTTCTTTCAAGGTTAATAATATTGACTGCTACTGTTCTTTTGGTTTACTTGTTCTTGACTCTTCCAAATACCATTTTCTTATGTCTCACATTAATCTTACTGACCTATGCTGGCTCTCACAAATGCTTTGTGACCACTGATGGTCAGCGGTTTATATTTATAATTAATTAACTCAAGTAAAAGTTGTATAAAACTTATGATCAACTATATATTATATTAGAAAATTTAGGGAATTTGTGCTTTAAGTATTTCAAATCATATTATATAGGTAAACAAGAGATAACCCAATTAGAAACTTTTTAGAAGCATGTACAAATTCATATGTGACTACTAGGAACATGATACATTGTCTGTAGGGGTTATATTCAGATAGGAATGCATTAATTCAGTGAAAATTTATTGTAGCTGTTTAGCTGAAGGCACAGAACTTTATAGAGGAATTCAGTTTCTGCACTACTTTACAATATTAAACCTACAAATGCTGATTTGCTGTCAATCTGAATACGTATGGAAGGATCAAGAATCAGTGAGATAATTCTAGTAAGTCATTCTCAACCAACCGGAGTCAATTCTAAATTTGAAAATTTCATCACTTTCTCTTGAAAAAATACTAGAAAAAAAATGGCATATCATGAAAACAAAAATAAAGCTTAATTTATATAACGGACATTTTACTCCAAAATTTTCATGGGTGCACATTTATGTGAACAAACCAATATATTTTCTTTCTGATTTCA
The DNA here is from genome assembly GCA_954870475.1 of Euphrasia confusa. Taxonomy (NCBI): domain Eukaryota; kingdom Viridiplantae; phylum Streptophyta; class Magnoliopsida; order Lamiales; family Orobanchaceae; genus Euphrasia; species Euphrasia confusa. The sequence goes on along the minus strand of OX940957.1, from coordinate 14,050,901 downwards.
GGTTTGTTTTTCCATTTAAGACAACTTCGTGTCACCATTTATTATTTAACTACCAGAAGTGCCATATAGCCTCATTTGTTACAAGAATCCTCAATAAATAAGTCTGGATTGACCGTAAATTAGATGGATTAACATAGGAGTAAAAACAGTGGATGCATCCACTACTTAAGAGATAGTTAATCAGCAGTAGATATGTCATTTAACATGCACTATATGAATTTATTCAAATTCAGTAATAATAACCCTTTACTCTCTTCATCTAAACTCTGATTAAAAGCCCGATAACCACCATATTTTGACTCGACCCCATAATTAAAAGTCCGATGAAACTGATGCCTATATGTGAATATACCTCCTTATCATAGGGTTGAATTTCTAAAGAGAAACTACCCATAGATTTAATCTCCAAGATTTAATTAAAATCAACGCTTAATTTATTTTCCACAACCTCAAAATCATTGAGCGCTGCAAATTTATAAACCCTAGAAACAGGAGCCCCCAAATCCATTATTCCCAAAAAAAATCACGCTCTGAGAGCAAGTAACACATTTAACAGTTATACACATAGTAAGATAGTCGAAGCAGCATTTTTAATCTCGTATGGAAAATCAATCACTCACCAGCTCCTCTTCTTCAACGGCCTTGATGTATTCGCCGATGGAAATCGTGGGCTCAGCTTCAACCTCATCGTCAAACGCGTCAGCCATTTTTCTACCAACAAAAAACAACAGATAAATTTGCCTTTCGGTTCGAATTAAAATTCTACCCCATATAAACGGTAAACAATAAACGAAGAAAAAATCACAATAAACATGCGTCTGTAGACGATGAACCCGGTACTGTTGGGGCAGTGAATTTACCTTCGAGATTATGTTAGATGGTGAAATGATTGAGTGTGTTGAGCTTTCTAAATGTGAGTTTTAGGGTTCTGGAAGTAAAATAAAATTAGGGTTGTACGAACATTCTCCCGCCAAATTGACGCCCAATTCTTTTACTGCCGAACGTGTCTGTGCAGTCTGCACTAATCGTATGGGAAGATAAATAGGAGCAACATTAAAGATAAGTGAATTATTAAATGACAGTAATATTTAGTAATGTAAAGTAATTTGTTTTTTGAATAAACGTAATTTGTTAACTTCACTTTAAAATTAGTGTTACCCGGTCAATTTACTAAATAATTTCAAAGAAAATTATATGAAATCATTGATCCTAAGATTTGATAAGTCTATAAAAGTTTGATTTTGAATTTTGAATTTTGAATTTTGAATTTTGAGAATAATTAATGTGATAATATATTTACAATAAATTAACTGAAAATAAAAAATAAATTTTAAAAAAAATAAATTTTAATTAGTAATAATAAAATAAGTAATTTACAAAGAAAAAGTTGTAACTTTTTTAGATAAATGGAATATTTTGTAAATTATTTATTTTATTATTACAAATTAATTTAATTTTTTGTAATAATAAAATAAGTTGCAACTCTTCCACCAATAAAGTGATTAAAGATGTAATAATATATAAGAGCATCTTCAATGTTGTACCTCTCCATAGAAAAAAATTGGTGTCATATCATTTGTCACATAAAAAATAAATTATGAATATCAATTTACACTTACACCCCCTGATAATGCAAAATACAATCTTTACTTTCTAAGGTCTCACAATTATACACATTTTTATTTTATTTAAATACATATATTAAGAAACAAATAAAAATAATAATAATTGGCCCACAATTACAATTGTGTCTATTATCAAAGTTAGATACTTAAAATTTCTCTCATTTAATTGTACATTAATTGTACATATATGTACAATTTCATGCTACATAGAAATTGTACCTATCATTGGACATAGCTCTAAATTGTGATAATAATTTATTGCAACTTTATTGATCTGTATTATAAATTGTAATAATTTATAATAAAATTTATTGCAATTTTTTTTGTAATAATAAAATAAATTGCAACTCTTCCACCAATAAAGTTACACCAGGTATATAGAACTCTCTCTATACACCACCAATGAAGTTTTCAAACACTTCTTTTTTACTTAATTATACATTAAATAACATAATTTTATTACGTAATTAAAATCAATATGTTTGTTAAATTGATAAGAGCATCTCGGTCCAATGATAGGTACAATTGACATGAAATTATACCTAGGCACACCATTAGATTGATTGGTACATTTTAAAGAGAAAAAAGTTAAGTATCTTAACTTAGATACTTGGTACAATTGTATTTGAGGGCCCAAGTTATCATTTTTTTTCATTTTTATATTATTTCTCTTTTAATATATGTATGTGAATAAAATAAAAATGTTTATAGAAGTGACCTATATAAATATAAATTGTAACTTGCAATGTTGGGGAGTGTATGTATAAATTGATACATATAATTTATTTATGATTTGACATATGATGTGGCACAAATTTGTATCTTACTAGAGATATATCATTGGAAATGCTCTAATAGTTCATATTATAAGAAAAATTATTGTGCACTTGGTAATTATGATAAATTTATAATATTAAATAATAACTCATAATTTGATACTTCTTCCATCCCTTAACACTATACCTACAGAAAATGGCATGTAAATTAAGAAATTTTGTTTTTATGTGTTTTATATTTTTTCCCTCCCACAAAAGTTGCAATATTTTACTTTTTGAGGTGTCCCATAATAGTTGATACACTAAAAACAAGAAATAAATATAAAAAAAGTAGAGAATTTTAGAGAAAAAAATACTTTAGGTATTGATACTATAATAAAATACTATAGTTTGGAATAATTATAAGCAAGGTATAATATACTACACTTTACACCGATTTAAGTTACTTTAAAGATTAATAATTACAATTGAAGTATCTTTTTCAAATTTAAAATGTCCTAAATAGCCTTTATATATCGTTAATTGTATCTAATTTAATATATGAATTAAATTTTTTCGAATCTCATCTATGTAATATATAATTGTTAAGATTTCTTCAGATTCTTTCAAATCAAGCATTGTGAATTTTTTATTTCAACCATTTTGTTTCTGATTTCATATACTATTCTACACTATGAAAATAAGAACTAAGAAAACGTCCGTTCTCTTTACCGTTCTCTTTACCGATTACAGCAAATTTTGAGCTTGACTTGTATAATTAATTCCTCAAAATTAAATTAATAAGTTCATGGTGGCCATTTGGTTCTGGAGGAAGAAGCGGGCGGTATTCTTGCGGCCGTTCACTCGAGGATCAAACTCGTTGCCGGCAAAGGAGAAGACTAGTCACTTGGACGCCAAGCTAATTACGGCCTGAACCTCTTTTCTCAATGAATGGGCTGGAGAACTTGAACCTCGTAGGATGTGGGTAGTGAATTGGATGCGAGGCTAGTGGTCGGGTTGCTAGTGGGCGGACTGACAGGTTAAAAAAAATGGATTCGAGTCTAGTGGGTTAGGCTGTTTCAACCTGAGAAGCCAACGAGCACGAGTGTCTGGGTTCGGCCTGCACATCTGGGCATCACCACTCCTTTCTATTCATTCAACATTTTTCTGTTCACCAAGAGACGGCTCCAAAACATGACCTTATCGGCCTACTACTCCTTAGCAACACGCATCGACGACCGCGGTGGGACGAGCATCGCGAAGAGACAGTCGACGCCGAGCGTTCCCACGAACTCGACATCCCCCTCTCGTCCTATATATATATATATGATGCCCACACCAAACTTGACATCGCCATCGAAGAGTTCGATATCCCAATCTCGACCTGGCCAATGGTCGTGGCGACGCGAGAAGAAGATAGTGGAGTTGGCTCCAACATTGGCGGATGGGAAGGTCAGCATCAACGAGGTTTGATATTTTTTTTTGTTGGTGGTTTTATAATTTATTTTCAATTCATAATTAAATCTCTTGTGTATCATGACATGAATTCTTTTGATTTCGTTATTCAATTTTTCATTTAATTTGAGATGCTCCTTGACCTTGTGTGTCATTTTATATCAGGCTATGCCATCTTTCAACTTGGTAAGAGAGCCCGGGTCAGGAACATGTGTTTAGAAAATGAGATTCGATGTGTACACCATGTGGAGTTGTTGGAAGCTAACAACATCGCGAAGGTGAAGCTGCTCAACGCCGACTCACTCGTCCTCGAATCGCTCTCGGGTTCCAGCATTTGCGTCACTGTCGGCATTCCATATTACATGCTCGATCCGTAGCCTGAACTCTTCTCTGAAGGCCGCCGAGAGATGGGTCCATGACAACCTAACCCGATATGTCTCCGACGGAACCTACATGGTTCTCATTGAGTGCTGTATAAGACGCCCCTTTTTTTCAAAGCTTTGGTTCGTTTTAGGGTGATAGCAAAAAAATTTGTGTGGTTTATTTATGTTGTTGCAATTGGATTAGTTAAAAATTCGGGACATATCTTCTAGCACCAAATTTTGTGTTTGTAATTTGTTGAGTTTGCACAATTTTATTGGGAATGGAATCTTTGTTACTGTAGTTGGACCTCATGAAGGTGACCCTAGCCGACGCGGTCATCGGTTGTATACGAGAAGAGTTTGAGATGCCCCATGTGCGAGGGAGAGGGGACGAGTAGAAAATTAGGAATAGTGCTCAATTTCATATGTGATGAATTTTGTCGGAAGGTGTTGAAAGAGAGGTCTCGATCAAAACTTGGGCAACAATGTATAAAACTAGTGGTGTAATTATGTATAAAACTATTTATGAAACTAGTGGTATCGATGGCTTTTCATGAAAGTTATACTGTGAAACTATGTATGAAATCAGTAGTGTAACCATGTATGGAACTATGAAACTATTTTCTCTTTTCATGTAACTATGCAAAAATAAAACTATGTATGGAACTATTCTCCCTTTTCGTATAAGGGTGCAAAACAAAACTAAGAATGAAACTAGAACGAAATTAGCTAAAACTAATAATTGTATTACACAAAACTAAAAACAAAATAGAAGAAAAAAAACTAAGAGCGAAACTAATATAAATATTGATCGATACAAGTATAACTCGATTAATTAAACGAAACTAGAAACAAAACTATAAGAAAGTTGATACCTCGATTAATTAAACGAAATTATGAACAAGTGAAAGATCGGTCGATACAAGCCATATTTATCATAGATTACACTATAGTTGTTGAAGTTAATTAAACATAATAACAAAAGACATAGATCTGTATAAGAGACATTACATTTTTAGATAACATCAGTGAAACTAGCTAGATAACTACAATGTGAATAAACCTAAAAACTATCGAAAAATTCACTCTCCATTGTACTTGGCCATCTTCCATGCCCCAAATACCTGAGAGAAAGTAGAAACAAAAGCTTAACTCACTTTGAGATATCATATCACACATACAATATATGGATCTACTTACAAAAATTAGCATTGCATATTTACAAAATGTAATAGAGTAGATATACCTGATTTTCAGACAAGGGCGAATATAGTTTTGCATTCTCAGCCATAGTTTGCCCCGCAAGAGACATAGAATATATTATTGAGGCAATAACGTATGGATATGGTTTGCATTCTCAACCAAAAGCTCAGGTGCTTACCCGTAATACAATCCTCGTCTTAAAACCCAAGTTCCAATAATATCGAATTATAGCAGGTGTGCCTCCAATCTATTTTTAAAACGCATGCAAGCATATCAATATATATATATATATCTTGTCACAAATAAATAGAATGCACAGGGAAACACGTAGTGTATTGATCATACCTTATGTACGTCCTCCATCACGTACTTACCACTAGGCTTAAGATCGGCAAGGAATGATACTTTGTCGCTAACCTTTTGGAAGTCGTTTAAAGTTAATTGCAGACCTATAGACCTGCAAAAATCTAGTTATGAGATGCTTATAAATAAGTAATGTTACTTATTTTCGTGATATTAGATCGAGTCCTCAAAAATCAAAATTAAATAAAAAAAATGCAAAAACTACCCTAAAGTCCTAATTAGAAAAATACATAGACCATCACCTGGCAATGAAGGTATCCGATTTTTTATGGTAGTTGAGCTCGAAATCCTAGCAAGACAACATAAATCCAACATGACCATTTTGTTAAAACAAAAGCCAAAAAACCAAAAAATCTCAAAAAAAACAACAATTTAAAGGAAATTCCATAAACTCAAACATTGAAAGTCGATCATATCGACAGTACCTCGGGAGTATAAACCTGGGCCAGGAACCATAACCTTCCAGACTCGGTTGCAAGATAGCAGGACATGGCCGAGTCGACTGGATGAAAAATGCTAGCCCTCTTCAAAACACTGCTGGAAACTAGATCTAATCAACGCGAGCAACCAGAGATCGTCGCTCAGAAAAGATCGAACCTTTCCTCCAATCCATGTCGGACATAAAACACTGAAAGGAACTAACAAACAATTTCTCCTCATAATGTTTTTTATTCTAGGGAAAGCACTCGTTTAAAACACACAACAATCACATATATGCACCATCAATCTACAACACACAACAATCCCAAATTGCAATGTTTAAGTCGCACGATTAGGAAAATCATTGCATCTGCTCAATTTCTTACAAAACCGAGCAAAAACCTCATGATTAAATCAAAGCAAAATTTATGAATATTACCTTAAAACTAGAAGAATAGATCGCATTATTCTTCCGTCAGAGTCGCACAAATCCGGTTTGAAATCATTTTACAGTAACTATCCGAAGAAGTTACTGTTTGAAACCCCACGATAAATCTGATTCTTTCATCAATTTGGCTTGGATTTGGGGTAGACGGTAGTTCTAGACGATCGGGCATATAAGATAATCGTTATCGTTTGTTGGTTCACAAATCCACCGCCTAGATCTATTTCGCACCGGTGATATCAAGAACTTCTTGAGTGTGTGGTTCTATTATTCTCAAGCACTCCGCCGACCGATCAGAGATCTTGAAAAGTATGATGATAATGTTTTTGATTTTGTACCGGATACACAAACTATTTAAGGATCAGATGAGAGTAATATTAGGTATGATTTTTAATTGTTAAAAACACAATGAAAAACGAAAGAAAAGGGTAGTTTCGGGAAGATTTGACTCTTTTACTATTAGACTAAAGATTAGTATTTATATATATTAGTATTTATATATATTAAAACACTTACAACTTACTCTTTATGTGAATGCCCCAAAAAAATTTCACTTTAAAATACTATTTTACCCATACTTTATCCACCTTCATTTTAAACTCTACTAACAACTACTTTATTTTTCAACTTAAAAATACATTTTTACCCTTTATTTTTAATCAAAAAATCAAAAATTAACATTTTTCTTAATCTTGGTGCCCACAAAAGTATTGTATCTTTTGTGAACTAGAGAGTAATATAAAGTAAGGGTATAATAGGTATTAATGTGTAAGTAATAAAATAGTTAGTTGAAAAAGTAGTGGTATAAGGGTAAATAAATGTGTATTGAGAAAATAAACTTATTAAAAGACATTCTATTTATGAAATGTGCACGGTTTTAAGGGATGGACTAATAAAAATATGTATTGTTTGAAAGAATATAAAAAGTAATTCAATAATAATAATAATTAATTATGCAATGAAAAAGCTAAATTAAAATAAAAAATCTTGATTGATCCAAGTTTAAAATGATTTCTCGTTTTATTCTATATATAAATTTGTATATTAACTCAAACAAAATTTCATTGATTCTATATATAAATTTGTATATTAACCCAAACAAAATTTCATTGTACACCGAGTTTTAACATATACTACATTTATCCCAACACAAATACACAATAGTCACTTGCTTTTTGTCAGTTCAGTTCATACTGCTTTAGTTCAACTTGATTAAGTTTGTTTTAAAATAAATTAAAATAAAATAAATAAAAAATAATCTCAATCAATAATTTTAAATATACAATATAATTACTGTCAAAATTTATTTTTAATATATACTCCGTGTGTATGTAGTTTATATTTTTGTGCAAGAGAGTCAATTCTAGTTTTAATTAATACGATTTCATAATGATCATCTATTTCACTTTTTCATTGAAATGACTCTTTTTATTTTCATTCAATTATAACTTCTCAATTCACAAGCCATCTAATTTATTTATTTTGAATCTTTCAAAAAAAAAAAAATTGTATTCTATATCTTTTTCACTTTTCAAAGATTAGTGCTAACAAATTTTGTTGAAGAAAAGAAAAAAAAAACACAAACTTTAATGGAAACATAACACAAATTTTATTTAAATTTTAAATAGTATTAATATCGAAATAATACTTCATAGTGAAGTGATGAATAAAAGCAAATCAATAATACTATCAATTTCTCAGACCACTATTAAGTATGCTTGAAGTGCGCTGCCAGGGAGGTGTGCAGGATTGTTCAACAACAACGTTTGCGGTTACATCAGCATCTACCTGAGCATTCATGTTAGGATTAGGGTCGCCCCGCTAAGGTAAGGAGCCGCTTTCCCCTTCTTCTATGGAATCTACTCGTCTTATCCGACAAACTTATCTGCCTAGAAGACAAAAGAGGATAGAAAGAAGCTGCCGAAGAAAGCAAATCCAGGACTGGTAGAAAAGAAGCTCGGAACTCACTTCAGTTGGCATGCCTTACCCTATTCCCTGGTAAACTACCCACTCTCTGATAAACAAACTAAACTATTCGTCGAAGATAGTCAATCAAAGAATACGCTAATCTATTTTTTGTTCGAGGTTCAAGAGGAAGGAGAGGAACCACCGCCCAATGGTGCTTTTACGAAAGTACGGTCACCGGTGGCTAATACCTTCTCGACACTATCGAACCTTAAATCCACTCTCAATCGCTCTTTTTAGGTTGGCATTACTCGACCCGATTCATTAAATAAATTAAAATAAAAGTGTTTTAATTTATTTTTAATATATAATTATTATTGTAATATTATGTATTATTACACTCCGCGCAGTTGCGATTTTTCATAGAATAACTGAGGTTATCTAAAACATTTGTATAAAAATCCAGATAATGTTTTTACTAAAACGACTACAGAAAAATAACGAAAGTGACAAAAGATAAAATACAGAACAATACTTTGGGTTCTTAGATTGTAAACAATTCAACATTCAATCTGAGTGTTGACGACGCTGCGAATAACCAAGTGGATTCGATCGTTGATTCTCTTTCGCAATAACGAAAAGTAAGTTTTCGTTTTCATTGTATCGAATTTACTTATTTGTTCAAGTAAATTATTTCAATTTACATACAAAACAAAAATATGAAAACAAATCAAGCACAGCAAAAATAACAAAACTTTCGTGATTTTCGAAACACAAATTGAATAAAGAAAATGGCGATAGAAAGAAATATTTATAATCTCTTTGTGTTAAAGTCAACTATATATAGTAACGTACGTTACGTGCTAACGTGCATATAATGCTTGATCAATTAGATTAATTCACATGCGGCTAACGTGTCAGTTGACAATCTAGGTGCCTAGTAAAAATAAATATGATATACTCTCTCTCCTTCACATTAATAGTCACACTTTCTTCACAAAGTGTGACTATTAGTCTGGTTGAGAAGAAGTATATACCTATCTTTCCATCAAACATAAATGGGTAATTTTTTTTATACGTTATACTCTCTATGTCTCGGACTAATGGTCTTAGATAGTCCTAGATCCTTTGTATTTTGTACGAGAAAGAGTTTGTATAATTTAACCAAGTACTTATTCAGATACTTTAAACTTTTTTTAAGCCATTTTTTATCCAAATTTTGATAGTATTTAAAAAAAATACCAATACCAATTTTTATTGATTTTTCAATTAAAATTTCAGAAACTTTTATATATTATCAATAATTTATTAAAAAAATTACTTAAATTTCCAATATATGTATATATATACCACCACGCCCAAGTGAAGTCGATTCAATAGTTTGAACTGGGTTTTTTCATTTTTCTTATAATTCATGTCATTGCCACATGGCCATAGTTAATTGACAATTTATAACGTACAAGTAAATGTACAAAGCTGGGTACATGTAGTTGATTAATATTTATATTTTTTAAATTTATTTATTTATTTGACTTTCTTTTGAATCCTTTTTCCTTATATTTTTTTCTTATAAGAATTATTTTTCATATTTTTAAATTTATTTAATTTATTCAATTTATTTTTTTGCGTAATATTTTTATTTAATTTTTTCAATTGATATAATTTTTTGCGTAATATCAAAAATTAATTAATTTATTCAATTTATTTTTTTGCGTAATATTTTGCGTAATATAAAAATTATTTTTCATATTTTTTTAATTTATTTAATTTATTCAATTTATTTTTTTGCTAATATTTTTATTTAATTTTTTCAATTTTTTTATTTTTGCGTAATATAAGAATTATTTTTTTTACTATAATGAAGATTCTTATATACGATAATGAAAATTATTGTATTAAGTGATGTAGATTTGTGGGTAGTATAAAAATTATTTTTCATATTATACGATAATTAAGATTTAAGTATGATGAATGAAGATTGTTGTATTATGTAATGAAGATTTGATTGTTATAAAGATTTGATTGTTGTATTAGGTGATAAATATTTGATTAATGGTTGTAAATGAAATTGTTGAAAATTGTAAATGTGATGAAGATTTGATTTACGCAAGATTTGAGGATTGTTGTATTATTTGATTAATCTGTTGTAAATGAAATTGTTGAAAATACTTAAATCTTAAGATGATGAAGATTTGATTTAGAAGATTCATTTATTACGTAATGAATATTTGATTTTATAATAAATATTAATAATATAAATACAAATTAAAAAATATTTTTTTATTATGTAGAGATTAAATACAGTTTTATTTAATGTTTTTTTACTATAATGAAGATTTTTATATACGATAATGAAGATTATTGTATTAAGTGATGTAGATTTGTGGATAGTATAAAAATTATTTTTCATATTATACGAGATGAATGAAGATTGTTGTATTATGTATTGAAAATTTGATTGTTATAAAGATTTGATTGTTGTATTAGGTGATAAATATTTGATTAATATTTGTAAATGAAATTGTTGAAAATTGTAGATGTGATGAAGATTTGATTTACGCTGAATGAAGATTTGAGGATTGTTTGATTAATCTGTTGTAAATAAAATTGTTGAAAATTCTTAAATCTTAAGATGATGAAGATTTGATTTAGAAGATTCATTTATTACTTAATGATATTTGATTTTATAATAAATATTAATAATATAAATATAAATTAAAAAATATTTTTTTATTATGTAGAGATTAAATACGATTTTATTTAATGATAGTTTTTTTTAAAGAATTTAACGATAAATTAAAATTTTAATTTGTATTTTTATTATTAAATGACCTGCATGTACGATTCGTATATGTAGTTGCATCCAGAACTCTAGTTAATTGGCCATAGATAGGCGTTTGTCGTACACCTGCTCCAAGATACATGAAAGGAGAAAAGAATTCAGTTTACCCCAAATTTCTACTTTTTCATTTTCTTGTTGTTTTTTTAAATTAATTTTTCATTTTCCAATTATTTACTAAAAAATTGTATGTACAATGACAGTATACAATATTTATATAGAATTGGAATGTAATAGTTTGTTAAAAAATTACTAATGTTTAAATATATATGACTCTAATCATGAAACAAAAAGGGGAGAGTGACGGCCTTAACGATTCTTGGGAAGCGGAAGCTTCGGTTCTTCTTACAAAGCCGACCTCTTCGGTGGGGCGACTTACGTGCACATGAACCTCGTGGGGAGAGAATATTTCCACGAAGAGGCACGGGCGAGTTTTACTTTTACTATGGGAGGAAAGAAAAGCTGTTGATCGCCGAGTTCGTCGGGAACGGGAGCTTGGCCAGACACCTCCACGGCAAAATAAAGCACGACCAAGCAGGAAGAGTGGATGTTGAGGAAAAGATTGGATTTGAATGAGGCGGTCGGGAGGATCGAGGGATTGAACAAGAAAGCAGAGTGAATCTAGCATGAGTTCTTTTTGGAGTTTGTTTGTTGTCGAAAGTTAATTGCAAATTATAATGCATTTTAGGTAAAGATTCGTAGAAAAGGAAAGAGGAAAAATAAAATGGATAATGGTACGTAGTTTAAACATCAATGAAAAGTATGCATCATATGTACTGAAGATATAATGTAACTACTAAGAATAAATTTTGATGACAACTTGAGGAAACAGAGACTGATGGAATTGTAGCATACTTATAGTTATCAGCTTCATTTGGTATACCTCACTGAACCTTAATGAAAAATATGACGACATAATTGAAAACAAATAGTAATCATAGCACAATTAGTTTAGGTGAGAGTTTGTTACGGCATGCTCCCACAGTAGGCATTAGGTGTTTGAACAATAGATGTTAACGGGTAAACTAGCTAACAATTAACAGTGAATTGGAGCAAACTAACAATTGTTGTCTCGTATACTAATGAAAAATACCAACTTATAAAAGCCAAAACACAAATAGTAATCTTTCAAAAACTGAACAAAATTATCAAGAGTTATGTTCGGAATGAAAAAAGTACATGTTTAAATATCTGCGTGCGACAAAAATGATCAGATTTAAGAAACATCCTAATGTGAAAAAGTACATGTTTAAATATCTGCGTGCGACAAAAATGATCAGATTTAAGAAATATCCTAATGTCCGAAGATACCAATTGGAATATCTTAATGGTCCACTCTCCAACACTCTGAACTCGTTGCATATCTCTTTACAAATTCGGCTTTGAACATCGCAGATCAGCTTGCCCAAACGGATTTTCAAAATCTTCTTCGGTGGCGAGTGTCTGCGTATAATGCATCACGAACACGCGCACTCCAACCTGGTCATTTGCAAACTAATATACTGTTAAATACAAGGTACTTAAATGTTCTGTTTCATAAATAGTGTCAAAGATAATAAATGTACGATCTAGTAATTAAGTTGCTTTGGGGACATTTTTAGACTCGTCTTTAAGTTCGAAATCGATCTTGTAGTGTTCTTGCACTCACTTTATGGTGTGGATCTCTTTATGGGTCAAAAGGCTCTTCATCCGATTTAAATTAAAAGAAATAAAAAGCAATGCATGCAATTTATTTTATTGTTACATCATAAAGACAATACATTATACAACATATCTCTCGAACATTCCTTAACACTATCTAAATCTTTACAAGATCCTCATTAAATAAATATTTCTGAACCAGTGAAAGTGAAACTAAAAGGTGTATAAACTATCTGCAAATCACCATTGCAAAGAAAACCTGAACTTAATGTCACATAGAACAATAAGACGATTATTCTAAATGAAGGTCCCCATCATATGTCGGTTACCAATTAGAACTTATTAAGCAAGCAAATGTAGGGAGAATGGTATACAAGTAGGGGTGACTATTCGGTACGGACGGGTACACGCACCCGAATTTTCCGGGTACACGTACCCTAAAAAACAAAAAAACGCATCCCATAACCCGAGCCTCTTTAGTTAATCGGGTACCCAATACCCGGGCCGGGTAATCGATTACGGTAATCGGGTACCCAAAATTACCCTAAATTATTAATTAACAAAAATTCAATAATAATATACAAATTCAATATTAATTTATTTTTAACCAACCAACAATAAAAATTACAATCTATATATTTTACACAAAATCTAAATAAATATAAAAATTCATTACATGATTCATTGTGAAAATGAATAAATCATTATTAAATACAAATACAAAAAATACAAAATAAAATATAAAATAATTATTCATTCACAAAAATTAAAAAATAACCATAACATAAAACATAAATCATCATTTACAAAAATATTTATTATTCATCAAAATAATATTCATTAATAATTATTCAATCATATATACTATGTGTATCATACTTTGTAAAAAAAATAAGTATTCATTCACAAAAATTAAAATAATCATAACATAAAACATAAATCATCATTTACAAAAATATTTATTATTCATCAAAATAATATTCATTAATAATTATTCAATCATTTATTTTGTATTTATCATACATATAGATTACGGTAGTAATTGTCCAAAAAATATCAATTAAAGTTCAAAATTACAATAAAAAAAAAATAAAAAAATATAATTTATTATATATATAATGTTATAGATTTATAGTTAATATATTAAAATAGTTATTATTTTAATTTAAATAATTAATCGAATATTTCGGGTATACCCGAACGGGTAATTGGGTACACTAATACCCAATATTTTTAAAACTAAATTCCATAACCCGCCCTTTTACCCAAATTTATTGGGTACGGGTACCCAAAAACCCAAACGGGTGCGGGTATTTCGGTACAAACCCGAATACCCGAACCCGAATAGTCACCTCTATATACAAGCATAATGGGAATGTGGAGTTAGAATCATAAATGGTCCCTTTGACGGAGGCCGATTTCAAAACGAATCCCATAAGTAATGAAAGTTCAACTGTTCATCCTTTTTCTACTGTTCCGGCAAGAAATCGCACGTGCTTCTCACGTGCCTGCTTACCTGGCGCCGGAAAGCTGACGTGGAGGCTGGAGGTGGGACCCACATATTCAATTAGAAGAAAAACATTAAAAATTTGGTGCTTCTCACGTGCCTGCTTACCTGGCGCCGGAAAGCTGACGTGGAGGCTGGAGGTGGGACCCACATATTCAATTAGAAGAAAAACATTAAAAATTTGGACCCTTCAAGGTTTGAACCTGGGTCTTTGGGTTGAAAGAAGGGAGCATATACCATTGAACCATGTCTAACACTTGTTAAAATTTTATAATTTCACTGATTATATTATGTCTGTTATTATTATTAAATACTTTTAAAATAAATTATTCAATACATAATTAACTAACCAAATATGAAATTAAATAAAAATAGTTACTACTAGTATATATTAAAATAATAAAATATTTAAGAAAAGAAGTATTTAAAATAATGAATTATTTAAAATTATAGTTACATAATTAAGTGTAATTTTTTTAAAGTTTTTAATTAATTGAGGTGTTATTAATTTTATAATTATAAAAAATAGTAAAATAATTACTAAAATACGGTTACTAAATAACTACCCACCTATGTTATAATAAAAAAAATTGAAATGTTAATTTAATTTATAATTTAGAAAAACTTATATATATTTAATTATTAGCAATTATTTAATATATCTTTTTTCCAAAATTTTCCTAAAATAATTAATTAACATGATAAAAATTATAAAAATATAATGCATTAACATAAATTAATAAATTTAAATAATAAAAATATAATTAACATAAATTAATTTAAATTATAAAAATATAATTAATTATCATTTATTTTTATTTTCTATATGTTAATGAATTATTTTATTATATAGGAGTAGTAATTATTTTTATTTAATTTCATGTTTGGTTAGTTAATTATATATTGAATAATTTATTTTTAAAATATTTAATAATAATAACAGACATAATATAATCAGTGAAATTATAAAATTTTAACAAGTGTTAGACGTGGTTCAATGGTATATGCCCCCCTCTTTGAACCCAAAGACCCAGGTTCAAACCTTGGAGGGTCCAAATTTTGAATGTTTTTCTTATAATTGAATATGTGGGTCCCACCTCCCTTCTCCACGTCAGCTTTCCGGCGCCAGGTAAGCAAGCACGTGCGATTTCTTGCCGGAACAGTAGAAAAAGGATGAACAGTTGAACTTTCATTACTTATGAGATTCTTGCCGGAACAGTAGAAAAAGGATGAACAGTTGAACTTTCATTACTTATGGGATTCGTGGGAATGTGATCATGAGTTATTGTACAGCCCTCGGTAAAACAAGGTAGTTAACCATTTATAACTTTCCGATGTTATAGGTTTTGTAATAATACTACTTAGTTAATTATAATATGTACAAACCTTACAACTATTTTCCAGAAGCTCCATTGTTTAGAAACTCATAACATGATTTATATATATATAATTGGTATACACACTATACAAAAGCAATATTTGCAATAGCACTAAAAAAAACAATTTGACAAAGCAACAGTATAAAAAATTAACAAGTAAATACCACAGATCCTTAAACATAATAATAAGTATTAAGCAAGACCATGTACAAGAAATATATAAGTCAGATTACTAGAAGCATACTTCAAATTCCAATAATGCAATCAACATCTAAGTGCACTTCTAGGTAACCGTCGTGTTATCGATTTTTTGTCAATTAATGTTATAGCATTCAACATAATTATTAAATCATGTGTGCAATTTCTATGTCTTGGGTGGAGAAACAAGTGTGAATTCACGACATGTTTACAAAACATAAGTCAACACTATTTTGCAAACTATCAAGTCCTTTCATGACATTTTAAGTGCCCTAAGCAAATTATCGAAATTTGCCCCGTATTATATTATATTAAATATATTAATTCCGTTTCAAAATAGATGTAATATTTTTTTTGGCGAGAGTTAAATTTTTTTTTAAAATTTTAACTAACTTTTTAACCAAAATGTAAAGAGTAAAAATATAATTTAAAGTGAAAAATAAAGTATTGTGAGTAAAATTTAAAAAGTAAGTGGATTCATTATATTAAAATTGTATTTTAAAATGAAGTTATGTCAACTATTTTCAGCCTGAGAGAGAAAGTAATTTTATATATAGAAAAAAAAATCGAATGAAGATGGAAGATATAACTTTTACAAACTACTCGTATCAATTTCAATATCATTATTTTTCAAAATATTTTTTTCATTCCTAAAATAAATAAAAAAAAGTTTCTATTGTGACATTGATTAATTTAAATGTGTCTTTATTAAATTCAATATAATTTTGCTATTTTCACAAGAAAAATACTACATATAGTTTAAATAACCCATAAAAAGAACAACTCTAATAAAATAAATAAATAAATAAAAAGATGTCAAGTAATTTAGATTGAAGTTTGGAAATTAATATCTTAAGTATATATTGTAATTTGTTATTTTTTGAGAACTCTATATAATTAAAATTAACACTTGATATTAATTAATTAATATTAATAGTGTTACATAGACAATTAATAATAGGTAATCAACTAATTAAGAGTAATGTTCCATTTAAAAAGTCACCGATTATATATATATATATATATATATATATATATATATATATATATATATATATATATATATATATATATATATATATATATATATATATATATATATATATATATATATATATATATACTAGATGTAACTCCGTCTTGACGGGCCCAGATCATTTTATAATTGTGCTCGCGTGTGTTTCATTTATACATCAAAACCTTTGTTAACGTAACTCTAAAGTTCTCTTCATCTGATTCGAAAATGTCACTCACCAAACCACCCATCGTCATCATCAAAATCTGCAATTTTTGCTCCTAAGTCTTGCGCTCCAACATGGTCACTAATAGAAGACACCTGAAGCAAAGAAGAGGAAAGTCATCAAACCTATAACTCGTAGATTAGAACAAGACATTAAACACTGAAGAATGGGCATACTACTGTGCGAAACACTAAAAGGTAAGCACAGTACCTTAATAGTACGACCAACAATCTCCAGATTTCCATTCAAACTTTGTGCAGCCGTTGCATATTCAATTTGTTCTAACTGCAATCAGCCGTTGTATGTTCAATTTGTACAAACTGCATTTATGGTAAAAGAAATAATGTAACTAAGAGAAGGTAGTGGAAGCATAAATTGTTACATCTAGCAACGCATGAGATACCGACTTGAACTAATCCGAAACCTTTGCATATATTGTCCTGTCTCTGGATCTATAGGAAGTTGATGGTCCAAATGCTTCAAAAAATCTACAAAAAACGTAGAAATCAACATCTGAATTAGAGGAAAAATTACTAAAAATCAAAAACATGGTTAAATCTTGAGGAAAAACACTAATAGGAAGGCATACATCCAAAACCTTGAGAAAAAATCAAAAATATTAAAAATTAACATTGATGGTGTGGAATGGCATATCAATCAGTGAACCCTTTCTAGCAGGTCCAAATTAGAAGGCTAATCCTAAATCAAAGCAGTAATTTAATAACAAAGTAAATCAAGAAAAGACAAAGAAATTCACAATTCAAAAATTATAAATTAACTTTGAGAAAGTAAATCAAGAAAAGACAAATAAATTCACAATTCAAAAAATATAGATAAACTTTGAGAAATTCACAATTCAAAAAATTCCCAGCTAAAATGTAATGCCTAAATCCAGCTATGCAAAAACAATAAAAGGAGGGAGGAGTGAGTAGAATCTAAAATCCCAAAACAAAACACATAACTACACACCTTATCAAACTCAACACGTCGAAATCCAGTTTCTTGTGTGAACAAGCCTTCTAGCTCATTAAGATGCAAACAATCTATGTACGATTTCAACTGGAGTCAGAAAAGTATACACTCGTATTTTTAAACTATTGCTTTCTGCACTAAGACCTTTTCAACGCATTTCTTTTGTGCACAGCAAACAATGAAGTGCTGAGATAAATGGACAAACTCGACCATTTAAAAAATATCTCAAACCCCATATTTATCCCTAAACAGCTGATCAAAACATACAAAGCCAATTGACAAGAAACACAAGCCATAAACGAAACGACAAGAAGGTGCTAGACATCACTTGCTTTCCTCGCGACCCCTCTCCCTCGTCAACTCCCTTTCTATATTATGTTCCAGCCTCCTTCTCGACCTATCTATTTCCCTCTCTTTCTCCTTCTCTCTATACTTCTCACTATCCCTGTCCCTATCCCTCGAGCTTCGTATCTCTCTGTCGGGATCCATACTCCGATGCCTAGAGCTTCTCTCTCTATCCTTATCCCGATCCCTATCGTTATCAATTGGCCCTTGATGATATTGGTTCCCTATCGTTATCAACTGCCATCAAAATAGTAAGAAAGTAATAAGGAAGAAAACAAATTATATGCGTGTTGCATAGGAGTATAACTTGAAACAAGAGAAGGGGTACTATATTTTTTACATTGTATTGGTGAAAAACTTCATCAGGATTTCTGATAGAAACTTTGAAGTGATTTGTGAGCAAAGGGATGTGATGGCCAGAACTCCCGAATCCAGGACGTGTAATAATAAACCTCTCAAGCAAGTCTAATTGTTCTAACTTCGCACTTGGTGGTTCTGATGGCGGCGGTGGGGTCGAAAGTGGAGGAGTATCATCTGTTGGGCTCCCAATTTTTTCATTTCCATTTTGAATGACAAACCTAAAAACAATTAAGCAAGATCAGAGTGGAAGCTTCATCCATATTCCATATAATAAATAAAACATGAACTATGCAGATGACAAAGAGAATTAAACAACATTCATCCAAATCAATAATTGCATGTTATATAACACAAAACAAAATAAGGTGCATACCAAAACCTCCTTTCATGCGCTCAGAGCCAAAGGGGAACTGGACCTTGTACTCCTTGTACGAATTCTTTTGCAGCCTGTAGAGCGATTGTAAGGAATTTGAAGACGACAATACACAAATAAATATTAAGAGGAGAAATCGGGAAGAAGGAATTGGAATAGTCGCAGCAGCTTGAAACCCAAATTTGCCTGAGAATAATAACCAGAAGAGGACAACTTGCTTGATATTATACTATAACGGTGCCTCTAAACTTGCCTCTAAACTTACGGATGGTCGCTGCTCATGCTAGATGAATTGGTGTCTGTGTTCGCGACATGTATATTCTGATGTCTCGTGTTCGGGGCATGGTTGTTTTGAGGTCCATAGGAACTTTGTGCCGGAACAAACAAAAAAACAAACTCCTCGATTAAATGGAAAATCTTAAGACAACAACCGCTATTAACATATGATCGACTCACCAGTCTTTTCGGTAGCTTTTCGGTAGGTTGTAGTTCGTGACCATTTGGGTTCCTAGCCGGTTTCTGTCCACGGTGCGATCACTCTATGGATCGAGAAGAGAACAATAGTAGCTACCTGTAGATGACTCTTGAGGTGATACAACGCCAAGCCTTTCAGTCCCATTACTGTCATTACTGATTAGGTGTAGCCTCTGCAGTTTCTTAGTTACATAAGTCGGACATATCGGAAATCGAACACGGTAATTCATAATTTAGTTGTTTTTCTTAAATGAAAAATTAGTCATCTCCCCTCATTTCATTTATTCTACCAGATAAAATAATAATTCCCAAAATGCCCTTATCTACAAAATATCCGATAAAACAATTGCATAGATCAATGTCCTTATTATCAGCCAATGCTTTCCTTTTGTTCAAGAGATAAAAATATTCGTAAAACGGGGAATTCTGCAAAAGTCAAAATTCAATAAGAACCTAGACTGACATCATTCAGTATTATAAAAAAAAATCATCATATACAACCAATTTACGGAATGTTATAAGCATTATATTCATCATAACTGCTAGATAACAAAGGAGCGTACCTTTTCTTGACGTTGTTTTCTCATCTCTAATGGTTTCAAAAGTTTTGTCCCTCTTTTCCGTAACAGCTGTCAACTCCTCTTCCAAATTATTGAGAACTTTCTCTATAAGCAATTTGTCCTCGTCGAGCTGCTTAAGCTTGGCATTGATTACTTGCTTTTCCTTCCAGGCACCATCAAGGTCAACTCCTATCAACTAAGCTAACATACGAATTAATATCAGATCATCACTTAATTATAAAATGAGGTTTAAATATTACTTTTTGACTTTCGACTTACTTTGAGCTTGGCATGAGTCTTGAATCCTTGCCCTCTGAGGAAGGGCTCGCAATAACCTTCGGCCTCGTCCCTTCAAGCAGCTTAATTTCTCTCTGGATTTATTTCTCTTCGGTGAGAGGAATGCTTTCGTGCTGAATTCAATGCTATAAAGTTTTAATCTGAAAATTTTCATTTCAGCAACAATAAAATGACAATGACTTATTAACATAGAATAATGGTTAATTACATAAAAGAAAACACACATATACGTAATAAATCTTACAAGGTCATCGAGTTCTTGTTGGAGATGGTCGTGGTCGACCCAATCACTGTGTTGGGATCTGCGCATGCCCTTTTCGCAAATTCTGTAACTCGGATTGTCACCTGTATAAATTTCAATTTCAATTTCGAATTTAATTATTTATTGAGGAATTTGTATCCCTTGGACTTGCCCGTGTCCTTGTCGTTGATGATGACAGCCTCGAGAATCTCCCGGAACTGATCGTGTTCTTGTCGTTAATAATGGAAGCAGCAGCAGCAGCCATGGCTCCTCTTCCTCTGAAGTGGCCCGTGGATTTTATTTCAAAGACAAACTCAGATTGTTTTGTTTTTTTTGTGCCCTGGTAAAGAGATTTTCCATTTGCTAATTGTAATTACCCTCACATATACATAAACAAATACGCATGAGTACATAATTATCAAATACTTACTGAGCGGGGAGTGAAGTGTGCAGATTGAGCGGGCAGAATATTCCGAGCAAATCGCAGAGAAGAAGAAGGAAGCGATTTGAGATCTGGTTTTTTAACGGTCTGTTTGTTTTGGGGTGAACGAGGGTGAGGGTAAATTTTTAAATTTTACCCAGGAAAGGTAATCGAGGTGAATCAAAGTAAATGTTTTAAATTTTGTGTTTGATACAAAATTTTCTTACTAAGGTAATCTATTTAAATTTTGTGTTTTAAATTTTTATTTTTTATTGATTCACCTCCATTCATCCCCAATTCGGGGTAAAAATTAGAGGGGGAATCAGTGTAAATAAATTCCCCTTCATTCACCCCGGTCTACTCTGATTCACATTCTGTTTTTTGGTCCCAAACAAGATTAATGATTAAATTACCCTTGATTTACTTTGATTCACCCCAAAACAAACGGACCATAAAGGATAATGTAATCATTTATTAAAATTTTAACATACATGTATCTATATAATTATAATTATAATTAGTATATAGAGACACCTATAGTTACATATTGGGGGTGTACGTGGGGGTCAATGCCTAAGTTATATGTAACTATGTAAGAATAGAGAGTTATTCTTAGATGATTTTAAACTTAAAACTCTCTATTCACAAATATATATAGTATATATGAAGAAAAAAATATTATTGTAGGAAAATATATTGAAAATAAAATATAATTTTGATAATTAAAATAACAATCATTTTACTATAAAATATAATTTTGATAATTAAAATAACAATCATTTTACAATTAATTTGTTATTCAATTATTTATATAAAAGTAAATCAAGCAAAAAATAATAATTATGTTTGGAAAATAAATAATATTCAATATATATATATTAAATTAAATTATATATGAGCACAACAAATAATAATTATATATGTAAAATCATTTTACAATTAATTTGTTATTCAATTATTTATATAAAAGTAAATTAAGCAAAAAATAATAATTATGTTTGGAAAATAAATTTTATTCAATATATATATATATATATATATATATATATATATATATATATATATATATATATATATATGAGCACAACAAATAATAATTATATATGTAAAATTGAAAAATGGATCACAAATAAAAAAGAATTATATAATTGCCTATGTTAACAATGATTTATATAGTTATAGTGTATGCCTATGGTCTTAACAATAATTTTTATAGTGTTCTTGTTTAGATGCTGATTTTGCGATTTAATTTTTAATTACTTAGGCAAATCTTGTATGTTCATCAACAAAAATAAATAAAAATTGGAAAATTAAGTATTTGAATAATATTTTATAATTTCCTTTCCCTTAAATTTAAGTTCTTTATTATAATTTAAAAAATTATACAATGTGCATTTCTATATCCAAATGTGTATTCATATTTTGGATTCGGTGCGGTGTTCATTGTGATTTCTTTCAATTTGGTTATAGCCAATTATGAATGGAGTAGTTACGATATATCCATATTATTATATAATGTGCATTTCTATATCCAAAATGTGTATTCATATTTTGGATTCGGTGCGTGTTCATTGTGATTTCTTTTAATTTGGTTATAGCCAAGTATGAATGGAGTAGTTACGATATATCCACATCTTGTTCAGCAGGTGACTGATTTTGCTAGTATACGGAGACCCTCTTCATATATCAACATGTATTTTTTTTAATATTTTTCTTGTCGCATTCTTACTACTTCTTACTACTAGGATACTAGGAGTAACGGATAAGTAACAACTAAAATCTAAGTGAAAATCTAAATATGATTTTGTAAGTATACCTAAATAAATATGGAGCACGCAAATATTAATTATATATGAAAAATATATATTATTATAAAAAAATATATTGAGAAGAAAATATAATCTTAGTAATTAAAATAACAATCATTTTACAAATTCAATAATTTTATAAATTCAATATTTATATAAAAGTAAATTGAACACAAAAATAATAATTATGTGTTAGAGAATAAATAATATATCATATTTATATTAAATTAAATTATATATGAGCACAACAAATAATAATTCTATGTGAATAATTGAAAATAAAAAAAATAATAATAAAAATGTGGAGCACAAATAAAAAAATTATATATAAATATTATAAAATAATACTTAAGAATGAATCACTAAAACTTTTAGATCAAAAAATAATAAATATTTGACAAATAGAAATATATATATATATATACATATATATATATATATAATAATAATTATGTGCAAAAAATAAAGAGCAAAAAATAATAAATATTTGTGTCGAGCACAAATATAAAAAATTATATATATGGATCATAAAAATAACAAATATTTGTGAATCAAAAAATGATTAAAATAATAAAGAGAATCAACCAAAATATAATAAATATGACGATAATTAAAATAAATACATGTTGAACATAATTAAAATAATAATTGTTGAGAGTTGAGAGTATGAAAATAAACAAAATCTAATCACAATTCTGACACTTTTCCACTCTTTTATGAATATTTAATTAATATATATATATATATATATATATATATATATATATATATATATATATATATATATATATATTAGATTAGAGGAGTAGAAGATTTTAGAATCAATCAATTAGTTGATATAATGTTTTGTAATTTTTTTTGTTGTGCATAAAATTATATATGAATAATGAGTGATAATGTTTTTTCTTAAATACTTTAATTAAAAAAAAGAGAGTTTGCCCCAAAAAAATATTTTTTTTACTTAATATTATATAGTAGAGAGTTTGACTCAAAATTTTAGTAATTTTAGTTGATGTTGTTAGTTCAGTTGGTTCAGCATTAAAATTGAAGACGAGAGGTCTCGAACTCGAAACATTACAATTGACCTATACAAAAAAAAATAGTAATTTTGGTTTTTGAAATTTAAAAAAACAAAAATATATTTTTATATTCAAATAGTTAAAAAAAATAGTGATTTTTTAAAAGGTAGTTTTAAAAGTTTAATAATTTAGGGTATTAGTTTTTATTAATTATAAAATTGTGTAATATTCTAAAATTACAATTACTTGTTATACATGAGTGGTTGGTTATATTAAGGGTAGTATAAAATCAATACTACCCTAATTAATAAAAACGATTAATAAAAACTATCTTTATTCAGAATATTTTTTTATTAGAATTTAAACTTAAATTAATAAATCAAACTACCCATTTTCTTAAATATTTCTAAAAAAATACCAATTTTTTTTATATTCTTGATATATTAAATTTTCACCTACAGTTGTTTTAAAAATAGTATAGAGCATCCATAGCGGTTGAAAAAAATGAAGGATGACAATTGAAAGGTGATGATGTGGCACCAAAAGGGAGAGCAGTGGTTGGACGGATGAATTAAGAAGTAATAGTCCCCCTGTTTTGTGGGGCTGAAAGTGGGGGGAGTAAATCGAGGAGGTGACTTAATAATTAATATTTTATTATTATTTTATTTTAATTTTTGTTTTTTAATTTTTTGTATTTTTTTTCTTTTGTTTTTTTCATATTTTTTATTTTAATTTATTTTTTGATATTGTATTTTTTTAAATAGTACTAATAATTTTTTTAATATATAATTTTAAATATTATTAATTTAAGTTTATTTTTTTAATCACTAAAATGTAAAAAATAAATTTTATAAAATTTTGTATCATCAAAAATATTTAATTGTATAATTTTATAATTGTATAATTTTATATCAATAAAATTTATTGAAATGTGTTTAATAGATATAAAATAGTAAGATAAAGTAAAAAATGTAATGATGAGTGGTGATTCATTGTAGTAGAGTATTTTTGAAAAGGAGGATGAAGGAGTTAAAAATGACGTGGAGGAGAGATATTGAAATAAGTGAGGGATGAAATAATCATTACTGTATATGGTCTTATAGGATTGAAAACTGTAACTTTTTTTAAATCACTAATCAATTTAAAAAATTTAAAATAATAAGAGTATTTTGATAATTATCATAAATTAATATATATATACTCATATATCGTGTTATACATATTAATTATAATTTTTTTATGGGAATTCGAATTTATGGGACAATTTGAATAAGGGGTATAATTTATTTATAATTCAATATCCTACTTTATCCTAATTATAATTTAGGAGATTTATACTAAAAGTTACCCTTTTGTTTTAAACTATTTATCCTAATTATAATTTAGGAGATTTATACTAAAAGTTACCCTTTTGTTTTAAACTATCAAATTAAAAAAAAATTACGCAACTAATTTTTTGTTTAAAAAATCTAAATATTAAATTCTCAAAGTAAAAAATAAAATTACACACAATTATAAATTAACTAATGTTAAAAAAAATTACCATTTTTGTTTTAAATTATCAAATTAAAAAACAAATATTACAATATTAAAAAAAATTAAATTTTCAAATTAAAAAAATAAAATTACCTTTTTTGTTTTAAATTATCAAATTAAAAAACAAAAATTACGCAACTCCTTTTGTTTTACAAAAATTAAATAACCCAACATCGTTGAGGAAATAAACATTCTTTTATTATTAATCATTAATTATAATTTAAATAATTGTTTTATATTTTAAATATTTATATTAAATTATATATGTGTATAGGGGTAAAACAAACATTTTAATTTTAAAATGGTACATTTTTTTATAAATACAATATTCAGATTACCTTAAATAATGAAAACGTAAAAATATTTAACACTAAAATATAAACTAAAATTTATGAGGTATAAACATAAATTTTAGTTTATATTATTATTTATTAAATTATTTTTTATGAATTTAATTTATCAATAAAATTCTTAATAATAAATATATTTTTAAGTATTTATAAATTTTAAAATAATTTTAAATATTTGAGAACATATATGTTTCAATTTTATAATTTTATTAGATTCAAAATGTGAGATAACTTAATAATTTTAAAATATATATTATAAATATATATAATATAGTGAAAGTGAGATTACTTAATAATTTTAAAATATATTTTTGTAATTATTTATTTATAATTTATTTTGTAAATAAAAATAAAAGTGATTGATTTATTTTGCAAAATTAAAAAGTTTTGGTTTATTTTGTAACATAAGTAAAAATTGTGATTTTAAATGCTATTAACTCTATATAAAGCAAATTAGTTCAAAATTTAATTTTTATATTCACGCAATTGTTTTACTATTTTATTTCAATTTTTCGATTTAATATGAGATTAAAAAATATGTTATTTTTTTATTAAAAAATAAAAAGTAAAATTGTATTTTTATACTTAAACACTATTGTGTCTTAAATTTTTTATTTGTTTAATATTTTTCATTCTTTTTTTATTTTCAATTTTATACATTTATAATATAGGAATATAAAATTTTATGTATGTTTATTTGGTATGTATTTTTGTGATAGGTCAATTCTAGTTTATAAAAAATAAAAATAAAATAATTTTTTTACTAAGAATCATGTTTGGTCCGTAAGTCATTTGTGACAATGTTTGCCAGTGTAGAGAATCACGTTGTTGGAGGGTTGGAACTCCCTCCTCCAAAGTACAACATATTTATTTTATTATCATTTTTTTGGAAAGGATAATCTAAATTTTAGTATTTGTTATAGAACATTGATTATGGTTATGGCCTATGAAGATATGACTAAAAAGGGTGTATTCAATTATGATTTTATTGGAATTTTTTTGAATTTAAAAAGTCTACGTGGATTTAAAAAATCCACAGAGTTTATATAGTTTTTATATTGATTTATATGGATTTTCATATAGTTTGATTGATTTTTATATTGATTTATATGAATTTTCATATAGTTTGATTGATTTTTTTAATTAATTTATATTAATTTTCATGTTTTTGTATTTAACTTTGAAATTCAAAATTCGATTTGACTAATTTTTTATATTGATTTATATTAATTTGCATAGAGAATTTGATTAATTTTTTTATTATTGATTTACATTAATTTTCATATTTTATATTCAATATTGAAATTCAAAATCATTCTTAAAAATAAATTTGTTAAACTTTAATTTTTCTTCAAATAATTCTGTTAAATTTTAATTTTTTTCTTCAAGAAAAATTAAAATTATAATTTCCGACCAAATTCTAATTTTAAACTAGTATATTCCAATGTAGACGAAATTTATATATATATATATATATATATATATATATATATATATATATATATATATATTATTTTTAAATTACAAAAATTAGTTATATGTTTTAAATTAACATGATAAATAAATTTATTTATCTATATATCTATACATATATAATTTCTGAATCTCTCCATCCACGTTGATCAATAAAAAATGTTTAATATTGTTGTGTTGACACTATAAATTATAAATCTATACACATTAATTAATATAATTATTTGTTAGGTTTTTATATTCAGTAAATTTCGTTTAGTAATATGTAATTCTAATTAATGATAGGTTTTTTATTTATTTTCATTTGTATAATTTTTTTTATTCTTATTAAACTAATTATCCTCCTATTTCCACATTTCAACCGATCCGTTCATTTTCCCAAGAAAATATCGTTCGCGTTTCATAGAACATCTCGAGATTAATTCGCCGAGGTATTCCATGTTCTCATGCTTCAATATTTTTGCGTATATATATTCGTCGAATTTTTCTTATCTTTTTCAAAATTTCATGTACGCTTTAATTATTTCATTATGCATTTTTTTCGTTTTTCTCTAATTTAAATTTAGATTTTTTTTGCAGAATCAAATTTAGTTATAATTTATTAATTTTTTTTCAACATCTCATAAATTGAATTGAAATTGTAGCCTACAGTCTGCTTGGAATGAGATCTTTTTCATAGGTGTAGAATTGATACAAGATTTGACAAATGACGACTATGGAAATGTTTGAATATCTATTTGCTAATTACAATGTTAATCGATCGGAAGATAAATAAATTAACATTTTCTATTTTACAATTCTATTTTCCATGCCGCAACTGCGATGGTTTTGGACCTTGACCTGCCCCCTTCATAGTTTAATCATGATTCTGGACTCTTGTTCTCTTTGTTTTAGATTTTTTTTCACTATAGTTGAGATCAATATGATAGTGTCGAATTTTTAAATATTAAAAATAATCAAATACATAAAATATCTTCTATAATGAGATTTTATACTTTATTTTCATAATTTTATTATAACCACAAATAATAATAATTATTTATCAATTCAATTTAATTGATCACCATATATAGTTATGAAGTTTGAATTATAAAAAAAAAATAGTTGGCTTATAGAAATAATAATTCAACAATTTTATTTATAAATCACGAGTTATATGATTTAAGAGATCAATAAACACGTTGAAAAATTGAGTAACGCAATAATAGAAACACAATAAAAAAGATAATAAAAAATTTAATTTTATTAGCTATATAATCTTTTACTCTAAGTATTCGACAAAGTTATAGGAAGTATAATTTAAGCCAACGATTAAAATATTATAAATTATTATTGAAAAACAATTTTAAAACTGTTATAAACTCAAGAGAATTGAAAGAGAATAATATAGTAGAAAGAGAGACAATATGAGAGGAGAATAGAATTGTTCTGAATTGTTGTGAATTCTTGTTTCATTCATATGGGAGACCCCTTTATATAGGATATAATCTAGGGTTTGTGACTTAGCCAACAAGTCATTCACTATAATATAATAATATTCATAACAATCCCCCTTGAATGACTATTTACAGGATTGCTGCCTCGTTAAAACCTTGCCAGGAAAACCCAGTGGGACAAAACCTGAGCGAAGGAAAAAGAGTACAGCTTGCTCCCCCTGATTGTAATCACCGAAGATCTTTGACTTTTGAAAATAGTTATTGGTGAACAATCCATCTCATTAAAACCTGTAACTAATAAAACCATATAGGAAAAACTTGGTCACTATGGGAAAATGTCACATAGACACCACTTCATAGACACCGGACACCTTTGGGAACGGTGTTAAAAATGTTTATAACACCGGTCGCAAAAAAATAGAAGGTTAAACTATTTTTAACGCCGGGTTTTGTACAAATTGGTGTTAAATGTTTCATTTCAAATTTTAATTTTTATTTATAACACCATTTTTTTTTTCGACCGATGTTAATATTATTTTCATATTTTTAATAAAATTATAAGTTTTTTTAACACTAATAATTTTTTGTTGTCTATACCTATATAGAAACTATATACTGTACTATTTTTGTAGGAGAGAGCCACGTTCATTTATGTATGTAAGTATAGAGTTAATATCACAAATGATCCTGATCTCTACAGCCGAGTCCATTAGTAGTTCTTTTGTTTGTTAAATTTTCAATTTTAGTCCTTTTGCTCCAAAATTTTGACATGACAGCTTGTGTGGCACTTAGTCATCATAGTCATGTCACAACTTTAAACTCTTACATGTCACATCATATTTTTCACCACAAAAAAACAGCTTGTATAGTTTATGAATGAATTTTTTTTAAATATATATTTTATAATAAAAATCAATTATTTTATTATTATATGAAAAAAATTAATTTAAAAAATATCATTAAAAATTTATTCAACAAAATAATAAATTATTAAAAATACATCTAGTAATTACTTTTAAATATAATATTTTTTATGTTAAATTCTTAAAAGTTAAAAATATTAATTAATTTACATACAAATTAATACTCATTTTGTTTCAAAATTTAATTAATTCAAATATTTTTTTTTTCTTGAATAAATGTTTAACATGAAAATAATTAATTATTTTGTTGATTACTAGATAATTAATTATGTAGTAAGTAGTACTCATATAATTTAATTATAAAATAATTTAAATTATCTAATTATTAAATTAAGTGAAAATAATAATAATATTATAAATGTAAATAAATGTTTATTTGAAAGAATAAAATGTACAAAAATAATTCAATTTATGAATGAACAAATTTGAAAAGGAATGAAAAAAAAAAAGCAAGTAACGTTTTTTTAGACAAAATGAGTATTAATAAATTAGTATTTGAATTAATTAATTTGTATTTTGATGTTATATTAATTAATGGAGTTATTTGATAGTCTTTTTGTGAGGTTGTATGATCGATCCCTCTTTTACCAGTAACATTTTTTAATTTTTGGTTTTAGAAAGTATGACGTGACGTGTATAGGTTCAATGTTGTGACATGATCATAATGACTAAGTGCCACATAAGCTGTCAGGTCAAAATTTTGGAGCAAAAGGATCAAAATTGAAAATTTTCAAAATAAAAGGACAACTAATGGACTCGACTATGGAGATCAGGACCATTTGTGATATTAACTCTGTAAGTATATAGCAGTAAATTAGTAATCTAATTTATTAAGTCCTACATTATCATTAAGAAAAAAAAAAAACCGATCTACAATCTCTTCTTCATCTTCTTCCTGCGATTGCCGGTAAAGCGTAAAGCCAAAGAAGCAAATCAAAACCAGTACTCGCCTTCTTCATCTTCGTACTTATATTTATTTCTGATTTATTTTTTCGTTCTTCTCTATTATTCTCGCTGAAAATAGGGTTTTGTCGGTATGCGATTCCTCAGATCCCTCTTCCCGATTTCTCAGGTGAGTTTTTCTTTTCGTTTTCTTTATCTCCTCGCTTTTGTTCTCGCTCTGACACTCCCATTCCACTCTCTCAAGCAATCTCAACAAAAAATTGTGGGGATTTTTTTCCGGAGTTGTTTTGGGTTTTATCGTCCGCGATCATTCTCAGATATGTCTACATTTCATGTTCAATTGATTTCGATTCAGGTACGGAATGGGTCGATTAGGTTTATTGTTCAACCCCTTTGATATTCATGCTGTTTAAGATTGGATTTCGTTTTTTCGGGGATGAGTCTGGGATCGACGGTGTTATAATTTGAGTGAGTTGATTGAGTTTTTGATTATTTGATTGTATTTTTAATGTTATGAAATCGCTTGGATTTTGAGGTTATCAATCGCTGTTGATTTTGTTTTTCTTTCTTTTCCGTGTATTAAAAGTAGATCTTGTAAGTTGGCTCCTCAGAAGAGATCGATGCGCCACGTAGGTGGCCAGATGCATCAGAGTGCTGTCCAAGCGGGTCGGGTGGAGAAGGGGGCGATGCTGTCATGGCCCGGTGGCTCCAGTCTGCCGGATTGCAGCATTTGGGCTCTCCACTGGCGTCTAATGCCATGGATCACTGCATGCTCCCTAATCTATTAATGCAGGTATTTATTACGATGCCTTTTATGAATTATGGTTTTTGCATACAAATTATCTATACTTATATTGAAAAATGGTTTTTTTGAAATGAGAGCGCCACGTCTCCCTTAAAATTCCTTACAAAAGCACCACGTCTGCTGAATTTCTTATGCGTAGTTACAATTTTGACTATAAAGAGCTGAATATAGCCATATAAGAAGTATTTTACTGTAAAGAATTCGGGTTTAAGTGACAAATACATAAGCACAGTGCAACAAGGAAAGATTATCTGTTTGCTACAAGAGCTCCATTAAAAATACTTCTCTATAATTTCACAATTTTCCTATTTTTAAAGCTATTCAAATTGATTTCTTTAATGGAGACGGTTTTGTTGTATTTCTTCTGATTCTTCATTTACTTTGGAATTCATGACTGTATTTTTTTCTTGGTTTTCATGGGTACCCACATACTTTTTTGTTGTTTTAGCGTTTCGCCTTCGGAGTTTCTATACAAAAAAAACTCTCGCAAGAGCAGCGTAAGCACCAGACCAGTCGTACTGCCATTTGTCCAGGTAGATCACTTTGAATTAGTATTATTTTTTATTTCCTCTGTTAACATGTTCATCCCTCTTCATTTTCCTATCTACTTAGTTTTCTTTCTCAGATAAGCATATATTGAAGTCTTCCTCTGCCTGGGATTTCAAAGATGAACTTAAAGCAAGGAAAAGAGTGCTCAGGAAGCTAGGAAGCTGGGGCAGGTCGCCGATTTTTAGTTTGACTGTATTTGATGCTTTGGAGTCCATGAAAATTGTAAAGATTTGGGTATTTTGAATATTGTATTTGGATTCCATAAATTTAATATAATTATAATTATTTGCAATTTATAAAATTATACTTTTTTTTATTTTAATTATTATCAACGACACCGGTCATATAATTTAAAATTGATGTTAAAAACAATTATAGACACCAGTCATATATGAAAATGACCGGTGTTATTACTTTTTACACCGGTTGATTTCGCAAGTTTCCATAGAATTGACCGGTGTCTCTAATAATATAGACACCGGCACAAGTCACAAAACCCGGTGTTATAAATTATTTTTAACACCGGTCAATGAACGGTGTTAAAATATAGTGAAGATACCGGTATACCGATCCAATCGATATACCGTGTGTGCGGAAGCGTGTAAAGCAATAGATTTACTATGCCATGATCTTAGTGCACACATATATATGTATAGACACATATTATATATATATATATATATATATATATATATATATATATATATATATATATATATATATATATATATATATATATATATATATATCCAATATATATATATATATATAGAGATTAACAAGAACACTTACAACCGGTGTAGCGTGCCTCGTTGATGTTGATGAAGGTGGTGTTGAGTCGATTGAACCACCTTCATGGATCAGCCTTGAGAATGACCTCGTCACTCTTCTTGTCTAGATCGCCCGTATGTTGAAGCCGCACAAATGGCCCGGCCTCTACGTGTTGCACACGAACCCGGATGACGAACACTTTGCTTGATCGAGTCGGTTCTCCAAGAACACTCTCTCCTTTCTCTCTATTGTGTGGATTTCGTGGTTCAATGTTATGTATGATGAAAATCTGATTTTCATCCATATATTAGCATCATTTTGCATGCCATAACACCCCATTGTAACCTCCAACATAATGGGCATCAATTATGCACCATTAACATGCAAAAGGAGTTACAAAGGAGGTGAAAGGTCATGCCACATACACATGCCACTATGCATTGTATGTGGTCCCACTTGCTTGTGTGGCATGCCATGTCACACTATGTGACATGCATCCATGCAATCCATGCATCCCATGCATGTGAATTAAATCCACGTAAATATTGATTCTAAATCAATATATATATATATATATATATATATATATATATATATATATATATCAAGCATCGTACATCATCTTCGAGTCCGTGTGTGACCCTGTAGGTATAATTATCGATCAATATTATATTGCTCCCAGCAATTAATATTATCGAATAATCATTTAACATCCATAGACGACCTTATGACTTTATCGATTGCACACGTAGGATCGAAGGACATATCCCAACAATCTCCCACTTGGCCTTCAGAGCCAGTGTGCTGCCAACTTCCTGTTGTCACTTTATGTCTAAGTTTGAACTTGAGGCAAGACTCGAGTCATCCTCAATCGGTTCAAACCTTTCTTGGACTTTGAGACAGACTGTAAAACCAGATTTATCACTATGATACGAATCTGGACGTGGCCACGTATTTTCCACAGTCTCGACTCTCCAAGTGGCCGTTAAGACATATATCCCATTAAAAAATGGAGGACAATCCCATCTTGTCAATCCAAGCTCTCCCACTTGCTTCCTGATATACCCAATAACAAGTTTTATAACCTCCTTTTACGAAAGGCGTTTACTTGTATCAAAGTACACCATTTCACAATGGAATCACTCTGGACTACTCAGGTCAGAGGAAATTGCTCGACAGTCAATGAAATAGTATTATGACTCGAAATCTCAAATACTATTCCAGTCGGGTCTGTTCGATCATTAGCTCCCAGCTAATATCTATGTAATTGTACTTGATGTCCCACATCACTAGCCCATGAAGCGGCGCTATAGTACACATTACAAACTAGTTCATTGTATTATCGGTTTGTCCGTACTCGATTATACGAACCAGGAACAACTATATGATTCAAGTATATCAGTTCAACCATTGGGACTTCATTATGCGGTAAGTCGACCTCATAACCCAATTGATATAACTTAATCATTTGGACAATTCATATAAATTAAACCATATTTATATGAAGAATTATGTATTATACATATGAGTGAATGTTTACCAAATCTCCAAAAGTATCTAATACAGTAATAGAAATCACAACCCATCTCTAAGATGTCTGATATCTATTGCAGTCGTGAAAGCCTCAAGCTTAAACTGCTGGAGAGGTTTAGAAAGCGGGTTTGCAACCTTACCAAAAGTTGCAACTTTATTATCTCGATGTCTCCACAAAACTATCTCCTAGATAATGTGGAACTTCCTGAGCACCAGTTTTAGACTTGTGGTGCTTCCTAGCTCATTGGCTTGCGCGATAACTCTACTATAAATAGAGAACTATCGGATGGGCTGAGCTAGTTACGCCACCTAGTTCATTCAAGAACTTTCAAATCCTAACTGCCAACATTACTGCATCCAATGCAATACTGTGCTCAGCTTCTGTAGTTTAATCAGCTATATTGCATTGCATGGAACTATGCCAGCAAATATCACCTCTAACTAGACAAAAGATATAACCAGATTAAAATCGGAAATTATCTTAGTCTGTTTTGAAGTTAGCATTCAAACAGCTTGTTAATATCAACTCTTTTTGTCTTCCAAAGACAACAAAATATTCTTTTGTCCATCTAAGGTACATAAGAATATTCTTGGTCGCAGTCTAACGCGCCTCACCTGGATTTCCTTTAAACTGACTCGTCATGCTCAAAGCATACGATACGTCCGGTCGTGTACATATCATGGCGTACATTATAGACCCTATTGCCGAAGCATAAGGAATGTTTTCCATCCTCTTTTGCTCATCAAGTCCCGTAGGGCCTTGCATCTTGCTAAGAGATGTGCCATGACTCATTGGAATGAGACCCTTTTTGGCGTCTTTCATTCTGAACTTATCAAGTACCTTATCAATATAGGTCACTTGACTAAGTCCAAACATCATTTTCGATCTGTTCCGACAGATCTTGATGCCCAATATGTACTGTGCTTCTCCAAGATCCTTCATTGAAAAACAATTCCCAAGCCATTCTTTAATAGAATTAAGCATAGAAACATTGTTTCCAATAAGGAGTATGTCACCGACATACAACACAAATAATACAACGTAACTCCCACTGATCTTCTTGTAAAACAAGACTCTTCCGAGTTCCTCTGAAATCCAAATCCCAGTATGGATTCATTGAACTGATGATTGCTACTCCGATATGCATTCTTTATTCCATAAATAGAACTATAAGCTTGCATAATTTCTCAGCCTTATTAAGATCGATAAAACTCTTTGGTTGTGTTAAAACACATTCTCTTCTAGAATCCAATTCAAGAAGTTAGTTTTAACATCCAATATTACCATAACTCATTATCAAGATGAGTCACAATGGCTAAGTTAATCCGAATGAATAAATCACAACAACTGGTGAAAAAGATTGATCATAATCCACCTCGTGAATATAAAACTTTTACCACCAAAATTGCTTTGAAAACCCTAGGTTTTCCATTCATGTCTATATTGATCTTGAAGAACTATTTGCACTCAATAGGTCTAGCCTCTTGATGCAAATCTATCAAGTTCCAAACTTGATTACCAGACATTGAAATCATCTCGGATTATATGGCACCATGCCAATTTTTAGTAGCTGCAGTTCGAAGGTTCATCGCTTTTCAAAAGCATGACTTCATATCTCTCATTGATCACAATACCTAAGTATCTGACTAAAAGAGATATATGCCTTCTGGACCTACAAGGGCTGGTATGGTTTCCAAAACCATAGGAATACTCTCTGTAACGCCCCAGAAAATTCAAAGGATTATAAGGATTGAATATGCTACTCATACCAACATATGCATCTACTTTTCTGGGCATCCTCCTATAAGAACTCCAAAGTTAAGCGTGCTGGCTCTGGAGTAATTCTAGGATGGGTGACCCCCCTGGGAAGTTTCTCGGGTGCGCACGAGTGAGGACAAAGTGTGCTGGAAAAGACAAGTGTTGGTATAGTGGGGCCAGGATATCACTCCCGACGGCAGTCATCGGTAACCGAGCCGGCCCATTAGGGTCGGGCTTCGACCCCTCAACGGGTCGGGGCGTTACAAATGGTATCAGAGCAGGTGCCGACCGGAATTGCGGGAACTAAGTGTCATGCGGGACCAAGTGCTCCACCCAAAAGTTGGTGAGAGTACCCGTAGGGGCCACCTCTAGAATCCTGCACGGATGGTAGGTCTTGGGAAAGGAAAGGCGCGCAACGAGGACATTGCGCATAAAAAGGTGGGGTGATTGTAACGCCCCAGAAAATTCAAAGGCTTATAAGGATTGAATATGCTACTCATACCAACATATGCATCTACTTTTCTGGGCATCCTCCTATAAGAACTACAAAGTTAAGCGTGCTGGCTCTGGAGTAATTCTAGGATGGGTGACCCCCTGGGAAGTTTCTCGGGTGCGCACGAGTGAGGACAAAGTGTGCTGGAAAAGACAAGTGTTGGTACAGTGGGGCCAGGATATCACTCCCGACGGCAGTCATCGGTAACCAAGTGTTATAAGGATTGAATATGCTACTCATACCAACATATGCATCTACTTTTCTGGGCATCCTCCTATAAGAACTCCAAAGTTAAGCGTGCTGGCTCTGGAGTAATTCGAGTAATTCTAGGATGGGTGACCCCCTGGGAAGTTTCTCGGGTGCGCACGAGTGAGGACAAAGTGTGCTGGAAAAGACAAGTGTTGGTACAGTGGGGCCAGAATATCACTCCCGACGGCAGTCATCGGTAACCGAGCCGGCCCATTAGGGTCGGGCTTCGACCCCTCAACGGGTCGGGGCGTTACAAATGGTATTACAAAATATGCTTCATGTATTTTGAAAAAAAAAGTTATTTCCATGATAAAAAAAAAAATTCCAAGTTATTATATAATTATATGTATGCAAATATTAAGTTAATTGTGGCCTTAGAAATTTAATATGATTAAGAGGAATGGTATAGATCATGTGGTTGACCTTTGATGATGTTGGAGACTTGATATAGAATTAAGTTGTAGAACTTATGGAGTTATGCAATGGATTTTCGATTTCGTACCTACTAGGTATGCTGCTCAAGCAAGTGATACAGATATGATGTAGTAAGTGACACTTTGGAGGTTAGTAAAGCCCCAAGTAAAATGATATGAATGAGACATCGCCTATGTAAGAGCGTAGTAGCGAAACTATGGCACGATTATCATGATATAACCATGTACTGAAACAAAGTGCTTTGATGTCATAATAGAATTTGACTGTTCATTGGAGGATCGTAATAGTATCTTACCAAGAGATAATGGTAATAATATTGAAGGAGGTGCACCGATTACAGAGAGTTGAATCAGCGCACAATTAAGAACAAGTATCCAGTCCCCAACAATTGACGGTGTTTGTGATCAATTAAAATGGACAAGTGTGTTCTCGTAGATTGACTTAAGGCCGAGATATCACCAAGAGTGAGTTGATATCTCAATGTCAACTTTCTGAACTCGATTAATTTATGATCATGTTTTATTGATAAAATATTAATCTACGCGAAAGACCAGGCTTAACTCATGGAACATTTGAGGTTTCCCTTGGAGACATTGAGCATAGATGAGTCTATGCAAATTCTCGAGATGTGAGTTTTAGCTAAATCATGAGTTATTTCCAGAGCAAGTTGTCATGCTTCCTGTAATACGTGGCTTCTTGATTTTGCTGATTGCTATCAAAGATTCATTGAAGGTGTTTCAAAGATAGCACAACCGATGACATAGTTGATGCGGAAAAGTAAGAAGTTTTGTTTCGACGGACAAGTGTGATGGAAGTTTTTAGTGACTCGAGAGGAAGTTGTCTACTAGTATTGGGGTTTGTAGTTACAATAATGTCTCCCAACAAGGAATGTGTGTGTTGATGCAACATATGAGAATCGTAGTCTATGCTTCTCGACGGTTGAAGATACGTAAAGTGAATTGCCATGCACACGACTTGGAAATAGTTGTCGTAACACATGCACTTAAGATTTGGATAAATTACTTATGTGAAATAACGTGTGATATATACAACAATCACAAGAAGTTTGACATACATCTTTGCACAAACGAGTTGAAATGCGTCGGAGAAGATAACCAGAGATTTTTAAAGATTAATACTGTTCAATTCATTATCATCCTAGAAAGGCTAACGTGGTGAAAAAATTCCTTAAGTTGAAAAGTCACATACCATGTAGGAAGTTTGTTGACGAATCAAGATCATCTTAAGGAAAAGTTTGAGAATTAGAGAATCAAGACGATTTCTCACTTGAACACTACGAGAGCGACAATATGTACTTTGACGATTCGTCATACTTTGTTGCAAAGCAGTAAAGAAGCTCAAGAGAATGATGGTTCCCTGTTAAAGATAAGGATTCAGGTTTGTGAAGAAAACGTTGAGGGTCTTTCTAAAACGAAAAAATAGAGTCTTAGTTTTAAGGTTGTGTGTATAAAAAACGAGATCTTGAGGAATTAAATTGTAGAAGAAGCACATTGTACGCCATATACTTCCCATCCGAGAGGAACAAAGATGTATCACGACTTGTGAGAGTCATTATGGTGGAGAAGTGTGAAAAGAGACTTCGAGTTATTCATATAGAAATGTTTGGTGTGTCAGCAAGTTAAGACTTAACACCAGCGACCTTTGAGTTTACTTCAACCATTGGAAATTCCTGAGTGGAAATTAGAGTCCGTGACTGTGAATTTGGTGGAGAGGTTACCCCTATATGTAAGAGAAAGTAATGTGATTTGGGTAATCATCAATCGATTAACAGAGTGCACATTTATATCGGTTAAGATTACCTGTAACATGTGTTAGTTAGAACGATCGTACATTCGTGAGAGAATGGGGTTGCACGGTACTCCAATATAAATTGTGTCTGATAGAGATTCGAGATTCACTTCAAGATTTTGGAAAAGTTTGCATTATGCTACAAAACCGAAGTTGAAGTTTAGCACGGAGTGTCATCCTCAGAAAGACGGCCAGTGTGCCTTGACACTACAAACTTAAGAGGAAATGTTAGTGTTGAGGGTGAAGTGAATTCACGCCGAGAAGCAATCGCCGGAGTCGCCGGAGAAGACGATCGTCGCCGGAGACGATCGAAGGTGACTGGAGGAGACGAGCTGGATCGGAGCAGCAAGTTTGGCCTGGTGTCGGACGACACCAGGCCCCGTCGTACGACAAAGAGCTGCTCGAGCTTCTGTGGAACACGAGCTCCAGCCCGAGGTGAAACGCGAGATGCGTGTTGAGTGTCGGCCGACACCGATTTCGTGTCGTCCGACAAGTCTAAGAAAAATCAGCGGATTTGGGAATTAATTCCCAGCGGGATTTTTCTCCCCTATTCTTTTTCCCCCCTCTATATAAACCCTATGTGTATTGTAAAATAGGGTTAACACCTCCATACGCTAGGATTGAGATTATAGCATTACAAGACTTGTAATCGAGCACTATAATTGTTCTAGTAAAAGCAATTGCAGCGGCAAGAGTGGATGTAGCCCTCGTTAACGGGTGAACCACTATAAATCTCGTGTCTCTCTTTTATTCCGTATTTTTCGTTCTTGTTTGTTCGTGTGCTTTTCAGGAGGGAAATTCGGACGCGAATTATCCCAACAACTGGTATCAGAGCGCTAGGGTTTTAGCGATC
Source organism: Euphrasia confusa (assembly GCA_954870475.1). Lineage (NCBI taxonomy): Eukaryota > Viridiplantae > Streptophyta > Magnoliopsida > Lamiales > Orobanchaceae > Euphrasia > Euphrasia confusa. The sequence continues at coordinate 14,010,816 of OX940957.1, read as the reverse complement.
GGGGAAAAGCGATGACGGACACCACCACCTCGTTCGGGGTTACGAAATTTGACGGGAATAACTATGGACACTGGAAGATGCAGATCGAGGACTACCTTTATGGGAAAAAGCTCGGAATTCCTTTGAAGGGTAGACCGGAGAAGATCAAGGATGACGAGGAATGGGAAAGCCTCGACAGACAGGTGTTGGGATTGATACGTTTGTCTCTAGCTTCAAACGTATCATTCAACGTGCGCTCGATTACCACTACCAAGGATTTGATGTCTGCCCTATCAAACATGTACGAGCAACCTTCAGCGAACAACAAGGTGTATCTCATGAAGCAGTTGTTCAATCTGAAGATGTCGGACAATGCAAACGCAGCCAACCACATAAACGAGCTGAATTCCATCTTGGATAAATTGAAAGGAGTCGGGGTGAATTTCGATGATGAAATTTACGCTTTGATCCTACTTGCGTCTCTGCCGGATAGTTGGGAGCCCATGAGGGCAGCTGTTAGCAACTCTATGGGGAAGGAGAATCTGCAGTTCTCCGAAGTTAGAGATAAGATCCTAGCCGAGGAAATCCGGAGAAAGGATTTCAAGGGAAAGTCTTCTAGTTCGGCCTTGAGTGTGGAGAACCGGGGGAGAAACTCGGGTAGGAATGCTAACAGGAACAGAGGGAGATCCAAGTCTAGGAGTGGAAGAGATAGCTCGAAGTCCGAGGATAATGAGTGTTGGAATTGTGGGAAGACGGGGCACTTCAAGAGGGATTGTCGCTCTCGGGGGAAGAGTGACAACAAGAAGAAGGGAACCGCCAATGCGGTGACAGAAGAGGATGACAACGATGGGGACGTCCTTCTCTTATCGGTCGACTCACCGATCGATTCCTGGGTGCTGGACTCAGGGGCTTCTTTCCATACTACTGCACAGCGAGAGGTGATGTTGAATTACGTCTCGGGTGATTATGGAAAGGTATTTCTTGCAGATGATGAGCCACTCGATGTAGTCGGGATGGGAGATATCAACCTAAAGATGTCAAATGGGCAAACTTGGAAGATTTCCAAGGTCAGACATGTGCCGGGGTTGAAGAGGAACCTAATTTCGGTGGGTCAGCTTGATAGTGATGGTCACCGGGTGTCATTTGGAGATGGGTCGTGGAAGGTTTCGAGGAACTCCATGACCATAGCTCGAGGTCATAAGACGGGCACACTTTACATGACGACGAGCGTGAGAGACTCGGCTGGTGTTGTTGATAACACCAAGAAGACCGAATTGTGGCATTGCAGGCTGGGGCACATGAGTGAGAAGGGGATGAAGATCATGGCAAAGAACGGGCTGCTGCCCGAACTCAAGGCGATTGAGTCTCACGTGTGCGAGAGCTGCATTCTTAGAAAGCAGAAACGAGTGAGTTTTTCCAAAGATTGAAGGGAGCCCAAGGCGGAGAAGCTGGAACTAGTACACACGGATGTTTGGGGACCAGCTCCCGTCGCCTCACTCGGAGGATCACTCTACTATGTTACCTTCATCGATGACTCCACAAGGAAGGTATGGGTGTACTTCATGAAAAATAAGAGTGACGTGTTCTCTGTTTTCAGGAAATGGAAAGCCGAGGTTGAGAATGAAACAAATCTCAAGGTGAAGTGTTTGAGGTCCGACAATGGTGGTGAATACATTGACGCCGACTTCAAACAATATTGTGTCGAGAGTGGGATCAAGATGGTGAAGACTATTCCGGGGACCCCACAACAAAACGGAATAGCGGAGCGAATGAACAGGACGCTAAATGAGAAGGCCCAGAGTATGCGGTTACATTTGGGGATGCCTAAAATGTTTTGGGCATATGCCATCGACATGGCGGCTCATTTAATCAACAGAGCACCGTCGGTTCCTTTGGAATATCGGATTCCTGAGGAGGTTTGGAGTGGGAAGAAGCTGAATCTGTCCTACTTGAGGGTGTTCGGGTGTCTGGCGTATGTCCATATCGACGAAGCTGCTCGTAGCAAGCTTGATCCTAAATCCAAGAAGTGCTTCTTTCTTGGATATGGCGGCACGGAATTCGGGTACCGATTTTGGGATGCCGAAAATCATAAGGTGATCCGAAGCAGAAATGTGATCTTCAACGAGGCGGTCTTGTACAAGGGTAAAGACGAGGTGGTTGAAGAGAGCATTGATCCCGTGAGAGACACGGAGGAGGTTCCGGTGGAGGTCGTGGAGACTGAGAAGATCGAAGAGGACAACACGAGCAGCGAGGATGAGCAAGATGAGAATGCTCATCCCAACATCGATCCAGTCACACCGAAGCCGTGGAGGTCGACTAGGGTAAGAAGACCTCCCCATAAATTTTCACCTTCCCTTAACTATATCTTGCTGACTGATAGGGGTGAGCCGGAGAGCTACACTGAGGCTATACAAGTGAGGGATTCGATCAAGTGGGAGTCTGCCATGAAAGAAGAGATGAGCTCATTGATGTCGAATCAGACTTGGGAACTAGCCGAGCTTCCAAAGGAGAAGAAGGCCTTGCACAATAAATGGGTCTTCCGGGCAAAGGAAGAACACGATGGAAGCGTTCGGTACAAGGCGAGATTAGTGGTGAAAGGATTCCAGCAGAAGGAAGGGATCGACTACACGGAGATCTTCGCTCCGGTAGTCAAGATGGTAACCATCCGGGTGGTGCTTAGCTTGGTGGCACAGGAGAACTTACATCTTCAGCAAATGGATGTAAAGACCGCATTTCTTCACGGGGATCTAGATGAAGAAATATACATGAAGCAACCGGAGGGTTTCGAAGTCCGAGGAAAGGAGAAGCTGGTGTGTAAGCTTCAAAAGAGCTTGTATGGGTTGAAGCAAGCTCCGAGGCAGTGGTACAAGAAGTTCGACATGTTCATGAAGCGGGTCGAATTCACGCGGTGCGAGGCGGACCACTGCTGCTATTTCAAGAAACTCGGAGGTACCTACATAATTTTGCTTCTTTATGTAGATGATATGCTGATAGTCGGGGCGAGCTTGGCGGAGATTGACAAGCTCAAGAAGAGTCTATCAAGGGAGTTCTCTATGAAGGATTTGGGTGCTGCCAAACAAATTCTGGGGATGAGACTTACGAGGAGCAAGGATGGTCTTGAGTTGTCTCAAGAGGAGTACCTGAAGAAGGTACTAGCACGGTTTAGCATGGAGGATGCGAAACCCGTGAGCACCCCTTTGGCTAGTCACTTCCGTCTGTCAAAGGAGGACTCGCCGAAGAGCGAGAAGGAGCTAGCGCATATGGATAAGGTCCCTTACGCCTCCGCGATTAGGAGCCTTATGTATGCCATGGTGTGCACGAGGCCTGACATTGCCCATGCAGTGGGAGTGGTCAGCCGGTTTATGAGTAATCCGGGGAAGCAACATTGGGAAGCAGTCAAGTGGATCTTTCGATACTTGAGAGGGACTTCCGATTTTGCTTTGAGGTTCCGAAAATCAGATGTGGGGTTACTCGGGTTCGTGGACGCGGATAACGGAGGAGATGTGGATAGTAGGAAGAGCACTACTGGGTACGTGTACACTTTCGGGGGTACCGCGATTAGCTGGGTGTCGAGGTTGCAGAAGATCGTAGCACTATCGAGTTGTGAGGCGGAGTACGTCGCTGTGACGGAAGCCGCGAAGGAGATGATGTGGCTACAGGCTTTTCTGCTAGAGCTGAGGCAAGATCACTCGGGGAGTATCTTGTATTCCGACAGTCAGAGCGCCATTCACTTGGCGAAGAATCCGGTGTACCATGCTCGAACGAAGCATATCCAGCTGAGATATCACTTCATTCGATCGGCCTTGGAGGAAGGCGTCTTGGTGTTGGAGAAGATTCTTGGGAGTAAGAATCCGGCCGACATGTTTACGAAGGTGGTACCGTGTGATAAGTTGAGGTTGTGTTCAACCTCGGTTGGTCTTCTGGGATGAGGACCGGAGACGCCGCTGCAATGGGAAGAGACGATAGGGGGGGCTGTGAATTAACTTCAAGTGGGAGATTGTTGAGGGTGAAGTGAATTCACGCCGAGAAGCAATCGCCGGAGTCGCCGGAGACGATCGAAGGTGACTGGAGGAGACGAGCTGGATCAGAGCAGCAAGTTTGGCCTGGTGTCGGACGACACCAGGCCCCGTCGTACGACAAAGAGCTGCTCGAGCTTCTGTGGAACACGAGCTCTAGCCCGAGGTGAAACGCGAGATGCGTGTTGAGTGTCGGCCGACACCGATTTCGTGTCGTCCGACAAGTCTAAGAAAAATCAACGGATTTGGGAATTAATTCCCAGCGGGATTTTTCTCCCCTATTCTTTTTCCCCCCTCTATATAAACCCTATGTGTATTGTAAAATAGGGTTAACACCTCCATACGCTAGGATTGAGATTATAGCATTACAAGACTTGTAATCGAGCACTATAATTGTTCTAGTAAAAGCAATTGCAGCGGCAAGAGTGGATGTAGCCCTCGTTAACGGGTGAACCACTATAAATCTCGTGTCTCTCTTTTATTCCGTATTTTTCGTTCTTGTTTGTTCGTGTGCTTTTCAGGAGGGAAATTCGGACGCGAATTATCCCAACAACTGGTATCAGAGCGCTAGGGTTTTAGCGATCGGGGAAAAGCGATGACGGACACCACCACCTCGTTCGGGGTTACGAAATTTGACGGGAATAACTATGGACACTGGAAGATGCAGATCGAGGACTACCTTTATGGGAAAAAGCTCGGAATTCCTTTGAAGGGTAGACCGGAGAAGATCAAGGATGACGAGGAATGGGAAAGCCTCGACAGACAGGTGTTGGGATTGATACGTTTGTCTCTAGCTTCAAACGTATCATTCAACGTGCGCTCGATTACCACTACCAAGGATTTGATGTCTGCCCTATCAAACATGTACGAGCAACCTTCAGCGAACAACAAGGTGTATCTCATGAAGCAGTTGTTCAATCTGAAGATGTCGGACAATGCAAACGCAGCCAACCACATAAACGAGCTGAATTCCATCTTGGATAAATTGAAAGGAGTCGGGGTGAATTTCGATGATGAAATTTACGCTTTGATCCTACTTGCGTCTCTGCCGGATAGTTGGGAGCCCATGAGGGCAGCTGTTAGCAACTCTATGGGGAAGGAGAATCTGCAGTTCTCCGAAGTTAGAGATAAGATCCTAGCCGAGGAAATCCGGAGAAAGGATTTCAAGGGAAAGTCTTCTAGTTCGGCCTTGAGTGTGGAGAACCGGGGGAGAAACTCGGGTAGGAATGCTAACAGGAACAGAGGGAGATCCAAGTCTAGGAGTGGAAGAGATAGCTCGAAGTCCGAGGATAATGAGTGTTGGAATTGTGGGAAGACGGGGCACTTCAAGAGGGATTGTCGCTCTCGGGGGAAGAGTGACAACAAGAAGAAGGGAACCGCCAATGCGGTGACAGAAGAGGATGACAACGATGGGGACGTCCTTCTCTTATCGGTCGACTCACCGATCGATTCCTGGGTGCTGGACTCAGGGGCTTCTTTCCATACTACTGCACAGCGAGAGGTGATGTTGAATTACGTCTCGGGTGATTATGGAAAGGTATTTCTTGCAGATGATGAGCCACTCGATGTAGTCGGGATGGGAGATATCAACCTAAAGATGTCAAATGGGCAAACTTGGAAGATTTCCAAGGTCAGACATGTGCCGGGGTTGAAGAGGAACCTAATTTCGGTGGGTCAGCTTGATAGTGATGGTCACCGGGTGTCATTTGGAGATGGGTCGTGGAAGGTTTCGAGGAACTCCATGACCATAGCTCGAGGTCATAAGACGGGCACACTTTACATGACGACGAGCGTGAGAGACTCGGCTGGTGTTGTTGATAACACCAAGAAGACCGAATTGTGGCATTGCAGGCTGGGGCACATGAGTGAGAAGGGGATGAAGATCATGGCAAAGAACGGGCTGCTGCCCGAACTCAAGGCGATTGAGTCTCACGTGTGCGAGAGCTGCATTCTTAGAAAGCAGAAACGAGTGAGTTTTTCCAAAGATTGAAGGGAGCCCAAGGCGGAGAAGCTGGAACTAGTACACACGGATGTTTGAGATTATAGCATTACAAGACTTGTAATCGAGCACTATAATTGTTCTAGTAAAAGCAATTGCAGCGGCAAGAGTGGATGTAGCCCTCGTTAACGGGTGAACCACTATAAATCTCGTGTCTCTCTTTTATTCCGTATTTTTCGTTCTTGTTTGTTCGTGTGCTTTTCAGGAGGGAAATTCGGACGCGAATTATCCCAACAGTTAGGACATGAGTTCTTAACCATGAAAAGTTATGAATGCATAAAGAGTCATCTTTTATGAGATTTGTGAAGTTATTTAGGATCAGAAAATCCACATATGCAGAAACCATGACGACTCCTTAGTATATGTTAAGTTGACACACCATGACAAAGAATGAAGAGACAAAAAAAAAAAAAATCACTTATCCTGAATTAATATCGTAAGAAGTATATAAAGAATTTCGAGGACGAAATTTTTGTAAGAAATGTAGATTGTAACAACCGAAAATTTTATATTAATTAATTAAGTAATTTTGGCCCAATTAATTTAACATATACAATAATTATACTATGCATGAGTTCAAATCATTTTATGTTCATGTTGATTTCCATGTTTAGTTATTACATTTATCATTGATATTTCATTTAGAATGTAAGTCATTTAGAAATCATAAGTTATATAGAATCCTCAATCCAAATTCCCTATTAATATTATTAAATACAACTTCTATTAGTATTAAACTATTAATGCTATTAATATTATTATAATTATTACTATTATCGCAAGACCAGAATTTTATTATTACTAGTTCTATTACTATTAATTAGTATTACTATTTGATTATATTAGAATAGGTTTCGGCCAATAAACCGCCTCTTTTAGTTTGTTGAAGAATACATCCTTTTATATGATCCGTATACATACCAAAACCCTAGTGCTGAATTGCTTATATATAGTATTAAGGTTCTTTGGTCCAATTCGTTTATCATCTTCGTCCTCCCTTAACCCACCTTCTCCCTTCGCTGTAACACATGTTTGTACATATAGAAATATACAAATAATTATCTATATGCATACCACCAAGCTCATCCCTTACCGTTGTTTCGGTCTGTATCGGAGCCCCTCTCAATCCCTACCTCTCGCCAAATCATCTCAATCACAAACCATAATCTCATCCCTTACCCAGCCCGACTCCCTGCTTCCAGCAAACCTCCCCATGCCGCTCGTCAAACCGTCGTCGATGTAAGAATTCGAGGCCTTCCTGTGTAGCCACGGCGTGAGTTGCCCCAATCAAGACCGTCCGTGAATCCCTCGACGAACTGCCGCTCGGCAAACCACTTTGATCCACCATCGATGGAGAAGAAGTTTAGAGAATCGACTGTCCAGCCCCAGAAACCCCGTCGATATAGCTCTTCGCCTCCCACTTCCATATCTGCTATGCGTTCTTGGAGACCCAACCCTCCATAGAAGACACCCTATTGACGCCGCACAGCAGAAGTTACGTTGTAGAAGAAGTCGAAGCGTCGAATCGAAGGCCACCACCAAGATCGAGTCGTCGCCGCCTCATGCCGCGGGCGAGGCCGTCGCATACGATATCACATTGCCGTACTTGATGTCCCCGAAACTCGTCGATGAGGTGCTGCCCGTCAAATCCCGTGAACCATCGTCGCCCCACGTTTACTTTGTGCCAAATTGAAAAGAAGTTAATTAGGAACGATTCGGGAATCGGCCATTGCTTCGCAAAGATGTTTTGAACTGGACTGTTTCACCTTTTGTCCCAACTTTTATTTTCACCCAGCTTCTTAGTGACAAGTCGAAGCCCAACAAATAATTCCTCCTAAGGTCAGCATGTACTCTTTTTACACCAAGCCCAATTCCCTCTTACTTAATTAATTATTTATAAATATATGTTTATTTTAATTCTCTATATATTACGTAATAATATTATGTTAATGTTATTCTTTTAAGAAGGTATAAGGATTTTGAGGATTAGGATTGCACAAGCATTTATTCACGCATCTTTTTCGTCAAGACAAGTTCTGCATTTTCAAGGTAGGGATATTCTAAAACCTTTTTTTAAATACAGTTCATAATATTTATGGTACGTGGATAAACTGCGTGGTGGTTTGTGATGTACGATCTATTCATGATATGTGCACATATTAGTCGCGCGACGAAATTCATGGCCGTGTTCACGTAGACGAGTGACGTGTTCACGGTTATCAAGCAAGTCATGTGACGGGAACGTTTAATCGTTCGGAAATTCATGTCCTTGGGTTTATCCCACCGTCTATCAAGTTCAAGATGGTCTAAGTTATGAATCATCCGGTGAACACTGTATCGTATAGTTATATGAACTGTTATCCCTACTGAGTTGTTGATAACTCACCCCTTTTTAAAACCCCATCTTTTCAGGTCAAGCGAATTCGGAGCGATGTGGAGGATGGTGTTGATGATAGTAGTACAAATGTCTATTTTATAGACTTTATTTTATTACGTTTTCCGCTTTTGAAAATATTATATAAAAGTATTTTATAATTTTTACTAATGAGGATGATTTTATGTTTATGAAAAAGGTATTTGATTTTTGTTTATTTAAAGTGTTTTCAAATTTATTTTTTAAAATTATGAAAAATCCTCTTTAGTTTATTTTATGAAAAATGGGATGTTACACTCTCAACCCAGTCTTGAGTATTCATCATTGGTTGTTCCACTTGAACCTCGTTCAAGATAACCGAGCTCCCACTGACTTTCTAGGAAAGATATCTCTTTTCAAGAAAATCACCATCTCGATCAACAAAATATTGTTCTCAGATAGATCGTAGAATTTGTACCCTCGAGTTTCATATGGACATACCATAAGGAAACTTTTATCCCATTTGAGTTCAAGCCCTGTAGAGATAAATCTCTTCATAGAAGCTATAGAACCTCAAATCTTGATGAAAACAATTTAGGGACCCTCCCTTTCCATACCTAGTATGGTGTCTTATCAACAGCTTTTGACAGCTTCCTATTCAGTGTATAGGTTGAAGTCAAGAATAGTGTGTTCCCAAAAGAGTTCAGTAGTTCAATTAGACTCATCATCGATAGATCGAACTCTATCTAATAGAGTTAGTTTTCTCTTTTCCGAAACATAACCTTCATGTGCTTGTGAACTAATAAGTTCCACATACATCAGTATAGATCATCCCTAATTAATTACTCACATGTTCTCCTTTCTCCAAGAAAGATAACATTGTTATCTTTTCAATCACACATCATTCACATGTATCAAATGACTCCAAGTCAAATGATTCTAAAATTCCTTCTAAAAGAAGCTTCGTTACATGTTTAGATTTTGATTTGATCTAATCAACAATGTTTCAGTTATGTCTCATTGAGACTTATTCGATTTGACCTTTGGTCTTAATGATATATATGATTTTGTCAAGTTAAAGTATACATAAACCATATAATAATCGTGCCAAAACAAAGAATAATTCACAATTAAAATAGTTACCAAACTATTTAATAGTGAAAAACTAATCCATCAGTATCCAATACTGAACCAATATTCATTGTTTATTGAAGGTACGAAATTACATAGTTATAATACTAAAACAAGGCCCTAAGGCAAAACAACATTATATGATCATACGGCTAATGCAGCGACCTTCGCTCCATTTCTCGCCATAGATCGACATCTCTATTCACCAAACTTATACTTCTATGTAGTTCCTCCACATACAAATGTGAGAACTACATTTGGCATCCAATACCCAAGAAGTAGAATTTGTGAAGTTTAATGTCTATAACATTAATACCTGAAGATGAAGCAATCCCGTTCTTCACATCTTCATTGAACTTTGGGCAAATTCAATTATTCCCAATAATTGAGTTTCATTTAAATTTCCCATTCAAAATTATCTCAATGTCAAAACGTGATAAATCGTAAGTGAAAAATCGAAGTTTTCTAACCAGCGATATTATCATGCAATTGAAGCCCTATCTCTCATAAAATATGAGGGAGCCAACCAGACAATCGATTCACGCCATCCAATGGCTCGAAAGTCTCTAATTTGTGTCATTGATGAACTAAGTGTTTTGGATTAAATCACTCCCCGAGGTGAAAATAATCCTAACTTTAGAATCCATCATTGAAAGAAAAATTAGGCATTTGTTTTGAAATTGAATAAATATGAACTTCTACATATTTGCAAGTATTGTCCAACACTTTCGCAGTAGACGCATTGAGATTCCCTAGGAACCCTAGTAGCATTTTTGCCCATGCTCTTTTGAATACCTCATCCCTTATCATAAGAATATCCCTCTCAGGGTCCTTTTTAATTGACGACTCATCATCTTAGAAAAATTTAGGAGATCACTTAAAACAAATAATCCAATTATTTGTTGTACATGTGGTCCCTATAGGTTTCTCTTTTCCAGCCTAGCTGAAGCGATGACCCTGGTTATTCAGAACTTTTCAATCTTAGCATATTCCCCGAACATGCTATTGAGTTGTTCAATGATATCTTAGGATGTGGTTATCTAACACATTTTCCTTGTCTTCGTATTTGAGGACCATCCTCAAATTACGTTGTGAATCAAGAAAATTTGTTCAATTTTTCATAATCAAGAATTGAACCAAACTTGAATTGAGTTGATATTTGACATGATAAACTATAAAAGTAAGATAACTAAAGTATGTAAACATCCACAAAGCGGTAAACAAATAAGGTTGTCTATCAAAACTACTTATTTGTTCCATTTTGTTCAATCGATATACAATATCTATGTTCCCTTGAACAAAACGATCCCAAGACCCTCATCTTGTGAATCCTTAAGCCGACTGAGTCCGCACTTAAGAAATCCAAGATAGGTAGACATCCCATGTCAATGACATCTAATGTCACTCTCGGTCGATGAGAGTCCCATTCTCATCTCATGTCTCGATAGCCACGCCTGCAGTGGATCTATCGATGAGAAAACCAAACTCACTTGTAAAGGTCTAACCTTTACTCCCACTTATCCCAAGATAACAAGTAGTACCCCGCTGAGGCGGACCTACCAACTTATGATCGAGGGCTTCATGAGTGTGATGTTTTTGGACAAGGCATTATACTCATTATTTTGGGAACTTGCATGCATAGGTGTTTATATGTAAGTTGAACATTTATAACATAAAACAACCTATAACTAGCAAAGCAAATAAATACGAAATCGAAAGGCCCCTAGAACCTCACAACTCTCAAACGAAAAGATTAAAAGCAACAAAATAGGCCTTGAACATCTTCTGGACTGGTCCTCGCCCGCCGTATCAGTTCCGTGCTCGCCGATTTAGGCCAACCATAGTCCGTACCCCAAAAACCACGAACGGCGCCCGCCGTTTTACAAACGGCGGTCGTCGAACACCACTAGCGGTCGCCGTTTCCAAAACGGCGGTCGCCAAAAGGGTATAGAACGGGGCTGACCTAAAAACAGCCTTTCGGCGGTCGCCGTTTCCAAAACGGCGCCCGCCGAATACATTCGGCGCCCTCCGGAGCACAAACGGCGCCCGCCGTTTTGCTCCAGCAGCCTGGTTTTCACCCGTTTCGCTTCGTTTTGCTTCGTTTCTTCTCGTTTTCGCCAGAGAGCCGATATCCAATGTCGATCCATGGATTCAATCCATTGCTTACACATTGAACAATACATTTTTGAATAGAAAAAATCTATCTATTACAAAAGATTCCAAGGGACGCAGTCCTCCAAAACTATGGCCAATCGTACGTAAAAAACGACAATTTCATTCACCCGACCACTAACGGTGGCCGGCCTTATATCTAATCACATAATCACAATAAAAATATAATCCAATTATGTTGATTTAACCTTCGTGTCCAACACAAAAGTGTGCACGAGCCCTAGTCTCTGATACCAATTGAAGGTACCGGTATACCGATCCAATCGATATACCGTGTGTGCGGAAGCGTGTAAAGCAATAGATCTACTATGCCATGATCTTAGTGCACACATATATATGTATAGACACATATTAATATATATATATATATATATATATATATATATATATATATATATACATCCAATATATATATATATATAGAGATTAACAAGAACACTTACAACCGGTGTAGCGTGCCTCGTTGATGTTGATGAAGGTGGTGTTGAGTCGATTGAACCACCTTCATGGATCAGCCTTGAGAATGACCTCGTCACTCTTCTTGTCTAGATCGCCCGGATGTTGAAGCCGCACAAATGGCCCGGCCTCTACGTGTTGCACACGAACCCGGATGACGAACACTTTGCTTGATCGAGTCGGTTCTCCAAGAACACTCTCTCCTTTCTCTCTATTGTGTGGATTTCGTGGTTCAATGTTATGTATGATGAAAATCTGATTTTCATCCATATATTAGCATCATTTTGCATGCCATAACACCCCATTGTAACCTCCAACATAATGGGCATCAATTATGCACCATTAACATGCAAAAGGAGTTACAAAGGAGGTGAAAGGTCATGCCACATACACATGCCACTATGCATTGTATGTGGTCCCACTTGCTTGTGTGGCATGCCATGTCACACTATGTGACATGCATCCATGCAATCCATGCATCCCATGCATGTGAATTAAATCCACGTAAATATTGATTCTAAATCAATATATATATATATATATATATATATATATATATATATATATATATATATATATATATATCAAGCATCGTACATCATCTTCGAGTCCGTGTGTGACCCTGTAGGTATAATTATCGATCAATATTATATTGCTCCCAGCAATTAATATTATCGAATAATCATTTAACATCCATAGACGACCTTATGACTTTATCGATTGCACACGTAGGATCGAAGGACATATCCCAACATATAGTTGATCTTCCGGACAATTTTTTTTTTAACACCGGTCAATGCCCGGTGTCTATGAGACATTTTCCCATAGTGGGTTATATAAATTTTGGTCTTCAGGACACAACCTTCAAATTTTCGAGTTTCACATTCATTTGTATTATTGTATATTTTTCGTCCTTCAGGGACATGCCTTTACTAGACATCTATTGACTAGAGCATTCGCAATTGCTATAACCGGCCGGTAACTCTTCTGGAGTATTTTAGATGCGTCTAGTGTTCAATATACATTTCTTGACAAATGAACAATAATGAGAATTTCAATTCACAATCATTTGAACTTCAGGTTCAATATCTCAGTTTATCTCGAAAATAAACTCATATGGAACATTCTGATGTCCTCATTATTATCGAGTGATGTACATGTCTCGTTAAAAACCTCTTTATAAAACCCTGTAGGAAAAAAATACTCGAGGAAAAGAGTACATGACATTCACATTTATATTGTGGTGATTGTCTCGTTAAAAACCTTTAACTAAGAAAACCCTGTGGGAAAAACTTAGTAGAGGGAAAAAGTGTACAATCACTGGCCTTCGGGACCAATCACTGGTCTTCGGGACCTTGTCTCAATATCAATTTTGTCCATAATGACATATGTAATAATTGTATATATATGTTCTGATTTTCATTTCCTTTCATTTAAGAATCTTAAAATCCATCCAGGATTTTCATGTATGTATCTTTCTAATGACTTTACACAGTCAAATGATACATTCGATGCATATATCTATCGTTGTTGCTGCCAGAAGTATAAGGTAGCGGAACTTAATGTCATCCTTAAAAATATCGAGTTTATGTGAAAAATTCTTAAGCAACTAATCTCGCTTTTATATCTCACCACATCATTACTCGTTTTTCGTACGAACACCCACATATATCCTTCTGGGATAATATTTTGAGGTGTGTATTATAGAGTCAAAATATATCTTTACTCAGCGAGTCATGCTCAACATCAATTGCTCGTTTCTATTTCTTTGAGTGCTGCCGACACACTATCATTGATTTGAGTTTTGGATCCAATTTTTCTAGAGCAACTTCTTGAGGCAAATATGTCGTTGACGACTTTCTATTTTTCCATGTTGATGACAATTCAATATATCAACCAAATCTTTAATCATTTCCCAAAATATTTAATTTGGTTGTTCCGCAATCCCATGATTTTCAATTATCATGTGCACATGTTTTTCAATGGGATTTTCATCTAACTCTCTTCAGGAGATTTTGAGGGTGACTAAATTTTATTACCGCGGTAATATTTTATATTTTCAGATCGATCTACTACGCTCCAGGCGTATATTAGAATCAACATTTGGGTTGATCTCTTTTGAACTCTTATAGTTCATTTTATCAAAAATATATGTGATTTTGTCACACATTCGTTAACATGTAAATGAATTTGGCAGATTACTTGCTGAATATTGCAAGTCACTTATTTTCATGAACTCCAAGTTCAATTGATTGGTGTGTGGATCTAATATTGAAGATCGTTTTCATTCAATGAAATTTCTCGGCATTTATAACTTTTATATTCTTATCTCCCCCTAATGCCGGGAAATGATCTTCCTTAAATATGCAAATCAGCGTAATTGCTATAAACCGATCTTCTGGATCGAAGGCTCGAGACATTATGGCCGTTCATAAACTTTAGTGGTGATATGAATATAAGTTGCATATTTCAAATTAATTCGCAGATGGGAAATTACAATTTCCACGCACTTAATAATAATCATGATATGCATCATTTTCATTTTAAAGTACATTTGCAGTACTCTTGGGGATAATTAGTAAAGCTCTTCCGGAGCCCTCTCTTAATATGTCATCATTTGCATAAAGTATCTTATCAATGATCCTTCGGAGATACAATATTTTTATCAATAATTCTTCGGGGATATAATATCTTTACCAATAATCATTCGGGATCAAAATATTAGGTTTTATCAATGATCCTTCGGGGATCAAAATATCATTAACGATGATCCTTCGGGGATCAAAATATTTGTGTCATTCAAACTTTATTGACGAATAAAATATTTTTCAGGAATATTTATCAAATTTAATAAATCAATTGTGTATTCTTCAGGAATAACACGTCACACAATACATTTATTCTCGATTTTCAAAATATATCATTCAGGGATAATTCATATAATCATTGTTTCACAAGAATAATCGAATTTGACTTTTCACTATGAGTATCATGAGATGTAATTTTATGAAAAACATTTAATGTTTGAACTTTGCTTCTTCGGGAGCAATCAATAAAAATATTCTTTCAGAAATATTTTGTATTAATCCTTATTGAATATCAATATTTATTCATGAATATCAAATCATAATGTTCTTCGGGAACATTTAAAACTTATTGCTACTACGGGGCAATTTAATTTGATATTTATCGAATAATATCAAATCATGATGATCTTCTCGAACGATCAATATAATATTCTTCATGAACATTTAATTTAATTGATATATTAATAATAATTGATTTGATATTACTTCATGAATATCAATTATAATGTTTTTCACGATAGCTTAGTAATTCAATGTGGAGTCAATCTTTTGGTAGTACGACCAACTTCGGGTGATCCTATCTTTCTTTTAAATTTTTCCACAAAGCTATTGGATCTTTCACGGTCAATTCTCAAAGATATTTTCGAGATTATTAGTATATAATCATAATCAATTCGATATTGATATTTCTTCAGGATATCATATTATGTTCTTCAGCAACATTTAGTTTTGATATTTCTTCGGGAATATCATGTCACAATGTTCTTCAGGAACATTAAAAATTTAATTGATTTACTAAGCATAATTAATTTGATATTACTTCAAGAATATCATATTATAATATTATTCATAACATATGATATTACTTCAGGAATATCAGATTATAATGTTCTTCGGGAACATATGATATTATTTCAGGAATATCAGATTATAATGTTCTTCGGGAACATATGATATTACTTCAGGATTATCAGATTATATGTTCTTCGGGAACATATTACTTTTGTGAAGAAGGGAAAAGAAGTAGATATATTTATAATTATTTAATATAAATAAAATATAAATTCTTGCCTTGTACTTCGGATCTTGGATGAGTAGAACTTGGATGAAAAACGCAGTTGAGCTTTCGTGCTGATAACGTGTTATAAACTCAAGAGAATTGAAAGAGAATAATATAGTAGAAAGAGAGACAATATGAGAGGAGAATAGAATTGTTCTGAATTGTTGTGAATTCTTGTTTCATTCATATGGGAGACCCCTTTATATAGGATATAATCTAAGGTTTGTGACTTAGCCAACAAGTCATTCACTATAATATAATAATATTCATAACAAAAACATATTTTTGAGTGTTGTATTAGTATTAGTATTAATACTAATATAACTTAATTAAAAAAAAAGATTTATTTTAATTATAATGGGACGGGATGGGATCGAGACTATCTCGTTCTATTATGTCTCGTCCCGCAAATTTATTAATATACATAAAAAATATTATTTTTCACATAAATTAATAAAAATATCAAAATATTAATCACACTTTCAATTAAATTTATTACTTAATTAATACATTTTCACAAATTTCATAATAATTTATTTTTTTATATAATTTGTTTTGAAAATACTTAAATATTTTTATTTTAAAAATTTTAAAAAGCCTTTTAAATTGAATAATTTAATGTATTTCTCTTAAAAACTTTTTTTTTATTTTATTTGTATTTTGATTATTGTATAAGTTGATAATATTTAATTTAATTTTTAATTTTATTGTTAATTTTTTAATTTTATTTAAAATTTTGGGATGTCCCGATCCCGTCTCGATCTCGACCCAAATATAAATTATCAGGACGAGATGAGATTCTAGGGTTGTTAATTCGGTTAAACCAAATCAAACTGAAATCGAACAAATAAGAGTTATTTTCATTAACCGAAAACCAAACCGTTTACGAAATTGTTTGGTTCAGTTTTAACCGAATAATTTCGGTTTGGTTTGGTTTGATTTGGTTTTAACCAAATTTTAATTATAAAAAAAATAAAAAATATATTTTTTAATATTTTAATTTTATAAATTAAGATAATTAAAAAAATATATAAAAAATGTAAATTTTAATTTTACTTAAAAATAAAATGTTATTATTAAAACATATAAAAGAAATATATAAATTATTATTATTTACATTTAAAATAATATATATATATATATATATATATATATATATATATATATATATATATATATTAATTATTTTTATTTTATTTTTATTCGGTTTGGTTTGGTTTTTAATCGAAATCAAACCGAAAACCAAAAAGTAAAAAAAAAATCAAAACAGAAAACCGAAAAGTCAAAAAAATCAAAACCGAAAATCAAACCAAATTAGTTTGGTTCGGTTTGATTTAACCGAATAGTGTCGGTTTGGTTTGGTTTTGTCGGTTTAACCAAACTTTTGACACTCCTACGATATTCCCTTAATCCCATTTCATTCTCAACCTACAAATTATAGTGAGAGTAGAATTATAAAATAAAATAAAATTTTCATATGCATCAACTTAAAAAAAAAATACCACATGCATGTACTAATTTTTATAATTGTATTACAAGACAATGTTTCACTAAATAAAAATTTATTAATATATTCAATAATTTTAATATTATTTATATATATATATATATATATATATATATATATATATATATATATATATATATATATATATATATATATATATATATATATATATATATATATATATATATATATATATTACGTGTATCAAACATATAATAATATATTATTTTTGTAATTTTTTTTTAGTTTTTAATATTTTTTAATTGTATTATATTTATTTATATATTTTTATGTTTTATTATTTTTTTAATAATAAATTAATCAATTAAAATAGAAGGGATTCTTTTGGAGATAAAATCAATTAAAATCCGTAGATTTTTAAAATCTAGTGACTTTTGAATACTGCTCTATTTTTAAAGACTTCTTAAAATCCATATTGAATAACTCAAGATTTTAATGGACTTTTAAAATCCGAATCGAATATCCTTAAACTTTAAAAGTGCATAAAAATCTTATAAAAACTTGATTGAATACAATTTCACAACTTGATTATTACTAATAATTTGTGGATGTTGGTTTTCCTTTCATACAATTTATAACGATAAACCCGTGTGTAATAAGAGAACTATTATCCGAAAGGAATCAGATGAGAGAACACAATTGTAAAAATCGAGAGGACTGATGGTATTATCTACCCATTTAGTACATAAGTTCCCACTCAGGTCCTTGGATCGGGTAGCTCAATTTCTTTCCTAAAATCCATTGTCATCTTCAAGAAGTCCTTCATGTGCAATGGTTTCATTCCATTCCTAGTACAATCATTCCAAACAAAAAGAGAAAAAAGTGATTATTAAGCTATGCAAAGACAAAACAACTATCTTACTTTCAAAACTACAAAACAAAATACCAATGAGGTTTGATTCAATGTTTAAATGAAAGGTACGGGGATAATATTGTTGAATAAGACTCCAATCCAAGGAGGGAACGAATGAACAACCGAGAAAACAAATAAAGTCGAGCATGAGCAGGTGACGCAACGACGCTATTTCTGATAATGATGTAAATAAATTTTGTGATTCGATTCGATTTTTGATACAAATATTTTTTTATATTCGAAAATTTATGAATACGAATAATTTATTTTTCGATTCGAATATTATGCAAATAGTTCGATTCGAATATATATATATATATATATATATATATATATATATGTTGGTTATACGTAGCTATTACAGTGCTCGTTTCTGGACTAGTTTACAGTACTACTGAATACTTTACACGTTTCCAGAAACTATAATAAAATAAAAGAAATGAAGAAGAAGAGAAATAATCGAACATGTCTTCAACTTCGATGGATCGTCAGAACTGGACACGAACTTCGATCAAGAACTTGTTGCGGGTAGTCGAGGCGCTTTCGCTATCCGCAAGACAAATACGTCCCGTGTATGCTACGGTTTGCAGACGTAATGCCCCCAAAGATACAACGACTGTCTTGTTCGTCTCTGAAGCAACCAGAGTTGAACCACTTTCGAACGAGAAAAAGTGAGGAGTATGAACTGA
This sequence comes from Euphrasia confusa, assembly GCA_954870475.1. Taxonomy (NCBI): domain Eukaryota; kingdom Viridiplantae; phylum Streptophyta; class Magnoliopsida; order Lamiales; family Orobanchaceae; genus Euphrasia; species Euphrasia confusa. The sequence goes on along the minus strand of OX940957.1, from coordinate 13,991,773 downwards.
ATGATATGCTGGGAATTACTTTTGCGTTTTTGCTGTGTATGATATGCAGCCTAGGGCTCACTATTTATAGCTGAGCTCCATGCATGTGAAGGGTCAAGTCAAGGCATTCAATCTGGTGAGTAATGCAGCCCATTACCACCTCCATAATCATCCATGTAACTGCCCAACAGTAATGGGCATGACCAGTAGTATTCTGACCGTTGAGGATTTTCAGAAATAATAATAATAATATAATTATTAAATATTATTTCAATCAGGCCTGCCTGTTCATCTTCAGCCCAATTGTGTTCAACGTTAGCCCAATATAATTGAGCCCAATCAAAACATAGTTCAGCCCGTCAGCAAAACTATTACGCTGGCCAGGCCCAGAAGCCCCAAAAGCCCAAGGAGGCCCAAGTCCAGCCCAAAGTCCAATTGCCAAGATCCAAGATCCAAGATCCAAGATCCAAGATCCAAGTCCAAGTCCAAGTCCAATGACGAGGCGGGTCGGGTCGGGACGGGACGGGACGGGCCGAGCCGAGCCGAGCCGAGCCGAGCACGAGCACGAGCACGAGCACGAGCACGAGCACGGGCACGAGCACGAGCCGAGCCGAGCGGACGGACGGACGGACGCGCGTGTGGCGATTGCCATGTACCTTAACGGTCCATGGTCTTACTCACTTGTTGAACACATTAATCCTCCAATCACTTATTAAGTGTAATAACTTTATTACATCTTTCAATGTGGGATGTAATAACTATTACACATTTCAATGTAATAAAGTCTTACACTTTATTACATATTCAATTAAATGCCTTTTTAATTGGCTATCTTTAACCATTTATTTTTCACTCACCGAAAATCGGTTTTTGACGAAATAAAATTCTATAATTATCTACGAACGACGTAGAAAATTATCGTACAATTTATTTCCCAATCGGAATTAAATTTATAGCCAGTCAACTCAGTCAAACATTGGATAAAACCAATTTTGACTTAAAATTTTCCAACAATCCCCCACATGAGTGGAAATCAATGCATGCATGTATGCAGACTCTTCGTTCAATTCCCCAAAAGAATCTATCGCTTCCGGAAAGGTAGTTTGCGGCTTTGAACCTTCCGTAGTGAACAACATCGGAAGTACAGGAGGCCTAGTGGACACGATGCCTTGAACTAGTCCCCCACAACGTACAACGAGTCAATGCTATTCACGCAATAAATTCCGTTCAATTTCCCGTTCTATGTTGTGTCCGTTTTGGCCATGGACAACACTTTGGATTCATAAATGTTTACATTTGAAGCGGCCCTCACTTCACATTTATATAGTTGACCTCCCATTATAAGTATCCTGACATACTTAACCTTTTCAAAGTAGGGATTCATTAAAAGTCTCCTCGAGAACTTAACCTATTACCACACATCAGGAAACAACACTTGAATTACCTTTAGGGATGAGTACAAGTGCTCGATTGAACTTTCATAACTTAGTTTTCCCTTTGAACCAATTTCATGGGATCTCCATTCATCAAGGTAGGGTTACCGTTATGATCGTTCGATGGATTGTGGTTTTTCAAACCCATTCCCTCTAGCAACACGCCCAATTGATCTCGATTCATTCCTTTTGTCAAAGGATCAGGCAGATTTTCTTTAGACTTTACATACTCTAAAGAAATTACACCATTTGAGATCAATTGTCGAACGGTATTATGTCTCCGGCGAATATGTCGAGACTTACCGTTATACATAATGCTATGTGCTCTCCCTATAGCTGCTTGGCTATCACAGTGAATCATCACGGGAGACACAGGCTTTTTCCAACATGGAATATCTTCCAAAAAGTGACGAAGCGACTCTGCTTCTTCACCAGCTTTATCTAAAGCTATAAACTCAGATTCCATGGTGGATCTGGCTATACACGTTTGTTTCGTTGACTTCCACGAAACTGCTCCGCCCCCGATACAGAAGACGTAACCACTAGTGGAATGTGAACTTTTAGAATCAGATATCCAACTAGCATCACAATATCCATCAAGTACATTAGGATATCTTGTATAGTATAACCCATACTCTCGGGTGTATTTCAAATACTTTAAAACCCGATTCAAAGCATTCCAGTGTTCAACAACGGGATTGCTTGTATACCTGCTCAGTTTATTCACAGGATAGGCCAAGTCTGGACGTGTACAATTTGTTAAGTACATCAGACTGCCTATAACTTGAGAATACTCTAACTGAGCTACATGTTCAGCCTTATTGACAGTAAGATTTATACTTAAGTCAATAGGCGTCCTACTCGTAGGACCATCATGGGCATTGAATTTCTTTAACACTTTCTCAACATAATGAGATTGTGATAAGACAATTCCATTTGGGGTTCTTTCAATTTTAATCCCGAGGATTAAATCAGCAACACCCAAATCTTTCATGTCAAAATTTCTTTTTAACATAGCTTTAGTATTCATGATTAATTCACGAGTACTACCCATGATTAACATGTCGTCTACATATAGACAGACTATGACAAACGAGTCAGATGTACCTTTAATGTACACACATTTGTCACACTCGTTGATTTTATATCCATTTGATATCATAATGTTATCAAATTTCAAATGCCATTGTTTAGGAGCTTGCTTAAGTCCGTACAACGACCTTATCAATTTGCACACCTTTTTCTCTTGTCCAGGTGCTACAAATCCCTCGGGTTGTTCCATATAAATTTCTTCTTCCAATTCACCGTTCAGAAACGCAGTTTTCACATCCATCTGATGAATATCGAGATTGTGCAAAGCAGCAATCGCAATAAGCACCCGAATAGACGATATTCTGGTTACAGGTGAATATGTATCAAAGAAATCATATCCTTCTCTTTGTTTAAACCCTTTGGCTACCAAACGAGCTTTAAACTTATCGACCGTTCCATCTGCTTTATACTTTTTCTTTAGGATCCATTTACATCCTAAAGGTTTACAACCCGGTGGAAGATCAACCAACTTCCACGTGTGATTTTGCAGAATAGACTCCATTTCGCTATTAATAGCTTCTTCCCAGAGCGGTGCATCTGGACTGGATAGAGCTTCCCCGTAGGACTTTGGCTCGTCATCCAATAAATACGTAATAAAATCAGGTCCAAACGACTTAGCCGTTTTTATCCTTTTACCACGTCTAGGTTCAATAACCTCTTCGTCTACCTGATCGTCACCAACAGGTGTTGTGTCGACATCAGGTTCATAAGTTCTTTTATTAGAACTTGATTCTTCTCTTTCTTTACAAGGAAAGATATTTTCGAAAAATGAAGCATTTCTCGATTCAATCGTGGTACCTTTATGCACGTCTGGATTATCAGACTTGTGTACCAAAAATCGGTAAGCCATACTATTGTATGCATATCCGATAAAAATGCAATCGACCGTCTTTGGTCCGATTCTCATTTGCTTTGGTTCAGGAACAGACACCTTAGCCAAACACCCCCACACTTTAAGATATTTATAAGACGGCTTACGATTTTTCCACAATTCGTAAGGCGTCTCATTTTTACCTTTAAGTGGGATTTTATTCAAAATGTGGTTAGCTGTCAAAATAGCTTCCCCCCACATGTTCTGAGGTAAACCCGAATTAATCAACATGGCGTTCATCATTTCTTTAAGAGTTCAGTTTTTTCGTTCAGCAACACCATTTGATTGTGGTGAATACGGATTTTGACTTAAGATTTCCAACAATATATATATATATATAGGGAGAGCTTCTCGTACGATCCAGTAAGTACGAACTTAACAAGTTCTGAATATTTTATTATTTTTTATTCAACTAGGATCTTTCAACCCGTGCGATGCACTGGGATAATCTTTCAGCAGCTTCTCCGGTTACTATTTTAATATAATCTTATGAATAGAAAAGTTTGAATGAAATTTTAAATACAAAGTTATAAAAAAATGAGGACAAAAATTGAAAAATAACTTTAAAACATATAATAGACTTAAAGTGTAATAACAAATTTGGAAGATCAATTCACATTTCTAAACACTTCCTTATAAACGACATTTGTAGCCTTATTCGGGAGGTCCCCATTTGAATAAAAAATTAAGAATTTCAAACCGGCTCGATTAGTTACTCTAGAAACTGCAACATATAACTGTCCGTGTGTGAACACCGGTCTTCTCAACAGAATTCCAACTTTTGACAAAGACTGTCCTTGACTTTTGTTAATTGTCATACCATAAGAAATCATAATTGGGAATTGTCGACGTTGAAATCGAAATGGCAAAATTGAATTAGAAGGGGTAAGTGCCAACCTCGGAATGTAAACAATTTGATCTTTGGTATCTCCTCCTAATACTTTCGCCTCGATAACGTACGTTCCCAATTTTGTTATTACCAATCGAGTTCCATTACATAAACCCGCTGTGTGATCGAGATTTCTTAATAGCATTATAGGAACCCCAACCTACAAAAAAGTGTATTTAAGACATTAAAATAATAAATAGAAAAATCATAAATTTTGAAGATTAAAATATAACCCTTTTCTTTTAAAAATTACAGTATTTTCTATATACTTATATATAAATTGTAAATTCTTTACATCTTATATTTTAATTCTTGGGAATCTTGATCACGGATGTAGTTGTTAATATTAAATGATGATTACCATAAAGAGCAGTTATTTATAAAAATGTATAACCTATCAAAATTTAAATAATACATTTTAAAATAATTATGAAGAAAATAATTTCCATAATAATCTTTAATTTAAATTAAAAAAATAATTAAAGATTTTAAAACTAACAATGAACAAATAAGTGAAACAAAAATAAGTTAATTAGATAACAGAAAATGTGGATGAATCCATAAAATTAAGGGGAATCAGGTGCAATTTTTTTTTTTAATTTTTCCATCTGTATACTTATTAAAAAGCTGACTGGTAATTTGGATAAATCAAGGTCTTGGAGCACTTAATAAATGTACACTAATATTTGGATTAAAAAATTGAAAATTTGCAAATGATGAAATATATTCTTCAAAATAGCAGAATAGAATAAAAATTAAAACTCAAGAATAAATGTTCACCATAAAGAAAAGTTTCAAATAAGGAAGACTATGAAACTAAAGCAAAAAGCAGGACATATCAATTTTATTCTTACAATGAAAATGAACTTTATTATGCAGACTTACAAATCACCAGTGTTTATATATTAGTAAATGTACGCAAATAATTAATCATAAAATCTAAATAAATTAAAAAATATATAAATATAAGTAAGAACTAATTACTGATAAAATGGTGAGATATTTTCTTAAAGAATAAAATAGAAGGGGGAAGGAATAATACTAACCTTAAGCTTAAGAACATGATTCGGCAACCCGGAGCATTTAATTGTGTTTAAATATTCAGTCGAGTGCATTTGATCAAACATCGTCGAACCTTTATAAGCCATATCGATAGTATCCGCGCTAAGATAGACTTTCTCTTCAGTAGAATGTAGGTTTACCATGTACTCATTAACGGCTTCAACTTCATTCAAAGTAGGAGCTAGAATTGCGCGACCTTGCAAGAAATTAGTGCCTCCAATATGTTGGGGAAAATCAGGAAAAATAGTTTGAACGATGGAACCAATGTAGTTGTCCGAATTGGATATAATGAGATCATCAGGTATTTCAATAGTAGCCTCTCCATCGTGATCATTCCCCAAAGTTCCGTCTCCAATGCATGTCATCCATTCTGCAAAGGCTCTCAATGCTTGAATATCTGTTCCTTGAACAACATTCTCCAATCTCATATTTCTTGTTAATTTGAGAATTTTGCAGTTATTCCAAATAGGAGAAGAATTGATAGTTGCATGTACAATATCCTGCCGTGTCCCTTGTTGGATTACAGGAAGGATTTGCCGAAAATCCCCTCCAAAAACCACAACTTTACCTCCAAATGGAGATTGTCCAAAAGCTGGATTTTCGCGCTTCATTATATCTCGAATTGTTCTATCAAGAGCTTCAAAACAGTTTCTGTTAATTAAACAAAGGTTGACGGTCAGTTTCTGAATTGAAAAGAAAATGAACTGTAGTTAATCTAATCAACAGCTTCAAAATAGATTTAAAAAGAAATAGCTAATTAAACATAGAAAAATAATTAAACACGGCAGTCTAAAATCTGTGGAAGATGAAAAATTAGAAACACAGCAAAAGGATAAAAAATAAACCCAACAGTACTTCAATGAACAAAGTTAAACTTACCGGTGCATCATTGGGGCTTCATCCCAAATAATAAGCATCGCCCTTGAAATCATCTCCGCAGCATCGCTATCCATTTCTATGTTACATGTAGCATTTTCAGTCAATACTAAGGGAATGTGAAATTTAGAATGAGCAGTCCTTCCCCCGGGTAATAGTAAAGAAGCAATCCCACTCGAAGCAACATTCATCACAATCTCTCCCTTTGAACGAATAGCAGCTGAAATAGTTTTCCAGACAAATGTTTTTCCGGTTCCACCATACCCATACAGAAAGTAAACTTGACCGGTTCCACTATTAACAGATTGCATGATGGAATTGTAAGCATGAAGTTGCTGATCATTTAATAATGAAAATGAGCGCATATGTTCTTCTGCAAGAGCCCCACGATCGAAATTTAATTCATTCGCTAAGAGGGAGTTTCCAAGGAATGAGATATCAACATCTTGAGGATATTGCATTGAAGGATAATCTTTCAAGGATTTTCCCTTGGACTGCAAAAGAGATTCGATCTCACTCAAGCAAAGGTTACTTAGTTGATCTTCTGTTAAAATTAGGGCTGTACAAAAAAAAAAAGTAAAACTTGTTAAATACACTACAGAAAATAATATAAAATAAATAATTAAGATCAATAAGAAGGAAAAAGAAATAAAGAATTACTTGGCCGTCTAAATCGAATTCTGTACTTCTCCAGTAGGTCTTCCTTCAATTTTGAAGAACATTTTTCCCAAACCTTAACAGGACTAATTATAGAACAGGAAGTGAGAAGATTCACAAATAATGCTCTAAGAGTTGGACCTAAACCCCAATCAGCAGCTTCTATTATAGCATCGATATACTCTTGATCGTCCTCTAATAATCCGCGTGCATAGCAAGCTTCTTGAAAAGTTTTGTACTGTACACCATTATACAGCTTAATATCTTCGTACGATACGAAGCCTTTCACAAAATTCAAGAGAAGCCTCATGTAATACACTTCTCCCAGAGACGGGGGAAGAAAAGCTAATCGTCCAAGCGCTCTTCCCTTTTTCCTCGGAGTCCAAGTTCTCTTGCCCTCATTCCATACAAACTTAGACGGGAACTCAGCGTAAGACAAATGTTTGGCTTCTTCGTAATTTCTGTTGGCTATCATCCATGCTGTGAACATAGTTTCTTTTGAAGCAGACCTTTCCATTACATCATCAACAGCCTCTCCGTCTTGAAAAAATAACGCACTGTTCACCCTCCAGATGAATAATCAACCTCACAACAGTTGGCTACTTGAAATGGATTTCATATGCAAACAGTCTCCAGACAGCCTCAGAAGCTGATATATATCTACAATCCAAGTACTGTTGAATTTTGTCTATTTCTATTTGACCATTTGCATTTTGATGAGACTTATAAAACACGGCAGTTGCTCTGTCATGTCCTTTGTGAACGTATTTGAACAAATACTTAATAAAACGGGCTCTGTTGCACCATTCTACATTTATATGAGCTCTATACTTAACCAAAAGAGCACGATTATGCGGAACAACATGCCTGAAATATTATCATGTAGAAAAATATAAGTCAGATTTAGAAATTAATAATAAGCATTTAAAATTTGAATAAAACATGAAATTTCAGGTATAGTACGTAAAGCACCTGTTGTCAAGCTCAATTCCTCCTTTTAATATTGAAAGTCCAGTATTCCTTCGACGATATATAACATAACCATCCTCGTCTACAGATGTGTGATCCACATATTTCTTTGGATAACGTTTAGTGCAGGTGGTTCCCTTCATACATGGAGATTTCAGGTTCGCATCGCCACATGGACCATGCATCATGAATTCCTTAACAGCATTATGGTATTCCTTATCAATCAAGGGGTCAGGAATTTCAGCGGAAATGAAGTTATCAACAACGTCTTCAGTTGCTGAATTCGGAAAATCTTTTATCCACAAAAGTATATGGGCATGGGGGAACCCACGTTTCTGAAACTCAATAGTATATATGACTACAGTAAAAGAAAAGATGTAAATTAGAATTTGATATTTGGAAAAAACAAAGCATTAGAAATTTTAATCAAAAAAATATAATTTAGGATATTAAAAACAGTTAAATAGAAACGTACCAGCAGTTGTGTCTCCGAACAGCTTTTCTTTTTTGATATCCGTCATAAAATTATCTAATTTTGTATGGAAAACTCGGGAAATAATGTCTGGTCTATCGGCAGCAGTTAAACCAAGTTCCTTAAGGTAGTCAGCAATTTTAGGCCACTTGGAATTGCATGTGAAAGTAATAAACAAATTAGGGTAACCTAGCCATTTGCAAACTGCCATCGCATCGTGGTAGTTTTGGATCATGTAACGTGCTCCTCCGACAAAAGAAGATGGTAATATAATACGCTTTCCTGTATTGGCAGTGTCTGATTGACCTTGAGCTAATGCATCCCCCAATGCAGTATAAGAACCACACCTGAAATCTTTATGATGATGCCTCATGAAAGTAAGCCTAAAAGCTTCAACCACGCAATAAGCGTCAACTAAAAATTGTTGAAACAATCTTCTGCCATTCAAAATACGAGGAGACTCATTATCTCTGTGTTGCAGCTTATACGTCAGGTACTCCCGCATTGTTACTTTATGTTCCTTTGTTTCTTTTGATCTTGCGGTCTTTTGATGCTTTATGTTGTCTCTGTAACCATCTTCCCCGTAAAAATATAATAAAGGATATTGAAGGGACAAGTAGCTTGGGTGCAGCTCGGTTATACGTTGCAAACTTTTATTAGAACGTTCAACAATGATATCTCGATAATTTTCATGATTTTCAACATCTCCTTCAATTAAAACTGCAACTTCATCAGCTTGCGGCAAATCGTGAACCCTTCCGTCAGAAGTTCGGGCAGAAATTAACCTTAACTTAAGGTCGGCTGCTGGATTATCCCGGATTCTGTCTCGGGCTGTGCGGAACCATTTCACCAATACGTTATGTTGATCAAGCAGATCTTTCAAACTTTCAACAATTTCAACATCATCTGGATCATCTTCTGGTTCATCGGTTTCATTTTGTGTTTGACCTCTGAAATGAGACATAAAACATGACATGGTTTCTACAATGAAAAATAAAGAAAAGAAAAAAACAAAGTTAAGATGTTGAAACTCCAAGGACAAACCTAACAGATGCTATCCTGTTATGTGTCTCGTTCGCAGTGTCATGAATATAAAGCTGTGCAAAGGAAGCTTTATTATTCTCATCTTCTGGAAGTAAAGTACCAATTCTGTGGTAATTGGCACCTTGAATTCTGTAATTTGGAGCTGAAGTTCCTATGTTGAATGAATTATCCACTTTCGCTCCCATAGAAGTGAAAGCAAAAATCATGTTGTACATTCTGATTTTTTATTGAAACTTTTTAGGCAATCTTTCAGTTCCGTACAATAAATCTTTGAACTCATTAGGAGGAACTCTGGATGGAGGCAATTTTATTTTCCCTATAACATAAAAAATAACATAATACATCTTCATAAGTTTCAAAAGTCATAGTTAAACAAACAAAATTGAATTCATGTTGGAATAATTGCAAAAGTACCATGACAGCAACATAGGTTGAATAGCGGCGCAGTTTTGTTTTTCTTTCTCTTCTCCATTCTCTCGTCAAACCAAAATCTAGCCTGACAATGCTGACACTTCCAAGTACAGTCTCCAATGTGGTGGTAGCCTATAAAAAAATATATATTGGAAGACATCAAATAACAAATTTTCCTATTTATCGTTATATATTATAAAGTATTTATAAAGGGATAAAAAATATTTGGATTTAACTGGGAAATTCATCCGTTGATCTTGTTATTCCAGAAGTTGATGATTGTCCCAAGTTCTTAGTTGGTATGATTAGAGGAGTCGAAGATGGTGCTGTAATAAGTGAATTTCCTATATTATCAGTTTGTACAGAACATGAAATCTGAAACTAAATATGGGAAATGAAAAATATGAAATGTTATTGATACTAATGTTATGAAGTTCATATAAAAAATAGCAAAGTATACCTGAATGATAAACAGCATTAAAATCTTCTTCCAAGTTTCTAATATGAGGACCACTTCGACTGGATTGTCCATTTTTTTTTGCAACTAAAACCTGATATAGACAAAATAAAATTAGAAGTTTACATGAATTTATTTTAAACATGACATATAAAAAAACTGAATACCTGATTCGAGAACAGGATAAATGTGGGATTCCATATTCCTGGTTGTTTTTGTACTTGTCGGTAGTATTTGCTGGTAATTGAGGGTTTTGATAAACAACACAAAATGGTAAATTTGTTATAAGTAAGCTAGCAAAAGGATTAAGTTATAGCAGAAATCATAAGTAAGAACATGGATGCTCAAGGCACCTCTTAATTCATATATTCATACTTAGAGTTCTTTATTAAAATACAAGGTTGCATGTCCCCTTTCCTCTCTCTCATACCCTCTATTTATAATGCTCTATGCATGGCTGAATTATGCCACCTAATGCCCAAATATCGGCTTCTTATTGGACCTCTAGTCCACTAATATGATGCATTAAATATCCACTAATTTCCCTTAGTGCTTAATCTGCTCCTTTCCCCGTGAGGTTCCAGCTCATTGACTGGTGTCCCAGGAGTCTCCCCAGGCGATTTCCCTGTGAAAGAAGTCTGATTCTACCGTGCGATCTCTACTGTCTGAACTCCTCATCCTCTTCTTAGATATGCCTTTGAAGGTCTTCATGACTGTCTTGGCTGACTTTCTCTCTTGATGACGTGGCCCTTTGATTCGTGACACGTGTCGGTGACTGTTTTCTTGGGTATAACATAGGCCCCCAGGAAAATTAGAGCTTTCAACTCTGATTTCCCTAAAGTTTATGGTCGTCTTCCTCGGTTGACTCGTCTTGGAAATTGCATTCTGACTTTCTGTTGGTGGTTGAGACTTCATTTAATTATGAATTTTACGCCTTTAAAGGCTCTTCGAATCTGGATTATGGCTTCATATCATGGCTTTTACTTGGAACAAAGAGGTGTACCCGAATCAAATAACCAGCTTTTCTTCTCGTATTAGGAATCGGTCAATGAAAACTAAGTTGCCTCTTTCTTTGTCTTTTTCTCAGAAGTTTCCGGAGCTCGATGGACAGGATGTTGCTTTGGTAGATGCTTTTGAACGGGTCTGGACAGTTAAGGTAGAGAAGGATGGTCGACGTCTCGCTCTGAGTGACGGTTGGAACAAATTCTGTGAACGCCGTTTTGTCTCAGTGGATGTGACCATCTTTCTGGAGTTGCGTGGGCAAAAGTCTTTCAATATCGGAGTATTTGGGAGGGATGGAGAGGAGATCATTGATCTGGGAACTGATTCTGAAGACAGCTCGGTTGATTCCGAACCTGAAAATTGTCCTGTAAAAGATAACTGGAGATGTACTTCCCCGTGAGATCTATCCAAAATATAGAAAATTTGTTTTTTCTTTGTAAAATAAGGTTTCCTGGGTTAATTCTCCAGGTTTTATTTCCCAGGATTCTTTCCCGGGGAAGTGAATAAGAGTTGTTGTTTTTTGAAAGACTCTTTATATTCGTAAATTTTGATAAGTATCAAAAAACTTATCTCTTAAATAAATCAGTAATTTGATAAATAAATAATAAAAAAGGTAGAAAAAGGATTTCTTCTTGATCTGACCTTTGTCAGTAAATATTTGCCACGTGGCATTATCCTGGCCAAGTATTCTAGGTTTTACGGGGTAGTGGGAGGACACTTGAGTACGTTTTTCCTCGGTAACCGCCCTCCCTTCCCCTTCCTTGATCTCAACCGTTGATCAATTCATGAGGCAGGGTTAACTTTCAAAACACATTAACCCTTTTCAAATTTCAAAACTTCACATCTCTCTTCGATTCTCAGATCTAAAAATCGGTAAGAATTTCCTTCTCCCTGCAATTTTTTCTGTGTACATTTGTTTAATTTGTAGTGTAAATTTCCTTCTACAACCCTCATCATCATGCCAAAATACACGAGAGTCGTTCGCCCCAAAGTGGTCGAAGAGCCTCACGTCCTGCTCGCTCGTCAGTACAAGGAATTTATGGACAAGGCGGAACCGGCCTTGCCGGAATTCCGACTGGACGAAGTAGACGCGGCCCATCCCTACGTTCCCGCTGAGAGGACCATCACTGCGGTTCAACCTGCTGGGATTCGATGTCCCGGGCTATCAAAAAAATTGCGGAACCGATAACCCGACCGAAAACCCGTCGCCGGAGATCGCACGAACACCGACTCATCCGCAGGAGTCCGACCTTTGGAGACTACGCGCCCGAAGACACGCAGCCCGCCCCCAGCCGATTTTCTCCCACGAGTCGGATCCACGAACGCGAACCACACGCGAAGAACCGGGCTCGACAAGAGCGTCGCCGCGGGATGAACCCGCGGCTAAACCCTAGCCGAACCCCATCGCGGCTGGGGTTCGCGATCGCCGTGCATGGCGATCGCTGGGGCTGCTCCGGCAGCCCCGGGTGGCGGTGAGTCCGGCGACTTCACCGCCGTCGCCACCAGGAGGGGCGGTTAGCCCAGCTGACCACCGCGGCAACAGCCGCGGTTCACCCCCGGCGATCGATCGCATGATCGATCGCCCGCCTCGGCCCAGCCGAGGCGCCTTCTCGCGCACGCCGCCGTGGAGGCGGCGGGGATCCGCCACGGCACCAGCCCGTGGCATCCCCGGCGATCGACCCTAGGTCGATCGCACGCCCCGGCGTCCAGCCGGGGCTTCCTCGCGCGGTACACCGGCGGTCGAAACCCTAGGGTTCGACCGCCCCTCTTTCGATCCCGACGGGGATCGCGGGATCCCCGTATCCCGGTCTCGACGTTCCCGGATCGTCTTGTTCATGTACATATTACGATTAACAAGCACAAATAATCAAAGAGGGGAATTCTCGATTATACCTTCGATTCGTTGTACGGAGAAACGAAATCGGTTGACGACCTTGCGATCTTCCTACGTATTCCTCGCACCTCGTCCGAACGTCGTGTGTGCGACGATCTATCGGATTCATATGGATCTTCCTCACTCTCAAACTTTATTGTTGGCGTAACTTAGGTTGTGAAAAGTGAAGACCATGTAGTGCTTATATAGGCTACGTAGGGGATCATAAGGAGAATAAATATTGGGCTTCCAATATTGAAAATTAAATTGGGTCCAACCCAAATCCATTAATTCTTATCAATATTAATTTTATTTATTTTCCACTATATAAATAAAATTGCACTCCCAATATTATTCATATTATATCAAATAATATTTCTCCGTCTTAGTATTATTTATTCCGTGTATTTAAGATTTAAATATCCATGAATAAATTTATTTATTGCTCAATAAATAATATTCATCTCTTATATCCGAGACTAGTACCGTTCAACCTTTATTATTGTGCGGAACGAATCCACTCATGAGGTTTACACAATAATTCCTTATGAACTCATCTCGGGGATATTATCAACCCTTCCGGGATACACTTTCCCGTCAAGTATTCACGGCATGTCATATATAAAATATAGCGACCCAACTTTACCGGTAATTAACCCAATAATTAAATCGGTTAATTCCTTTGGAAAATCAAAGTCTCTAATATTAAATATACACACCCGCAATAGTATCGGGGATTGAGAATAAAATACTCCGAGATTTAAATTGATTATCCAAGGCAATCCTAATCAATAAATCTCAAGCTGATCCGCCCAATACACCAAGTGTACAAGTGTGATAAAATAATTAAGATAAATTATTTTCTCTCTCACACTACGACTATACCGATGGATTAGTTCGTGTCCATCTAGGTCGTGAGCAACTGTTTGATTAAATACGAGTAACCGATAGTATGATCTTCTGTGCGCCCATGCAGCACCATACTAACTACAACGTACAAAATCCAGAACCATGATTTGCATATATTTAATTATAAATAATTAAATGCAAATAATTGTTTATTAATTAAATAGATTAAATGCTATGATTGGGAGTTTACCGTTACTTAAATCTAGACATTAAGTACACAACTCCAACAATCTCCCACTTGTACTAAGGTCTAGTCATTTCCTCCAAACTCCCGGTTCCCATACTCATCACGTGCTTAAGGTGTACTTCCGAGTACTATGTGAGTGAGCACTCTAGGTTGCCGTTCTGAAGTTATCTTGGTGACTACTACGTCGTCTCCCTTGACGATGATTCGTATCAGGTGGTACTTGCACTATGTGTTATCATCACTCTTCGAACTTATGACTTCTTCCAGTTCTCCATGCACCGCTATGTACATAGCCTTTGGTGAACCAAGAGTCATATCCAAGTTCAGAGGTCATTCCGGAACCTGACCAAAACTTCCGCTGCCTCTGAGGCTGCTATTCGGTTTATGATAGAGTCCGAGAAGCATTACGCTTATCACTCTTTCATCCTTTAGGTTCCACCTCTTCTAAAGTGAACACATAGCCTGATATCGACTTACACTGGTCCTTCTTTGATTTGAGATCTGAGAACATGTAATCAAAGAAGATTTCGTCTTGTTTAATGTCTAGTACTTTCACAAGTACTATTAAGACATCCGAACATCTCTTGTCTAGATTACTTTGATATCCTCCCACTACGCAAACCGCATAGTTGATATCAGGTTCTGGTTTTTCAACATTGCATCTACAAAGCTCTCCACACAAGAAGTGTAGGTAACTGCTTTGTCCATATCTATCTCCTTCATGTGTTCGAAACACACACCTTTAGATAGATGTATTCTATTCCCGAAGGGTAATAACCTTTCTCAGAATTGTGCATGTTTAAAAACAAACCATAACCGTATAAGACATCTTAAGAGAAGTACAAATGTTCTTATCCAGAGATCGAAAGATTTCTAAGAACATGATCCAACTTCATCTTAATCTTATACCTCGATTCATTTAGACAACCTCTATTTTATGTCTGACAACACTTTTACATTGTTGCCAACGATAAAGTGTTATCTACACAAAATTCCGAGAAACACCACCTTTGTTTCCATTACGTCTCTAACACACCTTTCTCGCAAATTCCTATGCAGACCTAGGGATCGATTTCATGTATACTAGATCCAGAGTTCAAAACTCCTCCAGTCTTATGAACATCTCTGGTTGCTTAACAACCTCCCACTGCAATGGCATTCCGGTGTATAACAGTAATAACATTAGGTGCAGTTAGTGGTGTACTACTACTCGGTCAGGCTGGTTCTCAGTCTATCCTTTTCCTCATTTTAAAGTACTTTGTCAATTAGGGCATTGTAGTTCATCTAATAGTTTTTCCTCTACGTACCGGGCGAGAACACCCTTCTGGTTCGTAGTACTATTGAACATACAATTACTTGTTCTTCTAGGATATTCTACAACCACATAGAATGTGCCGTTGTGTCCAGAAATATCCATAGAACATAGGTAGTTCCGAACAAACTTGTTCTTTTACTATTAGAATCTCATCTCTTATTTCCGATACACCATGTCTACACTTCAGTGTATGGTGTAGTCGTTTGAGACTTAATCTCAACCTTTGATCTATGCTATGTGTTATTTAGATAGGCGATAGCCTCTGTAAACAAGTCGCAGGCTTCCAATGGATATACTTTGATGGTTCCCCATAATGGCTTTGTGTTGAAAACACTCCGCTCTTATGGCACATCAAGTATCCATCTTCGAGTATTCTTGAAGGAATGACTCGTGCCTTTCTAATCACACATACCGCATTAATCACAAATCATTTTCTATACTTGTCCGAATTCCATCCTTTATCCAGAAAGGTTAACTCAGTTGTATCATCTTTCAAGATCGATTCTTAGGTCGGGAGGTCCATTCCTCCAACTATAATTGATCGAATCAATTTCGACCTTTTGAATCCCTTTTGAATAGATACTACCAAGTTCAAGAATTCACAAGTATAATGATTAATAAGAGAAATACATCTAATAAGTAAAACAAGTTATACATAACGGTTTGTTGCATCGTGGTAGACTAAGGATTCATCATTCACATATTGCTATCTAATGTACCATAATAGATATCACCATTATTTCTTATCCAAACCATCAAATGATCAAAGAAATAAAATATCCATTAATAATAAAGAAAACCAGAACGAAGTTCTTTTTCGAAATAAAGGGGTACATAAGCAATAACTGAAATGAAATCCTAAAACATAAATGTCTTCCACTGCAACCGCTGCTACCCCAACAGCTTCACCCATGTAGACTCGAATTCTTCTTCTCTAAGTCGCCGGGTTTTCTGGAACCCCTGCATTTAAAGAAATGCACATACCGTCAGTGGTTCCATATCTACACACCAGAATTCTGGTAGATAATACCGCTGACTATGTTTTTACGACTAAAGAAAAATTCGTACCTCTGAGAGGACATTCAGACTTCCAGTGTCCAGACTTCTTGCATCGGAAGCATAAGCCCTTTGGCTTACTAGCCCCCACTCGTGGTCCATTCCTCTTGGCACCACTGGGTTTTATGGCTTGCTTCCTTTTCTTGCCCCTACCTCCACCAGGCTTAAAGCCTTTGGACTTGGTAGCTACAAGCGCTTGAGACTTGCCCTTCTTGTAGATCCCCTCTGCCGCCTTCAGTTCAGTCAGGAGTTGCGCAAGAGTATAAGATAGTTTACCCATATTATAGCTCATACGAAACTGCTCAAAACTAGGGGTCAGAGACTGGAGTATGATGTCGACTTGCGTCTCCCCATCAATAGAAGCTCCTAGGATCTCAAGTTCATTCAACAGACTCATCATCTTAAGAACGTGCTCCCCTACGGGCGTTCCTTCAGACTGAGTAGTTGTCATGAGGACTCTCATGGCTTCTTGCCTTGCCGCACGATCTTGCTCCCCAAACATCTCCTTGAGGTTAAACATCATATCATAGGCAGTGTCCATTGACTCATGTTGGGTTTGGAGTACATTTGACATGGAAGCCAAAATATAACACCTAGCCATTTCATCAGCCTTTTTCCACTTCCGATATGCCAGTTTTTCCTCATCAGTTGAGGCAGCCGTGGGCTCAGCAGGGCATACTTCATGGAGTACAAACTTGTACTCCTCCGAAGTTAGGACAATGTCTAAATTTCTCCTCCAATCAATATAATTGGGACCAGTGAGCTTATGCTCCTTGAGTATCACAGAAAGAGGGTTCATAGCTATTCTCTAAACCTATAAGCACATTTAAACAAACAATTAATTTAATATCCGATATTATCTCCCTCAAATAATATCATTAAATTACTAATCACATCTAAAATCCCATCAGGTAAGGCAAGCCACGTGGTGTGGACGTTTACCTACCCAAATGATTTAGCAATTAGATTTTCTTTGGTCATACATCTCTTATAGCGTAACCTCGTGGGGAGGAATACTACAAGGCGTATCTAAGTGTAAACCATTACTCAGCACCAAAGTGAATCGTTTGGAATTGCTACATTACCGCAAGCCACGTGGTGTGGACGTTTACGACAACTTCACAACTCTTCACAATTCCTTACAACTGTCTACATCAATTAATCCAAAATCCGTCAATGTAGCAAGCCACGTGGTGTGGACGTTTACTACACTAAGAGACTTTTATAATTGACTCCCAATTACAAGATCCATTCGATTTTCGTAAATCAAGACGCGGAGAATCATAAGTGAAACTCGAAGTTTCTAACCAGTGATTTACCATGCGAACAACCCTATCTCTCATTAGATGAGGGAGCCGAGCAGACAAACGACCCATCTATCAAAGAATGGCACGAAAGTCTCTAATTTGTGTCCTCTACATGACCAAGTGGCTCTGGCTCCATTCCACTCCCCGGGGTGAGAATGAGTCGACTTGAAGTCAGTTTCAGAAAGACAAATTAGGCATTGTTTGATAAACTCAATCAATGTTTCTTGTAAAAGGAATTACAAGAATTCTCCTCCAATGACTCGTCTATACGAACTTCGAAAGTCCATAAGAGTCACCAAGAGAACAGTAATGGAGACCATGGGAATGTTTCCATCCCCTCTCCCACTTAGCTTTTTATAACAAAGGGATACGCTATCTAATGCATAATTAAACACATAAGCATGCATACAAGCAATAAAGCACATAGCACATAGTCAAAATAAACTAGAGAATTAGTTTCCCGACTATCATGGCTTTATTCCATCTCCGTATGCGTCTTCTAGTCTTCAGTCTTCGTTTCTTGAATGCTCCATGTGACGAGAATATTAATCTCCAATATTTAAATCTATTTATTTTCGATTAATCCAAAAGTTACTTAATTCGAAAATTAAGTAATTCGAATATATCAAAAATAAAATTAAATATCATTAATATTTTTATTTATTTTCCTATCTAGTTCCATTAAATCTCTAGAATAATCTATCCAAGAAAGATTTGGAATATTCTAGAAGATATCTATAATAGAACAAGGAAATAAAATAAATTAGGACTCACTACTTTCCAAATTTTTTTTTTATTCCTAATCCATGAATATTCCCATGAGTAGGAATAATCAAATAGGAAAAAATAAATTTAGTACTAAATTAATTAAATTTCTAATCTATGAATAATTCCATGAAGGAAATAAATCAATAGAAATAAAATTAATTTAAATTAATTCTTTTCCTAATCCATGAGAGTTTCCAAAAGGAGAACAATCAAATAGGAAAAATCCGAATTAATTAGGAAAGTAATATCTTGGTAGGAATAGCATGGGATTGGGAGACCCCACACCATCCCCACCTAGATGGATCGGCCGGCCACTCGGGGAGGAGCGCCGCCGCCGCCTAGCCACGCCGGCTAGGCCATGGGTCGATCACCATCATGGGATCGATCCCAAGCCCTACTCTCTTCGTCACTTCTTCGTCTTCCGGCGATCATCTCATCATCGAACCAACGTAAAATAAATTACAAAATTTAAATTACAATTCCGGTATCGATTCTATACATGAAATCGACCCTATACATTTTCCGGAAAAATAAAGAACGTAATAATAAATCCTAAATTCGGTCAACCCCCGAATTTTTACTATTACAAACATTCAACCACACAAAACGAATCTCGACATGTCCGAGAGTTTAATAATCATGATAATTAATTAAGCAATAATTAAATCAACCATGATAGCCGGAAATCCTGCAAGGTAGAACAATAATCGAACATATACATGAACACGAAACCAAACGCTCTGATACCAATTGCTGGGATTCGATGTCTCGGGCTATCAAAAAAATTGCAGAACCGATAACCCGACCGAAAACCCGTCGCCGGAGATCGCACGAACACCGACTCATCCGCAGGAGTCCGACCTTTGGAGACTACGCGCCCGAAGACACGCATCCCGCCCCCAGCCGATTTTCTCCCACGAGTCGGATCCACGAACGCGAACCACACGCGAAGAACCGGGCTCGACAAGAGCGTCGCCGCGGGATGAACCCGCGGCTAAACCCTAGCCGAACCCCATCGCGGCTGGGGTTCGCGATCGCCGTGCATGGCGATCGCTGGGGCTGCTCCGGCAGCCCCCGGGTGGCGGTGAGTCCGGCGACTTCACCGCCGTCGCCACCAGGAGGGGCGGTCAGCCCAGCTGACCACCGCGGCAACAGCCGCGGTTCACCCCCGGCGATCGATCGCATGATCGATCGCCCGCCTCGGCCCAGCCGAGGCGCCTTCTCGCGCACGCCGCTGTGGAGGCGGCGGGGATCCGCCACGGCACCAGCCCGTGGCATCCCCGGCGATCGACCCTAGGTCGATCGCACGCCCCGGTGTCCAGCCGGGGCTTCCTCGCGCGGTACACCGGCGGTCGAAACCCTAGGGTTCGACCGCCCCTCTTTCGATCCCGACGGGGATCGCGGGATCCCCGTATCCCGGTCTCGACGTTCCTGAATCGTCTTGTTCATGTACATATTACGATTAACAAGCACAAATAATCAAAGAGGGGAATTCTCGATTATACCTTCGATTCGTTGTACGGAGAAACGAAATCGGTTGACGACCTTGCGATCTTCCTACGTATTCCTCGCACCTCGTCCGAACGTCGTGTGGGCGACGATCTATCGGATTCCTATGGATCTTCCTCACTCTCAAACTTTATTGTTGGCGTAACTTAGGTTGTGAAAAGTGAAGACCATGTAGTGCTTATATAGGCTACGTAGGGGATCATAAGGAGAATAAATATTGGGCTTCCAATATTGAAAATTAAATTGGGTCCAACCCAAATCCATTAATTCTTATCAATATTAATTTTATTTATTTTCCACTATATAAATAAAATTGCACTCCCAATATTATTCATATTATATCAAATAATATTTCTCCGTCTTAGTATTATTTATTCCGTGTATTTAAGATTTAAATATCTATGAATAAATTTATTTATTGCTCAATAAATAATATTCATCTCTTATATCCGAGACTAGTACCGTTCAACCTTTATTATTGTGCGGAACGAATCCACTCATGAGGTTTACACAATAATTCCTTATGAACTCATCTCGGGGATATTATCAACCCTTCCGGGATACACTTTCCCGTCAAGTATTCACGGCATGTCATATATAAAATATAGCGACCCAACTTTACCGGTAATTAACCCAATAATTAAATCGGTTAATTCCTTTGGAAAATCAAAGTCTCTAATATTAAATATACACACCCGCAATAGTATCGGGGATTGAGAATAAAATACTCCGAGATTTAAATTGATTATCCAAGGCAATCCTAATCAATAAATCTCAAGCTGATCCGCCCAATACACCAAGTGTACAAGTGTGATAAAATAATTAAGATAAATTATTTTCTCTCTCACACTACGACTATACCGATGGATTAGTTCGTGTCCATCTAGGTCGTGAGCAACTGTTTGATTAAATATGAGTAACCGATAGTATGATCTTCTGTGCGCCCATGCAGCACCATACTAACTACAACGTACAAAATCCAGAACCATGATTTGCATATATTTAATTATAAATAATTAAATGCAAATAATTGTTTATTAATTAAATAGATTAAATGCTATGATTGGGAGTTTACCGTTACTTAAATCTAGACATTAAGTACACAACTCCAACACAACCAGACCCAAACCACCAGGAGTGGGGTGCACACGGCCGAGATAGCATGGTGACGGCGGACGAACTCACCGACTGGAGGGATGACTGGCGGATTCCCTTCAACGTGCATTTGCATGCGCCAGAAGAGGGAGAATCCGCCTGTTGTCCACCTCCAGGAATGGTGGCCATCTGCGTCGACGCGATGGAGCAAGGTCTGCGGTTTCCCCTGCATCCTTCAATTTCAGGCCTGTTGAACCGGTGGGGTGTGGCTCCTCATCAGATTCATCCGAATGGGTGGGCTCAGTTGTACGGGGTTTTGACGGTTCTAGGACAAGTGGGATTCTCTCGACCCCTCACGGGGGATGAATTCCATTTGTTCTTTAGTCCAGTCAATTTTAAGAAAGGGTTGTTGGGTGATTACACAGTTCGTTGCAGGAAAAATATGGTGAAAATAAAAGAACCGGAAGTTAAGGATCCTACTTGTTGGGATCGATGGTTTTATGTCTCGGGGAGATGGAAAACTCAGACCCGAGAGGGAGAAATTGAAATTCCTTAAACTTATGGCGTTGAGGATGAAAGTAAGTAAATTATACTTTTAAGTTTTTACAGTTTTGACTGATCTAAAATTGTTTTTATGTTTGTAGGTGCCCCGATCTCCAAAACTGACTATAGCATCACGTGGGATTTGGCTACAGCGAATCTTTTGGCCCAGTGCATTCCTACTACCGAGAGGGACTCAACGTATCTCAACGACGACAGTATTCGTGACGCAGCAGGCTTGTTCTGTCCTCCGTTCGTTGAAGACAAACCTTGTTTTGGTAAAGTTCTGTACTTTCTACAGTTTTTATTTTGTCTTATTTCCTGGGGACATATCCCCCGGGGAAATATCATCAATTTTGTCGGGTGTAATATCTTTACTTTCCCGGTGCAGAATTTTTCTCTACCGTGTTTGACATGAAACCCCCAAATATGGCGGATAACAGACTGTTCGAAAGACTTGGACTTGTGGATCCATCCCAGACGGGGAAAGCCCGTAAATCAAAAACCAGTTCAACCAGCATAGGTGGCCGAGGATCTGTAAAGACTCGGGGTGGGGCAGTAGGTGCCCCGGCTTCCCGGACCAGATCCCGAACTGTCTCCGCCCAAGGCGGCGAGACAGATTCCCTGGGGATCATGGAGGTGGTGGACTCCTACAAAGAATCCTCTACCCCTGCTGATGCGGTGATGAC
The DNA here is from genome assembly GCA_954870475.1 of Euphrasia confusa. Taxonomy (NCBI): domain Eukaryota; kingdom Viridiplantae; phylum Streptophyta; class Magnoliopsida; order Lamiales; family Orobanchaceae; genus Euphrasia; species Euphrasia confusa. Next base: position 13,969,311 of record OX940957.1, on the reverse strand, counting down.
TGATGTTGTTCCCAGCCAGGGTTTGCCTCCCTCTGGGTCATCCACACTTCTACAAGTCAAGCTCGAAGGAGACAAGAAAAGGAAGAAAGTTGATGGGGGTATAATTGATGTGACTGAATCGCCTCCCCGTGCTGACATAAGTCAGTCTGTTTTTGGAGTTGAAAAAGTTCTCTCTGACAAGTAAGTTTTTTATTCATTTTATGCTCTTTCTTCATTTTACAAAATATTCAATCTTATCTTTATATTTTATTTCTCGGCTAGGTTTTCCCAGGAAAAACTTCCATCTGTGCTCCTTCCCTTCTTCTCTGGCAAAGGCCCCATTGACCCTGTCACTACCCTGGGCAATCCTGTAGGTGATTCAATTGATGCAGTTGGGAGGTGCTGGACCTCAGAGCTCAATGACCTGATGGACCATGAGGAACATGCCTTTTCCCTGGCCCTTAAACTGGCCAGTCAAAGTGCAGTTGCCATCTCTGGTGCTCATACTATGGCTGAGAAACTCAGAGCTGAGGTTACCAAGCTTCGCATCACCAGCACTGGTCAAGAAACACAAGTAAAGGAGCTCAACGCAGCCTACGTGGCCGCAGCAGGGGACAGGGATAGGTGGAAGAAGGTTGCAGACACTGCACGGGCAGAGGTGGGTAAGTTGAAGTCTGAGATGCAGGAAGCCTTGAAAACCATCAAGGAAAAAGAAGAACAGATTGAGGATGCCCAGGACAGCTTTGTCAGGGAAAAGAAAGAGCTAAAGGATGAGGTGGTCAAAGTCACCAAAGAACTGAAACAAGTCCAGGATGATTTTGCACAGTCCATGGAAAGAGTTGTGGAGCTTGAAACCCTACTGGACTCACCTGCTCACAATCCCAGGGTATTGACTGACCTCCTTTATGTAACTGCATATGCTGATCTCATCAGGTCTGCAGCAAAGGAGAAGAATGATGTGGCCAAAGAGTATGGACTCAAACTCCTCAAGGATCACATGGAGGGATGCACTCTGGATTCCAGAGTTCCTCAACCTTTCATGGATCTGGAAGTTGTCCATGGGATTGACATGAAATGGTGGCCATCATACAGTCTCCTCTCTATGCCTGGTGAACTTGCAAAGTTAGCTGATGACGCTCCTGTTGATGAAGATGATTTTGAAGATGAGGGTTTGGATCTGCTTGGTGTTGGGCCTGATGGCAAGCCAAAAGATCCTATGGTGACCCCCCTGGCGATGGTAATTCTACCTCCTGAGTTTAACAACTCAGGAGTCTGCTAAAATGATCTCTACTCTGAGTGTAAAAAGCTCAGAGGTTTTTAAGTTTTATTTCTGATTTGGGCCTGAGGCCATAAGACAATATTTGCTATTTCTGTTTGGATTTCAAAGGCAGTTTTTGCCTAGGACAAGTTTTAATATTTTGCTGGTGTGTAATAACTTAGTAAGTTATTTTTGGATATTATCCTTTGGGTCTTACTCATGGCCCTTCCACCGTTTTGTTTAGGTTTCTTTTTACCACAATTATCTATCACTTGACAAGTCAGTTTTAGCTTGTTTGGTGAATCGTAATTCTTGTGAACAGATAACTCTTGGCTCACACCCACGTTTTATTTTAAAACTTTGTTGGTACTCTTTGTGAGTTCTTTGTCCTGCAAAAGTGATTTTCGGATTTAGTTACCTCTTGGAATTCTCTGATTCTGAGTAACATTTTTCTCCTCCATCTCCCCTTTTACACAGACTGTCCGAGCCTGTGGTTTGTTCATCATGAATACCCTTTTGAGGTTTAGTTCATTATGAATACCTCTTAGGATTGTCCTCGGACCAATATCCTCCTCCCGCGCGATTCTCGAGTTTCTTCTACTCTGTTGAATCCGTACGCAGAAAGAAGTGTTCGGCCCCATAATCTACAGATTTTTTGGGTCTTTACCGAACCTTAGTATTCCTTAGGAATACTCAATATTCTTTGTTTTGACCGGGAAGTTTATTCCTTTTCCCGGGGTAATATTTTTCCTTTTTATAGATAAAATATAACTTTAAAAACCATACAAGTATTTTTGATAAATACTGAGAAAATTTTATAAAGGTAGTAAAAAAGGTTTTACAGAAATAATACTTTTACAAAAAGCCAAAAATTAACCTTTTAATGATAAAATTTCTTTAGATGCAGCGCGTTCCACCGATACTGATCCTTGGTCCCGTCGAGAAGCTCTAACTCGTACGCTCCGTTCTGGAGGCAGTGGCTTACTCTAAACGGTCCCTCCCAGTTCAGCCCTAGTGCTCCCTGGTGCGTTCCCAAGATTTTCTTCAGCACCAAGTCTCCTTCTTGGAATTCTCGTGCCTTTACTTTTGAATTAAATAATTTTGCAATTCTTTGTTTGTTCATGGCATTCAGAGAATCAGAAGCTAACCTTCTTTCTTCAAGAAGATCTAACTCTTTCCGGATGGTTATTTCATTCTCCGGGGAGATTTCCTGAGCGGTCCGATGTGATAACACCGTTATTTCCGCTGGAATTACTGCTTCTGTTCCAAAAGCCAAAGAGTAGGGGGTTTCTCCAGTGGCATTTCTAGCTGTGGTACGATATGACCACAGAACCTCTGGAAGTTCATCCGCCCACTTTCCTTTGCGACTTTCCAATTTTGATTTGATGGTATGTTTTAATATTTTATTCACTGCTTCAACCTAACCATTCGTCAGGGGGTGGTAAGGAGTAGAGAATAGCCTTCTGATTTTCCATTTTTCACAGAATTCTTCCACCTCAGCCCCATCGAATTGTTTTCCGTTGTCGGAAATGATTGACTCGGGCAAACCAAATCGACATATAATGTTTTTCCATATGAACTTGATAACCTGTGGTTGATCAATTTTGTTCAATGGTTCTGCTTCAACCCACTTAGTAAAATAGTCGACTGCTACAATCGCATATTTCACTCCGCCCCGTGCGGTTGCCAGTGGTCCGATCAAATCGATACCCCACCGAGCAAATGGCCACGGGCTGTAAATGGATTTCAGGGCTTCTGGGGAAATACGGATGTTAGGCCCATTCGTCTGCCATTTGACACATTTACGTGCATACCCGACTGCGTCCTTTCTCAGGCTCGACCAGTAAAATCCTTGCCCCATGGTTTTGTGTGCCAGGGATCTTCCCCCCGCATGGTTTCCACATACAACATCATGTATTTCTTCCAAGATTTTAAATCCTTCTTCCTTCGACACACATTTTAGTAGTGGAAGGGAATAACTTCTTCGGTAAAGTTGTGTATTTATTAAAGTATACTTTGCCGCTCGGGAGCGAAGTTGTTTTGCTTCGGTTTTATCTGCTGGTACTTCCCCGGTATCTATGTACCGTTGAATGGGAATCCGCCAGTCTTCTCCAGCCCCGGTAAGTATTTGCATTTGTATTTCTCTTTGCTCCACTGACGGGGACATTAATTTTGTCAACACAATATTTGAAAAGTCTGCTGAGCCCTCCGCTGATGCTAATTTTGACAGGGCGTCAGCTTGTGAATTGTGTTCCCGTGGGATTTGTTCAATTAGAACTTCAGGGATTTTTTCGCAAAGTTCCCATACCAATTTTAGGTATTTTATCATTTGTTCCCCTCTGGCTTCGTAGTCCCCACTTACATGGTTTACCACTAGCTGAGAGTCCATAAACACATGGAGTTTTCTTGCCCCGACGGCTATAGCTAATTCCAACCCAGAAATGAGAGCTTCGTACTCTGCTTCATTGTTAGATGTGGGGAATTCAAACTTTACCGCATGAGTTACTGAGTCTCCATCGGGACTGAGTAATACCACACCTGCCCCCGAGCACGCGGTGGTAGATGACCCATCTACGAACAGCTGCCAGGCGCGTGGTTGATTCTGGGATTTCTCAGGGAAAGTTAATTCCACAATAAAATCTGCCAGGGCTTGTGCTTTGATTGGTGTCCTCGGGGCGAAAGTTATGTCATAATGACTAATTTCTAACGCCCAACGCAGGAGTCTCCCGGTGATATCTGACCGGTGCAATACTTGCCTTAAAGGCATAGTAGTCAAAACTTCGACGGGGTGCTCGAATAAGTACGCCCGGAGTTTTCTAATTGACACTATTAAAGCATATGTTAATTTTTCCAGTGGAGTGTATTTAATTTCTGCCTCATGTAATACTTGACTCACAAAATAAATCGGGAAGTGTTGTATTCCTTCCGCTCTCGTCAAGACTGCACTGATGGCATGTTCTGAGGCGGCCAGGTATAAATACAGCTTTTCTCCTGGTTTAGGTGCCACCACTACTTTTGGATTGGATAAATATTCCTTTATCCGTACAAAAGCTTGTTGGGCTTCCTTTTTCCAGTGAAATTCCTGTCCTTTGATGGAGGCAAAGAACGGACGAGTTTTATCTCCCAGGCAAGAAATGTATCTATTTAGGGCGGCTAGACGACCCGTGAGTCGTTGTACGCCCTTTACGTCCCGGGGCTCTTGCATATCCAAGATAGCTTGGACTTTGGTAGGGTTGGGCTCAATGCCTTTCTCGCTAACCACATGCCCCAGGATCATCCATTTCTTAATTCCGAAGTTACATTTCTTGGGGTTCAATTTCATATTATAATGCCCCAAAATTTTGAAAACTTCTTCGAGGTCTTTGATGTGATCTGATTCGTTTTTACTTTTTACAATAATATCATCAATGTACACTTCCATGGTTATACCAATTAAGTCAGGAAAACATTAAATTTACCAACCTTTGATAGGTGGCCCCCGCATTCTTCAGGCCAAAAGGCATTCTCTCCCAGCAATAGATCCCTTTTTCTGAGTAGAACGCCGTGTGTTCGACATCATCTGGATGCATGGGGATTTGATGGTACCCGGCCTTAGCGTCTAGTGTTGAGAATATCGCGTGACCTGTCAAATTATCAACCACATGGTCGATGTGTGGCATGGGAAAAAGGTCTTTCGGACATGCATTGTTTAGATCAGTAAAATCTATACACAAACGCCATGCCCCCACCGTTTTTGTTACCATTACCGCATTGGAAAGCCAAGTGACATCACTCGAAGCTTTCCTGACCAGTTTGTTTTCAATTAATTTATCTACTTCCCCGGCGAGTGCCTGGCATTTCTCGGGGCCCATTTTCCTACGCTTCTGCGCAATTGGTCTCTTGCATGGATCAATTTTCAATCGATGGCAGGCATGTTTAGGATATATCTTTCCTAAATCCGCACTGGACCATGAGAAAGTGGAAATATTCTCCTTTAGGAACTTTATAATATCACTTCGGGTAGTTGATTCCATATGAGACCCCACAAGTATTTGTTTTTCGGTTTGCTCTGGATCTAAAATTATAGAGTCCAGAGTTTTAACCATCTCCACAACGGGTACTTTTTTGCATTGATATCCACCCCGTGAGCCCCAATCATCCAAGTCTGTTTTGGGTTGGGGCTGCTTTTTCCCGGTAGATGCTAAGTCTACGCCGGGTTCTTCCTCGGGGGGATTATCTGTTTCAACCGAGGGAATCTGAATAACTTCCCCGTGCGAGTTTGTCTGAGGAGAGTTCATTCCTTCCTCGGGGATTTTAATGACATTTTTAATGTGATCGATTTGTTTTATCTTGCTTTCCTCCAAATTGATTTGGGGAATGTTATTGTTTACTTTGGTTTTAGTTTTATCAAGATCGCGAAAATAAATCAAAGTCTTCTTAGCCATTACTAGGTCCCCTCTGACGGTGCCAACTGCACCGGAGGGTGTTGGAAACTTGATACAGTAGTAATAGGACGAGGCGACTGCTTCAAAAGCGTCCAGAAAGGGCCTGCCTAACAAAGCATTATAGCCACTAACCTTATCTACTATTACAAACTTAAGATTCCTAACCATCACGACTTCGGGGTTCTTCGCGTCCATCATTTCCACCGGGAGGATGATTTCTCCGTAGGGAATGACTACATCGTCACCAAAACCTTTTAACACCATATCGCACGGGTTGACATAGCGCGCTAGCTTCCCCATCAGATCCAGGGTCTTTTTGTACAGTACATTAAGATGCGCGCCATTGTCTACCAACGTGCGAGACACGTCCAGACCGAGGATTCTTGCTTTTATCACTAAAGGCACATCCTTCGGGAACTTTGTCTCGGCTCGATCTTCCGGGGTGAAAGTTATCACCGCCGTTTCACTGATTGTTGCTTCCTTTGACGGGGCAGTTTCATACCAAACTTCCCACATCTGGAAGTCTCTTTTCCTTTTGCGGCGGCTCTCCTCATTCACTGGCCTCAAACCGCCGATCATCATGATCTGGCCCACTCTTGGTGGATCTTGAGCTAGAGGAGGCGGCGGTGGAACCAGTGCGGGTACTTCCCGGGGAGGAGGCCCCTGCGGATTTCCCCCTGCACCTGGCCTGGGCAAGAATTGCCACAGCTTCCCATCCTGAAAAAGTTTCCACAACAGTTTTACCAGTTGTCTGCACTGGCTGGTGTTGTGACCAATCTTTTCATGAAAGGCACACCATTTGTTGGGATCCAACTTGTCCGGGGAAGTTAGGATTGGTGGCGGTTTCTCCAACAGATCAGATTTTTGTACGACCATAATGTTCAGAATATCTGCTGGTGTATGACCAGTCTGAACGGTAAGTTTTCTTTCCAAATCACGGACTTCATCCATTCGTGGATCATGTGGCCTAGGGCCTGGTTTTTTGCCAATGTAATTTGGCCTTCGATCGGAGGAAAAAGGAGGTTTTTTCTTTTGCTCGGGGGAGTGTCCCCCGCCAGCAACAAGACGCTGGTACGCCACTTGGGCCCCAGCTTTCCTCCTAAAATCCTCATACGATCGGGAATAATTCAACATTGCAGATTTAAACAACTTAGAATTTCTTCTCAAACCTGCCAGTACGGTGTGAAGTTTGAGGTTATCACCAATCTCTTCGCCACCCGCCATGAGGAGTTCTTCAACGCGATCAACATACGACTCGTCTGTTTCATTCTCACCTTGTTTGACTCCCAGCAGCTTCTGACTATATTCCATATGGGAAGCTTTGGATGCAAAATACGACACGAACCTCTGCACCAAGTCGTCAAAACATTTGATAGAATGCATGGGTAAGCTGACGTACCATTGGTGGGGAATATCGCCCAGGGTGAGTGGGAATAGTTTGCACCGAGTAGCATCAGTGGCTCCTCGGCCGGACATATATGTCTTGAATCTGCTCAAATGCACTTCTCGATCAGTTTTGCCGCTATACAAAGTGGTTTGCATGGGCTGAATTTCCGGTTGCATGGGAGCTTGTTCAACCTCGGGGGCCAAGGGATCATTATGACGACCTGTCGGGGCGGCGAGAATCTGATTTTCGTTCAATCGCCTTTCCAACTCAGAGTATTTCTGCCTCAAATCGGCTAACTCAGGATCAGTCCCGGGGGCTCTGTGGGCCCTCCCCGGTGAGAAGTTCGCACGATGCCCGTGCATGTCACTTCTACTTACCTGCCGATGAGGATCTGTAGAAGTAGCTACTGACTCAGCTCTTTTGTTTAGATCTAAGGCCCGACGCATTCTGCGGTTCCCCCGGGGAACACGGCTAGTTCGCTCGGGGCCCTTGTCTGGATTTTCCCCGGAGGGTGCATGCATGCCCCTCACCGGGATCACAGGGGTTGTCATCACATATTTCAAAGACATCAGTTCTGCCACTGCTTCATCTATTTTTTGTGGAGTATCAAGACTTGCGAATCTAATCGGAGGCGGAGCCTTAGGCGTCGACGGCCCTCCAAGATCGTAAGGATGGAGACGGCGATTCCGACGTCGTGACCGAAGTCCACGTTGTCGTTGATCTGCCTGACTGTCAGTAGGCTCATCGGCCTCTGCATGTTTGCTATTATGCTCATCGGAGCTGATCTGGGTAGGTGGCGGCAACTCCTTATTTTCAGGTTCTGGGTTCTTAGGCGGAGATGGAACCTCGGGTTCCACCATCACGGCCTTACCCATCACATCCCGCCACCTGCCACTTGTGCCAGATGCACCTGACACCGTAGTGCCTTCGTTTTCGTTCACCATTTCTGATTTCAATCGAGCTTTTCTGCAACTTAATTACCTGATGCTCGATCCTTCTAGCGCCAACTGTTTTGGTTGTTTTTGTACTTGTCGGTAGTATTTGCTGGTAATTGAGGGTTTTGATAAACAACACAAAATGGTAAATTTGTTATAAGTAAGCTAGCAAAAGGATTAAGTTATAGCAGAAATCATAAGTAAGAACATGGATGCTCAAGGCACCTCTTAATTCATATATTCATACTTAGAGTTCTTTATTAAAATACAAGGTTGCATGTCCCCTTTCCTCTCTCTCATACCCTCTATTTATAATGCTCTATGCATGGTTGAATTATGCCACCTAATGCCCACATATCGGCTTCTTATTGGACCTCTAGTCCACTAATATGATGCATTAAATATCCACTAATTTCCCTTAGTGCTTAATCTGCCCCTTTCCCCGTGAGGTTCCAGCTCATTGACTGGTGTCCCAGGAGTCTCCCCAGGCGATTTCCCTGTGAAAGAAGTCTGATTCTACCGTGCGATCTCTACTGTCCGAACTCCTCATCCTCTTCTTAGATATGCCTTTGAAGGTCTTCATGACTGTCTTGGCTGACTTTCTCTCTTGATGACGTGGCCCTTTGATTCGTGACACGTGTCGGTGACTGTTTTCTTGGGTATAACACTGGTAATAGTTGAAACTCGGCTGGATTGCAAAGTTATATTGGTCTGAACATTAGAATTTCGATGCCTAATGGTAACATTAATATTTGAAGATTCCAATATGGGGATGTCAATTAAAACATCAGAATTTGACTGGGATTGCGGAAAAGTGGTTTTCAATTTTTTATTGGAAATTTGAGTAACTCCAGATTGTGGAGAAGGAGAACCGAAGAAGTGCGAAGCAGGAACATAAGACGGAATAATAGAAGATTGTATATTGGCATCCCTTTCTCTCAATGGCACTGAAATTTTCAAACTTTAAAATTTGTTAAATTACTAAAAAACAAAATAACCATTATTTAATAATTTCAAAAAATCAAGTAAAAGCATGACAGATGAAACAAAAATACAAAACCTCTTGGTTTAATTGACTGATGTTTGGAAGAGCAAGACTTGCCACCGGTTTTCTTAAGAGCTGAAGATGATGGAAACGACAGGTCACCTAAAACTTCAAACAATGAAGAAGATTGGAAATTTACAGTTAATAATCAAATTTAAAAGAAAACAGGTGACATTAGAACATTTTAAAAAACTTATTAAATTTAACACAGAGATATAACAAAATTTTAACATGAAATATTCAACTTACCAGGAGTATCTATAAGCATTTCATAGTTCTCAACAACATTTTCTTTCCCTGAGAGATGAAAACATATAAATTTTAAAAATTGAAGTGAAAGAATATTACATGTCATAAATTGAAAGGCAGTGGTTGTACCTGAATTCAACTTTCTTCTTGGTGCCATATTAAGATATATGAGATTGAGAGTATATGAACTGTTGATAGAAATCAGAAAAAAAAAAAAGGAATAGGATTTTGAATTATAAGAGTACTGTAAAAAGGAATAAAAATGAAAAATAGGTAAAGATATGGAAGAATTAATTAACATTAAAACTGATTTCTTATATCTATATCTAAACTTTAACCAATCTAAAACTTTGATTTATGATAATCATCATTTAATATTAACAGCTACAAATTAGATAAAGAATTCAGAGAGCCTTTTTAACATTCTAAATAAAGAACAATTATTTATAATTTATAACAAAGTATAAACTGTCAAAAGTTAAATAATATATTTTAAAATAATCCTGCAAAAAACAATTTCCATAATAAACCTTAATTTAAATAAAATAAATAAATAAGTATTTTGTAACTAAAATCTTTGTAGTCTTTCACTGTATATTAATATCTTGCAAATGCAACTTTTAGTATTCAATTTCAATTGATTAGATAACAAATCATTTGGATTAATGCATAAAATAAAGTTGAATCAGGTGAACAAACAATTTATATAATTTTACCACCTATAAAAGTATTAAAAAGGATAATTTTTTAAATCAAGGTCTAGGAGCCCTTAATCCATGTACCACTAATACTTGGATTCAAAAATTAAGCTTTGCAAATGATGATATATATTATTCAAAACAACAAAATTGAATAAAAATAAAAAGTCAAAAAACAATGTTAACCATAATGAAAAGAACTTCAAATAAGAAAGCATATGAAACTTAAGCAAAAAGCAGGAAACATAGGTTTTAATCTTAGAAGGAAAATGAACTTTATTAGGCAGACTTGGACAACTTGGAGGAGGAGTGATCTTCTGCATCATCGAGTTCACGGTTTAGATTCCTCTTCCCTAATTTTGGAAATTCAGGGGTTCTCAAGTCAGAAAGGGATGGAGTTGCACTTTCCTCCTGGACAGACACAGAGGGTAAAATGTTGTTCTTAAAAGGTGAGGTAGAAGTATCACTCAGATCGTGGTTGGACTTCTTGTGCTTCTTGATTAAATCTTGATCTTCAGAAAACCTGTCCACAATGTAGACTTTTTCTGTTTTGTCAATGTGCTTCTCAGTTACTGAAACCTTGAAAATATATTCTTTGCCGATCAGATTTCAATGGGCTGAGGAGTTCTTAATTTAGCCATCTCTGCAACATAATCTTTATCAGATATGTCAATGTCACCATGTTCCTACAGGTTTTCAAAATCCTCAAATATTATATTTGAATTAAGATATTGATCATTATTTTGAAAAAAGTTGAAGTATAATTATTGAATTTTCCTACCTCAAAGAAGATATCCCAAACCTCAGTGACAGACTTTCCAATCATGGACTTGGCAGTTTCATTCCAAAGCATGTTGTTGGAGTTGTGTACTTAATGTCTAGATTTAAGTAACGATAAACTCCCCGTCATAGCATTTAATCTATTTAATTAATAAACAATCGTTTGCGTTTAATTAAATATACGCAAATCATAGTCCTGGATTTTATACGTTGTAGTTAGTATGGTGTTGTATGGACACACAGAAGATCATACTATCGGTTACTCGTATTTAATCGAACAGTTGCTCACGACCTAGATAGACACAGACCAATCCATCGGTATAGTCGTTGTGTGAGAGAGAAAATAATCTGTCTTAATTATTTTATCACACTTGTACACTTGGTGTATTGAGCGGATCGTTGAGATTTATCGATTAGGATTGCCGGCGATAATCGATTTAAGTCTCTGAGTATTTTATTCTTAATCCCCGATACTATTGCGGGTGTGTATATTTAATACTAGTGACTTCGATTTACCAAAGGAATTAACCGATTTAATTATTGGGTTAATTACCGGTTAAGTTGGGTCACTATATTTTATATATGGCATGCCGTGAATACTTGACGGGAAAGTGTATCCCGGAAGGGTTGATAATATCCCCGAGATGAGTTCATAAGGAATTATTGTGTAAACCTCATGAGTGGATTCGTTCCGCACAATAATTAAGGTTGAATGGTACTAGTCTCGGATATAAGAGATGAATAAATTAATTAGCAATAAATTAATTTTATTCATGGATATTTAAATCTTAAATACACGGAATAAATAATACTACCGGAGAAATATTATTTGATATAATATGGTTTAATATTGGGAGTGCAATTAATTTATATAGTGGAAAATAAATTAATTAATATTGATAAGGATTAATGGACTTGAGCATTGGGCTCAATTTAATCTTCAATATTGGAAGCCCAATATTCCACCTCCTTTAGATCCCCTACGTAGCCTATAAAAGCACTACATGGTCTTCACTTTCTCATAACAATAATAAGACAAGAATATCAATACTTGATAGTTCTAGAGAGTTGAAGGAGATCCATAGGAGTTCGATAGATCGTCGCCCACCCGACGTTCGAACGGAGTGCAAGGAATACGTGGGAAGATCGTAAGGTCATCTTGATTTCGTTTCTCCGCACAACGAATCGAAAGGTATATTCATAAACTCCTTTGTGTGAATTTATGTGATATTAATTGTAATACATACATGAACGCATGATCCGGGAAAACGACGAACTTCGGGGATGGGGATTCGAGATCCCCGGCGAAGCTCGAGAGGAACCTTCGGCTGGGAGCTGAGGGGCGATCGAACCTAGGGTTCGATCGCGGCGATCCGCGCGAAGGGAGCCCCGGCTGTAGCCGGGGCGAGCGATCGAGCTGGGCTCGATCGCTGGGGCATGCCGCGGCTGTTGCCGCGGTGGTCAGCTGGGCTGACCGCCCCTCCCGACGGCGTGGGCGGTGAAGTCGCCGGACTCACCGCCCCGGGGCTGCCGGAGCAGCCCCATGCGATCGATAATGATCGCGAGCCCCGATGGGCTCGGCTAGGGTTTCGGCCGCGGGTTCATCCCGCGGCGACTCTCCGGTCGGGCTCCGGATATCGTGGTGCACGTGATCGGTTTCCGGCGATGGGATTTCGGTCGGGGTTATCGGTTCAACAATTTTTGATACCCCGGGATATCGATTTCCAACAATTGGTATCAGAGCGTTTGGTTTCGTGTTCATGTATGTGTTCAATTATCGTTCTACCTTGCAGGGATTCCGACTATCATGGTTTAATTAATTGTTGATTTAATTTACCATGATTATTCGTTATTAAACTCTCGGACATGTCGAGATTCGTTTTGTTTGGATGAATGCTTGTAATAGTAAAAATTCGGGGGTTGACCGAATTTAGGATTTATTATTACGTTCTATGTTTTCCGGAAAGTGTATAGGGTCGATTTCATGTATAGAATCGATACCGGAATTGTAAATTTATTTCTTATAATTTATTTACGTTGGATCGATGCCGAGACGACCGCCGGAGAACTCGTGTGACGAAGGAGAAGATGAGAGGAAGAACAAGGGCTCGGGATCGATCATAAGATCGATCCCATGGAGATCGATCGACCGGGGGGCTGCCCGCGGGCTTCCGGCCACGCCGGCCACCAGTGGCGATGGCGCATGGGCTGGGGGCGGCGGCGGCGGTGGTCCCCGGCGGTGGTGGTCGACGGTGGGGTGGCGTTGGGTCTCCCGATCTCATGCTACTCCTACCAAGATTCACTTTCCTAATTGATTCCGTTTTCCTATTTTGAGTAGTCCTATTTTTGGGAATTCTCATGGAGATAGGAAAAGAATTAATTGGAATTAATTTATTTCCTTATTCTATTATGGAAATCTTCTAGAATATTCCAAGTCCTACTTGGAATAGGAATCTAGAGATTTAATAGAATTAGATAGGAAAATAATTAATTAATAAATTGATTTATTTTCTATTTGATTATTCCTATTTTATGGGAATTTTCATGGACATGGAAATTAATTAATTTTGGAAAGTAGAAGAGTCCTAATTTATTTTATTTCCTTATTCTATTATAGAAGTCTTCTAGAATATTCCAAGTGGGTCTTGGATAGATTATTCTAGAGATTTAATAGAATTAGATAGGAAAATAAATAAATAAAAATATTAATAATATTTAATTTTATTTTTGATTTATTCGATTGACTTAATTTTCGAATTAAGTATCTTTTGGATTTATTAGAAATAAATAGATTTAAATATTGAGATTAATATTCTCGTCACATGGAGCATTCAAGAACGAAGACTGGAGACTAGAAGATGCGTACGGAGATGGAATAAAGCCATGATAGTCGGAAAATAATTTTTCTAGCATTATTTTGACTATGTGATACTATGTGCTTTATTGCTTGTATGCATGCTATATGTGTTTACTTTATGCACTAGATAGCGTATCCCTTTGTTATAAAAAGCTAAGTGGGAGAGGGTATGGAAACATACCCATGGTCTCCATTACTGTTCTCTTGGTGACATTTATGAGCTTTTGAAGTTCATATAGATATGTCATTGGAGGAGAATTCTTGTAATTCCTTTTACGAGAAACATTGATTAAATCTATCAAACAATGCCTAATTTGTCTTTCTGAAACTGACTTCAAGTCGACTCATTCTCACCCCGGGGAGTGGAATGGAGCCAAAGCCACTTGGTCATGTGGATGACACAAATTAGAGGCAGTCGTACCATTTTTTATAGATGGATCGATTGTCTGCTCGGCTCCCTCATTTATGAGAGATAGGGTTGTTCGCATGGTGAATCACTGGTTAGAAACTTTGAGTTTCACTTATGATTCTCCGCGTCCTGATTTACGAAAATCGAATGGATCTTGTAATTGGGAGTAAATTATAAATGTCTCTTGGTGTAGTAAACGTCCACACCACGTGGCTTGCTATACTAACAGATTTTGGATTAATTGATGTAGACAGTTGTAAGGAATTGTGAAGAGTTGTGAAGTTATCGTAAACGTCCACACCACGTGGCTTGCGGTGATGTAGCAATTCCAAACCATTTACTTTGGTGCTGAGTAATGGTTTACACTTAGATACGCGTTATAGTATTCCTCCCCACGAGGTTACGCTATAAATGATGTATGACCAAAGAAAATCTAATTGCTAAATCATTTGGGTGGGTAAACGTCCACACCACGTGGCTTGCTTTACCTGATGGGATTTTAGATGTAATTAGTAATTTAATGATATTATTTGGGGAGATAATATCGGATATTAAATTGATTGTTTATTTAAATGTGCTTATAGGTTTAGAGAATAGCTATGAACCCACTTTCTGTGATACTCAAGGAACATAAACTCACTGGCCCCAATTATATTGATTGGAGGAGAAATTTAGACATTGTCCTGACTTCAGAAGAGTACAAGTATGTACTCCATGAAGTGTGCCCTGCTGAACCCACGGCTGCCTCAACTGATGAGGAAAAAGAGGCATTTAGGAAGTGGAAAAAGGCTGATGAAATGGCTAGGTGTTATATTTTGGCTTCCATGTCAAATGCACTCCAAACCCAACATGAGTCGATGGACACTGCCTATGATATGCTGACTAACCTCAAAGACATGTTTGGAGAGCAAGATCGTGCGGCAAGGCAAGAAGCCATGAGAGTCCTCATGACAACTACTCAGTCTGAAGGAACGCCCGTAGGGGAGCACGTTCTTAAGATGATGAGTCTGTTGAATGAGCTTGAGATCCTAGGAGCTCAAATTGATGGTGAGACGCAAGTCGACATCATACTCCAGTCTCTGACCCCTAGTTTTGAGCAGTTTCGCATGGGTTTGAAGGTACCGATATACCGATCCGATCGATATACCGTGTGTGCGGAAGCGTGTAAAGCAATAGATCTACTATGCCATGATCTTAGTGCACACTTAATGTGTATAAGAACACATATAAACATATATATATACACATCCAATATATATATATATATATAAGGTTCAACGATTACTTACTTATAGTGACGAAGTGATTCGTTGATGTCGTTGAGGTGGTGTTGAGTCGATTGAACCACCTCAAATGGATCAGCCTCTCGAAGCTCTCCTTGTGAATGACCTCGTCACTCCTCTTGTCTAGATCGCCCGGATGTTGAAGCCGCACAAATGGCCCGGCCTCTACGTGTTGCACACGAACCCGGATGATGAACACTTTGCTTGATCGAGTCGGTTCTCCAAGAACACTCTCTCCTTTCTCTCTTTTGTGTGGATTTCGAAATATGTGATTAAGTTGTGTGAAAATCTGATTTTCACCCTCTTATTCATCTCATTATGGTCACATAATTGTCCCATTATCAACCTTGTAACCCCCCACCTTAATGTGTGTCATCAACACACATAATGGGGTGGTTTATGGTGAATATGAATGGTCATACCACATCATCATGCCAACTAGCATAAGACATGGTCCCACTAGCTTGTGTGGCATGCCATGTCACACTATGTGACATGCATCCATGCAAGCCATGCATCCCATGCATGTGAATTAAATCCACGTAAATATTGATTCTAAATCAATATATTTATCAAGCAACGTACATCATCTTTGAGTCCGTGTGTGACCCTGTAGGTATGATTTATCGATCAATATTATATTGTTCCCAACAAATAATATTATCAAATAATCATTTAACATCCATAGACGACCTTATGACTTTATCGATTGCACACGTAGGATCGAAGGACATATCCCAACAATCTCCCACTTGGCCTTCAGAGCCAGTGTGCTGCCAACTTCCTGTTGTCACTTTATGTCTAAGTTTGAACTTGAGGCAAGACTCGAGTCATCCTCAATCGGTTCAAACCTTTCTTGGACTTTGAGACAGACTGTAAAACCAGATTTATCACTATGATACGAATCTGGACGTGGCCACGTATTTTCCACAGTCTCGACTCTCCAAGTGGCCGGTAAGACATGTATCCCATTATAAAAAATGGAGGACAATCCCATCTTGTCAGTCCAAGCTCTCCCACTTGCTTCCTGATATACCCAATAACAAGTTTTATAACCTCCTTTTACGAAAGGCGTTTACTTGTATCAAAGTACACCATTTCACAATAGAATCACTCTGGACTACTCAGGTCAGAGAAAATTGCTCGACAGTCAATGAAATAGTATTATGACTCGAAATCTTAAATACTATTCCAGTCGGGTCTGTTCGATCATTAGCTCCCAGCTAATATCTATGTAATTGTACTTGATGTCCCACATCACTAGTGATGGAGTTATATTCTAAATGTCTAGTTTAGTGACAATATGGAACTCCTTATCTGTGTTTTTCATTATCTATTAATCAAACTGTCGGCATTTTTTGTATACCTTGTACTTGAATGCAATAGTCCTAGATATATACGTTGTAGACAGTATGGCGTGAGGAGACACGCGGAAGATCATACTGTCGGTTACTCGTATATTATCGAACAGAAGCTCACGACTTAGATGGACAGGGACAATCCATCGGTACGTCGTAGTGTGACTGGGTAATAGTTGGTCTTGACTATTATGTTACACTTGTACACTTGGTGTATTGAGCAGGACCACGGGAGGGCGTTCGATTTATACTAATCGACGTAATCGAACTAGACCTCAGAATTACGGATATACGAATTCTTAATCCCTATATAATTATAGGTGCGTATGTCCAATTCTCGGTTCTTTAACTTGCCAATGAGTGAGACTATTTGATTAGTCGAGATACTCGGTAAATTGGGAATCGGAATTGTACACACGGCATGCTATAGATTATAGACAGGAAACCGTGTCCCGTTTATCGGGTTGATGACGTCCCCGAGATGAGCTCATAAAGTTTATCATGTAAACCCTGCAGGTGGATTTGTTCCACATGATAATAAGGATGAGTGGTACTAGTCTCGGATAATAAGAAACGAATTAATTTAATTATTAGTAATTAAATAAATTCGTGGACGTTCGATATCTTAAACACGGGGAAAGTCGTATATGTAATTTCGGCGGATTTATTATTGTTGAAATAATATTAAAATTAATTTCGGGAATTCAATTATTATTTTATAGTGGAGTTAATAATAATTAAAATTGAAATCGATTAATTAAGGAATTGCGTTTACGTATTCCAAGTTAATTAATATTTCAATTTAGCCCTTAATTAATTTATCCTTAGGTCCCTAACGTAGCTCTATTTAAACCCCCTCCCTTACCCTCTCTTAACCTAACATTCGCCGCAATTCTCATTTTTCATCTGAGAATAATTATTTTGCTTAGTGCAAAAATATTTTTCTCTGTGTGAAAAATAGAGTTAACGCAATTATAATTTTATTCTCTCATTGAGAATAATTATACTGAGGTTGAGACAGAGAGCGTATAGACGGGAGAACTCCAGCGGATCGTTGCCCACACAACGGTTGGAGACGGGATCGGAGAATACGTTAGAAGCTCTAAGGTCTCAACAATCGACCGAGAAGGTATGAGATCGGAACTTCTTTTTCCGCAATTATTCGATCTAAAATTACCTCGTTGATCATACATGAACGTAGATCGGTTTCCGGGGTCGTGGATCGTGTTCCTCGACTACTGGGGGTTCTAGGACCTCCGGAACGGTAGTCGGATGAGGAAAAACGACCCGGAAACGAGCCCGGAACAGCAACATCGCGTTGCTGTTCGCGGACAAACGGCGGTCGCCAGAGAGCAAACGGCGGTCGCCGTTTGCAGCTTCTCCAGCGACCGCTGGACTGCATACAGCGGGCGCTGTTTTTGTGCAGTCCAGCCCCGTTTCGCGCGGTTGTCCTCCGGGGCGATGGCTGGGCGTGATTCGGGATAAGGGCTGTTAAGCGAACGAAGTAGCGACTTCGGAGGTCGACTGGGATGGTTCGGATGTTCGAGCGATCGAACGAACGCATCCCGGAGAGTCGAAATCCAACAACTAGCCCATGAAGCGGCGCTATAGTACACATTACAATCTAGTTCTTTGTATTATTGGTTTGTCCGTACTCGATTATACGAACCAGGAACAGCTATATGATTCAAGTATATCAGTTCAACCATTGGGACTTCATTATGCGGTAAGTCGACCTCATAACCCAATTGATATAACTTAATCATTTGGACAATTCATATAAATTAAACCATATTTATATGAAGAATTATGTATTATACATATGAGTGAATGTTTACCAATTCTCCAAAAGTATCTAATACAGTAATAGAAATCACAACCCATCTCTAAGATGTTTGATCTCTATTGCAGTTGTGAAAGTCTCAAGCTTAAACTGCTGGAGAGGTTTAGAAAGCGGGTTTGCAACCTTATCAAAAGTTGCAACTTTATTATCTCGATGTCTCCACAAAACTATCTCCCAGATAATGTGGAACTTCCTGAGCACCAGTTTTAGACTTGTGGTGCTTCCTAGCTCATTGGCTTGCGCGATAACTCTACTATAAATAGAGAATTATCGGATGGGCTAAGCTAGTTACGCCACCTAGTTCATTCAAGAACTTTCAAATCTTAACTGTCAACATTACTGCATCCAATGCAATACTGTGCTCAGCTTCTGTAGTTTAATCAGCTATATTGCATTGCATGGAACTATTCCAGCAAATTTCACCTCTAACTAGACAAAAGATATAACCAGATTAAAATCGGAAATTATCTTAGTCTGTTTTGAAGTTAGCATTCAAACAACTTGTTAATATCAACTCTTTTTGTCTTCCAAAGACAACAAAATATTCTTTTGTCCATCTAAGGTACATAAGAATACTCTTGGCCGCAGTCTAATGCGTCTCGCCTGGGTTTCCTTGAAACCGAATCGTCATGCTCAAAGCATACAATACGTCCAGTCGTGTACATATCATGGCGTACATTATAGACCCTATTTCCGAAGCATAAGGAATGTTTTACATCCTCTTTTGCTCATCAAGTACCGTAGGGCCTTGCATCTTGCTAAGTGATGTGCCATGACTCATTGGAATGAGACCCTTTCTGGCGTCTTTCATTCTGAACTTATCAAGTACCTTATCAATGTAGGTCACTTGACTAAGTCCAAACATCATTTTCGATCTGTTCCGACAGATCTTGATGCCCAATATGTACTGTTCTTCTCCAAGATCCTTCATTGAAAAACAATTCTCAAGCCATTCTTTAATAGAATTAAGCATAGAAACATTGTTTCCAATAAGGAGTATGTCATCGACATACAACACAATTAATACAACGTAACTCCCACTGATCTTCTTGTAAAACAAGACTCTTCCGAGTTCCTCTGAAATCCAAAACCCAGTATGGATTCATTGAACTGAAGATTGCTACTCTGATATGCTTTGCTTTATTCCAGAAATGGAATTATAAGATTGCATAATTTCTCAGCCTTATTAGGATCGATAAAACTCTTTGGCTGTGTCAAAACACATTCTCTTCTAGAATCCAATTCAAGAAGTTAGTTTTAACATCCAATATTACCATAACTCATTATCAATATGAGTAGCAATGGCTAAGATAATCTGAATGATTTAATCAAAGCAACTGGTGAAAGTTTTTCCACAATCCACCTCGTGAATAAAACTTTTACCATCAAACTTGCTTTGAAAACCCTAGGTTTTCCATCTGTCTGTTTAGATCTTAAAGATCTATTAGCATTCATTGGGTCTAACCCCGTGATCAAGTTCCAAACTTGATTATCAGATATTGATATCATCTCAGATTTCATGGCACCATGCCAATTTTCAGTAGCTGGACTCGTCATAGCTTGGAATTAGGTCGAAGGTTCACCGCTTTCCAAAAGCATGAATTCACATCTCTCATTGGTCACAATATCTAAGTATTTGAATAATAGAGATAGATTTATTTCTTTCGGACCTACGAGGGTTGGTATGGCTTCCAAAATCATAAGAATACTCTCAACCCAGTCTTGAGTATTCATCATTGGTTGTTTCACTTGAACCTCGTTCAAGACAACCGAGCTCCCACTGAATTTCTAGGAAAGATAACTCTTTTCAAGAAAATCACTATCTCGAGCAACAAAATATTGTTCTCAGATAGATCGTAGAAGTTGTACCCTCGAGTTTCTTATGGATACCATAAAAAACTTTTATCCCATTTGAGTTCAAGCTCTATAGAGATAAATCTCGTCAGAGAAGCTTTTAGAACCTCAATTTTTGATGAAAACAATTTAGGGACCCTCCCTTTCCATACCTAGTATGATGTCTTATCAACAGCTTTTGACAGCGTCCTATTCAGTGTATAAGTTGAAGTCAAGAATTTTGTGTTCCCAAAAGAGACCAGTAGTTCATTTAGACCTCTCATCGAATGGTCGAACTATATCTAATATAGTTTGTTTTCTCTTTTCCGAAACATAACCTTCATGTGCTTGTGAACTGATAGGTTCCACATACATCAGTATGGATCATCCCTAATTAATCACTCACATGTTCTCCTTTCTCCAAGAAAGATGAAATTGTTATCTTTGTCCATCAAACATCATTCACATGTATCAAATGACTCCAAGTCAAATGATTCTAGAATGCCTTCTAAAAGAAGATTCGTTACATGTTTAGATTTTGATCTAATCAACAATGTTACAGTTATGTCTCATTGAGAATTATTCGATTTGGACTTTTGTGTTAAGGTTATATATGATTTGTTGAGTTTAAAGTATACATAAATAATGTAATAATCGTACCAAAACAAAGAATAGTTCACAATTAAAATAGTTATCAAACTATTTAATTAGTGAAAAACTAATCCATCAGTATCCAATACTGAACCAATATTCATTGTTTATTGAAGGTACGAAATTACATAGTTATAATACTAAAACAAGGCCCTAAGGCAAAACAACATCATATGATCATGCGGCTAATGCAGCGACATTCGCTTCATTTCTCGCCCGTAGATCGACATCTCTACTCACCAAACTTACACTTCTATGTAGTTCCTCCACATACAAATGTGATAACCACATTTGGCATCCAATACCCAAGAAGTAGAATTTGTGAAGTTTAATGTCTATAACATTAATACCTGAAGATGAAGCAACCCCGTTCTTCACATCTTCATTGAACTTTGGGCAAATTCAATTATTCCCAATAATTGAGTTTCATTCAAATTTCCCATTCAAAATTATCTCAATGTCAAAACGTGATAAATCGTAAGTGAAAAATCGAAGTTTTCTAACCAGCGATATTATCATGCAATTGAAGCCCTATCTCTCATAAAATATGAGGGAGCCAACCAGACAATCGATTCACGCCATCCAATGGCTCGAAAGTCTCTAATTTGTGTCATTGATGAACTTAAGTGTTTTGGATTAAATCACTCCCCGAGGTGTAAATAATCCTAACCTTATAATCCATCAAATGAAAGACAAATTAGGCATTTGTTTTGAAATTGAATAAAATATAAACTTTTATATGTTTGCAAGTAGTGTCCAACACTTTTGCAGTAGACGCATTGAGATTCCCTAGGAACCCTAGTAGCCTTCTTGCCCATGCTCTTTTGAATACCCTATCCCATATCATAAGAATTTCCCTCTTAGGGTCCTTCTCTATCGCCGGCTCAGGAGCCTTGAGCATCCCGTGGAGCTCACGAAGCGATTTCCTCAAACCATTCATATGGAAATTTTAGCCTAAAGGCATTATAACCATCATGAAATTGAAGTATGAAATCGGTTGCCAAATAATCATCATAGGAAAAATCTAGGCGATCACTTGAAGCAAATAATCCAATCATTTGTTGCACATGTGATTCCATAGATTTCCATTTTTCCAGCCTAGCTGAAGCAATGACCCTGGTCATACCGAACCGCTCAATCTTAGCATATTCCCCGAACGTGCTATTGATTTGTTCAATGATATCTTAGGATGTGGTTATCTAACACATTTTCATTGTCTTCGTATTTGAGGACCATCCTCGAATTACGTTGTGAATCAAGAAAATTTATGTTGTTCAATTTTTCATAATCAAGAATTGAACCAAACTTGAATCGAGTTGAAATTAACATGATAAACTACAAAAGAAAGATAAATAAAGTATGTAAACATTCACAAAGCGATAAACAAATAAGGTTGTCTAACAAGCTACTTATTTATTCTATTTTGTTCAATCGATATCTAATATCTTTGTTCCCTTGAACAAAACAATCCCAAGACCCTCATCTTGCAAATTCTTAAGCCGACTGAGTCCGCACTTAAGAATTCCAAGATAGGTAGACATCCCATGTCAATGACATCTAATGTCACTCTCGGTCGATGAGAATCTAATTCTCATCTCATGTCTCGATAGCCACGCCTGCAGTGGATCTATCGATGAGAAAACCAAACTCACGTGTAAAGGTCTAACCTTTACTCCCACTTATCCCAAGATAACAAGTAGTACCCCGCTGAGGCGGACCTACCAACTTATGATCGAGGGCTTCATGAGTGTGATGTTATTGGACAAGACATTATACTCATTATTTTGGGAACTTGCATGCATAGGTGTTTATATGTAAGTTGGACATTTATAACATGAAACATCTATAACTAGCAAAGCACATAATACGTATTGAAAAGGCCCCTAGAACCTCACAACACTCAAAAGAAAAACGATATAAAACTATCGAAACGTCTTGAAATCATCCCGACTTGATCCGGCTGAACTTGGCTGCACCTGGTCAGGTCCACGACCCCTACCTCCAAGGTAGAGACCTTTGCTTTGGTCCTCTCAGATCTGCCCTCAAAAAACCCGGAACAGCGGTCGCTGTTATGCAAACATCGCCCGCTGAAATGAAACAGCGGTCGCCGTTTTGCATTCGGCGCCCGCCGAAAGCAACAAAAGAGGGCAGAATGTCTGGACCTGAGTTTTGCATGAACAGCGGTCGTTGTTGCCACAACAGCGCCCGCTGAACCCCTAACAGCGACCGCTGTTGCTACAACAGCGGGCGCTGTTTGTCTCCAGCAGCCCCGGCTTCGTTCGTTTCGCTCCGTTTTCGCTTGGGCTTCGAAATCCAACTCCGATACATGGATAAATCCATTGCTTACATATTGAACAATACATATTGAAATAGAAAACTTATCTATTACAAATGATTCCAAGGGACGCAGCCCTCCAAAACTATGGCCATTCAACACGTAAAAAACACGATTCATCCACCCGACCACTATCGGTGGCCGGCCTTACATCTAATCACATAGATTCAATCAAACAATTAAGCCAATTATGTTGATTTAAACATCTTGTGTCCAACACAAAAGTGTGCACGAGCCCTAGGCTCTGATACCAATTGAAGGTACCGATATACCGATCCGATCGATATACCGTGTGTGCGGAAGCGTGTAAAGCAATAGATCTACTATGCCATGATCTTAGTGCACACTTAATGTGTATAAGAACACATATAAACATATATATATACACATCCAATATATATATATATATATATATAAGGTTCAACGATTACTTACTTATAGTGACGAAGTGATTCGTTGATGTCGTTGAGGTGGTGTTGAGTCGATTGAACCACCTCAAATGGATCAGCCTCTCGAAGCTCTCCTTGTGAATGACCTCGTCACTCCTCTTGTCTAGATCGCCCGGATGTTGAAGCCGCACAAATGGCCTGGCCTCTACGTGTTGCACACGAACCCGGATGATGAACACTTTGCTTGATCGAGTCGGTTCTCCAAGAACACTCTCTCCTTTCTCTCTTTTGTGTGGATTTCGAAATATGTGATTAAGTTGTGTGAAAATCTGATTTTCACCCTCTTATTCATCTCATTATGGTCACATAATTGTCCCATTATCAACCTTGTAACCCCCCACCTTAATGTGTGTCATCAACACACATAATGGGGTGGTTTATGGTGAATATGAATGGTCATACCACATCATCATGCCAACTAGCATAAGACATGGTCCCACTAGCTTGTGTGGCATGCCATGTCACACTATGTGACATGCATCCATGCAAGCCATGCATCCCATGCATGTGAATTAAATCCACGTAAATATTGATTCTAAATCAATATATTTATCAAGCAACGTACATCATCTTTGAGTCCGTGTGTGACCCTGTAGATATGATTTATCGATCAATATTATATTGTTCCCAACAAATAATATTATCAAATAATCATTTAACATCCATAGACGACCTTATGACTTTATCGATTGCACACGTAGGATCGAAGGACATATCCCAACAGGGTTATAATATGGGTAAACTATCTTATACTCTTGCGCAACTCCTGACTGAACTAAAGGCGGCAGAGGGGATCTACAAGAAGGGCAAGTCTCAAGCGCTTGTAGCTACCAAGTCCAAAGGCTTCAAGCCTGTTGGAGGTAGGGGCAAGAGAAGGAAGCAAGCCAAGAAACCCAGTGGTGCCAAGAGGAATGGACCACAAGTGGGGGCTGCAAAGCCGAGGGGCAAGTGCTTCCGATGCAATAAGTCTGGACACTGGAGGTCTGAATGTCCTCTCAAAGGTACAAATTTTTCTTTAGTCGTAAAAACATAGTCAGCGGTATTATCTACCAGAATTCTGGTGTGTAGATATGGAACCACTGACGGTATGTGCATTTTAAATGCAGGGGTTCCAGAAAACCCGGCGACTTAGAGAAGAAGAGTTCGAGTCTACATGGGCAAAATGCTGTAGAGGAGGCAGCTGTTGCAATGGAAGACATTTATCTGCTTTAGTAGTTAATTAGGATTTCATTTCAAGTTTATTGCTTTATGTACCCTTATTTTAGAAAGAACTTTTGTTCTGGATTTCTATTATTTATGAATGGATATTTTATTTCTTTAATCATGGTGATGATTTTGATAAGAAATAATGGCATTATCTATTCTGGTACATTGGATAGCAATATATGAATGATAGATCCTTAGTCTACCACAATGCAACAAACCGTTCTATAACTTGTTTTACTTGTTAGATATATTTCTTGATTAAATCATTATACTTGTGAATTCTTATACTTAGTAGTATTTATTCAAATGAGATTCAAAAGGTCGAAATTGATTTGATCAATTATAGTTGAAGGAGTGGACCTTCCGACCTAAGATTTGAATTTGGAAGATGATAGAACTAAGCATACCTTTCTGGATAAAGGATAGAATTCGGACAAGTATTGAGAATGATCAATGATATATGCAGACGTATGTGTAATTAGAAAGGTGCGAGTTGTTCTTTTGAGAATACTCGTAGATGGATTAGAATACTTGATGTGCCATAAAAGCAAAGTGTTTTAGTCACAAAGCAATTATGGGGAACCTTCTAAGTATATCCATTGGAAGCCTGCGACTAAAATCGCGGAGGCTATCACCTATCTGAATAACACATAGCATAATCAAAGATTGAGATTAAGTCTCAAATAACTACACCATACACTTACGTGTAGAGATGGTGAGTCAATAAGAAATAGAATTCTAATACTAAAAGAACGAGTTGTTTGGAACTACCTATGTTCTATGGATATTCCTGGAGACAACGGCATATTTAATATGGTTGTAGGATATCCTAGATGAACAAAACATTGTACGTTCTATAGTACTATGAACCAGAAGGACGTATATCGCCCGGTTCTTAGAAGAAGACTATTAGATGAACTACAAAGCCCTAACTGACGTAATACCTTGGAATGAGAAAAAGGACAAAGACTAGGAACCAGCCAAACCGAGTAGAAGTACACCACACACTGCACCTACTGTTATTACTGTTATACACCGGGACGCCGTTGCAGTGGGAGGTTGTTGAAAAACCAGAGATGTTCATAAGACTGGAAGAGTTTCGGACTCTGGATCTAGTAAAGATGAAATCGATCCCTAGTTCTGCACGAGGGCGGTACTATATCTAAATGTGCCTGCTTGGAGAACAATAAAGTTTATTGTTAAGAGGCAAGATCATTTAGAGTACGAGCTTAGTAAATTTATTTATGGATTGAAAGGCATATACAAAAGGTGTATTGGAGACGTAATGGAAACAAGGTGGTGTTTCTCGGAGATTTTATGTAGATAACATTTTATCATTGGCAACAATGTAAAGACGTTATCAGACATAAGATGATGGTTGTCTAAATGAATCAAGGTATAAGATTGAGTAGAAGTTGGAGCATGTTCTTAAGATCTTTCGATCTAAGGATAAGAACATTGTACTTCTCCTAAGATATCTTATATGATTATGGTTTGTTTTTTAACATGCATAATTCTGAGAAAGGTTATTGCCTTTCAGAGACAGAATATATATCTATCTAAGGGTATGTGTTTCGAACACATGAAGGAGATAGATAAAGACAAAGCAGTTTCCTACACTTCGTGTGGAAAGCTTTATAGATGCAATGTTGTAAAACGAGAACCTGATATCAACTATGCGGTTTGCGTAGTAGGAGGATATCAAAGTAATCTGGACAAGAGATATTCGAATGCTGTAAAAGTACTTGGATGTACTAAATTAAGCAAGACGAAATCTTCTTTGATTACAAATTCTCAGATCTCAAATCAGAAAAGGACCAGTGTAAGTCGATATCAGGCTATGTGTTCACTTTTAGAAAGAGGTGGAACCTTGAAATGAAAGAGTGATAAGTAGGATGCTTATCAGACTCTCTCATAACCGAATAGCAGCCTCAGAGGCAGCGGAAGTTTTGGTTAGGTTCCGGGATAACCTCTGGACTTGGATATGACTCTTAGTTTATCAAAGGCTATTGGATAGCGGTGCATGGTAAGCTGAAAGAAGTCATAAGTCAAAAGTGATGTTAACACATAGAGCAAGTACCACCTGATACGAGTCATCGTCAAGGGAGACGACGCAGTAGTCACCAAGATAACTTCAGAGCGACAACCTAGAGTGCTCATTCACATGATACTTCTTGGAAGTACAACTTTAAGCACGTGATGAGTATGGGAGTCGGGAGTTTGGAAGAAATGGCTAGACCTTAGTACAAGTGGGAGATTGTTGGAGTTGTGTACTTAATGTCTAGATTTAAGTAACGATAAACTCCCCGTCATAGCATTTAATCTATTTAATTAATAAACAATCGTTTGCGTTTAATTAAATATACGCAAATCATAGTCCTGGATTTTATACGTTGTAGTTAGTATGGTGTTGTATGGACACACAGAAGATCATACTATCGGTTACTCGTATTTAATCGAACAGTTGCTCACGACCTAGATGGACACGGACCAATCCATCGGTATAGTCGTTGTGTGAGAGAGAAAATAATTTGTCTTAATTATTTTATCACACTTGTACACTTGGTGTATTGAGCGGATCGTTGAGATTTATCGATTAGGATTGCCGGCGATAATCGATTTAAGTCTCTGAGTATTTTATTCTTAATCCCCGATACTATTGCGGGTGTGTATATTTAATACTAGTGACTTTGATTTACCAAAGGAATTAACCGATTTAATTATTGGGTTAATTACCGGTTAAGTTGGGTCACTATATTTTATATATGGCATGCCGTGAATACTTGACGGGAAAGTGTATCCCGGAAGGGTTGATAATATCCCCGAGATGAGTTCATAAGGAATTATTGTGTAAACCTCATGAGTGGATTCGTTCCGCACAATAATTAAGGTTGAATGGTACTAGTCTCGGATATAAGAGATGAATAAATTAATTAGCAATAAATTAATTTTATTCATGGATATTTAAATCTTAAATACACGGAATAAATAATACTACCGGAGAAATATTATTTGATATAATATGGTTTAATATTGGGAGTGCAATTAATTTATATAGTGGAAAATAAATTAATTAATATTGATAAGGATTAATGGACTTGAGCATTGGGCTCAATTTAATCTTCAATATTGGAAGCCCAATATTCCACCTCCTTTAGATCCCCTACGTAGCCTATAAAAGCACTACATGGTCTTCACTTTCTCATAACAATAATAAGACAAGAATGTCAATACTTGATAGTTCTAGAGAGTTGAAGGAGATCCATAGGAGTTCGATAGATCGTCGCCCACCCGACGTTCGAACGGAGTGCAAGGAATACGTGGGAAGATCGTAAGGTCATCTTGATTTCGTTTCTCCACACAACGAATCGAAAGGTATATTCATAAACTCCTTTGTGTGAATTTATGTGATATTAATTGTAATACATACATGAACGCACGATCCGGGAAAACGACGAACTTCGGGGACGGGGATTCGAGATCCCCGGCAAAGCTCGAGAGGAACCCTCGGCTGGGAGCCGAGGGGCGATCGAACCTAGGGTTCGATCGCGGCGATCCGCGCGAAGGGAGCCCCGGCTGGAGCCGGGGCGAGCGATCGAGCTGGGCTCGATCGCTGGGGCATGCCGCGGTTGTTGCCGCGGTGGTCAGCTGGGCTGACCGCCCCTCCCGACGGCGTGGGCGGTGAAGTCGCCGAACTCACCGCCCCGGGGCTGTCGGAGCAGCCCCATGCGATCGATAATGATCGCGAGCCCCGATGGGCTCGGCTAGGGTTTCGGCCGCGGGTTCATCCCGCGGCGACTCTCCGGTCGGGCTCCGGATATCGTGGTGCACGTGATCGGTTTCCGGCGATGGGATTTCGGTCGGGATTATCGGTTCCGCAATTTTTGATACCCCGGGATATCGATTTCCAACACATGAATGTAGCATTTGATGTACCATCAACAACCATCATATGGACTTTAAAGCGTTCCTCAGCTATTACAAATTTGTTGCATATACCACAGAAAAATTGATCTTCTTTTTCTTTAACCTTCTTCTTGCATATTGTACAGCTAATGTATGACCATCCACTTTTACTCCTGATATCAGAAATAGATGCGACAACCCAAACCTTGCAAGGCTGATTAGTGAAATGAATATTAGGAATAAATTAAAATTTAAATTATTTTCGAAAAAGTGTTGATACAAATAAATAGCG
Organism: Euphrasia confusa; assembly: GCA_954870475.1. Classification (NCBI taxonomy): domain Eukaryota; kingdom Viridiplantae; phylum Streptophyta; class Magnoliopsida; order Lamiales; family Orobanchaceae; genus Euphrasia; species Euphrasia confusa. The sequence goes on along the minus strand of OX940957.1, from coordinate 13,940,134 downwards.
ATTACCAAATCTGCATCTTTCAACTGTTGGACTGTATAAAATACAGAATTTGTACTTTCTATGTCTCCCTTGACTGAAATGTAAGATGAACAGGATACCTGTGAGCCATCAAAAGAACTGCATACGGCAGTTGAACTTAACCTGTAGGAGAAAAAGGATTAGGAGAATAGAATGTTACAATTATATAATATTGTAATTAAAATCGAAAAAGTTATAAGGATAAGTTTTAAAGCATTACTTGCTCTTGAATTCTCTGATGTCATCATTATTTTGATCCATTACCAGTTTAGTTGCATCAAATGTGTTATATACACCATTGGAATCTGATCATAAAATGAGAATAATTGTCAAATTTGACCCTAGAATCAAACAGAAATATATATTCAAATTTTACAGGTTCTTTTATACTAAAAAAAATACCTGTAAATGATTTGGCACGGCACAGTTGAATAATTATAACCTGATGAACATCTCCACCTCTCCCCAAATCTTAAAAATTCTTCAATTCATAGCAGAAAGGCTCCCATAATAAACAGCTGACTCTTATTTTGCTGTTAAAGGGTAGACACTTTCATTTTCAGATTTAAGAAAATAAAGAATTCGTAACAATTATAAAAATAAAACTCAGAATTAAATATAGATGAATAAAAAAAAAAAATGCTAAAGATGAAAAGACTTATGAATATACTTTAAATCCTCAATCAGAACAGTGACACTCTTGCTGCCTTTTACTGATCCATCATTTTTCATCCTATCCTCATTCATGTCAACTACTCGGCCAATTAAATCTACAAAAGAGAGATTATAAAGTAATCAAAACATTTGATTAAACAAAAGTAAAAAATAAAATGGAAGAAAAGGAATTCACGAAAATAATAATACATGAATCTTACCAAAAACAGGACCATTAGGTTGCATATTTCCATCACGAACATCCTGAAAGTTCTTGAAATTGTAGATAGAGAGTGGAAAATCTGGATCCTCTTCTTTTTTGAAGAAGGTTGAAGCATGAAACATGAGACGATAAGGGTGGTCTGTAATTGGGAAATTAGGAGGAGAATTAACAACAGAAAATTGATGCACGCACCAAACATCCCCTTCCGAGACATTGTTTTCATATTTTGAAATATGATTCTTTTTCACAGATGCATGAATTCTAGAACCCTGCATTAAATTTTTTAAATAGTACAGTTAGGGATTAATCATATTGAAAAATACCTGGTAGTGAGGATTATGACGCATGAAATATTAAAAAACAAAAGTGAAGAGCATATCAACAAATAAAAATTCCAAGGACTCTTGAATTTTCCCTTTCGGAGTAGTTTTCCACTTTCGACATACTCGAACCTTAATTCTTCAATCCATCATGACCCTTGTTAATTCAGATACAGGAGTAATAGTACTTCCCATAGTGCTGAAATTGTTACTCTTAAAATTGCAGCTGACACTGTAAGGGATAATCTTTTATACTGATTCATAAATTAGTCAAAAACAATAAATTAGGAACATCGAAATATTGATATATGTTCCATTTCAGAATTCTATAATAATAGAATATTGACCATTTTTAAGGGAAATGAATAACCCTTTCAAATTTAGGAAATGAATAAATTTAGACCATTAATTAGGAATATGAATGAATAAATTTTAAGAAATGAATATTAGTTTTGATTTTTATAAATCAATCAGTTAAAATATTCTCAAAAAAAAAATAGAAAATTGTATTGTATAATTAACTGTAAGTAGTGTGATTTCAAATAATAATATCATGATAAAAAAAGGAAATACATATTATCTCATTCCTAAACTATTTATGGGTATCAATATTGATTAAAATTAACACAATATGTTTATAATCACAACGAAATCTTAAAGAATCAGTGTACAATTTAGAGCCATATTTTGAAATCAAGTTCCATATCAATATATGGGAATTGTTGATAATATGAAACCAAAAAAGGATAATGAGGACAACCTTTATATAAAAATGACATTATAAAGGGGGGTTTATTAATATGGGTATCTATTTAACTTTTATCAGACCAAAATATGTCTGTTAATTAACATCTAAGAATGCTATTTCAACTTATGGTCATTGATATCTAATAATTGAAGAAATAATATTAAAACATAAATAAAAAAGGAGGATGAAAAAAGGATAGATAAATTTAGAGTCTCATCAAAAAAAAAATAGTAATGACAATACATAAACCTGATCTCAATATAGAGTTTTGAAGGATGGAAAAGAATTGATGTATAAAAATCTCTAACATAAACTTTGATAAAATATTGAAAAACAAATTCAGCAAAATATGAAGCCTAATTAGCTTCATTAGTCAGAACTGCTTTCACTGTCCTCGGAGGAAGAGCAACTGGAATTTGAACTTGAATCGTCTTCGTTTGAAGAAATAACATATGAGAGTTCAGATGTACCTTCAGGATAGCCTATTACCATTAGATTCTTATGTGTGTCCAACAAATCAGTATCATCGCAACATTTGACAACGCAATACTCCCGAACTTTGCTTGTATGAAAGTGATGATCTTCGACCTTGACCTTAAACAACAACTCTCTTCCAATAAGATTTTGAGATACATGGGCAGGCAATCCTTGATTTAGGTTTCCCTGCAAATGAAAACAACATATATTGCAAGTATTATAAACAAAAAAAGTTTGAAGGTAATATTTAAATATAGATATATTTTTTGGAAAAAAAAAAATTAATTACATAGTTCAGTAGATGGGCTTACTTTGAAATGAACCTTCATCAAAGAGAAGACAGATGCCTGAATTAAAAACCTCGCAAGTTCATTCATCAAAATGATTTTGGCTGACCCCCCACCAATGTCCTTGATAGTTACGTGTATTTTAAAATTTGCCTTATGAAGAATAGGGTCACCACACGAAGGACAAACCAACGCCGAAGATGAGACATCACCGATAACTGAGCAGTTAGAGCAATCAGTGTAATACCAACCACGTTCCTCATTTATACTTTTTATAGTTCCAATAGTCCATATGTTCATAACCTAAAAACATGAAAACTGTGTTAGTTATGCATGAGGAGAATAACCAATTACATGCTGAAATATTATAAAGAAAAAATAAACCAAGAAACAAACTTACATCATTCACATATTCCAAATCAATAAGATCATAAACCTTTGTTCGTGGATTACAAATTTCCCTTTTAGATGATGACACACACGGAACAGGGAACTTAGAACCATCACAGAAAACAACATTTTTGGACACCGGAATCCTGATTTAATACATTTGAGAATTATAATGGATTAGTTAAAGCATTTAACAAACAACAATAATCAAACACTCATAAAATAAATAACAATTAAAAAATTAAATATCAGAAACTCTTTAAATACCTTGATTTATATTCAACTATTTCAGGCACATTTTGGTCAAAAATCACATCGGAGACATCGTTTTTAGTTGCAACACATACATTACCTTGAAATATAGAAAACCAACAATCAACAGGAATGCAATAATAAACTTCAAATTTATAACAAAGGGTAAAAAAACTTTACCTTGAATAATGGTTTTTCGGCACAGCTGAAAGATGACCACTATCGGCCCAGATATGGTCTCCCTCAACATTTTAACAAAATTGTATATCTTCGAACGATGAGGCTCAAATATTTGGCATTGCAAAAGTTCAGAACTGATACAATAAAAAAATATGAGACATATTATGAACTATTAAATCATAAAAACAGTATGATAAAAAAAAAGACTCAATATGTTTTAATTCACATAATTACCTTGAATTTAGAAGCATAAACTTAAAAGAAGGCTTGCCGGGATTAAGAACCTCGACATCGACAACACGGCCAATAATGTCTTATACGATTTATGCACAATACATACAAAAAATGAATAATAAATTATAAAGTAAAAAAAAAAGGATTTTTATTTGTCATTTATATAAAGCAGAAAACTATAAATAGGTATAATCAATAAATTTATGTTAAGAAAAACTGAAAAAATAAGAATAGTACCAAAAAGATGGCCAATCGAGAATTTGGAACGGGTTTTCACTTCTGAATATTTTTCAAAAGAAAAACGCGATGGCGGGGAGGAATGATTATTGCTTTCATCAACCAAAGTATCAACTCGAAAGACAATCAAAAATCCGTGAGTTTGAACAGAAGTAGATTTTTTCTTATTAACAACTTGATAATTCCGAATATTAAATACACGACCTTCAACTAATTTATGATTAAAAAGGCTGATATCTTTCTTCTCAACCGATGCTTGAATTCTGAAGCCCTGGTATTTAAGTTCAAAATTTTCAAGATCAATAATTATTCAATGCATGTGCAATGGAATTCAAGAAGCAAATTCTAAATAGAAAAAAAAAATCTAATTTAAAACATAAGACTTACTTTCTGATCCATTAGCACCACGTGCAAATAATCTGGAAGCATATCGGGACCTATGGTTTGCCATTTACGGCATATTACAACGCCTAAGATAGGATCGACTGTGGAAGGAGAAAGTTGGGAGAGATCGGAGTATAAACTATTCATTTTTCAGAAAAAGACTTGCGAAATCCTACAGAAAGGTTGAAAGTGAAAGGAGAATCTTCCTTTTGATGATAAGCGGCAGAAAAGGAAAGAAATATAGAGGCCAATCGGAATATTAGTTTACTTTCAGCGTCAAATTATATATGGACAATCGAACAAAATATGATTCTTATGGAATACAAAATGGCAGAATGAGAAATCTTGGAAAAGACACTTTTATAACTTGTGAGTATAATTGAAGCCATGATTTAGTTATTATAGTAATATAAAAGGTCAAAATTCATTATTGATAATTGATAATTCATAAAAACAATATCAAATTTATAGTTTCAAAACATAGAAAAAAAGGAGGGTTTATTAATATGGTTATCTATTTACTTTTTTATCATTCAGAAAATATGACTGTTAATTAAGACCTAAGAAGGCTATTTCAACTCATGGTCATTGTTATCTAATAATTGAAGAAAAAAATATTAAAACAGAAAAAAAAAATCAAAAAAGGATAAATAAATTTTGAGTCTGATCAAAACAAAAATATTCATGACAATCCAAAAGTAAAAACAACATTGTGACTAATCACGTATCTGAGTCGGACGAAGTGTCAGTTTCATCAGAATAATATTCATGTATATCATCACTTGATTGAACTTCAAAAACCGAGGGGAAGCATTTTGAGACAAATTCACAATCAGTTTCGTGATATAACATTTTCTCCTTGTGAAACTTTAGTAACCTGGGGTGCTGGGAACATTTGTCAACAACATACTCTCTAGGTCGTAATGTCTCAACATGGTGATCTTCAACTTTCACTTTAAAAAACATCTCCCTCCCAATAAGAGCCAAAACAACTTGATATGAGAACTCTGGCTTGCCTCTTCCCTATTAATAACAAAGTGAGTTAGAAATGGGAATATTACGAAATAAAGAAACTATAAAAGGATAGTCCATTATAGGAAATGTATGGATACTAACCTTATAATAAGAATTTAGGAATGAGTGGACTGAAGTCTGAATTACAGAAGTTGCGAGTTCATTAATCAGTATAAGATTTGCCTCATAACCATAAACGTCAATCACAGATAAGTGAATTTTATATCTTGCAGTATGAAGAATCTTTTCTCCGCATGTCGGACGATAAATTTCAGAACCAGAACAGTCATCTATAGCAGAGCAATTGACGCAATAAGTGTAATACCATCCTCGTTCTTCATGTATGTCAGTTATCAGTCCAATGGTCCATAAATTTAAAACCTAAAACATGTAAAATATGTAGTATGGGAATAAATATAATTGTTAATAATTAATTGGAATTTAGGGATTTATAAAAAAAAATTACTTACATCTTGACAACACCATACATCACCGTAATCATAAACAATACAATCTTGCTTCACCAGCTCCTTTGAAGAGGACGTCAGAGATTGATCAGGAAACAAAGCTCCATCAATATGAAAAGTCTTGTTTGAAACTTGCATGCTGAATTAAGAACAAATCTAAGTTTGCATTTACATTACCAGAAGAAAAAAAAAATCGATAAAACCTAACAATAATGTTAAGAAATCCAGAATGACCTATTCTTATAGTCCACAATTTCAGGATGAGATTGATCAACTATCACATCAGAAACATCAAAGGCAGTTGAAACACAAACTTGACCTAAATAAAAGAAATAATAAAATTACAAAAGTTATAAAACATAAACGTAAACAGATATAAAAAATTTAAATGAAGGAGTTTACCTTGATAGATGGATTTTCGGCACAACTGTAAGATAACAAACTTGGGAATTAAAATGTTGGACCTCAAGCTGATAACAAATTTTGCAAGCTTGGAATGATGGGGCTCATAGATTAGGCAATGCATAAGATTTTTTCTGTCAAAAGGTTCAAAAGTTAAAAATGGAGAACAAAATATTGATTGCTTAAATAAACTGCAAATCCATTCCTGGAATTATTAAGAAAAAATACTTTCAAGGAAGTACCTGAAATCCTGAAGCATCAAATGGATAACAGGCTGCTTGTCCATACGATCATTCACATCCACAACACGACCAATCACATCTTGGGATTTTAAATGGAAAAACCATATATATATTAAAATAGGAAGATGAAATTCTTAGTAGTGATAATTTCATGACACACCTATATTAAAAAACAAAATTTAAATAAGATCATTACCGAATAGATGTCCTTTTGCGAACTTTGAACGACGTTTCAATTCAGGGAAAGTTGCAAAACCGAATATAGAGGGCGGGAAGAAATGATTATTACTTTCCCTAACAAAAGTATCATCTCGAAACAAAATCATGAAACTGTGATTTGAAACAGTCGAAGATGGGGGCTTGGGGACTACATCAAAATTGTGAAGGTTATATATTCTGCCCTCCATTAACTCTTCGGAAAAAGTCTTCATCAGAGCTTTTGAAATCGATCCTTAAATTATTACTCCCTATTAAAGATGGAAAAATTTTAACATCAAAACTAAACTTTTATGGTAATTCAAGAAGGCTTACATTGAAATGTTTAAATTTAATAATAAGGAAGAAGATAAGCAAGAAAACATACTTTGTCATCCTTCATCACAACATGCAAAGATTCCGGAAGAATGTCAGAGCCGATGGTTAGCCATCTCCGGCAAATCCTTACACATAAAATAGGGTCGTCGGTTGATGGAGAAATCTTACATAGATCTGAGTAATAGTATTTAGCCATATCCAGAAAGCAACAGGTTGAAACCGAGAAGAATAAATGTTGAATGAGTACTGCTAATAAGAAATCTTTTATTTAGAGGCCTAAAGAAGGAGATCTTTAGGAAATTTAGAAAATAGAAAACAATCCCAATATTAAAATTAGATTTCCAAAGCCAAGATTAAAATTTTATTTATTAAAAAAAATCTTTTTTGAAAATTACAGAATTTTTCAGAATTTGAAGAAACATTTCAGAATTTGAAGAGACGAATATATTGAAATCAAGAACTTTGTATAATCAATATCGTAATATGAAAAGTCATATGAGCGGTTGAATAGGGAAGTTATTAGGATAATGGTAAAAGATCCACTGCCGAAAATTAAATATATTTCTGTTATTTATCAAACGTGAATATAAAAATACTAATAAAAATAAAGATTCAATGATAAAAATCATAAAGAACTACAAAGTAATTAATAATCTGAATACATCAAAAAATGTCTTCAATTGTCATTTAAGTGCAAAAGATTAAAAGTTATATTATTTATCAGAAATACGATCAGATGGTAACTTCGTACCATTTTGAAAAATCAGAGTCATCATCGACGTCACACGATTATCTTGGGGATTCTAGATAATATGTATTAGAGTCTTCTGAATTTGTTTCCGAGACCTCTTCATCGGATTCAGTATCCAAGTTACTCAGCATTTTCTCTTTGTAATGTTGAATTAAGACAGGGCAAACACAACAATTATGAACATCGTACACAGTAACTCCAGTAGGGACGTTTGGTTGCTCAGAAAGGGAAACTTTGAAAAGCATTTCACGGCCAATAAGATGGGAAACTGAACTTGGAATATCTGGGCCAGGAAAATTCTGAATTTAAAAGAGAAATGTAGAAAAATTAGAGAACAAACAAATTACTATAATAACTTCAAAACAAAAATTCTTGATCATGTAAAATACTTACTTGATTGAGCGCGTTAATCAAAGAGGAGACCTTAGTTTCAATTAAGTATGTCGCAACCTCATTTTCAAGAAGGAAACAACCTGTAGCACCACTGCCATCATCAACTTTTACAAAAACTCTGAATTTGGCTCTCTCTGCCAGATTAGATCCACATTTACGGCAAAACACATGAAAATTCACTGCCGGACTTTTATTGGAGCAACGGGAACACGACACGGAATACCAACCCATCTCAGAACGTATACTTGTTATTCTACCAAGCGTCCATAAATTGTTCACCTACATAAAGTTATATAGTTGAGAAATCAAGTTAATAAATAGAAAAAGGTATCGTTAACCCGGAAAATAAAAAGAATATAACCTCGTGAAAATAAGTTAAATGATTAATCGAGAAAACATTTCTTCCAGGATCACCCAACTCCCTTTTGCCGGCTATCAGAAGGGAAGGAAGAGATTTAGCACCATCAAAACAAAGTCTGGGAAGACTAAGGTTTACCCTGTTGAAATATAGAAATACAGCATCGAGGTTATATTTATTTTTAATAATAAACTACGGGGATGAAAAAGAAAAAAAGAATTACTGTTAAGATGCTAACCTTGAAAACAACGACCGAATTTCATCTAATAAAGGATTGCATATAACATCTGTGACAGGTTCTTGAGCACAGACACAAACTTGATCTAACTAAAATGCAAATTATTACATGAATTAAAATAAGAAAAAATTTAGAAAATATGCTAAGAATTTTAATATTGATTTTTAACAATATATGAAAATGACGTACCTTTGTAAATAACTTTCTTGCACAGCTGAAGAATTACGATAAATTTTTTTCTTTTTTTACATAACAGTATCTCATTCTTGAGCTTCCCAAGCAATGGATTGGATATCCGGCACAACAATCTATTATTACTGGAATTTAATATAAAGAATAAAATACAAAGATCACGATTAATAACGTCACAATAATCACCTTTAAAATTACTATAAAAGGTATAAATAATTTGGGAAAGATGAAGAGGGCAGAATATTATTACTTTTCGTCCTGAAGCATGAAACGCATGCAACCCTCACTGTCAAGACGTTCATCAAAGTCCACAACTGCTCCAATGACATCTGAATTTATATAACATCAAAAGGAGAGACACATGAAATAATTTACATAAATTCAGATAAAGAGATAAAAAAAATTAACAACTATATCATAAGCATATTCATCATAACAAATAAATTACATACCAAACAAAGGCCCTTCACAAAAGGTAGAGTAACCAAGGATTTCTGGAAAGGTCTTGAAAATGAAATATGATTCATTGAAAAACGGATAATCGCTAACGGCAAAGAAAGTTTTAGGGAGAAAAATTATCATATAATTACTGTCAGAAATATCCATGGTTTTAGATTTTTCAACAACTTGAAAACTTCGAACATCGTAAATATTGCCTTCCAGCAACAACTCTTCATATTTTGAAACCAACTGTCCCTTGACTGAGGCTTGAATGGTGTCCCCCTTGAAAATAAAAACATCAGTTATAAGCCAAACTGATAAGACAGATACAGTTATTCTACAAATAACTATCAACAAACGAACTCACAACTTTGTCGACCAAAAGGAGTTCTATGGAATCAGGCTCCTGATCAGTCCCCGAAGAACGCCACGCCCTGCGAAGACGGACACACAAAATTGGATCATCATAAAAAGGAGAAACTTCAGACACAAAATTGTACATCATTATTCTCCAAGTAGGTTAGGTCAAAAACCCTAGATTAGGATAAACTGCAGAAAAAAGGAAGATAAGAAGACGGGAAGCGAAGAGTTTAACCCTACAGATTAGACAAAAATTTAATAAATACTCAATTAACTTATATAATAAAATAAAATTATTTAATTAAAACATTTACATTGAATATGAATATTAAATGAACAGAACATAGTGAGTCTGCTATTGATGTGTCTGTCAAGAATGGAAAGCATAAATTAATAAATAAAAAATAAAAAACAAACCTGTTAAAATATTTGATTTGATAAATACATTTGAAGTTATGAAAAGTTAATGATATTAATAGCATCATTCATATTTAACATCCAAAATCCAAAAGCATATCAATTTTGGGTACAAAATCATAATTGTCCAGAAAGAAACTACTAACTGAAGAACAAAAAAAGATGATCATCCATTAAACATGACATGGTTGCTACTTCAAGCATTTGACACTAAAGGTCGATCTTGATGGAGTAGTATACTTAATGTCTAGATTTGAGTATTCTGAACTCCTTGTACACTTTCATTTACCTATTAAATACAAACATTCATTTGCTTTTAATTATTGTTAATTAAATATATGCAAATTATAGTCCTGGATTTTATACGTTGTAGTTAGTATGGTGTTGCATGGGCACACAGAAGATCATACTATCGGTTACTCGTATTTAGTCGAACAGTTGCTCACGACCTAGATGGACACGGACCAACCCATCGGTATAGTCGTTGTGTGAGAGAGAAAATAATTTATCTTAATTATTTTATCACACTTGTACACTTGGTGTATTGAGCGGATCGATTGAGACTCATCAATTAGGATTGCTCGGCGATAATTGATTTGAGACTCAGTGTATTTTATTCTTAATCCCCGATATTGTTGCGGGTGTGTATATTCAATATAAGTGACTTTGATTTACCAAAGGAATTAACCGATTTAATTATTGGGTTAATTACCGGTTAAGTTGGGTCACTATATTTTATATATGGCATGCCGTGAATGATTGACCGGACAGTGTATCCCGGAAGGGTTGATAATATCCCCGAGATGAGCTCATAAGGATTTATTATGTAAACCTCGCGAGTGGATTTAATTCCGCATAATAAATAAGGTTGAGTGGTACTAGTCTCGGATAAAAGAGATGAATAAATTTATTAAGCAATAAATAAATTTTATTCATGGATATTTATATCTTAAATACACGGAATAAATAATACTACCGGAGAAATATTATTTGGATATAATATGGTTTAATATTGGGAGTGCAATTAATTTATATAGTGGAAAATAAATTAATTAATATTAATGGGAGATTAATAGATTTGGGCTTGGGCTCAATTTAATCATTAATATTGGAAGCCCAATATTCCACCTCCTTTAGATCCCCTACGTAGCCTATAAAAGCACTACATGGTCTTCTCTATTCTCATAAGTTGAAGATCATAATTCTTCTAGAGAGAGAAAGAAGAGAGAGAAGTAGATCCATAGAGCTTGGAGGATCGTCGCCCACCCGACGTTCAAGCTAGTGCAAGGAATACGTGGGAAGATTCAAAGGTCATCTTGAATTCGTTTCTCCGAACAACGAATCGAAAGGTACAATATCTAAACGCCCTTGATAATTGTTCGATTTTGGTTTTATTGAGAATACCGTAGAACGCAAGATCCGAGGTACGAAACCGGGAAGGAGGACGAACGCGTGGTGGTGGCGAAGCCACCGGACCACGGCGATCGCCCACCTAGGGTTTCGGTGGGGATGGGTCGAACCCCGGCTGGGAGCCGGGGACGCGATCGATCATCGCGATCGATCGCGAGCCGCGAGGGCTGGGCCCCGCGGCTGTCCGCTGGTCGGACCGACGCCCCGACGGCGGCGAGTCGCCGGACTCGCCGCTGGGCTGCTAGGCAGCCCGGTCGATCGCCGTGAGCGATCGACCCCTTCGATCGCGAGCCCCGCGTGCGGGGGCTCGGGCTGGGCGTGCGCGAGGCTTCGGCCTCGTCGTGCGTTCGGCTCGTGCTCCGGCTCGTACGTGGTGCTCGTGTGATTTCCGGCGGATGGTTTTGATCGGGTTATTGGTTTCCGCAAATTTTAATAGCCCGGGATATCGAATTCCAACAATTGGTATCAGAGCGTGGTTTACGTTCGCGGTATTTTCGATGAATTTGTTCTACCTTGCAGGGTTCCGACTATTATGGCTTAATTTATTATTCGTTTAATTTATTTTGTCATATATGTTGGTTTGATTAAACTCTCGGACATGTCGAGATTCGTTTTTGGTGGTGAATGCTTGTAATAGTAAAAATTCGGGGGTTGACCGAATTTAGGATTTATTATTACGTTCTATTTTTTTTTCGGAAAATGTATAGGGTCGATTTCATGTATAGAATCGATACCGGATAGTGTAAAATTTATTTTGTAATTTATTTTGCGTTGGATCGATGCCGAAACGACCGCCGGAGAAGACGCGTGACGAAGGAGATGACGTGAGGGCAACGGGACAAGGATCGACCATCCCCATGGTCGATCCCATGAGGATCGATCGACCCTCACATGGAGGAGCCGCCGGCGATGGTGGCCGGCCACCTCCTAGGCGTGGGTCGAGGGTGGCGCGGGGATCCCCACCCCGTGCTATCCCGGTCCGGAAATTTACTTTCCCAATTAGTTCGGATTTTTCCTATTTGAGTATTCCTATTTTTGGGAATTCTCATGGATTAGGAAAAGAATTAATTAGAATTAATTTTATTTCCTTATTCTATTATGGAATTCTTCTAGAATATTCCGAGTTCTACTTGGAATAGGATCCTAGAGATTTAATAGAATTGGAAAGGAATAAAAGTTAATTTAGGATTAATTTATTTCCTAATTGATTATTCCTATTTTATGGGAATTTTCATAGAAATGGAAATTAATTAATCTTGGAAAGTAGAAGAGTCCTAAGTTATTTTATTTCCTTATTTCATTATGGAAATCATCTAGAATATTCCAAGTGGGTCTTGGATAGATTATTCTAGAGATTTAATGAAGTAGAAAAGGAAAATAAAATAAATAAAAATATTAATAAATATTTAATTTTATTTTTGATTTATTCGATTGACTTAATTTTTAATTAAGTATCTTTTGGATTTATTAAAAATAAATAGATTTAAATATTGGAAATTAATATTCTCGTCACATGGAGCATTCAAGAACGAAGACTAAAGACTAGAAGATGCGTACGGAGATGGAGTAAAGCCATAATAGTCGGAAAATAATATTCTAGTAATTATTTTGACTATGTGATAATATTATGTGCTTTACTGCTTGTATGAATGCTATATGTGTTTACTTTTATGCACTAGTATAGCGTATCCCTTTATTGTAAGAAGCTAAGTGGGAGAGGGTATGGAAACATACCCATGGTCTCCATTGCTGCTCTCTTGGTGACTTTTATAAACTTTTGAAGTTTATATAGATAAGTTATTGGAGGAGAGTTCTTGTAATTCCTCTTACGAGAAACGTTGATTAAGTTTATCAAACAATGCCTAATTTGTCTTTCCAAAGCTGATTTCAAGTCGACTCATTCTCACCCCGGGGAGTGGAATGGAGCCAAAGCCACTTGGTCATGTCGAGGACACAAATTAGAGGCAGTCGTACCATTCTTTGATAGATGGATCGATTGTCTGCTCGGCTCCCTCATTTATGAGAGATAGGGTTGTTCGCATGGTGAATCACTGGTTAGAAACTTCGAGTTTCACTTATGATTCTCCGCGTCTTGATTTACAAGATTAAATGGATCAAGTAATTGGGAGTCAATTATAAAGATCTCTTAGTGTAGTAAACGTCCACACAACGTGGCTTGCTATACTGACGGATTTTGGATTAATTGATGTAGACAGTTGTAAGAAAATTGTGAAGAGTTGTGAAGTTGTCGTAAACGTCCACACAACGTGGCTTGCGGTGATGTAGCAATTCCAAACGATTTACTTTGGTACTGAGTAATGGTTTACACTTAGATACGCCTTATAGTATTCCTCCCACCGAGGTTCCGCTATAAGCGATGTATGACCGAAGGAAATCTAATTGCTAAGTCGTTTGGGTGGGTAAACGTCCACACACCGTGGCTTGCCTTACCTGATGGGATTTTAGATGTGATTAGTGATTTAATGATATTATTTAAGGGAGATAATATCGGATATTAAATTGTTTGTTTGTTTTATGTGCTTATAGGTTAGGAATTACTGTGACCCCACTTTGTGATATACTTAAAGATGAAAACTCACTGGTTCCATATAGTACTGATTGGAAAAGAAATCTGGACAATGTTCAGACTGTTGAGCCTTCCGAACCCACTATAGTCCCAACTGATGAGGACATTGAAAATGACCTCAAGGAGATGTTAGGACATAGTAAGGAAGCCGGACTAGAGGTGATTGACATACTCATCAAGTTTAGTCCCCTTGAGGAATCACTTAAAAACGATTTCAAAAGAACTGAACTGATAAGTATGGTCAGAGAATCACAAGCTCTAGTGGCCAAGTTGGAAGTGCAAGCAAAGAAGCCCAGTGGTTTTGAACCACGGATTGGGAAGAGCAAGCCGCGAGGCAAGTGCTTTCGATGCAAGCAGTCTGGGCACTGGAGGTCTGATTGTCCTCTCATCAAAGGTACGAAATTTTCCTTAGTCACCGAAACATTGTCAGTGGTGTTATCTACCAGCACCTGGTGTGTAGATACGGGGGCCACTGATCATGTATGCAATTCATTGCAGGGGTTCCAGGAAACCCGGAGACTTAGAGAGGGAGAGATCGTGGTCTACATGGGCAATGCTGCGAGGGTGGCGGCTGTTGCAGTGGGAGACGTTCACTTACGTTTTAGTAGTGATAGGGTTTTAGTTTTACATAATTGTCTTTATGTACCCAATTTTAGAAAGAATTTAATTTCGGTTTCTAAACTTATAATGAATGGGTATTCTGTTTCTTTTGACCACTCTGTGATCATAAGAAGAAACAGTGAGATTATCTGTTCTGGTACATTAGTGGACGATTTGTATGTACTAAATCCTGAGTCTAACACGATGCAACTAACCGAGAGTAATAACACATCTACGAACACCAATAAGAGAAAGGAACCTTCTAAAATGAATCAATTATACTTGTGGCATCTAAGGCTAGGTCATATTAACTCAAATAGGCTTCAAAGGTTGAAAGCTGATGGTTTAATCAGCGATGTTGAAGGAGAGGACCTTCCGACCTGCGAATCCTGTTTAGAGGGTAAAATGACCAAGCGTCCTTTTTCTGGTAAAGGACGGAGGGCTGAACAAGTATTGGATTTGATTCACTCTGATGTATGCGGACCTATGTCTACTCAGGCAAGGGGAGGGTACGAGTATTTCATCACTTTCACTGATGATTACTCAAGGTATGGATTTGTATACTTGATGCGCCGTAAGAGCGAATCCTTTGACAAGTTCAAGGAGTTCAAGGCTTTTGTGGAGAACCTTCAAAACAAATCCATTAAGTGCCTGCGATCGGATCGCGGAGGCGAGTACCTGTCTGGAGAATTCAAGGCATACTTGGCAGAGAATGGGATTGATTCCCAAATGACATCACCATATACTCCCCAGCAGAATGGTGTGTCAGAAAGAAGGAATAGGACTCTTATGGAAATGGTGCGATCAATGATGAGTTACTCGGACTTACCTGTTATGTTCTGGGGATTTGCCTTGGAAACAGCGGCGTATATCTTGAATAGGGTTCCAACCAAAACGGTACCAACCACACCCATGGAATTGTGGAGTGGGCGCAAGCCTAACTTAAGACACATTCGATCTGGGGTTGTCCAGCACATGTGTTGCGACAAGGTGCCGATAAGTTAGAACCTAGATCAGAATTACGGCTGTTTGTAGGATACCCGAAAGGAACTAAAGGTGGCATGTTCTATAGTCCTAAAGACCAGAAGATCGTTATAAGTACTAACGCTCGGTTCTTAGAGGAAGACTATGTCATGGACCACAAGCCCAAGAGTGACATAATACTTGATGAGATGAGAGGTGACAAGGAAGACTTAGATACAGCCGAACCGAGTATAGATACACCACTAGAATCTGCACCTGATACTGTCACTGTTAATACACCGGAACGCCGTCGTAGTGGGAGGGTTGTTAAGCAACCAGATAGATGGATTGGACTGGGTGAGTCTTCGGACTCTGGACCTGGAGTTCATGAAATCGATCCCTGGACCTATGATGAGGCGGTACAAGATATAGATGCGCCTTCTTGGAAGAAAGCGATGAAATCCGAAATAGAATCTATGGATTCTAATAAAGTCTGGGATCTTGTAGAACCACCAAGCGGCGTAAAGCCAATTGGGTGTAAATGGGTCTACAAGAGAAAGAGAGGATCTGACGGAAAGGTTGAAACCTTTAAAGCTCGGCTTGTTGCGAAAGGATATACTCAGAAAGAGGGAATCGATTATGAGGAGACCTTCTCGCCAGTAGCCAAAATAAAGTCGATCCGGATTCTCTTATCCATAGCAGCTCATATGGATTATGAGGTGTGGCAAATGGACGTCAAGACAGCTTTCCTAAATGGAAGTCTTGACGAGACAATTTATATGAAACAACCAGAAGGATTCATTGCTAAGGGGCGAGATCATCTAGTGTGCAAGCTTAATCGATCCATTTATGGATTGAAACAAGCCTCGAGATCGTGGAACCTGCGGTTTGACGAAGTAGTCCAATCTTTTGGATTTAGTCAAAGCATGGACGAATCGTGTGTGTATTGGAAACGTGATGGGAAGAAGGTGGTGTTTCTCGTGCTTTATGTAGACGACATTCTTCTCATTGGCAACAGTGTGAAAATGTTATCAGACATAAAGGGATGGTTGTCTAGACAATTCGATATGAAAGATTTGGGAGAAGTCGGGCATGTTCTAGGGATCAAGGTTATAAGGGATCGCCGGAGTAGAACATTGTACCTATCCCAGCAATCTTACATAGACACGATTCTGGCTCGTTTTAACATGCAAGATTCCAAGAAGGGTGAGCTGCCCTTCAGTAAAGGAACTTATCTTTCTAAGGAAATGTGTCCTCGGACACAAAAGGAGAAAGATGAAATGAAATCAGTTCCCTACGCTTCGGCTGTGGGAAGCTTGATGTATGCAATGTTATGCACGAGGCCTGATATCTGCTATGCAGTTGGCGTAGTAGCGAGATATCAGAGTAACCCTGGAAAGGCTCATTGGACTGCCGTAAAGAGCATTTTCAAGTATTTGCGAAATACTAAGGATTATGTTCTAAGTTACGGGGCAGACAATCTGATTCCTTTGGGATACACGGATTCGGATTTCCAAGCTGATAAGGACCGGCGAAAGTCGACATCAGGCTATGTGTACACTTTGGGAGGTGGAGCCGTATCATGGAGGAGTGTTAAGCAAAAGTGCATTTCAGACTCTACCATGGAAGCTGAATATGTTGCAGCCTCAGAGGCAGCGAAAGAGTCAGTTTGGTTCCTTAATTTCCTCCAGGACTTAGATGTGATTCCGAGTTTGCCCAAGGCTATGACAATTTATTGTGATAATAGCGGTGCAGTGGCAAACAGTAAGGAACCACGGTCCCATAGTGCTACGAAACACATAGAGCGCAAGTACCACCTGATTCGAGTCATCGTCAAGAGGGGCGATGCGATAGTCACCAAGATAGCTTCAGAGGACAACCTAGCGGACCCTTTCACCAAGATACTTCCTAAGGAAGTATATTTCAAGCACTTGGAGGGTTTGGGAGTCAGAAGTTTGGAGGATAAGACTAGACCTTAGTATAAGTGGGAGATTGATGGAGTAGTATACTTAATGTCTAGATTTGAGTATTCTGAACTCCTTGTACACTTTCATTTACCTATTAAATACAAACATTCATTTGCTTTTAATTATTGTTAATTAAATATATGCAAATTATAGTCCTGGATTTTATACGTTGTAGTTAGTATGGTGTTGCATGGGCACACAGAAGATCATACTATCGGTTACTCGTATTTAGTCGAACAGTTGCTCACGACCTAGATGGACACGGACCAACCCATCGGTATAGTCGTTGTGTGAGAGAAAAAATAATTTATCTTAATTATTTTATCACACTTGTACACTTGGTGTATTGAGCGGATCGATTGAGACTCATCAATTAGGATTGCTCGGCGATAATTGATTTGAGACTCAGTGTATTTTATTCTTAATCCCCGATATTGTTGCGGGTGTGTATATTCAATATAAGTGACTTTGATTTACCAAAGGAATTAACCGATTTAATTATTGGGTTAATTACCGGTTAAGTTGGGTCACTATATTTTATATATGGCATGCCGTGAATGATTGACCGGACAGTGTATCCCGGAAGGGTTGATAATATCCCCGAGATGAGCTCATAAGGATTTATTATGTAAACCTCGCGAGTGGATTTAATTCCGCATAATAAATAAGGTTGAGTGGTACTAGTCTCGGATAAAAGAGATGAATAAATTTATTAAGCAATAAATAAATTTTATTCATGGATATTTATATCTTAAATACACGGAATAAATAATACTACCGGAGAAATATTATTTGGATATAATATGGTTTAATATTGGGAGTGCAATTAATTTATATAGTGGAAAATAAATTAATTAATATTAATGGGAGATTAATAGATTTGGGCTTGGGCTCAATTTAATCATTAATATTGGAAGCCCAATATTCCACCTCCTTTAGATCCCCTACGTAGCCTATAAAAGCACTACATGGTCTTCTCTATTCTCATAAGTTGAAGATCATAATTCTTCTAGAGAGAGAAAGAAGAGAGAGAAGTAGATCCATAGAGCTTGGAGGATCGTCGCCCACCCGACGTTCAAGCTAGTGCAAGGAATACGTGGGAAGATTCAAAGGTCATCTTGAATTCGTTTCTCCGAACAACGAATCGAAAGGTACAATATCTAAACGCCCTTGATAATTGTTCGATTTTGGTTTTATTGAGAATACCGTAGAACGCAAGATCCGAGGTACGAAACCGGGAAGGAGGACGAACGCGTGGTGGTGGCGAAGCCACCGGACCACGGCGATCGCCCACCTAGGGTTTCGGTGGGGATGGGTCGAACCCCGGCTGGGAGCCGGGGACGCGATCGATCATCGCGATCGATCGCGAGCCGCGAGGGCTGGGCCCCGCGGCTGTCCGCTGGTCGGACCGACGCCCCGACGGCGGCGAGTCGCCGGACTCGCCGCTGGGCTGCTAGGCAGCCCGGTCGATCGCCGTGAGCGATCGACCCCTTCGATCGCGAGCCCCGCGTGCGGGGGCTCGGGCTGGGCGTGCGCGAGGCTTCGGCCTCGTCGTGCGTTCGGCTCGTGCTCCGGCTCGTACGTGGTGCTCGTGTGATTTCCGGCGGATGGTTTTGATCGGGTTATTGGTTTCCGCAAATTTTAATAGCCCGGGATATCGAATTCCAACAGATCTTTGTGGAGAAGACCCCTATGTAGCTTTAGTAAATCTACGTTGTCTGAATACTTTGCTACATCATAAATATTTTCACGACCCTCGATATGACACGACCCGATTTTCACTCTGAATAGGATCTCCTTGCCAATTAGAGAAAATATTTTAGATGGATCCTGCATAGCAAAGATCAGAATATACAAAAATAAGAACACTTTAACAGAGCAAGATACAAACAGTAATGAAGATAAAACATGTACATTGTATTCTGTGAATAAATGAAAATATCGGAACGTACTTTGATAACTTCACCGGCAGTCATTCCAAGCATTTCAACGACAACATCATCAAGTAAAATAATAAGAACATTTGAATGACCATTCGAAACAGACACAATGATTTTATATTTATAGTTTTTAGGTAAACTATCATTGCACCAAGGACAAATGACATTGACATGTTCAACTTGATGATTGAATTTGCAGTTATCGCAAACAACGATGAACCAATTATTTTTACTGACAATGTCGCATATCCATCCAATACTCCAAATTGTCATTAGCTGAATCAAAGACAAAAAAAAATGAAATAAACGAAGTAAAAAAAAAATCAATTGAAATAAATCAATTAAAAAAAACTGAAAGAGTTTAAATCATAAACATACATCTTTAGCTCTAACCAATCTGGAGATGCTTACAACATTGGTTATTGGAATTTTTTGAAAACCCTGAGAAAAATACCGGGAAGCGGACCAGAACTTACGATAGCTCAAACTAAAAGTAAAAGATTAAATGTTAACACGTTTAACACGATAAACTTTAAGACACAATTATATCATTCTATTATGATGACCTCAATCTGTAAGTAGTAGCAGAATCTGAATCACAATTGAAATTGATCTTAGTAGCCTTATAATAAGAATCTAGAACAACACGACCTACACGTCAAAAAAAAAAAAATTATTAAGCAAATAAAGTTGATGAAAGACATGTAACACTGAAAGCCAGATTAAATGAGTACTCATGATATTGGGCAAAAAAATAATACCTTTATAAAATTTGGATCGACAAAGTTGAATTATAACAACTTTCTGATTTAAGGAACCACTCATACCATTTTCGATAAAGATTCTCTCTTCCTTATAAAATGGAGGACATATCAAAAAACCAACACTGATATACCTGGAAGTTGGAGAACAAACAATTGTATGAATGATTTAATTTAAACAAATCACCCGAATTTAAATTAGGGAACAAAAAGTTAAAATTGATTTAATACTCCAAATCCTGCAAAATAAATTCAACATTCCCATTGCTCGGATCTCTGTAAACAGACACAACGTGCCCAATAACATCTGAGAACTCAAAAAAAAAAATCAAAAACTGTATTAGATACAGGAAAACAATAAGAACAAAACCAACAAAATCATGAAAAGCATAAAGAATGGCTTAACAACATACCAAACAAAGAGCAACAGTCATCGTCTACTCCATCAGACAATATGTTAATGAAACTTTTGAATCTGTAAATGCACATTGAAAAAAGATCCAAAGTTGCAGGCCCAACGGTTGTCTGTTCCGAAAATTTAATCTTGAATGCATTACTACAAATAGCATCCTTGGGCTGTACTGATTCAACTTTGAAATACGACAATTCATAAGTTTCATTCTCAACAAATTTTTCATCAAATTAATTTATCAAATATCTCTTTACAGTGCCATGAATAAATACACCCTACAAAAACAAAAATAAAGAACATGAGAGATTTGAGAAAAAAAATATGAAAAATAATAGAGTTTTGAATTTGGAAAATATCAAAATCATGAAAAACTTAACCTCATGATCAACCATAACTAATTCCAAAGACAAAGGTATCTTAGAATATCCCTTCCTTGTCCATTTTCTGCAGATTCGAATGCAAATTTTCCATGTTTTCTTGGAGCTGTTAAGGTCAGAAACAGAATCACACAGGGCCATGATATATCTGCAAAATATTATCAAAGAGGGAAAATTAAACATGGAAGAACTGCGAAGAATGAAAATCCAAGGATTGGTAGGGAAGCATGAAGCATTATGGCTTCCAGAAGGGACGAACTAAGAACGAAAGAAATTGAAAAAGGGACGGACTAAGAATGAAAGGACAAAATCATAAAAAGAACAAAGAATACTCAGTGTAAACACAGTTGCACGTTTGGATAAATCTTTCATGATTACAGCAAAACGTAACCCTATGTAGATCA
Source organism: Euphrasia confusa (assembly GCA_954870475.1). Taxonomy (NCBI): domain Eukaryota; kingdom Viridiplantae; phylum Streptophyta; class Magnoliopsida; order Lamiales; family Orobanchaceae; genus Euphrasia; species Euphrasia confusa. Next base: position 13,918,500 of record OX940957.1, on the reverse strand, counting down.
AAACCTAATATATAGAACTGATCTGTATTTGTGAAATTGGAAAGGAGAGAAAGAAAGCGAACCCGGCAATCCAAGTGAGGAGGAAGGTGAGGGAGATTCTGGGGCCGGATTTTGTTCTGGAATTTGTGATGATCTGTGGAATTTCGGCGACTCCCCAGAAGAAGAGAATGAAAAATCCGAAGGCGAAGGAGAAGATGAAGAAGCCGAACGAATGAATTGAAATAACTAATGTGATAGAAGGGTTAAAAACCTAGATTTATAAATCCCTCCAAATTGAAATCGAAAAAGCCCAATATATACATAAGAAGATACAAAAAATTGATTGGCAATATGGGATGAAATACTTGGATAATGGAAGAACACGGATGAAGGAGAAGAGAAGGAAGATGGAAAGAGAAAAATTGTTAGAAGAGAAGATGAAAAAGCGGAACAAATTTAATGTAAAGATGGAATAATTGAACAGAAATTAATTGATATTTTTATTTATTTTTTAAATAAATAAATGAGAAAAGATTGCCTGTGAACGCAAATGAAAATGAATTGAAATTGAGCATTTCTATTGGATAATTGAATCTCAATTGATCTATTGATTATTAAGAAAACAAAGAAGTATTCAGGAATTATATATTAATAGATACTCTTTCTATTAATTTTATTTTTGTGTTAAATTAATTTTGTCCCAATTTGTTTTGTCGCAACTCATTTCTCTCTCTTGACAATCCCTGTGGATTGCGCGGCCGGAATCAGAAGAGCTGTTGAAGGACACTCGTTCGATCTCAATACCGAGCGAAAGGAGGACGACGCCGAAAGACATCGCTCCAGAAAACTATCAAAATCGACAGCCCGTCACGGGAAAACCAGTCGACCCGCTCAAACCCACTCTGAGAGCCTCCAAAACCACCAAAATCTCATACCTCGACACCATCGTCGGCGTGCCTTCCCCTCCGCTACTTATCTGCTATTATCGACTGTCAACGCTGCTAATCGAAGTTCTACCCCGATTCGCAATCGAGCCACCACCAACAGCCCTCGACCACGTCACTGCGCTCGATTTAGTAGTTAAATTGTTGCCCCCTCTTCCGATTCGACGCACCTGATCGAAGGCCTCCCTCCTTGAATCGCCCCAATTTGATGACAACAAAAATTCCACATCCAGACAAGTTCTTCAATTGAGATCGATCATCTGTGATCAAAGTTACACCTCTACCAGACCAAGACAAGGCGATGCCGCTGAGCTCCATCACTGTCTTCGTTGGTGAAGATGAAGCCCCACCTGTCCACTCCCTCCGGCGCCTAGATCCACCCGATCTCGGACGACTCACCCTCACTTCGATATGATCTCCGATATGATCTCAAACGACTCACCCTCACTCCGATATGATCACTCCGCAAAAGTGTAACGACTCACCCTCACTCCGATATGATCTCTCCTCCGCGTTCTTCTCCTCCGCAAAAGTGGAACGACGCAAAAGTGGAAGAAAAATAAAAATAAAATACTTAAGTTTATACATAGACAAGGTAACAAAATATATTAATATAATATTGAGAATTTTATTGGGTGCGTACATACTGGACCGTATATATAAAATATTATTTTAGTTTTTTTGTTTCTTACTTTCTTTCACATTATTATGATTTCTTAGAGTTAACACCTTATTTTCAATTAATTACTTTTTGTATATTATATTAATCACTTGGTGGGCAAATTATGAACAATAAGGATCTGTTTTTTGGACTGAAATCGGTTGAACTGAACTGAATTGAACTTAAGCGATTTAAATTGAACTGAACTGAACTTAAGCGATCTGAACTGAACTGAATTGATTTTTTATAAAAATAATAATAATTTGTATAAATTATTAAATATTTTTTTAAAAATATTAATAATATTATGACGGTAATTAGATTTTATATTTAAAATTATAGATTCAAATTATTTTTTGTTTATTTTATTTTAATTTATTTTGAAACGAACTGAACTGGATTGATTTTTTATAAAAATAATAATAATTTGTATAAATTATTAAATATTTTTTTAAAAATATTAATAATATTATGACGGTAATTAGATTTTATATTTAAAATTATAGATTCAAATTATTTTTTGTTTATTTTATTTTAATTTATTTTGAAACGAACTGAACTGAAGCGATCTGAACTCAACTAAGCATCTGAACTGAACTGAACTGGACTGAAATTAAGTCCAAAAGAACAGGTCCTAAATGTCAAATGAAATCTAAATTTTATTTTAAAAAAATTGAGAATTTTTTAATATTTTTATGATACGATAAAACAATATATATTGTTCATTTCATTTTATTTTTATATTTATTTTATTAACGAATATTTAAATATTCAATTATTCGTCAAATACGAATACAAAATTTGATATTCAAACGAATACGAATACTTGAATATACATACGAATACGAAATGAACAGTGAGATATTCGACTCGATTCAATTCATTTACACCCTAATTTTTGAGAGAGTGGAGGCCACTGGAAATCCTGGGAAGCCCATCGCGTCACTTATCAAGACGAGACTTTTGGGCTTCAGCTCATATTTAGATGATAATTGAAGGATAAATCGAGTTTGAGCAATTATTGTAACCAGTTTACTAAATATCTCGTATCCATGTACTGAATTTTCCATCTTTTGCTTGTGGGTTTTTCCCCTTCTTTTATCAACTCTATGTTATTTCTTATGTCATCAATTATATAATCAAGAGCGGTGTGAGTTTGGACTCCAAATCACAACATATACTGTATTGTAATAGAAGCAAAGGGACTTTTGAAATGTGTTTTTGCTTGTGAAGGGGTAAGTGAAAGACAAAATAAAATGAGTATTCTATGTGATCTTGGACATTAGCTAGGTGTTATTGCACTTTATGTCAAACTGCAAGCGTACTTTTGTAAATTAAACCTAAATATATTCTGGACTTGGAGTTGATTTAAACTGTTCGAGCATGGTTTGTAAGTAGGCATTTCAACAAGAAGAAGAATTCAGGAAACGATTCAGAAAAGATGAGGGGATCATAATAAGCAATATTGCAGGGCCCTATGAGAACTCTTATATTGTTGTATAATGATGAAAAATAACTCACCTCAAAGTCCCAATCGCCGTGTAAGTCTGGATCGATCAGTCTTGTTTACCCATACATACGTGTGTGCTTTCAGCTTCTTTGAACTATCCTGCAACAGAGGAAAAAAAACAGAAGAATCCTAAACATACACTTGAGGTTTAGACTAATTACGAAAAAAAATCCAGTTTTCAAATTAACAAAGACAAACTTGGTGGCCAAGCTCGGAGGGAGGAGATAAAGGGTTCGATGGAGAAACAATGAATCCTAGAGAGAGTATAGAGCAATAGAGGACTGGATGTAAAGAGGAAAAACGTGACATTGTTTTTCATGCTGGATTGAGGGCTAAGTAACATTTTATATGGTTGTTTGTTAGGGAAGATGGCGTTTTTGGAAATATTTTAACTCAAATCGTAACTGATGGTACGTAATGATCAAAAAATTATCAGAAAATCGACTAGGATAAAATTAATCAGTAAAGAAGTCCTTGGATGGTTGTATAAATTAATAACCGAGTTAGAAAAACAATGGGGATAATTAAGTGCATTTTATTTGGGCCAAAGGATTAAGAGTCGAGGGAGGAAAATAAGGAATTAATTAACATTTGGGGCCAATTGATATTTAAAAAAAAATCATCTTGGTGCTTGGATTATATTTGCTAGGGTTTAAAAAGCACTGGATATGCAAATTTGAAGAATGCTGCGATTTTGAAGCAATTATGCCTGCCTTGTAGATTTATATAAAGATCAAAGCAAACATACCCCAAAGAAAATATCGACACATTTTCTCTCATACTCAACATCCTCAAATACATCCAATAAATGTAGTTCGGATGGGGTGATGTCCGGAATATCTGCACCAACAATTAATCATTAATTAGACAACATCATTTTCTTCCTTTTTTTTTTACAATTGTAAAATAGCTACTATGAGAATTGTTACATTCGATCACTAAACATTCACAACCCCGTCCGAGTAAATTTAGGGGGAAATGATTTGAGCTGCTAATAAAAAAAACTAAAAAAGAGACGAGAACATTTTTCTTAGAGTTTTCAAATACCCTCATAATCCCATAACCAGTCATCGTCACTGTCTGAATTTGTTGTGCTCTTTACGATGCTATGACGCCACTTGTTGCGAATATTGAAACTAAATCTCACACGACTCTCGAAATATATATGAGATGCGAAGAAAACGATAAACGAAAAGAACGAACACACAATTTACGTGGAAACCCAAAACACGGGAAAAAACCACGGGAAGAAAGAAATCCACTACATCGTTGAGGCTTACAATTCACTCTATTGCACTCTATTGCACTCTATGATTTTCGTCTACCGGAGAACCTCAATTTATAGGTGTAGCAAACCTATCAAATTGGTAACAATTAGAATTAGGAATAAATCCTTTTCATAATATATGACTCCTAATTCCATAAGGAATATAATTATATTTCCAATATAATTATACTCTCCCTAAATCAAGTAATCCATAAATAGAGCTCTCGGGTCGATAAACGGGCTGAAAAATCGACCCCAAACAAAAAACGGACGCGATGGGCGCGACGGGCGCGCCGCGCTGGGTTTTCAGCACAACCCAGCGCGGCGCGCTATAAACCTTCGACATGTAGGAGCGCGGCGCGCTCAAACTCAGCGCGCCGCGCTAGCTCTCGTCGAACAGCAGGAGCGCGCCGCGCTCAGAATCAGCGCGGCGCGCTGATTCTCTTCTAGCCCATTTTTACTCCGTTTTCGATCTTGTTCCGCTCCAATTCTTGATTCGAGTCATATTATAACAAATCTCCACCTTGACGAGAATCCCCGCGACTCCAAGCCGCACCAACCTCCAACGATCATACACCATTGTTTCTTCCTTCCACCCAGCCCCGTAGAGCTCACTCAAAACATGAGCAACTTAAGTTTGAACCGCACCAAACTTAGTACAAGAATGCAAAGATGCACCGATCATCCCTTGGGTACCACCAAGCTCTATGACCTCCACGCAATCTTCATTCTCAAATCTCGCCTTCCCACTACTATCAGCACCACCTGCATTCGCCAATACTCCAGTGCTATCCATAGTACGCCTAGGCTCGATTATCCAAAATTTGAATACTATTCGGGTTAGTATTCCCGGTGTCCCCGACACAAACACACATGCGCATGACTTTTAAACCAAGGTGATCCCGACTCACCTTTCAGCGAATGACTTCCTTGGACAGAGGCAGTTGTCCACTTGGTAATTGTGTTGCCGCATAGCTCATACAATCCACCAAATCTTTCTCTCGCCTCGCAAAATAAGTCGTCCCGACTTACTTTCAACACTCCACCTTTACCGAAGTTGGTACTCATTCGGATCTAAGGCCTGAGAGAGATAAGATTACCATTCAGGACAGGAACGTACCTTGCAGTACCGAGGGTTCGAATATGCCCATCGACCATCTTGATTCTCATAGTTCCCGTGCCGAGTATCTCACACGATGTATCATGCCCCATGACCACCGATCAACCAACACCATCGAACATCTAGAATCCAAGATCCACCCCTCACACGTTCCCCAAAATCAGAGACAACCAGGAGTTCCACATCGATGAAACCCCCTTCTCCAGAATCGGCCACCTTCGATTCCTTTCTCCGATTCTTCAGGGCCTGACAGTCCCCCTTCACGTGGCTCTTTTCCTTGCAGTAGTGACAAATCCCCTAGAATTTCTCCCATGCTCCACCTTGGCCATTAAGAAATTCACCTAGATTTTCACCACTCCCTTTTCCTTTGTAGTAATGACAAACCCCCTGGAATTTCTTCATCTTTGCCCAACCCTGGACACCAAGATATTCCCCCGGATTTTCACTACTCAAAACCTCCTTCATCGTCTCCCTCGATCGCAAAGCCGCGACCGCATGAAACAAATCACCGGAGGGATAGAGTGCAATTATACCTCACCTTTCTATTCTTCCATACCTTCTCTTATGGATCCATCGCGCTTGACATCGTCCATGCCTCAGCAACGCATCATCAAGATCCTTGTTGGTTAGAACCACTGAACCAACTCCACCTTGAACCGCCATGAAGAGAACCACGTGTTCCGATCTAACACCGAATATCAACCATCGTCGCCATCTCCCAAAATATTCTCGAGCTCCACCTGGATCTAAAAACACCAATATCCGCAACGCCCGCCTTGTATGGATTCCCCGTCCGGGATCCCCACGAAAGCTCTTGATAACAGGTCACAGGATCGTAACCTAGCTCTGATACCACTTGTTGTGCTCTTTACGATGCTATGACGCCACTTGTTGCGAATATTGAAACTAAATCTCACACGACTCTCGAAATATATATGAGATGCGAAGAAAACGATAAACGAAAAGAACGAACACACAATTTACGTGGAAACCCAAAACACGAGAAAAAACCACGGGAAGAAAGAAATCCACTACATCGTTGAGGCTTACAATTCACTCTATTGCACTCTATGATTTTCGTCTACCGGAGAACCTCAATTTATAGGTGTAGCAAACCTATCAAATTGGTAACAATTAGAATTAGGAATAAATCCTTTTCCTAATATATGACTCCTAATTCCATAAGGAATATAATTATATTTCCAATATAATTATACTCTCCCTAAATCAAGTAATCCATAAATAGAGCTCTCGGGTCGATAAACGGGCTGAAAAATCGACCCCAAACAAAAAACGGACGCGATGGGCGCGACGGGCGCGCCGCGCTGGGTTTTCAGCACAACCCAGCGCGGCGCGCTATAAACCTTCGACATGCAGGAGCGCGGCGCGCTCAAACTCAGCGCGCCGCGCTAGCTCTCGTCGAACAGCAGGAGCGCGCCGCGCTCAGAATCAGCGCGGCGCGCTGATTCTCTTCTAGCCCATTTTTACTCCGTTTTCGATCTTGTTCCGCTCCAATTCTTGATTCGAGTCATATTATAACAGTATTAAACACGGATTTATGGGACAATTCACAATACTAATTAAGCATTAATGAGTTATAATGGTGAACGAACCTTGCCGAGGACTTTGTTATCTTCAGCAGGTAAAATTGCAGGATAAATGCGGCCCTTGATACTAATCCTTTGGCTACAAAAAGGAAATATAACTCAGCTCATCCACAGTGTTGAGTGTGGAGGCCGATTCACGCCGAGAAAGACGAGAAAACGAAGAAGGGAGAAACGGCGGTCGCCGGAGGAGCATCGGCGACCGCGGGCTGGAAACGGCGGGCGCCATTTGGGTTTCGGCGGGCGCCGAAACCGGGAGAAAGCGGGGCTGAGCTACTGCAAGTTTTTGGGCCTTTTGACGGGCGCCAAAAGGTATTCGGCGGTCGCCGAATTTGTTCAGCGGGCGCCAGAGCAAAACGGCGGTCGCTGTTTTGCAGATCGCTGGGAGGCGATTTTCTTGTCCCCCAAGTTTATGTCCCCCTATATAAACCCTATGTGCGTGTAAAATAGGGTTAACACCTCCAGAAAGCCTAGAACTAGAATTGAGATTATAGCTATTACGAGTCTTGTAATTACGTTCTATAATTGTTCTAGTAAAAGAATTACAGCGGCAAGAAGTGGACGTAGCCCTCGTTAACGGGTGAACCACTATAAATCTTCGTGTCTCTTTTATTCCGTTTTTCGTTCTTGTTTGTTCGTATTGTTTTTCAAGCGGGAATTTCGGACGCGAATTTCCCAACAACTGGTATCAGAGCGCTAGGGTTATAGCGATCGGGGAAAGGCAATGACGGACACCACCACCTCGTTCGGGGTTACGAAATTTAACGGGAATAACTATGGGCACTGGAAGATGCAGATCGAGGACTACCTTTACGGGAAGAAGCTCGGAATTCCTTTGAAGGGTAGACCGGAGAAGATCAAGGATGACAAGGAATGGGAAAGCCTCGACAGGCAGGTGTTGGGATTGATACGTTTGTCCTTGGCTTCAAACGTGTCATTCAACGTGCGCTCAATTACCACAACCAAGGATTTGATGGCTGCCCTATCAAACATGTACGAGCAACCATCAGCGAACAACAAGGTGTATCTCATGAAGCAGTTGTTCAACCTGAAGATGTCGGACAATGCAAACGCAGCCATCCACATCAACGAGCTGAATTCCATCTTGGATAAATTGAAAGGAGTCGGGGTGAATTTCGATGATGAAATTTACGCTTTGATCCTACTTCCGTCTCTGCCGGATAGTTGGGAGCCCATGCGGGCAGCTGTTAGCAACTCTATGGGGAAGGAGAATCTGCAGTTCTCTGAAGTTAGAGATAAGATCCTAGCCGAGGAAATCCGGAGGAAGGATTTCAAGGGAAAGTCTCCTAGTTCGGCCTTGAGTGTGGAGAACCGGGGGAGAAACTCGGGCAGGAATGCTAACAGGAACAGAGGGAGATCCAAGTCTAGGAATGGAAAAGATAGCTCGAGGTCCGAGGATAATGAGTGTTGGAATTGTGGGAAGACGGGGCACTTCAAGAGGGATTGTCGTTCTCGGGGGAAGAGTGACAACAAGAAGAAGGGAACCGCCAATGCGGTGACACAAGAGGATGACGACGATGGGGACGTCCTTCTTTGTTCGGTCGACTCACCGATCGATTCCTGGGTGCTGGACTCAGGGGCTTCTTTCCATACTACTGCACAACGAGAGGTAATGTTGAATTACGTCTCGGGTGATTATGGAAAGGTATTTCTTGCAGATGACGAGTCACTCGATGTAGTCGGGATGGGAGATATCAACCTAAAGATGTCAAATGGGCAAACTTGGAAGATTTCCAAGGTCAGACATGTGCCGGGGTTGAAGAGGAACCTAATTTCGGTGGGCCAGCTTGATAGTGATGGTCACCGGGTGTCATTTGGAGATGGGTCGTGGAAAGTTTCGAGGAACGCCATGACCATAGCTCGAGGTCATAAGACGGGCACACTTTACATGACGACGAGCGTGAGGGACTCGGCTGGTGTTGTTGATAACACCAAGAAGACCGAGTTGTGGCATTGCAGGCTGGGGCACATGAGTGAGAAGGGAATGAAGATCATGGCAAAGAACGGGCTGCTGCCCGAACTCAAGGCGATTGAGTCTCACGTGTGCGAGAGCTGTATTCTTGGAAAGCAGAAACGAGTGAGTTTTTCAAAAGATGGAAGGGAGCCCAAGGCGGAGAAGCTGGAACTAGTACACACGGATGTTTGGGGACCAGCTCCCGTCGCCTCACTCGGAGGATCACTCTACTATGTTACCTTCATCGATGACTCCACTAGGAAGGTATGGGTGTACTTCATGAAAAATAAGAGTGACGTGTTCTCTGTTTTCAGGAAATGGAAAGCCGAGGTTGAGAATGAAACAAATCTCAAGGTGAAGTGTTTGAGGTCCGACAACGGTGGTGAGTACGTTGACGCCGACTTCAAACAGTTTTGTGTCGAGAGTGGGATCAAAATGATGAAGACTATTCCGGGGACCCCACAACAGAACGGAATAGCGGAGCGAATGAACAGGACGCTAAATGAGAAGGCCCGGAGTATGCGGTTACATTCGGGGATGCCTAAAATGTTTTGGGCATATGCCATCGACATGGCGGCTCATTTAATCAACAGAGCACCGTCGGTTCCTTTGGAATATCAGATTCCTGAGGAGGTTTGGAGTGGGAAGAAGCTGAATCTGTCCTACTTGAGGGTGTTCGGGTGTCTGGCGTATGTCCATATCGACGAAGCTGCTCGTAGCAAGCTTGATCCTAAATCCAAGAAGTGCTTCTTTCTTGGATATGGCGGCACGGAGTTCGGGTACCGATTTTGGGATGCCGAAAATCATAAGGTGATCTGAAGCAGGAATGTGATCTTCAACGAGGCGGTCTTGTACAAGGGTAAAGACGAGGTTGTTGAAGAGAGCATTGATCCCGTGAGAGACACGGAGGAGGTTCCGGTGGAGGTCGTGGAGAGCGAGAAGATCGAAGAGGACAACACGAGCAGCGAGGATGAGCAAGATGAGAATGCTCATCCCAACATCGATCCAGTCACACCGAAGCCGTGGAGGTCGACTAGGGTAAGAAGACCTCCCCATAAATTTTCACCTTCCCTTAACTATATCTTGTTGACTGATAGGGGTGAGCCGGAGAGCTACACCGAGGCTATACAAGCGAGGGATTCGATCAAGTGGGAGTCTGCCATGAAAGAGGAGATGAGCTCATTGATGTCGAATCAGACTTGGGAACTAGCCGAGCTTCCGAAGGAGAAGAAGGCCTTGCACAACAAATGGGTCTTCCGGGCAAAGGAAGAACATGATGGGAGTGTTCGGTACAAGGCAAGATTAGTGGTGAAAGGATTCCAGCAGAAGGAAGGGATCGACTACACGGAGATCTTCGCTCCGGTAGTCAAGATGGTAACCATCCGGGTGGTGCTTAGCTTGGTGGCGAAGGAGAACTTACATCTTCAGCAAATGGATGTAAAGACCGCATTTCTTCACGGAGATCTAGATGAAGAAATCTACATGAAGCAACCGGAGGGTTTCGAAGTCCGAGGAAAGGAGAAGCTAGTGTGTAAGCTTCAAAAGAGCTTGTATGGGTTGAAGCAAGCTCCGAGGCAGTGGTACAAGAAGTTCGACATGTTCATGAAGCGAGTCGAGTTCACGCGGTGCGAGGCGGACCACTGCTGCTATTTCAAGAAACTCGGAGGTACCTACATAATATTGCTCCTTTATGTAGATGATATGCTGATAGTCGGGGCGAGCTTGGCGGAGATCGACAAGCTCAAGAAGAGTCTATCGAGGGAGTTCTCTATGAAGGATTTGGGTGCTGCCAAATAAATCCTGGGGATGAGAATTACGAGGAGCAAGGATGGTCTTGAGTTGTCTCAAGAGGAGTACCTGAAGAAGGTATTGGCGAGGTTTAGCATGGAGGATGCGAAACCCGTGAGCACTCCTTTGGCTAGTCACTTCCGTTTGTCAAAGGAGGACTCGCCGACGAGCGAGAAGGAGATGGAGCATATGGATAAGGTCCCTTACGCCTCTGCGATTGGGAGCCTTATGTATGCCATGGTGTGCACGAGGCCTGACATTGCCCATGCAGTGGGAGTTGTCAGTCGGTTTATGAGTAATCCGGGGAAGCAACATTGGGAAGCCGTCAAGTGGATCTTCCGATACTTGAAAGGGACTTCCAATTTTGCCTTGAGGTTCCGAAAATCAGATGTGGGGTTACTTGGGTTCGTGGACGCGGATAACGGAGGTGACGTGGATAGTAGGAAGAGCACTACTGGGTACCTGTACACTTTCGGGGGTACAGCGATTAGCTGGGTGTCGAGGTTGCAGAAGATCGTAGCATTGTCGAGTTGCGAGGCGGAGTACGTCGCTGTGACGGAAGCCGCGAAGGAGATGATGTGGCTACAGGCTTTCCTGCTAGAGTTGAGACAAGACCACTCGGGGAGTGTCTTGTATTGCGACAGTCAGAGCGCTATTCACTTGGCGAAGAATCCGGTGTACCATGCTCGAACGAAGCATATCCAGTTGAGATATCACTTCATTCGATCGGCCTTGGAGGAAGGCATCTTGGTGTTGGAGAAGATTTTTGGGAGTAAGAATCCGGCCGACATGTTTACGAAGGTGGTACCGTGCGAGAAGTTGAGGTTGTGTTCAACCTCGGTTGGTCTTCTGGGATGAGGACCGGGGACTCCGCTGCAATGGGAAGAGAAGATAGGGGACGTGAATCAGCTCCAAGTGGGAGATTGTTGAGTGTGGAGGCCGATTCACGCCGAGAAAGACGAGAAAACGAAGAAGGGAGAAACGGCGGTCGCCGGAGGAGCATCGGCGACCGCGGGCTGGAAACGGCGGGCGCCATTTGGGTTTCGGCGGGCGCCGAAACCGGGAGAAAGCGAGGCTGAGCTACTGCAAGTTTTTGGGCCTTTTGACGAGCGCCAAAAGGTATTCGGCGGTCGCCAAATTTGTTCAGCGGGCGCCAGAGCAAAACGGCGGTCGCCGTTTTGCAGATCGCTGGGAGCGCGATTTTCTTGTCCCCCAAGTTTATGTCCCCCTATATAAACCCTATGTGCGTGTAAAATAGGGTTAACACCTCCAGAAAGCCTAGAAGTAGAATTGAGATTATAGCTATTACGAGTCTTGTAATTACGTTCTATAATTGTTCTAGTAAAAGAATTGCAGCGGCAAGAAGTGGACGTAGCCCTCGTTAACGGGTGAACCACTATAAATCTTCGTGTCTCTTTTATTCCGTTTTTCGTTCTTGTTTGTTCGTATTGTTTTTCAAGCGGGAATTTCGGACGCGAATTTCCCAACACACAGCACACATACATAACAGTTCTAAATCACACACATGTGGTAGGTACATCAAGCATCGGATGTTACTGATACGTACCTCGTTGATGGTTGAACGAAAAGAAGAAGAAACCGATAAATTTGATACCTGACGGAAGATCCCAAACCTCTGAATCTGATTCGTAAAATAATTTAAGGACGAAACTCTAAACCCCAATACGAGATCGACGCAGCAACTCAGAAATCGATCAACGACACAAGACGAGATTGGATTGTCTCGTAGATTCGTCAAGTAGAACTCTATTGGCAAAACCCAAGAGAGATCGAAATTGAAAAGAGAGTAAACTCACGATTGTATTAATGTTCAAAGTTGTGTTCTAAAACATGGGTCTTGAAAGCCTTATATAGGTAGACCTAAAAGTAAAGAAAAAGAAGGAAAACAAAATAAAGTCGCGACGCTAAAATTTACGCTCACTTAAACTGTCTATCGGCCGACAGAAAGGGGTGTCGGCCGGCAACTCGCCTGCATCCGCGGGATTTCCTACGAGCGCAGCCTGAACTCCCTGCCGGGCTACAAAATTACGAACCTGTCGGCCGACAGGTCTTGGTGTCGGTCGACACCAAGCCAACTTCTTGGCTGAACTCCGCGGCACTCCCCCGACTCTCGTTCGACCTCCGTTCCGGTGTTTTCTTCATCGTTCCAGCTTGAAATTCAAAGTCTTCAGTTGGATTGACCTCCTCGTATGTAATAAGGTTGATAAGGACTGGTTTCTCCACATCACCAATGGGTTTCTTCAACAGCTCTTGCGCCCATACTTCTTGGATCATCACCAACAGACTTGCCTTGAACTTCTTAGCTCTCGAACGCGTAACTGGTCCAGCTGGAACTTGCACCGAGTCTTGTATCATCGACAACTCTTGGGATACATCATGTACCATCGTAATCGTCAACCTAATCCTAAGAAAAGTACATACACGCAGAGAGACAGAAGTGAGAGACGACTAATAAGGAAGGACGGCTGAGAGCGACCAAGGGACGCGACTCAATAGGGCACGAACGACGTCGTCGGCGAAGAAGCTGCCGTAGACGAAAACATTTGAATTAATTGCTGAAGGTCCCATTTCCCTTCACAAAGCTTCTCTCTCTTCCCCATGATGTATTTTCACGTCTTATTTAATTTTATATATAAAAAAAAATCGCTACTCCATTATTTTCTTGAATGAAAATCTCACTTTTTTGTTATTTAAAAAAGTACTTAGTACTTGCGCAAACAATTAATTAAATCAAATAATTACAAATAATAGTTTTTTTCTTTATTTAAAATGTCTGAATTTATTAATAATAAAAAACTTTTTTTCTTCTTTTCAACAAAAAAGTGTGAAATTGTTAATAAAAAGGCTCATTGTGATTTGAGGATCATACTATCAAAAGGCTATATTTGATTGATCGATTTCCAAAAAAAAAAAAATTCACAGCAAAATATTTGTGATCAAGAATCTTAAGATAGGAAGATGAAAAAATCACAAATGCAAGTTTTAAGTTGCATCGCCGATACCAATAATAAAAGTGGTGTTTAAAGTTTGTAGAAAACTAGGAAAATCACGGGGTTATTCTCTGAGGATCACGAGGGAACAGAGAAGTCTTGCGGATGTTGTTGAGGGCGCAGAAGAGCATCACCACACGCTCCAATCCCACTCCAAATCCACCGTGAGGTGGTGCCCCATACCTTTCCAAAAAAACAAAAGCAAAAAATCATGTTCAGAAGCATACCAAGAAAATATAGTTTTCAATGAATGGGCATTTAGGGAATTTCAAAGGAGATTAGGAGGATCACAGCCAGATCTGCGTATATCATCCATACACGTTTTATATTCTTTTTATTGTACTTTCCAATGTCTTGTTAAGTGTTAATTGTAAATTTAAGTATGAAGTAGCCTATAAAAAAGCAGCAAGAAAAACATATGATGCGGAAAGGAAAGTTACAGTATCAGACAAATAAAGTGCACCTGAAGGAATCAATATATGTTGAGATTGTGTTAACATCAATTCCAACTGCTTGTGCACGCTCTGCCAATAACTCAGGCACATGGACACGTTGAGCTCCTGATATAATTTCTTCCCCTGACCAAAAAATAAAGGTATCAGGAAATGGAACCATTATCACAATATTTTTTTATTATTATTAATCACAAACCAATTCGAAACTTTTTTAAGACCGCCTAACCATTAGACCAATCCACTAAAACTTAATAGAAAAAAAGGTACCAAAAACTAGAAAACCCTAAATAAATAAATGGAAGTAATCTGCAAAAATATTAAAACGCGTAATATTGAATTCGTTGAAAACTAATCATCACAAGGGATTGTGCTTCCGTTAGGATGTATGAACAAGTTTGGCTTTTAGTTTACAAACAAACGCTTGCACATAGATAAGAGTATAATTACCTCTGATGAAAACATCAAATGAATTGCTATACGTTGGGCCATCATGACATGGCATGGTGTAGAATGGCCGCACAGCCAAAGGATAGCGGTGAAGGATATAGAACTCAGTGTCATACCTACAATTAGAAAACGCAAATATGATACCAACTATGCTATTTATATGATTCTCAGCGTATTAAAATATATGTAAGGCAAAAAATTTGGAGAAAAAGATATAGGTGATGTGCACAATAAATAGAACCTTCATACAAGTAATTTATTTCCTTACGATATAATCAAATTGGTGATTTGCATATAATTCATCGCAATACAAGCTTTATTTATCATGACACAATAAGGTAACATGAAAAGAAGTGATTATCTGGTGACACAAAGTATAAATAAACAATAAAAGAATTATCATACTTCTCGAGTACTAGCTGGCCAAGCTTTCTCTCTGTTTCCGTGTTGAGGTCTCCAAGGGGATCGATTTCAACACCAGATTCCTGCAAAAACAAGAATTCTCAGAGAAAGTGTTAAAAACTAAATTCTAAAATAACAAGTTAAACAAGATACTAAATAAAAACCAAAGTCCATAATTTTCTGATTTCCCTTAGAATTTAATTTTGAATATTTCTAAATTCGTAGAGACAAATCTAAGAAGTAAGAACTAGGAAATAACCAAATGCACCCTCTCAATGAAGTTTGAATACCAAATGCACCATCTCAATGAAGAACTAAATAAAGTAAAAAATAAAATGCGCTCTCTCGATGAAGAAAACACATCTAAAGCAAGAAAACAAAGACATCTTGCTTAAAGAATGAAGATTTGTTTGCTGAAGAATGAAAATTGCAGTCTTTTTTGTTTTCCTCAAAATGATGCAGTTTGTGTGTGTGTGTATGTATAAATGAGATCCTAACAGCTAGACCCTACCCTGTATAGACCTGACCGCTCAGGGTTATCTGTATGGTAGACAGCCGCCTAGGAAGTGTTTTGGAATCTGATAGTCAGTCTGATACAAATATACTAATATGATAGCCTTTTTTTTTACAACCTTTATTTGTCCATCAGGAATTCCCCCGAGGATATCTCAATCAATTCACAAATACAAGTCACTTTTTTTCCTTACTAATATAAATTACAAAACAAAATTGTAAAAGTATGAACCAACTAATTTAGTGACTTTCTGTTTATAAAATGTATCAACAATAATCTTCTTCTCTTACCCTGAGCATGTGAACCCCTTCTTCAAAGGTGAGGCGTAAGGTCTTGCGCAAATACTGCAAGTTAAAAATCAATAGTGAGTTAAAACACACAATATACAATATAACAAACACAGAGGCGCTCATCAATTTCAGATTGTTTTTAGTATCAGTATTAAAACAAATTAAGACTGATTGTAAGTCGACCTTCAGCTTCTGAAAAGGGTATTGCTTGTTGATGGCTTCAAGCTCCTTCGAATAGTTCTCATTTAAATAGTCAAACATCTCAACAAATAAGCGGTCAACAACATCCATCACCTGCGGGAACAAT
Source organism: Euphrasia confusa (assembly GCA_954870475.1). Taxonomy (NCBI): domain Eukaryota; kingdom Viridiplantae; phylum Streptophyta; class Magnoliopsida; order Lamiales; family Orobanchaceae; genus Euphrasia; species Euphrasia confusa. The sequence goes on along the minus strand of OX940957.1, from coordinate 13,902,226 downwards.
ATCAGGTCATGACCAACAAAACAAAATCTAGAAAGTTTAATAATGCATACCTCTGAATAATGCTCCTTAATCTCCATTTCAACATCAAGACCTGTAAATTCACACAAATGTCTGTGGGTAAAAGAGTCCTCTGCCCTGAAGACTGGACCAATCTCAAATACACGGCCAAAATCACCACAAATAGCCATTTGCTTATGAAGCTGAGGTGACTGTGCCAGACAGGCAGGTGTCCCTTTGTAGTCCAATCTAAAAACAGATGCACCGCCTTCACTAGAACCAGCAATTAATTTAGGCGTGTGGATCCCAACAAAACCTTCGGATAACAAAAATTGCCTGAATTTCTGCAGAAACAACATCGCGAGTCAGTGTCTAATGTTCGGAAACTTTCGATATTATACAATTACATAATTGATGTCAGTCAGGAAGAGTAAATGAGAACTGCAAAAATCTCAAGCTCCTACAGCCTACAGGCATATGAGCAGCACCAGAAAGAGGCACAGATTTATAGGCATACACACGAAAATGAACAACTTGCACATGGTTTTCTTCAAACAAATCTACCAAAAAGCAGTTTTGACTTAATCATTGTAAAGATGTGACCTTGAATTACAATAAGGGAGAGATCACCTAATACATCACGCATACTTACATTTTCAACTTGACACTGAATACGGAATATCCCCTGATTAGCAGGAGTGCGAATGTCGAGAACTCGGTAATTTAAGCGAGTGTCTTGGTTTACACGAACAGCCTGCTCACCCGACTGCTTAGAAAGAACATGCATAAGAGTCTTTTATTAATGGAAAATACATGCCTCACATGCAAATAACATGTAAATACACATTGCAGATTACCTCCAAAGCCTTTTCTATATCAATCTCACTTCTAGCTGCGTCCTCAATATTAATTGGCAGCGCAAGAATAGCCTTGTTCACGCAATAAAGTTTCCGCACTTGGATTTCCACCTATAAGAATTCAAACCAAATATGTAAAGGAAAGACAAAAATAATGAAATACCGTGATTACAAATCCTAAAAGAAGAAGCCACGAACCAAGGAATTGATAATTAATTATAAATCCATACAAGTGTCAATTATTGAAGTTCAATAACGCTTTTCTTTATATTTAATAGGCGATCACGTGACCTAGATATTATTTACCAAGTACACATAGTAAGGTTCTACGATATTAAGAATTAGAAGGCGAAAATATCCAAAAGATGCCTCCGTCCAAATTGAAACCCCGTCTCGAGCTGTTTTACAGTAATAGGACCATTTCATTTGATGTGCAGGTTTATGTTTTCGTCAAAATCAAATACCATACAAATCACAAGCCGACCATATAATGAGTTCAAAGTACCCTATATTATAATCCAAACACCTCCAATTCTCCCTATAAAATAAATTAAAAGCCCAAGCATCTAAACACATAAACATACACACACACACACACACAAATAAAACCTGCTGAGTGGCGCCAGTGACGGGTTCAGGCGGCACAGAGACAACCCCATAGACATCAACTATACTCTCCCGGCTCAAGTTGTTGGTGAACTTTACCATCTGCAGGCTCACCAATTCCGGCGCCACTGTCAAGATGCATTGCACCGTGAAACCCCTCTCCCTCACCACCACAAACGCCATCTTCTTCCCCACGGCACGGATCACCTGCGCGCGCCCTCTAATCAGCACCGTCTGGTCCTTCAACACATGGGTCAAATCTTTGACCTCCGTCCATTTCTTCCCGGAGACTTCCTTCGATTGCAACTCGTTTAACGGAATTTCGCCGTAATTGGCCGCCAGCGGGTCGGATTCGAGGGAGACAGAAGAAATTGAAGCGGTGGCGGCGGCGGCGGCGGCGGCTTCCTGGCGCTTGCGCTGGCGCTCAAGCTTGGCGAGCTCTTTCTTTGAAGGTTTCGGGTTCTCTTCGGACGAGAGATTATTGGGGGCCTCTTCAGACGACATTGTTTTTGAAAAAAAATCGGGAGATTTGAGGTAGTTTTATGTCGATTGGAGACGATGGGTACAGTATTTCCCTTGTTGAATGGGGGCGGCTTTAGGTTTTTTAAGCTTAGGTTTTTGGCATTTTTAGAGTGTGAAAAAATATAGAAATATTGAAATACAAAACTTATTGTATCGAAAAATACCAAGAAATAAGTCGAAAAATACTGATTTATAACTGGGGGCGGCTTTAGGTTTTTTAAGCTTAGGTTTTTGGCATTTTTAGAGTGAAAAAATATAGAAATATTGAAATACAAAACTTATTGTATCGAAAAATACCAAGAAATAAGTCGAAAAATACTGATTTTTGTTATATTGAAATTGTCAGTACGTGATAACATATGGATAATATTTCGGTATTTATTAATTTCGATATGCAAAAAAGAAATTGGTATATCGATATTTTCGATATAATTCGATAATAAAATTTTCGATATGGTTCGTTACGATATCGGTATAAATTTTTTCGATATATTGAAATTTCGGTATACCGAAATTTTCGGTACAGTATCGATATTAATTTTTTCGATATCGAAATTTAATCGATACGGTCATTTCGATACATTACGAATTACGATATCCTAGTCTTGGGCGTTTTACTCCGGTAAGAATAGTCTAAAATACCTTCATTAAAAATATTTTAAAACTTAAAACATCAAAATACACCTTTATATTTAACTATGAGTCAATTTGGATTAGTGGAAATTATTAGTGGGTTTATAATTAAATAATCTAATTTTTTTTCTAATTATAAATTAGAGGTAAATACCATAATTACTTTTCATATTTTTCAATTTTTTTTTCATTAGATAAATAAAAGGTAAATAAAACATTTAAGAAATTTGATATCGAAAAAATCCATATCGATACCATACCGAAAATTTGGTATACCGAAATTTCGATATACTGAACTATATCAAAAATTTTATTATCGATTTATACAGAAAATATCGATATCTCGAATCAAATTGATTTGTTTTTTTGCATACCGAAATAAATATATGCCGAAATATCGAACTATATCGACTATTTTTGATATATCAGTAAATAACGAAATATCGAAATATTAAAAATTTAATACTATTACGGAAAATTTACCAATTTTTTTAATATATACTGAAAATTCGGTATTTTCGGACTTTTTCCCCACCCTAAATGTCATACAACCTACAAGGTTGTCCATGCCTCGATCCATCCACTTGAGCAGCATAAACACTACGCGTAATTATAGATTGAGCTAAATATAGCTCGAGATATGCATCTCGTCTATTGTACCCCGATTTGATTTTTCAGTAAAAAACTCACGTGACTGACTGATGAGTGGGCATCCTAGAGTTTGGAAAGGAAAATATTTTTGGTTTCCTTTTAACCATTTCTCTAAAAGGCTAAAACCCTTAGAATTCAACTTTTGCCATTTTTCTTTCTTCTCGTAGTAAGCAAGTTCAATGGCTTTTAGACGGAGCATCACTGCTCGAGCCAAGCTTCTTTACCAACACCGAGTTCCCGCTCCATTCTCGCACCTTCCTCGCGACGACGATGGTGACCGTGTAACCCTGTCGCATAACAAACCCATTTCCCAAAACCCTAATATCCCCAATTACATCCAGCGCCGCCCCTTCGGTGGTGGTGGCGGTAGTAATTTCAGCACGATCCATAATTTCTTCCACGACCGGAGATTTGCGATTCCGGCGGTGTCCGGGCCGGTTTTCGCTCGGAATATGTCGACGAGCCTTGGAGACGGGCAGGCCGACAAGATTGAGATCATGACTGACATGGCGGATGTGTTGGGCGATAAAGCTGCTGATGTGGCTTCGCAGGTGGGCCCAGTGGCAAATGAGGTGGCGATCGCCGCGGCGGACTCGTTCCCTCCTGTGGCTGCTCTCCAGTACCTGATCGATTACGTGCATTGTTTTACCGGCCTTAATTGGTAAGGATGGAACTATTTATATTACACTTTGTCTCAGTATTCATGGCTTTTGGCTTTTTCAATATCGTCCCTAGGAAATTTCTTCATTTGAGTGTAGACAATTTTTATGTGTGTGGTACTAATTATTTGTGAGTTGAGATTTTTGGTACTGTTATATTTGGCTTAGGATTAGACATAGATTTTACTGATGAGAAACTAAGAAAGTTGCATTTGTTAGAAACTTGAATTATTATCGTTTCTCTGCATCTCCAACCCATCATTCTGAATCTTACAGAAATGAAACATTTCTCCTTTCTGTTTATACAGTTACAATTTAATTTCCATGCAACATTTTTATTTCTCTTATTTTTTTAAAAATTTTAGTTTTCTACAAAAATATGATAATCTACATTACAATATAATGTCCATCCTTAAATTGCTATACATTAAATTAGTTACAGCATGTTATAAACGAATTGTATACTCCCTCGTTCTTCCTAAGACAAGCTTGTTTTCTTTTCCAAAGCATTATGTACACAACAAATTACTAACAGGTCCCTATCTATTCACTTGTTTTTCTTGGATATTAAAACTAAAACTAAAACAAGGACAACTGAGAAAAAGTGAAAACAAAAAAATTACAATCTCAGTTACATTTATTATGTTCTATTATTATGTGGGGTTCAGTCTCTAAGTGGAGCCTATCAAACTAAGATAAGAAGTGAAACGAAGAAAAAGAAATGTATGTCTGCACTGGTCTATCGCATGTGACTTAACTTATCTAAACACTGTTTTTGTACCTGGGAAGTGATGGATATTTTGGATTTTGGCTCTGTTTAGGTGGGCATCGATTGTCGTGGCAACTCTTCTGATTCGTTGTATTCAACTTCCCCTTATGATTAATACAATACAGTCCAGTGCAAAGTTTGCTGTAAGTTCTCCACAAGCTGTTTACCTTATTTCATTTTTTAAGATTTCTTAAGCCATCACCTTCACCGCTTCACCTTATGTTATTTAACTTTTATTCCAGTTGTCGTTATATCTATATACGATAGCTGTGAGTTAATATTCGGTTTGTAGTACATGCATATATATATATATATATATATATATATATATATATATATATATATATATATATATATATATATATAGTGTAGTACCATCAGACTTTAATCTGTTCTTGCAGTTTCTGCCTCACTCTTTGACACACACACAAACTTATGTCCTATATTCAGATTTTAAGGCCGCGTCTGGAGGAGATCAAGGAAGAAATGCAAAGTAGGGTAGGCCCATCAGACTCTTTTTTCTATTGTATAAAAAAGTAATTAATAGGCTTCCTCGAACATTTGGTGGATGTCACGGCTTGATCTATTCTTTATAGGAATTATGATGCTATAGAAGCTTTGTTTTTTCTTCTAGTTTTGATCAATACATATTGACCGTTTCCAGGATATGAGTCCTGCTGCTGTGGCTGAAGGTCAGGCGAGGATGAAAAACCTATTCAAGGAGTATGTATCTTTTTCTTCTCCCTAGCTAGACAAAAGGAAATCAAATAAAATTGTAACTTGTCTATTTTCTAGTGATCTGAATCGAAGCCAACAGCATTGTATTCTGGGTTTGTATCATAAAACAAGCATATTAGAGTACAATTATTTCATTATATACACAATCAGTTAAAATTATAGCGCTGACATTCAGTTATGTGATGCCTCTATTAGAGGAAACAGTTTATAATATGGTGTTTACCAACTTGTGTTCTCAATTGTTTTTTCTTTTTGATTACGAATCTTGTTTAATCCATATGATATAGTTCCATGTTTCCGGTTATAAGATTCTACAGCAATATGCTCATTTTTATTTAAGGACTTATGTGGTAAAGTACTCGTATAACTATTGATAGATGATTTGATTCTTTATAATGCAGATATGGGGTTACACCATTCACCCCTTTGAGGGGACTCCTTATTACAGGCCCTATCTTTTGCTGCTTCTTCTTTGCTGTAAGATCACATTACGTGTACTTATTTATTTATTTTAATTATTTTTGGATGTTTTAACATTTTTTTTTTCATCACTTTGTGCAGGTAAAGAACATGTCAGAAAATGTTGCCTCTTTTAAAGAGGGAGGAGCATTGTGGTTTACGGATTTGACTACCCCGGATAGCATGTACATTTTTCCAGTTTTGACGGCATTGACCTTTTGGATTACTGTAGAGGTTAGCAGCAATGCCAATACATAGTACTATCAAGCTACCATTACAATATTTCTCCAGTGTTATCTCCATTAAGGTGTCTTGATTATTTGATGCTGTATATTCATTTAATTTTATTCCCTTTTGTTAGTATGACCTGGGTCATAAAAAATCGGGCATCATTGCATATCTAACTTCTTGCAATGGAACAAATCACTGCCTACAATTAAATATAATGTAGAATCCAAAAAGACACTAGATAAAAATTTGTAGACAATAAGCTATCCGAAAATACAATAAAATTCTTTAAATAATAATAATAAGTTGTATTTTTTATTATCCATCAGTAGTTCATCTAATATGGTGTTGTAGAGTTTAGATTTCAGATTGAGATTTTGCCCCTGAGTGTATTGTGGTCTATGGAGTGTTATTACATTAATGTGTCTTTTTATTTTATTTTTAGTGCAACGCTCAAGAAGGGTTAGAGGGCAATCCTACTGCCAGCACTATCAAGAATGTCTCCAGGGTCTTTGCGGCTTTAACAATTCCTTTCACTGCAACTTTCCCAAAGGTACATATGTGCTGCCGATTTACTAAAAAAGTGTTAGCATGTGGCTGAGAAAAGTAATTTTTATGTTTTTGAAAATGTCAAATTCAGTTTAAAATTTGCATTTTTTTATCAGATTCTAAAAGAAGTAGAGGGATAGTTTCTTATTTATTTTTAAAAAGTGTGATATATCAAATTAATTCTATGAGCTATGTTATGTTACCCATATATAAGTAAAAATAGAACTAACATATTAAGAAAATAAATGAATTCAAATACTTTTCTTTTCTAAATTCAAATTAAGCAGGCTAGTAAGCAGAGTTTAGGATATGGATTGGAAGTCCAGGTCTAGAAAGACCCTGACCATACAGATTATGTTCCTCAATATTCTCTTTAACTTTTATTTTTGCATTGCAAAGAGATCTTTTAATGCTTCCGAAATCAAACAATTGTTGCAAATAGTACTGATATTTTTTTCACATTGTTATAGAATTTATATATATTTCTAGTCTTGGTGTTCAGGCAAGTGAGCCAACATGTAGTTGTGTTGTATTTTGTTGGCACCATGTATTATTGTTCCCCTTCAGTAATTTAGTTTTTTTCTTTTCACTCCAGTGCAAACCATTAATTTTTCGTTCATCTATGTACAGGCTCTCTTCTGTTATTGGATTACCTCTAACCTGTTTTCACTCGCATATGGACTAGGTAGGTCCCCTTACTTTTTTCTAATGTACTAGGCTCTAAAACGGAAACATATGTCGGGTGTATGTGTGATGTTAATCCATTGAGAACTTTCTCAGCGTTAAAGAAGCCTGTGGTGAAAAAGTACTTGAACATACCAACAATACCCATTGCACCACCTTCAACCGATCAAAAACCTGGCTTTTCATTCTTCGAGAACCTGAAAAAGTATGCAGATGCCCAAGCAAAGCAACAAAAGCAGCAGTTTCTATCTTCACTTCCTGCTGAGTCATCATCGAAACCTGAAAGTAAAAAAATATCATCTTCCTCTGTCTTAAGTCAACGGATTAGGAGCTTAGAGAAAGAGATTAAAGGAAGGAAGAAAGGGAATAAAAGGTGATTAAAGAAAGGTAAATCTTATTAGATGTTATACGTATTATGATCAACTCGCCAGAAATACGAGTTAATGTTTTCTTTAATAATTATTTATCCTGGAATAGCCGACGTTTATCAATTGGGAAATTGAGCTGGATGAGTCTAGATTGGCTGACTGTCTGAGAAGTGAAGTGTTTTTTTTGTAAACTATGCAGCGAGTATTTTGTCATCTGATGAGCAAGTACATCATACATTTATATTGTCCATATTAGAATTTAAAACAATGGTTTTCTTGGCTATCTATCTGCATATACCGACCCAGCGTTTTCTGATGTTCATTCATTTTGCAAGTAGTAGTAATATATACTATCCCTTGGTTTAGCCAAGATATTTTATTACACATAAATAAGATATTTATTACTACAGTAGAAACTCTATATAGTAATACTCTATATAGGAATAAACTCTCTATAGTAATAAAAAATGCAAGTCCCAACTTGAGACCAGTTATAAATAGAAATAAACTCCACATTGTCATAAGTCATATATTTTTTAGGTCCCGTCTTAAGGATTTATACCTCTATATAAGAATAAATAATTAATAAATAATAAAAATATTTATTAATAATATTTTTATTTATTAAAATCAATAACATATTTAAGATTACTTGAAATATTTATGAAAATCAATAACATATAGTATATGATCAAAGTTTATAGTCTTTAAATTCATTAATAAAAACTAGATTTTGTGAATTTAAAGATAAATAATATTGTATGTATATTATTTTTATATTTATATTATATTTTTATAGAAAAAATTATTTTTATTTTGTAAAACTCTATATAAGAATAACTAATATTTTTTCTCGGTCCAATGATATGACTGTACGGAGTGGAGTTTCTACTGTACTATATTTGATTAATTATTTTTTACTTGCAACAAGCAAAACTTTTTCTAATTTTTTAAATTTTAATAGCTTTACAATCATTTTTTTTTTGTGTGTATTTGAAAATATTCAAATTAATTTATATTTTATTGTTAAAAAATTAAAAATGAAAAATGAAGTAAACAAAAATTAATTAATACTCATACCTCTTTGTCTCTTGCTTAGTTGAAGCAAATTATTTTATTTATAAATTACAAATGAAATATTATTTTATTTATAAATTATAAATGAAATGTGATTATTCATTATTGTATGGAAAAAAAGGAGTACTATGCCGAGGGAGTATTATGTTTTTATTTGTAGAGAGTAAAACTTCGTACTGATTAGAACTTATAAATGGAATTGAACTAAAAATGTTAATAATTTATAATATATCATTAAATATTTTTTAAAATTTATAAATAATATTTTAACACAAATTATACTAGAATTACTTTTTTTTACATTGAACTTTACGATTTTCTTCAAGTGCTGAGTTAACAACTCTGGACTAATTTATACATATTTGATTAGTTAGATTATCATGATATTATGTTATTAAAAATTATATTTTTAAATAAATATATATTTTTAACTTGATTGTATTATCGTTCACGAATTAAAAATATAATTGATTGTGATTGTTATTTATTTATTATATTTTTTATGGTTATAAGTGCACAATTTATATAAAAAATGACTACATATATATTTAAAATTATTGATAAAATATATAAGCCATAAAATATATTTTGATATATCATAAAAACAACAAATTTTCTTACCCTTTTTGTAAATACTGAAATCATTCAAATATACATACAATATATGTTAGATAAGTAAATATACAAATATATAGAACTATTTTACAATATTTCTCACTTGTTACCCATAAATTATACGCCAATCAATATTAATAAAAGTCATCTTTCTCTTTATCAGATGATTTTAATAAGGGGCGGAGGCATTTAAAGGCCAAAGCATAAGAGTATACAAGTTCTGAAGCCCCGTCCATAAAAATGTAAGTTAAGTAGGCAAATTTGAATGAAAAGACTTAAGTGCCCTCAAAAGTTATCTTTTCTCACAAAAAACAAATCGAATATTACAAAATAACAAAAAGAATATCAGAAAAATAAAGTTGCCCCACAAAATCAATTTTCGACGTTTGAAATTCACACGCACGACGAGCGCCGCCACGGTGAAACACCAGCCCCGACCGTTATCGTATCAACTATTCAACTCCGTCTCCGACGATCATCATTATGGCAAGCAGTGACAACATGGACAACCCAGACAATCGCGCTGAACCTCCGGTAAGTCCATAACCCTAGCTTTCGAACTTTCGATTATTCGAGCTTTGATGTTTGTAAATCATTCGATTGTAATTTGATATTGGTATATCCTTTCAAGATAGGGTTTTTGTTTCCGACATTTTAAAATGGTTAATGGTTTATTGCTCTCTGCAATTTTTTCGCATGCGTTTGTGTGTCAGTTCTAGTAGACGACGGTTCAACAGTGAGTTTTATCACCGTGTATTATCACGGTAGAGTTTAAGACGGTGATATATCTCACGGGTGACATACACCGTGTCTACTTACGGTCTTGTCGATTTACGACTATGATTCATCTAACGGTGTACATTTACCGTGTGTACTTACGGTCTTGTACGAGCACGATCCACGACAGTGTTTTATTTCACGGTGTATGTGTACTTACGGTCTTGTACGATCACGGTCCACGACAGTGTTTTATTTCACGGTGTATGTGTACATACGGTCTTGTACGAGGTCGGTCCACGAGGACCACGACAGTGTTTTATTTCACGGTGTATGTGTACATACGGTCTTGTACGAGCACGATCCACGACAGTGTTTTATTTCACGGTGTATGTGTACTTACGGTCTTGTACGAGCACGATCCACGACAGCGTTTTATTTCACGGTGTACAAACACCGTGTATAAAGTAAACCGTGGAAAAACATATTCACCATATGTTCAAGGTCGTGTGTAATGTTCACCGTGGAAGAACACAGCTTTGTATGTTCACGGTGAATTTACACCTTGATATTCTATGGTTTTTTTCTTACGGTGTAATTTCACCGTGTCGTTATATTTCTCATTTTTTATCCTTTAATACTTATTTATTTATTTCATATTTCAGTCTGGATTTGAATGGAAGAGACCAACCAATCTGCAGTCGGTCACTTTAAGTCTCAATTTGTATACTCGCTACGAAGTTCCGAAACTGATCACGGACACGATAAAAGATATCGGGGGTGATGCTGTCGCAGTTCGCGATTTTTTTGCGCTGCCTTACATGAAAAGTGTTCTGGGAATAAGATTTACTGCCAAATCAAGCACTAATTTTTTGCACCACCTCGTATGTCGAGAGTTGTCAGGTCCGTCAATACCGGAGAAGGAGCATTGGTTCTACGTCGGTGGTAAGACTGCGAAACTCACACCCGCCGCTTATGCCATTGTAACGGGACTGAATTTCGGCATCTACGATGAATTTGACATCCATGCCACACCCCAGTCTGCTCCAGGTAGCTTAAATAAGCGGCTATTCGGTGGGAAGCGTGTAAGAAGCAATGATCTACGCAAGTTATTTGCGGCCAAACAACTCTTCGATGGGGAACAACCTGCCTCGTTCGAGGATTACATTAAAGTCGCCAATCTCATCGTCTACTATTCCTTCTTTCTTTGTCGATCCGCTGAAATGTATGTCGAGGACTGGGCATGGGCATTAGTGGATGAGCCGGAAAAGTGGCAGTGTTTTCCATGGGGCGCTTATTCCTACCAGGCTCTGAGCTACTACCTCGAAACAACAGCGATGGACCCTGAATTAGCAGAAAAAACTTCGTACCACGTCTATGGCCCCAGTTGGGCTTTTATAATTTGGATGTTCGAGTCCGTTCCGAATATCGGTCAGTTATGTGGTCAACGTGATCCGAATATGAAAGTGCCACGTTGTTTGATGTGGAGTACATCTACAACAAAGACTGATTGCGATGATCTTTTCTTCCAAGGAGAGGTACGTAACCATCTACTCCTACTTATATTTTGCTAGTAATAGTATTTGTTTCACGCGGTGGAATATTAATACTCTGTGTTGATAAGTTTCAGATTGAAGTTGTTCATGAAACCTTGATTCCTACTGATGAAGAGAAAAATGAGCCGTGTTACCTTTCTGTACATGACAGACCATTTCATGTTGAGTACAATCGCCCAGTACGCAATGGTGGTAATCCAATCATAGCCAAACAAAATCCGGAGAAGAAAATTACACAAACCAAAAAGCCTTGTTCGAAAAAGCGTGCTGCAACCACGGATATTGAAATGCCCGTTTCTAGATCACGCAGACGACGTGCTTCTGAGCAGAGTACTCCTGGTCCAAGTGGGCATGTGTGTTGTAGGCCTGTGTGCTGTCGGCGTACACTTTGTTGCCCACATGAAGATGCTTCTGATGAAGACAGACGACTGACTGGGCTTTTGAGGGCCAAATTGAGAGCCGATCATGAACGGATTTTGTCTGATGAAGGATTGATTGCAGATTTTGCTGGATATATCTTTGAGCGGATTAAAGGCATCACTCCACAACAACTTCATGAGAGAGCGTCTCTGCATGAGTCGCCGGGAGATCTGCGCCGACCTGTATCGCCGATCACATCAGACAATAATACAGCGAGTGAGGCTACCGGAGAAGCCGACGTCCAAAATCAGACAGTTGCTGCCGGAGAAGTCGAAAACAACCACGTTCAACCGGAGCAAGATCCTGTTTCTGATTACGTGGAAGTCGTCCAACCCACTAGACCAAACATTGTCGCTGATGAAGCCAACGACCAAACATTCACAGTCCCTGTTTATGATACCGTCGAAGTCGACCAACCCATTGATCCCAACGACTTAGTGATGTCTATTGTTGGACAACTTTCAGCAGATGAAGCCAGTGTCCTAGAACCGACACTCCCTGCCGGAGAAGTCGAAGAAAACATTGAGCTATCGCCAACAGTTGATACCGGGATGGTAGCTGATGTGGCCAGTGTCGTAGCCTCGACAACCGCTGTGGCTGATCACTTGGCGGCGGTTGATCTCGACAGTTCATCAAACGCAGCTGATCCCACCGATCAGCTCACAGTGAATCCCACAGATGCGTGCGAAAATGTTGGTAGGCCAATTGTTTCTCCCCGTAGGCTGAGAACTCGTAAGCCTGAAGCGGCGAAAAATGCTCCCCAAACTCACGGTAAGACACCACTTTCTCCCAGTGAAGGACTTGAAGCCGTTGTAAAAGCATATCGGTCGTTTCTGAGACAATCCAAACGGACCAAATCTTCTGTCGATTGTGTACATTTCCGTGGCACGCAAATTACCGTGAAACGGAAAACGTTTATTGACATTGAAAACGTGAACTGGGACTTCGACGGGGAGGTAACCATTGTAAATTTAAAGGTGTATAGTAGTATAATTCAGAAATAAAGTTTATATACTTACCAACTAGTCTTTTTATATCAGGTGATGACTACCTTCTGCAGTTACATGGAGTTAAAAATGGAAAAGGAAAAGTGGCCTCAGGAATCCTTCATAATTTTACCCCCAAACTATTTTGTAAGTTTTCACAAACTCCGTGGTATGAACTCAATAAAATCTAGCTCACTTATGAGTTATGACCTTATATATTTTCGTTGCACGTCTTCAGATGACCTTCAAACATGCTTACAACTCATTGAACAATCCAAATGGGGAACTCCCAGGCAGTTTAAGAGACGATTTCGAATGGTTCAGATATTCCCACGTAAGTACTACAATCATATACCCTAAATCACAAACTCTTAACACTAATTAAGCACTCATGATATCGTTTACTTATTTTATGTGAAGGCCGTCATGGTTTGTCATCTTCCGGGACATTGGGTCGTAGTTCGAATTTGTTTTGATGATTGGACTGTCGAGCTATATGACTCGTTAGCTCATAACTATGAGCCTGGTGTGAACCCTCGCGCCCCTGAGTTCGAGTGTTTGTTGAAGGTCTTACCTCGAATGTTGGAGGAAACAGGTTACTGGGAAAGAAAAAGATTACCTGTGAAAACAAAAGACTTCAAGCTCAAGGTCATGCCAGCCGAAGACCAATTTGCCCAAGATGACAACCACTCTTGCGGTCCTTTCTGCACAATGTATTTGGAACGATTGCTCACCGACCCATCATTGTATCGTAATGCGGACGACATCGATATCAAAGCTGTCAGAAAAAACATAGCACTGAAGATATTTTGGATGTCCTGCAAAGACATTGAACTCCCTTTTTGATTAAGGGATGGATAACAGTTGGTTTCGTTTTGGTTTGCAAGAGAGTAAACTTTTCATATACTGTATGCCGTTGTATGTATAACCGTGTGTTTATCACCGTGTGGTTGATCAGCGCCGTGTGCAAAACTATCAATGACTGTATCTAAAAAAAAACTGTTGATCACCGTGTGCACTTACGGTCTTGTATCAGCACGGTATACCAATGCCCCGTGGCACGGTTTTACAATATACCGTGATATACCAACGGCGACGGTTATTGTATTTGAATTTTAAGACGTCTTCACTCTCACACGGTGATCTCACGAGACGTCACCGTGATACAACACCGTGTGGTTATCAAATCCATTCTAAAAATATTTGAAATTGAACGAGTTCTGTTTTTAGATGGCGTATTTTCGTTTCTAGGATTGGGGCGGGTTAGCCGATGCACGTGTACTTAAATATTAGTGGTGTCAGTTATCGGGACAGCTTTTGCAGGCGGGTATTCATCTTTTATTCTTTTATTTAAAATTAAAATTAAAACATCGGAAAATAAATGAGAGGGGGAAGCCGTTTTACGCACGGCTCAGTAAAACGTATATTGTGCACGGTCATTTAGTTTCACGGTTGTATACGCACGGTGATACATGGTCATCAATACATCTTCACCGTGGCTTGTTCAACCCGAAAAAAACGATTGACAATCGTTTGTATACACTTTTAAGGCGTCGTTAGCATCTACGGGTTCATATTTCAGGCATTGAGACGTACGGTATTTGAAATTAAAGACGTACGATGTGATCTGTATTAATGCATGTCTCAAATTCAAGAGATGTTTAGTTAAAACTTAAAATTGGTAACAATCTGGAGTAGTCTCAAGTGTGATCATATTGCACATGGTATGTCAAATTTAATCGTTTGATGGACTATTGTGGATTTTTTAGGTTAAATATAATCATTTCCATAGGAAATTAACATTGCTTATGCATTTAGCCAAAAAGATTATTGCGATTGTGCAAGAATCACACGAAAACGTGAGTGTTCATGCTCATACGGTGACCTCACGAGACGTCACCGTGATACAACACCGTGTGGTTATCAAATCAATTTTAAACATTTTTGAAATTGAACGAGTTCTTTTTTTAGATGGCGTATTTTCGTATTGGAGCGGGATAACCGATGCACGCGAAATATTAGTGGTGTCAGTTATCAGGACAGCTTTTGCAGGCGGGTATAGTCATCCTTTATTCTTTTATTTAAAATTCGAGTTAAAACACCGGAAAATAAATGAGAGGATGGAAGCCGTTTCGCACGGTCATTTAGTTTCACGGTTGTATCTGCACGGCGTTACGTTGGTCATCAATACATCTACACCGTGGCTTGTTCAACCCGCAAAAAAACGATGGTCAATCGTTTGTATACACTTTTAAGGCGTCGTTACCATCAACGGGGTCATGTTTCAGGCTAGGAGACGTATGGTATTTGAAATTGAAGACGTACGATGCGATTTGCAGTAGTGCATGTCTCAAATTCAAGAGATGTGTAGTTCATTGGTAACAATTTACTCTCAAGTGTGATCATATTGCACATGGTATGTCAAATTTAATCGTTTGATGGATTATTGTGGAATTTTTTAGGTTCAATATAATCAATTCCATAGGAAAGTAACTTTGCTTAAGCATTTTGCCAAAAAAATTATCGCGATTGTGCAAGAATCACGTGAAAACGTCATTGTTCATACTTACACGGTAATGTCGTGAGACCTCACCGTGAGTCAGTACCGTGCGACGGTCAAATCAATGTATGTATGTAAACAGATACTTACGTGGCAGGGTTTTGTCAGTGAACAGACTAGCTTTTGAAGCCGCAGGTTTATTCAACCTTTTTATTCATCTTTTAATATTTAATAAATTAAATTACCGGGATTCCCAAAAACCAAAAAAAAAAAAAAAAAAGAGAGGACGGTTGCCTTTTGCCACGGTTCAATCACACGACCTTTGGCGCACGGTAATATCTTCAAACGCTAAAGTCACACGGTTACTCGTGCACGGTGGGAGAAGGTCGAAATATATTAACAAAGAAAAACAAGCACTAGTACAGTATAATAACGTAGACTACGTAGTGTAGCAAAAATAAAAACATAGTACTATTCATAAACAAAACGCAGAAAGAAACATTCTTTGCATTCATGGTTCATCATCCTCGCCATCTGCGTCATCGCCTTCAACAGTCGTTTCGTCCTTATCGTCTGCTTCATCGTCCATATCGTCCTCATCGTCCGAGAGCTCCACCACTTCCACCACCTTCTCAAACAGGATCTCTTCTACAACCTTAGATATGTTCGGCAGAAGGGGGTCTCCAGGGGCATTAGGATCGGAAAAGTTCCGAATCTCGAGACCATCTTTATTGTATACATTGACAAAGAAAGGGCCCAATTTCTTGGCGTAGTGAAAAACCAAAAAATAACCGAATTTAAGATGATGAGCCGTGCAGAAATCGGCCCAGCCACGATGAAAGCACACGTAACCGTTGACCCAAGAGATTTCCACGGACCACGGGGCACGAGCGATTACAAATGAGGCGAGTGTCTCACAATCTCCAAGCAAAGTAGCCCTGCCTGCCAGATACTCATGTTCATGAGCAAAATCAGAAGGTAAACGACAAACTTCGCGGAAATCAACGGTGTTCAGAACTTTGAAGAATCTACAAATCGGGATTGGGGTGGCCATTGAATATGAAATTTGATTTTATAAAAATTAGGGTTTTCAGCGTGTTACGGTGCTTATGTATACACGCCAAAAGTGGGTAGTTGAGGGGTTAATAAACTAATAAAGGTTTCACAATACACCGTGAGATACCAACGGCAACGGTGGGTAAGGGTTTTTATCAAGGGTTATCAGTGTCACATAGACCGTCACAGTAACCGTTACACGGTGAGGAAATCCACTGTAATAAACCCACGGCGCAATGTGTTTAATGGGGGTGGTTGGGAATTGAGTGATTTCGTGAAACGATTTAAATCCGGCGATGATGTGAGAACAGATACTCATCAATTCCCTGAATTGAATGGTCATATCATATCATATCTGGACCATCAATGAGCGTACAGTAGTTGGAAGTTGGGTTGGGTCGTGGGAGGAGGATCAGAACAGACACACATCATAAATTCTTTGAATTTCACGGTCATATCTAATTAATGGATATCGTGGTGGATGGGGGGTTAAGTTTTCTATGTCATATATGAACATACCACGGCTTACGCACCGTGGGATACCAACGATGACGGAGGATTAGGTTTTTTTATGTCACCTATAATATGTACGTACACGGTGTTAGAATGCACCGTGCTAACATCACGACGACCCATTCAGAGGTGTAGTCACGTTACCAAAGTCACAGTGACCGCGACACGGTGATTTAATCAACCGTGAAATACCCACGGAGGCACAGTTCTAGGTTTTTATTTAAATAATAAATTAATTAATCGCAATGTGTTTAATGGGCGTAGTTTAGAGGTCAGTCGTTTCGTGAGTCGATTGAGCCTATAAATACGAACGAAAAAACCTTTTTTTTTTCTATACCCAATTTTTTCTCCATGTTTTCTGCGTTGTTTTTTTTCTTATGGAGCGGTTTTCACCACGCATCTTTCAAATTCATAGCTGCAGTCTTGTATCGAGATACTCGAGTTTCCAAAAGAAAACCTTCTTTCCCCTAGATCATCAATGACGGGGAATAGAAGGTTTTGAATATCATCTCGTCACTCGTCTCACTATCGAGGATCAAGCGATTCAAGTTCTAATTTTATAGATCCAGAGATTATATTCTGAGACGGGTGTGATGTCTTTTTTTTTTTTCTTTGTTCACTCGAGTCTCTTTAAATAAGAAGTTGCTACTTTTCTATAAAGGGACGGTGCTTTAGGGTTTTGATCCATCAATTTTAATTCCCATTAGGTTTTTGATCCATCAATTGTAATACGACTAATTTTGATAGCGTTCTGGGTTTATGGTTTTGATCCATCAATTGTAATAAGACTGTAATGATTTATCTACGTGAATTATTTCACGTTATATAATACCTTCACGTTGTAATTTTAATTCACGGTGTATTCTAAAACTGGATACCCTCGTCTACTATGCCATTTAAGATCTTTAACGGTGTTACAATCCACAGTGTTTGAATCACGGCGACACATGAGGTTCTAGGGTTTTCTGCATGATACGGTTGCACGGTGTTATTAGCTACCGATGGAACCTCACGACGACACTGTTCTATGGGTTTTATATCACAATTATGAGCGTTCCACGGTGTTACAATCCACCGTGATATAATCACGACGACACATTAGGTTTTAGGGTTTTCTACCTAATACCGTTGCACGGTGTTACAATCCACAGACGGAACCCCACGGCGAAAATGTTCCAAGGGCTTTATATCCCATTTATGAGAGTTCCACGGTGTTACAATCCACCGTGCCAAACCACGACGACACATTAGGTTTTAGGGTTTTCTACCTAATACCGTTGCACGGTGTTACAATCCACAGAGGGAACCCCACGGCGAAAATGTTCCAAGGGTTTTATATCCCATTTATGAGAGTTCCACGGTGTTACAATCCACCGTGCCAAACCACGACGACACATTAGGTTTTAGGATTTTCTACCTAATACCGTGGCTAACCGAGGGAACCCCAATACGACACAGATCTAGGGTTTTATTTATTTTCTTAATTAATTAATCGCAATGTATATAATGGGCGTAGTTGGGAGTTGAGTCGTTTCTGCAACGATTGAAATCCGGCGGTGGGATGACTCAGAACAGACTCATCAATTCCCTGAATTGAATGGTCATATCAAATTAATGGATAGGGATTGTTGGATGGGGTGATTTTATAATAATTTTATTAATACGAGTAATTAATAAGCATCGTGGACAGTTGAATCGTTTCGTGGAACGATTGAAATCCTGGTGGTTGGATGACTTAAAATTAGATCAGAATATAAGCCTATAAATACGAACGAAAGAAATCTATTTTTCTATACCCATTAATACTCCATTTTTCTGTTTTGTTCTTGTTATTCATGGAGCAGTTATCACCACTCTTTTTCGAATTTCACAGTTGCATTACTTTATCGAGATACTCGAGTTTCCAAAAGAAAACCATCTTCTTATCTTTCATGATACCGGACTCCATCTTTTTGACTCTCTTCAGACTGTGCATTTGATGGGGATAGATCGGGATCTCTTCCGACCCGGTTATGTCTTCCGAGCTTCCCATTATTCATGTACAGGGTCAAGCGGCTATTCAAGATGTATCTACTTTTCAATAGATAGTGTTCCGGTTATGTCTTCTGAGCTTCCCATTATTCATGTACAGGGTCAAGCGGCTTTTCAAGATGTATCTACTTTTCAATAGATAGTGTTTAGGGTTTTGATCCATCAATTTTTCACAATAGGTTTTAGGGTTTTCAACCAAATATCAATTGTTTACTGTACTTTTTCCTTAAATGTATCATTAAAAGAATTCAATATCACCGTCATTTATTAATCTTGCTAAAACCGTCAGACGGTTACTCATTAATATAGAAACCCTAAATCTATCAGTATTCGTATTAATTATTAAGAGACGGCCGTAGTTGCCAGACGCGTTGGCGCTCCGCCTGGACTTCATTAATTAAAATTAAAATTAAAATTACAATATATATATGCGTGTACTAATTAACTATTTATTTTACCATGTACTATTACCGTGTTGAATACGGGTGTGTGTAACCGTGCATCGGTATAAGGTTATATGATATAGCATCTTGAATTATTGCACGGTGTATATTAATTCACGGTGTAATATTATTTCACTGTTTTATGTATTTTATATTGCAATTTCTTTTTCTTACGACGGTGTTACAATCCACCGTGATCTAACCACGACGACACATTAGGTTTTAAGGTTTGCTATCGAATACAGTTGCACGGTTTTACAATCCACCGTGGTAACCGCACGGCGACACAATTCTAGTGTTTTATTTATTTATTAATTAATTAATCGCAATGTGTTTAATGGGTGTGGTTGGGAGTTGATGAGTCGTTTCGTGCAACGATTGAAATTCGGCGGTGGGATGACTCAGAACAGAGATGCATCATTTCCCTGAATTGAATGGTCATATCAAATTAATGGATAGCGTGTTTAATGGGGTGATTTTCTATAAATTTTAATTTTATTAATACTAGTAATTAATAAGTGTAGATGGCAGTTGAATCGTTTCACGGAACGTTTGAAATCCTGGTGGTTGGATGACTTAAATTAGATCAGAATATTAAGCCTATAAATACGAACGAAAGAACTCTATTTTTCTATACCCAGCGGAGATACCAATAGCAAAGGCGGAGTAATAATCCATTTTTCTGTTTTGTTCTGGTTTTTTCATGGAGCAGTACTTATCACCTTACTTTTTCGATTTTCATAGTTTCATTACTGTATCGAGATACTCGAGTTTCCAATATAAAAGCATCATTCATCTGAATTATCTTCCACCAGAGATGATTCGGGGTTTCGGCTAGAATGATTCGGGAACACCTGAGTTCCTTATCTCCGTCGAAATCACCAGTTAGGTCTTCCATCGCCGTTTCACTTCTGGTTGAGGCTCAAAAATCTGTGCTGCTCACCAGATGTCAAAAGAAGAGATTCACTGTGTGCTTTGTTATTCTTTTTGTTTGCTCATCTTTTTTGTATTACGCTGACCGATGGTGTTTAGGGTTTAGAGTTTTGATCCATCAATTGTTCTCAAGTTTTAGGGTTTAGAGTTTTGATTCATCAATTGTTCTCAATTATAAGATTTAAATTTATTTTAAATTTGTCCAATTTCATATTCTCAATCAAAATTATCACAATCGCTTTTAATTATCGTGTACGATGCCACGACGCCCATTTATCGTGGCTAGTCACACGGCGTATGAATGTCGTTGATGGTCTCACGACGTATGATTATCGTTGATGTTCTACGGAGTTGACTTATCGTGTATGCATTACGCTGTCCATTTATCGTGATTTGTCTCACGACGTGCAACTATCGTGGATTAGCTCACGGTGTGCAATTATCTTATTTGTTTTCACGATTTCAATTTATTGTGTATAGTCACACGGTCTCTATTTATCGTGGATGTCCCCACGATGTCCATTTCTCGTAGATGGTCACACGGTCTCTCTTTATCGTGGATGAACTCACGGTGTTCACTTATCGTGGATGGTCTCACGGTCTCTCTTTATCGTGGATGAACTCACGGCGAAAGATAATCGTGAATGATGTCACGGTATCTTATTATCGTGCATAGTCTAACGGCGTACTTTAACCGTGGATGGTCTGAAATTGTATTGGAGTTTTATTATTAATTTTTAAAACAGAAATTCTATTTAAATTACATATTCAATTTATATTCATTTGTTAAACAGCGAGGGCAGTGTAGACTTTTCCAACCCAATTGCCTAATAAACTTCTACTTTTATGGACAGGGCCTCAGAACTTATTTATTTTATGAGATGGTCCTGAATCCGGTATTCGCACTTTTAATAATGTAACCTTTAGATAAATTTAATAGGAGTATTAGTTTGTTTTGAAACTGATTTAAGATAAGTTTAATTTGAAACCATCAGTCATTTATGCCGAGAGGAAGTCGAGAATTCAAAATTAAAGTCTGTGAGATTTTCCCAATTATATATTTTGAAGATTTGTAGTTTTTTAATTACAAATGTCATTAATATTTTCACCGTAAGCACCCCCAACGAGTTTTGTTTTTTTTATTCGTATGAAATCGCGTACGTTATTTTATATATTTTTCACTAAAAATGACTAAACGTGATTTTTGGCTAATTTAAAGGAGTTTATTGAATCGGCTAAACTTATAGTGCCTTTTGTGATATTTTATCTTATATTTAGGAATGATTAGTATAGAGTGCCTTTTGTGATATTTTATCTTATATTTAAGAATGATCAGTATACGTACAATTTTGTTTCAACTTATGATCTGGTTGTTCGGGACTCATTCACAATCACAACCCTTCATTATATTATTTAATTTTCTCTCGTATCATTATTCTACTTTATTTTTCATATTTTTCACAACTCATTTAAATTATTTTTTTATTTTTCCAGTTATTTTCTAATTTAAAATTATAATAATAATTTAGAAAAAATGAAATGAGTAGGAAATTGTTATTTAAGATATATCAATATTGATCTCTAGATTTTGTATAACATATAAAAAATGAGAAAATTACCCAATTAGTCCCATAAAGATGACCTGTTTTCTTTTTGGTACCATAGAGTCACACTTTCTCAAATTAATCCACTAAAGCTTAAAATTGAGTCGATTTCATCCAATTTTCGCCTGAAAATTCAGAACTCGACGGAATTTCTGCGCGTGAGTCGCACGCGCCTTTTGAATTGGGGGTTCCCGGTGACCTAATCCACTTGGTGACATTTCATTGGCTGGAGTTGTTTCAAAAAAAGAAAAAAAGAAATTTCACGTGGCATGCCACGTGGATATTAGTCAATTAAAAAAACAGAAAAAAAAAATGAAAATAGAATTAAAAAGCGGGAGGGATCGGGCTTCATTCATTTATCTCCAATTCGATTTCCAGAAAACCCTAACCCCCAAATTACTCTCCCATTCGAAGAACCCTAATTCTCTACCACTTCAATTCTCTCAATTACCCATATTAGATTGATCGACCATCCTCAATCAATCATTTGCTCGATCTCTATTCCAATTTTCGACATTATGACGGATCATCATAAATGATTAAAGTGTGTTGTTTACGATACATAAAATATTCAGCCAAAGCCGCTCCTGTATAAGGGGCGAGGTATTGTAATGTAGCAGGGGAATCCGCCATTTCGGCTACCACAATAGTGTATTCCATCGCCCCTCTTTCCTGTAAATTAGTTACTACCTGCGCCACCGAAGATGCTTTTTGCCCAATAGCTACATAAACACATATTACATTTTTACCTTGTTGATTCAGAATCGTATCTGTGGCTACTGCCGTTTTGCCAGTCTGTCTATCTCCAATAATTAATTCTCGTTGACCACGTCCTATAGGGATCATCGAATCAACAGCAATAAGCCCGGTTTGAAGAGGTTAATATACGGAACGCCGGGAAATAATACCCGGTGCTGGAGATTCAATTAATCGAGATTCAGAAGCTAAAATTTCACCTCTACCATCAATGGGTTTAGCCAGCGCATTTATAACACGGCCCAAATAAGCCGCACTCACTGGTATCTGAGCAATTCTTCCTGTTGCTTTTATAGAGCTTCCTTCTTGTATCATCAAACCATCACCCATTAATACAACACCAACATTATTTAATTCTAAATTTAAAGCAATACCTATTGTACCTTCTTCAAATTCGACTAATTCACCCGCCATTACTTCATCAAGACCGTGAATACGAGCAATACCATCGCCTACTTGAAGTACGGTACCGGTATTTATAATCTTGACTTCTCTATTATATTGTTCAATACGTTCACGGATAATATTACTAATTTCGTCGGCTCGAATGGTTACCATGAGTTTTTCTTAATTATTTTTTGAAAAGAAAAAATAATGCCTAATAATCCCTTTCTTATAGTAGAAAAGTAGAAAGACTAATCAGTTATTTCTTTCATCGCCCCCAACATGTCAATATTGACACTAATGGTACGTAAATGTAACTCGGTGGTCAAACTGCTATGGTTCTTACATATAATTTATTAAGAAGTAATTCGCGAGATCATGCACCTTATCTTTCCTTGTTATAACAGAATAAAGAGTACAGCTGGTTCGATCCAACCTATTCTTGAAATAAACAACTCGCACACACTCCCTTTCCAAAAAAGATCAATACACCAACCACTACACTTAGATTTATTGGATTTGTTGCTAAAATATTAGTATTAAATCCGAAACTCCCGGCAGATGGCCAGCGGACCAAAGAAACGAAAGAATCGGTTACATTTTTCATATAATATAATTTCCTCTTGATTAAAAAATTGACCTGAGTTCTTTTTCTATCACTTTGCCCCTCGGATTTATTCTTGTTTTTTTTTTTTTTGCAATCAAGTCAAAAATTAAAATATTCGGGTTATGTTATCCAGATAAAGTATGAACGACTCCTTAAGCAACACCTCATAAAAAGAGTTTCTCTTGACTGCGGACGGGAAAGATGAAAGAGAGTTAGTATGCTAATTCCTCATCTGCAAATCAGCCCTTCCCGCAAGTTATTTTCTCAACGAATTAAGGAATTGTAGGAGGGAGGTCTTGATTTCATTTGAAAAAGCAAACGACAACAATAAAAATAAAATATGTGTTTTTCTAAGATTAAACAAAAGGGTTCGCAAATAAAAGTGCTAATGCTACAACCAACCCATAAATCGTTAAAGCTTCCATAAAAGCTAGACTAAGTAATAGAGTCCCCCGTATTTTTCCCTCTGCCTCGGGCTGTCTCGCGATACCCTCTACGGCTTGACCCGCAGCAGTCCCTTGACCAATTCCAGGTCCAATAGAAGCAAGCCCTACAGCCAATCCAGCAAAAGGTCCTGTACGTTGTTCACCTGAACCGTCATATCTACCGTAGTATTCACCTCCACGGTCAGATCTAACGCACTTAATCTTTTTGTCGAGTTGATTCTCAACCTCGGCCTTAAATTCTTTAAACATGTCCAGTGCCTCTGATTTTTCATGAATCAGATATAGATACTCAAATCGAGACATCACCTTTGAGGAGGAGTCGATTTCGACTCCTACTACTGTTTCTGACAATGTTCAGGTATTCATACCAGTCATTGAAGAAGAAGCAATTCTGGAACCTCAACAGGAAAATGTTGAAGTCCTCCCCCATCAAGGTGATGAAACAATTCAAGAACAAACTCAACAACCTCAAGAACATGCAGAACGTAGGAGATCCACTAGAGAGAAAAGAAAAGCTATTCCAGACGATTATGTTGTTTTTCTCCAAGAAAAACAGGACAATAATAAAGTAATGGAAGATGATCCTATTAGCATTCATCATGCCATGAAGAGTCCGAATTCTCAAAAGTGGATTAATGCCATGAACGAAGAGTTCAAGTCTATGCAAGACAATAAAGTTTGGGATCTTGTCTCATTACCAGAAGGATCGAAGCCTATTGGTTGTAAATAGATTTTTAAGACCAAACGGGATTCAAATGGTAATGTGGAAAGGTATAAGGCTCGTCTTGTGGCTAAAGGCTTTACTCAAAGGGAAGGCATTGATTTTAAAGAGACTTTCTCTCCAGTTTCTACGAAAGACTCTTTCAGAATAATAATGGCATTAGTTGCACATTATAATCTTGAGTTACATCAGATGGATGTAAAAACAGCGTTTCTCAATGGTGACATTGTTGAAACAATATATATGGTGCAACCAGAAAACTTTGTGTCGGGAGACCCAAAGAATATGGTTTGCAAATTAAAGAAATCCATCTATGGACTCAAGCAAGCTTCTTGTCAGTGGTATTACAAATTTCATGAAGTAGTTATCTCGTTCGGTTTTGAGATAAATATTGTTGATGATTGTGTGTATCACAAATTCAGTGGGAGTAAATTTATCTTCTTGGTCCTATATGTCGATGACATATTGCTTGCGACCAATGACTTAAGTTTGTTTCACGATACCAAGACCTTTCTATCAAATCGATTTGAAATGAAAGATCTTGGGGAAGCCTCTTTTGTATTAGGAATCCAGATACATCGAGATCGCAATCGAGGTGTCCTTGGATTATCACAAAAGGGATATATAGAAAAAGTGCTTCAAAGATTTGGTATGCTTAATTGCAAACCGAATGACACCCCTGTAGCTAAGGGAGACAAGTTTAGTCTCGATCAGTGCCCCAAAACTAATTTGGAAATCCAAGAGATGCAAAATATTCCTTATGCTTCGGCTGTTGGAAGTTTAATGTATGCACAGGTCTGCACAAGACCTGACTTGGGATTTATTGTTGGTATGTTGGAAAAATACTTAAGTAACTCTGGTATGAACCTTTAGAAAGTAGTTAAAGGGATTATAAGGTATTTACAGAGAAATAAGGACTACATGCTTACATGTGCAAAATCAAATCATTGGGAGATCATTAAGGTTTATGATTTTGATTTTGTTGGATGCCAAGTTATTAAAAGATCCACTTTGGGCTGCATTTTTGTAGCATATGAAGTTGTTTCATATAGAAGCAGTAAGCAGACATTTGGATTGTCTTCTACATGACAACATAATTTATAACTTATTCAGATGCATCAATTAAGGAAATATGGTTATGTAACGTTGTCACAAGATACAAAATTTTGGAGTATAGAAAGACCATTTAAGTTTTATTGTGACAATTTTTTTGGTACTACCATATTTCAATAACAATAAGAACTCGATTAAGTCAAAACATATTGACATAAAGTTCTTGATTGTGAAAGAAAATAATATAGAGTGATCAAGTATATATAGAGCACTTTGGAACAGACTCAATTATTACGGATCCGTTGACTAAGGATTAACCACTAAAGGTCTTTCATGGACATACTACCCGTAAGGGCGTTATATTGTTTCAGGATACTTCGGTTTAGTGGGAGTCTGTATAAGGTGTTTTAAGGCTCTGTATTTGGACACATTATTGTGTATTTGGGATAATTATGTGCGCAAATAAGGTTTCAGTTTATTTACACTCTGTTAAGATTTATGTTGATCTCACTTTGGAATTAAGGAGGACCAGTTGAAAATAGACATGTACGATCACATTACATGTAATTTTCATGCTGCACACCATGATTGATCTATCATTGATTGTAGTGATATATGTGATTACTGTTGGGTTGAGTTACGCTTAAATGTGACGAAAGCCTCTTTAGTCCTTTGTCAGTGCCGCCGATGATAAGATTGTCTTAAGGATACTTATACACATGACAACGTATTGAGCTCGTTTTGGTAATACACATTTGTTCGGTGTCACATGTTTGCCCTAGTGGGAGATTGTTGGATATATTCAATAATTGGGCTACCATGTGTCAAATTAAATGTGTATGGTTGTCTCTAAAGAAGCCTATTGTAAAGTGATCCATTAAAGATTGAATTTGGGCTTATGTAAGTATCATAATAATTATGGGCCTTATGTGTGGATACCATTAAGTGGGCTTTGATTTGTTTAGGGACCAAATCAATACCCTAAATCTATAAATTAGGTTATGGTCCCCAAACATCAGAATCTCTAATCTTTTATTGAAGATTCTCGTCAAGGTGGAGATTTGTTGAATGGTGTCTCGAATCCAATCGAATTAAGGAATATAATTATATTGGAGATATAATTATATTATTTGGAAAGAGGATTTGAGTTCTATTTGGAATAGGAATAAAAGGGTTTTATTCCTAATCCTATTGTTACCTATTTTATGGGTTTGCTACACCTATAAATAGGGATCTCCATACTTGATTATTAGTATGATGTTATTGAGAGCATTAATTTGAGAGATCGATATTATTGAGAATATCGTGAGTCACGGTGGAGGTGAATACTACGGTAGATATGACGGTTCAGGTGAACAACGTACAGGACCTTTTGCTGTCTTCCTAAAGCAATGTGGAATAGTCCCACAGTACACTATGCCAGGATCACCTAGCATGAATGGTGTAGCTGAGAGACGAAACAGAACTTTAAAGGATATGGTGAGAAGTATGATTAGTCATTCTTCAGTACCATTATCACTTTGGGGAGAAGCATTAAAAACTGCAGCATATATTCTCAACAGAGTACCAACTAAAGCAGCAGCTAAAACACCTTATGAGATGTGGACTGGGCGCAAGCCTAGTCTAAATCACTTTCACATTTGGGGATGTCCAACTGAGGCTAGGCCCTACAAGCCTAATGAAAAGAAATTGGACTCCAAAACAGTTAGCAGCTACTTTATTGGTTACTCGGAAAAATCAAGGGGTTTTAAGTTTTATGATCCCACTAGAAAGTCAATTTTTGAGACGGGAAATGCGGTGTTTTTTGAGGATATTGAGTTTGGGGGGAAGAATAAGAATCGAGACATCACCTTTGAGGAGGAGTCGATTTCGACTCCTACTACTGTTTCTGACAATGTTCAGGTATTCATACCAGTCATTGAAGAAGAAGCAATTCTAGAACCTCAACAGGAAAATGTTGAAGTCCTCCCCCATCAAGGTGATGAAACAATTCAAGAACAAACTCAACAACCTCAAGAACATGCAGAACGTAGGAGATCCACTAGAGAGAAAAGAAAAGCTATTCCAGACGATTAACAAATCTGGACTAATTTATACATATTTGATTAGTTAGATTATCATGATATTATGTTATTAAAAATTATATTTTTAAATAAATATATATTTTTAACTTGATTGTATTATCGTTCACGAATTAAAAATATAATTGATTGTGATTGTTATTTATTTATTATATTTTTTATGGTTATAAGTGCACAATTTATATAAAAAATGACTACATATATATTTAAAATTATTGATAAAATATATAAGCCATAAAATATATTTTGATATATCATAAAAACAACAAATTTTCTTACCCTTTTTGTAAATACTGAAATCATTCAAATATACATACAATATATGTTAGATAAGTAAATATACAAATATATAGAACTATTTTACAATATTTCTCACTTGTTACCCATAAATTATACGCCAATCAATATTAATAAAAGTCATCTTTCTCTTTATCAGATGATTTTAATAATGTAACCTTTAGATAAATTTAATAGGAGTATTAGTTTGTTTTGAAACTGATTTAAGATAAGTTTGATTTGAAACCATCAGTCATTTATGCCGAGAGGAAGTCGAGAATTCAAAATTAAAGTCTGTGAGATTTTCCCAATTATATATTTGAAGATTTGTAGTTTTTTAATTACAAATGTCATTAATATTTTCACCGTAAGCACCCCCAACGAGTTTTGTTTTTTTTATTCGTATGAAATCGCGTACGTTATTTTATATATTTTTCACTAAAAATGACTAAACGTGACTTTTGGCTAACTTAAAGGACGTTTATTGAATCGGCTAAACTTACAGTGCCTTTTGTGATATTTTATCTTATATTTAGGAATGATTAGTATAGAGTGCCTTTTGTGATATTTTATCTTATATTTAAGAATGATCAGTATACGTACAATTTTGTTTCAACTTATGATCTGGTTGTTCGGGACTCATTCACAATCACAACCCTTCATTATATTATTTAATTTTCTCTCGTATCATTATTCTACTTTATTTTTCATATTTTTCACAACTCATTTAAATTATTTTTTTATTTTTCCAGTTATTTTCTAATTTAAAATTATAATAATAATTTAGAAAAAATGAAATGAGTAGGAAATTGTTATTTAAGATATATCAATATTGATCTCTAGATTTTGTATAACATATAAAAAATGAGAAAATTACCAAATTAGTCCCATAAAGATGACCTGTTTTCTTTTTGGTACCATAGAGTCACACTTTCTCAAATTAATCCACTAAAGCTTAAAATTGAGTCGATTTCATCCAATTTTCGCCTGAAAATTCAGAACTCGACGGAATTTCTGCGCGTGAGTCGCACGCGCCTTTTGAATTGGGGGTTCCCGGTGACCTAATCCACTTGGTGACATTTCATTGGCTGGAGTTGTTTCAAAAAAAGAAAAAAAGAAATTTCACGTGGCATGCCACGTGGATATTAGTCAATTAAAAAAACAGAAAAAAAAAATGAAAATAGAATTAAAAAGCGGGAGGGATCGGGCTTCATTCATTTATCTCCAATTCGATTTCCAGAAAACCCTAACCCCCAAATTACTCTCCCATTCGAAGAACCCTAATTCTCTACCACTTCAATTCTCTCAATTACCCATATTAGATTGATCGACCATCCTCAATCAATCATTTGCTCGATCTCTATTCCAATTTTCGACATTATGACGGATCATCATAAATGATTAAAGTGTGTTGTTTACGATACATAAAATATTCAGCCAAAGCCGCTCCTGTATAAGGGACGAGGTATTGTAATGTAGCAGGGGAATCCGCCATTTTGGCTACCACAATAGTGTATTCCATCGCCCCTCTTTCCTGTAAATTAGTTACTACCTGCGCCACCGAAGATGCTTTTTTCCCAATAGCTACATAAACACATATTACATTTTTACCTTGTTGATTCAGAATCGTATCTGTGGCTACTGCCGTTTTGCCAGTCTGTCTATCTCCAATAATTAATTCTCGCTGACCACGTCCTATAGGGATCATCGAATCAACAGCAATAAGCCCGGTTTGAAGAGGTTCATATACGGAACGCCGGGAAATAATACCCGGTGCTGGAGATTCAATTAATCGAGATTCAGAAGCTAAAATTTCACCTCTACCATCAATGGGTTTAGCCAGCGCATTTATAACACGGCCCAAATAAGCCGCACTCACTGGTATCTGAGCAATTCTTCCTGTTGCTTTTACAGAGCTTCCTTCTTGTATCATCAAACCATCACCCATTAATACAACACCAACATTATTTGATTCTAAATTCAAAGCAATACCTATTGTACCTTCTTCAAATTCGACTAATTCACCCGCCATTACTTCATCAAGACCGTGAATACGAGCAATACCATCGCCTACTTGAAGTACGGTACCGGTATTTATAATCTTGACTTCTCTATTATATTGTTCAATACGTTCACGGATAATATTACTAATTTCGTCGGCTCGAATGGTTACCATGAGTTTTTCTTAATTATTTTTTGAAAAGAAAAAATAATGCCTAATAATCCCTTTTTTATAGTAGAAAAGTAGAAAGACTAATCAGTTATTTCTTTCATCGCCCCCAGCATGTCAATATTGACACTAATGGTACGTAAATGTAACTCGGTGGTCAAACTGCTATGGTTCTTACATATAATTTATTAAGAAGTAATTCGCGAGATCATGCACCTTATCTTTCCTTGTTATAACAGAATAAAGAGTACAGCTGGTTCGATCCAACCTATTCTTGAAATAAACAACTCGCACACACTCCCTTTCCAAAAAAGATCAATACACCAACCACTACACTTAGATTTATTGGATTTGTTGCTAAAATATTAGTATTAAATCCGAAACTCCCGGCAGATGGCCAGCGGACCAAAGAAACGAAAGAATCGGTTACATTTTTCATATAATATAATTTCCTCTTGATTAAAAAATTGACCTGAGTTCTTTTTCTATCACTTTGCCCCTCAGATTTATTCTTGTGTTTTTTTTGCAATCAAGTCAAAAATTAAAATATTCGGGTTATGTTATCCAGATAAAGTATGAACGACTCCTTAAGCAACACCTCATAAAAAGAGTTTCTCTTGACTGCGGACGGGAAAGATGAAAGAGAGTTAGTATGCTAATTCCTCATCTGCAAATCAGCCCTTCCCGCAAGTTATTTTCTCAACGAATTAAGGAATTGTAGGAGGGAGGTCTTGATTTCATTTGAAAAAGCAAACGACAACAATAAAAATAAAATATGTGTTTTTCTAAGATTAAACAAAAGGGTTCGCAAATAAAAGTGCTAATGCTACAACCAACCCATAAATCGTTAAAGCTTCCATAAAAGCTAGACTAAGTAATAGAGTCCCCCGTATTTTTCCCTCTGCCTCGGGCTGTCTCGCGATACCCTCTACGGCTTGACCCGCAGCAGTCCCTTGACCAATTCCAGGTCCAATAGAAGCAAGCCCTACAGCCAATCCAGCAGCAATAACGGAAGCAGCAGAAATCAGTGGATTCATGATAAGTTCCTAAAAAGAAAAAGAAATGGTTAATGATACAACCAGCCAATGAATTATAACTTAATTATTCCATCCATAGAATTCATACAGCCAGAACTTCGAATTGAAGTAAGAATATTATTGAATAATCCGACCTACGTTTCTATCCACAAGGTTTTGGTGAATTCATATAACTTTCGTTCTTTCATTTCTTGGTTCCGAACTCTTATTTCCATTCTTTCATCTTTTCTTGATTTCATCTCTTTATTCAGTCAATTCACAGCCAGAACGATACGAAATCTATTTGAACCCACCCCCAAGCAGTAGGGAAAATATGTTGGAAAATATAGAGCTCGTAGAGAGCTTCGAAATGATAGCTCATTTACTCGAATCGAAGTTGAAATGAATGAGAAATTAAATTTTGAAATATAATCAAAATAGAGGAAAAGAAAATAAATGAAAGGAATAAAAGCTATCCCACATCGGAAAAATACCAAAAGGCAAGTGGGTATATAAGAGGCTTACCTTTTAGTAGCTTATGAATCAATTACTATAGTATTGCTCCGCCTCCTACGTGCGCGCAGGGGGGGGGGGGGGGGTGCAAAACTTGGCGAAATAGCCTACGAACCCCGAACTTGTGTGCGGGCGCGACCTGCGTACACGAATGTCGCTTCGATTTGGGGGCAGTCAACCAAGCTACTTTTTGCGTTTTTTCTTTTCCGAACCGTTACAAAGTAACGGTTATTTTGACTAATAAATATTGTGGTTTATTTATTTAATAAATAAATAAAATCAAATTATATTCTGATTATATTTTTGAATTTCGAAATGGCCATTAAGGAGTCCTTAATGCACAACCATAATGGTTGGACCGTTACGGTCAACCTGTCCAGGTTCATCCAAAAACCTACAGCAGCTCCCTATGCTCGCCTATAAATACGAGCTTCATGTTTGAGAAGAAAACACACCAAAACCACTCCAGCAATTTGCTACTTTCTTATCCTTTTCTTTCCTATTCTCTTTGGCCCTCCGGTGAAATCTTTCAGGCAACTCTCGGTTCGACGTGCAACGTAGTTGCTTGAGACGTTGTATCCTAGGAAACAAACGATCGGTAGAGGTCGAATTTTGTTTTAAGGAGATTGTGTCTAACACAAGCCTCGTCTTTTTCTGTCCTTTGCCATCTCTGTAAAACCGATCCCTACAGTTTTAAAACAAAAATCTCTACGAGATGGCTGCTTCTGACTCTCCCAACAACACCCAGAAAGTCATCGACTCTACTGTTGAGAAAGTGACTGACTCTACGTGACCCAATGGATCTACTGGTCCTACTGGACATAATATGATTGTGCCTCCTTCGGGACCTGGTGGTGGTGCGCCACACCAGATGGCTTTTCCGGTCGTGAATTGATTTACATGTTTTTGTACTACTTTTCCTATGATGTTTTGTGTCGTCTCATGCCATTTTGTGTCATTCTTGTGCATCATTCGCATGATTCTCGGTAGGTTTGATGTTTTGCGGAGTGTGTAGGTGTATGATCATGTTCAATGCGAAAACGAGCAAAAACGAGTTGAAAAACGGTAAAGTGATTTGACCAACCACCTATCGTGATTGCGCTGCAAACTTGGCCACTTTAGTTCTCCCAACTCCAACCACCTAAAAACACGATCCATACATGGTCGGAAAGATCTTGAAATCCTCTACATGGTCCTACCAGTTTGTTGTCATTGTTCCCCGTCATAAAGCCAGAATTCACGGGTTTCCAGCCCAGTATGCAGCTGCCCCGGGGTGTATGTGCAGCAAACTTGGAGAGCTTGGTTCTCCCAGATCCGACCACATACATGCATGGTCCATACCTTGTCGGAAATCTCTCGAAGAGTTGTACGAGGCCCTGCACTTTTATTATCATATATCCCCGTGATATAGTCACAGTACTTGAGTTTCCAGACCAGTACGCAGCTGCCCGGAGAGTATGCGCAGAAAACTTGGAGAGCTTGGGTCTCCCAACTCAGACCACCTATACCAATGATCTATATCTCTACGGAAAGCCCTTGGAGTGCTATACATGGCCCAGCCATCCAAGCGCTCGCTCGCGACCACCACCAGGCGAGCGCTCGATGACCAGGCGCCCGCCTGCTCCCTTTGTCCAGATTCTGCCCAATTCCGGAAGCGCTCGCTCTCTCACCTGGCGCCCGCCCGCGACGTCTACCAGGCGCCCGCCTGGCACCCAGGCGCTCGCCTGCCTCTTTGTACAGCTTTGACCGACGATTGACCCTCGTTTTTTATGCACTATAAGTAGGATTTCGTTCATAAACAAAGACACCTTGCATTCATTTTTTTTCCCGACGTTTTGGAGAGCTCTTGAGACTCGAGATCCTAGGTTTTTATTCTTGCTTTTCATGCTTTTGATTCGTGGACGAAAATCGGGATTATCACCGATCCTTGTTTCGAATTTGAACGAGTAATTTAGTAAGCTTTTCCTTTTCATCTTTAGATTTAATTCGTTTCAATTGCTTATCTCTTTGTCTTCTTGTTTATTTTATTTATTCGATTTGATTATGAATTTCGTAAACATCGTTTGTTTCCTACATATAATCATGAGTAACTAATTATTTAACTAGGGGAAGAGGGATTCATTCATGAATTAGGGTTGAAGCTTTACTTGTGCAAATTAGGTGTTCGATGAATTGCCAAATTGAATTTCATAAGATTGTATGAGGCTTAGGAGCGATTACATGATTAGTTTCAATCGAATACGTTAGAATCTACCGGAGACGGACGTTCTAGTTTAGATTTATTGCTCGTAAATTTATAACCCGAAATTTATGTTTGATGAACTCAATCCCTAGTTTTTTTCCTCATTCATTACACATAGTTAATTCTTGTTCATTGTTACTTGATTATTTTAGATTATTATTTCTTAATTAATTTTTAGTTTAAAAACAAAACAAATCCAAATCATGCATTATGCTATAAACTTCGTTCTATCTTCTTCGTTGCAAACACAAAAACATTTTTACGGCCGATAGTAGTGTTCCGCGTGAGATCGACTCGGGCGAATTGCTTTGGCAATAAGTTCGGTTATTTTTATTTGATTTTTGACGCACTACAAAACGACTAATCAAATTGGCGCCGTTGCCGGGGAACACTTTAGGCACAAGTATTAGTGTTTGAGTATTTGCAACTTTTTTATTTTTTATTTTTTATTTATTTATTATTTTTTTTATTAATGATTATTATTTCTCCCACCGGTGCGTTTAATGTTTTTGTCAAGTGTTTTTGTTAGCAGTGATGAATACATTTAATAACTATACGTGGGAGAACACATGGCCTCAGACGAGCACTTACTACGAGCCTTCCCAATATGACACGACAACACATTTTGGCTCTCAGTCTCAAGCATACAATCCGGAGTGGCATTCTCATCAGAGTTATTATGCTGATCCACCTCAACAACAATGGGATCCACAAAAATGGCCTCAACAACAATGGCATCCTCAGAACACGGTGTACCCTCCACAATATTCTATGCAACCTGAGCCTCCATACAAGCCGTCGCTGGATGACGTTTTTCAAGATTTCATGCAAACGGCCAACCAGATAATGAAATCAAATGAAGCGTCGATCAAAGCGAATGAAGTGATGATGACCAGTAATGCTCAAGCAAATTTGGCATACCCTCCACCGTATTCGATGCAACCAAAGCCGTCATATAAGCCATCTTTGGAGGACACTTTCCAGGATTTCATGCAGATGGCCGAACGAGTCATGAAAGCAAACGAAGCATCAATAAAGGCAAATGAAGTTAGATTGGCAGAGAGTATCGAATCGGAAGCGAGGTCTAAGGTCATAGGAGATATGATCGATAAGATGTGCAATCAAAGCGAGTGGGTACACGAGGAAGAGAATCTCCAAAGTGACTACGACTATGATGAAGTTGCACCGAATGAGGTCGAGACTAAAGTGGAGCATATGTACGACAATGACCTGGATTTGGAGGAAGATGATGAGGAAGAGACGATTGAGAGTATGGTGTTGGAGGAGATTACACCAAAAGTGTCGCATCGAGACGAAAACCCATACAAGTTGTCCTTTTCACCCCCTATAGAACTAGAGCAAGAGATATTGAGTATCAATACAGTAGTCGACAATCACGAGGGAGTGAATTTGCAAGAGGAGTCATTGATGCTAGATGTCGCTCTTGAGTCTCAAAGCTCAAATATCGATAAAACGAGAGACAGGGGCAAGGAGGTTGAGGATATGTTTCCTGAGCATGAATGTATGACCGAATCACCTCATTCCTCTCCGAGTGATTTGGTGGATAATAATTTCGGACACCCTCCTCCCTCACTTGACATGAATTATCTTATGGTTGTTGAGGAGTCAAATATGATATGTGATCATCACCCACCCAAGCCGCATGATCCAGGTATTTTAAGATTTAATTGTGTTTTGGGGGTTAATGTAAGAAGAGCGGATGATATGGTATTTGAGGTACGGATTACTCATTTTGCTCCACGTTCCATAAATTATTTTTACCTCTATTCTATTGATCTCTTGGCCGAGATGATGTATTTGCAGAAAATGATCTCGATATTTTTATATCCCAACGTTGAAGCCAAGCAAGACATTCATGTAAAAGATAGTATTGGGGGGGTTGAGATACTCGAGAGCGATGAAGAAAAAGAACTACCTCCACCAAAATTAGAGATCAAGGGATTATCGAAACAATGGAAGTATGTCTACATGGATTAAATGCACCTTGGATGAAGAATGAAAAAGTCAAGCTCTCGACTATAAGTGAGCGTCGCGTGGAGACTAGTCTACGGACCGTGCTGCTCTTTCGGTTCCCAAAATGAGCGCCACGTGGGGGCCTTCCCACGATTTCATACGGGCTGGATCGAGAAGACCGAAGGAGCCAACATCACTGTTTGCACCTTCTTATCCTTCCTCTTTTTATGCTTGTTCTGTATATTATATTTCTTTAGTTTGTTCTTTTTCGTTTGAACATGTTTTGTACTTCCTTGCCTGAGATTTACGTGATTATGTGTTTTACATTGAGGACAATGTGTCTTTCAAGTGTGGGGGGTAGCTTTGCATGTTCTTAGGGTAACCCGTTGTTTTGCGAGGTTTGTTGGGGTTATGGTAGTCTTCAAACGTCGTTTATGTCATGTCTTTTGCTATGTTTTGTCATGTTGATCACCCCTCCCCATTTGGCACAATTGCGGTATAGTTGTTAGAAGCATGTGCTAGGCAATATAGGCTTCAGTTTACACATAGTTGAATTCAGGGCTTCATCAGGATGATAATGACGAGTTGATTAATCGTGGGTCCTACACTTAGGATTTGCTACATAGGGAGAGCTGTGTTTTTCATGACATCGGTTAGGCACGAGTATTAAGTAGATCGAGTTCATTGATTGTTTGGCCGGGTTATACACGAGGATTCTACTTTGATCGTCTCTCTTATTAATAGTGTGGCTTAGCTATATATAGGTATTATTCGCAACCGAACGCAAAAACAGAAGACGTTCGAATAAGCTAGTTGCGTATGTGAAAAAAGGGCCGGCAACCGAACTAAAAAAATAAAAAAAAAGGTTCGAAAAATACCGTTGTCGAAATAAAAAAAAAAGAAAAAAAAAAGTATAAAAAAAAAAGAATAAAAAGAATAAAAAAATAGTAGTATTAGTATTAATATTAGTAGAGCAGCCACACTGCTTATACGAGAACGATGAGTATGGGAAACCACGCTAGGATACTCGAGTGACCCTCGACTGTTTACACCTAGTGAATATTGCCTCACTTGATTAACTTGGCTAGAGATTTCTGTGGCTTTATTTACTTGTGCTCGTTATTGATATTGGTGGAGTGGAGTCATGGTTTGAACTGTGGGGATTTGAATACTTGAGTGACACTCATTAGTTGGTTCTGATTTGTCGAATGTGAATGACTTGAATTCCCTTATGGTTGATTGTTTGTCTTGAGCTTAGTCGATGCTTGGTTCGTATTGTATACCGTGATTGTTTGCTTGAGGACAAGCAAAGAGCTAAGTGTGGGGGAGTTGATTTACATGTTTTTGTACTACTTTTCCTATGATGTTTTGTGTCGTCTCATGCCATTTTGTGTCATTCTTGTGCATCATTCGCATGATTCTCGGTAGGTTTGATGTTTTGCGGAGTGTGTAGGTGTATGATCATGTTCAATGCGAAAACGAGCAAAAACGAGTTGAAAAACGGTAAAGTGATTTGACCAACCACCTATCGTGATTGCGCTGCAAACTTGGCCACTTTAGTTCTCCCAACTCCAACCACCTAAAAACACGATCCATACATGGTCGGAAAGATCTTGAAATCCTCTACATGGTCCTACCAGTTTGTTGTCATTGTTCCCCGTCATAAAGCCAGAATTCACGGGTTTCCAGCCCAGTATGCAGCTGCCCCGGGGTGTATGTGCAGCAAACTTGGAGAGCTTGGTTCTCCCAGATCCGACCACATACATGCATGGTCCATACCTTGTCGGAAATCTCTCGAAGAGTTGTACGAGGCCCTGCACTTTTATTATCATATATCCCCGTGATATAGTCACAGTACTTGAGTTTCCAGACCAGTACGCAGCTGCCCGGAGAGTATGCGCAGAAAACTTGGAGAGCTTGGGTCTCCCAACTCAGACCACCTATACCAATGATCTATATCTCTACGGAAAGCCCTTGGAGTGCTATACATGGCCCATCCATCCAAGCGCTCGCTCGCGACCACCACCAGGCGAGCGCTCGATGACCAGGCGCCCGCCTGCTCCCTTTGTCCAGATTCTGCCCAATTCCGGAAGCGCTCGCTCTCTCACCTGGCGCCCGCCCGCGACGTCTACCAGGCGCCCGCCTGGCACCCAGGCGCTCGCCTGCCTCTTTGTACAGCTTTGACCGACGATTGACCCTCGTTTTTTATGCACTATAAGTAGGATTTCGTTCATAAACAAAGACACCTTGCATTCATTTTTTTTCCCGACGTTTTGGAGAGCTCTTGAGACTCGAGATCCTAGGTTTTTATTCTTGCTTTTCATGCTTTTGATTCGTGGACGAAAATCGGGATTATCACCGATCCTTGTTTCGAATTTGAACGAGTAATTTAGTAAGCTTTTCCTTTTCATCTTTAGATTTAATTCGTTTCAATTGCTTATCTCTTTGTCTTCTTGTTTATTTTATTTATTCGATTTGATTATGAATTTCGTAAACATCGTTTGTTTCCTACATATAATCATGAGTAACTAATTATTTAACTAGGGGAAGAGGGATTCATTCATGAATTAGGGTTGAAGCTTTACTTGTGCAAATTAGGTGTTCGATGAATTGCCAAATTGAATTTCATAAGATTGTATGAGGCTTAGGAGCGATTACATGATTAGTTTCAATCGAATACGTTAGAATCTACCGGAGACGGACGTTCTAGTTTAGATTTATTGCTCGTAAATTTATAACCCGAAATTTATGTTTGATGAACTCAATCCCTAGTTTTTTTCCTCATTCATTACACATAGTTAATTCTTGTTCATTGTTACTTGATTATTTTAGATTATTATTTCTTAATTAATTTTTAGTTTAAAAACAAAACAAATCCAAATCATGCATTATGCTATAAACTTCGTTCTATCTTCTTCGTTGCAAACACAAAAACATTTTTACGGCCGATAGTAGTGTTCCGCGTGAGATCGACTCGGGCGAATTGCTTTGGCAATAAGTTCGGTTATTTTTATTTGATTTTTGACGCACTACAAAACGACTAATCAAATTATCATCACGATAAACCGGAGAAGTTCAACGGCTTGAACTTCAAGCGTTGGCAGCAGAAGATGTTGTTCTATTTGACAACATTGAATCTGGCGAGGTTCTTGAAAGAAGATCCTCCTCGCCTACCGGAAGATCCGGACATGCAAGCGGTGAACGCGCTTGATGCATGGAAGCATTGCGACTTCTTATGCAGGAACTATTTGATGAATAGTCTTACAGATGACCTGTACAATGTGTACATTGGAGTCAAATCCGCTAAAGAGTTGTGGGAGACTATGGATAAGAAATACAAAACCGAGGATGCCGGTGCCAAGAAATTCATTGTTGGGAAATTTCTTGATTATAAAATGGTTGATACTAAATCTGTAATGTCTCAGGTACAGGAGTTTCAAGTCATTATTCATGACATCCATGACGAGGGGATGGTGATCAGCGAGACCTTTCAAGTGGCTGCCATCATCGAGAAACTTCCCCCCGGGTGGCAAGACTTCAAGAACTATCTGAAGCACAAACGCAAGGAGATGAACGTTGAAGAGCTGATTGTTCGCCTTCGCATCGAAGAGGACAACAAGAAGAATTCTCGTCTCTATGGCCATGAACCCAAGGCAAATGTGGTCGAGGCCAGCTCCAAGCCTACCTACAAAGACAAAGGCAAAATGAAAGTTGACCAGATGCTTGCTCCGAAAAAGGGAGAATTCAAAAAGAAGTTTGCTGGAATTTGTCACAACTGTGACAAACCTGGTCATCGGGCTTCCGAGTGCAGGAAACCAAAAAGGAACAATGCACTTGTTATTGAAAATAATAATAATTTTGCTGCTGTTGTTTCAGAACTGAACATGGTGGGATCTAACCCACGTGAGTGGTGGATCGACACAGGTGCTACCCGCCACATCTGCTCATCCAAGGAGCTGTTCCACACTCTTGATGAAAGTGCTACTGGAGAAAAGCTCTTTATGGGGAACTCAGCAACTTCTGATGTCAAAGGGAAAGGAAAAATAATGCTGAAGTTCACTTCTGGAAAAGAATTAACTCTGAATAATGTTTTGTATGTGCCTGAGATTCGTAATAATTTAGTGTCTGGGTCTCTTCTGAATAAGCATGGTTTTCGTATTGTAATCGAGTCGGATAATGTTATAATATCCAAGGGTGGGGTGTATCTGGGCAAGGGGTATGAGAATGATGGGCTGTTCAAGCTCAATGTAATGACTATCAACAAGAACATGAATAAGACTGCTTCTACTTCCGTTTACTTGCTTGAGTCATCGATAACTTGGCATGGCCGTTTAGGACATGTAAACTTTAATTCATTAAGAAAATTAATGAACTTAAAAAGCATACCCACACTCCAAATTGATACAAATCACAAATGCGAAATTTGTATAGAAGCGAAAATGACTCGATCATCTTTTCGAACTATTGAAAGAAATAGTGAACCCCTCGATTTAATTCACACGGACGTGTGTGATTTAAAAACCGTGCAAACACGTGGTGGAAATAAATATTTTATCACGTTTATTGACGATAGCACAAAATATTGTTATGTTTATCTCCTAAAAAGTAAAGACGAAGCTTTCGAAAAGTTTGTACTTTACAAGACAGAAGTTGAAAATCAACTTAATTAATCGAAAAATTAAACGATTAAGAAGTGATCGAGGAGGTGAATATGAATTTCCGTTTGCTGATTTTTGTGAAAAACATGGAATCATGCATGAAACTACTGCACCATATTCCCCTCAACAAAACGGTGTTGCCGAACGCAAAAATCGAACATTGAAAGAAATGTTAAATGCGATGTTGCTTGATTCTGGACTACCTTCGAACATGTGGGGAGAAGCGTTGTTAACCGCAAACTACCTTTTAAATAAGGTGCCCCGAAAGAAAATCGACAAAACTCCATATGAATTATGGTTTGGTCGAGCACCGTCATATAAATACTTGAAAGTATGGGGGTGTTTAGCAAAGGTGGCAATTCCACTACCAAAAAAGGTTAAAATAGGCCCTAAAACTGTTGATTGTGTATTTATCGGATATCCACATAATAGTAGTTCCTATCGATTTCTTGTGTACGAATCAAAAATCGACGATATACACAAAAATACTATTATGGAATCAAGAAATGCTCAATTTTTTGAACATATATTTCCATGGAAGACATGCATTGATAATAGCAATGAAGCTAGTTCCTCGCGCATGCATGCAAACCCAACAATTACAGAAATTGTTGATGACATAAATGTTGAACAAAGACGAAGTAAACGAGCTCGTGTAGAAAAATCGTTCGGTCCTGATTTTTTAACGTACATGCTCGAGAGTGAACCTCAAAGCTTTAAAGAAGCTTTAAACTCTTCTGATGGCCCTCAATGGAAAGAGGCCATTCAAAGTGAAATTAACTCTATTTTGCAAAATCATACTTGGGAATTAGCAGACCTTCCTCCAGGAAGTAAACCCCTAGGTTCTAAGTGGATTTTCAAAAAGAAAATGAAAGCCGATGGGACTATCGATAAATACAAGGCAAGACTTGTAATTAAAGGTTATAGACAAAAAGAAGGTCTTGACTATTTTGATACGTATTCTCCTGTGACGAGAATTACGTCAATTAGATTAATTATCGCCATAGCAGC
This sequence comes from Euphrasia confusa, assembly GCA_954870475.1. NCBI lineage: Eukaryota > Viridiplantae > Streptophyta > Magnoliopsida > Lamiales > Orobanchaceae > Euphrasia > Euphrasia confusa. The sequence goes on along the minus strand of OX940957.1, from coordinate 13,860,147 downwards.
GCTAAGAAATCTCGAAATACATCAAATGGATGTAAAAACGGCCTTCTTAAATGGTGATCTAGGTGAAGAAATATATATGGATCAACCAGAAGGATTTTCTGCTCCCGGGCAAGAAAATAAAGTGTGTAAATTGGTGAAATCCTTATACGGATTAAAACAAGCTCCAAAACAATGGCATGAAAAATTTGATTATGCTATGTTAGAATATGGCTTTCGAATAAATGAATGTGATAAATGCATTTATATAAAAAATACGGACGATGATTATTTAATCATGTGCCTATATGTTGACGACATACTTATCGTGGGAAGTAACGATAATATGGTCAAATCAGTGAAAAATATGTTAAATTCAAAATTTGACATGAAAGATATGGGCAATGTTGATGTTGTACTTGGAATTAAAATTCATAGAACATCAGACGGCTTTGCTTTGAGTCAATCTCATTATGTCGCCAAAATCTTAGAGAAGTTTAGCAAAGATGATATTGGTCTTGCTAGAACTCCAATAGATACAAGTCAACACCTCACTAAAAATAGAGGTGAAGGAGTGAGTCAAGTAGAGTACTCAAGAGTGATCGGCAGTCTAATGTACTTAACGAGTTGTACAAGACCAGACATAGCCTATACAGTAAATAAGCTAAGCAGATACACTAGTAATCCAAGTGAAAGCCACTGGAAAGCTATTGTACGGTTACTTAGATATTTACGATATACTCGAGATTATGGGTTGCATTATACTCGATATCCAGCTGTTATTGAATGTTACACTGATGCAAATTGGATTTCTGACATAAAAGACTCCAAGTCCACAAGTGGATATGTTTTCACTCTCGGTGGAGCTGCTATTTCTTGGAAATCTTCTAAGCAAACTGTAATTGCTAGATCCACAATGGAATCAGAGTTCATAGCTCTAGATAAATGTGGCGAAGAGGCCGAGTGGCTCAGGAATTTCCTAGAAGATATTCCAAAGTGGACGAAACCTGTGCCTCCAATTCGTATACATTGTGATAGTCAATCTACAATTGGGCGAGCACAAAGTAATATGTACAATGGCAAGTCTAGACATATACGTCGCAGACATAATACCATTCGACAACTACTTTCGACTGGAGTTATCTCAATAGACTACGTAAGATCTAAAGATAATATCGCAGATCCATTAACCAAAGGGTTAAATCGAGAGTTAGTATTGTCGTCATCTACAGGAATGGGACTAAAAGCCTTAAAGAAAGAGAGTTGAGACGATGGAAAACCTTACCTATATGACTGGAGATCCCAAGAACTAGGTTCAAAAGGACAACCTAACCGTCTAAACTTCGTTATCACTGTCCTGGGGGGAATTTGATTTCCACCAAAAGTCCATTGCCTAAAAGATGTTACAGTGATTGTGTGTGAGGATTAGCAAATGGCTATTAATGATTCAAAAGAGATATTATGAATACTCTTGAAAGAAATCACCTATGTAAGAGAGAAGTGGGGCCGCTTCGAAGAGAATACAGTAAGGCATAATCTTAATCACTCTTACAGAACCAGGCTGATGTTCAGGGCCAAAATGAACATAATCATGAGAACTGAGATTTGTTAGAAAGAACGTGAGTGGGGTATGTTATCGTTTACACAAATGGTGAATAGTTCAAAGACATCGTGTCTACTATTTAATCAGTAAAGTTGATATGCTTTCACAAGGGAAGGTTCAAAGGGTAACACCTACCTATCCTATGCACGTTTCTAACGTTGATTGATTTCACCAAACTACTTTTGGTTTTTTGTGTAATTTTCATTCATGGGGGGGACTGTTGGAAAATATAGAGCTCGTAGAGAGCTTCGAAATGATAGCTCATTTACTCGAATCGGAGTTGAAATGAATGAGAAATTAAATTTTGAAATATAATCAAAATAGAGGAAAAGAAAATAAATGAAAGGAATAAAAGCTATCCCACATCGGAAAAATACCAAAAGGCAAGTGGGTATATAAGAGGCTTACCTTTTAGTAGCTTATGAATCAATTACTATAGTATTGCTCCGCCTCCTACGTGCGCGCAGGGGGGTGCAAAACTTGGCGAAATAGCCTACGAACCTCGAACTTGTGTGCGGGCGCGACCTGCGTACAAGAATGTCGCTTCGATTTGGGGGCAGTCAACCAAGCTACTTTTTGCGTTTTTTCTTTTCCGAACCGTTACAAAGTAACGGTTATTTTGACTAATAAATATTGTGGTTTATTTATTTAATAAATAAATAAAATCAAATTATATTTTGATTATATTTTGAATTTCGAAATGGCCATTAAGGAGTCCTTAATGCACAACCATAATGGTTGGACCGTTACGGTCAACCTGTCCAGGTTCATCCAAAAACCTACAGCAGCTCCCTATGCTCGCCTATAAATACGAGCTTCATGTTTGAGAAGAAAACACACCAAAACCACTCCAGCAATTTGCTACTTTCTTATCCTTTTCTTTCCTATTCTCTTTGGCCCTCCGGTGAAATCTTTCAGGCAACTCTCGGTTCGACGTGCAACGTAGTTGCTTGAGACGTTGTATCCTAGGAAACAAACGATCGGTAGAGGTCGAATTTTGTTTTAAGGAGATTGTGTCTAACACAAGCCTCGTCTTTTTCTGTCATTTGCCATCTCTGTAAAACCGATCCCTACAAAATAAACTATATCTTATAGTTCATATATAATTCGTTAATAGCTAATATCACATATACATGTCTTTCTTCCATAACGGAAACCATTATTGGATTCGACAATCCATTCATTTTGCCCCTTATCTTTTTGGTAAATTCTTTTCTCTCTTGCGTTTTCTTTATCATTATTCCAACCGAATACATTCTAAATGGCGTGATTCGTGCGAATTAGTGCATTGCATAGACATATCATTATTTGCTCGATCTAATTTCATGCAATTTATTATTTATAAATATTTTTTTGGTATATATATATATATATTACGTCCATCCACTAATAATAGTCACGTTGACTTTTTTTGACCGTCCAATACATATAATAAACAGTACACAAAAATTATGAAAAAATTACTAAAATAAAATTTAACTATTAAATTTTATTTTAGTAATTTTTTCATAATGTTTGTAAACTATTTATCATATTTATTCGACGGTAAAAAAAAGTCAACATGACTATTATTAGTGGATAGAGAGAGTATATATATATACATACTACCTCACCATATCATCATAAGAAAATACTTCAGAGTTGAAGAACCCAAAGCATATCCCTTGTTTTGTAATGTGATGTATAAGGAGTGGGCTTGGTACTATTGCACCCTAAGTTTTTCCTCATATCTGACCTACAGTGCCATGGCTAATGGCCTTCATTGAAGCCTGGAAATTCTTTATTTTTAGGTGTTATTAGTGAAGTGGGAATAAAATGTTTTGGGCAAGCTTACTTTGTTTTGAAAAATAATAATTTCCAATTTTTTTTCACCCTAAATTACAAGTAACTTAATTTAAATCTCATGATAAAAGTAAAAAAAAAAGATATTCAAATTTCTTTAAATCTCAAGTTAATTATGCATAACCAAATGGTGACTTTGGTGTAGCAGCTCTGAGTCCTACACTAAAAAAAAGGATTGTCTATATAACATTTTTTTTCTTCTTCTCAAATTTCTGTATTCCTTGATCACTAGGGCTACTGAATATATGTTTGTTTTAGTTATTTTTCGTGCGTGTTACCCTATTTCCCCCCTTCAAACCTTTTATGTTCAGCTTACAATTATTCAAATATTTCTGATCGTATAACTTTTGTTCAGCTAGTTATGACTCTCTCTATGATGTTTTATCACCTTTTGGCTCTGGTATTTTTGCTCAAAACTTTACTTTACATTTTTTTTGTATGTATGAACTATGAATGCTATTTGTGTTAATTAATTTATATGTTCGAACTATTCATTTTTCTTATGATATGACTTATATCTTTATTTTGATTATTTTTCTAACATTCACATGTTTTGATTTTTACGTAGATATAGTAATACAGTTGTGTGTGGTTTCAAAATGTGTTTGGATAAAAGCTGGATGCGAATACAAAATCGATTGTCTCCAGAATTTCAAAACGGTGTACGTAGCTTCATAGAATTTGCAAGAAACAATGTCAATTCAGAAGGTCGGATTCGTTGTCTTTGTAAATTTTGTGTACATTCGAATTTGCATCCTCCGGACACTGTTCGCAAACATATAATTTGCAATGGAATTGATCCGACCTACCCAACATGGTCACACCATGGTGAGCCTTATCTAGTACTTGAATCACTTTGAATGCCTAGCAGACGTCCCTCCATGTCAGGTGCAGGTGGTTCGACTACTCCTCGTGATTCGACTACTCCTTGTGATTTGACTTTTTCTCCCGGTGAATCATCTTAGATTATGTAATTTAGTTGTTTTTGAGTTGATTATGGATTGTACTATGTTATGTATTTGGCTATTCTATTAGGATTGTGTGTTGATGAGTTTGAATAATTGTGTGTTGATGATTTTGGATTGTATTTGTATTGAGATTGATTTGCTGCAGGTTGGAAATTATAATTTCAAAATATTTGTTTTCAAGAAAAGTATGTATATACATAACAATCTCATTTAAAAAATTCAGTACTTGAGACCACGCGTGGTCACTAATGCCTTCAAATCTCAATTTAAAAAGTTCAGAAATGGCGACCTCAAGTGGTATCTAAAAATATGCCATGTTATCACTCGTTGCCACATCAGCACGGGGTATTAGCGACCACATATTGTGGTCGCGAATCAATATCGTGGTCGCAATAATATTCGCGACCGCGTTGTTGTCGCCAAAAGAGCATTTGAGACCAGAATTTAGCGACCACACATGAGCGACCACGTGCAAAAACCGTATTCGCGACCACAAATATTTTTTGCGACTAAATAGTCATTACGGCTTCGTCTACCGTCGGATCGACCTCAAATTCTCACGGCATGACAAAGACTCCATGATCTATATTTTGACCGAAGGGATCAACGAGTTTATGTCCGAGGAAAGAGATATCGAGCGAAGACGGAAGAAGTCAAAACCAGTCACTTGCTGGCGCATTTGCGCCAAGCTGCTGGGAGCGTGGCGCATTTGCGTAAAGTGGCTGGGAGCGTGGCGCATATGCGCCACAGAATGTTGACTTAGTTTGACTTGCTTTTGACCATCCAATTGAAGACTTTTTGGAGGGCGTTTTGGTCATTTCAAGTGAGGGTTTTGAAGGCTATTTGGAGACTTGCACAAGAAGACAACACACACACTCTCATCACCTTCACCTACCTTTGAAAAACACACACAACACCTACTATTTTATTTTCTCTCACTAGGATTTTTAGGGTTTTAGCATTTGAACATTATCATCATCAAGAATCTTCATTCAAGTCAAGTGTAAACGTTTTTCATAGCGAATAGAGGATCGTCGTGGTACGACTTATTTTCTTTTTTGACTACTTTGATATTTATGCTATTATTTGGTTTGAGCTTGAGTTCTTGTTTTGATATCTTGTTGTTATTGATAATGATTGTTGGCTAAATATCTTGTTAGGGGTGGGTTAGTAATATTTGTTGTGTAGGTTCGGGTTCTAGCATGAAAGCCGAAGTGGTCAGTATTTTTATCGAGGGGAGACGGACCAAGTAGCTCCTAAATGGTAGACTCGTTGCTTTAGCACGAGTTTGGCCTTTCCGACTACCCCGTGGCCTAATCACGGTTGTGCGTGACCGGCTCGATTGACTTGCATTTTTGTGGTCAATAAACCCGTTGTGGGTTAAATCGTGGGGAATCTCGTGGGGACCAAGGTTTGAATCTCGGATTGGGTATAACTGAGGTCGACACGAGAGACGACACATTTAACTTAACAACTGTTTCATGTGGAGAAAATCGGCCTTACCTTCAACTAACACGATCCCTTCCTCTAGCCTCGTTTTTTCTTGCTAAAAACTCGTTGATAACTTTTATTGCTTTCTTAATTATTGTTTGTTTATTTCAAATTCCAATTTTACAAAAAACCCTCATTGGTTACTACTTGAACACTATGTTTTTCTTTTCTTGTTCAACAATCAATTGAAACTCAATCACTCTCCGATAGCATTACTCCCCTCGAGAACGAAACACGGGTATTTATGAAAAACAACGACAACACATTTGAGTGAAACAATAGCGTGGTCGCAAAAACCTGTTTTTTTGTAGTGTATATATGTCGCAATTGCTACTTGAAACGAATTTAATTACAAACGTCACAATTGTTCACAATTGGTCGATTAAATAACTTTGTGACCGATGTTATCTTATGTGCCATCCCGAATAGAAAGTTTTTTTTTGTAGTGCAAATAGATACATACTGATAAGTCATTTTTATAGCGGCGAAATCAATTAAATTTATGTCGAACTAATTGCCGAAGCAACTTGCCCGAGTCGATCTCAAGGAACACTACTATCGGCGTGTAAAAGTGTTTATTTATTTGCAACGAGAAAAAGAGAAAGAAATAGCATAATGCATAGTTGGTTGGTTTTTGTTTTAAACTACGAACTAACTAATAGAATGAAAATACGAGTATTAGTAAAAAAAAGGTTTTTGAAATAATAAGAGAAAGGATTAGGGATCGGGATTCTCAATTCTCGATTTCAAAGTTCGATAAAAGTTCGCAGAGATCACACTAGAACGCCCGTTGCCGGTTGGTTCACACGTGTTCGATCAAACTACTAGAACGCCCGTTGCCGGTTGGTTCACACGTGGTTCGATTAATCCCAAAAAAAACGAATTGCCTAACAGCCTCAATTGTTAGTTGAAAAACAAGTGGACATTTAATCGAACACTTTTTAAGCAAACTAAAATTCAACTTCTACTATCGACAATTGAGTTTCCCTACCCTAATCAACGTTTTAGCTACTCATGCTTTTATGTGAAAAATAATAACTAAGAATTGAAAAGATCATCATCATGAATTGAAAGAAAATAATAACAAGATCAACAAGAATAAATTAAGAACACTAGAAAGAAAAAGAAACAACTTACTAATTAATCAAGTGTTGAATAAAAATCGGAAGCTATCCCCGATTATGATCCACACATTGAGAGCGGAGAAAAACAAATTCGAAAATCTCCTAGGGAATGGAGTTCTAAGGTCTGAAAAACGTGCGTAAGGAGAAGTGAATGAAAGGGTCTTTGAAATAGGGTAAAACCCTATTCTTATACAAAAGTCGTCGGTCAAAACGCGGTCAAGCTTTTCAGAAAACGAGGACCAAGCGGCCGCTTGGGGGGTCAAGCGGCCGCTTGCCCCGTATTCCAGGAGGTCTGCTCAGTACAGCGACGCGGCCGCTTGGGGGGTCAAGCGGCCGCTTGCTCTAAGTTCCAGGAAGATCTGCAGATGCCCCCAAGCGGCCGCTTGGGGGGTCAGGCGGCCTCCTGCCTGGGTGGTCAGCTTCGTCCTTCACGCCTTGCCCACTCGTCGCCTCGATTCGCTCTAAAATGCCTCCAACTTCGCCAAAAATTCCAACGTGACCTTCACACTACACAAACACGTGAAATGCACCAAAACCAAGAGGAATACACACGACACGACACAAAACAACACAAGACGACACAAAAAAATGCACAAAAAAGCACACCAAAACTAGTACATCAACTCCCCCACACTTAGCTTTTGCTAGTCCCTAGCAAACTCCAAGAGTAGAGCAAAACATAATCAAAGCAAACAAAAAACACAAACAAGCCAATCACCTAGTCAACCTCCCGAAATCACAAACAAATTCCCGGTGCTTCCAAAGTAATCCTAATGAATAGCCTCTGTTGGAATTTGATATCCCGGGCTATTAAAAATTATGCGGAAACCAATAACCCGATCAAACCCTTCGCCGGAGATCACATGAACACCGACTCATCCGCCGGAGTCCGGCCTTTGGAGACCACGCGCCCGAAGACGCGTAGCCCGCCCCCAGCCGAACCCCCGCGAGCCGGGGTTCGTGTGATCGAACATCGCGTTCGATGGGGCTGCATCCGGCAGCCCCCGGCAGCAGGTCCGGCGACCTGCTGCCCGCCGTGGAGGAGCCCCCACCCTCGAGGTGGGGAGGTGACGGCACCAGCCCGCCACCGCCGGCGATCGCGCCCCATGGCAGCGATCGCCCCCTCGGCCGAAGCCGAGGGCTCCTCATGCTCGCCGAACCCTAGGCGGGCGATCCCCACGCGGTCCGGTGGCTTCGCCACCACCGCGTGGTCGTTCGTCTAATCCGGGTTCGATCCTTCGGATCTTGCGTTCTACGGTATTTTCAATAAATCAAAACCGAAATAATATCGAGGGAGTTGAGATATTATACCTTCGATTCGTTGTTCGGAGAAACGAAATCAAACACCTTTGAATCTTCCCACGTATTCCTTGCACTCCGTTCGAACGTCGGGTGGGCGACGATCTATCGAACTCCTATGGATCTCCTTCAACTCTCTAGAACTATCAAATAATGATATTCTTGTCTTATGATTTATGAAGGCCATGTAGTGCTTTTATAGGCTACGTAGGGGATCTAAAGGAGGTGGAATATTGGGCTTCTAATATTGAAGATTAAATTGAGCCCAATGCTCAAGTCCATTAATCCTTATCAATATTAATTTTATTTATTTTCCACTATATAAATAAAATTGCACTCCCAATATTTACCCATATTATATCGAATAATATTTCTCCGGTAGTATTATTTATTCCGTGTATTTTAGATTTAAATATCCATGAATAAAATTTATTTATTGCTTAATAAATTTATTCATCTCTTTTATCCGAGACTAGTACCACTCAACCTTATTTATTATGCGGAACAAATCCACTCGCGAGGTTTACATAATAAATCCTTATGAGCTCATCTCGGGGATATTATCAACCCTTACGGGATACACTGTCCCGTCAAGAATTCACGGCATGCCATATATAAAATATAGTGACCCAACTTAACCGGTAATTGACCCAATAATTAAACCGGTCAATTCCTTTGGAAAATCAAAGTCACTTATACTAAATATACACACCCGCAATTGTATCGGGGATTAAGAATAAAATACTCTGAGATTTAAATTGATTATCCAAGGCAATCCTAATCAATAAATCTCAAGCGATCCGCCCAATACACCAAGTGTACAAGTGTGATAAAATAATCAAGATAAATTATTTTCTCTCTCACACAACGACTATACCGATGGATTGGTCCGTGTCCATCTAGGTCGTGAGCAACTGTTTGATTAAATACGAGTAACCGATAGTATGATCTTCTGTGTGCCCATGCAACACCATACTAACTACAACGTATAAAATTCAGGACTATAATTTGCATATATTAATCAACAATAATTAAAAGCAAATGAATGTTTGTATTTAATAGGTAAATGAAAGTGTACAAGGAGTTCAGAATACTCAAATCTAGACATTAAGTATACTACTCCAACAGCCTCGACCCCAAATACATAGCACAAAGACAATCAAACGAGTTTCAATATATGTGACCAATCCGAAGTCCCTCACAAAGGTTCACTCTTTTCTTTTTTTTTATCTCTCGAGAAGGGGTTCCACTCAAAGCATGCACAAGTGAAAGATCAATCAAAGAAAAACTCGTGCACTCAAGAAAGAAAAGAATATAAGGAACAAGGATGAGCTTCAAATGACATCAAATGTGCCTAAGAACACCAACTAAACACATACTCAAATTGAACTCTCCACAAATCAAAGTCTACCATCTTAAGAATCATGGGTGATCGATAAATCGGGTGTAACAGGGCTCGACTAAGGGTATTCGGGAATATTTGGGAAAAAGTGGACTAAACTCGTTCAAGCACGCATCTCCAACATAATCAAACATCCGTCTCACTCACAACAACCCCTCCACTCCAAACACTACAAATGAACTCATCAAAACCACATCAATCATCCGAGCAATCAACTAGTAACATTATTCGACTTTTTTTATTTTTTTGTTTTTTTTGGAGACTAATAACATGTCTCGACTCTTTTTTTTTTTGGAGACTTAGCTCGTCTAATTTTTTTTTATTTTTTTTATTTTTATTTTTATTTTTTTATTTTTTATTTTTTATTTTTAGACTTATAACACGTCTCGAAATAATACTACAAAATAAATAACACCTTATATCCCCAAGCACAAACCTCCCTTCTCCCCTCCATGGAATATAGGACACAAAGAAAATGCTAAACGTAGGCTCAACGGGGCTACTAGGGTGTCCCACGACGGGCTCGGGTTCAAAATTCAAAAAGCGGCTAAAATGGCTATCCTAATCGATCAATACCCAATCATTTTCGAAATCAAGTAATTTATGACATAAAAGCCTCAAGTAACAACCTAAGCATGATTTAGCTATCTCTAGTCCATACGGGCACAAATGATGTCGATCAATGAAAGTAAGAAGCTCGAGAAGCAACGATGAGATATATCACTCAAAGAAGAAAGCTAAAATGGCTCAAATTCTCACAAGGACAAATGGACAAGCAGAAGTCGACATGCATATAACTCACCATCACATCAAAGTGACTACACAAGGGGTCTAAGCTATTCACATCCAACTTAAAAGCACCAAGGATTTATCCATAATTTCAAGAAATGTCATAAAGCGATTGGCGAACACATAGACACACAAAGGACAAAACAAAAACTAAACCCGAGCATGCATCAAAATCAATAAATCTCCCCCCACACTTAGTAAGAAACCATGTCCACATGGTTAATCGGCACGACAAATCATGGGAAAAAAATCAATCAATACAAGAGCATGCTCACACAAAACAAACAAACAACGAAACACACAAACAACTCACACACACAAAAGAAAAAGAAAAAGACACAAACCTAGGCCGTAAGAAATTACGGCCTATCCTCAAGGCTGGGATAATGGGTAATGAGGCCCCCGGAGTAGGCCCATAATCTCGTTGTACCGGGAAGCATGGCAGATGTGCTCCTCTTCATCTATGTAAACATATTTCCATTGCTTCGACAATCCCTTGATCTCTAATTTTGGTGGAGGTGATTCTTTTTCTTTATAGCTTTTGAGTATCTCAATCATCCCCACACTATCTTCAACATGATCGTCTTGCTTGGCTTGAACACCGAGAAATAAGAATATCGAGCTACTTTTCTGCAAGAACACTATCTCGACCAAAAGATCAATAGCATAAACGTAAAGACAATTTACGATGTAAGCATCAAAATAATTAATAACATCATTGTAATCAACCTTACTAGAAGATGTTTTATCCCCACCCAAAGTAAACTAAATTTGAAAATACCTGGATCATGCGGCTTGGGTGGGTGATGAGCACGAAGAACTCTCGACTCCTCAGCATAAATAAGATCAACCATCTCAAGTGAGGAACGAGGAAGCTCTAAATTTTTATGTACTTGACAGCTCGGAGAGGAAGAGGGTGATTTGATCATACATGTACACTTGGGAACTACATCCTCAACCTCCTTGCCCTCGACTCTCGTGTCATCGATATTTGAGATTTGAGACTCAAGAGAGATATCTAGCATCGATGACTCCTCTTCTTGTAAATGCACTACCTCTTGATTGTCGACTACAATATTGATACTCAATGTCTCTTGCTCTAGTTCTCTAAGGAGTGGAATTGACAACTTGTATGGGTCTTCGTCTTGATGTGACACTTTTGGTGTAATCTCCTCCAACACCATACTCTCAATCTTCTCTTTTTCCACATCTTCCTCCAAATTTAGTTCATTGTCGTACATATGCTCCACTTTGTCCTCGACCTCATTCGGTTCAAATTCATCATAGTCGTAGTCACTTTGGAGATTCTTTTCCTCGTGTACCCACTCGCTTTGATTGCACATCTTGTCGATCATATCTCCTATGACCTTAGACCTTTCTTCTGCTTCAACACTTTCTGCCAATCGAACATCATTCGCCTTCATTGCCGCTTCGTCTGCTTTCATGACTTGTTGGGCCATCTGCATGAAATCTTGGAAAGTGTCCTCTAAACATGGCTTATATGACGGCTCTGGTTGCATCGAATACGGTGGAGGGTATGCCAAATTTGCTTCAGCATTTATGGTCATCGCCACTTCATTCGCTTTGATCGCCGCTTCATTTGATTTCATTAACTGTTGGGTTGTCTGCATGAAATCCTGAAAAACGTCATCCAATGATGGCTTGTATGGAGGCTCAGGTTGCATCGGATATAGTGGCGGGTACGTCAAATTCAGAGAAGACCATTGGTCCTGAGGCTGGTCCCAATAACAATTGGAATATGGTTGCCTTCCCGGAATGTATGACTGAGAGTACGGACCAAATTGTGATGTCTCCTCATAAGGTGAAGGCTCATAGTAAATGCTTGTCTGAGGCCTTGTAAACTCCCAAGCATAGTTGTTGTATGAATTCATCACTGCTTAAACAAAAACTTGACAAAAACATGAAACGCACCGGTGGGAGAAATAATAATCATATCAAAAAAAAGAAAAAGAAAAAGAAAGAAAGTTGCAAATACTCAAACACTAATACTAATGCCTAAATTGTTCCCCGGCAACGGCGCCAAATTGATAAGTCGTTTTCGTAGCGTCAAAATCAATTAAATTTAATCAAACTAGTTGCCGAAACAACTCGCCCGAGTCGGTCTCGAGGAACACTACTATTGGCGCGTAAAAGTATTTATTTATTTGCAACTAGGAAGAGAAATGAAATAGCATAATGCATTGAGTTTGTTTTGGTTTTGTTTTTAAACTAAAGTAAAATAACTTGAAATGAATGAGCTATCGCAAAGGCGTTGAAAATAAGAAACAATACGAGAATGGGATTAGGGATTAGGAATTCAATTCTTGATTTCAAAGTTTAATTTTTATTTGCGAAAGTCATAAGGGAACGCCCGTTACCGGTTGGCTCGATTATGGTTTAAACAATTCGAATAAATATGCAAAAGACCTTTTTCAAACACCTTTCGCGCGTTTCAAAATATTCAACTTTTACTTTCAACAATTGAACTCCCTTACCCTAATCAAGTAATTAGCTACTCATGCTTTGAATCAAGAGAAAATTAAAGCTAGAACTTTTGGATTCATGAAATCGTTTTTGATTAATCGACGAGAAAAATAGAAAACAAATACTAGGAATAATAAGTCGTTTTTATAGCGGCGAAATCAATTAAATTTATGTCGAACTAATTGCCGAAGCAACTTGCCCGAGTCGATCTCAAGGAACACTACTATTGGCGTGTAAAAGTGTTTATTTATTTGCAACGAGAAAAAGAGAAAGAAATAGCATAATGCATAGTTGGTTGGTTTTTGTTTTAAACTACGAACTAACTAATAGAATGAAACTACGAGTATTAGTAAAAAAAAGGTTTTTGAAATAATAAGAGAAAGGATTAGGGATCGGGATTCTCAATTCTCGATTTCAAAGTTCGATAAAAGTTCGCAGAGATCACACTAGAACGCCCGTTGCCGGTTGGTTCACACGTGTTCGATTAAACTACTAGAACGCCCGTTGCCGGTTGGTTCACACGTGGTTCGATTAATCCCAAAAAAAAAACGAATTGCCTAACAGCCTCAAACGTTAGTTGAAAAACAAGTGGACATTTAATCGAACACTTTTTAAGCAAACTAAAATTCAACTTCTACTATCGACAATTGAGTTTCCCTACCCTAATCAACGTTTTAGCTACTCATGCTTTTATGTGAAAAATAATAACTAAGAATTGAAAAGAGCATCATCATTGTTGGAGTTGTGTACTTAATGTCTAGATTTAAGTATCGGTAAACTCCCTGTCATAGCATTTAACCTATTTAATTAATAAACAATTATTTGCATTTAATTATTTATAATTAAATATAAGCAAATCATAGTTCTGGTTTTTATACGTTGTAGTTAGTATGGTGCTGCATGGGCGCACAGAAGATCATACTATCGGTTACTCGTATTTAATCAAACAGTTGCTCACGACCTAGATGGACACGAACTAATCCATCGGTATAGTCGTTGTGTGAGAGAGAAAATAATTTATCTTAATTATTTTATCACACTTGTACACTTGGTGTATTGGGCGGATCAGCTTGAGATTTATTGATTAGGATTGCCTAAGATAATCAATTTAAGTCTCAGAGTATTTTATTCTTAATCCCCGATATTATTGCGGGTGTGTATATTTAATATAAGTGACTTTGATTTACCAAAGGAATTAACCGATTTAATTATTGGGTTAATTACCGGTTAAGTTGGGTCACTATATTTTATATACGACATGCCGTGAATACTTGACGGGAAAGTGTATCCCGTAAGGGTTGATAATATCCCCGAGATGAGTTCATAAGGAATTATTATGTAAACCCTGCAGGTGGATTTAATCCGCATAATAATTAAGGTTGAACGGCACTATTCTCGGATATAAGAGATGAATAATATTTATTGAGCAATAAATAAATTTATTCATGGATATTTAAATCTTAAATACACCGAATATATAATACTACCGGAGAAATATTATTTGATATAATATGGAATAATATTGGGAGTGCAATTTTATTTATATAGTGGAAAATAAATAAAATTAATATTGATAAGAATTAATAGATTTGGGTTGGACCCAATTTAATTTTCAATATTAGAAGCCCAATATTTATTCTCCTTATGATCCCCTACGTAGCCTATATAAGCACTACATGGTCTTCACTTCTCCTAACCTAAGTTACGCCAATCATAAAGTCTTGAAGAGTGAAGGAGATCCATAAGAGTTCGATAGATCGTCGCCCACACGACGTTCGAACGGAGTGCAAGGAATACGTGGGAAGATCGCAAGGTCATCAAAGGTGTTTGATTTCGTTTCTCCGCACAACGAATCGAAGGTAAAATCATAAACCCTCTTTTATGATTTTATGTGAATTAATTGTAGCGTATACATGAACACACGATCCGGATAAACGTACGAACTTCGGGGACGGGGATTCGAGATCCCCGGCGAAGATCGAGAAACCCTCGAATCGAGTCGAGGGTGGCGGTCGAGCCCTAGGGCTTCGACCGCCGGCGCGCGGGCAAGAGAAAGCCCCGGCTGGACGCCGGGGCGTGCGATCGACGTGAAGTCGATCGCTGGGGGTTCAGCCGTGGGCTGGTGCCACGGCGGAGTGAACCCCCTGGCCTCCTCTCGCCCGGCGGCGCGCGCACGGGAGGAGCCCCGGCTGAAGCCGGGGCAGGCGATCGACCGCAAGGTCGATCGCGGGGAAAGCCGCGGCTGGAGCCGCGGCGGGTCAGCTGGGGGCTGACCGCCCCTCCTCAGGCGGCGGTGGTGAGTCGTCGGACTCACCACCGGGGGCTGCTGGGCAGCCCCGGCGATCGCGGCGTGCGATCGCGAGCCCCCTCGCGGCGGGGGGCTCGGCTAGGGTTTTCTAGCCGCGGGGTTTCATCCCGCGGCGGTGATGCTCAAGTCGAGCTCCGTCGACGTGAGATGGTTCGCGTTTCTCCGGCGATGAAGGATTTCGGTCGGGTTGTCGGTTCCGCTTATTTCGATAACCCGGGATATCGATTTCCAACAATTGGTATCAGAGCGTTTGGTTTCGTGTTCATGTATATGCTCGATTATTATTCTACCTTGCAGGATTTCCGGCTATCATGGTTGATTTAATTATTGCTTAATTAATTATCATGATTATTAAACTCTCGGACATGTCGAGATTCGTTTTGTGTGGATGAATGTTTGTAATAGTAAAAATTCGGGGGTTGACCGAATTTAGGATTTATTATTATGTTCTTTGTTTTTCCGGAAAATGTATAGGGTCGATTTCATGTATAGAATCGATACCGGATAATTGTAATTTAATTCTTGTAATTTTAATTACGTTGGTTCGATGTTGAGACGATCGCCGGAAGACGAAGAAGGTGTGACGAAGAAGACAATGGACGAAGGGGCCGATCATCCCCATGATCGACCCCATGGATCGATCGCCGGCGTAGGGGCTGTCCGTGGGAGCTTCCGGCCACGCCGGCCACCGGTGGTGGTGGCGCGTGGGCTGGGGGCGGCGGCGATGCTCCTCCCGGAGGGCGGTCGACGGTGGGGGTGGTGCGGGGACCCAACCCGTGCTACTCCTACCATAATCCGACTTTCCTAAATTAATTCGACTTTCCTAATTGAGTATCTTCCTTTTAGGAAACTCTCATGGATTAGGGAAGAGAATTAATTGAATTAATTTTATTCCTATTTGTTTTGTTTCCTTTATGAAAATATTCATGGATTAGGAATTTAATTAATTTAGTATTAATTTACTTCCTATTTGATTATTCCTATTCTTGGGAATTTTCATTAGATGGAAATAAATTGATAATGGAAAGTAGTAGAGTCCTAAATTTATTTTATTTCCTTATTCTATTATAGAAGTCTTCTAGAATATTCCGAGTTTTACTTGGATAGATTATTCTAAAAGATTTAATAGAATTAGATGGGAAATTAAATAAATGAAAATATTAATAATATTTAATTTTATTTTTGATATATTCGATTGACTTAATTTTCGAATTAAGTAACTTTTGGATTAATTGAAAATAAATAGATTTAAATATTAGAGATTAATATTCTCGTCACATGGAGCATTCAAGAACGAAGACTGAAGACTAGAAGATGCGTACGGAGATGGGATAAAGCCATGATAGTCGGAAAATAATTTTCTAGCATTATTTTGACTATGTGATACTATGTGCTTTATTGCTTGTATGCATGCTATATGTGTTTATTTTATGCACTAGATAGCGTATCCCTATTATTATAAAAAGCTAAGTGGGAGAGGGGATGGAAACATTCCCATGGTCTCCATTACTGTTCTCTTGGTGACTCTTATGGACTTTCGAAGTTCGTATAGACGAGTCATTGGAGGAGAATTCTTGTAATTCCTTTTACAAGAAACATTGATCAAATTTATCAAACAATGCCTAATTTTGTCTTTCTGAAACTGACTTCAAGTCGACTCATTCTCACCCCGGGGAGTGGAATGGATCCAGAGCCACTTGGTCATGTAGAGGACACAAATTAGAGACTTTCGTGCCATTCTTTGATAGATGGGTCGTTTGTCTGCTCGGCTCCCTCATTTATGAGAGATAGGGTCGCTCGCATGGCGAATCACTGGTTAGAAACTTCGAGTTTCACTTAAGATTCTCCACGTCTTGATTTACGAGATTAAATGGATCAAGTAATTGGGAGTCAATTATAAAAGTCTCTTAGTATAGTAAACGTCCACACCACGTGGCTTGCTATACTGACGGACTTTGGATTAATTGATGTAGACAGTTGTAAGTAATTATGAAGAGTTGTGAAGTTATCGTAAACGTCCACACCACGTGGCTTGCGGTAATGTAGCGATTCCAAGTAATTTACTTTGGTACTGAGTAATGGTTTACACTTAGATACGCGTTATAGTATTCTTCCCCACGAAGTCACGCTATAATTGATGTATGGCCAAAGAAAATCTAATTGCTAAATCATTTGGGTGGGTAAACGTCCACACCACGTGGCTTGCCTTACCTGATGGGATTTTAGATGTGATTAGTAATTTAATGATGTTGTTCTAGGGAGATAACATCGGATATTAAATTAATTGTTTGTTTAAATGTGCTTATAGGTTTAGAGAATTGCTATGAATCCACTTTTGTTGATACTTGAGGAAATTAACGCACTGGTTCCATACTGTATTGAATGGAAAGAAGAGTTAGACATTGCTCAGACTGCAAAAGAGTACAAAGATGTACTCAGTGAAACTTGTCCTCCTGGACTCACCATTAACTCAACTGAGGAGGAGATTTTTGACTTTGAAAGGTGGGGTAGTGCTCGTGCATTAGCCGCTAATCATGATGTCATGCTCAAACTCAAGTTGCTGTTTGGACATGATGAGAAGGCTAGAAAAGAGGCGATGAGGATAATCATAAAGATCTGTTACTTCGATGAAACACTTGATCATGTTTTTGAGATGATGGATCTTTTGGACGAGTTGAAACAATCGCAAGCTCTTATAGTCAAAGCCAAAGGTTTCGGACCTAAAGGCAAAGGAAAGGAGAAGAAGACAAGGGGGTCCGGTAGTTCTAAGGGACTTAGACCAAAGGGTGGGATAAAGAAGCCTTCTGGCAAACATCCCCAAGGAAAGCAATCTGAGTACTGGGGGTCTACATCTTGTAGTCTCAAAGGTACGGATTTTTTCTTTAGTCGTAAAACATAGTCAGCGGTATTATCTACCAGAGTTCTGGTGTGTAGATATGGAACCACTGACGGTATGTGCATTCTAAATGCAGGGGTTCCAGAAAACCCAGCGACTTAGATAAGAAGAGTTCGAGTCCACTTGGGCAGAGCTGTTGAGGAAGCAGCGGTTGCAGTGGAAGACATTTATCTTTTTGATAATTATAGGATTTCATTTCAAGTTTATTGCTTTGTACCTTTTATTCTAGAAAAGAACTTTTGTTCTGGTTTTCTATTATTAATGGATATTTTATTTCTTTAATCATTTAATGATTTAGATAAGAAATAATGGTAATATCTATTCTGGTACATTAGATAGCAATATGTGAATGATGAATCCTTAGTCTACCACAATGCAACAAACCGTTATGTATAACTTGTTTTACTTATTGGATGTATTTCTTTATCGATCATTGTATTTGTGAATTCTTGAACTTAGTAGTATCTATTCAAAAGGGATTCAAAAGGTCGAAATTGATTTGATCAATTATAATTGGAGGAATGGACCTCCCGACCTAAGAATCGATCTTGAAAGATGATACAACTAAGTTAACCTTTCTGGGTAAAGGATGGAATTCGGACAAGTATAGAAAATGATTGATGATTAATGCGGTATGTGTGATTAGAGAAGGTACGAGTCATTCTTTCAAGAATACTCGAAAATGGATTAGACTACTTGTTGTGCCATAAAAACGGAGTGTTTTTAACACAAGGCCATTATGGGGAACCCTCAAAGTATATCCATTGAAAGCCTGCGACTTGTTCGCGGAGGCTAACACCTATCCAAAGGGCACATAGCATAAATCAAGGATTGAGATTGAATCTCAAACGACTGCACCATACACTGATGTGTAGACATGGTGTGTCAGGAATAAGAAATGGGATTCTAATAGTAAAAGAACAAGTTTGTTCGGAACTACCTATGTTCTATGGATATTTCTGGATACAATGACACATTCGATGTAATTGTAGAATATCCTAGAAGAACAAGTAAATTGTATGTTCAATAGTACTACGAACCAGAATGGTGTCTTCGCCCGGTTCTTAGAGGAAGACTATTGGATGAACTACAATGCCCTTACTGACAAAGTACTTTATAAAGAGGAAAGAGTAGACTGAGAACCAGCCTAACCGAGTAGTAGTACACCACTAACTGCACCTAATGTTATTACTGTTATACACCGGAACGCCATTGCAGTGGGAGGTTGTTAAGCAACCGGAGATGTTCATAAGACTGGAGGAGTTTCAAACTCTGGATCTAGTAGACATGAAATCGATCCCTAGTTCTGCATAGAGGGCAGTACTAAACTAAATGTGCCTACTTGGATAACAATTTTTTATTGTTAAAGAGGCGAGATCATTTAGAAGTACAAGCTTGGTAAATCCATTTATGGATTATCACAAAGCTGAAACTTGTGGAACTTGCAAATTGATGAGATAGTCCATTGTATGGGTTCATCAAGAAGCATAGACAAGATTGGTGTATTGGAGACGTAATGGAAACCAAGTGGTGTTTCTCGGAATTTTATGTAGATAACACTTCATCATTGGCAACAGTGTAAAAGCGTTGTCAAGACATAAAATAGAGGTTGTCTAAATAAATAGAGATATAAGATTAAGATGAAGTTGGATCAATGTTCTTAGAAATCTTTCGATCTCTAGATAAGAACACTTGTATTTCTCTTAAGATATCTTATACGATTATGGTTTGTTTTAAACATGCACAATTCTGAGAAAGGTTATTGCCTTACTAGAACAGAATACATCTATCTAAAGGTATGTGTCTCGAACACATGAAGGAGATGGATATAGACAAAGCAGTTACCTACACTTCGAGTGTGGAGAGCTTTGTAAATGCGGTGCTATAAAACAAGAACCTGATATCAACTATGTGGTTAGCGTAGTGGGAGGATATCAAAGTAATCTGGATAAGAGATGTTCGAATGCTGTAAAAGTACTTGGAGGTACTGGATAACTAGCAAAACGAAATCTTCTTAGATTACAGTTTCTCAGATCCAAAAATCAGAGAAGGACCAGTGTAAGTCGATATCAGGCTATGTGTTCATTTTAAAAAAAAAAAAGGTGGAACCTAAGGATGAAAGAGTGATAAGCGTAATGCTTCTCGGACTCTATCATAAACCGAATAGCAGCCTCAGAGGCAGCGGAAGTTTTGGTTAGGTTCCGGAATGACCTCTGAACTTGGATATGATTCTTGGTTCACCAAAAGGCTATGTACATAGCGGTGCATGGTAAACTGGAAGAAGTCATAAGTTAAAAAGATGATGATAACACATAGAGCAAGTACCACCTGATACGAATCATCGTCAGAGAGACGACGCAGTAGTCACCAAGATAACTTCAGAGCGGCAACCTAGATTGCTCATTCACATAATACTTCTGAGAAGTATAAACTTAAGCACGTGATGAGTATGGGAGTCGGGAGTTTGGAGGAAATGACTAGACCTTAGTACAAGTGGGAGATTGTTGGAGTTGTGTACTTAATGTCTAGATTTAAGTATCGGTAAACTCCCTGTCATAGCATTTAACCTATTTAATTAATAAACAATTATTTGCATTTAATTATTTATAATTAAATATAAGCAAATCATAGTTCTGGTTTTTATACGTTGTAGTTAGTATGGTGCTGCATGGGCGCACAGAAGATCATACTATCGGTTACTCGTATTTAATCAAACAGTTGCTCACGACCTAGATGGACACGAACTAATCCATCGGTATAGTCGTTGTGTGAGAGAGAAAATAATTTATCTTAATTATTTTATCACACTTGTACACTTGGTGTATTGGGCGGATCAGCTTGAGATTTATTGATTAGGATTGCCTAAGATAATCAATTTAAGTCTCAGAGTATTTTATTCTTAATCCCCGATATTATTGCGGGTGTGTATATTTAATATAAGTGACTTTGATTTACCAAAGGAATTAACCGATTTAATTATTGGGTTAATTACCGGTTAAGTTGGGTCACTATATTTTATATACGACATGCCGTGAATACTTGACGGGAAAGTGTATCCCGTAAGGGTTGATAATATCCCCGAGATGAGTTCATAAGGAATTATTATGTAAACCCTGCAGGTGGATTTAATCCGCATAATAATTAAGGTTGAACGGTACTATTCTCGGATATAAGAGATGAATAATATTTATTGAGCAATAAATAAATTTATTCATGGATATTTAAATCTTAAATACACGGAATATATAATACTACCGGAGAAATATTATTTGATATAATATGGAATAATATTGGGAGTGCAATTTTATTTATATAGTGGAAAATAAATAAAATTAATATTGATAAGAATTAATAGATTTGGGTTGGACCCAATTTAATTTTCAATATTAGAAGCCCAATATTTATTCTCCTTATGATCCCCTACGTAGCCTATATAAGCACTACATGGTCTTCACTTCTCCTAACCTAAGTTACGCCAATCATAAAGTCTTGAAGAGTGAAGGAGATCCATAAGAGTTCGATAGATCGTCGCCCACACGACGTTCGAACGGAGTGCAAGGAATACGTGGGAAGATCGCAAGGTCATCAAAGGTGTTTGATTTCGTTTCTCCGCACAACGAATCGAAGGTAAAATCATAAACCCTCTTTTATGATTTTATGTGAATTAATTGTAGCGTATATATGAACACACGATCCGGATAAACGTACGAACTTCGGGGACGGGGATTCGAGATCCCCGGCGAAGATCGAGAAACCCTCGAATCGAGTCGAGGGTGGCGGTCGAGCCCTAGGGCTTCGACCGCCGGCGCGCGGGCAAGAGAAAGCCCCGGCTGGACGCCGGGGCGTGCGATCGACGTGAAGTCGATCGCTGGGGGTTCAGCCGTGGGCTGGTGCCACGGCGGAGTGAACCCCCTGGCCTCCTCTCGCCCGGCGGCGCGCGCACGGGAGGAGCCCCGGCTGAAGCCGGGGCAGGCGATCGACCGCAAGGTCGATCGCGGGGAAAGCCGCGGCTGGAGCCGCGGCGGGTCAGCTGGGGGCTGACCGCCCCTCCTCAGGCGGCGGTGGTGAGTCGCCGGACTCACCACCGGGGGCTGCTGGGCAGCCCCGGCGATCGCGGCGTGCGATCGCGAGCCCCTTCGCGGCGGGGGGCTCGGCTAGGGTTTTCTAGCCGCGGGGTTTCATCCCGCGGCGGTGATGCTCAAGTCGAGCTCCGTCGACGTGAGATGGTTCGCGTTTCTCCGGCGATGAAGGATTTCGGTCGGGTTGTCGGTTCCGCTTATTTCGATAACCCAGGATATCGATTTCCAACAATCATGAATTGAAAGAAAATAATAACAAGATCAACAAGAATAAATTAAGAACACTAGAAAGAAAAAGAAACAACTTACTAATTAATCAAGTGTTGAATAAAAATCGGAAGCTATCCCCGATTATGATCCACACATTGAGAGCGGAGAAAAACAAATTCGAAAATCTCCTAGGGAATGGAGTTCTAAGGTCTGAAAAACGTGCGTAAGGAGAAGTGAAAGGGTCTTTAAAATAGGGTAAAACCCTATTCTTATACAAAAGTCGTCGGTCAAAACGCGGTCAAGCTTTTCAGAAAACGGGGACCAAGCGGCCGCTTGGGGGTCAAGCGGCCGCTTTCCCCGTATTCCAGGAGGTCTGCTCAGTACAGCGACGCGGCCGCTTGGGGGGTCAAGCGGCCGCTTGCTCTAAGTTCCAGGAAGATCTGCAGATGCCCCCAAGCGGCCGCTTGGGGGGTCAGGCGGCCTCCTGCCTGGGTGGTCAGCTTCGTCCTTCACGCCTTGCCCACTCGTCGCCTCGATTCGCTCTAAAATGCCTCCAACTTCGCCAAAAATTCCAACGTGACCTTCACACTACACAAACACGTGAAATGCACCAAAACCAAGAGGAATACACACGACACGACACAAAACAACACAAGACGACACAAAAAAATGCACAAAAAAGCACACCAAAACTAGTACATCACATAAAAAGTGAACATCTATCAAGCTATACGTCATACTCTTCGCAGCGCCCGAGCCTCAAGAGAGTCATGTAGTCGTAGGATGATGATCCTGTCTCGCACTATAGTAAGTGCCAAAGTAGAGACCACCTCTGTCGACAGAACGATCCTCCTTAATACGTATGTTTATATCTTGTCATATCATGTATATTAGAGTAACAAGAAAACCACGATAAGCACAAGAAACCCTATTCTATACTGCAATGAAATGTACGATTCAATGGATTTCTACACCCGCCTTTTGCCTCGTCCACCATTATTGGTCGATCCATATTTAAAAAATAACAAAAAAAAAAAATTACATATACTAATATTAACAAATACTCTAGCCATGTGAAAATAATTAAAGAGTAGTTAAAGAGTTGTTTTTATATAAATATGAGTATTTTTTAGTCATGTAAAAATAATTAAAGAGTACTTAAATAAAATGATGAAAAATTACCAGCCATCAAAACGAGCATCACAATGACAAAAAAACATGACTTAATATTCAATATTTACTTTAATTATTTTTTAGGGAGTTGCTATTTGCACCCCCAAAAGTTATAAGTACATCAACTTAATTTTATTTACAATTATGCCATTTACTTAAAAAGACAATAATCACCTTACTAATCTAATTAAATAATAGGGAATTTTCAAAAAAGATAAATATCTTACTCTCTATTATACATTAAGAACAATCTTTACACTATTTATAAAAAAATTAGATTTACCCGATCAACCCTTTTAATTCTTTACTATGTCATATATTTTATTATACACAATATATTTTGATATCTCTTAAATGAAAGGTATTAATTATACACTTACCATACTAGTGCAAAACACTATCAAAAACAAAACTACGTGAATCACTCCTCTTACAGAAACCTCAATTCACTTCCTACCGCCGGCGATTTGTGATTCCTCTTACAGTGTCCACGCCGTAGTTTCTCTTCCGGAACCTCAAAGATCTGACATTTTAAGGTAAGTTCTGTCAATTCGTTATCATTGAATTTACACGGCTGGTTGTTTAGATTGCATAATTGATTTAGGGTTCTTCGATTTGTGGTTTGATTCTGTTGGAATTCGATATCCCGGGCTATTAAAATTTGCGGAAACAATAACCCGATCAAAAACCCTTCGCCGGAGATCACATGAACGCCGACTCATCCGCCGGAGTCCGGCCTTTGGAGACCACGCACCCGAAGGCACGCGGCCCGCCCCCAGCCGAACCCCCGCGAGCCGGGGTTCACGCGATCGAAGGATCGATCGCACGCCGGCGATCGATCGGGGAGGGGCTGCCCAGCAGCCCCCGCGGCGAGTCCGGCGACTCGCCGCCGCCAGGAGGTCCCCGCCTTCACGGCGGGGTCGGGCACGGCACCAGCCCGTGCCCAGCGATCGATCCCTCGCGATCGATCGCACACCCTCGGCCCAGCCGAGGGTTCGCCCCCCTTCGCCCCGCCGAAACCCTAGCGGGCGATCCCACGCGGTCCGGTGGCTTCGCCACCACCGCGTGATCGTCCGTCTACTCCGGGTTCGAACTTTCGGATCTTCGTTCTACAGTATTTCACGATAATCCAAATCAAACAATATCAAGGGCGTTTAGATATTGTACCTTTCGATTCGTTGTTCGGAGAAACGAAATCAAGATGACCTTTGAATCTTCCCACGTATTCCTTGCACTTCGTTCGAACGTCGGGTGGGCGACGATCTATCGAACTCCTATGGATCTCCTTCAACTCTCTAGAATATCAAGTATGATAATCTTGTCTTATGATTTATGAAGGCCATGTAGTGCTTTTATAGGCTACGTAGGGGATCTAAAGGAGGTGGAATATTGGTCTTCCAATATTGAAGATTAAATTGAGCCCAATGCTCAAGTCCATTAATCCTTATCAATATTAATTAATTTATTTTCCACTATATAAATTAATTGCACTCCCAATATTAAACCATATTATATCCAAATAATATTTCTCTGGTAGTATTATTTATTCCGTGTATTTATGATTTAAATATCCATGAATAAAATTTATTTATTGCTTAATAAATTTATTCATCTCTTATATCCGAGAATAGTACCACTCAACCTTATTTATTATGCGGGAACAAATCCACTCGCGAGGTTTACATAATAAATCCTTATGAGCTCATCTCGGGGATATTATCAACCCTTCCGGGATACACTGTCCCTTCAAGAATTCACGGCATGCCATATATAAAATATAGTGACCCAACTTAACCGGTAATTAACCCAATAATTAAATCGGTTAATTCCTTTGGAAAATCAAAGTCACTTATATTAAATATACACACCCGCAATTGTTTTAGGGATTAAGAATAAAATACTCCGAGACTTAAATCAATTATCACAGAGCAATCCTAATTGATAAGTCTCAAGCGATCCGCTCAATACACCAAGTGTACAAGTGTGATAAAATAATTAAGATAAATTATTTTCTCTCTCACACAACGACTATACCGATGGATTTGTCCGTGTCCATCTAGGTCGTGAGCAACTGTTCGATTAAATACGAGTAACCGATAGTATGATCTTCTGTGTGCCCATGCAACACCATACTAACTACAACGTATAAAATCCAGGACTATAATTTGCATATATATTTAATTAACAATAATTAAAAGCAAATGAATGTTCGTTATTAATAGGTAAATGAAAGTGTACAAGGAGTTCAGAATACTCAAATCTAGACATTAAGTATACTACTCCAGCAATCTCCCACTTATACTAAGGTCTAGTCTTATCTTCCAAACTTCTGACTCCCAAACCCTCCAAGTGCTTAAAATATACTTCCTTAGGAAGTATCTTGGTGAAAGGGTCCGCTAGGTTGTCCTCCGAAGCTATCTTGGTGACTACTGCATCGCCCCTCTTGATGATGTCTCGAATCAGGTGGTACTTGCGCTCTATGTGTTTCGTAGCACTATGGGACCGTGGTTCCTTACTGTTTGCCACTGCACCGCTATTATCACAATAAATTGTCATAGCCTTGGGCAAACTCGGAATCACATCTAAGTCCTGGAGGAAATTAAGGAACCAAACTGACTCTTTCGCTGCCTCTGAGGCTGCAACATATTCAGCTTCCATGGTAGAGTCTGAAATGCACTTTTGCTTAACACTCTTCCATGATACGGCTCCACCTCCCAAAGTGTACACATAGGTTGATGTCGACTTACGCCGGTCCTTATCAGCTTGGAAATCCGAATCTGTGTAATCCAAAGGAATCAGATTGTCTGCTCCGTATCTCAGAACATAATCCTTAGTATTTCGCAAATACTTGAAAATGCTCTTTACGGCAGTCCAATGAGCCTTTCCAGGATTACTCTGATATCTCGCCACTACGCCAACTGCATAGCAGATATCAGGCCTCGTGCATAACATTGCATACATCAAGCTTCCCACAGCCTAAGCGTAGGGAACTGCTTTCATTTCATCTTTCTCCTTTTGTGTCTGAGGACACATCTCCTTAGAAAGATAAGTTCCTTTACTGAAGGGCAGCTCACCCTTCTTGGAATCTTGCATGTTAAAACGAGCCAGAATCGTGTTTATGTAAGATTGCTGAGATAGGTACAATGTTCTACTCCGGCGATCCCTTATAACTTTGATCCCTAGAACATGTCCAACTTCTCCCAAATCTTTCATATCGAATTGTCTAGACAACCATCCCTTTATGTCTGATAACATCTTTACACTGTTGCCAATGAGGAGAATGTCGTCTACATAAAGCACGAGAAACACCACCTTCTTTCCATCACATTTCCAATACACACATGATTCGTCCATGCTTTGATTGAATCCAAAAGATTGGACTACTTCATCAAACCGCAGGTTCCACGAACTCGAGGCTTGTTTCAATCCATAAATGGATCGATTAAGCTTGCACACTAGATGATCTCGCCCCTCAACAATGAATCCTTCTGGTTGTTTCATATAAATCGTCTCGTCAAGACTTCCATTTAGGAAAGCTGTCTTGACATCCATTTGCCACACCTCATAGTCCATATGAGCTGCTATGGATAAGAGAATCTGGATCGACTTTATCTTGGCTACCGGCGAAAAGGTCTCCTCATAATCGATTCCCTCTTTCTGAGTATATCCTTTCGCAACAAGCCGAGCTTTAAAGGTCTCAACCTTTCCGTCCGATCCTCTCTTTCTCTTGTAGACCCATTTACACCCAATTGGCTTTACGCCGCTTGGTGGTTCTACAAGATCCCAGACTTTATTAGAATCCATAGATTCAATTTCGGATTTCATCGCTTTCTTCCAAGAAGGCGCATCTATATCTTGTACCGCCTCATCATAGGTCCAGGGATCGATTTCATGAACTCCGGGTCCAGAGTCCGAAGACTCACCCAGTCCAATCCATCTATCTGGTTGTTTAACAACCCTCCCACTACGACGGCGTTCCGGTGTATTAACAGTGACAGTGTCAGGTGCAGATTCTAGTGGTGTATCTATTCTCGGTTCGGCTGTATCTAAGTCTTCATTGTTACCTCTCAACTCATCAAGTATAACGTCACTCTTGGGCTTGTGGTCCATGACATAGTCTTCCTCTAAGAACCGAGCGTTAGTACTTATAACGATCTTCTGGTCCTTAGGACTATAGAACATGCCACCCTTAGTTCCTTTCGGGTATCCTACAAACAGCCGTAATTCTGATCTAGGTTCTAACTTATCGGCCCCTTGTCGCAACACATGTGCTGGACATCCCCAGATCCGAATGTGTCTCAAGTTAGGCTTGCGCCCACTCCACAATTCCATGGGTGTGGTTGGTACCGTTTTGGTTGGAACCCTATTCAAGATATACGCCGCTGTTTCCAAGGCATATCCCCAGAACATAATAGGTAAGTCCGAGTAACTCATCATTGATCGCACCATTTCCATAAGAGTCCTATTCCTTCTTTCTGACACACCATTCTGCTGGGGAGTATATGGTGAAGTCAGTTGAGATTCAATCCCATTCTCTGCCAAGTATGCTTTGAATTCTCCAGACAGGTACTCGCCTCCGCGATCAGATCGCAGGCATTTTATGGATTTACCACGAAGGTTCTCCACAAGAGCCTTGAATTCTTTGAACTTGCCAAGGGATTCGCTCTTGCGGCTCATCAGGTATACATATCCATACCTTGAGTAATCATCAGTAAAGGTGATGAAATACTCGTACCCTCCCCTTGCCTGAGTAGACATAGGTCCGCATACATCAGAGTGAATCAAATCCAATACTTGTTCAGCTCTTCGTCCTTTACCAGAAAAAGGACGCTTGGTCATTTTACCCTCTAAACAGGATTCGCAGGTTGGAAGGTCCTCTCCTTCATCATTGCTGATTAAACCATCAGCTTTCAACCTTTGAAGCCTATTCGAATTTATATGACCTAGCCTTAGATGCCACAAGTATAATTGATTCATCTTAGAAGGTTCCTTTCTCTTATTGGTGTTCGTAGATGTGTTATTACTCTCGGTTAGTTGCATCGTGTTAGACTCAGGATTTAGCACATACAAATCGTCCACCAATGTACCGGAACAGATAATCTCACTGTTTCTTCTTATGATCACAGAGTGGTCAAAAGAAACAGAATATCCATTCATAATAAGTTTAGAAACCGAAATTAAATTCTTTCTAAAGTTGGGTACATAAAGACAATTATGTAAAACTAAAACCCTATCACTACTAAAGCGTAGGTGAACGTCTCCCACTGCAACAACAGCCACCTTCGCAGCATTGCCCATGTAGACCACGATTTCTCCCTCTCTAAGTCTCCGGGTTTCCTGGAACCCCTGCATTGAATTGCAGACATGATCAGTGGCCCCCGTATCTACACACCAGGTACTGGTAGATATCACCACTGATAATGTTTCGGTGACTAAGGAAAATTTCGTACCTTTGATGAGAGGACAATCAGACCTCCAGTGCCCAAACTGTTTGCATCGAAAGCATCTGCGTAACCGCTTGCTTTCCCCAATCCGCGGTTTTAAACCACTGGGTCTCTTTGCACGCTTTTCTTTTAGCCTAGTCACAAGAGCTCGTGTTTCTCTTAACTTACGCACAAAAATCGCCTTCGCCGAGCCGTTTTTAAGGGACTCATTGAGGAACGATTTTGTGGGTATGTTAAACACCTCTTTCCTAGCTTCCACACAATGTCTCAACGTAGTTGGGACAACAGTGGATTCAGAAAGCTTGACAGTCTGAACAATGTCTAGATTTCTTTCCCAAACATCACTGACGCTACCGTCGTGGAGTAGCGCAAAATAATATTTATAGTTCCTAAACTATTCACTAGCACAAGTACTAGTAGCAAGTATAGGGTCGATCCCACGAGGAGGCGATTTAGCTTATAGTTTTCCCGACTTTGAATGCTCAATTGGGTTGTCACGTTTAAAAAGGTTTTGTTTTGGAGAGCAGTTGGGCACTGCCGAACCGTGGTCACCGTGTTTACTTGACTGAAAATAACAAATAACTTAAACAGAAATAAAACTAGCATGCAACCTAATTAATAGATTGAGCAATTAACAGACTCGACTAAACAAATAAGGAGAAACAAATAAAGAATAAAGTATCCAGGCATTGACTCCCCTGACTTCCCCCTTGACCTATGTGATGCCGATCATCGGTACGTATATCATTTTGCTAACAGTTTTGTCTTCCAGTTATAGATCCCAAGTATTAACATCCCTATAGCGTCACGTATATTAATACCCCGAACCCTTATTCGCTCTTATGTTTAAGTCCTGCCAGATCTCTCTCGACAGGTCTCCTGACGTTGACCAATTCGACACTATGTGACCGCATGAGTCTAAGTTGGTCAAGTCGCCTTCATCCTCCAAGCAAACCCGGAATGGCCAATAGCATGCCTGGACAGACCCAAGTCATACGACCACATCTCCAGCAACATGTTGTACTTCGCGGACGCCCAGTCTCCCGGTCGCGTTGATCCACGTACTCCTGTGTTAGGCAAGTCGGGGTTCCCACTGGTCATTGTAGGATTGCCCAAGTCCCTAACATGCTTAAGTTACTACCCTGTTGAATCGGGAACAAAACTCAGCTAGTTGCTGTCATCAATAAGCCTCCTGGCATGGTCACATCTTAGGGTTGGTCAGGTTCTGTCTTTGCCCAGATACAAACAGATTAGCTACTTGACATAATTAAAACAGAAAATAAAACAAAGGCAATAAGACGAACGGAATTATGCATTAAAACTGGAAATTGTTCAAAGGGAAATAGAATCAAAGTACGAAATTAAAAACATGAAAGCATAAAATAAATTGTTTCTAGCCCGAGGGCTTAACAGAAAATAAACGCCGGCGAGTGGTGTTGCTCACGCGGCTGCCGTCGTCTTCGCTGGTCAGGTAGGTCTTCGATCCGTCTTCTTCGCTGCTCATGTGTTCTCGTTTCTTTATCAGTCGCTCTTCTTATATAGACGGGCTTGGATGGATAAGAGACGTGAGGGGGAAATACCTCTAAGACCGGACGAGAGTCCATCTTAGGCGGGAGTGTGAATCTGGTCCTCTTTAAAAGACTCCACAGAATTCAGGACTCCTGGTACACCGCATGCCCAACGTTTCGTCTCCGTCAATGTTAGTGCTTGCCCATGTACTTCCTTCTCTGACTGATTGAGGTAGCGGACCATGTACGGTACTTGGTCGAACTCAAGTCTTGCTCCACCTGCTGACGGCCTGGTTGCTTGATCAACTCTGCTGGACCCTTTTTGTCAGTCTGGCTTGCTCAACGAGTGCTCTTGACCATGGAAGGTGATTTCCTTGCCTCTTTCACACAGTGCGCTCCTCTTTTCACTCCTTTACCTGCCCACCTGCAAAACTTGCCCAAGTACCCAAACGTGCCCTCCCAGACACAAACAAAGTAAAAACAAACAAAAGACTCGATATACTTGACTCTAAAACCTAAAAAATGAGCCAAAAAATATGGCTCATCACACGCACACACTTTACTTCGCTTGTCCTCAAGCGTGTACGGTGACTTGCCTGCTCAAGCAGAAAACAAACAGGGGGTAGAGATAGAAAGAAAATAGAAGACTCAAGGACAGCATGCTTATCAAAATACAGAGAGTTGATCAAGTGAACAGATAGTCAAAATCATAGTCAATGGAATGCATAAAAAACGGTCAAGAGTTTGCAACAGGATTTTGGGATTCTCACTAAGTGTTTCTCTCTATGTAGTGGATGGGTAGTGTTTCGCTCAATGCTGTTTTAAAAGAAGCTTTGCTTTGGGCTTGACCAAGTTCTATCATGTGACATTTTCAATTGAGTTGGGCAACATCATTAGGGCTTTCTAGGGTGACTGTATAGGCTAGCTTGGGCAATGCCCAGAATTGATTTTAGGTAGGACATGCATTTTACTTAGCAAATTTCCTCCTAATTTCTTCTCTTTCTTACGGGCCTTAGCACACCCTTTTATTCGTGGATCTATTTTTTTCTTTTTCTTTGTTTTTCTCTTTTTTTTTTTTTTCTTTTTTCTTTTTTTTCTTTTTTCTTTTTTTTTTTTTTCTAGAGAAGACTTTGCCCTGACTTGCTCTTTTTATGAACTTGAGCATATATGCAGGTTTGGTCAGGGCAGTGGGAGTTTTCCCCCAGGTGATCAAGAATTATTGTCTCGGCTCAAGGGGCTAATCAAGGGTCTTCTTTTTATTTGTAGTACAGAAAGAAAATGCCTAAATCATTTACTACTCAACTCAATTTTCAAATAATCACAATGGTCAGAACTTGGGCAAGCTTCAGCATCACAACTTTTTAAACAGCTACTCTCAAGAAAGAAATATATCACACAGATGTAGGCTCAAATCCTCACAGCTTACCTAGTTGCAATTCCATCGTCCCTAATATTTTTCATGCATAGACTATTAATTTTGAAAACTGTTCAAGTTGATCAGGGTATTTATCAAGCATGCGACTCGATCAAACTATGGGGTTGCTCTTGCCATTCCCCCACTCACACACTTTGCCTCTGGCAAAGTGTGCAAACAGTAATAAGTTGGGCAAGCATCCCCCCTGACTCCGACTCCAACGATGTTGGCGCACCTTCCCACATACACACTTTGCCTTGGGCAAAGTGTGCAAATAAAGAGGTCGACCCCATCAGACATGAGCCGGGCAGACTCAAGACCAAATAAAAAATAAAAAAATCCTAAACTACTAAAAACAAAGGGAGGGTACATTTAGGGTTTGGGTTCAGGTGGGTACCTGAATCCAACGTGGTCGAAGTAGGCAAGTAGGGCAGCGTGCATCTCTTCCTGCTTCTCTCCAATACGATCCTGCTTCTCTTCGAGGACATCCAATTGCTCAAGGATCTCCTCCTTCTGCGACTCGACCCTCACACTTGGTCGACTCACAGGCTCGGTCTTCACTTTCGCCTTGGCTGCCAGTGCCAAGGCCTTCACTTCCTCTGGGTTTGTGAACACCCACTCCTCTCCATCAATTCTGATATCAGCCATCCTATTCAAACATGCGTGGTCAAACTTCTCCTCGGGCATCATCTCCATCAACTCGAAATCCAACTTCAACTCCATTCTCTGGGCATAGACTCCTGGAAAGTGGGCAAGGGACAACCTCTGTGCTGGCTTGCTCAAGATGTTCTTCAGTTGTGCGCACAGGAAAGCTCCAAAGTTGACCTTGATCTTCTTGGTCATGCACCATAGTAGATCAAGCTCGGTCAGGGAGACTGTGTTGCTGTTGTCCTTCTTCCCGTAAAAGTTGTAGGCCAGGATACGGTGACAGATGCGCAAGGCGTCGTCCTTTAACTGGAAATTTTTGGCCTCCTGAGATTTGAACACTTTCTCCTTGCTCAAGGCTCTCCAGATCTCATTCCTTTCCTTCTGCGTGCGCTCGGGTGGTGTGGTCAATCTGTCCTGGTACTCCTTGGAGAACTTGTCCTTGAAACTGGCCGCTCCCATGGCCATGTTGATCTCGAAGATGCTTGCCTCATTATACGATCCCATCAACTTGAAT
This sequence comes from Euphrasia confusa, assembly GCA_954870475.1. Lineage (NCBI taxonomy): Eukaryota > Viridiplantae > Streptophyta > Magnoliopsida > Lamiales > Orobanchaceae > Euphrasia > Euphrasia confusa. Next base: position 13,826,975 of record OX940957.1, on the reverse strand, counting down.
GAAATGCCCAACGGCCCACCATCCTTGCTCGTTCTCACCTCTAACTCTTCATAGAACTCCTTGACCAACTTCTCAGAGACTTGCCCTGGCCAGGTCAAGAAGTCCTCCCATCCTATAGCTGCAAAATAACCCTTAACTTGATCAAGAATATTCAAATCCTTAAGGGTTTCGAAACATACCGTCTTGGGCACGACAACTGCCCTTTTCTGGATGTTTGAGGGTGGGGGTACTGACTGCTTGCCCTTGCCTCGGGTGACTCGGGTCGTCGCCGGAGTTTTGAACTTCTCAGATGGGGTGACCGGGACAGAGTGCTCCGATTCCTCTTTTACCTCAGTTTCTTCCTCGCCGTCTTTTTCTTCTTCTTCGCCGCCGGCAGTTGACATGTCGTCGGCCTTCTCGTCAGATGACGACTCCATGGTGGCGGCCGGCGAAGCTTCACGGGGCTTCTTGAACTTACCTTTCTCTTCCGCCGTAAACTTCCTTTTCTTCACGACGCGTCCGCTCTGCTCACCGCTCTGACTTGCCGGAGCTGACTCGTTGGACGGTTTTGGGGTAGTATCGAGGTCGGACAATTTTGGGGCTTCGATTTCAGCCGTCAGTTGGTCTACCAGTATGGTGTTGATGGGGGCTGGGCTCGCCTCGCGCGTCGAGCTCTGTTTGACCGGCGAAGGTGTGTTTTCCTTTTCCGGTGGTGGTGGTGTCTTTTCCTTCGCGGGTACAGAGGCGGCGACGGCGACTTTGGATGCTTTTCCTCCGGCCATCTTCTTCGGTGGTTGTGATTGTGGACTGGTGAGATCGATTTTGGTACCGTGGGGGATTTTGTTGAGTTTTGTGTTTTTGGGACGGGTTGATACCATGATTTGCGGGAGTTAGGGTTATGGGGTAGTGGTGGTGATGGGGGAAGTTGAGGGGTTGTGCGGTTTTTGAAGTAGAGGGGTAGTGGTATAGATGAATTAGGATTTTAAATTTGTTAGGACTCTGCAAATTCAGAGTTGATAGGACTCTTTTGCGGATTCCCGATAATCCCGAAATCATCACAACTGGCCTCTCCTACTTATTGCTCAATTACCGCAGTTGCCCACCCAATTTTCCTGTTTCCTGAAAACAAAGACAGACCAAAAACCTTTCCTGCCCAAGGCTACTCCTTGGCTTGGTGAATTTATTAATAAAATGAAATAATGGAAAAGCATAGTATACATACCGAGTTCGCCTTCGGTATTTGCCTCTATTTATTGTCATGGGCCTGACTTATTTTTCTTGCTTTACTTGGTCAATCGGCTGGCTCAGGGGGTATCATCCCCTTGAGATCCTCATTCCCATAGTAAGCCTTGACTCTCTGCCCATTCACTTTAAAGATCTGATCGTCACCTGGTTTAAATAGCTCTACCGAACCATTTGGGCAAACAGCATGGACTATGAATGGTCCTGCCCATTTGGTGGATAGCTTTTTAGCCTTGAATTTAAACTTGGTTTGGTAAACCAGAACCAGTTGACCAGGCTCGATCTTCTTTTTCTTGATGATTTTGTCGTGGGCTCTCTTTGTTCGTGATGGAGTTATATTCTAAATGTCTAGTTTAGTGACAATATGGAACTCCTTATCTGTGTTTTTCATTATCTATTAATCAAACTGTCGGCATTTTTTGTCTACCTTGTACTTGAATGCAATAGTCCTAGATATATACGTTGTAGACAGTATGGCGTGAGGAGACACGCGGAAGATCATACTGTCGGTTACTCGTATATTATCGAACAGAAGCTCACGACTTAGATGGACAGGGACAATCCATCGGTACGTCGTAGTGTGACTGGGTAATAGTTGGTCTTGACTATTATGTTACACTTGTACACTTGGTGTATTGAGCAGGACCACGGGGGGCGTTCGATTTATACTAATCGACGTAATCGAACTAGACCTCAGAATTACGGATATACGAATTCTTAATCCCTATATAATTATAGGTGCGTATGTCCAATTCTCGGTTCTTTAACTTGCCAATGAGTGAGACTATTTGATTAGTCGAGATACTCGGTAAATTGGGAATTGGAATTGTACACACGGCATGCTATAGATTATAGACAGGAAACCGTGTCCCGTTTATCGGGTTGATAACGTCCCCGAGATGAGCTCATAAAGTTTATCATGTAAACCCTGCAGGTGGATTTGTTCCACATGATAAAAAGGATGAGTGGTACTAGTCTCGGATAATAAGAAACGAATTAATTTAATTATTAGTAATTAAATAAATTCGTGGACGTTCGAAATCTAAAACACGGGGAAAGTCGTATATGTAATTTCAGCGGATTTATTATTGTTGAAATAATATTAAAATTAATTTCGGGAATTCAATTATTATTTTATAGTGGAGTTAATAATAATTAAAATTGAAATCGATTAATTAAGGAATTGCGTTTACGTATTCCAAGTTAATTAATATTTCAATTTAGCCCTTTAATTAATTTCCCTTAGGTCCCTAACGTAGCTCTATTTAAACCCCCCCTTGCCCTCTCCTAAAACCTACAGTTCGCCGCAACTATTATTTTTCTGAGAAAAATTATTGCGTTAGCGCAAAAACATTTTTCTCTGTTAAAATAATTAAGTTAACGCAATTATTATTCTCTCAGAGAGAATAATTAAATCATTGCGCTGGTTTGAGAAAGGAGAGAGCGGACAAGGAATTTCCAGCGGATCGTTGCCCACACAACGGCTGGAATCGGGAAGAGAATACGTTAGAAGCTCTAAGGTCTCAACAATCGACCGATAAGGTATGAGATCGGATCTCTAAATTCCGCATTTATTCGATCTAATTTCTCGTTGAACATACATGAACGTGGATCGGGTTCCGGGGTCGTGGATCGTATTCCTCGACTACTGGGGGTTCTAGGACCTCCGGAACGGTAGTCGGATGAGGAAAAACGACCCGGAAACGAGCCCGGAACAGCAACGTCGCGTTGCTGTTCGCGGAGAAACGGCGACCGCCGTTTCCAAACGGCGCCCGCCGTTTTGGCCTTTTTCTGGCAGCCCGCTTGGTTCGCGCGGTTGTCCTTCGGGGCAATGGCTGGGCGTGAATCGGGGCACGGGCTGGAAAGGCGAACGAAGTAGCGACTTCGGATGTCGACTGGGATCGTTCGGATGTTCGAGCAATCGAACGAACGCATCCCGGGTAGTCGATTTCCAACAGTTCGCTCCTTGTAATTGACCGCGTTATCATACGCTTCAATTCTTATCTCCTCCAGCTCAGTCAGGTCAAGCTTACGTCCTTCGCTGGCTGCATCCCAGTCGAAATTGACCTTGTTCACTGCCCAATGTGCCTTGTGTTCAATTTCCACGGGCAAGTGGCATGACTTGCCAAACACCATGCGGTAGGGAGAGATCCCTGAAGGTGTTTTGTAGGCGGTTCTGTAGGCCCAAAGTGCATCATCGAGCTTGTCACTCCAATCCTTACCTTCTGGCTTGACTGTCTTCCTCAAGATGGTTTTAATGATACGATTGGATAGCTCGGCTTGCCCATTGGCCTGGGGGTGATAAGCTGTGGAGATCCTGTGGTGCACTCCATACTTCCTGAGCAACCTTTCAATTATATAATTGCAAAAATGTGTACCTTGATCACTGATCAATGCGCGGGGTACCCCAAATCTGCTGAATATGTCGCCCTTGAGGAAGGTGGCAACCACTCTCGAATCATTAGTTGCTGTAGCCTTGGCCTCGACCCATTTGGATACATAGTCAACTGCTAAGAGTATATACTCCTTTCCTCTGGAGTTGGGCAGTGGTCCCATGAAATCAATGCCCCATACGTCGAAAACCTCCACGGGCATGATGGGCATCATGGGCATCTCATCTCTCTTGGTCACGTTCCCCTCTCTCTGGCACTTGTCACAGCTCCTGCACCACTCAAAACAATCTCTCAAGAGAGTTGTCCAATAAAAACCACAGTCAAGTACCTTTCTTGCTGTACGTCGGTGGCCAAAGTGTCCTCCGCATGCTTGCTCATGGCAGTGCTTCAGAATGTCTGATTGCTCAACTTCAGGAATGCAACGCCTCAGTACTTGGTCTTCTCCTCTCTTCCACATGTAGGGATCATCCCAAATGTACTTCTTGCTCTCCCGCTTGAGCTTGTTCTTGCCGTAGAGGGTCATGTCTTCTCTTATATCTCCTGTGACTATGTAGTCGGCCAAGTCTGCATACCATGGCTCTTCTGACTTGGTTGAAATCTGGTACAAGTACTCATCTGGAAAAGTCTCCGTGATGGGCATGCCTTCTTCTCGCTGGATTATCCTGCTCAAGTGGTCAACCACTAAGTTTTGGTTGCCTGATTTGTCTCTGATTTCGATGTCGAACTCTTGTAGCAACAAGATCCATCTTATCAGTCGCGGCTTGGTCTCCTTTTTGGCCATTAGGTATTTTAGCGCGGCATGGTCAGTGTAGACTATGGTTTTGCTTCCGAGCAAGTAAGATCTGAACTTCTCGAATGCAAATACCACAGCCAGTAGCTCTTTCTCTGTGGTCGCGTAGTTGCATTGGGCAGGGTTCAAAGTCTTGGATGCATAGTAGATTACATGTCGTTCCTTGCCCTTCATCTGCCCAAGGACAGCACCTACGGCGTATCCGCTCGCGTCGCACATCAGTTCAAATGGCATTCCCCATTCTGGTGGTTGGATGATGGGGGCAGTGACTAACCTCTCCTTGAGGTGGTTGAAGGCAGCTTGACAGTCATCATCAAAATTCCAGTCAACCTCATTTTGCAACAGTCTGGTCAGCGGTTGGGCAATCTTGGCAAAATCTCTTACGAACCTTCTGTAAAAACCAGCGTGCCCAAGGAAGCCTCTAACTTGCTTGACATTCCTTGGGAAAGGTAGTTTTGATATGGTCTCTATTTTGGCTCGGTCAACTTCAATTCCCTTGGCAGAGACTACATGCCCAAGGACTATCCCTTCCTCGACCATAAAGTGGCACTTCTCGTAGTTAAGTACCAAACTTTTCTCTACACATCTGCTGAGGGCTAACTCCAGGTTGTTCAAGCATGTCTCGAATGAGCTGCCATATACAGTAAAGTCATCCATGAAGACTTCTATTCCTTGCTCAAGTAGATCAGCGAAAATGCTCATCATGCATCTCTGGAAAGTCCCAGGGGCGTTGCATAGACCAAAGGGCATGCGTCTATATGCGAATGTACCGTATGGGCAAGTAAAAGTAGTCTTGTCCTGGTCTTCCGGGGCCACCCAAATTTGCATGTAGCCGGAGTATCCGTCGAGGAAGCAAAAATGTGTCTTCCCAGCTAGCCTCTCGAGCATCTCATCAATGAAAGGTAGTGGAAAGTGGTCTTTCTTTGTCACCTTGTTCAACTTCCTGTAGTCTATGCATACTCTCCATCCGGTTTGAAGTCGAGTAGCTATCTGCTCCTTCTTTTCGTTCTCAATCACTTGAATCCCTGACTTCTTGGGCACCACATGAACTGGACTAACCCATTTGCTATCTGAAACAGGGTAGATAATGCCCAAGTTAAGTAGCTTGAGTATCTCCTTGAGCACCACCTCCTTCATGGCAGGGTTCAGTTTTCTCTGTGGATCGCGTACTGGACTTGACTCTTCCTCGAGCAATATGTGGTGTTGGCATATTGTGGGGCTGATTCCCTTGATGTCGGCTAGAGTCCATCCAATGGCTTGCTTGTACTGGTCAAGGATGTATCTCAGCCTGCTCTCCTCTCCCTTCTTCAATTTTGAACTAATGATCACGGGCAACGTATCATTTTGCCCAAGAAACATGTACTTGAGATGTGCAGGGAGTTTCTTCAGTTTCAGTTCTGGTGGTTTTTCCAGGGATGGCACCATGATCGTGACTTCCTGGGGTGGCAGCTTGCTCATGCCCATAGGATGATTTTCCAGCGCTCCAAGTTGCTCAACTATCTGTTGGACTTCAAGTTGCTCATCTTCTGCATCCTTCATGGTCAATCCCCTTTGTATCACTAGATCTACTTTGTCAGAGACTCCATATCCCAGAGCTTGCTCCTCGATCAATTCATCAATCTGGTCAACATAGTGCACTTGCTCGGTATCTTCTGGGTGCTTCATTGACTTGAACAAGTCGAATGTGACCGTTTCTCCTTCAAACTTGCAGGTTAGCTTTCCAGTCTCGCAGTCAATGTGTGTCCTTGCTGTCTTCAAGAATGGTCTGCCCAAGATCATCACTGGCTGCTTGCTTGATCTCCCCATGTCCAGGACATAGAAATCGGCAGGGAAAATGAGCTCCTCCACCTTGACCAATACATCTTCCAGGATTCCCTCGGGATACACGTTTGATCTGTCTGCCAACTGGATAACTACCCTTGTTGGTTTCATCGGCCCTATACCCAGGTCTTCGTACATTGACTTAGGCATAACATTGATAGATGCTCCCAAATCGAGCATGGCTTTTTCGATGTTCATGTTGCCTATTATGCAGGGAATATAGAACATTCCAGGGTCTGCACATTTCCTTGGTACATTCCTCTGGAGCACCGCTGAAACATTTTCTCCTACTTCGAATTTGGCATCATCTTGGTATTTCACCTTTTTGGTGCACAGCTCCTTGAGGAATTTGGCGCACCTGGGCATGGACTTCAGAATGGTCAACAAGGGCATGTTGATTTCCACCTTTTTAAACATCTGGAACATCTCATTAGTGTCCTCTTTTTCCTTCTTCTTGTTCAATCTGCCTGGGAAAGGAGGGTAGATTTTTGGTGTCACTGCTTGAGCAGGGACTGATGTTTCCTTCTGTTTCGGTGGTATCAGCTCAAGTTCTTCTTCTGATTCTTCTTCCTTATTGACTTCTTCAACAGTCCCTTCCACTTGAGATGGTGGAGTGGGCTTTTTGGGCGCTTCAGCCAGGACCTTTCCATTCTTGAGATGGATAGCATTCAGTTGGGCGTTGTTTAGCTCAATTTGGGGAGGTAGACCGCTGGTCTTCTTTTTCATCTCAGTCATTGCCTGGGTCAAGTGCGCCAGTTGGGCATTGATGTTCTGGAATTGCCCGCGCGACTCAAGCATTTGAGCGTTTATATTCTGCAGTTGACCTCGAGTCTCAACCTTGTACTTCTCGTTGTCCTGCTTGTACCGGTCATTCTCCTGCTGGGCTTTGATATTTTCATTGACCAAGGTCTGCATCATATCTGCCAAAGTCGGGCCATTGCTCTGGTTCTGCTGGTTGCCCTGATTTTGGTAGTTGTTCCTCTGATGATTGTTCTGGCCGTGGTATTGCTGGCCTTGATTTCCTTGGTTCCCTCCGCCCTGGTAGTTGTTGTTTCCATACCGGTTATTGTCATGATTTTTCCAGTTGTTCGAGTTGTACGTGTTTCCATTGGGCCTTTGTCCGTTCCCATTGTTCTGCATTATCACCTTGACCTCTTCGTCAAAAAGCTCAGGGCACTCGTCAGTGGCATGGTTACTTTCCTTGCAGATTTGGCATGCCTTGACTCCTCTCTTTAGCCCTGGGTTTTGGTTGAGTACCAGTTGCTCAACTATGTTGCACAGCTTGTCCAATTTGACTTCAGTTGCAGATGGTACGGGCAAGTTGTTCCTGGGTAGGTCACTGCCATCCTCCCTTGTTTCTTCGGCCATTTCCTTGAAGATTTTGAATGCTTCGTCGGCCCTCTTGTTTAGAATGGATCCTCCACAAGCTGCATTAATCCATGTCCTCTCTGTCTCTCTTAGTCCAGAGATGAAGTACTGGACCAAGTCATGGTCAAGGATCTGATGCTGTGGGCACTTGGCCAACATCTGCTTGAACCTGACCCAGTAGTCATGGAAATTCTCTCCTCCTCCCATCTTGATGCTGTTGATTTTCTTCCTCATCTGCTGGATGCGTGCAGCTGGGAAGTACTTCTCAAGGAACTTCTGCTGAAGCTGACTCCAGGTGGTTACTTCTCCAGCAGGTAGAGTGTAAAGCCACTCTCGGGCACCTTCGGCTAGTGAGAAAGGGAAGGCTAGGAGCCTGATGTATTCCCCTAGCCCTTCACTTGCTCGGATGGTGCCACATGCCAATTCAAAATCTTGGAGGTGTCTCTGGGGATCCTCCAGGGGCATGTCACTGAACTTGGGCAAGATCTGGATGAAGCCGTGCTTCATCTCCCAAGAATTGTTTTCAACCGTGGGCAAGGTGATGCCCAGTGGTTTCAGATTCAAGTTCTCTGGGAACATCGTGTCCCTCAACGTCTTGGCTCTCTCTTCTCCCATCCTTGATCGCGTAGGTGACCTGGATGTGTTCGGTGAATCTTCTCTCGCTGTGTCCGAGATCGACTCTCCTGTCTCAGTTATGGTCAACTGAGTTACTTGAGCGGCACGTGCTAATGCTTGCTTTTGTCTTGCTGCTTTCCGATTCTTCCTTGCGGTTCGCTCGATTTCAGGATCGAATAGTAGTCCTGTATCCTTGCTTCCCTATGAGTCAATTTCCTGCATACAAAAATAGGTCAAGCGTTAGCACGAAAAACTATTGGCTTGGAATATTGCCTCCCCGGCAACGGCGCCAATTTTGACGCTACCGTCGTGGAGTAGCGCAAAATAATATTTATAGTTCCTAAACTATTCACTAGCACAAGTACTAGTAGCAAGTATAGGGTCGATCCCACGAGGAGGCGATTTAGCTTATAGTTTTCCCGGCTTTGAATGCTCAATTGGGTTGTCACGTTTAAAAAGGTTTTGTTTTGGAGAGCAGTTGGGCACTGCCGAACCGTGGTCACCGTGTTTACTTGACTGAAAATAACAAATAACTTAAACAGAAATAAAACTAGCATTCAACCTAATTAATAGACTGAGCAATTAACAGACTCGACTAAACAAATAAGGAGAAACAAATAAAGAATAAAGTATCCAGGCATTGACTCCCCTGACTTCCCCCTTGACCTATGTGATGCAGATCATCGGTACGTATATCATTTTGCTAACAGTTTTGTCTTCCAGTTATAGATCCCAAGTATTAACATCCCTATAGCGTCACGTATATTAATACCCCGAACCCTTATTCGCTCTTATGTTTAAGTCCTGCCAGATCTCTCTCGACAGGTCTCCTGACGTTGACCAATTCGACACTATGTGACCGCATGAGTCTAAGTTGGTCAAGTCGCCTTCATCCTCCAAGCAAACCCGGAATGGCCAATAGCATGCCTGGACAGACCCAAGTCATACGACCACATCTCCAGCAACATGTTGTACTTCGCAGACGCCCAGTCTCCCGGTCGCGTTGATCCACGTACTCCTGTGTTAGGCAAGTCGGGGTTCCCACTGGTCATTGTAGGATTGCCCAAGTCCCTAACATGCTTAAGTTACTACCCTGTTGAATCGGGAACAAAACTCAGCTAGTTGTTGTCATCAATAAGCCTCCTGGCATGGTCACGTCTTAGGGTTGGTCAGGTTCTGTCTTTGCCCAGATACAAACAGATTAGCTACTTGACATAATTAAAACAGAAAATAAAACAAAGGCAATAAGACGAACGGAATTATGCATTAAAACTGGAAATTGTTCAAAGGGAAATAGAATCAAAGTACGAAATTAAAAACATGAAAGCATAAAATAAATTGTTTCTAGCCCGAGGGCTTAACAGAAAATAAACGCCGGCGAGTGGTGTTGCTCACGCGGCTGCCGTCGTCTTCGCTGGTCAGGTAGGTCTTCGATCCGTCTTCTTCGCTGCTCATGTGTTCTCGTTTCTTTATCAGTCGCTCTTCTTATATAGACGGGCTTGGATGGATAAGAGACGTGAGGGGGAAATACCTCTAAGACCGGACGAGAGTCCATCTTAGGCGGGAGTGTGAATCTTGTCCTCTTTAAAAGACTCCACAGAATTCAGGACTCCTGGTACACCGCATGCCCAACGTTCCGTCTCCGTCAATGTTAGTGCTTGCCCATGTACTTCCTTCTCTGACTGATTGAGGTAGCGGACCATGTGCGGTACTTGGTCGAACTCAAGTCTTGCTCCACCTGCTGACGGCCTGGTTGCTTGATCAACTCTGCTGGACCCTTTTTGTCAGTCTGGCTTGCTCAACGAGTGCTCTTGACCATGGAAGGTGATTTCCTTGCCTCTTTCACACAGTGCGCTCCTCTTTTCACTCCTTTACCTGCCCACCTGCAAAACTTGCCCAAGTACCCAAACGTGCCCTCCCAGACACAAACAAAGTAAAAACAAACAAAAGACTCGATATACTTGACTCTAAAACCTAAAAAATGAGCCAAAAAATATGGCTCATCAATCACTATATGGAACCAGTGAGTTTTCATCTTTAAGTATATCACAAATTGGGGTCACAGTCATTCTTAACCTATAAGCACATAAAACAAACAAACAATTTAATATCCGATATTATCTCCCTCAAATAATATCATTAAATTACTAATCACATCTAAAATCCCATCAGGTAAGGCAAGCCACGTGGTGTGGACGTTTACCCACCCAAACGACTTAGTAATTAGATTTTATTTGGTCATACATCACTTATAGCGGAACCTCGTGGGGAGGAATACTATAAGGCGTATCTAAGTGTAAACCATTACTCAGCACCAAAGTAAATTGCTTGGAATTGCTATATTACCGCAAGCCACGTGGTGTGGACGTTTACGATAACTTTACAACTCTTCACAATTTCTTACAACTGTCTACATCAATTAATCCAAAATCCGTCGGCATAGCAAGCCACGTGGTGTGGACGTTTACTACACCAAGAGACTTTTATAATTGACTCCCAATTACTTGATCCATTTAATCTTGTAAATCAAGACGCGGAGAATCATAAGTGAAACTCGAAGTTTCTTACCAGTGATTCACCATGCGAACAACCCTATCTCTCATAAATGAGGGAGCCGAGCAGACAATCGATCCACCTTCTAAAGATGGTACGACTGCCTCTAATTTGTGTCCTCGACATGACCAAGTGGCTTTGGCTCCATTCCACTCCCCGGGGTGAGAATGAGTCGACTTGAAATCAGTTTTGGAAAGACAAATTAGGCATTGTTTGATAGACTTAATCAATGTTTCTCGTAAGAGGAATTACAAGAACTCTCCTCCAATGACCCATCTATATAAACTTCAAAAGTTTATAAAAGTCACCAAGAGAGCAGCAATGGAGACCATGGGTATGTTTCCATACCCTCTCCCACTTAGCTTTTTATAACAAAGGGATACGCTATCTAGTGCATAAAATAAACACATATAGCATGCATACATGTAATAAAGCACATAGTATTATCACATAGTCAAAATAATTACTAGAATATTATTTTCCGACTATTATGGCTTTACTCCATTTCCGTACGCATCTTCTAGTCTTCAGTCTTCGTTCTTGAATGCTCCATGTGACGAGAATATTAATTTCCAATATTTAAATCTATTTATTTTTAATAAATCCAAAAGATACTTAATTAATAATAATTAAGTCAATCGAATAAGTCAAAAATAAAATTAAATATTATTAATATTTTTATTTATTTTATTCTCCCTTTCTACTTCATTAAATCTCTAGAATAATCTATCCAAGACCCACTTGGAATATTCTAGATGATTTCCATAACGAAATAAGGAAATAAAATAATTTAGGACTCTTCTACTTTCCAAGATTAATTAATTTCCATTACTATGAAAATTCCCATAAAATAGGAATAATCAATTAGGAAATAAATCAATCCTAAATTAACTTTTATTCCTTTCCAATTCCATTAAATCTCTAGGATCCTATTCCAAGTAGAACTCGGAATACTCTAGAAGAATTCCATAATAGAATAAGGAAATAAAATTAATTCTAATTAATTCTTTTCCTAATCCATGAGAATTCCCAAAAATAGGAATACTCAAATAGGAAAAACCCGAATCAATTAGGAAAGCGAATCACCGGACCGGGATAGCACGGGGTGGGGATCCCCGCGCCACCCCTCGACCGCCGCCTCCATGCCGCCGCCGTCCAGCCCACGCGCCACCTCCATTGGTGGCCGGCGTGGCCGGAGCTCCCGCGGGCAGCCCCTAGGGCGTGGGTCGATCGTCCTCATGGGATCGACCATGGGGATGGTCGATCCTTATCCTCTTCACCCTCACGATCATCTCCTTCGTCACGCGTCTTCTCCGGTGGTCGTTTCGGCATCGATCCAATGCAAAATAAATTACAATTTAATTTTACACTATCCGGTATCGATTCTATACATGAAATCGACCTTATACATTTTCCGGAAAAAGAAAACAATAATAATAAACCTAAATTTGGTCAACCCCCGAATTTTTACTATTACAAGCGTTCACCACCAAAAACGAATCTCGACATGTCCGAGAGTTTAATCAAACCAACATACATGACAAAATAAATTAAACGAATAATAAATCAAGCCATAATAGTCGGAACCCTGCAAGGTAGAACAATTTTATCGAAAATACCGCGAACGTAAACCACGCTCTGATACCAATTGTTGGAATTCGATATCCCGGGCTATTAAAATTTGCGGAAACAATAACCCGATCAAAAACCCTTCGCCGGAGATCACATGAACGCCGACTCATCCGCCGGAGTCCGGCCTTTGGAGACCTCGCACCCGAAGGCACGCGGCCCGCCCCCAGCCGAACCCCCGCGAGTCGGGGTTCACGCGATCGAAGGATCGATCGCACGCCGGCGATCGATCGGGGTGGGGCTGCCCAGCAGCCCCCGCGGCGAGTCCGGCGACTCGCCGCCGCCAGGAGGTCCCCGCCTTCACGGCGGGGTCGGGCACGGCACCAGCCCGTGCCCAGCGATCGATCCCTCGCGATCGATCGCACACCCTCGGCCCAGCCGAGGGTTCGCCCCCCTTCGCCCCGCCGAAACCCTAGCGGGCGATCCCACGCGGTCCGGTGGCTTCGCCACCACCGCGTGATCGTCCGTCTACTCCGGGTTCGAACTTTCGGATCTTCGTTCTACGGTATTTCACGATAATCCAAATCAAACAATATCAAGGGCGTTTAGATGTTGTACCTTTCGATTCGTTGTTCGGAGAAACGAAATCAAGATGACCTTTGAATCTTCCCACGTATTCCTTGCACTTCGTTCGAACGTCGGGTGGGTGACGATCTATCGAACTCCTATGGATCTCCTTCAACTCTCTAGAATATCAAGTATGATAATCTTGTCTTATGATTTATGAAGGCCATGTAGTGCTTTTATAGGCTACGTAGGGGATCTAAAGGAGGTGGAATATTGGGCTTCCAATATTGAAGATTAAATTGAGCCCAATGCTCAAGTCCATTAATCCTTATCAATATTAATTAATTTATTTTCCACTATATAAATTAATTGCACTCCCAATATTAAACCATATTATATCCAAATAATATTTCTCCGGTAGTATTATTTATTCCGTGTACTTAAGATTTAAATATCCATGAATAAAATTTATTTATTGCTTAATAAATTTATTCATCTCTTATATCCGAGAATAGTACCACTCAACCTTATTTATTATGCGGGAACAAATCCACTCGCGAGGTTTACATAATAAATCCTTATGAGCTCATCTCGGGGATATTATCAACCCTTCCGGGATACACTGTCCCTTCAAGAATTCACGGCATGCCATATATAAAATATAGTGACCCAACTTAACCGGTAATTAACCCAATAATTAAATCGGTTAATTCCTTTGGAAAATCAAAGTCACTTATATTAAATATACACACCCGCAATTATTTTAGGGATTAAGAATAAAATACTCCGAGACTTAAATCAATTATCGCAGAGCAATCCTAATTGATAAGTCTCAAGTGATCCGCTCAATACACCAAGTGTACAAGTGTGATAAAATAATTAAGATAAATTATTTTCTCTCTCACACAACGACTATACCGATGGATTGGTCTGTGTCCATCTAGGTCGTGAGCAACTGTTCGATTAAATACGAGTAACCGATAGTATGATCTTCTGTGTGCCCATGCAACACCATACTAACTACAACGTATAAAATCCAGGACTATAATTTGCATATATATTTAATTAACAATAATTAAAAGCAAATGAATGTTCGTTATTAATAGGTAAATGAAAGTGTACAAGGAGTTCAGAATACTCAAATCTAGACATTAAGTATACTACTCCAGCAGATTCAACCCAAATTAGTAGTTTGTAGGTTCGTATTGACATGGTCTACCTGTCGAATTGATTGCATGTGTTATTTATGGTTATTGGACTGGTATTTTAATTCAACTCAAATTTGTAATTTCTATGTCGTATTTTGTAGACACTGCCTCTGATTAAACTTTGGGATGGAGGATGTGTTGCTTCAGATTTAGGGTTCTTCAATTTTTTTTCAACTCAAATTAGTAGTTTTTAGGTTGCATTTGACATTGTGTACCTGTCCAAATTTATTGCTAATTTATGCTACTTGGATTGGTGTTTTAATTTGATTCAAATCTGTTAATTTTAGGGAAGATTTTATAGTGTTAACTAACACGTTTATTTTCATGTCGTTCTTGAAAACACTTCTTGACAAAATAACACGAACAAAAGAATAAATGAGTATGTGGATTTGTAGATTCATCTTGTATGTATTTCTCACACTCAAGCATTATTTGTGATGTTACATTTTGAATTCTAAAATTGTAGGAAACTATTAATGTAAAATTTTTGTTAATGAACAAGAGTGTTAATGTTATTGTTGTTGAAATTTTTATTATGAACAGAAAATACACTACGCAAAAATTTTATACAGTGTAATAGCCAGAAAGTGAATTGGAATGATATGTTTTATGCCCATGAAACCTTATCCATTCAAAATCTACCAGTATTATATTTTCATTTTATTTCTTGTGTTTTTACATATGGTGCAGTTCCTTTTCAATTGAAACATCACCAACTCACTCTCCCAAGAAAACTGGGTTCAACAATATTGCATATAGTTCATGCTTACTGGATAACACGTCGGACTGAACAAAACATGCTAAGAAACGACCCTAATATCAAAGTCGATAGACAATAAATTCTTCACCCTTACACACTAGTCACTATAGTTTACTTTACTAGTCAAAACAGCAATAAATTCTTCACCCTTACACACTAGTCACTGTAGTTTACTTTACTAATCAAAACAATAAATTTTATACAGTGAATATCAGTACTTGTAATCAACATGAGTGAATGTCATAGAATTACCCTTTTTGAAATTCTCCCTATAGTTTAATATTCATATTCATGTGTTGACTATGATTGATTTGTTTAATTAATACCTGAAACTTTTCAATGAATCAGGAGTTGAAAACATGTCTCCAACTACTCGTTCCGAATCTTTGAAAAAAAAAGGATTAGAATCGGGAGGCCTATTCAAGATCTGCCAAACGGAGGCTGGAGAATGATTTTGAGGCAACTACGTCCGAGCCACACCATGGGCTTAATAAGGTATTTAAAGCATGTTTAATAACAGTCTTTTAGTCAGTATTTTATTACAAAAATTAACTACTTTTTCCAACATAGGACGCGAAACGTGCGGCAAAGCACAACCAGAAGCCGGTGTCACTAAAGTCACAAAAGAGAAAACGATTCAACGTGGTAATAAATACACCGAAAATAACTAAAAGGTAAAAATTATCTGCTAGATTCTTATTTCTATTCAAGATTTTCTTTATCACACAACCAAGTTTGTATTAATTCTACTTTCTTTTAGGAGTCGGACAAATTAATTTTAAGTGACGATGATTTCCAGACTAACCAGACGATTCAGAAGAAGAAAAAGCGTGTAAGTGTTTGATCTAAGTCATTTGACGATTCAATATTGCTACGTATTTCAAAAAACATCAATATTGGTATTGAACTACTTAAGCCTAATAAACAGTTTAGCAAAGATCATGATATCTTATTTTTTAAAGCAGAGTGACATCAAAATTAGGATCGGTCGTGGAAAGTTTCCTCGAAAAACATCGATTGTTAAAAAGGTTCGTATAAATGTCAAATACCTTATAGAAAATGAGATATTAATTTTGCCTGCTATTAGTTATATAAGCGTCCTATAGGGTTTACGATGTTTCAGTTTCTTTGGCCACACTTTGCATTGTTCCCATCAGTGAAGTAGTTCAGTAGCTTAATAGCTACTAATTTAGTATGTCAAAATTTTAATTGACTAACCTTTACGTTACTAAGTCTCTTTTTTGTAACCTAACACTACAATATATGTGTTGTATGCCTAAATAAAGAATACACTATTACATGTAGTGTATTCAATTGTGTATGAAAAATATTCTTATAAAATCATCAAGATTATAACACTTAGTATGTACAAATCATCAAGGTAAACTTGTTAATCTGTTGCAAACAGTGCATCTTTATTGACAGTGTATTACATGGTTATAATTTCAAACATCGGACAACGGTATAGTAGATTAGTTGCTGCAAACTACTCAAACTTGTTCATGGACACTACCAATTACAAATTCAGGTAGTTTAACGATGATAACGCGGTCTATAACAGTATAGTAGTGTCAATAGTTGAAAACTGATTCCAGGACATTATCTAATGACCCAGTGACCACTTGTTTCGGCTATTCATATCTGAATCTACTATGAACACTGCTCCTGTGTGTTCAGTGTATATGATAGTTCTGTATGCATAAAGTTGTTTAATCGATTCTGAAATGTTGACTTTATGTTAATAGATCCACCTAACCAAACTCTTTCATACCACAAAAACTATTACTACCAATATGTATTAGTTGTTTATTCAATCATCAGGGTTGAACCTTGCTTATTTAGGTGTTGATTAAAGTTTGTCAAACCATAAAAACAGGAGTGGATTATGCGTTGATTCAATTATAGTGTAATATGCTACATACACTACAAATTTATTTTCGCAGTGTGCGTGGTAGTTCAGATAACTTCAAAGAATGTAGAAGTGTAATCGAAAAATTTAATAGTATATTTGCAAAAACTTAACTACTTGTGATTGGTTTAATCTATGGATACGAATTAGTTTATAAGGAATAACTATACTAACTAAAATCTGTTAATGGACATCATAAATAGTAGTTCCAACTAGTATTCATCTTTCTGATTTTAGGTTACTAGACAGTGTACCGACTTCAAGTTTCGGATCCATACATCAGTGTGCTTTAAATTCAATTTGTCATGAACTTATTAATCGTCTTTTGTGTGTATATGTTACACCATTATATGTACTTGTGTATCGATTATGCATGAAATCTTCATTATGTGATGATAACTTAATAAACAGGTATTAAAAAATAATGAAATTTATGTCTTAGTTAATAGACTAATATGTACTTTGTTTTGATTCTAGGAAATTTCAGTTTAGAAGCACTATTCCTCAATATGATGTGCTGAAATTCAACCTTATCACAGATGGTGTTAGGAGAATTATTTCACACACACCATTTGCAGATTTTTATTCGAGTGATTCTTCACTGGTTAAAGAACAAGAGCGAGATCAAACGGATAATCAAGTGTAGTCGCTGTAAGAAGTTCAAAAACCACAACAAGAAAACATGCAAAGAAGTTATTTAGTATGAAGTTGATCCAACACAGTTGTCATGTTTATTCAATAAATACTTTCATTTACACAAACATAGGGCATTTGAAAATCGTTATGTTACAACCGAGGTTGAATATGAATATTTGATTTTGATGGTTTAATAATTAACTGTTCTTAATGTTTCCTATTTTTTGGACAGTATTGGTCTTCTTGTCTCATTTCCATTCTTGTCATTTTATTTTAGCATCACTTGATTTTGAGTATTAGAGAATATGTTAAATATGTGATTTGTTTATGAAGCTAATTCTTTTAATTTAACGTCTTGATTTTGAGTATTAGATAATAGGTTAAATATGTGATTTTTTTATGAAGCTAATTCTTTTAATTTAACGTCAGAAAGCATCAACCAACTTGAGAGTTTCTAATTCAAAGTGTCTCAGGTGCCTTATTGTTCAGGTGGTTGAATGTTTATAATTCTTTTAATAGACTGTATGTTGTACATGACTATTTCATTTTGTATATTGAATGTTCAGTGCCTTATTTAATGGATTTTGTTATACTGATATGGTAAAATAGAATTTATCTAAAATTTTCGAAAATCACTTGTAACACCCGTTTTTCGCTATAACATTTACTTAAATAAATTCTCATGTTAGTAAAACCTTAAACTATTTTCCAAAATCCTAAAAATATAAAATTTATATGCCTGTTAATACAATTTCATATAAACTAATTAAAATTTACTAAATAATATGTAAAATTAATATTTATTTATGTGACTATTAATATTGTTATTATTATTATTATTATTATTAAACATTAAAATATAAAATTCAAGTTGGATAGTTAATTTTTTTCTAATATTTTTCGGGTAAATCTAAACAAACTTCCCAAACCCCACGTTTTCTCTCCTTAATATATCACTCTTCTACTCTTCTTTGAGGGACTACACCGAGATGAGCAGCATCAACAAAGAGCCCCAAATCAATTCCCTTGCCAGAAACCCACTCCACATTTCATAGCCTTGCCTCGACCCCGTACTCGCGTTCGAGTCCTCATCTCTCTCTTTTGATTGCCGCTGAATCTCTCTGCCATCGATACCACGAACCGAAGCCACGACGACTACCACCTACCGTCGTAGTAGACACCCCGAGATTCTCGTCGAAAGGTTTCCTTCGGCCGATTCCACACAAGACGAAGCCGGCCGCCGCTGCTCCTCCGCCATCCGTGATCGACTGTCGAAATCCAACACCGACGAAACTCCAGCTTGTAAATCGTGACGCTCCGCCACCCCGTCATCAGTTTCGCCGACGTGTAAATCGGTAAATTGCTTCCCACCATCCCTTATATTCAATTGTTGGAAGAAGAAATAGGAACATTGAATTCTGAATATACCCATTTCATTCACCCACGTTTTTGATAAGGATAGTACTTATTACAAAATGGTCCCTGGACAATGACTATATTGTGGGCTAGCCTACTGAAGCTTTGGCAATGAATTATTTAAGTCCATATGATGTTTGAAATATTTTCAATTCAATCCCTCGAGTTTATGGAAACTTGCACTTCGTCTTCCTACTAAAATTATCAACCTTAGCTTTTAACTAAACTAAACTCGAATCGTCCTTTTATATGTGTTTATACTATATTGAGTATTTTAAATTAAATACTTGAATAGGATCAATTATACGAGACTTGAGGTATCGACTTGCGAGTTTAGGAGAGGTCTTGAACATAGGAGTCACGACTAATAACACGCACCCTACAAGAGGTAGGGGCTTCTTATCCTTTACTCATGACTTATATTATGCTTATTTGCGTATGTGTATTATGTGAATGAACTATGTGATATTTTGTCGATAATTAAATGATTGATGAATATCATGTTTATATGTGTGCTAGTTGAGATATCGACTTGATATGATATATGAAAATCTACGTGTAATATGTTATATGTTATCGCCACGTGTACACCACGTATAATATGTTATATGTTACCGCTACGTATACTATGCTCAAATGATATGCTTGAATGACATGCTATGAAAACAAGGTTCACCCGTAGGCAGAGGTGACAACAAGGTTCGTCCATAGGCAGGGACGGCAATACGTGAAATGTATATGTTAAACAAGGTTCACTCGTAGGCAGGAGTGGCAACAAGGTCTGTCCGTAGGCAGGGACAGTAATATGTGAAAATGTGTATGTTAAACAAGGTTCACTCGTAGGCAGGAGTGACAACAAGGTCTGTCCGTAGGCAGGGACAGCAATATGTGAAAATGTGTATGTTAAACAAGGTTCACTCGTAGGCAGGAGTGACAACAAGGTCCGTCCATAGGCAGTGACAGCAATATGTGAAATGTATATGATAAACAAGGTTCACCCGTAGGCAGGGGTGACAACAAGGTCCGTCCGTAGGCAGAGACGACAATATGTGAAAATTATATGTTTACATGTTTAGTTATGTGAAAGTATGTTTATGTGAATTATTTGTCTACGTTCTTCATGTGACTATACATGCCATATATTCATGATATGATTCATGATTTTAAGATAAGTGATTTCTGCTGAGCACGTTGAGCTCACCCCAATCAACGACATTTTTTTTAGGTACGAACGGAGAATTCGAGGGGAATAACGAGGATGCAGTAGTGTGACACATGTATTTATTTAAGAATATGCTTACGTGGAATTTAAAGCTCATTTTTATTTACTTAATGCTTAAATTGCTATTTTTTACATTTTTCGGAAGTCTTATTTCTTTGAAAAACGAGGTTTATTTTACGTAACCCCCATATTTGATTGTTTAATTTTAAATAATTATTTTATTTTAAAAACTTCCGCTATATTTTGAAAAAACGAAAATCGGGGCGTTACATCACTCTTTTACTTCAGGTTCTCAAACATAATTTGGGCATTTATTTGCTCTTTATTCTCATAGATTATAAACTAAAAAACTCGCAATCAGGTTCATACCAAATCTGTAAGTGTCAGACATAGTGACTTGTATCTTTTCCGAGCTTGAAACAGTGTTTTTATGTTTAAGCGTCTTTGCAGTTGGTGTTTTCTTCTTTAAAGTCATCATAATATCGACTTTCAATCTTTTCTGAGCTTGAAATAGTGTTTTTTATGTTTAAGCGTCTTTGCAGTTGGTGTTTTCTTCTTTAAAGTCATCAGAGTATCGGCTTTGTTGTTTTTTATTATCCAAAGCTATTGCCACAGTAAATGTTATGTTTAGTTACACAATTAATCTTAATTGTTTTCTTTACAGATGTTTTTTTTTAATATATTTAATATCAATACATTAAATTATATATATTCCAATTTTACTCTTAAATAATTAACTTATACACTTTTTTTTACTTGCGCAAGCAACTTTTTTTTTATAACTTTATATTTTGCGCACATTTTTTTTTGTTTTTTTTTTATATTTCTTCTTTTCATCTTTCTTCTTTTTTACACAATTTTTTTTCTTCATATTTTCTCTTTTAATCTTTTATGATTTTTTATTTTATTTTGCATGCATACATGATACATGGACAACAAAGAAGAATCAAATAGTTAGTAGAATGAATAAAAAATAGTTAATAAAATGAATAACTACAACTAATTTCACCACGTTCCTCAGCTTTCCTTTCTCCAACATTCAGAACGAGTAGGCCGGGAAGTGCGCCTTCTTGGAACCCTCCCCCGCTGCGGCGCTGCGGAAAGGTGGAAGTTATTTCGGCCCCGATCAGCTCGAGCAACACCATCCTGTAGTTGTACACTGTCACTCTTTTCGGAGATGGCGTAGCTCGTGATCCACTCGGGCGCAACCCCCGCGCCCCCCTCAGCGTCGTGAAGACGTGGCGCTGCTCGACCTTCGACATGAGCTTCGCCAGCCCGAAATTCGAGACCAACGTCGTGAAGACGCGACTCTGCTCCCTATTTCTAAAAGTTAACGATAGTACGATTTTGATTAATAGTATTATTTTTAAGTTAATATATAATTTAATAATGTTATATTTTATAATATATTAAGTGGTGTATTATTTTTTTTAAAGGGTAGTATTGATAAATGGAGTGGTGCATTAACTAAAAAAAAATTAAAAAATTACAATTTAAATTAAATAGGTGTATTTAGTAAGTGGTGTACTTATAAGTTATAACTTTTGGAGGTGTAATAGCAACTCCTTATTTTTTATATTCATTTTTACAATTCTATTTTTAAATAATTAAATCTAAAAGAACATGACTTAATATTAAATATTTACTTATGAAATATATTCCGTATATTCTATTTATATTTTCGTGATATATAATTTTAAATTATTTTGCACCTTAAAAGAATTATTACTACTTTAAAATACAATTACACTTTTACATTTTTACATTTTTTTTAAAATACAATTTTACTATTATTTTTTTAAATTTTAATAAAAAGATATTAGACGATATGTGTAACGCCCTAGAAAATTCAAAGGCTTAAAAGGATTGAATATGCTACTCATACCAACAGATGCATCTTCTTTTCTGGGCATCCTCCTATAAGAACTCCAAAGTTAAGCGTGCTGGCTTTGGAGTAGTTCTAAGATGGGGGGCTTTGGAGTAGTTCTAAGATGGGTGACCCCCTGGGAAGTTTCTCGGATGCGCACGAGTGAGGACAAAGTGCGCTGGAAAAGACAAGTGTTGGTACAGTGGGGCCAGGATATCACTCCCGCAAGCAGTCATTGGTAACCGAGCCGGCCCATTAGGGTCGGGCTTTGACCCCTCAACGGGCCGTAAGTGTCTTGCGGGGCCAAGTGCTCCACCCAGAAGTTGGTGAGAGTACCCGTAAGGGGCATTCCTGCACGGATGGTTGGTCCTGGACAAGTAAGGCAAAAGTTGGTGAGAGTACCCGTAAGGGGCATTCCTGCACGGATGGTTGGTCCTGGACAAGTAAGGCAAGTAAGGCACGCAACGAGGACGTTGCGCAGGGGCATTCCTGCACGGATGGTTGGTCCTGGACAAGTAAGGCAAGTAAGGCACGCAACGAGGACGTTGCGCAGAAAAAGGTGGGGTGATTGTAACGCCCTAGAAAATTCAAAGGCTTAAAAGGATTGAATATGCTACTCATACCAACAGATGCATCTTCTTTATTCCTGCACGGATGGTTGGTCCTGGACAAGTAAGGCAAGTAAGGCACGCAACGAGGACGTTGCGCAGGGGCATTCCTGCACGGATGGAGGATATCACTCCCGCAAGCAGTCATTGGTAACCGAGCCGGCCCATTAGGGTCGGGCTTTGACCCCTCAACGGGCCGTAAGTGTCTTGCGGGGCCAAGTGCTCCACCCAGAAGTTGGTGAGAGTACCCGTAAGGGGCATTCCTGCACGGATGGTTGGTCCTGGACAAGTAAGGCAAGTAAGGCACGCAACGAGGACGTTGCGCAGGGGCATTCCTGCACGGATGGTTGGTCCTGGACAAGTAAGGCAAGTAAGGCACGCAACGAGGACGTTGCGCAGAAAAAGGTGGGGTGATTGTAACGCCCTAGAAAATTCAAAGGCTTAAAAGGATTGAATATGCTACTCATACCAACAGATGCATCTTCTTTATTCCTGCACGGATGGTTGGTCCTGGACAAGTAAGGCAAGTAAGGCACGCAACGAGGACGTTGCGCAGGGGCATTCCTGCACGGATGGTTGGTCCTGGACAAGTAAGGCAAGTAAGGCACGCAACGAGGACGTTGCGCAGAAAAAGGTGGGGTGATTGTAACCCCCTAGAAAATTCAAAGGCTTAAAAGGATTGAATATGCTACTCATACCAACAGATGCATCTTCTTTTCTCGGGTGCGCACGGGTGAGGACAAAGTGCGCTGGAAAAGACAAGTGTTGGTACAGTGGGGCCAGGATATCACTCCCGCAAGCAGTCATTGGTAACCGAGCCGGCCCATTAGGGTCGGGCTTCAACCCCTCAACGGGCCGGGGCGTTACAATATGAGTGATAAATAAATAAAATTTATTTTTATTTTTATTTGATATTTAAATGAATAACAAATAATTAAGTTTAACTTGTTAATAGATTGAAAAATATTACCACGTATTTTAGAAAAAAAATGTATTTTACTTATTTTATTCTATAAAATATAATTATATTAATATATAAAAAATATTATTGGCAATTTTACAAAATAATTATAAAAATTATAAATAAATAATAAAAAATAATATTGAAACCTAGTTTATAGTAAATATTTGTTGAATATTTACATTTGATCGGTTGAAATTACTGACAATATTTTTATTTATGAGATTTAAAATTTTAAACTTTGAATTATTATTACTGTACTAGTATTATTAGTTTTCAATAAGAACTATTTAAAAAAAGTGTAGCATAGTTTATAATTTATACTCCACAAATTTCTAGTTATAATTTAATGTTCAATTTTTGTAGATTTTTTATTAACTAGTGTATTTTAAGATTATAATTTTTATTAATAACAGTTGTATAAATTAATAAAATTGAAATTATATTACTTAAATTGTTCTTATTAATAATCAGAATATAATTAGAATAAACTGAGTTATGTAATTCTAATCAAATTTTAAAATTTTCTATTTATCCAAATCACCCTTTCAATAATAATAAAAAACAATAGTTTAATTATAAAAATCAATTTCGCAAGCTGATTTTTTTGGAATGGTAATTATTTAACCTAGCTCTACTTTTTTAATGTAAATGTAAAAAATTGCTAGTGCTACTAGTACAGTACTACTTTTCACGAACATCTCACACAATAACAAAATAGACCGAGTAAGCTCTGCGTGTTTTTCCTTTCTCTGCATCAGCACTATTCAACTATATCGTAATTCGAGTTCACCAGAGACTGAGAGATCTCGCTCAACAAGGTTTTTCGAAAATGGCGGAAAAGAGGTTCATAGTGGAGGTGGAGCCTTCGAAGCCTGCCAAGGATGGAAAACCGTCGATCGGACCTGTTTATCGGAATGTTTCCGCCAAGGATGGGTTTCCGACGCCCGCTCCGGGACTCGATAGCTGCTGGGACATTTTCCGGTACGGTATCTCGCCTCTTTTGGTATTTCTTACTCGAAAATATTTGGAGATTGTTTATTGGTTTAATCGGATGATTTGGTGCTTGGTGGTTTTGCATTATCATGAAAACGCACTAGGTTAGGTTGAATCTGTATGATATTTTGTTTTTGTGTTTGTTTTGAAATCGATGCGAACATGTTTTTGGCGTGAATTTTCTAATTTCACGGAGCAAATTTTGCGTGAGAATTTTGTTATTTTGGCATGTTAATATGATTTGTGCCCTTGAGGGGATGAATCATTATGTAGCTTAACATCTGAGCGCTGTATATATTTGCATCAGGGATATAATTTTTGATTTGTTGATCTGAACCATATGGATCAAATTTATCGACATTATCAATGGCGGACGTGGAGGGCCAACCTGCCCGCCCAATATCCGCCTAAAGAGTCTTAAAAAATAAAATAAACAGAAATATTCATAAAAAATGGATTTGTATGACAATTGTTTTTTGGAATTTTGTTTGAGGTCCAGCTTGCGTCTCCATCCAAACAATGCTTGAGCCATAGAATACAATAGCTGACCCACTATTGTTTTTTGAATCTATCCTTATAATCTTCGTGCTTTAAGAGGCACTTATCAGATATCACATTTATTCTTTAAACAAGTTCCATGCACATCTTTCATATTTGTGCTAATGCCTATATATGTTTGAAATCCTGTTACTAGTTAATGAGTGGAACTAAATGGTAGAAAAGAAGTTCTGATTTCATGTCTGTCTTTATTCCTCTAGTTGATGGAGTATATTAGTTAATACCCGGTGTGGACATTTTGTGAAAGAATGAATGTGACCCGTGAACACATTATATATTGTACTGTAAGTATAAAATTGTATTCCCGGGGAGGGAAAATATTTCAAATACTTAACCACTGAGACCTTAATGCTTAACAACATGAATTACTATACCTATCATTTTTACCTCTCTGAAAACTTGAATGTTGAATGTGCTATCACTGCATCAAATAAAGTAAGAATAAGTGGACTACATTATTTAACGTTAGAAAAATTAAAAATCACCCAAATTCCAAGAAACTAGTAAATCATACTGAATTTTCTGTTTGAATTGTTCTTGCATTTACATTTACTTTAATGATGAATAATTGAGTGTAAACATTCTCTTTGTGGCACAGCTTGTCAGTGGAAAAATATCCAAATAACCGAATGCTTGGCCGTCGTGAAATTATTGATGGGAAGGTATTTCGTTACCTTGCAAGTTTTCTACTGTTTAATAATCCATTTGTTGATCTTTTTTCTTTAGGACCATAATCCATATTGTCTGATCTTCATTGTTACTGCGCTAACAGCCAGGTAAATACTTATGGATGACTTACAAAGAAGTTTATGACATAGTGCTGAAAGTTGGTAATTCCATTCGCAGCTGTGGAACTGAGGAAGTGAGTTTCAAGCATAGTTTGTATAGAAACTATACTTTTTTTTTGCCATTTTTCATTTCTGAGAGGAATAATTTCCTTAGTGCTAAAATCACTCTTAAGTTTTCATTTTTCTTCTATGTTCTTTCGAGTCGAGTTTTTTATTGGGGATTCAATTTTACCATTGTAGCTTACTATTTATTTACTACCATAGTTTAATATATATACCTTGAGTCATTTCGAGGAACTATGGCGCTAGCAACACTTCTTCACCACATAAATGTCTAGTGGATTTTAGCAATTTAACCATAAGAAATAGATACGAGGATCATGTTTGGTTGAGAAACACATTTCTGGGATCCGAGCATATGGTCATCACATTTTAGTCAATGTGTCTATAGACATGTTTTTCAGAACGAAAAACTAAAAATATTTTTGTGAATGAATTGAATACAACCTGTGAACATTATATATTATATGAAATTGCATCACAATTTACGCTCTTTATCACGCAGTATTTTTACTTTGTGTTAAACTGATTATGATGTCAGGGTGGAAGATGTGGAATTTATGGTGCTAATTCCTCTGAGTGGGTTATAAGTATGGAGGTACTTCAATAACTTTATTATATTCTCTCTCATTGTCTGCACCATTTCATGCAGTGTGTATGTGTGCATATGCTTGTGGACATATTTGCGTACCTGTGTTTTTTCTTTCTGTTCTAAACACCATTTTCATCTAGCTTGTTTCTTTCTTACACACATATAGCTTCTCTATATTCTGGTGACTTGATTACTGTTCCAAATAAGAGGTAGAAACATTTAGGTGACACTTCTTTTATGGATAAAATAGTTAATATCTTAAAAAAATAAAAAAATATACGAGACATAATCGGAATGTCTTTAGTTTTCTGAAATTGTGATGTGCCCCTGTGGGAAATTGATCAAGCAATGTGCATTGGTTTGGTATAGCTATTGATTTAAAAGAAATAATTGTCAAACATACGATGGGATTTTTTTATAAAACTTCTCATGATCGACTAAGTTGCAAACCATTTTGTTTTCATGTTTCCATTTGTATGAGTTTTTTCTTCTGATAAAGTATAATTTGTCCGTCTTATTACGTATCAGTGATTTATACATTTTAGCTAACCCAAAATTTCATTTAATTTCATTTCATCTATTGATGCAGGCTTGTAATGCTCATGGACTATATTGTGTCCCTCTGTATGACACTTTAGGTATTCATTTTCTTCCTTTCGCCTTTGTTTATGCCCATTACTGTCTGCCTCTGCCATGAAACTGTTCTCATGCTCACAATATTTTCCCAAGCACTGGATACATTTCAAAGTAGTTGAAGTAAATATTAAGTGAGATTGTATTCTTTCTCTTTTGTCTGGTTTAGGTGCTGGAGCAATCGAATATATCATATGCCATGCGGAAGTTACACTTGCTTTTGTGGAAGAGAAAAAAATCTCCGAGGTACAGTTGCTTAAAACTGCTACTCCCTCCGTCCCAACAATAGATGCACTACTTCCTTTGTAATTTACAAAGGAAGTAGTGCATCTATTGTTAGAATGGAGGGAGTATTTTGAAGTGATGTTTTCTAAACAAAATTAGTTCATACTTACAAATTTATATTTTTGACTTGTTGACACTTCTGACCTTTGCATCTGTACAAGTCGGAAATCTTATTTATGCTGAATGTATTTTTGTATTCGCAGCTGGTGAAAACGTTGTCCGGTGCAGCAAAGTTCTTAAAAAGTAAGTATTCCTTTTTAGTCTGCTGTGTTGGTTTGAAGGGAAATCATGAGTTCTTTATACTCTATTTCAGCCATTGTGAGCTTCGGGAAAGTTACTTCTGACCAGAAGGAAGAAATTGAAAAGTTTGGTGTGGCTATCTATTGTTGGACTGATTTCTTGTTATTGGTAAGATTGATGGTTATAAAATATTATCTGGTTTGATTTATTTGCCCATTCAGATGTCATTTTTTACTTCCTCTTATTGGGTAGCCTACTAGCCCGATGATAATGCATCTATTGTTATATTCTTGTTGCTAATGTAATGTGCTTATCTTATCTTACCTCTCAATTGGACAGGGAGAGAATAAAAACTTCGAGCTTCCCGTGAAAAAGAGAACCGATATATGTACCATTATGTACACTAGTGGAACTACTGGAGATCCCAAGGGTGTCATGATTTCCAACAATAGCATTGTTACCTTGATTTCAGGAGTAAAGCGTCTTCTGGAGAGTGTGAATGAATCGGTGATTTACTCTTTTTTCTTTGAAATATAATTAATGTGAGAGATCAATATTAAGACCTTAGGTATGACTGTATGATCTTTCACTTCCTTCACTTTCATTGTTAGGCGGGAGTATCATAGTTATTATAGATAATAGAAATGAACTTGAGGATTGTGGCTGGTTTCTGATTGCAAGGAATGATGATATTTGATTTAAAATAATGATTGAAAATGATTGATAGTTAGGAATATGTGAGTGGCTGAAAGTAAATATTGTAGGGTAATGTGTAATTTATTTTTTGTTCTGAAAAGTGCTTAGATGTACATGAAGAGGGGATAACTAAGAATAATTGAACAGGTCTTAACATCTTCATTCAAACACAGACTTCAAATTCATTATCCATGTTTTTGTTCCTTTTTATCAGTTGACTGTCAATGATGTGTATCTGTCGTATCTCCCTTTGGCCCATATTTTTGATCGTGTCATTGAAGAGTGTATCTTCCATCATGGGGGTGCAGTTGGATTTTGGCGTGGGGTAAGAAGGTTTCCAATTTAAATTCCAATATTCGAGATGGGAAAATGTTTATTATTATGCCATGTTATATTCTTTTGTTTGCAGGATGTTAAGTTATTGGTGGAAGATATTGCGGAGCTTAGACCCACCATCTTCACCGCAGTTCCCCGTGTACTAGATCGGATATATTCAGGTCCATTTTCTTCATCACATGAACCTATAATAAAATATCATTATCTAATTCCATCAATGTTTGAGTCTTTGAGAGGATTTGTGGAATGTATAATGTCAAATACTGGAGACAAAACATTTGCTTTGTTTGGTGAAAAGCCCTATCTGGATTCTATAATGCTTGTATAAGGCCTTATGTTTTTGCTCTTCCTTTTCAGAGAAAAAAAAACCTCAGTTATCCGTGTATTACTTTCAGGTTTGAAACAGAAAATCTCTGGGGGCGGTTTCATTAAACAGACCGTGTTCAATTTTGCTTACTCTCTGTATGTACTGTTCCAACTTTCACTTTTGGGAAATTGATAATACTAGTATCTGTATTTGAATTTCATTGTGTCAAGATAGTGTATTATTATTGGAAAGCAACGTTGGATTTTTTTTTTTATGTTTAATAACTTCATTCAAAAATTTGAGCAGCAAACTGCGTAATATGAGAAAGGGCATTAAGCACACTGAGGCAGCTCCAGTCAGTGATAAAGTCGTTTTCAGTAAGGTGATTGAAACAAAATCTTAATTCTTAATGGAGCTTTTGTATCTTTTGCTTATTCATGTGGTATTGTAATTATCGAACTGACAATTGTTCTTGCATGCCTCTGCTTAGATAAAAGAAGGTCTAGGTGGTAAAGTAAGAATTATTCTATCTGGAGCAGCCCCTCTTGCCTCCCATGTAGAAGAGTATCTTCGAGTAGTTACATGTTCTTATGTTCTTCAAGGATATGGTACTCTTCATTCTTTTTGAAGGAAACTTATCCTGATTGTTTTTTGCATTTTTTTAATAAGCATCATCCTCTTGTATATTTGAGGTGATTTTTGGGCAAGGAAGAATATAGTACTATGATTGTAAATTAATGTCACGTGCTCGTCCTTTTTTTGGGTGGGGTGGGGTGTGAGATTGATAAAGAATCACATAAAGACTATCTGCCTCAAACTCTTAAAAAGGAAATTCATTGGTAAATAATCATTTTCTTCAACTTATTGTAAGTTTGTACTAAACCTGATGACTAATGTAATTGCGTCTTCGCATGGATATACTCAAGTAATACTTGATTATTTTACATTTTGATTTGGAGTAAATGACCTTGAAAAAAAATTGGCTGGAGTTTTTCCTATAAAGTCCAGAACATGGACTTTGAGTAAGAACCCTACTATTTTTAAATTTTATATTCCACATAATATTTCTCAACTCTTATTGAGAATTAAGAGGCATAAAAGAGAGTCCAGTATATTTTATGCTGTTGCATTGTGTTCAATTTGAAATGCTCCCTTTTGTACTACTCCTCCCCGTATTAATATTATCCAATAACTTTATTTAATGATGTAGGTTTGACTGAAACTTGTGCTGGTACATTTGTCTCAATACCCGATGAGATGAATATGCTTGGTACAGTGGGCCCTCCACTGGCCAACGTTGATGTTTGCCTGGAGTCTGTCCCTGAAATGGGTTATGATGCACTTTCATCAAAGCCTCGTGGGGAAGTATGCATAAGGGGAGATACTTTATTTTCAGGCTATTTTAAACGTGAAGACCTTACCAAGGAAGTCTTGATTGACGGCTGGTTTCACACAGGTTATTTTTACTTTTTAAATAATTATTGAAATTTATTAATCGAGTCCATCCCGTGATAAGGTTTTTCATATTGCGATACATGTAAATTAAATTATGTTCGTCAGGGGATGTTGGCGAGTGGCAAACTGACGGGAGCTTGAGAATTATTGATCGTAAGAAGAACATTTTTAAACTCTCGCAAGGGGAATATGTAGCTGTAGAGAACTTGGAAAATGTCTATGGCCAAGTCCCAAACATTGACTCGGTATGAGTTTGCTTTTAAAACTTTGATAAGCATGCCGTCTCTCTCTCTCTCTCTCTCTCTCTCTCTCTCTCTCTCTCTCTCTCTCTCTCTCTCTCTCTCTCTCTCTCTCTCTCTCTCTCTCTCTCTCTCTAGATCTAGAGTTGAGATGCTAACAACGTATGTAGAATTTATTTCATTTGGACAAAATAGTAGAATTTTGACTGCTGGCTTGTGTGTTCCCGGTATGTCAATTAGCTGACAAAGTAGTATATTATTATTAGGCTTGTTATCTTCTTGAATATTCACTTCCCATACGACCATTTGCAAACAGGACTGTCAAAATCTAGTCGGGGCAAGTCTGATTTTTACTGGGCCAGGTCTATAGTTCCTTAGGCCTAGAAAAGTTCTGTCGTTTTTCAACCGATGCATTTTCTTTAAATATTTCATGTCCTGGACCGGAATGAGCCATGAAAACAACAGTCCAGAATATCTGGCATTCTGGTTCGGTTGTTCCGTGCAATCAATATTGTATCAAAGAGCATTTTTTTCCTTTGAGTTGCAGATATGGGTGTATGGAAACAGCTTCGAGTCCTTTCTTGTTGCTATTATTAATCCAAACAAGCAAGCAGTCGAGCGATGGGCTGAACAGAACGAAATATCTGGAGACTTCAATGCCCTCTGCCAGCATCCTAAAATGGAAAAATACTTTATTGGGGAGCTCTCAAGGATCGCAAAAGAAAAGAAGGTTGCTCATTCTGTTTTTCCTTTTATTATATTGTTTTGGTTCCAGTTAATCCATGTTGATATACCTTTATTTAATTGTCAAGTATTGAATGTTTTTAAGATTTTACTAAACGACCTTACTGTGTTCTTTGGGCAGTTGAAGGGTTTTGAAATCATCAAAAGTGTGCACCTTGATCCAGTCCCGTTTGACATGGAACGAGACCTTATCACGCCAACTTTTAAGAAGAAAAGACCCCAGTTGCTCAAGTATTACCAGGTGATTGTCATATCCTTCTAATGAGGTTCTGAGATGCTTTTGTTCCACAAATTTAATTTTAGAAACTGTGTTGTGTCTTGCAGGAGGTCATTGACAACATGTACAAGGCTGCAAAATAAAAGTGCACCCACCGTAGAGTTCGTATCGGGCAATGGTTAGTTTCGTTCGAGTACTTATGATTACTTGGTAGTTCATAACCCAGATTAGCTACAGTTTCATGGTGTTTTTGCAACTGGTACACTTGTTTTATCGGCCTTCCAAAATGCCTGAACTTTTAAATCGTTTTATCTGTCTCCCATTTTTTAGTATTTTTGTTTTATCATCTCTGGTAATTTTATCTTTATAACCATTAAAACAATCCAAAGGGTAACTGAAACAATAAATTATCGAGTTATTTAAGAAAAATATTGTAAAATAGATGACTTATTACTCAAGCTAAATAAATAAATAAATAAAAAACCTTTCTGATTCGATTAATAATTACTACTCTGTACCTTAAAACAGTGCACAGTTCCTTTGTAATTTACAAAGGAACTGTGCACTGTTTTAAGGGAAAGAGGGAGTACTTTCTTGTTCCATAAAAAATGATTTTTTTTAAATTGCAACGAAACTATGTTATCTTCTAAAAGCGACAAAGCTTTTTAATTAATGATTTTTTAAATAAAATGGAACTAGACAGACCCAACGAAAATGAACTGGGTTGATGTTTGGGCCAGTTTCATAACTAAGGCACATCGGGTGGTAGCTGAATCACAATGAATGTGGCCAACCTCCATTTAATTTGAAATATCTTTCCACTGTTAGATATTGTAAGCATTTATTTGTTCATTTCATATATCTTATTGAATTTATCATAATTTTATTTAAAATAAAAATAATAATTATAAAATTATTTTTTATATATAAAAATTATTTAAAATAAAAATAATAATTATAAAATTATTTTTTATATATAAAAATTATAACACGTTAATAAAATATACATTAACATTTTTTTATAGAGAAATCGATAGAAACTTATACTAATTATACAGATACTATGCGATTATATAAAAATATAACTTATACTAATTATACAGATACTATGCGATTATATAAAATATATTTTTGTATACGTTATATAAAAATATTTGTGTTAAATATGTTAGTATTTAAGTTTCTTTTTATTTTTTACTTAATTCCAAGTATAAAACATTTATATATTTATATATTTATATATATATATATATATAGTATTTTATCTAAATTTTATAATTTTATAATTTTTATATTTTTATTTTAGGTCAAAAATATTTATAATAATTATTTTTATTTTAAAGAAAATTTAAAATAAATCTAACAATATACATAACAAATAAATGATTAAAATATTTAACGGTGAAAAAATATATATAATTAAATGTAAAGTGATAGATTGCCACACTTGGTATTGTGCAGTGCAAAAGTGCACTACACCTCAATCTACCTCATAATGTATTAGAATGAGGTGGGGAAAGCCATTAATTTTTCAATATTTTGTTTCTCTATTTTTTATTTATTATTGTTAAATGTAGTTAAAATATAGAGTATTTATCAATTTTATACAAATGCCAATATGACACTTATTTTATATAAAAATTATAAAATAACAATTCACATATAATTAAAATATTAATCATTACCATTACCAACATTGTTTTGGATTGAAACTAATTGAAATTATTGAACTTGAACTCATTTTTTTCAAATAATGTTAAAAATTGCTATAGTGCAATTTTTGAAATATATATTTTTGTTTAATTATATAAAAATATTACAATATTGAAAGTGAATGTGATAATAATAATAAAAATTATAAGTGTTTGAATTGAACTGAATTAAATTAAAATTAAATTAAAAGAAATTAGTTTAAATTCCAAACTAAATTTTATTGAACTAAAAAATTGAAAAATACTTTAGCCTTTTTCATTTACAAGATATACATAAAATAAATAACAATATAAGATTTTTAAATAAAATTATTTTTTTCAATATAACATTATAGTACTTCTGGTAAATTAAATTTGAGAGCCATAAAAAGGAAAAAATAAAATCCGTCGTCTCTGTTCCGGAAAAAGACATGGTTCGAACGAGCCACTGACATTCGTCTCTGAAGTTCAACTACTGAGCCATTTTTGAGATCGAAGCTCTGATTCGAAGATTTTGAGCGCGCAACTCGATTGTTTGTTGTTCTTGTCGAATCCTCAACACTTTTCCTATCCAACCCTAAACTCTCTCGTACCTTCCTCTTAATCTCTGGATTTCATCTCCAATGAGCTATTTTGTTCGTCCAACTCAAACTTTTGCTTTCTTTCCGGTATTATTTTAAAATATTTTTTTATTTAATTTTTAAATTTTATTCAGATTATTTCATTTTTTAATTTAAAATTATATTTTTAGTCAATATTTTTTGATATTTTTTTTTTAAAAATAACATGTTTTTTAAGATGTAGCGTATTAAAAAAATAAAATAACATAATATATCTGAGATATAGAGTGTATAAGAAAAAAAAAGAGTATTTAATTTATATAGGTGGTCAAAAATCAAAATATAATCATAAAAAAAAGTGAGACAACCGTCGCAGCGTCAAATATCATTAGTATTTCTTTAATAATACAGTACACCGTAAAAAGTGACGCGATATCTGTGCTTGTTAGATCTCTGTAGCTCCCGCATCGGAGACGACACCTACTTGCAGACAAATAAAGGTTTTTCTTCCCGCTTCAGGTATGGCTTTCAATGCCTCTTTCATCTTCTCAATTGTTTTTTTCTCTTCGTCTCCATTTTACTTTCATTGCGGATTCGGTCCAACTGCTGCTTTGTCGAAGAAGAAGAAGATTCACATTTGGAGTTTTCCCTTTGGATTACTTTTTCTCAGATCTACAAACAAAAACCCTTCGATTTCTCTCCTAGACCAGCTACCTCAAAATGGACGGCCCCGATTTCTCGACTTTCCTATGCTTCGGCGTGCTCGCACTCCTACTCAACATTCCGCCGCCGGCGGAAGCCGCCGACGCCACGTGCTCGGGAATCGTGCCGATGAAGAATCGCGTGGACAGGATATCGATTGCGGATTTCGGAGGCGTCGGCGACGGAATGACTCTCAACACCAAAGCTTTCAGGGAAGCGATTTACCGAATCGAGCATCTCAACAGGACAGGTGGCACCCT
Organism: Euphrasia confusa; assembly: GCA_954870475.1. Taxonomy (NCBI): domain Eukaryota; kingdom Viridiplantae; phylum Streptophyta; class Magnoliopsida; order Lamiales; family Orobanchaceae; genus Euphrasia; species Euphrasia confusa. The sequence continues at coordinate 13,792,132 of OX940957.1, read as the reverse complement.
TCTCTACATTCCTCTGGGACAATACTTAACCGGACCGTTTAATCTCACCAGCCACATGACTCTCTATCTGGCTGCCGGAGCTGTCATCGTAGCTGCATCGGTATTTCAATTTCAATTCCAATTCCAATTCCAATTTCAACATTTTTTTAATTATTTTTATATTTCAATTTTAATTTCGCAAATAATGTATTTCGACTCAGGATATTGGACAATGGCCGTTAGTAGCACCCTTGCCTTCTTATGGGAGAGGGAGAGAAAGGCCTGGTGGAAGGTACATGAGCTTCATTCACGGGGATGGTCTTCAAGATGTCATAATAACAGGTCCTTTTACGTTTACCCGAAATATTGTATTCGAATGTGACAATTAGCTTGTTAACTTGTTATCTGATAGTTCTTCTTTTATAGGTGAAAATGGGACGATTGATGGCCGTGGTAACGTTTGGTGGGACATGTGGAGGCAGAGAACCCTCGAGTATACAAGGCCCAACTTAATCGAACTCATGAATTCGAGAAGCATAATTATTTCGAATGTAACTTTCAGGAACTCGCCCTTTTGGAACATACACCCCGTATATTGCAGGTAACAATGATTTGTCGACCCTGTCACTTTTTCTTTTGTGATTAGTTATTGCATGCCTCTGATTCGGATCTCGTTTTCCTTTTTCAGCGATATTGTAATTAATTACGTCACCATACTGGCTCCCATTGTCTCGCCCAACACCGATGGAATAGACCCAGGTTGGTTTTATTACTCAAGATTGAATACATAGCTTGTAACTTGTAAGGCTTATTCGTATTTTTGCCTTGAAAGAACATCCTAAATATAGCAATGTGGTCCTATAATGTTTGATTTTAGCACAACTTTTGATTGTGCAAAATCTTTCAGTCTATGCCACCACTTGTATTTATGAGACCAAAAAATTCTACATTGAATGCTTGCCTGACTGAAACAGACACTAAAAATGAACTAGAAAGGCAAAAGACTAAGTTTTAATGAAGAATCTATGCTGTTTTTAGTTATCTTACGTCGTCACGAAAAAGACAAATCTTTCATGTTTAAAAATTTCAAATGTACTTATCATGAACACCCTTCGAAATTTGTAGTTTTTGATATGTACTACCCAAATGATTGTAAAATACTAAACTGGGAATAAATGTCAAGGGTGAATTTAATTTTCTGAAAAACAAATATTTTATTTTTGGTTACTAACCCTTATATTTTAATCATTATCCCCTCTTATAGACTCAAGCTCCCACGTATGCATTGAGGACTCCTACATCTCAACTGGAGACGACCTAGTCGCTATCAAGAGCGGCTGGGATGAGTACGGAATCTCCTACAACCGTCCAAGCTTCGACATAACCATCAGGCGCCTAACCGGGTCGTCCCCCTTTTCCGGAGTTGCAGTCGGAAGCGAAACATCCGGAGGGGTTATGGACATTTTTGCAGAGCACATAAACCTCTACAGCATGGGAGTGGGCATCCACCTGAAGACGAATGCTGGCAGGGGAGGAGTCATCAGAAACATCACTGTCTCGGATGTCAACATCTTCACTGCACGGAAAGCGATAAAGATATCGGGCAACGTGGGGGACCACCCGGACGATAAGTACGACCCGAATGCTCTGCCTGTGCTGAAAGATGTTGTGATTAGGAATGTGTGGGGGGAGAAGGTTCTGCAGGCAGGGTTGATTAAGGGTTTGAAGAATGCGCCTTTTAGTGGGATTTGCTTTTATAATGTTAGTCTGAGCGGAGGTGGTGGGAGGGACTTGCCTTGGCAGTGCTCAGATGTGAGTGGTGGGGCGGTGCAGGTTAGCCCGATGCCGTGTTCGGAGCTTACAAGCAGACAGGAGACGGGTGGGTGTTCGTCTTCTTCGTTTGGGGAGTTGTGAGACTTTTTTGGGTTGAATTTGAATATGTATTAAAGTTTACAATTGAAGATCTAGTATGAGGGTGATGGTTACTCCTATTTAAGATCTTGGTTATATGATTACAACTCTTGTGTAGGCTGAAGATTTGTTAAATGTACACAATTTAGATAATTATAAGAGCATTTTCAATGGTGTACCCATCGTTAGGTACAAATTTGTGTGATATCAAAACAAATTTGTGTGATATCAAAAGTAAATTATACCTATCAATTTATACTTACACTCTCCAACATTAAACAACATTAAAGTACAATTTATATTTATGTAATTCTTATCATTATATACATTTCCATTTAATTTACAACATATATTACAAAAACAAATAATGAAAAATGAAAAAAAAAAAAATAGGCTCACAATTACAATTTTACCCAGTGTCAAATTATTGATAATCAACTTTTCTATATCCAAATTGTGCTCATCACTTCATTGATGTACCCAGGTAACAATCACTTCATTGTATGTTATTCAAATCATAGTGAAAAATATATTAGTTATTATTTAAATTATAGTGAAAAATATTATAGTATTAGCAAAAAATTCTAATCACTATTATAGTATTAGCAAGTATTAGTTAATCACTATTTTTAATTTTAACGAGAAAGAGATAAACCTAACAAATATTTATATAATAAATCTAACAAATATTTATATAAGTGTGCAAATATAAAATTAATAAATTAACGGTGAAGATCTTAAGTTAATAAATTAACGGTACAAGATTGCACTTGTTATTGTGCAGTGTAAAAGTGCACTGCACGGCCCCTCAATCCAAAAAGGATACCTACCATTGAAGATGCTTTAAAGCCATGTTTATCAACAACTAAATTATTCATTTCACTCCCATATAGTCATCTATTTATTAATTTACTCAACTTTTTAGTTTTTCATCATTTATCCACAACTTATAACCTATTTCAATTTTTCATTTATTATTATTAAATAATTACATAATATTTATTTATTACATTTATATTTAAAATAAATTAAAAATTATATGAAATATTAAAATATTTCAATTAATAGTTTAAAAAAAATCAACATACAATACTATAAAAATACATTTTAAATTTTAATAAATTACAATTAAACACTATTTCAAAAATTATATAATTATATAGTAAATAAAATATATGAATATTGATCTCTATTTGTAGAGAATAAAAAATAAAAATTTTGATATAACTATATTTATATATAATTATATATAATATTAAATATATTGTATTTAATAATTTTATTTAAACGCGGGCACTACGAAATTTAAACTTTGAAAACTCGCTTTAGAAAAACTTGACAAACCAACTTAAGAAAAATAATAAGTTGCAAAATTTATTCATGAAAAAAAAAATATCCCAAACGCAAACTTGAATAGCAAAAACAAAGTTGAATAAAAATTTAAAGTATGAGAATAATTTATTGAAAATATTTAAGAAATTCCATCGCCACTCTTCTCGCTTGGCATACTCGTTAGTACCTGAAAAGGGGTTCGTTGAAGGTGTGAGCTTAATGCTCAGTAGGACGATTACTCGTTTAACCCATGAATCGAATATATGCACACACTATATGAACACCACATAGAATGAATAATAATACTAAACTGCGATAAACTTGTTATCGCAGATACTGCGATAATCTTGTTATCGCAGATACTGCGATAAACTTGTTATCGTGAACTGCGATAAACTTGTTATCGTGAACTGCGAGTTGGGTCAACTATTACGTTGATCCCCTTCGACCCTTTTACCCGGTCTCCGGTTACAACGATGGAATGAGCTGCGTTAATCCCCTCGACCCTTTTCCCCAGTCTTAGGTCATAACGATTATTCGTATACTTATTTAAATCATATAATGCACACATAGAATACACATATATAACAAGTCATGAAGTAAACGAAGCAACCCAACAACTTTGTACCTACCTCGATTTGCCGTGACGTGAAATACTAAAACAAAAGCCTCGTAGATACTAAGGCTCGCGCGTCTTTTTCTCTACAAACAAGTATTATTTATGATTAATAACACGTATAAATCTAAGCTGGGATGAAGTAATTTGGGTTTAATAGTGTCTGGTAACGTGTACTAAGTTTGCAGAATGTATTTATAAAGTACATGTCTCGATTTGGATTTGCTAAGGCACTACAGGACCTACAAAATAAATTCTTAAACTCAAAGTGGACTGGCCCATGATAAACCTAAGTATAGGGACTATCATGCAAATACATAATTAATTAAAGGGGTGGTGCACTACGGATTAAATAAATCGCTTCTCTTCAATTCTTTCCTTTTTGTGTTTACAGAGAGTAGAGAATAGAAACGACGGCATTTCGATAGCTTCCGGTTTACAATACCTAGACACAATTTGGTACAGAGAAAGGGTTTCCATGGTTGGGGATTGTGGACTCGATTTCATATGAAACGGGTGAATTTGTGTGTCGATTTAGGATGGATGTGGATTGGGTTCGGGAAGGGAGAGAAACGACTCGGGTTTAGACGAGGTAATTTCCTGGGCGTGAGTCAGATTCGTCCAACGACGGACCTCGTCGCATGATGATGAAGCACGGGTTTACGATCGTCGACCCTCTCGGGTCGATTTCACTCGCCTAGGAGAGGTGCGACTTCGACTCGCTTAAGGTTGGAACAGGTAGTAAGTTGGGGATAATTCTACATATCGGACCTAGACTACGGGTTTGGTCGTTTCTGGTGAGAATAAGTTTCGGGTCGATCTCACTTGTACCTCGACGGAGGTCGGCTCATCTTTTCGGGGTTCCTAAAAGGTTGCAGGTTTGAACAGTGGCGAGAGGGGGCCTGTACATACTTTTAAGTCTAACTATCGGTATATACGTATGGAGGTGTAGTTATGGTGGTAAGTATAAATCTCTATACATGGTTTTGTATGTGCGTGTTTGAATAGCAAGGGGAACAAGTGATGTGAAGTGTGTGCAGAAGATGAGAACTATACAGAGAAAGGGATAGAGAAGGGGATAGAGAAGGGAATAGCAACGTACCAGTTTTCTGCTTGCCAAAAGATGTGATTTTTAGGGTTACATCCTGTGTGTATTTATAGAGTAGTATTAGGAAGTGGACTAGATATAGGTTTCTGCAAGGATGATGATTTTGATAAGGGATGATTAAAGGCTGGAGAGTTTTTCTCTGAATTTTTTGGAGTTAGTTTCGTTCCACCGAAAGGTGTTATTCATTGAATTGGACTATTGATTAATTGGGCTAATCGACTTTAAATGGGCTGCGAAAATATAGTTGGACTTGGTTAAATTTTGAATCAAACTATAATATGGATTAAATATTTAACTAGAAAATATTTTGGTCGCTACATATATAGTAAAATATATATGAACGTAAAATAAAATAAATAAAACACCAATCAAATCATTACATTTGTTAAGAAAAAATAAAATATGTCACGCCCTAAGAGCTTGAGAGAACCCGGTTGCGGAAGAACATGAATTTTCTTTTCTTTTTTATATAATGCGGAAGGGCGTGAATTTTCTTTTTTTTATATAATTTTTTTGTCTTTTAATTACGTGGAGGGCGTCACTCCCTCCCGATAAACATGGTCTAAAGAGTTATTTTTATACATGTAATATAGGGGCAAAATGATGGTTTTACCGAATTAAAAAATCTATTGCGACGCCAATTACGAAACGACGACATCATTTTGAGCGATACAATGTGATTTCATATGTTTTGTTCAACTCCAATAATTATTTGATCACATCATCACATGATTCTCGATCGAATTCAACTACGGTATTCAAAAAGTTCATTGGCATCTCAAGCACAACATGATTGATTCAATTTATGTGTTAAAAGATGCATAATCCGAGTTAATCAATGGCTCCGATCATTCTCGAATGTGGAGATATGAAATAGTATAAGTTGTAATGTGTTTTTTTCTCATCAACGTTAAGTTTTTATTCATTTTAAACGGGGAGTTTTATTATAATAGTACAGATTGATTTTTTATTAACATCCCAATATCTATGAATGCATTAGCAGTACATTAATGAAAAAATATATGGAATAACACGTCATTTAATATTGAAAGATTCTTTGCATCACTCAGAAACATTTGACTTAAAATACATTATTAAAAATAATTTGGGTTTAGCAGACGATTGACCTTTTCTAGAGGCTTTTGAATCGCACTACTCAGTACTCGATCTCCCCCTACCAAAATTAAGTTCCATTTTTAACAAATAAATATCCCTAAATCTTCTCATACTCATTAACCTTATTTAATGCTATTAATTTATTATTATTTATTTCACTTTTCAATATTTTCTCAATTATATAATAAAATAAAATAAAATTAATTACACTCATAATCAATTACATCATGATAATTAATGAGAATCAAAAGGTCAATTATAGTTAAAGTTAAAGAAAGAAAACATTAAAATATTAAAATTTCATAAAAAAGTATTAATTTAATTATTTTTTTTAATTTTGCAATAAACCGAATTAAGTGGTCTAAACATTTTTTTTTTTATAATTGTAATAAAATTCTCTTCTATTAAAAAATACTTGTCATCATAAACTTTTACACACATTAAACAAATACTATATAGTCCCTATTTTTTATCCTTCATTAATTGATTTGAAACTATTAATTTACATGAAATAATAACTATTTGAAAAGTATTTTGAGAAAAATCACTATAAATTGTCATTGTAAAACATAAAATGACATTTAAATTGCAGATAATAGAAAATGTCAAAATGACTTATATTTTGAATTAGAATGGGTAATTTTTATACATTATAAATATTTAAAAAAAATATTAAATGACAACAAATAAAAATAAAACTACCGAATAAAACAAAAAAATTACAATCTCTTCAGAGAACAATCATAAATCAAGGTCACGTTTCTTATAAAAAACAACTCACATGTATAATTTGTTTTTCCTTTTACAAAGATATGGAGAGGAAAAACTAACTAAAAAACTATTTTTTTCCAATAGTTCTTTCACTAGAAATATCATATCATATAGAAATATCATATCATATAGAGAGACAAACAAAAACAAAAGACCTGACTAAAATATTTTCTTATTTTTTTTAATAAATTTAAATTGAATTGAATTAAATTGAATCGAGTTGAATTAACTTGGGAGAAACTAAATTAATCATAATTTAAATTAAATACAAAAATCATACCTAACTTAAATAATCTAAAGAAATTGGCACAATGAATTCCATTAAACTACCTTAAACCTTTCTAATTAACAATGTAAAATTATATGATTATAACTAAACACCATTACTCAGATGTGAGACTCGATCACCCTATTTCTACCTATTTCTACGTTATTGCCTAGTGATATTTTAGAGCTTTGAATCGGTCTTGGCACTTGCCCCAGTGCTGTAAAACTTTCTATTTGTAATTGGATTACGATTATTAGTGTTATTTTCTCTATTTTCTCTTCCCACATTTTGTAACTATATTATTTTGATTTAGTCAAATTACTAACGTTGGAACACATAGGTGTTGTACACATGTCTCAGTAAATATAATTTATATTAAGTGTACAATACACTCTATACTTAGTTATATTGTATAAATTTTACACTTTTGATGGTTTTAGAAAACTATTCATAAAATTAATTAATAAAGTAACATTTTTAAATGGTATTACGAAGAATTAAGTTCTAGCATTACAATTTCTCCCGTGGCATTGAAAAGAAGAGGTTTGACTGAGTGTGACTAATTTAGAGCAAATGTGACTATTCGTTAGGTTGGGAATGAGTATTAAAATGATAAGATTGCTCAACTTATAATTGAGTTTAGATCATATCCATTTTCAACCAACGTTTGGGATATTTTAACATAGTTAAAATATAGGCATAATCTTTCCATCTAATATTGCCGTTTAATTTACTCTTATTTAGATCAGGATGAATGTTACAAGGTGGAGGGGAGACTTCCTTAGAGAGTTGAATTGGTCAGCAGTTGGACCTCCACAGACACACACACACACTACACTCCCAATAATATTGTATGACCATGCTGACTAGTCCACACATGGACTAAAAATAACTCGTTTTCTCTGGTCAAAACTTCTATTCCTCCCTCCCTCCCTCCACATCATTTTCTTCCACCAATCATCAATCAGTATTCAATAAATTCAAAAAGGATTCAAACCCCACCACCATTTTCATCATATAAATAACACCAATTGAATCCAACTTTCCAGCACAACCCAAGAAAATAAAATACAAGAACACAACAAGAAAAACAAAAACAGAGAGTGATCAGTTGTTGTGATGGAAAGGATACTCATCAGTGAACTGACTCAAGGGATGGAGAAAGCAAAGCAGCTCCATTTCCACCTGTGCTCGACTTCTCCATCCCAAGCCCAAGACTTGCTCCTGCAGAGGATACTCTCTTCTTACGACAACGCGCTCTCCATTCTCAAACGCAACCGGTCACCACCAGAGACGGAGGTCTCGGTCGACGGGAGCCCGAGGAGCGAGGATTTCAGTAAGAATCCGACGAGTGATCTTCAGGAATGCAGCCCTGCAAAGAAGAGGTTTGACCGCGTTTACTAATTTGCTCTAAATCCCTTTGACTGAGTTTGTGTGGCTAACTCTGTCTTTTTGATGCCGGGTTTTCGCAGAAAGCTACCGACTCGGACTGAGCAAGTGAGAGTTAACTCTGAGAACGGGCTTGACGGGCCCACCGACGATGGGTATAGCTGGAGGAAGTACGGACAGAAGGACATATTGGGTGCCAAATATCCCAGGTTTATTATAGTCTCTTCTCTTTCCTTTTCCCCAATGTATCTATCTTCTCAAATTACTCATATACCCCTGCCCACAGGAGCTACTACCGTTGTACGTATCGACTTGTTCAACAATGCTGGGCGACGAAGCAAGTTCAAAGATCGGACGAGGATCCCAATGTGTTCGACCTCACATACAAAGGCGAACACACGTGCTCACAATCCACCAACTCAATTCCACACCCACCATTACCCGATCAAAAACAAGAACTCATACAAAACACCCCACAACAAAATCAAGCTCTATTGAGCTTTAAAGCTAATCTCAGAGTGAGCACCGAAGACAATACCAAGATGCCACCACAATTCTCTTTCCCATCAACTTACCGAGAAAACCATGATTTCCAGTACTCTCCTTCGTTTCTATCCCCGGCTACATCGGGAACAACTAGTTACTTTTCACCGGTGAATTACAGCGTGCAGACCTTTGGAGGGAAAAGTAATTACCAATGTTCGGAATTGGATATCTCCGAGATAGTTTCAGCCCACGCGTCTACAGATAACTCGCCGATCGCAGGCATGGAGTTCCCGAGCGACCTGTTCAGTTTGGATCCGATTTTCCCATACAACGCGTCTGGGTTTTTCACGTGATTGGACTTCGAATGCGGAGAAAACTAGAGAAATTCAAATAAGATGGAATAGGTATTGCAACCATGAGTGTACAATTCACTCTAGGTGTTATAAGTTTAAGAACCGAAGTTAGGAAATACTATAGTATATTTTTTGAATAAAGCATATGACTAATTTTTCAATCATTTGATGTAATTCAATACAAGGTTCGTACAAACGGAACAAGATTCATATAAATAAAATTGCACTGCAGATTACATATGTCAAGTGAAATTAATCTCATTTGTATAAAAAATTACGACGGAATATATATTTGGAGCATACCAGTATCCATATATAGTTCATGACTTCTCCTCTTAGACTTGACAAGTAAAACTCATTGTATTTCCCGAGTCATATCTGGCTTTTTCTTAGAGCCTGTCTGAGCCCCAGCACGATGAATAGATTGGTGACCATTAGAAGAGACTCAGCCCCACCGTGCAACCAGTCTACGTCGGACAAGGATTTTACGTAATGGGCCTTCGCTGTTTCCAGATTGAAATTTTCTTATAGATGCCACAGGCCAAAACTTGCTTCTATACTAGTACAACACATATCTTGTAGTTGATGAAAAGTTACCGTAAATTCCAGCTGGGACTGCACAATGGAGGCAATGCAAAGAGAAAAGAACAAAGAAGCAGTCAGGGATTAGCTGCTAGTTCAAGGTTGAAAAGTCGATGTTATCGAGTAACTAATCGAAGCATTTGTCGAGATAAAAGCGATACCAAAGGCAGAATCACATTTGATGGATCTTATTAGGAAACAGATAAACTATACCAAATAAACATACACAGCAATCAAAAAAGACATTCCCCAATTCATAATCCACATTGTCATCAGAATCGAGAAAACTTACTTGCGGCGGCGACGAAAGCAAGCAAGAAGTAGAACCCGAAAAGGGTGAGTTTGGGGGCAGACTTTGATTTGGTGATAAAATACAAGAAGCCGATGTAAGGTATCAGAGAAACAGCGGATAGCTGTGAAGCGATCACCGGAGAGTCGAGGTTATGGGCCCAGGAGTCCACCGGAAACACAAGCCCATTACATACGAGCAAACCCCCTCTTTGATTCCCTTTGGGTCTTCGATTCTGGCGACTGAAATAGGATTGCTTCATGGGAATGGGAATGGGTTTTGGCTGAATGTCGAAACCTTTGTTCAGAAATATAGGGCTCTGGGAAGATGATTGGATTTGGATGAAGCTTCCCATTTTGCGAATCCGAACTCGAAAATCACAAGAAAATAGAAAAATAGTTGTTAATGCAGAAAGCTCGATTGAAAGAAGAGGTAACGTAAGGGTAATTTAGTTTAATGTAAAAAATAAAAGTATTGTTTTGGAAAGATCCTTGGATTGGAAGCGTTAGTTTATTTCCTATAGATTATACTCAATTTGTCTCAACAAGGATATAACGGCAGGAGAGTCGGGTTTTTGGTACAATGGTGTTTGGCGTTGGAACTTTGCTTGGAGACGCAATCTTTTCTCTGGTTCCTTTTTGGTATAATGGGGTTTGGCGTTGAAACTTTGCTTGGAGACGTAATCTTTTCTCGTGGGAACAAGAGTCGATTTGTGAGTTTCTTGGCGTTCTTGATGGGGTTTCATAACAGGTTGAAGTCCAGGACTCTTGGGTTTGGACACGCGCAAAAGACGATCGCTACACAGCTAAAGACGCTTGCACTATTCACATTTCTTTACTTCCGATGCCTAAGAATCTGGACGAAGAAGTTTGGTTAGTTTTTTCAAAGAATTGAAACAGCTTAACGCTTCCAAAATTTTCGAGGCTCGTATGGAGAATCTTAAGAAATCATGTGCCAATTAGAGTTGAATTGCAAAAAGAAAAATCATTGACGATGATACCGAAATATTCTGCAGTTTTTGTGAACAAGGTGACGAAGACATTAAACATCTCTTTTTTTACTGCCGAAAATCAAATCATGTTTGGAAGCTTTGCTACTCTTGGCTCTCTGTATCAACAACTTTGCCCAATAGGTCGGCGGCTCACCTGTTGCAAACACGTAAGTGTCTGGAGAAAAAAAAGTTCCAAAAAAATCCTTGTGTGTATTTGGTCTTGCGTGCGTTGGTTCATTTAGAAAGCGAGAAATCTTCAAATCTTTGAAGACATCGAAACTACACTTGAAAAAATATTTGAGGAAGTCAAAGCTAAGTCTTGGAGTCTTGTTTCTTTAAAGGGGCGCGGTCTTAGAAACTGTTCTTTTCAAGATTGGTGTTAATCCTCAATTGTGTCTCATTTAGGTGTGGTCTTTTGTAATCTTTTGTAATTTTTGAGTACCTCTAATACTCTTTATATATAATATATTTTTCCATTATAAAAAAAAAGTAAAATTGTAGTAGTATTGTATTTTTATTAAGTAAAAAATAAGTAAAATTATTTAATTTTTTTGATATGAAAATAAAAAAAAAAGTGTAAAAATATTTAAGAAAGATATACAATACTCCCTATATCCTTTTAAAAATTGTGCATATTCTATTATTCGTATTAACATTGTAAATAAAGTAAATATAACATAAAACTTAATGTAATACTTTTGTCTAAAACTAATGGTATATATATTTTTTTAATTTGTAAAAGAATTATAACCATTAAATAATGAATAATAAATTTAAATTAAATAAAACATTTGTTTTATTTAATAAAAATATTTAAATTTTATTTTAATTATTTTTTTATAATTTTTGTAATTGAACGAACAAAAAAATCAACATTGACATTTGTCTATTGTATCGGACGAATAAAAAAATCGACGTTCACATTTGCTTATTATTTTTAGTGGATAGATGTAGTACGAAACTTCAAACCAAACAATAGATTTTGATTTCTTTGATTTTTTAGAGTTAAAATATTTGGTTGAGGGTAGGAAAGACATTACGAGTATAAAGTTGTATCAAATCAAATCTACTCTTTCGTCAAGTTGTTTTATTGGAGTCGGGCTCTTATTTTTTATTTTATTTTTGAGCCCACCATTGAAAATAAAGAAACTGCGGAGTATTGATTTAAAGATATAAAGCAATTACCTATTTTCCAACCCCCTTCCCGATTTGTAATCGAAAAGGAAAAAGGGGAACACGAGTTGCAATATATATATAAAATATCAGAGAAGAACCCCAAATAACCCGCGCGAAAAAATCGAGAGCCCTAATCGATCATGACGCGGCGGAGAGTCGAGATCGGAAGGATCGAAGACAACGCTAAACGACACACCACGTTCACCAAGCGGCGCCAGGGATTGATGAAGAAATCGCGGGATTTCGCCGCCAAGTTCGACGCGGAGGTGGCCGTCATCGCTTTCTCCAAGGCCGGGAACGTCTTCGCCTTCGGCCACCCCTCCGTAGATACTCTCGTCGGCCGATACCTCGCCCTCACTCCTTATGAATTGGCGGAGAGCAGTGGTGGCGGTGGGGTAGAGGAGGAGGGGGAGAGGACACCGGCGGCGCTGACGGATGTGAAGACGGAGAATATGATTCGGAAGGCGTTGGACGGAGGGAACTGGGATTCGGCGGTTCAGGGTTTAGGCCTGCGTGAAATTGAGGAGCTCTCCTCTGAGATTGTAAAGATTAAGCGCGTGGTGGCGGCGCGTGCGTTGGAGATAGGGGCGCGTGGTGAAGCAAGCAATACTCTTCGGTGATTGGTGGATACGGATGGCAGGTTTAATCTTCTTCGTAAAAGATAGTTAGGGATTTTTTGTTCTCGAAAGAACAAACACAAATTGATAGTTTCCTTTATTGTTGGCTAGGTAGGATCATATGGAATTTTAACAATTTTTTTTTCAGTTTCTTCTAATGAATTAATTTCATGATTAATTTTTCATTCATATTTGAAATTCTATATCATGAAATAATCTACCCCTCAATTTAAAAGCGATTACCAATACGAAAATATCCAAATTCAAGCTCAATCTAGACTCTAGATAGGTGGATGATGTTCAAGTTGACATGTGTTAAACAAAGCAAATCACCAAATCGGCCAACGCTTGCCAATAACACAACCTTACTTAAAAAAAATATTTGTTTCTGCGTCATCTCGATCAGCTTTCTTTAGATCCAAAGAATTACAAGAATTTGACCTAAGTATACTTTAAAATTTTAAATCTTGACACGTTTTGTAAAGTATAAATAGGTGGGTATACACCAACTCAAGAAATAGCAAATTAGTTTTTGCACATAAAATAACTCATGTATGACCCTTAACATGCAGGATTTTATCTATGCTTACATATTAGTTGAACACCAAACATATAATTAATGTATATTTATATTATTATATATTAGTGTGCACAAATCACTCATCTTCAACGTGTATAATGTACATCAACAGTTAATAATTCAAGGGCATACCAAGATCCCGTGGGAGGGTGAACCAGATTAAAATCATACTCCGGACTATCTACTTCTTGAAGCATATTAATACTATGTCTTTGAACACCTGGGTTAAAAATATACTAGTACTTTTTTCGTCCTAAAAAAAAGTAATGATCACATCTCATTTATAATTTGTAAAGGAAATGTAAAATAATTATGATTAAAGTTTAAAAAATAAGTGAATAAAATAAGAATAGAATTATATTTAAAAATAAAAAAAGTTCATTTTTAAAATGTTTATTACAAATGAAGTAATGGGGAGTGGTGTGTATCTTTATAAACTAGGAAAAACACTTTTATTTTTCAATGTGGGACTTGCTAATCCAATATCTTATTAATGGGCACAGTTAATACTACTCCCATCCATGATCTCCACCGTTCTCTTACAAGTATCCGAGTCTCTTTGCACATTCCACACTGTCATTCAGTATATCTTTCAACCCATACTTGAACTCATACCCTTCGTCTCTCAACTTGGAAAGCTAAGATTTGCATCTTCCTTCCGGCCCTCTCTCGAATCTGAAAGTTTTCAGCATCACAACATGCATCACATTTGACATATACGATCACCAGAAAATAAAGTTCAAAAAACAAAATCCCTAACCCTTCTACTATCGGCAATTCAGGGCGAATTTCCTCATAGCAAGTCGTCATTTCTTCAACAGTGCAACTCTCGGCGGCGCATAAGAATCGACCGCAGAGAGAACTCTTTTCGATGCAAAAAATATGCGCCTCGCATACATCCTCGATGTGGACCATGGGGATCGAACCCAACAATCCTTGCAAGAACCTTAAACCATCGAAACCGAGTTGATCACCCTTTAATTGGGCGACCACGTTGAGCAAACTCGAAGATACATGTGAAAGAAGTGTTTCTCCTCCCACAAGCCCACAACCCAAACTAACCACTTCAAGCTCATCATCATAACTATTTTCGGTTGATAAATTTACGTTGTACTTCAAAGCCTCAATCTCGGATAATGTCTTTGTATAAGTATAATTCTGCGGGGAAACAAACAAATAAATAAATAAACGTGTAACTAGACGAAAAGAACATTACTCTCTCTATTCCAGAGCAGTTGTCGCACCTTCTTTGTTAAGGTGCAACAACTAGTATGAGACAGAGAGTATATTTTATACCACAAAAGAGTAATTGCCGTAACTAGTGCATGAGAGATTGAGAGGAGTCCAACAAAGCTCATCCATTTGAGGTTTGTAGCCGTTCCCATCTTCTCTGAGAGGGGAAGCCGCCATCACAGACGAAGTGCAGACGAGGCGTTTGACTGTGTTCGACCGTTGGCAAGCATCCGCTATGCTTTTGATACCAGCTATGGCTGCTTCGATTGTGTCCTTGTACTGCAAATTAAGATCAAAATTAATTAACAATTAAAACCTCCACAATTAATACTTTTGGTTATGAAATGAGACAAAGGGAGTACTTGTTATCGTCTTCCCACCCGGATTTAAGGATAAGATCCTCTGTAATTAGGATACCCAATAGCTACTAATTTTTTTAATAGAAATTAAGAGTATAATTTATTAATTATATATCTCTACCAATTAAGATTTCTGGAAAGGGATAAAATGAATGAAAAATTGTCCACCTTAGAATTTTGAGTGTGCGACATTGGAGTAGCCACGTGAAGAACATATCGACACTCTTTAATAGATTCCTCAAACTCTTGTGGGTTGTATATATCTGCCTGAAACAACTTCAATCTAGTTTCCGACATCGGAAAGGACCTTAGGAAGCTGGTTTTCGACTCGTCGCCTGCAAGAAAATTTACGGAAAACTTTAACAATGTTCGATCGAACACATAATTAAAAACATACACGTATCGTCTCAGGTGTTCACATATGTAATACCCAAATCTCGGAGTGTGCCATGGACAAAGTAACCCTTTTCTAAAAGCTTCTTGATTAGAGAAGAGCCGATGTAACCGGAAGCTCCGGTTACGCAGACTTTGATGACATTGCCTATTTCCATGGATGAATAATTCCTTCTTTCCACTTCTAAATTCATTTGGTTGCATTTATAATTATATAGGTTGCATTTAACTCTGTTTTTTCTGTTATTACAAAAAATTAGGTAGACGGTGAAATCTACCTAATTAAAATTAAATCAAAATGTATCCATTTTCCACTTTGCTGGTCCAGTCACCATTTCATTAACAAAAAAATAATTAAAAAACATAATTAATTAAAAATAAAAAAAGGTTGAATTAATATGCGCGGGCTGAGGGAGTTTTCTCATTTATTTCCCTTGAAATCTAACTCCCAAACCTTAAATGTCCGAAAACTACACAGTTGAGGGAAATTTCTTCTAGAATCGAAGGGGAAAACACAAGTTATTTCTCGAATCTTTCTTGACCGTGTAGCGAAGGCGCACAGAGTGGTATGGGAAGATGGTTTTCAGGCGAAAAGAAAAGAAATAGGCTTGTGAGACGGGGTTACGAAGCTACGGTACTTATTATTTTTTTTCTCTATTTGTTTTTGTTGTTTTCTGATTTCTATCACTGAATACCAATATTATCTTGTTAATTTTTTAAATTTTTTTTGTTTCAGATCCAAAGAGTAAAGATTTTACGACTATATTGCATGTTGGAGGTACCTTTTGTTGAAATATTACCCGCAAAATCAGAAAAAAGTAGTAACACAATAAACACGAAATAAGGCTGAGTCGCGGACTAGGTCGCTTTTTTTAAGACGTTTCGCGGCTCTGCCTGAAAGTGCTTTGCAGTAGATAGCAGCGTCGTCCCCAGGATAAAACAACCCTCTTTTTCAGCCGAACTTAGCACTCTGATCGATCGATTCACACAAACTATTTATGCTCAAGTATCTTTCTCTCTTTTTTCAAGTATTTTCTTACATTTTATGAAATATCAAAACTTGGTTTTTATAGAATTTTGAAAGTGTAACGTCTTTTTAATAATTGCTGCATAAATGAAAAACGTTATGATTTTCTAATAATAATAGCAATTACAAAATTCAAACTTTGAATTTGAGTTTTCAAAAAAATAAATATTAAATAAATAATATAATAAATAAATAAATATATATATATATATATATATATATATATATATATATATATATAATATATTTTCCAACAATCCCACACTTATATATATATAAAATTAATCATTTGAGCAGTTCACTATAGAGGAGTGCATAAATTAAAGTATCTTTCGATTTTTTACTTTACGTAGTAATGTATTTGTTTAAAGTATAAGAATGAAGAGTGACATAAGTCTGGAACTCACATTCTTTGTTTTTACTTCAAACCATACATCACACACACCACTTCTGATTGTGTGATTCTATGCCATCACAATACGGCCCTGTGCTTGTATCCCAGTCTAGTGAATATTTCTAAACTACTTGCCCAAAGTCAGTTTAGTAAGCGACCTCACTTTACATTCACAGAGGTAAGTTCATCAAGAGTGCTAATGAGCTAAACACTTTACTTAAACTTAAGTATGAACTTATTAAGAGTAATCACTCAACCTTTAACCGCTCTAGGAAATCATGCTTTAATGGAAGGTGTTGGAAATCGATATCCCGGGGTATCAAAAAATGCGGAACCGATAACCCCGACCGAAATCCCATCGCCGGAAACCGATCACGAGCACTACGGTATCCGGAGCTCAACCGGACAATCGCCGCGGGATGAACCCGCGGCCGAAACCCTAGCCGAGCCCCACCGTGGGGCTCGCGATCGCGTTCGATCGCGTGGGGCTGCTCCGGCAGCCCCGGGCGGTGAGTCCGGCGACTCACCGCCACCACCGACGGGAGGGGGGCCACCAGCCGCGGCGCGAAGCCGCGACGGCCCCCAGCGATCGACCCTAGGTCGATCGCTCGCCCCGGCGTCCAGCCGGGGCTCCCCTCGCGTAGCCGCTCCCGGCGGTCGAAGCCCTAGGGCTCGACCGCCACCCCCTCGGCTCCCAGCCGAGGGTTCGTCTTGATCTTCGCCGGGGATCTCGAATCCCCGTCCCCGAAGTTCATACGTTTTCCCGGATCGTGCGTTCATGTATGTATCACAATCAATTCACATAAAATCATAGAAGGGAGTATATGATTTTACCTTTTGATTCGTTGTGCGGAGAAACGAAATCAAGATGACCTTACGATCTTCCTACGTATTCCTTGCACTAGCTTGAACGTCGGGTGGGCGACGATCCTCCAAGCTTATGGATCCTCTTCAACTCTCTAGAATATCAAGTATGATAATCTTGTCTTATTGTTATATAAGAAAGTGAAGACCATGTAGTGCTTTTATAGGCTACGTAGGGGATCTAAAGGAGGTGGAATATTGGGTTTCCAATATTAATGATTAAATTGAGCCCAAGCCCAAATCTATTAATCTCCCATTAATATTAATTAATTTATTTTCCACTATATAGATTAATTGCACTCCCAATATTAAACCATATTATATCAAATAATATTTCTCCGGTAGTATTATTTATTCCGTGTATTTAAGATTTAAATATCCATGAATAAAATTAATTTATTGCTAATTAATTTATTCATCTCTTGAATCTGAGACTAGTACCATTCAACCTTAATTATTGTGCGGAACGAATCCACTCATGAGGTTTACACAATAATTCCTTATGAACTCATCTCGGGGATATTATCAACCCTTCCGGGATACACTTTCCCGTCAAGTATTCACGGCATGTCATATATAAAATATAGCAACCCAACTTAACCGGTAATTAACCCAATAATTAAATCGGTTAATTCCTTTGGAAAATCAAAGTCACATATATTAAATATACACACCCGCAATAGTATCGGGGATTAAGAATAAAATACTCTGAGACTTGAATCGATTATCTCAAGGCAATCCTAATCGATAAATCTCAAGCGATCCGCCCAATACACCAAGTGTACAAGTGTGATAAAATAATTAAGACAAATTATTTTCTCTCTCACACAACGACTATACCGATGGATTGGTCCGTGTCCATCTAGGTCGTGAGCAACCGTTCGATTAAATACGAGTAACCGATAGTATGATCTTCTGTGTGACGTCGCACACCATACTAACTACAACGTATATAATCCAGGACTATATTTTGCATATATTTAATTATCAATAATTAAACGCAAACAATTGTTTATTAATTTAATAGATTAAATGCTATGACCGGGAGTTTACCGTTACTTAAATCTAGACATTAAGTACACAACTCCAACAATCTCCCACTTGTACTAAGGTCTAGTCATTTCCTCCAAACTCCCGACTCCCATACTCATCACGTGCTTAGGGTTGTACTTCCAAGAAGTACTGTGTGAATGAGCACTCTAGGTTGCCGCTCTGAAGTTATCTTGGTGACTACTGCATCGTCTTCCTCGACGATGACTCGCATCAGATGGTACTTGCTCTATGTGTTAACATCACTTTTGACTTATGACTTCTTCCAGCTTACCCTGCACCGCTATCCAATAGCCTTTGGTAAACTAAGAGTCATATCCAAGTCAAGAGGTTATCCCGGAACCTAACCAAAACTTCCGCTGCCTCTGAGGCTGCTTATTCGGTTATGAGAGAGTCTGAGAAGCGTCCTGCTTATCACTCTTTCACTTCATGGTTCCACCTCTTTCTAAAAGTGAACACATAGTCTGATATCGACTTACCTGGTCCTCCTCTGATTTAAGATTTGAGAATTTGTAATCAAAGAAGATTTCGTCTTGCTTAATAATCCAGTACTTCGCAAGTACTATTACAGCATCCGAAAATCTCTTGTCTAGATTACCTTGATATCCTCCCACTACGCAAACCGCATAGTTGATATCAGGTTCTTGTTTTACAACATTGCATCTATAAAGCTTTCCATACTTGAAGTATAGGAAACTGCTTTGTCCTCATCTATCTGCTTCATGTGTTCGAACACATACCCTTTAGATAGATGTATATTCTGTCTCTGAAAGGCAATAACCTTTCTCAGAAGTATGCATGTTTGAAACAAACCTTAATCGTATAAGATATCTAGGAGAAGTACAATGTTCTTATCCTTAGATCGAAAGATCTCAAGAACATGCTCTAACTTTTACTCAATCTTATATCTCGATTCATTTAGACAACCATTATCTTATGTCTGACAACATTTTCTACATTGTTGCCAATGATGAAATTGTCATCTACATAAAATCTCCGAGAAACACCACCTTGTTTCTATTACATCTCCAATACACCTTTCGTCTATGCCTTTTGATGAATCCATCAAATGGACTATCCCATCAATTCGCAAGTTCCACGATTTATAGCTTTGTCTTAATCCATAAATGGATTTACTAAGCTTGTACTCTAAATGATCTTGCCTCTTAACAATAATCCTTATTGTTTTCTAAGCAGGCACATTTAGATCTAGTACCGCCCTCATGCAGAGCTAGGGATCGATTTCATCTTTACTAGATCCAGAGTCCGAAACTCTTCTAGTCTTATGAACATATCTGGTTGTTCAACAACCTCCCACTGCAACGGCGTCCCGGTGTATAACAGTAATAACAGTAGGTGCAGTGTGTGGTGTACCTCTACTCGGTTTGGCTGGTTCCTAGTCTTTGTCCATTTTCTCATTCCAAGGTACTGTGTCAGTTCGGGCTTTGTGGTTCTTCTAATAGTCTTCCTCTAAGAACCGGGCGTTACACGTCCTTCTGGTTCATAGTACTATAGAACACACAATACTTTGTTCATCTAGGATATCCTACAACCATATTGAATATGCCGTTGTCTCCAGGAATATCCATAGAACATATGTAGTTCCGAACAACTTGTTCTTTCACTATTAGAATTCTATTTCTCACTGACTCACCATCTCTACACGTAAGTGTATGGTGTAGTTATTTGAGACTTAATCTCAATCCTTGATTGTGTTACGTGGTAGCCTCCGCGACTAAGTCGCAGGCTTCCAATGGATATACTTTGAAGGTTCCCCATAATTGCTTTGTGACTAAAACACTTCGCTTTTATGGCACATCAAGCATTCTAATCCATCTTCGAGTATTCTTAAAAGAACTACTCGCACCTTACACATATCATTGATCATTCTTAATACTTGTCCGAATTCTATCTTTTACCAAAAAGGTATACTTTAGTTGCATTATCTTCCAAACTTGATTCTTAGGTCGGAAGGTCCATTCCTTCAACTATAATTGATCAAATCAATTTCGACCTTTTGAATCTTATTTGAATAAATACTACTAAGTATAAGAATTCACAAGTATAATGATTTAACAAGAAATATGTCTAAATAGTAAAACAAGTTATAGAACGGTTTGTTGCATCGTGGTAGACTAAGGATTCATCATTCACATATTGCTATCTAATGTACCAGAATAGATATTATTTCTTATCAAAATCATCACCATGATTAAAGAAATAAAATATCCATTCATAAATAATAGAAATCCAGAACAAAAGTTCTTTCTAAAATAAAGGGTACATAATGCAATAAACTTGAAATGAAATCCTATTTAACTACTAAAGCAGATAAATGTCTTCCACTGCAACAGCTGCCTCCTCTACAGCTTTGCCTTGACTATTCCTCCATTTCCAAATCTTTGGGTTTCCTGGTGTCCCTGCATTTTAAATGCATACATACCGTCAGTGGATCCATATCTACCAACCAGGTTTCTGGTAGATAACACAACTGACTATGTTTTAAAGACTAAGGAGAGAATCTCATACCTTCTCCAGGAGAAAATAAAGACTTCCAGTCCCCAGATAACTTTCTTTGAGAATGACTGCTCGAAGGCTTTCTCACCCTATTCCGTGGTCCAAGTGCAGGACTACAGGGCCTCTTTGTCTGCTTCTCCATTCCTTGGTCTATGCCCTTAGGTTCAAAACCTTTGGCTTTGGCCATAAGAGCTTGCGATTGTCTCAACTCATCCAAAAGGTCCAGCATCTCGAAAACGTGTTCAAGCGTTTCCTCGAAGCGACTGACCTTTATGAGTATCCTCATCGCCTCTTTTCTAACCTTCTCGTTGTCTCTAAACATAAGCTTGAGTTTCAGCATGATGTCATGATTGGTGTTAATGCAAAAGCACTATTCCACTTCTCAAAATCAGCTATTTCCTCAATAGTTGAGACACGTGTTGGTTCAGGAGGACAAAGTTCACTGAGTACTAATTTGTACTCAGCAACAGTCTGGGAAATGTCTAACTCTTTATTCCATCCAACACAGTATGGAACTAGTGCGTTGAATTCCTTGAGTATCACAGAAAGTGGGTTCATAGCTATTCTCTAAACCTATAAGCACATTTAAACAAACAATTAATTTAATATCCGATATTATCTCCCTCAAATAATATCATTAAATTACTAATCACATCTAAAATCCCATCAGATATGGCAAGCCACGATAGTGTGGACGTTTACCTATCCAAATGATTTCGTAATTAGATTTGCTTCGGTCGTACATCACTATAGCGTTACTTCGATGGGAAGAATACTATAGAGCGTACCTAAGTGTAAACCATTACTCAGTACTAAGAAGTTTGTTTAAGATTCGTATGTTACCGCAAGCCACGATAGTGTGGACGTTTACGTTAACTTACGTTTCCTTCACTCCCTTCTATAACTGTCTACATCAATCGTTCCAAAGTCCCATTCAATGCAGCAAGCCACGATAGTGTGGACGTTTACTACACCAAAAGACTTTTACAATTGACATCCAATTACTTGAAGCATTCGATTTTGTAAATCAAGACGCGGAGAATCATAAGTGAAACTCGAAGGTTCTAACCAGTGATTCACCATGCGAACAACCCTATCTCTCATTAGATGAGGGAGCCGAGCAGACAAACGATCCATCTTCAAAAGAATGGTACGAATGTCTCTAATTTGTGTCATCCACATGACCAAGTGGCTTTGGCTCCATTCCACTCCCCGGGGTGAGAATGAGTCGACTTGAAGTCAGTTTCAGAAAGACAAATTAGGCATTGTTTGATAAACTTAATCAATGTTTCTTGTAAGAGGAATTACAAGAATTCTCCTCCAATGACATATCTATATGAACTTCGAAAGCTCATAAATGTCACCAAGAGAACAGTAATGGAGACCATGGGAATGTTTCCATCCCCGCTCCCACTTAGCTTTTTATAACAAAGGGATACGCTATCTAATGCATAATTAAACACATAAGCATGCATACAAGTAATAAAGCACATATCACATAGTCAAAATAATGCTAGAAAATTATTTTCCGACTATCATGGCTTTATTCCATCTCCGTATACGTCTTCTAGTCTTCAGTCTTCGTTCTTGAATGCTCCATGTGACGAGAATATTAATCCCAATATTTAAATCTATTTATTTTCAATAAATCCAAAAGATACTTAATTCGAAAATTAAGTCAATCGAATAAATCAAAAATAAAATTAAATATTATTAATATTTTTTTATTTATTTATTTTCCCATCTAATTCTATTAAATCTCTAGAATAATCTATCCAAGTGAAACTTGAAATATTCTAGAAGACTTCTATAATAGAATAAGGAAATAAAATAAATTAGGACTCTTCTACTTTCCAAGATTAATTAATTTCCATGTCCATGAAAATTCCCAAAAATATAGGAATAATCAAATAGAAATAAATTAATTCACTAATTAATTATTTTCCTATCTAATTCTATTAAATCTTTAGATTCCTATTCCAAGTAGAACTTGGAATATTCTAGATGACTTCTATAATAGAATAAGGAAATAAATAATATTAATTAATTCTTTTCCTATCTCCATGAGAGTTCCCAAACTTAGGAATACTCAAAATAGGAAAACCGAATTAATTAGGAAAGTGAATCTAGGTAGGAGTAGCATGGGTTGGGGATCCCCACACCACCCCCACCGTCGACCACCACCATCGCCGGGCACCACTGCCGCCGCCCCCTAGCCACGCGCCACCACCACCGGTGGCCGGCGTGGCCGGAAACCCTAGCGGGCAGCCCCTTGGCGTGGGGTCGATCGATACTCATGGGGATCGATCATGGGGATGATCGACCCCCCCGGTTTTTCGTCCTCTTTGTCTTCTTCGTCACACGAGTTCTCCGGCGGTCGTCTCGGCATCGATCCAACGTAAATAAATTACAAGAAATAAATTTACAATTCCGGTATCGATTCTATACATGAAATCGACCCTATGCACTTTCCGGAAAACATAGAACAATAATAATAAATCTAAATTCGGTCAACCCCCGAATTTTTACTATTACAAGCATTCATCCACACAAAACGAATCTCGACATGTCCGAGAGTTTAATAATCATGGTAAAATTAAATAACAATTAATTAAACAATTAATCAATTAATTAACCATGATAGTCGGAATCCCTGCAAGGTAGAACACAATTGAACACATACATGAACACGAAACCAAACGCTCTGATACCAATTGTTGGAAATCGATATCTCGGGGTATCAAAAAATGCGGAACCGATAACCCCGACCGAAATCCCATCGCCGGAAACCGATCACGAGCACTACGGTATCCGGAGCTCAACCGGAGAATCGCCGCGGGATGAACCCGCGGCCGAAACCCTAGCCGAGCCCCACCGTGGGGCTCGCGATCGCGTTCGATCGCGTGGGGCTGCTCCGGCAGCCTCGGGCGGTGAGTCCGGCGACTCACCGCCACCACCGACGGGAGGGGGGCCACCAGCCGCGGCGCGAAGCCGCGACGGCCCCCAGCGATCGACCCTAGGTCGAAGTCGGGGCTCCCCTCGCGTAGCCGCTCCCGGCGGTCGAAGCCCTAGGGCTCGACCGCCACCCCCTCGGCTCCCAGCCGAGGGTTCGTCTTGATCTTCGCCGGGGATCTCGAATCCCCGTCCCCGAAGTTCATACGTTTTCCCGGATCGTGCGTTCATGTATGTATAACAATCAATTCACATAAAATCATAGAAGGGAGTATATGATTTTACCTTTCGATTCGTTGTGCGGAGAAACGAAATCAAGATGACCTTACGATCTTCCTACGTATTCCTTGCACTAGCTTGAACGTCGGGTGGGCGACGATCCTCCAAGCTTATGGATCCTCTTCAACTCTCTAGAATATCAAGTATGATAATCTTGTCTTATTGTTATATAAGAAAGTGAAGACCATGTAGTGCTTTTATAGGCTACGTAGGGGATCTAAAGGAGGTGGAATATTGGGTTTCCAATATTAATGATTAAATTGAGCCCAAGCCCAAATCTATTAATCTCCCATTAATATTAATTAATTTATTTTCCACTATATAAATTAATTGCACTCCCAATATTAAACCATATTATATCAAATAATATTTCTCTGGTAGTATTATTTATTCCGTGTATTTAAGATTTAAATATCCATGAATAAAATTAATTTATTGCTAATTAATTTATTCATCTCTTGAATCCGAGACTAGTACCATTCAACCTTAATTATTGTGCGGAACGAATCCACTCATGAGGTTTACACAATAATTCCTTATGAACTCATCTCGGGGATATTATCAACCCTTCCGGGATACACTTTCCCGTCAAGTATTCACGGCATGTCATATATAAAATATAGCGACCCAACTTAACCGGTAATTAACCCAATAATTAAATCGGTTAATTCCTTTGGAAAATCAAAGTCACATATATTAAATATACACACCCGCAATAGTATCGGGGATTAAGAATAAAATACTCTGAGACTTGAATCGATTATCTCAAGGCAATCCTAATCGATAAATCTCAAGCGATCCGCCCAATACACCAAGTGTACAAGTGTGATAAAATAATTAAGACAAATTATTTTCTCTCTCACACAACGACTATACCGATGGATTGGTCCGTGTCCATCTAGGTCGTGAGCAACCGTTCGATTAAATACGAGTAACCGATAGTATGATCTTCTGTGTGACGTCGCACACCATACTAACTACAACGTATATAATCCAGGACTATATTTTGCATATATTTAATTATCAATAATTAAACGCAAACAATTGTTTATTAATTTAATAGATTAAATGCTATGACCGGGAGTTTACCGTTACTTAAATCTAGACATTAAGTACACAACTCCAACAGAAGGGACTAGGAGTTATACTCCATTTAATCTGCATGATAGATCTTTTCCCAAGGTGACTCGTTTTTCCCATTGAACCCATTTCATGGGATCTCCATTCCATGGGGTTGGGTATCAATCACAAGAGGATCAATTTTCCATAGGCTTTAGTCCCATCCCTTTAGATGTATTCCACACCTTTTCACGAGCTAGTCCTTTCGTCAAAGGATCAGCTATGTTATCATCAGATCATATATAATCCACTCTTACAACTCCAGTTGTAATGTATTCTCTTACCGTGTTATGTTTACGGCGAATCTGACGTTTCTTTCCGTTATAATAACAGTTCTTTACAAGATCGATAGCCGCGGTACTATTACAGTGGATTAGTATAGCTGGAATAGGTCTATCCCATAAAGGAATATCTGACAAGAGGTTCCTTAACCAACTTGCCTCCTCACTTGTTGTGGCCAGAGCAAATAATTCTGACTCCATAGTGGATTGAGCTAGAATTGTTTGTTTCTTGGATTTCCAAGAAACTGCTCCACCAGCAATTTAGAATCGTCCGAAAAGACGTTCCAATCAGCATCGCTGTATCCTTCAAGTACAACGGGATCCCTTACATAATGTAAGCATAAGTTCATGGTCATTTTCAGGTAACGCATGACTCTTTCAATAGCATACCAGTGTTTCAAACTAGGACAACTGGTGAATCTACCAAGTACTCCAACAGCATATGCAATGTCAGGTCTGGTACTATCACTAGCATATCTCAAGCTTCCAATTATACTAGCATATTATTTTTGTCTTATGCTTTCACCTTCATTTTTCAGCAATTTCACAGAAGGATCAAAAGGAGTACAAATAGGTTTACAATCATAATAATTGTATTTTTTCAAAATCTTTTCAACATAATGTGATTGACCTAATGAAATCCCATTTTCATTTCTAGTAATTTTGATTCCAAGAATTACATCAGCTTCACCTAAGTCTTTTATGTCAAAACTACTACTCAACATGCTTTTTGTTTCATTTACCACATCAAGAGTTGAACCAAAAATCAGAAGATCATCCACATAAAGACATACAATAGTACATATATTATCCACACATTTGTAATATATGCATTTATCACTTTCATTGATTCTAAGACCATTGCTAATAATCAAAGAATCAAATTTATCATGCCATTGTTTTGGTGCCTGTTTTAAACCATATAAGGATTTATTCAATTTGCATACTTTATTTTCTTGGCCTTGAACAACAAATCCTTCAGGTTGGTCTAAGTAAATTTCTTCATCTAATTCACCATTCAAAAATGCAGTTTTAACATCCATATGATGTACATATAAATTATGAATAGCAGTTATAGCAATCAATACTCTAATTGAAACCAACCTAGAAACAGGCGAGTAAGTATCAAAGAAATCCACAATTTCCCTTTGTTTGTACCATTTAGCTACGAGTCTAGCTTTAAATTTTTCTACAGTTCCATCAGGTTTCAATTTTCTTTTTAAGATCCATTTACTACCAATAGTTTTACAACCAGGAGGTAACTCAACTAATTCCCAAATTTTATTATTTTCAAGAGACTCAATTTCATTATCAATAGCTTCTTGCCAAAGATCAGCATAAGGATAGCTAAGTGCTTCTCTTATAAAAGTAGGATCTTCTTCAAGGTTAAACACAAAATCAGGACCAAAGTCTTTACTTATTTTAGCACGTTTACTACTTCTACGTTCAGGTTCAAGTTCAGGAACTATGACAGTAGGGGAAGGTTCTGAAATACTAGTACCCCCACTATTTCTTAATTCATTATCTAATTCTTTGGGCTTAAAGGGAAACTTATGTTCCAAGAAATCAGCATCAACAGATTCAATAATCACCTTATTATTAATGTCATAAAATCTATATGCTTTACTTGTCACAGAATATCCAACAAAACACATTTATAGGCTCTACTAGACAGTTTAGTGTTGGAATTCGATATCCCGTGCTATTAAAATTTGCGGAAACAATAACCCGATCAAAAACCCTTCGCCGGAGATCACACGAACACAACGTACGAGCCGGAGCACGAGCCGAACGCACGACACGGCCGAAGCCGCACGCACGCCCAGCCCGAGCCCCCGTCCGCGGGGCTCGCGCGATCGAAGGGATCGATCGCATCACGCGATCGATCGGTCGGGGCTGCCCATGCAGCCCCCGCGGCGAGTCCGGCGACTCGCCGCCGCCTGGAGGCGCCCCACCTCACGGTGGGGTCGGGCACGGCACCAGCCCGTGCCCAGCGATCGATCATGGCGATCGATCGCACGCCCTCGGCCCAGCCGAGGGTCGTTCCTCCGAGTGCCGCGAAACCCTAGCCGGGCTGTAACGCCCCGGCCCGTTGAGGGGTCGAAGCCCGACCCTAATGGGCCGACTCGGTTACCAATGACTGCCGTCGGGAGTGATATACTGGCCCCACTGTACCAACACTTGTCTTTTCCAACGCACTTTGTCCTCACTCGTGCGCACCCGGGAGACTTCCCAGGGGGTCACCCATCCTAGAACTACTCCAGAGCCGGCACGCTTAAATTTGGAGTTCTTATAGGAGGATGCCCAGAAAAGAAGATGCATTTGTTGGTATGAGTAGCATATTCAATCCTTTTAAGCCTTTGAATTTTCTGGGGCGTTACAATCAACCCACCTTTTTCTGTGCAACGTCCTCGTTGCGTGCCTTACTTGCCCAGGACCTACCATCCGTGCAGGAATGCCCCTTGCGGGTACTCTCACCAACTTCTGGGTGGAGCACTTGGCCCCGCAAGACACTTAGTTCCCACAATTCCGGTCGGCACCGGCTCTGATACCATTTGTAACGCCTCGGCCCGTTGCGGGGTCGAAGCCCGACCCTAATGGGCCGGCTCGGTTACCAATGACTGCCGTCGGGAGTGATATCCTGGCCCCAATGTACCAACACTTGTCTTTTCCAGCGCACTTTGTCCTCACTCGTGCGCACCCGGGAAACTTCCCAGGGGGTCACCCATCCTAGAATTACCCCAGAGCCAGCACGCTTAACTTTGGAGTTCTTATAGGAGGATGCCCAGAAAAGAAGATGCATCTGTTGGTATGAGTAGCATATTCAATCCTTTTAAGCCTTTGAATTTTCTGGGCGTTACAATCACCCCATCTTTTTCTGCGCCACGTCCTCGTTGCGTGCCTTGCTTGCCCAGGACCTACCATCCGTGCAGGAATGCCCCTTGCGGGTACTCTCACCAACTTCTGGGTGGAGCACTTGGCCCCGCAAGACACTTAGTTCCCACAATTCCGGTCGGCACCGGCTCTGATACCATTTGTAACGCCTCGGCCCGTTGCGGGGTCGAAGCCCGACCCTAATGGGCCGGCTCGGTTACCAATGACTGCCGTCGGGAGTGATATCCTGGCCCCACTGTACCAACACTTGTCTTTTCCAGCGCACTTTGTCCTCACTCGTGCGCACCCGGGAAACTTCCCAGGGGGTCACCCATCCTAGAACTACTCCAGAGCCAGCACGCTTAACTTTGGAGTTCTTATAGGAGGATGCCCAGAAAAGAAGATGCATCTGTTGGTATGAGTAGCATATTCAATCCTTTTAAGCCTTTGAATTTTCTGGGCGTTACAATCACCCCACCTTTTTCTGCGCCACGTCCTCGTTGCGTGCCTTGCTTGCCCAGGACCTACCATCCGTGCAGGAATGCCCCTTGCGGGTACTCTCACCAACTTCTGGGTGGAGCACTTGGCCCCGCAAGACACTTAGTTCCCACAATTCCGATCGGCACCGGCTCTGATACCATTTGTAACGCCCCGGCCCGTTGAGGGGTCGAAGCCCGACCCTAATGGGCCGACTCGGTTACCAATGACTGCCGTCGGGAGTGATATACTGGCCCCACTGTACCAACACTTGTCTTTTCCAGCGCACTTTGTCCTCACTCGTGCGCACCCGGGAGACTTCCCAGGGGGTCACCCATCCTAGAACTACTCCAGAGCCGGCACGCTTAACTTTGGAGTTCTTATAGGAGGATGCCCAGAAAAGAAGATGCATCTGTTGGTATGAGTCGCATATTCAATCCTTTTAAGCCTTTGAATTTTCTGGGGCGTTACACGGGCGATCCCACGCGGTCCGGTGGTTTCACCACCACCGCGTGATCGTTCGTCTAATCCGGGTTCGATCTTCGGATCTTGAGTTCTACGGTATTTCACGATAATTCAAATCGAATAAAATCATAAAGGGTGTTTTAGATTTTACCTTTCGATTCGTTGTTCGGAGAAACGAAATCAAGATGACCTTATGATCTTCCCACGTATTCCTTGCACTAGCTTGAACGTCGGGTGGGCGACGATCTTCCAAGCTTATGGATCCTCTTCAACTCTCTAGAATATCAAGTATGATAATCTTGTCTTATTAAAAAGTGAAGACCATGTAGTGCTTTTATAGGCTACGTAGGGGATCTTAAGGAGGTGGAATATTGGGCTTCCAATATTAATGATTAAATTGAGCCCAAGCCCAAATCTATTAATCCCATTAATATTAATTAATTTATTTTCCACTATATAAATTAATTGCACTCCCAATATTAAACCATATTATATCCAATAATATTTCTCCGGTAGTATTATTTATTCCGTGTATTTAAGATATAAATATCCATAATAAAATTTATTTATTGCTTAATAAATTTATTCATCTCTTATATCCGAGACTAGTACCACTCAACCTTATTTATTATGCGGAACAAATCAACTCGCGAGGTTTACATAATAAATCCTTATGAGCTTATCTCGGGGATATTATCAACCCTTCCGGTATACACTGTCCCGTGAAGAATTCACGGCATGTCATATATAAAATATAGTGACCCAACTTAACCGGTAATTGACCTAATAATTAAACCGGTCAATTCCTTTGGAAAATCAAAGTCACATATATTAAATATACACACCCGCAATTGTATCGGGGATTAAGAATAAAATACACCGAGTCTTAAATCAATTATCACCGAGCAAACCT
Source organism: Euphrasia confusa (assembly GCA_954870475.1). NCBI lineage: Eukaryota > Viridiplantae > Streptophyta > Magnoliopsida > Lamiales > Orobanchaceae > Euphrasia > Euphrasia confusa. The sequence continues at coordinate 13,761,371 of OX940957.1, read as the reverse complement.
AATTGATAAGTCTCAAGCGATCCGCTCAATACACCAAGTGTACAAGTGTGATAAAATAATTAAGACAAATTATTTTCTCTCTCACACAACGACTATACCGATGGATTGGTCCGTGTCCATCTAGGTCGTGAGCAACTGTTCGATTAAATACGAGTAACCGATAGTATGATCTTCTGTGTGGGCCCGACACACCATACTAACTACAACATATAAAATCCAGGACTATAATTTGCATATATTTAATTAACAATAATTAAAAGCAAATGAATGTTCATTATTAATAGGTAAATGAAAGTGCATAAGGAGTTCATAATACTCAAATCTAGACATTAAGTATACTACTCCAACAATCTCCCATTTATACTAAGGTCTAGTCTTATCTTCCAAACTTCTGACTCCCAAACCCTCCAAGTGCTTAAAATATACTTCCTTAGGAAGTATCTTGGTGAAAGGGTCCGCTAGGTTGTCTTCCGAAGCTATCTTGATGACTACTGCATCGCCCCTCTTGACGATGTCTCGAATCAGGTGGTACTTGCGCTCTATGTGTTTCGTAGCACTATGGGACCGTGGTTCCTTACTGTTTGCCACTGCACCGCTATTATCACAATAAATTGTCATAGCTTTGGGCAAACTCGGAATCACATCTAAGTCCTGGAGGAAATTAAGGAACCATACTGACTCTTTCGCTGCCTCTGAGGCAGCAACATATTCAGCTTCCATGGTAGAGTCTGAAATGCACTTTTGCTGAACACTCTTCCATGATACGGCTCCACCTCCCAAAGTGTACACATAGTCTGATGTCGACTTACGCCGGTCCTTATCAGCTTGGAAATCCGAATCCGTGTACCCCAAAGGAATCAGATTGTCTGCTCCGTAACTCAGAACATAATCCTTAGTATTTCGCAAATACTTGAAAATGCTCTTTACGGCAGTCCAATGAGCCTCTCCAGGATTACTCTGATATCTCGCTACTACGCCAACTGCATACCAGATATCAGGCCTCGTGCATAACATTGCATACATCAAGCTTCCCACAGCCGAAGCGTATGGAACCGCTTTCATTCTATCTTTCTCCTTCTGTGTCCGAGGACACATCTCCTTAGAAAGATAAGTTCCTTTACTGAAGGGCAGTTCACCCTTCTTGGAATCTTGCATGTTAAAACGAGCCAGAATCGTGTCTATGTAAGATTGCTGGGAAAGGTACAATGTTCTATTCCGGCGATCCCTTATAACCTTGATCCCTAGAACATGCCCAACTTCTCCCAAATCTTTCATATCGAATTGTCTAGACAACCATCCCTTTATGTCTGATAACATCTTTACACTGTTGCCAATGAGAAGAATGTCATCTACATAAAGCACGAGAAACACCACCTTCTTTCCATCACGTTTCCAATACACACACGATTCGTCCATGCTTTGATTGAATCCAAAAGATTGGACTACTTCATCAAACCGCAGGTTCCACGATCTCGAGGCTTGTTTCAATCCATAAATGGATCGATTAAGCTTGCACACTAGATGATCTCGCCCCTTAGCAATGAATCCTTCTGGTTGTTTCATATAAATCGTCTCGTCAAGACTTCCATTTAGGAAAGCTGTCTTGACATCCATTTGCCACACCTCATAGTCCATATGAGCTGCTATGGATAAGAGAAGCCGGATCGACTTTATCTTGGCTACCGGCGAAAAGGTCTCCTCATAATCGATTCCCTCTTTCTGAGTATATCCTTTCGCAACAAGCCGAGCTTTAAAGGTTTCAACCTTTCCGTCAGATCCTCTCTTTCTCTTGTAGACCCATTTACACCCAATTGGCTTTACGCCGCTTGGTGGTTCTACAAGATCCCAGACTTTATTAGAATCCATAGATTCAATTTCGGATTTCATCGCTTTCTTCCAAGAAGGCGCATCTATATCTTGTACCGCCTCGTCATAGGTCCAGGGATCGATTTCATGAACTCCAGGTCCAGAGTTCGAAGACTCACCCAGTCCAATCCATCTATCTGGTTGCTTAACAACCCTCCCACTACGACGGCGTTCCGGTGTATTAACAGTGACAGTAGGTGCAGGTTCTAGTGTTGTATCACTACTCGGTTCGGCTGTATCTAAGTCTTCCTTGTTACCTCTCAACTCATCAAGTATTATGTCACTTTTGGGCTTGTGGTCCATAACATAGTCTTCCTCTAAGAACCGAGCGTTAGTACTTATAACGATCTTCTGGTCCGTAGGACTATAAAACATGCCACCCTTAGTTCCTCTAGGATATCCTATAAACAACCGCACTTCAGTACGAGGTTCTAATTTATCGGCCCCTACCTTCAACACATGTGCAGGGCACCCCCAGATCCGAACGTGTCTCAAGCTAGGCTTGCGCCCGCTCCAACGTTCCATGGGTGTTGAAGGAACCGTTTTAGATGGAACCAAGTTCAGAATGTGCGCCGCTGTTTCTAAGGCATATCCCCAGAACATGATAGGTAAGTCCGAGTAACTCATCATTGAACGCACCATCTCCATAAGAGTCATATTCCTTCTTTCTGACACACCATTCTGCTGAGGAGTATATGGTGATGTCATTTGGGAATCAATCCCATTCTCTGCTAAGTATGCCTTGAATTCTCCAGACAGGTACTCGCCTCCGCGATCAGATCGCAGGCACTTAATGGATTTACCTTGAAGGTTCTCCACAATAGCCTTGAATTCCTTGAACTTGTCAAAGGATTCGCTCTTGCGGCGCATCAGGTATACAAATCCATACCTTGAGTAATCATCAGTGAAAGTGATGAAATACTCGTACCCTCCCCTTGCCTGAGTAGACATAGGTCCGCATACATCAGAGTGAATCAAATCCAATACTTGTTCAGCTCTTCGTCCTTTACCAGAAAAAGAACGCTTGGTCATTTTTCCCTCCAAACAGGATTCGCAGGTTGGAAGGTCCTCTCCTTCAACACCACTGATGAGACCATCAGCTTTCAACCTTTGAATTCTATTTGAGTTAATATGACCTAGCCTTAGATGCCACAATTATAATTGATTCATCTTAGAAGGTTCCTTTCTCTTATTGGTGTTCGTAGATGTGTTATTACTCTCGGTTAGTTGCATCGTGTTAGACTCAGGATTTAGTATATATAAATCGTCTACCAATGTACCAGAACAGATAATTTCACTATTTCTTCTTATGATCACGGAGTGATCAAAAGAAACAGAATATCCATTCATAATAAGTTTAGAAACCGAAATTAAATTCTTTCTAAAGTTGGGTACATAAAGACAATTATGTAAAACTAAAACCCTATCACTACTAAAGCGTAAGTGAACGTCTCCCACTGCAACAACTGCCACCTTCGCAGCATTGCCCATGTAGACCACGATTTCTCCCTCTCTAAGTCTCCGGGTTTCCTGGAACCCCTGCAATGAATTGGAGACATGATCAGTGGCACCCGTATCTACACACCACGTGCTGGTAGATAACACCACTGATAATGTTTCAGTGACTAAGGAAAATTTCGTACCTTTCATGAGAGGACAATCAGACTTCCAGTGCCCAAACTGTTTGCATCGATAGCACTTGCCTCGCGGCTTGCTCTTCCCAATCCGTGGCTTGGAACCACTGGGCTTCTTTGCTTGCACTTCCATCTTGGCCACAAGAGCCTGTGATTTTCTGATCACACTTATGAGTCTCATTCTCAAGACCTCGTTTTTAAGCGATTCCTCGAGTGGATGAAAAACAATGAGTATGTCAATCACCTCTTGTGCGGCATCCACACTATGTCTCAACATCATATTGAGGTTATTCTTAATGTCCACATCAGTTGGGACAACAACAGATTTAGAAGGCTCAACAGTCTGGACAATGTCCAGATTTCGTTCCCAACCATTACTATATGGAACCAATGAGTTTTCATCTTTAAGTATATCAAAAAGTGGGGTCACAGTCATTCTTAACCTATAAGCACATAAAACAAACAAACAATTTAATATCCGATATTATCTCCCTTAAATAATATCATTAAATCACTAATCACATCTAAAATCCCATCAGGTAAGGCATGCCACGATAGTGTGGACGTTTACCCACCTAAATGATTTAGCAATTAGATTTGCTTCGGTCGTACATCATCAATAGCGTTACCTTGATGGGAGGGATACTATGAAGCGTACCTAAGTGTTAACCATCGCTCAGTACTAAGAAGTTTGTTTGAGACTCGCATATCACCGCAAGCCACGATAGTGTGGACGTTTACGTTGACATACGGAGCCTTTACTCCCTTCTATAACTGTCTACATCAATCGATCCAAAATCCCATTCAGTATAGCAAGCCACGATAGTGTGGACGTTTACTATACTAAAAGACTTTTACAATTGACATCCAATTACTTGATCCATTTAATCTTGTAAATCAAGACGCGGAGAATCATAAGTGAAACTCGAAGTTTCTTACCAGTGATTCACCATGCGAACAACCCTATCTCTCATAAATGAGGGAGTCGAGCAGACAATCGATCCACCCTTAAAAGAATGGTACGAAGGTCTCTAATTTGTGTCCTCGACATGACCAAGTGGCTTTGGCTCCATTCTACTCCCCGGGGTAAGAATGAGTCGACTTGAAATCAGTTTTGGAAAGACAAATTAGGCATTGTTTGATAAACTTAATCAATGTTTCTTGTAAGAGGAATTACAAGAACTCTCCTCCAATAACTTATCTATATAAACTTCAAAAGTTTATAAAAGTCACCAAGAGAGCAGCAATGGAGACCATGAGTATGTTTCCATACCCTCTCCCACTTAGCTTTTTATAACAAATCTAGTGCATAAAGTAAACACATATAGCATGCATACAAGTAATAAAGCACATAGTATTATCACATAGTCAAAATAATACTAGAATATTATTTTCCGACTATTATGGCTTTACTCCATCTCCGTACGCATCTTCTAGTCTTCAGTCTTCGTTCTTGAATGCTCCATGTGACGAGAATATTAATTTCCAATATTTAAATCTATTTATTTTTAATAAATCCAAAAGATACTTAATTCGAAAATTAAGTCAATCGAATAAATCAAAAATAAAATTAAATATTATTAATATTTTTATTTATTTTATTTTCCTTTTTCTACTTCATTAAATCTCTTAAATAATCTATCCAAGACCCACTTGGAATATTCTAGAAGACTTCCATAATGAAATAGGGAAATAAAATAATTTAGGACTCTTCTACTTTCCAAATTAATTAGATTCCTAATCCATGAATATTTCCATAAAATAGAAATAATCAATTTAGGAATCCTAATTAATTCCAAATTAATTCTTTTCCTAATCCATGAGAGTTCCCAAAATTAGGAATACTCAAAAAGGAAAAATCCGAATCAATTAGGAAAGTAAATCTCCGGACCGGGATAGCACGGGGTGGGGATCCCCGCACCACCCACCGGACCGCCGATCGCCGGCCGAGGACCACCGCCGCCACCACCTAGCCGGCGAGCCACCACCGCCGGTGGCATCGCCGCCGGGAGGCGCGAATTCGGCGCCTCTCCTTGCGATCGATCGATCCTCCATGGATCGACCATGGGGTCGGTCGATCTGAGCCCTAATCACCCTCATGTCATCTCCTTCGTCACACGTCTTCTCCGGCGGTCGTTTCGGCATCGATCCAACGCAAAATAAATTACAAATTTAATTTTACACTATCCGGTATCGATTCTATACATGAAATCGACCCTATACAATTTCCGGAAAAAGATAGAACAATAATAATAAACCTAAATTTGGTCAACCCCCGAATTTTTACTATTACAAGCATTCACCACCAAAAACGAATCTCGACATGTCCGAGAGTTTAATCAAACCAACAGTCATGACAAAATAAATTAACGAAAATTAATTAAGCCATAATAGTCGGAAACCCTGCAAGGTAGAACAATTTTATCGAAAATACCGCGAACGTAAACCACTCTCTGATACCAATTGTTGGAATTCGATATCCCGGGCTATTAAAATTTGCGGAAACAATAACCCGATCAAAAACCCTTCGCCGGAGATCACACGAACACCACGTACGAGCCGGAGCACGAGCCGAACGCACGACACGGCCGAAGCCGCGCGCACGCCCAGCCCGAGCCCCCGTCCGCGGGGCTCGCGCGATCGAAGGGATCGATCGCATCACGCGATCGATCGGCCGGGGCTGCCCATGCAGCCCCCGCGGCGAGTCCGGCGACTCGCCGCCGCCTGGAGGCGCCCCACCTCACGGTGGGGTCGGGCACGGCACCAGCCCGTGCCCAGCGATCGATCATGGCGATCGATCGCACGCCCTCGGCCCAGCCGAGGGTCGTTCCTCCGGGTGCCGCGAAACCCTAGCCGGGCGATCCCACGCGGTCCGGTGTTTCACCACCACCGCGTGATCGTTCGTCTAATCCGGGTTCGATCTTCGGATCTTGCGTTCTACGGTATTTCACGATAATTCAAATCGAATAAAATCATAAAGGGTGTTTTAGATTTTACCTTTCGATTCGTTGTTCGGAGAAACGAAATCAAGATGACCTTATGATCTTCCCACATATTCCTTGCACTAGCTTGAACGTCGGGTGGGCGACGATCTTCCAAGCTTATGGATCCTCTTCAACTCTCTAGAATATCAAGTATGATAATCTTGTCTTATTAAAAAGTGAAGACCATGTAGTGCTTTTATAGGCTACGTAGGGGATCTTAAGGAGGTGGAATATTGAGCTTCCAATATTAATGATTAAATTGAGCCCAAGCCCAAATCTATTAATCCCATTAATATTAATTAATTTATTTTCCACTATATAAATTAATTGCACTCCCAATATTAAACCATATTATATCCAATAATATTTCTCCGGTAGTATTATTTATTCCGTGTATTTAAGATATAAATATCCATGAATAAAATTTATTTATTGCTTAATAAATTTATTCATCTCTTATATCCGAGACTAGTACCACTGAACCTTATTTATTATGCGGAACAAATCCACTCGCGAGGTTTACATAATAAATCCTTATGAGCTCATCTCGGGGATATTATCAACCCTTCCGGGATACACTGTCCCGTCAAGAATTCACGGCATGCCATATATAAAATATAGTGACCCAACTTAACCGGTAATTGACCTAATAATTAAACCGGTCAATTCCTTTGGAAAATCAAAGTCACTTATATTAAATATACACACCCGCAATTGTATCGGGGATTAAGAATAAAATACACTGAGTCTTAAATCAATTACCACCGAGCAAACCTAATTGATAAGTCTCAAGCGATCCGCTCAATACACCAAGTGTACAAGTGTGATAAAATAATTAAGACAAATTATTTTCTCTCTCACACAACGACTATACCGATGGATTGGTCCGTGTCCATCTAGGTCGTGAGCAACTGTTCGACTAAATACGAGTAACCGATAGTATGATCTTCTGTGTGGGCCCGACACACCATACTAACTACAACGTATAAAATCCAGGACTATAATTTGCATATATTTAATTAACAATAATTAAAAGCAAATGAATGTTCATTATTAATAGGTAAATGAAAGTGCATAAGGAGTTCAGAATACTCAAATCTAGACATTAAGTATACTACTCCAACATTTAGAACGTTTAGGATCAGGTTTCCTGACATAGGCAAGACATCCCCAAGTTCTAAAGTAAGACACATTAGGTTTTCTTCCTTTCCATAGTTCAAAAGGAGTATTATGAGTTATAGTTTTAGGAACTCTATTTAACACATAACAAACAGTCAATAATGCTTCACCCCACCAATGTGTAGCAGCACCAGAACTAATTAACAATGCAACAACTAATTCAGAAAAAGTTCTATTTTTACGTTCTGCTTTATCGTTCATTTCAGGTGAGTAAGGAGCAGTATTTTCATGTATAATCCCATGTTTTCTATAGATATCATTAAACTCATTTGAACTAAATTCAGTTCCTCTATCACTTCGAAACCTTTTTATATTTTTACCAAATTGGTTTTCAACTTCAACAATATATTGTTTAAACATGTCAATAGCTTAACCGTTACCGACATGGCCGGGCTCCGTTCTTGGTGATGGTATACTGGTCAGATCCAAAAGTTTGCACAAATCCAGCTTTGTTGAGAAGATAGCCAGACACCAGATTCTTTCTCATTCTAGGAGTGTGTAGCACATTCTTCAAGGTTAGTGTTTTTACAGAAGTGAACACTAGATCGACATCACCAAAACCTAACACGTTCGTGGTATGAGAATCTCCCAACTACACTTTCTTATCTTTATCTTCTGTTTTAGAGTAATTCTTAAATAGGGATCTATCATAGAACACGTGTCGTGCTGCACCAGAATCTATCCACCACCCATCAGAACCACCAATCATATTAACCTCAGCAATCATTGCTACAAGAGGTTCTTCCAGCATATTTGCTTGGGGAGCATTTCCTGTACGTTCCCGTTTAGGGAAACGACAGTTTCTGGCCAAATGTCCAGGCTTACCACAATTGTAACACTCAACTTTGTCTCCATTGTTCACATTCTGCCTCGTAGGAGGTTTTGGGGAAGAACGTTGATTTTGTTGTTTCTTGTGTCTTCCATAATTTTTCTGATTCTGTTCATTGACTTCTTTTGGAGCTTCAAGGTTGCATCAGTGTTCATATTCTTCTTGTTGTTGTCGCTTGCTTCGTACTCAATGACAGATGAATACGTCTTAAAATTGTTGAAATATTACCTGCAAAATCAGAAAAAAGTAGTAACACAATACACACGAAATAAGGCTGAGTCGCGGACTAGGTCGCTTTCTTTAAGACGTTTCGCGGCTCTGCCTAAAAGTGCTTTGCAGTAGATAGCAGCGTCGTCCCCAGGATAAAACAGCCCTCTCTTTCAACCGAACTTAGCACTCAGATCGATCGATTCACACAAACTATTTATGCTCAAGTATCTTTCTCTCTTTTTTTCAAGTATTTTCTTATATTTTATGAAATATCAAAGCTTGGTTTTTATAGAATTTTGAAAGTGTAACGTCTTTGTAATAATTGCTGCATAAATGAAAAGACTTTATGATTTTCTAATAATGACAACAGTTACAAAATTCAAACTTTGAATTTGATTTTTCAAAAAAATAAATATTAAATAAATAAAATATAATATATATATATATATATATATATATATATATATATATATATATATATATATATATATATATATATATATATATATATATATATATATATAATATTTTCCAACACCTTCACAAACGATCCTCAGACAAAATATGTTGGAGGGCAGACTCTCTATCTTGATTGGTGCAATGCAGATACGATAAGTGACTCTGTGTTTTATTCTTATGCTAAAGAGGTTGTGGTGAAAGGGAATTTGAGGTATCATTTGAAGATGAAAGACGGATCCTTGAAATTATTTGTTGATGATGGTGACATTAGAGAATGGGCTAAATGTTTCTTGATTGATAGGGAAATGAATGTTTATGCTGAGTTGCTAGTTGATCATATGTCTACTGATGATTTTGACTTTGTGGGTGGTTCATATTCTGTGGGTGAAGATGAAACCATATTTGCTGAAGATGTTGAGTGTGTAGAGTTTGAATTTGAGGTCATAGATACTGGAAATATAATTGTGGATGGGTTCACATCAGTTACAATGCCAAATGAAGAAGCTTATAAGTCTGAAGAGGATTCTGACTTTGTGGGTGGTTCAATTTCTGTGGATGGTGATGACAACATGTATGATGCAGATGTTGAATGTGTAGAGTCAGAATTTGAGGCCATAGATGCTGCAAATATAATTGAGACAACTAGGAAAGAAACTGAAGGTGAACATGTTGATGTAGTAGCTGATGTAGCAGCTGAGGTAGGGATGGAAGGATTAGAGGCCAGTGATATTGAGTTATTTGAGGACTTAAACTATTACATTGGTCTGGAAGTAACTGATTCTCAACCTCAAACACTCCATTCGAATTGGAATTCTGTTTCATTTAACCGTCTCAACAACCCAAGAATAATTTGCTTTGATCTCTCACATAAAGGTGGATTTAGCCATCTAAAATAATTGCATCTTCCAATATTCTGAAATAAAAAAAATCACTGTGAAGAAAACAAAAATTAAAAAATAAGCAAAAAAAAACAGAGAGACAAAGAGATACAGGTCGGGTAATTTTCACAACCCAGAAATTGCCGCCCGGCATTGTTGTTCTTCCACGTCGTTGCGGTCGATGCCATTTTACCACATAAACAATGTTGGTTATTTTTTGTACAAAATGTCTAAATCCGAAACATAAAATAAAATAATATCTGGACTAGAACAGTACTACTGATCTTTACAATTCCAGAATAAAATTAAATAAAATAATTAAATAAATTAACCTTGAATCGGGCTTCGAACAGAAACTTGTTGCGGGTAGTCGAGGTGCTTTCGCTATCCGCAAGACTAAAACGCCCCGTGTATGCTACGGTTTTGCGACGTTAGTCCCCAAAGATACAACGACTTTCAATCATCTTCTAGTCTGAGGCACACCAGCTAGAAGCTCCGGCGAACGAGGAAAAAGAGAGAACCGAGCATATGCAAATGCAAGGAACTAAATAATATTGTTAACACAATATTCTAACACTAGAATGCTTATGGACTTAGAGAGAAGAGATTCTGATGTGGGATGGAAGTGATTCTATTTTGTTGTGTTATGGGATGAATCTCTCTCAACTAAAAGCTCCTATTTATACTCATCAAGGGGAGTCTCAAAAGACATAAAAGACACTCAAAGGTCATACCATTATGAGGATTAATTTATATATTTTTATTAAATATATAAATAAAATTGTGATGACTTTTCAAGTCTTTGGGCCGACTATTCAAAATCTGTACAACCCATATTGGGCTGACTATTCAAATTTCGTACAACCCATTTAGGCTAGCCCAACAGCTCAACCTAATTAAATATTTCAACTAATTTTACTCAGCCCAACGGCTAGCAAGCCCAAGGCATAATAACCAACGTGTTATTATTTAACAAGCCCAATACAAATATAATTTGTATTTTTTAAACTCTTTTAGGCCCAAGAAAAATCTCGGAGGCCCAGGTCTAAATAATTATTTCCTAATTGACCAAGAATAATAAATCAAGTCAATTCGGTTTACTCAAAGTTGAAACATTTTCTAACTCCTCATATAACATCACACAAGTATTAACTTTATCTCCACATTCAATGTGGGATTGTGACTTTTCACATTCTCAACAATTAATACCTTGACCTTTTATAATGGTTCTCACAAACCCATTATCTACCACATTTCGATGTGGGATGAGGCTTAATTATCTCATTCAACAATGCATTTTCACTTGGCTAATTCATTCGTTTATTTCTCACTCACCGGAAATCGAATCTTGACGAAATAAAATAATATAATTAATTACGCAACATCGTAGAAAATTATCAACAAATTAATTCCAACTTGAATTAATATTTAGCCATAAAAAATCAGTCAAATATTGATCAAACCAAATATTTTATTCCAATTTTTCCAACAAACAATTTATTTGTTCCGAGTTCGCACTCGATTGAGACATTTAGATAGATAGTTTTTAGAGTTGGAGATGAATTGTATTTTGTGTTTTCGCCTTCGATCTTGAGAGAAATGTCACAGAAATTAGGGTTCTTTGCGGGAGGAGTATTTGGGGATTTAGGGTTGGGTGATTTGGGGGTGATGATTATATCGGCCCGCTTTTTATTTTTCATTCTTTTTATTTTGTTTTTCCATTTATTTTTATTGTAGAATTATACACATGTCCAGCCAAATGGAAAATGGATGCATTTTGATTTAATTATAATCCCTTGACCAATGAGAAGCCGCCACGTGGATCATGTCAACGGAGCTACTACTCGCGTGCAACTCACCTCCGGCGATTTCAAAATTTTCCGGCAAAAAAAGTATGATATTGACTAGAATTTAGATTTTATGGTATATAATTGAAAAGTCGAAAAAAAATGGTATCAAAACGAGACTTACCCTTCTTTATAGTACCAAATTAATAATTTTCTCGAAAATATATAAATTGGGTGTAAATAATAAATACATATAAAGTGAAGTTCAAAAATGTGAAATTTTGTTTTCATTTGGACGTGTAATATTCTTGGAAGAACGTACCCAAAAATCCAACGTACTAAAAAAAATGTGCAAAAATATTATTTTACCCTTTTTTATCGTAATTTTTTATTCGTTTTTAGGCTGCTTTCCATTTCCACCTTAAAAGCTTTATTTATTTATATTACAAAATATCTTTAAAAAATTAAAATCACCTAAATCCATTTTATTTAAAAGTGCACTCCATTATTCATTTAAATACACATTATTCTCTATATAACGTATATTTTCATTTCTTAAATAAAAGACTACTTTTAGGAACATAGAGATTAAAAAATATTTTTTTTTTATTTTTTAACAAAAAATTGAAACGTATAAATATCTTTTTAAGTTAAAAATTAAAAAAATTGTGAGTAAAACTCCATTATTTATTTAAATACATTATTCTCTAAATAACATATATTTTCATTTCTTAAATAAAAGACCACTTTTAGGAACATAGAGATTAAAAAATATTTTATTTTTACTTTTTAACAAAAAATTGAAACGTATAAATATCTTTTTAAGTTAAAAATTAAAAAAATTGTGAGTAAAATTGAAAAATTAAGTTAAAAATTAGGGGTAAAATTCTACAAGAAAGAGGCAAGATGATATTATCAACACAAAATAATTAAATTGAAAAATTAATAAGAAAGTTAGAAATCAAATATAAGCAACATTCATCACAACCGTATAATTAAAACAAGAAGTATTTTGGAAAAAAAGAAAGTATGGTTTGTAAGATTACATTTAGTACTTTATAAAATAAACTTTAAAATTTAATATATATAATTTCATTTTTTATTAATTAGAGTATAATATAGTTATAATTATAAAAAAGGGAAATAATCGTATGTTATTAATTACCCTTAATTAATATAAATTATCTTTAATTTATAATTAATTAATCAATTAATATCTGAGTACCCTTAATTTGAATTTGAATGAAACTTAAAAAAGTACTCTATATCCAAAATCTCTATTAAAATAATTTATGAATAATTATAATACTGTATAATGACTCATTCCACCTAATACTATATATATATATATATATATATATATATATATATATATATATATATATTTTATATAAGAATAAACTCTTTATAATAATAAAAAATTCCTAGGAATAAACTCCACATTGTCATAAATCATATATTTTTGAATTCCCATCTTAAGGATTTATACCTCTCTATAAGAATAAATGATTAATATATAATAAAAATATTTATTAATAATATTTTTATTTATTAAAATCAATAAAATGTTTAAGATGACTTGAAATATTTATCAAAATTAATAACATATAGTATATGATGAAAGTCTATAGTCCTTCAATTCATTAATATTTTATTCAATTTGTATTTTAAACACAATTTTTACACATATATGGTCAAATTTTATTATTAAAAATTATTAAATTGATTTTGTAAATTTAAAGATAGATAATATTGTATGTATATTATTTTTATATTTATATTATTTTTTATAAAAAAAATTATTTTTATTTTGTAAAACTATTTATAAGAATAAACTCTCTACAATAATATTTTTTTTCGGTCAAACGATATGAATGTACTGAGTTTGCACTGTATTTTCTAACTTTATTGTGACAACTGACAACTAACAAACTGCCGTACTACTATAAAAATGCCAAATATGAATGTACTGAGTTTGGGAAGCTGATAAGTTACACACGGTGTATTGACTTTTCAATACACTTGCAATTAATTTTGACATTTGGAATTTATTTGTTTAGTTATTTTTCATTTTCATTTTTTATTTTTTTCCACCTTATCAAATGTAATGGAGAGCAGTTAAAGATTTAGCTATTTTCTTGTGCCGAAAAAGTTTTAAATTTTGAAAAAAATTATTTTTAAATAATTTAATTAAATATATATAAATATAATCTTAAAAACTTAATTTTTTTTGCGGAAAAAGTACTTTTTTATTTTGAAAACATTTATTTTTAAATAATTTATTTAAATATACAGAGTAAATATAATTTTTTTTACGTAAAGAGTTTATTATTTTTAAAAATTTGTTTTTAAATAATTTAAATAAATATATAATGTGTATATAATCTTAAAAACTTTATTTTGTTGCGTAGAATTTTTTTATTTAAAAAAATGTTTTTAAATAATTTAATTAAATATATATAATAAATATATAATCTTAAAAACTATATTTATTTTGCGGAAAGAATACTTTTTTATTTTGAAAACATTTGTTTTTAAATAAAGTAAATATAATTTTTTTTGCTTAAAAAGTTTATTATTTTAAAAAAATTGTTTTTAAATAATTTAAATAAATATATATAGTGTATATAATCTTAAAAACTTTATTTTTTCTGTAATTTTTTTTTAAAATTGTTTTTAAATAATTTAATTAAATATATATAGTGAATATAATCTTAAAAATTGTATTTTTTTGCTAGAAATAGTTTTTTATTTTGAAAATTTTTGTTTTAAAATAATTTAATTAAATATATACCTTGAATAATCTTATAAACCGTTATTCTCATATTTTTCTTTAGAAAAAAGACTGAAAAAGGTAAACAATTTCGATTTAAACATTCTGTTGTAGGAGTCAGATTCAATCTGGTTCATCGAGTGGCATTAATTTGAGAGAACTTTACAAAAATGATTAATTTATGTAAACTTCCTTTGTCTTATTGATTTAAATTAATATAAGTATATAAAAAAACATATTATTTAAAAAATACAAAAAAAACTATTATTATTTATTATTATTATTCTCATTTTTATTACTTTATACTTGATTTTATTTTTTAAATACATTAACGATACTTGTTTTTCATGTATCAACTTTCGTTATTTGTTAAATTACAATTTTTTCTGTTTTGTGTCAGATTTTTTAATTTGTTTTTACTAAATAATAAACAATATACAATTATAAATAAATAGTTATAAATATTTTTTAATTAAATTAAATATTAATACTAATAATATTAATTTATAATATTTTGATTTATTGTTAAACAGGTCTTTATATTAATAAACACAAAAATAATTTATTATAAATATCATCTATAAATAATTTTTTTTTAAAAAAAATATATGATTAGTCTAATTTTTTCAAATAAAATTTTAATTATTTGTACAAAAACTATTTCAATACTGTGCAATACAAACTTTTACAATAATTATGGAATACTATATTAAAAGAAAAAACAATTAAAAAAGAAATCGAATGAAATTAAATATTAAAATAAAAATAATTATTATTACAAAGTAACACATGTAATATGGAAAGTGTATAAAAAATTCTTTTTAAATAATATTATTACAATTCTCAGGTGTCATGTTTTAATTGGAAGTGTATTGACTTTTTTGTTACACTTTGTGTATACTTTGTGTATATGTAGCATTTTCCTTGAGTTTGCTTGTATTTTCTAACTTTATTGTGACAACTGACAACTAACAAACTACCGTACTACTATAAAAATGCAAACTTCTTTTCGGCAATTAATAGACCAGTCATGTGACTTTTCATATGACATTTTTTTGTTTCTTTTTCTACCTCCTCCCTTTTTCTATCTCAATAATTTCTATCACAAAAAATATAGGGGCGGAGGCATTTAAAGGCCAAAGCATAAGAGTATACAAGTTCTGAAGCCCCGTCCATAAAAATGGAAGTTAAGTAGGCAAATTTGAATGAAAAGACTTAAGTGCCCTCAAAAGTTATCTTTTCTCACAAAAAACAAATCGAATATTACAAAATAACAAAAAGAATATCAGAAAAATAAAGTTGCCCCACAAAATCAATTTTCGACTTTTGAAATTCACACGCACGACGAGCGCCGCCACGGTGAAACACCAGCCCCGACCGTTATCGTATCAACTATTCAACTCCGTCTCCGACGATCATCATTATGGCAAGCAGTGACAACATGGACAACCCAGACAATCGCGCTCAACCTCCGGTAAGTCCATAACCCTAGCTTTCCAACTTCGATTATTCGAGCTTTGATGCTTGTAAATCATTCGATTTGTAATTTGATACCGGTATATTCATTCAAGATAGGGTTTTTGTTTCCGACATTTTAAAATGGTTAATGGTTTATTGCTCTCTGCAATTTTTTCGCATGCGGTTGTGTGTCAGTTCTGGTAGACGACGGTTCAACCGTGAGTTTTATCACCGTGTATTATCACGGTAGTGTTTAAGACGGTGATATATCTCACGGGTGACTTACACCGTTTTTACTTACGGTCTTGTACGAGCACGATCCACGACTGTGATTTATCTCACGGTGTAATGTTACCGCTTGTACTTACGGTCGTGTATGATCACGATTCACGACAGTGTTTTATTTGACGGTGTATGTGTACTTACAGTCTTGTACGTGCTCGATCCACGGTGTATATACACCGTGTGTAATGTACACCGTGGAAAAACACCGTTTTGTATGTTCACGGTGAATTTGCACCGTGATATTCAATATTTTTTTCTTACGGTGTAATTCCGTCTTATGGTTATGCACGATCCCGGTGGTTGACATCACCGTATGTATCTTCACCGTGATATTCAATAGTTTTTGTACACCGTGGAAAAACACCATTTTGTATGTTCACGGTGAATGTACACCGTGATATTCAATAGTTTTTTTCTTACGGTGTAATTCCGTCTTATGGTTATGCACGATCCCAGTGGTTGACATCACCGTGTGTATCTTCACCGTATACCCTTGATAACTGTTGTATATGCTCGTCGTGGATTTAACATCTCCGTGTACACTACACCCTTAGATGTTCACCGTGTACATTTCACCCTTTGACGTGCCACGGTGTTAAGTAAACTCACCGTGAATCGTGAAATCTTCTCTAATTTGATTGATATTTTCAGGCTGGTACGAATGGAAAAGACCAGTAGCTTTGCAGTCGATCACCCCAAGAATCAATTTGTATTACCGTTTCGACGTGATAAACTTGATAAAGCGTGTTATGGGTTCAATCGACGGCGGCGATGCAACATTGGCTGAATTCGCTCAGCATTCCTATATGAAGCATTTTCTGGAATTCGTAAAACCCAACGAAGGATTAGTTAAAGGACATGCTGCACACGCATCTCGTTATTTGCATCATTTCCTATGTAGAGAGTTGACTGGTCCGACAATACCGGCGATGGAACATTGGTTTTATGTCGGTGAGAAGATCGCGAAATTCACACCGGCTGCTTATGCCATGGTAACGGGACTCAATTTTGGGCACTACACAGGCTTTGATATTTTTGAGTCACGTGAGTTTCCTCCCGATAGCTTGTTTATTCGATTTTTCAAAGGAGATACAACCATTAGCTTATCGGAGCTACGCCAAAAGTTCGAGGATGTAAATCTCGGCAAAGAAGCGAAGGCGGAGGATTATATGAAAGTAGCCAAGCTCCTCATTTATTATTTCATATTGCTTTGCCGAGACCATAAGGTTAAAATCGATAAGTCGGCATGGTTGTTGGTCGAGGACCACGATTGTTGGGAGGAATTTCCCTGGGGCGCTTATTCCTATCAGAATTTATCCTACTACCTCAAAACGACGTCCATGCATGATGATGAATCTACTTACCATTTCTACGGGCCGGTTTGGGCTTTTCAGTTTTGGATGTACGAGTCCGTACCGTCGATCGGAGCATTATGCGCGAAACGTGCTCGGGTTACGAGAATTCCACGTTGCCTGACGTGGGACTCTACTGCATCGAAACAAGCTGCGTGCGATGTCACTAAATTCTTCAATGAGAAGGTACTTTATTGAATTTTCATTATTAAAAAGCACACGCGTTGACCTTTATTGTTGTTGTACGTTGATACAGAGTATATTTGTCTGTAGATGGAAGTTTTTGAATCGTTAATTCCTACACCGGAAGAGGCCAAATCATTATCTTATGTTACTGTAACTGAATCTATAGATGATTGTGAACTATTTTCTGTTGAATTCTGTCCACCTCGACGAAAAGGAGGTATTAAGAAGAAAGATCGAGCCAAGCCGTCTCACAAGCGTGCTGCACAAAAAGCTTCACGTGCTATAGAAAGGCCTATTTCTAAGCGACGTGTTTCCGGACCTGATCTGACTTCTGTGACGGACATTTGCTGTCGAAAAGCAGGTGTCTTCGGTCCTGAGGGGCCGGACAACGATGAGATCGATCGCCAGGTAGGTAGAATTTGGTCTGCCGAACTGAGGGCAGATATTGTTTCGTTCCTTGCTGATGATTCTGGCACTTGCTTTAAGGAAGCTGTTGCTAAAAAAGTCTTCGAACTCATGAAACGTTTCCATTCGCAATCTAGTGCGAACCAAAGCGGACTCGAATATGTGGAAACGTTGTTCAGAGAATGGATGAATTCCGGGTCTACCGACTTGATTTCGTGCAGTCGAGGCTCCATAGACCACAGAGTGGGTGCAGAATTGTTTGATAAAATTGAGGACTTCAATTGGGCCTTCGAATCTGAGGTGCTAGATCTCTATATTATTTATTTGAAGTGCAAAGGTCGTGATGTTAAAGGGAGTACAAACACAGTCTTATTGAGCACTCAATTTTGGGTAAGTTTTACAGTACTCTCATTTTGGACACCTTCGTTTTTACTAATAATATCTTTTTCCAGAGTACTATTGATGCTGCATATAAGATTCATCGTGGCTCTATTGATGATTGGGTAGTGCCTGATTCTCTTCGAGAAGCAGTGGATGACACATATGGTCCGATGTCAATGGAGTCCGACCAGCCTACTCACGTAAGTATTGAAAAGCATACATGCTTCATTTTAACTAGTGTGAAACTGAATTCTAACTCGCAAACCTTAAACATGGCATGTAAAGCTCGTGGCGATTTGTAATGTCCACCATCGTTGGGTCACCGTCCGAATATCCCCCGAAGATTGGACTATCGAATTGTATGACTCATTAATTCATACTCAACTGGCGACGTATCCTGAATACGGATTTCGGAAGGAGGAATTGAGGCCGTTAATGGAGTTTTTACCTCGTGTGTTGAGGAGATCAGATTACTGGGCAAAGAAGGGTCAACACCATGCGATTACGGAGGCCTTCGAGTTGAAAGTCATGCCGGACGCCGAACAATTCGTCCAGGATGTTACTGATAAACACTCTTGTGGGGTTTACTGTACCATGCAGCTTGACCGTTTGTTTGTCGACCCTCTTATGCATCGGAACGAAAACATCGATGAAGGGTACATTGAGGAGGTCAGGAAACAGATATGCCTGAAGATTTTTTGGCTGAGCTTGAATGATGTTGCTGATCCATTTTGATTGTCGTATTAGTATAAACATGTTTGTTGTTTTCACGTTGTGATTCATTAATACTGGTTTGTAATTGATGTTTTGTGCACGAATATTAAAACACGGTGCCTGAATGAATAGGTCCACGGTGTAATCACAGTACTGTGTTGTAGCCAATGGTAGACTCCTATGATTACCGTGTCACGGTGGATCAATAATTGTACATGGTTCCACTCTGTATCTTGAACCGTGACACGGTGCGGAAACGATTGCTAGCCCGTGTTACTGCGTGACAGCTGTGTCACACGTCTAACCAACTAACCATACGCAGTCCTCTTCCAACATAAGCAAACATTTGAATTCAAATTTGAATTCAAATCATCCAAAACACAAAAACTTATCACAACAATATGTCTACAGGCTCGGTGAACTCCGTGAGTACTGGTCAACCAAGCCGATTGAAGTACCAAGATAAAGTTTGTGGTAAATGTCGGAAGAAACTTCAGATTCGTGTGGTGTCCTCGAAATCTGAGAATTATCAGAAATTGATGTATTATTGTCAAGATCATACATTCGATTCCTGGTGTAACCCGTCAAATGAGGGAGAGATACAACATGAACAAATGTCAAGAGCGGAAGAGAAAGCCACAGAAGCTAAAATTAGGAAAGATCTGAAGAAGATGGAGACGTCATTGCACGACGTATCCATCCAGTTGAAGACTACTCTGTTTATTGTCTCCATAATTATGGTTCTTGTAATCATAATTATTGTTATGCTTAAGTGATTTTCAATGAACTAGTCATTGTGTTATTTTCGAAATATGAAATTTGAGGTCGTTTGCTTCATTCTCTCCATATACTACATTGTGAAAAATCTGTTGCAGGGTTAGAAATTAGTTTTCACGGTGTATACTATCGCGCACGGTGTGTACACGGTGTGTACACGGTGAAATACACACGGTGGTAAGACCATGTGTACACCGTGAATCTTATATTAACCGTGAAAACAACGGTGCAATATTCCAGCGTATAATTTTGGAAACAAGGAAAAAGGAATACGGAGTAATTTTGGTGTACTAAATTAGGGGAATCCGAATTACAAAAGGCGCCGAATTACAAAAGAAAAACCTAACGCCGAAACCCTAAGATGGTTTACTCTTTTTCAGAGACGACCACGACGAAGGTACATCCTCGAATGCTCTCTTTCCTGGAGCAGGTCTCGGCAAGAATGACTTGAGTTCATCTCCATCCTCTTGAAATATCCGCACCAGGAACTCGTCTGGAAGTGGCCTATGCTCGAACAGGAGGGTCATGCCTTTCTTCAACTTGTGGATGTGTTTGAATTCAGTCCAATTACTGTAGAAATACGCCAAGCCATTTTTAAAGCCCATCAAGGTTGCCCACCTCTCACCGTGAACATCGCGGAGGTAGAAGAGCGGAGGCTCTGTACTGTATCTCACACGCAAACGGTAGAAACGTTCGGGAAGTCGAAACCGTCTAGATTCAATATGTTCATCAGTCAGCACAACAATGAAAGCATCAGCTATCTGAGGGGTATCCATTATTGGTATGAGGATTAAGGACCAAGAAATTATCAGAGTTTAATAGAGATTAGGCCTGCATAAATCACTATAAATAATGTTTCTCGCGGGATTCCAAAAGGTCGCGTTTAATTATAAATAATTGCGCCGTGATAGGCGCCGTTTCGGGTTTTACGCATCCCACTTATTATTAAAAGGCCCATTTATTAGTGGTCGTTGTATCATGTATGAGACCTAAAAAACACATCATCGCCGTGTCTATAATAAAATCACCGTGACACACGAAAACAAATTTCTAATTAGACACCGTGAGAGTTCAGCATGGCACGGTGTCAAACAACTCCGCGATGACCACACGGTCTCTTTGTCACACGGTATCAATTTATACCGTGACAGTAGACCGTGCGGTTTTAAAATCAATGTTAAAATTTGAAATTTAACTAGTCGTGTATTTTCGTGGAGAACCTGATGAGACGGTGGCGGGACAACCGATGCACGGTCTATTAAGTATTGACAGTACTCAAAAACTCAAAACAGCTTTTGCAGGCGCGAGTTAATTTTACCGATTTATATTTAAAATTCTAACTAAATTATCGAAAATAAAACTGAAGGGATGGAGGTTTCGCTAAATATCACGACCGTCGCACGACATAACACTTACGGTGTTACACGGTCATTTATAACATTCATCGTGAATTCGTGAAACACCAAAAAAACGAGTTCTCATGGTTTGTACACACTTTGAATTCTTTATTAACGTTCACTGTGATATGTTTCAATCATTGAGACGTATGGTATTTGATTTTAAACACGTATGATTCGATTTGGAGTATGCATGTCTCAAATTTAAGAGATGTCTAATTCATTTGTTACAAGTTATTCTCAAGTGTGATCATACATTGCACATGATATATCACATTCAATCGTTTCTTGCATAATTTTGGAGTTTTATCGATTTCATATAATCATCTAGATGGAAAATTAACTTTGGATTAGCATTTTAACCAAAATATTCACACAACCCGAGCAATAATCACCAAAAAACGTCATTGTTCATACTTACACGGTGATGTTGTGATATATCACCGTATCGGGTTACCGTGCGGAGATCAGATCAATTTTTAAATTTGAAAATAAAACGAGAAAAGTACTGGTATAGTACTAGTTCCCAAGATGGTGGCGGGACAACCGATGCACTGTACTCAAAACAGCTTTTGCAGGCGCGAGTTAATTTTACCGATTTATATTTTAAATTCTAATTAAATTATCGAAAATAAAACTGAAGGGATGGAGTTTCGCAAGGTGTAAAATACTAAATATCACGACCGTCGCACGACATAACACTTACGGTGTTACACGGTCATTTATAACATTCATCGTGAATTCGTGAAACACCAAAAAAATGAGTTCTCATGGTTTGTACACACTTTGAATTCTTTATTAACGTTCACTGTGATATGTTTCAATCATTGAGACGTATGGTATTTGATTTTAAACACGTATGATTCGATTTGGAGTATGCATGTCTCAAATTTAAGAGATGTCTAATTCATTTGTTACAAGTTATTCTCAAGTGTGATCATACATTGCACATGATATATCACATTCAATCGTTTCTTGCATAATTTTGGAGTTTTATCGATTTCATATAATCATCTAGATGGAAAATTAACTTTGGATTAGCATTTTAACCAAAATATTCACACAACCCGAGCAATAATCACCAAAAAACGTCATTGTTCATACTTACACGGTGATGTTGTGATATATCACCGTATCGGGTTACCGTGCGGAGATCAGATCAATTTTAACGAGTATTGTACCAGTAGTACTAGTTTCCAAGATGGTGGCGGGACAACCGATGCACGGCGTAATATCACGGCCGCCACACGATGTACTAGAAATATAACACGGACGGTGGTACACGGTCATTTATAAGATTCACCGTGACACACAAAAAACGAATTCACAGAAACCATTCAAATCCCAACAACCCCAAATAATCCAAAAAACACACAATCGCAGAATATCATACAAAAAAAAAAAACCCATAATTAGTTGCAATACATAAATATCACAATTGTTCAGCATGGTCACAGAACTTAACGTTAATCCCCCCGCACCGGACATGTCTGTATGTTATGGTCTGCACTCCGGCATACGCTACATTTTTTCTTTTGTCTTTTCTGTCGGATTGGTTCCACCGTGGGTTGAGAATTCTGATCATCTTCGAGCGTCTGGCTTTGGGTGGGTAAAACAACTTCGTCACATTTGCGCGCGCGCGTTGTACTGGACACATTGCCCTCGACCACCTCTCGACCCCTATTTCTAACATTCTCTTGTAAGCCCCGTCAGGGCTCAGCCTCTCCAAATCAGCTAAATGTCTGTGCATTGTCTCAACACGGTAACTGTTTGATGCAGAGGTTATTACGGCCTTGACGCGACCGCCATAGCGAACTAGATTCTTCTTAATGTGGTAAATACAGAACCCATGCACTGCATTCGGGTATGCAGACGCAACGGCAGTTTGGATGCTCTTATGCTGATCGGATACGACAATCAAACCATCTTGTCTATTGAAGCACCTGCTCAGGTTATGAAGGAACCATGTCCACGACTCATCATTTTCTTTCGGACCAATCCCAATTGCAAGTGGGAAGGCGTTTTCATTCCCATCCTTCGTCATGGCGACAAACAATATCCCCTGGCTCTTTCCCTTGAGGTGAGTCCCGTCCACAACAATCACTGGCCTTAGATTACTATAGAATGCAGAAATAGACTGTCCGAGAGCAAGAAACATGTGTTGGAACACCCCCCCATTCCGTGTGGATTGTATTTCATAAAATGTGCCGGGATTCTGCTCTCTCAATATATACAAATACGAAGCGAGCCTATGATATGACTCAGCATATGAGCCATACGCCATCTCTATCGCTATGCTCCGCGCTCGGAGAGTGAAACTGTAATCCATCTCAACGCCATAACGCTCACGCAATTCTGTTATCATGTCCTTCGGCTTCAGAACGTCACCTTCTTTGACAAGTTTACGAGAAAAGTAACTAGCAGCAACTACAGATTTAATTCGTCGACAGCTAGTACGATGCAATATAGTCTGACAAGTGTGACTCAAGTTCAACTTTGTGATCATCCATAGTGTATCATCGCTCCCACTAGCACACAATCTAAACGTGCATACTTTCCTACCGTGCTTGCAAACGAATGCACAACGCTTTTTGTTTGAACGATCAGTGACATATTCTAAGCGAGTCTCCAAGTGATGCATTCCCAAAGATATTTCCAAGTCAGATTTCTTTCGAAACGTGGAACCAACTGCGAGTTCACCATCTTCGGGTTCACGTTCTTCGACCCAACGCATAGGTGGTGGCAAAATATCAAAATCGGGCATCGGGATCATCCAGTTGCTTAGTTTTCGCTGTAGTAGTAGATTATGTTCCATGACTGGTTCTTCGTGGATCGGTTGATGATCAGATAATAATTTACGGGATCCCACAATCCTCTCTTTTTTTTTCGGATGTTGAAGCCAATCACTAAACTCTTGAATTAGGCTATCGTTTAACTCTTTATCACGTTCCGATCGTTCATCATCTGATGTAAATACTTCCTCGTCATCGGGTTCAGTACAAGATGGTGGTTGAGGTGGAGTAATGCTTACATTCTCTGCTTCAGAATATGTACCTCCAACATTAGCATTCTTAGACCGATATTGTCTTCTCTCAGTCAAAAAGAGCACGTGATTGGTAACTTTTCCTTGCACGATGAATCGCAATAGATCTGTATCGTTTTGCAAACTAACCTTACTTCTCTGCGCGTCTAAGTAGAAAATCACGTAATCTCTGTCCTCTGGAGCATTCAAAACAGATCTAATTTGATTGATTAGATCAACATAACTGATTTCTGAACACGTAATGTGTATGGCCACGCTATCTCCGCCTACGTATGCTGACTGTTCCCAGTGACCACCATGTCGTAAAGAAACACGCTGCCACGACATCTGTGATATAAAATTACAGATAATTAAAACAAACAGTTATTGAAAACCTAACGACCTGCATGCATGCATGGTCTAATAAGTATGCACGATGTAAACGAGATGTTTTTTATCACACGGTGTTATTACGATTAAGTATCAAACGGTGAACGAAGACAACGTGCTACGGTGACACCACCGCTATAAATAACACGGTAAAATCTCCGTGGTAATAATACGGTGATTTCGTAAACACGTCGGGGTTAAGGAAAACCTATTACACCTTCAGTGAACCGTGCAACGTGCTCTCTATCTCACGGTGAACGACGACATTCGGTGAAAAACACCTCAGTGTGCTTTAAAACAATTAAACAAAATGCGAAACGTGCTACCTCGTTGTTTTCGTACCTTTGATGTGCTTCAGAGACTCGACAACGAACTTGTTTTGAGCTTGTTGTGTAAATGAACTAGCAATATTCGAGAGAAATGCAACACAGCAACTGCCCAATGGGTTTTGAGTTTGGTTTCAGACCATTATTCTTTTTTACTCTAAAATTCTCATATTGATTTTAGCAGCAACACAACAACTGCCCAATGGGTTGTTGAAGTGTCATTAACGTCGAGGTGAAATGCAATTATTATTTGTGGTTGTTGGACCTGCTGAAATGCAATTAATGTAGAAGGTTCGAGGATGGAGAATGGGGATGCAGTGCTTTTGGACACGTTGAAACCCTAAATTTATTAATATATCACCTTTAACCGTGGACCGTGGTAGGTAAACGGTATAAGATTTCCGTGCCTTTCTTCACGGTGACGGGTTATCTTGGATGGTCTCACGGTGTAATATAACTGTAGATGGTCTCACGGCGTAACGATTCTCACGGTGTCACCTACCGTGTTTTTATCACGGTGTCCGTTTATCGTCGATGGTGTCCATTTATCGTGATTTGTAAATTGTAACACGGCGTTTTATTATCGTGGATGGCTCAGGGTTTCCACTTTTTGTGTCTGGGTGCACGGTATTACAATCCACCGTGGAATATCCACGGCGTCACATTAGGTTTTAGGGTTTTCTGCCTTCCTAATACCGTTGCACGGTGTTAGAATCCACCGAGGGAACCCCACGGCGACACAGTTCTAAGGTTTTACGTATTTATTTTCTTAATTAATTAATCGCAATGTGTTTAATGGGCGTGGTTGGGAGTTGATGAGTCGTTTCGAGCAACGATTGAAATCCGGCGGTGGGATGATTCAGAACAGAGATGCATTAATTCCCTGAATTGAATGGTCATATCAAATTAATGGATAGGCAGTGTTCGATGGGGTGATTTTCTATTAATTTAATTAATAAGAGTAATTAATAAACGTAGTTGGCAGTTGAATCGTTTAGTGGAACGATTGAAATCCTGGTGGTTGGATGGTTCAGAATATTACGCCTATAAATACGAACGAAAGAACTCTATTTTTCTTATATCCATTAATTCTCCATTTCTCTGTTTTGTTCTGGTTTTTTTCATGGAGCAGTTATCACCACACTTTTTCGAATTTCACAGCAGTTGCATTACTGTATCGAGATACTCGAGTTTCCAAAATTAAAGCATCATTCCCCTGGGTCATCTTGCACGAGATACGCGAGGTTCCAAAACCTCCCCTAGTATTCATCTGTGTCTCCTTATGACTCCGGGGTGTCGGGGGTGATGATTCGGAGTGCATGTTAGCCTGAGCTCCTTGCCTACCTCCTTCGATTTACCAGGTCTGATCGAGGCTTAAAAACCTGTGCTGCAGATTCACTGGTGTGATGCTTTGTTATTTTTCTTGTTTTTTTAGCTTTTTGGTATACAGCTGACCGATTGTGTTTAGGGTTTAGAGTTTTGATCCATCAATTGTTCTCAAGTTTTATGGTTATGCTTTTTAATCTTCTGTGTAATCGTTACTATAATGAATTATAAGATTTTAATTTATTTTATATTTCTGCATTTTCATATTCTCATTCAAATTTATCACACAGTCGCTTTTAATTATCGTGTATCATATCGTACCACGTTGTCCATTTATCGTGACTGGTTTCACGGCTTAGGATTATTGTGTACTCTGACGGTATTCATTTATCGTGGATGGTCTCCCGGAGTCCACTATTCGTGTATGTATCACGGTGTTCAATAATCGTGATTATTCTCACGACGTGTGACTATCGTGGATTTGCTCACGGAGTCCAGTTATCGTGTTTGTTATCACGGAGTGCGACTTTCGTGGATGATCTCACGGTGCCTACTTATCGTGCATGGTCTCACGGTGTACGATTATCGTGGTTGTTCTCACGGTGTCCATTTATCGTGTATGCTTTCACGGCGAGCAACTTTCGTGGATGTTCTCACGGTGTCTACTTATCGTGTATGGTATCACGGTGTACGATTATCGTGGATGTTCTCACGGTGTCCATTTATCGTGTATGCTTTCACGGCGAGCAACTTTCGTGGATGTTCTCACGGTGTCTACTTATCGTGTATGGTATCACGGTGTACGATTATCGTGGATGTTCTCACGGTGTCCATTTATCGTTGATGGTCGCACGGTGTCTATTCATCGTGGATGAACTCACGGCGTACAATTATCGTGATTGGGCTCACGGTGTCTTATTATCGTGCATAGTCTATTGGAGTTTTATTATTAATTTTTAAAAGAGAAATTCTATTTTAAATTACATATTCAATTTATATTCATTTGTTAAACATCGAGGGTAGTGTAGACTTTTCCAAGCCAATTGCCTAATAAACTTCTACTTTTATGGACAAGGCCTCAGAACTTATTTATTTTATGAGGTGGTCCTGAATCCGGTATTCCCACAAAAATATATTATCAAAAATTAAAATAATTATATAAAATAAATTTAATTATAAATTTAAAATAATATCTTATTAATCAAATAAATTTTACATCAAAATATATATATATATATATATATATATATATATATATATATATATATATATATATATATATATATATATATATATATATATATATATATATATAAATGATCAAAATGATATTTAATAACAAGTGTATTCCAAACATAAAAAAAGATCAATTACATCTAAAAAACACATCAAATGAGTATCTTCAACCGATACCAAAAACATATTTTGGAGTAGAGGAGATGTTCCAACCGATATCAAAACATAAACTTATTATTGGTTTTATGGTGGGACCCACACAAAAAATACTTAGATTTACGTTTACCTTATACTCAAACCAAAAAACTATTTATTATTTATAAAATAATCTTTTTGTTTTACAAATTAATAAAAATGCCTTATTAACTTTTTTATTTATTTCTTATTTAATAAATTTTTTATATAACTTTTTAATAATCATATCATAATAATTATAATAAATTTGTAATTTAAAAATAAAAATAAAATTATATTTAATTAATTGTTTATTTCGTATTTTTTATATTTTTTATATTTAAATTTTAAATTAATAATAATATTTATTAGATTTTTTAATGTCAAAAGTTATGAGATTAAATTGTAAATTTATAAAAATATTGATTATTTATAAAAATAGTATAAAAAGTGATATAAGAAAAATATTTAAAAAATATTTTTTTAAGTTTAAGTATTAGTTTATCGGTTGGAGCAAAATAGCTGTAAACTTAAAATTATACTTATTTTTAAGTTTATGTTTTTTTTAGGTTGGAGATGGTCTGACAACTTCTTCTACTTTAGAAATATTAAATACAATAAAATAAAATAATACTCCATTCATCTCAAAACATTTGTGAGTTTTCGAGGCACAATTTTTTTAAAAATATTAGTATTTTTTATTAAAAGGTAAATAGTAAAAATATAATTTAAGTTGAAAATTAATATTATTGTGAGTAAACTTTAAAAAATAAGTAAAATGGAAATAGAATTTGTAAATATTAATTTTTTTTAGTTATGCCAACAGTATTAGTAACATTTCAAAAAGTAAAATGTTTCAATTATTACGAGAAGAAAAAAAGTATACTACTACTACTAATAATAAATTATAGTACTCGTAAATATGAGTGTACCTATAAGTTTTACATCACCGAAATTTTGAGATTGGTGTACTCATGTAGTGACGTTGAATCTTTCATGGATCAACTTCCTTCGAGCACACAATGAAGACCGTTGTTGGGCTCACTTTTAATGGCCCATTTTGTTTTCTTAGTTGGCTATTAATTATTTGTTCATTTTTTCTTGATTTATATTAGCCATCCATATTAGATTTGCACACTTCTCTTTTCTATTTTATTATTTTAAGTAGGTGTAAAATATTTAAAATATCATTTTTAATAATATTCTTAATACAAATACCTCTTTATAATAATTTTATGAGAGAAAAATGAAAGTACACATAAGTGGATAATAATACATCTTTTTTAAACTACTATATAAAAAATGTGTTTTTTACATAGAAAAGCGGTGAACAACAAAATTTGCCTTTCTATTGTGGCGAATTGTATAAGTAATTTTTGACATAGCGAATCCCACATTCGCCGTGGCGAAAACACATTCGAAAAAATATGCATTCGAATTAATGGAAATTACTCAATTTGTTTTCTCTTAATTCGATTAAAAATTACATACACACAAAATATCTCAAATATTTGATTGTGAATGTTAATTAAAAATTCTCAAAGAAATATTCGACAAAAAAAAACCGGCATCCCCGTCTTGAATGGAGGCCGTACATATTAGCGTCGCGCGCGGAAGAAATCGCCGTCGTGTCGCAGAGGAGCGATGATGAGGACGACTCAGATCTGAACTTTGTCGAACCGGATCTAAAGGATTTCACAAGTAGGGAATCTTCCTTTCGTAGCCATCTACGTCGATTGTTCTTACAAAAATTGGCTGCGAGGCGGGGACATCGAGACGACTAGTCGACGGACGAGGCTTTGATACCGAAACTTCGAGCGGGTGGAGGTTGGGGAGACGATGCTAGCTTCGAGTTGTGGGTGTAGAGGCGGGGCCGTCGAGACGACGTTAGCCGTTTGGTTGAGGACGATTGTAACGCTCCATAAAATTTAAAAGCTTAAAGGAATTGAATATGCTACTCATACCGACAGATGCATTTTCTTTTCTGGGCATCCTTCTATAAGAACTCCAAAGTTAAGCGTGCTGGCTCTCGAGTAATTTTAGGAAGGGTGACCCCTTGAGAAGTGTCCCGGGTGCGCAAGAGTTAGGACAGAGTGTGCTGGAAAAGACAAGTGTTGGTACAATGAGGCCAAAATATCACCCCGACGACAATCATTGGTAATCAAGCCGGCCCATTAGGGTCGGGCTTCGGCCCCGCAACGGGTCGGGCGTTACAACGATGCTAGCTTCGAGCTGTTATATATACTAATTTTTGAGATCGAATTATTTTCTATGCATTCGACACACATACATTTTCAACATTTAGGGATTTTTTAATTTTATCTTTTTGTGTGGGAATAAATAAGTAAATTAGTGTATAAAAGATGGATTTTTAAATGCTAGTGATGTTTTACTATCTACCATTGTGTATTTTTTAACATTTCTACCATTTTCTGTAACGCCCCAGAAAATTCAAAAGGTTAAAGGAATTGAATATGCTACTCATACCAACAGATGCATCTTCTTTTCTTGGCATCCTCCTATAAGAACTCCAAAGTTAAGCGTGCTAACTCTGCATTCTAGCTAGGATGGATGACCTCTTGGGAAGTATCCCGGGTGCGCACGAGTGATGACAAAGTGCGCTGAAAAAGACGAGTGTTGGTACAGTGGGGCTAGGATATCACTCACGACGGCAGTCAATAGTAACCGAGCCGGCCCATTAGGGTCGTGGTTCGACCCCGCAACGGGCCGGGGCGTTACAATACAAATTTTAATATTATTATAATATGTCTTCCTCGTCCCCTCTCTCCTCGATCAAGTCTCTGCTCCCAATTCAGAAAACAATAAAAAAAAAGAAAAATTATCTTTGCTCGATCTCTCCCTAACTATTTTTTTTCTTGTTGCTAGTTTTGTTTTCTTCTCAACTAGTTAGTACAATTTTTTTTCTAGTTTTCAGACAAGTAAATATAGAAAATACGGAGTCACCGACATGTTGATGCTCGTCGGCCGGTATACTCCGGTGGTATTAATTAACGGCGGCAGGAAATTCTGCAATTCTGGGACACTTTCTCGGTTCTCCTACCGAAGATCATTGGTGGCAATGTTGTCGGATCCGCCGGAGGGAGCCCTACAATCAAACCGACTAGAGTAAGTTGTAAAGAGTTACCGTGCCTTTTAAAGTATGTATAAATAATATAAAAAATATTAATAAAAATATACTAATATTTTATTTGTAAACATTGACTAAAATTATAGTTAAAACCTGTTTTTTTAGACCGACAAAATGTCTGAATTAAACTGAATAGAACTTAATATGTCGAACTGAAGTTTAATCTGAACTGAAACTAATAGGTCTGAACTTAACTTAACTAAATTTAAATTTAAGTTGAATTGAATTGAACTTAACTTAACTTAAAAAAATTGTCAAGGGTTGTTAGCTCAGTTGGTTGAGCACTTGAATTGAGGACTTGAGGTCCTTGGTTCGAATCCCAAGACATTGCAATTGACATAGACCAAATTATAGTCAACAATCTAATATTTAAATGTAGACTTATTATATAATTTAATTTTTTAAATTAATTAATTTTCTAGTTTAAATGCAAAATAAAAAGGTAAAATCTAATTAATTGATGGTTATAATATGCTTATTATTTTATAATTTAATAGGTAGATATATAAATAGATTAATTCATTAATTCATGGATAATTTTTTTTTATCTAATTGATAAATTTAATCAATTTTATATATTACCTCCAAATTTATTTATGATAATTATTTAGGCATTTATTTATTTTAATTTTTTAAGTTATTATTATTATTATTTCAATATTTTAAAATTATATTTAATTGAACGTAATTTTAGTTCAATTCGGTCAATTACATTTCAAAAGAACATGTCCTAATACATAATATTATTATAATATGTAAATATTTCAAAAATAATAATGCATGGCGTAATATGATTGACAATGTAACTGTATTTTTTTGTTTCATAATAGTTGACACTGGACTTCCCTAAAGTTAAAATTAATAGCTTTCAAGGGCATAGCCGAGTGGTAAGGCTTGTGATGACATGGGTTTAATTTCTCGGCGACGCAGGGTTCGAAACTTCGAATGAGACAAATTTTCATTGAAATATTATGAAGTTTGTCCTGGGGTGAGACCTGTTGGCTCTCTCCCACAAATGTCGTCTACTCGAGCACTTTTATATCCTACCCGATCGAGGAGTGACGCTACCGTCGTGGAGTAGCGCAAAATAATATTTATAAGCCTAAACTATTCACTAGCACAAGTACTAGTCGCAAGTATAAGGTCGATCCCACGAGGAGGCGTTTTAGCTTTAGTTTTCCCGGCTTTGGTTACTCAATTGGGTTTTCACGTTTTAAAAGATTGTTTTGGGGACCAGTTGGGCACTGCCGAACCGTGATCACCGTTTCTACTTGACTGAAAATAAACAAATTAACTAACAGAAAATAAACTAGCATATAACTCGACCAAACTAACTACTGAATGTAAAACTAACAGAATGAGCAATTAACAGAACTGACTAACAGATTAATTAATTAAATAAAGAATAAAAGTATCCAGACATTGACTCCCCTGACTACCCCCTTGACCTAGTGCTGCCGTTCATTGGTACGTATATCATTTTGCTAACAGTTTCATCTTCCGGTTATAGATCCTAAATATTAACATCCCTATAATGTCACGCATATTAATACCCTGTGTTGGAGTTGTATACTTAATGTCTAGATTTAAGTAACGTAAACTCCCGGTCATAGCATTTATTCTATTTTATTAAATAAACAATTGTTTGCTTTTAATTATTGATAATTAAATATATGCAAATATAGTCCTAGATTATATACGTTGTAGTTAGTATGGTGTGCGTCGTCACACGGAAGATCATACTATCGGTTACTCGTATTTAATCGAACAGTAGCTCACGACCTAGATGGACACGGACCAAACCATCGGTATAGTTGTTGTATGAGGGAAAAAATAATCGGTCTTGATTATTTTATCATACTTGAACACTTGGTGTATTGGGCGGATCGCTTGAGATTTATCGATTAGGATTGCCTTAGATAATCGATTTAAATCTCAGTGTATTTTATTCTTAATCCCCGATATTATTGCGGGTGTGTATATTTAATATTAGTGACTTTGATTTTTCAAAGGAATTGACCGATTAGAATATCTGGTTAATTACCGGTAAAGTTGGGTCACGGTATTTTATATATGACACGCCGTGAATTCTTGACGGGAAAGTGTATCCCGATAAGGGTTGATAATATCCCCGAGATGAGTTCATAAGGAATTATTATGTAAACCTCATGAGTGGATTTGTTCCGCATAATAATTAAAGTTGAATGGTACTATTCTCGGATATAAGAGATGAATAAATTAATTAGCAATAAATTAATTTTATTCATGGATATTTATATCTTAAATACACGGAATAAATAATACTACCGGAGAGAATATTATTTAATATAATATGGTTTAATATTGGGAGTGCAATTAATTTTATATAGTGGAAAATAAAATTAATTAATATTAATGGGATTAATAGATTTGAGCTTGGACTCAATTTAATCATTAATATTGGAAGCCCAATATTCCACCTCCTTTAGATCCCCTACGTAGCCTATAAAAGCACTACATGGCCTTCATAAATCGAAGACAAGAATATCATACTTGGTATTCTAGAGAGTTGAAGGAGATCCATAGAGTTCGGAGGATCGTCGCCCACACGACGTTCGAACTGTTGGAGTAGTATACTTATTGTCTAGATTTGAGTATTCTGAACTCCTTGTGCATTTTCATTTACCTATTAATAATGAACATTCATTTGCTTTTAATTATTGTTAATTAAATATATGCAAATTATAGTCCTAGATTTTATACGTTGTAGTTAGAATGGTGTGCGGGCCCACACAGAAGATCATACTATCGGTTACTCGTATTTAATCAAACAGTTGCTCACGACCTAGATGGACACGGACAAATACATCGGTATAGTCGTTGTGTGAGAGAGAAAATAATCTGTCTTGATTATTTTATCACACTTGTACACTTGGTGTATTGGGCGGATCGATTGAGATTTATCAATTAGGATTGCTCTGTGATAATTGATTTAAGTCTCAGTGTATTTTATTCTTAATCCCCGATACAATTGCGGGTGTGTATATTTAATATAAGTGACTTTGATTTTCCAAAGGAATTGACCGGTTTAATTATTGGGTCAATTACCGGTTAAGTTGGGTCACTATATTTTATATATGGCATGCCGTAAATTCTTGACAGACAGTGTATCCCGGAAGGGTTGATAATATCCCCGAGATGAGCTCATAAGGATTTATTATGTAAACCTCGCGAGTGGATTTGTTCCGCGTCATAAAAAAGGTTGAGTGGTACTATTCTCGGATATAAGAGATGAATAAATTTATTAAGCGATGAATAAATTTTATTCATGAATATTTAAATCTTAAATACACGGAATAAATAATACTACCGGAGAAATATTATTGGATATAATATGGTTTAATATTGGGAGTGCAATTAATTTATATAGTGGAAAATAAATTAATTAATATTAATGGGATTAATAGATTTGGGCTTGGGCTCAATTTAATCATTAATATTAGAAACCCAATATTCCACCTCCTTTAGATCCCCTACGTAGCCTATAAAAGCACTACATGGTCTTCACAAATCATAAGACAAGATTATCATACTTGATATTCTAGAGAGTTCGTGAAGGAGATCCATAAGCTTGGAGGATCGTCGCCCACCCGACGTTCAAGCTAGTGCAAGGAATACGTGGGAAGATCGTAAGGTCATCGATTGATTTCGTTTCTCCGAACAACGAATCGAAGGTATAAAATCTAAACACCCTTGATTTTATTTGATTTGGTTTATCGAGAATACCGTAGAACATTGATCTGAAGATCGAAATCCGGATTAGACGGACGATCGCGTGGTGGTGGTGAAACCACCGGACCACGCGGATCGCCCGACTAGGGTTTCGAGGGCACGTGGGGGATCGACCCTCGGCTAGGCCGAGGGCACGCGATCGATCACGATGATCGATCGCTGGGCACGGGCTGGTGCCGTGCCCTACCCCACCGTGACGGTGGGGCTCCTCCATCCAGCGGCGAGTCGCCGGACTCGCCGCGGGGGGCTGCTTGGCAGCCCCGGCCGATCGCTGGATGCGATCGGCGTGCGATCGCTCAACCCCGCGACGCGGGGGTTCGGCTGGGGGCAGCCGTGCGCCTTCGGGTGCATGGTTTCCTCGGCTGGACTCCGACGCGTTCGTCGGCGCTCGTGTGATCTCCGGCGAAGG
This sequence comes from Euphrasia confusa, assembly GCA_954870475.1. Classification (NCBI taxonomy): domain Eukaryota; kingdom Viridiplantae; phylum Streptophyta; class Magnoliopsida; order Lamiales; family Orobanchaceae; genus Euphrasia; species Euphrasia confusa. Next base: position 13,726,015 of record OX940957.1, on the reverse strand, counting down.
TTTTTGATCGGGTTATTGTTTTCCGCAAATTTTAATAGCCCGGGATATCGAATTCCAACAATTGGTATCAGAGCGTCGTTTACGTTCGCGGTATTTTCGATAAAATTGTTCTACCTTGCAGGGTTTCCGACTATTATGGCTTAATTAATTATTCGTTAATTTATTTTGTCATGATTGTTGGTTTAATTAAACTCTCGGACATGTCGAGATTCGTTTTTGGTGGTGAATGCTTGTAATAGTAAAAATTCGGGGGTTGACCGAATTTAGGTTTATTATTATTGTTCTATCTTTTTCCGGAAAATGTATAGGGTCGATTTCATGTATAGAATCGATACCGGATAGTGTAAAATTAAATTTGTAATTTATTTTGCGTTGGATCGATGCCGAAACGACCGCCGGAGAAGACGTGTGACGAAGGAGATGAACGTTGTAAATGTTAGTTTTGACAATAACATATGATTTTCATTGTTTGATTGGATTTCAGGTGATTGAGTGAATGGATACAAGTGAAGTACATAAATTGCGAATGGATTCGCAAATTCAGGCCATCTTCAACATTTGCGACTGGAGTCGCAAAACTTTTCATCCATCATCATTTGCGAACGGAGTCGCAAATCCTCACCTCCATCAAAATTGCGACTGGAGTCGCAAATCTTGCCCCTCCGGAAATTGCGACTGGAGTCGCAAATCTTGTCCCTCCGGAAATTGCGACTGGAGTCGCAAATCATGCCCCTCCGAAAATTGCGACTGGAGTCGCAAATCATGTCCCTTCAGCTCTTGCGACTTGAGTCGCAATTCTGGCCTCACTCAGTTGTTGCGAATGGAGTCGCAATTCCTGTGCCTCTCCAACAATTGCGAACTGAGTCGCAATTCCTTGCATCTCAAACTATTGCGACTTGAGTCGCAATTCTTGCCCTCTTCACATATGCGTTTCGGGTCACATGTTATGTTTATTCACCTTACGTGTCATCTGGTACATGGTGTTTGTTCATCCCACCATCAACGTCAACGAAGTGCTTTGAGTTCAAGTGCCAACGACGTGTGGGATTGGTATTTACTACTTCAATACTATCGACGACTATGAAGACGATGAAATGCTGAAGCCTCAACGACGAGTGTTCATCACGATGAAGTTGAAGACGAAGTATTGAGATCGATGGAGTCAAGATAGAGTTGAAGTTTGAAGTTGAAGAAATTGAAGATTCAAGTTTCGAAGATTCAAGAATCAAAGATTCTAGATTCCAAGATTCTAGAATCCAAGTACAAAAAGTGATGTCATCCATGGATTTGTGACGTCAGCCAAACATGTGACCAGTGAGATTGCTCCACATCAGCGCTCCACATGTGCGGCACTCCTATATAAACCCATGGAAGCTGAAGACTTTTTTTTTGACGATTTTGAGAGAACGAAATCTGATATTCGAGTATCGCTATCGTTGTTTGTTGGCACTGAGCCTTAGAGGTTTGGTAGTTGTTTGTGCTGTGCACCACTAGTAGGGTTATGTGATTTAGCTCTAGGTGTAGTAGTACTAGATCATTTGTTCGTTGGAGTGCTGCGTCACTTGGGATACGACTCTTGATCATTCCGTCTACCTTTCTCTACAAGTGTAATAGTTAGTTTTGTCTATCAATGAAATGAAACTATTACATACCCTTGTCTTCACTACTTAACTACTTTGAGTTCGATCATATACACATTACTTCAAGAGTGTGTTAACGGAGTGTGGTTGAGCGAACGAAGACTATTTTAAGACCGACTTCACGAAAAGTTGGTATCCTACGTCGAAGACGTAATTTCAATTGGTATCAGAGAGGGACGTCATACGTATAAGACGTGATCCGAATCTTGACTTCATATTTTCCGCTATAATGGAGTCGCCAATGTTTGTTCAGAAGCCGATTATGCTTACTCATCAGAACTACTCAAATTGGAAAGCCAAAGTTTCAGCTAGAATTAAGGGCTATGACTCTAGATCTTGGATGACAGTGCTAGAAGGATGGGAACGTCCGTATACCCAAGATCCAGATGGTCTGAGAATTCCGAAACCAGAACGTAGTTGGACAAAAGAAGAGCATGACTTATCAACGGCAAACAGCAAAGCTCTTCTACTTATTTGTGAATGGCTAGATCTCAGCATGTATCAGTTAGTTAAAAATTGCATCTCTGCCAAAGACGCATGGGAGACTCTACAGAGAACTTGTGAAGGAAGTCATGCTGTTAAGCGCTCCAAAATCCGAACTATCACTGCTCAATTTCATCAACTCCGCATGAGAGAAGATGAAGACATCAATGACTACTTGGACAAGATCATGAGATATGTCAATGAGGCATTTGAACTGGGAGAAGTCTTTCCTGCTCCCATGGTTTATGAGAAAGTTCTATCCAGTGTGAGCACTAGGTTCGAAAGCAAGGTGCTAACTATTGAAGCACGCAATGACGAAAATCAAAACTGGGATTATGCTGACTTGATGGCTGATTTGAGAAACTACGACTTGACTCTAAAAGTGCGTAGCAATCCTGAAATGTCTCTTGTTTATGAGCCGATGACTGCTCTAAAAATTTCTGAGAAGGGTAAGAGTTCAAGAAGTCCGAAACCTCAGAAAACTCCTTCGAGAAATGAGAAATCTGAATGTAGTTTCTCAGCTGATGTAAATGAATCTGATGACGATGAAGCTGAGGATATTGAACGTTTGATGAATTCAAACAATCCTGACAAAGTTGCTGCACTGACTAAAATCGTCACGTATCTTGTGAAGCAAGAGTTTAAGAGAAAGAATCGTGCACGAAATTTTCGGAAATTTCAGAAAAATTCTAACTCATTTCAGAGAAACTCCGACAACCGAAATCAAACTCCCTTCTCTGACAAAAAGTTTAAGGAGACAAAACTATCTCCATATTCATCAACTAGCAAGGATGTTTCTAAAATGCAGTGCTTTGAATGTAAGGGCTTTGGACATGTCAAAAATGAGTGTCCCAACTTGCACCACAAAAAGAAACTGCCAGTGAGCTATGTTGTTTTCGATGATGAAAATGTAATCTCAGAAAGCGAGGAGTCTGAGAATGAAAATTCTGATAATGATGAGGACAACGCTCTAGTTGTCACTTTTGGTGAAAACTTCGACCTCTCGAACGTGGAGGTTGTGATGGAGTTGTATTCTAAATGTCTAGTTTAGTGCAAATACAGAACTCCTTATCTATACCTTAATTCGAGATATGATTCAAGCATAATTGCATTTAATGCAATAGTCCTTGATGTATACGTTGTAGACAGTATGGCGTGAGGAGACACGCGGAAGATCATACTGTCGGTTACTCGTATACTATCGAATAGTAGCTCACGACTTAGATGGACAGGGACAATCCATCGGTACGTCGTAGTGTGACTGGTAGATAGTCGGTCTTGACTATCATGTTACACTCGTACACTTGGTGTATTGAGCAGGACCACGGGAGGGCGTTCGATTTATACTAATCGATGTAATCGAACTAGACCTCAGATATTGCGGATATGCGAATTCCTAATCCCTATATAATTATAGGTGCGTGTGTCCAATCCTCGGTTCTTTAATCTACCAATGAGTGAGACTAATTGATTAGTCGAGATTCTCGGTAAATTGGGAATCGGAATTGTACACACGGCATGCTATAGATTATAGACAGGAAACCGTGTCCCATTTATTGGGTTGATGATGTCCCCGAGATGAGCTCATAAAGTTTATCATGTAAACCCTGCAGGTGGATTCGTTCCCCATGATAATAAGGATGAGTGGTACTAGTCTCGGATAATAAGAAACGAATTAATTTAATTATTAGTAATTGAAATTAATTCGTGGACATTCGATATCTTAAACACGGGGAAAGTCGTATATGTAATTTCGGCGGAAATATTATTGTTGATATAATATTAAATTAATTTCGGGAATTCAATTATTATTTTTTAGTGGAGTGAATAATAATTAAAATTGTGGAATTTAATTAAAGGTTTTCTTTTAAGGACACCGGTTTAATTAAATTGCAATTTAGACCCTAATTAATTTACCTAAGAGGTCCCTAGTGTAACTCTATATATAACCCCCCCTTGCCTCTCTTAAACCTAAGAAACGCCGCAACTATTATTTCAGCAGAGAAATTAAATTGCTTAGCGCAATTATGTTTTTCTCTGTTTAAATAAAAAGAGTTAACGCAGTTATTTTTCTGATGAAATTAATTGCTTAGCGCAATTATATTTCTGAGAAAGAAAAAATTATTCTTGCGCTGGTTTAGAGAAGAGAGAGCAGAAAAGGAGAATCCAGCAGATCGTTGCCCACTCAACGGCTGGAATCGGGTTAGAGGCATACGCTAGAAACGTCTAAGGTTTCAACAATTCGGCTTCTCCGAATCACGCGACAAAGGTATGAGATCGATCCCTAATTCCGCAATTATCGATCTCTAAATTCGTTAAAAATACATCGAACGATCGATCGGGTTCCGGGAGTCGTGGTACGTGTTCCTCGACTACTGGGGGGTCAAGGACCTCCGGATCGGTAGTCGGAAGAGGAAAATCGGCCCGGAAACGCGCTCGGAATAGCAGGTCGCGCTGCTGTTCGAGCAGGCAAGCGCCCGCTTGGGGGGGCAGGCGCCCGCTTGCTCCGGGCAGATTGCGCTGCTGTTCGAGGCAGGCAAGCGCCCGCTTGGGGGGGCAGGCGGCCGCTTGCTCCAGGCAGATTGCGAGCCGCGGTCTCGGCTGTGGCGGACGCGCGATCTCTTGGGCGGGCGGCCATGGCTGTTCGGAGGTGACCTCCAGAAGTCGATTGGGGACGTCCGGATGTTCGAGGGTTCGAACGGACGTGTCCCGGATAGTCGATTTCCAACAATTGGTATCAGAGCCGGTTTTGTCGATTCGTTGTATTTTTGCGAGATTTGTTTTGCAGGTTCGAACCCGGTTATTATGGCCAACATTGTGGTTGTATGTTGTGCTTTAATTTGTGGTTTTGATTAAACTCTCGGGCTTGTCGAGATTGTTTTTGTTTTGGAAAAACGATGCTTGTTTGTAATAGATAAAAACGACGGGTTGAGTCGTTAGGTTTATTTATTTTTCGTTGTATCCGGGACATGTATAGGGTCGATCACCTTGTATAGGATCGATGCCGGATTTAGTAAGTTTATTCTTGTAATTTTTCTTACTAATTTTGGTGGATCGAGACGAGATCAAAACCCGGAGAAACGAGGATCGAGGAGAGCGAACCGGCAACGGGCAGCCATCGAACACACCCCGTGTTCGCGATGGGCAGCAGCGGGGCTGGGGTTCGTTCGACCCCACGGACGACTCAACGAGGCTCGAGACGAGGCTCCAGTGGGAGGAGTTCGTCTCTTGACCCTCGAGCGAGTCGGTGGTGGATCGAGATCGAGACGAGCAACGAGATGAAGTTCCAAGAGACGTGCATTGGAAAATATTTAAGGCCATAATAATCGGGGCCACGTTAATTGCTTTTTATGTGATTTACGTGTTTATTATTATGCTTAAATTATTTATGCATGTTATCCCTTATCGTAAAATACTAAGTGGGAGAGGGATTGGAAACAATCCCGCGGTCTCCATTCTCTGTTTTGAATGTGATGTGTATTGACTTACGAGTTGGCTTTAGTGTCATCCTCCCTATCGGATAAAGTCGATACACGGATATCACTGGATCAAAATTCGAATTTAAAATCCACTTATAAAATTGAACAATTATATTTCTCAAAAGCAATGCCTAATCTGTCATTCAAAGACTAATTTCAACTCGACTCATTCTCACCCCGGGGAGTGGAATGGAGCCAAAGCGCTTGGTTATGTCGATGACACAGATTAGAGACTTTCGAGTCATTCGATGACTAGATCGATTGTCTGATTGGCTCCCTCACTTTGTGAGAGATAGGGCTCAATTGCATGATTGATCGCTGGTTAGAAACTTCGAGTTTCACTTACGAGATATCAAGCTTTGATTAATAAAATTGTGAAATTTAATAAATGTAAGAGTCAATTAACAAAGTTGTTTGTTTTAGTAAACGTCCACACTATCGTGGCTTGCTAAATGGAAACGGTACTTTGGGTTAATTAAGATTCTATGAAATTTAAATAAGTGAGATTCAATTAATAAAGTTGTTTGTTTTAGTAAACGTCCACAAGAACGTGGCTTGCTAAATGGAAACGGAACTTTGGGATTAATTGAGGCTCGACAGTTATAGAAAGTCGTGGAGGACCGCATGTCAACGTAAACGTCCACAAGAACGTGGCTTGCGGTGGACATGTAGTTCCCGAGCGGTGGACTTAGTACTGAGAAATGATATACACTTAGGTACGCTTTATAGTATCCTCCCCATCGGAGTCACTGCTATGATGATGTACGACCGAAGTGAAATCCAATCATAAAATCATTTGGACTGGTAAACGTCCACAAGAACGTGGCTTGCTATGTCTGATGGGATTTTGGAAATGATTGGTAGTTTAATGATATCAATTGAGGGAAATGATATCGAATTAAACTCATTGTTTGTTTTATATGGTATTATTCCCATTAAAAGTCAACAAACTCACTGAACCTGATTTTATAGATTTGAAAAGAAACTTGGACATTGTCCTAACTGCAGAGGAGTACAAATATGTACTCCAAGTCAATTGACCTGCTGAACCAAATGATGCTTCCACTACTGAGGAAAGGAAGCTCATTGGAAATGGATCAAGGCTATGAGATGACGCGGAGCAACATTATGACTTTCATGTCAAATGTGCTGCGACATCAGGATCATGCCATGACTATTACCTATGATATGATGCTGAACCTCAAGAAGTTTTTGGTTATCAGGACAGGACAGCCAGACAAAGTGAAATGAGGCAACTCATGACGGCCATCATGTCGGAAAGAACACCCGTGAGGGATCACGTTCTTAGAATGATGGGCTATCTTAATGAGATAGAGATTCTGGGAACAATTATCAATGGGGTAACCCAGGTTGATTTTGTGCTCCAGTCTCTGCCGAGAAGTTTTGAGCAGTTCCGCCTAAAATATAACATGGATAAGAGGTCTTATTCAATGGCGGAGCTCCTGGTTGAACTTCAAGCGGCTGAGGGAATCTTTAATGGCTCTCAAAACACTTGTGGCTGAGAAATTGGCTCTTCCTAGGCCTTCGGGCGGCAAAAGGAAGAAGAAGAAAATACGGAAACCCAGTGGGCCTAATATATCTGGACCACGGAATGGGAAAAGCAAGCCCAAGGGGTAAGTGCTTCCGTTGTAAGCAGTTTGGATACTGGGAGTTTGATTGTCCTCTCAAAGCAACTAGAAGTTAACTTCTCCTTAGTCACCGAAACATGTTTAGTGGTGTTATCTACCAGTACCTGGTGTGTGGATACGGAAACCACTAATCATGTCTGCATTTAAATGCGGGGGTTCCAGGAAACCCGGAGACTTAGAAAGGAAGAAGTAGTAACCTACATGGGCAATAATGTTAAGGTAACAGCCGTTGCAGTGGGAGATGTTAAATGTTTTAACGGTAGGATTTTAGTTCTAATAAATTGTCTTTATGTGCCGGCATTTAGAAAGAAATTTCATTTCGGATTTCTAAGTTGGCTTAGAATGGATATTCCGTTTCTTCTGATAGTTTCATACTTTTCAGAGTAGGAAACGGGGATATTATCTATTCTGGTACATTGATAGACAATTTAATACTAAATCCGTGTTCTTCCACGATGCAACTCACCGGAGAAAATAACACAATGTCAAACCCCAATAAGAGTAAAGATCCTTCTAGGATAAATTTAATGTACTTATGGAATCTTAGGCTAGATCATTTTAACTTGAGTACGATTCAAAGGGTGAAAGCTGATGGACCACTCAGCCAGGTTGAAGGAAAGGACCTTCCAACCTTCGAATCATACTTGGAAGTTTTAATGACCGAGCAACCCTTTACGGTTAAAGGGAAAAGATCCAAGAAAGTACTAGAGTTGATTCGCTCTGATATATGCAGACCTCTTTGAGGAGTAAGGCATACTTATCAGAAAATGGGATTAACTCCCAACAGACTACACCATTTATGCCTCGGCAAAATAATGTGTTGTAAAGAAGGAATATGACTCTTATAGATATGGGAAAGTAGACATTCGGAGTTACCTAAATCGTTTTTGGGATATGGCTTGGAAACAGCGAACTTGATTCCTTTGGAAACTTGTACTGATATTCGGCTGTTTATAGGATACCCTAAGAAAACGAATTGAGATATGTAATATAGTCCAAAGGACCAGATGTTCATTGATTGCATCAATGTTCGGTTCTTAGACATGGACTATATATATGCAAGATCACAAGCCAAGAGTAGAGTAATACTTAATGTGCTTAGAGGGACTGATCAAGACTTAGAACCAGCCTAACTGAGTAGTTCACTACTATAATCTTTAGTCACTAAAGATACACCGGAGCGTTGTCGTAGTGGGAGGGTTGTTAGAAAACCCAACAGGTTCATGTTTATAGGTGAGTCTTCGGACTTGTTACCTGGAGAACATGAAGCCGAACCCTGGATCTATGACGAGACGCTGAAAGATCAAGATGCTCAGTCTTGGCAAAAGTCGATCAGGATTCTTTTGTCTTCACATGGAAGATGGAAGTCAAGACATATTTCCTAAATCGAAGTCTTGACGGGGCCATCTGTGTGGGACAGCCAGAGAGATTCATCGAAAAGAGCCAAGAGCATTCGGTAAGCAAGCTTAATCAATCTTAGAATTGAAGGAAGCTTCAAGATCTTGGACACATGCGGACCTATGAGAAAATCCATTTCATGGATTCATTCAAGGCATGTTTAGGTCCTGAGTGTAATAAAGAAGTGACAGAAAAGATGTGGTGTTTTCTCATTCTTTATGTAGACGACATCCTTCTAAATTGGCAACAATATGAAATATGTTATCGGACATAAAGGGATGGTTGTCCGAGTAATTCAATGTAAGAGACTTAGGAGAAGTCGGGAATGTTCTTGGGATCAAAGTTATAAATGATCGCCAGAAAAGAACATAGAACTTATCTCGAGTCTCATACTTAAATACAATTCTTACTCGTTGCAGCATACATAATTCCAAGAAAGGTCTTCACCTTTTAGATGTGGAATTCGTCTATCTAAGGTTTTGTGTCCGACACAATAAAGGAGATAGATGAAGAGTAAGCAGTTCCCTGCACCTTAATGGTGGGAAGCTTAATGTATGTAATGCTATGCACGAGACTGATATCTGCTATGCCGTGGGCATGGTGGTGAGATATCATAGTAATCCTAGAAAGGATCACTCGACTGATGTAAAGAACATGTTTAGGCTCCTGCAGAGGACCAGGAATTATGTTCTGAGTTACAAAGCAGTCAAGTTGTTTCCTTTGGATTACATAGAATTGAATTTCCAATCAAACAGGGACAGTTGAAAGTCGAAGTCAGGCTATGTGTTCTCACTGTGAAGTGGAGCAGTCACATGGAAGAATGTAAAGCAGCAATGCATTACGGACTCTACCATGGAAACTGAAAGGATAACGGCCTCTGAGGCAGTTAAAAGGTCAGTGTGGCTCCAGAACTTCCTGAGGGACTTAGATGTGGTTTCTAGTTTACCCAAAGCTATTTTGAATAGCGGTATTGGAAAACTTGAAATGCCACGAGTCCACAGTGGGAGATAACACGTAGAGAGCAAGTACCACCTGATTCGAGACATCGTCTAATAAGACGATGCAGTTGCCACCTAGATAGCATCGAAAGGATTGCCTGGTAAAACCCGTTCACAGAGGCACTTCCAGCGAAAGCGTTGGGTAGGCGTGATGAGGTTATGGGAATCTGATGTTTGGAAAAGGGCGACTAGACTTTTAGTATAAGTGGGAGATTGATGGAGTTGTATTCTAAATGTCTAGTTTAGTGCAAATACAGAACTCCTTATCTATACCTTAATTCGAGATATGATTCAAGCATAATTGCATTTAATGCAATAGTCCTTGATGTATACGTTGTAGACAGTATGGCGTGAGGAGACACGCGGAAGATCATACTGTCGGTTACTCGTATACTATCGAATAGTAGCTCACGACTTAGATGGACAGGGACAATCCATCGGTACGTCGTAGTGTGACTGGTAGATAGTCGGTCTTGACTATCATGTTACACTCGTACACTTGGTGTATTGAGCAGGACCACGGGAGGGCGTTCGATTTATACTAATCGATGTAATCGAACTAGACCTCAGATATTGCGGATATGCGAATTCCTAATCCCTATATAATTATAGGTGCGTGTGTCCAATCCTCGGTTCTTTAATCTACCAATGAGTGAGACTAATTGATTAGTCGAGATTCTCGGTAAATTGGGAATCGGAATTGTACACACGGCATGCTATAGATTATAGACAGGAAACCGTGTCCCATTTATTGGGTTGATGATGTCCCCGAGATGAGCTCATAAAGTTTATCATGTAAACCCTGCAGGTGGATTCGTTCCCCATGATAATAAGGATGAGTGGTACTAGTCTCGGATAATAAGAAACGAATTAATTTAATTATTAGTAATTGAAATTAATTCGTGGACATTCGATATCTTAAACACGGGGAAAGTCGTATATGTAATTTCGGCGGAAATATTATTGTTGATATAATATTAAATTAATTTCGGGAATTCAATTATTATTTTTTAGTGGAGTGAATAATAATTAAAATTGTGGAATTTAATTAAAGGTTTTCTTTTAAGGACACCGGTTTAATTAAATTGCAATTTAGCCCCTAATTAATTTACCTAAGAGGTCCCTAGTGTAACTCTATATATAACCCCCCCTTTGCCTCTCTTAAACCTAAGAAACGCCGCAACTATTATTTCAGCAGAGAAATTAAATTGCTTAGCGCAATTATGTTTTTCTCTGTTTAAATAAAAAGAGTTAACGCAGTTATTTCTGATGAAATTAATTGCTTAGCGCAATTATATTTCTGAGAAAGAAAAAATTATTCTTGCGCTGGTTTAGAGAAGAGAGAGCAGAAAAGGAGAATCCAGCAGATCGTTGCCCACTCAACGGCTGGAATCGGGTTAGAGGCATACGCTAGAAACGTCTAAGGTTTCAACAATTCGGCTTCTCCGAATCACGCGACAAAGGTATGAGATCGATCCCTAATTCCGCAATTATCGATCTCTAAATTCGTTAAAAATACATCGAACGATCGATCGGGTTCCGGGAGTCGTGGTACGTGTTACTCGACTACTGGGGGGTCAAGGACCTCCGGATCGGTAGTCGGAAGAGGAAAATCGGCCCGGAAACGCGCTCGGAACAGCAGGTCGCGCTGCTGTTCGAGCAGGCAAGCGCCCGCTTGGGGGGGCAGGCGCCCGCTTGCTCCGGGCAGATTGCGCTGCTGTTCGAGGCAGGCAAGCGCCCGCTTGGGGGGGCAGGCGGCCGCTTGCTCCAGGCAGATTGCGAGCCGCGGTCTCGGCTGTGGCGGATGCGCGATCTCTTGGGCGGGCGGCCATGGCTGTTCGGAGGTGACCTCCAGAAGTCGATTGGGGACGTCCGGATGTTCGAGGGTTCGAACGGACGTGTCCCGGATAGTCGATTTCCAACAGGTTGAAAACTTTGTTTTTGATGGTTTTCTGAAAGATACTGCAACTGCAGACAATATCTTTCGTGTAGCTTCAGCAAACCGAAACTTCTGTGATGATGATATCTTTTCGGATGTTGAATCCGTGACTGAGTCTGTGGAAAATGAGATGACGCCTAAAGTATCTCAAACTGAATGTGTAAGTGCTGAGCTGCTTGCCTTGAACGAGAGTCACTCTGAACTCTCAAAATCCTATGACTTAGTTATCACTGAGAATGGTGCACTTGAAGTGTCTTTAAAAGTTCTTACAGAATCTTGTAATGAACTCTCGACTGCTAACCGGAAGATGTATAAAGAGGCTGTAGAGTTGAAAAACTCAGTTGAAAAAACAACGGACGAGAAAAAGAGGTTGAACAACTCTCTAACTATACTCAAAATCAAATTTGACAACCTCTTCGAAGAGAAACACAAATACTACAAAGAAGTTGTTGGACTGAGAGAATCATTTGAGAAGTCAAACTCTGAAAATTCGAAACTAAAGGCTAGTCTGAAGAAGGAAACATCTGAAGTGAAGAAACTCCAAACTCTCTTCAAGAACACTGATGCTGAGAATGATGAGCTAAAGTCATCCTTGATGAAAGCTCAAACTGATCTAGCTATGTGTGACAAGGAACGTTATGTCCTGAAGGAGAAGCTTCGTATGACTGATGAACTTCTAAAGAAAATGAACAGGAACTCTTCCGTGTTTGACAATGCTGCCTCTTACATGAACCCAAGTCGTGTTGGACTTGGCTTTCAAAAAGTTTTTGAATCAATCTATACTACACCTGAGAAGAAAGAAGTGACCTTTGTCAAAGCTTCTACTGACTCTACTGAGAGTATGACCAAAGATGATTCTGTAACTCAGAGGCGAAAGGAAATTGCTGAAGGAAAGAAACTTATGACATCTCCGGAAGCTGAAACTCAAAAGTCGAACTCGACTACTAACGTGAAGGCGGAGACATATCAATTTCCTAAGTTCATTGTAAAACATCCTCATGGCATCTTACCTTACGAAAAGACGTTACTGAAGAAGTTGAGTAAACCACAGAACATAAAATCAAATGCTAAATTCTCTCACTCGAAATCTGCGCTGATTAAGACTTCGACGGTTGTTGAAGTCCGTCAAAAGAGAAAATATGTGTGTCACTATTGCAATGAACCCGGACACATCAGACCTTTCTGCTTTAAGCTGAGAGATGACATAAATCGGGATTTCATGACTGAAAAGAAGAAGAGTGTAGTTGTCAAGAGTGCAAAGGAACACACATCTCCAGTAACGAAAGTTGAAAAGAATGTGAAGCTTGTGACTGAGACCAAGTCTAAAAATCTTGGCATGAAGAAGAAGTGGATACCTAAGTCCTAAAAGAGTGAAGTTCAGCTTAACTCCACCACTTCAACTACCTGGAGACCACGTGAATTGATTTTCTGCAATGTTGCACTGAATGCCTCCGACTCTGGAAACAAAGGCATTTGGTATTTTGATAGTGGGTGTTCCCGTCATATGACCGGAACCAAGAAATTTCTGAAAGAATACGAGCCTATGACTGGCTCTCCCGTGGTTTTTGGAGGGGGATATAAAGGCATCGTCATGGGAAAGGGAACTTTGCACATTAAAGGATTGCCACCAATTCGAAATGTTGTTCACGTGAATGGTCTCGTGGCAAATCTTATTAGCATCAGCCAACTGTGTGACGAAGGGCTGAATGTTAGTTTTGATAGAGACTCATGCAAGGTTTTTGATGAAGAAGGGAAGTGCATCATGGAAGGTCCACGTGCGAAGAATAACTGCTATACAACTGAGTATAGCTGTTTCTCTGTGACCGTTGCTGATGAAGTTGATTTATGGCATTAACGCCTTGGACACACTGGCTCTCGAAATCTGAGTAAACTTGTTAAGGGGGAGATAGTTCGAGGAATCTCTCAACTCCACAAAATAGAGAAAAGAGTGTGTGGAGACTGTCAGAAGGGAAAGTTAACAAGACCATCTCATCCTGCACTACCAACACTGATGAGCACTACAACCCCTTTTGAACTACTTCATATGGATCTCATGGGTCCAATGGAAGTGAAGAGTATTGCTAAGAAAGAGTATGTGCTGGTTGTGGTTGATGACAATTCTCGCTATACTTGGACAAGATTTCTGGCAACCAAGGATGAGACGTTTGATGCTGTCAAAGGCATTGTGAAATGGATAAGAACAAATCATGAAGCGAAAGTGAAGAGGATCAGAAGTGATCACGGGACTGAATTTGAGAACGCTAGCTTCAATGAATTTTGTATGATGAAGGGAATTCATCATGAATACTCGGCCCCAAAGACGCCTCAACAAAATGGGATTGCCGAACGAAAGAATCGAACACTGCAAGAGATGGCTCGCGTGATGCTGATCTCGAAAAATCTTGCACGGAATTTTTGGGCAGAAGCCGTCTCTACTGCTGGATACATTCTGAACCGAATTAGTATTCGTTCTGGCACAACGGCAACTGCATATGAACTTGTGAATGGCAAGAAGCCATCTGTAGCTCACCTTTGTGTCTTTGGCTGCACTTGTTATATCTTGAGGGATCGTGATCCACTGAAGAAATTTGAAGCTAAAGCCGATCGTGGTATCTTTGTTGGCTATAGTCAGAATAGTCATGCCTACCGTGCTTACAATCTTAGTACCAGGATGGTCATGGAAACTGTGAACATAAATTTTGATGAACAAGACTTCCTAGGAAAAGATGTGGATGAAGACTGGGTTAAGGAAGGGATTTTGGAGTATCAAACTTTTCCATCTACACCGACTGACGTGGCTCCTAAAAATGTAACTCCAAACACTTCACCTGAAGTTGGAGAATCTAGCCACCATGACAATGATACTTCATCTTCTGAGGACGAAGAAAGTCAAAATATTGAAAACCCAGCTGATGCTCCTAGAGAGGCACCTCGCCTTATTCAAAAGAAACATCCACCTACTCAAATGATTGGAAGCCTGAATGAGCGCACTACACGCTCAAAGAAACCTACTACATCTCAGAATGAACTCTACAACATCTGCACTTCTGCTGTGTGCCTTGATATCGGGATCTCTTGCTTCTTATCTCAATCAGAACCGAAAAACTATAAGGAAGCTCTGAAGGATGATTGCTGGATCATGGCTATGCAAGAAGAGCTGAATGAGTTTACTAGAAACAATGTCTGGTCGTTGGTTCCCCGAACATCAAACATCAATGTTGTTGGAACAAAATGGATTTTTAAGAACAAAACGGATGAGCATAACCAAGTTGTTCGTAACAAAGCTTGTCTCGTTGCACAAGGCTATGCCCAAGTTGAAGGGATAGATTTTGATGAAACCTTTGCTCCAGTTGCACGAATTGAATCCATCAGACTCTTAATCGCTATTGCATGTCATCTCGGCATCAAACATCGACAAATGGATGTCAAAGCTGCATTCCTAAATGGAGTATTGGAAGAGGAGGTGTATGTTGCTCAACCAAAAGGATTCGAGGATCCCAAAAAGCCGAATCATGTTTATAAGCTTCACAAAGCACTCTATGGGTTGAAGCAAGCTCCTCGCGCTTGGTATGGATGCTTAACGGACTATTTTCTCAAGTTTGGTTTTTTACGTGGCTCGGTCGACAAGACTCTTTTCTTGAAGCGGGATGGCAAACACATGATGGTTGCCCAAATTTACGTTGATGACATTGTCTTTGGTGCTACCTGCTCTAAACTCGTGAAAGCCTTCACGGAATCTATGTCTTCAACATTCCAGATGAGTCTTGAAGGAGAGCTACATCAATTCTTGGGACTTCAGATATCTCAACGACCGGATGGAATCTTCGTATCTCCAAGCAAATATGCGAAAAATATGGTCGAAAGATTTGAGATGCATCATGCTAAGCCCGCAAAAACTCCCATGGCGACAACCGAACGGTTATCTATGTCGACTAAGAGTCGAAGTGTTGATCAAACACTCTATCGCTCTATGATTGAGAGTTTACTTTATTTAACTGCTACTCGCCCTGACATAATGTTTAGTGTTTGTATGTGTGCCAGGTACCAAGCTGATCCAAAGGAGGACCATTTACGAGCTGTGAAACGGATACTCCGCTACATCTCTGGAACTTCTTGATGGAGTTATATTCTAAATGTCTAGTTTAGTGACAATATGGAACTTCTTATCTGTGTTTTTCATTATCTATTAATCAAACTGTCGGCATTTTGTCTATCTTGTACTTGAATGCAATAGTCCTAGATATATACGTTGTAGACAGTATGGCGTGAGGAGACACGCGGAAGATCATACTGTCGGTTACTCGTATAGTATCGAACAGAAGCTCACGACTTAGATGGACAGGGACAATCCATCGGTACGTCGTAGTGTGACTGGGTAATAGTTGGTCTTGACTATTATGTTACACTTGTACACTTGGTGTATTGAGCAGGACCACGGGAGGGCGTTCGATTTATACTAATCGACGTAATCGAACCAGACCTCAGAATTACGGATATACGAATTCTTAATCCCTATATAATTATAGGTGCGTATGTCCAATTCTCGGTTCTTTAACTTGCCAATGAGTGAGACTATTTGATTAGTCGAGATACTCGGTAAATTGGGAATCGGAATTGTACACACGGCATGCTATAGATTATAGACAGGAAACCGTGTCCCGTTTTTTGGGTTGATAACGTCCCCGAGATGAGCTCATAAAGTTTATCATGTAAACCCTGCAGGTGGATTTGTTCCACATGATAATAAGGATGAGTGGTACTAGTCTCGGATAATAAGAAACGAATTAATTTAATTATTAGTAATTAAATAAATTCGTGGACGTTCGATATCTTAAACACGGGGAAAGTCGTATATGTAATTTCGGCGGATTTATTATTGTTGAAATAATATTAAAATTAATTTCGGGAATTCAATTATTATTTTATAGTGGAGTTAATAATAATTAAAATTGAAATCGATTAATTAAGGAATTGCGTTTACGTATTCCAAGTTAATTAATATTTCAATTTAGCCCTTAATTAATTTATCCTAAGGTCCCTAACGTAACTCTATAAAAACCCCCCTCCCGTACTCTCCTAAGACCTAACATTCGCCGCAATAATTCATTTCAGCAGAGAAAAATAATTGTTAGCGCAATTAAGATTTTTTCTCTGTTTAAATTAATTAGTTAACGAAATTAAAAATTATTCTCACAGAATAGTTTATACGCTGGTCTTGGAAAGGAGAGTGCAGACGTGAGAACTCCAGCGGATCATTGCCCACACAACGGCTGGAGAAGGGATCTGAGGCATACGTTAGAAGCATCTAAGGTCTCAACAATCGACCGAGAGGTATGAGATCGAATTCTCTATTCCGCTATTTATTCGATCTAATTCTCGTTGATCATACATGAACGTAGATCGGATTCCGGGGTCGTGGATCGTGTTCCTCGACTACTGGGGGGTCTAGGACCTCCGGAACGGTAGTCGGATGAGGAAAAACGACCCGGAAACGAGCCCGGAACAGCAACATCACGTTGCTGTTCGCGGACAAAACGGCGGTCGCCAAAGGGCAAACGGCGGTCGCCGTTTGCAGTTCCTTTCAGCGACCGCTGGACTGCTTTCGGCGGTCGCCGAATCGATGCAGTCCAGTTCCGTTTCGTGCGGTTGTCCTTCGGGGCGATGGCTGGGCATGATTCGGGATAAGGGCTGTTAAGCGAACGAAGTAGTGACTTCGGAGGTCGACTGGGATGGTTCGGATGTTCGAGCAATCGAACGAACGCATCCCGGGTAGTCGATTTCCAACAATTGGTATCAGAGACGGTTATACGTTCTTTGTATTGTTTGCGAGTTTTGTTTTGCAGGATAACCCGATTATTATGGTCTTGTTTATTGTACTGTAATTTTGTGGTTTGTTAAACTCTCGGGGTTGTCGAGATCTTTGGTTTTGAATCGTTGCTTGCTTGTAATAGTTAAAACGACGGGTTGAGTCCTTTAGGTTTTATTTTCGTTTTTCGTTTATCCGGGTGTATAGGATCGATCAAAATGTATAGGATCGATGCCGGAAGTAGTTAGCTTTACCTTGTAATGTTGCTGCTGCTTGGTGGATCGAGACGAGATCGAAGGCCGGACGAACGGGGGTCGAGAAGTCGAACCCGCGGCTGCTGAAGGGCAAACGGCGGTCGCCGTTTTTCAAACGGCGGTCGCCGTTTCGGTGTTTTCTTGGCAGCAGCTTGCGGGGGTTCGACGGACATCACGGATCGCTTGTCGAGGGCCCGGGATGATACTCCAGTGGGAGGAGTTCGTCTCTTGGTCCTTAGACGAGTCGGTGATGGACCGAGACCTAGACGAGCAACGAGACGAAGATCCGAGACGTGCATTGAAGACTTTAAAGACCATAATAATCGGGCCACGTTAATTGCTTCTTGTGTGTTTAACGTGTTTTATTATGCTTTAATTTCATATGCATGTGAATGTTATCCCTTTTGTAAAAACTAAGTGGGAGAGGGATTGGAAACAATCCCGCGGTCTCCATTCTCTGTTTTGATGGTGATGTGTGTCGCTTACGAGTTGGCTTTAGTGTCATCCTCCCTATCGGATAAAGTTGACACACGGATATCACTGGATCAAAATTCGAATTCAATTCCGTTTATAGAATTGAACACTTAAGTTTTTCAAAGCAATGCCTAATCTGTCTTTCAAAGACTAATTTCAACTCGACTCATTCTCACCCCGGGGAGTGGAATGTAGCCAAAGCGCTTGGTTATGTCGATGACACAGATTAGAGACATTCGAGTCATTTGATGACTAGATCGATTGTCTGGTTGGCTCCCTCACTTTGTGAGAGATAGGGCTCAATTGCATGATTGATCGCTGGTTAGAAACTTAGAGTTTCACTTACGAGATATCAAGCTTTGATTAACGAAATTGTGAAATTTATTAAATGGAATTCAATTAACAAAGTTGTTTGTTTAGTAAACGTCCACACTATCGTGGCTTACTAGACGGAAACGGAACTTTGGGTTAATTGAGGCTCGACAGTTATAGGAAATCGTAAAGGGACCGCATGTCAACGTAAACGTCCACACTAACGTGGCTTGCGGTGGGCGTGTAGTTTCCGAGCGGTTAACTTAGTACTGAGAAATGGTATACACTTAGGTACGCTTTACAGTATCCTCCCCATCGGAGTCACTGCTGTAATGATGTACGACCGAAGTAAAAGTCCAGTTATAAAATCATTTGGACTAGTATACGTCCACATGAACGTGGCATGCTAGTCTGATGGGATTTTAGGATTGATTGGTAGATTTAATGATATTAATTAAGGGAGTTAATATCGAATTAAATTTGACAGTTTTATTTGTCTCTTTTATAGATATGGCACTCAACCCACTATCCATGATACTAAAAGAGAACAAACTCACTGGTCCGAACTATATTGACTGGAAACGAAACTTGGACATTGTCCTGACTGCTGAGGAGTACAAATATGTACTCCATGAGGATTGTCCTGATGAACCTATTGACACCTCCACTCCTGAGGAAAAGGAAGCTCATCGGAAGTGGGTCAAGGCTAATCAGATGGCGCGATGCTACATTTTGGCTTCTATGTCAAATGTGCTGCAACATCAGCATGAAGCCATGACCACTGCCTATGATATGATGCTTAACCTCAAGGAGATGTTTGGTAGTCAGGATAGGGCAGCCAGGCAAGATGCCATGAGGCAACTCATGACGGCCACTATGTCCGAAGGAACGCCCGTGAGGGATCACGTTCTTAGGATGATAGGCTATCTGAATGAGATAGAGATTATGGGAGGATCTATCGATGGGGAAACCCAGATCGATATAGTGCTCCAGTCTCTGCCTAAGAGTTTTGAGCAGTTCCGCCTGAACTATAACATGAACAAGAGGTTATATACATTGGCGGAACTCCTGACTGAACTCCAGGCGGCAGAGGGAATCTTTAAGAAGTCTCAGGCACTTGTGGCTGTGAAACTTCCTGGCCCTCCGGGGACTAAGAGGAAGAAGAAGCAAGGACGGAAACCCAGTGGACCCAGCAATGGTGGACCACGGAATGGAGTGAACAAGCCCAAGGGCAAGTGTTTCCGTTGCAAGCAGTCTGGACATTGGAAGTCTAATTGTCCTCTCAGACAAGGAGGTATGAACTTTTCCTTAGTCACTGAAACATGTTTAGCGGTGTTATCCACCGGTACCTGGTGTGTGGATACGGGAGCCACTGATCATGTCTGCAATTCTTTGCAGGGGTTCCAGGAAACCCGGCGGCTTAGAGAGGGAGAGATCACCATCTACATGGGCAATGCTACGAAAGTGGCGGCGGTTGCAGTGGGAGATGTTCATTTATCTTTAAATAATAAAGTTTTAGTATTGAATGATTGTCTTTATGTACCAAACTTTAGAAAGAACCTTGTTTCGGTTTCTAAGTTGGTTTTGAATAAATATTCTGTTTCTTTTGATAGTTCTGTTATTATCAAAAAGAATGGTGAGTATATCTGTTCTGGTACATTGATAGGCAACTTATATATACTGAATCCTGATTATTCCACGATGCAACGAGTAGAGTCTTTTAACACATCTAGTACCAATAAGAGAAAGGAGCCTTCTAGGATGAATCAAAAGTACTTGTGGCATCTTAGGCTAGGTCATATTAACTTGGGTAGGATTCAAAGGTTGATAACTGATGGAATACTCAGTAGTGTGAAAGATGAGGACTTTCCAACCTGCGAATCATGCCTGGAAGGAAAAATGACCAAGCGACCCTTTAGTGATAAAGGGTATAGATCCAAGGAAGTACTAGAGTTGATTCACTCTGATTTGTGCGGGCCTTTATCTGTCCAAGCGAGAGGAGGTTATGAATATTTCGTAACCTTCACTGATGATTACTCAAGGTATGGTTTTATATACCTGATGCGCCGCAAGAGCGAGTGCTTTGACAAGTTCAAGGAGTACAAAGCTCTTGTGGAGAACCTTCATGGTAAAACCATAAAGACTCTACGATCTGATCGTGGAGGAGAGTACCTCTCGGGAGAGTTTAAGGCGTACTTATTAGAGAATGGGATTGATTCCCAGATGACTGCACCATACACGCCCCAGCAGAATGGTGTAGCAGAAAGAAGGAATAGGACTCTTATGGAAATGGTTAGATCTATGATGAGTTATTCAGAACTACCAGTTTCGTTCTGGGGATATGCCTTGGAAACAGCGGCGTATATCATGAACTTAGTTCCTTCTAAATCAGTCCCTAAGACGCCCTCGGAATTGTGGACCGGGCGAAAGCCAAATTTGAAACACATTCGGGTCTGGGGTTGTCCAGCACATGTGCTGAAGCATGGGGCTGATAAGTTGGAATCTCGTTCAGATATTCGGTTGTTTATAGGATATCCTAGAGGAACGAAAGGTGGTCTATTTTATAGTCCTAAGGACCAGAAGATCGTTGTTAGCACCAACGCTCGGTTCTTGGAAGAGGATTATATAATGGACCACAAGCCCAAGAGTGAGATAATACTAAACGAACTGAGAGGGGACGATCAAGGCTTAGATCCAACCGAACCGGGTGATACGCCACCACAGTCTGCACCTGTAGTTACTGAGGTTACACCGGAGCCTCGTCGTAGTGGGAGGGTTGTTCGACAACCCGATAGGTTCATGTTTATAGGTGAGTCTTCGGACTTGTTACCTGGAGAACATGAAGCCGATCCCTGGACCTATGGCGAGGCACTTAAAGATCAAGATGCTCAGTCTTGGCAAAAAGCGATGAAATCTGAGATTGAATCAATGGATTCAAATCAGGTCTGGAATCTTGTAGCACCGCCCAAAGGTGTAAAAGCCATTGGTTGCAAGTGGGTGTACAAGAGAAAAAGAGGGTCTGACGGGAAGGTTGAAACCTTCAAGGCTAGGCTTGTTGCGAAAGGGTATACTCAGAAAGAAGGGATCGATTATGAGGAAACCTTTTCGCCGGTAGCTATGCTAAAGTCGATCCGGATTCTTTTGTCTATAGCATCTTATATGGACTATGAGGTGTGGCAAATGGACGTCAAGACGGCATTCTTGAATGGGAATCTTGACGAGACCATTTACATGAGACAGCCAGAAGGTTTCATCAAGAAAGGCCAAGAGCATCTAGTGTGTAAGCTAAACCGATCCATTTATGGATTGAAACAAGCTTCTAGATCTTGGAACATGCGGTTTGATGAGGTTATCCAGTCTTATGGATTCATTCAAAGCATGGACGAGTCGTGTGTATACCGGAGATGTGACGGAAACAGTGTGGCGTTTCTCGTGCTTTATGTAGACGACATCCTTCTAATTGGCAACAATGTGAAGATGTTGTCGGACATAAAGGGATGGTTGTCCAAGCAATTCGATATGAAAGACTTAGGACAAGTTGGGCATGTTCTTGGGATCAAGGTTATAAGGGATCGCCGGAAAAGAACATTAAGCTTGTCCCAGGCTTCATATATTGATACGATTCTGGCTCGTTTCAACATGCAGAATTCCAAGAGAGGTGCTCAACCTTTCTGCCATGGAATTCATCTATCTAAAGACATGTGTCCCAAAACACAAAAGGAGATAGATTACATGAAGAAGGTTCCTTATGCTTCGGCAGTAGGAAGTCTAATGTATGCCATGTTGTGCACGAGACCTGATATCTGCTATGCCGTGGGCATGGTAGCTAGATATCAGAGTAACCCTGGACAGGGTCACTGGACTGCTGTAAAGAACATACTTAAGTACCTGCGAAGGACTAGGAATTATGTTCTGAGTTACAAAGCGTCCGAGTTGATTCCTATTGGTTACACAGACTCGGATTTCCAATCTGATAAGGATCAGCGAAAGTCTACATCAGGCTATGTGTTCACATTTGGGGGTGGAGCAGTCTCATGGAAGAGTGTTAAGCAGAAATGCATTTCGGACTCTACCATGGAAGCCGAATATGTAGCAGCCTCTGAGGCAGCTAAAGAATCGGTGTGGCTCCGGAACTTCCTTATGGACTTGGATGTGGTTCCTAAAATGCCTAGAGCTATCACAATTTATTGTGACAATAGCGGTGCAGTGGCAAATGCAAAGGAACCACGAGCCCACAATGCGAGTAAACACATAGATCGCAAGTACCACCTGATTAGAGACATCGTCAGGAGAGGCGATGCGGTTGTCACCAAGATTGCATCAGCGGATAACCTGGCTGACCCCTTTACGAAGGCACTTCCAGCGGAAGCGTTCAAGAGACACGTGAAGGGGATGGGTATCGGATGTATGGTAGAGGGCAACTAGAGATTTAGTATAAGTGGGAGATTGATGGAGTTATATTCTAAATGTCTAGTTTAGTGACAATATGGAACTCCTTATCTGTGTTTTTCATTATCTATTAATCAAACTGTCGGCATTTTGTCTATCTTGTACTTGAATGCAATAGTCCTAGATATATACGTTGTAGACAGTATGGCGTGAGGAGACACGCGGAAGATCATACTGTCGGTTACTCGTATAGTATCGAACAGAAGCTCACGACTTAGATGGACAGGGACAATCCATCGGTACGTCGTAGTGTGACTGGGTAATAGTTGGTCTTGACTATTATGTTACACTTGTACACTTGGTGTATTGAGCAGGACCACGGGAGGGCGTTCGATTTATACTAATCGACGTAATCGAACTAGACCTCAGAATTACGGATATACGAATTCTTAATCCCTATATAATTATAGGTGCGTATGTCCAATTCTCGGTTCTTTAACTTGCCAATGAGTGAGACTATTTGATTAGTCGAGATACTCGGTAAATTGGGAATCGGAATTGTACACACGGCATGCTATAGATTATAGACAGGAAACCGTGTCCCGTTTTTTGGGTTGATAACGTCCCCGAGATGAGCTCATAAAGTTTATCATGTAAACCCTGCAGGTGGATTTGTTCCACATGATAATAAGGATGAGTGGTACTAGTCTCGGATAATAAGAAACGAATTAATTTAATTATTAGTAATTAAATAAATTCGTGGACGTTCGATATCTTAAACACGGGGAAAGTCGTATATGTAATTTCGGCGGATTTATTATTGTTGAAATAATATTAAAATTAATTTCGGGAATTCAATTATTATTTTATAGTGGAGTTAATAATAATTAAAATTGAAATCGATTAATTAAGGAATTGCGTTTACGTATTCCAAGTTAATTAATATTTCAATTTAGCCCTTAATTAATTTATCCTAAGGTCCCTAACGTAACTCTATAAAAACCCCCCTCCCGTACTCTCCTAAGACCTAACATTCGCCGCAATAATTCATTTCAGCAGAGAAAAATAATTGTTAGCGCAATTAAGATTTTTTCTCTGTTTAAATTAATTAGTTAACGAAATTAAAAATTATTCTCACAGAATAGTTTATACGCTGGTCTTGGAAAGGAGAGTGCAGACGTGAGAACTCCAGCGGATCGTTGCCCACACAACGGCTGGAGAAGGGATCTGAGGCATACGTTAGAAGCATCTAAGGTCTCAACAATCGACCGAGAGGTATGAGATCGAATTCTCTATTCCGCTATTTATTCGATCTAATTCTCGTTGATCATACATGAACGTAGATCGGATTCCGGGGTCGTGGATCGTGTTCCTCGACTACTGGGGGGTCTAGGACCTCCGGAACGGTAGTCGGATGAGGAAAAACGACCCGGAAACGAGCCCGGAACAGCAACATCACGTTGCTGTTCGCGGACAAAACGGCGGTCGCCAAAGGGCAAACGGCGGTCGCCGTTTGCAGTTCCTTTCAGCGACCGCTGGACTGCTTTCGGCGGTCGCCGAATCGATGCAGTCCAGTTCCGTTTCGTGCGGTTGTCCTTCGGGGCGATGGCTGGGCATGATTCGGGATAAGGGCTGTTAAGCGAACGAAGTAGTGACTTCGGAGGTCGACTGGGATGGTTCGGATGTTCGAGCAATCGAACGAACGCATCCCGGGTAGTCGATTTCCAACACTTCTGATCTCGGTCTTTGGTATGCACGTGACATTACATCAAATCTCGTCGGCTTCTCCGATGCGGATTGGGCGAGCGATACAGATGAACGAAAGAGCACTTCTGGATGCTGCTGCTTCCTTGACAACAATATAGTGTCATGGCATAGTCGGAAGCAAAATTGCATCGCTCTATCGACTGCTGAGTCTGAGTATGTTGCAGCCGGAAGTTGCTGCACTCAATTGCTTTGGCTAAAGCAGATGTTGGATGATTATCTTATCGAGAGTGCTCCCTTGGTGCTGTACTGTGATAACCAAAGTGCTATCAAAATCAGCGAAAAATCCTGTCCAGCATTCTCGCACTAAACACATCGACATTCGACATTATTTCATTAGAGATTTGGTTGATCGTGATATAGTTAGTCTACAACATATTTCAACAGAAAAACAGCTCACTGACATCTTTACCAAACCTCTTGACTTTGAGAGATTTCAAACTCTAAGAAATTCTCTCTGCATGTGTTTTCTTTAAGAGTTCACGAAAATTTTGAAGTCTGAAAGATTATTTTCTTTACTTCTGAATATGCACGCTGAATCGTCGTGGATTAGTCTAATAAGTTGAACATGGATTCGAGGCCGCTTTAGTCTTCGGACCAAAGTGCATTTATTCCTCTGAGTGCAAACATGTGAACTTGGCATATAACTCCCATAAGCTATCATTTGCATAGATCCATAATACCAAGTAGCGGAGGACGCCGGATCACTTTTTCCGCCGGCTCCCCTCTTCGAAAAGTAGCACATGGACGCCATAGTTTAAGATGCTCTTCAATCACACTTCGGAGATGCGGGATGATCCTCGCTCCCCTCTGACTGCTGTAATGAGCATCTGTTGCATTTCATTTAAAAGCTAAAACTCGTCTGGAGATGCAGGATGATCCTTGCTCACCTCTGATTGTAGTAACGCTTAGTCCCAAGTGGAGTGCCTTAAATGTTCACCTTGCACTCATGAATTAAAATCTCTTGTGCGGTGCAAACTCATCAAATATGTTTCGACGAAACACGGCATGTGTTCTTGTGATTGTGACGAAGGACAAGTTAAAATTCTATCACATACTTCGGTCCGTTTCACCGGTTTTTATCTCGAGAGATTTTTCATTATACCTCAAAGTTTTTATCACCTCGTGTGAAATTTTTGGTTTTTGGAAAATGATGAAATGTGAATTCTTTTCTGGGTAAATATTTGCTCTTCACTGCCTCGTATCACCGCTTAAATCTCCACTAAAATGTTTTTGAATGTTTGCAGTGTTGGAGTTGTGTACTTAATGTCTAGATTTAAGTAACGGAAACTCACGATCCATTGCCACTAATCTATTTAATTAAATAAACAATTATTTGCGTTTAATTATTTATAATTAAATATATGCAAATCATAGTCCTGGATTATATACGTTGTAGTTAGTATGGTGTGCGACGTCACACAGAAGATCATACTATCGGTCACTCGTATTTAATCGAACAGTTGCTCACGACCTAGATGGACACGGACCAATCCATCGGTATAGTCGTTGTGTGAGAGAGAAAATAATCTGTCTTGATTATTTTATCACACTTGTACACTTGGTGTATTGAGCGGATCTGCTTGAGATTCATCGATTAGGATTGCCGGCGATAATCGATTCGAGTCTCAGTGTATTTTATTCTTAATCCCCGAAACTATTGCGGGTGTGTATATTTAATATAAGTGACTTTGATTTACCAAAGGAATTAACCGATTTAATTATTGGGTTAATTACCGGTTAAGTTGGGTCACTATATTTTATATATGACATGCCGTGAATACTTGACGGGAAAGTGTATCCCGGAAGGGTTGATAATATCCCCGAGATGAGTTCATAAGGAATTATTATGTAAACCCTGCAGGTGGATTCGTTCCGCATAATAATTAAGGTTGAATGGTACTAGTCTCGGATATAAGAGTTGAATAAATTAATTAGCAATAAATTAATTTTATTCATGGATATTTATATCTTAAATACACGGAATAAATGATACTACCGGAGAAATATTATTTGATATAATATGGTTTAATATTGGGAGTGCAATTAATTTTATATAGTGGAAAATAGAATTAATTAATATTGATAAGGATTAATGGACTTGAGCATTGGGCTCAATTTAATCTTCAATATTGGAAGCCCAATATTCCACCTCCTTAAGATCCCCTACGTAGCCTATAAAAGCACTACATGGTCTTCTCTATTCTCATAAGTTCATAAGTTGAAGATCACAATTCTAGAGAGAGAAAGTAGAGAGGATGATCCATGGAGTTCGGTAGATCGTCGCCCACACGACGTCCGAGCTAGTGCAAGGAATACGTGGGAAGATCTCAAAGGTCATCAAATTGAGTTCTACGTTTTTCCGGACAACGAGAACGAGGTAAATCGTAAAACCCTCTTTATGATTTTATCGTTTAATTATCGTGAAAATATCATGAACCAAGATCCGAGAACGAGACCCAAGACGAGGACGAACCGGGCGGTGGTGGTCGAAGACCACCGGACCGCCGGCGGATCGTCGGCTCGCCTAGGAGGGGTCGAAGGGCGTGAAACCCTAGCGCTCGCACGGTTGCGAGCGCACGCCTCCATCGGGCAGCCGCGGTTTGGCCGTGGCGGAGGGTCCGATGAAAGGGGGCTGTTCCGTGAGGGTTTCCGGCATGTCCAGCGGGCTGCTGGAGCAGCCGCTCGCACGGTGCGAGCACCGCTCGCACGGGCTGGTCGCCGCTCGCGCGGCAGGACCACCGCTCGCGCGGTGGCGGGCTGGTGGTGATCGCTAGCCACGGTTCGACCGTGGCTGGGCGTGCGATCACCGGGCGTCGGCTGGGCATGAAAAGGGGCTGCTACGAGCAGCCCTAGGCGGCTGCCAAGGACAGTCGCGAGCCTCACGTGGAGGCTCGACCGAACAGCCCGTCTTTGTTTGCGGTTAGGGTTTGTTTGGTTGGGCTATCCCCGTGGAGGTTCGTGGCGGATTTCCGGCAACCGGGATTTCGATTGGAGTTGTCGTTCCGCAATTTGACAACCCCGGATATTCGATCTCCGAAGGATTTCGGTCGGAATTAATTAGATAATTTATTTATTTAAATTTATTAATTCCGGGATATCGATTTCCAACAATTGGTATCAGAGCGTTGGTTTTAGTTCATGGTATTTTTCGATAAATTGTTCTACCTTGCAGGGTTTCCGATTATTATGGCTAGATTTAATTATTGTTAATTAATGTCATAATATTGTTCTTGATTATTAAACTCTCGATGATGTCGATATTTGTTCTTGTGTGGTGAATGCTTGTTCTTAATTTTTCCGGAAATTGTTTGAGGTCGATTTCATGTAGAGAATTGATACCGGATAATTGTAAATTAATTTTGTGAAATTATTTACGTTGGATCAATTCCGAAACGATCGTCGGAAAAAGTGTGGCGGAGGAGACGTTGAGAGGGAGGGCTCCGGATCGGCCAACCCCATGGCCGATCCCTTGGATCGATCGACCCAAAGGAGGAGGGGCGGCCATCGAGCCTCTCGGCCGTGCGCGGTGCCACCAAGGGAGGTGGTGCGCCGGCGAGGCGGCGGCGGCGGTGGCGTGTCCCCTCGGCTCTCGATCGAAGGTGGTGGGGGGGGCGGGGTCCTCGTGATCTCGTGCTCTCCCGCCAAGATCCAACTTTCCTAAATTATTCGGTTTTCTTATTTTGAGTATTCCTATTTTTTTTGGGAATTCTCATGGAATAGGAAAAGAATAAATTTAGAATAAATTTATTTTTCCATATTGATTATTCCTATTCTTGGGAATTTTCATAGATTAGGAAAAGGAATAAATTTATAATTAATTCATTTTTCCTATTAAATTATTCCTTTATGGAATTTTTAATGGATTAGGAAAATAATTAATTTGGAAAGTTTAAGAGTCCTAAATTAATTTTTCCTTATTTAATTATTCCTTTATGGAATTTTTAATGAATTAGGAAAGGAATTAATTTGGAAGGACTAGGAGTCCTAAATTATTTTATTTCCTTATTTCATTATGGAAATCATCTAGAATATTCCAAGTGGGTCTTGGATAGATTATTCTAGAGATTTAATGAAGTAGAAAGGGAAAATAAAATAAATTTATTTTATTTCCTTATTCTATTATAGAAGTCTTCTAGAATATTCCAAGTGGGTCTTGGATAGATTATTCTAGAGATTTAATAGAATTAGATAGGAAAATAAATAAATAAAAATATTAATAATATTTAATTTTATTTTTTATTTATTCGATTGACTTAATTTTCGAATTAAGTAACTTTTGGATTTATTAAAAATAAATAGATTTAAATATTGGAATTAATATTCCCGTCACATGGAGCATTCAAGAACGAAGACTAAAGACTAGAAGATGCGTACGGAGATGCGATAAAGCCATAATAGTCGGAAAATAATATTATAGTATTATTTTGATTATGTGATAATATTCTATGTGCTTTATTTCATGTATGCATGCTTATGTGTATTTAATTATGCATTAGATAGCGTATCCCTTTGTTATAAAAAGCTAAGTGGGAGAGGGTATGGAAACATATCCATGGTCTCCATTGCTGTTCTCTTGGTGACTTTTATGGACTTTTGAAGTTCGTATAGACAAGTCATTGGAGGAGAATTCTTGTAATTCCTTTTACGAGAAACATTGATTAAGTTTATCAAACAATGCCTAATTTGTCTTTCCAAAACTGATTTCAAGTCGACTCATTCTCACCCCGGGGAGTGGAATGGAGCCAAAGCCACTTGGTCATGTCGAGGACACAAACTAGAGACTTTCGTGTCATTTGATGACTAGATCGATTGTCTGCTCGGCTCCCTCATTTTATGAGAGATAGGGTCGTTTGCATGGTGAATCACTGGTTAGAAACTTCGAGTTTCACTTATGATTCTCCGCGTCTTGATTTACAAGATTGAATGATTCAAGTAATTGGGAGTCAATTGTAAAAGTCTTTTGGTGTAGTAAACGTCCACACTATCGTGGCTTGCTACATTGAATGGGATTTTGGAACGATTGATGTAGACAGTTATAGAAGGGAGTAAAGGAGCGTATGTTAACGTAAACGTCCACACTATCGTGGCTTGCGGTGAATGTGCGTATCCCAAACAATCTTCTTAGATACTGAGTAATGGTTTACACTTAGGTACGCTTCTTAGTATTCTTCCCATCGAAGTAACGCTAATGATGATGTACGACCGAAGGAAATGTAATTGCTAAATCATTTGGATAGGTAAACGTCCACACTATCGTGGCTTGCCATATCTGATGGGATTTTAGATGCGATTAGTGGTTTAATGATATTATTTGAGGGAGATAATATCGGAGATTAGATCAATTGTTTGTTGTTATATGTGCTCATAGATTAGGATATGGCTTTGAACCCACTTTCTGTGATACGTAAGGATTATAAACTCACTGGTCCCTAAATGTAATGATTGGAATAGAGATCTAGACATTGTTCAGACTGTTGAAGAGTACTGGTTAGTACTCAGTAAGCTTTGTCCTCCCGAGCCTATTGACATAGGCGGCTAGACAAGAAGCGATGAGGATACTCATAAAGGCCAGTCGCTTCGAGGAAACGCTTAAACACGTTTTTGAGATGATTGACCTTTTAGACGAGTTGAGTCGGAAATCGCAAGCTCTTGTAGCCAATGTCAAAGGTTTTGAACCTAAGGGCAAAATCGGGGGAAAGGAAAAGCAAGCAAAGAAACCCAGTGGTCCTAAGTGTCTTGGTCCACGAGATGGGATGAGAAAGCCAATAGGCAAATGTTCTCGATGCAAACAGTCTGGGTACTGGAAGTCTGATTATCCTCTCAAAGAAAGTACGAAATTTTCTTTAGTCGAAAAACATAGTCAGTGGTATTATCTACCGGAACCTGGTGTGTAGATATGGAACCACTGACGGTATGTGCATTTTAAATGCGAGAGGTTCCAGGAAACCTAACGACTTGGAAAAGAAAAGATCGTAGTCTACATGGGCAATGCTGTGGAGGAGGCAGCAGTTGCAGTGGAGGACATTTTATAGGATTTCATTTTGAGTTATTGCTTTTATGTACTTTTCATATTAGAAAGAACTTTGTTCTGGATTTCTAATAAATGGATATTTTATTTCTTTTAATCATTTGATGGTTATAAGAAGAAATAATGATATTATCTATTTTGGTACATTGGCTAGCAATATATATAAATGATGAATCCTGAGTCCACCACGATGCAACGAACCGTAGTATGAAACTCGTTTTACTAATAAGAGATTTCTTTATCAATTATACTTATGGATTCTTATGCTGAGTCATGTTTATTCAAATAAGAAGTTCAAAGGTCGAAAATTGATATTTGATCAATTAAGTTGAGGGAGTGGACCTTCCGACCTAAGAATCTAATTTGGAAGATAATATGACTAAGCAATCCTTTATGGATATAAGATGTAAGATCCGGACAAGTATAAGAATTGATTGACTCTGATGTATGCAGACCGATGTCTACTCAGACAATAAAGTACGAGTACTTCATTTGATGATTACTCGAGAAATGGATTAGAATACATGATGTGCCACAAAAGCAAGTGTTTTGACAAGTCAATGGACACTAAGCAATTGTGGAGAACCATCAAGGTATATCCATTTGTAGCCTGCGATTTGATCGCGGAGGCAAGTACCTGTCTGAGGAATGCATGGCATACTAATCAGAGATTGGGATTTGATCCTAAATGACTACACCATACACTGTTGTGTAGAAATGGTGTGTCGTAAACAAGAAATGGAACTCTTATAGAAATAGTAAAATCATGAGTTATACGGAACTACCTATGTTCTATGGATATGTCTGGAAACAACGGCGCATTCAAATGCGGTTGTAGAATATCCTAGAAGAACAAAAGACGTGTGTTCAATAGTACTATGAACCAGAAGGACGTTATAAGTTCTAACGCCCGGTTCTTAGAGAAAGACTATATGATGAACCACAAGCCCAAAGTGACATAATACTTTGAAATGAGAGAGAAAGATTAAGACTTAGAACCAGCCGAACCGAGTAGCGGTACACCACTAACTGCACCTACTGTTATCACTGTTTATACACCGGAATGCCATTGTAGTGGGAGGTTGTGGGACAACCGGAGATATTCATAAGACTAGGAGAGTCTTCGGACTCTGGACCTAGTATACATGAAATCGATCCCTGGATCTACATGAAGGCCGTACTAGATCTAAATGTGCCTTCTTGGAGAGCAATAAGGATTATTGCTAAGAGGCGAGATCATTTAGAGTACAAGCTTAGTTGATCCATTTATGGATTGAAACAAAGCATTGAGTTCGTGGTACTTGCAAATTGATGAGATAATCCATTTTATGGATTCATCAAAAGCATAGACGAATCGTGTGTATGGGAAACGTGATGGAAACAAGGTGGTGTTTCTCGGAGGTTTTTATGTAGATGACATTTTATCATTGGTAACAATGTAAAGATGTTGTCAGACATAAAATGATGGTTGTCTAGAAAAATCGATATATGAGATGAAGAAGAAGTTAGAGCATGTTCTTAAGATCTAGGATCTCAAGAAAAGAACATTGTACTTCTCCTGGACATCTTACATATATATGATTATGGTTCGTTTTAAACATGCAAGATTCCGAGAAAGGTTCGTTACCTTTCAGAGACGGAATGCATCTATCTAAGGATATGTGTTTTGGAACACAAAAGGAGATAGAAGCAATGAAAGCAGTTTCCTACACTTGGAGTGTGGAAAGCTTAATAAGTGCATTGTTGAAAACAAGAACCTGATATCGGCTATGCGGTTAGCGTAGTGGGAGGATATAATGGTAATCCTGGAAAGGAATGTTCGACTGCCGTAAAAGTACTTTCGAAGTACTGTTCTAGACTACGAATCAGACGAGCATTTCCTTTGGATTACATTCTCTTAGGTTTCTAATCAAATGAGGACCAGTGTAAGTCGATATCAGGCTATGTGTTTCACTATTGAAGGAGAAGGAGTTTTAACATGGAAGAGTGATAAGCACGATGCTTTTCGGACTCTGCCATGGGTAACCAAATAGCGGCCTCAGAGGCAGCGGAAGTTTTGGTATAACTCCGGGATAATCTCTGGGACTTAGATGTGATTCTTAATTTGCCAAAGGCTATGTAAATAGCGGTGCAATGGCAAATGGTAAGAAATCACAAGTCCATAAGTGTAAGATAACACATAGTGCAAGTACCACCTGATACGAGTCATCGTCGAGGGAGACGACGCTGTAGTCACCAAGATAACTTCAGAGCGGCAACCTAGAGTGCTCATTCACATAGTACTTCTTGGAAGTACAACTTAAGCACGTGATGAGTATGGGAGTCGGGAGTTTGGAGGAAATGACTAGACCTTAGTACAAGTGGGAGATTGTTGGAGTTGTGTACTTAATGTCTAGATTTAAGTAACGGAAACTCACGATCCATTGCCACTAATCTATTTAATTAAATAAACAATTATTTGCGTTTAATTATTTATAATTAAATATATGCAAATCATAGTCCTGGATTATATACGTTGTAGTTAGTATGGTGTGCGACGTCACACAGAAGATCATACTATCGGTCACTCGTATTTAATCGAACAGTTGCTCACGACCTAGATGGACACGGACCAATCCATCGGTATAGTCGTTGTGTGAGAGAGAAAATAATCTGTCTTGATTATTTTATCACACTTGTACACTTGGTGTATTGAGCGGATCTGCTTGAGATTCATCGATTAGGATTGCCTGCGATAATCGATTCGAGTCTCAGTGTATTTTATTCTTAATCCCCGAAACTATTGCGGGTGTGTATATTTAATATAAGTGACTTTGATTTACCAAAGGAATTAACCGATTTAATTATTGGGTTAATTACCGGTTAAGTTGGGTCACTATATTTTATATATGACATGCCGTGAATACTTGACGGGAAAGTGTATCCCGGAAGGGTTGATAATATCCCCGAGATGAGTTCATAAGGAATTATTATGTAAACCCTGCAGGTGGATTCGTTCCGCATAATAATTAAGGTTGAATGGTACTAGTCTCGGATATAAGAGATGAATAAATTAATTAGCAATAAATTAATTTTATTCATGGATATTTATATCTTAAATACACAGAATAAATAATACTACCGGAGAAATATTATTTGATATAATATGGTTTAATATTGGGAGTGCAATTAATTTTATATAGTGGAAAATAGAATTAATTAATATTGATAAGGATTAATGGACTTGAGCATTGGGCTCAATTTAATCTTCAATATTGGAAGCCCAATATTCCACCTCCTTAAGATCCCCTACGTAGCCTATAAAAGCACTACATGGTCTTCTCTATTCTCATAAGTTCATAAGTTGAAGATCACAATTCTAGAGAGAGAAAGTAGAGAGGAGGATCCATGGAGTTCGGTAGATCGTCGCCCACACGACGTCCGAGCTAGTGCAAGGAATACGTGGGAAGATCTCAAAGGTAATCAAATTGAGTTCTACGTTTTTCCGGACAACGAGAACGAGGTAAATCGTAAAACCCTCTTTATGATTTTATCGTTTAATTATCGTGAAAATATCATGAACCAAGATCCGAGAACGAGACCCAAGACGAGGACGAACCGGGCGGTGGTGGTCGAAGACCACCGGACCGCCGGCGGATCGTCGGCTCGCCTAGGAGGGGTCGAAGGGCGTGAAACCCTAGCGCTCGCACGGTTGCGAGCGCACGCCTCCATCGGGCAGCCGCGGTTTGGCCGTGGCGGAGGGTCCGATGAAAGGGGGCTGTTCCGTGAGGGTTTCCGGCATGTCCAGCGGGCTGCTGGAGCAGCCGCTCGCACGGTGCGAGCACCGCTCGCACGGGATGGTCGCCGCTCGCGCGGCAGGACCACCGCTCGCGCGGTGGCGGGCTGGTGGTGATCGCTAGCCACGGTTCGACCGTGGCTGGGCGTGCGATCACCGGGCGTCGGCTGGGCATGAAAAGGGGCTGCTACGAGCAGCCCTAGGCGGCTGCCAAGGACAGTCGCGAGCCTCACGTGGAGGCTCGACCGAACAGCCCGTCTTTGTTTGCGGTTAGGGTTTGTTTGGTTGGGCTATCCCCGTGGAGGTTCGTGGCGGATTTCCGGCAACCGGGATTTCGATTGGAGTTGTCGTTCCGCAATTTGACAACCCCGGATATTCGATCTCCGAAGGATTTCGGTCGGAATTAATTAGATAATTTATTTATTTAAATTTATTAATTCCGGGATATCGATTTCCAACATGCAGTGTGTTGAACGCTTGAATACTAACTCGGGTTGTGTTGTTTTGACTGGTATTCCTATAGTTCATGTTCATCATCTCGTGGAGTTCAAATCCTTAAGGCGAATTTTGAGTGTAGCGGCTTCCAGTGCATAACTCCTCATGCACGTTGGTCCTGAAAGATGTCATGCGACACTGGGCGCACAACAATTCATGCGACGCTGATCGCACGCCAGCCCTTGCGAATCCAGTCGCACGCCAGCCCTTGCGAATCCAGTCGCACGCCAGCTCTTGCGACTCCGTTCGCAAATGAGGAGGGAGCAAGTATTGCGACTCCGTTCGCACGGAGCGATCTATGCGACGCTAGTCACGTGCGACATGAGTCTCACGCTTCCTCATCAAATCTCCGCTACCCTGCTTTGCGACGATGAACAACAATGTTATCTTTGCTCGTAGCCGAAAATCCTTGAAAATTTTGAAAATTTTTGAAAATTTTTTTTACTTAGAAATTTTTTCAAGAATTTCGGTTTATTTTTTTTATTATTTTTATTATTACTTTATTCATTTTTTGTACTGATGGGCCATTTTTGTACTGTTTATTGGGCTTTTTCGCAGGTCTTTTTGTTCCAAGACGAGCAGGCCCAAAATTTTCCTATATATAGGCCATTGAAAACTTGGATTAGGGTTACTTGCTTTGTGAAATTCTCTAAGTCTTCCACTCGTGCCTACCTTGAGTTTGAAGTTTGAGTTCGAGATTCTGTGTTTGAGTTTCTCTCTTCACGCAACCGGCGTTCGATGACTGTTGGGTTCGACTACCTTACTTCTCTAGCTTCGCACATCAGGATCCTGTGGTTGATACTTAGGATTCTTAGATTTTCTTCTTCCTCTCACTCCTGCTATCGCCTATGTCGTCATCCACTGGAAATCTTTTCGATGATCTTGATAAGGAAGTGTTAGAGTCTCTTCGCGATGCTTGGAAGCAGGCTCCTTCGCCTGACTCACAGAAGAAGGCATTACATGCTCTTCGAAAGCACATGGACAAAATGGACCGTCGCTCTGGGAAAACTATCTCTGACTCTCCTACCGTCGATCTTACTAAGGCAGCCAAACCTGCACACTCTGTGTCTCATGGTGCAGGTAAGACTGCTAAGGACCCTAAATCTGGTTTCCTGCGTACCTACAAAGGAACAGTGTCTCGCAAAGAGTATGAACGAATGATCGCTGACGGAGAGATGACTACTGATGGCAAGAAAATTGTCAAAGTTCCCTCCACTGCTGAAGTGGTTAAGCCTTCTGTCTCTGGGTCCGCAAACATACCCAAGAAACCAACGTCATCTGACGTTGTTGTTGAACCAAAGAAGTCTAAACCCTCTATTTCTAGCGACACTACTAAGTCTAGACAACGAGCATCTGGCTCTGGTGATAGAGGGGAACCTGTTGTTCCTGGCTCTTTTATTCCTCCGATTGTCCCACACTCTTCAGGCTCAACAGGAGCCACTGGTGATCAGTTCTACGTGATGAAGGTTGAAGACTGTGGACCTCACTATAAACCTGATTTCTTTACTGAGAAGGCGGAACATCGTCTCACTTTGATTGAGTCCCTACCCATACTTGAGGATCGCCAGGTCCGAGTTGCTGACTATGAGAAGTATGGACTCTCGAAGTTTTTCACTGATATGCATATCCTTGAGTCTGTGACTCAAACTTACAGATTCTCTCTTCCTATCGTTCAAAAGTTTTACGCTAACTTGACCCCTGAGTTCGCTGATCCGTCACACAAGATGTGTGGACGTTTTGTGTTTCGTGAAAAACTCTATACTTTCCGCCCTCTGAACATTAACAATTTCTTGAAAAGGTTAGAGATTGAGGGCTCTTGGAAGTTTCCCTATGATGATGATAGAATGAATGCACTGAAGATTGGGTCTTTTTTAACCAAAGGCAAGGCTAGGACACCTCTTCCTACTCCGAACAAACTTTCTGCCTTCTATGGTGCGTTGCATAGACTCGGAATGACAAACTGGGCAGCACACCCTGATGAGAACTATCTTTCTCCAAAACTCATGCATATTCTGTTCCGCCTTGGCTGTGGCGAACAAGTTGATCTTGGTGAGATCATATTCGCGGATATCTGCAGAGTGGCCAAGGCTTCGAATGACGTTCTTCGCCAGCAGCCTGACCTTGAGGAAGTGAGGAGAATTCATCTCACTCACCCATGCTTGATCTATGGGATGTTGATTGATCAAAAGTTTATTCCAATGACGGAGACTGAGAAGAAGGTTAAGAAAAATTCTCACATCAACATCACTCCCACCTTCCTGAAGAATCGAGTGAATGATCTCCCCTGGACTAAGTATACTAAGCGTGAGGATGTTCCTGATCCTGTCACCCCACCTTTGTCCCCGAAGTCTTCAAAGAAAAGGACACCTGCTCTCAAGCTTGAAAATCCGAGTGTCAAGCGCACGAAGACTACACCTACTCCTCAACCGAGAGTGGTTCCTAAAAAATATGGTCCCAAGTCTGGCTTGCCTCCGCACAAGAACCCGTTTCATCCGATGCATAACTTTCGGACTGTTGTTCCCTCTGCTGCTGTCCATCGTTGTTTCACTACAACGAAAAACTTAGAACGAAAGCAGGCTGCTCACGCCATTGCTTACAATGAGATGGTTGATGCTCAGATCGAACAGAAGGAAGCTCTTGATGCTCTCTACCAGATAACCCATCAAGGGGGAGGTTTGGGTGGGTCTAGTGCTGGCTCATCTGGAAAGAGTCTGAGCAACACTTTTATGTTTGAGCTTATCAAGGATGGGATCAAGGAAGCTGTTGCTGAGTTAGCTAAGTCGATGGTTGTGGACACTGATGATGAGAGTGTTCGAGAGATGATGGCTGGGGAAGTGTTTGAGTTGCTGAGAAAAGGCAAAGGTAAAGTTGTTGAAGAAAAGAAGATTGAGGAAAAGAAGGTTGGGAGTTCTACACATCCAGAGGTATCGCCTGCGATGCCGTCTGACGGTTTGAAAGACGTTGATGAAGAGGTCGATATTGAAGATCTCGATGATGAAGATGACGACGAGAGAATCAAGGTCGGTGAAGATGAATTCGGAGAATATGAAATCTATGGTCATCAAGACCATAACTCTGACACCGATGATGATGCTGTTGAAGATGATGAAAGTGATGCAAAGACTGATGATGAAGCCAAGTCTGGTGACGCTTCGCCACCGACTACTCCTATGCGCTCACCCACTCCAGCTGACTCACCGAAGGGTTCTGAGTTTGCATCTCAGTGATGCTGATGTTTTGTCCTGTTACTTGAACTTCTTTTTTAGTGCTTGTGGTTGTTTTGTTTTCACTCTGCATGCATAAGACTTAATATTTTCCATCATGCATGTTTTTTCTTATCTCGTTTGATGAACTCAGTTCTTGAAGTTTTTGAATGATTAATCTATTGACTAAGTTTTTGGTTTTTCATATCTTATCTCTGATGGTTGTTGAATGATTGTATTTCCGTTTTTACTTAGTCTATTTTTGATATGCTCTGCTGAGGGGGAGTTTGTGTGATTCTCTTTTCTAACTCTAATTCATATGAGTTGTGCCAAAAAGGGGGAGATTGTAAATGTTAGTTTTGACAACAACATATGATTTTCATTGTTTGATTGGATTTCAGGTGATTGAGTGAATGGATACAAGTGAAGTACATAAATTGCGAATGGATTCGCAAATTCAGGCCATCTTCAACATTTGCGACTGGAGTCGCAAAATTTTTCATCCATCATCATTTGCGAACGGAGTCGCAAATCCTCACCTCCATCAAAATTGCGACTGGAGTCGCAAATCTTGCCCCTCCGGAAATTGCGACTGGAGTCGCAAATCTTGTCCCTCCGGAAATTGCGACTGGAGTCGCAAATCATGCCCCTCCGAAAATTGCGACTGGAGTCGCAAATCATGTCCCTTCAGCTCTTGCGACTTGAGTCGCAATTCTGGCCTCACTCAGTTGTTGCGAATGGAGTCGCAATTCCTGTGCCTCTCCAACAATTGCGAACTGAGTCGCAATTCCTTGCATCTCAAACTATTGCGACTTGAGTCGCAATTCTTACCCTCTTCACATATGCGTTTCGGGTCACATGTTATGTTTATTCACCTTACGTGCCATCTGGTACATGGTGTTTGTTCATCCCACCATCAACGTCAACGAAGTGCTTTGAGTTCAAGTGCCAACGACGTGTGGGATTGGTATTTACTACTTCAATACTATCGACGACTATGAAGACGATGAAATGCTGAAGCCTCAACGACGAGTGTTCATCACGATGAAGTTGAAGACGAAGTATTGAGATCGATGGAGTCAAGATAGAGTTGAAGTTTGAAGTTGAAGAAATTGAAGATTCAAGTTTCGAAGATTCAAGAATCAAAGATTCTAGATTCCAAGATTCTAGAATCCAAGTACAAAAAGTGATGTCATCCATGGATTTGTGACGTCATCCAAGCATGTGACCAGTGAGATTGCTCCACATCAGCGCTCCACATGTGCGGCACTCCTATATAAACCCATGGAAGCTGAAGACTTTTTTTTTGATGATTTTGAGAGAACGAAATCTGATATTCGAGTATCGCTATCGTTGTTTGTTGGCACTGAGCCTTAGAGTTTTGGTAGTTGTTTGTGCTGTGCACCACTAGTAGGGTTATGTGATTTAGCTCTAGGTGTAGTAGTACTAGATCATTTGTTCGTTGGAGTGCTGCGTCACTTTGGATACGACTCTTGATCATTCCGTCTACCTTTCTCTACAAGTGTAATAGTTAGTTTTGTCTATCAATGAAATGAAACTATTACATACCCTTGTCTTCACTACTTAACTACCTTGAGTTCGATCATATACACATTACTTCAAGAGTGTGTTAACGGAGTGTGGTTGAGCGAACGAAGACTATTTTAAGACCGACTTCACGAAAAGTTGGTATCCTACGTCGAAGACGTAATTTCAAAAGTGAGGGTGAAGGGGCTCGGATCGATCAATCCCCATGATCGATCCATGAGGATCGATCGACCCACGGCCGAAGGGGGCTGCTCGCGGGAGTTCCGGCCACGCCGGCCACCAGTGGTGGTGGCGCGTGGGCTGGGCGGCGGCGGCGTGAAGCCCTTAAGGCGGCGGTCGATGGTGGCGTGGGGATCCCCACCCCATGCTACCCTGGTCCGGTGATTTACTTTCCTAATCGATTCGAGTTTTCCTATTTTGAGTATTCCTATATTTCGGGAACTCTCATGGAATAGGAAAAGAATCAATTTGGAATTAATTAGGTTTCCTAATTGATTATTTCTATTTTATGGAAATATTCATGGATTAAGAATCTAATTAATTTGGAAAGTAGAAGAGTCCTAAATTATTTTATTTCCTTATTTTATTATGGAAATTTTCTAGAATATTCCAAGTGGGTCTTGGATAGAGTATTCTAGAGATTTAATGAAATAGAAAAGGAAAATAAAATAAATAAAAATATTAATAATATTTAATTTTATTTTTGATTTATTCGATTGACTTAATTATTATTAATTAAGTATCTTTTGGATTTATTAAAAATAAATATATTTAAATATTGGAAATTAATATTCTCGTCACATGGAGCATTCAAGAACGAAGACTGAAGACTAGAAGATGCGTATGGAGATGGAGTAAAGCCATAATAGTCGGAAAATAATATTATAGTATTATTTTGACTATGTGATAATACTATGTGCTTTATTACATGTATGCATGCTATATGTGTTTACTTTATGCACTAGATAGCGTATCCCTTTGTTATAAAAAGCTAAGTGGGAGAGGGTATGGAAACATACCCATGGTCTCCATTGCTGCTCTCTTGGTGACTTTTATAAACTTTTGAAGTTTATATAGATAAGTTATTGGAGGAGAGTTCTTGTAATTCCTCTTACAAGAAACATTGATTAAGTTCATCAAACAATGCCTAATTTGTCTTTCCAAAACTGATTTCAAGTCGACTCATTCTCACCCCGGGGAGTGGAATGGAGCCAAAGCTACTTGGTCATGTCGAGGACATAAATTAGAGACCTTCGTACCATCTTTTTGAAGGTGGATCGATTGTCTGCTCGACTCCCTCATTTATGAGAGATAGGGTTGTTCGCATGGTGAATCACTGGTAAGAAACTTCGAGTTTCACTTATGATTCTCCACGTCTTAATTTACAAGATCGAATGGATCAAGTAATTGGGAGTCAATTATAAAGGTCTCTTGGTGTAGTAAACGTCCACACAACGTGGCTTGCTATACTAACGGATTTTGGATTAATTGATGTAGACAGTTATAAGGAATTGTGAAGAGTTGTGAAGTTGTCATAAACGTCCACACAACGTGGCTTGCGGTAATGTAGCAACTCCAAACGATTTACTTTAGTACTGAGTAATGGTTTACACTTAGAT
Organism: Euphrasia confusa; assembly: GCA_954870475.1. NCBI lineage: Eukaryota > Viridiplantae > Streptophyta > Magnoliopsida > Lamiales > Orobanchaceae > Euphrasia > Euphrasia confusa. The sequence goes on along the minus strand of OX940957.1, from coordinate 13,684,759 downwards.
ACGCATTATAGTATTCCTCCCAACGAGGTTACGCTATAAGTGATGTATGACCGAAGCAAATCTAATTGCGAAATCGTTTGGGTGGGTAAACGTCCACACAACGTGGCTTGCCTTACCTGATGGGATTTTAGATGTGATTAGTAATTTAATGATATTATTTAAGGGAGATAATATCGGATATTAAATTGTTTGTTTGTTTTATGTGCTTATAGGTTAAGAATGACTGTTACCCCACTTTGTGATATACTTAAGGATGAAAACTCACTGGTTCCATATAGTAATGATTGGGAACGAAATCTGGACATTGTCCAGACTGTTGAGCCTTCCAAATCCACTGTTGTCCCAACTCATGAGGACATTAAAAATGACCTCAGAATGATGTTGAGGCATAGTGTGGAAGCCGGACAAAAGGTGATTGACATACTCTATAAGTTCAGTCCTCTTGAGGAATCGCTTAAAAACGATTTCAAAAGAGTGGAACTTATAAGTATGGTCAGAAAATCACAAGCTCTTGTGGCCAAAATGGAAGTGCAAGCAAAGAAGCCCAGTGGTTCTAAACCACGGAATGGGAAGAGCAAGCCGCAAGGCAAGTGCTATCGATGCAAACAGTTTGGGCACTGGAGGTCTGATTGTCCTCTAATCAAAGGTACGAAAATTTCCTTAGTCACTGAAACATTGTCAGTGGTGTTATCTACCAGCACCTGGTGTGTAGATACGGGGGCCACTGATCATGTCTGCAATTCATTGCAGGGGTTCCAGGAAACCCGAAGACTTAGAGAGGGAGAGATCGTGGTCTACATGGGCAATGCTGCGAAGGTGGCGGCTATTGCAGTGGGAGACGTTCACTTACGCTTTAGTAGTGATAGGGTTTTAGTTTTACAAAATTGTCTTTATGTACCCAACTTTAGAAAGAATTTAATTTCGGTTTCTAAGCTTATTATGAATGGATATTCTGTTTCTTTTGATCACTCTGTGATCATAAGAAGAAATAGTGAAATTATCTGTTCTGGTACATTGGTAGACGATTTATATGTACTGAATCCTGAGTCTAACACGATTCAACTAACCGAGAGTAATAACACATCTACGAACACCAATAAGAGAAAGGAACCTTCTAGGATGAATCAATTATACTTGTGGCATTTAAGGCTAGGTCATATAAACTCAAATAGGCTTCAAAGGTTGAAAGCTGATGGTTTAATCAGCAATGTTGAAGGAGAGGACCTTCCAACCTGCGAATCCTGTTTGGAGGGTAAAATGACCAAACGTCCTTTTTCTGGTAAAGGACGTAGAGCCGAACAAGTATTGGATTTGATTCACTCTGATGTATGCGGACCTATGTCTACTCAGGCAAGAGGAGGGTACGAGTATTTCATCACTTTCACTGATGATTACTCAAGATATGGATATATATACCTGATGCGCCGCACGAGTGAATCTTTTGACAAGTTCAAAGAATTCAAGGCTCTTGTGGAGAACCTTCAAGGTAAATCCATTAAATGCTTGCGATCTGATCGCAGAGGCGAGTACCTGTCTGGAGAATTCAAGGCATACTTAGCATAGAATGGGATTGATTCCCAAATGACAACACCATATACTCCTCAGCAGAATGGTGTGTCAGAAAGAGGGAATAGGACTCTTATGGAGATGGTGCAATCAATGGTGAGTTACTCGGATTTACCTATTATGTTCTGGGGACATGCCTTGGAAACAGCGGCGTATATCTTGAACAGGGTTCCAACCAAAACGGTACCAACTACACCCATGGAATTGTGGAGTGGGCGTAAGCCTAACTTGAGACACATTCGGATCTGGGGATGTCCAGCACATGTGCTGAGACAAGGGGCCGATAAGTTATAACCTAGATCAGAATTACGGCTGTTTGTAGTATACCCGAAAGGAACTAAGGGTGGAATGTTCTATAGTCCTACGGACCAGAAGATCGTTATAAGTACTAACGCTCGGTTCTTAGAGGAAGACTATGTCATGGACCACAAGCCCAAAAGTGACATAATACTTGATGAGTTGAGAGGTAACGAGAAAGACTTAGATACAGCCGAACCGAGTAGTGATACACCACTAGAACCTGCACCTACTGTCACTGTTAATACACCGGAACGCCGTCGTAGTGGGAGGGCTGTTAAACAACCAGACAGATGGATTGGACTGGGTGAGTCTTCGGACTCTGGACCTGGAGTTCATGAAATCGATCCCTGGACCTATAATGAGGCGGTACAAGATATAGATGCGCCTTCTTGGAAGAAAGTGATGAAATCCGAAATTGAATCTATGGATTCTAATAAAGTCTGGGATCTTGTAGAACCACCAAATGGCGTAAAGCCAATTGGGTGTAAATGGGTCTACAAGAGAAGAGAGGATCTGACGGAAAGGTTGAAACCTTTAAAGCTCGGCTTGTTGCGAAAGGATATACTCAGAAAGAGGGAATCGATTATGATATGACCTTTTCGCCGGTAGCCAAGATAAAGTCGATCCGGATTCTCTTATCCATAGCAGCTCATATGGACTATGAGGTATGGTAAATGGATGTCAAGACATCTTTCCTAAATGGAATTCTTGACGAGACGATTTATATGAAACAACCAGAAGGATTCATTGCTAAGGGGCGAGATCATCTAGTGTGCAAACTTAATCGATCCATTTATGGATTGAAACAAGCCTCGAGATCGTGGAACCTGCGGTTTGATGAAGTAGTCCAATCTTTTGGATTCATTCAAAGCATGGACGAATCGTGTGTGTATTGGAAACGTGATGGGAAGAAGGTGGTGTTTCTCGTGCTTTATGTAGACGACATTCTTCTCATTGGCAACAGTGTGAAGATGTTGTCAGACATAAAGGGATGGTTGTCTAGACAATTCGATATGAAAGATTTGGGAGAAGTTGGACATGTTCTAGGGATCAAGGTTATAAGGGATCGCCGAAATAGAACATTGTACCTTTCCCAGCAATCTTACATAGACACGATTCTGGTTCGTTTTAACATGCAAGATTCCAAGAAGGGTGAACTGCCCTTCAGTAAAGGAACTTATCTTTCTAAGGAGATTTGTCCTCGGACACAGAAGGAGAAAGATGAAATGAAAGCAGTTAGTTCCCTACGCTTCGGCTGTGGGAAGCTTGATGTATGCAATGTTATGCATGAGGCCTGATATCTGCTATGCAGTGGGCATAGTAGCGAGATATCAGAGTAATCCTGGAAAGGCTCATTGGACTGCCGTAAAGAGCATTTTCAAGTATTTGCGAAATACTAAGGATTATGTTCTAAGTTACGGAGCAGACAATCTGATTCCTTTGGGTTACACGGATTCGGATTTCCAAGCTGATAAGGACCGGCGTAAGTCGACAGCAGGCTATGTGTACACTTTGGGAGGTGGAGCCGTATCATGGAAGAGTGTTAAGCAAAAGTGCATTTCAGACTCTACCATGGAAGCTGAATATGTTGCAGCCTCAGAGGCAGCGAAAGAGTCAGTGTGGTTCCTTAATTTCCTCCAGGACTTAGATGTGATTCCAAGTTTGCCCAAAGCTATGACAATTTATTGTGATAATAGCGGTGTAGTGGCAAACAGTAAGGAACCACGGTCCCATAGTGCTACGAAACACATAGAGCGCAAGTACCACCTGATTCGAGACATCGTCAAGAGAGGCGACGCTGTAGTCACCAAGATAGCTTCAGATGACAACCTAGCGGACCCTTTCACCAAGATACTTCCTAAGGAAGTATATTTCAAGCACTTGGAGGGTTTGGGAGTCAGAAGTTTGGAAGATAAGACTAGACCTTAGTATAAGTGGGAGATTGTTGGAGTAGTATACTTAATGTCTAGATTTGAGTATTCTGAACTCCTTGTGCACTTTCATTTACCTATTAATAATGAACATTCATTTGCTTTTAATTATTGTTAATTAAATATATGCAAATTATAGTCCTAGATTTTATACGTTGTAGTTAGTATGGTGTGCGGGCCCACACATAAGATCATACTATCGGTTACTCGTATTTAATCAAACAGTTGCTCACGACCTAGATGGACACGGACCAATCCATCGGTATAGTCGTTGTGTGAGAGAGAAAATAATCTGTCTTGATTATTTTATCACACTTGTACACTTGGTGTATTGGGCGGATCGATTGAGATTTATGAATTAAGATTGCTCTGTGATAATTGATTTAAGTCTTAGTGTATTTTATTCTTAATCCCCGATACAATTGCGGGTGTGTATATTCAATATAAGTGACTTTGATTTTCCAAAGGAATTGACCGGTTTAATTATTGGGTCAATTACCGGTTAAGTTGGGTCACTATATTTTATATATGGTATGCCGTGAATTCTTGACGGGACAGTGTATCCCGGAAGGGTTGATAATATCCCCGAGATGAGCTCATAAGGATTTATTATGTAAACCTCGCGAGTGGATTTGTTCCGCATAATGAATAAGGTTAAGTGGTACTATTCTCGGATATAAGAGATGAATAAATTTATTAAGCGATGAATAAATTTTATTCATGGATATTTAAATCTTAAATACACAGAATAAATAATACTACCGGAGAAATATTATTGGATATAATATGGTTTAATATTGAGAGTGCAATTAATTTATATAGTGGAAAATAAATTAATTAATATTAATGGGATTAATAGATTTGGGCTTGGGCTCAATTTAATCATTAATATTAGAAGCCCAATATTCCACCTCCTTTAGATCCCCTACGTAGCCTATAAAAGCACTACTTGGTCTTCACAAATCATAAGACAAGATTATCATACTTGATATTATAGAGAGTTCGTGAAGGAGATCCATAAGCTTGGAGGATCGTCGCCCACCCGACGTTCAAGCTAGTGCAAGGAATACGTGAAAAGATCGTAAGGTCATCGATTGATTTCGTTTCTCCGAACAACGAATCGAAGGTATAAAATCTAAACACCCTTGATTTTATTTGATTTGGTTTATCGAGAATACCGTAGAACAAAGATTCGAAGATCGAAATCCGGATTAGACGGACGATCGCGTGGTGGTGGTGAAACCACCGGACCACGCGGATCGCCCGGCTAGGGTTTCGAGGGCACGTGGGGGATGCGATCGATCACGATGATCGATCGCTGGGCACGGGCTGGTGCCGTGCCCGACCCCACCGTGACGGTGGGGCTCCTCCATGCAGCGGCGAGTCGCCGGACTCGCCGCGGGGGGCTGCTTGGCAGCCACGGCCGATCGCTTGATGCGATCGGCGTGCGATCGCTCAACCCCGTGACGCGGGGGTTCGGCTGGGGGCAGCCGTGCGCCTTCGGGTGCATGGTTACCTCGGCTGGACTCTGGCGCGTTCGTCGGCGTTCGTGTGATCTCCGGCGAAGGTTTTTGATCGGGTTATTGTTTTTCGCAAATTTTAATAGCCCGAAATATCGAATTCCAACACGAACGAGGTGCAAGGAATACGTAGGAAGATTCAAAGGTCTTAAATTGATTTCGTTTCTCCGAACAACGAATCAAAGGTAAAATCATGAAAACCCCTTTATTATTTTATGTATTAATCGTAATATACATATGAACGAACGATCCGGGAAACGACGAACTCCGGGGACGAGGATTCGAGATCCTCGGCGGAGCTCGAGAGAAACCCTCGGCGTGCCGAGGGAAGCGATCGAACCTAGGGTTCGATCGCGGGCACACTCGAGGAGTCCCGGCTGGACACCGGTGTTGGGGTTGTGTACTTAATGTCTAGATTTAAGTAACGGTAACTCCCGGTCATTGCCATTAATCTATTTAATTAAATAAACAATTATTTGCGTTTAATTATTTATAATTAAATATATGCAAATTATAGTCCTAGATTATATACGTTGTAGTTAGTATGGTGTGCGACGTCACACGGAAGATCTTACTATCGGTTACTCGTATATAATCGAACAGTTGCTCACGACCTAGATGGACACGGACCAATCCATCGGTATAGTCGTTGTATGAGAGAGAAAATAATCTGTCTTGATTATTTTATCATACTTGTACACTTGGTGTATTGGGCGGATCGTTTGAGATTTATCGATTAGGATTGCCGGCGATAATCGATTTAAGTCTCAGTGTATTTTATTCTTAATCCCCGATACTATTGCGAGTGTGTATATTTAATATAAGTGACTTTGATTTACCAAAGGAATTAACCGATTTAATTATTGGGTTAATTACCGGTTAAGTTGGGTCACTATATTTTATATATGGCATGCCGTGAATACTTGACGGGAAAGTGTATCCCGTAAGGGTTGATAATATCCCCGAGATGAGTTCATAAGGAATTATTATGTAAACCCTGCAGGTGGATTCGTTCCGCATAATAATTAAGGTTGAATGGTACTAGTCTCGAAAATAAGAGATGAATAAATTAATTAGCAATAAATTAATTTTATTCATGGATATTTATATCTTAAATACACGGAATAAATAATACTACCGGAGAAATATTATTTGATATAATATGGTTTAATATTGGGAGTGCAATTAATTTATATAGTGGAAAATAAATTAATTAATATTAATAGGATTAATAGATTTGGGCTTGGGCTCAATTTAATCATTAATATTGGAAGCCCAATATTCCACCTCCTTAAGATCCCCTACGTAGCCTATAAAAGCACTACATGGTCTTCTCTATTCTCATAAGTTCATAACTTGAAGATCACAATTCTAGAGAGAGAAAGTAGAGAGGGAGATCCATGGAGTTCGGTAGATCGTCTCCCACACGACGTCCGAGCTAGTGCAAGGAATACGTGGGAAGATCTCAAGGTCATCAAATTGAGTTCTTCGTTTTTCTAAACAACGAGAACGAGGTAAAATCGTAAAACCCTCTTTATGATTTTAATCGTTTTAATTATCGTAAAAATATCGTGAACCAAGATCCGAGGTTTGGGATCCTCATCGGGGTCGAGCCGGGCAGTGGTGATCGAGGATCACCGGACCGCCGCGGCTGGAGCAATCCGACGACGAGGATCGCGCGAACCATGTTCGCTGGGAGGGCAAGCGCTCGCCTGAGGACCAGGCGCCCGCCTGGTCCATGTCGCGCGCGAGCGCTTCGTACCCAGGCGCCCGCTTGGCGTGGCTTGGCAGCGGCGGATCCAAGGGGCTTCGCCGGAGCTGTGCGGGCTGCCAGGGGCTAAACCCTAGCGCATGTCCGGCGACATGCACACGCCTCGATCAAACAAGCAGCGGCTCGGCCGCGGCTAGGGTTTGCATGGGGCGGTTCCGCGAGGGTTCGGGCATGGTTTGTGGGCTGCTACGAGCAGCCCTAGGCGGCTGCCTTGAACAGCCGTGAGCCCACGCGAGGGCTGGACCGAACAGCCGTGGGTTCGCACGCGGTTAGGGTTTGGTTGAGTCCGGCTTCGTCGTGGTTCGTGGCGGGTTGTTCCGGCAACCGGGAGTTGATTGGAGTTGTCGTTCCGCAACTTTGACAACTCCGGATATTCGATCTCCGAAGGATATCGGTCGGAATTAATTAGATAATTTATATATTTAAATTTATTAATTCCGGGATATCGATTTCTAACAATTGGTATCAGAGAGTTGGTTTTAGTTCATGGTATTTTTCGATAAATTGTTCTACCTTGCAGGGTTTCCGATTATTATGGATAGATTTAATTTTTTTAATTAATGTCATAATAATGTTCTTAATTATTAAACTCTCGTTGATGTCGAGATTCGTTCTTGTTTGGTGAATGCTTGTTCTTATTTTTCCGGAAATTGTTTGAGGTGGTTTTCATGTAGAGAATCGATGCCGGATAACGTAGTAATAAATTTGTAATTTATTCTACGTTGGATCGAGGATGAAACGACAACCGGAAAAGTGTGACGGAGGAGACGATGAGAGGGAGGATTCCGGGGATCGATCAACTCCATGATCGAACCCCAAGGAGGATCGATCGATCGATGGTGAAGAAGGGGGCTGCCCGCGGTTCTCGGCCTCGCCTAGCCACCGGTGGTGGTGGCGCGTGGCTTGGGCGGCGGCGGTGGTCTCCCCTCGGTTCGACCGGCGATCGATGGTGGGAGCGCGGGGATCCCCAACCCGTGCTCTCCTACCGAGATCCAACTTTCCTAAATTATTCGGTTTTCCTATTTTGAGTATTCCTATTTTTCGGAATTCTAATTGAATAGGAAAAGAATAAATTTAGAATAAATTTATTTTTCCTTATTGATTATTCCTATTCTTGGGAATTTTCATGGAATAGGAAAATAGATAAATTTAGAATTAATTTATTTTTCCTATTTAATTATTCCTTTATGGAATTTTTAATGGATTAGGAAAATAATTAATTTGGAAAGTTTTGAAAGTCCTTAATTAATTTTTCCTTATTTAATTATTCCTTTATGGAATTTTTAATAGATTAGGAAAGGAATTAATTTGGAAGGATTAGGAGTCCTAAATTATTTTATTTCCTTATTCCATTATATAAATCTTCTAGAATATTCCAAGTGGGTCTTGACTTAATAATATTAATAATATTTAATTTTATTTTTGATATATTCGATTGACTTAATTTTCGAATTAAGTAACTTTTGGATTAATTGAAAATAAATAGATTTAAATATTGGAATTAATATTCCCGTCACATGGAGTATTCAAGAACGAAGACTAAAGACTAGAAGACGCATACGGGGATGCGATAAAGCCATAATAGTCGGAAAATAATATTCTAGTATTATTTTGATTATGTGATAATATTCTATGTGCTTTATTTCATGTATGCATGCTTATGTGTATTTAATTATGCATTAGATAGCGTATCCCTTTGTTATAAAAAGCTAAGTGGGAGAGGGAATGGAAACATTGCCATGGTCTCCATTGCTGTTCTCTTGGTGACTTTTATGGACTTTTGAAGTTCTTATAGACAAGTCATTGGAGGAGAATTCTTGTAATTCCTTTTACGAGAAACATTGATTAAGTTTATCAAACAATGCCTAATTTGTCTTTCCAAAACTGATTTCAAGTCGACTCATTCTCACCCCGGGGAGTGGAATGGAGCCAAAGCCACTTGGTCATGTCGAGGACACAAATTAGAGACTTTCGTGTCATTTGATGACTAGATCGATTGTCTGCTCGGCTCCCTCAATTATGAGAGATAGGGTTGTTCGCATGGTGAATCACTGGTAAGAAACTTCGAGTTTCACTTATGATTCACCGCGTCTTGATTTACAAGATCAAATGGATCAAGTAATTGGATTTCAATTATATAAGTCTTTTGGTGTAGTAAACGTCCACATGAACGTGGCTTGCTATACTGAATGGGATTTTGGAATAATTGATGTAGACAGTTATAGGGAATTGTGAAGGATTGCGAGTTATCGTAAACGTCCACATGAACGTGGCTTGCGGTGACATAACAATTCTAAACGATTCACCTTAGTACTGAGTAATGGTTTACACTTAGGTACGCTTTATAAGTATTCTTCAGAACGAAGTAACGCTATAATGATGTACGACCGAAGCAAATCTAATTGCTAAATCATTTGGGTGGGTAAACGTCCACATGAACGTGGCTTGCTTTACCTGATGGAATTTTAGATGTGATTAGTGGTTTAATGATATTATTTGAGGGAGATAATATCGGAGATTAAATCGATTGTTTGTTGTTATATGTGCTCATAGATTAGGAAATGGCTTTGAACCCACTTTCTGTGATACGTAAGGATTTTTAAACTCACTGGTCCATAAAGGTATTGATTGGAATAGAGATCTAGACATTGCCCAAACTATTGAAGGGTACAAGTTTGTACTCAGTGAGCTTTGTCCTCCCGAGCCTATTAATGTCTCAACTGATGAGGAAAGGACTGATTATGATATCATGTTCAAACTCAAGTTGGTGTTTAGACATGACATAGGCGGCTAGACAAGAAGCGATGAGGATACTCATATAGGCCATTCATTCGAGGAAACGCTTAAACACGTTTCTGAGATGATTGACCTTTTGGACGAGTTGAGACGGAAATCGCAAGCTCTTGTAAGCCAATGCCAAAGGTTTTGAACCTAAGGGCAAAATCGGGGGAAAGGAAAAGAAAGCAATGAATCCCAGTGGTCCTAAGTTGCTTGGACCACGAGATGGGACGAGAAAGCCATGAGGCAAGAGTTCTCGATGCAAACAGTCTGGGTACTGGAAGTCTGATTATCCTCTCAAAGAAAGTACGAAATTTTCTTTATTCGTAAAACATAGTCAGTGGTATTATCTGCCAGAACCTGGTGTGTAGATATAGAACCACTGACGGTATGTGCATTCTAAATGCAAGGGTTCCAGGAAACCCGACGACTTAGAAAAGAAGAAATCGTAGTCTACATGGGCAATGTTGTAGAGGAGGCAGCAGTTGCAGTGGAGGACATTTATAGGATTTCTATTTGAGTTATTGCTTTATGTACCTTTCATTTAGAAAGAACTTTGTTCTGGATTTCTAATGAATAGATATTTGATTTCTTTTAATCATTTGATGGTTATAAGAAGAAATAATGATATTATCTATTCTGGTACATTAGCTAGCAATATATAAATGATGAATCCTAAGTCCACCACAGTGCAACGAACCGTAGTATGAAACTCATTTTACTAATAAGAGATTTCTTTATCAATTATACTTTTGGATTCTTATGCTGAGTCATGTTTATTCAAATAAGAAGTTCAAAGGTCGAAAATTGATATTTGATCAATTAAGTTGAAGGAGTGGACCTTCCGACCTAAGAATCTAATTTGGAAGATAATATGACTAAGCAATCCTTTATGGACATAAGATATAAGATCCGTACAAGTATAAGAATTGATTGACTCTGATGTATGCAGACCTATGTCTACTCAGACAATAAGGTACGAGTACTTCATTTGATGATTACTCGAGAAATGGATTAGAATACCTGATGTGCCACAAAAGCAAGTGTTTTGACCAGTCAAATGGACACTAAGCAATTGTGGAGAACCATCAAGGTATATCCATTTGTAGCCTGCGATTTGATCGCGGAGGCAAGTACCTGTCTGAGGAATGCATGGCATACTAATCAGAGATTGGGATTTGATCCCAAATGACTACACCATGCACTGTTGTGTATAAATAGTGTGTCGTAAACAAGAAATGGAACTATTATAGAAATAGTAAAAGCATGAGTTATACGGAACTACCTGTGTTCTATGGATATGTCTGGAAACAACGGCGCATTCAAATGCGGTTGTAGAATATCCTAGAAGAACAAAAGATGTGTGTTCAATAGTACTATGAACCAGAAGGACGTTATAAGTTCTAACGCCCGGTTCTTAGAGAAAGACTATATGATGAACCACAAGCCCAAAGTGACGTGATACTTTGAAATGAGAGAGAACGATAAAGACTGAGAACCAGCTGAACCGAGTAGCGGTACACCACTAACTGCACCTACTGTTATCACTCTTTATACACCGGAATGCCATTGTAGTGGGAGGTTGTGGGACAACCGGAGATATTCATAAGACTAGGAGAGTCTTCGGACTCTGGACCTAGTATACATGAAATCGATCCCTGGATCTACATGGAGGCAGTACTAGATCTAAATGTGCCTTCTTGGAAAGCAATAAGGATTATTGCTAAGAGGCAAGATCATTTAGAGTACAAGCTTAGTTGATCCATTTATGGATTGGAACAAGGCATTGAGTTCGTGGTACTTGCAAATTGATGAGATAGTCCATTTTATGGATTCATCAAAGCATAGACGAATCGTGTGTATTGGAAACATGATGGAACAAGGTGGTGTTTCTCGGGTTTTATGTAGAGAACATTCTTATCATTGGCAACAATGTAAAGATGTTGTCAAGACATAAAATGAGGTTGTCTAGATAAATCAATATGAAAGATATAGGAAGAAGTTGGACATGTTCTTGAGATCTTGGATCTCTGGGAAAGAACATTGCACTTCTCCTGGACATCTTACATATATATGATTATGGTTCGTTTTAACATGCAAGATTCCAAGAAATGTTCGTTACCTTTCAGAGACGGAATGCATCTATCTAAGGATATGTGTTTTAAAACACAAAAGGAGATAGAAGCAATGAAAGCGGTTTCCTACACTTCGAGTGTGGAAAGCTTGATAAATGCGATGTTGAAAACGAGAACCTGATATCAGCTATGCGGTTAGCATAGTGGGAGGATATCAAGGTAATCCTGGAAAGGAATATTCGACTGCTGTAAAAGTACTTTCGAAGTACTGTTCTAGACTACGAAGCAGACGAACATTTCCCTTGGATTACATTCTCTTAGATTTCTAATCGAATGAGGACCAATGTAAGTCGATATCAGGCTATGTGTTTCACTAATGAAGGAGAAGGAGTTTTAACATGGAAGAGTGATAAGCACGATGCTTTTCGGACTCTGCCATGGGTAACCAAATAGCGGCCTCAGAGGCAGCGGAAGTTTTGGTATAACTCCAGGAATCTCTGGGACTTAGATGTGATTCTTAATTTGCCAAAGGCTATATAAATAGCGGTGCGATGTCAAATGGTAAGAGATCACAAGTCCATAAGTGTAAGATAACACATAGTGCAAGTACCACCTGATACGAGTCATCGTCGAGGGAGACGACGCTGTAGTCACCAAGATAACTTCAGAGCGGCAACCTAGAGTGCTCATTCACATAGTACTTCTTGGAAGTACAACTTAAGCACGTGATGAGTATGGGAGTCGAGAGTTTGGAGGAAATGACTAGACCTTAGTACAAGTGGGAGATTGTTGGGGTTGTGTACTTAGTGTCTAGATTTAAGTAACGGTAACTCCCGGTCATTGCCATTAATCTATTTAATTAAATAAACAATTATTTGCGTTTAATTATTTATAAATAAATATATGCAAATTATAGTCCTAGATTATATACGTTGTAGTTAGTATGGTGTGCGACGTCACACGGAAGATCATACTATCGGTTACTCGTATATAATCGAACAGTTGCTCACGACCTAGATGGACACGGACCAATCCATCGGTATAGTCGTTGTATGAGAGAGAAAATAATCTGTCTTGATTATTTTATCATACTTGTACACTTGGTGTATTGGGCGGATCGTTTGAGATTTATCGATTAGGATTGCCGGCGATAATCGATTTAAGTCTCAGTGTATTTTATTCTTAATCCCCGATACTATTGCGAGTGTGTATATTTAATATAAGTGACTTTGATTTACCAAAGGAATTAACCGATTTAATTTTTGGGTTAATTACCGGTTAAGTTGGGTCACTATATTTTATATATGGCATGCCGTGAATACTTGACGGGAAAGTGTATCCCGTAAGGGTTGATAATATCCCCGAGATGAGTTCATAAGGAACTATTATGTAAACCCTGCAGGTGGATTCGTTCCGCATAATAATTAAGTTTGAATGGTACTAGTCTCGGAAATAAGAGATGAATAAATTAATTAGCAATAAATTAATTTTATTCATGGATATTTATATCTTAAATACACGGAATAAATAATACTACCGGAGAAATATTATTTGATATAATATGGTTTAATATTGGGAGGGCAATTAATTTATATAGTGGAAAATAAATTAACTAATATTAATATGATTAATAGATTTGGGCTTTGGCTCAATTTAATCATTAATATTGGAAGCCCAATATTCCACCTCCTTAAGATCCCCTACGTAGCCTATAAAAGCACTACATGGTCTTCTCTATTCTCATAAGTTCATAACTTGAAGATCACAATTCTAGAGAGAGAAAGTAGAGAGGGAGATCCATGGAGTTCGGTAGATCGTCGCCCACACGACGTCCGAGCTAGTGCAAGGAATACGTGGGAAGATCTCAAGGTCATCAAATTGAGTTCTTCGTTTTTCTAAACAACGAGAACGAGGTAAAATCGTAAAATCCTCTTTATGATTTTAATCGTTTTAATTATCGTAAAAATATCGTGAACCAAGATCCGAGGTTTAGGATCCTCATCGGGGTCGAGCCGGGCAGTGGTGATCGAGGATCACCGGACCGCCGCGGCTGGAGCAATCCGACGACGAGGATCGCGCGAACCATGTTCGTGTTGGGGATCGTGCATGTATACGCAGCGGAAAACAAAAATTTTATTTTATTTTATTTTTATTGAAAATCCTATTTTCAATATTACATGCATTAATTGATTTAATTCAAATCTATTAAATAAATAATCCACCATTTAATTTAATTATCAAATAATTAAATATTTAATTCATGCATCCCATACTACACAAATTAAATCTAGCGCAATTAAATTTATCATATAAATTAATTACTTGTAGCGCAATTATATTTATCATATAAAATAATTACACTACTAATTAATTACGTAAACATGCAGACATAATTAATTGCGTCAATTTGACAATTAACATAATCACAATTATATAATTCAAATCAAATTGATTTTTAATTAACAATTAAATTAATCTCTATTAATTTTATTTGTCAATTATAATCCCAGTACTTTAGCGCAAACAATTTAACGCAAACAATTAAATCCAAGTTTAATCGTGAGTACCTTAGGGATTCGTCGGACGAAACGAGGTTCGTCGGAAGTCGCGCGGATGCGACGCGGGGATGCACGCGGGGCGTGCGGGCTGAACACGGGGAGAGCCGGGGCGGCTCTCGGCTGGTCGCGGCGGCGGCGCTCGGGCGCGGGCGGGCTTGGCTCGTCGTGCTCGGGCGTTGCTCGTTCAAACCTCCGGCGTCTCTCGTCAAATCAGGTTTCACCTCGTATAGGTAATCCCACTCGCGTATTGCACTAGAAATACGAGAGGGAGAATACGACGGGAAAAACGGGCCAGAAAAACGGCGCCGAAATCGGATTCCGGCGAGGCGGGCGGCTGCCGGCGGCGGCGCTGGGCGGCGGCGGGCGGCGGCTCCGGGCGGCGGTCCTCCGAGGGAGGCGGCGCTGGGGCGGCGGCGAGAGAGGGGAGAGGGAGAGAGGAGAGGCTAGGCTAGAGCTCTCTAGGTTTTGGTGTGTTCTTCTTCATGCCTATGGAGCTCCTTTTATAGGTGAAGAAAAGAGCTACTTGGGCTCAAACCCTAATGGATCGGATCCATTAAGCCTAGCCGGCCCAATTCATTAGCCGTCATTACGTTTCTCCCAAATTGACAATCAATTCGATCTCCGAAAAATATAACGATTATATTTTCTTTCTCGTTTTAATTTTCTCATCGATATGAGATAATAATAAAAATTTCCAATTTCACAAAATCGGAAAGCCCATTTCAGGGGTACTGCTAAATCGGGAAATTTCCCAAAATAGAAAGTGTACACCATCGTGTCCGTTTTCTTTAGCTCATTAATATTTCCAACTCATAATCACAATTATGAATCTCGGATTCAATCATATTGACCTCCGACTATATGTACTTAATTAACAGTTAATTAATACATGATCGTATTCAAGGATTGGTTTACACGAGAATGTGACCCTCAATGGTTCAGGTGTATAACTAGCCTTGGGCTCACAACACATTGTGATTCGAACAACATATTGTTCTTATATCAACTACTCCCGAGAGTTTTAGATTAATAATCATATTATTTAATCTCCGAACAATTCGGTGCCCAACGAATCAGTGACGAGCGTCTAGCAACCACGCTTCACTAATTCCCTAGATACAAATGAAGTGCCTGCAAGAACCTTGTAATATAGTTAGCGTACAGTACGATCCCTCCGATTCATATGTCCTTATCAAACTAGAGATATTGGTCAATCGAGATCTCTTGTTGTGTTTGATAACTTTGCGAACGTTCTAGGCTTCGTATAATCCAGTCGTGATTGATCTAGAGAAACACATTTCTCTAATCACCTCACTATTCAACTCTGGCCAGAGATTCCGGGACTACGAACCACATAGGACATCCATGATCTATATCAAGCGATCAGATCCCCTACTACCATGCACAGACTTCACATCAGATTTCGAACTGCACGAACGTTACCTCCTTTTTCGACTTACTCCCTTTCCAGGGAATCAGAAACACGTTACGATACAGCTAGTCCTCTGATGAAGTCACAGTGATGTCTGGGTCTTAAGGATTAATTGTGTACAACTATATTATGGAATTCTCTACTCGATCAGTGATAACCTCTTAGAGATTCCAGGGAGAGGGGGTTCAGTGAACTCATCAACAGTGAGCACCCACTCATGTATGTCGATGTCCCAACACCGAGGCTCGAGATTAGCCCACATACACTAAGTGCTAGTCTCAAGGGGGAAAGGCCGGGTATCCTTGTTATTGGCGTAACCCATCGACTAGGAACTGAGTTTGACCAGTTACGTTGCGTTAACAGAATTATCTCTCAGTTTCCACAAAACCGAATTCATACAACATGTGTAACTGTACAGGACTATATCTATGATTCAACATGGGGAGTAGATATAGCATATGCCTTGATTAATCATAATTAATAATCTTTTCATAATTTCGAAATAAATTGATAATATTTATTAATTAAATAATAAATTAGGTTCGACCACAGCCACAGGTTGGCTTATTGGTCACCTACTCTATCAGTTCGCTGGGAGGGCAAGCGCTCGCCTGAGGACCAGGCGCCCGCCTGGTCCATGTCGCGCGCGAGCGCTTCGTACCCAGGCGCCCGCTTGGCGTGGCTTGGCAGCGGCGGATCCAAGGGGCTTCGCCGGAGCTGTGCGGGCTGCCAGGGGCTGAACCCTAGCGCATGTCCGGCGACATGCGCACGCCTCGATCAAACAAGCAGCGGCTCGGCCGCGGCTAGGGTTTGCATGGGGCGGTTCCGCGAGGGTTCGGGCATGGTTTGTGGGCTGCTACGAGCAGCCCTAGGCGGCTTCCTTGAACAGCCGCGAGCCCACGCGAGGGCTCGACCGAACAGCCGTGGGTTCGCACGCGGTTAGGGTTTGGTTGAGTCTGGCTTCGTCGTGGTTCGTGGCGGGTTGTTCCGGCAACCGGGAGTCGATTGGAGTTGTCGTTCCGCAACTTTGACAACTCCGGATATTCGATCTCCGAAGGATATCGGTCGGAATTAATTAGATAATTTATTTATTTAAATTTATTAATTCCGGGATATCGATTTCCAACAGCCGGGGCATGCGATCGACCGCGAGGTCGATCGCCGGGCAGCCGCGGCGGGTTCGCCGCTGGGCGAACCGCCCTCCTCGGGCGGTGACGGTGATTCGCCGGACTCACCGCCCGGGGCTGCCGGAGCAGCCCCAGCGATCGCGAGCCCCGTGATGGGGCTCGGCTAGGGTTTAGCCGCGGGTTCATCCCGTGGTGATGGTCACGTCGGGCCCGGCTTTGCGTGGTGTTCGTGATCGGTTTCCGGCGAAGGGATTTCGGTCGGGTTATCGGTTCCGCAATTTTTTTTGATAGCCCGGGATATCGATTTCCAACAATTGGTATTAGAGCGTTGGTTCTATGTTCATATGTATGTTCAATTATTGTTCTACCTTGCAGGGATTCCGACTATTATGGCTTAATAATTTTTTGTTAATTATTTTGTCATGATTATTGGTTTATTAAACTCTCGGACATGTCGAGATTCGTTTTGTGTGGATGAATGCTTGTAATAGTAAAAATTCGAGGGTTGACCGAATTTAGGATTTATTATTATTGTTCTATGTTTTCCGGAAATTGTATAGGGTCGATTTCATGTATAGAATCGATACCGGAATTGTAATTTAAATTTTTGTTATTTATTTTACGTTGGTTCGATGTTGGAACGACCGCCGGAGAAGATGAAGACGTGTGACGAAGGAGAAGAAGAGAGGGAGGACCGGGGATCGATCATGATGATCGATCCCATGAGGATCGATCGAAAAGGGGGCGCGGGGGCTGCCCGCGGGAATCCTCGGCCACGCCGGCCACCGGTGGTGGAGGCGCGTGGGCTGAGGTGGCGGCGGTGCTCCTCCCCGGCCGGCGATCGAAGGTGGGGGACGCGGGATCCTCGTGATCTCGTGTTCTCCTACCACGATTTACTTTCCTAATTGAATTCGGTTTTCCTATTTTGAGTGTTCCTATTTTTGGGAACTCTCATGTAATAGGAAAAGAATTAAATTGGAATTAATTTATTTCCATATTGAGTGTTCTTATTTATGGGAACTCTCATGGATAAGTAAAAGAATTAATTTGGAATTAATTTATTTCCTAATTGATTATTCCTATTTTATGGGAATTTTCATGGACATGGAAATTAATTAATTTGGAAAGTAGAAGAGTCCTAATTTATTTTATTTTCTTATTCTATTATAGAAGTCTTCTAGAATATTCCAAGTTTGACTTGGATAGGATTCTATAGATTTAATAGAATTAGAAAGGAAAATAGATAAATAAAAATATTAATAATATTTAATTTTATTTTTGATTTATTCGATTGACTTAATTTTCGAATTAAGTATCTTTTGGATTTATTAAAAATAAATAGATTTAAATATTGGAATTAATATTCTCGTCACATGGAGCATTCAAGAACGAAGACTGAAGACTAGAAGATGCGTACGGGGATTGAATAAAGCCATAATAGTCGGAAAATAATATTCTAGTATTATTTTGACTATGTGATAATATTTATGTGCTTTAATTTCATGTATGCATGCTTATGTGTTTAATTATGCATTAGATAGCGTATCCCTTGTTGTAAAAAGCTAAGTGGGAGAGGGATTGGAAACAATCCCATGGTCTCTATTGCTGTTCTCTTGGTGACTCTTATGAGCTTTCGAAGTTCGTATAGACGAGTTATTGGAGGAGAATTCTTGTAATTCCTTTTACAAGAAAGATTGAATGAGTTTATCAAACAATGCCTAATTTGTCTTTCTGAAACTGATTTCAAGTCGACTCATTCTCACCCCGGGGAGTGGAATGGAGCCAAAGCCACTTGGTCATGTGGATGACACAAATTAGAGACATTCGTACCATTTCTTGAAATGGATCGATTGTCTGCTCGACTCCCTCATTTTATGAGAGATATGGTTGTTCGCATGGTGAATCACTGGTTAGAAACTTCGAGTTTCACTTATGATTCTCCGCGTCTTGATTTAGAAAATCTAATGCTTCAAATAACTGGATGTCAATTATAAAAATCTTTTGGTCTAGTAAACGTCCACACTATCGTGGCTTGCTGCATTGAATGGGATTTTGGAATAATTGATGTAGACAGTTATAGGAGAAAGTGAAGGATCGTCTGTTAACGTAAACGTCCACACTATCGTGGCTTGCAGTAATATACGAATCTCAAACAATCTTCTTAGTACTGAGTAATGGTTTACACTTAGGTACACTTTATAGTATTCGTCCCATCGATGTAAGCTATAATGATGTACGACCTAAGCAAATCTAATCACTAAATCATTTGGGTAGGTAAACGTCCACACTATCGTGGCTTACCATATCTGATGAGATTTTAGATGTGATTAGTAATTTAATGATATTATTTGAGGGAGATAATATCGGTATTAAATTGATTGTTTGTTTATATGTGCTTATAGGTTTAGAGAATAGCTATGAATCCACTTTCTGTGATACTCAAGGAGAATAAACTCACTGGCCCCAATTATATTGATTGGAGGAGAAATTTGGACATTGTCCTAACTGCAGAGGAGTACAAGTTTGTACTTTATGACCCATGCCCTGCCGAACCCACGGATGTCTCAACTGATGAGGAAAAGGCGGCATATAGGAGGTGGACAAAGGCTGATGAAATGGCTAGGTGCTATATTTTGGCTTCAATGTCAAATGTACTCCAAACCCAACATGAGTCGATGGCCACCGCCGATGACATGCTGTTCAATCTCAAGGAGATGTTTGGACATCAAGATCGTGCGGCTAGGCAATAATCCATGAGAGTCCTTATGTCAACTACTCAGTCTGAAGGAACGCCCGTTGGGGAGCACGTTCTTAGGATGATGAGTTTGTTGAATGAACTTGAGATCCTAGGAGCTCAGATTGATGCTGAGACGCAAGTCGACATCATACTCCAGTCTCTGACCCCTAGTTTTGAGCAGTTCCGTATGAGTTATAATATGGGTAAACTATCTTATACTCTTGCGCAACTCCTGACTGAACTAAAGGCGGCAGAGGGGATCTACAAGAAGGGCAAGTCTCAAGCGCTTGTAGCTACCAAGTCCAAGGGCTCGAAGCTTGTTGGAGGTAGGGGCAAGAAAAGGAAGCAAGCCTGGAAACCCAGTGGTGCCAAGAGGAATGGACCACGAGAAGGGGCTGGCAAGCCTAAGGGCAAGTGCTTCCGATGCAAGAAGTTTGGACACTGGAAGTCTGATTGTCCTCTCAGAGGTACGAATTTTTCTTTAGTCGTGAAAACATAGTCAGCGGTTTATCTACCAAGTATTCTGGTGTGTAGATATGGAACCACTGACGGTATGTGCATTTTAATGCAGGGGTTCTAGAAAACCCGGCGGCTTAGAGAAGAAGATTTCAAGTCTACATGGGCATAGCTGTAGAGGAGACAGCTGTTGCAGTGGGAGACATTTATCTACTTTTAGTAGTTATAGGATTTCATTTTAAGTTTATTGCTTTATGTACCCTTTATTTTAGAAAAAACTATGTTCTAGTTTTCTATTTTTAATGAATGAATATTTTATTTCTTTAAATCATTCGATGGTTTTGATAGAAATAATGGTATTATCTATTCTGGTACATTAGATAGCAATATATACGAATGATGAATCCTTAGTCTGCCACAATGCAACAAACCGTTCTATAACTTACTTTACTTATTAGAAGTATTTCTTTATTTTGAATCATTATACTTGTGAATTCTTAAGCTCAGTAGTATTTATTCAAATAAGATTCAAAAGGTCGAAATTGATTTGATCAATTATAGTTGAAGGAATGGACCTTCCGACCTAAGAATTGAATTTGAAAAGTTAATACAAGTAAAGCAGACCTTTATGGATAAAGGATAGAATCCAGACAAGTATTGGAATTGATTAAATACTGATATATGCAGACTATATGTACTTAGAAAATTGCGAGTAATTCTTTCAAAGAATACTCAAAGATGGATTAGAGTACTTGATGTGCCATAAAAGCAAAGTGTTTTGACAAGTCAAAGGACACAATGCTATTATGGGGAACCTTCAAAGTATATCCATTAGAAGGCTGTGATTTGATCGCGGAGGCAAGCACATTTCTAAGTAACGCATAGCATAAAGGGATTGGATCCCAAATGACTGTTGGAGTTGTGTACTTAATGTCTAGATTTAAGTAACGATAAACTCCCGATCATGGCATTTAATCTATTAAATTAATAAACAATTGTTTGCTTTTAATTATTATTAATTAAATATATGCAAATCATAGTCCTAGATTCTATACGTTGTAGTTAGTATGGTGTGCGACGTCACACAGAAGATCATACTATCGGTTACTCGTATTTAATCAAACAGTGGCTCACGACCTAGATGGACCCGGACCAATCCATCGGTATAGTCGTTGTGTGAGAGAGAAAATAATTTGTCTTAATTATTTTATCACACTTGTACACTTGGTGTATTGAGCGGATCGTTGAGATTCATCGATTAGGATTGCCGGCGATAATCGATTCGAGTCTCAGAGTATTTTATTCTTAATCCCTGATATTGTTGCGGGTGTGTATATTTAATATAAGTGACTTTGATTTACCAAAGGAATTAACCGATTTAATTATTGGGTTAATTACCGGTTAAGTTGGGTCACTATATTTTATATATGGCATGCCGTGAATGATTGACAGGACAGTGTATCCCGGAAGGGTTGATAATATCCCCGAGATGAGTTCAAAAGGAATTATTGTGTAAACCTCATGAGTGGATTCGTTCCGCACAATAATTAAGGTTGAATGGTACTAGTCTCGGATTCAAGAGATGAATATAAATTAATTAGCAATAAATTAATTTTATTCATGGATATTTAAATCTTAAATACACGGAATAAATAATACTACCGGAGAAATATTATTTGATATAATATGGTTTAATATTGGGAGTGCAATTAATTTATATAGTGGAAAATAAATTAATTAATATTAATGGGAGATTAATAGATTTGGGCTTGGGCTCAATTTAATCATTAATATTGGAAGCCCAATATTCCACCTCCTTTAGATCCCCTACGTAGCCTATAAAAGCACTACATGGTCTTCACTTTTTCATAAGACAAGATTATCATACTTGATATTCTAGAGAGTTGAAGAGGATCCATAAGCTTGGAGGATCGTCGCCCACCCGACGTTCAAGCTAGTGCAAGGAATACGTGGGAAGATCGTAAGGTCATCAACTTAGATTCGTTTCTCCGCACAACGAATTAAAAGGTAAAATCATAAACTCCTTTGTGTGAATTTATGTGAATTTAATTGTGATGCATACATGAACGGACGATCCGGGAAAACGACGAACTTCGGGGACGGGGATTCGAGATCCCCGGCGAAGCTCGAGAGGAGCCCTCGGCTGGGAGCCGAGGGGCGATCGAACCTAGGGTTCGATCGCGGCGATCCGCGCGAAGGGACCCCGGCTGGACGCCGGGGCTAGCGATCGAGCTGGGCTCGATCGCGGGGGCGAGCCGCGGCTGTTGCCGCGGTGGTCAGCTGGGCTGACCGCCCCTCCCGACGGCGTGGGCGGTGAAGTCGCCGGACTCACCGCCCCGGGGCTGCCGGAGCAGCCCCACGCGATCGATGGCGATCGCGAGCCCCACGGTGGGGCTCGGCTAGGGTTTAGCCGCGGGTTTATCCCGCGGCGATGCTCTTGACGAGCCCGGTTCTTCGTGGTGTTCGTGATCGGTTTCCGGCGAGAGGATTTCGGTCGGGTTATTATTTTCCGCAATTTTTAATGGCCCGGGATACCGAATTCCAACAAATGGTATCAGAGCGTTTGGTTTCGTGTTCATGTATGTGTTCAATTGTGTTCTACCTTGCAGGGGTTCCGACTATCATGGTTTAATTAATTGTTAATTATTGGTTTAATTAATTGCTATTTAATTTACCATGATTGTTCGTTTATTAAACTCTCGGACATGTCGAGATTCGTTTTGTGTGGATGAATGCTTGTAATAGTAAAAATTCGGGGGTTGACCGAATTTAGGATTTATTATTACGTTCTATGTTTTCCGGAAAGTGTAAAGGGTCGATTTCATGTATAGAATCGATACCGGAATTGTAAATTTATTTCTTGTAATTTATTTACGTTGGATCGATGCCGAGACGACCACCGGAGAACTCATGAGACGAAGACGAAGAGGACGAAGAACCGGGGGGTCGATCAACCCCATGATCGACCCCATGACCGAAGCCATGGGGAGGGGTCGATCGCCCCTCGGCTGGGGCTGCCGCCGGCAAGGTGGTGGCCGGCCGGCTGGGGCGGCGGCGGCGGTGCCCTCTCCGATGATGGCGGCGGTCGGTGGTGGTGGTGGTGGAACGGGGATCCCCAACCCGTACTACTCCTACTCCTACCAAGATACTACTTACCTAATTAATTCAAGTTTTCCTATTTTGAGCATTCCTAAGTATGGGAACTCTCATGGAGATAGGAAAAGAATTAATTAATATTATTTATTTCCTTATTCTATTATGGAAATCTTCTAGAATATTTCAAGTTCTACTTGGAATAGGAATCTAGAGATATAATAGAATTAGATAGGAAAAGAATTAATATTATTTATTTCCTTATTCTATTATGGAAGTCTTCTAGAATATTTCAAGTTCTACTTGGAATAGGAATCTAGAGATTTAATAGAATTAGATAGGAAAATAATTAATTTATTTCTATTTGATTATTCCTATTTTATGGGAATTTTCATGGACATGGAAATTAATTAATCTTGAAAAGTAGAAGAGTCCTAATTTATTTTATTCCTTATTCTATTATAGAAGTCTTCTAGAATATTCCAAGTTTGACTTGGATAGATTATTCTAGAGATTTAATGGAATTAGATAGGAAAATAAAATAAATAAAAATATTAATAATATTTAATTTTATTTTTGATTTATTCGATTGACTTAATTTTCGAATTGAGTATCTTTTGGATTTATTGAAAATAAATAGATTTAAATATTGGGATTAATATTCTCGTCACATGGAGCATTCAAGAACGAAGACTGAAGACTAGAAGACGCATACGGAGATGGAATAAAGCCATGATAGTCGGGAAAATAATTTTTCTAGCATTATTTTGACTATGTGCTATGTGCTTTATTACTTGTATGCATGCTTATGTGTTTAATTATGCATTAGATAGCGTATCCCTTTGTTATAAAAAGCTACGTGGGAGCGGGGATGGAAACATTCCCATGGTCTCCATTACTGTTCTCTTGGTGACTCTTATGGACTTTTGAAGTTCATATAGATGTGTCATTGGAGGAGAATTCTTGTAATTCCTCTTACAAGAAACATTGATTAAGTTTATCAAACAATGCCTAATTTGTCTTTCTGAAACTGACTTCAAGTCGACTCATTCTCACCCCGGGGAGTGGAATGGAGCCAAAGCCACTTGGTCATGTGGATGACACAAATTAGAGGCAGTCGTACCATTCTTTGATAGATGGATCGATTGTCTGCTCGGCTCCCTCATCTAATGAGAGATAGGGTTGTTCGCATGGTGAGTCACTGGTTAGAAACTTCGAGTTTCACTTATGATTCTCCGCGTCTTGATTTATGAAATCGAATGTCTCAAGTGATTGGATTTCAATTGTAAAAATCTTTTGGTGTAGTAAACGTCCACACTATCGTGGCTTGCTGCATTGAATGGGATTTTGGATCGATTGATGTAGACAGTTATAGAAGAAAGTGAAGGTTCATGTATTAGCGTAAACGTCCACACTATCGTGGCTTGCTGCATTGAATGGGATTTTGGATCGATTGATGTAGACAGTTATAGAAGAAAGTGAAGGTTCATGTATTAGCGTAAACGTCCACACTATCGTGGCTTGCGGTAATATACGAGTCCCAAACAATCTTCTTAGATACTGAGTAATGGTTTACACTTAGGTACGCTCTATAGTATCCTTCCCATCGAAGTAACGCTATAGTGATGTACGACCAAAGCAAATCTAATTGCTAAATCATTTGGATGGGTAAACGTCCACACTATCGTGGCTTGCCTTATCTGATGGGATTTTAGATGTGATTAGTGATTTAATGATATTATTTGAGGGAGATAATATCGGATATTAAATTAATTGTTTGTTTAAATGTGCTTATAGGTTTAGAGAATAGCTATGAACCCACTTTCTGTGATACTCAAGGAGCATAAGCTCACTGTCCCCAACTATATTGATTGGAAGAGAAATTTAGACATTGTCCTAACTTCGGAGGAGTACAAGTTTGTACTCCATGAAGTGTGCCCTGCTGAGCCCACGGCTGCCTCAACTGATGAGGAAAAACTGACATATCGGAAGTGGAAAAAGGCTGATGAAATGGCTAGGTGTTATATTTTGGCTTCCATGTCAAATGTACTCCAAACCCAACATGAGTCGATGGACACTGCCTATGATATGATGTTTAACCTCAAGGAGATGTTTGGGGAGCAAGATCGTGCGGCAAGGCAAGAAGCCATGAGAGTCCTCATGTCGACTACTCAATCTGAAGGAACGCCCGTTGGGGAGCACGTTCTTAAGATGATGAGTTTGTTGAACGAACTTGAGATCCTAGGAGCTTCTATTGATGGTGAGACGCAAGTCGACATCATACTCCAGTCTCTGGCCCCTAGTTTTGAGCAGTTTCGTATGAGCTATAATATGGGTAAACTATCTTATACTCTTGCGCAACTCCTGACTGAACTAAAGGCGGCAGAGGGGATCTACAAGAAGGGCAAGTCTCAAGCGCTTGTAGCTACCAAGTCCAAAGGCTTTAAGCCTGGTGGAGGTAGGGGCAAAAGAAGGAAGCAAGCCCGGAAACCCAGTGGTGTCAAGAGGACTGTACCACAAATGGGGGCTGCAAAGCCAAAGGATAAGTGCTTCCGATGCAACAAGATGGGACACTGGAAGTCTGAATGTCCTCTCAAAGGTACGATTTTTCCTTAGTCGTAAAAACATAATCAGTGGTATTATCTACCAGAATTCTGGTGTGTAGATATGGAACCACTGACGGTATGTGCATTTTTGAATGCAGGGGTTCCAGAAAACCCGGCGACTTAGAGAGGAAGAGTTCGAGTCTACACAGGCAAAGCTGTAGAGGAGGCAGCGGTTGCGGTGGAAGACATTTATCTGCTTTAGTAGTTAAATAGGATTTCATTTCAAAGTTATTGCTTTATGTACCCCTTTATTTTAGAAAGAACGTTTTGTTCTGGATTTCTATTATTAATGAATGGATATTTTATTTCTTTAATCATTGGATGATTTTGACAAGAAATAATGGCATTATCTATTCTGGTACATTAGATAGCAATATATGAATAATGAATCCTTAGTCTACCACGATGCAACAAACCGTTCTATAACTTGTTTTACTTGTTAGATATTTCTTTATTAATCGTTATACTTGTGAATTCTTATACTTAGTAGTATTTTCAAATAAGATTCAAATGGTCGAAATTGATTTGATCAATTAATGTTGAAGGAATGGACCTTCCGACCTAAGGATTGCATTTGGAGGATAATACATCTAAGCAAACCTTTCTGGATAAAGGATAGAATTCAGACAAGTATTGGAAATGATTAGATATGCAGACATATGTGTATATTAGAAAGGTGCGAGTAATTCTTTCAAGAATACTCAAGTAATGGAGTAGAATGCTTGATGTGCCATAAAAGCAAAGTGTTTTGACTAGTCAATGGACACAAAGCTATTATGGGGAACCATCAAAGTATATCCATTAGAAGCCTGCGACTTGGTCGCGGAGGCCATAACCTATCTAGATAACACATGGCATAACCAAAGATTGGGATTAAATCCCAAAGAGACGCGCCATACACTTGCGTGTAGAGATGGTGCGTTGTAAAGAAATGGAAATCTAATAGTAAGAGAACAAGTTGTTTCGTAACTACCTATGTTCTATGGATATTCCTAGAGACAACGACATATTCAATATGGTTGTAGGATATCCTAGATGAACGAAGTATTGTGTGTTCTATAGTACTATGAACCAGAGGGACGTCTCGTCCGGTTCATAGAGAAAGACTATTAGATGAACCACAAAGCCTAAAATTGACGTAATACCTTGAAATGAGAAGAAGGACAAAAGACTAGGAACCAGCCAAACCGAGTAGAAGTACACCACATACTGCACCTATTGTTATTACTGTTATACACCGGGACGCCATTGCAGTGGGAGGTTGTTGGACAACCAGGGATATTCATAAGACTAGAGGAGTTCGGACTCTGGATCTAGTAAAGATGAAATCGACCCCTAGATCTGCATAAGGGCAGTACTAGACCTAAATGTGCCTGCTTGGAACAATAAGAATTATTGTTGAGAGGCTAGATCATTTAGAGTACAAGCTTAGTAAATCCATTTGTGGATTGAAATAAAGCTATGAATCGTGGAACTTGCGAATTGATGAGATAGTCCATTTGATGGATTCATCAAAAGGCATAGACGAGAGGTGTATTAGAGAAGTGATAGAAACAAGGTGGTGTTTCTCGGAGATTTTATGTAGATAAAATTTTATCATTGGCAACAATGTAAAAGTGTCATCAGACATAAAATAATGGTTGTCTAAATAAATCGAGATATAAGATTGAGAAGAAGTTAGAGCTTGTTCTTAAGATCTTATGATCTAGAGATAAGAACATTGTACTTCTCCTAAGACATCTTATACGATTAAGGTTTGTTTTAAACATGCATACTTCTGAGAAAGGTTATTGCCTTTCAGAGACAGAATATACATCTATCTAAAGGGTGTGTGTTCGAACACATGAAGGAGATAGATGAGGACAAAGCAGTTTCCTATACTTCAAGTATGGAAAGCTTTATAAATGCAATGTTGTAAAACAAGAACCTGATATCAACTATGCGGTTTGCGTAGTGGGAGGATATCAAGGTAATCTAGGCAAGAGATTTTCGGATGCTGTAATAGTACTTACAAAGTACTGGATTATTAAGCAAGACGAAATCTTCTTTGATTACAAATTCTCAGATCCAAAAATCAAAGAAAGGACCAGTGAAAGTCGATATCAGGCTGTGTGTTCACTTTTAGAAAGAGGTGGGACCATGAAATGAAAGAGTGATAAGCAGGACGCTTTTCAGACTCTCTCATAACCGAATAGCAGCCTCAAAGGCAGCGGAAGTTTTTGGTTAGGTTCCGGAATAACCTCTTGACTTGGATATGACTCTTAGTTTACCTAAGGCTATTGGATAGCGGTGCACGGTAAACTGGAAGAGATCATAAGTCAAAAGTGATGTTAACACATAGAGCAAGTACCACCTGATACGAGTCATCGTCAGGGGAGACGACGTAGTAGTCACCAAGATAACTTCAGAGCGGCAACCTAGATTGCTCACTCACATAGTACTTCTTGGAAGTACACTTTAAAGCACGTGATGAGTATGGGAACCGGGAGTTTGGAGGAAATGACTAGACCTTAGTACAAGTGGGAGATTGTTGGAGTTGTGTACTTAATGTCTAGATTTAAGTAACGATAAACTCCCGATCATGGCATTTAATCTATTAAATTAATAAACAATTGTTTGCTTTTAATTATTATTAATTAAATATATGCAAATCATAGTCCTAGATTCTATACGTTGTAGTTAGTATGGTGTGCGACGTCACACAGAAGATCATACTATCGGTTACTCGTATTTAATCAAACAGTGGCTCACGACCTAGATGGACCCGGACCAATCCATCGGTATAGTCGTTGTGTGAGAGAAAAAATAATTTGTCTTAATTATTTTATCACACTTGTACACTTGGTGTATTGAGCGGATCGTTGAGATTCATCGATTAGGATTGCCGGCGATAATCGATTCGAGTCTCAGAGTATTTTATTCTTAATCCCCGATATTGTTGCGGGTGTGTATATTTAATATAAGTGACTTTGATTTACCAAAGGAATTAACCGATTTAATTATTGGGTTAATTACCGGTTAAGTTGGGTCACTATATTTTATATATGGCATGCCGTGAATGATTGACAGGACAGTGTATCCCGGAAGGGTTGATAATATCCCCGAGATGAGTTCAAAAGGAATTATTGTGTAAACCTCATGAGTGGATTCGTTCCGCACAATAATTAAGGTTGAATGGTACTAGTCTCGGATTCAAGAGATGAATATAAATTAATTAGCAATAAATTAATTTTATTCATGGATATTTAAATCTTAAATACACGGAATAAATAATACTACCGGAGAAATATTATTTGATATAATATGGTTTAATATTGGGAGTGCAATTAATTTATATAGTGGAAAATAAATTAATTAATATTAATGGGAGATTAATAGATTTGGGCTTGGGCTCAATTTAATCATTAATATTGGAAGCCCAATATTCCACCTCCTTTAGATCCCCTACGTAGCCTATAAAAGCACTACATGGTCTTCACTTTTTCATAAGACAAGATTATCATACTTGATATTCTAGAGAGTTGAAGAGGATCCATAAGCTTGGAGGATCGTCGCCCACCCGACGTTCAAGCTAGTGCAAGGAATACGTGGGAAGATCGTAAGGTCATCAACTTAGATTCGTTTCTCCGCACAACGAATTAAAAGGTAAAATCATAAACTCCTTTGTGTGAATTTATGTGAATTTAATTGTGATGCATACATGAACGGACGATCCGGGAAAACGACGAACTTCGGGGACGGGGATTCGAGATCCTCGGCGAAGCTCGAGAGGAGCCCTCGGCTGGGAGCCGAGGGGCGATCGAACCTAGGGTTCGATCGCGGCGATCCGCGCGAAGGGACCCCGGCTGGACGCCGGGGCTAGCGATCGAGCTGGGCTCGATCGCGGGGGCGAGCCGCGGCTGTTGCCGCGGTGGTCAGCTGGGCTGACCGCCCCTCCCGACGGCGTGGGCGGTGAAGTCGCCGGACTCACCGCCCCGGGGCTGCCGGAGCAGCCCCACGCGATCGACGGCGATCGCGAGCCCCACGGTGGGGCTCGGCTAGGGTTTAGCCGCGGGTTTATCCCGCGGCGATGCTCTTGACGAGCCCGGTTCTTCGTGGTGTTCGTGATCGGTTTCCGGCGAGAGGATTTCGGTCGGGTTATTATTTTCCGCAATTTTTAATGGCCCGGGATACCGAATTCCAACAATGGCTGCACCGTACACTCGAAGTGTAGAAATGGTGTGTCAAGAATAAGAAATGGAATTCTAATAGTAAAAGGATAAGTTGTTCGAAACTACCTATGTTCTATGGATATTTCTGGAAAAACAACGGCACATTCAAACGTGGTTGTAGGATATCCTAGAAGAACGAACGATTGTGTGTCCAATAGTACTATGAACCAGAAGGACGTTATAAGCTCTAACGCCCGGTTCTTAGAGGAAGACTATTAGATGAACCACAAAGCCCGAATTGATGTAATACTTTGGAATGAGAGAAGAAAGAAAAAGACTGGGAACCAGTTAAACCGAGTAGCGTTACACCACTAACTGCACCTACTGTTTTTACTGTTTATACACCGGAATGCCGTTGTAGTGGGAGGTTGTTAAGCAACCAGAGATGTTCATAAGACTAGAAGAGTTTTGAACTTTGGATCTAGTAAACATGAAATCGATCACTGGATCTACATAGAGGCAGTACTAGATCTAAATGCGTCTTCTTAGAGAACAATATGGATTATTGCTAAGAGGCAAGATCATTTAGAGTAAAAGCATAGTTAATCCATTTATGGATTGAAACAAAGCTGTGAATCGTGGAACTTGCGAATTGATGAGATAGTCCATTTAATGGATTCATCAGAGGGCATAAACGAGAAAGGTGTATAAGAAACATAATAGAAACAAGGTGGTGTTTCTCGGAATTTTATGTAGATGATATTTTATCATTGGCAACAATGTAAAGATATTGTCAGACATAAAATGAATGTTGTCTAAATAAATCGAGATATAAGATTGAGAAGAAGTTGGAACATGTTCTTGAGATCTTTGATCTCAAGATAAGAACATTTTACTTCTCCTAGATATCTTATACGATTATGGTTCATTTTAAACATGCATAATTCCGAGAAAGGTCGTTGCCTTTCAGACACGGAATGCATCTATCTAAAGATATGCGTTTTGAACACTTAAAGGAGATAGACGCAGTGAGAGCAGTTTCCGACACTCTGAGTGTGGAAGGCTCAATAAATGCAATGTTGAAAAAGGAGAACCTGATATCAACTATGCGGTTTGCGTAGTGGGAGGATATCAAAGTAATCTTATCAAAAGATATTCGGATGCTGTAAAAGTACTTTCGAAGTACTGGATTACGGAGCAACACGAATTTCTTCTTGGATTACATTCTCTCAGGACTCAAATCAGATTAGGACCCGTGTAAGTCGATATCAGGCTATGTGTTCACTTTTGAAAGAGGTGGAACCTTAAGATGAGAGAGTGATAAGAACGATGCTTTTCGGACTCTATCATAACCGAATGGCAGCCTCAGAGGCAGCGGAAATTTTTGTTGGGCTCCAGGATAACCTCTGGACTTAGATATGATTCTTAGTTCACCAAAGGCTATGTATAGCGGTGCATGGTAAACTGGAAGAAGTCATAAGTCCAAAGTGAAGATAACACATAGAGCGCAAGTACCACCTGATACGAATCATCGTCTGGTGAGACGACGCTGTAGTCACATAGATAACTTCAGAACGGCAACCTGGATTGCTCATTCACATGGTACTTCTTTGAAGTACAATTTAAGCACGTGATGGGTATGGGAGTCGGGAGTTTGGAGGAAATGACTAGACCTTAGTATAAGTGGGAGATTGTTGGAGTTGTATACTTAATGTCTAGATTTAAGTAACGTAAACTCCCGGTCATAGCATTTAATCTATTTAATTAAATAAACAATTGTTTGCTTTTAATTATTGTTAATTAAATATATGCAAATTATAATCCTAGATTATATACGTTGTAGTTAGTATGGTGTGCGTCGTCACACGGAAGATCATACTATCGGTTACTCGTATTTAATCGAACAGTAGCTCACGACCTAGATGGACACGGACCAAACCATCGGTATAGTCGTTGTATGAGGGAAAAAATAATCGGTCTTGATTATTTTATCATACTTGTACACTTGGTGTATTGGGCGGATCGCTTGAGATTTATCGATTAGGATTGCCTTAGATAATCGATTTAAATCTCAGATTATTTTATTCTTAATCCCCGATATTATTGCGGGTGTGTATATTTAATATTAGTGACTTTGATTTTCCAAAGGAATTGACCGATTAGAATATCTGGTTAATTACCGGTAAAGTTGGGTCACTGTATTTTATATATGACACGCCGTGAATTCTTGACGGGAAAGTGTATCCTGATAAGGGTTGATAATATCCCCGAAATGAGTTCATAAAGAATTATTATGTAAACCTCAT
Source organism: Euphrasia confusa (assembly GCA_954870475.1). NCBI lineage: Eukaryota > Viridiplantae > Streptophyta > Magnoliopsida > Lamiales > Orobanchaceae > Euphrasia > Euphrasia confusa. Next base: position 13,652,331 of record OX940957.1, on the reverse strand, counting down.
GAGTGGATTTGTTCCGCATAATAATTAAAGTTGAATGGTAGTATTCTCGGATATAAGAGATGAATAAATTAATTAACATAAATTAATTTTATTCATGGATATTGATATCTTAAATACAGGGAATAAATAATACTACCGGAGAAGAATATTATTTGATATAATATGGTTTAATATTGGGAGTGCAATTAATTTTATATAGTGGAAAATAAAATTAATTAATATTAATGGGATTAATAGATTTTGGCTTGGGCTCAATTTAATCATTAATATTGGAAGCCCAATATTCCACCTCATTTAGATCCCCTACGTAGCCTATAAAAGCACTACATGGCCTTCATAAATCGAAGACAAGAATATCATACTTGGTATTCTAGAGAGTTGAAGGAGATCCATAGAGTTCGGAGGATCGTCGCCCACACGACGTTCGAACGAGGTGCAAGAAATACGTAGGAAGATTCAAAGGTCTTCAATTGATTTCGTTTCTCCGAACAACGAATCAAAGGTAAAATCATGAAATCCCCTTTATGATTTTATGTATTAATCGTAATATACATATGAACGAACGATCCGGGAAACGACGAACTCTTGGGACGAGGATTCGAGATCCTCGGAGGAGCTCGAGAGAATTCCCTCGGCTGGATGCCGAGGGAAGCGATCGAACCTAGGGTTCGATCGCGGGCTCACGCGAGGAGCCCCGGCTGGACGTCGGGGCATGTGATCGACCGCGAGGTCGATCGCCGGGCAGCCGCGGCGGGTTCGCCGCTTGGCGAACCGCCCTCCTCGGGCGGTGGCGGTGAGTCGCCGGACTCACCGCCCGGGGCTGCCGGAGCAGCCCCAGCGATCGCCTCGTGCGCGATCGCGAGCCCCGCGATGGGGCTCGACTAGGGTTTATCCGCGGGTCCATCCCGCGGTGATGCTCTCGTCGGGCCCGGCTTTGCGTGGTGTTCGTGATCGGTTTCCGGCGAAGGGATTTCGGTCGGGTTATCGGTTCCGCAATTTTTTTTGATAGCCCGGGATATCGATTTCCAACACCCTGAACCCTCATTCGCCCTTATGTTTAAAGTCCTATTAGATCTCTCTCAATAGGTCTCCGGATATTGACCAATTTGACGCTATGTGATTGCATGAGTCTAAGTTGATCAAATCGCTTTAAATTACTAAGCAAACCCAGAATGGCCAGTAGCATACAGAAACGAGTCAAACAACCACATCTCAAGCAACATGTTGTACTTCGCGGACGCCCAGTCTCCTGGTCGCGTTAATCCACGTACTTGTGTGTTAAGTAAGTCGGGGTTCCCACTGGTCACTGTAGGATTGCCCAAGTCCCTAACAAGCTCAATTATAATGCCTTGTTGAATCGGGAACAAAACTAAGATAGTTGATGTCCTTACTAAGCTTCCCGGCAGACCGCGTCTTAGGGTTGGTCAGGTTCTGTCTTTGCCCAGATACAAACAGATTAACTACTTGACATAATTATAAACGGAAATAAAACAAAGGAATTACGACGAATATATTATGCATTAAAACGGTAAATTGTTCAAAGGGAAATAAACAACTAAATACGAAAATCAAAAGCATAAAAACATAAGAATTTTTTTCTGGCCCGAGAGCTTAATTCTTGCTTCACCTGCTGACGTCCTAGTTGCTTGCTCAACTCCACTTGGACCTTTTCGTCAGTCTGGCTTGCTCAACGAGTGCTCTTGATCAGGAAGGTGATTTCCTTGCCTCTTTCACATAGTGCGCTCCTCTTTTCACGCCTTTTCCTGCCCACCTGCATAACTTGCCCAAGTACCCAAAATGTGCCCTCCCAGACACAAACAAAGTAAAAACAAACTGATGACTCGATTTACTTGACTCTAAAATCCTAAAAATGAGCCAAAAAATATGGCTCATCAAGGAGCCTTCGGTCGAGTGGGGAGGAGTTTCTTGTCTCTTTTGGAAATCGATATCCCGAAATTAATAAATTTAATTAAAATTAATTAAATAAATTATCTAATTAATTCCGACCGAAATCCTTTGGAGATCGAATATCCGGATTGTCAAAATTGCGGAACCGACAACCCAATCGAAATCACTTCGCCGGAAACCACCGCGAACCACCATATGCGTAACCGGGCTCGACCAAAACCACCACGCGTGCCCTAGCCGAGCCCCGCGAGGGGCTCGCGATCACACACGATGATCGCCGGGGATGCAACGTGCATCCCCCGGGGATGCCGTAGCAGCCCCCCGGCGGTGAGTCCGGCGACTCACCGCCACCGCTCATGGAGGAGCGGTCCGCCCAGCGGACCGCGATCGGGCCAGCCACGCGGCTGCCCGACGATCGAGCCCAGCTCGATCGCATGCCCCGGCGTCCAGCCGGGGCTCCTCCCGTGTACATCGGCGATCGAGCCCTAGGGCATCGATCGCCACCCTCGGCGTCCAGCCGAGGGCTCTCGTATGATCCCGGCGGGGATCTCCCGACCTCCCGCGGTCCGGTGATCTTCGATCACCACCGCGAGGTCGATCCCCATCCCCGGGTTCTTCCCTCGGATCTTGGTTCATGTATATATGACGATAATTAAACGATAAAATCATAAAGAGGGTTTTACGATTTACCTCGTTCTCGTTGTTCAGAAAAACGAAGAACTCAATTTGAAGACCTTGAGATCTTCCCACGTATTCCTTGCACTAGCTCGGACGTCGTGTGGGCGACGATCTTCCGAACTCCATGGATCTCCCTCTCTACTTTCTCTCTCTAGAATTGTGTTCTTCAAGTTATGAGAATAGAGAAGACCATGTAGTGATTTTATAGGCTACGTAGGGGATCTTAAGGAGGTGGAATATTGGGCTTCAATATTAATGATTAAATTGAGCCCAAGCCCAAATCTATTAATCCCATTAATATTAATTAATTTATTTTCCACTATATAAATTAATTGCACTCCCAATATTAAACCATATTATATCAAATAATATTTCTCCGGTAGTATTATTTATTCCGTGTATTTGAGATATAAATATCCATGAATAAAATTAATTTATTGTTGATTAATTTATTCATCTCTTATATCCGAGAATGGTACCATTCAACCTTAATTATTATGCAGAATAAATCCACCTGCAGGGTTTACGTAATAATTCCTTATGAACTCATCTAGGGGATATTATCAACCCTTACGGGATACACTTTCCCGTCAAGAATTCACGGCATGTCATATATAAAATGCCGTGACCCAACTTTACCGGTAATTGACCCAATATTCAAACCGGTCAATTCCTTTGGAAAATTAAAGTCACTAATATTAAATATACACACCCGCAATACTATCGGGGATTAAGAATAAAATACACTGAGATTTAAATCGATTATCCAAGGCAATCCTAATCGATAAATCTCAAGCGATCCGCCCAACACTAATCGATAAATCTTAAACTTTATCGGTACAAGTATGATAAAATAATTAAGACAAATTATTTTCTCTCTCATACAACGACTATACCGATGGATTGGTCCGTGTCCATCTAGGTCGTGAGCAACTGTTCGATTATATACGAGTAACCGATAGTATGATCTTCCGTGTGGGCCCGCACACCATACTAACTACAATGTATATAATCCAGGACTATATTTTGCATATATTTAATTATAAATAATTAAACGCAAATAATTGTTTATTTATTAAATAGATTAATGGCAATGGATCGGGAGTTAATATCACTTAAATCTAGACATTAAGTATACAACTCCAACAATCTCCCACTTATACTAAGGTCTAGTCATTTCTTCCAAACTCCCGACTCCCATACTATTCACGTGCTTAATTTGCACTTCCAAGAAGTGCCTTGTGAAAGAGCAATCTAGATTGTCGTTCTGAAGTTATCTTGGTGACTACAGCGTCGTCTTCCCTGACGATGACTCGTATCAGGTGGTACTTGCTCTATGTTTTATCTTACACTTATGGACTTGTAATTTCTTACCATTTGCCTTCGCACCGCTATTTACATAGCCTTTGGCAAACTAAGAATCACATTTAAGTCCCAGAGATTTTCCCGGAGCTATACCAAAACTTCTGCTGCCTCTGAGGCCGCTATTTGGTTACCCATGGTAGAGTCCGAAAAGCATCGTGCTTATCACTCTTCCATGTTAAAACTCCTTCTCCTTCAATAGTGAAACACATAGCCTGATATCGACTTACACCGGTCCTCATTCGATTAGAAATCTAAGAGAATGTAATCCAAAGTAAATGCTCGTCTGCTCCGTAATCCAGAACATAGTTTCTAGTACTTCGAAAGTACTTAAAATGTTCATTACAGCAGTCGAGTATTCCTTTCCAGGATTACCTTGATATCCTCCCACTATGCTAACCGCATAGCCGATATCAGGTTCTTGTTTTCAACATTGCATTTATTAAGCTTTCTACACTCAAAGTGTAGGAAATTGCTTTCATTGCTTCTATCTCCTTTTGTGTTCCAAAACACATTTCCTTAGATAGATGCATTCCGTATCTGAAAGGTAACGAACCTTTCTCGGAATCTTGCATGTTAAAACGAACCATAATCATATATATGTAAGATGTCCAGGAGAAGTACAATGTTCTTTCCTAGAGATCTAAGATCTCAAGAGCATGTCCAACTTCTGTTGGAAATCGATATCCCGGAATTAATAAATTTAAATAAATAAATTATCTAATTAATTCCGACCGAAATCCTTCGAATATCCGGATTGTCTAAATTGCGGAACCGACAACCCAATCGAAATCCTTTCGCCGGAAACTACGCGAACACCACCACACGAACCGGGCTCGACCAAAGCACGCCACCGCGAGATAAACCCGCGGCTAGCCCTAGCCGAGCCCCGCATGGGGCTCGCGAGCACGCACGGTGATCGCCGGGTTGCGCACGGCAACCCCATGGCGAGTCCGGCGACTCGCCGTCCGCGGAGGAGGGGGCTGCTCGCCGAGCGAGCAGCGGCGGCACCAGCCCGCCACCCCACGCGATCGAGCACGCGCTCGATCGCATCCCCGGCGTCCAGCCGGGGTCCTTCGTGCGTCGCCGGCGGTCGAAGCCCTAGGGCTCGACCGCCACCCTCGGTGTCCAGCCGAGGGGCTTCGTTGCGTGCGATCCCCGCCGAGGATCTCTCGGCCTCCGCGGTCCGGTGATCTTCGATCACCACCGCGAGGTCGATCCTTGTCCACGGGGTTCGTCCCTCGGATCTTGGTTCATGATATTTTTACGATAATTAACGATAAAATCATAAAGAGTGTTTTACGATTTACCTCGTTCTCGTTGTTCGGAAAAACGTAGAACTCAATTTGATGACCTTGAGATCTTCCCACGTATTCCTTGCACTAGCCCGGACGTCGTGTGGGCGACGATCTACCGAACTCCATGGATCTCCTTCACGAACTCTCTAGACTAATCAAGTATGATTATCTTGTCTTGTCTAATTGTGAAGACCATGTAGTGCTTTTATAGGCTACGTAGGGGATCTTAAGGAGGTGGAATATTGGGCTTCCAATATTGAAGATTAAATTGAGCCCAATGCTCAAGTCCATTAATCCTTATCAATATTAATTAATTCTATTTTCCACTATATAAAATTAATTGCACTCCCAATATTAAACCATATTATATCAAATAATATTTCTCCGGTAGTATTATTTATTCCGTGTATTTAAGATATAAATATCCATGAATAAAATTAATTTATTGCTAATTAATTTATTCATCTCTTATATCCGAGACTAGTACCATTCAACCTTAATTATTATGCGGAACGAATCCACCTGCAGGGTTTACATAATAATTCCTTATAAACTCATCTCGGGGATATTATCAACCCTTACGGGATACACTTTCCCGTCAAGTATTCACGGCATGTCATATATAAAATATAGTGACCCAACTTAACCGGTAATTAACCCAATAATTAAATCGGTTAATTCCTTTGGTAAATAAAAGTCACTTATATTAAATATACACACCCGCAATAGTTTCGGGGATTAAGAATAAAATACACTGAGACTCGAATCGATTATCGCCGGCAATCCTAATCGATGAATCTCAACGATCCACTCAATACACCAAGTGTACAAGTGTGATAAAATAATCAAGACAGATTATTTTCTCTCTCACACAACGACTATACCGATGGATTGGTCCGTGTCCATCTAGGTCGTGAGCAACTGTTCGATTAAATACGAGTAACCGATAGTATGATCTTCTGTGTGACGTCGCACACCATACTAACTACAACGTATATAATCCAGGACTATAATTTGCATATATTTAATTATAAATAATTAAATGAAAATAATTGTTTATTTAATTAAATAGATTAATGGCAATGGATCGTGAGTTTCTGTCACTTAAATCTAGACATTAAGTACACAACTCCAACAATCTCCCACTTGTACTAAGGTCTAGTCATTTCCTCCAAACTCCCGACTCCCATACTCATCACGTGCTTAAGTTGTACTTCCAAGAAGTACTATGTGAATGAGCACTCTAGGTTGCCGCTCTGAAGTTATCTTGGTGACTACAGCGTCGTCTCCCTCGACGATGACTCGTATCAGGTGGTACTTGCACTATGTGTTATCTTACACTTATGGACTTGTGATTTCTTACCATTTGCCATTGCACCGCTATTTACATAGCCTTTGGCAAATTAAGAATCACATCTAAGTCCCAGAGATTATCCCGGAGTTATACCAAAACTTCCGCTGCCTCTGAGGCCGCTATTTGGTTACCCATGGCAGAGTCCGAAAAGTATCGTGCTTATCACTCTTCCATGTTAAAACTCCTTCTCCTTCAATAGTGAAACACATAGCCTGATATCGACTTACACCGGTCCTCATTCGATTAGAAATCTAAGAGAATGTAATCCAAAGGAAATGCTCGTCTGCTTCGTAGTCTAGAACAGTACTTCGAAAGTACTTTTACGGCAGTCGAATATTCCTTTCCAGGATTACCTTGATATCCTCCCACTATGCTCATCGCATAGCCGATATCAGGTTCTCGTTTTTCAACATTGCATTTATCAATATTTCATTGCTTCTATCTCCTTTTTGTGTTCCAAAACACATATCCTTAGATAGATGCATTCCGTCTCTGAAAGGTAAAGAACCTTTCTCGGAATCTTGCATGTTAAAACGAACCATAATCATATATATGTAAGATGTCCAGGAGAAGTACAATGTTCTTTTCTTGAGATCCTAGATCTTAAGAACATGCTCTAACTTCTTCTTCATCTCATATATCGATTTTTCTAGACAACCATCATTTTATGTCTGAAAACATCTTTACATTGTTACCAATGATAAAATGTCATCTACATAAAACCTCCGAGAAACACCACCTTGTTTCAATCACGTTTCCCATACACACGATTCGTCTATGCTTTTGATGAATCCATAAAATGGAATATCTCATCAATTTGCAAGTACCACGAACTCAATGCTTTGTTTCAATCCATAAATGGATCAACTAAGCTTGTACTCTAAATGATCTCGCCTCTTAGCAATAATCCTTATTGCTCTCCAAGAAGGCACATTTAGATCTAGTACGGCCTTTATGTAGATCCAGGGATCGATCTCATGTATACTAGGTCCAGAGTCCGAAGACTCTCCTAGTCTTATGAATATCTCCGGTTGTCCCACAACCTCCCACTACAATGGCATTCCGGTGTATAAACAGTGATAACAGTAGGTGCAGTAAGTGGTGTACCGCTACTCGGTTCGGCTGGTTCTAAGTCTTAATCTTTCTCTCTCATTTCAAAGTATCATGTCACTTTGGGCTTGTGGTTCATCATATAGTCTTTCTCTAAGAACCGGTCGTTAGAACTTATAACGTCCTTCTGGTTCATAGTACTATTGAACACACATCTTTTGTTCTTCTAGGATATTCTACAACCGCATTTGAATGCGCCGTTGTTTCCAGACATATCCATAGAACATAGGTAGTTCCGTATAACTCATCTTTTACTATCTCTATAAGAGTTCCATTTCTTATTATCGACACACCATTTCTACACAACAGTGTATGGTGTAGTCATTTGGGATCAAATCCCAATCTCTGATTAGTATGCCATGCATTCCTCAGACAGGTACTTGCCTCCGCGATCAAATCGCAGGCTACAAATGGATATACCTTGATGGTTCTCCACAATTTCTTAGTGTCCATTGACTTGTCAAAACACTTGCTTTTGTGGCACATCAGGTATTCTAATCCATTTTTCGAGTAATCATAAAATGAAGTACTCGTACCTTAATTGTCTGAGTAGCCATAGGTCTGCATACATCAGAGTCAATCAATTCTTATACTTGTCCGGATCTTACATCTTATATCCATAAAGGATTGCTTAGTCATGTTATCTTCCAAATAAGATTCTTAGGTCGGAAGGTCCACTCCCTCAACTTAATTGATCAAATATCAATTTTCGACCTTTGAACTTCTTATTTGAATAAACATGACTCAGCATAAGAATCCACAAGTATAATTGATAAAGAAATCTCTTATTAGTAAAACGAGTTTCATACTACAGTTCGTTGCATCGTGGTGGACTCAGGATCCATCATTTATATATTGCTAGCCAATGTACCAGAATAGATAATATCATTATTTCTTCTTATAACCATCAAATGATTAAAAGAAATAAAATATCTATTTATTAGAAATCTAGAACAAAGTTCTTTCTAATATGAAAGGTACATAAAAGCAATAACTCAAAATGAAATCCTATAAAATGTCCTCCACTGCAACTGCTGCCTCCTCTACAGCATTGCCCATGTAGACTACGATTTCTTCTTTTCCAAGTTGTTAGGTTTCCTGGAACCTTTGCATTTAAAATGCACATACCGTCAGTGGTTCCATATCTACACACCAGGTTCCGGTAGATAATACCACTGACTATGTTTTACGACTAAAGAAGAATTTCGTACTTTCTTTGAGAGGATAATCAGACTTCCAGTACCCAGACTGTTTGCATCGAGAACTCTTGCCTCATGGCTTTCTCGTCCCATCTCGTGGTCCAAGAAACCTAGGACCACTGGGTTTCTTTGCTTGCTTTTCCTTTCCCCCGATTTTTCCCTTAGGTTCGAAACCTTTGGCATTGGCTACAAGAGCTTGCGATTTCCGTCTCAACTCGTCTAAAAGGTCAATCATCTCAAAAACGTGTTTAAGCGTTTCCTCGAAGCGACTGGCCTTTATGAGTATCCTCATCGCTTCTTGTCTAGCCGCCTATGTCAATAGGCTCGGGAGGACAAAGCTTACTGAGTACTAACCAGTACTCTTCAACAGTCTGAACAATGTCTAGATCTCTATTCCAATCATTACATTTAGGGACCAATGAGTTTAAAATCCTTACGTATCACAGAAAGTGGGTTCAAAGCCATATCCTAATCTATGAGCACATATAACAACAAACAATCGATTTAATCTCCGATATTATCTCCCTCAAATAATATCATTAAACCACTAATCACATCTAAAATTCCATCAGATATGGCAAGCCACGATAGTGTGGACGTTTACCTATCCAAATGATTTAGCAATTAGATTTCCTTCGGTCATACATCATCATTAGCGTTACTTCGATGGGAAGAATACTAAGAAGCGTACCTAAGTGTAAACCATTACTCAGTATCTAAGAAGATTGTTTGGGACACGCATATTCACCGCAAGCCACGATAGTGTGGACGTTTACGTTAACATACGCTCCTTTACTCCCTTCTATAACTGTCTACATCAATCGTTCCAAAATCCCATTCAATGTAGCAAGCCACGATAGTGTGGACGTTTACTACACCAAAAGACTTTTACAATTGACTCCCAATTACTTGATTTATTTAATCTTGTAAATCAAGACGCGGAGAATCATAAGTGAAACTCGAAGTTTCTAACCAGTGATTCACCATGCGAACAACCCTATCTCTCATAAATGAGGGAGCCGAGCAGACAATCGATCTAGTCATCAAATGACACGAAAGTCTCTAATTTGTGTCCTCGACATGACCAAGTGGCTTTGGCTCCATTCCACTCCCCGGGGTGAGAATGAGTCGACTTGAAATCAGTTTTGGAAAGACAAATTAGGCATTGTTTGATAAACTTAATCAATGTTTCTCGTAAAAGGAATTACAAGAATTCTCCTCCAATGACTTGTCTATACGAACTTCAAAAGTCCATAAAAGTCACCAAGAGAACAGCAATGGAGACCATGGATATGTTTTCATACCCTCTCCCACTTAGCTTTTTACAATAAAGGGATACGCTATCTAATGCATAATTAAATACACATAAGCATGCATACATGAAATAAAGCACATAGAATATTATCACATAATCAAAATAATACTAGAATATTATTTTCCGACTATTATGGCTTTATCGCATCTCCGTACGCATCTTCTAGTCTTTAGTCTTCGTTCTTTGAATGCTCTATGTGACGGGAATATTAATTCCAATACTTAAATCTATTTATTTTTAATAAATCCAAAAGATACTTAATTCGAAAATTAAGTCAATCGAATAAATCAAAAATAAAATTAAATATTATTAATATTTTTATTTATTTTATTTTCCCTTTCTACTTCATTAAATCTCTAGAATAATCTATCCAAGACCCACTTGGAATATTCTAGAAGACTTCTATAATGAAATAAGGAAATAAAATAATTTATTTTATTTTCCCTTTCTATTTCATTAAATCTCTAGAATAATCTATCCAAGACCCACTTGGAATATTCTAGATGATTTCCATAATGAAATAAGGAAATAAAATAATTTAGGACTCCTAGTCCTTCCAAATTAATTCCTTTCCTAATCCATTAAAAATTCCATAAAGGAATAATTAAATAAGGAAAAATTAATTTAGGACTCCTAAACTTTCCAAATTAATTATTTTCCTAATCCATTAAAAATTCCATAAAGGAATAATTAAATAGGAAAAATAAATTAATTTATAAATTTATTCCTTTTCCTAATCTATGAAAATTCCCAAGAATAGGAATAATCAATAAGGAAAAATAAATTTATTCTAAATTTATTCTTTTCCTATTCCATGAGAATTCCCAAAAAAATAGGAATACTCAAAATAGGAAAACCGAATAATTTAGGAAAGTTAGATCTTGGTAGGAATAGCATGGGTTGGGGATCCCCACGCCACCCCCACCATCGACCGCCACCACCACCACCACCGGCCAAGGCTCACGCGCCACCACCCTTGGTGCCCGGCGTGGCCGAGAGCCCTAGGGCAGCCCGGGCGATCGATCCTCATGGGATCGATCCTCGTGATCGATCCCCGGTCCTCCCTCCCTTCGTCTCCTCCGTCACACTTTTCCGGCGGTCGTTTCGTCATCGATCCAACGTAAATAAATTACAAATTTATTACTACGTTCTCCGGTATCGATTCTCTTCATGAAATCGACCACATACAATTTCCGGAAAAATAAGAACAAGCATTCACCACACAAGAACAAATATTGACATCACCGAGAGTTTAATAATCAAGAGAAATATTATGACATTAATTAACAATAATTAAATCTAGCCATAATAATCGGAAACCCTGCAAGGTAGAACAATATATCGAAAAATACCATGAACTAAAACCAACGCTCTGATACCAATTGTTGGAAATCGATATCCCGGAATTAATAAATTTAAATAAATAAATTATCTAATTAATTCCGACCGAAATCCTTCGAATATCCGGATTGTCTAAATTGCGGAACCGACAACCCAATCGAAATCCTTTCGCCGGAAACTACGCGAACACCACCACACGAACCGAGCTCGACCAAAGCACGCCACCGCGGGATAAACCCGCGGCTAGCCCTAGCCGAGCCCCGCATGGGGCTCGCGATCACGCACGGTGATCGCTGGGTTGCGCACGGCAACCCCACGGCGAGTCCGGCGACTCGCCGTCCGCGGAGGAGGGGGCTGCTGAGCGAGCAGCGGCGGCACCAGCCCGCCACCCCACGCGATCGAGCACGCGCTCGATCGCATCCCCGGCGTCCAGCCGGGGTCCTTCGTGCGTCGCCGGCGGTCGAAGCCCTAGGGCTCGACCGCCACCCTCGGCGTCCAGCCGAGGGGCTTCGTTGCGTGCGATCCCCGCCGAGGATCTCTCAGCCTCCGCGGTCCGGTGATCTTCGATCACCACCGCGAGGTCGATCCTTGTCCACGGGGTTCGTCCCTCGGATCTTGGTTCATGATATTTTTACGATAATTAACGATAAAATCATAAAGAGGGTTTTACGATTTACCTCGTTCTCGTTGTTCGGAAAAACGTAGAACTCAATTTGATGACCTTGAGATCTTCCCACGTATTCCTTGCACTAGCCCGGACGTCGTGTGGGCGACGATCTACCGAACTCCATGGATCTCCTTCACGAACTCTCTAGACTAATCAAGTATGATTATCTTGTCTTGTCTAATTGTGAAGACCATGTAGTGCTTTTATAGGCTACGTAGGGGATCTTAAGGAGGTGGAATATTGGGCTTCCAATATTGAAGATTAAATTGAGCCCAATGCTCAAGTCCATTAATCCTTATCAATATTAATTAATTCTATTTTCCACTATATAAAATTAATTGCACTCCCAATATTAAACCATATTATATCAAATAATATTTCTCCGGTAGTATTATTTATTCCGTGTATTTAAGATATAAATATCCATGAATAAAATTAATTTATTGCTAATTAATTTATTCATCTCTTATATCCGAGACTAGTACCATTCAACCTTAATTATTATGCGGAACGAATCCACCTGCAGGGTTTACATAATAATTCCTTATGAACTCATCTCGGGGATATTATCAACCCTTACGGGATACACTTTCCCGTCAAGTATTCACGGCATGTCATATATAAAATATAGTGACCCAACTTAACCGGTAATTAACCCAATAATTAAATCGGTTAATTCCTTTGGTAAATCAAAGTCACTTATATTAAATATACACACCCGCAATAGTTTCGGGGATTAAGAATAAAATACACTGAGACTCGAATCGATTATCGCCGGCAATCCTAATCGATGAATCTCAACGATCCGCTCAATACACCAAGTGTACAAGTGTGATAAAATAATCAAGACAGATTATTTTCTCTCTCACACAACGACTATACCGATGGATTGGTCCGTGTCCATCTAGGTCGTGAGCAACTGTTCGATTAAATACGAGTAACCGATAGTATGATCTTCTGTGTGACGTCGCACACCATACTAACTACAACGTATATAATCCAGGACTATAATTTGCATATATTTAATTATAAATAATTAAATGCAAATAATTGTTTATTTAATTAAATAGATTAATGGCAATGGATCGTGAGTTTCTGTCACTTAAATCTAGACATTAAGTACACAACTCCAACAACTTCTTCCTATATCTTTCATAATGATTTATCTAGACAACCATCATTTTATGTTTGACAACATCTTTACATTGTTACCAATGATAAAATGTTATCTACATAAAACCCGAGAAACACCACTTTGTTTCCATCACGTTTCCAATACACACGATTCGTCTATGCTTTGATGAATCCATAAAATGGACTATCTCATCAATTTGCAAGTACCACGAACTCAATGCTTTGTTTCAATCCATAAATGGATCAACTAATCTTGTACTCTAAATGATCTTGCCTCTTAGCAATAAACCTTATTGCTTTCTAAGAGAGCACATTTAGATCTAGTACTGCCTCTGTGTAGATCCAGGGATCGATTTCATGTATACTAGGTCCAGAGTCCGAAGACTCTCCCAGCCTTATGAATATCTTTGGTTGACCCACAACCTCCCACTACAACGGCATTCCGGTGTATAAACAGTAATAATAGTAGGTGCAGTTTGTGGTGTACCGCTACTCGGTTCGGCTGGTTTCCAGTCTTCTTCGTTCTCTCTCATTTCAAAGTTCTATCTCATCATTCCTCAGGCAGATACTTGCCTCCGCGATCAAATCGCAGGCTACAAATGGATATACCTTGATGGTTCTCCACAATAGCTTAGTGTCCATTGACTTGTCAAAACACTTGCTTTTGTGGCACATAAGGTATTCTAATCCATTTCTCGAGTAATCATCAAATGAAGTACTCGTACATTATTGTCTAAGTAGACATAGGTCTGCATACATCAGAGTCAATCAATTCTTATACTTGTCCGTATCTTATATCTTATATCCATAAAGGATTGCTTAGTCATGTTATCTTCCAAATTAGATTCATAGGTCGGAAGGTCCACTCCTTCAACTTAATTGATCAAATATCAATTTTCGACCTTTGAACTTCTAATTTGAATAAGCATGACTTAGCATAAGAATCCACAAGTATAATCGATTTAATAAAGAAATCTCTTATTAGTAAAAGAGTTATATAAAACGGTTCGTTGCATCGTGGTGGACTTAGGATTCATCATTTATATATTGCTAGCTAATGTACCAGAATAGATAATATTATTATTTCTTCTTATAACCATCAAATGATTAAAAGAAATAAAATATCCATTCATTAGAAATCCAGAACAAAGTTCTTTCTAAAATGAAAGGTACATTAAAGCAATAACTTAAAATGAAATCCTATAAAATGTCCTCCACTGCAACAGCTGCCTCCTCTAAAGCATTGCCCATGTAGACTACGATTTCTTCTTTTCCAAGTTTTCGGGTTTCCTGGAACCCTTGCATTTAAAATGCACATACCGTCAGTGGTTCCATATCTACACACCAGGTTCCGGTAGATAATACCACTGACTATGTTTTACGACTAAAGTAAAATTTCGTACTTTCTTTGAGAGGATAATCAGACTTCCAGTACCCAGACTGTTTGCATCGAGAACACGCTTTCTCGTCCCATCTCGTGGTCCAAGTAATCTTAGAACCACTGGGTTTGTTTGCTTGTTTTTCCTTTCCTCGGTTCTTGCCTTTAGGTTCGCAACCTTTGGCACTGGCTACAAGAGCTCGCGATTTCTGTCTCAACACGTCTAAAAGGTCCATCATCTCAAAAACGTGTTTAAGTGTTTCCTCGAATCGACTGACCTTTATGAGTATCCTCATCGCCTCTTGTATAGCCTCTACTTCATGTCTAAACATCTCCTTGAGTTTGAACATGATATCATAATTAGTGGTTATTGCAAAAGCATTTTCCCACTTCTTAAAATCAGTTATTTCCTCATCAGTCGAGACATTAGTAGGTTCGGGAGAACAAAGCTCACTGAGTACAAACTTGTACTCTTTAACAGTTTGGGCAATGTCTAGATCTCTATTCCAATCAATACAATCAGGGACCAGTGAGTTTAAAAATCCTTAAGTATCACATAAAGTGGGTTCAAAGCCATATCCTAATCTATGAGCACATATAACAACAAACAATCGATTTAATCTCCGATATTATCTCCCTCAAATAATATCATTAAACCACTAATCACATCTAAAATCCCATCAGGTAAGGCAAGCCACGTTGTGTGGACGTTTACCCACCCAAACGATTTCGCAATTAGATTTGCTTCGGTCATACATCACTTATAGCGTAACCTCGTTGGGAGGAATACTATAATGCGTATCTAAGTGTAAACCATTACTCAGTACTAAAGTAAATCGTTTGGAGTTGCTACATTACCGCAAGCCACGTTGTGTGGACGTTTACGATAATTTCACAACTCTTCACAATTCCTTATAACTGTCTGCATCAATTAATCCAAAATCTGTTAGTATAGCAAGCCACGTTGTGTGGACGTTTACTACACCAAGAGATCTTTATAATTGACTCCCAATTACTTGATCCATTTGATCTTGTAAATCAAGACGCGGAGAATCATAAGTGAAACTCGAAGTTTCTTACCAGTGATTCACCATGCGAACAACCCTATCTCTCATAAATGAGGGAGTCGAGCAGACAATCGATCCACCTTCAAAAGGATGGTACGAAGGTCTCTAATTTGTGTCCTCGACATGACCAAGTGGCTTTGGCTCCATTCCACTCCCCGGGGTGAGAATGAGTCGACTTGAAATCAGTTTTGGAAAGACAAATTAGGCATTGTTTGATAAACTTAATCAATGTTTCTTGTAAAAGGAATTACAAGAATTCTCCTCCAATGACTTGTCTATACGAACTTCAAAAGTCCATAAAAGTCACCAAGAGAACAGCAATGGAGACCATGGCATTGTTTCCAATCACTCTCCCACTTAGCTTTTTACAATAAAGGGATACGCTATTTAATGCATAATTAAATACACATAAGCATGCATACATGAGATAAAGCACATAGAATATTATCACATAATCAAAATAATACTAGAATATTATTTTCCGACTATTATGGCTTTATCGCATCCCCGTACGCATCTTCTAGTCTTCAGTCTTTGTTCTTGAATGCTCCATGTGACGAGAATATTAATTCCAATATTTAAATCCATATATTTTTAATAAATCCAAAAGTTACTTAATTCGAAAATTAAGTCAATCGAATAAATCAAAAAATAAAATTAAATAGCATTAATATTTTTATTATTTTTATTTTCCTCTTCTAATTTCATTAAATCTCTAGAATCCAATCCAAGACCCACTTGGAATATTCTAGAAGATTTCCATTATGAAATAAAGAAATAAAATAATTTAGGACTCCTAATCCTTCCAAATTAATTCCTTTCCTAATCTATTAAAAATTCCATAAATGAATAATTAAATAAGGAAAAATTAATTAGGGACTTTCAAAACTTTCCAAATTAATTATTTTCCTAATCTATTAAAAATTCCATAAAGGAATAATTAAATAGGAAAAATAAATTAATTCTAAATTTATTCCTTTTCCTATTCCATGAAAATTCCCAAGAATAGGAATAATCAATAAGGAAAAATAAATTTATTCTAAATTTATTCTTTTCCTATTCCATGAGAGTTCCCAAAAATAGGAATACTCAAAATAGGAAAACCGAATAATTTAGGAAAGTAAATCTTGACCGGGAGAAGCACGGGTTGGGGATCCCCGCGCCCCTCCCCATCATCATCGATCACCCCCGGAGGAGCATGCCGCCGCCACCCAGCCGGCCAGCCGCCGTCGCTGGCGACCCAAGGCCGAGAAGCCCGCGGGCAGCCCCCTCGGTGGTCGATCGATCCAAGGGATCGGCCATGGGGTTGGCCGATCCGGAGCCCTCCCTCTCTTCGTCTCCTCCGTCACACGTCCTCTCCGGCGGTCGTTTCGGAATCGATTCAACGTAAAATAAATTACAAATTTATTATTACGCTATCCGGTATCGATTCTCTACATGAAATCGACCTCAAACAATTTCCAGAAAAAATAAGAACAAGCACTCACCACACAAGAACGAATATTAACATCACCGAGAGTTTAATAATCAAGAGTAATATTATGGACATTAATTAACAAAAATTAAATCTAGCCATAATAATCGGAAACCCTGCAACGTGGAACAATTTATCGCACATACACATGAACTAGAACCATTGCTCTGATACCAATTTTTGGAAATCGGTATCCCGAAATTAATAAATTTAATTAAAATTAATTAAATAAATTGTCTAATTAATTCCGACCGAAATCCTTTGGAGATCGAATATTGGGATTGTCAAAATTGTGGAACCGACAACCCAATCGAAATCACTTCGCCGGAAACCACCGCGGACCACCGTATGCGTAACCGGGCTCGACCGAAACCACCACGCGGGGAGAACCCCACGCGTGCCCTAGCCGAGCCCCGCGAGGGGCTCGCGATCACACACGGTGATCGCCGGGGATGCATCGTGCATCCCCCGGGGCTGCTCGTAGCAGCCCCCCGGCGGTGAGTCCGGCGACTCACCGCCACCGCTCATGGAGGAGCGGTCCACCCAGCGGACCGCGATCGGGCCAGCCACGCGGCTGCTCGGCGATCGAGCCCAGCTCGATCGCATGCCCCGGCGTCCAGCCGGGGCTCCTCCCGTGTACATCAGCGATCGAGCCCTAGGGAATCGATCGCCACCCTCGGCGTCCAGCCGAGGGCTCTCGTATGATCCCGGCGGGGATCTCCCGACCTCCCGCGGTCCGGTGATCTTCGATCACCACCGCGAGGTCGATCCCCATCCCCGGGTTCTTCCCTCGGATCTTGGTTCATGTATATATGACGATAATTAAACGATAAAATCATAAAGAGGGTTTTACGATTTACCTCGTTCTTGTTGTTCGGAAAAACGAAGAACTCAATTTGAAGACCTTGAGATCTTCCCACGTATTCCTTGCACTAGCTCGGACGTCGTGTGGGCGACGATCTTCCGAACTCCATGGATCTCCCTCTCTACTTTCTCTCTCTAGAATTGTGTTCTTCAAGTTATGAGAATAGAGAAGACCATGTAGTGCTTTTATAGGCTACGTAGGGGATCTTAATGAGGTGGAATATTGGGTTTCCAATATTAATGATTAAATTGAGCCCAATCCCAAATCTATTAATCCCATTAATATTAATTAATTTATTTTCCACTATATAAATTAATTGCACTCCCAATATTAAACCATATTATATCAAATAATATTTCTCCGGTAGTATTATTTATTCCGTGTATTTAAGATATAAATATCCATGAATAAAATTAATTTATTGCTAATTAATTTATTCATCTCTTATATCCGAGAATAGTACCATTCAACCTTAATTATTATGCGGAATAAATCCACCTGCAGGGTTTACATAATAATTCCTTATGAACTCATCTCGGGGATATTATCAACCCTTACGGGATACACTTCCCGTCAAGAATTCACGGCATGTCATATATAAAATACCGTGACCCAACTTTACCGGTAATTGACCCAATATTCAAACCGGTCAATTCCTTTGGAAAATCAAAGTCACTAATATTAAATATACACACCCGCAATACTATCGGGGATTAAGAATAAAATACAATGAGATTTAAATCGATTATCCAAGGCAATCCTAATCGATAAATCTCAAGCGATCCGCCCAATACACCAAGTGTACAAGTATGATAAAATAATTAAGACAAATTATTTTCTCTCTCATACAACGACTATACCGATGGATTGGTCCGTGTCCATCTAGGTCGTGAGCAACTGTTCGATTATATACGAGTAACCGATAGTATGATCTTCCGTGTGGGCCCGCACACCATACTAACTACAACGTATATAATACAGGACTATATTTTGCATATATTTAATTATAAATAATTAAACGCAAATAATTGTTTATTTATTAAATAGATTAATGGCAATGGATCGGGAGTTAATATCACTTAAATCTAGACATTAAGTATACAACTCCAATAGTCTCTCCTTTTATAAAAAAAAAAAATTAATATTTGTTATGGAATAATATGTGTGGATGTCTCTTGGAGTGCTAAAGATAGTGAGAATACTAATGAAAACACAATTGGTGTCACCACATTATGATAATATTTATTCCTAGCTAATGATGCATATGCATGTACCTATAAATAGGTACTAATGTACTCCAATGTAATAGACTTCATATACTTGATACACTTGTAAAGTACTTGGAATACTTGAATCATAATAAGAATGTCATCCTTCTCCATACTTCTATTCTCTTGCGTACTTTAAAATTTATATTGTTTTGAGCTACTAAATTTACAACACGTTATCACCAAGAATAGCAAGATTGTTGAGGTACATACGCATAGCAAGATTAATTAGGTACGCATAACAAGATTATTGAGGTACGCATGTTATTATTTTAATTTTATTATTATTATGGCTAACATCAACAAAGTTGATTTCTCTTTTATTGATATTACTCAAATGATTATTTAATCGTGAAAGATCCACTAGATTTGTGGAAAGGTTTTTAAGAAAGATATGATCACCTGAAGTTGATCGTACTACCAAAAATACGGTATGATTGGCTCCACATTCGACTAAAAGATTTTAAATCTGTCGAGACATATAATTTTAGCTATCCTGAAAGTAGCTTCTGAATTGAAATTATGTGGTGAAACTATAACTGATGAAGACATTTTTCAGAAAACATACTCTACTTTTCATGTATCGAATGTGCTCCTGCAGTAGCAATATCGACAAAAAGTAAATACCAAATATTCTGAATAAATTTGTAAAAATCACGAATGATGAGCCATTTTATTTGCTCATCTTAGAGCGTTTTTACACCCTTTATTGAGTCAGTTTGAGTCAGTAACGTGTCTGGGAGGGCACAATAGGATGTTTGGGTAGAGTGTGCAGGTGTGCAGGTAGCAGGTGGCGCATTGGGCAAAAGAGGCAAAGAAATGGTCCACTTTGGGCAAACGCGGGATTCTGAAGCAGAGGTGACTCAAGCAGTTGGGCCTAATAAGGCAAAGTCTCCACTGTGAGGCAAAGTCGGCACTATGGGCATAGTGACTGGAGCAGTTTGAATCAAGGAGGCAAAGTCACCACTATGGGCAAAGTCACCACTTTGGGCAAAGTCAAGACTTTGGGTGAAGACACACTTTGGGCAAAGTCAAGACTTTGGGTGAAGACACACTTTGGGCAAACGGCGAGTATCGAGCATACCAGAGCAACAAAGTCCGAAAATTGGGGGATTCTGCCTTATCCCCACATCTCTATCCGGTCAGCTGTAAGGAAAGAGACCCTAAAGACCAGGACAATCTTTGACCGCCAAGAGTTCCAGCAAGAACACTCTGGACGGACTACGCCCAGACGGCCCAAGCCCACCAGGCCCATCAGCCCATTAATACAAATCTGATGCCCTAGAGACCACACATATATAATCGCTGATCAGAAAAACCCTAAAAAAGCACACGGGGAGCACACCAGAGAGAGGGACGAAATCAACACACAAAAATTCAGAAAAACGCCATTGATGGGCTGAAGAAGAAAGAGTCGAGTTCTCGTCGGTTATGGGCCTTCGGGCATAGCAGGGCGAATTCGTTTCAATTTCATGTTTTTATTTTCGTCAATTAATTTCTTTATGTTCTAGACATTCAGTACTTTAATTCCAAAATTCAATTTCAGCATGTTTTATTCTGTTTTTATTTTATTTATTTTCGATTTGATTATGCATAGCTAGTAATCTGTGTCTGGGCAAAGGCAGATCGAGGGGGATTTTGGGCTAAGTGAGACCGAGAGGCTGATGGGGCTAGAGTAGCCGGTTGGGCGTTTGTTCCCGAGGCAAAGTTGGTTGAGGTTTATTTCTGGGGAGTTTGGGCAAACTAGGACGACCACTAGTGAACCTTTACAAACTGGGATACTGGTGATTGGCAAACCGCATAGATGTACCTTGTAGTATTGTTGCGGGCATAGCACTAGAACTTGCAGGAGATGCGGTCGTATGTTTCGAGCATGCTATTGGCCGAGCGGGTCTGTCTAGAGGGTAATGCGGGTTTGGGCAAACTAGATCCATGTTTGGTCGCATAGGTTATCGAATTGTTCAGATCCAGGGGTTTAGGCATAGTGTTAGCTTGCCTTCTCTTTACACAGTAAGGATAGATAAGGGGAGGGGCAATTGCTGGGCGTGACGCAATAGGACCACTTTTGTTTTTTCACCCTATAACTGCTGACAAACCGCTGGTAGAAATCCTTAGTGCCGATGACCGGTAGTTTGCCTGGATGACCCTGAGAGACGCTGTATGCCCAGATGCTTGTTTTCCATTATTTAATTTTCGTTATTTTAGTTATCTGTTCAGTTTGGTCATAGTATTTAGTATATTTTTTGTCTGTTCAGTTTAGTCATAGTGAGTTTATATTTAATTGTTTGAGTTTGGTAGCTTGATTAAAACCGCTGTGCCCACAGCAACCCAAAATCAAATCTTCTTGTGACAACCCCTTGGGCAAAGCCGAGATCACCTACTGTAATTGCCTCCTTGTGGGACCGACCCCACGTACTTGCCATTATCTACGTTTTGTAGTTATAAGAGTACTGGCTAAATATAAATATCATTTTGACAGCTTGTTTGCCCCTAACGACAAGCATACGGGCTCGTCAAAATTGGCGCCGTTGCCGGGGAGGCAATATTCCAGCAGTAAGTCTTCTGTGCTATTTGACCTGTGATTTTTGTTTGTTCTCCAGCTTGACCGTACAGGGCAAAGGAGGGCAGAACGAGAGGAGCAGGGCAAAGAGCACGTGCAGTCCAAAGAAGAGCAAGAGGGTAGTACCCTTTTGACTAGAGAAGAGAGATGGGTGACCAGTACGACCCACCAGTAGTCCAGACCTTGAGGGAAATGATGTTCCCCACCGATTTGAGCTTCGGACCCCTGGGCATCACTTTGCCCAGAATCACTGCAGATTGGGAGATGAAGCAGAGTTTTATTCAGATCTTGCCCAGATTCAGCGATATGCCTTGGGAGGACCCTCAACGACATTTGCAAGATTTTGAGATGGCATGTGGTACTATACGTGCTATGGGCACACTGGCAGAATACATTCGACTGTTAGCCTTTCCCTTCTTCCTTGCTGATGGGGCAAGAGATTGGCTTTACAGTTTGCCAAGAGGCGAAATTACAACATGGCAAGAATTGCAGCATCAATTCTTGAAGAAGTACTTCCCCATGTCTCGAATCTTGAAAATGAAGAAGAGAATTTACAACATCAAAATGGGCGCCGGAGAATCGTTCCATGACTATTGGGTTCGATTCAAAGAAATTCTAGCGCTATGCCCATACCACCAGATTCCAGATCATGAATTGGTCCAATACTTCGTATCCGGACTAAGAGGACAAGAGAGGATGATAATTCGTGCAGCATGCGGGGGTTCTATTCTGAATAAAAGTGCAAGAGAGGTGTTCAAAATATTCAAAGAGTTGGCTGAAGCATCCCGCGAAGATGAGTACGAATTGCCCAAACAGACAGTTGCTATACCCATAGCAACTGATAATAAAATCGATCAGCTTTGCAACACCATTGAGAAATTCATGGAGCATATGGTCACCGGACCACTCAAGGCAGACGATAGAGGTGAACTTAACAGCTTTGGGCAAAGCAGAACGGATTACTATGACCCGTATGCCCATACCAGCATACCAAAAATCAGATATCAAGAGAATTTTTGGTATGGGCAAGACAACTGTCAAGAGGGAAGCCAAGAGCGCGATCAACAATACTTTGAACCCCAACAATATGATGAATGTGAAGAGTCGTCTCTAGCCGAGCTTGTGAACCGTGTCATGATGGAGAACATGAAATCTCAACAAGAGAACATAAAAGCTCAACAAGAGACCGAAAAGTTCAAGAAAGAGATGGCGGAAGGATTTAAGAATCTTAATGCCCAAATATCACAGCTTACCCAAACTGTGGCAAGATTGGAAGAGAAAATTGAAGAGCAGTCTGCCCAAGAGGTGCAATCTGCCAAAGAGGACCAATCTGCCCAAGAGGCACAACAAAGTACCGTCCAAACGAAGAATGAAGACATACTTCCAGAGAAGGGAAAGAGACCAAACCGAGACATGGTAGAATTTGAAGCCCTAAAGAGACTTTTCAAGCGTGAAGACAAGTCTGCCCAAATCAAGGAGTCAAAGCCCGAACCACAAAATATAGTGATCAAACCTCCATTTCCAGGAAGGTTAGCAAAGGTCAATAAATCACAAAACACACATTTGGGTACACCTGATAGTCTGGGCAGAGAAGCATGTATAAACATAGCAACCGGTTTGGGCAAAGTGGCGAATGTTGAACAGTTTGCCAAAGATAACGAAATGGAAGAGAGAATGGAGGCGGTACTACATATTGGAATCCTAGAACCATCTAATACTTTCATCCCCACGAGCCCAAGTAATAAATTTGTCCCAGAGGAGAGATTGGTGCCGCCCTTTGAGCAAGCACGCGATGAAGAATTGAAGAAGTTACACAAACTTATCAAATATCTCTACCTGGGACAAGTGAATAAGATCTCCGAGAGCAGCAGTGATGAGTCTAGCGAAAGTTCAGAAAGGAAAGCCCATGAGTCGTTTGCCCAACATCCAGAAGACAAGAGGAAGACGCCCACCACCAACATGCGAATACCATTTAGTTTGGGCAAAGCTCCTGATACTTTACAAGGATGGATGATGAGCAACTTTTCAGATCTACTTAAGTATCTGAAGGCTTATTATGGGCACAACGAGGAGAAGCTTAAACCTCGCTCCATGAAGAATGGTGAACATACATCACGTCATGCCCATGACGATAACTAAGGCGCTGACCGGGAGGCAACCTGGTATCTTTTTGTATAATATTTTACTTTATTTTGAATAAATCGAATGGAGGACTTTGACTTGTTTGATCCCAGAAGGGGAAAGGGTTTCTTTGTTTTTGAGGTGCAGGTCAAGGAGGGTAAAAGGGTAGCAGTGTGGACATACTGACTACTTGGTCAAACTGCAGATTACGCTAGAAGATGGATGAGCTCCCTAAAGTTGCAAGGATGACCCCTGGAACGAAGTCAAGGTCTGGGCAAACGTGTTCACGCTACTGATTCCGGGCAAACTCCTAAGGCGACAAGGCAGCATGTAACAAGGCCTTGCTGAGCTGCTGAACACACTAATGGCCCACTTTGCCCGTGCCTAATTCAGGTTCTACCTTGCATTTACCTCCTCCTTATTTGCCCTCCCAATTGTTTTATTTTTTCTTTTATTTTTTAGTCGGTTTTCCTTTGAGTCAAGGGTTGATCTTTTCACTGACACACTTTGCCCAAGGCAAAGTGTGTGAGGGGGCAGGTGCGCCAACTTTAAGAGTCATAGTCTGGTCGTGGGTGGCCCCTACCAATCTTATTACTTTTTCACACTTTGCCAAGGCAAAGTGTGTGAGGGGGGAAAGGGAAAGGGCAAACCCCTGTTTCTAATCGAGTCAGCATGATTATGTGATCACTTTGGGCAAACATACATACAGTAACTCAAACTTTATAGTTAAGATGCATGAAATAGGGATGATGGAACTATTATAGGCAAACTGTGAGAATTGAGCCAACATTGATATATGATTTCTTTCTTTGAGAGTCTGATGTGATCTTTACAATGCTTGTCTTTGCCTGTTTGCTGAATTGAGTAGTTTGACTGAGTAGGGTTGTTAAATGATTAGGGCATTTTCTTGTTTCAGTTTGCTTGAATAAATAACACTGTCCCTTGCTAGCCCTTTGAGCCTGATTGAATATTTTTTGTGAACCCATTCTGGTATTATGCCCACATTACATAGGCAGCCAGAGAGAAAAGAGGGAGTTAGGGCATAATGTTCAAAAAAAAAAAAAAAAAAAAAAAAAAGAAAAAAAAGAGAAAAAAAAGAAGAAAAAAAAAGAAAAAAAAAAGGAAAAAATCAGAAAAAGAAAAAAATAGAATAAAAAGTTGTTGTGCTAAGGCCCGTAAGAAAGGGGCAAAGTGGCAGAGAAAAGGCTAACATCAAAAAGCCCTCTGCCCATAGAGCCTACTCCTCAAAATCTACCCATATGAGCCCAACACTACAACCCAATAAAAGTCCCTCTGATAATCCCTTACTTAGTTAAACAAACTCAGGTTAGCAATACGGCAAATTTAGGCAAAGTGAAGTCACAGCAGAAAATGAGTGTCATTAAACCCATACACTATAAAGAGAGAAACACTGTGAGGGAGTGAACCCAAAGACCTAGAAGAGACTCTTGACTTATTTTTTTTATCTTTACTTGAATTTTGTGTTATCTGTATGTACTATGCCCTATACTGATCATGCTAAAGTCCTTTGTTTTATTTCTCCTTATTTCTTTCACTTCTATTTTCACTTTGGTCTTGAGTCAGGCAAATCAGAGCCCACGCTTGGGGACAAGCGTATCCAAGTGTGTGCGGTTCTGATGAGCCATTTTATTTGCTCATCTTAGAGCGTTTTTACACCCTTTATTGAGTCAGTTTGAGTCAGTAACGTGTCTGGGAGGGCACAATAGGATGTTTGGGTAGAGTGTGCAGGTGTGCAGGTAGCAGGTGGCGCATTGGGCAAAAGAGGCAAAGAAATGGTCCACTTTGGGCAAACGCGGGATTCTGAAGCAGAGGTGACTCAAGCAGTTGGGCCTAATAAGGCAAAGTCTCCACTGTGAGGCAAAGTCGGCACTATGGGCATAGTGACTGGAGCAGTTTGAATCAAGGAGGCAAAGTCACCACTATGGGCAAAGTCACCACTTTGGGCAAAGTCAAGACTTTGGGTGAAGACACACTTTGGGCAAAGTCAAGACTTTGGGTGAAGACACACTTTGGGCAAACGGCGAGTATCGAGCATACCAGAGCAACAAAGTCCGAAAATTGGGGGATTCTGCCTTATCCCCACATCTCTATCCGGTCAGCTGTAAGGAAAGAGACCCTAAAGACCAGGACAATCTTTGACCGCCAAGAGTTCCAGCAAGAACACTCTGGACGGACTACGCCCAGACGGCCCAAGCCCACCAGGCCCATCAGCCCATTAATACAAATCTGATGCCCTAGAGACCACACATATATAATCGCTGATCAGAAAAACCCTAAAAAAGCACACGGGGAGCACACCAGAGAGAGGGACGAAATCAACACCCAAAAATTCAGAAAAACGCCATTGATGGGCTGAAGAAGAAAGAGTCGAGTTCTCGTCGGTTATGGGCCTTCGGGCATAGCAGGGCGAATTCGTTTCAATTTCATGTTTTTATTTTCGTCAATTAATTTCTTTATGTTCTAGACATTCAGTACTTTAATTCCAAAATTCAATTTCAGCATGTTTTATTCTGTTTTTATTTTATTTATTTTCGATTTGATTATGCATAGCTAGTAATCTGTGTCTGGGCAAAGGCAGATCGAGGGGGATTTTGGGCTAAGTGAGACCGAGAGGCTGATGGGGCTAGAGTAGCCGGTTGGGCGTTTGTTCCCGAGGCAAAGTTGGTTGAGGTTTATTTCTGGGGAGTTTGGGCAAACTAGGACGACCACTAGTGAACCTTTACAAACTGGGATACTGGTGATTGGCAAACCGCATAGATGTACCTTGTAGTATTGTTGCGGGCATAGCACTAGAACTTGCAGGAGATGCGGTCGTATGTTTCGAGCATGCTATTGGCCGAGCGGGTCTGTCTAGAGGGTAATGCGGGTTTGGGCAAACTAGATCCATGTTTGGTCGCATAGGTTATCGAATTGTTCAGATCCAGGGGTTTAGGCATAGTGTTAGCTTGCCTTCTCTTTACACAGTAAGGATAGATAAGGGGAGGGGCAATTGCTGGGCGTGACGCAATAGGACCACTTTTGTTTTTTCACCCTATAACTGCTGACAAACCGCTGGTAGAAATCCTTAGTGCCGATGACCGGTATTTTGCCTGGATGACCCTGAGAGACGCTGTATGCCCAGATGCTTGTTTTCCATTATTTAATTTTCGTTATTTTAGTTATCTGTTCAGTTTGGTCATAGTATTTAGTATATTTTTTGTCTGTTCAGTTTAGTCATAGTGAGTTTATATTTAATTGTTTGAGTTTGGTAGCTTGATTAAAACCGCTGTGCCCACAGCAACCCAAAATCAAATCTTTTTGTGACAACCCCTTGGGCAAAGCCGAGATCACCCACTGTAATTGCCTCCTTGTGGGACCGACCCCACGTACTTGCCATTATCTACGTTTTGTAGTTATAAGAGTACTGGCTAAATATAAATATCATTTTGACAGCTTGTTTGCCCCTAACGACAAGCATACGGGCTCGTCAACGAAGCTCGACTCATAGGTTTTAGTACATTTCCTGAAGCAAATGCGACTTAAACTCAAAATTATGAACGTGGTCGTGGTCGTGGTAAAAGTAGAGGACATGGAAACTATCATGTTCGTAATTATGTTTGGTGTAGCCATATAATAAAAATAGGAATGATGAAAAATAATTTGTCCCAGGAGAGAGAACATGAAGAAATAAGAAATAATAATGAACAAAAGAAAGTTCATTGGTCTCGTATATGACGAAGATCGAATCATTTTGTTGATTTTTATAAAAAAAATGTTGAAATGAAACGACACAGATGTGGAGACAAATCATGTCGATGGAAATAATGTCAATGATGATGACATGAATTATGAAAGAAAAATAAATTAATGCATTGTATCCATGATAATTTCTAAAAAGAAATAATGGATGTCAAATCTTTGGAATCAAATAATGATGGTGATATTTGTGGACCTGTAGATCAACCATGCAGACCATTTCGATATTTTATGGTAATTATCGATGCATCAACAAGATGGTCGCATGTATGTTTATTATCTTCTCGCAACCTGGCGTTTGCGAGATTACTTGCTCAAATAATTAAATTATGAGCACAATTTCCGGATCACCAAATTAAAAAGATTCGTTTAGAAAACACTGATGAGTATTCCTCAAATACTTTTTATGATTATTGCATGTCAATTGGAATAAGTGTTGAACATCTTGTAGCTCATATTTATACTCAAAAGGGTCTACCCGAAACTTTTATCAAGCGATTACAAATAAATTTCTAGACCATTACTAATGAAGTCAAAACTTCATTTGCATGCTTGGGGACACGCCGTATTACTGTTGGAAATCGATATCCCGGAATTAATAAATTTAAATAAATAAATTATCTAATTAATTCCGACCGAAATCCTTCGAATATCCGGATTGTCAAAATTGCGGAACCGACAATCCAATCGAAATCCCTTCGCCGGAAACCACCGCGGACCACCATACGCGTAACTGGGCTCGACCGAAAACACCACGCGGGGATAACCCCACGCGTGCCCTAGCCGAGCCCCGCGAGGGGCTCGCGATTGCACACGGCAATCGCTGGGGATGCATCGAGCATCCCCCGGGGCTGCTCGTAGCAGCCCCCCGGCGGTGAGTCCGGCGACTCACCGCCACCGCTCGTGGAGGAGCGGTCCGCCCAGCGGACCGCGATCGGGCCAGCCACGCGGCTGCCCGGCGATCGAGCCCAGCTCGATCGCATGCCCCGGCGTCCAGCCGGGGCTCCTCCCGTGTGCACCGGCGATCGAGCCCTAGGGCTTCGATCGCCACCCTCGGCGTCCAGCCGAGGGTTCTCGTGCGATCCCGGCGGGGTTCGCTTGACCGCCCGCGGTCCGGTGATCTTCGATCACCACCGCGCGGTCAAACCCCGTCCCCGGGTTCGTCCCTCGGATCTTGGTTCATGATATTTTCACGATAATTAAACGATAAAATCATAAATAGGGTTTTACGATTTACCTCGTTCTCGTTGTTCGGAAAAACGAAGAACTCAATTTGACGACCTTGAGATCTTCCGATGTATTCCTTGCACTAGCTCGGACGTCGTGTGGGCGACGATCTACCGAACTCCATGGATCTCCCTCTCTACTTTCTCTATCTAGAATTGTGATCTTCAAGTTATGAACTTATGAGAATAGAGAAGACCATGTAGTGCTTTTATAGGCTACGTGTGGAATATTGGGCTTCCAATATTAATGATTAAATTGTGCCCAAGCCCACATCTATTAATCCCATTAATATTAATTAATTCTATTTTCCACTATATAAAATTAATTGCACTCCCAATATTAAACCATATTATATCAAATAATATTTCTCCGATAGTATTATTTATTCCGTGTATTTAAGATATAAACATCCATGAATAAAATTAATTTATTGCTAATTAATTTATTCATCTCTTATATCCGAGACTAGTACCATTCAACCTTAATTATTATGCGGAACGAATCCACCTGCAGGGTTTACATAATAATTCCTTATGAACTCATCTCGGGGATATTATCAACCCTTACGTGATACACTTTCCCGTCAAGTATTCACGGCATGTCATATATAAAATATAGCGACCCAACTTAACCGGTAATTAACCCAATAATTAAATCGGTTAATTCCTTTGGTAAATCAAAGTCACTTATATTAAATATACACACCCGCAATAGTATCGGGGATTAAGAATAAAATACATTGAGATTTAAATCGATTATCGCCGGCAATCCTAATCGATAAATCTCAAGCAGATCCGCTCAATACACCAAGTTTACAAGTGTGATAAAATAATCAAGACAGATTATTTTCTCTCTCACACAACGACTATACCGATGGATTGGTCCGTATCCATCTAGGTCGTGAGCAACTGTTCGATTAAATACGAGTAACCGATAGTATGATCTTCTGTGTGACGTCGCACACCATACTAACTACAACGTATATAATCCAGGACTATAATTTGCCTATATTTAATTATAAATAATTAAACGCGAATAATTGTTTATTTAATTAAATAGATTAGTGGCAATGGATCGTGAGTTTCCGTTACTTAAATCTAGACATTAAGTACACAACTCCAACAATCTCCCACTTGTACTAAGGTCTAGTCATTTCCTCCAAACTCCCGACTCCCATACTCATCACGTGCTTAAGTTGTACTTCCAAGAAGTACTATGTGAATGGGCAATCTAGGTTGCCGCTCTGAAGTTATCTTGGTGACTACAGCGTCGTCTCCCTCGACGATGACTCGTATCAGGTGGTACTTGCTCTATGTGTTATCTTACACTTATGGACTTGTGATTTCTTACCATTTGCCATCGCACCGCTAATTGCACAGCCTTTGGCAAATTAAGAATCACATCTAAGTCCCAGAGATTATCCCGGAGTTATACCAAAACTTCCGCTACCTCTGAGGCTGCTATTTGGTTACCCAATGCAGAGTCCGAAAAGCATCGTGCTTATCACTCTTCCATGTTAAAACTCCTTCTCCTTCAATAGTGAAACACATAGCCTGATATCGACTTACACCGGTCCTCATTCGATTAGAAATCTAAGAGAATGTAATCCAAAGGAAATGCTCGTCTGCTCCGTAATTCAGAACATAGTTTCTGGTACTTCGAAAGTACTTGAAATGTTCTTTACAGCAGTCGAGTATTCCTTTCCAGGATTACCTTGATATCCTCCCACTATGCTAACCGCATAGCCGATATCAGGTTCTCGTTTTCAACATCCCATTTATCAAGCTTTCCACACTCGAAGTGTAGAAAACCGCTTTCATTGCTTCTATCTCCTTTTGTGTTTTAAAACACATATCCTTAGATAGATGCATTCCGTCTCTGAAAGTTAACGACCCTTTCTCGGAATCTTGCATGTTAAAACGAACCATAATCATATATATGTAAGATGTCCAGGAGAAGTACAATGTTCTTTCCCAGAGATCCAAGATCTCAAGAACATGTCCAACTTCTTCCTATATCTTTCATATTGATTTATCTAGACAACCTCATTTTATGTCTTGACAACATCTTTACATTGTTACCAATGATAAGAATGTTCTCTACATAAAACCCGAGAAACACCACCTTGTTCCATCATGTTTCCAATACACATGATTCGTCTATGCTTTGATGAATCCATAAAATGGACTATCTCATCAATTTGCAAGTACCACGAACTCAATGCTTTGTTCCAATCCATAAATGGATCAACTAAGCTTGTACTCTAAATGATCTTGCCTCTTAGCAATAATCTTTATTGCTTTCCAAGAGAGCACATTTAGATCTAGTACTGCCTCTGTGTAGATCCAGGGATCGATTTCATGTATGCTAGGTCCAGAGTCCGAAGACTCACCTAGTCTTATGAATATCTCTGGTTGACCCAAAACCTCCCACTACAATGGCATTCCGGTGTATAAACAGTAATAACAGTAGGTGCAGTTAGTGGTGTACCGCTACTCAGTTCGGCTGGTTTTGAGTCTTCTTCGTTCTCTCTCATTTCAAAGTATAATGTCACTTTGGGCTTGTGGTTCATCACATAGTTTTTCTCTAAGAACCGGGCGTTAGAACTTATAACGTCCTTCTGGTTCATAGTACTATTGAACACACATCTTTTGTTCTTCTAGGATATTCTACAACCGCATTTGAATGCGCCGTTGTTTCCAGACATATCCATAGAACATAGGTAGTTCCGTATAACTCATCTTTTACTATCTCTATAAGAGTTCCATTTCTTATTATCGACACACCATTTCTACACAACAGTGTATGGTGTAGTCATTTGGGATCAAATCTCAATCTCTGATCAGTATGCCATGCATTCTTCAGACAGGTACTTGCCTCCGCGATCAAATCGCAGGCTACAAATGGATATACCTTGATGGTTCTCCACAATAGCTTTGTGTCCATTGACTTGTCAAAACACTTGCTTTTATGGCACATCAGGTATTCTAATCCATTTTCGAGTAATCATAAAATGAGGTACTCGTACCTTATTCTATGAGTAGACATAGGTCTGCATACATCAGAGTTAATCAATTCCAATACTTTTCCGGATCTTATATCTTATATCCAGAAAGGATTGCTTAGTCATGTTATCTTCCAAATTAGATTCATAGGTCGGAAGGTCCATTCCTTCAAATTAATTGATCAAACTATCAATTTTCGACCTTTGAACTTCTTATTTGAATATGACTTAGCATAAGAATCCACAAGTATAAATGATTTAATAAATAAATCTCTTATTAGTAGAACGAATTATGTACTACGGTTCGTTGCATCGTGGTGGACTTAGGATTCATCATTTATATATTGCTAGCTAATGTACCAGAATAGATAATATCATTATTTCTTCTTATAACCATCAAATGATTAAAAGAAATAAAATATCTATTCATTAGAAATCCAGAACAAAGTTCTTTCTAATATGAAAGGTACATAAAAGCAATAACTTAAAATGAAATCCTATAAAAAGTGTCCTCCACTGCAACAGCTGCCTCCTCCACAGCATTGCCCATGTAGACTACGATTTCTTCTTTTCCAAGTCGTTAGGTTTCCTGGAACCTCTTGCATTTAAAATGCACATACCGTCAGTGGTTCCATATCTACACACCAGGTTCCGGTAGATAATACCACTGACTATGTTTTACGACTAAAGAAAATTTCGTACTTTCTTTGAGAGGATAATCAGACTTCCAGTACCCAGACTGTTTGCATCGAGAACACTTGCCTCTTGGCTTTCTCGTCCCATCTCGTGGTCCAAGAAACCTTGGACCACTGGGTTTCTTTGCTTGCTTTTCCTTTCCCCCGATTTTACCCTTAGGTTCAAAACCTTCGGC
Organism: Euphrasia confusa; assembly: GCA_954870475.1. NCBI lineage: Eukaryota > Viridiplantae > Streptophyta > Magnoliopsida > Lamiales > Orobanchaceae > Euphrasia > Euphrasia confusa. The sequence goes on along the minus strand of OX940957.1, from coordinate 13,619,374 downwards.
ATTGGCTACAAGAGCTTGCGATTTCCGTCTCAACTCGTCCAAAAGGTCAATCATCTCAAAAAACGTGTTTAAGCGTTTCCTCGAAGCGACTGGCCTTTATGAGTATCCTCATCGCTTCTTGTCTAGCCGCCTATGTCATGTCTAAACACCAACTTGAGTTTGAACATGATATCATAATCAGTGGTCATTGCATAAGCATTTTCCCACTTCTTAAATCAGTCATTTCCTCATGAGTCGAGACATTAATAGGCTCGGGAGAACAAAGCTCACTGAGTACAAACTTGTACTCTTCAACAGTTTGGGTAATGTCCAGATTTCTATTCCAATCATTACATTCAGGGACCAGTGAGTTTAAAATCCTTAAGTATCTCATAAAGTGGGTTCAAAACCGTTTCCTAATCTATGAGCACATATAACAACAAACAATCGATTTAATCTCCGATATTATCTCCCTCAAATAATATCATTAAACCACTAATCACATCTAAAATCCCATCAGATATGGCAAGCCACGTTTGTGTGGACGTTTACCTACCCAAATGATTTAGCAATTAGATTTGCTTCGGTCGTACATCAATTATAGCGTTACTTCGTTGGGAAGGATACTATAAAGCGTACCTAAGTGTAAACCATTACTCAGTACTAAGGAGAATCGTTTGGAATCGCTACGTCACCGCAAGCCACGTTTGTGTGGACGTTTACGATAACTCACAATCCTTCACAATTCCCTATAACTGTCTACATCAATTAATCCAAGATCCCATTCAGTATAGCAAGCCACGTTCGTGTGGACGTTTACTACACCAAAAGATCTTTATAATTGACATCCAATTACTTGAACCATTCGATCTGGTAAATCAAGACGCGGAGAATCATAAGTGAAACTCGAAGTTTCTTACCAGTGATTCACCATGCGAACAACCCTATCTCTCATAAAATGAGGGAGCCGAGCAGACAATCGATCTAGTCATCAAATGACACGAAAGTCTCTAATTTGTGTCCTCGACATGACCAAGTGGCTTTGGCTCCATTCCACTCCCCGGGGTGAGAATGTGTCGACTTGAAATCAGTTTTGGAAAGACAAATTAGGCATTGTTTGATAAACTTAATCAATGTTTCTCGTAAGAGGAATTACAAGAATTCTCCTCCAATGGCTTATCTATACGAACTTCAAAAGTCCATAAAAGTCACCAAGAGAACAGCAATGGAGACCATGACATTGTTTCCAACCCCTCTCCCACTTAGCTTTTTATAACAAAGGGATACGCTATGTAATGCATAATTAAATACACATAAGCATGCATACATGAAATAAAGCACATAGAATATTATCACATAATCAAAATAATACTAGAATATTATTTTCCGACTATTATGGCTTTATCGCATCTCCGTATGCTTCTTCTAGTCTTTAGTCTTCGTTCTTGAATACTCCATGTGACGGGAATATTAATTCCAATATTTAAATCTATTTATTTTTAATAAATCCAAAAGTTACTTAATTCGAAAATTAAGTCAATCGAATAAATCAAAAATAAAATTAAATATTAATAATATTTTTATTTATTTTTATTTTCCTTTCTAATTCTATTAAATCTCTAGAATCCTATCCAAGTCAAACTTGGAATATTCTAGAAGACTTCTATAATAGAATAAGGAAATAAAATAAATTAGGACTCTTAATCCTTCCAAATTAATTCCTTTCCTTTTCTATTAAAAATTCGATAAGGAATAATTAAATAAGGAAAAATTAATTAAGGACTCTTAAAACTTTTCAAATTAATTATTTTCCTAATCCTTAAAAATTCCATAAAGGAATAATTAAATAGGAAAAATAAATTAATTCTAAATTTATTCTTTTTCCATGAAAATTCCCAAGAATAGGAATAATCAATAAGGAAAAATAAATTTATTCTAAATTTATTCTTTTCCTATTCCATGAGAATTCCTAAAAATAGGAATACTCAAAATAGGAAAACCGAATAATTTAGGAAACTAAATTTTGGAGGGAGAGCACGGGTTGGGGATCCCCCCCCCCCCCCCCCCCCCTCGATCGACTACCGCGGCTAAGGAGCACCGCCACCGCCGCCCTCAACCGGCCAGCCACCGCTGTCGGCGACTAGGCGCGGCCAAGAGCTCATGGGCAGCCCCCGTACGCACGGTCGATCGAGCCTCCAAGGGGTTCGATCATGGGGTTGATCGATCCCGGAATCCTCCCTCTCATCTTCTCCTCCGTCACACTTTTCCGGTCTTCGTTTCGTCATCGATCCAACGTAAAATAAATTACAAATTTATTACTACGCTATCCGGTATCGATTCTCTACATGAAATCGACCTCATACAATTTCCGGAAAAATTAAGAACAAGCATTCACCACACAAGAACAAATAACATCACCGAGAGTTTAATAATCAAGAGCAATATTATGGACATTAATTAATAAAAATTAAATCTAGCCATAATAATCGGAAACCCTGCAAGGTATAACAATTTATCGAAAAATATCATGAACTAAAACCAACGCTCTGATACCAATTGTTGGAAATCGATATCCCGGAATTAATAAATTTAAATAAATAAATTATCTAATTAATTCCGACCGAAATTCTTCGAATATCCGGATTGTCAAAATTGCGGAACCGACAATCCAATCGAAATCCCTTCGCCGGAAACCACCGCGAACCACCATACACGTAACCGGGCTCGACCGAAAACACCACGCGGGGATAACCCCACGCGTGCCCTAGCCGAGCCCCGCGAGGGGCTCGCAATTGCACACGGCAATCGCTGGGGATGCATCGAGCATCCCCCGGGGCTGCTCGTAGCAGCCCCCCGGCGGTGAGTCCGGCGACTCACCGCCACCGCTCGTGGAGGAGCGGTCCGCCCAGCGGACCGCGATCGGGCCAGCCACGCGGCTGCCCGGCGATCGAGCCCAGCTCGATCGCATGCCCCGGCGTCCAGCCGGGGCTCCTCCCGTGTGCACCGGCGATCGAGCCCTAGGGCTTCGATCGCCACCCTCGGCGTCCTGCCGAGGGTTCTCGTGCGATCCCGGCGGGGTTCGCTTGACCGCCCGCGGTCAGGTGATCTTCGATCACCACCGCGCGGTCAAACCCCGTCCCCGGGTTCGTCCCTCGGATCTTGGTTCATGATATTTTCACGATAATTAAACGATAAAATCATAAAGAGGGTTTTACGATTTCCTCGTTCTCGTTGTTCGGAAAAACGAAGAACTCAATTTGACGACCTTGAGATCTTCCGACGTATTCCTTGCACTAGCTCGGACGTCGTGTGGGCGACGATCTACCGAACTCCATGGATCTCCCTCTCTACTTTCTCTCTCTAGAATTGTGATCTTCAAGTTATGAACTTATGAGAATAGAGAAGACCATGTAGTGCTTTTATAGGCTACGTAAGGGATCTTAAGGAGGTGGAATATTGGGCTTCCAATATTAATGATTAAATTGAGCCCAAGCTCAAATCTATTAATCCCATTAATATTAATTAATTCTATTTTCCACTATATAAAATTAATTGCACTCCCAATATTAAACCATATTATATCAAATAATATTTCTCCGGTAGTATTATTTATTCCGTGTATTTAAGATATAAATATCCATGAATAAAATTAATTTATTGCTAATTAATTTATTCATCTCTTATATCCGAGACTAGTACCATTCAACCTTAATTACTATGCGGAACGAATCCACCTGCAGGGTTTACATAATAATTCCTTATGAACTCATCTCGGGGATATTATCAACCCTTACGGGATACACTTTCCCGTCAAGTATTCACGGCATGTCATATATAAAATATAGCGACCCAACTTAACCGGTAATTAACCCAATAATTAAATCGGTTAATTCCTTTGGTAAATCAAAGTCACTTATATTAAATATACACACCCGCAATAGTATCGGGGATTAAGAATAAAATACACTGAGATTTAAATCGATTATCGCCGGCAATCCTAATCGATAAATCTCAAGCAGATCCGCTCAATACACCAAGTGTACAAGTGTGATAAAATAATCAAGACATATTATTTTCTCTCTCACACAACGACTATACCGATGGATTGGTCCGTATCCATCTAGGTCGTGAGCAACTGTTCGATTAAATACGAGTAACCGATAGTATGATCTTCTTTGTGACGTCGCACACCATACTAACTACAACGTATATAATCCAGGACTATAATTTGCATATATTTAATTATAAATAATTAAACGCAAATAATTGTTTATTTAATTAAATAGATTAGTGGCAATGGATCGTGAGTTTCCGTTACTTAAATCTAGACATTAAGTACACAACTCCAACAATTACATGCAGCAACACTTGTGAGGTTTCGACTGTCGAGTTATAATAACTTTTCTCCCTTACAATTGGCATTTGATTTGAGCCCAATATTTCCAATCTAAGAATTTTTGGATGTGATTGTTATGTTCCAATTGCACCACCTAATCGATCCAAAATGGGTCCACAAAGGAGGTTGAGATTATATGCTGGTTATGAATCACCTTCGATAATCAAATATATCGACCCACTAACAGGTGATTTATTTATAGCAAGATTTGCCGATTGTCATTTTGATAAATCTGTTTTCCCGACATTAGGGGGAGGAAAGGATCAACCGAAATAAAAAACTCAATTGGAAAAAAAATTGGATTTCCTTAATCCAAGAACAAAAGAATGTGAACTAGAAGTTCAAAGAATTGCAAATCAATTACCGAATGTATTTACTGACTCTCGGAGAGTTATTAAATCGCATATTCCTGCAGAAAATGTTCCGGTTAAAATTGATGTCCCCGAATGACAAATTACAAGTGCTAATGAATCAAAAGCACGCTTGAAGCGTGGAAGACCTGTCGGTTCCAAAGATAAAAATTCTCAAAGAAAAAAGGATTAAATAAAAGTGACAAATTAGACGAAAATGATGAAAAAATATTATACCTTGAAGAGGTTTCTCCAAAAGAAGAAAAAGAACAAATTTCTAAAGAAAATGAAACTATAAAAACTTCAATAAATTATGTCACTATCGATGGAGTTGTATACTTAATGTCTAGATTTAAGTAACATGTGAACTCCGTATAAATTCATTTATCCTATTTAATAATAAACAATTGTTTTGCATTTAATTATGTTTAATTAAATATGTGCAAACCATAGTCCTAGATTATACACGTTGTAGTTAGTATGGTGTGCGACTTCACACGGAAGATCATACTATCGGACACTCGTATATAATCGAACATATGCTCACGACCTAGATGGACAGGGACCATCCATCGGTATAGTCGTTGTATAATTGGAAATAATTTGTCTTAATTATTTTATTATACTTGTACACTTGGTGTATTGAGCGGACCGCATGAGATTAATCGATTATGATTGCCTTGGATAATGATTTATATCTCAGTGTATTATATTTTTAATCTATGATATTATTGCGGGTGTGTACATTTAATATTAGTGACTTTGACTACTTATAAGATAATGTGACATTTACCGGTAAAATTGGATCACTGTATTTTATGTATGACATGATGTGAATTCTTAACGGGGAAGTGTGTCCCGATAAGGCTTGATAATGTTCCCGAGATGAGCTCATAAGGATTATCATATAAACCTTGCAAGTGGATTTGATCCGCATAATAATAAAGTTGAGTGGTACTAGTCTCGTAATTACAAGAGATGAATAAATTAATTAGCAATTAATATAATTTATTAATGGACATTTCTATTTTAAACATTCGGAATAAAATAATACTATGGAAAATATTATTTGAAATAATATGGTTTAATATTGGGAGTTGCAATTATATTTATTTAGTGGAGTTAAATATAATTTATGTATTAATTAATAGATTTAGAGTTGGGCTCAATTTAATTAATTACATGGGAGCCCAATATTCCACCTCCCCTTACGTAGCCTAGTTCTTTTGGACTGAAAAGTGAAACCGGATGAACTGAACTGAAGCGATCTGAACTAAACTGGATTTATTTTTTTATAAAAATTATAATTATTTTTATTAAATTTTAAATATTTTTTTAAAAATATTAATAAAATTATGACAGTAATTAGATTGTATATTTAAAATTATATATTTAAATTATTTTTTATTTATTTTATTTTATTTTATTTTGAAATGAACTTAATCCCAGCTGAACCGAAGCGATCTTAACTGAACTGAACTGAACTTAAGCGATATGAACTGAACTGAAATTAAGTCCAAAAGAATAGGTCCTAAAAGCACTACATGGTCTTCTATATTTTACAAAGACAAGATAATCATACTTGATTATTCTAGAGAGTAGAAGGAGAAGGAGATTCATGGAGCTTGGAGGAACATCGCCCACCCCGACGTTCAAACTAGTGCAAGGAATACGTGGGAAGATCTCAAGGTCATCAATCGATCTCGATTTTCCGGCATACGAGAAACAAGGTAAAATCATAGAAACCCTCTTATAATTTTAAGATAATTATTATCGTAAAAATACCGCGAACCAAGATCCGAGGGACGGAGATCCAAACTGAAGATGTGCCGGACGATGGGGTCGAGGATCCCCGGACCGCCGCGGCTAGGAATCCCCAGCAAGGTGGATCCCCGTAAGGACGCCGGATGGACGCCCAGCGCCGCTCGCGCGGTGCACGACTGCTCGCACGGCTGTGGCTGGGGGTGATCGCGAGCCACGACTTCGATCGTGGCGGGCGCGCGATCACCGGCGCGTGGCTGGGCGTGCCCAGCGGGCTGCTACGAGCAGCCCCGCACGGCTGCCGTGAACAGCCGCGAGCCCCGCGCGGGGGCTCGACCGGACAGCCGCGGGTTCTCCCCGCTTATCCCCGTGGTGGTTCGTGGCAGGTTTCCGGCGATCGAGATTTTGACCGGAGTTTTTATTTCCGCGTTTCCCGACAACTCCGGGATGTCGATTTCCAACAACTACATGAAAATGTCTGAATCGAAAAGAAATTGTTATTGATACAGTTTTTGCTTACAATGTAGCACTTGAAATTATGTAAGAAATTGAGGATAATGAACCAAAATCGGTTGATAAATGTCGGTGTAGAAATGATTGGTCAAAATGGAAAAATGTAATCCAATCTGAATTGGTCTCGTTGTTAAAACAAAAAGTATTTGGACTAGTGTAAATCCGGTTGGATATATATGAGTATTCGTGCGAAAAATAAATGAGAAAAATGAAATTGTAAGAAATAAGACATGATTGGAACTCCTGAAGAGCTTCAAGAATTTATTGAATATTTGAAGAAAAAATTTGAGATTAAAGAATTTGAAAAAAATAAATTTTGTCTTGATTTACACATTGAAAATCTAGAAGATGGAATTTAAGTTCACCAAACTTCTTATACCCAGAAGGTATAAATTAAAGTGATTCAACATGAAAAATGAACATCTCTTAATTACTCCGATGATCGGCCGATCACTTAATCCTAAAAAGGATAATTTTAGAGCTCGAGATAAAAATGATGAAAACATAGGTCCCGAAGTACCATCCATATCTGAACTCAAATGAGAATATATTAACGGAGATTAAATGAATTGCTAATGAAAGGTAAATGTGATGTGTAACAAATTCTATAAAGAGATATTTTAGCAGGTTTATTTACCAAAGCATTAACGACTGCAACATTTGAAAAATGTGTAAAAAATATCGGAATGCGTCGGTTAAAGGATCTCAAATAAATACGCGTTGCCCTCTTTTCCTTCACTTAGTTTTTTCCTAAATGGTTTTACCTTGTAAGGTTTTTAACGAGACAACTTAATTGAGCATATTAAATAAATTTTCGTTTACTAAGGTTTAACCTACGGGTTTTTACTTAGTAATTGGAAACGAAAAATAAAAGCGATGTTTGAATCAGGAGGAGAAATACGAAGTTAAATAACGGACATCCAAGGGGGAGTGATATGAAATAATATGTGTGGATGTCTCTTGGAGTGCTAAAGATAGTGGGAATACTAATGAACACACAATTGGTGTCACCACATTATGATAATATTTATTCCTAGCTAATGATGCATATACATGTCACCACAATTGGAATACTTGAATCATAATAAGAATGTCTTCCTTCTCCCTACTTCTATTCTCTTGCGTACTTTAGAATTTATATTGTTCTGAACTATTAAATTTACAACAATATTCTAATTTTTTTCAAATTAATATACATTTTTACCCTTTATATTTTGATTAAAAAAATACATATATAGTCTCTTTTAATTTCTGTATTATAAAAAATAGGGAGATTTTGAAAAAATGGTACATTTAAATAATTGTTTATAATTCAATATATTAGTTTTTCTTGATTATAAGTTAGTGTAACATGTCAAAATTACCCTTGCTTATTATACATGGGTGAGTAATTATTTTTTAACTTCTAATGGTATTATAGTATTTAGTAGTACTTCTTTTTTATAATTATAAGATTAATAATACTGGAATGAATTAAAATGGTTAAATTTTTTATCCTTAATTAGAAATTATATTTTATATGGTAGAACTTATAATTTCCCAAACTGTATTTTCTTTTTTCGTTAATATTTCTAAAATATATTCGTGGTTATTTTTTAACTTCTAAGGGTATTATAGTATTTAGTAGTAATTTTTTGTATAATTATAAGATTAATAATATACCACAATTAATTAAAAGGATAATTTTGATAATGAGTAATTATTATTGTTTGTTTATAATTTAAATAATTTAAACAAAATTACTCTTTTTGTTTTAAATTTTATCAAATTAAAAAATAAAATTTATGTAACTTTTTTTTTTAACTTAATATTAAATTCTCAAATTAAACTTAATATTACACGCAATTCTCAAATTACACCTAATTGTCAACACTACACAATTCTCAACATGCAATTAAAAATAAAATTACACAAATTAAAAACAAAATTACACGTAATTCTCAAAATTACACTTAATTGTCAACATTACACGCTTCTCAACACGCAATTAAAAATTAAATTACACAAATTAAAAATAAAATTACACGCAATTCTCAACATTAAATAATTATACAAATTAAAAAACAAAATTTGAGAAAAAAAAATTGTCGACAATAATGGAATATAGTAATCAAACTTTTAAAAATTTATCTTTTATTTTAATTATTTAAGTTATACTATCCTAATAAATAAATAATTAAAAAAATCATTTCCATTATCAAATTAAAAAATAAAACTTACGCAACTATTTTTTTACTGAATATTAAATCCTCAAATTAAAATACAAAATTACACTAACTAAAAACAAAATTACACGCAATTAAAAACAAAATTATATTCAATTTTCAAAATTACACCTAATTCTCAACATTACACAATTCTCAACAGGCAATTAAAAATAAAATTACACAAATTAAAAACAAAATTACTTGTTAGCTCAGTTGGTTGAGCATTCGACTTGAGAACCTTAAGGTTCAAGGTTCGAACCCGAGACATGTGAGTATCAATTGACCTAGACCAAAGAAAAAAACAAAATTACACGCAATTCTCAAAATTCGTAATTAAAGAACAAAATTTTAGGTGAAATAATTTGAGAAAAAAACTTGCCGATAATAATAATAAAATTATTTTAATAATAAAACCAATAAACTAATTTATTTTAATAATGAAATTGTTTTATTTTTATAAAAGTATAGTATAGTAATCAACCTTTTAAAAATATATCTTTTGTTTTAATTATTTAAGTTATACTATCCTAATAAATAAATTATCAAAAAAAATATTTCCATTAAATATAAAGTACATTTTATTAAAATTTTAGGTGAAATAATTTGAGAAAAAAACTTGCCGATAATAATAATAAAATTATTTTAATAATAAAACCAATAAACTAATTTATTTTAATAATAAAATTGTTTTATTTTTATAAAAGTATAGTATAGTAATCAACCTTTTAAAAATATATCTTTTGTTTTAATTATTTAAGTTATACTATCCTAATAAATAAATTATTAAAAAAATTATTTCCATTAAATATAAAGTACATTTTATTTTATGTGGTTTACCTTGTAAATTAAAAAACCAAAATATTTCTTTTCTTAAATATACCTTAATTAAAATAGTTAAAAAAATTTATCCTTAATTAAAAATTATATTTTATATGGTAGAAATATTTCTTTTCCTAAATATACCTTTATTAAAATAGTTAAAAAATTTTATCCTTAATTAAAAATTATATTTTATATGGTAGAACCTTTTTGTTTTTGTTTTTTTAGGTCAATTGAAATATCGTTTAAACTTATTGACCACATTTATATATAATTCGTAATTAAAGAACAAAATTTTAGGTGAAATAATTTGAGAAAAAAACTTGCCGATAATAATAATAAAATTATTTTAATAATAAAACCAATAAACTAATTTATTTTAATAATAAAATTGTTTTATTTTTATAAAAGTATAGTATAGTAATCAACCTTTTAAAAATATATCTTTTGTTTTAATTATTTAAGTTATACTATCCTAATAAATAAATTATTAAAAAAATTATTTCCATTAAATATAAAGTACATTTTATTTTATGTGATTTACCTTGTAAATTAAAAAACCAAAATATTTCTTTTCCTAAATATACCTTAATTAAAATAGTTAAAAAAATTTATCCTTAATTAAAAATTATATTTTATATGGTAGAACCTTTTTGTTTTTGTTTTTTTTAGGTCAATTGGAATATGTTTAAACTTATTGACCACATTTATATATAAAAGGATGACCCAGTCCAACAACCTGTCTCATCTAATTGAATAAACAAATGAATTCCAAACAAATGAATTCCAAAAACTTAATCGTTGTTGTATGTTTTCTTTTAGCCAGTGTTATCTTCGTTTCATCAGATGTGTCGAACAGGAAACTACTTGCTCAACCATCTGACAATGATGTCATCCATACTCATCGTAAGCAATCCTTTTTACATTTGATAGAGATCGATCATATATATATATATATATATATATATATATATATATATATATATATATATATATATATATATATATATATATATTCATCGATATTTTATAAATTTGTTTTGATTTAATTTAAAATTGATGTTTGTAGATATGAATGAAGAAATGGATACTCAGTATCCCAAAGGCCAATTCGAACAGAAATCAAAATGCGATAAATACTGTTCGGATCCTTCTACAAAATGCATCATCGTCTGCATCCCTTTAAAGCCGCCGCCGGCGCCGTGATCCAGAGGAGAATATGCAGAATACAAGAAAAATCCATACAAATGAACATCGTTACATCACAATTCACAATCGCATTATAAGTAATAATATTACAGTGTCATGTTTTATTTTACTGTTTTTATATATCTAATAAATTAAAAGGACTTGCTATTTTGCCAGAATTTGTTCAATCACAAATCTTAAGCAAAATTATTAATTTAAATAAATAATTTATTTATATTTAAATATGAATTAATATATGTTATAGTATTATTAATTAATATAATGTAAAATAAAATTAAAAATATATTTTTTTAGTTAAAAATATTAAATATTTTGGTATTCCAATTAAAAAAGACATTTAAATAAAAATAAATATTTTAATATATAAAAATATTAAGTAAAAATATAATTTTAACATATATATTAAGTAAATTACTAAATTATATTGTTAATTTTATAAAAAAAACAAAAAAAGATAAGCAAAATCAAAATTATGTTCATGGGCAGAATATGTCATGAAGAATTACATAAATAAAAATGGAGTTGTGTCATGTGTGTGAATCTACGTTCAAACTTACTCCGTACTTAACAAGTGTCCTTAATGTGCAACAATTTGTCTAATTTGTCTTTATTTTATTAGACAATTATTGGTTTCAGCCATTTATCGAGACAATTATCTATTTAATATATAAATCCAGACTTTGTTGATCCCACGTCAACATTGTGAACACAAAAAATTACACTACAAAAAATAAGCATGTTCACACTACGTGTCACAAACAATGTTTTGATTGGCCAAAACATTATTATGTGGCTTTATAATTCTTATGTAGCTTTATTATTTATTATGATGTGGCTTTTAATTTAACTAATTACATAATAATTTCATATTCATTATATTTTCCAATTTCCATAAATACTAATCAATTTACGTCAATTCCTTAAATCGATATTAATCTAATTGTTTTTACTAATCAATTCCTTAATTTTCTCAATTATATTAATTGACTATTTACTATAAATAATTTATTTAATTGATTTGTTACTTAATTCATCTATTCTATTACATCTCTTACCATATATATTAAAATAACAATATAGAAAAAATCAATCAATCCCTATAATCTCTACAAAATTAATTAACAAATATTAATATAACGGTCAATTAATTATTGATATTTTTTACAACTAATTTATAAAATTTTAAGTAATTTCTTAATATTAATTTAATTTATTTATTTTAAGATTCTTAATGGAGTATTCTATGCACTCTTTATTATTTCTATTTCAATTTTATGCATATATAATATTTATAAAATATCATATTTTTTATTCATATTCTATATTACTATTATTTTAAATTAAAAAATCTTTTTTTGGAAATAAATCAATATTTATTGTTTCCCTATATAAATAATGTTTATACCTACTAAAAAACTTAATTATGACAACTTCTCTCTTCATATTCAAATCTTTCATTAATATCGTCATTATAATTTGTCCATAAATATTTTTTTCCTTTTAAATAATAATAACAATAATTAATAGATTCTAATTCAAATTTAATGCTATAAATTGGTCTTCTTCTTCACTCATTCATTTACTTATCACTTTTCATTTCTCTCATTTTAGTTTTTTTTTACATATTATTGTATAAATATTAATATATTCACTAATGATTCTAACAATGTACTAATGATTCTCACAATATTTTTTTGTAGGAACTTTATTTAAGTAATTTTCTTGCTTTTATTTATTGCATTTTTTTCATTCAGTATGTTTACTATATTCTATATATTTTTTTTGTAGGAATAGTATTTTTATTGTGTTTTTCTATTATTGTATATTTTATTATATGATAATTATTGTTTTAATTTTTTTTGCAGCAAAGTATTTTCATTGCGTTTTTCTACTAATTTTATTTTATAATAATGAATAATGATTTTTAATGTGCTAATTTTTTTTCAGGACACATGGTAAACATTAATTTATTGATTGTATTTAAATATTTTGTTTCATCCTTTATTAAATAATCATCTATTGTTTGTATTTTTGTAAGTTACATATTTGTTCTAATAATTTTTATTGATTTTTATTATTCTTTGCAGATTCAAAGGTAATTATATTGTTTTTATATTTATTTTCTAATTAGTGTAATATTTTTTTTGAATTTTTTTTTACAATTTCTAATTCTTATTATAATCTTTAATTTTATTTTTATATTATAATTATCTCATTTTATTATAATTTAAATCAAAAATTTGTTTGCATATTCATTGTTTAAAAAAATATCATATTTTTATCTTAATAGGTAAATGATTTGGTTATTTATTTATATTTTTTATTTTAATGTTTGTAGCTGATTATAACTTATTTAATTTTATTATTATTCTTATTCATTTTTTATAATCTAATTAATTTTTTTTATTTTACAAATTCAATTTAAGTTTGAAATTGTTTAATTTTTTTTTTCAAAAGGCCTTTATGATTTCAATTTGTAGTTTGTTTTATTTTTAAATAAAGTATACTTTGAATTACAAGATAGAAATTTATTTATCTAATTTGATTAATAATAAGTCTTTTATTTATTTATTTTTCTAATCATACTTATATAATAATAATATCAATAATCATATTATCATTAATAACAATATTATAAAAATATATGACTTATTACATTTTATTACAATTATTTTTACTTTTAATTAATTAATAATAATATATAAATAATAAGTTAAAAGATGGTATCATTTATTTTCTCACTTACGGTACAAATACAATATTTTTTAGCACTAACTTAATTTCTCCAATCCATCATAAACTAAAATAAAAAAATAAAATTTACTTAATATAAATTTATGTTTTAAATTTCACTTATCTATTTAATATATAAATTCAAATTTTACTTAATATATGTTTGTTACTTATTAATTAGCTACGCTAATTTACATTTATATTTGTAAATGGTAATAATCTTATTTGGTAAGAACTTTATAATTTAGTCAAATATATCTTTATTAACCCAAATATTGTAGTATAAAGCTTTTTACACACAATATGGTCAACTAATTTGGATTTTCCATAATTTTATCTTCCTTAATTATCCTTTAAATCTCAAGATTTCAATTAATGTAACATTTAAGATGTGAATCAAATTATATATTGCCCCATAATTTAGGGATTCTTAATTATCTATGAATATTTTTATTTTCATATTATATACGTATTATTATTGTAAATATCAAATTAAATACGAATAATGATAATGATTATAATAAATACGTATTGTTATGGTAATTTTCAAATTAAATACAAATAATGATAATAAATATAATAAATATGTTAAATTATAATATTTATATATATGTTATGGAAATTATAATAATATAAATTTTATGGAAATTATAATAATCTAAATTTTATCTACTCTATAAATAAATATTTAATTAATTATATTTCCATAAAATCTTACGTGGACTTTCTTTTACCAATTATTTCCATAACAATTATTTTCATATACTTATTTTTTTTATACGCATTATTCTTATTCTTTTTTTATAATCTAATTAATTGTTTTTTATTTTACAAATTCAATTTTAGTTTGAAATTGTTTAATTTTTTTTTCAGGGCATGCATTATTCTTATTCTTTTTTTATAATCTAATTAATTGCTTTTTATTTTACAAATTCAATTTTAGTTTGAAATTGTTTAATTTTTTTCCAGGGCGCTTAAGATTTCAATTTGTAGTTCATTTTTTTTAAATAAAGTATACTTTGAATTACAAGATAGAAATTTATTTATCTCATTTGATTAATAATATGTCTTTTATTTATTTGTTTTTCTCATCTTACTTATATAATAATATCAATAATAATATTATAAAAAATTATGACTTATTACATATTATTACAATTATTTTTACTTTTAATTGATTAATTGTTATAAATTAATAATATATAAATAATAAGTTAAAAGATTTTATTATTTATTTTCTCACTTACAGTACAAATACAATATTTTTTAGCACTAACTTAATTTCTCCTAAAATTCATCATAAACTAAAGAGATAGTTCATAAACTTCTAATGATTAACTATTCAACTATATTCACCATTAATAATTTACAGAGTTATTTGATTCAAAAGATAAATGATTAACTATTCAACTATTCACCATTCATAATTTAAACGCTTTATATGATTCAAAAGAGGAATCAATCTGAACTTAATTGGTCTCACCTGAAATGAACTGAACTTAATGAGTCTAAACTGAAATGATATAATACGAAATGATATAAACTGAACTTAATGAGTCTAAACTTAATTGAAATGAACCGAGCGGAACTAAAATTAAGTTCAATCTAAATTAATTTTAAATATTTAAATAATAATAAACAAAATAAACAAAATTAAATAAATGAATAGAACTGAACTCAATGATCTTAACTGAAATTAACTTATGACCAGGTCTTTTAGACTATTCTCATTTCAGTTCAGTTTAGACTCATTGATAGTTCAGTTTTGACCTATTAAGTTCAGTTTAGTTTAATTCAGACAGTTTCCGTGCAAAAGAATAGGTTCTTAATTAATCTGAACTAACTGAAATAAAGTTATTTTGGACTTATTCTCTGTTTACTATCAAGTCACATAAATTAAATTTAGTTCATTTATGATCCATTAAGTTCAGTTTATTCATTTAATTTTTGATTTTTTGATTTTTTTATTTTTCTTATTATAATTTCAATATTTTAAAATTATATTATATTAAACTTAATTTTAGTTTAGTTAATTCAGATTTATTAAGTTCATTTCAGTTGAGATTTATAATCCATTAAGTTCAGTTTATTCATTTAATTTTTGATTTTTTTATTTCATTATTTTTCTTATTATCATTTTAATATTTTAAAATTATATTATATTAAACTTAATTTTAGTTTAGTTAGTTCAGATTTATTAAGTTCATTTCAGTTCAGTTTAATTCACTCCAGCCAATTTCAGTTCAAAAAAGCAGGTCCGTTGATAATGATTTAGAACATGTTCTTTTAGACTAATTTACAATTCGCTTTATTTCAGACACATTAAGGTCAATTTATTTCATTTCAGCCATTTTGATTCTTAAATAACATGTCTTTAATTAATAAAAAAATTATATATTTAGAACGTATTTTCATTAAGAATTAAATAAAGTTACAACCACAAAAAAATTATTATTTATCAATTTTTTTTGGAATAGTACATAAACTTCTAAATTTAGAATTTAAATAAAATATAAATAAAATTATTATATAACAATTTATTTTTTAAACTATTCAACTATATTCACCGTTCATAATTTAGACAAGTTATGTGATTCAAAAGATGAATGATTAGCTATTCAACTATTCACAATTCATAATTTAAACGGGTTGTATGATTCAAAAGATTAATCAAACTTAATTTAATAGATCTCAACTGAAGTGAACTAAACTTCATAGGTCTGAACCGAAATGATATGATCTGAAATTAATAGGTCTTTAATGAACTGAATTGAATTGAATCGAACTGAACTGAATTGAATCGAAATGAAATAAAATTAAGTTCAATCTAATTTAATTTAATTTTAAAATATTTAAATAATAATAATAAATAAAAACAAAATTAAATAGAACTGAACTTAATGTAGATGAACGGAAATTAACTTAGTACCGGTTCTTTTAGAGTTATTCTTTTAGAAGTAAAGTTATTTTGGACTTATTCTCAGTTTACTTCAGACTCATTAAGTTCAGTCCAGTTTATATAAATTATATTAATTCATTTCATATCCATTAAGTTCAGTTTATTCATTTAATTTTTAATTTTGTATTATTTTATTATTTTTCTTATTTTCATTTTAATATTTTAAGATTAATGTATATTAAACTTAGTTTCTGTTTTGTTAGTTCAAATTTATTAAGTTTATTTCAGTTCAGTTTAATTCAGTCAATTCTCTTTATTCCAGACGCATTAAGTCCAGCTTATTGGCAATTTTGAGTCTTAAAGAACATGTCTTTAATAGTCTTTAATAAGTAATAAAAAAATTACTACTTCTGTCTTATAAAAATTTTTATAGTCACACTTTCTTTGTTATTTGTGAAGGAAGTGTGACCATTGCCTTGGGATAGAGGTAGTATATATTTAGAGCGTATTTTCATTAAGAATTAAATATAGTTTCAAACACAAAAAAATAATTATTTACAATTTATGTTTTTTGGAATAGTTCATAAAATTATAAAATTTGAATTAAAAAAATATGATTAGAAAGATAGTTGAAATACAAAAAAAATAATTATTTAACAATTTAATTTTTTAACTATTCAACTATATTCACTATTCATAATTTACACGAGTTATATGATTCAAAATATGAATGATTAATTATTCAACTATTCATCATTTATAAATTAAACGGGTTATATGATTTAAAAGATAAATCAAACTGAACTTAATAGGTTTCAACTGAAGTGAACTGAACTTTATAGATTTGAACTGAAATAATATGAACTGATTTTAATAGATATTAAATGAACTTAACTGAATTGAACCGAACTGAACTGAAATTAAGTTCAATCTAATTTAATTTAATTCTATAATATTTACATTATAATAATAAAAATAAAATAAACAAAATTAAATAACTGAGCTGAACTCAATAGATCTGAACTGAATTAACTTAAGATTCTTTTAGACGTATTTTCATTTCAATTCAGTTTACACTCATTGATCAGTTCAGTTTTGACTTCAGTTCATAACTATTAAGTTAACATCTATTCAATCATTTAAATTAATATAATTATATTATTATTATTATTTGAATATTTTGAATATTAAATTGAAATTAATTTATGTTCAATTCCATTCAAACTTATTAAATTTTGTTCAGTTAAGTTTAGTTCAGATAATTTCAGTCCAAAAGAACATGTTCTTAATTGATCTGAACTGAACTGAAGTAAAACTATTTTGAACTTATTCTCAGTTTATTTCAATTTAGTTCCGTTAAGATAAATTGAATTTAATTTCAGTTCAATACAATTCAAATCTATTAAATTCAGTCAAGTTTAGTTCAGATTTCAGTCCAAAAGAAGTCCTTAATGGATCAAAACTAAACTCAACTGGAGTAAGGTCCTTAATGGATCAAAATTAAACTCAACAGAAGTAAAGCTGTTTTGGAGAATCATTAAGTTCAGTTAAGTTCAGATAAATTAAGTATTAAGTTCAGTTCAGACCCATTAAGTTCAATTTATTTATTTAATTTTTAATTTTTGTATTATTTCATTATTTTTATTATTATAATTTCAATATTTTAAAATTAAATTAAATTAATTTCCGTTTAGTTCAGTTCAAACTTATTAAGTTCAATTCAGTTCAGTTTAATTCAATTCAGTCAGTTTCAGTCCAAAACGTAAGATTGGTAATGATTTAGAACATGTTCTTTTAGACTTAGGCTACGTTCTTTTGAACTGAAACTAACTGAACTTTACAAAACTGAACTGAACTGAACTGAATAGATCTGAACTGAACTGAAATGGGCCTGAACTGAACTAAACTGAAATTAAGTTTAAAATAAGAAATTTGAAGTGAACTGAAATTAAGTTCAAAATAAATAATAATATAAGATTATTTTTTAATAATATTAATTGTTATATTTTTTTTAAAAATAAATAAATAAATTCATAAACGGTGTTTTTTATTTAAAAATTTTCTATTTATCAAATATAATTTTTTTATTAACTAAAATTTCACTATATATTAATTATTAATATGTAATTTAATTACAATATAACAAAATAATTTAAAATTAATAAAAAAAATTATATATTTTTTAATTTATAAAATATTTATTTACTTAAAAATATTAATGTTTCATATTTACTTAATAAATTTAAAATTTATAAATATAAAAATTAAATTAAATTATTATTTTATATTTAATTTATTTAACTTTTAAATTAATCCGGTTTTATCCAGTCCAAAATCGGATCAGACCCGAATTTACCGGTCCGGTTTGGTCCGGACCGGTATATTATTTCGGTCCAGTTTCCGGGTCATGCTTTTTCATGATTCTGGTTCTGGTCCTATCCGGTTTCGGTCCGGTTCGGTCCGGTTTTGGACCGATGAACACCCTTACATGGACCACCTAGAGTTATTTCATAACATTTCAATTACCGACATTCTTCATTAAGAATGAAAGTTGAATGTGCTTTTGGTCAGTTGAAAAAAAGGTGGAAGGTGTTGAAAATTATGCCTCAAATAACACAAAAGTATCAAATGTCAATTATTGTTTCTTGTTTCACACTTCATAATTTCATACGAATGCACGAGAGTGGTATTCCAATTGTACATCATGATGTTGCCAGTGGGAGAACAGATTCAAACTTGGATGACAAAAATCGAATGAAGCTCATGTCTAAGGTAAGGATGGATATAGCTGAAGCTATTTGGAAAGATAACAACAACAAATAGCATGACAATAGAGTACAACAAAATGATAAGGAGTTAGATCATATGGAAGTAGATTGATCGATTATTTAAATTTTGTAATTTTTGTGATTTTTTTCAATATTACAAACATTTAATATTTATTGACATTAATTTTTATTGTTTTATTATTATTATTATTATTATTATTATTATTATTATTATAATAATTATTATAATAATAATAATAATAATAATAATAATAATAATAATAATAATAATAATTATTATTATTATTGTTGTTGTTATTATTATTATTATTAAAAACTAAACTGAACTAAACTAAACTGAACTGAACTGAACTGAACTGAACGGACCTGAACTGAACTGAACTGAACTGAAAATTAAGTCCAAAAGAACAGGGCCTTAGTCACCTTTATTTCAGACTTATTAAGTTCAGTTCAGTTCAATTCAGACCTATGTAGTTTAGTTCTATTCAGTTCAGCCATTTTGAGTATTAAAGAACATGTCTTTAATAAGTAATAAATATTTTATATATGTATATTCATTGAGAATGAGATACAGTTTCAAACACAAAAAATTAATTATTTATCAATTTAATTTTCTTACAATAGTTTATAAACTTCTAAACCTTGAATTTGAAAAAATAATTGACTACAAAGATATTTTAATTATTTAACAATTTAGTTTTTTAACTACTCAACTATTCACCATTCATAATTTACAGAGTTATATAATTTAAAAGACAAATGAAAATATTAGATAATATTATTGAAAAATATTTTCAAGTTTTTTTGTGTGTATAATTCTAAATAAAATTGATTAAGTAAGAAGATTGTTGAAATAAAAACAAAATAATTATTTTAACAATTTAAATTTATTAATTTCAATTTAGATCTATTCATTTTAGTTTAGTTCTGTTCAAACATATTAAGTTCAATTTAATTCAAATCTATTAAGTACAGATAAGTCATTTAGGACAAAAATTAAATTCAATATAGGTATTTAGACTTATTCTCATCAATTTAATTTTGACCTATTAAGTTCAGTTAATAATTATTAAGTTACATCAATTCAGTCATTTAATTTAATATTAGTATTTGATTATTATTTTAATATTTTAAAATGAAATTAAATTGAACTTAATTTTAGTTTAATTAAATTGAAACCTATTAAATTGAGTTCAGTTTAGTTCAGACGATTACGGTCCAAAAGAATAGGTCCTTAATGGACATACTCATTAAGTTTAGTTCAGTTCAGATAAATTAAGTCAAGTTCAGATACATTAAGTTCAAATTATTCATTTAATTTTTAATTATTTTTATTATTATCATTTCAATATTTTTAAATTAAATTAAATTGAATTTAATTTCGGTTTAGTTTAGTTCAAACTTATTTAACAATTTAAATTTATTAAATTCACTTTAGTTCACATATATTAAATTCAATTCAATTCATTTCAAACCTATTAAATGCAGTTTAGTTCATTCATTTATGACTAAAATTAAATTCAATACAGATATTTTAGACTTATTCTCATTTCACTTAGGTTTATATTTATTCAATTTAGTTTTTACCTATTAAGTTTTAATAATTATTAAGTTTACATCTCATTTAATTTAATATTAGTAAATTATTATTATTACAATATTTTACTATAAAATTAAATTGAACTTAATTTCATTTTAATTCAGTTGAAACCTATTAAATTCAGTTCAGTTTAGTTCAAACAGTTTCAGTCCAAAAGGACAGGCCCGAATGGATCTGAACTAAACTGAAATGAAGTAAAGTTGTTTTGTAGTTATTCTCAGTTCGCTTCATATACTTCAGTTCAGACTCATTAAGCGCTTTAGGTATTCTCAGTTCGCTTCATTTTACTTCAGTTCAGACTTAATAAGTTTAGTTCAGATAAATTAAAGTCAGTTTAGTTAAGATCAGACATTTTCAGTCTAAAAGAACAGGCCATCTGAACTAAACTGAACTGAAGTAAAGTTGTTTTGTAGTTATTCTCAGTTCACTTCTGTTTACTTATTCTCAATTCACTTCAGTTTAAGCGCTTCATTCATTCTCAAATCGCTTCATTGTACTTCAGTTCAGACTTATTAAGTGCAGTTCATATAAATTAAAGTCAATTCAATTAAGATTCATTAAGTTTGTTTATTTATTAAAATTTTAATTTTGTATTATTTAATTATTTTTATTATTATAATTTCAATATTTTAAAATTAAATTAAATTGAACTTAATATTTTTTTTTCTAACCAAAAAAATTACATTAAATATTTCTTACATTAAAATTTTAGCACGAGCAGTTTTTATTTGTGCGTTTCATATAAATAATTTTTTTTATAACATTAAATTAATAAGTTATTAATCTAATGTCAATCTTTATCTGAATGAATGTAATACAAAATACAATAAATTATATTTTTCAATATTCATTAATCTTTATTTTCCAAAAATAAATTTTTTAAAAAATAAATTAATTCATTTTAACTTTTAATATAGTAGAACCTAATAAAGAATTGATAAAATTAGAATTTAAAAACAAAATAATTAAAAAAATATTGTATATCAAATGTTACTTAGTATAAAATTTATAATTAATTGTAAAAAATACTTATATTAAATGTTATGTATTTTATTTAATATTAAATGAAAACATTAAATATTACCGTGCATCGCACGGGCAGGTTTTACTAGTTGGTTTCAATTTGCTAGGCCTTAATTGAGCTCTTTAGGAGGATGACTTCAGTCCCCACCAATGTCTTCCAATTGTATTTGAGAAACACAGACCATTGGTATATATTTACTTTTGTTTCAATCTAAAATATAAGTCATTCCATTAAATTCAAATTTAATACTATTAGAAGTGAATTAGGAGTATGTATCGGTGGAACACTTTATATGATTTTTTTAATTTTTTTTTTAAAGTTTGAGTGTATTTAATTTAGAATTCAAAAGTTTATAAAAATCTTGAGTATTTATTAAAATATGACTCGAATTCGTAGAAATGTTGTATCCTTATTTAGAAATATTAGAATTATAATAGAGATATAATTCTATTCGTTATTTATTGAAATTCTAGAGTTATATTAGTCTTAAAATTTATTTCATATTCCTATTAATTTGATTACCTAGTTTATAAGTTTTCTACACTTATAAATAGGTATCTCCATAGACACAATTAGATGTATGTTGAACAATAAAAGAGAAACACTATTAGAGAGTTATATCAGATGTTGAGAGAAATCATAGAGGGTTGAGAGTAGATATCTATCCTTTGTAATTATTGTGATATTATAGTGATTTTTTTTTCGTTCCTCCCGTGGTTTTTTCTAATTGGGTTTCCACATAAATTCTTTGTCGTCTTCTTTATTGTTGAGTTATTTTTCGGTTCTCGTTTTGTTTGTATTATATCTCATCGATCGCGATCGAGTGTCATCAATAGCTTTGTCAAAAGCTAACAAGTGGTATCAGGGCATCGTTCAATCTATAACAAGTGGTATCAGAGCAAGGTTACGATCCTGCGACCTGTATAAGAGCCAGACTACGATCATACGACCTTCCGTAGCAAGGTTTCGATGGCGAGCCTAAAGTACGATCTACCGATGTAAGATCTCAACGGGGTGGTTTCTTCTTTACCCACACGACATGGAGGAGTCTGTGAGGATTGAGCTCGATCGAAAGGTAATTACTATTGACCTTCATATATCGAACTCCATGACTGAGGAAACCATAAAGCCAAGGTCTGCAAAGGAGTTGTGGGAATTATTTGAAGAGTTGTTGCAACTTTTCGAGATAAGATCCTATGTATTCGTGTTATTGGCGCTATTTACGGGGGAGAACATGCATAGAATTGGTGCTGGTGTCCCTGATGTGGCATCGAGGGATGGACTTGACGTCAAAGTAAGTACCGTGAAAAGGGGAGTGACTCGGCGAATGGATCTCAGACGAAGTCGCGACCTCGGATTACGGTGCGACACTATTGCAAGAAGAAGGGACACATAAAGGTGGAGTGCTATAGCTTCAAGTACAAGCTTAATCGTGAGGGCAAAAACAATAATTCTGGGAATCGAATTTTTGCTGATATTGGATTAGTAGAAGGCTATTACTATTGGATCTACTAATGGTACTAGATGAGAACTCCAACTTGTGTGATGATTGGATCTTAGACTCGGTGATTGCTCAAAAGTTATTTATAAATTCCGAAAGGTTTACTACGTAAACCCCCCGAGTCGGTCTCTCAAGGAACAATACTATCGGCACGTGAAAAGGTTTTTGTATATGTTAAGTTCGAGTTTCAAGAGGGGAAAGAAAATCATTATTAACTAAAGGGGGGGGGGGGGGGGGGGGGTTTGCAAAGAGTGTTTGATTAATAACTAGTACGAGTATTTAAAACAAGTAAATAAAGATCGAGTTGTAACAAATGAGTTTAGGAAGCAAGGGTGTATCGATTACTCTTCTTAACGAACTAGAGTTGACGATATGTATAAAACTCTCAATTAACTAATAATAGGACTAAAGATCACGGTGTTGTCACTGTTGGAGTTGTGTACTTAATGTCTAGATTTAAGTAACGGTAAACTCCCGGTCATAGCATTTAATCTATTAAATTAATAAACAATTGTTTGCGTTTAATTATTGATAATTAAATATATGCAAAATATAGTCCTGAATTATATACGTTGTAGTTAGTATGGTGTGCGACGTCACACAGAAGATCATACTATCGGTTACTCGTATTTAATCGAACGGTTGCTCACGACCTAGATGGACACGGACCAATCCATCGGTATAGTCGTTGTGTGAGAGAGAAAATAATTTGTCTTAATTATTTTATCACACTTGTACACTTGGTGTATTGGGCGGATCGCTTGAGATTTATCGATTAGGATTGCCTTGAGATAATCGATTCAAGTCTCAGAGTATTTTATTCTTAATCCCCGATACTATTGCGGGTGTGTATATTTAATATATGTGACTTTGATTTTCCAAAGGAATTAACCGATTTAATTATTGGGTTAATTACCGGTTAAGTTGGGTCGCTATATTTTATATATGACATGCCGTGAATACTTGACGGGAAAGTGTATCCCGGAAGGGTTGATAATATCCCCGAGATGAGTTCATAAGGAATTATTGTGTAAATCTCATGAGTGGATTCGTTCCGCACAATAATTAAGGTTGAATGGTACTAGTCTCGGATTCAAGAGATCAATAAATTAATTAGCAATAAATTAATTTTATTCATGGATATTTAAATCTTAAATACACGGAATAAATAATACTACCGGAGAAATATTATTTGATATAATATGGTTTAATATTGGGAGTGCAATTAATTTATATAGTGGAAAATAAATTAATTAATATTAATGGGAGATTAATAGATTTGGGCTTGTGCTCAATTTAATCATTAATATTGGAAGCCCAATATTCCACCTCCTTTAGATCCCCTACGTAGCCTATAAAAGCACTACATGGTCTTCACTTTCTCATAACAATAAGACAAGATTATCATACTTGATATTCTAGAGAGTTGAAGAAGATCCATAAGCTTGGAGGTCGCCCACCCGACGTTCAAGCTAGTGCAAGGAATACGTGGGAAGATCGTAAGGTCATCAACTTAAATTCGTTTCTCCGTACAACGAATTAAAAGGTAAAATCATATACTCCCTTCTATGATTTTATGTGAATTGATTGTGATACATACATGAACGCACGATCCGGGAATACGTATGAACTTCGGGGACGGGGATTCAAGATCCTCGGCGAAGATCAAGACGAACCCTCGGGTGGGAGCCGAGGGAGTCGATCGAACCCGAGGGTTCGATCGTGAGCACGCGAGGAACCCCGGCTGGGAGCCGGGGTGGGCGATCGACCGTGGTGGTCGATCGCCGGGCAGCCGCGGCTGGAGCCGCGGCGGGTTCGCCGCTGGGCGAACCGCCCTCCTCGGGCGGTGGCGGTGAGTCGCCGGACTCACCGCCCGGGGCTGCCGGAGCAGCCCCAGCGATCGCATCCGTGCGATCGCGAACCCCACGGTGGGGTTCGGCTAGGGTTTAGCCGCGGGTTCATCCCGCGGCGATGCTCTTGTCGAGCCCGGTTCTCCGTGGTGTTCGTGATCGGTTTTCGGCGATGGTATTTCGGTCGGGGTTATCGGTTCCGCAATTTTTGATACCCCGGGATATCGATTTCCAACAATTGGTATCAGAGCGTTTGGTTTCGTGTTCATGTATGTGTTCAATTGTGTTCTACCTTGCAGGGATTCCGACTATCATGGTTAATTAATTGATTAATTGTTTAATTAATTGTTATTTAATTTTACCATGATTATTAAACTCTCGGACATGTCGAGATTCGTTTTGTGTGGATGAATGCTTGTAATAGTAAAAATTCGGGGGTTGACCGAATTTAGATTTATTATTATTGTTCTATGTTTTCCGGAAAGTGTATAGGGTCGATTTCATGTATAGAATCGATACCGGAATTGTAAATTTATTTCTTGTAATTTATTTACGTTGGATCGATGCCGAGACGACCGCCGGAGAACTCATGTGACGAAGGAGATGAAGAGAGGGAGTACAAGGGCTCGGGATCGATGGGATCGATCCCATGGGGATGGTCGATCGAGGGGGCTGCCCGCGGGGTTCCTCGGCCACGCCGGCCACCGGAGGTGGTGGCGCATGGGCTGGGGACGGCGGCGGTGGTGCTCCCGGCCGGCGATCAAGGTGGGGGCGCGGGGTCCTCGTGATCTCGTGCTACTCCTACCTAGATTCACTTTCCTAATTAATTCGGTTTTCCTATTTTGAGTATTCCTAAGTTTGGGAACTCTCATGGAGATAGGAAAAGAATTAATTAATATTATTTATTTCCTTATTCTATTATGGAAGTCTTCTAGAATATTCCAAGTTCTACTTGGAATAGGAATCTAGAGATTTAATAGAATTAGATAGGAAAATAATTAATTAGTGAATTAATTTATTTCTATTTGATTATTCCTATTTTATGGGAATTTTCATGGACATTGAAATTAATTAATCTTGGAAAGTAGAAGAGTCCTAATTTATTTTATTTCCTTATTCTATTATAGAAGTCTTCTAGAATATTCCAAGTTTCACTTGGATAGATTATTCTAGAGATTTAATAGAATTAGATGGGAAAATAAATAAATAAAAAAAATATTAATAATATTTAATTTTATTTTTGATTTATTCGATTGACTTAATTTTCGAATTAAGTATCTTTTGGATTTATTAAAAATAAATAGATTTAAATATTGGGATTAATATTCTCGTCACATGGAGCATTCAAGAACGAAGACTGAAGACTAGAAGACGCATACGGAGATGGAATAAAGCCATGATAGTCGGAAAATAATTTTCTAGCATTATTTTGACTATGTGATATGTGCTTTATTACTTGTATGCATGCTTATGTGTTTAATTATGCATTAGATAGCGTATCCCTTTGTTATAAAAAGCTAAGTGGGAGCGGGGATGGAAACATTCCCATGGTCTCCATTACTGTTCTCTTGGTGACATTTATGAGCTTTCGAAGTTCATATAGATATGTCATTGGAGGAGAATTCTTGTAATTCCTCTTACAAGAAACATTGATTAAGTTTATCAAACAATGCCTAATTTGTCTTTCTGAAACTGACTTCAAGTCGACTCATTCTCACCCCGGGGAGTGGAATGGAGCCAAAGCCACTTGGTCATGTGGATGACACAAATTAGAGACATTCGTACCATTCTTTTGAAGATGGATCGTTTGTCTGCTCGGCTCTCTTATCTAATGAGAGATAGGGTTGTTCGCATGGTGAATCACTGGTTAGAAACTTCGAGTTTCACTTATGATTCTCCGCGTCTTGATTTACAAAATCGAATGCTTCAAGTAATTGGATGTCAATTGTAAAAGTCTTTTGGTGTAGTAAACGTCCACACTATCGTGGCTTGCTGCATTGAATGGGACTTTGGAACGATTGATGTAGACAGTTATAGAAGGGAGTGAAGGAAACGTAAGTTAACGTAAACGTCCACACTATCGTGGCTTGCGGTAACATACGAATCTTAAACAAACTTCTTAGTACTGAGTAATGGTTTACACTTAGGTACGCTCTATAGTATTCTTCCCATCGAAGTAACGCTATAGTGATGTACGACCGAAGCAAATCTAATTACGAAATCATTTGGGTAGGTAAACGTCCACACTATCGTGGCTTGCCATATCTGATGGGATTTTAGATGTGATTAGTAATTTAATGATATTATTTGAGGGAGATAATATCGGATATTAAATTGATTGTTTGTTTAAATGTGCTTATAGGTTTAGAGAATAGCTATGAACCCACTTTCTGTGATACTCAAGGAGCATAAGCTCACTGGTCCCAATTACATTGATTGGAAGAGAAATTTAGACATTGTCCTAACTTCTGAGGAATACAAGTTTGTACTCCATGAAGTGTGCCCTGCCGAGCCCACGGCTGCCTCAACTGATGAGGAAAAACTGACATATCGGAAGTGGAAAAAGGCTGATGAAATGGCTAGGTGTTATATTTTGGCTTCCATGTCAAATGTACTCCAAACCCAACATCAACCGATGGACACTGCCTATGATATGATGTTTAACCTCAAGGAGATGTTTGGGGAGCAAGATCGTGCGGCTAGGCAAGAAGCCATGAGAGTCCTCATGTCGACTACTCAATCTGAAGGAACGCCCGTTGGGGAGCACATTCTTAAGATGATGAGTTTGTTGAATGAACTTGAGGTCCTAGGAGCTTCTATTGATGCTGAGACGCAAGTCGACATCATAATCCAGTCTCTGACCCCTAGTTTTGAGCAGTTTCGTATGAGCTATAATATGGGTAAACTATCTTATACTCTTGCGCAACTCCTGACTGAACTAAAGGCGGCAGAGGGGATCTACAAGAAGGGCAAGTCTCAAGCGCTTGTAGCTACCAAGTCCAAGGGCTTGAAGCCTGTTGGAGGTAGGGGCAAGAAAAGGAAGCAAACCTGGAAACCCAGTGGTGCCAAGAGGAGTGGACCACGAGTGGGGGCTGCAAAGCCAAGAGGCAAGTGCTTCCGATGCAATAAGACTGGACACTGGAAGTCTGAATGTCCTCTCAAAGGTACGAATTTTTCTTTAGTCGTAAAAACATAGTCAGCGGTATTATCTACCAGAAATCTGGTGTGTAGATATGGAACCACTGACGGTATGTGCATTTTAAATGCAGGGGTTCCAGAAAACCCGGCGACTTAGAGAAAAAGAGTTCGAGTCTACACGGGCGAAAGCTGTAGAGGAGGCAGTTGTTGCAGTGGAAGACATTTATCTGCTTTAGTAGTTAAATAGGATTTCATTTCAAGTTTATTGCATTATGTACCCTTTATTTTAGAAAGAACTTTTGTTCTGGATTTCTATTATTTATGAATGGATATTTTATTTCTTTAATCATGGTGATGATTTTGATAAGAAATAATGGGTATTATCTATTCTGGTACATTAGATAGCAATATGTGAATGATGAATCCTTAGTCTACCACGATGCAACAAACCGTTCTATAACTTGTTTTACTATTTAGACATATTTCTTGTTAAATCATTATACTTGTGAATTCTTATACTTAGTAGTATTTATTCAAATAAGATTCAAAAGGTCGAAATTGATTTGATCAATTATAGTTGAAGGAATGGACCTTCCGACCTAAGAATCAAGTTTGGAAGATAATGCAACTAAAGTATACCTTTTTGGTAAAAGATAGAATTCGGACAAGTATTAAGAATGATCAATGATATGTGTAAGGTGCGAGTAGTTCTTTTAAGAATACTCGAAGATGGATTAGAATGCTTGATATGCCATAAAAGCGAAGTGTTTTAGTCACAAAGCAATTATGGGGAACCTTCAAAGTATATCCATTGGAAGCCTGCGACTTAGTCGCGGAGGCTACCACGTAATACAATCAAAGATTGAGATTAAGTCTCAAAAGACTACACCATACACTTACGTGTAGAGATGGTGAGTCAGTAAGAAATAGAATTCTAATAGTGAAAGAACAAGTTGTTCGGAACTACCTATGTTCTATGGATATTCCTGGAGACAATGACATATTCAATATGGTTGTAGGATATCCTAGATGAACAAAGTATTGTGTGTTCTATAGTACTATGAACCAGAAGGACGTGTAACGCCCGGTTCTTATAGAAAGACTATTAGAAGAACCACAAAGCCCGAACTGACGCAATACCTTGGAATGAGAAAATGGACAAAGACTAGGAACCAGCCTAACCGAGTAGAGGTACACCACACACTGCACCTACTGTTATTACTGTTATACACCGGGACGCCGTTGCAGTGGGAGGTTGTTGAACAACCAGAGATGTTCATAAGACTAGAAGAGTTTCGGACTCTGGATCTAGTAAAGATGAAATCGATCCCTAGCTCTGCACGAGGGCGGTACTAGATCTAAATGTGCCTGCTTAGAAAACAATAAGGATTATTGTTAAGAGGCAAGATCATTTAGAGTACAAGCTTAGTAAATCCATTTATGGATTAAGACAAAGCTATAAATCGTGGAACTTGCGAATTGATGGGATAGTCCATTTGATGGATTCATCAAAAGTCATAGACGAAAGGTGTATTGGAGATGTAATAGAAACAAGGTGGTGTTTCTCGGAGATTTTATGTAGATGACAATTTCATCATTGGCAACAATGTAGAAAAAGTTGTCAGACATAAGATAATGGTTGTCTAAATGAATCGAGATATAAGATTGAGTAGAAGTTAGAGCATGTTCTTGAGATCTTTCGATCTAAGGATAAGAACATTGTACTTCTCCTAGATATCTTATATGATTAAGGTTTGTTTCAAACATGCATACTTCTGAGAAAGGTTATTGCCTTTCAGAGACAGAATATACATCTATCTAAAGGGTATGTGTTCGAACACATGAAGGAGATAGATGAGGACAAAGCAGTTTCCTATACTTCAAGTATGGAAAGCTTTATAGATGCAATGTTGTAAAACAAGAACCTGATATCAACTATGCGGTTTGCGTAGTGGGAGGATATCAAGGTAATCTAGACAAGAGATTTTCGGATGCTGTAATAGTACTTGCGAAGTACTGGATTATTAAGCAAGACGAAATCTTCTTTGATTACAAATTCTCAGATCTTAAATCAGAGGAGGACCAGTGTAAGTCGATATCAGACTATGTGTTCACTTTTAGAAAGAGGTGGAACCATGAAGTGAAAGAGTGATAAGCAGGACGCTTCTCAGACTCTCTCATAACTGAATAAGCAGCCTCAGAGGCAGCAGAAGTTTTGGTTAGGTTCCGGGATAACCTCTTGACTTGGATATGACTCTTAGTTTACCAAAGGCTATTGGATAGCGGTGCAGGGTAAGCTGGAAGAAGTCATAAGTCAAAAGTGATGTTAACACATAGAGCAAGTACCATCTGATACGAGTCATCGTCGAGGAAGACGATGCAGTAGTCACCAAGATAACTTCAGAGCGGCAACCTAGAGTGCTCATTCACACAATACTTCTTGGAAGTACAACCCTAAGCACGTGATGAGTATGGGAGTCGGGAGTTTGGAGGAAATGACTAGACCTTAGTACAAGTGGGAGATTGTTGGAGTTGTGTACTTAATGTCTAGATTTAAGTAACGGTAAACTCCCGGTCATAGCATTTAATCTATTAAATTAATAAACAATTGTTTGCGTTTAATTATTGATAATTAAATATATGCAAAATATAGTCCTGGATTATATACGTTGTAGTTAGTATGGTGTGCGACGTCACACAGAAGATCATACTATCGGTTACTCGTATTTAATCGAACGGTTGCTCACGACCTAGATGGACACGGACCAATCCATCGGTATAGTCGTTGTGTGAGAGAGAAAATAATTTGTCTTAATTATTTTATCACACTTGTACACTTGGTGTATTGGGCGGATCGCTTGAGATTTATCGATTAGGATTGCCTTGAGATAATCGATTCAAGTCTCAGAGTATTTTATTCTTAATCCCCGATACTATTGCGGGTGTGTATATTTAATATATGTGACTTTGATTTTCCAAAGGAATTAACCGATTTAATTATTGGGTTAATTACCGGTTAAGTTGGGTCGCTATATTTTATATATGACATGCCGTGAATACTTGACGGGAAAGTGTATCCCGGAAGGGTTGATAATATCCCCGAGATGAGTTCATAAGGAATTATTGTGTAAATCTCATGAGTGGATTCGTTCCGCACAATAATTAAGGTTGAATGGTACTAGTCTCGGATTCAAGAGATCAATAAATTAATTAGCAATAAATTAATTTTATTCATGGATATTTAAATCTTAAATACACGGAATAAATAATACTACCGGAGAAATATTATTTGATATAATATGGTTTAATATTGGGAGTGCAATTAATTTATATAGTGGAAAATAAATTAATTAATATTAATGGGAGATTAATAGATTTGGGCTTGTGCTCAATTTAATCATTAATATTGGAAGCCCAATATTCCACCTCCTTTAGATCCCCTACGTAGCCTATAAAAGCACTACATGGTCTTCACTTTCTCATAACAATAAGACAAGATTATCATACTTGATATTCTAGAGAGTTGAAGAAGATCCATAAGCTTGGAGGATCGTCGCCCACCCGACGTTCAAGCTAGTGCAAGGAATACGTGGGAAGATCGTAAGGTCATCAACTTAAATTCGTTTCTCCGCACAACGAATTAAAAGGTAAAATCATATACTCCCTTCTATGATTTTATGTGAATTGATTGTGATACATACATGAACGCACGATCCGGGAATACGTATGAACTTCGGGGACGGGGATTCGAGATCCTCGGCGAAGATCAAGACGAACCCTAGGCTGGGAGCCGAGGGAGTCGATCGAACCCGAGGGTTCGATAGTGAGCACGCGAGGAACCCCGGCTGGGAGCCGGGGTGGGCGATCGACCGTGGTGGTCGATCGCCGGGCAGCCGCGGCTGGAGCCGCGGCGGGTTCGCCGCTGGGCGAACCGCCCTCCTCGGGCGGTGGCGGTGAGTCGCCGGACTCACCGCCCGGGGCTGCCGGAGCAGCCCCAGCGATCGCATCCGTGCGATCGCGAACCCCACGGTGGGGTTCGGCTAGGGTTTAGCCGCGGGTTCATCCCGCAGCGATGCTCTTGTCGAGCCCGGTTCTCCGTGGTGTTCGTGATCGGTTTCCGGCGATGGTATTTCGGTCGGGGTTATCGGTTCCGCAATTTTTGATACCTCGGGATATCGATTTCCAACAGTCACATTCTCCCTCACCAATGATCGTCTACACTCAATCACGACACACACGAGAGTTTCACCCCTCGAGGTCCTCTACTCGGCGTGCCGGTATTTCGAGTTTTGACATCACACATCAACCGTATGGTCCACTAGCGATATACCACGAGGTTGTTCGACACGAGACCACAAATCGAGAGGTTTAATTGTCCAATTAATAGAAATTGAGCTACTTAAGAAATCAACTCTAATTCATTGAGGAATTTCATCAAACACCCTTACAAAAGGTTTAGCTAGTCATGATCAAGCACTCAAATTCACAATCCACAATCGAGTAAGCCATAATCGAGAGGAAAAACGAAGAGAATCTCACCTCGAGAGTAATGGAATCGATGGATGAAGAAGACGATAGAACCGAGCTTCCAAAATGGAGGTCGAACTTCAACTTGTCACCCGGAGAAACCGCTCCGATGAAAACGTCGGGCTCGAGGAGAGGAATATCGTTTGTGAATGAGATTTAATCGGATTCTCGACGTACGGAATTTAGATCGTGAATTTGTGTAGAGAAATTGAAGAACACAAAAGTGGTAATTGGATTGCTTGAGAAGAAAGCTAAGAATGGAATGTGTAAAGTGAGGAATGAGAGTTAGTTACAAAATCCAAGCCAAAATGCTATTTAAACCCTTTAAAACGAGGGTCAAACAAAGTCAAAGATGAAATCACACTTCCGGATGCATCAGCTCGACCTGTCGTCATGTCGTACTTTGTCGTACGACGGTTTGAGGGTGTCGTCCGACATCTTCGCGTCGACCGTGGTGGGTCACGCCGCACGACTTTGGGGTGCACTGGACCCTTGCGTCGCTGCAGCTCAAATCGCGTCGCTCGCAGTGATTTTGTCGTCCGACAGCTTCCTGTGTCGTCCGACATGCGTGTCGTCCTCCACTCTGGCTGCTTAATCAGATGTCGTCCTCCAGGGCTATGTCGTCCGACATGGTTGTAGTGTAATTGTCATGTCGGTCGACAGTCAGTCAGCCTTCTCCCCGAAAAGTCAACTTTCACTCGTTTTCCTCCCGTTTCGCCTACAAAACACGGAATATGCCTCTATCACACTATTCGAACCAATAATGACCAAAGGCTACCTAAAACGGAGGAAAGAATATCGAAAGAAAGCGGAAAGGACCACGAACCGACCCGAAATACGCACCAAAAACGGGCCAATCAACCCCCACACTTAAGTCATTGCTCGTCCTCGAGCAAACAAAAGAACACAAAGAACAACAAAAACAAGGCAAGTTCTCCTCAAAAGAGGTTAGAAATTAATTCCGGCTATCGATTAAAACACGTACGACCGAGAAGTAATCGAACACGACAAAGATCATATCAAGTGAGTTCATAAGCAATCGGGTTACCTCAACAAACCGTCTTTTTCCTCACAAGGGGAGCATTCGTACTTTTTACCTCTCGAAGCATGAGTTCACTCAAAACAAGCTATGCAAGTGAATAGAGGCAAATCAAGATGAACTTGCATAAAAAGAACAACCGGGAACAAAGAGTGATCAAGGAAAGACTTCATGTAATAACCGCAATGTGCAGAGAATAACAACCATAGGCAAGTGTACACGGAAGACTCCACTCATCAAGTTTATCAATCTCAAGAATCAAGGAACACTAATCCATTCAAGGTTGTAGTGGGGCACGGTTAAGGGTAGTTCGGGCAATTTTTAGGATTAGTAACTCATTGGCCATTGTGGCCCCAACCTTATTTCTCCATTTCCTCACCCTCATCACCACACTCAACTCTCAAAATCACACTCAAGGATCACTTTTATGTCATGAAACACTTAACCCATAGTTTCGGGTCATCAAGGAATAATGAACATCAAGTACTCACGCTTTTAGAATTAAGCTTGGGCTCACTTTATAAACTCAAAACTCTCTCTTATATAGTGGATATTTCTTCACTTTTTCATGTTATAGAGAGGAATTAATAATTTGGAGCAATAATTGGGAGTACAAGTGGCTAACCGCTCACATCATAATGGATTAATCAAAGCATAGGTGGCTACTAGCAAACACCGAGGTATTAAACCTTCATCACACAACACGGAGTTTTTCTCAACATTTAACATAATACACACACTCCAACATCGGCTTAAGGGTGATGAACAAAAGGATATAACGTAGTCTCAAAGGGGTTTACTATGGTGTCCCTCGACGGGCTCGGGGGTATCAAAAATCTCCTTGAAAGGGTTTGATCCTAAGTGATTAGTTCCCGTAATTTTCAAGATCATGAAATTTATGATAAAGAGCTTTGAAAACCAAAGTACACGAGTTCTAGTTATCTCGTAGCAGCCCCCCGGCGGTGAGTCCGGCGACTCACCGCTACCGCTCGTGGAGGAGCGGTCCGCCCAGCGGACCGCGATCGGGCCAGCCACGCGGCTGCCCGGCGATCGAGCCCAGCTCGATCGCATGCCCCGGCATCCAGCCGGGGCTCCTCCCGTGTGCACCGGCGATCGAGCCCTAGGGCTTCGATCGCCACCCTCGGCGTCCAGCCGAGGGTTCTCGTGCGATCCCGGCGGGGTTCGCTTGACCGCCCGCGGTCCGGTGATCTTCAATCACCACCGCGCGGTCAAACCCCGTCCCCGGGTTCGTCCCTCGGATCTTGGTTCATGATATTTTCACGATAATTAAACGATAAAATCATAAAGAGGGTTTTACGATTTCCTCGTTCTCGTTGTTCGGAAAAACGAAGAACTCAATTTGACGACCTTGAGATCTTCCGACGTATTCCTTGCACTAGCTCGGACGTCGTGTGGGCGACGATCTACCGAACTCCATGGATCTCCCTCTCTACTTTCTCTCTCTAGAATTGTGATCTTCAAGTTATGAACTTATGAGAATAGAGAAGACCATGTAGTGCTTTTATAGGCTACGTAAGGGATCTTAAGGAGGTGGAATATTGGGCTTCCAATATTAATGATTAAATTGAGCCCAAACTCAAATCTATTAATCCCATTAATATTAATTAATTCTATTTTCCACTATATAAAATTAATTGCACTCCCAATATTAAACCATATTATATCAAATAATATTTCTCCGGTAGTATTATTTATTCCGTGTATTTAATATATAAATATCCATGAATAAAATTAATTTATTGCTAATTAATTTATTCATCTCTTATATCCGAGACTAGTACCATTCAACCTTAATTATTATGCGGAACGAATCCACCTGCAGGGTTTACATAATAATTCCTTATGAACTCATCTCGGGGATATTATCAACCCTTACGGGATACACTTTCCCGTCAAGTATTCACGGCATGTCATATATAAAATATAGCGACCCAACTTAACCGGTAATTAACCCAATAATTAAATCGATTAATTCCTTTGGTAAATCAAAGTCACTTATATTAAATATACACACCCGCAATAGTATCGGGGATTAAGAATAAAATACACTGAGATTTAAATCGATTATCGCCGGCAATCCTAATCGATAAATCTCAAGCAGATCCGCTCAATACACCAAGTGTACAAGTGTGATAAAATAATCAAGACATATTATTTTCTCTCTCACACAACGACTATACCGATGGATTGGTCCGTATCCATCTAGGTCGTGAGCAACTGTTCGATTAAATACGAGTAACCGATAGTATGATCTTCTTTGTGACGTCGCACACCATACTAACTACAACGTATATAATCCAGGACTATAATTTGCATATATTTAATTATAAATAATTAAACGCAAATAATTGTTTATTTAATTAAATAGATTAGTGGCAATGGATCGTGAGTTTCCGTTACTTAAATCTAGACATTAAGTACACAACTCCAACAATTACATGCAGCAACACTTGTGAGGTTTCGACTGTCGAGTTATAATAACTTTTCTCCCTTACAATTGGCATTTGATTTGAGCCCAATATTTCCAATCTAAGAATTTTTGGATGTGATTGTTATGTTCCAATTGCACCACCTAATCGATCCAAAATGGGTCCACAAAGGAGGTTGAGATTATATGCTGGTTATGAATCACCTTCGATAATCAAATATATCGAACCACTAACAGGTGATTTATTTATAGCAAGATTTGCCGATTGTCATTTTGATAAATCTGTTTTCCCGACATTAGGGGGAGGAAAGGATCAACCGAAATAAAAAAACTCAATTGGAAAAAAAAATTGGATTTCCTTAATCCAAGAACAAAAGAATGTGAACTAGAAGTTCAAAGAATTGCAAATCAATTACCGGATGTATTTACTGACTCTCGGAGAGTTATTAAATCGCATATTCCTGCAGAAAATGTTCCGGTTAAAATTGATGTCCCCGAATGACAAATTACAAGTGCTAATGAATCAAAAGCACGCTTGAAGCGTGGAAGACCTGTCGGTTCCAAAGATAAAAATTCTCAAAGAAAAAAGGATTAAATAAAAGTGACAAATTAGACGAAAATGATGAAAAAAATATTATACCTTGAAGAGGTTTCTCCAGAAGAAGAAAAAGAACAAATTTCTAAAGAAAATGAAACTATAAAAACTTCAATAAATTATGTCACTATCGATGGAGTTGTATACTTAATGTCTAGATTTAAATAACATGTGAACTCCGTATAAAGTCATTTATCCTATTTAATAATAAACAATTTTTTTGCATTTAATTATGTTTAATTAAATATGTGCAAACCATAGTCTTAGATTATACACGTTGTAGTTAGTATGGTGTGCGACTTCACACGGAAGATCATACTATCGGACACTCGTATATAATCGAACATATGCTCACGACCTAGATGGACAGGGACCATCCATCGGTATAGTCGTTGTATAATTGGAAATAATTTGTCTTAATTATTTTATTATACTTGTACACTTGGTGTATTGAACGGACCACATGAGATTAATCGATTATGATTGCCTTGGATAATGATTTATATCTCAGTGTATTATATTTTTAATCTATGATATTATTGCGGGTGTGTACATTTAATATTAGTGACTTTGACTACTTATAAGATAATGTCACATTTACCGGTAAAATTGGATCACTGTATTTTATGTATGACATGCTGTGAATTCTTAACGGGGAAGTGTGTCCCGATAAGGCTTTATAATGTTCCCGAGATGAGCTCATAAGGATTATCATATAAACCTTACAAGTGGATTTGATCCGCATAATAATAAAGTTGAGTGGTACTAGTCTCGTAATTACAAGAGATGAATAAATTAATTAGCAATTAATATAATTTATTTATGGACATTTCTATTTTAAACATTCGGAGTAAAATAATACTATGGAAAATATTATTTGAAATAATATGGTTTAATATTGGGAGTTGCAATTATATTTATTTAGTGGAGTTAAATATAATTTATGTATTAATTAATAGATTTGGAGTTGGGCTCAATTTAATTAATTACATGAGAGCCCAATATTCCACCTCCCCTTAAGGTCCCTTTCTATTTTAAACATTCGGAATAAAATAATACTATGGAAAATATTATTTGAAATAATATGGTTTAATATTGGGAGTTGCAATTATATTTATTTAGTGGAGTTAAATATAATTTATGTATTAATTAATAGATTTGGAGTTGGGCTCAATTTAATTAATTACATGGGAGCCCAATATTCCACCTCCCCTTAAGGTCCCTACGTAGCCTAGTTCTTTTGGACTGAAACCGGATGAACTGAACTGAAGCGATCTGAACTAAACTGGATCTATTTTTTTATAAAAATTATAATTATTTTTATTAAATTTTAAATATTTTTTTAAAAATATTAATAAAATTATGACAGTAATTAGATTGTATATTTAAAATTATATATTTAAATTATTTTTTATTTATTTTATTTTATTTTGAAATGAACTTAATCCCAGCTGAACCGAAGCGATCTTAACTGAACTAAACTGAACTTAACCGATATTAACTGAACTGAAATTAAGTCCAAAAGAATAGGTCCTAAAAGCACTACATGGTCTTCTATATTTTACAAAGACAAGATAATCATACTTGATTATTCTAGAGAGTAGAAGGACAAGGAGATCCATGGAGCTTGGAGGAACATCGCCCACCCCGACGTTCAAACTAGTGCAAGGAATACGTGGGAAGATCTCAAGGTCATCAATCGATCTCGATTTTCCGGCATACGAGAAACAAGGTAAAATCCTAGAAACCCTCTTATAATTTTAAGATAATTATTATCGTAAAAATACCGCGAACCAAGATCCGAGGGACGGAGATCCAAACTGAAGATGTGCCGGACGATGGGGTCGAGGATCCCCGGACCGCCGCGGCTAGGAATCCCCGACAAGGTGGATCACCGTAAGGACGCCGGATGGACGCCCAGCGCCGCTCGCGCGGTGCACGACTGCTCGCGCGGCTATGGCTGGGGGTGATCGCGAGCCACGACTTCGATCGTGGCGGGCGCGCGATCACCGGCGCGTGGCTGGGCGTGCCCAGCGGGCTGCTACGAGCAGCCCCGCACGGCTGCCGTGAACAGCCGCGAGCCCCGCGCGGGGGCTCGACCGGACAGCCGCGGGTTCTCCCCGCTTATCCCCGTGGTGGTTCGTGGCGGGTTTCCGGCGATCGAGATTTTGACCGGAGTTTTTATTTCCGCGTTTCCCGACAACTCCGGGATGTCGATTTCAAACAACTACATAAAAATGTCTGAATCGAAAAGAAATTGTTATTGATACAATTTTTGCTTACAATGTAGCACTTGAAATTATGTAAGAAATTGAGGATAATGAACCAAAATCGGTTGATAAATGTCGGTGTAGAAATGATTGGTCAAAATGGAAAAATGTAATCCAATCTGAATTGGTCTCGTTGTTAAAACAAAAAGTATTTGGACTAGTGTAAATCCGGTTGGATATATATGAGTATTCGTGCGAAAAATAAATGAGAAAAATGAAATTGTAAGAAATAAGACATGATTGGAACTCCTGAAGAGCTTCAAGAATTTATTGAATATTTGAAGAAAAAATTTGAGATTAAAGAATTTGAAAAAAATAAATTTTGTCTTAATTTACACATTGAAAATCTAGAAGATGGAATTTAAGTTCACCAAACTTCTTATACCCAGAAGGTATAAATTAAAGTGATTCAACATGAAAAATGAACATCTCTTAATTACTCCGATGATCGGCCGATCACTTAATCCTAAAAAGGATAATTTTAGAGCTCGAGATAAAAATGATGAAAACATAGGTCCCGAAGTACCATCCATATCTGAACTCAAATGAGAATATATTAACGGAGATTAAATGAATTGCTAATGAAAGGTGAATGTGATGTGTAACAAATTCTATAAAGAGATATTTTAGCAGGTTTATTTACCAAAGCATTAATGACTGCAACATTTGAAAAATGTGTGAAAAATATCGGAATGCGTCGGTTAAAGGATCTCAAATAAATACGCGTTGCCCTCTTTTCCTTCACTTAGTTTTTTCCTAAATGGTTTTACCTTGTAAGGTTTTTAACGAGGCAACTTAATTGAGCGTATTAAATAAATTTTCGTTTACTAAGGTTTTCCCTACGGGTTTTTACTTAGTAAAAGCGATGTTTGAATCAGGAGGAGAAATACGAAGTTAAATAACGGACATCCAAAGGGGAGTGATATGAAATAATATGTGTGGATGTCTCTTGGAGTGCTAAAGATAGTGGGAATACTAATGAACACACAATTGGTGTCACCACATTATGATAATATTTATTCCTAGCTAATGATGCATATACATGTCACCACAATTGGAATACTTGAATCATAATAAGAATGTCTTCCTTCTCCCTACTTCTATTCTCTTGCGTACTTTAGAATTTATATTGTTATGAGCTATTAAATTTACAACAATATTCTAATTTTTTTCAAATTAATATACATTTTTACCCTTTATATTTTGATTAAAAAATACATATATAGTCTCTTTTAATTTCTGTATTATAAAAAATAGGGAGATTTTGAAAAAATGGTACATTTAAATAATTGTTTATAATTCAATATATTAGTTTTTCTTGATTATAAGTTAGTGTAACATGTCAAAATTACCCTTACTTATTATACATGGGTGAGTAATTATTTTTTAACTTCTAATGGTATTATAGTATTTAGTAGTACTTCTTTTTTATAATTATAAGATTAATAATACTGGAATGAATTAAAATGGTTAAATTTTTTATCCTTAATTAGAAATTATATTTTATATGGTAGAACTTATAATTTCCCAAACTGTATTTTCTTTTTTCGTTAATATTTCTAAAATATATTCGTGGTTATTTTTTAACTTCTAAGGGTATTATAGTATTTAGTAGTAATTTTTTGTATAATTATAAGATTAATAATATACCACAATTAATTAAAAGGATAATTTTGATAATGAGTAATTATTATTGTTTGTTTATAATTTAAATAATTTAAACAAAATTACTCTTTTTGTTTTAAATTTTATCAAATTAAAAAATAAAACTTATGTAACTTTTTTTTTAATTTAATATTAAATTCTCAAATTAAACTTAATATTACACGCAATTCTCAAATTACACCTAATTGTCAACACTACACAATTCTCAACATGCAATTAAAAATAAAATTACACAAATTAAAAACAAAATTACACGCAATTCTCAAAATTACACTTAATTGTCAACATTACACAATTCTCAACACGCAATTAAAAATAAAATTACACAAATTAAAAACAAAATTACAAGGAATTCTCAACATTAAATAATTATACAAATTAAAAAACAAAATTTGAGAAAAAAAAATTGTCGATAATAATGTAATATAGTAATCAAACTTATAAAAATTTATCTTTTATTTTAATTATTTAAGTTATACTATCCTAATAAATAAATAATTAAAAAAATCATTTCCCTTATCAAATTATCAAATTAAAAAATAAAACTTACGCAACTATTTTTTTACTGAATATTAAATCCTCAAATTAAAATACAAAATTACACTAACTAAAAACAAAATTACACGCAATTAAAAACAAAATTATATTCAATTTTCAAAATTACACCTAATTCTCAATATTACACAATTCTCAACACGCAATTAAAAATAAAATTACACAAATTAAAAACAAAATTACTTGTTAGCTCAGTTGGTTGAGCATTCGACTTGAGAACCTTAAGGTTCAATGTTCGAACCCGAGACATGTGAGTATCAATTGACCTAGACCAAAGAAAAAAACAAAATTACACGCAATTCTCAAAATTCGTAATTAAAGAACAAAATTTTAGGTGAAATAATTTGAAAAAAAAACTTGCCGATAATAATAATAAAATTATTTTAATAATAAAACCAATAAACTAATTTATTTTAATAATAAAATTATTTTATTTTTATAAAAGTATAGTATAGTAATCAACCTTTTAAAAATATATCTTTTGTTTTAATTATTTAAGTTATACTATCCTAATAAATAAATTATTAAAAAAATTATTTCCATTAAATATAAAGTACATTTTATTTTATGTGGTTTACCTTGTAAATTAAAAAACCAAAATATTTCTTTTCCTAAATATACCTTAATTAAAATAGTTAAAAAAAATTATCATTAATTAAAAATTATATTTTATATGGTAGAACTTTTTTGTTTTTTTAGGTCAATTGGAATATCGTTTAAATTTATTGACCACATTTATATATAAAAGGATGACCCAGTCCAACAACCTGTCTCATCTAATTGAATAAACAAATGAATTCCAAACAAATGAATTCCAAAAACTTAATCGTTGTTGTATGTTTTCTTTTAGCCAGTGTTATATTCGTTTCATCAGATGTGTCGAACAGGAAACTACTTGCTCAACCATCTGACAATGATGTCATCCATACTCATCGTAAGCAATCCTTTTTACATTTGATAGAGATCGATCATATATATACATATTCATCGATATTTTATAAATTTGTTTTGATTTAATTTAAAATTGATGTTTGTAGATATGAATGAAGAAATGGATACTCAGTATCCCAAAGGCCAATTCGAACAGAAATCAAAATGCGATAAATACTGTTCGGATCCTTCTACAAAATGCATCATCGTCTGCATCCCTTTAAAGCCGCCGCCGGCGCCGTGAACCAGAGGAGAATAGGCAGAATACAAGCAAAATCCATACAAATGAACATCGTTACATCACAATTCACAATCGCATTATAAGTAATAATATTACAGTGTCATGTTTTATTTTACTGTTTTTATATATCTAATAAATTAAAAGGACTTGCTATTTTGCCAGAATTTGTTCAATCACAAATCTTAAGCAAAATTATTAATTTAAATAAATAATTTATTTATATTTAAATATGAATTAATATATGTTATAGTATTATTAATTAATATAATGTAAAATAAAATTAAAAATATATTTTTTTAGTTAAAAATATTAAATATTTTGGTATTCCAATTAAAAAAGACATTTAAATAAAAATAAATATTTTAATATATAAAAATATTAAGTAAAAATATAATTTTAACATATATATTAAGTAAATTACTAAATTATATTGTTAATTTTATAAAAAAAACAAAAAAAATATAAGCAAAATCAAAATTATGTTCATGGGCAGAATATGTCATGAAGAATTACATAAATAAAAATGGAGTTGTGTCATGTGTGTGAATCTACGTTCAAACTTACTCTCTCTTTCCCTTAAAACAGTGCACACTTTCTTTTTTGGTTCATCTCTTA
Source organism: Euphrasia confusa (assembly GCA_954870475.1). Classification (NCBI taxonomy): domain Eukaryota; kingdom Viridiplantae; phylum Streptophyta; class Magnoliopsida; order Lamiales; family Orobanchaceae; genus Euphrasia; species Euphrasia confusa. Next base: position 13,575,720 of record OX940957.1, on the reverse strand, counting down.
AGACAATGCACATTACATAAATGGAATTACTTTTCACAACTTTATCCTTTCAATACACATTTATTTACCCTTATACCACTACTTTTTCAACTAACTACTTTATTACTTACACATCAATACCTATTATACCCTTATTTTATATTATTAAACACATAAAAAATCATTTTTTCTTAATCTACGTGACATTTTCTCTATGCACTATACTAAGGGATGGAGGGAGTACTTAACAAGTGTCCTTAATGTGCAACAATTTGTCTAATTTGTCTTTATTTTATTAGACAATTATTGGTTTCAGCCATTTATCGCGACAATTATTGGTTTCAATTTGCTCGGCCTTAATTGAGCTCTTTAGGAGGATGACTTCAGTCCCCACCAATGTCTTCCAATTGTATTTGAGAAACACAGACCATTGGTATATATTTACTTGTGTTTCAATCTAAAATATAAGTCATTCCATTAAATTCAAATTTAATACTATTAGAAGTGAATTAGGAGTATGTATCGGTGGAACACTTTATATGATTTTTTTAATTTTTTTTAAAGTTTGAGTGTGTTTAATTTAGAATTCAAAAGTTTATAAAAATCTTGAGTATTTATTAAAATATGACTCGAATTCGTAGAAATGTTGTATTAGAAAGATTAGAATTATAATAGAGATATAATTCTATTCGTTATTTATTGAAATTCTAGAGTTATATTAGTCTTAAAATTTATTTCATATTCCTATTAGTTTGATTACCTAGTTTATAAGTTTTCTACACTTATAAATAGGTATTTCCATAGACACAATTAGATGTATGTTGAACAATAAGAGAGAAACACTATTAGAGAGTTATATCAGATGTTGAGAGAAATCATAGAGGGTTGAGAGTAGATATCTATCCTTTGTAATTATTGTGATATTATAGTGATTTTTTTGTCGTTCCTCCCGTGGTTTTTTCTAATTGGGTTTCCACATAAATTTTTTGTCAAAAGCTAACAAGTGGTATCAGGGCATCGTTCAATCTATAACAAGTGGTATCAGAGCAAGGTTACGATCCTGCGACCTGTATAAGAGCCAGACTACGATCATACGACCTTCCGTAGCAAGGTTTCGATGGCGAGCCTAAAGTACGATCTACCGATGTAAGATCTCAACGGGGTGGTTTCTTCTTTACCCACACGACATGGAGGAGTCTGTGAGGATTGAGCTCGATCGAAAGGTAATTACTATTGACCTTCATATATCGAACTCCATGACTAAGGAAACCATAAAGCCAAGGTCTGCAAAGGAGTTGTGGGAATTATTTGAAGAGTTGTTGAAACTTTTCGAGATAAGATCCTATGTATCATGTTATTGGCGCTATTTACGGGGGAGAACATGCATAGAATTGGTGCTGGTGTCCCTGATGTGGCATCGAGGGATGGACTTGACGTCAAAGTAAGTACCGTGAAAAGGGGAGTGACTCGGCGAATGGATCTCAGACGAAGTCGCGACCCCGGATTATGGTGCGACACTATTGCAAGAAGAAGGGACACATAAAGGTGGAGTGCTATAGCTTCAAGTACAAGCTTAATCGTGAGGGCAAAAACAATAATTCTGGGAATCGAAATTTTGCTGACATTGGATTAGTAGAAGGCTATTACTATTGGATCTACTAATGGTACTAGATGAGAACTCCAACTTGTGTGATGATTGGATCTTAGACTCGGTGATTGCTCAAAAGTTATTTATAAATTCCGAAAGGTTTACTACGTAAACCCCCCGAGTCGGTCTCTCAAGGAACAATACTATCGGCACGTGAAAAGGTTTTTGTATATGTTAAGTTCGAGTTTCAAGAGGGGAAAGAAAATCATTATTAACTAAAGGGGGGGGGGGGGGTTTGCAAAGAGTGTTTGATTAACAACTAGTACGAGTATTTAAAACAAGTAAATAAAGATCGAGTTGTAACAAATGAGTTTAGGAAGCAAGGGTGTATCGATTACTCTTCTTAACGAACTAGAGTTGACGATATTTATAAAACTCTCAATTAACTAATAATCGGACTAAAGATCACGGTGTTGTCACATTCTCCCTCACCAATGATCGTCTACCCTCAATCACGACACACACGAGAGTTTCACCCCTCGAGGTCCTCTACTCGGCGTGCCGGTATTTCGAGTTTTGACATCACACATCAACCGTATGGTCCACTAGCGATATACCACGAGGTTGTTCGACACGAGACCACAAATCGAGAGGTTTAATTGTCCAATTAATAGAAATTGAGCTACTTAAGAAATCAACTCTAATTCATTGAGGAATTTCATCAAACACCCTTACAAAAGGTTTAGCTAGCCATGATCAAGCACTCAAATTCACAATCCACAATCGAGTAAGCCATAATCGAGAGGAAAAACGAAGAGAATCTCACCTCGAGAGTAATTGAATCGATGGATGAAGAAGACGATCGAACTGAGCTTCCAAAATGGAGGTCGAACTTCAACTTGTCACCCGGAGAAACCGCTCCGATGAAAACGTCGGGCTCGAGGAGAGGAATATCGTTTGTGAATGAGATTTAATCGGATTCTCGACGTACGGAATTTAGATCGTGAATTTGTGTAGAGATATTGAAGAACACAAAAGTGGTAATTGGATTGCTTGAGAAGAAAGCTAAGAATGGAATGTGTAAAGTGAGGAATGAGAGTTAGTTACAAAATCCAAGCCAAAATGCTATTTATACCCTTTAAAACGAGGGTCAAACAAAGTCAAAGATGAAATCACACTTCCGGATGCATCAGCTTGACCTGTCGTCCTGTCGTACTTTGTCGTACGACGGTTTGAGGGTGTCGTCCGACATCTTCGCGTCGATCGTGGTGGGTCACGCCGCACGACATTGGGGTGCACTGGACCCTTGCGTCGCTGCAGCTCAAATCGCGTCGCTCGCAGTGATTTTGTCGTCCGACAGCTTCCTGTGTCGTCCAACATGCGTGTCGTCCTCCACTCTGGCTGCTTAATCAGCTGTCGTCCTCCAGGGCTATGTCGTCCGACATGGTTGTAGTGTAATTGTCATGTCGGTCGACAGTCAGTCAGCCTTCTCCCCGAAAAGTCAACTTTCACTCGTTTTCCTCCCGTTTCGCCTACAAAACACGGAATATGCCTCGATCACACTATTCGAACCAATAATAACCAAAGGCTACCTAAAACGGAGGAAAGAATATCGAAAGAAAGTGGAAAGGACCACGAACCGACCCGAAATACGCACCAAAAACGAGCCAATCAACCCCCACACTTAAGTCATTGCTCGTCCTCGAGCAAACAAAAGACACAAAGAACAACAAAAACAAGGCAAGTTCTCCTCAAAAGAGGTTAGAAATTAATTCCGGCTATCGATTAAAATACGTACGACCGAGAAGTAATCGAACACGACAAAGATCATATCAAGTGAGTTCATAAGCAATCGGGTTACCTCAACAAACCGTCTTTTTCCTCACAAGGGGAGCACTCGTACTTTTTACCTCTCGAAGCATGAGTTCACTCAAAACAAGCTATGCAAGTGAATAGAGGCAAATCAAGATGAACTTGCATAAAAAGAACAACCGAGAACAAAGAGTGATCAAGGAAAGACTTCATGTAATAACCGCAATGTGCAGAGAATAACAACCATAGGCAAGTGTACACGGAAGAATCCACTCATCAAGTTTATCAATCTCAAGAATCAAGGAACACTAATCAATTCAAGGTTGTAGTGGGGCACGGTTAAGGGTAGTTCGGGCAATTTTTAGGATTAGTAACTCATTGGCCATTGTGGCCCCAACCTTATTTCTCCATTTCCTCACCCTCATCACCACACTCAACTCTCAAAATCACACTCAAGGATCACTTTTATGTCATGAAACACTTAACCCATAGTTTCGGGTCATCAAGGAATAATGAACATCAAGTACTCACGCTTTTAGAATTAAGCTTGGGCTCACTTTATAAACTCAAAACTCTCTCTTATATAGTGGATATTTCTTCACTTTTTCATGTTATAGAGAGGAATTAATATTTTGGAGCAATAATTGGGAGTACAAGTGGCTAACCGCTCACATCATAATGGATTAATCAAAGAAAAGGTGTCTACTAGCAAACACCGAGGTATTAAACCTTCATCACACAACACGGAGTTTTTCTCAACATTTAACATAATACACACACTCCAACATCGGCTTAAGGGTGATGAACAAAAGGATATAACGTAGTCTCAAAGGGGTTTACTATGGTGTCCCTCGACGGGCTCGGGGGTATCAAAAATCTCCTTGAAAGGGTTTGATCCTAAGTGATTAGTTCCCGTAATTTTCAAGATCATGAAATTTATGATAAAGAGCTTTGAAAACCAAAGTACACGAGTTCTAGTTATCTCGTAGCAGCCCCCCGGCGGTGAGTCCGGCGACTCACCGCCACCGCTTGTGGAGGAGCGGTCCGCCCAGCGAACCGCGATCGGGCCAGCCACGCGGCTGCCCGGCGATCGAGCCCAGCTCGATCGCATGCCCCGGCGTCCAGCCGGGGCTCCTCCCGTGTGCACCGGCGATCGAGCCCTAGGGCTTCGATCGCCACCCTCGGCGTCCAGCCGAGGGTTCTCGTGCGATCCCGGCGGGGTTCGCTTGACCGCCCGCGGTCCGGTGATCTTCGATCACCACCGCGCGGTCAAACCCCGTCCCCGGGTTCGTCCCTCGGATCTTGGTTCATGATATTTTCACGATAATTAAACGATAAAATCATAAAGAGGGTTTTACGATTTCCTCGTTCTCGTTGTTCGGAAAAACGAAGAACTCAATTTGACGACCTTGAGATCTTCCGACGTATTCCTTGCACTAGCTCGGACGTCGTGTGGGCGACGATCTACCGAACTCCATGGATCTCCCTCTCTACTTTCTCTCTCTAGAATTGTGATCTTCATGTTATGAACTTATGAGAATAGAGAAGACCATGTAGTGCTTTTATAGGCTACGTAAGGGATCTTAAGGAGGTGGAATATTGGGCTTCCAATATTAATGATTAAATTGAGCCCAAGCTCAAATCTATTAATCCCATTAATATTAATTAATTCTATTTTCCACTATATAAAATTAATTGCACTCCCAATATTAAACCATATTATATCAAATAATATTTCTCCGGTAGTATTATTTATTCCGTGTATTTAAGATATAAATATCCATGAATAAAATTAATTTATTTCGTGTATTGGCTTTTGAAAAATTCGAATTTGTTTAAAGCAACCAAATTACTTACTTACTCACCCAACACTCAACTTTGAAATATCCAACCTTTTCTCAAAATTTTTAGTTATGCCGGAAAGAACTTCAATTTTCGATCGTTTCAAACTTCCCGAGGTTTCGGACTCACCCCCCCCCCCCCCCACACACACACACACACACACACTTAGAAATAGAGCATGCCCCCGTGCGAACAAACAACATGCAAATGCAATGAAAAATCGGGCATGACCTCTACGTATATGATGAAACCGGGGGAACAACCAAAACCACACACTCAACAATAACAACAAACTAAAACACAAACAATCAAATAACACAAATAAAAACCAACCAAAGTCAAATATCCACCAAATACAATCAAAAGGGAACATCCCCACAAACCAAGTTTAACAAACAACCACCGAAGCACACAAATGAAAAAGAAAATCCAAAGTCACACACAAATAACAAGAAATGTCTCAAAACGAGCTCAAAAGAGTACGATCAAATGAAAAGATAAGGGGTAGATGCAACCATCTGTTGGAATAGGTGACCGGCGAGCCAACGGTTGGCCGAGCGGTTAACCGTATTCCGTTATATAACGATTTATTTCATTAATTAATGAAACCTTTATTAATGGCATATACTATATCTGCTCCCAATGTTGAATCATAGATATAGTCCTGTACAGTTACACATGTTGTATGAATTCGGTTTTGTGGAAACCGAGAGATAATTCTGTTAACGCAACGTAACTGGTCAAACTCAGTTCCTAGTCGATGGGTTACGCCAATAACAAGGATACCCGGCCTTTCCCCCTTGAGACTAGCACTTAGTGTATGTGGGCTAATCTCGAGCCTCGGTGTTGGGACATCGACATACTTGAGTGGGTGCTCACTGTTGATGAGTTCACTGAACCCCCTCTCCCTGGAATCTCTAAGTGGTTATCACTGATCGAGTAGAGAATTCCATAATATAGTTGTACACAATTAATCCTTAAGACCCAGACATCACCGTGACTTCATTAGAGGACTAGCTGTATCGTGACGTGTCTCTGATTCCCTGGAAAGGGAGTAAGTCGAAAAAGGAGACAATGTTCGTGCAGTTCGAAATCTGATGTGAAGTCTGTGCATGGTAGTAGGGGATCTGATCGCTTGATATAGATCATGGATGTCCTGTGTGTTCTGATGGTTCGTAGTCCCGGAATCTCTGGCCAGAGTTGAATAGTGAGGTGATTAGAGAAATGTGTTTCTCTGAATCAATCACGACTGGATTTTACGAAACCTAGAACGTACGCACAATTATCAAACTCAACAAGAGATCTCGATTAACCAATATCTCTAGTTTGACCGGGACATATGTATCGGAGGGATCGTACTGTACGCTAACTATATTACAAGGTTCTTGCAGGCACTTCATTTGTATCTAGGGAATTAGTGAAGCGTGGCTGCTAGACGCTCGTCACTGATTCGTTGGGCACCGACTTGTTCGGAGATTTAATAATATGATTATTAATCTAAAACTCTTGGGAGTAGTTGAAATAAGAACAATATGTTGTTCGAATCACAATATGTTGTGAGCCCACGGCTAGTTATACACCTGAACCATTGAGGGTCACATTCTCGTGTAAACCGATCCTTGAATACGATCATGTATTAATTAACTGTTAATTAAGTACATATAGTCGGAGGTCAATATGATTGAATCCGAGATTCATAATTGTGATTATGAGTTGGAAATAATAATGAGCTAAAGAAAACGGACACGATGGTGTACACTTTCTATTTTGGGAAATTTCCCGATTTAGCAGTACCCCTGAAATGGGCTTTCCGATTTTGTGAAATTGGAAAATTTTATTTTTATCTCATATTGATGAGAAAATTAAAACGAGAAAGAAAATATAATCGTTATATTTTTCGGAGATGAAATTGATTGTCAATTTTGGAGAAACATAATGACGTCTAATGTATTGGGTCGGCTAGGGTTAATGGATCCGATCCATTAGGGTTTGAGCCCAACAAGCTCCTTTCTTCACCTATAAAAGGAGCTCCATAGGCATGAGAATAAACACACCAAAGTGAAGAGCTCAAAACCCTAGCCTCACTTTCTCTCCTCTTCTTCTCCCTCTCGTCCGCCCCCTCGGCTCCTCCCTCGGAGGACCGCCGACAACCGGAGCCGCCGCCCGCCGCCGCCTAGTGCCGCCGCCGGCAGCCACCTCCCCTCGCCGGAATCCGATTCCGGCACCGTTTTTCCGGCTCGTCTTTCCCGTCGTATTCTCCCTTACGTGTTTCTAGTGCAATACGTAAGTTGGATTACCTATACGAGGTGAAACCTGATTAGACGAGAGACGCCGAAGGAACGCCCGAGCACAGCCCGAGTCGCGCCCGTGCGCTCCAGCCGTGACACACGAGTCCAGCCGAGAGCCCCGCCACTCGCCCGGCTCTCCCCGCACACGACCCGTGCCGTCCCCGCGTCGCATCCGCGCGACTTCCGACGAACCTAGTTTCGTCCGATTAAATTCAGATTTAATTGTTTACGTTAATTGTTTGCGCTAAGTTGCGTTAAATATTTGCGCTATTTACTGGGATTTTTAATTGATAAAGAAAAATTAATTGTGATTAATTTAAATGTCAATTAAATTCAAATTGATTCGAATTAAATAATATGATTATCTTAATTGTCAATTTGACGCAAACTGATTATGTGCACATGTTTACGTAATTAATTATATATGTGTAATTTATTAATTTGATTAATTTAATTGCACAATTCAAGTTGATTAGAATTAAATAATATGGTTATGTTAATTGTCTGATGCAAATTAATTATGTGCGGATGTTTACATAAACTCAAGTTGATTAGAATTAAATAATAAGATTATGTTAATTGTCAATTTGACACAAATTAATTATGTCTGCGTAATTAATTGTAATATATTAATATGATTAATATAATTGCAGTAATATATTAATATGATTAATATAGTTGCGCTAGAAGTAATTAATTTATATGATAAATATAATTGCGCTAGATTTAATTTGTGTAGTATGGGATGCATGAATTAAATATTTAATTATTTGATAATTAAATATTTAATTATTTGATAATTAAATTAAATGGTGAATTATTGATTCTAATAGTTTTGAATTAAATCAATTAATGCATGTAATATTGAAAATATGATTTTCAATAAAATAAAATAAATATAATGTAAAATGTTTACATTAATGAAAAACGGTTTTTCATAAAATTTTTGTTTTACGTATACATGCACGATCCCCAACAGTTATACGATCCCCAACAGTGGTATCAGAGTGTAGGTTCTGAAATTGATTAATTGTCTATGAATATAATCGCCTTAAGCATGCTGTTTGTTGAATTGATTGATTTAATGTTGTTTCATTGGGACTTAGTTGTTTCTATTAAGATATTTATTTTTATCTAATAGATTGAAACAATGCCTAATTTGTTATCAAGTAACAATTAAATGTCGAACATGAATGCACCACCTCGGGGAGTGATTCATCTAAACTTGTTTTTGTTAAAACAAATTAGAGACATCGAGCCATTTGATGGCATGATTCGATGGTCTGCTCGGCTCCCCCATTTATGGGAGATAGGGTCGCTCGCATGATGAATCGCTGGTTAGAAACTTCGAGTTTCACTTACTAGACATCACGTTTTGATTATTAAGATATTAATAAATTGAAATAGAAAGGAAGTATCAATATTTAATTTAGTGAAATTATTTATTGACCAATTACATAATAGATTTAAATATTCGATCAACAAGGTGATAGATTAATTAATTGATTTAATTGTTAAATCAAGTTAATTAATAGAGCACCATTTAATTTGTATACCTCATTTTAATTGTGATTAAATGCTATGTGAATTATGTTGGAGTTGTGTACTTAATGTCTAGATTTAAGTGACGGAAACTCACGATCCATTGCCACTAATCTATTTAATTAAATAAACAATTATTTGCGTTTAATTATTTATAATTAAATACATGCAAATCATAGTCCTAGATTTTATACGTTGTAGTTAGTATGGTGTTGCATGGGCGCACAGAAGATCATACTATCGGTTACTCGTATTTAATCGAACAGTTGCTCACGACCTAGATGGACACGGACCAATCCATCGGTATAGTCGTTGTGTGAGAGAGAAAATAATTTATCTTAATTATTTTATCACACTTGTACACTTGGTGTATTGAGCGGATCGTTGAGATTCATCGATTAGGATTGCCGGCGATAATCGATTCGAGTCTCAGTGTATTTTATTCTTAATCCCCGAAACTATTGCGGGTGTGTATATTTTATATAAGTGACTTTGATTTACCAAAGGAATTAACCGATTTAATTATTGGGTTAATTACCGGTTAAGTTGGGTCACTGTATTTTATATATGACATGCCGTGAATACTTGACGGGAAAGTGTATCCCGGAAGGGTTGATAATATCCCCGAGATGAGTTCGTGGATTCGTTCCGCATAATAATTAAGGTTGAATGGTACTAGTCTCGGATATAAGAGATGAATAAATTAATTAGCAATAAATTAATTTTATTCATGGATATTTATATCTTAAATACACGGAATAAATAATACTACCGGAGAAATATTATTTGATATAATATGGTTTAATATTGGGAGTGCAATTAATTTTATATAGTGGAAAATAGAATTAATTAATATTGATAAGGATTAATGGACTTGAGCATTGGGCTCAATTTAATCTTCAATATTGGAAGCCCAATATTCCACCTCCTTAAGATCCCCTACGTAGCCTATAAAAGCACTACATGGTCTTCTCTATTCTCATAACTTGAAGATCACAATTCTAGAGAGAGAAAGTAGAGAGGAGGATCCATGGAGTTCGGTAGATCGTCGCCCACACGACGTCCGGGCTAGTGCAAGGAATACGTGGGAAGATCTCAAGGTCATCATAAGATCTCGTTTCTCCGCACAACGAATCGAAAGGTGAATTAAATAATTGCTATTTAATTCTTGTTTTATTGAAATCAATTATCGGAAAAACAAGATCCAAGAGTTGGAACCCGGATTAGACGGACGATCGCGTGGTGGTGGCGAAGCCACCGGACCACGCCAATCGCCCGCTAGGGTTTCGGCGGGGGCGAGAGGATCGAACCCTCGGCTAGGCCGAGGGCTTGCGATCGATCCAAGGATCGATCGCCGGGGGCACGGGCTGGTGCCGTCCCCCTCCCCACCTCGACGGTGGGGATCCTCCAAGCGGCGGCGAGTCGCCGAACTCGCCGCGGGGGCTGCTGGGAGCAGCCCCACCCATCGATCGCCAAGGCGCGATCGGGATCGCGTGAACCCCGTCTCGCGGGGGTTCGGCTGGGGGCGGGCTGCGTGCCTTCGGGTGCGTGGTCTCCAAAGGCCGGACTCCGGCGGATGAGTCGGTGTTCGTGTGATCTCCGGCGAAGGGTTCGTTTGGGTTATTGGTTTCCGCAAATTTAAATAACCCGGGATATCGAATTCCAACAAATTATGTGAGATATATATTGTGATATATGTTATGATCGTATGTGCTCGTTAGGATAACCTATAGAGGACATAGTTGTTAAGAATCAACAATCGATCACTCACTTCATTCTCTCCTGAGAATGTATAACGATTATTCTGATGAGATAACAAACCTATACTCCTCCATTCTCTCCCGAGAATGTATATCAAGCCTTAAAGGAGAACCGATGTGTCGTTCTTTCTCCTTTCCTTCTACCGACAATAAATTATGTGAAAGCCACTTACAAGTAGTATGGTATGCCGTGTTAGCGAGGAGTACTGCTTGTGAGTTAAGCTGTAATTTATTGACATAAGATGGAGAGGTGTTAGCTACGATTCTTTTAAATATGTGTGGTCGGATAGATTAACTATGGGCTTACACATGTTTATTGGAGTCCAACTTTCACTTCTCACATCGGTAGGTCGGTCTTGACACATGGTTGACTTTGAAGGGTACGATTAACGTAGTTCATTGTCATGGTGAGGAAAAGTAATCTTTAGGGTCACATAGAGATGTGATTGAAAATGTTTCTACCTTTAGGTGAATGTAATCGGGCTAGATTAACTACGGGTTATATTCACGCTATTGGACCTAAAGCCCAACTAAGGAAAAATAAGTTTTCCCGTCTGTCTGCTAGAGGATAGCGGAATTCGAAAAATTTAGTGGGAGACAATTAAATGATAAAGACCAAACATTTAATTGTAATCATTAATAACGAATTATCTCAATGTTAATCTTCTTAATATTTCTCAGTAATATTCTCTAAGATATCCCGTAACATCGATACTCGACCAATCCAAACTCACTGGCCCAAACCATTTGAATTGGAATCTCAATCTTGTGATTTAAAATGATGAGTGCCTCTATGTACTTGAGAATAGATTATTTGATAATCTCACTCAACCTTTGACTGCTGAGGAATGCCACTTATGAGAAGTGGATTTTATGAATCGTTCATTATGAACTACAACATGAACAAAGCTCGATCCTTCAATGGATAAGTTGTTCAAGATGTTGATCAAAGAGTCAACCATCAATACGAGAAATTTGTTCTCATTATTTCTTCTTCATGAAAGAAGTGTTCTTCTTGAAGAAAATGACGGAAATGGTTTCCGGTCTAAGTGTAAAGATGGATAAAGGTGATACTAGAAGGGCGACTAAGAACAAGGTCAACAAATGAGTTGATGACGCTTGCCATCGTTGTGTGAATAAAGGCCATAGGGCCATAACTGCTAAAATACCTTAGCCAGAAACGTTCTGACAAAGGTTCGTATTGGGTTATAGTTATTCTATTGTTTTGAACAATTGATTATTTGTTTCGTCTAAATTTAGAAACCTGCTGTTAATAGAAATGTTCTATTATTAGATCTTACTTCTATATTTGATATAGAAGGTAAAGGTTTTAATTTTGTTTTGGAAATCCGATTTCCTTTATACAAAAGAAAGCAAATATGATTTGCTAAAGACGATAAACAAATAAACAAGAATGAACTAAACCCAAATATCAGCAATTGATAGAAGTCAAATCCCCGCACAACTTTAGCACGCTAGTTGAGTGTGTTGAAGATCTATTGGATTTGATCCAAACGGAGATGTGTGATCCACTAATGTGTTACTAGTGGGGGTGGTTTTCAACTACCAAATGTACTTATGAAGTACACGTCTCTAATTTTGAAGTGTTCAATAATTTTAGACATCAAAGTAGGAAACCAACTTGGTTGCTATATTACGATATGATCGTGGTAATAAATATTTAAGCACCAAGCTTATTGACTATCTAAAAGAGAATACGATTCTCTAGCAATGGACTCCGTCTGGAACTCCTTAATTGTATTGAGTGTCCGAATGATGGAATCAAACTTTGTTGGACATGGTTCGATCCACAAAGGGGTTCACCAAATTGTCGACGAAACTGTAAAAATCCTGCACTTTTGACAGTCATCCATTTGCTGAATAGTGTTACCACCAAAGCAGTTAAAACCACACCATATGAACTTGGACACTCCCGTATCCTGCTTGCGTGAAGCGGCTAGTGGGAGATAAGTTGGATAGTAGATCCGGCTTATGCCATTTTGTGGGGTATCCTGAACATTCACAAGGATACCTGTTCTACTATATTTCTAAAACAAAATGTTTGTTTAAAGAAATGTTACCTTCTTAGAGAAGAAGTTTCTATTCGATGGAAAAGGCAATATAGTAAATCTCGAAATAGTTCGAGAATATGAACCACACTATGAAGTTCAAACACAAGTACTTGGAGATGAACCAATTCAACAAACCACTAATATACCTCTTCATCTATCGGTTCGTAAATCCGAAAATGTTCGGAAGGTGCCTGGTAGACGGTTCCATCTTGATAATGATCAAGATAAAGTTGACGATGGATATGATCCAATAAACTTCAACTGATTCGTATTGGATACGAATATGGGACATTGGCTTATTGCCATGAAATTCATAATGGACTGTATGTACTCCAACAAGGTTTGACCTTGGTAGATCCACCAAAGGGAATCGTTCCCAAAGGCTGCATTTTGATCTATTAATTATGACGTGAGAGTATATATATAAAGGTGTGACCTTTAAAGCAAGGATGATGGCGAAAGAAGTTACTCAAAGACAATGTGTTGTTTTTGAGGTAATCTTTCCATCAGTCGCTATGCTTAAGTCCATTACAATTTTGCTGGCCATTTCTGCATAGTACGACTATGAGATATGGAAAATAGATATGAGGTCTACTTTCCTTGAATGTGATATTATGGAAGAGTTGTAGCGCAGTCGGAAGGCTTCATATTTTCTGGAAAGGAGCAAAAGGTTTGCATACTCCAGCGATCCATTTATGGATTGAAACGAGCATCCCTAAAATGGAACATGTGTTTTAAATACAATAGTCAAAGCGTTGACTTGGTATAAAACTTGAAGGTACCTTGTATTCAAGAAGGTTAGTGGGAGCGTAGTGAAATTTAAGTGTTGTACGTTGATGACATACTAATCATAGGCATGATTGAGTGATGTTGCAGTCAACGAAAGCACGGTTATCCACACGTTTCTCGAATAAAGGATTTGAGGAGAGGCATCTTACGTATTGTGATACGTCACTATAGATATAGATCTAGAAGGATGTAAAATCTTCTCAATCCTTGTACATAGAAATTGTTTCTGAAATGGTTTAGCATGGAAGAATCCTGAAGAGATTCTTGCCAATGTCCCATGGGGTTCATCTCTCGTAATTCGTGTGACTGTAATGTTGATGGAATTCGAGGAGATGAAATGGACAACACATATATCTTCGCACTAGGGAGCATTATGTATGGCATGCTGTGTACTAGACGTGATATTATAAATGTTGTGAGTGTCACAAGTGAATATCAGTCGAACCCAAGACCGGCTTATTTGAAGTCGTGAAGGACGAAATCCTTGAGCACTAGCAATCAAAAGCATTAAGGAATTGTTCTTAGTCTATGGGAGGTCCGAGTTGAATTTAGAGGTACTTACGAACTCTAGTTTTCAACCGGATGTGGATGACTAAAAGTCGATATCGAGATTCATATTCGAGCTTAGAGATGGTGTCGTATGCTGGAATGGTTCCTGCAACGACTAATGATTCTACCACGAGAACCTGAATATGTTGCAGCATCTAAAGCTGTAAAAGAGACTGTTTTGGACACGGAACTTTATCCAAATGTTGGTTATAATTCCGGACGCAAATAATCAAGTAACTTGTACTGTGATTATACGGTGTCCTGTAGCACCGAGATCTCATCAGAAGTCCAAACATGTACTAGAGACAATATCATGTGATCTAAGAGATCAATGACAGAGGTGACGTCTGAGTCGAGAGTTTCACTTCGGAAGATAATTTTGTAGATCCCTGTACCAGGCCTTTATCTGAATATGTCTGCGAGAAACATCGAGAGTCGATGGGACTAAGATTCATGGATAGTTGGCTCTAGGTCAAGTGGGAGATTGTTGGAATAGGTGACCGGCGAGCCAACGGTTGGCCGAGCGGTTAACCGTATTCCGTTATATAACGATTTATTTCATTAATTAATGAAACCTTTATTAATGGCATATACTATATCTGCTCCCAATGTTGAATCATAGATATAGTCCTGTACAGTTACACATGTTGTATGAATTCGATTTTGTGGAAACCGAGAGATAATTTTGTTAACGCAACGTAACTGGTCAAACTCAGTTCCTAGTCGATGGGTTACGCCAATAACAAGGATACCCGGCCTTTCCCCCTTGAGACTAGCACTTAGTGTATGTGGGCTAATCTCGAGCCTCGGTGTTGGGACATCGACATACTTGAGTGGGTGCTCACTGTTGATGAGTTCACTGAACCCCCTCTCCCTGGAATCTCTAAGTGGTTATCACTGATCGAGTAGAGAATTCCATAATATAGTTGTACACAATTAATCCTTAAGACCCAGACATCACCGTGACTTCATTAGAGGACTAGCTGTATCGTGACGTGTCTCTGATTCCCTGGAAAGGGAGTAAGTCGAAAAAGGAGACAATGTTCGTGCAGTTCGAAATCTGATGTGAAGTCTGTGCATGGTAGTAGGGGATCTGATCGCTTGATATAGATCATGGATGTCCTGTGTGTTCTGATGGTTCGTAGTCCCGGAATCTCTGGCCAGAGTTGAATAGTGAGGTGATTAGAGAAATGTGTTTCTCTGAATCAATCACGACTGGATTTTACGAAACCTAGAACGTACGCACAGTTATCAAACTCAACAAGAGATCTCGATTAACCAATATCTCTAGTTTGATCGGGACATATGTATCGGAGGGATCGTACTGTACGCTAACTATATTACAAGGTTCTTGCAGGCACTTCATTTGTATCTAGGGAATTAGTGAAGCGTGGCTGCTAGACGCTCGTCACTGATTCGTTGGGCACCGACTTGTTCGGAGATTTAATAATATGATTATTAATCTAAAACTCTTGGGAGTAGTTGAAATAAGAACAATATGTTGTTCGAATCACAATATGTTGTGAGCCCACGGCTAGTTATACACCTGAACCATTGAGGGTCACATTCTCGTGTAAACCGATCCTTGAATACGATCATGTATTAATTAACTGTTAATTAAGTACATATAGTCGAAGGTCAATATGATTGAATCCGAGATTCATAATTGTGATTATGAGTTGGAAATAATAATGAGCTAAAGAAAACGGACACAATGGTGTACACTTTCTATTTTGGGAAATTTCCCGATTTAGCAGTACCCCTGAAATGGGCTTTCCGATTTTGTGAAATTGTAAAATTTTATTTTTATCTCATATTGATGAGAAAATTAAAACGAGAAAGAAAATATAATCGTTATATTTTTCGGAGATGAAATTGATTGTCAATTTTGGAGAAACGTAATGACGGCTAATGTATTGGGCCGGCTAGGGTTAATGGATCCGATCCATTAGGGTTTGAGCCCAACAAGCTCCTTTCTTCACCTATAAAAGGAGCTCCATAGGCATGAGAATAAACACACCAAAGTGAAGAGCTCAAAACCCTAGCCTCACTTTCTCTCCTCTTCTTCTCCCTCTCGTCCGCCCCCTCGGCTCCTCCCTCGGAGGACAGCCGACAACCGGAGCCGCCGCCCGCCGCCGCCTAGTGCCGCCGCCGGCAGCCACCTCCCCTCGCCGGAATCCGATTCCGGCACCGTTTTTCCGGCTCGTCTTTCCCGTCGTATTCTCCCTTACGTGTTTCTAGTGCAATACGTAAGTTGGATTACCTATACGAGGTGAAACCTTATTAGACGAGAGACGCCGAAGGAACGCCCAAGCACAGCCCGAGTCGCGCCCGTGCGCTCCAGCCGTGACACACGAGTCCAGTCGAGAGCCCCGCCACTCGCCCGGCTCTCCCCGCACACGACCCGTGCCGTCCCCGCGTCGCATCCGCGCGACTTCCGACGAACCTAGTTTCGTCCGATGAATCCTGAGGTAATTACGATTAAATTCAGATTTAATTGTTTGCGTTAATTGTTTACGTTAAGTTGCGTTAAATATTTGCGCTGTTTACTGGGATTTTTAAATTATAAAGAAAAATTAATTGTGATTAATTTAAATGTCAATTAAATTCAAATTGATTCGAATTAAATAATATGATTATCAAAATTGTCAATTTGATGCAAACTGATTATGTGCACATCTTTACGTAATTAATTACTCCGTAATTAATTAATTTGATTAATTTAATTGCATTGATTAGAATTAAATAATATGATTATGTTAATCGTCAATGTGATGCAAATTAATTATGTGCGGAAAGTTGATTAGAATTAAATAATAAGATTATGTTAATTGTCAATTTGACGCAAATTAATTATCTCTGCGTAATTAATTGTAATATATTAATATGATTAATATAATTGCGCTACAAGTAATATATTAATATGATTAATATAGTTGTAATATGATTAATATAATTGCGCTACAAGTAATATATTAATATGATTAATATAGTTGCGCTAGAAGTAATTAATTTATATGATAAATATAATTGCGTTAGATTTAATTTGTGTAGTATGGGATACATGAATTAAATATTTAATTATTTGATAATTAAATTAAATGGTGAATTATTGATTCTAATAGTTTTGAATTAAATCAATTAATACATGTAATATTGAAAATATGATTTTCAATAAAATAAAATAAATATAATGTAAAATGTTTACATTAATGAAAAACGGTTTTTCATAAAAATTTTGTTTTCCGCTGCGTATACATGCACGATCCCCAACACCATCAATCAAGGGTCGGGGCGATCAAAGTACTCGTACGCCCGGGTCTAAAATGCATCCCAACGAGCATCCTCAAAAGCCTCCCTAGCAGCAACACGGGCAGCCTCGTCTCTCTCTCTCGTTCTCCTCTCTGTCTCGGCGGTCTCTAGCAAGCCGACTTTCGTGCCAAGTGCTCCGAACTGCGCCTCTGGGTAGGTACGAAGCTCGGTGAAGTGAACGCTCGAGTCTTGGCCGGCACCGGAAGAAGAAGCTCCCGCGGCATCAATCACTGGGCGAAGAACTAGCTTCTGAGCACGAGCTCGCTCATGGATAGGCCAGAAGTGAGTCAGGTCCTTCATGTAGGAGCCTCGAGTGAGCTCGTCGCAAGAAATAGGCTTCGACTCAGTAGGAGCGATGTCTCCCACATAAGTCGCAATGTCGACTCCCAAGTGGACGGCTAGCATAGAAATAAGAGTCCCGAGGCTAAGTTTAAGAGGCGGGCGCTTCACGATGGACTCCAACATCGAAAACACAGCACCGATAATAGAGATCCGGGTGCCGATGTGGGCACGGTGAATGGCCCAAAGCTCCGGTGCACTAATCTTGTTGGCCTCTAGCTTGCCGAAAATAGTCGTCGCAAGAAACTTGTGCAAAAGCACAAGTTCGGGATCCGCCAAAGAACTAGTGTTGACCCCGGAAGTCCAAGTGCCATAGGGAGTCAACGAACACCACGCCTCGCTCGCGTCCCAATCGGATGGCGGACCCAACTCTCCATCTAAATGAAAGCCCCAAGCCTCGGGCATCATCTTCGGAGTAAGAATGTGCTCGACTCCTCCAAGACGGAAGGAAGCCATTTGATGCCGCGGAGTCTTCTCGAAGCTCAAAAGGAACTCGAAAGTGAGCTTCGGATGATGTGGGAGAGTAGATCGGGCTACCTCGAGGATGCCAAGGTTAGTGCAAATCTCCTTCATACGGTCATAGAGGTCGAGGCCTCGGATGAAAGTCCAGTCGAAAGGACGAGATGGAGCCACCTTTCCGACACGGAGACGATCATAATGTGCCGCCTCGTTAGGTTCCGGAGTCAATCCATACACTAGGCCACCTTCATCGGCCAAGTCATACTCAGCTGCCTCGGCCATCGCTTCCTCTCGTTCCATGATCACTAGAGTCGGCTAATCGGACTGAAATCTGCCAAAGAACTAAACTGACTGACTGAACTGGGCCGGATGTCGGACGACAGAGGTTTACTACTGCAGAGATGTCGGTCGACAGCTGTAAATCCCCAATCTGAACCCTAATCAGCTGGTGTCGGACGACAAAGAATATCCAAATACAGGTGTCGTACGACAGGGAAGAATCCCCAAATCCTAAACCCTGATGCAGTGATGTCGTCCGATTCACAATTAATCAGCACAAGAGTCAGACGACAAGATTAAACACAGCCCTCCCTTCCGGCGAGTTCGATTGAGAAGTGAACGGAGATTGTAAGGGCAAGCCGGAAAACCTGTGTACTCGGAACGGGACGCGGTGGTCGGACGGTGGCGGCGATAGTCGTACGAGTGGGAACGGCGGCTGACTTCGAATGGCAGCGCGGTGGTGAGCGACGGGGCGGTGGTCGTGCGGGCGAAGGTGGCGACTGAGCAAAGGAGTGAGCGGTGGGTGGTGGTGTTAGGCGGCGATGACGGTGGTGGTGAGTGGTGGGCGCGCGGTTGGTGTCATGGAGGAGTCGAGCGACGGGGGAGTTTTTACGGGGCGGTGAAAATGAGGTGGGGGCGAAAAATAGGGTTGTGCATTCAGAGTTAATCCCGCTTGTTTTGTCGGGCGACACCAGAATCTTGTCGCCTGACACTCCACGTCAGCTGTCGCACGATTCAGAGCATAGTGTGTCGTCTGATACCAGAATTACAAAGGAACCATGTCGGCCGACAGTCTGGTCAGTTTGCTGAAATTTTCCTCGACTCGACCCCGTTTTCGCCCGTCTCGATCCACACTACAGCATCCAACTGTTGGGATATGTCCTTCGATCCTACGTGTGCAATCGATAAAGTCATAAGGTCGTCTATGGATGTTAAATGATTATTCGATAATATTAATTGATGGGAGCAATATAATATTGATCGATAATTATACCTACAGGGTCACACACGGACTCGAAGATGATGTACGATGCTTGATATATATATATATATATATATATTGATTTGGAATCAATATTTACGTGGATTTAATTCACATGCATGGGATGCATGGCTTGCATGGATGCATGTCACATAGTGTGACATGGCATGCCACACAAGCAAGTGGACCACATACAATGCATAGTGGCATGTGTATGTGGCATGACCTTTCACCACCTTTGTAACTCCTTTTGCATGTTAATGGTGCATAATGATGCCCATTATGTTGGAGGTTACAATGGGGTGTTATGGCATGCATAATGAAGCTAATATATGGATGAAAATCAGATTTTCATCACACATAACATTGACCCACGAAATCCACACAAAAGAGAGAAAGGAGAGAGTGTTCTTGGAGAACCGACTCGATCAAGCAAAGTGTTCGTCATTCGGGTTCGTGTGCAACACGTAGAGGCCGGGCCATTTGTGCGGCTTCAACATCCGGAAAATCCAAAGGAGTGAGGGGGTCATTCCAAAGGTGAACAATTCGTGGTTGATCCATTAAGGTGGTTCAATCGACTCAACACCACCTTAACCAACGTCAACGATCAACAAATGTAAGAACTCGTTGATCCCTATATATATATATATATATATTAGATGTGTATATATATATGTTTATATATGTTCTTATACACATTATGTCTGCACTAAGATCCAAGTATGATAGATTTATATGCTTTACACGCTTCCGCACACACGGTATATCGATCGGATCGGTGTACCGATACCTTCAATTGGTATTAGAGACTAGGGCTCATGCACACTTTTGTGTTGGACACAATGGTTTAAATCACATAATTGACTTATATATTTATTTGTACTTATGTGAGTAGATGTAAGGCCGGCCACCGATAGTGGTCGGGTGAATGAATCGTGTTTTTTACGTGTTGAATGGCCATAGTTTTGGAGGGCTGCGTCCCTTGGAGCTCTTTATCCATGTATCGGAGTTGGATTTCGAAGCCCAAGCGAAAACGAGAAGAAACGAATCAAAACGAAGCAAAACGAGCGAAACCGAGCTGCTGGAGCCAAACGGCGGGCGTCGTTGGTTCTCCGGCGGGCGTCGTTTTGGTTCGGCGGGCGCCGTTTTGGAAACGGCGACCGTCGAAGTGCTGATTTTGGGTAAGATTGATTTTTACCCTTTCGGCGGGCGCCGTTTTGGAAACGGCGACCGCCGGTGGTGTTCGGCGACCGCCATTTGGTTTTTACCCTTTCGGCGGGCGCCATTCGTGGTTTTTTGGGTACGGAATTGATTTGACCAAAATCGGCGGGCGCGGAACTGAAATGGCGGGCGCGGACCAGTCCAGAAGATGTTCAAGACGTTTTAAGTTTCTTTAATTCATTTCTTTAGAGAGTTGTGAGGTTCTAGGGGCCTTTCGAATGCGTATTTATATGCTTTGCTTTTTTAAGTTATGCATGTTAAAATTGTTCAACAAACATACACATTAAAATTGCAAGTTCCCAAAATAATGAGATTATGTCTTGTCCAAAACATCACACCCATGAAAGCCCTCGATCATAAGTTGATAGGTTCGCCTCAGCGGGGTATCACTTGTTATCTTGGGATAGTGGGAGTAAGGGTTGGACCCTTACACGTGAGTTTTGTTTTCTCATCGATAGATCCACTGGAGGCGTGGCTATCGAGACATGAGATGAGAATGGGATTTTCGTCAACCGAGAGTGACATTAGATGTCATTGACATGAGATGTCTACCTATCTTGGAGTTTCTTAAGTGTGGACTCAGTCGGCTTAAGGATTCGCAAGATGAGGGTCTTGGGATCGTTTTGTTTAAGGGAACAACGATATTAGATATCGATTGAACAAAATGGAATAAATAAGTAGTTTTGATAGACAACCTTATTTGTTTACCGCTTAGTGGATGTTTAGATACTTTAGTTATCTTTCTTTTGTAGTTTATCATGTCAAATATCAACTCAATTCAAGTTTGGTTCAATTCTTGATTGTAAAAAATTGAACAACAAATATTTTCTTGATTGACAACGTAATTTGAGGATGGTCCTCAAATACGAAGACAAGAAAATTGTGTTAGATAACCACATCCTATGATATCATTGAACAACTCAATAGCATGTTCGGGGAACATGCAATGATTGAGCGGTTCGGTGTGACCAGGGCCATCGCTTCAGCTAGGATGGAGAAATGGGAACCTAAGGGACCACATGTGCATCAAATGATTTGATTATTTGATTAAAAGTGATCCTAGGTTTTTCCTAAGATGATGAGTTGGCAACCGATTTCATACTTCAATCCCATCATGATGGTTATGATGCCTTTAGGCTAAATTTTCCATATGAATGGTTCAAAAAAATCGCTACGTGAGATCCATGGGATGCTCAAGGTTGCAGAGCCGACAATTGTGAAGGATCCTAAGAGGGAAATTCTTATGATACGGGATGGGTTATACAAAAGGGCATGGGCAAGAAGGCTACTAGGGTTCCTAGAGAATCTCAATGCGTCTACTGCAAAAGTGTTGGACACTACTTGCAAACATATAAAAGTTCATGTTTTACTCAATTTCAAAACAAATGCCTAATTTGTCTTTCATGTGATGGATTTTAATGTTAAGATTATTTACACCTCGGGGAGTGATTTAATCCAAAACACTTAGTTCATCAATGACACAAATTAGAGACTTTCGAGCCATGGGATGGCTTTAGTCGATTGTCTGGTTGGCTCCCTCATACTTTATGAGAGATAGGGCTTCAATTGCATGATAAGATCGCTGGTTAGAAAACTTCGAGTTTTCACTTACGATTTATCACGTTCTGATATTCAGATAATTGTGAACGGGAATTCGAATAAGACTCAATTATTGGGAATAACTGAATTTGCCCAAAGTTCAAAGAAGATGTGAAGAACGGGGTTGCTTCATCTTCAGGTATTAATGTTATAGACATTAAACTTCACAAATTCTACTTCTTAGGTATTGGATGCCAAATGTGGTTCTCACATTTGTATGTGGAGGAACTACATAGAAGTATAAGTTTGGTGAGTAGAGATGTCGATCTACGGGCGAGAAATGGAGCGAATGTCGCTGCATTAGCCGTATGATCATATGATGTTGTTTTGCCTTAGGGCTTTGTTTTAATTATTATAACTATGTATTTTTCGTACCTTCAATAAAAAATGAATGTTGGTTCAGTATTGGATACTGATGGATTAGTTTTTCACTATTTAAATAGTTTGGTAACTATTTCAATTGTGAATTATTCTTTGTTTTGGTATGATAATTACATTGTTTATGTATACTTTAACTCAACAAATTATATATATAACATTAAAACCCAAATGCGAAATCGAATAAGTCTCAATGAGACATAACTGTAACATTGTTGATTAAATCAAAATCTAAACATGTAACGATGCTTCTTTTAGAAGGCATTCTAGAATTATTTGACTTGGAGTCATTTGATACATGTGAAAGATGTTTGATGGACAAAATAACAATGTCATCTTTCTCTGAGAAAGGAGAACGTGTGAATGATTTATTAGGGATGATCCATATTGGAGTATGTGGTACCTATAAGTACACAATCACATGAAAGTTATATTTCGGAAAAGAGAAAACGAACTCTATTAGATATAGCTCGATCGATGTGGGTCTAAGTGAACTAAAGATCTCTTTTGTAAATTACACATTTCTTGACTTCAACCTATACACTGAATTGGACACCGTCAAAGTATGTTGATAAGACACCATACTAGGTATGGTAAGGGAGGGTCCCTTAATTGTCTTGCATCAAAAATTGAGGTTTTGAAGCTTTTTGTGCTGAGATTTATCTCTACCAAGCTTGAACCCCAATCGGATAGACATTTCTTTATGGTATCCATAAGAAACTCGAGGGTACAACTTCTACGATCTATCTGAGAACAATATTTTGTTGCTCGAGATAGTGATTTTCTTGAAAAGAGTAATATTTCCTAGAAAGTCAGTGGGAGCTCAGTTGTCTTGAACGAGGTTCAAGTAGAACAAACTGATATGGATACTCGAGACTTGGTCGAGAGTACTCCAGTGGTTTTGGAAACCACACCTAACCCTCGAAGGTCTGGAAGGGTTAGAACTCAACCTGACAAATACTTAGGTATTCTGACAAATGAAAGCTAAGAAGTCATGCTTTTGGAAAGCAATGAACCTTTGACCTATATCCAAGCTATGACGAGTCCAGATTCCGAGAAATGGCAGGGTGCCATGAAATCCGAAATGGAATCGATGTCTGAAAATCAAGTTTGGAACTTGGTTGATTTGCTTAAAGGGGCTAGGCCCATTGGAAGCAAATGGATTTACTAGATAAATATAGAAATGTATGGAAAACCTAGATAATGAAACCTTTTCACCAGTTGCTATAATTAATTCGGATTCTCTTAGCCATTGCAGCTCATTATGATTATGAGATATGGCAAATGGATGTTAAAACCGCCTTCTTGAATGGGATTCTAGAAGAGGATGTGTTTATGACACAATCAGAGGGTTTTATCGATCCTAATCATGCTGAGAGAGTATGCAGGCTTAATAGATCCATTTATGGATTAGAGCAAGCATCTCGGAGTTGGAATCTTCGGTTCGATGAATCCATACAGGATTTTGGATTTCAAAAGAACATGGAAGACTCTTGTGTTTACAAGAAGATCAGTGGGAGTTACGTTGTATTAATTGTGTTGTATGTCGATGACATACTCCTTATTGGAAACAATGTTTCTATGCTTAATTCTATTAAAGAATGGCTTGGAAATTGTTTTTCAATAAAGGATCTTGGAGAAGCACAGTACATATTGGGCATCAAGATCTGTCAGAACAGATCGAAAAGGATGTTTGGACTTAGTAAAGCGACCTATATTGATAAGGTGCTTGATAGGTTCAGAATGAAAGACGCCAGAAAGGGTCTCATTCCAATAACTAATGGCACATCTCTTAGCAAGATGCAATGTCCTACGGGACCTGATGAGCAAAATAGGATGGAAAACATTCCTTATGCTTCGGCAATAAGGTCTATAATGTACGCATGATATGTATCGATACACCTTTGGAGAACTCTATCGAGCAAAATAGGATGGAAAACATTCCTTATGCTTCCGGGAGCATTACAAAGACCAAAGGGCATTCGTCGCCAAGCAAACGTACCAAAGGGTGTAGTAAATGTTGTCTTCTCTTGGTCTTCCGGTGCTATAGTGATTTGATAATACCCGGAAAGTCCATCGAGAAAGCAAAAGAACATATGATCCGCGAGTTTGTCAAGCATTTGATCTATGAAAAGCAAAGGAAAGTGATCCTTTCTAGTAGCCGAGTTTAGCTTTCTATAGTCAATGCACATTCTCCAACCCGTCGTCATACGAGTCGGAATCAACTCCTTCTTCTCGTTCTCTACAACCATGATACCATCCTTCTTCGGTACCACGTGCACCGGGCTAACCCATTTACTATCCGAAATGGCATAGATTAGCCCTTCATCTAAAAGTTTCAAGATCTCCTTCTTCACAACTTCCAAAAGTACCGGATTCAACCTTCGTTGGCCATCCCTCTTTTGCAAGGCTCCATCTTCAAGTATGATTCGGTGAGTACAATGGGCCGGGTTAATACCCTTAAGATCCGAGAGACTCCAACCAAAGGCCCGGACATTACGCTTTAGAACCTCAAAGAGAGCTTTTTCTTTGTGCTCGTCTAAGGTCGAGCTTATGATTACCAGTTTCAACTCTCCCTCCTCCAAGAAAATATATTTCAAGTGTTGAGGTAGTTCTTTCAACTCGGCTTTACTTCCCGGAGGCAATATATTCCCCCTCACCTCAAATTTTGGAAGCTTGTCCTCAAGCTTCTCCTCCAATAATTCCTCGGGAACATCAACATCCTCGGTTTTCACATCCAAACTCTCTCCCATCTTCACATCCCCTTTGATCACAAAAACATCATCAAAAAATAAGAAAGAATCCTCACCCAACAACTCCGTTTCTCCCACCGGGACCTCCTCATGAACAATATCAATATCCTCCTCCGGAATGTGGTTAAAATCGTTTAAGAAGTTCATCTCGGCTAGATGATCAATAGAGTCTAGAAACGAGCATTCTTCGACAAATTTAGTAGAAGGAATTGAAATACCATCTTTAGCCGAAAATGAGACCGTTTCTCCCAAAACTGTCATTTGAAGAGACCCGTTCTTGACATCAATCAAAGTATTTGTTGTGGCCATAAAGGGTCGACCAAGAAGGATAGCATGGTCTTTCCCATCTTCCTTTACTTCTCCCACATCAAGAACAACAAAGTCGACCGGGACGATTAAGCCTCCCACCTTCACAAGCACATCTTCAATTATGCCCTTAGGATATCGTACGGACCGGTCGGCCAATTGTAAACACATCCTTGTGGCTTTGATCTCTCCCAAATCCATACGATCAAATACGGAGAAAGGCATCAAGTTAATTCCGGCACCAAGATCAAGCATTCCCGAGACTTCACGACCATTACCCAAAGCAATTTTAATATTGAAGCTTCCAGGGTCACTTTGCTTTTCCGGGAGTTTGTGTTGAAGAATCGCACTAGCCACTTCGGAGACGACCACTTTCTCATCATCAATAAACCTTCTCTTTTTGGAAGCCAAATCTTTAAAGAATTTAACGTAGGCCGGAACCGTACGAATCACATCAAGAAGAGGAAGGTTGATATTCAATTTAGAGAGAAGCTTGTAAATATCTTGGAATTGTTGCTCATGTTTGTCGTTGTGAAGACGAAACGGATAAGGCGGACGATAAGGATTCGCCGTCTTGTGAAGAATTTGTTCCTTAGGCGGTACCTCGTCTTCTTTTCTCTTGGTTTGTACCGGCATAGGTGGGTCTACGTGTACTTTATCATCCGAAATCACCTCCCCAACTTTGTTATCCACGATCTTACCACTCCTCAACATGGTCACCGCCTTTAGATGAGATGGTTGACTTGGAAATGTGCCTTTTTGGAGTTGTTGGTGAATCTCACCAAGACTCGTGGAATGTTGTCCCACTTGGGTCTCAATATGTTTCAAGGCGGCCTCAAGAGTAGCAATCTTCTTATCTTGTTCAACCCGATGATTAGTAGAAGTTTGAACATAAGCATGGAACTCTTGCATCAAAGTCGGTCTCGGTGGTTGATTTGGACCTTGATAAGGTTGTTGTGGCCCCGAGTTTTGTCCGGGTGGTTGTTGATAGTTATTTCCGGACCAAGAGAAATTTGGATGGTTCTTCCAAGCATTGTTGTATGTGGGAGCAAATGGGTCATTCGTAGAGTGAACCCCTTGAATAGCATTAACTTCAAAGTCTTGAGGTGGTGCGGTTTGTGGACAATAATATCCTCCATGGTCCGGTGACCCACACACACAACATGGCTCTTTCTTCACTTCCGGCTTCTCATCCCGTTTCATCAATGTGTGCATACATTTAGTGAGCTCGTTCATTTGATTAGCCATACCCAAATTAACTTCGTTGGCATTCACCTTGTATTTCCCACTCTTTTGCACAATGTTTTGAAGAGAGTTTTCAGCCAACGTTTCACACATCTCATTAACTTCTTCTCGATCCAACTTGCTATAATTACCTCCGGAAGCATGATCAACCGTCATCCGAGACTCACGGTCTAATCCATTGTAGAAGAATTGTTTTAGTGGTTCCGGAGGGAAATTATGATGTGGGCAAGCTCTCTCCAACGCCTTATATCGTTGCCAAGCTTCATGAAAAGGTTCGTCATCATCTTGTCTATAGGCGACGATTTTTTCACTCAAGGCTTGAGTCTTGTGTTGTGGGAAATACCTTCCCGTGAACTTATCAATCACCTCCTCCCAAGTTCTCAAAGAATTTGGTGGCAAAGTAAGGAACCAAGATCGAGCCTTCTCTTTAAGACAATGTGGAAAACATTTCATCCACAATTGTTCCTCCGGAATCCCATTTAGAGGAAAATCTTTGAGGGTAGAATAGAATTCTCGGATAAAGTCAAGCACATTTTCCGAAGAAAACCCATGATACGTCGGCAATTGATTAAGAAGGTGAGGCTTGAGCTCATAGTTCCTAGATCCCGGGCCAAGAAGAATGCAAGATGAGTCGGCATGAACCCTCGGTTTAGAGAAATTCACCTATTCTCGGACGTTGAGGCTCAAAATTACCGGGCGGAGGACGTTGGTAAGCAAACCGATTTCGTTGTCGCTCTTTCTCATGGTTACGCTCACGTTCACGCTCATAATCTCTATAATGGTCACGGTCGCGATTACGGTGAGGTGGCGGTTAGTAATAACCTCTTCCATGATAATACTCGTCATCCGTCTCTTGGTGATGTCTCCGGTGAGACTCACGATCTTCATCGGAATAACGGTTATTTCCTCGGTTTGAACCCCTATCATCCTCGGAATGACGATTATGTTGATTAAGGTTCGCGCTCTCTACGGTCATTCAATCGAGGTGAACGGTTATCTCGTCCGGGGTGAGAATGGTGGGACCCTCCATCATGAATAATGTTGTCGTGGTTCTCCATGGTGATAGCAAGGAAAGGTGTAGTAGGAACGGAAAGTGGTATGAATGTGAGTAATGGAGGATGCTCGGATGTAGAGGCTAGATTACGAAGAGCCTTAGATTGATTCACGTTGTCAATGTATGGCAAGAGTAAGGGTTGAAGACTCCTTCGACCTTGCATACACAACAACAAACAAAAAGATCAAAAGAAAACAAGAACTTAACTAACACAAAATTCAAATCACGTTGCCTAAATTGTTCCCCGGCAACGGCGCCATTTTGATTGCTCAAAAGTTATTTATAAATTCCGAAAGGTTTACTACGTAACCCCCCCGAGTCGGTCTCTCAAGGAACAATACTATCGGCACGTGAAAAGGTTTTTGTATATGTAAGTTTGAGTTTCAAGAGGGGAAAGAAAATTATTATTAACTAAAGGGGGGGGGGGGGGGGGGGGGGTTTGCAAAGAGTGTTTGATTAACAACTAGTACGAGTATTTAAAACAAGTAAATAAAGATCGAGTTGTAACAAATGAGTTTAGGAAGCAAGGGTGTATCGATTACTCTTCTTAACGAACTAGAGTTGACGATATTTATAAAACTCTCAATTAACTAATAATCGGACTAAAGATCACGGTGTTGTCACGTTCTCCCTCACCAATGATCGTCTACACTCAATCACGACACACACGAGAGTTTCACCCCTCGAGGTCCTCTACTCGGCGTGCCGGTATTTCGAGTTTCGACATCACACATCAACTGTATGGTCCACTAGCGATATACCACGAGGTTGTTCGACACGAGACCACAAATCGAGAGGTGTAATTGTCCAATTAATAGAAATTGAGCTACTTAAGAAATCAACTCTAATTCATTGAGGAATTTCATCAAACACCCTTACAAAAGGTTTAGTTAGTCATGATCAAGCACTCAAATTCACAATCCACAATCGAGTAAGCCATAATCGAGAGGAAAAACGAAGAGAATCTCACCATGAGAGTAATGGAATCGATGGATGAAGAAGACGATCGAACCGAGCTTCCGAAATCGAGGTCAGACTTCAACTTGTCACCTGGAGAAACCGCTCTGATGAAAACGTCGGGCTCGAGGAGAGGAATATCGTTTGTGAATGAGATTTAATCGGATTCTCGATGTACGGAATTTAGATCGTGAATTTGTGTAGAGAAATTGAAGAACACAAAAATGGTAATTGGATTGCTTGAGAAGAAAGCTAAGAATGGAATGTGTAAAGTGAGGAATGAGATTTAGTTACAAAATCCAAGCCAAAATGCTATTTATACCCTTTAAAACGAGGGTCAAACAAAGTCAAAGATGAAATCACACTTCCGGATGCATCAGCTCGACTTGTCGTCCGACAGGAGATTCCTGTTGTCCAACAAGTACTTTGTCGTAAGTCGGTTTGAGGGTGTCGTCCGACATCTTCGCGTCGATCGTGGTGGGTCACGCCGCACGACGTTGGGGTGCACTGGACCCTTGCGTCGCTGCAGCTCAAATCGCGTCGCTCGCAGTGATTTTGTCGTCCGACAGCTTCCTGTGTCGTCCGACATGCGTGTCGTCCTCCACTCTGGCTGCTTAATCAGCTGTCGTCCTCCAGGGCTATGTCGTCCGACATGGTTGTAGTGTAATTGTCATGTCGGCCGACAGTCAGTCAGCCTTCTCCCCGAAAAGTCAACTCTCACTCGTTTTCCTCCCGTTTCGCCTACAAAACACGGAATATGCCTCGATCACACTATTCCAACCAATAATGACCAAAGGCTACCTAAAACGGAGGAATAAATATCGAAAGAAAGCGGAAAGGACCACGAACCAACCCGAAATACGCACCAAAAACGGGCCAATCACTCGGGTTGCTCGTTTCATATGTGTCCGGACTGAACATTGTCCGAGACTTATGAATCTTTGGAGCATGTTACTCGTTTATGGCTAATAACATCTCGCGCAAGATCGAAGGGATTGTGTGTTGGAAATCGATATCCCGGAATTAATAAATTTAAATAAATAAATTATCTAATTATTTTCGACCGAAATCCTTTGGAGATCGAATATCCGGAGTTGTAAAATTGCGGAAAACCAACTCCAATCGAAGTCCCGGTTGCCAGAAACCCGCCACGAACCACCACACGAACCCGGACTCAACCAAACCCTAACCGCGGGCGAACCCACGGCTGTTCGCTCGAGCCCTCTCGTGGG
Source organism: Euphrasia confusa (assembly GCA_954870475.1). NCBI lineage: Eukaryota > Viridiplantae > Streptophyta > Magnoliopsida > Lamiales > Orobanchaceae > Euphrasia > Euphrasia confusa. The sequence goes on along the minus strand of OX940957.1, from coordinate 13,545,383 downwards.
GCTCGCGGTTGTCCTTGGCAGCCGCCTAGGGCTGCCCTTGGCAGCCCGCCGTGCGTGCCTTGAACCCTCGCCGGACAGCCGAAGCCATCCCGAAGGATCCACCCAATCGAACCCTAGCCGCGGTTGGAGCCGCTGCCTTCCGATCGAGGTGTGCGCTCACATCCATGCGAGCGCTAGGGTTGCAGACTGTGCGACCCCGCACTTTCCCACCGAAGCCCCGCCGATCAACCGCTGCCAGGCCACACGAAGCGCTCGCCTGGCTCGCCGCCGGTCGCTCGCGACATAGACCAGGCGGGCGCCTGGTCCCCGGGCGGGCGCTTGCCCTCCCAGCGAGCTTGCTCGCGCGATCTACGCCGCCGGATCGCTCCAGCCGCGGCGGTCCGGTGATCCTCGATCACCACCGCCCGGCTCGACCCCGGTGAGGATCCCAAACCTCGGATCTTGTTCTATGGTATTTTTACGATAATTAAAACGATTAAAATCATAAAGAGGGTTTTACGATTTACCTCATTCTCGTTGTTCGGAAAAACGAAGAACTCAATTTGAAGACCTTGAGATCTTCCCACGTATTCCTTGCACTAGCTCGAACGTCGTGTGGGCGACGATCTTCCGAACTCCATGGATCTCCCTCTCTACTTTCTCTCTCTAGAATTGTGATCTTCAAGTTATGAGATACATGAGAATATAGAAGACCATGTAGTGCTTTTATAGGCTACGTAGGGGATCTTAAGGAGGTGGAATATTGGGCTTCCAATAATAGTGATTAAATTGAGCCCAAGCCCAAATCTATTAATCCTTACTATTATTAATTAATTTATTTTCCACTATATAAATTAATTGCACTCCCAATATTAAACCATATTATATCAAATAATATTTCTCCGGTAGTATTATTTATTCCGTGTATTTAAGATATAAATATCCATGAATAAAATTAATTTATTGCTAATTAATTTATTCATCTCTTATTTCCGAGACTAGTACCATTCAACCTTAATTATTATGCGGAACAAATCCACCTGCAGGGTTTACATAATAATTCCTTATGAACTCATCTCGGGGATATTATCAACCCTTACGGGATACACTTTCCCGTCAAGTATTCACGGCATGTCATATATAAAATATAGCGACCCAACTTAACCGGTAATTGACCCAATAATTAAACCGGTCAATTCCTTTGGAAAATCAAAGTCACTTATATTAAATATACACACCCGTAATAGTATCGGGGATTAAGAATAAAATACACTGAGATTTGAATCGATTATCGCCGGCAATCCTAATCGATAAATCTCAAGCAGATCCGCTCAATACACCAAGTGTACAAGTGTGATAAAATAATCAAGACAGGTTATTTTCTCTCTCACACAACGACTATACCGATGGATTGGTCCGTGTCCATCTAGGTCGTGAGCAACTGTTTGATTAAATACGAGTAACCGATAGTATGATCTTCTGTGTGGGCCCGACACACCATACTAACTACAACGTATAGAATCCAGGACTATAATTTGCATATATTTAATTATAAATAATTAAACGCAAATAATTGTTTATTTAATTAAATAGATTAGTGGCAATGGATCGTGAGTTTCCGTTACTTAAATCTAGACATTAAGTACACAACTCCAACAATCTCCCACTTGTACTAAGGTCTAGTCATTTCCTCCAAACTCCCGACTCCCATACTCATCACGTGCTTAAATTGTACTTCCAAGAAGTACTATGTGAATGAGCACTCTAGGTTGCCGCTCTGAAGTTATCTTGGTGACTACAGCGTCGTCTCCCTCGACGATGACTCGTATCAGGTGGTACTTGCTCTATGTGTTATCTTACACTTATGGACTTGTGACTTCTTACCATTTGCCATCGCACCGCTATTTACATAGCCTTTGGAAAATTAAGAATCACATCTAAGTCCCAGAGATTATCCCGGAGTTATGCCAAAACTTCCGCTGCCTCTGAGGCCGCTATTTGGTTACCCATGGCAGAGTCCGAAAAGCATCGTGCTTATCACTCTTCCGTGTTAAAACTCCTTCTCCTTCAATAGTGAAACACATAGCCTGATATCGACTTACACCGGTCCTCATTCGATTAGAAATCTAAGAGAATGTAATCCAAAGGAAATGTCCGTCTGCTTCGTAGTCTAGAACAGTACTTCGAAAGTACTTTTATAGCAGTCGAATATTCCTTTCCAGGATTACCTTGATATCCTCCCACTATCCTAACCGCATAGCCGATATCAGGTTCTCGTTTTCAACATCGCATTTATCAAGCTTTCCACACTCGAAGTGTAGGAAACTGCTTTCATTGCTTCTATCTCCTTTTGTGTTTTAAAACATATATCCTTAGATAGATGCATTCCGTCTCTGAAAGGTAACGAACCTTTCTCAGAATCTTGCATGTTAAAACGAACCATAATCATATATATGTAAGATGTCCAGGAGAAATATAATGTTCTTTACCAGAGATCCAAGATCTCCAGAACATGTCCAACTTCTTCCTATATCTTTCATATTGATTTATCTAGACAACCTCATTTTATGTCTTGACAACATCTTTACATTGTTACCAATGATAAGAATGTTCTCTACATAAAACCCGAGAAACACCACCTTGTTCCATCACATTTCCAATACACACGATTCGTCTATGCTTTGATGAATCCATAAAATGGACTATCTCATCAATTTGCAAGTACCACGAACTCAATACTTTGTTCCAATCCATAAATGGATCAACTAAGCTTGTACTCTAAATGATCTTGCCTCTTAGCAATAATCCTTATTGCTTTCCAAGAGAGCACATTTAGATCTAGTACTGCCTCTGTGTAGATCCAGGGATCGATTTCATGTATACTAGGTCCAGAGTCCGAAGACTCACCTAGTCTTATGAATATCTCTGGCTGACCCAAAACCTCCCACTACAATGGCATTCCGGTGTATTAACAGTAATAACAGTAGGTGCAGTCAGTGGTGTACCGCTACTCAGTTCGGCTGGTTCTCAGTCCTTATCGTTCTCTCTCATTTCAAAGTATCACGTCACTTTGGGCTTGTGGTTCATCATATAGTCTTTCTCTAAGAACCGGGCGTTAGAACTTATAACGTCCTTCTGGTTCATAGTACTATTGAACACACATCTTTTGTTCTTTTAGGATATTCTACAACCGCATTTGAATGCGCCGTTGTTTCCATACACATCCATAGAACACAGGTAGTTCCGTATAACTCATGCTTTTACTATTTCTATAAGAGTTCCATTTCTTGTTTACGACACACCATTTCTACACAACAGTGTATGGTGTAGTCATTTGGGATCAAATCCCAACCTCTGATCAGTATGCTATGCATTCCTCAGACAGGTACTTGCCTCCGCGATCAAATCGCAGGCTACAAATGGATATACCTTGATGGTTCTCCACAATTGCTTAGTGTCCATTGACTTTTCAAAACACTTGCTTTTGTGGCACATCAGGTATTCTAATCCATTTCTCGAGTAATCATCAAATGAAGTACTCGTACCTTATTGTCTGAGTAGACATAGGTCTGCATACATCAGAGTCAATCAATTCTTATACTTGTCCGGATCTTATATCTTATATCCATAAAGGATTGCTTAGTCATGTTATCCTCCAAATTAGATTCATAGGTCGGAAGGTCCATTCCTTCAACTTAATTGATCAAAATATCAATTTTCGACCTTTGAACTTCTTATTTGAATAAACATGACTTAGCATAAGAATCCACTAGTATAATTGATAAAGAAATCTCTTATTAGTAAAACGAGTTTCATACTACGGTTCGTTGCATCGTGGTGGACTTCGGATTCATCATTTATATATTGCTAGCTAATGTACCAGAATAGATAATATCTTTATTTCTTCTTATAACCATCAAATGATTAAAAGAAATAAAATATCTATTCATTAGAAATCCAGAACAAATTTCTTTCTAATATGAAAGGTACATAAAACAATAACCCAAAATGAAATCCTATAAAATGTCCTCCACTGCAACAGCTGCCTCCTCTACAGCATTGCCCATGTAGACTACGATTTCTTCTTTTCCAAGTCGTCGGGTTTCCTGGAACCCTTGCATTTAAAATGCACATACCGTCAATGGTCCCATATCTACACACCAGGTTCCGGTAGATAATACCACTGACTATGTTTTACGACTAAAGAAAATTTCGTACTTTCTTTGAGAGGATAATCAGACTTCCAGTACCCAGACTGTTTGCATCGAGAACACGCTTACTCGTCCCATCTCGTGATCCAAGTAACTTAGAACCACTGGGTTTCTTTGCTTTCTTTTCCTTTCCCCCGATTCATGCCTTTAGGTTTGAAACCTTTGGCATTGGCTACAAGAGCTTGCGATTTCCGTCTCAACTCGCCTAAAAGGTCAATCATCTCAAAAACGTGTATAAGTGTTTCCTCGAAGCGACTGGCCTTTATGAGTATCCTCATCGCTTCTTGTCTAGCCGCCTATGTCAATAGGCTCGGAAGGACAAAGCTCATTGAGTACAACCTTGTACTCTTCAACAGTTTGGGTAATGTCTAGATCTCTATTCCAATCATTACATTTAGGGACCAGTGAGTTTAAAATCCTTACGTATCACAGAAAGTGGGTTCAAAGTCATTCCTAATCTATGAGCACATATAACAACAAACAATTGATTTAATCTCCGATATTATCTCCCTTAAATAATATCATTAAATCACTAATCGCCTCTAAAATCCCATCAGATATGGCAAGCCACGTGGTGTGGACGTTTACCTTACCCAAATGATTTAGCAATTAGTTTTGCTTCGGTCATACATCACTTATAATGTAACTTCGTGGGGAAGAATACTATAACGCGTATCTAAGTGTAAACCATTACTCAGTACTAAAGTAAATCGTTTGGAATTGCTACATCACCGCAAGCCACGTGGTGTGGACGTTTACGATGATTTCACAATTCTTCACAATTCCTTATTACTGTCTACATCAATTAATCCAAAATCCGTTAGTATAGCAAGCCACGTGGTGTGGACGTTTACTACACCAAGAGACTTTTATATTGACTCGCAATTACTTGATTCATTCAATCTTGTAAATCAAGACGCGGAGAATCATAAGTGAAATTCGAAGTTTCTTACCAGTGATTTACCATGCGAACAACCCTATCTCTCATAGAATGAGGGAGCCGAGCAGACAATCGATCTAGTCATCAAATGACACGAAAGTCTCTAATTTGTGTCCTCGACATGACCAAGTGGCTTTGGCTCCATTCCACTCCCCGGGGTGAGAATGAGTCGACTTGAAATCAGTTTTGGAAAGACAAATTAGGCATTGTTTGATAAACTTGATCAATGTTTCTCGTAAAAGGAATTACAAGAATTCTCCTCCAATGACTTGTCTATACGAACTTCAAAAGTCCATAAAAGTCACCAAGAGAACAGCAATGGAGACCATGGCATTGTTTCCAATCCCTCTCCCACTTAGCTTTTTACAATAAAGGAATACGCTATCTAATGCATAATTAAATACACATAAGCATGCATACATGAAATAAAGCACATAGAATATTATCACATAATCAAAATAATACTAGAATATTATTTTCCGACTATTATGGCTTTATTGCATCTCCGTATGCGTCTTCTAGTCTTTAGTCTTCGTTCTTTGAATGCTCCATGTGACGGGAATATTAATTCCAATATTTAAATCTATTTATTTTTAATTAATCCAAAAGTTACTTAATTCGAAAATTAAGTCAATCGAATATATCAAAAATAAAATTATTATTAATATTTTTATTATTTTTATTTTCCTTTTCTAATTCCATTAAATCTCTAGAATGTTATCCAAGACCCACTTGGAATATTCTAGAAGATTTCCATAATGAAATAAGGAAATAAAATAATTTAGGACTCCTAGTCCTTCTAAATTAATTCATTTCCTAATCCATTAAAAATTCCATAAAGGAATAATTAAATAAGGAAAAATTAATTTAGGACTCCTAAACTTTCCAAATTAATTATTTTCCTAATCCATTAAAAATTCCATTAAGAAATAATTAAATAGGAAAAATAAATTAATTATAAATTTATTCCCTTTCCTAATCCATGAATATTCCCAAGAATAGGAATAATCAATAAGGAAAAATAAATTTATTCTAAAATTATTCTTTTCCTATTCCATGAGAATTCCCAAAAATAGGAATACTCAAAATAGGAAAACCGAATAATTTAGGAAAGTTGAATCTTGGCCTAGACGAACATGGGATGGGGATTCCCATGTCCATCATGATCGATCACCTCACCTAGAGGAGTCGAACTCCTCATGGTGGTCGATCGACCCTCCAAGGATCGGCCATAGGGATGGCCGATCGAGTCCTCCCTCTCTTCGTCTCCTCCGTCACACTTTTCCGGTCGTCGTTTCGTCCTCGATCCAACGTAAAATAAATTAGAAATTTATTACTACGCTATCCGGCATCGATTCTCTACATGAAAATGACCTCAAACAATTTCCGGAAAAATAAGAACAAGCATTCACCACACAAGAACAAATATTGACATCACCGAGAGTTTAATAATCAAGAGCAATATTATGGACATTAATTAGCATAATTAAATCTAGCCATAATAATCGGAAACCCTGCAAGGTAGAACAATTTATCGAAAAATACCATGAACTAAAACCAACGCTCTGATACCAATTGTTGGAAATCGATATCCCGGAATTAATAAATTTAAATAAATAAATTATCTAATTAATTTCGACCGAAATCCTTTGGAGATCGAATATCCGAAGTTGTAAAATTGCGGAACAACAACTCCAATCGAAGTCCCGGTTGCCAGAAACCCGCCACGAACCACCACACGAACCCGGACTCAACCAAACCCTAACCGCGGGCGAACCCACGGCTGTTCGGTCGAGCCCTCGCGTGGGGCTCGCGGCTGTCCTTGGCAGCCACCTAGGGCTGCCCTTGGCAGCCCGCCGTGCGTGCCTTGAACCCTCGCCGGACAGCCAAAGCCATCCCGAAGGATCCACCCAATCGAACCCTAGCCGCGGTTGGAGCCGTTGCCTTCCGATCGAGGTGTGCGCTCGCATCCATGCGAGCGCTAGGGTTGCAGCCCGTGCGACCCCGCACGTTCCCAGCGAAGCCCCGCCGATCAACCGCTGCCAGGCCACACGAAGCGCTCGCCTGGCTCGCCGGCGGTCGCTCGCGACATGGACCAGGCGGGCGCCTGGTCCCCGGGCGGGCGCTTGCCCTCCCAGCGAGCTTGCTCGCGCGATCCACGCCGCCGGATCGCTCCAGCCGCGGCGGTCCGGTGATCCTCGATCACCACCGCTCGGCTCGACCCCGGTGAGGATCCCAAACCTCGGATCTTGTTCTATGGTATTTTTACGATAATTAAAACGATTAAAATCATAAAGAGGGTTTTACGATTTACCTCGTTCTCGTTGTTCGGAAAAACGAAGAACTCAGTTTGAAGACCTTGAGATCTTCCCACGTATTCCTTGCACTAGCTCGAACGTCGTGTGGGCGACGATCTTCCGAACTCCATGGATCTCCCTCTCTACTTTCTCTCTCTAGAATTGTGATCTTCAAGTTATGAGATACATGAGAATAGAGAAGACCATGTAGTGCTTTTATAGGCTACGTAGGGGATCTTAAGGAGGTGGAATATTGAGCTTCCAATAATAGTGATTAAATTGAGCCCAAGCCCAAATCTATTAATCCTTACTATTATTAATTAATTTATTTTCCACTATATAAATTAATTGCACTCCCAATATTAAACCATATTATATCAAATAATATTTCTCCGGTAGTATTATTTATTCCGTGTATTTAAGATATAAATATCCATGAATAAAATTAATTTATTGCTAATTAATTTATTCATCTCTTATTTCCGAGACTAGTACCATTCAACCTTAATTATTATGCGGAACAAATCCACCTGCAGGGTTTACATAATAATTCCTTATGAACTCATCTCGGGGATATTATCAACCCTTACGGGATACACTTTCCCGTCAAGTATTCACGGCATGTCATATATAAAATATAGCGACCCAACTTAACCGGTAATTGACCCAATAATTAAACCGGTCAATTCCTTTGGAAAATCAAAGTCACTTATATTAAATATACACACCCGTAATAGTATCGGGGATTAAGAATAAAATACACTGAGATTTGAATCGATTATCGCCGGCAATCCTAATCGATAAATCTCAATCAGATCCGCTCAATACACCAAGTGTACAAGTGTGATAAAATAATCAAGACAGATTATTTTCTCTCTCACACAACGACTATACCGATGGATTGGTCCGTGTCCATCTAGGTCGTGAGCAACTGTTTGATTAAATACGAGTAACCGATAGTATGATCTTCTGTGTGGGCCCGACACACCATACTAACTACAACGTATAGAATCCAGGACTATAATTTGCATATATTTAATTATAAATAATTAAACGCAAATAATTGTTTATTTAATTAAATAGATTAGTGACAATGGATCGTGAGTTTCCGTTACTTAAATCTAGACATTAAGTACACAACTCCAACATTGTGAATATCCGCTTGAAGATGTTCGATGACATAGTGTGCATGTTAGGCGAGGTAGGACATGTCCCTGACTAGCTTGAAGGGGATTTTGATTTCCTTGACTACTCTTGACATGAAGGATTATAAACTCACTTGTAAATGTGGAGTGTTAAGGGTTACCAAAGGTGGTTTGATAATATTGCGGGGAAAGAGAAATATGAGTCGTCTTTATGTCCTCGATGCAAGCTCGGGGAAAGAAGTAACTGAGGTTAATACTAGCTACACCGGTGAATGTGGTGTTTTTTAGACTACCGAAGAGGCTTTGGTAGTGTTGGGAGGAGACGACAAAGCGGGGCAACCTTATGTCCTCCAAGAAGGCATTGTGAAGGAAGTAATTGGGGCCGAACCTCGACTCTTGGTAGAAGAGCCTATCCGGCTTAGAGGCATGCAAACAAGTAATGTCGGAGTGACCAAGCTGAATGAAGATGAAACGGTGAAAGAAGTAACTGTGGGAAAAACTAGGCTCTCCGATGAAGAGTCTACACGACTAGACCATTTGCAGCTTGGGCATGTGAGGAAATTCGACTTGAAGGATTAAGTGTCTCTCGATAAACGGAGTGTTTCTAAATCTGGTGAGCCATGTGCGCTTGGGAAGTGATCGAGAGGGTACTTCTCAAATTGGGCTCACAACTTGAAAAAGACAATGGGGTTTGTACGTTCCGATTCATGGGGACCTTTGAAGGTCCAAATTTGTAGGAACTAAGCCCGTTTGGGCATTTGGAGGAAGACGAGAGACGAGACTTGGAGTGCGATGTGATTTCGCATGGGCGATGTGATTTCAATTTATGGTTTGTTATGTGCGATGTGATTTTGTTGGAGTTGTGTACTTAATGTCTAGATTTAAGTAACGGTAAACTCCCGGTCATAGCATTTAATCTATTAAATTAATAAACAATCGTTTGCTTTTAATTATTATTAATTAAATATATGCAAATCATAGTCCTAGATTTTATACGTTGTAGTTAGTATGGTGTGTCGGGCCCACACAGAAGATCATACTATCGGTTACTCGTATTTAATCAAACAGTGGCTCACGACCTAGATGGACCCGGACCAATCCATCGATATAGTCGTTGTGTGAGAGAGAAAATAATTTGTCTTAATTATTTTATCACACTTGTACACTTGGTGTATTGAGCGGATCGTTGAGATTCATCGATTAGGATTGCCGGCGATAATCGATTCGAGTCTCAGTGTATTTTATTCTTAATCCCCGATATTATTGCGGGTGTGTATATTTAATATAAGTGACTTTGATTTACCAAAGGAATTAACCGATTTAATTATTGGGTTGATTACCGGTTAAGTTGGGTCACTATATTTCATATATGGCATGCCGTGAATAATTGACCGGACAGTGTATCCCGGAAGGGTTGATAATATCCCCGAGATGAGTTCATAAGGAATTATTGTGTAAACCTCATGAGTGGATTCGTTCCGCACAATAATTAAGGTTGAATGGTACTAGTCTCGGATTAAAGAGATGAATAAATTAATTAGCAATAAATTAATTTTATTCATGGATATTTAAATCTTAAATACACGGAATAAATAATACTACCGGAGAAATATTATTTGATATAATATGGTTTAATATTGGGAGTGCAATTAATTTATATAGTGGAAAATAAATTAATTAATATTGATAAGGATTAATGGACTTGGGCAGTGGGCTCAATTTAATCTTCAATATTGGAAGCCCAATATTCCACCTCCTTTAGATCCCCTACGTAGCCTATAAAAGCACTACATGGCCTTCATAATTCATAACTTGAATAAGACAAGATTATCATACTTGATATTCTAGAGAGTTGAAGGAGATCCATAGGAGTTCGATAGATCGTCGCCCACCCGACGTTCGAACGGAGTGCAAGGAATACGTGGGAAGATCCAAAAGGTCTTCAACTTGATTTCGTTTCTCCGCACAACGAATCAAAGGTATGATCATAAAACTCCTTATGTGATTTTATGTTCAATTTAATTGTGATACATACATGAACGCACGATCCGGGAAAAACGACGAACCTCGGGGACGGGGATTCGAGATCCCGGCGAGGATCGAAGGTGGCGGTCGAACCCTAGGGTTCGGACCGCCGGTGCGGGGCGGCTAGGAGAGACCCTCGGCCGAAGCCGAGGGGTGCGATCGATCCTAGGATCGATCGCGGGTAAGCTGCGGGGTCACCCGCAGCGACCCCGTACGTGCTGCGGGTTCGCCCGCAGCGGATGCGTGCGGGGGCTAGGCCCCGCTGGGCAGCGAGCCGTGGGCTCGCTGCGGGGCTGCTACGAGCAGCCCCGGGGATGCCTCGTGCATCCCCAGCGATTGCTACGGGAGCAATCGCGAGCCCTCGTGGGGGCTCGGCTGGGTGCCGCGGGTTCGCCCGTGGCGGTGCTCGGTCGGGCCTCGGGTCACGTGGGGTTCGCGGTTGGGTCTCCGGCGATCGAGGATTTCGGTCGGGTTATTATTTTCCGCAAATTTTAATGTCCCGGGATATCGATTTCCAGCAATTGGTATCAGAGCGTTTGGTTTCGTGTTCATGTATGTGTTCAATTGTGTTCTACCTTGCAGGGATTCCGACTATCATGGTTTAAATTAATTGTTAATTATTCGTTTAATTAATTGCTATTTAATTTTGCCATGATTATTCGTTATTAAACTCTCGGACATGTCGAGATTCGTTTTGTGTGGAGAATGCTTGTAATAGTAAAAAATTCGGGGGTTGACCGAATTTAGATTTATTATTATTGTTCTATGTTTTCCGGAAAGTGTATAGGGTCGATTTCATGTATAGAATCGATACCGGAATTGTAAATTTATTTCTTGTAATTTATTTACATTGGATCGATGCCGAGACGACCGCCGGAGAACTCGTGTGACGAAGAAGACGAAGAGGACGAAGAACCGGGGGGTCGATCAACCCCATGATCGACCCCATGACCGAAGCCATGGGGAGGGGTCGATCGCCCCTTGGTTGGGGCTGCCGCCGGTGTGGTGGTGGCCGGCCGGCAGGGGCGGCGGCGGCGGTGCCCTCTCCGGTGTGGCGGCGGTCGGTGGTGGTGGTGGTGCGGGGATCCCCAACCCGTGCTACTCCTAATCCTACCTAGATTCTACTTACCTAATTGATTCGGTTTTCCTAATTGAGTTTTCCTATTTTTGGGAATTCTCATGGATTAGGAAAAGAATTAATTGGAATTAATTTTATTCCTTATTCTATTATGAAAGTCTTCTAGAGTATTCCGAGTTCTACTTGGAATGGGATCCTAGAGATTTAATAGAATTGGAAAGGAATAAAAGTTAATTTAGGATTGATTTATTTCCTAATTGATTATTCCTATTTTATGGGAATTTTCATAGTAATGGAAATTAATTAATCTTGGAAAGAAGAAGAGTCCTAATTTATTTTATTTCCTTATTCTATTATAGAAGTCTTTTAGAATATTCCAAGTTTGCTTGGATAGATTATTCTAGAGATTTAATAGAATTAGATAGGAAAATAAATAAATAAAAATATTAATAATATTTAATTTTACTTTTGATTTATTCGATTGACTTAATTTTCGAATTGAGTATCTTTTGGATTTATTAAAAATAAATAGATTTAAATATTGGGATTAATATTCTCGTCACATGGAGCATTCAAAAACGAAGACTGAAGACTAGAAGACGCATACGGAGATGGAATAAAGCCATGATAGTCGGAAAATAATTTTCTAGCTTATTTTGACTATGTGCTGTGTGCTTTATTGCTTGTATGCATGCTTATGTGTTTAATTATGCATTAGATAGCGTATCCCTTTGTTATAAAAAGCTAAGTGGGAGAGGGGATGGAAACATTCCCATGGTCTCCATTGCTGCTCTCTTGGTGACTTTTATAAACTTTTGAAGTTTATATAGATAAGTTATTGGAGGAGAGTTCTTGTAATTCCTCTTACGAGAAACATTGATTAAGTTTATCAAACAATGCCTAATTTGTCTTTCCAAAGCTGATTTCAAGTCGACTCATTCTCACCCCGGGGAGTGGAATGGAGCCAGAGCCACTTGGTCATGTCGAGGACACAAATTAGAGGCAGTCGTACCATTCTTTGATAGATGGATCGATTGTCTGCTCGGCTCCCTCATTTATGAGAGATAGGGCTGTTCGCATGGTGAATCACTGGTTAGAAACTTCGAGTTTCACTTATGATTCTCCGAGTCTTGATTTACAAGATTAAATGGATCAAGTAATTGGATTTCAATTATATAAATCTTTTGGTATAGTAAACGTCCACACGAACGTGGCTTGCTATACTGAATGGGATTTTAGAATAATTGATGTAGACAGTTATAGGGAATTGTGAAGGATTGCGAGTTGTCGTAAACGTCCACACAAACGTGGCTTGCGGTGACATAACAATTCTAAACGATTCACCTTAGTACTGAGTAATGGTTTACACTTAGGTACGCTCTATAGTATTCTTCCCATCGAAGTAACGCTATAGTGATGTACGACCGAAGCAAATCTAATTGCTAAATCATTTGGATGGGTAAACGTCCACACTATCGTGGCTTGCCTTATCTGATGGGATTTTAGATGTGATTAGTGATTTAATGATATTATTTTAGGGAGATAATATCGGATATTAAATTGATTGTTTGTTTAAATGTGCTTATAGGTTTAGAGAATAGCTATGAACCCACTTTCTATGATACTCAAGGAGCAGAAGCTCACTGGCCCCAACTATATTGATTGGAAGAGAAATTTAGACATTGTCCTGACTTCGGAGGAGTACAAGTTTGTACTCCATGAAGTGTGCCCTGCTGAGCCCACGGCTGCCTCAACTGATGAGGAAAAACTGACATATCGGAAGTGGAAAAAGGCTGATGAAATGGCTAGGTGTTATATTTTGGCTTCCATGTCAAATGTACTCCAAACCCAACATGAGTCGATGGACACTGCCTATGATATGATGTTTAACCTCAAGGAGATGTTTGGGGAGCAAGATCGTGCGGCAAGGCAAGAAGCCATGAGAGTCCTCATGACAACTACTCAGTCTGAAGGAACGCCCGTAGGGGAGCACGTTCTTAAGATGATGGGTCTGTTGAATGAGCTTGAGATCCTAGGAGCTCAAATTGATGCTGAGACGCAAGTCGACATCATACTCCAGTCTCTGACCCCTAGTTTTGAGCAGTTTCGCATGAGCTATAATATGGGTAAACTGTCTTATTCTCTTGCGCAACTCCTGACTGAACTGAAGGCGGCAGAGGGGATCTACAAGAAGGGCAAGTCTCTAGCGCTTGTAGCTACCAAGTCCAAAGGCTTTAAGCCTGGTGGAGGTAGGGGCAAGAGGAGGAAGCAAGCCTGGAAACCCAGTGGTGTCAAGAAGACTATACCACGAGTGGGGGCTGCAAAGCCAAAGGGCAAGTGCTTCCGATGCAACAAGTCTGGACACTGGAAGTCTGAATGTCCTCTCAGAGGTACGAATTTTTCTTTAGTCGTAAAAACATAGTCAGCGGTATTATCTACCAGAAATTCTGGTGTGTAGATATGGAACCACTGACGGTATGTGCATTTTTGAATGCAGGGGTTCCAGAAAACCTGGCGACTTAGAGAAGAAGAGTTCGAGTCTACACGGGCAAAAGCTGTGAAGGAGGCAGCTGTTGCAGTGGAAGACATTTATCTGCTTTAGTAGTTAAATAGGATTTCATTTTAAAATTATTGCATTATGTACCCTTTATTTTAGAAAGAACGTTTTGTTCTGGATTTCTATTATTTATGAATGGATATTTTATTTCTTTAATCATTGGATGATTTTGAGAAGAAATAATGGGAATTATCTATTCTGGTACATTAGATGGCAATATGTGAATGATAGATCCTAAGTCTACCACGATGCAATGAACCGTTCTATAACTTGTTTTACTTATCAGATATTTCTTTATTAATCATTATACTTGTGAATACTTATACTTAGTAGTATTTTTCAAATAAGATTCAAATGGTCGAAATTGATTTGATCAATTATAGTTGAAGGAATGGACCTTCCGACCTAAGGATTAAATTTGGAGGATAATACGTCTAAGCAAACCTTTCTGGATAAAGGATAGAATTCAGACAAGAATTGGAAATGATTAGATATGCAGACATATGTGTAAATTAGAAAGGTACGAGTAATTCTCTCAAGAATACTCGGTGATGGATTAGAATACTTAATGTGCCATAAAAGCAAAGTGTTTTGACTAGTCAATGGACACAAAGCTATTATGGGGAACCATCAAAGTATATCCATTAGGAGCCTGCGACTCGGTCGCGGAGGCCATCACTTATCTAAGTAACACATAGCATAATCAAAGATTGGGATTCAATCCCAAAGAGCCGCACCATACACTTACGTGTAGAGATGGTGCGTTGTAAATAAGAAATGGAGATCTAATAGTAAAAGAACAAGTTGTTCGGAACTACCTATGTTCTATGGATATTCCTGGATACAACGGCATATTCAATATGGTTGTAGGATATCCTAGATGAACAAAATGTTGTGTGTTCTATAGTACTATGAACCAGAGGGACGTCTCGTCCGGTTCATAGAGGAAGACTATTAGATGAACCACAAAGCCTGAACTGACGTAATACCTTGAAATGAGAAAAAGGACAAAAGACTGGGAACCAGCCAAACCGAGTAGAAGTACACCACATACTGCACCTATTGTTATTACTGTTATACACCGGGACGCCATTGCAGTGAGAGGTTGTTGGACAACCAGATATATTCATAAGACTAGAGGAGTTCGGACTCTGGATCTAGTAGACATGAAATCGATCCCTAGCTCTGCATAAGGGTGGTACTAGATCTAAATGAGCTTTCTTGGATGACAATAAGGTTTATTGTTAAGAGGCTAGATCATTTAGAGTACAAGCTTAGTAAATCCATTTATGGATAGTAACAAAGCTATAAATCGTGGAACTTGCGAATTGATGAGAAAGTCCATTTGATGGATTCATCAAAAGGCAAAGACGAAAGGTGTATTAGAGACATAATGGAAACAAGGTGGTGTTTCTCGGAGATTTTATGTAGATAACATTTTGTCATTGGCAACAATGTAAAAATATTGTCAGACATAAAATGATGGTTGTCTAAATAAATCAAGATATAAGATTGAGAAGAAGTTAGAGCATGTTCTTAAGATCTCATGATCTAGAGATAAGAACAATGTACTTCTCCTAGGCATCTTATACGATTAAGGTTTGATTTAAACATGCATACTTCTGAGAAAGGTTATTGCCTTTCAGAGACAGAATATACATCTATCTAAAGGATATGTGTTTTGAACACATGAAGGAGATAGATGAAGATAAAGCAGTTTCCTACACTTTATGTGTGGAGATCCTTATAGATGCAATGTTGTAAAAAGACAACCTGATATCAACTATGCCGTTTGCGTAGTGGGAGGATATCAAAGTAATCTGGATAAGGGATGTTCGAATGCTGTAAGAGTACTTTCATAGTACTGGCTTACGGAGCAAGACGAAATCTTCTTAGATTACAGATTCTCAGATCCAAAAATCAAAGAAGGACCAGTGTAAGTCGATATCAGGCTATGTGTTCACTTTTAGAAAGAGGTGGAACCATGAAATGAAAGAGTGATAAGCAGGACGCTTCTCAGACTCTCTCATAACCGAATAGCAGCCTCAGAGGCAGCGGAAGTTTTGGTTAGGTTCCGGGATTACCTTTTGACTTGGATATGACTCTTAGTTTACCAAAGGCTATTGGATAGCGGTGCAAAGTGAACTGGAAGAGGTCATAAGTCAAAAGTGATGATAACACATAGAGCAAGTACCACCTGATACGAATCATCGTCGAGGGAGACGACGTAGTAGTCACCAAGATAACTTCAGAGCGGCAACCTAGATTGCTCACTCACATAGTACTTCTCGGAAGTACACTCTAACGCACGTGATGAGTATGGGAACCGGGAGTTTGGAGGAAATGACTAGACCTTAGTACAAGTGGGATATTGTTGGAGTTGTGTACTTAATGTCTAGATTTAAGTAACGGTAAACTCCCGGTCATAGCATTTAATCTATTAAATTAATAAACAATCGTTTGCTTTTAATTATTATTAATTAAATATATGCAAATCATAGTCCTAGATTTTATACGTTGTAGTTAGTATGGTGTGTCGGGCCCACACAGAAGATCATACTATCGGTTACTCGTATTTAATCAAACAGTGGCTCACGACCTAGATGGACCCGGACCAATCCATCGGTATAGTCGTTGTGTGAGAGAGAAAATAATTTGTCTTAATTATTTTATCACACTTGTACACTTGGTGTATTGAGCGGATCGTTGAGATTCATCGACTAGGATTGCCGGCGATAATCGATTCGAGTCTCAGTGTATTTTATTCTTAATCCTCGATATTATTGCGGGTGTGTATATTTAATATAAGTGACTTTGATTTACCAAAGGAATTAACCGATTTAATTATTGGGTTGATTACCGGTTAAGTTGGGTCACTATATTTCATATATGGCATGCCGTGAATAATTGACCGGACAGTGTATCCCGGAAGGGTTGATAATATCCCCGAGATGAGTTCATAAGGAATTATTGTGTAAACCTCATGAGTGGATTCGTTCCGCACAATAATTAAGGTTGAATGGTACTAGTCTCGGATTAAAGAGATGAATAAATTAATTAGCAATAAATTAATTTTATTCATGGATATTTAAATCTTAAATACACGGAATAAATAATACTACCGGAGAAATATTATTTGATATAATATGGTTTAATATTGGGAGTGCAATTAATTTATATAGTGGAAAATAAATTAATTAATATTGATAAGGATTAATGGACTTGGGCAGTGGGCTCAATTTAATCTTCAATATTGGAAGCCCAATATTCCACCTCCTTTAGATCCCCTACGTAGCCTATAAAAGCACTACATGGCCTTCATAATTCATAACTTGAATAAGACAAGATTATCATACTTGATATTCTAGAGAGTTGAAGGAGATCCATAGGAGTTCGATAGATCGTCGCCCACCCGACGTTCGAACGGAGTGCAAGGAATACGTGGGAAGATCCAAAAGGTCTTCAACTTGATTTCGTTTCTCCGCACAACGAATCAAAGGTATGATCATAAAACTCCTTATGTGATTTTATGTTCAATTTAATTGTGATACATACATGAACGCACGATCCGGGAAAAACGACGAACCTCGGGGACGGGGATTCGAGATCCCGGCGAGGATCGAAGGTGGCGGTCGAACCCTAGGGTTCGGACCGCCGGTGCGGGGCGGCTAGGAGAGACCCTCGGCCGAAGCCGAGGGGTGCGATCGATCCTAGGATCGATCGCGGGTAAGTTGCGGGGTCACCCGCAGCGACCCCGTACGTGCTGCGGGTTCGCCCGCAGCGGATGCGTGCGGGGGCTAGGCCCCGCTGGGCAGCGAGCCGTGGGCTCGCTGCGGGGCTGCTACGAGCAGCCCCGGGGATGCCTCGTGCATCCCCAGCGATTGCTACGGGAGCAATCGCGAGCCCTCGTGGGGGCTCGGCTGGGTGCCGCGGGTTCGCCCGTGGCGGTGCTCGGTCAGGCCTCGGGTCACGTGGGGTTCGCGGTTGGGTCTCCGGCGATCGAGGATTTCGGTCGGGTTATTATTTTCCGCAAATTTTAATGGCCCGGGATATCGATTTCCAGCAGATTTCGCATGCGCGATGAAATTTCGCGACTTGGTTTGATATGTGATGTGATTTCACATGTGCGATAAAATTTGCAATATGATTTTGCGACAAGTTTGATATGTGATGGGATTTCACATGTGTAATGAGATTTTGCAGTTTTTCGTCAAGGTGAAAATTGTTAAAATATGACTCGAATTCATGGGAATTTTGTTTCTTTATTTAGAGAGATTAAAATTATAGTAGAGATATAATTCTATTTCTTATTTATTGGAATTCTGGAGTTATATTAGGCTTATGATTTATTTCTTATTTCTATTTGGTTACCTAGTTTACGTTTACACTTATAAATAGGGGTCCACAGACACAATTAGTTGATCACTTATTTTATGAGTTTTCTACACTTATAACTTATAAATAGTTTTCTATAATTATATAAAAAGTTTATAATAAAAATATGTTAATTATTGTGATATTACTAAATTTCTCTTTGATTTTTTTTTTTCTTTTTTTAACAACCAAATCTCATGAAAAAGAATAGCACAAAAACATTAGACACAAAAGCATAATATGGTCAGAGATATGTCCTCATATACAGACATAAAAAGTTCCAACTAATGTGGCATAATATTCCAGCAACACACTATCAACCTGACCTATTCTCGCTCAAAAATAACAAACAGACAAAACACACTGCCAATAATTAATTAGTAACCCAACATTCTGAACATTTTTTTCCCATAAATTAAATTAAACCATGTAGTACTACTATTCAAACAATTATTATCCACATAATTAATTAATTAGCTAATCAAACCCAACATAATTAATTAATAAGCACCAATAGATGCGAAATCCCTAAACCTCTCCGACGCCGTTCTTCTCACCAGAGACCCAATTTCCGGCGAAAGCCCGCCGAACTCCGGGACGGTGGAAAGCGAGCTGGACCTTTCGTAGGCGACGCAGAACCCTTCTCTCGACGGATTTCCCCCGAAATCGTCCTTGTTTCTGGGCTTGAAAACTGATCGGAGGAATCGGGATATCTTAGACGGCGTTTTCTTGCTCGGCGGCGGCGAGAGGCGGCGGTCGGATAAATGGGGCATCGAGAGGGTTCTTGAAGATATGGCGGCGTCGAGCTGCTTCTCGAATGATTTCAGCTCGAAGGAGTCGTAGAGGGAGCTGCCGCAATCCCATATTTTGTGATGGGGGTTGTTTGAAGATGATGGTCTTTCATTTTTGATTGTTTTCTCCATGCTGTTTATTTTCTTTATTTTTGGGTTTTGAAGTATTGTTGACCGTGAAATGATAGGGGAAGAAGATGGAGTTTCAGGGAACTTGTTTTATTTTATTTGTGGGAGGAAAATGGTATTTTCATAAATAAATGAATATCGTACTGTGAATAAAAAATGAAAATTTGTTTTTAAATTTTTAAAGGGTAAATTATGAGAATATTTTGTTTTTTTTTGTGTTAGAAATATAAATAAAAATGAAAAACAAAATTTATTAATTTTATTAATCTAATCCATTATATTTATAAAATGAGTTTAGTTTTATAATTCTAATAAAATAAAATCTTGCAATTTATATATATATATATATATATATATATATATATATATATATATATATATATATATATATATATATATATATTAATTAATGAGAATGTGAAGGGGCGAGGGCGAGACCTTATATCTTACACCATAGGAGCAAGATGGGCATCTTGCTCCGGCCCATCATATAAAAATAAATTCAATTTAAATCCAGCCCAATAACATTCCTTACGTCATCGAATATGTCATCTTTCACGATTACACCGCCTCAAACACTGTCTTTCAGAAACATTCTCTTCGCCCGTTCCACCGCACTCCGGCATCGCTCGCCGTCAAACCGAAGCTATTTTCCACACACTCGCTCCGTCTCAAATTGATTTCTTATTCTCTGCCTCCAAGCTTCAATACAAGCTACGTCGATAGTGAAACCTAATCTCCTCTGCGGCTGAACAACGTTGACGGTGAAACCTAACCGAAACTACGTCGGTGCGCCGGTGACCTTCAGAACGACACTGGTGAAATCGAATCAACGCCGCTGCGCGATTTGTCTGACAACCCTAGGTAATTTCTTTTTGATAATTTCGAATTTGCCATTAACATCGACCATCTTAATCCTTCAATTGTAAAATCGATGAATTATCTCGGCATGTTTAAAATGCAAACTCTTATTAGTTTGGAAAAGCTTCAATAATGACTATTGTTTGATTTTTTCTAACCGAATGATAATTGTTTGATTTTTTTTTTTTCTAATTTCAATTGGTTTTCTGATTATTGTTCACTGATTTATGGAGAAATAATGGTTTTTAGTTTTCAATATACTTTTCATTGATGCTCAGATTACTTGTATGTTTGAGTTTTGCTTGTTGATAAATGAGTTTGAGATACAGATTGTGAAAATGCAATTTTATGAGTGTAGTCAAAGTGTTTGATGGTTTGTCTCAATGGAGGTGAAGTTAGTAAACATAAATTATTTTTCTTATTGGATTAGATATATAATAACACTAATTGTATATAAAGTGTTCAGCCGGCGTGGAAAGTGCACAAGGATTGAATGAGGCAGCGTAGGGTGACGTTGTGTGTTTGTTTTGTCAAATGAACTAAAGGGTTTTAGTCGGATGAATTAGATAAAATTGTCGTTTTTCTAACGTGTCACGGGGAGCCTATACAGGAGTGTGTTCGGCGCAACACCGATAAGTTCAAGTCCAGGGGAGTCTGTGATATGTGTAGCTATCAATGATCCCTATGTACTGAATGGAGGACTGTGTTCGGCGCAACACCGATAAATTCAAGTCCAGGGGAGTCTGTGATATGTGTAGCTATCAATGATCCCTACGTACTGAATGGATGGACAGAGAAGCTTCGGGCTAAGGACGTTCGATTTGTGATGTAACGTACTACTATCTATCTTTACAAGTGCACTTTATTTTACATCATGTTGGCATGAAAACGCGAAAAACCAGAACCATCATTTTGATGTAATCCTTACAAATACACTGTTGTTATAGATTTCTAAAAATACTCATACTTCATATCCATATTATGTTATTTTTCATTAGAAGTAAATCACATACTCCATATTTATATTGCATCATCTTTCATAATAAATAGAGCTCATTTTTCATTTAAAACAGTTATTATTAATTTTTTCAGCTGCAAAATATTTTTTCTACAAAAACCTACATAAGAAAGAATTATTCTTCACCAAACCATGTAAATTTCTGAACGTGCTCATAATTCATATCAATAGTATGTCATCTTTCATTAAAAGATAGTTCATACTTCATTTATATGAATAAAAAATGTGCATAATGATACTTCAATGACTGAATATATCTCATACTCCATATTTGTACAATATCATCTTTCATAATAATAGACTTCATCTTTCATTTTTAAAATTAAAACAATGCTTGTTCAGTGATTGTCTATTTGCCAACTGTTTACAATATCTCACACTTCCTATTCTTATTACATCATATTTCATAATATATACAGTAGTTCATCCTTTATTTTTAATATTGAAATTGTGCTTGTTCAATGATCGTGTCTGTTTTCCAACTATAGACGAGAGCTATACTTCATATATGTATTGCATCATCTATTATATTTACTTACATTCGTACTCTCCCACTTTCAATCAGACGGAGATTCGATGAAGTTTCACACTTAAAACAGTTATATTTGTAAACTGAAGTTTCACACTTAAGAAAATGAAGGACAATAATTTTGAAAATGAAGTACCACCAAATATACAACCACAAAATGAAGGTTATATCATATTGAACTGAGGTAGGACAATTGGATCTAACAACCATTTCGAAATAAGAATGTTCACCATCAGATTTTTTGGACATAATACTAGAATGAGTATACATATATCTTTTCATAGAGATACTCTTATCAACACAAAGCCCCTGTTTAGCAAAAACATCAACCAAGTACTCATCATCATCAACATAATCAACTACAAGAAAAAGTAAACAATAACAAAAACAGATTGATGAACCATTAAAAATGAAAAATGACTAATAGAATTTAATGCAAAATAATGAAGTACGAAACATGACAGTAATGAAGTATGAAACAAATAAAAATGAAAGTTACACATGAGCGCATACTAATTTATTAGTAAATGACGATCGAGTACAGGAAAAGAATCATGTGTAAAGAGTTCAAAAATTTCGATAGTCATGTTCTTGGGTGAGTACATAACTGAATTGACAAACAACTTAGTTAGTAAGATTACACATATTTTACACTTACAACTTAGATTACATATAAATAATCTACAATTCACATCAAACATAAACTAAAAATTCACAAAAACCATAAACCACAAATAAACATACATGGATGGTAGCCTGTTCAAACTTCATGGAAAGACAATCTTCAGCTGTCGAATCAGATAAATGATAGTCTTCTTGTTTGTATCTGGATATCGAGGAAGAAATGAAAAATTAGTAGAAAAAATAAGGTCTTGGAAAATGAAGAATTGTGAAAAACGAGTTATTCAAAACGCCATCATACATATTAAAATAATCAAAATTGTCATTAGAAGCGAAAACTGATCTTGAACTTTTGCATTCGAATTTGAATTGAAGAATGAGATATAAGTTTTCTCATAACACTCCACTCAATGTTATTGATGTTGGCCTATCAAATATACTGTAGCTTCCATTCAATTTCACTAATTTTTCAAAATCAATTTTAATTCACTAATTTTTCAAAATCAAATCACAGCAAATCGAACTTGAAACTCCATACCAAATACCTGGAAATCGAAGTCGGATTAGATGAATGCTAACCTACTTTTTGCATCACGGTTGTCGGTTGTCGTGACGACCGTGGAGATCAGTTGCAACTCAAGGGCGGAGTTTCATCAGCCTTCTCAAAAGCACGAATCTGACGTTGCAACGCTACTGGTATGAGCCTCTCTATTTCGTGGACAGTCGATATAGACTCCTAAATTCTATCGTAGGAAGTTGCGTATGAAGTTGTAAGAGAAGAGATGAAGAGTGAGGAGGGAGGCGAAGGAAGAAAAAAATAGGGAAAATAAACCCTATTTCTTTTTGCAGTTTCGGGCCGACTGCAAATATCGAGGCGACGTCCACCTGCAAGGATTTGTACGCGTGCTCGAGCTTCTTGCTGATGTCGTAGTCTTGTAACAGAAACTACAAAACACAGCATATTATAAATAAATATATAATCTCAGAACATTTGAAATTGAAATAGGGATGGGCGAAGCAATAACAAAGCACAGAGCTATTACATTAAATAACTAGTGTAAGGAGGAATTAGAGAGATTATAAAATGCAACAAATAAACTTACTGCGTTTTCTTTACGGCTGCAGCGTGAATCTACACCAAAAGAATCAGCATCAATTTCCTGTTTGACTTTCATAATGACCTCTGGGATTTGAACCACCTCCTACAAAATTGAAACGACATTTAGTTGGAGCACCTCCATACTTGTACAAAGTAAACCGAGAAGAGGTGTCACCTCCCTTAGCTGAAGGAGCAGGTCTCTAGTATAACGGATCGGCTCACGACTCTTGAAGCGATATTCTCCGGTCTGTTTAATTACCACAAATAGGGAGAAGTGTGTTAAGAACAAATAAAAAATAGCAAAATAAATTGATTGCAGAACAATTAGATTTTGAACCAGATTTTCAGAGAACGGAAGTTGCAATAAATTGGATAAATAACAGTGTTACATTGCATCATATCAAGATGATTGAACCGAAGGTTGCACCAAGAACACATTACCCTATATAGTATCAGAGACAACGAGCAATGCGTAGGCGTAAGTTGCTGACATAACATATTCGATTTTCATTCAAAAATCAAATACTGTATATACATTAAAACAAAAGTAAACACCACATAAATAAAAAATTTCGCTTTTTTCCCAAACAAATCTCTCAAACATAACCTAGACGAACGAAAAACAAACCATATCTGATGCAAAGGGAACAACATAAGCACAATTGAATGTCGTAACATGTGCCAAAAAGGGAGTATCGACTAACCCTCCAGCTCTTAAGACTGTAAAATATTTGCGTGAATTCCTTTGGACCTGTAACGAGACATAGCAGCAAAATCAAAAGACGATATCGATATCGATACATTGAAACGACTAGTTATAAGGTGGTATCTAATATGCACAACAATTCAATCACGCAGATATTTAGTTCTTCAGAGTAATTAAACAAAATTCCAAACAGTGAAACCACCATAACCACATAATTCGAAGATTCGGGTAGAATTGGAAACCCTATAAATGCCTAAAATTCAAATCGAGCAAAATCAGAGCATGGTGAAAGTGATGAATCACATACCGATCTTCCTCAAGTTGTTGTTGGTGAAAAGATACATCAGAAGCAGGTGAACATTCCGCGTCCCGAAGCTCTCATTGTAAGACGAGACGACGCGGTGGAACTCCTTGTCGTCGATGAAGCCGCTTCCGTCCAGATCGGCGATCACGTCCGGATCGGTTCCGGGTGGAAAAGCAGACGGCGCGGGGGCCGAGAAGGGGTTTCCGTACGGTGGGTAATCGCCATAGGTTGGGGCGGAGCCGAGAGAGGGTGCTGAGAGAGAGCGCGCTGAGCGAGGGCGAAAAAGATGGGAAAAAAGGGGAAAAAATAAGTTAATTTTGACTTGACTATTTTATATTGTTGACCAGGTGTAAGATGTGTATGTTACATCCAGGTGCAAGATATAATTTGTCGGCGAGGGCTATATATTATATAGGGGCTATATATTATATGGTATAATTTAAGAAGAAATTAGGAAAAAAAATAGTTTGGGTTTTAGTATTACTAAAAAATAAGCATAGAATTGACCTATAATAAAAAAGACGAATTAAATGTTTATTTACTATACTTTAAGTTAGTGATAAGTTTTATTATTATATTTTAAGTATGTTTTTCAAATTCAAAATGTCTTATTTAACCTTTATATTAAAAATAAAAAATATTACAAACTATATTAGTATAACTATTACGAATTTTTAAAGTTTTTGTACAAGATTTGTGGAGTATTAACCTAATTATCTCACACGCTAAGTAGTTTTTTTTGTCAAGATTGTGATAATTTTACAAACCAAACCAAAAGCAGTCGTTCTCTGAAAGCTGCGCATGAACTAGTTCTTCAAGGTAGTGTGATTTTCATTCCTTTTCCTTCGTTTTCGACTATCATGTGGGTATGAATTCTCTATATACAATTTGAGATCGAAAATACATCATGTTTCCCCGATGAGAATAATTTGTGCGCAATGATCTGTTTTTTTGTTCTCGCTCTTCGATTCGTTTGGCAGCATCAGACAATTGGCTAGTGTAAGAACCCATATGAGAAAATTCATATTCTCAATAAATAATCAACAATAAGTTTTTACAAGATTCCACACTTAAATCCTAATCCTATCCATCCTTTCAGTTGAAATTTTAGTAAAACACTGAAAGAAAATTAGTAACAACCAATTGTATTCCATAATTTTTTAATTTTTTTCAATTGTTTGTCCATCTTTAATTTAACTTTGAGTTCGAATTTTGGGAGCAAATTGTATTCCATCTCATCGATGTTTTCCCCGTTATTTTCAGATCCCACCGCGACAGCCTACGCAGAGGGGTGGCTCGATTCGTGCACGAAGATAATGCGTTTCAAGGTGAGTGGTTTTAAACCGATCGACACTCTTTCACCTACGGGGGACCCTTGCTCCTTCGTCGATCAAATTCGCTGTCGCCATAGGGGAGATGACTCGTCACCTCGACAGCAGGTTGCTGATCTCGTCGAGCCTAGTCGCTTGACCCTCCCTTGAGCCCCTGAGCTGTTCAAGCTTACTAGACGTCGAAGGTCGATGAATTTTTAATAGGCATGTACTCTCTGAGATGAAAAAAAACGTGCAAGCTTTACGCCCGTGGTATCCACCTTCGCTGGCACTATCGGGGCGTGCTCTCTGATGTCGGCGTTTGAAGTTGGCTTGAATGTTTATGGGCAGATAATGGAAACCGACCTCTTCATGGACATAAAATTTGCGAGTTATCAGTTTTCAGCTTATTTTGTTCCTAGTTTCGTTACTAATTTTGTATAATATAATTATCGGTATTCAGCTAGTTTCATATCTAGTTTTGTGTAATACAATGCAAGTTTTCGACTATTTTCGTTTCTAGTTTTCTAGTTTAAAATACAATTTATGTTTTAAATATGAGAGATTTAGAAAGTTTTTATATTATCAGCGTATATCTAACAATCTTGAATCATTTTTCTTTTGCATCAGTTATTTGAGAACAACCTCACCAAGCCAAAGGAAATATGAACAAATAAAATATAAAGTCAATTTTCTCATGCAGCCTATGTTGATGTCATGTGACATATCAAGTCGATCACTCGGTTACTGCAATCACATTAAAAAAAACTCATATTAGTATATGTTGCAGGCAGCTCACCTGTTCTCATTAGTGATTTTATGGTTAGTTTCGTATCTAATTTTATGTAATACAATTACTAGCGTTTGTTCACATTAGTGATTTTTTTGCTTAGTTTCGTATTTAATTTTGTGTAATACAATTACTAGTTTGTTAGCTTCGTTTTTAGTTTGTAATTTATATAATACAATTATCAAGTTTTGTGTAATACATTTGACAATTTTTTTTTAGTTTCGTTTCTAGTTTTGTATAATACAATTATCAACTTATTCAGCTAGTTTCGTTTCTAGTTTTGTGTAATACAATTATCAGCTTACCGTAGTTTTCTTCCTAATTTTGTAATTTGTGTAATACAATTATCAATTTTCTACTAGTTTCGTTCTTTAGTTTTCGATGACGTTATAGTAACATAGAAGATTGATTGAATTGTAATAACTTAACAAGATGTATCTCTTTTAGATCACGACATACTAGTTTCGTTCTTAGTTTTTCCGATGACGTGATACGGTGATAGTAACATAGAAGTTTGATTGAATTGTAGGAGTAATAAATTAACAAGATGTATCTCTTTCAGATCACGACATACTAGTTCTGTTCTTAGTTTTTCCGATGGCGTGATAGTAACATAGAAGATTGATTGAATTGTAATAAATTAACAAGATGTATCTCTTTTAGATCACGACATTAAATTAACACCTAACACCAGCCTTGAACATATGGAAGTTCAAGAATGCACCATAGAGGGAATAAGCACCACATGATCCAAACAAGATTCTGGTTCCCCATTGACAGGAAACGGATGATACAACAGTGCTTCTTAAATTCATGAATATCAGGCGATTGCCTGAAATTGAATGGACGACAAAGTTGTCAATGTACATAATCTAATAAACACAATTATGTGAGTCGAAACGGAAAAAAAACAGAAAGAACAAATCATCAAACAAACTTCAATAATTCTGTAAACGAAAAAGACCAACAACAAAATAATATAAAACATTAACAGAATCTACATTTATCATACAACAATATTTGGGCAAGGACAAACAGAGAGACTGCAGCTTCACCAAAAAAAAAATCGACAAATCACATATACATCAATAAAATACACTGATTTTGCATATGAATGAGAAAAATCCCCTCATCTATGAAAGTTTAAAGATTGTTGAAACTACCTCAAATTCCATAGTCGTGGAGGATATGTTGTGATGTCGATCGATTTCTCTCCCAGAAAAAACTAAAAATTATCGTGTAGCCGATGAACTACGACAATATTGAAAAGCTTGAATCTTGAATTTCACCCGATTGGAAACTAGATCTGAGAGGGCACGATTATATAAATTCTTGGGGGTTTTCTGGGTGAATATCGTATATATAGATATTTGTGCTTCTGAGGGTGATTCAGTGATTTTCTTTCAAGATATTGAAATCGGATGTATCACAGTAGTTTTCTTTCAAGATGTTGCTCCACCACCACCGGTAGTTTTGTACTCCGTATAATAGAAGAGGGGCTAGATTATGTATAATAGGAGTAGGTAGGTTTAAATTTTCCAAAATTGTATTATGCAATGAAAAATGTTATAATCATAATGAGAAGGATAGTTTCGGAAGTTTTACTTTTTTTACTATTAGGCTAAACATTAGTATTTTAATACTATAAAACATGTAGAAGTTGACCTTTTTATAAAACTCCCATAATTTAATTAGTACTAGTATTTAGTAGACTAGTAGGGAAGTTGTGAATATGAAGAAAACAAAAACCATATAGTAGTAATTGAAAAACAATTTTATACTCACTTAATTCCATAATACATTATACTGTTTTGTAGTTGTGTTAATTTCATAATTATATGTACAATGTTTATAAATATAGTTATGAAATTCATGTTTGATGAATTCAAATCCATGTGTATGATGATACTGTATTAATAATTTTTTGGTAAATGTATGAAATTAAGTTGCCATCTATGTCTCTTAAAAATTGTTTACATTTTCTTTTTTAAAGTTGTTTTTACAAGTTTAAACACTTAGGACATGCTGTTATGGATTTAATTTTAGACCATTTTTTAATTCAGTTTAGTTTAAATATCTTTTGTTCAATTAAGAGTCATTCAGTTCATCTCGATTAAATTCATTTTAAAATAAATTAAAATTAAAAAAATGATTTAATAATTTTAAATATATACAAACTAATTAATTTCAAAATATTATTAATAATTTGTAAAAAAATATTTAACAATTTATAAAAACTATTATTATTTTATAAAAAAAAAAAACAATTTAGTTCACTTAAGTTAAGTTATACATTCAGTTCAGTTGAGTTCAGCCGGTTTCGATCCGAAAGAATATGTCCTTATAACTAAATAATATTTTTTTACAATTTTATCATTTCAATACAAATTTATTTACACAATCTATACTCATTATACCCCTACTACATTATATTATTCAACACAAAAAATCACGTTTTTTTTTAATATTTGTGTTAATTTTTCTATGCAAAGTGTTCAAAAATAGATGTAGTTTATATTTTAAGTATTTCTAAATTAATCGATATAATTCGATATTTCATATACATATCTTTTTTTAAATAACAAAAATCAGCATTTCAAAATTAATAAATATAACTTGATATTTCAGTATACATATATTTCGTTAAATAGAAAAAATAGGTGTAGTTCGGTATATCAAAAATTTCAATATAATTTGAATCGAAATTTCATTAATTTTTAGTATATCAAATGATTATTTATAACAAAAATATACAATATGATATGAATAAAAAATCTAGTATGATATGTTAATAGAGGTGTCAATCTAACTCGAATTCGTGAGCTAACTCGAGTAATCTCGAAAACAATATAAAGTTACAGGTCGAATATTTTTCATCTAGTAATGACTCGAACAATAAAAGCCCACAAACACTGAACTAGTCTAACAACTCGATTTATTTCACTTCATTAGAATTCATTTTAAATATTTAGACA
The DNA here is from genome assembly GCA_954870475.1 of Euphrasia confusa. Classification (NCBI taxonomy): domain Eukaryota; kingdom Viridiplantae; phylum Streptophyta; class Magnoliopsida; order Lamiales; family Orobanchaceae; genus Euphrasia; species Euphrasia confusa. The sequence goes on along the minus strand of OX940957.1, from coordinate 13,515,644 downwards.
AATATCTTGAATTAAAATCAAATATAAAAAAAAAAAATCAACTCAAATTGCAATATTAAATATAATAAGATAAATATTTAAAATTTAAACCAATTTAAATATTATAATTATAATAATTATTATTAAATATTTATATTTTATTAATTTTAAATTTAAAGTTTATTTAAAAAAAATTCTAATAATAATATTAATTTTTTAGCCCAATGACCTTAGAGTTAGGGTTTTTAATTTACAACTCAAAAATATTCAGTTCGAACCAGCCCTAATCAAAATAACTCGACATACTGAATAGACTATACTGAATAGACTGAATCAAAACAAAATAAACTACAAAATAAACTGACCCGGCTGACATTCTTCAGCACTAACCTACAAATTATGCCCGCTCTACTGAGGTCATTTTCACAAATATTTTTGGCCTTTAATTTTACAATTTACTAGCTCAAATATTTGACATTTACTAATAATACTGATATTTAGATTAGGATTTAGGAGTAATAAATTACAAAATTATACATTTGAAGAAAAATGTAAATAAAAGTGTGTTTTAATTGTTTATCATTTACATTCTCAATCCTTAGCTGTGATTTTGCAATCCCATGTACCTTTCATTTAAGTCAGAATAATATACAATTTCAATCTTCATCAAATTAATAGCAAGTCCATACAGTGTAAAACAAACCCGTGTCACCTGTGTTGTCTGAGTCTATTCAGTTATGTACTCACAGAACAGCACCGCTGAAAAGCTTGAACTCTTTAGCGTCAAGAACCAGCTGTCTCGTGGAAGAAAACGCCCCCATGAGTCCAACACATGTGAAAACCACTATAATAGTGTTATTCACCCAATAGATGAAGGATGATCTTCCCGGTGTATACGTCATGTTGTAAAGAAGCATCGGAAGTATAAAGTCGAGTGGTATGAAGCCAAAGGCTCCCACTACGGCACTAATGTCTCCAAAGAAGGGAAGCATAGCAGCTACAAACCCACAAAATATTACGTAAAGGGATCGAAGAAATATTCTTGGAATTAAGTTCCGTTTTGAGAAAATGCCTTGCTTCACGTCAGCTGATTTCTTTTCCATCATCTCATAAGCTACTTGAGAATATACCTGAATCCAGATTTTTGCAGTTGAAAGCATTGAAATGTCATGATGCATCTACCATAATTAAGGTACAATTTGAAAATCGCAAATAATAAAATGAAGTTTGTTGATGTCATAAAGTTTTTTACAATTACAACTCAAATCTTTTAGTTATTACATATAGACCCGTCCTTTGGTTTCACAGTCTGTAACATTTTAAAATAGTTGGGTGGGATGTGACTATAAAATGTGAACCCAAAATGTAATATCTATGGAGGGTGAAGCTATGATCTTACCAGGCCAATGGCGAATAGCTGAAGTAGAACGAACACGATCACGAGACCTAAAACCCAAACCGGAGCCAGGGAAGGTCCCTCGTCGGGCATTAAGCTTTGAATAATAATGGAATCAGATTTATTCCCAAACACCCAGTACCCAGACACCGCAGCAGAATAAAATGTCAAGAAAATTACGATGTAACACATAATTAGGCCTTTCACCATTTTTCCCGTGGCCGGAGGAGCCAATGTTGCCTGTAATGTTAGACAGGGCCAACAGCAGATGCATCGTGATCAGTAAATTGAAAACTCAAATCACAGACAAATAATTTTTAATTGGCTAACCCTCTCATAATACCTTTTGATCCATTCTTTTGCGAATTCTATCCGGCATAGAATGTGAATTAATTACTTATAAACAACCATAAAGCTTAAATTCAACCAACATAGATAAGATAACACCGGTCCTTTCAAGATAAGAAGCTTGTCATAGAGTTTGCATGCAGAAGTTTAAAGTTCATACGAGGACTGATTACAAAAAGTACCCTTGAGGTTTGACCCAAAAATTCAGTCTCTTACATTTTACCACTTCAAAAGCAAACAAATAGAAAACAAAATCAAAACCGCCCTTACAAACTTATAAAAATACTACTATTATCCCTTGGCCATTCTTTTCAATTAACATGTAAAAGCAAAAGCTAGCATTTACAAACACAAAATGTAATTTGTTTATTTATATGCAGATAGAATTTAAGAATAACTTTATTAGTGAAAGCAACAACTCGTACAGTTACCTGTATTTCAGGTAGTATACCATTCCCGAATATGGCAGCTAAAATAGATATGGAATTGAAAGCACTGAAAAGTCTTGATGCTTGAGAAGCTTCTAAAGAGTAGTCCCTCGGAGGTGCATTCTTCGAGTAACCTTCAGTGAAAACAATAAAGAACAGCATCACTATCCTTCAGTGTAGACACAACCACAATTCTAGATAAGTAAAACCAATACCATAGTTCTGGGAACTATGGTGAACTATCACTGGTTCGATCAAAGTCAAATTACTAGTGAACTGTTGAACTAGTAATTTCTTCAACAACAAAGCACAGCCATCGGAAAATAAGTACCTGCATTAATGCAAGCGCCCACAACAAGAAAAGAGTAGCCCAGGCACAAAACAAGTGAGCCAAGGTTGATATGCCTGAGAGAATGGAAGGTCGGGAATTGAGACAGAAACATCATAACCACCGTCACCATTATTATGAAGTGATACAGTTTCAGGGACCCATCTGGATAAAGGTTCGAGTACATGATCTAAATAAACATCCGGTACAAGAAAGATTAAATTCAAAATTTAGATTCTAATCAGAAGCAGAAATTAACATGGAGGGAAACTATTTTTGTTTGTTGAGACTGAAGAAGCAAAATAAATACTGTACAATGTTGTACCTGGAGGCACTGTCCGGCAAGAAGAATCGATCCTATGCTGATGCCAAGATTTATTGCTGTCTGAATAAATACCACGAAATAGAACATCCATCCGGACCCTGTTATTTTCAACACAAAATTACCATGTTAAGAAATACAGTAGCAAGACATAATAAGTGTAACTAAGAGATATAACACGATCTAAGGCCTTACACAAAAATTACACGTATTAACAAGACAGAAGTATAATGAAAGCACAAGAGTGTCATGTGAGATCGAAATGTGATCACCAGCATTCATAATACTACACAAATGTAGGAAGGGGTGTCCATGGTGTTTTTGATATGAACCACTACTATATCGATGGGGACATGATCGAGGGTCCACAAACGTAGGAAGGGGTCGATTAATGAACCCTTTCCTACGCCGTGTCCTTGATATACACCACTACATAGATGTGCACAGAGTCGAGCGGGCTCTCTCTCGATCGGTCGCGCATTTAATACGCATCAATCGATCGACGCGACGCGACAAGACGGAGTTCGATTGGTTACTTTTTTTTTAATTAAATGGTAATAACTACTATAAACAATCAACAAAAAAGGGGAAGATATACCCAAGACATCAGCAGCGAGCTCTCGGAATCGTATGTGGCGGCGACCGGCCTTCTCGCAGTGGTCCAGTACTAACGACAAGAGATAATAGGAGTAGAAAGTGACTGTCCCCATCGCCGTTAGGCACAGGAATCCGAGCAACCAGCCGAGGCCTCGGAAAGCGTACGGCAGCGTGAGAATCGTGGGGCCGACTATCGCCGTGGTCAGATGAAACCCGGCGTGCCACCACTCCCCTGTCGAATCGCGACAACACACACAGTCAGTTAATGAAATACAGTAAAACCTAATCGATAAAAAAATTAATGAAAATTACCTTTGGATTGCAAAACAAAGGATGCACCGGCGTCGTTTCGGCGGTCGGTTTCTAGAAATGGGCAATCAACATCAGCTGCCTTTTCCATTTGATAGGCAGCCGGAGAGAGTCTACAAATGAGCACGGCTAGAAGATTATGGAAGCTAGAACTCCTACTACTTAGATATATGTGGGGGTGTGATGGTCAAGGAGTAATCAAACTACTGTAATTGAACTATGGACTATTGACGGACGGAGATCAACTCGAGGACAGACTGACCGACCGGGTAATCAATCTGGAGATGAAGAGATATTGTTTTGTAATTGAATTTTGGTGGAATTTCCTTTAGGGAGAAAAATATTTATACACAAATATATGCCAAACCATATATAAAAAATATGTTTTTCTAACTAAAAGGCGATGATACACCCAAAATACCTTCCGGTTGCATCGAATCTTACTTCCGGTTGCATTGAATCTTACAAACCTACCTAAATTCGACAAGGTACTACTTGTCCAATATACATTGTCTATTAGATGCTACACCTGGTGTATTACTCTGGTAGCATCTTAACCGTTGATGCATACACCATACACGTCGGTGTGTGTGATTGTGTGTGCACTTGTATAAAATAATATTAAATCAACGGTTATTAAATGCATGGTGTACTCCACCGGGTGTAGCATAGATAAAACCTATACATTATCAACAAGATTCTACTTATCGAATTCATATTATCGAATGTAATAAAAAGGGTCTAGCGACAAGGTATTACTTGTCGAATGTTTGTCGAATGTCTGTTTATTGTTTATCAAATACAACAAAATGTATGGCGAAAGTTTGTCGAATGTACGGTGTATTGTTTGTCGAATATTTATCGAATATATGATTTTCGAGTATATGTTTGTCGAATACATAATACGTGTATGGCGAATGTTTGTCGAATACATTATCAATGTATGTCGAATTTTTGTCGAATACATTATCAATGTATGGCGAATGTTTGTCGAATACATTGAAATTGTCTAACTTAATGTGATTTGTACATCAACACTCAATCTGAGTTAATGTGATTTAGTAGGTTTGATTAAACAATTCAGATGTAGTTAATGGGGCGAATCAGTGGCGGGGTAGTTGGCGAGTGTATTGAATGAGGCGAATTTAAGTAAGGTAGTCTTTCACCAAGCAACGTAACCAAACCGTCCAGTGAACCCTTATTATTGCTATAAATTTGGGCGTTTATTTTCTGATCAAAACACACCTTATCTTATTTGTTCAATATATCTCCTTTTTACTCCTCTCCTTTTTACTCCTCTTCAAAGTACCAAAACAATAGCTGACGTGGGTATGACAATTAACAAGTTCTGGAAAACCAACTCTCTGTAATTGCCTACTCTCCATAATTGCCAACTCTCCATAAACAACTCTCCGTAATTGCCTACAAGCTCTGGAAAACCATGTAGTATTTTTTGTGTACGTGGTTGTGTATCCATTAGAGGAATATGGAAGAAACGAAATAAAACGAATAAATAATCGAGGCTCGTGTATTCACGATTTCTTTAAAACAAATTTGTCCTCTACGGGTACGATTGTTTCCCATGATACAACGATTACAAGCAAAACATTGCTTACGGCGAACCGAGATGTTGCCTGAATAATATCACCGGAGGGTCAAAGAAAATGGATAAACAAAAGAAAACGAGAGCGATTGCTCGGAAGATGTCTGTATATTCTCTTGTTCATCTTCAATTATTCTCGACGTTTCTCGTCGTATTTTCTCGTGTTTCTTCTTCTCTTTTTGAAGACCACTCGACTGCTCTTATATAGAGAATGTTGGAGACAAAAGTGCGTTGAATGTGGACGGTTTGACCACCAAGTGTAACCTCCCATTCAAACCACACCATAATTGTCACTTAAGGACCATATCATTTCATCATTTAAAATTCAAATGTAACTTATGCAAATAATAATAATTATTATATTATTATTATTTTATTATTTTGCCAACAATAAAATAGCAATATTGTGTGTATAATAGGGTACTTCCCTATGTTTATTTACAACACCATGCATATTTTATTATGTAATAATATTATTCAATTTGGAATTCTCTTCCAACTAGTTACATCTTTGAAAATTAATTTGTCATTCATACCACTCAAAATTGAGCGTATAAGATATTAAATCAAAGCTCTCTACGAGACTCTCATTTTCCAACAAACCAATTAACAATGGGAACGGACAGAGCAGTCAAGGCATGTCAAACGTGGGTATGACAATTAACAACTCTCTCAATCTGCCTCTGCCTTACGCGGCCTACTACGCAACTCAATTTGAGGATCTGCTACGTTCGCCCACCAATCTGCGTGGCGTACTTTCTCATCCTCTGTTGGTTCCAAATGTATATGGCATTTAGTCTGCAACAGGAAACCAACATACACAATGAGAAAGCCCCTGGGGCACATTGAGAAAGGTTTTAGAAATCTTATGAATACATGTTCCTTGAAGATGAAATCCAAGTCTATATGAGACTTTTTTTTTGTGTGAATTTCCATTTGAGAATGTTGGGGCTCTTTTCAGACGGATTGGTATTTGGTTTTTCACAGTCATAGCCTAACCTATTAATAGCCTCGAATGCCCAAATTTGCAGGGTATTAATAAAACAGACCATGATTCGAAAAACATTAATATTCGACATTCGCATTGCCTAAGTAAACATTAAACATAAAACCTAAGTAACATACCAAGAACGCAAGAGAGCACCCGTATACATGATACTTCTGCGACCCAGCAGTTGTCCGCACCGCAACGATATGTTGAATTAAGTTCTTGAAAGATAATGAACTCCATGGAAGCTGATCCCACTTGACATCGTCATCAATCAACGCCCACACCCAGCTATCTACTCTCTTCTTTTCAGATTCGCCACAAGATATTATTTTATGTGCGCAAAAATACAAATCAACACAGAATATTAATTCATAAATAATTATTTTTTAACTTTGTCGAATGAATATTAAGACTTGGCGACTGATCATTAAACTTGGCGAATGAAATTTTAAACTTTGTCGACAATGACTAATCCACAATGACTATTAATTCATAAAATAATGTTTATTATTTTTAGATTGTTTTTTAGTCTTGTCGAACGTTTATTATACCTTGTCGATTGTTGATTATATCATTTCGACTGTTTATTATATCTTGTCGATTGTTGATTATATCTTGTCGAATGATTATAAAGAGTTGCATTGAATTAACACTGAATATTAATTCATGAAAATATTAATTATTTTAGCCTTGTCGAATGTTTTTTTACCTTGTCGAATGAATTTTATACCTTGTCGATTATTTATTACACTATGTCGAATGATTATATAGAGTTGCCGAATGAATTAATAAAGACGGATGCTTAATAAACCTTGAAAATACATTAAAAGGAAAATATTTTAATAAACCTTATTATACCTTGTCTATAGTTGATTATATATTGTCGACTGTTTAATATACCTTCTCGATTGTTGATTATATCTTGTCGAATGATTATAAAGAGTTGCATTGAATCGACACTGAATATTAATTCATGAAATATTAATTATTTTATTTAATCGAATGTTTTCTTAGCCTTGTCGAATGTTTATTTTACCTTGTTGAATGATTTTTATACCTTGTCGATTATTTATTACACTATGTCGAATGATTATATAGAGTTGCAGAATGAATTAATAAAGGCGGATGGTTAATAAACATTGAAAATACATTAAAAGGAAAATATTTTAATAATACGGAAAACATACATCCAATTCAAAATGAAGGAACCCTAAAACACACAAATCAATTGTCGTCCCCAGCAGCAGCACCATCATTGTCGTCACCAGCAACAACACCATCGCCAATAGTATCATCATCATCGTCGTCGTCCATATCATAGTCGTCGTCGTCCTCCGCATCATCATCGATGTAGATGTTAACAAAACTTTTGTTTTCAGCGAGAATGGAACGTATAACTTCAGTGAAATCCGGCAAAGAATCGGATCTGGCATCCCAAGAATTCGTGAAGTTAACAATTTCTTTCTCATCTCTGCCATAAACAGCAACATGAAAGCTCTTGAATCTGGTTTGCTCGAAGAAGACAACCTTGCCAAACTGCAGATGACGTGCCCTGCAAAATTGGGACCAGCCAATTGTGAATAAAAGATAACCTGCATTCCATATATTGCACGCACAATCCAGACGACTCCGGTTTTGTCCTTTAGTTCGACATCACCAATAATGTACTCGTGGGAGCTTGCGAAATCTGCATCGAGATGAAACACCGTCTTGAAATCAACAAAAGTTATAATCTTCCAGAATTTGTCTGGACCCATGGTAGCCATTTTGTTGAGATTTCGATATGTAGAATAATGGATGAGTAGAATTCAAGGAACATACACATGCCTTATTTATAGCAAAAATATTAGGGTTTGTAACAGAAGAACTATTATTTGTAAAGTCAAATCAGGCCAAGAGTCGGTTCAATTAAGTCGGTTGGTGAAAGGTTACATTCAATTAGTTCTCCCGTTTCACCCATTACACTAGCCAACTACACACAATGATTCGACAAATCCCTTTTTCAGACCATTTAATTATCTATGGGCTTTGAATTAGAATTGTCTATTCACAACTGCTTTCTGAGATTGCGTGAAGAAGCGTAGCTCAACATTAATTTCCTTGTTCAGAAAATGAAAGAAATCAACATTCCCCTAAGATTATAATAGATTCGTCTTGATATAACATTAGTTTTCGCCATACTTATAACATTCACCATAGTTTTCGCTATACCTGGTTGTCGCTATTTTTTTCGCCAGACAAATAACATTCGCCATAATAAAAGGATTCACCATTGTCTTATCATTCGCCATGGTTTTCATCAGAGATAGAACACACATTCGCCTTTACACGTTAAATGCGGAATCAAAAGATTCGCCCTAAGAAGCTTGTCGAATGTTTGTTGGTAAGTGCGGATTCGACAAAGGGCGAGGGCAATTTAGGATGTTCACCGCTTTTATGTGCAAAAAAGCGGTTTTATTATCTGCTAGTGCAAAAAAAAATGTATCGCTAACTCATTTAGTGTACTTTTATTTTTCTCTATAAAAGTTATGTTTTTAAAAAACTTATGTTTGTTATAAAAATGAATGAAAAAACTTTTGCCTTTTTATAAACTGGGAAAAATACCGATTAGACCTTTTTCAACATTTTTTGACCAATAATGATATTCAGTGTTATTTAATGATATTAGTGGAGAGATAAATTTTGTTGGTCCCTCAAAAGGAGTCAAGTTTCGATTTGGTCCACTAAAAGGAGCCGGTTTCAATTTAGACCTTATAACCATAAAAATGTAGTCAATTTAGTCCAATTGACCGATTTGATCCACTAAAAAGTGTCAATTTCAATTTAGTCCTTTAAATCACCAAAAAAAAAAAAATTCAATTTAGTCCAATTTGATTAGAAAATTCAAATTTTCATATAAAAAGAGGATTGGAGTGTTTTTTTTATCAAAGAAGGGGAGTTCAACCAATTGACCGCTCACTACAATCGACCATATTGTCAATATATAATTTAAAAAATACTATCATTTTGAATTTAAAAATAAAATATTTTTTAATTAATTAATTATAATTATAATTTATTAGAAAATTGAGTGGGACAAGACAAGCAAAGTCAAGGGTTGTTAGCTCAGTTGGTTGAGCGGTTGAATTGAAGACAATGAGGTCTAAGGTTAAAATCCGAAACATTGTAATTGACCTATAAAAAAAAACATGCAAAATCATTTGCATAAAATATATATTTGAGAAAAATTATATTACTTCTATCCCAGAGCAATGATCACACTTCACAAATTACAAAGAAAGTGTGATCATAAAAATGGGAAGGGAGTATGTAGGAGAGGAGCTCTTGAAGCTCTCAACCCTTACCCAAATTCTGAGACCTATTACAAAAAATTGGAATTTGGTGATGGCCTGTCGTTCGTATGGATTTCTTTACGGACTTGCTGATGAAAATGTTGACGACTTTGCTTACTGAATCGGCTGTCATCAAATTCCTATTTTTTTATAATGATCGATCTATTCTCATTTGTAATATAAATTTATTATGTGAGTCAAGTGATCGAACCCCGTATCCAGCATAATTGACCCAAAATAAGTTGGTTGACTCATCTCCTTTGAATGAAAAGAAAATGTTCGATATTTCCTATATAAATATCTTTTTTCTGCTAAAAAGTTGAATTTTCTGATCAAATAGGATTAAATTGACTTTTTTGTGATTTAAGGGACTAAATTGAAACAATTTTTTTAGCTGACCAAATCGGTCAAACTGATGCCACGTGACAGATTCACGTGGCGCCTAATTAGCAAAGTTAGCCTGAAAAAATCCACGTGTCATTTTTTCAGCGAAAATTTGAATATTCCGATCAAATTAGACTAAATCGACTATATTTTTTTTGTTTAAAGGACTAAATTGAAACCGACTCCTTTTAGTGGACCAAATCGAGACTTGACCCAAATGGACCAACAATTTTTTTTTCTCTATTAAGTGTCTGGAGCAGGGGTGGGTGAGGTACTTAGGGTTTGGTTAGATTTAGTAAAAATAGATTAAGGTCCTTCCGTATACATTTTTTTGCCTAATTGGAACAAAAAGACCTAATTAGTACATAAATTGTAACTTGTCCTTATTAATCAAAAAATGTTAAAAAAAAAAAAACTAATCGGTATTTTTCCCAATAAATTATACATATATTTTAATAGTGATTTTTTTGTTGCATAATTAGAGCATCTCCCATGGATAGGTAGAAGTCTACGTGTACTTCTACCTCTCACCCAAAAATGCGGTAGAAGCCATTGGAGATGCGATGACGTGTTAAGTTTAGATGTTCCTAAAACATCTGGGTTAGAAGAACTTCTACCCGAGTAGAGATAAATTATATTATTATTTTTTTATTATTATTTACCATTATTAATTTATTATTATTATTTAGTATTATTAATTAACAAAATTAATACTACTATTGTAATTTTTAACGTAAGGGTTATTATTTATTTTATATAAAAATTATTTAAAATTAAGAATTTTGAAATAGATTAAATTTTAGGGAAAAATGGCAATAAGGCCAATTTTCAATATTTTTTCGGCAATAAGGCTTTCGAGAAATTACGCGTGCCAATTAGGCCGCCTAAAATGTGCAAAGACATCGTTGTCCTCGCATATATACACATTTGAACAAACGGTTTTCAGCATTAATTTCATTATTTCCCGCACACACACGAACTCCCACACACACACGAAACCCACGCCTCCCACAATTACTCTCTCTTTTTCCTCTCTCGGCTCCCGCTAAAACAACTCACAGAAATCGAAATCCTCTCATCTCTCATCGCTCAGTTCGATTATCAATGGCTCCGTCGAAGAAAACCGTCGCCGCGAAGAAAACCGCCGGTCAGAAATCGACTCCAACCGCCGCTGCTGCTGCTTCCGAAAACACTGAACGGAGGCTTGTTCAGTACACTCCGTCGAGTGAAGAGCAGGCGAGCCCTATCCCTCAGCCTGCCGCCGGCGAGAAGAAGGAGATGAAGTAAGTATTTCGAACCCTAATTAAACCGATTTTCAATTTCAATCTGTTAATTTCCATTGCATGAATGAATTTTGTGTGTTTTGATGGAGGTTCGGTGTGATTATGTGTTCATCAGTGTTGATTGTGTGTGTTGGTGGCTGTTCAGTGTTAATATGTTCTGTTCAGTGTTAAATTTTCCTGTTCAGTGTTTGTTTATGCCTGCTCAGTGTCTCTGTATGCCACCCAGTGCCATTGCATGGCCACTCAGTGTTGATTGTGTGTGTTGGTGCCTGTTCAGTGTTAAAATGTTCTGTTCAGTGTTAAATTGTCCTGTTCAGTGTTAAATTATGCCTGCTCAGTGTCTCTGCATGCCACCCAGTGACTTGTGTGTGCCACTCAGTGTTGATTGTGTGTGTTGGTGTATGTTCAGTGTTAAAATGTTCTGTTCAGTGTTGTGTATGCCTGTTCAGTTCCTCATCATGCCTGTACAGTGCCTCATCATGCCACTCAGTGCAATTACATGGCCACTCAGTGTTGACTGTTCCTGTTCAGTGTTGTATATGCTTGTTCAGTGCTTTGTACTCACATCGGTGTTTTTTTTTTTTTGGTGTTCCAGGTCCTATAAACAAATGAGGTCCAACTTGCTGACCATCATCCGGACTATTGATGATATCAAGGACAAGCTGAGACCGGGGCACGACGAGTATTTGAAGATGACCCCCTTCTACCATCTCTTCAAGAGCATAAAGGATCAGAGGCTGACCATCCTCCACACCCAAAAGAGCGACGCTGCGATAGCTGCCGTGCTGGAGCAGATGGATGTCGGTGCTCGTACTATTAAGCTGGGCAGCAAAGATGTCCGGATCACTCCCGAGGATGTCGATCTTATTTTTGGAATCGTAGGCGGCAGCAGGAAGCTCGATATCAGTTCCAGGTCCAAGTGTAATAATAAAAGATTCAGGGAGAGGATGTTCCCGGGGGAGAAGACGTTGAACCCGAAGATGCTGAAGGAAAAGCTTGATATTTTGGTGAAGCGTCGGAGTCGCAAGCCTCAGGCTCTTGCTGATGTAGCTCGGCTCCTGTCGTTGATACTGATCGGCACTGTCTTCTTCTCCACTTCCTCCGTCACAATCCAATGGAAATGGTTGGATTATGTGGTGGATCTGGACTCGATGCAGAGCTACAACTGGGGCGAGGCGATTCTCAAGGCCCTTTGCGACTCGGCAGCTGGGAACAGGGACAACCCGCAGAATACACAAGGCTGCACGATACTGCTACTGGTATGTGCTTCTACTTGCTGTTCTTCACATTCGTCTTGCTGTTTACTTCTACTTGCCGTCTTTTTTATTTTTCATTCCTTGATATTTACCTTGGGTTTTTTTTTTTTTTTTTTATATTTTTGTGCAGTTCTGGCTTTGTGAGCACACAAAGCTGGCAAACAGGCTGGAGAACGAGCACCTCCCCCGGGTACTGAACTGGCATCTCAATGATCTTTCGAATGTGACCAAGGAGACTCTAGCGGGTCTCGCGGACGAGGCGGTAAATATCTTCTATCTTTCTTCTGCTTCTTTTTAAGTCTGTTTGTTTTATGATTCAGTGTCCGTCAACTAATTCTGAGTGAACAGTGTGTGAAATATTGAGGTTCAGTGTTTATTGCTTGCATTCAGTGTGAATGATGTTCTGTTCAGTGCTTATTTATGCCATTCAGTGTCAAAGTGTGAAATAAGGCTTTCGAGAAATTACGCGTGCCAATTAGGCCGCCTAAAATGTGCAAAGACATCGTTGCCCTCGCATATATACACATTTGAACAAACGGTTTTCAGCATTAATTTCATTATTTCCCGCACACACACGAACTCCCACACAGCATTAATTTTATGATTCAGTGTCCGTCAACTAATTCTGAGTGAACAGTGTGTGAAATATTGAGGTTCAGTGTTTATTGCTTGCATTCAGTGTGAATGATGTTCTGTTCAGTGCTTATTTATGCCATTCAGTGTCAAAGTAGGAAAACTGTGATGTTCAGTGCTTATTAATGCTGTTCAGTGTCACTCACTTGAGGAGGATGATGTTTTTTTGAGTTCTAACGCATGCTGTCCGTGTCTGACAGGTGGATGCTCGTCTTCTGAAACACGGCAAGACGGTGGCGGAGATCCAGGCGTACAAGGGCCACCTTTCCTATAAAGCAATCGTGAACACTCCGCGTGCGGCGGAGAGCGAGGACGAAGAGCAGTCTGATGACGATGATGATGACGATGACGAGCATCCGGGCTCTGATTTGTCGAGCCCTGAGGAAGAGGAACGAACAGGAAAAGGCCCTGAGGGCGGGCCTTCTGGAGACGAGCAGTCGTCCGATGGGGAAGACGACGACGACGACGACAGTTCTTCCGGGCGGCATCAGGAGATGGCCTGCATAGTCCCGGAGCCGGAGGAGGAGGCTGGGCCTTCCGAACAGCAGCCCGATGAGGAACGCCCCGCTGTTTCTGCTGCTGAAGCCGAGAAGTTGCTCAACAACCTCCTGTCGGAGAATCAAGATCTCTCCAACACTGTGAGGGATCTCCAATCCAAGCTCGATAGCACGACTTCTAGGCTGAACGAACTCACAAGTGCTAACATCGAGCTGGAAGGTGAAAACCAGCGTCTGAAGAGCGAGCTTTCGGAGCAGCTTGCAAAGATCGACGCGGAGACGGAGAAGGTCCCCGGGGCAGCAGCAGGCGAGGCAGGTGGAAGCTCCGAGGAGGAGGAGGAGCTGAAAATTCTGAGGGCTCGAGTGAAAGAGCTCGAGGAAGAATTGATCAAGAAGGCGAATGATCAGACTCATCCAACAGTGACCGAGGACCCCGGGGCGGGCGAGGATCGAAGCTCTGGTGAGGAGGAAGTGCGACTTCTGAGGGCTAGAGTCAAAGAGCTCGAGGATGAAGTGACAAATTTGAAGGATGCGTTGGCTGACTTTCAGATGTCTTCGTTCATGAACGACTACGACAAAGTCCGGCTCGAGAATCTGGAGGCGGACATGAAAGCACAAGAAACTGTCCACAGAGCCCAGATCGAGGCTCTGCAGAAAATCATCAAGGGACGGGAAGATGAAATCTTGAGTCTCCAGGCAGATTTGTGCGTCTACGAGATTGACGGCAACAAGGACGATGAAGAAGAAGGGAGCCCGTTGAGACAGGAAGCCGAAAAAATAGAGTCTTCGAGCAAGGCGAAGACCAGGTCGATGGTACGACTGGTCAAGGGCAGGAAAAGGAAGCCAGCCAACGGCGATGACGACGATTTTCAGTACGATCCCCCTGCCCCTGCCGCAAAGAAAAAGGCGATCAAGAAGGGTAAGAAGGTGGTGCAGCAGGCAAGCCAGAAACCGATCCGCTGTGATTTCAATGACGGTCATATCAATTTCTTGATGAACGTGAACAAGAAATTTGACCTGAACTGCGGATTGGAATTGGAGCCGGAAATCCTCGACAAAATCATCCTGCACAGCAGCGACCAAAAACAGAAAGTGAAGCTTCTTTTATTTGTTTCTTTCACATTCTTTCTTTCATTCTTTCTTTCTTTCTTTCCTTTTTTTTTTTTTTGCTAAGAATGTGTTTTTTTTTCTTTTCCCTTTTTGTCAATCAGGTGGACAATGAAGTACTTTCCCCGTATATCCACAGTTGTGACGATGTCTGACATGACCGACATGATGAAGTGCACCTTCATCAGCAATCATGTGGTCGACGCCTTTGCTGAGTCGCTGCATCGAGACCACAACAAGAAGCTGGAGGCTCTGATACTCCCCGCACACTGTTGGGTGAGTCTTTCTAGCCTTTGCATTCAGTGTTTTTAATGATTGTACAGTGTGTTGGTGGCTGTTCAGTGTTAATATGTGTTGTTCAGTGTTATTGCTGTTGATCAGTGTTTATATACGCTGTTCAGTGTCTCTAATGTGCTACTCAGTGTTTGTGTTTGCTGTTCAGTGTTATTGATGGGTGATTCAGTGTTTATCATCAACAGTCAGTGCTTTTATGTGTTGTTCAGTGTTATAATGTCCTGTTCAGTGCTCATTGAGTTCATCCTTTCTTAATAAAAACTCTGTTTCTTTTTTTTTTTTTTTTCTTTCTCGCAGACTTCCATCGTCATGGGACGTCATGACAACCAGAAATTGTACCAAACAATCACAGATATGATCCCGTGCGTGGGAAAAGGGATTATAATGTTCCCGATGTTGTCGCCTGGGTTGAAAAAGACTACAACTCCCAACCATTTTACGCTGCTCGTCTGCGACTTCGTCCAACAGAAATGGCAATTCTACAACTCTATTCAACCCAGGGGGGCGAAATCGAAGGACCATTACATGGCGAATGCAGCGGAATTGGTACGTCTACTGTATTTTAGTCGATTTTTAAAAACGGTTCCCTTTCTAACGATAACTGACAAACTGTATTGTTTCATACGTTTCAGAAAGAAAAGGTGGAAACCAACGTGGGCCAAATGCTGGAGAAAGCGGGGAAGTGTGGTTTCCCGATACATGAAATCGAGGCCGTGAAGCCTCTCCCACAGCAAGCCCCAACTCTGTAAGTATCTCAGTGCATAATTAACACATTCAGTGTTGTGTTTCTGTGTTTCATTTTATGCCTGTTCAGTGTTATATTTATTCACTCAGTGTCAGTGTTTCTTTTTTTTTTTTTTTCTTCCTTTTTTTTTCCTTTGACTCCTCCACGTCTGTCACTGTCCAGGAATGAATGTGCCTTGTATGTATGCTACTACATGGAGAAGATTCTGAAGAAAGAGCCCATTCCGGACAATGTCAGTACGGAAGAGTTCCAAGTATTCAAGGGTCACGTGATACGAACCATCCTGACCATGAAGGAATAGTAGTGATCGTGGGGCTGTGCGCGTTTTCTGTTTAGTTTTGGTTGGAAAAAAACAAGAAGTATTTTTTTGTTATTCTATGAACATTATTGTGTTTGGATTTAGTTTCTGCAAAAAAATTGTGTTTTTTGTTCATATTTCTGGGCAGTTTTAGTTGAACTCAATGCTGATATTGTCTATTCAGTGTTAATTCTGTCTGTTCAGTGTTGGCAGTGTTTATTCTTCCAATTCAGTGTTATCAGTGTTAATCTTGTCCACTCAGTGTCACCAATTAAGACTTATCGAATTGAAACATTTAAAAAACAAGCAAAATGCAAATATTACAAATACAAGAACAATTAAAAACACTCCAAGAGCATAACTGAACAAGAAACAAATCACATAATGTTAAAATCCCGTGTTGTTTTAGATGACAGTCAGTCAGTGTGTTTATGAGCCAAACAGTGCCTGTCACTGACAGTCAGTGTTTTTTCACCCCATTCAGTGTCACTGATTACAGAAATCATGTCGAAAAAACACAACAAAAATCCAAATAAGAAAAAGCCTACTAACTAGGGTACAGGCTCCGTGCACGTTTTCTTGTTGTGATTGCCGACACGTCCGCACCTCCCACACTTCATGGCTCTCGGGATGTGCTCACCCCTGGACGAAATCCTCTTCTTCTTAGGTCTTCCAGGAGGCCTCTTCGTTGTCGGCGGCTCGATCAGGACGTTCTCTGGTACGTTCGAAGGTTGATCAAACATGGAAACCGGCTGAAGGGGATCGGCATAAGACCTGACGTAGCTCTCTGCACGGTAAAACTTGTCCACGAATGAGGCCATCGGCTTCCCGGACCGCAGAATGCACGCAGCTGCGTGGGAGCACGGAACCCCCGTAATCTGCCACTGACAGCAGGTGCACGTCTGATCGGCAATGTTGACCACGACGGACGGAACGCACTGCACTTCGAAAACCGTTTCGGACGACCCCACAACCACCCATTTCCTGCCTTCGTTGACGGCTTCACTCAGCTTCTTCTCAACGGACGGGCAGAATTCCTTAGTCCATCCCCTGCTCCTGGCCCCCCTGTCTGATTCAGTGTTAAACAAGGCCAGTCAGTGTTTGAGCAAGGGCCGACAGTGTTAAAAAAGGGCCAACAGTGTTAAACAAGGCCAGTCAGTGTTTGAACAAGGGCCAACAGTGTTAAAAAAGAGCCATCAGTGTTTGAGACGTGTATTTTTTTTTATTTTTTTTTCATACCGTGGAAAAATGTCATCATCTTCAGCCTGATGTTGTTGACCAACGCCGTGATCGGAAGATGCCGGGCTTCCAAGATCCATTTATTGAACGACTCCGCGGCGTTGGACGACATCTCCCCGTATCTCTTCCCCGAGAAGTACACGTTGGCCCAATGCTTTGGATCCATGTTCTCGAAAAACACTTTCGCTGTCTGGCCTCCCTCTTCCAACAGCTTGTCCATGCTCAGTTGGTAGGCTTCGACGGTGGTTGCGTAGGCACATTTCAGGAAATTCCACACCAAGCCGTCTCGTAAAACCTTGGTCGCCCATCTGCCTCTGAATTTGTCTTTCAGGTTCATCTTTAAGTGAAGGATACAGTAGCCGTGCGGGGACCCTGGGAACACCCTGCTCATCGCCTCGAGCAGCCCGAGATTCCTGTCCGACACGAACGTAACAGTGCGAGAAGGAGATAGGATGTGCTTCAGGTTGTCCAAAAACCACTTCCAGTTAGCATAGTTCTCGGAATCGACAACTGCGTAAGCCAGTGGGTACAAACCTGCATTCGCGAGGGACACGAAAAAAAAAAAAAAAAGCTGAGAAACACTTCAGTCAGTGTGAATATCACTCATTCAGTGTTGAAAATACATATTCAGTGCTGCAAGCAACAAGGGTCAGTTTCAGTGTGCATTTCAGACCAGTCAGTGTTAAAAAGATGGATTCAGTGCGTGCTCAAAACTGTACTGCACAATACCTCCGTCGCCGTCCTTGCCCGTAGCAGCGAGCAAATGGCCCTTGAACCTTCCCTTCAGAAACGTGCCGTCCAGAAACAGCAAAGGGCGACAATGGTTCATCCCGTCGATACAAGCCTTCATCGAGATGAAGACTCTGCGAAACTTCCTGGACGCCTCGTTGAATTCGAGCAGCAGGTGCGACCCAGGGTTGGAATCCGATATTGCCTGCAGGTGCTTAGTCAGCGCGCCGAAGGAATCTTTATCGTCGCCGTGAATCATCTTCCTGGCCTTCTCGAGCGCATCCAGAGCGAGGCCAGACGAGATCTCCAGGCCGTAGTGATGCTGGAAGTTTCTCACGATTTGGATCGGACGAGTCAGTGTGCTTTTCCGTACCTCCTCGACTATCAAACTGGAAACCAAGTCCGAGCAGACGCTCCTGTGCTTCAGGGATCGAAAGCACGCGCCGCAGCTGTGCTCGTTACTCAGCTGCTTGACGTAGAAGAAGCCGTTGCTTCGATCCATCACGGCGCATACAGACCAGGTGCATCCCGTGCTGCTTTTCTTCGAGCACACGTCAGAAACCTTTTCGGGTCTTTTCTTCACGTACTCGAAATCGAATCCCACTCCGACTGCCATCTTACAGAGTGCGTTTCGAAATTCCGGGGCACCTCCTTTGAACATCTGACCGACACCCGAGATCTCTTTGTCCCAGCCATCGGTTAACAGCACTTTAGAACTCGACGGACCAAACAGGCGGAACATATCTTCTGCTGCTTCGAATCCCTCTTTGTTTTCTGTTCCAGTCGCACTGACAGCGGTACTGTTGGACACCGTCGAGAACACAGAACTAGAGGTGTGGTCTTCAGTCGCGACGGAAATGTCGATGCTCACCCGAGGCAGCTTGTGAAGCGCAGCTAGGGATACCATGTTCGACATGTCCGCATCGGTTGAGAGCACACAGTTTGGGAAATCGGGTACAGAGTAATGCATGCCGTACGCGACGTCTCGGAGCTCAGGCCACTGAAGCTCGACTGTTTCCTTCAGCTGGTGAAGGACGGCCGCACGGGAGGAATCTATTCTGGACACCAAATTCTCACCGCCGAATGCACAAAATGCGAAAACATCGGCCCCTGCTGAATAACAAAAAATAACGACTCACAGTCAGCGCACGATTTTTTTAAGGAACGGCTGGAATGCATGAAAATGAAACACTGAACTCAAACAGTGTGATTCAATGTGTGTCCCTGTCTGTTCAGTGCTAAAAAAGGGTGTTCAGTGCTATTAAAGTGTGTTCAGTGCTGTTCAGTGCTATTGGAGTGTGTTCAGTGCCATAAAAGTGTGCTCAGTGTTTGTTTGATTGTGTGGTTCAGTGTGTGTTGCCTCAAACAGTGTTTTTAAGACCTGTTCAGTGTTAAATGCACAGTCAAACAAACAGTGTTTTTGAGGCCTGTTCAGTGTCAAAGTCAGACAAGACAGTGTGTTGTTTTTTTTTGTTTTTTTTTTTAAAACTCAAAGAGTCTTATTAAGCAAGCAGCAAGTAATTCAATCACGAGCAGTACAACGAAGACAAGTCGTCGTCAAAATCACAGGAAACAGAAAAAACAAGATTAACAACAATAATAATGAGACGGAGGAAGTCTTGGGTCACGACGAGGGGGGTCCCTGACCGGGCGCACCATCGACTGGCCATTTTGATCGAATACGCCAACCGAGAAACTTCTTCCTCCGGTCCAGGTAACCCGGATGTTCCAGCCTTCCTGCACTCCAAACTCTCGAACGAGGCGTTCCCAGTTGAATCCGTGGATGGCCGTTTGATTCCGATGAGTGGTGAGAGGAACGTGCCATTTCTGGTCCAGGGAGTCCGTCAGAACGATCGGACGAACAAAGACAGCCGGGAGGGGAAACATTTCTTTATGCCAACGGCCATTGAATCTTTGCTCGGTCCAGTGAGAACCATTCCAAGATTCAACCCCCCGACTTCTTGTCGTCTGTCCTGACTCCCGATCCAGTGTGCCCGGTCGCCTAGGCATCATTGGTGGCCCCCGACGGATTGGCCCGCCATTGAATCTTTGTTCGGGCGACGAGGGAGGACTGTTATTGAAAAATTCCACCTCGCTTGGTGTCGATCCTGGCTCTCGATCGAGTGTTCCCCTTCGCCTCGGCATCGTCGCTGGCTGCTCCCCCCGATCGAACAGAAATGAGATGAGGAAACCAGAGAAATGACGAGGTATTTATAACCGTAATCACACTAACAAGGCAGTAAATGCCTCAACCCTCAACTAACATGGCAGGCATTTATTGAAAAGGGAGACAGGTCAATGCCTCAAAGGAAACAAAGTCAACACACACTGATTCCTGTAACACATTGCATTTCCAACAAGATAATAACAGGTACCATATTCATTCTGACACTGAATGAATCAAATAAACACTGAATCCATATTGCTAAATATGGATGGATTCAGTGTGCAACAAGGTGGGTACAGTGTGTAAGTGCAATTAGCCAAGCTAAATGCACACTGAACAAAGCCATTAAACACTGAATGAATCAAACAAACACTGAATCCACATGGTTGAATATGGATTCAGTGTGACAACAGGTGTCTACAGTGTGGAAGAGCAATTAGTCCGGCTCAATGCACACTGAATCAAGCAATTAGACACTGACTGAAAACAAGCTCAGTCAATCCACACAATGTGTTACAGGAATTAGACACTGACTGAACCAATTTAGCACTGAATGGCAAGCTCAGTGCAGGAACACTGAGTGCATGGTGAATTACACACTGACTGAACAAAATAAGCACTGAATGGCAAGCTCAGTGCAGGAACACTGAATGCATGCACACTGAGTGCATGGTGAATTAGACATTGAATGCAACGAAAAAATACTGAACATGCATAATAAAAAACAATCAACACTGAATGCATGAACAATGCACACTGAATCAATCCACACACACACTGTGTATGAACATGCTGAATGAAGCTTTTAAGCACTGATCGCGTACCTGGATTCGAAATCGACGGCAAGGAGGGCGGCGGCGCATCTGACATCTGAAATGAGACAGGAACGGCGGCGGCGGCGAGCAAATCGATCGATCGATCGATGCCAAGGGACACGGACTGCATGGAATCGATTATCGCGGCTGAGAATTGGAGCTGCTCACCGGCGGCGCATCTGACACGGACTGCTTGAACGCGGCGGCGACGGAGATGAATTCCCTCGGCTCGATTGTGAATAGCAGCAGCGGCGGCGGAGCTGAGAGAGAGAGAGAGAGAGAGAGAGAGAGAGAGAGAGAGAGAGAGAGAGAGAGAGAGAGAGAGAGAGAGAGAGAGCAGAATTGAATGTGCCCGATTTTTTTTTTCCCCTCAGCTCGATTTGTGAAAGGTAATATGGAAGGGTAATTTCGTCCTTCCATAGACATTTTTGTGGCCTAATTGGAACATTTTTTGGCCTAATTGACACCAAAATTACAAATTGGCCTTATTGGTCAAAAAATGGTGAAAATTGGCCTTATTGCCATTTTTCCCTAAATTTTAACTTATTTTTTATTTTTTATTTTAACGAATTATTCTATTTTATATAAAATTAATACAAAATAAAAAATTTCAAATAGTTAAATTTTTAGCGTTAAAAATTATTTATATAAAAATTAATTAAAAATAAGAATTTTGAATATATAAAAATTATTTAAAATTAAGAATTTTGAAATAGATTAAATTTTAACTTATTTTGTATTTTTACGAATTATTCTATTTTATATAAAAATTAATAAAAAATAAAAAAATTTAAATAGTTAAATTTTTAGTGTTAAAAATTATTTATATAAAAACTAATTTAAAATAAGAATAAGAATTTTAAAATAGTTAAATTTTTAGCTTTAGAAATTAGTGGTGGGACTTAAAATTTATTTTGTAAATAGAACCGTTGGATGAGGTAGAAGTTTTTTTAGGTATAAATTGAAATAGTATGAGTTGGAGCATAAGTGGCCTACTCCTCACCCAAAAGTTGAACTAGAGATGCTCTTATATAAAATAAAATTTTGGGTTTATGACTAATGGCGATAGATATTGTTTAACAAGTAAAATTATCAGTCATTTGTCTTTGAGGGTGAGTTTGATAGGAGAGAAAATAGCAATTCAAATTGAAAATATTTTTCTAAAAATATAAACTCTTTGAACATTGTGTATTGTAAAATTGTAAAATGTTAATGAACTGAAAATAATATAAAAATAAAACAATTAAAATAGAAAACCCCAGCAAGTCCTCACTCTCAGTCGTTGGTTCGTACTCCCTGGAGCTTTGTCCATCACCATGTCTCCGGCGGAAAAGCAGAAGAGTGCGGCTGCGGACCTGAGCAAGGAGTATGGTGCACCTTTCACCATCATCTCTCGCGACGAGGGTTTCAGGTACAAGTTTCTTCTTCTCCCTCGCGACTTCACTCCTCCCCGGTCTCTCGATTTCGGTGTTATCGAAACCCTCGGGTGGACGAAAGCTATCGATGCGTATTGCCGTACACTCAATATGGAAAAATTTGTCAAAATGAAGCACGACGCTTTTAAGCAGCTTATGCTAGAATTTTACACCACGTTGAGTTTTGACGAGGACGACGGATTTCACTGTCGGTTAATGGGGAAGAGCGTGACGGTCACGCGCAAGACGCTGTGTGATATTTTCGGGTTTGGTGAGGGCGGGTACAGAGGCGGGCATAAGAATTTTGACCCGGTGGGATTCTGGAGAGAGATATCTGGGGGGTCTGGTGGGGATTTCAAAAACGGCAGGATGCCCAGCAACCTCATCAAAGACCCCATTCTCCTCCACATGTACAAGTACATTTTGCAAGGGGTCTTTGGGAGAGCTTACTCGGGGAAGGTGTCGGTGAAGGACTTGTTTTATCTGTGGTGTGTATACCGTGATGTCCGTGTTTGCACCCCGAGCTTCCTCATTGAAAATTTTAAATCCGTCCTTAGTAACCCACGGGCCAATATGTGCCTTGGCAACATAATTACAGCGATCGCGGTTCATTTTGGAACGTTCAACCCCTTAAACACGGATATGACGGTTCTGCCCTTGCTGCCTTTGGGAGTTTTTCCGTTAAAGAATTGCTTAAAGAAGCGTAAGTGCTACAAGGAGGCAACAGAAGAGACTTCATCATCCTATAATCAAGCCAATGCAGAAGACACTAATCCAGGGCTAAGCACCACTCCACCTGCTGTCGACACTTGCACGTTTATCTCTCGTAATGGTGATAACACTAATCCATCAACCATTGATGATCAACCTGCAGGGTTGAGTACCACTCCACCTGCTGTCGACACTTGGATGTTAATATCTTGTAAACTGGAGAAAATGCAGAAACAGATAGATGGTGGGTTTAATGCCATAGAAACCCGATTGGATGAATTGGAGAAAAAGATGAATGACACGCGTGCGCGCATTAAGACTTTCGAACAGGAACGGATGGATTTTAGGCAGCAAGAATTGACTGGTACTAATACTGTGGAAGAACTGAACCAGGGAAATTTTGAGGCTAAAAAATCTATAGATAAGTTGAGGATCGAGAAATCTGAATCTGATAAGGCAGACAGAATATATAAAACCAGGCTTGAGAAATTGTTGCCGAGTATCAAGAAGATTGAGAAGGGTATTTCCGAGATATCGGGTATGAATCTGGTAGTAAATGACGTGCGCGAGCTCAGTACCTTCGAGGAGGGAGACGATTTGGGATTTCCAGATTCTAGGGGCAAAACTGATAGCCTGGGAAACGGTAGTGTGCCGAATGTTAATGCTGAAGATGTAGCTGTCTTTTTGCCTGGGGCGCGTCTGAATTCTAACACTAAAGGAAGTATAAGCAAAGGATTATCTAAGAATGGTTGTTTTTGTTATATGTCAATTTCTTTATCACGTTTGCTTTTGTTTCAGAAATCATTTGCTTGGATTTTTCCATTTCGTTTTATTTTTCTCTAGTTTTCTGTATAGAAAGGCCTTAATGTTGTCTACCATGCAAAACCAGCAAATCTGAGTATTGATGTTAGTTTAATTTCTGTAGATCATGAAAGATGTTTTAGGTTGTCATTATATTAACTAAGTACTTTATTTAATATGAATCAAGAAAACTCAACAAGTCTGTTCTATGCCCACAGGTGACAGAAACTCTCCCCAGCCTTGGACAAGAGAGGATGATATTTCACATACTATTAAGAACTCGCCGGGTTCACATTCGGGCCACAACCCTCCGCCACCTGGAAGTAATAAATGTATGGAGCCACTGGGTTCATGTATTAAAATTAAAGAGCTGAAGGATTCAAATATGTTCTATTTACTCAGCTATACTGCTTTAAAAAATTAGATATTCATTGGAAAGTTATTTAGTTTTCGTTTGAAAGTGACGACATTTTTTGTTCATTGTCTGTATGTACATGTTTGGAAATGAAATAAGACTTGGTTATATTTTTTTTACGTAATTTTTTAAAACAATTGTGTGATTGAAGTGAAAATTGTTTGGTTGTGGACTTGTAATTTCTGAAAAGTTCGTTTGTCATGCATTTTAGTTTTGGCAGCATCTCTTAATATCTGGAGAAGGCGTTTTTTGTAATTATATTAAGTATTTAATATGAATCTAGAAGACTGAACATGTCTGATGCCTGGCTGCAGATGACAACAACTCTCCCGAGGCTTGGATAAGGGAGGGTGATATTTCACATACTGTTAAAAAATCTCCTTGTTCACAGACATCCCACAAACTTCCACAACCAGGAAGTGATGAATGTGAAGGTTCATGTTTGTTATTATTTATCTTTTAATGTAAAGGCTCTGATTAGTTTTATTTTGATTGCCTTGTATCGTCTGAGTTCTGGTGGCACCTCTTAACCAATATTCTTTATGATTAGCACTCAAGTTGTAGTCACACATGATACTGGCGAACGTTTAATGTCTGGAGAAGGGCGTTTGTATAATGCTACATGCTCATCTTCTGCAGCTGCTGGAGATATCATTGAGATACTTGATAATGATGATGAAGAGAAACCTACCGGAGCAGCTGAGAGTTCAAAAAGAGTCCCAAGTTCAGATGAGATTAATGATCTTGTTCAGAGACGTAAGCGAAACAGAAGTGAAAGCATGGATAATTTTTTCACATTTTCGACTACTAAGATGAAAAAAGAAGTTTGTGCAGTTGATGAGGATGCTGTGTTAATTCATGAGAAGGGAAATAAGGTTCTCAAATCAAGTCATGACAATGGTTATTGTTCTCCATCTGAGAGATTTGTAGAAGTACATGAATCTCAAAATCCCTTGAACAACATGGTTTCTTCAGATTCGGAAGATGAAGCATTGTCCGATTCCAGAATGGAAGACCTTATTGCAAGCCTTCGAAGAGAAAACCGTGTCAGGAAATTTATGTATGAAGCTGACATGTTGCGGGCCTTCCAACAGGATGACGAGCTTTGCCTGAATGTTGTGTGCTCTCTTTATAGACAGACGTGTTCTTCAAGGAAATCAAATGAACGTTTGGTTTTATCTAAGAATTGCGGATTTAGTCCCATTGATTCAATGAGGTATAAAACTATCGCTTCCTATTATATCATGTATTGGGGTAAATACTAACTGCCCTTGATGTTTGATCTAATATAAAAAAATAATTGTATCTTTAAAAAATATGAATACCTCCTTGGTACATCGCAATCTCCCCTTGGGTTTTTGAAATACTATGCTCCTTAGTGTATGTCGAGGGACTTTCTGTAGTTTGGTCCAGTATTTCAAGGGTAGCTTTTGTTATTAATCCATGTATTATTAATAAGTTTCTTATACAGTATAATGTTGTTATCTTGCTAGTTTTTACATTTGTTTTTCACATTTTTTAATCTAAGATATTTTTTGTTGAATCTTTCTCCAGTGGATGCGCTTTGGCCGAGTATCTAATTGATGGAGATAAGGAGCTCAGGTTGAAGAAATCGGTCTCACAAGTGAAACGACAGCAACCTGATGTCATCGCTCAATGCAGAAAGCTGGCTTCTATTTATGTGGGGAAGCTATTTGATATTTATTGTGCAGGAGATGATCCTTTGTTTTGCCAATCATAGCCGCCTTCCCGTTGAATTCCGATATACATGTGAATTGTGATCATGACTAGTACATAACTTTCATCCAGTTCGGCTCGTATCCTTCAGCATATGTCTCAGGAAGCTTCCATGAGGATGGATGTGTTTGCGGCTATAATCTGTCTCTGTCTTTTTTTTTTACATGGAAATTGCAGACAACATCGTGTGGCCGAGTTATGTGTAGTTACTTATTATTGAAATATGTAACAGATGTAGCCCAGAAAATGCAGTGTAGTGTTTTAATTTGGGTAGATTGTGAAAACTAAAAGGAGGTTTTTTTGCTACAAAAGAGATAATATCTCTTTTAAATATATGAATCAAAAGTACATGGGCTTGTGTAATTATGTACAGGAAATGAGAATCAAAAGGGTTTGGTAAATACACAGATATATATTTTCAATTAAATTAAATTTGTTTCAATATTTTATACACGAAAATCTCTTTCATTTTATTAAATTAATCAAACTATAATCTTTCAACATGCGATGCACGGAGATTAAAACTGAAGTTTCTTCGGTTACTATTTTAATTTAAGTCTAATTGTAAAATAATTTAATAAAATTTATTAAATATATATTTGATAAAACGATGACAACGATCGGCAAAAAATCTTAGTTGATAATAGATAAAAAAAACCATAAAATGTTAAAGGTCATTTTACATTTTGGAACACCTCTTTGTCAACGACATTTGTAGCCTTATTCGTGAGGTTACCATTCGAATCACAAATTAAGAATTTCAATCTCGCTCGATTAGTAACTCTTGAAACTGCAACATATAATTGTTCGTGTGTGAACACCGGTCTTCTCAACAGTTTCCCCACTTTTGACGAAATTGTCCTCGACCTTTGTTAATTGTCATAGCATAAGATATCATAATTCAGAATTACCGACGTTGGAATCGAAAGAACAATTTTGAATCAGAAGGTGTAAGTGACACTTTTGAATCAGAAAGCGTAAGTGACAATTTTGAATAAGAAGACGTAAATGACAATTTTGTTAATATGAAACGTTAATATTTTTTTTAAATAAAAGAAATGTGAATCAACATAAGATCTAGTAGTATAAGATTTAGTATTATGATATTATAAATAAATTAGCTTTAATATTGTAAATAAATAAATACAAAAAAATAATAAAGTAGGTGAAGATGAATAACTTCTTATATCATGACTTTTGAAAAACTAAAAGTTTAATTTTCATTTTCGAAAATACATATTAAAAAGTCAACGAATGCGAATTTCGAATCTAAATATTTAGTCATTCAATCGATTCAAAACACTTGGTATAAAAAACTAATTGATTATCAATATATTTAAAAATATTTGTTTTGAGATAATATTGAGTTTAGTTTAGTCATTTAGCTTTTTTTTTTTAATTTTTTTATTGAAGTATTTAAATTAAAATTATCTTTATTTATCTTTAAAATTAAATTAAATTAAATTAAACTAAATTTAAATTATCTTCATTTATTTACTAAAATTAAGGATACAATTTAATTTATAAAATAAATTTTGAATACTACTATAATTGTGGTATAATTAATAAATTAAAATTTTTGAATTATTGCTATTTTTTAATTATCTATTGGACTATCTTCCATCTCACTTTGTTTTATTAATTTATTTTTATTTTTTAAAATAAATTAAAAAGAAGATTTTGCAAGTTTTTTTGAATAATAATTTACAATGGTGTTTTATTAGTTTTCTCGAGCATATAACATTATAAATTATAAATGTGAAATTGTTGAATAGTTAAGTTTTAATGTTTTTTTGTTCATTTTTTTGACTCGAAACTAAATATACATTTTAAAATAACTCAATATTTATAAAAATGCAAGAGATTATGTCGTTTAAAGTAGATCATTGACTGAAAATTATAAAACTTTAAAAACAAATCAAGAAAAAAATTTATAAAAAATGTGCAGTGCACTGATATAAAAAATGAGGAAGAAAAAGTTATTAGAAGTACTTTCTCTTCTTCCTCCATGCCTTCTTCTTCCCTCTAGAAGCACGCCTCTTGTGCATGGAATCCTGAGAAATACCTGACCAAAAGCACCGATTTCATTCAAAATAAGCATTGAAAAATAGATAAAATTAATTACCACATATAGTCAGAAAATGAAATCTAACCCATAAAATAAAATAAGCATAATGTAACCACAAAAGAAAAGTGTATATGGGTCATTTTACACTTGAGGAAAATATTCTACAACAAAACAATCACTTTTGATCATGATTTTTAAAAATGTCCCTAATTTTTTTTTATTAGAAAAAATGGAAATATGAACTAAGGTGTTTTGTTTTGTAATTAGACAGTAGACACTAAACCTCTGGGTGGTTTTTGCTATTAAACCTGTCAATTTTACTTGCATATTTTTCACTAAATCATCCGAGAGCTGGACTGGTGACATTGAGGTAAGGTTTACCTTCAAGTTCTGCTTTGGGCAAAAATATCCACTACACTTGCAGCACTTAAACGGAGATAATCATATGCACTTCCTGTGTAGGTGAAAAAATATGAACTCAACATCATTATATAATCACTCGAGAAGTGACACGGGTTAAGGCATTAATAAGAGATTTTGTATGATTACCTTGGTATTGAGCCAGCAAAAACACAAAATGAGTCAATATACATGATATATATAGATATAGATTAAAATGAATCAGTAGAAAATAAGAATGATACCAATGATAAGGTGTAAGACAAATAAAATACCGTAGCATGACTATCTTATACGGATCGAGTACTTCGAAAGACGCTCTAAGCACTGCAAAACATATTAATCGAGGTCCATCTATGCTAGAATCATCCATCCTCTTTATTTGTTCTTCTTTTTCCCTTATCAAATTTTCATTTCTTTATTTTTCACAATAAAAATAAAACTAAACCTCAAGATTTCAAACCCATAATCTACAATGCATACCTTGCATGAGATCTAGCATTGCAAGCTCGTTCTCAATATTGTTGAATACAAACACAAAGTACAATGCTGCAAAGGTTTTAGACAAAAGTTGTACATCCTGGAAGTAGAAAACAACATCATTTCCGTACACAGTAAAGGTAAACACCAACAACTTCAAAGACAAAGAAAAAACTGTCGATGCACACATTTTCCATAGAATATAAATTTCAAAAAGAAAAAATACCGGCCCGTCAAGAGAATCCACTTTATGAAGTTACTGGCATTCTCAGCTCTACCGCACAAAACTTTGGCTGGTCCCCAGCCATAAATTCGTTCGAAAATCTCGATCTGCAAAAAAAACACAATTTAGAAAGTCAGAAACAAATTAAAAAAAAAAAAACGAAAGAAAGAATTGATAAGAGCCCTAATAGAGCAGCGAAGGGGAAATAATATAACTTGAGCAAAACCCTAATTCGGATATAGAAAGAAGAAGATTGAAGGAAAACAGTAATTCCAGAAGTTGGATTTGGGGAAGGAGAAGCGGAAAAAACGGAAAAAAAAATGAAATTGTGTGCTGTTTGACATTTTAATTACTTCATTTTAATTTTGAAGTACCTATTCCCTGTGCATGCCTTCTCCCTCTCCCCCCCAGTTCCTCGATGCCCTCACGCAAACCACGCTTGCCAACACCCGGTGGCAATCATTTGAACAAATTAAACAGAAAAAAAATTAGCAGAGAAAAGACACTTCTTGCAATGCGAAACAATGAACAAAACAACTTTAAAAATTCAATCTTTCAAACAAAATTAATATATTAAATGAGTTCAAATAAACAAATCGGACAACAAATGGAAGTGTCTACCAATAACATATCTCAATACAACCAAGCTAAAACTCTTCAAAGCTCAGCTCATATCAGTTTGTAGTCCTCTATGGAACCCACATGGCAATACACTCACCATCAATCAGCTAATATCAACGCATTTTCTCAACAATTATTAAAAAGAATCGAATCGAAATCGAAATCAAAACTTTTAAGCATTCAATATACCTGTAAAGGGAGTGCATCCATATTTGCCCTAATCGCAACAAAGGGAGGTTTTCCTGATCCAACATAACCAAGAACACCAGTACCAGCCACATGGTACTTGTAAGGGAGTATTCAAACCTCGAGATATGATCATAAAAAAATCGGGGAAAAAAGAAGAAGCAAAATTAAAATTTTCAGTTTGTTAAATCCCGAAACTGAAAAATAGGGGAGTATGACTACCATATTTATCAGCTGGTTTCGTCAAGAGAATAAACGCACGGGCTGAACAAATTATAACTTGATTCAAGCACTGTTATTTAAAAAGAAAAAATATTACCTCATGATCAACCATTATCAATTCTAAAGACAACGGGAATTTTGCATATCCCTTATTTGTCCATTACAAACTCTAACACATACTTTCCATGGGTTTTCGCTGTTGTCAAGGTTGTAGGCAGAATCATACATTGCCATTATATATCGACCTACAGCCCCACCACTCCTCACGTAGCCTATAGAAACGTGATCCGCAACCCAAATCAAATACATTAACCTGAAACGTGATTTCACATACATTAACCTGAAACGTGATTTCACATGCATCAACCTGGAAAATATGATGGCTGCTAGTGAAAAACTGAAATTACGTCTTCAGCGTAGGATACCAATTTTTCGTGAAATTGGTCTTGAACTCACAGTCAGCAGCTTCAGTCGATGAACTCACAGTCAGCAGCTTCAGTCGAAGAACTCACAGTCAGCAGCTTCAGTCGAAGAACTCACAGTCAGCAGCTTCAGTCGATGAACTCACAGTCAGCAGCTTCAGTCGAAGAACTCACAGTTAGCAGCTTCAGTCGATGAACTCACAGTCAGCAGCTTCAGTCGAAGAACTCACAGTCAGCAGCTTCAGTCGATGAACTCACAGTCAGCAGCTTCAGTCGATGAACTCACAGTTAGCAGCTTCAGTCGAAGAACTCACAGTCAGCAGCTTCAGAAGAAGAACTCACAGTCAGCAGCTTCAGTCGAAGAACTCACAGTCAGCAGCTTCAGTCGATGAACTCACAGTCAGCAGCTTCAGTCGAAGAACTCACAGTTAGCAGCTTCAGTCGATGAACTCACGCACTCTCTCAACTATCGCTTGCTTGTGTGTATAGTTCAAACTCAATGTAAGTAAAGTACTGAAGACAAAGTTATGTAATAATTTTCATTTCATTGATCAACGAAACTAAACTATTACACGGGTAGAGAAAGGTAGACGGAATGATCAAAGGTCGTATCCCAAGTGACG
Source organism: Euphrasia confusa (assembly GCA_954870475.1). Lineage (NCBI taxonomy): Eukaryota > Viridiplantae > Streptophyta > Magnoliopsida > Lamiales > Orobanchaceae > Euphrasia > Euphrasia confusa. The sequence continues at coordinate 13,484,241 of OX940957.1, read as the reverse complement.
CAGCACTCCAACGAACCAGAGACCTAGTACTACTACACCTAGAGCTAAATCACATAACCCTACTAGTGGTGCACAGCACAAAACAACTACCAAAACTCTAAAGCTCAGCGCCAACAAACAACGATAGCGATACTCGAATATCAGATTTCGTTCTCTCAAAATCGTCAAGTGATGAAATGGAAATCCATGGGTATATATAGGCAGCCCGCACATGTGAGGTGATGACGTGGCACATTCTCATTCGTCACATGCTTGGCTTATGTCACTTTTCCATGGATGACATCACTATTGTAGAACTTGGATTCTTGAATCTTGGAATCTCGAATCTTTGATTCTTGAATCTTCGAATCTTGAATCTTCAATTTCAAAATCAAACTTCAAATTCAATCTTGACTCCATCGATCTCAATTCTTCATCTTCAATTTTCTTGTGAAAATCTCTAAGTGTTGAAGCTTCGGAATTTCATCGTCTTCATGGTCGTCGATATCATTGAAGTAGTAAACATGGGAACCAATCTTCATTTTCTTGATATGAGTACTTGGTGAAAATGGAGTCACGTTGAATGTACTCGATTTCATCAGTCGCCGGTTCCATAGTTGCAAGGTGAGAGTCCATAGTTCCATAGTCGCTAGTTCCATAGTTCCATAGTTCCATAGTGCCATAGTTCCATAGTTTCATAGTTCCATAGTTCCATAGTTCCATAGTTCCATAGTTCCATAGTTCCATAGTTCCATAGTTCCATAGTTCCATAGTTCCATAGTTGCACCACAAACGGCGACGCCAGTCGCCGTTTCCATAGTTCACCAAAACCGGAGACAATAGTCTCCGTTTCCGCACTTCATCCAAAGCGGCGACTGCTGTCGCCGTTTCTTCACCTCGCCAAAAGTGGGGACTCGGGTCGCCGTTTCTTCGCTTCGCCAAAAGCGGCAACTCTGATCGCCGTTTCCATGCATGACCAAAAGTGGAGACTCTAGTCTCCATTTTTGTGTAGTCTCCACTTTTGGAGTCTCCACTTTTGTGTAGTCTCCACTTTTGTGTAGTCTCCACTTTTGGAGTCTCCACTTTTGGAGTCTCCACTTTTGTGGCAGTCTCCGGAATTTTTACAAGTCTTCGTTTTTGTGGCAGTCTCCGGAATTTTGACAATAGTCGACGGACAGCGCAAGGAACACACAAAGTTGATGCCCAAAAAAACTTGTATTTACAATCTCCCCCTTTTTGGTACAACTCTTGTGAAACACATCAATCATGAGTAGACTTGCAAAGCTTAGATGTTGTCGCCAAAACATACTTCGACAATCTCCCCCTTTTTGGCACAACTCATATGAGAGACAATGAGTACAAAGAGATCCAGCAAGTCTCTCCCTCAAGAGATACATCACCTGGTGAAGCACCTACATTGGATAGATATGAAAAACCAAAAAAAAAAAAAAAACTTAGTCAAGACTCAAGAGTTCAAAAATAAACACATCAAAACATAAAAACTTAGTTCATCAAAACAAGATATGAAAAACATGCATGATGGAAAATAGTTCAAGTCTTATGCATGCAACGAGATAATGAAAAACGAAATAGTTCAAGAGTTTATCAAAAACTTAAAAACAGGCATCACTGAGATGCAAACTTTTGCTAGATGAGCCAACACAACTTAACCCTCCCCCTTGATTGGCCATCTGGCAAAGGTAGTCGAAGGTATTGGCATGGACTTCATGCTAGCGTGAGCGTTAACATGCTTGAGGTAACGTCATTGCAACCTTGAGTAATGTAAGTCACCGGAAGCTGCTGCACTCATCTTACGCCTTAAGGATTGAACTCCAGGAGATGCTGAATATGAACTACAAAAATGCAACACCAAAAACAACACATCCCGAGTTAGTCATTCAAGTGTTCGACACACAGCAAACATTCAGACACATTTTAGTGGAGATTCGAGGGGTGATATTAGGCAATGAAGAGCAAATATTTTCCCAGAAAAGAGACCACATTTCATCACTTTCCAAAAACCAAAAATTTTCACACAAGGTGATAGCAACTTTGAGGTATAATGAAAAATCTCTCATATTTAAAAACCGGTGGAATGGGCCGAAGTATGTTGATAGACATTTAACTTGTCCTTCGTCACAATCACAAGAATGCATGCCGTGTTTCGTCGGAACATATTTGATGAGTTTGCACCGCACAAGAGATTTTAATTCATGAGTGCAAGGTGAACTTTTAAGGCACTCCACTTGAGACAAGCGTTACTACAATCAGAGGGGAGCAAGGTTCGACATGCGTCCTCCAGACGAGTTTTAGCTTTTAAATGAAATGCAACAGATGCTCATTACAGCAGTCAGATGGGAGCAAGGATCATCTTGCATCTCCGAAGTGTGATGGGAGAGCATCTTAAACTACAGCGTCCATGTGCTACCTTTCGAAGAGGGGAGCCGGGGTAACCGGCGTCCTCCGTTACTTGGTATTATGGATCTATGCAAATGATAGCTTATGGGAGTTATATGCCAAGTTCACATGTTTGCACTCAGAGGAATAAATGCACTTGGGTCCAAAGACTAAAGCGGCCTCGAATCCATGTTCAAATTTATTAGACTAGTCCACGACGATTCAGCGTGCATATTCAGAAGTAAAGAAAATAATCTTTCAGACTTCAAAATTTTCGTGAACTCTTAAAGAGAACACATGCAGAGAGAATTTCTTAGAGTTTGAAATCTCTCAAAGTCAAGAGGTTTGGTAAAGATGTCAGCGAGCTGTTTTTCTGTTGAAATATGTTGTAGACTGACTATATCATGATCAACCAAATCTCTAATGAAATGATGTCGAATGTCGATGTGTTCAGTTCTTGAATGCTGGACAGGATTTTCGCTGATTTTGATAACACTCTGATTATCACAAAACATCACCAATGGAGCACTCTCGATAAGATAGTCATTCAACATTTGTTTCAACCATAGTAGTTGAGTGCAGCAACTTCCGGATGCAACATATTCAGACTCAGCAGTCGATAGAGCGATGCAGTTCTGCTTCCGACTATGCCATGAAACAATAATATTGTCAATGAAGCAACAACATCCGGAAGTACTCTTTCTTTCCTCTGTATCACTTGCCCAATACACATCGGTGAAGCCGACGAGATTTGATGAAGTATTACGCGTATACCAAAGTCCCAAATCTGATGTTCCCGAGATGTAGCGAAGGATTCGTTTGACAACTCGTGGATCTGCTTGGTACCTAGCACACACGAAAACACTAAACATTATATCAAGGCGAGTACCAGTTAAATATTGTAAACTTCCAATCATGGAACGAAAGAGTGTTTGATCAACACTTCGACTTTTAGTCGATTTTGATAACCGTTTAGTGGGTGCCATATGGGTTGTTGTTGATTCAAATTCATGCTTGTCACACTTCTCTTCCATATTTTCCGCGACCTTTTGAGATACGAAGATAGGAGAACTTTCATAAGTACGAATCTCAAGAGTTAGCTTAGGAGAAGAAGTCTTCGAAGTAAACGCCAAGTCTTTAGGCAAGTCAGGTGTAGCTTCATAGATTTTGAGCGTCGGAGCCTTAGGTAGTAATGCCTGCACAAGAGTGTCTGTGATGGAATCCAAAGTTTCTCTGACAGTTGAGTCCTCTGATTCTTGTTTGACGTTTTGACAGTTGCCATAGACGTAGCAATTGTTCTTAGCACGAGGACACTTCAAAATGCAATTCCCTTTATCATCAAAGACTTTAAAAGAATCTTTGTCAAAACTGACATTCAGCTGGTCATCACAAAGTTGGCTTATACTTATTAGATTGGCCACAAGTCCTTCAACATGGAAAACATTCTTGATTGGTGGCAATCCTTTGAGATGAAGAGTTCCTTTGCCCAACACGATACCTTTTGCTCCCCCTCCAAACATGACGAGGTTGTTAGTCACAAGTTCGTAATCTTTCAAAATTTTCTTCGTTCCAGTCATGTGTCGGGAACAACCACTATCGAGGTACCAAATTCCTTGCGAGTCTTGCTCAGAAGCGTTTAGTACAACATTGCAGAGAATCACTTGTCTTGGTAGCCAAATTTTTCTTGGAGTGGATTCGGGAATAACTTCACTCTTTTTCACTTTTGGCACCCATTGAGTAGTGCTCTTAACTTTTGGTTTCCAGATTTTTTGATTTTTCACTTTAGGAAACCATTGCTTCTTCACTTGCTTCGCAGAGCCATTCTTCTTTTTCACAGCCACCAAGCCACGATTCACATCATCCTTCATTTTGTAACAATATGGCCTAATATGTCCAGGCTTGTTGCAATAGTGGCAAACATTCTTTTTCTTGTGCTTTACTTCCTTTCGTTTGATGTTTTCAACATTAGTAGAGATAGGAGCAAGCATTTTGGGTGTCGACCTTGAAGATGAGGATTCCGTCAAATTTATCATCGAAGCATCTTCATGAAACGGAGTTTGAAGTCGGACTCTCTTGGAATATACGTTCATTTTCTCAGTCACTATCCCTCAGTTCACATCATCTCTCAACTTGTAGCAATAAGGTTTGATGTGTTCGAGTTTGTTACAGTAGTGACAAACATACTTCTTCTTGGGCTTAGCTTCCTTTAGCTTTGGCTTTTCAATCTTAGTAGAAGAAGAAGTGGACCTTTCTTTCAGAGAGACACTTGGAGCCAATTTCTTTAGCTTATTCATGAAGGCGTCCTCATAAGATAGAGTGTTTCTAGGTTTCTTCATGATAGTCTTTGGAGGCTGATATAACTTGGCATTGAAACATTTTGAGGAGCTAGCTTCAGGAATCTCAACCTTGGACTCTGAAGTCATAATTTTCTTTCCCTCTGCAATCTCCTTTCGCTTAGATGTTTCATTTTCGATTTTTCCATCAGTCTCAACTTTGGAATGTTCATTAGAGGAAGCCTTGACAAACTTCATTTGCTTATTCTCAGGAGTTGAGTATATGGAGTTGAATACTTTTTGGAATCCTAGTCCATATCGATTTGGATTCACTAAGGAGGTAGCATTATCAAAAACTGAAGAATTTGTGTTCATCTTCTTCAAAAGCTCATCTGTCATGTGCAATTTAGCTTTCAGGTTGAAGCAATCTTTGACACTCATAGCAAGATCTGTCTGAGTTTGTGTCAAAGTCATTTTTAATTCATCATTCTCAGCATCAGAAGTTTTGAACAAATTTTGAAGCATTTTGACTTCAGCAATTTCCTTTTTCAAGGATGCTTTCAACTTGGAATTTTCAGTATTAGACTTTTCAAATAGTGATCTCAACTCAACTGCTTCCTTGAGGAATTTGTGCTTCTCTTCAAAGAGATCATCAAACTTTTGTTCCAGATTTTTACGAGAAGCTTTCAACTTTAAATTTTCAGAGTTGGACTCTTCAACCAAGTTTCTCAACTCAATAGCTTCTTCGGAGAGCTTTTGTTTCGCTTTAGAAAAGTCATCAATGCACTCTTTCAAACATTTTAGAGACACTTCGAGTGTTCCTTTCTCAGTGATTGCTGCTCCATAGAGTTTTTGGAGTTCTAAATGATTCTCCTTCAATACAAGCATTTCATCAGACACAACTTCATTCTGAAACACAAGTGATGTTGCTTTTTCAATTTCAGATTCAGACTTGGATTCACAATCTGAGAAAATTCCTTCATCACAAAATTCTCTATTTTTGGAGACCATGCAGTTGACAGTCGGCGTGTCCTTCAGTATTTCATCAATTTTGTGATCATCATCAAATGATCCTGTCAATGTTTTATGATACACTTGAAGTGCTCCTTTTTCTGTATTTGCAGTTTCAAGCTCCCTTTGGAGTTTAATGATGCTTTCTTTCAAATACAACATTTTTCTCGACTCAACATCAGCTTGAGGTGTGTTAGGAGCATTCTCTGTCGATTCTGATTCACACTCAGATTCGGTGTTTGAAGAAGTTCTTCCATAATATTTTTCACTATTTTTGTCATCTTCATGTTCTCCCATCTGAGGTTTATGAACTAGCGTAGTGAGAGTGCAACTCTTAGATTGGTTGACATGTTTGTGTCCTCCACAAGTTCTCTGGAGAGTTTCCCAAGCTTCTTTGGCTGAGTTACAATTTTTGACAAGTTGATACATTTTGAGCTCTAGCCATTCACAAATGAAACGTAGAGCTTTGTTGTTTGCAGTAGAAGCTTCACGCTCTTCATTAGACCAGTGTCGTTCAAGTTTGAAGATTTTGTTGCCTTTAGCATCAATAGTATATGGGCGTTCCCAGCCTTCTAACACTGATCTCCAAGCACTGTAGTCGTAGCGTTTAATTTCGATAGTAATTTTCGCCTTCCAACTAGAGTAATTCTGACGTGTGAGCATTATCGGTTGTTGAACTAACATTGGAGACTCCATTGTAGCGGAAAATATGAAGTCAAGATTCGGATCACGTCTTATACGTATGACGTCCCGCTCTGATACCAATTGAAATTACGTCTTCAGCGTAGGATACCAATTTTTCGTGAAATTGGTCTTGAACTCACAGTCATCAGCTTCAGTCGATGAACTCACAGTCAGCAGCTTTAGTCGAAGAACTCACAGTTAGCAGCTTCAGTCGATGAACTCACAGTCAGCAGCTTCAGTCGAAGAACTCACAGTCAGCAGCTTCAGTCGATGAACTCACAGTCAGCAGCTTCAGTCGATGAACTCACAGTCAACAGCTTCAGTCGAAGAACTCACAGTCAGCAGCTTCAGTCGAAGAACTCACAGTCAGCAGCTTCAGTCGAAGAACTCACAGTCAGCAGCTTCAGTCGATGAACTCACAGTCAGCAGCTTCAGTCGATGAACTCACGCACTCTCTGAACTATCGCTTGCTTGTGTGTATAGTTCAAACTCAATGTAAGTAAAGTAAAGTAAAGTACTGAAGACAAAGTTATGTAATAGTTTTCATTTCATTGATCAACGAAACTAAACTATTACACGGGTAGAGAAAGGTAGACGGAATGATCAAAGGTCGTATCCCAAGTGACGCAGCACTCCAACGAACCAGAGACCTAGTACTACTACACCTAGAGCTAAATCACATAACCCTACTAGTGGTGCACAGCACAAAACAACTACCAAAACTTTAAAGCTCAGCGCCAACAAACAACGATAGCGATACTCGAATATCAGATTTCGTTCTCTCAAAATCGTCAAGTGATGAAATGGAAATCCATGGGTATATATAGGCAGCCCGCACATGTGAGGTGATGACGTGGCACATTCTCATTCGTCACATGCTTGGCTTATGTCACTTTTCCATGGATGACATCACTATTGTAGAACTTGGATTCTTGAATCTTGGAATCTCGAATATTTGATTCTTGAATCTTCGAATCTTGAATCTTCAATTTCAAAATCAAATTTCAATTTCAATCTTGACTCCATCGATCTCAATTCTTCATCTTCAATTTTCTTGTGAAAATCTCTAAGTGTTGAAGCTTCGGAATTTCATCGTCTTCATGGTCGTCGATATCATTGAAGTAGTAAACATGGGAACCAATCTTCATTTTCTTGATATGAGTACTTGGTGAAAATGGAGTCACGTTGAATGTACTCAATTTCATCAGTCGCCGGTTCCATAGTTGCAAGGTGAGAGTCCATAGTTCCATAGTCGCTAGTTCCATAGTTCCATAGTTCCATAGTTCCATAGTTCCATAGTTTCATAGTTCCATAGTTCCATAGTTCCATAGTTCCATAGTTGCTGGTTCCATAGTTCCATAGTTCCATAGTTCCATAGTTCCATAGTTCCATAGTTGCACCACAAACGGCGACGCCAGTCGCCGTTTCCATAGTTCACCAAAACCGGAGACAGTAGTCTCCGTTTCCGCACTTCATCCAAAGCGGCGACTGCTGTCGCCGTTTCTTCACCTCGCCAAAAGTGGGGACTCGGGTCGCCGTTTCTTCGCTTCGCCAAAAGCGGCAACTCTGATCGCCGTTTCCATGCATGACCAAAAGTGGAGACTCTAGTCTCCATTTTTGTGTAGTCTCCACTTTTGGAGTCTCCACTTTTGTGTAGTCTCCACTTTTGTGTAGTCTTCACTTTTGGAGTCTCCACTTTTGGAGTCTCCACTTTTGTGGCAGTCTCCGAAATTTTGACAAGTCTTCGTTTTTGTGGCAGTCTCCGGAATTTTGACAATAGTCGACGGACAGCGCAAGAAACTCAAATTACATAACTAACAAAGTAAATTTTAGAATTAAAAAAAAAAGTATTTTGGTTTATTAATTTATAATTCACACATCTTAAAACATACTTTCAAATTAAGAATAAATTTATTTTTCATTTTTTATTAATCAATGTATTACTAATTTTATAATTATAATAAAGAGCAAATTAATTACTAAGTATAATACTCTTTAGTTATGTAACCACTTACTCATGGGTTTTAATAAAAAAAAATCCGGAATACTACCATTGGTTTAATAAATAAAAAAAAGTAATTTTCGAATGCTACCATTTCTTTTCATTAAGAAAAATTAAAATATTTAATTACTACAATACTAATAATAATATGTTAACATTAAAAATTGTGTTGGACGGTAAAATATTAAAAATAGTACTCAATGAACCTATAACTATTGTTTACGCATTTTCCATAATTATTTGCATTCGTAGAATTTTGTTCTCATTTTTCTCTTCTCAATACCAATTTATTTTAGGGGTATTCTTAAAAAAGTTACAATTTAACTTTTTTATTATATAAACACTAATGTTTTGTATAAGGGATATTTTCAAAAAAAAAAACAAACTAGTTATCTTACTCTATATTATACTATAATCTTAATCTTTTGTATAATTATAAAAAAAAAATTACCCAATCCATCATTTAATTGTGTTAAACTATTTCATATATTATAATATGCTGAAACCATAACCTCATGTGAATACCAATTTATGTATTTTCCTAAACTAATTGAAACTACCTAAAACCGGCAATTTATTGGGTGGTACTAGTACCATACCAAGTTACATGGTACCACATTTTAATATTTAAGCATTTCATTTTTCAAACCCTATTTTTTCCCCTTTTTTTGTTTCCCTTTCTCTTTTCTTTTTTTGTTACGCTTTCACACACAACACACAGAAACAAACTCTCACAACACAAATACAATCTCACCGCACCGGCGGCTATTAATCGGCGGGAGACGGCATGGATTCTTGTTCGAAGGTGGCGTAAGTGATCAGAATACTTTCTCCTTTCCTTTAGTCTCTTCGCGGTGGTTTCGATCCCGTACAACCGGCGACGGCCAATTCAATCGCGCAGAACCGACGACTGCGGCCTTCGACGGATACTGCGGCTTTCGACGGCTAATCCTTCGTTCCAGTAGTTGTGAGGTAAGTATTTCTTTTGTGAAATTCCGATTTCAATTTCGATATCAATTTCCAGATTAGGTTTCGATTTCAAATAAGGTTTTCAGTTGTTTCGAATTAGGTTTTGTTCATTGAATTTGTTTTTTCTGTTCAATGACATTTTGAGTTTTTCTGTTCCCAATTCAATTGGTCATAATGTTGATAAATTGAGTTTTGAGGATCTCCAGTAGCTTGTTTTGAGTTTCATAATTTGCAGTAATTTAGTTGCGATTTGGTTGAATGATATGCAAATCGACCTCACTCAATTTGCAGTAAATTGCTTTATTCATAATGTGTCGTATAATGTTGATAAACTGAGGTTATTATTACTAGCTTTCATTTGTTCATAATCCAGTAGTTCTTCATATTAACATATCATATGCAGGTTCCAATTGCTGTGTTCATTCCAATGGATGACATTGATTTGGATGCTTATACTTTTGATGGTAAGGATGTTCTTTTATTATAATTCCGTGTTTCAATTCATTCTTCTCTGTTCTAATGTGTTTTTGAATTCATTTTTTCAGTTGATTTTAATGATGATGTAGAAGTAATCCGTATTGATTCTGAAGAAGACAACATTGATGGTCCCCCAATTTCTTAAGTTATTATTACAGATGACGTTGAAGAAGGTAACTATCATCTTTATCGTCCTTTTTACTTTCATGCTTTTATCTTAATTTGAAATCTGTTTTTGTTCATTTCATGAAATCTGTTATCGTCCTCATTTCTTGTTGTAGTTCCAAATGATGTTTCCGAAGATATTGGTGTTGATCTTCCAGTTTCTGAAGTTATTACTAATGATGATGCTGAAAAAGGTAACAATTTATTCTCATCTTCATAATTGTATTTCATTTACGTGTCGTTCATTCTACTTTCTTAGTTCTACTCTGTTGTGTATTGCTTCCTGCTCTACATTCTATGCAGTTTTACTCTCTTTTGTTTGAGTCTTGGTTCTGAATTCTTTTTCTTCTCTTCTTACTGTTTTTCTTTTTTGTATTCAAACTGCAGAAGTAACTTTTGACAAAGATTTGGTTGGTACATTTGCTCATTCTGAACAGGAGGCTTATGAAATGTATAATGATTATGCCTTTAATATGGGTTTTAGTGTTCGGAGGTCAAGGGGAAGATGTAGAGTAGACGGATCTGTATCAATGAAACTGTATGTGTGCTCTCAGGCTGGTTTGAAGGAGAATAATACCAACACTGATCCATCCTATTATAGGCTTGATGTCAGATCTGGTTGTGAAGCTCGAGTACAATTCCATGTTGACAGAGGTGGTGTATGGGTTGTTTCAAAGCATGTTAAAGAACATAACCATGACCTCTGCCCATCTTCTAACCACCTTATGAGATCTCATAGAAGGCTTAACCAAAATCATGTTTCGTACTTGGAAGAGTTAAAGAAAAGTGGAGTCGGGGTTGCTACTGCTGTTCGGGTGTTGAAACATCAGTCCGGTGGATCACCGATGTTAGGGTTTACTCCTAGAGATGCTTATAATGCATTGACGAACCCTAAGACTCTTGATGGGACGGACTCCAACAGGTTGATAGAAATTTTTAAGAAAAGGAAGGCTACTGAAGAAGACTTTTTCTTTGATTTTCAGATTGATGGTGAGTCCCGGTTGTGTAGTTTCTTTTGGAGGGATAAACGAATGAAGGAAGACTACATTCTCTTTGGTGACTTGGTGGTACATGACACAACTTACCGGACAAACAAATATGATATGATTTGTGGTCCGTTTGTCGGTATGAACCACCATGGACAGAATGTGACGTTTGGGTGTGGTTTTTTTGATGAATGAGACTACCGAGTCGTTTGAATGGTTGTTCAATACCTTTTTGAGATCCATGAACAATAGATATCCTGATACTATCATGACCGATCAAAGTGCTGCTATGGCTGCTGCTATTTCTGAGGTCTTTCCACTTTCTTGTCATCGCCTTTGCATATGGCATATTGGGGAGAATTCAAAGAATCGCATCGGTGCACTTCGGCGCATCAAAGGATTCATGGACGACTTCAACTACTTGCTGAACTGCTGTGATACGATTGCCGAGTTTGAAGATAAATGGGTTGAGTAAGTTTTTTTTTTCACTATGTAATTTCCCTTTTCATTATTATTATTACATAGAATTCTGATGTACTTTGACATTCTACTGTGTTTTATATGTCATTCTTCTCTCTTTCACTGTCACGCTTCTGTCTTTTATCCTACTCTGTAGTTACAATATTCTGTTTGTTTTTTAGGGTGATGTCCAAATATGGATGTGCACAAAATAAATGGTTGTTGAGGCTATATGGGCTTAGAGAGAAATGGTGTCCTGCCTTCAATAAGAATCATTTCTCTGGTGGTGCATTGTCTTCCCAAAGAAGTGAAAGCACTAATCAAGCACTCTCTAACAAACTTTCGAAGACTTCTGACCTCTGTGACTTTTATCATTGTTTTGGGGGTGTGGTTGCAGATTGGAGAAGCAATGAGAAAGCCCAAGATTTGGCTTGTCTTATTGGTAAGCGAACATTGTCTCCAGATGAGGCTCCAATGCTTTTGCATGCTAGAGATGTTTATACACTGAAGGCTTACGACATTTTCGAGGATGAATTCAGGAAAGGAACTTCTTCTTTTCAGAAACTTGTTAGTTCTGATTCTGGAGGTCAAAGTTTAGAAGTTATATCTCCGAATACAAGTTCAAGATTTCTCGCAGTGTTATATGATTCTGTTGCCTGATTGTTTTTACTATATTTGCAAATGATGTGTTGATGACATTTGTGTTTGTATTATTGACAATGTTGTGATGATGACATTCTGTGCTTGGTTTTTATTTTTATTTTCCCGTTGATTAGAATTTGTATAATGTCGAGATTACATTTATAATATCATGGAGAATTATGTATATGTATTTTTTTATTAATGTATTAGATGTTGTGTACTAATACAATAGAATTAATGAATAAATTGAGTAGAATATGCACATAAATAGAGCAGAATGCACCTCTACATGTAGTAGAATTCATTAGGGTACGGGGTTTTAGAAATTAGGGTTTTAGGGTTTAGGGTTTTAGAATTTAGGGTTTTAGAGTTTAGGGTTTTAGAATTTAGGGTTTCGGGTTTAGGGTTTTAGAATTTAGGGTTTTAGAGTTTAGGGTTCAGGGTTTAGGGTTTTAGAATTTAGTGTTTTAGAATCGAGGGATTAGGGTTTTAGAATTTAGGGTATTAGGTTTTTAGGGTTTTAGAATTTAGGGTTTAGGGTTTTAGAATTTAGGTTTTTATAATGTAGTAGAATATAGTTATAAACAGAGTAAAATTCAGTAATGAATTGAGTAGAATATGTACATAAACATAGCAGAATGCACTACCACTTCGATACAAGACCATTCGATACAAGACCCCCCCTTAATCCATTTATTAAAATTCTTAAGCCGCCGAAGGTGGCCGTAATCATTCACCTCCCTCGATTATTGTTCGTCTCCCTTGATTATTGTTTGCCTCCCTCGATTATTGTTCGCATCCCTTGAATATTGTTAGCCTCCCTCGATTATTGTTGCCACTTCGATACAAGACCTTTCGATTAGTGTTCGACTCCCATGATTAGTGTTCGCTTCCCTCGATTATTGCTCGCCTCCCACGATTATTGTTGCCTCCCTCGATTATTGTTGCCACTTCGATACAAGACCTTTCGATACAAGACCCCCCCTTTATCCCTTTATTAAAATTCTGAAGCCGCCGAAGTAGCCGTAATCATTCTCCTCCATCAATTATTGTTGCCTCCCTCGATTATTGTTCGCCTCTCTCGATTATTGTTGCCTCCCTCGATTATTGTTGCCACTTCGGTACAAGACCTTTCGATACAAGACCCCCCCTTTATCCCTTTATTAAAATTCTGAAGCCGCCGAAGGTGGCCGTAATCATTCTCCTCCATCGATTATTGTTGCCTCCCTCGATTATTGTTCGCCTCTCTCGATTATTGTTGCCTCCCTCGATTATTATTTCCACTTAGATACAAGACCTTTCGATACAAGACCCCCCATTTATCCCTTTATTAAAATTCTGAAGCCGCCGAAGGTGGCCGTAGTCATTCTCCTCCATCGATTATTGTTGTCTCCCTCGATTATTGTTCGCCTCTCTCGATTATTATTGCCTCCCTCGATTATTGTTGCCACTTCGATACAAGACCTTTCGATACAAGACCCCCCCTTTATCCCTTTATTAAAATTCTAAAGCAGCCGAAGGTGGCCGTAATCATTCTCCTCCATCGATTATTGTTGCCTCCCTCGATTATTGTTCGCCTCTCTCGATTATTGTTGCCTCCCTCGATTATTGTTGCCACTTCGATACAAGACCTATTGATGAGCCATATTTTTTGGCTCATTTTTAGGTTTTTAGAGTCAAGTATATCGAGTCTTTAGTTTGTTTTTACTTTGTTTGTGTCTGGGAGGGCACGTTTGGGTACTTGGGCAAGTTTTGCAGGTGGGCAGGTAAAGGGAAGAAAAGAGGAGCGCACTGTGTGAAAGAGGCAAGGAAATCACCTTCCATGGTCAAGAGCATCCGTTGAGCAAGCCAGACTGACGAAAAGGATCCAGCAGAGTTGATCAAGCAACTAGGCCGTCAGCAGGTGGAGCAAGACTTGAGCTCGATCAAGTACCGCACATGGTCCGCTACCTCAATCAGTCAGAGAAGGAAGTACATGGGCAAGCGCTAACATTGACGGAGACGGAACGTTGGGCATGCGGTGTACCAGGAGTCCTGAATTCTGTGGAGTCTTTTAAAGAGGACCAGATTCATACTCCCGCCTAAGAAGGACTCTCGTCCGGTCTTAGAGGTATTTCCCCCTCACGTCTCTTATCCATCCAAGCCCGTCTATATAAGAAGACCGACTGATGAAGAAACCCTACGATATATGAGCAGCGAGAAATCCGGATCGGAACCCTACCTGACCAGCGAAGAAGAAGGCGGCCGCGTGAGCAACACCACTCGCCGGCGTTTATTTTCTGTTAAGCCCTCGGGCTAGAAACAATTTACTTTATGTTTTCATGCTTTTGATTTCGTACTTAGTTTTATTTCCCTTTGAACAATTTCCCGTTTCAATGCAAAGTTCAGTTCGTCTTATTGATTCTACTTTATTTTCCGTTTTAAATATGATAAGTAGCTAATCTGTTTGTATCTGGGAAAAGACAGAACCTGACCAACCCTAAGACGTGACCATGCCGGGAGGCTTATTGATGACAGCAACTAGCTGAGTTTTGTTCCCGATTCAACAGGGTAGTAACTTAAGCATGTTAGGGACTTGGGCAATCCTACAGTGACCAGTGGGAACCCCGACTTGCCTAACACAGGAGTACGTGGATCAACGCGACCGGGAGACTGGGCGTCCGCGAAGTACAACATGTTGCTGGAGATGTGGTCGTATGACTTGGGTCTGTCCAGGCATGCTATTGGCCATTCCGGGTTTGCTTGGAGGATGAAGGCGACTTGACCAACTTAGACTCATGCGGTCACATAGTGTCGAATTGGTCAACGTCAGGGGACCTGTTGAGAGAGATCTAGCAGGACTTAAACATAAGAGCGAATAAGGGTTCGGGGTATTAATATGCGTGACATAATAGGGATGTTAATACTTGGGGTCTATAACTGGAAGACAAAACTGTTAGCAAAATGATATACGTACCAATGATCGGCATCACATAGGTCAAGGGGGAAGTCAGGGGAGTCAATGCCTGGATACTTTAGTCTTTATTTGTTTGTTCTTATTTGATTAGTCGAGTCTGTTAATTGCTCAGTCTATTAATTAGGTTGCATGCTAGTTTTATTTCTGTTTAAGTTATTTGTTATTTTCAGTCAAGTAAACACGGTGACCACGGTTCGGCAGTGCCCAACTGCTCTCCAAAACAAAACCTTTTCAAACGTGACAACCCAATTGAGCATTCAAAGCCGGGAAAACTATAAGCTAAATCGCCTCCTCGTGGGATCGACACCTAATACTTACCACTAATACTTGTTGTTGGTGAAAAGCTTTAGGTCTTATAAATTTATTTTGCGCTACTCAAACAACGGTAGCGTCAAAATTGGCGCCGTTGCCGGGGAGGCAATATTCCAAGCCAATAGTTTTCCGTGCTAACGCTTGACCTATTTTTGTATGCAGGATTCTGACTCATCGGGAAGCAAGGATACAGGGCTACTATTTGATCCTGAAATCGAGCGAACCGCAAGGAAGAATCGAAAAGCAGCAAGACAAAAGCAAGCATTAGCACGTGCCGCTCAAGTAACTCAGTTGACCATAACTGAGACAGGAGAGTCGATCTCGGACACAGCGAGAGAAGATTCACCGAACACATCCAGGTCACCTACGCGATCAAGGATGGGAGAAGAGAGAGCCAAGACGTTGAGGGACACAATGTTCCCAGAGAACTTGAATCTGAAACCACTGGGCATCACCTTGCCCACGGTTGAAAACAATTCTTGGGAGATGAAGCACGGCTTCATCCAGATCTTGCCCAAGTTCAGTGACATGCCCCTGGAGGATCCCCAGAGACACCTCCAAGATTTTGAATTGGCATGTGGCACCATCCGAGCAAGCGAAAGGCTAGGGGAATACATCAGGCTCCTAGCCTTCCCTTTCTCACTAGCCGAAGGTGCCCGAGAATGGCTTTACACTCTACCTGCTGGAGAAGTGACCACCTGGAGTCAGCTTCAGCAGAAGTTCCTTGAGAAGTACTTCCCAGCTGCACGCATCCAGCAGATGAGGAAGAAGATCAACAGCATCAAAATGGGAGGAGGAGAGAATTTCCATGACTACTGGGTCAGGTTCAAGCAGATGTTGGCCAAGTGCCCACAGCATCAGATCCTTGACCATGACTTGGTCCAGTACTTCATCTCTGGACTAAGAGAAACGGAGAGGACATGGATCAATGCAGCTTGTGGAGGATCCATTCTAAACAAAAGGGCCGACGAAGCATTCAAAATCTTCAAGGAAATGGCCGAAGAGACAAGGGAGGATGGCAGTGACCTACCCAGGAACAACTTGCCCGTACCATCTGCAACTGAAGTCAAATTGGACAAGCTGTGCAACATAGTTGAGCAACTGGTGCTCAACCAAAACCCAGGGCTAAAGAGAGGAGTCAAGGCATGCCAAATCTGCAAGGAAAGTAACCATGCCACTGACGAGTGCCCTGAGCTTTTTGACGAAGAGGTCAAGGTGATAATGCAGAACAATGGGAACGGACAAAGGCCCAATGGAAACACGTACAACTCGAACAACTGGAAAAATCATGACAACAACCGGTATGGAAACAACAACTACCAGGGCGGAGGGAACCAAGGAAATCAAGGCCAGCAATACCACGGCCAGAACAATCATCAGAGGAACAACTACCAAAATCAGGGCAACCAGCAGAACCAGAGCAATGGCCCGACTTTGGCAGATATGATGCAGACCTTGGTCAATGAAAATATCAAAGCCCAACAAGAGAATGACCGGTACAAACAGGACAATGAGAAGTACAAGGTCGAGACTAGAGGTCAACTTCAGAATATCAATGCTCAAATGCTTGAGTCACGTGGGCAATTTCAGAACATCAATGCCCAACTGGCACACTTGACCCAGGCTATGACCGAAATGAAGAAGAAGACCAACGGTCTACCTCCCCAAATTGAACTCAATAACGCCCAACTGAATGCAATCCACCTCAAGAGTGGAAAGGTCCTGGCCGAAGCGCCCAAGAAATCAACCTCACCATCTCAAAAGGAAGGAATAGTGGAAGAAGTCAACGAGGAAGAAGAATCAGAGGAAGAACTTGAGCTGATACCACCCAAACAGAAGGAAACCTCAGTACCTGCCCAAGCAGGAACACCACCAAAAATTTACCCTCCTTTCCCAGGCAGATTGAACAAGAAGAAAGAAAAGGAGGATACGAATGAGATGTTCCAAATGTTTAAAAAGGTGGAAATCAACATGCCTCTGTTGACCATCCTAAAATCCATGCCCAGGTGCGCCAAATTCCTCAAGGAGCTGTGTACCAAGAAGGTGAAATACCAAGACGATGCCAAATTCGAAGTGGGAGAGAATGTTTCAGCGGTGCTCCAGAGGAATGTGCCAAGGAAATGTGCAGACCCTGGAATGTTCTATATTCCCTGCATAATAGGAAACATGAACATAGAAAAGGCGATGCTCGACTTGGGAGCATCGATCAATGTGATGCCTAAGTCAATGTACGAAGACTTGGGTATAGGGCCAATGAAACCAACAAGGGTAGTGATCCAGCTAGCAGATAGATCAAACGTGTACCCCGAGGGAATTCTGGAAGATGTACTGGTCAAGGTAGAGGAGCTCATCTTCCCTGCCGATTTCTATATCTTGGACATGGGAAGGTCAAGCAAGCAGCCAGTAATGATCTTGGGCAGACCATTCTTGAAGACAGCAAGAACACACATTGACTGCGAGACTGGAAAGCTGACCTGCAAATTCGAAGGAGAAACAGTCACATTTGACTTGTTTAAATCGATGAAGCACCCAGAAGACACTGAGCAAGTGCATTATGTTGACCAGATTGACGAATTGATCGAGGAGCAGGCTCTGGGATATGGAGTCTCTGACAAAGTAGATCTGGTGATACAAAGGGGATTGACCATAGAAGATGCAGTTGATGAGCAACTTGAAGTCCAACAGATAGTTGAGCAACTGGGAGCTTTGGAAAATCATCCTATGGGCATGAGCAAGCTGCCACCCCAGGAAATCACGATCATGGTGCCATCCCTGGAAAAACCACCAGAATTGGAACTGAAGAAACTCCCTGCACATCTCAAGTACATGTTTCTCGGGCATAATGATACTTTGCCCGTGATCATTAGTTCAAAATTAAAAAAGGAAGAAGAGAGCAGGCTGAGATACATCCTTGACCAGTACAAGCAAGCCATTGGATGGACTCTGGCCGACATCAAGGGAATCAGCCCCACAATATGCCAACACCACATATTGCTCGAGGAAGAGTCAAGTCCAGTACGTGATCCACAGAGGAAACTGAACCCTGCCATGAAGGAGGTGGTGCTCAAGGAGATACTCAAGCTACTTAACTTGGGCATTATCTACCCTGTTTCAGATAGCAAATGGGTCAGTCCAGTTCATGTGGTGCCCAAGAAGTCAGGGATTCAAGTGATTGAGAACGAAAAGAAGGAGCAGATAGCTACTCGACTTCAAACCGGATGGAGAGTATGCATAGACTACAGGAAGTTGAACAAGGTGACAAAGAAAGACCACTTTCCACTACCTTTCATTGATGAGATGCTCGAGAGGCTAGCTGGGAAGACACATTTTTGCTTCCTCGACGGATACTCCGGCTACATGCAAATTTGGGTGGCCCCGGAAGACCAGGACAAGACTACTTTTACTTGCCCATACGGTACATTCGCATATAGACGCATGCCCTTTGGTCTATGCAACGCCCCTGGGACTTTCCAGAGATGCATGATGAGCATTTTCGCTGATCTACTTGAGCAAGGAATAGAAGTCTTCATGGATGACTTTACTGTATATGGCAGCTCATTCGAGACATGCTTGAACAACCTGGAGTTAGCCCTCAGCAGATGTGTAGAGAAAAGTTTGGTACTTAACTACGAGAAGTGCCACTTTATGGTCGAGGAAGGGATAGTCCTTGGGCATGTAGTCTCTGCCAAGGGAATTGAAGTTGACCGAGCCAAAATAGAGACCATATCAAAACTACCTTTCCCAAGGAATGTCAAGCAAGTTAGAGGCTTCCTTGGGCACGCTGGTTTTTACAGAAGGTTCGTAAGAGATTTTGCCAAGATTGCCCAACCGCTGACCAGACTGTTGCAAAATGAGGTTGACTGGAATTTTGATGATGACTGTCAAGCTGCCTTCAACCACCTCAAAGAAAGGTTGGTCACTGCCCCCATCATCCAACCACCAGAATGGGGAATGCCATTCGAGCTTATGTGCGACGCGAGCGGATATGCGGTGGGCGCTGTACTTGGGCAAATGAAGGGCAAGGAACGACATGTAATCTACTATGCATCCAAGACTTTGAACCCTGCCCAATGCAACTACGCGACCACAGAGAAGGAACTACTGGCCGTGGTGTTTGCATTCGAGAAGTTCAGATCTTACTTGCTCGGAAGCAAAACCATAGTCTACACTGACCATGCCGCGCTGAAGTACTTAATGGCCAAGAAGGAGACCAAGCCACGGCTGATAAGATGGATCTTGTTGCTACAAGAGTTCGACATCGAAATCAGAGACAAGTCAGGCAACCAAAACTTAGTGGCTGACCACTTGAGCAGGATAATCCAGCGAGAAGAAGGCATGCCCATCACAGAGACTTTTCCAGATGAGTACTTATATCAAATTTCAACCCACTCGGGGGAGCCATGGTATGCAGACTTGGCCAACTACATAGTCACAGGGGATATAAGGGAAGACATGACCCTTTACGGTAAGAACAAACTCAAGCGGGAAAGCAAGAAGTACATTTGGGACGACCCCTACATGTGGAAGAGGGGAGAAGACCAAGTACTTAGGCGTTGCATCCCTGAAGTTGAGCAAGCAGATATTCTAAAGCACTGCCATGAGCAAGCCTGCGGAGGACATTTCGGCCACCGACGTACAGCAAGAAAGGTACTTGACTGTGGTTTTTATTGGACAACTCTCTTGAGAGATTGTTTTGAGTGGTGCAGGAGCTGTGACAAGTGCCAGAGAGAGGGGAACGTGACCAAGAGAGATGAGATGCCCATGATGCCCATCATGCCCGTGGAGGTCTTCGACGTATGGGGTATTGACTTCATGGGACCACTGCCCAACTCCAGAGGAAAGGAGTATATACTCTTGGCAGTTGACTATGTATCCAAATGGGTCGAGGCGAAGGCTACAGCAACTAATGATTCTAGAGTGGTAGCCACCTTCCTCAAGGGCGACATATTCAGCAGATTTGGGGTACCCCGCGCACTGATCAGTGATCAAGGTACACATTTTTGCAACTATATAATTGAAAGGTTGCTCAGGAAATATGGAGTGCACCACAGAATCTCCACAGCTTATCACCCCCAGGCCAATGGGCAAGCCGAGCTATCCAATCGTATCATCAAAACCATCTTGAGGAAGACGGTCAAGCCAGAAGGTAAGGATTGGAGCGACAAGCTCGATGATGCACTTTGGGCCTACAGAACCGCCTACAAAACACCTTCAGGGATCTCTCCCTACCGTATGGTGTTTGGCAAGTCATGCCACTTGCCCGTGGAAATTGAACACAAGGCGCATTGGGCAGTTAACAAGGTCAATTTCGACTGGGATGCAGCCAGCGAAGGACGTAAGCTTGACCTAACTGAGCTGGAGGAGATAAGGATTGAGGCGTATGATAACGCGGTCAACTACAAGGAACGGACAAAGAGAGCCCACGAAAAAATCATCAAGAAAAAGAAGATCGAGCCTGGTCAACTGGTTCTGGTTTACCAAACCAAATTTAAGTTCAAGGCTAAAAAGCTATCCACCAAATGGGCAGGACCATTCATAGTCCATGTTGTTTGCCCAAATGGTTCGGTAGAGCTATTTAAACCAGGTGACGATCAGGTCTTCAAAGTGAATGGGCAGAGAGTCAAAGCTTACTATGGGAATGAGGATCTCAAGGGGATGATACCCCGTGAGCCAGCCACTTGACCAAGTAAAGCAAGAAAAATAAGTCAGGCCCATGACAATAAATAGAGGCAAATACCGAAGGCGAACTCGGTATGTATACTATGCTTTTCCATTATTTCTTTTTATTAATAAATTTACCACGCCAAGGAGTAGCCTTGGGCAGGAAAGGGTTTTGGTCTGTCTTTGTTTTCAGGAAACAGGAAAACTGAGCGGGCAACTGCGGCAATTGAGCAATAAGTAGGAGAGGCCAGCTGTGATGATTGCGGGATTATCGGGAATCCGCAAAAGAGTCCTATCAACTCTGAATTTGCAGAGTCCTAACAAATTCAAAATCCTAATTCATCTATACCACTACCCCTCTACTTCAAAAACCGCACAACCCCTCAACTTCCCCCACTACCACCACCACCCCATAACCCTAACTCCCGCAAATCATGGTATCAACCCGTCCCAAAAACACAAAACTCAACAAAATCCCCCACGGTACCAAAATCGATCTCACCAGTCCACAATCGCAACCACCAAAGAAGATGGCCGGAGCCAAGACGTCAAAAACCGCCGCCGCCGCCTCTGTACCCGCGAAGGAGAAGACACCACCACCACCGGAAAAAGGAAACACCCCTTCGCCGGTCAAACAGAGCCCGATGCGCGAAGAAAGCCCACCACCCCTCAACACCGACTTGGTGGACCAACTGACGGCTGAAATCGAAGCCCCAAAACTGTCCGACCTCGACACAACTCCAAAACCGTCCAACGAATCAGCTCCGGCAAGTCAGAGCGGCGAACCGAGCGAAGACATAATCAAGAAACGGAAGTTCACGGCGGAAGAAAAAGGTAAGTTCAAGAAACCCCGAGAAAACACGCCGGTCGCCACCATGGAGTCGTCGTCCGACGAGAAGCCCGACGACATGTCCACTGCCGGCGGCGAGGAGGATGAAAAAGACGGCGAAGAGGAGACGGAGATTAAGGAAGAATCGGAGTCGATTCCGGCCAACACGCCTGAGAAGAAGACCCCGGCGTCGACCCGAGTCACCCGTGGCAAGGGCAAGCAGTCAGTACCCCCACCTTCAAACATCCAGAAAAGGGCAGTCGTCGTGCCCAAGACGGTATGTTTCGAAACCCTTAAAGATTTGAATATTCTTGATCAAGTTAAAGGGTATTTTGCAGCTATAGGATGGGAGGACTTCTTGACCTGGCCAGGGCAAGTCTCTGAGAAGTTGGTCAAGGAGTTCTATGAAGATCTGGAGGTGAGGACGAGCAAGGATGGCGGGCCGTTGGGCATTTCTTTCAAATTGATGGGATCGTATAATGAGGCGAGCATCTTCGAGATCAACATGGTCATGGGAGCGGCCAGTTTCAAGGACAAGTTTTCAAAGGAGTACCAGGACAGATTGACCACACCACCAGAGCGCACGCAGAAGGAGAGGAACGAGATCTGGAGGGCCTTGCGCAAGGAGAAAATATTCAAATCTCAGGAGGCCAAAAATTTCCAGCTGAAGGACGACGCCTTGCGCATCTGTCACCGTATCCTGGCCTACAATTTTTACGGGAAGAAGGATAACAGCAACACAGTCTCCCTAACCGAGCTTGATCTACTGTGGTGCATGACCAAGAAGATCAAGGTCAACTTTGGAGCTTTCCTGTGCGCACAATTGAAGAACATCTTGAGCAAGCCAGCACAGAGGTTGTCCCTTGCCCACTTTCCAGGAGTCTATGCCCAGAGAATGGAGTTGAAGCTTGATTTCGAGTTGATGGAGATGATGCCCGAGGAGAAGTTTGACCACGCATGTCTGAATAGGATGGCTGATATCAGAGTTGATGGAGAGGAGTGGGTGTTCACAAACCCAGAGGAAGTGAAGGCCTTGGCAATGGCAGCCAAGGCGAAAGTGAAGACCGAGCCTGTGAGTCGACCAAGTGTGAGGGTCGAGTCGCAGAAGGAGGAGATCCTTGAGCAATTGGATGTCCTCGAAGAGAAGCAGGATCGTATTGGAGAGAAGCAGGAAGAGATGCACGCTGCCCTACTTGCCTACTTCTTCCACGTTGGATTCAGGTACCCACCTGAACCCAAACCCTAAATGTACCCTCCCTTTTTGTTTTAGTAGTTTAGGATTTTATTTTTGTTTTTATTTTTATTTTTTCTTGAGTCTGCCCGACTCATGTCTGATGGGGTCGACCTCTTTATTTGCACACTTTGCCCAAGGCAAAGTGTGTATGTGGGAAGGTGCGCCAACATCGTTGGAGTCGGAGTCAGGGGGGGATGCTTGCCCAACTTATTACTGTTTGCACACTTTGCCCGAGGCAAAGTGTGTGAGTGGGGGAACGGCAAGAGCAACCCCATAGTTTGATCGAGTCGCATGCTTGATAAATACCTTGATCAACTTGAACAGTTTTCAAAATTAATAGTCTATGCATGAAAAATATTAGGGACGATGGAATTGCAACTAGGTAAGCTGTGAGGATTTGAGCCTACATCTGTGTGATATATTTCTTTCTTGAGAGTAGCTGTTTAAAATGTTTGTGATGCTGAAGCTTGCCCAAGTTCTGACCATTGTGATTATTTGAAAATTGAGTTGAGTAGTAAATGACTTAGGCATTTTCTTTCTGCACTAAAAATAAAAGAAGACCCTTGTTAGCCCCTTGAGCCGAGCCAAAATTTCTTGATCACCTGGGGGAAAACTCCCACTGCCCTGACCAACCTGCAAATATGCTCAATTACATAAAAAGAGCAAGTCAGGGCAAAGTCTTCTCTAGAAAGAAAAAAAAAAAAAAAAAAAAAAAAAAAAAAAAAAAAAAAAAAAGAAAAAGAAAAAATAGATCCACCAATAAAAGGGTGTGCTAAGGCCCGTAAGAAAGAGAAGAAATTAGGAGGAAATCTGCTAAGTAAAATGCATGTCCTACCTAAGATCAATTCTGGGCATTGCCCAAGCTAGCCTATACAGTCACCCTAGAAAGCCCTAATGATATTGCCCAACTCAATTGAAAATGTCACAGGATAGAACTTGGTCAAGCCCAAAGCAGAACTTCTTTTAAAACAGCATTGAGCGAAACACTACCCATCCACTACATAGAGAGAAACACTTAGTGAGAATCCCAAAATCCTGTTGCAAACTCTTGACCGTTTTTTATGCATCCCATTGACTATGATTTTGACTATCTGTTCACTTGATCAACTCTCTGTATTTTGATAAGCATGCTGTCCTTGAGTCTTCTATTTTCTTTCTATCTCTAACCCCTGTTTGTTTTCTGCTTGAGCAGGCAAGTCACCGTGCACGCTTGAGGACAAGCGAAGTAAAGTGTGTGCGTGTGATGAGCCATATTTTTTGGCTCATTTTTAGGTTTTTAGAGTCAAGTATATCGAGTCTTTAGTTTGTTTTTACTTTGTTTGTGTCTGGGAGGGCACGTTTGGGTACTTGGGCAAGTTTTGCAGGTGGGCAGGTAAAGGGAAGAAAAGAGGAGCGCACTGTGTGAAAGAGGCAAGGAAATCACCTTCCATGGTCAAGAGCATCCGTTGAGCAAGCCAGACTGACGAAAAGGATCCAGCAGAGTTGATCAAGCAACTAGGCCGTCAGCAGGTGGAGCAAGACTTGAGCTCGATCAAGTACCGCACATGGTCCGCTACCTCAATCAGTCAGAGAAGGAAGTACATGGGCAAGCGCTAACATTGACGGAGACGGAACGTTGGGCATGCGGTGTACCAGGAGTCCTGAATTCTGTGGAGTCTTTTAAAGAGGACCAGATTCATACTCCCGCCTAAGAAGGACTCTCGTCCGGTCTTAGAGGTATTTCCCCCTCACGTCTCTTATCCATCCAAGCCCGTCTATATAAGAAGACCGACTGATGAAGAAACCCTACGATATATGAGCAGCGAGAAATCCGGATCGGAACCCTACCTGACCAGCGAAGAAGAAGGCGGCCGCGTGAGCAACACCACTCGCCGGCGTTTATTTTCTGTTAAGCCCTCGGGCTAGAAACAATTTACTTTATGTTTTCATGCTTTTGATTTCGTACTTAGTTTTATTTCCCTTTGAACAATTTCCCGTTTCAATGCAAAGTTCAGTTCGTCTTATTGATTCTACTTTATTTTCCGTTTTAAATATGATAAGTAGCTAATCTGTTTGTATCTGGGCAAAGACAGAACCTGACCAACCCTAAGACGTGACCATGCCGGGAGGCTTATTGATGACAGCAACTAGCTGAGTTTTGTTCTCGATTCAACAGGGTAGTAACTTAAGCATGTTAGGGACTTGGGCAATCCTACAGTGACCAGTGGGAACCCCGACTTGCCTAACACAGGAGTACGTGGATCAACGCGACCGGGAGACTGGGCGTCCGCGAAGTACAACATGTTGCTGGAGATGTGGTCGTATGACTTGGGTCTGTCCAGGCATGCTATTGGCCATTCCGGGTTTGCTTGGAGGATGAAGGCGACTTGACCAACTTAGACTCATGCGGTCACATAGTGTCGAATTGGTCAACGTCAGGGGACCTGTTGAGAGAGATCTAGCAGGACTTAAACATAAGAGCGAATAAGGGTTCGGGGTATTAATATGCGTGACATAATAGGGATGTTAATACTTGGGGTCTATAACTGGAAGACAAAACTGTTAGCAAAATGATATACGTACCAATGATCGGCATCACATAGGTCAAGGGGGAAGTCAGGGGAGTCAATGCCTGGATACTTTAGTCTTTATTTGTTTGTTCTTATTTGATTAGTCGAGTCTGTTAATTGCTCAGTCTATTAATTAGGTTGCATGCTAGTTTTATTTCTGTTTAAGTTATTTGTTATTTTCAGTCAAGTAAACACGGTGACCACGGTTCGGCAGTGCCCAACTGCTCTCCAAAACAAAACCTTTTCAAACGTGACAACCCAATTGAGCATTCAAAGCCGGGAAAACTATAAGCTAAATCGCCTCCTCGTGGGATCGACACCTAATACTTACCACTAATACTTGTTGTTGGTGAAAAGCTTTAGGTCTTATAAATTTATTTTGCGCTACTCAAACGACGGTAGCGTCACCTATCGATACAAGACCCCCCCTTTATCCCTTTATTAAAATTCTGAAGCCGCCGAGGGTGGCCGTAATCATTCTCCTCCATCGATTATTGTTCCCTCCCTCGATTATTGTTCGCCTCTCTCGATTATTGTTGCCTCCCTCGATTATTGTTTCCACTTCGATACAAGACCCCCCTTTATCCCTTTATTAAAATTCTGAAGCCGTCGAAGGTGGCCGTAATCATTCTCCTCCATCGATTATTGTTGCATCCCTCGATTATTGTTCGCCTCTTTCGATTATTGTTGCCTCCCTCGATTATTGTTGCCACTTTGATACAAGACCTTTCGATACAAGCCCCCCTTTCTCCCTTTATTAAAATTCTGAAGACACCGAAGGTGGCCGTAATCATTCTCATCCATCGATTATTGTTGCCTCCCTAGATTATTGTTCACCTCTCTCGATTATTGTAGCCTCCCTCGATTATTATTGCCACTTCGATACAAGACCTTTCGATACAAGACTCCCCCCCCCCTTTATCCCTTTATTAAAATTCTGAAGCCGCCGAAGGTGACCGTAATCATTCTCCTCCATCGATTATTGTTGCCTCCCTCGATTATTGTTCGCCTCTCTCGATTATTTTTGCCTATCTCGATTATTGTTGTCACTTCGATACAAGACCTTTCGATACAAGACCCCCCCCCCCCCCCCGTTATCCCTTTATTAAAATTCTGAAGCCGCCGAAGGTGGCCGTAATCATTCTCCTCCATCGATTATTGTTGCCTCCCTCGATTATTGTTGCCACTTCGATACAAGACCTTTCGATACAAGACCCCCCCTTTATCCCTTTATTAAAATTCTGAAGCCGCCGAAGGTGGCCGTAATCATTCTCCTCCATTGATTATTGTTGCCTCCCTCGATTATTGTTCGCCTCTCTCGATTATTGTTGCCTCCCTCGATTATTGTTTCCACTTCGATACAAGACCTTTCGATAGTAGACCTTTCGATACAAGACTTTCCCCCTTTATCCTTTATTAAAATTCTGAAGCCGCCGATGGTGGCCGTAATCATTCTCCTCCATCGATTATTGTTGCCTCCCTCTATTATTGTTCGCCTATCTCGATTATTGTTGCCTCCCTCGATTATTGTTGCCACTTCGATACAAGACCTTTCGATACAAGACCCCCCCCCCCCTTTATCCCTTTATTAAAATTCTGAAGCCGCCGAAGGTGGCCGTAATCATTCTCCTCCATCGATTATTGTTGCCTCCCTCGATTATTGTTCGCCTCTCTCGATTATTGTTGCCTCCCTCGATTATTGTTTCCACTTCGATACAAGACCTTTCGATACAAGACCTTTTGATACAAGACCCCCCTTTATCCCTTTATTAAAATTCTGAAGCCGCCGAAGGTGGCCGTAATCATTCTTCTCCATCGATTATTGTTGCCTCCCTCGATTATTGTTCGTCTCTCTCGATTATTGTTGCCTCCCTCGATTATTGTTTCCACTTCGATACAAGACCTTTCGATACAAGACCCCCCTTTATCCCTTTATTAAAATTCTGAAGCCGCCGAAGGTGGCCGTAATCATTCTCCTCCATCGATTGTTGTTGCCTCCCTCGATTATTGTTCGCATCTCTCGATTATTGTTGCCTCCCTCGATTATTGTTGCCACTTCGATACAAGACTTTTCGATACAAGACCTTTCGATACAACACCCCCCCTTTATCCCTTTATTAAAATTCTGCAGCCGCCGAAGGTGGCCGTAATCATTCTCCTCCATCGATTATTGTTGCCTCCCTCGATTATTGTTCGCCTCTCTCGATTATCGTTGCCTCCCTCGATTATTGTTTCCACTTTGATACAAGACCTTTCGATACAAGACCTTTCGATACAAGACCCCCCCCCTTTATCCTTTATTAAAATTCTGAAGCCGCCGATGGTGGCCGTAATCATTCTCCTCCATCGATTATTGTTGCCTCCCTCTATTATTGTTCGCCTATCTCGATTATTTTTGCCTCCCTCGATTATTGTTGCCACTTCGATACAAGACCTTTCGATACAAGACCCCCCCCCCCTTTATCCCTTTATTCTCCTCCATCGATTATTGTTGCCTCCCTCGATTATTGTTCGCCTCTCTCGATTATTGTTGCCTCCCTCGATTATTGTTTCCACTTCGATACAAGACCTTTCGATACAAGACTTTTTGATACAAGACCCCCCTTTATCCCTTTATTAAAATTCTGAAGCCGCCGAAGGTGGCCGTAATCATTCTTCTCCATCGATTATTGTTGCCTCCCTCGATTATTGTTCGTCTCTCTCAATTATTGTTGCCTCCCTCGATTATTGTTTCCACTTCGATACAAGACCTTTCTATACAAGACCCCCCTTTATCCCTTTATTAAAATTCTGAAGCCGCCGAAGGTGGCCGTAATCATTCTCCTCCATCGATTGTTGTTGCCTCCCTCGATTATTGTTCGCCTCTCTCGATTATTGTTGCCTCCCTCGATTATTGTTGCCACTTCGATACAAGACTTTTTGATACAAGACCTTTCGATACAAGACCCCCCCTTTATCCCTTTATTAAAATTCTGCAGCCGCCGAAGGTGGCCGTAATTATTCTCCTCCATCGATTATTGTTGCCTCCCTCGATTAGAATTTATGAACCTATTTAGTAGAAGTTAGTGTTTTAGAATTTAGGGTTTAGGGTTTTAGAATTTAGGGTTTAGGGTTTTAGAATTTAGGTTTAGGGTTTTAGAATTTAGGGTTTAGGATTTTAGAATTTAGGGTTTTAGGGTTTAGAATTTAGGGTTTAAGGTTTAGGGTTTTAGGGTTTAGGGTTTTAGAATTTAGGGTTTAGGGTTTTAGAATTTAGGGTTTAGGGTTAAGTGTTGTAGAATTTAGGGTTTAGGGTTTAGAATTTAGGGTTTTAGAATTTAGGGTTTTAGGGTTTAGGGTTTTAGTATTTAGGGTTTTAGAATTTAGGGTTTCAGAATTTAATGTAGTAGAATATAGTTTGAAACAGAGTAGAATTTATGAACATATTTAGTAGAAGTTAGGGTTTTAGAATTTAGGGTTTAGGGTTTTAGAATTTAGGGTTTAGAATTTAGGGTTTAGGGTTTAGGGTTTTAGAATTTAGGGTTTAGGTTTTTAGGTTTAGGGTTTTAGGTTTAGAATTTAGGGTTTAGGGTTTTAGAATTTAGGGTTTTAGAATTTAGGGTTTAGGGTTTAGGGTTTAGGGTTTTAGGGTTTAGAATTTAGGGTTTAGGGTTCAAGTTTTTAGAATTTAGGGTTTTAGAATTTAGGGTTTAGGGTTTAGGGTTTTAGAATTTAGGGTTTAGTGTTTTAAAATTTAGGGTTTAGGGTTTTAGAATTTAGGGTTTTATGGTTTAGGGTTTAGGGTTGTAGAATTTAGGGTTTAGGTTTAGAATTTAGGGTTTTATTGTTTAGGGTTTAGGGTTTTAGTATTTAGTGTTTAGGATATTAATGTAGTAGAATACAGTTATAAACAGAGTAGAATTCACGAAACAATTCAGTAGAATTCATTAACAAATTCAGTAGCATTTAGTTGTTGACACATAAACAGAGTAGAATTCATGAACCAATTCAGTAGAATTCATTAATCAATTCAGTAGAATTCACTAATAAAAGGAGCAGCTGTTCAAAACTTCACAATTCACTATTCACAATTCACATAATACATTTTACAATCCACAATTCACAATTCACAGAATACATTTTAGTAGAATTCATATCCAGAAAATCAAACCCTGGCCCCATTCTCACAAATCACAACTGCATTTTCTCTTGCCTTTCTTTCTACTTCTTTCTTGACTTCATTTTCCCTCATCATCAGAATCGCTGAACAATATTTAATAAGAAGGACCTTCATGAAGTCATCTTTCTGTTGAGGAGTGAATAATGATTTAGAACCAAAACTCAAACAAGAGTGAATCCACTGTTTTTGTAAGAAATATTTAACATAATTACCTTGTCCTTCACAAATCCACTGGTACAATCATCTCCTTCACCTTGATACGTTTCCATATGCCTCATGTAGTAAATGCCGCAATCAGTATTGTTCTTACTGTTGCGCCATTTCATTTTAATCATTTTTAGTTTGAAGCTGGCTACGTCGTTCTTCTTTTTCAGGTTCTTCTTGTTTAGATACTGAACACACTTCAACTTCTGTTTTATACAATGTAATAATACATATATACACAGATACACACATAAGAAATTGTCTGAAATTACTATAGGTAAACAAACTATAAATATAGTAATGCGTTAATTAGTTTTGATACTTACCACATTATCTGAAATTACTCCATACTTTTCAACAGTTGTGAATCTCGGTATTAGCGGTTTGTTGTCCATCACCTCTAACAACCCATTTTTGAAATTGAAGCATATCAACCAATAATGGTTACTATCAAAAATAGGGAAGAATACCTACATTTCCACCCCCAAACTGTTAGTATATTCTCACAAAGTGACACATAGCTAATAGCATATCAATATTAAAAAAGAAAAAGAATTTTACAATGGCCTTCATTACCAAATCGACATCTTCAATGTCCAAGTTGAGCAGCTCTGTATCAATTCCTCCAACCAAATCTTTTTCATCACTTGAATTGACAATAGTCCTCTGTAATTTTTAAATAAATTTAATAAAGTTTTTGATGTATTTATTATTTTCTGATATAAAGTATAGTGCTTACTGTTAATAAAACCGAAAAGAAAATCCTTTTAGGTTTGCCAGGTGCTCTTCTCATGTTGTCATAGTTGAGCTTCCGACACCACATGTCAATTACGTTGCTAATAACCCAAGATTTTGGAATGAGTGTTTCAAAATCACATTTGAAACCTAACATTTCTCTCTCTCTAAATAAGCACTCACTGTATAAAATTTCAGTCAAATAAATATGAAATTTTAGTTACATAATCACCATAACACTGAGTAGAATTCATTAAAAACAGAGTTGAAATCACCATAACACACTGTATAATTTGAATTTAAAACATACTTATATAAAGGAAGAAGCCAAAAGTAGTAAAAAGAATAGAACAAGGAGATGAAACTCCCAAAAAAACATATACAGAAATTTTACCTTTCGCTGTTGGCAGTTGTCGGGAGGAAAGCATAATCGGCAATGAGCTGCTCCTTCTTGCTGACAACATTGACATCTGTGTTAGCTTCTTTCAAGAAATGTGATCTGAGGTTGATTGGAAGATTTCTGAATTTGCGAGTTTTTGTCTTCCGAATCATAACATCTTCAGATTCATCTTCCGACTCATTCAGCAACCTGTTTCAAGAACAAAATCAATGTATCTTGTTTTATTATATTATACTACTTTTGCAAAAACAGTATTAGAACTTACTCTCTGAATTCATGCTCATCCAGTTTTCTTGTGGTCATCGCGACCTTTTCAGCAGGCTGTGAATCTTCAATAGATACCATATAGATTGTGTCCTCCACAATCGTATCTTCTGAAGATTCTTCTGAATCAATATCAGAAATCCCAAGGTTGAAGCTGGGGAAGCTTGGATCCTTTTTCTTCTTGTTTTTTGCATTTAGGACATCCATCACCATTTTGTCCATGGCCTCGAGCACCTCAGAAGTGTAGAAATCATCATCCAGAGGGTCTAGCTCTACAGCTAAGGTGTAAGTTTTGTTTGGCGTCGGCTGCACTGGATCCTTTTGGCTTCCATCCAAACTTCCCGGTTCCTCCACAGGCTTCTCCGACTGCCTTGTTCCATCATCTTCTTCTTTCTCTGGTTCATCATCCATCACAATCTTGACTAGGGCATTTTTAAGGATTCCAACCATTAGCTCCTCTTTACCAATCTTTTTCAGTGCCGTTATGCACTCCAGAACCCCATCCGCGATCCGACCAAGACCGCTTATCAGATCTTGTTGGAGTTGTGTACTTAATGTCTAGATTTAAGTAACGGAAACTCACGATCCATTGCCACTAATCTATTTAATTGAATAAACAATTATTTGCGTTTAATTATTTATAATTAAATATATGCAAATTATAGTCCTGGATTATATACGTTGTAGTTAGTATGGTGTGCGACGTCACACAGAAGATCATACTATCGGTTACTCGTATTTAATCGAACAGTTGCTCACGACCTAGATGGACACGGACCAATCCATCGGTATAGTCGTTGTGTGAGAGAGAAAATAATTTGTCTTAATTATTTTATCACACTTGTACACTTGGTGTATTGAGCGGATCTGCTTGAGATTTATCGATTAGGATTGCCGGCGATAATCGATTCAAATCTCAGTGTATTTTATTCTTAATCCCCGATACTATTGCGGGTGTGTATATTTAATATAAGTGACTTTGATTTACCAAAGGAATTAACCGATTTAATTATTGGGTTAATTACCGGTTAAGTTGGGTCGCTATATTTTATATATGACATGCCGTGAATACTTGACGGGAAAGTGTATCCCGTAAGGGTTGATAATATCCCCGAGATGAGTTCATAAGGAATTATTATGTAAACCCTGCAGGTGGATTTGTTCCGCATAATAAAGGTTGAATGGTACTAGTCTCGGATATAAGAGATGAATAAATTAATTAGCAATAAATTAATTTTATTCATGGATATTTATATCTTAAATACACGGAATAAATAATACTACCGGAGAAATATTATTTGATATAATATGGTTTAATATTGGGAGTGCAATTAATTTTATATAGTGGAAAATAGAATTAATTAATATTAATGGATTAATAGATTTGGGCTTGGGCTCAATTTAATCATTAATATTGGAAGCCCAATATTCCACCTCCTTAAGATCCCTACGTAGCCTATAAAAGCACTACATGGTCTTCTCTATTCTCATAACTTGAAGATCACAATTCTAGAGAAAGAAAGTAGAGAGGGAGATCCATGGAGTTCGGTAGATCGTCGCCCACACGACGTCCGGGCTAGTGCAAGGAATACGTGGGAAGATCTCAAGGTCATCATAAGATCTCGTTTCTCCGCACAACGAATCGAAAGGTGAATTAAATAATTGCTATTTAATTCTTGTTTTATTGAATCAATTATCGAAGAACAAAGATCCAAAAAGTTCGAACCCGGATTAGACGGACGATCGCGTGGTGGTGGCGTAGCCACCGGACCACGGGCGATCGCCCGAACTAGGGTTTGCGGCGCGCGGAGGAAAGAACCCTCGGCTGGGCCGAGGGCTTGCGATCGATCCAAGGATCGATTGCTGGGGGCGCGGGCTGGTGCCGCACCCCACCCGCCGTGAAGGCGGGGCTCCTCCAGGCGGCGGCGAGTCGCCGGACTCGCCGCGGGGGGCTGCTGGGCAGCCCCATCGATCGCGAAGATCGAACGCGATCTTCGATCGCGTGAACCCCGTCTCGCGGGGGTTCGGCTGGGGGCGGGCCACGTGCCTTCGGGCGGTCTCCAAAGGCTGGACTCCGGCGGATGAGTCGGCGTTCATGTGATCTCCGGCGAAGGATTTCGGTCGGGTTATTATTTTTCGCAAATTTTAATAGCCCGGGATATCGATTTCCAACAATTGGTATCAGAGCGTACGGTTACGTTTTTCGTTAATTGTTTCGATAATCGATTCTCGATATATATGGCCATAGATTAATTTAATTTGTTAAATTATTGTGCTATATTGTTCTACGTCTTTGTATTCTCTCTCGTATGAATCTTGTGAATTTTTATTAAATTAAAAATCGACGGAAAAATATATTAAAAAATCGAGGGTTTTCGGAAATTGAACCGGATCGATCGGACGAGGGCTTGTAGCGGGACCGGGCTGTATGGCGGCTGGAGGTCGACGGCAACAACCACCAGTGGTGGTGGTCGCCGGAGGTCGACCGCTGCCAAGAGGCCGAGCGGTTCAGCCGCTACGCGCGACGGCTCGTGGGTCGCGGCTTCGGCTTCGGCTCGTGTGCGGGCTGCTGGAGCGGGCTGCTCGTGCGGTGATAGCAGCATGTCGATGGCATGGGTCGTCGGAGGAGACGTCATGCCGGAGATCGACTAGGTTGCTGCTGGTATGCCGCTTGCCGAAGAAGACGATCGATTGTGCGCTGTTGATGTGCATAGCTGAATGAATTAATCCTTAAAGCATGGCTTGGTGTTCCACTTGCGTGAATTGCATGTGCGTAAATTGCATGGCATGGTCTTTTGATACATGCTGGACATGCATGAGATAATTAATTAATCATTGGTTAATTGATGATGCATACGCAAGTTCATGTTGGGTTCGATTGGGATGATCGGAATCTTCGCTTTCGGTTCGTCCCGGTAAATCCGATCTTTCCGGAAATAATTTAATCTTTCTAATATTATTTAATTTAATTTTGGAATTAATTCAAATTCTATTTGGATTAGATTTCTTAATTATGGAATTAAATAATGGAATTAGATTGAGAGTTAAATTAGGAAAGAAAATCCTAGTTTCTCTAGATATCCTATACCTACTTGGATTAGAAGTCTTAAGAAGAATCAAAATTCGATATTGATTAGGATTCTTGAGATCTAATCTAAATAGGATTGAGAAATTATTAAAATATTGATTTTATTTAATTTAAGTATTTTATTTAAAATCATTAGATTAATTCAAAATTTATTTTGGATTGGAAAATCTTGGATTTTATTTAGAATAGAATTAAATATGGAAATCAATGGATTTTAATAATATTGATTTTATTTAATTTAAGTATTTTATTTAAAATCATTAGATTAATTCAAAATTTATTTTGGATTGGAAAATCTTGGATTTTATTTAAAATAGAATTAAATATGGAAATCAATGGAATTGATTTTATTTAATTGGAGTAAAATTAAATATGAGAATCAAAGAATTTTTCCGTCACTCGGCAAAGTATTCAAGACGTAGAATGAAGACTCAAGGCAAGCATGCTGGAATTCATCAAGGTACGAATAGTCAAGAAATAATTTTACTTGAGCAATTATTTGATTATTTATGTACGTACTTGCATGAAATGTATATTTGTAGTTATGCTTATGTGTATTTAATTATGCATTAGATAGCGTATCCCTTTGTTATAAAAAGCTAAGTGGGAGAGGGTATGGAAACATATCCATGGTCTCCATTGCTGTTCTCTTGGTGACTTTTATGGACTTTTGAAGTTCGTATAGACAAGTCATTGGAGGAGAATTCTTGTAATTCCTTTTACGAGAAACATTGATTAAGTTTATCAAACAATGCCTAATTTGTCTTTCCAAAACTGATTTCAAGTCCACTCATTCTCACCCCGGGGAGTGGAATGGAGCCAAAGCCACTTGGTCATGTCGAGGACACAAATTAGAGACTTTCGTGTCATTTGATGACTAGAT
The DNA here is from genome assembly GCA_954870475.1 of Euphrasia confusa. Taxonomy (NCBI): domain Eukaryota; kingdom Viridiplantae; phylum Streptophyta; class Magnoliopsida; order Lamiales; family Orobanchaceae; genus Euphrasia; species Euphrasia confusa. Next base: position 13,448,923 of record OX940957.1, on the reverse strand, counting down.
CGATTGTCTGCTCGGCTCCCTCATTTATGAGAGATAGGGTCGTTCGCATGGTGAATCACTGGTTAGAAACTTCGAGTTTCACTTATGATTCTCCGCGTCCTGATTTACAAGATTAAATGATTCAAGTAGTTGGATGTCAATTGTAAAAATCTTTTGGTGTAGTAAACGTCCACACTATCGTGGCTTGCTACATTGAATGGGATTTTGGAACGATTGATGTAGACAGTTATAGAAGGGAGTAAAGGAGCGTATGTTAACGTAAACGTCCACACTATCGTGGCTTGCGGTGAATATGCGTGTCCCAAACAATCTTCTTATATATTGAGTAATGGTTTACACTTAGGTACGCTTCTTAGTATTCTTCCCATCGAAGTAACGCTAATGATGATGTACGACCAAAGCAAATCTAATTGCTAAATCATTTGGATAGGTAAACGTCCACACTATCGTGGCTTGCCATATCTGATGGGATTTTAGAGGTGATTAGTGGTTTAATGATATTATTTGAGGGAGATAATATCGGAGATTAAATCGATTGTTTGTTGTTATATGTGCTCATAGATTAGGAAATGGCTTTGAACCCACTTTCTGTGATACGTAAGGATTTTAAACTCATTGGTCCCTAAATGTAATGATTGGAATAGAGATCTAGACATACCCAAACTGTTGAAGAGTACAAGATTGTACTCAGTGAGCTTTGTCCTCCCGAGCCTATTAATGACATAGGCGGCTAGACAAGAAGCGATGAGGAAACTCATAAAGGCCAGTCAATTCGAGGAAACGCTTAACCACGTTTTTGAGATGATTGACCTTTTGGAAGAGTTGAGTCGGAAATCGCAAGCTCTTGTAGCCAATGCCAAAGGTTTTGAACCTAAGGGCAAAATCGGGGGAAAGGAAAAGCAAGCAAAGAAACCCAGTGGTCCTAAGCTACTTGGACCACGAGATGGGACGAGAAAGCCAATAGGCAAGTATTCTCGATGCAAACAGTCTGGGTACTGGAAGTCTGATTATCCTCTCAAAGAAAGTACGAAATTTTCTTTAGTCGTGAAACATAGTCAGTGGTATTATCTACCGGAACCTGGTGTGTAGATATAGAACCACTGACGGTATGTGCATTTTAAATGCAAGGGTTCCAGGAAACCCGACGACTTAGAAAAGAAGAAATCGTAGTCTACATGGGCAATGTTGTGGAGGAGGCAGCAGTTGCAGTGGAGGACATTTTATAGGATTTCATTTTGAGTTACTGCTTTTATGTACCTTTCATATTCATAAGAACTTTGTTCTGGATTTCTAATGAATGGATATTTTATTTCTTTTAATCATTTGATGGTTATAAGAAGAAATAATGATATTATCTATTTTGGTACATTAGCTAGCAATATAGAAATGATGAATCCTGAGTCCACCACGATGCAACGAACCGTTTTATATAACTCGTTTTACTAATAAGAGATTTCTTTGTTAAATCATTTTACTTGTGGATTCTTATGCTAAGTCATATTTATCCAAATAAGAAGTTCAAAGGTCGAAAATTGATTGTAAGATCAATTAAGTTGAAGGAGTGGACCTTCCGACCTAAGAATCTAATTTGGAAGATAATACGACTAAGCAATCCTTTATGGATATAAGATATAAGATCCGGACAAGTATAAGAATTGATTGACTCTGATGTATGCAGACCTATGTCTACTCAGACAATAAGGTACGAGTACTTCATTTGATGATTACTCGAGAAATGGATTAGAATACCTGATGTGCCACAAAAGCAAGTGTTTTGACATGTCAATGGACACTAAGCAATTGTGGAGAACCATCAAGGTATATCCATTTGTAGCCTGCGATTTGATCGCGGAGGCAAGTACCTGTCTGAGGAATGCATGGCATACTGATCAGAGATTGGGATTTGATCCCAAATGACTACACCATACACTTTTGTGTAGAAATGGTATGTCTGAAACAAGAAATGGAACTCTTATAAAAGTAGTAAAAGCATGAGTTATACGTGTTGGAGTTGTGTACTTAATGTCTAGATTTAAGTAACGGTAAACTCCCCGTCATAGCATTTAATCTATTAAATTAACGAACAATTGTTTTGCTTTTAATTACTTGATAATTAAATAAATGCAAACCATGGTTCTTGATTTTATACGTTGTAGTTAGTATGGTGTGCATGGGCACACAGAAGATCATACTATCGGTTACTCGTATTTAATCGAACAGTTGCTCACGACCTAGATGGACACGAACTAATCTATCGGTATAGTCGTTGTGTGAGAGAGAAAATAATTTATCTTAATTATTTTATCACACTTGTACACTTGGTGTATTGAGCGGATCGTTGAGATTCATCGATTAGGATTGCCGGCGATAGTCGATTCGAGTCTCAGTGTATTATATTCTTAATCCCCGATATTATTGCGGGTGTGTATATTTAATATAAGTGACTTTGATTTACCAAAGGAATTAACCGATTTAATTATTGGGTTAATTACCGGTTAAGTTGGGTCACTATATTTTATATATGGCATGCCGTGAATAATTGACCGGACAGTGTATCCCGTAAGGGTTGATAATATCCCCGAGATGAGTTCAAAAGGAATTATTGTGTAAACCTCATGAGTGGATTCGTTCCGCACAATAATTAAGGTTGAATGGTACTAGTCTCGGATTCAAGAGATGAATATAAATTAATTAGCAATAAATTAATTTTATTCATGGATATTTAAATCTTAAATACACGGAATAAATAATACTACCGGAGAAATATTATTTGATATAATATGGTTTAATATTGGGAGTGCAATTAATTTATATAGTGGAAAATAAATTAATTAATATTAATGGGAGATTAATAGATTTGGGCTTGGGCTCAATTTAATCATTAATATTGGAAGCCCAATATTCCACCTCCTTTAGATCCCCTACGTAGCCTATAAAAGCACTACATGGTCTTCTCTTTTCTACACACATCATAACTTGAAGATCATAATTCTTCTAGAGAGAGAAAGTAGAGAGAGAGAGAAGAGGATCCATAAGCTTGGAGGATCGTCGCCCACCCGACGTTCAAGCTAGTGCAAGGAATACGTGGGAAGATCGTAAGGTCATCATCTTGATTCCGTTTCTCCGCACAACGAATCAAAAGGTAAAATCATATACTCCCCTCTATGATTGTATGTGAATTATATTGTGATATGTACATGAACAAGACGATCCGGGAAAACGTCGAGACCGGGATACGGGGATCCGGGATCCCCGTCGGGATCGAGAAGGGGCGGCCGAACCCTAGGGTTCGACCGCCGGTACCGCGCGACGAAGGGGGAGCCCCGGCTGGACGCCGGGGCACGCGATCGACTTCGGTCGATCGCCGGGATGCCGCGGGCTGGTGCCGCGGCGGATCCCAGCCGCCCTTCGACGGCGGCGTGCGCACGGGGAGCCCCGGCTGAAGCCGGGGCGGGCGATCGAGCCTCGCTCGATCGCGAGGGCAGCCGCGGGCTGGAGCCGCGGCTGGGCGCCCTCCTCCTCGTCTGGTGGTGGCGGTGAGTCGCCGGACTCACCGCCGGCGGGTGCTGGTCGGACAGCCCCGCGGGGATGCACCCCGCATCCCCGGCGATCGCCATGCACGGCGATCGCGAGCCCTAACGTAGGGGCGCGGCTAGGGTTTAGCCGCGGGCTCGCCCGCGGTGACGCCTCGGTTGTGCTCCGGCTCGTTCGGTGTTCGCGATCGGTTTCCGGCGAAGGGTTTTCGGTCGGGGTTATCGGTTCCGCAATTTTTGATACCCCGGGATATCGAATTCCAACAATTGGTATCAGAGAGTTTGGTTTCGTGTTCATGTATGTGTTCAATTGCGTTCTACCTTGCAGGGATTCCGACTATCATGGTTTAATTAATTGTTAATTATTCGTTTAATTAATTGCTATTTAATTTACCATGATTGTTCGTTTATTAAACTCTCGGACATGTCGAGATTCGTTTTGTGTGGATGAATGCTTGTAATAGTAAAAATTCGGGGGTTGACCGAATTTAGGATTTATTATTACGTTCTATGTTTTCCGGAAAGTGTATAGGGTCGATTTCATGTATAGAATCGATACCGGAATTGTAAATTTATTTCTTGTAATTTATTTACGTTGGATCGATGCCGAGACGACCGCCGGAGAACTCATGAGACGAAGAAGACGAAGAGGACGAAAAACCGGGGGGGTCGATCATCCCCATGATCGATCCCCATGAGGATCGATCGACCCCACGCCCGGGGCTGGCCGTTAGGGTTTCCGGCCACGCCGGCCACCGGTGGTGGTGGCGCGTGGCTGGGGGACGGCGGCGGTGGTGCCCGGCGGTGGTGGTGGTCGGCGGTAGGGGGTGGTGCGGGGATCCCCAACCCGTGCTACTCCTAATCCTACCAAGATTCTACTTACCTAATTGATTCAAGTTTTCCTATTTTGAGTATTCCTAACTATGGGAACTCTCATGGAGATAGAAAAAGAATTAATTAATATTATTTATTTCCTTATTCTATTATAGAAGTCTTCTAGAATATTTCAAGTTCTACTTGGAATAGGAATCTAGAGATTTAATAGAATTAGATAGGAAAATAATTAATTAGTAAATTAATTTATTTCTATTTGATTATTCCTATTTTATGGGAATTTTCATGGACATGGAAATTAATTAATCTTGGAAAGTAGAAGAGTCCTAATTTATTTTATTCCTTATTCTATTATAGAAGTCTTCTAGAATATTCCAAGTTTGACTTGGATAGATTATTCTAGAGATTTAATAGAATTAGATAGGAAAATAAATAAATAAAAATATTAATAATATTTAATTTTATTTTTGATTTATTCGATTGACTTAATTTTCGAATTAAGTATCTTTTGGATTTATTGAAAATAAATAGATTTAAATATTGGGATTAATATTCTCGTCACATGGAGCATTCAAGAACGAAGACTGAAGACTAGAAGACGCATACGGAGATGGAATAAAGCCATGATAGTCGGAAAATAATTTTTCTAGCTTATTTTGACTATGTGATATGTGCTTTATTACTTGTATGCATGCTTATGTGTTTAATTATGCATTAGATAGCGTATCCCTTTGTTATAAAAAGCTAAGTGGGAGCGGGGATGGAAACATTCCCATGGTCTCCATTATTGTTCTCTTGGTGACTCTTATGGACTTTTGAAGTTCGTATAGATGTGTCATTGGAGGAGAATTCTTGTAATTCCTTTTACAAGAGACATTGATTAAGTTTATCAAACAATGCCTAATTTGTCTTTCTGAAACTGACTTCAAGTCGACTCATTCTCACCCCGGGGAGTGGAATGGAGCCAAAGCCACTTGGTCATGTCGAGGACACAAATTAGAGGCAGTCGTACCATTCTTTGATAGATGGATCGATTGTCTGCTCGGCTCCCTCATCTAATGAGAGATAGGGTTGTTCGCATGGTGAATCACTGGTTAGAAACTTCGAGTTTCACTTATGATTCTCCGCGTCTTGATTTACGAAAATCGAATGGATCTTGTAACTGGGAGTCAATTATAAAAGTCTCTTAGTATAGTAAACGTCCACACAACGTGGCTTGCTATACTGACGGATTTTGGATTAATTGATGTAGACAGTTGTAAGGAATTGTGAAGATTTGTGAAGTTGTCGTAAACGTCCACACAACGTGGCTTGCGGTGATGTAGCAATTCCAAACGATTTCCTTTGGTGCTGAGTAATGGTTTACACTTAGATACGCTTTATAGTATTCCTCCCACCGAGGTTCCGCTATAAATGATGTATGACCAAAGTAAATCTAATTGCTAAATCATTTGGGTGGGTAAACGTCCACACACCGTGGCTTGCCTTACCTGATGGGATTTTAGATGTAATTAGTAATTTAATGATATTATTTGAGGGAGATAATATCGGATATTAAATTGATTGTTTGTTTAAATGTGCTTATAGGTTTAGAGAATAGCTATGAACCCACTTTCTATGATACTCAAGGAATTCAACGCACTAGTTCCATACTGTGTTGGATGGAATAACGAGTTAGACATTTCCCAGACTGTTGCTGAGTACAAGTTTGTACTCAGTGAACTTTGTCCTCCTAAACCAACTCATGTCTCAACTATTGAGGAAAAAGATGATTTTGAGAAGTGGAACAGTGCTTTTGCATTAACCACCAATCATGATATCATGCTAAAACTCAAGCTTATGTTTAGAGACAACGAGAAGGTTAGAAAAGAGGCGATGAGGATACTCATAAAGGTCAGTCGCTTCGAGGAAACGCTTGAACACGTTTTCGAGATGTTGGACCTTTTGGATGAGTTGAGACAATCGCGAGCTCTTATGGCCAAAGCCAAAGGTTTCGAACCTAGGGGCATAAACCATGGAATGGAGAAGCAGACAAAGAAACCCTGTAGTTCTACTCTTGGACCACGGAATAGGGTGAGAAAGCCTTCGGGCGGTCATTCTCAAAGAAAACTTTCTGGGGACTGGAAGTCTTTATTTTCTCCTGGAGAAGGTATGAGATTCTCTCCTTAGTCTTTAAAACATAGTCAGCTGGTTTATCTACCAGAACCTGGTTGGTAGATATGGATCCACTGACGGTATGTATGCATTTAAAAATGCAGGGACACCAGGGAACCCAAAGACTTGGAAATGGAGGAATAGTCAAGGCAAAACTGTAGAGGAGGCAGCGGTTGCGGTGGAAGACATTTATCTGCTTTAGTAGTTAAATAGGATTTCATTTCAAAGTTATTGCATTATGTACCCCTTTATTTTAGAAAGAACGTTTTGTTCTGGATTTCTATTATTAATGAATGGATATTTTATTTCTTTAATCATTGGATGATTTTGATAAGAAATAATGGCATTATCTATTCTGGTACATTAGATAGCAATATATGAATGATGAATCCTTAGTCTACCACAATGCAACAAACCGTTCTATAACTTGTTTTACTTGTTAGATATTTCTTTATTAATCATTATACTTGTGAATTCTTATACTTAGTAGTATTTTTCAAATAAGATTCAAATGGTCGAAATTGATTTGATCAATTAAAGTTGAAGGAATGGACCTTCCGACCTAAGGGTTTAATTTGAAGGATAATACATCTAAGTAAACCTTTCTGGATAAAGGATAGAATTCAGACAAGTATTGGAAATGATTAGATATGCAGACATATGTGTAAATTAGAAAGGTACGAGAAATTCTCTCAGAGAATACTCGGTGATGGATTAGAATGCTTGATGTGCCATAAAAGCAAAGTGTTTTGACTAGTCAATGGACACAAAGCTATTATGGGGAACCATCAAAGTATATTCATTAGGAGCCTGTGACTCGGTCACCAAGGCCATCACTTATCTAAGTAACACATAGCATTATCAAAGATTGGGATTCAATCCCAAAGGACCGCGCCATACACTTGCGTGTAGAGATGGTGCGCTATAAAGAAATGGAAAATCTAATAGTAAAAGAACAAGTTGTTCGGAACCACCTATGTTCTATGGATATTCCTGGATACAACGGCATATTGAATATGGTTGTAGGATATCCTAGATGAACGAAGTATTGTGTGTTCTATAGTACTACGAACCAGAGGGACGTCTCTCGTCCGGTTCATAGAGGAAGACTATTAGATGGACCACAAAGCCTAAATTGACGTAATACCTTGAAATGAGAAGAAGGACAAAAGACTAGGAACCAGCCAAACCGAGTAGAAGTGCACCACATACTGCACCTATTGTTATTACTGTTATACACCGGGACGCCATTGCAGTGGGAGGTTGTTGGACAACCAGAGATAATCATAAGACTAGAGGAGTTCGGACTCTGGATCTAGTAAAGATGAAATCGACCCCTAGCTCTGCATAAGGGCAGTACTAGATCTAAATGTGCCTGCTTGGAGCAATAAGCATTATTGTTAAGAGGCTAGATCATTTAGAGTACAAGCTTAGTAAATCCATTTATGGATTGAAATAAAGCTACGAATCGTGGAACTTGCGAATTGATGGGATAGTCCAGTTGATGGATTCATCAAAAGGCATAGACGAAAGGTGTATTGAAAACGTAATGGAAACAAGGTGGTGTTTCTCGGAGATTTTATGTAGATGACATTTCATCATTGGCAACAATGTAAAAATGCTGTCAGACATAAAATAATGGTTGTCTAAATAAATCGAGATATAAGATTGAGAAGAAGTTAGAGCATGTTCTTAAGGTCTTATGATCTAGAGATAAGAACATTGTACTTCTCCTAGATATCTTGTACGATTAAGGTTTGTTTTTAACATGCATACTTCTGAGAAAGGTTATTGCCTTTCAGAGACAGAATAAACATCTATTTAAAGGTTATGTGTTCGAACACATGAAGGAGATAGATGAGAACAAAGCAGTTTCCTATACTTCAAGTATGGAAAGCTTTATAGATGCAATGTTGTAAAACAAGAACCTGATATCAAACTATGCGGTTTGCGTAGTGGGAGGATATCAAAGTAATCTGGATAAGGGATGTTCGAATGCCGCAAGAGTACTTTCATAGTACTGACTTGAGCAAGACGAAATCTTCTTAGATTACAGATTCTCAGATCCAAAAATCAGAGAAGGACCAGTGAAAGTCGATATCAGGCTATGTGTTCACTTTTAGAAAGAGGTGGAACCATGAAGTGAAAGAGTGATAAGCGGGACGCTTTTCAGACTCTCTCATAACCGAATAGCAGCCTCAGAGGCAGCGGAAGTTTTGGTTAGGTTCCGGGATAACCTCTTGACTTGGATATGACTCTTAGTTTATCAAAGGCTATTGAATGGCGGTGCACGGTGAACTAGAAGAAGTCATAAGTCAAAAGTGATGTTAACACATAGAGCAAGTACCACCTGATACGAGTCATCGTCAGGGGAGACGACGTAGTAGTCACCAAGATAACTTCAGAGCGGCAACCTAGATTGCTCACTCACATAGTACTTCTCGGAAGTACACTTTAAAGCACGTGATGAGTATGGGAACCGGGAGTTTGGAGGAAATGACTAGACCTTAGTACAAGTGGGAGATTGTTGGAGTTGTGTACTTAATGTCTAGATTTAAGTAACGGTAAACTCCCCGTCATAGCATTTAATCTATTAAATTAACGAACAATTGTTTTGCTTTTAATTACTTGATAATTAAATAAATGCAAACCATGGTTCTTGATTTTATACGTTGTAGTTAGTATGGTGTGCATGGGCACACAGAAGATCATACTATCGGTTACTCGTATTTAATCGAACAGTTGCTCACGACCTAGATGGACACGAACTAATCTATCGGTATAGTCGTTGTGTGAGAGAGAAAATAATTTATCTTAATTATTTTATCACACTTGTACACTTGGTGTATTGAGCGGATCGTTGAGATTCATCGATTAGGATTGCCGGCGATAGTCGATTCGAGTCTCAGTGTATTATATTCTTAATCCCCGATATTATTGCGGGTGTGTATATTTAATATAAGTGACTTTGATTTACCAAAGGAATTAACCGATTTAATTATTGGGTTAATTACCGGTTAAGTTGGGTCACTATATTTTATATATGGCATGCCGTGAATAATTGACCGGACAGTGTATCCCGTAAGGGTTGATAATATCCCCGAGATGAGTTCAAAAGGAATTATTGTGTAAACCTCATGAGTGGATTCGTTCCGCACAATAATTAAGGTTGAATGGTACTAGTCTCGGATTCAAGAGATGAATATAAATTAATTAGCAATAAATTAATTTTATTCATGGATATTTAAATCTTAAATACACGGAATAAATAATACTACCGGAGAAATATTATTTGATATAATATGGTTTAATATTGGGAGTGCAATTAATTTATATAGTGGAAAATAAATTAATTAATATTAATGGGAGATTAATAGATTTGGGCTTGGGCTCAATTTAATCATTAATATTGGAAGCCCAATATTCCACCTCCTTTAGATCCCCTACGTAGCCTATAAAAGCACTACATGGTCTTCTCTTTTCTACACACATCATAACTTGAAGATCATAATTCTTCTAGAGAGAGAAAGTAGAGAGAGAGAGAAGAGGATTCATAAGCTTGGAGGATCGTCGCCCACCCGACGTTCAAGCTAGTGCAAGGAATACGTGGGAAGATCGTAAGGTCATCATCTTGATTCCGTTTCTCCGCACAACGAATCAAAAGGTAAAATCATATACTCCCCTCTATGATTGTATGTGAATTATATTGTGATATGTACATGAACAAGACGATCCGGGAAAACGTCGAGACCGGGATACGGGGATCCGGGATCCCCGTCGGGATCGAGAAGGGGCGTCCGAACCCTAGGGTTCGACCGCCGGTACCGCGCGACGAAGGGGGAGCCCCGGCTGGACGCCGGGGCACGCGATCGACTTCGGTCGATCGCCGGGATGCCGCGGGCTGGTGCCGCGGCGGATCCCAGCCGCCCTTCGACGGCGGCGTGCGCACGGGGAGCCCCGGCTGAAGCCGGGGCGGGCGATCGAGCCTCGCTCGATCGCGAGGGCAGCCGCGGGCTGGAGCCGCGGCTGGGCGCCCTCCTCCTCGTCTGGTGGTGGCGGTGAGTCGCCGGACTCACCGCCGGCGGGTGCTGGTCGGACATCCCCGCGGGGATGCACCCCGCATCCCCGGCGATCGCCATGCACGGCGATCGCGAGCCCTAACGTAGGGGCGCGGCTAGGGTTTAGCCGCGGGCTCGCCCGCGGTGACGCCTCGGTTGTGCTCCGGCTCGTTCGGTGTTCGCGATCGGTTTCCGGCGAAGGGTTTTCGGTCGGGGTTATCGGTTCCGCAATTTTTGATACCCCGGGATATCGAATTCCAACAATACGGAACTACCTATGTTCTATGGATATGTCTTGGAAACAACGGCGCATTCAAATGCGGTTGTAGAATATCCTGGAAGAACAAAAGATGTGTGTTCAATAGTACTATGAACCAGAAGGACGTTATAAGTTCTAACGCCCGGTTCTTAGAGGAAGACTATTAGATGAACCACAAGCCCAAAATGACGTGATATTTCTGAAAAGAGAGAAAACGATAAAGACTGGAAACCAGCCAAACCGAGTAGCGGTACACCACTAACTGCACCTACTGTTATTACTGTTAATACACTGGAATGCCGTTGTAGTGGGAGGTTGTGTGACAACCGGAGATATTCATAAGACTAGGAGAGTTTCGAACTCTGGACCTAGTATACATGAAATCAATCCCTGGATCTACATAGAGGCGGTACTAGATCTAAATGTGCCTTCTTGGAAAACAATAAGGATTATTGTTAAGAGGCGAGATCATTTAGAGTACAAGCTTAGTTGATCCATTTATGGATTGTAACAAAGCTAAAGTTCGTGGAACTTGCGCATTGATGAGATAGTCCATTTGATGGATTCATCAAAAGGCATTGACGAATCGTGTGTATGGGAAACGTGATGGAAACAAGGTGGTGTTTCTCGGAGGTTTTATGTAGATAACATTTTATCATTGGTAACAATGTAAAGATGTTGTCAGACATAAAATGATGGTTGTCTAGAAAAATCGATATATGAGATAAAGAAGAAGTTAGAGCATGTTCTTAAGATCTAGGATCTCAAGAAAAGAACATTGTACTTCTCTAGATATCTTATACGATTATGGTTTGTTTTAACATGCAAGATTCCGAGAAAGGTTCGTTACCTTTCAGAGACGGAATGCATCTATCTAAGGATATGTGTTTTGAAACACAAAAGGAGATAGAAGCAATGAAAGCGGTTTCCTACACTTCTAGTGTGGAAAGCTTGATAAATGCAATGTTGAAAACAAGAACCTGATATCGGCTATGCGGTTAGCATAGTGGGAGGATATCAAGGTAGTCCTGGAAAGGAATACTTGACTGCTGTAATGAACATTTTAAGTACTTTCGAAGTACTGGAGACAATGTTCTGGATTACGGAGCAAGCAAGCATTTCCTTTGGATTACATTCTCTTAGATTTCTAATCGAATAAGGACCGGTGTAAGTCGATATCAGGCTATGTGTTTCACTATTGAAGGAGAAGGAGTTTTAACATGGAAGAGTGATAAGCACGATGCTTTTTGGACTCTGCCATGGGTAACCAAATAGCGGCCTCAGCGGAAGTTTTGGTATAACTCCAGGATAATCTCTGGGACTTAGATGTGATTCTTAATTTGCCAAAGTCTATGTAAATAGCGGTGCGATGGCAAATGGTAAGATCACAAGTCCATAAGTGTAAGATAACACATAGTGCAAGTTGTTGGAATTCGATATCCCGGGGTATCAATAATTGCGGAACCGATAACCCCGACCGAAAACCCTTCGCCGGAAACCGATCGCGAACACCGAACGAGCCGGAGCACAACCGAGGCGTCACCGCGGGCGAGCCCGCGGCTAAACCCTAGCCGCGCCCCTACGTTAGGGCTCGCGATCGCCGTGCATGGCGATCGCCGGGGATGCGGGGTGCATCCCCGCGGGGCTGTCCGACCAGCACCCGCCGGCGGTGAGTTCGGCGACTCACCGCCACCACCAGACGAGGAGGAGGGCGCCCAGCCGCGGCTCCAGCCCGCGGCTGCCCTCGCGATCGAGCGAGGCTCGATCGCCCGCCCCGGCTTCAGCCGGGGCTCCCCGTGCGCACGCCGCCGTCGAAGGGCGGCTGGGATCCCCCGCGGCACCAGCCCGCGGCATCCCGGCGATCGACCGAAGTCGATCGCGTGCCCCGGCGTCCAGCCGGGGCTCCCCCTTCGTCGCGCGGTACCGGCGGTCGAACCCTAGGGTTCGGCCGCCCCTTCTCGATCCCGACGGGGATCCCGGATCCCCGTATCCCGGTCTCGACGTTTTCCCGGATCGTCTTGTTCATGTACATATCACAATATAATTCACATACAATCATAGAGGGGAGTATATGATTTTACCTTTTGATTCGTTGTGCGGAGAAACGGAATCAAGATGATGACCTTACGATCTTCCCACGTATTCCTTGCACTAGCTTGAACGTCGGGTGGGCGACGATCCTCCAAGCTTATGGATCCTCTTCTCTCTCTCTCTACTTTCTCTCTCTAGAAGAATTATGATCTTCAAGTTATGATGTGTGTAGAAAAGAGAAGACCATGTAGTGCTTTTATAGGCTACGTAGGGGATCTAAAGGAGGTGGAATATTGGGCTTCCAATATTAATGATTAAATTGAGCCCAAGCCCAAATCTATTAATCTCCCATTAATATTAATTAATTTATTTTCCACTATATAAATTAATTGCACTCCCAATATTAAACCATATTATATCAAATAATATTTCTCCGGTAGTATTATTTATTCCGTGTATTTAAGATTTAAATATCCATGAATAAAATTAATTTATTGCTAATTAATTTATATTCATCTCTTGAATCCGAGACTAGTACCATTCAACCTTAATTATTGTGCGGAACGAATCCACTCATGAGGTTTACACAATAATTCCTTTTGAACTCATCTCGGGGATATTATCAACCCTTACGGGATACACTGTCCGGTCAATTATTCACGGCATGCCATATATAAAATATAGTGACCCAACTTAACCGGTAATTAACCCAATAATTAAATCGGTTAATTCCTTTGGTAAATCAAAGTCACTTATATTAAATATACACACCCGCAATAATATCGGGGATTAAGAATATAATACACTGAGACTCGAATCGACTATCGCCGGCAATCCTAATCGATGAATCTCAACGATCCGCTCAATACACCAAGTGTACAAGTGTGATAAAATAATTAAGATAAATTATTTTCTCTCTCACACAACGACTATACCGATAGATTAGTTCGTGTCCATCTAGGTCGTGAGCAACTGTTCGATTAAATACGAGTAACCGATAGTATGATCTTCTGTGTGCCCATGCACACCATACTAACTACAACGTATAAAATCAAGAACCATGGTTTGCATTTATTTAATTATCAAGTAATTAAAAGCAAAACAATTGTTCGTTAATTTAATAGATTAAATGCTATGACGGGGAGTTTACCGTTACTTAAATCTAGACATTAAGTACACAACTCCAACAATCTCCCACTTGTACTAAGGTCTAGTCATTTTCTCCAAACTCCCGGTTCCCATACTCATCACGTGCTTTAAAGTGTACTTCCGAGAAGTACTATGTGAGTGAGCAATCTAGGTTGCCGCTCTGAAGTTATCTTGGTGACTACTACGTCGTCTCCCCTGACGATGACTCGTATCAGGTGGTACTTGCTCTATGTGTTAACATCACTTTTGACTTATGACTTCTTTTAGTTCACCGTGCACCGCCATTCAATAGCCTTTGGTGAACTAAGAGTCATATCCAAGTCAAGAGGTTATCCCGGAACCTAACCAAAACTTCCGCTGCCTCTGAGGCTGCTATTCGGTTATGAGAGAGTCTGAAAAGCGTCCCGCTTATCACTCTTTCACTTCATGGTTCCACCTCTTTCTAAAAGTGAACACATAGCCTGATATCGACTTTCACTGGTCCTTCTCTGATTTTTGGATCTGAGAATCTGTAATCTAAGAAGATTTCGTCTTGCTCAAGTCAGTACTATGAAAGTACTCTTGCGGCATTCGAACATCCCTTATCCAGATTACTTTGATATCCTCCCACTACGCAAACCGCATAGTTTGATATCAGGTTCTTGTTTTACAACATTGCATCTATAAAGCTTTCCATACTTGAAGTATAGGAAACTGCTTTGTTCTCATCTATCTCCTTCATGTGTTCGAACACATAACCTTTAAATAGATGTTTATTCTGTCTCTGAAAGGCAATAACCTTTCTCAGAAGTATGCATGTTAAAAACAAACCTTAATCGTACAAGATATCTAGGAGAAGTACAATGTTCTTATCTCTAGATCATAAGACCTTAAGAACATGCTCTAACTTCTTCTCAATCTTATATCTCGATTTATTTAGACAACCATTATTTTATGTCTGACAGCATTTTTACATTGTTGCCAATGATGAAATGTCATCTACATAAAATCTCCGAGAAACACCACCTTGTTTCCATTACGTTTTCAATACACCTTTCGTCTATGCCTTTTGATGAATCCATCAACTGGACTATCCCATCAATTCGCAAGTTCCACGATTCGTAGCTTTATTTCAATCCATAAATGGATTTACTAAGCTTGTACTCTAAATGATCTAGCCTCTTAACAATAATGCTTATTGCTCCAAGCAGGCACATTTAGATCTAGTACTGCCCTTATGCAGAGCTAGGGGTCGATTTCATCTTTACTAGATCCAGAGTCCGAACTCCTCTAGTCTTATGATTATCTCTGGTTGTCCAACAACCTCCCACTGCAATGGCGTCCCGGTGTATAACAGTAATAACAATAGGTGCAGTATCTGGTGCACTTCTACTCGGTTTGGCTGGTTCCTAGTCTTTTGTCCTTCTTCTCATTTTAAGGTATTACGTCAATTTAGGCTTTGTGGTCCATCTAATAGTCTTCCTCTATGAACCGGACGAGAGACGTCCCTCTGGTTCGTAGTACTATAGAACACACAATACTTCGTTCATCTAGGATATCCTACAACCATATTCAATATGCCGTTGTATCCAGGAATATCTATAGAACATAGGTGGTTCCGAACAACTTGTTCTTTTACTATTAGATTTTCCATTTCTTTATAGCGCACCATCTCTACACGCAAGTGTATGGCGCGGTCCTTTGGGATTGAATCCCAATCTTTGATTATGCTATGTGTTACTTAGATAAGTGATGGCCTTGGTGACCGAGTCACAGGCTCCTAATGAATATACTTTGATGGTTCCCCATAATAGCTTTGTGTCCATTGACTAGTCAAAACACTTTGCTTTTATGGCACATCAAGCATTCTAATCCATCACCGAGTATTTTCTGAGAGAATTTCTCGTACCTTTCTAATTTACACATATGTCTGCATATCTAATCATTTCCAATACTTGTCTGAATTCTATCCTTTATCCAGAAAGGTTTACTTAGATGTATTATCCTTCAAATTAAACCCTTAGGTCGGAAGGTCCATTCCTTCAACTTTAATTGATCAAATCAATTTCGACCATTTGAATCTTATTTGAAAAATACTACTAAGTATAAGAATTCACAAGTATAATGATTAATAAAGAAATATCTAACAAGTAAAACAAGTTATAGAACGGTTTGTTGCATTGTGGTAGACTAAGGATTCATCATTCATATATTGCTATCTAATGTACCAGAATAGATAATGCCATTATTTCTTATCAAAATCATCCAATGATTAAAGAAATAAAATATCCATTCATTAATAATAGAAATCCAGAACAAAACGTTCTTTCTAAAATAAAGGGGTACATAATGCAATAACTTTGAAATGAAATCCTATTTAACTACTAAAGCAGATAAATGTCTTCCACCGCAACCGCTGCCTCCTCTACAGTTTTGCCTTGACTATTCCTCCATTTCCAAGTCTTTGGGTTCCCTGGTGTCCCTGCATTTTTAAATGCATACATACCGTCAGTGGATCCATATCTACCAACCAGGTTCTGGTAGATAAACCAGCTGACTATGTTTTAAAGACTAAGGAGAGAATCTCATACCTTCTCCAGGAGAAAATAAAGACTTCCAGTCCCCAGAAAGTTTTCTTTGAGAATGACCGCCCGAAGGCTTTCTCACCCTATTCCGTGGTCCAAGAGTAGAACTACAGGGTTTCTTTGTCTGCTTCTCCATTCCATGGTTTATGCCCCTAGGTTCGAAACCTTTGGCTTTGGCCATAAGAGCTCGCGATTGTCTCAACTCATCCAAAAGGTCCAACATCTCGAAAACGTGTTCAAGCGTTTCCTCGAAGCGACTGACCTTTATGAGTATCCTCATCGCCTCTTTTCTAACCTTCTCGTTGTCTCTAAACATAAGCTTGAGTTTTAGCATGATATCATGATTGGTGGTTAATGCAAAAGCACTGTTCCACTTCTCAAAATCATCTTTTTCCTCAATAGTTGAGACATGAGTTGGTTTAGGAGGACAAAGTTCACTGAGTACAAACTTGTACTCAGCAACAGTCTGGGAAATGTCTAACTCGTTATTCCATCCAACACAGTATGGAACTAGTGCGTTGAATTCCTTGAGTATCATAGAAAGTGGGTTCATAGCTATTCTCTAAACCTATAAGCACATTTAAACAAACAATCAATTTAATATCCGATATTATCTCCCTCAAATAATATCATTAAATTACTAATTACATCTAAAATCCCATCAGGTAAGGCAAGCCACGGTGTGTGGACGTTTACCCACCCAAATGATTTAGCAATTAGATTTACTTTGGTCATACATCATTTATAGCGGAACCTCGGTGGGAGGAATACTATAAAGCGTATCTAAGTGTAAACCATTACTCAGCACCAAAGGAAATCGTTTGGAATTGCTACATCACCGCAAGCCACGTTGTGTGGACGTTTACGACAACTTCACAAATCTTCACAATTCCTTACAACTGTCTACATCAATTAATCCAAAATCCGTCAGTATAGCAAGCCACGTTGTGTGGACGTTTACTATACTAAGAGACTTTTATAATTGACTCCCAGTTACAAGATCCATTCGATTTTCGTAAATCAAGACGCGGAGAATCATAAGTGAAACTCGAAGTTTCTAACCAGTGATTCACCATGCGAACAACCCTATCTCTCATTAGATGAGGGAGCCGAGCAGACAATCGATCCATCTATCAAAGAATGGTACGACTGCCTCTAATTTGTGTCCTCGACATGACCAAGTGGCTTTGGCTCCATTCCACTCCCCGGGGTGAGAATGAGTCGACTTGAAGTCAGTTTCAGAAAGACAAATTAGGCATTGTTTGATAAACTTAATCAATGTCTCTTGTAAAAGGAATTACAAGAATTCTCCTCCAATGACACATCTATACGAACTTCAAAAGTCCATAAGAGTCACCAAGAGAACAATAATGGAGACCATGGGAATGTTTCCATCCCCGCTCCCACTTAGCTTTTTATAACAAAGGGATACGCTATCTAATGCATAATTAAACACATAAGCATGCATACAAGTAATAAAGCACATATCACATAGTCAAAATAAGCTAGAAAAATTATTTTCCGACTATCATGGCTTTATTCCATCTCCGTATGCGTCTTCTAGTCTTCAGTCTTCGTTCTTGAATGCTCCATGTGACGAGAATATTAATCCCAATATTTAAATCTATTTATTTTCAATAAATCCAAAAGATACTTAATTCGAAAATTAAGTCAATCGAATAAATCAAAAATAAAATTAAATATTATTAATATTTTTATTTATTTATTTTCCTATCTAATTCTATTAAATCTCTAGAATAATCTATCCAAGTCAAACTTGGAATATTCTAGAAGACTTCTATAATAGAATAAGGAATAAAATAAATTAGGACTCTTCTACTTTCCAAGATTAATTAATTTCCATGTCCATGAAAATTCCCATAAAATAGGAATAATCAAATAGAAATAAATTAATTTACTAATTAATTATTTTCCTATCTAATTCTATTAAATCTCTAGATTCCTATTCCAAGTAGAACTTGAAATATTCTAGAAGACTTCTATAATAGAATAAGGAAATAAATAATATTAATTAATTCTTTTTCTATCTCCATGAGAGTTCCCATAGTTAGGAATACTCATAATAGGAAAACTTGAATCAATTAGGTAAGTAGAATCTTGGTAGGATTAGGAGTAGCACGGGTTGGGGATCCCCGCACCACCCCCTACCGCCGACCACCACCACCGCCGGGCACCACCGCCGCCGTCCCCCAGCCACGCGCCACCACCACCGGTGGCCGGCGTGACCGGAAACCCTAACGGCCAGCCCCGGGCGTGGGGTCGATCGATCCTCATGGGGATCGATCATGGGGATGATCGACCCCCCCCCCGGTTTTTCGTCCTCTTCGTCTTCTTCGTCTCATGAGTTCTCCGGCGGTCGTCTCGGCATCGATCCAACGTAAATAAATTACAAGAAATAAATTTACAATTCCGGTATCGATTCTATACATGAAATCGACCCTATACACTTTCCGGAAAACATAGAATGTAATAATAAATCCTAAATTCGGTCAACCCCCGAATTTTTACTATTACAAGCATTCATCCACACAAAACGAATCTCGACATGTCCGAGAGTTTAATAAACGAACAATCATGGTAAATTAAATAGCAATTAATTAAACGAATAATTAACAATTAATTAAACCATGATAGTCGGAATCCCTGCAAGGTAGAACGCAATTGAACACATACATGAACACGAAACCAAACGCTCTGATACCAATTGTTGGAATTCGATATCCCGGGGTATCAAAAATTGCGGAACCGATAACCCCGACCGAAAACCCTTCGCCGGAAACCGATCGCGAACACCGAACGAGCCGGAGCACAACCGAGGCGTCACCGCGGGCGAGCCCGCGGCTAAACCCTAGCCGCGCCCCTACGTTAGGGCTCGCGATCGCCGTGCATGGCGATCGCCGGGGATGCGGGGTGCATCCCCGCGGGGCTGTCCGACCAGCACCCGCCGGCGGTGAGTCCGGCGACTCACCGCCACCACCAGACGAGGAGGAGGGCGCCCAGCCGCGGCTCCAGCCCGCGGCTGCCCTCGCGATCGAGCGAGGCTCGATCGCCCGCCCCGGCTTCAGCCGGGGCTCCCCGTGCGCACGCCGCCGTCGAAGGGCGGCTGGGATCCGCCGCGGCACCAGCCCGCGGCATCCCGGCGATCGACCGAAGTCGATCGCGTGCCCCGGCGTCCAGCCGGGGCTCCCCCTTCGTCGCGCGGTACCGGCGGTCGAACCCTAGGGTTCGGCCGCCCTTTCTCGATCCCGAC
Organism: Euphrasia confusa; assembly: GCA_954870475.1. Taxonomy (NCBI): domain Eukaryota; kingdom Viridiplantae; phylum Streptophyta; class Magnoliopsida; order Lamiales; family Orobanchaceae; genus Euphrasia; species Euphrasia confusa. Next base: position 13,429,070 of record OX940957.1, on the reverse strand, counting down.
GGGGATCCCGGATCCCCGTATCCCGGTCTCGACGTTTTCCCGGATCGTCTTGTTCATGTACATATCACAATATAATTCACATACAATCATAGAGGGGAGTATATGATTTTACCTTTTGATTCGTTGTGCGGAGAAACGGAATCAAGATGATGACCTTACGATCTTCCCACGTATTCCTTGCACTAGCTTGAACGTCGGGTGGGCGACGATCCTCCAAGCTTATGGATCCTCTTCTCTCTCTCTCTACTTTCTCTCTCTAGAAGAATTATGATCTTCAAGTTATGATGTGTGTAGAAAAGAGAAGACCATGTAGTGCTTTTATAGGCTACGTAGGGGATCTAAAGGAGGTGGAATATTGGGCTTCCAATATTAATGATTAAATTGAGCCCAAGCCCAAATCTATTAATCTCCCATTAATATTAATTAATTTATTTTCCACTATATAAATTAATTGCACTCCCAATATTAAACCATATTATATCAAATAATATTTCTCCGGTAGTATTATTTATTCCGTGTATTTAAGATTTAAATATCCATGAATAAAATTAATTTATTGCTAATTAATTTATATTCATCTCTTGAATCCGAGACTAGTACCATTCAACCTTAATTATTGTGCGGAACGAATCCACTCATGAGGTTTACACAATAATTCCTTTTGAACTCATCTCGGGGATATTATCAACCCTTAAGGGATACATTGTCCGGTCAATTATTCACGGCATGCCATATATAAAATATAGTGACCCAACTTAACCGGTAATTAACCCAATAATTAAATCGGTTAATTCCTTTGGTAAATCAAAGTCACTTATATTAAATATACACACCCGCAATAATATCGGGGATTAAGAATATACTACACTGAGACTCGAATCGACTATCGCCGGCAATCCTAATCGATGAATCTCAACGATCCGCTCAATACACCAAGTGTACAAGTGTGATAAAATAATTAAGATAAATTATTTTCTCTCTCACACAACGACTATACCGATAGATTAGTTCGTGTCCATCTAGGTCGTGAGCAACTGTTCGATTAAATACGAGTAACCGATAGTATGATCTTTTGTGTGCCCATGCACACCATACTAACTACAACGTATAAAATCAAGAACCATGGTTTGCATTTATTTAATTATCAAGTAATTAAAAGCAAAACAATTGTTCGTTAATTTAATAGATTAAATGCTATGACGGGGAGTTTACCGTTACTTAAATCTAGACATTAAGTACACAACTCCAACACAAGTACCACCTGATACGAGTCATCGTCGAGGGAGACGACGCTGTAGTCACCAAGATAACTTCAGAGCGGCAACCTAGAGTGCTCATTCACATAGTACTTCTTGGAAGTACAACTTAAGCACGTGATGAGTATGGGAGTCGGGAGATTGGAGGAAATGACTAGACCTTAGTACAAGTGGGAGATTGTTGGAGTTGTGTACTTAATGTCTAGATTTAAGTAACGGAAACTCACGATCCATTGCCACTAATCTATTTAATTGAATAAACAATTATTTGCGTTTAATTATTTATAATTAAATATATGCAAATTATAGTCCTGGATTATATACGTTGTAGTTAGTATGGTGTGCGACGTCACACAGAAGATCATACTATCGGTTACTCGTATTTAATCGAACAGTTGCTCACGACCTAGATGGACACGGACCAATCCATCGGTATAGTCGTTGTGTGAGAGAGAAAATAATTTATCTTAATTATTTTATCACACTTGTACACTTGGTGTATTGAGCGGATCTGCTTGAGATTTATCGATTAGGATTGCCGGCGATAATCGATTCAAATCTCAGTGTATTTTATTCTTAATCCCCGATACTATTGCGGGTGTGTATATTTAATATAAGTGACTTTGATTTACCAAAGGAATTAACCGATTTAATTATTGGGTTAATTACCGGTTAAGTTGGGTCGCTATATTTTATATATGACATGCCGTGAATACTTGACGGGAAAGTGTATCCCGTAAGGGTTGATAATATCCCCGAGATGAGTTCATAAGGAATTATTATGTAAACCCTGCAGGTGGATTTGTTCCGCATAATAATTAAGGTTGAATGGTACTAGTCTCGGATATAAGAGATGAATAAATTAATTAGCAATAAATTAATTTTATTCATGGATATTTATATCTTAAATACACGGAATAAATAATACTACCGGAGAAATATTATTTGATATAATATGGTTTAATATTGGGAGTGCAATTAATTTTATATAGTGGAAAATAGAATTAATTAATATTAATGGATTAATAGATTTGGGCTTGGGCTCAATTTAATCATTAATATTGGAAGCCCAATATTCCACCTCCTTAAGATCCCCTACGTAGCCTATAAAAGCACTACATGGTCTTCTCTATTCTCATAACTTGAAGATCACAATTCTAGAGAAAGAAAGTAGAGAGGGAGATCCATGGAGTTCGGTAGATCGTCGCCCACACGACGTCCGGGCTAGTGCAAGGAATACGTGGGAAGATCTCAAGGTCATCATAAGATCTCGTTTCTCCGCACAACGAATCGAAAGGTGAATTAAATAATTGCTATTTAATTCTTGTTTTATTGAATCAATTATCGAAGAACAAAGATCCAAAAAGTTCGAACCCGGATTAGACGGACGATCGCGTGGTGGTGGCGTAGCCACCGGACCACGGGCGATCGCCCGAACTAGGGTTTGCGGCGCGCGGAGGAAAGAACCCTCGGCTGGGCCGAGGGCTTGCGATCGATCCAAGGATCGATCGCTGGGGGCGCGGGCTGGTGCCGCACCCCACCCGCCGTGAAGGCGGGGCTCCTCCAGGCGGCGGCGAGTCGCCGGACTCGCCGCGGGGGGCTGCTGGGCAGCCCCATCGATCGCGAAGATCGAACGCGATCTTCGATCGCGTGAACCCCGTCTCGTGGGGGTTCGGCTGGGGGCGGGCCGCGTGCCTTCGGGTGCGTGGTCTCCAAAGGCTGGACTCCGGCGGATGAGTCGGCGTTCATGTGATCTCCGGCGAAGGATTTCGGTCGGGTTATTATTTTCCGCAAATTTTAATAGCCCGGGATATCGATTTCCAACAGATCTGCTGTATATTTCATGTTAACATCAGCAGCAGCAGCAGATGGATTTTCTTGGGGGGCATCCCCAGCATGAACAGGGTTCTCTTGGGGGATATCCGCATCAACAACTGGATTTTCTTGGGCATGAGCAGCTTGTTCTTCATCAGCATTTTGTGGGGCATGAACAGGGTTCTCTTGGGGAGCAACTTGTTGACCTTCAGCTGGCCTAGGTAACCTAGGCCAAATCTTCCCAATACCAAATTTAGATTTGAGGCCTTTTGCATTATCTTTCTCAATCTTGATTCTCTGAGTGATTTTGTCAAAATCCCAATTCGAGCATATTGGGAATTGTCTTGATACTGTTCTGGATTTGAAAACTAATCTGTCTAGGTAGCATAGCTGCAAAGTAATAAACAGAAAATAATATTACATTGTCAAACCAAGAAGTTTTTATTGTTAAAGTTAGTAGTATTTATTCATAATGTCAGAAGAATTTAGTAAAAAAACATACATTCACCAGAATTAATCTAAAAATGCTAGAAGAATATTACAGAGTAATAATATTTTCTTACCAACAATAGGGTCACAGGTCCGGTGAATGTTGAACGTTGACCTGATCTCCATAACTCTGCTGCTCTGACCAGTGACTTGATAGTGAAGTTGCACCAGTCCAATTGTCAAATTTGATTTACATTTCTCAGCGAGTACAAGAAATTGTAGTATGCATAGTTGTCTTGCTTACCTTTTAACAAGGTGCTGACAACTAATACTACAAAATCTTGTATGAACCGGTCTCCACTATCATTTCGGCCCCTCAGTTTGTTTGCCATTGCTAGTGTAGAGGGTCCCGCTGTGTAATGAAAAAATAAGTAGAATTCATTATCCACATTCTTATGAATCAAACTCATGAGTGTAATAGTTTACATACCTCCTCTTCCACCCCATGTTCGCCTCCAATCTTTCAGGAATTCTGCAAATCCATCGTCATCGTCTGATTTTTTCAAACCTTCATCAATGAACATTGTTATAGAATCAGTGTATATGTATTATAGATTCCAGAAGAAAAAATTATAGAAATTAAAATCAAAGTTCATTTGTTTACCTGTTGATTCTACCACTGGGAGATAGCCCTTTGGCAGATCAAAGACCGAGACGACATCATCCTCATTTATATCCAAATCTCCACTTTGGAGAATGATCGAACAAGTACAATTAAATATCAAAATTTTCAATCAAAAATGTTGTTAATTCGTTCTTATTCAATTTAATGTTCAAGTTAAGTAATCCTCCGAAACCTATGTCTCGGACAGCTTGTCTTTGTTGTTCGTTCAAAGAATCAACAACATTAGATACATGTATCGGTGCCATCTGAGTTGCAACATTAGAACACTTCTTCTTTGTCTTTTCTTCCTTCTCATCCTCTTTCTTCTTCTCATCCTCTTTATCTGTCTTTTTCTTCTTCTCTTTTTCTTTCTGCTGTAAGTAAAATCAACAAAAGTTATCAATCAAAATTGTGGATTATAATAACAGTTATAATTACTAGTCAAAAATGAATATATCAAACATAGCAGAATCATATTACTAGTAAGTGTAGAAGGTGTTCAATTACCTTTTTCTGAGGAGGCTCCAATTCTTTTGAATCAGCCTTTCTCTTCCGTGGATCCTTCACAGCTTGCAGAATTGCATCAGCCTTTATAATAATAAATTTAGTTAAATCTTTTGTTTTCAATTAAAAAATAATCAGAAGATAGGGCAATGAAATAATTAAGGATGAGTATACCGTTTTCGTAGGTCTTTCAGTCTCCCTTCTCGGGCTCTTTGGGATAACTGCTGCAGGTTCATTCTCTGGGATTGCAGACTCCCTTCGGGGGCTCCTTCTCACTATCTGGGGCTCCTGTTGGTTTTGTTTTTTTGCTTCTTCTGTTCATTATTATTGGAAAAATGACTATGTATTAGTGCGAGAAAATTATAGTTTACTATTATCATAAATTGTAGATGAATTGAGTAGTAAGAATAATTCAAGAAGAATTCATTAATATAGTAAGGAGAAACTTACAGCAGCAGCAGTTGGTTGAATTGGTTCAACCACTGGAGTCTGGAAGACAGATTCATCATTCTCTGGGATGAGAGGCTCCCTTCTGGGGCTCCTTCTTACTATCTGAACATTTTTAGAGTGTTTCTTTGTCTTCTTCTGTTCATTATGATTGGAAAAAGGATTATGTATTAGTGTTTTAGGATTTTAGGATTCAGAATATAGTAATAAAGCGAGTATAATTCATTAATGAATTCAGTAGTATATACTGATAAAGAGAGTAGAACAAACTTACAACTGGAGTCTGGACAGATGTTGCAGCAGGCATCTCTGTAATTTCTGCAGTTTTTTCAACTGCTTCAGTTTCATATTCTGGGATTGTTTGCATGACAGTTTGTTTCTTTCTCTTCTTCTGTTCATTATGATTGGAAAAAGGATTATGTATTAGTGCGAAAATATTATAGTTTACTATTATTAAAAATTGTAGATGAATTGAGTAATAATACAAGAACAATTCATTAATATAGTAAGAAAAAACTTACAGCATTTGGATTCTGAGTGGTTTTTTTTTAATTGGTTCAACAACTGGAGTTTGGAAGACATCGTCTTCATCCTCTGGAGTTGGTAGTTTTCTTGATTCACTGATAGGAGCTTGTGTTTCATTTGACTCAGGTTCTTTCTCCTTTTGAGGAGCTTGTGTTTCCTGTTTATATTGAAAAAAAGTGGTGGATGAATTCAGTAATATAGTAAGAATAATTGAGTATGGAAAACAAACCTTCTGAGGACTTTTATCCGCATTTGGGGTGTCTGGAGTCACCGTCCTTGGACTCACCCTTCTTATGAGTATATCCGCCTGTTTCTTAGTTTGTTTCTCCTTTTTCTTGTTAATAACATTTTGTTTTTTGGATGTCATTTCCTAAAAAGTATAAATAAAATATAATGAGTTTTTGTACATAATTAATCCTCCCCCCTCTTAATTTCAATTAAGGGTTGACCTTCCCACATGTCTTTCTTCCAATTCCCAACTTCACCCGTTGACCATCACGAACTGATGGTATTTTCCCCATATTCTATCTTTAATAAGTAAATTTTGTTACTAGTTGTTTTCTATAATAACTAAATCCAATAATTACATTTCCCACTCAAATCAACATAAATCAACATAATGTAGCAGAATTGGTCACATAATACAGTAGAATAGAGGAAATAACTGAGATGAATCAAAAAGGAAACAAAAAATAATTACACATCAATCACTGGATTACAAATCAAAATACCAAATACAGCAGAATTCTGCAGAATCCACAGTAGAATATAGCATGTGACTGAGTTGAATCAAATTCTAATTTCACATTTTTCTTTGTTTATTGTTTTTAACTCAATTCATGAGAGTCAAAATGTTCCAAAACAACATGCAAATCAGAGGAGAATTGTTCACAATTCAGAGTAGATTCTTGCATAGAACTTAGTTGTTAATACATTTCTATAGCAAATTCATATGACTGAGATTGCATACTAATGATCAAATTCCAAAACAACAGGCCAAATTTAGTAGAATTGGTTGCAAAAGACAGTAGAATATAGCATGTGACTGAGATGAATCAAACTTTGATTTAAAATTTTGAAAAAAACCAATTCAAACAGAGAACAATTACACAAAAATCACTGGATTGTGAACCATGCACAGAAAACTGTAAGATAGCATAAGTGTTCACAAAATACTGTAGAATCTAGCATATAACTGGGATGAATCAAACTTTGATTTTACATTTTGAAAAAAACAGTTCAAACAGAAAACAAATACACACTAATCACTGGATTTTGAACCATGCATAGAAAATTGTAATTAGATGAACCAACAATACAGTAGAATAACTGAGATGAATCAAACTTTGATTTCACAGTTTTGCTTTTCATTCTTATTTCAATGTATTCTACTGAAAATGTTCCAAATAGAACAAACACACATACAGAACACACAAACATACAGGAGCAACAGTAAATTGCTATTTGATCAAACAACTATACCAAATAGTGTTTCAGATTCATCATGCAATTTGAGGAGAACTTTAAATCGTATAAAATAGGGTTTCTACGCCTCTTTTTTGGATTTTAGGGTTTCAGAGGGTTACAATTTCCCCAAATATTGTTTCTATTTGAACATGCAATTTCAGTTCATTAGGAATAAATTAGGGTTTGTAATTACCTCTTCTTCGATTTTGGATGTTTGTAAGTAGAAATCACTACAGAGAAGGTGGTCTTCGCGGTTGAACGGTGCGGTGGTCGTCGCGGTTGTACGGTTGAACTTCGAGTACTGGCTTTCGACTACGGCGGAAGGTGGTTTCGACTACAGCAACTTCGACTACAGGCTTCGCGGTTGAACGATGTTCCGATGGTCGTCGCGGTTGAATAGTGCTCCGGTGGCCGTCGAGGTTTCTCTGAGATTGGAGAGAAGGTGAGGAGTCGTGAGAGAGATTGAACGTTGGGTGCGGGCGGTGTATAGCGTGCGTTTCAATTGTGTGTAATTGGGCCTATTTTGATTTTGTATATGAGCCGGTACCATACTATTCACATGGTACCATTAACCACCCAATAGGCCTCCCTAAAACCACCCCACCCTAATTATGTTCTTACAAAGTGAATCTCAATTTTAATTTTTTTCTTTCCTTTCTTCCTCTCTAAAATCACAATCGAGTTTGGTAGTTTTAGAAGCTAATCTCAATTTTAATTTTTGCTTCAGCATCTCGCTCATTTCTTCCTCTCCAAATCACGCTCGCCCGCATAATCGATCGAGTTTGGTAGTTTTCAGAACTGATATTCCAACTAAAAATCGAAATCATAGCGACGGACGTCTCCGGAGAAAACAATCTGCGCAAGATAAAACGATGGACCGTTATCCCTTGCCCGAACTCTCCATGAATCAAGTATAATTTTTTCACTTGGGTTTTGCATAGTTTATTAGTGTAATTCTTGAGAACCCTCCATGAATTAGTTATGATTTTTTTACTTGGGTTTTTCATAGTTTATTAGTGTAATTGTTGTGATGCACTGATTGCACATTTTGGAAAAATTAAAAAAAATTGTGTTTTTAGGTGTGGGTGTTTATTATTCCAATTTGCATTAGAGCTGCAATTGTTTATTCAACTTTTAACAATTGGTGATGCTGTTTTTGTTTAGTATTCCTTTTATCGACTTTGGTGTGGTTTTTAGTAGTCCAGATTTTACAGTTTATGTTAGAATTTGGTCACTGTTTCAGTGGTTGTATGTTAGTTTGTTAACTATTTTGTGGTATAATTGTTAAACTCACAATGTTGGATTTACATATTAACCAGTAAAATTATTCACAAATCAAAACATTGTTTTTGCTATGATTTTGTTTCACTGCCTGTTATTGAGACATGCAATGGATATTTGATCATCTCATAGTGATGTATTGATTGTTATAAGAAATAATAATTTGGGTGCTGGAGAGAAACTGTGTACGTAATAACAGTGGTATACGATATAGTTTGGCCGACGCATCATCTTGTAGTTTGAACAACATTATGGTATTTTGTCCTTGTTTTTTTTAATTGATTAGCTGTGTGGAAAGTTATTTCACATACAACTAAAAATCATTTCTTTGGATTTTTTGTTAGATTTGTTAATTTCATGACTTGTTATCTTCAAATTTTGTTTACAAAACATGTGTAATTTAATTTTTTTAGTAGGTTGGTATATAAAAAAGGATAGTTTAATTTGTACAAAAGTTTTTTTTAGTAGTTTGTACACTTGATATCTTGATTCCTTATGTGGTGTATATAGATTTTCCTTTGAAATTAAAATGGTGAGCATCTTTTGTAAGTTACAGTATTTGTGTATATACTATTTTTTGGTGTTCATATAGTTTGAATGTCTGTTTACCAAGTAGTTTGTTATGTAGTTTAAACTATGAAATATGTACCTTGAACGACGTTATGAAGTTTATTCCTTTAAATCTGATATTTATTGGAATTTACTTATTGAGTTAAATAGGAGTAGTTTGAAAGACTGTTAAGTTGAAGTGATTTTTGAAGGTTTAATAGTTTGTAGAGTTGATTTCATTTAAGTAAAAAAAAGATGAAGCTCGAAGTGATGTTCACCAATTATATGATTTCCATATAGTTTAAAGATTTGTTTCACTTTATAGTCATGAAACCTCATATAATATTTTTTTTTTTTATTTCTCTAATTCCTTTTTCAAGGACTATAAACAATGATTTCAAGGACTTAAAATTTCTATGCCAATGCATGAACATACCCTTTGATTACATAAGTTTTTCTTATAATATTTACCAAATTAGTTGCAGTGTACTCAATCGAGTGTAAGAATCTTTTTCTTGGAACTAAAAATCCTTTTTTTGATTGTTTGTTAAATTTTCCAATTTCATAAATTGTTTATTTTCACATTTAGTATTTACAAAACATGTATAATTGGAATTTTTTTAGTAGGTTTGTCGTTAAAATTAGTTTAATGTTAGGTATTAGGTGTTTTATTTTGCATAGAGTTCTTTCTGGACACGTGTAGTTTAATTATCTGTTTGTTGTGTAACACGTGTGATATTTTGATTCCTTATGTGGTGTATGGATTTCACTCTGAAATTAAATTGGTGAACATCTTTTGTGAGTTACACTATTAGTGTATTATTAGTGTATATACTATTTTTTGATGTTCATATAGTTTGAATGTCTGTTTACTAATCAGTTTGCTATCTAGTTTGAACTATGAAATATGTACTTTTAACGAAATTATGTTCTTTTAAATCACATTCGTATTGGAACTGACTTATTGTTTTAAATAGTTTGAAAAACTGTTAAGTTGATTAATGAAAGTTTAGTAATTTGTAGGGCTAATTTCATTTAGGTAGAAAAAGATGAAGCTCGAAAGGATGTTCACCAATTATATGATTTTCATATAGTTTAAAGATCTGTTTCACTTTATAATCATGAAACTTTAAGTAAATTTATGATTTTTGATTCTTCTAATTCTTTTTTCAAGGACTATATACATTTGTTTCAAGGATTCAAAATTTCCATGCCAAATGCATATGAACATATCCTTTGATTACATAAGTTTGCCTTTTAAAGTTTACCAAACTAGTTGAAGTGTACTCAATCGAGTTTAAATGATATGATGATAAGATCACGTGCATTTGGAAAAATGTTTACCACCTAGTTTATAAGACGCAACTCATAGTAAAAACAAAAAACATCACATATAAAGAAAACTTATCCGTAACTGAATGCCTTCAGGTAGGGCTGGCTATCCGGTTTTCGGATTTCGCTTTTTTTCCGAAACCGAACCGAAAAACCGAGTTTTCGGTGCACCGAACACCGAGTTTTCGGTTCGGTGTTCGGTACAAATAAAAAATCACATTCGGTTTTCGGTTAAACCGAGACCGAGAGAAAAACACCGAACAACCGAATTTTAATTAAAAATAATAAAATATTATAAATATATTATATGCTTACTCTTCGAACGAAGAATTTTCAAAACACAAACGCCAAAAAGAAAATCCTAATAGTCGTGTCTCTCGAGTTTCCTTCTCCTTGGAGGCGTCGACATCGAGGCTCAAGTATCAGATCTGCTCTTGGGTTTCAGTCTTCAAGAATCAGTCATCATTTCGCCTTCAACCCTTAATACTTGTAGAAATTAATTCCCTGAATATGACTGGAGCTACGTCGTCGTATTCAGCTCACATGAATCGAATGAAAAGGGAGAATGAGAGAGAGAGAAAAGGGAAAGAGAAAAGCGGGAATGAATATCTGGAAATATTAAAATCGCATTATCCAAAACACAAACATACAATTGGTTCTTATACATCAATTATCAAAAGACCAAAATACCCCTCAAGACTTATTCAAATAAAACACTAAACGCGCCAAACACACTTGATGTGAAAACTTGAATTCCACTTCAGTGTTTCATCTTCAACACTCCTCCTCAAGTTAAGAGTGACTCACTCACTCCTAACTTGCATACTAGCTGATGAAACTGTGCAGTACCCAAAGCCTTTGTGAGAATATCAGCAACCTGCATTTGTGTGGGCACATAGAGCATATGAACCACACCACTCTGCACCTTTTCTCTTATAAAATGACAGTCTATTTCAACATTCTTAGTCCTATCATGCAACACAGGGTTTGCTGCCATTGCCAAGGCAGCCTTGCTGTCACTGAACAGATTGAATGCTGGAGTTTGAACACCTAGATCCTTCAACACTTGTTGCAACCACATCAATTCACATATAGTTAATGCCATTGCCATGTATTCTGATTCAGCTGAGCTTCTTGAGACCACTGATTGTTTCTTTGATCTCCAGCTAATGAGAGAATCTCTTAGGAACACTGCATATCCAGTCACAGATCTTCTAGTGTCCACACATGCTCCCCAATCAGCATCACAGAAGCCATTGAGTTTCATTTCACTTTCAGCAGAATACACAAGTTGTTGATTCATTGTTCCTTTCAAGTATCTCAAAACTCTATGAGCTGCTCCTAAATGTGACTGAGCTGGTTTGTCCATGAATTGACTCAACACATGTATAGCATAGGTGATGTCAGGTCTTGTAATTGTCAAATACAACAATTTTCCCACCAACCTCCTGTAAACTGTAGGGTCTGGCAAAGGATTTTCATCATTTCTACTGAACTTTGCCTTAGTGTCCATAGGAAAAGCTGTAGGATTACAACCCTCAAAACCATATTCTTTCAACATCTCAACCACATACCTTTTCTGGCATAAGGTAATGCCACCTTCTGTTCTGTTCACTTCAAGTCCAAGACAGTACTTCAACTCTCCCAAATCTTTTATGAGAAATTTGTCATTCAAAAAGGCTTTTATCTTATTGATCTGTTGATGATCATTGCTGGCAATGATGAGATCATCAACATAGATCAATAGAATAAGGCTGAAATCAGAGGTGTGTAGTGTGAATAAGGAATGATCAACCTTTGACTGTTGAAAGCCATACTCCACCAAGGCACCAGTTAGTTTGCAAAACCACTGTCTGCTGGCTTGCTTAAGACCATACAAACTTTTTAAAAGCCTGCAAACCTTATTACACTCCTCCTGTTTTGCATAACCTTGTGGTAGCACCATATAAACTTCTTCATCCAATTCACCATGAAGGAAGGCATTATTCACATCACATTGATCTATAAACCAGGTATTGGCAGCTGCAACAGCTAGGACAGTTCTGATAGTACTCATTTTCACCACAAGTGCAAAAGTTTCTTCATAATCCAATCCTTCTCTTTGGCTATATCCCTTAGCCACTAACCTAGCCTTGAACCTCTCCAAAGTACCATCAGACCTATACTTGACTTTATACACCCACTTACGGCCAATGGGAACTTTGTTTGGTGGAAGATCAGTCACAACCCAAGTTTTATTTGCCTCTAAAGCAACTAACTCTTTATCCATAGCATCTTGCCAATGGGGATGAGAAGCTGCCTCTGCATATGACTGTGGCTCAACAAACTCACCAATAGAATTCACAACAGAATGACATTGATAATCAGTCAAGTAAGATGGAGGTTTTCTTATTCTTTTGGTAACAGGCAAGGAAGGAATAGAAATGGAAGGATCTTGAGATGATGTATGAGGAGACAATGAGCCTGTAGAAAGAACCTCATTGTCATCATCATCAAAAATACAATTCTGAGGGGGAATAAACTGTTCATTATTATTTTGGGAAGAATTGTTTGAATCTTCAGACAAACTCAAGAAGGGAAAAACATGTTCAATAAAATGAACATCTCTGGAAATGGTGATATTATGGCTCTGCAGGTTATAGACAAAATAACCCTTTGATTGAGGAGAATAACCCAAAAAAACACATTTAAAAGCTCTGGCTGCAAATTTGGTTTTATGAGGCAAAGGATCTGTCATGTAACATAAACAACCAAAGGTTTTAAGAGGTGCATAAGAAGGATCAGTTTTATGCAACAAGAAAAATGGTGTTTGATTCTGAAGAGAAGGGACTGGAATTATATTCAATAGGAAAGCAGCTGTTTGAATACAATAACCCCAAAGGTTTAAATGCACACCTGACTGAAACCTTAAAGCTCTTGCCATGTTGAGTAGAGTCTGATGCCTTCTCTCCACTACTCCATTCTGTTGTGGTGTATATGGACAAATTTTCTGATGAAGAATCCCATAAACACTATACAACTCAGGTGCTATAAATTTTGTGCCATTATCAGTCCTTATGACCTTAATCTTGCATCCAAACTGAGTATCCACAAACTTAACAAAATTGATCAACTGCAATTTTGTATTTGACTTGTGCTTCAACAGACAAATCCAGGTAAATTTGGAATAATCATCTACTATGGTGAGGAAGTATTGAAAACCATCAATTGTTGCCTCAGGAAATGGGCCACACAAGTCACAATGAATCAGATCAAAAGGTTTCATAGATTGAGTAATACTATCAGGAAAGGAAAGCCTGTGTTGCTTTGCTAATGGACAAACCTCACACTGAGCATCAAAGCCCTTAAGAATTTCTGGGATACTGTCCTTAAGTAGCATCATTCTGGAGTGTGATATATGGCCAAGCCTGGAATGCCAGAGATTTCCACATGATGCAGCAGAATGAGATTTAACAAACTGTGGGATCTGCAAGATGAATAATCCCTGATGCTTATGACCAACTCCAATCACCTGTGAACTATTACCATGAATAATGAGGCATTTATCCTTAAGGAAGGTAACTGAGCAATGCTGTGACCTCAAAAGGGCACCAACAGATACTAAATTTACTGTGAAAACAGGAACACACAAAACATCAGTTAGTAGCAGTGTAGGTGTGATTTGAATAGATCCTTTGTGAGTAGTAGTAGTCTTTTGACCATTAGGAAGGTTGACTTCAGTGACATATGGTATCACATCATGTGTATACCAGTCAAGAGAGTTAACCATGTGATCTGTAGCTCCTGTATCAATGATCCATCCACTTTTTTTCTGATCATTAACCAGTGAGGTGAAAGCATTAGTAATCCCAGCAAATGAATAGTTACTAGAGGTCTGTGAATTAGGAGAGCCAGAGCCAGGAAATTCCCTCAACATCTGCATCAACTGATTCATTTGTTCTGGAGTAAAAGCTGAATTAGAAGCTCCACCAGAAGAACTACTACCTTCACTTTGAGTAGTACTCATATTAGCTGAATTTTCAGCAGACTTCTTTGACTTGTAATTAGAGGGAAACCATGAAGAAAGTAACATTTTGCTTTGATATGACCTTCTTTATTACAATGACTGCAAATGGGTAATCCCCCTTGACTCCATTTATGTTGAGAAGGTTTCTTATTCCCTACATAATTAGAACTACTGTTATCTCCCAAATTCTGTGATGCTGTAGCTGTGAGCTGTTGTTGTCCCTGTCCTCTACTCAATTGCATAGCAACAGGTTCAGAACCAACAACTCCTTGTCCATAAGCTACAGCCCTATGCCTCTCTGTTGGGAAATCGATATCCCGGAATTAATAAATTTAAATAAATAAATTATCTAATTAATTCCGACCGAAATCCTTTGGAGATCGAATATCCGGAGTTGTAAAATTGCGGAACAACAACTCCAATCGAAATCCCGGTTGCCGGAAACCCGCCACGAACCACCACACGAACCCGGACTCAACCAAACCCTAACCGCGGGCGAACCCACGGCTGTTCGGTCGAGCCCTCGCGTGGGGTCGCGGTTGTTCATGGCAGCCGCCTAGGGCTGCTCGTAGCAGCCCACAAAGCATGCCCGAACCCTTGCGGAACCGCCCCATGCAAACCCTAGCCGCGGCCGAGCCGCCGCTTGTTTGATCGAGGCGTGCGCATGTCGCCGGACATGCGCTAGGGTTCAGCCCCTGGAAGCCCGCACAGCTCCGGCGAAGCCCCAAGGATCCGCCGCTGCCAGGCCACGCCAAGCGGGCGCCTGGGTACGAAGCGCTCGCGCGCGACATGGACCAGGCGGGCGCCTGGTCCTCAGACGAGCGCTTGCCCTCCCAGCGAACATGGTTCGCGCGATCCTCGTCGCCGGATCGCTCCAGCCGCGGCGGTCCGGTGATCCTTGATCACCACCGCCCGGCTCGACCCCGATGAGGATCCCAAACCTCGGATCTTGGTTTAAGATATTTTTACGATAATTTAAACGATAAAATCATAAAGAGGGTTTTACGATTTACCTCGTTCTCGTTGTTCGGAAAAACGAAGAACTCAATTTGACGACCTTGAGATCTTCCGACGTATTCCTTGCACTAGCTCGGACGTCGTGTGGGCGACGATCTAACGAACTCCATGGATCTCCCTCTCTACTTTCTCTCTCTAGAATTGTGATCTTCAAGTTATGAACTCATGAGAATAGAGAAGACCATGTAGTGCTTTTATAGGCTACGTAGGGGATCTTAAGGAGGTGGAATATTGGGCTTCCAATAATAGTGATTAAATTGAGCCCAAGCCCAAATCTATTAATCCTTACTATTATTAATTAATTTATTTTCCACTATATAAATTAATTGCACTCCCAATATTAAACCATATTATATCAAATAATATTTCTCCGGTAGTATTATTTATTCTGTGTATTTAAGATATAAATATTCATGAATAAAATTAATTTATTGCTAATTAATTTATTCATCTCTTGTATCCGAGAATAGTACCATTCAACCTTAATTATTATGCGGAATAAATCCACCTGCAGGGTTTACATAATAATTCCTTATGAACTCATCTCGGGGATATTATCAACCCTTACGGGATACACTTTCCCGTCAAGTATTCACGGTATGTCATATATAAAATATAGCGACCCAACTTAACCGGTAATTGACCCAATAATTAAACCGGTCAATTCCTTTGGAAAATCAAAGTCGCTTATATTAAATATACACACCCGCAATAGTATCGGGGATTAAGAATAAAATACACTGAGACTTAAATCGATTATCGCCGACAATCCTAATCGATAAATCTCAAACGATCCGCCCAATACACCAAGTGTACAAGTGTGATAAAATAATCAAGACAGATTATTTTCTCTCTCACACAACGACTATACCGATGGATTGGTCCGTGTCCATCTAGGTCGTGAGCAACTGTTCGATTCTATACGAGTAACCGATAGTATGATCTTCCGTGTGACGTCGCACACCATACTAACTACAACGTATATAATCTAGGACTATAATTTGCATATATTTAATTATAAATAATTAAACGCAAATAATTGTTTATTTAATTAAATATATTAATGGCAATGACCGGGAGTTACCGTTACTTAAATCTAGACATTAAGTACACAACTCCAACAATCTCCCACTTGTACTAAGGTCTAGTCATTTCCTCCAAACTCCCGACTCCCATACTCATCACGTGCTTAAGTTGTACTTCCAAGAAGTACTATGTGAATGAGCAATCTAGGTTGCCGCTCTGAAGTTATCTTGGTGACTACAGCGTCGTCTCCCTCGACGATGACTCGTATCAGGTGGTACTTGCTCTATGTGTTATCTTACACTTATGGAGTTGTGATTTCTTACCATTTGCCATCGCACCGCTATTTACATAGCCTTTTGGCAAATTAAGAATCACATCTTAGTCCCAGAGATTATCCCGGAGTTATACCAAAACTTCCGCTGCCTCTGAGGCCGCTATTTGGTTACCCATGGCAGAGTCCGAAAAGCATCGTGCTTATCACTCTTCCATGTTAAAAACTCCTTCTCCTTCAATAGTGAAACACATAGCCTGATATCGACTTACACCGGTCCTTATTCGATTAGAAATCTAAGAGAATGTAATCCAAAGGAAATGCTCGTCTGCTTCGTAGTCTAGAACAGTACTTCGAAAGTACTTTTACAGCAGTCGAATATTCCTTTCCAGGATTACCTTGATATCCTCCCACTATGCTAACCGCATAGCCGATATCAGGTTCTTGTTTTCAACATTACATTTATTAAGCTTTCCGCACTCAAAGTGTAGGAAACCGCTTTCATTGCTTCTATCTCCTTTTGTGTTTCAAAACACATATCCTTAGATAGATGCATTCCGTATCTGAAAGGTAACGAACCTTTCTCGGAATCTTGCATGTTAAAACGAACCATAATCATATATATGTAAGATGTCCAGGAGAAGTACAATGTTCTTTCCCAGAGATCCAAGATCTCAAGAACATGTCCAACTTCTTCCTATATCTTTCATATTGATTTATCTAGACAACCTCATTTTATGTCTTGACAACATCTTTACATTGTTACCAATGATAAGAATGTTCTCTACATAAAACCCGAGAAACACAACCTTGTTCCATCACGTTTCCAATACACATGATTCGTCTATGCTTTGATGAATCCATAAAATGGATTATCTCATCAATTTGCAAGTACTACTAACTCAATGCTTTGTTCTAATCCATAAATGGATTAACTAAGCTTGTACTCTAAATGATATTGCCTCTTAGCAATAATCCATATTGCTTTCCAACAAGGCACATTTAGATCTAGTACTGCCTCCATGTAGATCCAGGGATCGATTTCATGTATACTAGGTCCAGAGTCCGAAAACTCTCTTAGTCTTATGAATATCACTGGTTGTCACACAACCTCCCACTACAACGGCATTCCGGTGTATAAACAGTAATAACAGTAGGTGCAGTTAGTGGTGTACTGCTACTCGGTTCAGCTGGTTCTCAGTCCTTATCGTTCTCTCTCATTTCAAAGTATCATGTCACTTTGGGCTTGTGGTTCATCATATAGTCTTTCTCTAAGAACCGGGCGTTAGAACTTATAACGTCCCTCTGGTTCATAGTACTATTGAAAACACATCTTTTGTTCTTCTAGGACATTCTACAACCGTATTGAATGCGCCATTGTTTCCAGACATATCCATAGAACACAGGTAGTTCCGTATAACTCATGCTTTTACTATTTCTATAAGAGTTCCATTTCTTATTTACGACACACCATTTCTACACAACAGTGTATGGTATAGTCATTTGGGATCAAATCCCAATCTCTGATCAGTATGCCATGCATTCCTCAGACAGGTACTTGCCTCCGCGATCAAATCGCAGGCTACAAATGGATATACCTTGATGGTTCTCCACAATTTCTTAGTGTCCATTGACTTGTCAAAACACTTGCTTTTGTGGCACATCAGGTATTCTAATCCATTTCTCGAGTAATCATTAAAATGAAGTACTCGTACCATTATGTCTGAGTAGATATAGGTCTGCATACATCAGAGTAAATCAATTCTAATACTTGTCCGGATCTTATATCTTATATCCATAAAGGATTGCTTGGTCATGTTATCTTCCAAATTAGATTCTTAGGTCGGAAGGTCCACTCCTTCAACTTAATTGATCAAACTATCAATTTTCGACCTTTGAACTTCTTATTTGAATATGACTTAGCATAAGAATCCACAAGTATAAATGATTTAATAAAGAAATCTCTTATTAGTAAAAAGAGTTATGTACTACGGTTCGTTGCATCGTGGTGGACTTATGATTCATCATTTATATATTGGTAGCTAATGTACCAGAATAGATAATATCTTTATTTCTTCTTATAACCATCAAATGATTAAAAGAAATATAATATCTATTCATTAGAAATTCAGAACAAAGTTCTTTCTAATATGAAAGGTACATAAAAGCAATAACCCAAAATGAAATCCTATAAAATTTCCTCCACTGCAACTGCTGCCTCCTCTACAGCATTGCCCATGTAGACTACGATTTCTTCTTTTCTAAGTCGTCGGGTTTCCTGGAACCCTTGCATTTAGAATGCACATACCGTCAGTGGTTCCATATCTACACACCAGGTTCCGGTAGATAATACCACTGACTATGTTTTACGACTAAAGAAAATTTCGTACTTTATTTGAGAGGATAATCAGACTTCCAGTACCCAGACTGTTTGCATCGAGAACACGATTTCTCGTCTCATCTCGTGGTCCAAGTAACTTAGAACCACTGGGCTTCTTTGCTTGCTTTTCCTTTCCCCGATTTTGCCTTTAGGTTCGAAACCTTTGGCACTGGCTACAAGAGCTTGCGATTTCTGTCTCAACTCGTCTAAAAGGTCCATCATCTCAAAAACGTGTTTAAGCGTTTCCTCGAATCGACTGACCTTTATGAGTATCCTCATCGCCTCTTGTCTAGCCTCTACTTCATGTCTAAACATCTCCTTGAGTTTGAACATGATATTAAAATCAGTTCTTTCCTCATCAGTTGAGACATTAGTAGGTTCGGGAGAACAAAGCTCACTGAGTACAAACTTGTACTCTTTAACAGTTTGGGCATGTCTAGATCTCTATTCCAATCAATACAATCAGGGACCAGTGAGTTTAAAATCCTTAAGTATCACATAAAGTGGGTTCAAAGCCATATCCTAATCTATGAGCACATATAACAACAAACAATCGATTTAATCTCCGATATTATCTCCCTCAAATAATATCATTAAACCACTAATCACATCTAAAATCCCATCAGATATGGTAAGCCACGATAGTGTGGACGTTTACCTACCCAAATGATTTAGCAATTAGATTTGCTTCGGTCGTACATCATCATTAGCGTTACTTCGATGGGAAGAATACTAAGAAGCGTACCTAAGTGTAAACCATTACTCAGTATCTAAGAAGATTGTTTGGGATACGCATATTCACCGCAAGCCACGATAGTGTGGACGTTTACGTTAACATACGCTCCTTTACTCCCTTCTATAACTGTCTACATCAATCGTTACAAAATCCCATTCAATGTAGCAAGCCACGATAGTGTGAACGTTTACTACACCAAAAGATTTTTACAATTGACTCCCAATTACTTGATCCATTCGATCTTGTAAATCAAGACGCAGAGAATCATAAGTGAAACTCGAAGTTTCTTACCAGTGATTCACCATGCGAACAACCCTATCTCTCATAAAATGAGGGAGCCGAGCAGACAATCGATCCATTTCAAGAAATGGTACGAAGGTCTCTAATTTGTGTCATCCACATGACCAAGTGGCTTTGGCTCCATTCCACTCCCCGGGGTGAGAATGAGTCGACTTGAAATCAGTTTCAGAAAGACAAATTAGGCATTGTTTGATAAACTTAATCAATGTTTCTCGTAAAAGGAATTACAAGAATTCTCCTCCAATGACTTGTCTATACGAACTTCAAAAGTCCATAAAAGTCACCAAGAGAACAGCAATGGAAACCATGGCATTGTTTACAATCCCTCTCCCACTTAGCTTTTTATAACAAAGGGATACGCTATCTAATGCATAATTAAATACACATAAGCATGCATACATGTAATAAAGCACATAGGATATTATCACATAATCAAAATAATACTAGAATATTATTTTCCGACTATTATGGCTTTATCGCATCTCCGTATGCTTCTTCTAGTCTTCAGTCTTCGTTCTTGAATGCTCCATGTGACGGGAATATTAATTCCAATATTTAAATCTATTTATTTTTAATAAATCCAAAAGTTACTTAATTCGAAAATTAAGTCAATCGAATAAATCAAAAATAAAATTAAATATTATTAATATTTTTATTATTTTTATTTTCCTCTTCTAATTTCATTAAATCTCTAGAATCATATCCAAGACTCACTTGGAATATTCTAGAAGATTTCCATAATGAAATAAGGAAATAAAATAATTTAGGACTCCTAATCCTTCCAAATTAATTGTTTTCCTAATCCATTAAAAATTTCATAAAGGAATAATTAAATAAGGAAAAATTAATTTAGGACTCCTAAACTTTCCATATTAACTATTTTCCTAATCCATTAAAAATTCCATAAAGGAATAATTAAATGAGGAAAATAAATTAATTCCAAATTAATTATTTTCATATTCCATGAGAATTCCCAAAAATAGGAATACTCAAAATAGGAAAACCGAACTAATCTTAGGAAAAATAATTTTTTTCCTAATCCATAAAAATTCCCATAAAATAGGAATAATTATATTAGGAAAATCGAATTATATTAGGAATAAGATCTTTACCGGGATTAACACGGAATGGGGATTTCCGGTCTATCCCCGAGCTCGGCCGAGGAGCACGCCCACCACCGCCACCACCCAACCGGCGCGCCACCACCGCCGGTGACATCGCACGGCCGAGGGTGCGGTCGAGTGCCCCCCACGCGCTCGATCCATGGTTTGGCTATGGGGATAGCCGAACCGAGCCCTAACCCTCTCTTCGTCTCCTCCGTCACAATTTTCCGGTCGTCGTTTTGTCTTCGATCCAACGTAAAATAAATTACAAATTTATTACTACGCTATCCGGCATCGATTCTCTACATGAAAACGACCTCAAACAATTTCCGGAAAAATTAAGAACAAGCATTCACCACAAAAGAACGAATCTCGACATCAACGAGAGTTTAATAATCAAGAGAAATATTATGACATTAATTAACAATAATTAAAACTAGCCATAATAATCGGAAACCCTGCAAGGTAGAACAATTTATCGAAAAATACCATGAACTAAAACCAACGCTCTGATACCAATTGTTGGGAAATCGATATCCCGGAATTAATAAATTTAAATAAATAAATTATCTAATTAATTCCGACCGAAATCCTTTGGAGATCGAATATCCGGAGTTGTAAAATTGCGGAACAACAACTCCAATCGAAATCTCGGTTGCCGTAAACCCGCCACGAACCACCACACGAACCCGGACTCAACCAATCCCTAACTGCGGGCGAACCCACGGCTGTTCGGTCGAGCCCTCGCGTGGGGTCGCGGTTGTTCATGGCAGTCGCCTAGGGCTGCTCGTAGCAGCCCACAAAGCATGCCCGAACCCTTGCGGAACCGCCCATGCAAACCCTAGCCGCGGCCGAGCCGCCGCTTGTTTGATCGAGGCGTGCGCATGTCGCCGGACATGCGCTAGGGTTCAGCCCCTGGCAGCCCGCACAGCTCCGGCGAAGCCCCAAGGATCCGCCGCTGCCAGGCCACGCCAAGCGGGCGCCTGGGTACGAAGCGCTCGCGCGCGACATGGACCAGGCGGGCGCCTGGTCCTCAGACGAGCGCTTGCCCTCCCAGCGAACATGGTTCGCGCGATCCTCGTCGCCGGATCGCTCCAGCCGCGGCGGTCCGGTGATCCTTGATCACCACCGCCCGGCTCGACCCCGATGAGGATCCCAAACCTCGGATCTTGGTTTACGATATTTTTACGATAATTTAAACGATAAAATCATAAAGAGGGTTTTACGATTTACCTCGTTCTCGTTGTTCGGAAAAACGAAGAACTCAATTTGACGACCTTGAGATCTTCCGACGTATTCCTTGCACTAGCTCGGACGTCGTGTGGGCGACGATCTACCGAACTCCATGGATCTCCCTCTCTACTTTCTCTCTCCAGAATTGTGATCTTCAAGTTATGAACTCATGAGAATAGAGAAGACCATGTAGTGCTTTTATAGGCTACGTAGGGGATCTTAAGGAGGTGGAATATTGGGCTTCCAATAATAGTGATTAAATTGAGCCCAAGCCCAAATCTATTAATCCTTACTATTATTAATTAATTTATTTTCCACTATATAAATTAATTGCACTCCCAATATTAAACCATATTATATCAAATAATATTTCTCCGGTAGTATTATTTATTCTGTGTATTTAAGATATAAATATCCATGAATAAAATTAATTTATTGCTAATTAATTTATTCATCTCTTGTATCCGAGAGTAGTACCATTCAACCTTAATTATTATGCGGAATAAATCCACCTGCAGGGTTTACATAATAATTCCTTATGAACTCATCTCGGGGATATTATCAACCCTTACGGGATACACTTTCCCGTCAAGTATTCACGGCATGTCATATATAAAATATAGCGACCCAACTTAACCGGTAATTGACCCAATAATTAAACCGGTCAATTCCTTTGGAAAATCAAAGTCACTTATATTAAATATACACACCCGCAATAGTATCGGGGATTAAGAATAAAATACACTTAGACTTAAATCGATTATCGCCGGCAATCCTAATCGATAAATCTAAAACGATCCGCCCAATACACCAAGTGTACAAGTGTGATAAAATAATCAAGACAGATTATTTTCTCTCTCACACAACGACT
The DNA here is from genome assembly GCA_954870475.1 of Euphrasia confusa. Classification (NCBI taxonomy): domain Eukaryota; kingdom Viridiplantae; phylum Streptophyta; class Magnoliopsida; order Lamiales; family Orobanchaceae; genus Euphrasia; species Euphrasia confusa. The sequence continues at coordinate 13,405,858 of OX940957.1, read as the reverse complement.
ATACCGATGGATTGGTCCGTGTCCATCTAGGTCGTGAGCAACTGTTCGATTCTATACGAGTAACCGATAGTATGATCTTCCGTGTGACGTCGCACACCATACTAACTACAACGTATATAATCTAGGACTATAATTTGCATATATTTAATTATAAATAATTAAACACAAATAATTGTTTATTTAATTAAATAGATTAATGGCAATGACCGGGAGTTACCGTTACTTAAATCTAGACATTAAGTACACAACTCCAACACTCTCCTCCTGGATAACATAGCTAAAACACTGATTTATGTCAGGCAATGGATTCATTAACAATATCTGACTTCTAACAACAAAATAATTCTCATTCAGTCTCATGAGAAACTTCATAATCTTGTTGTTTTGATGAAGCTCAGTGCCTCCTGATCCACAATGACAGGGTGATAACATACAGAACTGCTCAAACTCACTCCACAATGTGTCCAACTGGTTATAATAAGCAGTAACAGATAGAGTTCCTTGCTGCAATGAATAGATCTTTTGTTGTAATTCAAAAACTCTAGGAGCACTACCCTGACCATACCTTGTTCTCAAGGTCTTCCACATCTCAGCAGGACTCTGTCCATGAATAACAGCAGAGGCAATTTCCTTCTGACACGAGTTTATTATCCATGACTGAATCAACATATTGCATCTCCTCCATGACTGATAGTTTGAATCTCCAACTGCTGGGATGGGTACCGTACCTTCTATAAACTCCAATTTATTTCTGGATCCCAAAGCAAGCTCCATGGACCTACGCCACAAATGATAATATTTTCCATCCAATAACGGCGACACTAAAACTGTACTAGAAACCTCACTAGGATGCATATAGTACAACCCCATAGCATCCTCCATATTCAATCGAACCCCGGAAGACATATCAACAGAAAACCAGAGAAAACAAGCTAGCAAATACTCAACACTCAGAGATCGAAGCTCAAACACAGCTCCAATAACAGATCCAGAACACCAGATTCAAAAGCCCCAAAGTACACCACAAAAACAGTCGAAAACCAGCTAGAACAAGTTTTCAAAAGAAAGCTACACTTATCTCCTCATAAGCTAGCTCTGATACCATGTAGAAATTAATTCCCTGAATATGACCGGAGCTACGCCGTCGTATTCAGCTCACATGAATCGAATGAAAAGGGAGAATGAGAGAGAGAAAAGGGAAAGAGAAAAGCGGGAATGAATATCTGGAAATATTAAAATCGCATTATCCAAAACACAAACATACAATTGGTTCTTATACATCAATTATCAAAAGACCAAAATACCCCTCAGGACTTATTCAAATAAAACACTAAACGCGCCAAACACACTTGATGTGAAAACTTGAATTCCACTTCAGTGTTTCATCTTCAACAATACTCAAGAACCATTCATCGTTTTGTCATCGACTTTGATTCCAAAGTCAATGTTCATACTCAAGAACTATTCATTGTTTCGTCATTGACTTTGATTCCAAAGTCAATGTTCAGCACACAATAATTAATTGAATTTGAGTTTATGGTTCGTGAAAGAGGGAAGAGATGAAGCGGAAGCCATGGCCCATGAATGGTAAGGAAAAAAAAAAATAGTCGATCTGAATTTGGAGATTTTTGAAAGAGGTAGGTGATGACTTTTTAAATACTTTTTCTTTATTTTATTTCTTTTTATTAAACTTTTATTATTTATTATATTTTTAATTTATAAACACGTATTTTACCGCTGACACTCTCTTTCTTAGTTTCTTAGTTTCTTTTTCTCGGTTTCTAGAAAACCGAACCGAAAAACCGCCAACCGAACTCTATAACCGAAAACCGATCGGTTGTCGGTCTCGGTTTCTGTTTTTCGTCCTTTTCGGTGTCGGTTAACCGAAAGCCACCCCTAGACAGGTATGCTTAGAATTGTTTTCCTTAGAGATGAATCTCTACCTAATTGTTTACTGTTTATTTAATGTGATTTACATTCATTGAATACAATGCACACGCGTATTATATTTCACTTTTGTGTGGATGCGAGAGGTTGAGTTCTAAGCAGATTACATACTCCACATCCCTACGGGAGGCAGATATGAGACTCCGAAATCAGAGAGCACACACTCCCCGTCTCCCTCGTCACAAACGATATCCTCGTCGGGTCACTTTCGCGTTGACCAAATAACCTATGTCCCACACAGCGGTGGTATTGGCACGGTTGACGACGGGGACGGAATCGAGTTGGAAATGAGGTAACTTGTTTTTCTTCGACGTTGTGAATAATACAATAAAGAAGACCACCAAAGCCACAGTATTGACAACAAGTTGATTAGACGATTCAACAAAAATTGACCATCTCAAACGTAAAAATACACTGATTAGGTGAAGCCAAAAATTATTGTTATAATTGACATACTTCAACTTATAACACTCCAGAGGAAAACAGATGTAATCCAAATTAAACCCTAAAGATATCAATAGGGTAAATAATAGCGCACAAATAAAACAATAGTTAAAACAATAAAACAAAATAAAAATATATAATAAAATAATTAAAATATTACATATATAATAATTACGCGATTTGTTTTATAATAGCTCAATATATTTAAAATAGATACGCAAAATAAAATTATATAATAATTTAATTAAAATATTTACAAATATCAGAAAAATAAATAAATAAATATTGAGCAAATCAATTAAAATATTTACTAATATCAAAAAATAAAATAACAAATATTAAACAAAACATATAATGATATATAATAAAGTAAAAATTATAATTATAATATATAATATTCTAGTTTAGAGTAAACAATAACATCAATAATCATATTTTGTGACATTAAAATATATAATGAAGTAAATAGTTCATTAATAGAGCAACATAAATTAATACTCAATGATATTTGTTACAAAACATTTAATATCAAAAATATAAATGAAAATATATAATAGAAAAATTAAAATATTTACAAATATTTAGTATCGACGTAGTTGAACGTAAGCACGTAAGCAAAAAAAAGATGACAGGTAATTCAGGGAGTGGTAATGGCGAGTATGATGAAGAATTGATGAGTAGTGAAGAAAATAATTTTGATGAAGATCATGAATCTGCTTAAGAGCACGATGAAGAATTGAGCAATGAAGAAAAAGATGAAGATGAAGATCTACACTTAGTTTTCAAGAGACGAAAGACCAGTACGTGCATTGAATTGACGTCGACCTTGACTGATCTGAACGTGCTCGATTGCCCCATTTGCTATGCATCCCTCAACTGGCCCATGTGCTCCATGCTGCACCTAGATGGCGAACAAATGCCCTACTTGATGTCTTCCAATCGGAACAATCCGCTGCAGGGCTATCGAGAAGGTTCTAGAATCAGTCAAAGTCAAATGTCAAAACACGTTGTAATACGGGTGCACAGAGACATTCAACAACAACAAGAAACTCAATCACGAGAGGACATGCGCCTATCCTCCTTGCTCGTGTCCGTACGGTGACTACACCTACACCGGCACGCCAAACAACTTGTACAATCACTTCGGTCTGACGCATCCTCGTTACAAATTCTCGTTCGACAATATGAAACCAATCTCGCTGGCTGCCACCCAGACACAACTCTTCCTTCAAGACAGTCTCCAGAGCACGCTTTTTGTCCTGAAACGAACGATCTAGTTCCCCGGGCGCTTTGTGAGTGTCGCTTGTGTAGCGCGAGATTCACAGCGCGTGGCCGAGGTTGAAAAAAGTGAGATTAAGGTGGAAGAATAGAAGGATGGGCTTCTAGGTATTTTTATTTCGCTCTTTTTCTTTTAGAATTTTGTTTTTTGTTTCACACTTTGATACTATATATGCAATTTTCATTGTTGTTTATATTTTGATTCTGTGGACTAGCGTTTTACTGTGTGTATTTGAGGGTGCATATATTCATGTTGCATTTAAATGATTAGAGTTTTTTTTATTGGATTTGGAACAATTGAATTGATATAGGATATTTTTATGACTTTGTAAAGCATCTTGGAAGTTGGAACCAAGAAAATATTTCGATAAATGAAGACATTGTGTGATATAGTTGCAGGTGTTGTTATACGACGTTGACACTTTTGTAATATTCTCTGTTGTGTCAATTTCTAACAGCTTTATATCTATTTATATCTGAGAACAGCTCCTAATCAAGGCAATGGCCTTGATATGGGTAATTACTCTTGGAGGCAAACTTCAGAATACTCAAAAATAACGATTCCTGTTCATCCTGGAACAACGACAAGAGACATCACATGTGAAATCAGGACAGATCATTTCAAATTCGGTCTCATGGGTCAGCCTCCTGTTCTTGATGGAAGTTCGATTATTTTGTTACTTGATTATGGTTGATTGCATTTGTACAATAATAAACCGTTTCTATTTCAACCAAGTGCTTTATTAGTTGCTTCTTATGCATTGCAGGGGGAACTTTGTAAGCCTATTAATTACATGCATAGTTTATGGGTTTTACGTATGTAGCAGTGTAGCACTGACCCAAAAGAGGTAGCAAAAAACAAACGCTGATGTATTCATTTAGTTATATGTTTTTTGTTGTCTTTGTGCTATATTCTTGTAGTCTTGTGTATGAAAACATTCCCGAATCCCAACTAATGAACTCATTTTTTTGCAGAAGACAAGAAACCTGTCTTCATCTTTCTGAGAAAACAGGTCACCACTCAAGAAGATTGGTGGAAGTTCATAATGAAGGGTGAGAGATAGACACCAAAAGGTCAAACCTGAAGAGACTACCAAGCTCAAAACAGCAGTCTTAGTGAAAATGGTGGTGAGCTTTTTATAAGTTTGGCATAATTTTTATATAGGTTTCAGTACCCACATTAATTTAGACTATACTATTTTTTTGTTCAAAAATTGAGTCACAGCTTAATTCGTTCTCAAACTACTTCTGTAACAATTGCATGATCTTTTTTGGGTTAATTATGTTCTCAAACTACTTCTGTAACAATTGCATGATCTTTTTTGGGTTAATTATGAAAACTAACATCTGAGGGTTTGGGCCTTCTCCAATGAAATCCAAGTTATCCAACTACTTTTCAAATATTTGTTCGACATTTGTTTCTATTTTCCAAACTACATCATAAAGACGTCGATGTTAGTAATTTATAAAAATTAACTCGAGGTTTACATCACTAGTCTAAAACCTCAAGAGTTGAGATGGATATTTATTTTGGTCAATTAACCATAATTTTCTATTTTGAGTTATTTGGTATATGGATATGAGTATATCAGTATATGACATGATCTGCTTCTGCCTGCCATTATTATTGAGGTCTTTAAAATTGTTTTCTTACCATTTCTTTTGACCATCGACCTGTTTTTTAAATTGTTTTTTTTTTTTTCTGGTTAAATGCAGAGGGAAGACATGTTGAAGAGGTATAAGGCTAAAGGTAAAATACTTTTCATGCCGTTTGTTGTGCCTTTGTACGAAGAGTGATAATGAATTTAAGCTTCTAAAATAAATGTTGGGAGCACTATATGTGTGTTAAAAGATGATCTTAATTTTACTATTGTAGTTCCAAAACTGTTATTACTACCGTCGCGTTTTAGATTAGTTAGTAGTTTTAATTTGCATTGTTTTACAGCAGCTGGTATGATTATGGACTATTGACGGACGGAGATCAACTAGAGGACAGACTGACCGGCCGGATAATCAAACTGGAGATGAAGAGATTCTGTTTTGTAATTTATGTACAATATGTTAGGGCATTGTTTATACCTAATTTCTGGACGGAGATCAACTAGAGGACAGACTGACCGACCGGGTAATCAAACTGGAGATAAAGAGATTCTGTTTTGTAATTTATGTACAATACGTTAGGGCATTATTTATACCTAATTTTCTTATGCCATATTGATATATGTGTTGGTGAGCTCATTTACACAAATAATTTTGCCCTCTTAGCTTTCACCAATATAAGATTTCAAATATTTGACAGTTACTATTAATACAGATATTTATATGGATAAAATTGCAAAATATACATTTAAAGAAAAATGTAAATAAAAGTGTGTTTTACTTGTGTCATTTTACATACCCAATCTCATGACAAACAATTTTCTTTGATTCATGCCTTTCAGTTAAGTAAGCCAGAATAATCTATATACAGTTTCGATCTTCATCAAATTAATAGCAAGTCCATACAGTGTAAAACAAACCTTGTCACCCGTGTTGTCTTAGTCGCTTTGTTAGTGGATTCTGTTATGTACTCACGCAACAGTACTGCTGAAAAGCTTGAACTCTTTAGCATCCAGAACCAACTGTCTCGTGGAAGAAAACGCGCCCATGAGTCCAACACATGTGAAAACCACTATTATAGTGTTATTCACCCAATAGATGAAGGATGATCTTGCCGGTTTATACGTCATGTTGTAAAGAAGCATCGGAAGTATAAAGTCAAGCGGGATGAAGCCAAAGGCTCCCACTACGGCACTTATGTCTCCGAAGAAGGGAAGCATAGCAGCCACAAACCCACAAAATATTACGTAAAGGGATCGAAGAAATATTCTTGGAATTAAGTTCCGTTTCGAGAAAATGCCTTGCTTCACGTCAGCTGATTTCTTTTCCATCATCTCATAAGCTACTTGAGAATAGACCTGAATCAAGATTTTTTGTAGTTGAAAGCATTGAAATGTCATGACGCAGCTACCATAATTAAGGTACAATTTGAAAATAGCAAATAATACTATTGAGGTTTGATTTCCGCATATAAATGAAGTTTGTTGATTTCATAAAGTATTTTACAATTACACACCCCGAATCTTTTAGTTATTACAAATAGGCCCATCCTTTGGTTTCACAATCAGTAAAATTTAAAATAATTGGGGTTGTGATAAAATCTGATACCAAAAGTTGGGGATAAATTCATAAAATTGTAAAAAGTTGTGATGGTCTCACAATTTGTAAAATTTAAAATAGATGGGGGTGGTACTTGTAAAATGTGAACCCAAAAATTGGGGTCACTCATAAATTCATAAACCCTTAGAAAAGTTGAGGGAAGCTATTGTAGAAACCTCAAGAGTGGTTTATGCATTTTTCTTTTCCTTGTAGCTTACAATTAGAAAGGTTTTTTCTGTAAATGGGCAAATCGGAATTACAAATACCAATTGGATATTTGCGAGTATTTTAGGTGTAAATGCAGTTAGGCTAAACTTCAGGTGTAAATTTGTGAACTGAGATATGCTTAATAATTATTGAAGGTGCAACTATGATCTCACCAGGCCAATGGCGAATAGCTGAAGAAGAACGAACACGATCGCGAGCCCTAAAACCCAAACCGGAGCCAGGGAAGGTCCCTCATCAGGCATTAAGCTTTGAATAATATTGGAATTAGATTTATTCCCAAACACCCAGTACCCAGACACCGCAGCCGAATAAAATGTCAAGAAAATTACGATGTAACACATAATTAGGCCTTTCACCATCTTTCCTGTAGCCGGAGGAGCCAACGTTGCCTGCAATGGTATTCAAGACAAGGCCACAGATGCATTATTGATCAGTAAATTAAAAAATTTAATCATAGACAAATATTTTTAACTGGCTAACCCTCTCATATTACCTTTTGATCTGTTCTTTTTCGAAATATATCCGGTATAGACAGTGAATTAACTACTTATAAACAACCATAAAGCTTAAAATCAGCAAACAGAGATGAGGGAAACATAAAAATATAAATTTTGAGCTTAAGCTAAAATCAGCAAAAGCTAAAACTTAAAAATTCGCAAAAGAACAGATCAAAATGATCAAACATATAACACAAAAAATCACTCACATTTTACCCATTCAAAAGCTAAAACTTAAAAATATAAATTAAATCAAAACCGCCCTTTATAAAACTTATAAAAATATTACAGTTATCCCTTGTGGTGTAATTCTGGGCCTTCTTATCGATTAAAAAGAGATGAGGGGAATTAGAAGCAAAAGCTACTAATCTAACATTTACCAACACAAAGGTAATTTGTTGATTTCTTTACAGCTAGAATATAAGAATAACTTTTTTTAGTGATAGCAACAACTCGTAAAGTTACCTGTATTTCAGGTAGTATACCATTCCCGAATATGGCAGCTAAAATGGATATGGAACTGAAAGCGCTGAAAAGCCTTGATGCTTGAGAGGTTTCTAATGAGTAGTCCCTCGGAGGTGCATTCTTCGAGTAACCTTCAGTGAAAACAATAAAGATCATCAGCATTATCCAAAGTTCAAACACACAATGCTTATAACTGAAATTGTTGAACCATTTATCGGAAACTCTCATGTATAGACACAACCACAATTCTGGATAAGTAAAATCAACACCATAGTTCTAAGAACTATAGTGAACTATCATCGGTTCAACCAAAGTCAAATTACTAGCGAACCGTTGAACTAGTAATTTACCATGATTGGTCTGCTTTTCAGAATCTTGGTAAATAAGTACTATATAATGTTATTCAACTTTCGTAGCCTATCCCCACAAAAACAAGCCATCGGGAAATAAGTTTACCTGCATTAATGCAAGCGCCCACGACAAGAAAAGAGTAGCCCAAGCACAAAACAAGTGAGCCAAGGTTGATATGCCTTAGAGAATGGAAGGTCGGGAATTGAGACAGAAATATCATAACCACCGTTACCATCATTATGAAGTGATACAGTTTCAGTGACCCATCCGGATAAAGGTTAGAGTACATGATCTAAACATCAGAGACAAGAAAGATAAATTCGAGCTTTAGATTCTAATATGAAGCAGAAATTAACATGGGGGGACTATTTTTTTTTTTTTTTGTTGAGACTGAAGAAGTAAAATAGATACAATGTTGTACCTGGAGGCACTGCCCGGCAAGAAGAATTGATCCTATGCTGATGCCAAGATTTATTGCTGTCTGAATAAATACCACGAAATAAAACATCCATCCAGACCCTGTTATTTTGAACACAAAATTACCATGTTTAAAAATAAAGTAGCAAGACAGAAAAAGTGTAACTAAGAGATATAACACAATCTACGGCACTACACAAAATTACATGTATTAATACATTTATACGTGTATTCGTTTAGAACATAGACAGCGCAAAAACCATGAATCTGAGATATTCCTCTGTTCGCTTAGAACACGATATGGAATCATTCAGGCATGAGGCTTTGAATATAGGAATAACTAACTGGTGGGACGAGTGCAAGATTATGTACTTTCAATGCTTACAGAAACATGATCAAACCAATGTTACAACTTACAAATTATTGTTAATAATGATTTATACTGTTATTGTTTTCATAGTAAGATGTTTTCACAAGGCATATGGTATCCACTTTCAACCAAAACAAATTAAGTAAAAAAGTTGGTGTGGAAACATTTTATTGTGAATTTTCCTTTAAACCAACTAATGCAATAATTTATTAAAATTCTAAAACAATGTAAGACCTGCCTAGTTGACATTAATTTATAATAGTAATAAATTAAAAAAAATTAAAAAAAATAATGCAAGTTGTTAGACGATGCAATTCCGTGAAAGCAAATAGTCAACTACTCCTTCACTCAACAATCAGTTGTATACATAGAATTGAATAACTCCAATCAACATAACAGAATACGAGTAGAATCAAATAACAGCACATTCATATCATGTGACTGCGAAGTGTGAACACTAGGCATTCATATTACTGAATTGCACAAATGACAAATGTAGGAAGGGGTCTAACGAACCCTTCTTACGTCGTGTCATTGATATGAACCACTTATATCGAGCGAGCGAACCCTCTCTCTACATCGTTCGATTGCAACAACTCAATCGACATGACGATTAAATGGTAGTGATAATTATTACTAACAAACAACAAATTAAAAAGGGGCCGTACCCAAAACATCAGCAGCGAGTTCACGGAATCGAATGTGGCGGCGACCGGCCTTCTCACAGTGTTCAAGCACCGACGACAAGAGGTAATAGGAGTAGAAAGTGACTGTCCCCATCGCCGTTAGGCACAGGAATCCGAGCAACCAGCCGAGGCCTCGGAAAGCGTACGGCAGCGTGAGTATCGTAGGGCCCACAATCGCCGTGGTCAGATGAAATCCGGCGTGCCACCATTCCCCTATCGAATCACCACGACAACACACACAGTCAATTAATCAAAATCAAATTAATACTGTGCCTAATCTAAAATCGATTTAAAAAAATGAAAATAAAAATACCCTTGGATTCCAGAACAAACGATGCGCCGGCGTCGTTTTGGCGGTCGGTTTCTAGAAATTGATCATCGACTCGAGCTGCCTTTTCCATTTGATACGCAGCCCGAGAGAGAGAGTCTACAGATGAGCACTGCGAGAAGATTATGGAAGCCACACTATATATGTGTGTAATGTGTGTCTGGTGAAGATGATGTACCCGGAATTGGTGGGAGTAATTTATTAAAATCGGTGGGGATTAAATTCAGCGATCGGAATAAATTAGTTTTACAGTAATTCATTTCAAATATATACGCAACCGTTAAAATCATTTTATTTTATTTTTTTAAGGGAGATTTTGGAATTAGAGTAAATTTAAGAAATTGTTTATAATTTAATGTATCACTTTTTTTAATTATAAATTAGTTTTAACTTTATTTTTTTAAGGGAGATTTTGGAAATAGAGTAAATTTAAGAAATTGTTTATAATTTAATGTATCATTTTTTTTAATTATAAATTAGAGTAGCTTTGATAAACTTTTTCTTAATTATAAATTAGAGTTGCTTTGACAAAAATATCATTTTCTATTGTTGTTTGTACATGGAAGGGTGGTTCAATAACCACCAAGGGTATTTTTATAATTTTCTTACACTTTTTTATAATTATAAATTTAATAATACCTTAATTAAGAAAAAAATAAAAATAAAATTATCTTTAATTTGAAAATTAATTTTATAGAATTTGAAATATAAATTAATAAACTAATCTACATTTTTTTCTAAATACTTTTTTTTTAATTCATTAAATTCCGATCGAAGCTTATCATTTGATATAGTATAATATTGAAATGGAATTATATTCTTTCTCGACACAAATATAGTATTTTATTAGTGTAAATTAGAAAAATAATTTAATGAAAGAAATATTATATGATTAGAATTCAAAAATCTTTAAATTTGGGCAGAATTCTTTGGTTTTGGTCAAAGGAGGCTTTCAATCTGAGTTGGTCAAACTCGATGGGTTGATACTTGTTAGTCTATCGTATTTTTTTATTAAAAAGTAATCAAAACATGAATTTTTTTCTCTTTTTGCCTAAATGTATTTGTGAATAACGGATACTATATCTCAAAATAATATTGACTTTAATAAATTTAAAAAATAATCCTTAAAAAGTTGTAGGTTATGTTTTTAATATTACAATTACATTTATAGATAATATCGTAAAATAACATAGACCAATTTCATTTTTAATTTTTTTTTTCATACTTCAGAAATTGCAATAAATTATTTGTAAATTACAAATGAAGTATTTTACCAAATTAGATAAAATATTAAAATAAACAATCAGTTCATGATAACATGTGGAATGAATTTATATTACATGACAATTAAGTTGTAAATTCATATTTGTGTTCCGTCACTCTGTAAACACAGCATTCACTACCTTGAATCCACCTTCACACACAAAAATAACCAGACAAAATATTTTGTATTAACCTGCACAAATCAACACATCTATACAGCATGGGGCAGAACCCGACCTAGTTTGTAAACTCGAGTTATGCCTCAGCACGAGCAATTTTCTTCTTTATTGCTTTCCTTTGTTTCCATTTTCTACACAGTTCATCAATCATCACCCTTATAATCCGACTAAAAATCAAAGGGGATTGAATCCACCTCTTAGGTAAAGAGGGCAAGTTGAATCATTGTTGACCTCTCCACCAGCCAAACTTAAAAGTCAACATTTTCATATAGCTAGAATAATGTAAATTTTCTGAATTTGAACTCCTTTTCCAGCAGCAAGAATTTCTCAAACCTATGAAAAATAATCATCAGAATAAAAGTTAAAACAAATGATGATACATTTTAAATACACTAAAACAGAATCAATGTAATTAAATTAAGTCACAATTATGCATGAATTCTAAAATTCACAATCATGTACTCCTAATTTGATTTGATCATCCATTTTTCTCACCATAGAGTTGTGTCTTTCTCAACCATTCACCACCATTCTCATCAACAGATCATTCCAAGAATCTATCGGGCCCGGCAGACACCAGTGCAGGCAGTCATTAGTGACCTTCACATCCTCGCCTTGTGCAAATGGTTGAAAGAATCTATACGGCCCGGGGTGTCCATCAGGCCGCAACAGCGAAAGAGGATTCACATCCAAGAGCTTAAGATCAACCCCACTTCTAGAAGCTTCTGGCAACGCCTTCTCAAACTCTTCTAGCTCTACCTCCCGGAGAATCTTGTTCAACTCGTTCAACTCGAACTCGCCTTTCTTAGCTGGCACTCGTTTCTTGCAAGTCCCACCGCTAGACCATTCCCCATTTTCAAAGTGATCGGGTGTGGAGGTCCTGTAAAATATCATACCTTTGCAATGGCATAGGCAAAAAAAAATTACATTGCTACTAATTCCAAAAAATATCATACTGTTAGAAAAACAGAACACCAAAATTAAGTACCTTTGTGTTTTGACTCAATTATATGACTGAAAACATTCCTAATGACTCTGCGGTATGCGAAAGCGATTCCGAGCTCCGTAAGGTTCCGTTTGGGGCAATAGTGGCAACCCAATATGGCATTATTCTCGTAGTAAATGGTGGATTTAACGAACCATTTGCCGCTTGAAAAAATCATGTAGTCCATGTTTCTGTATTCCTCAGTCCAATTTTTATCAAGTCTGTCGAGATGAAGTTCGATTTCGGATGTGGAAACACCATTCATGTCTTCGAAAATCGCAGCTTCAGCAAGGAAAGGAGACCAAATTACCGAAAGTGTGAAATTGTGCGAGGGGAAGTGCCATCTTCGGGATCGGTAGTTCTCATCATGGTAAACTTCTGTAGCCTTCTCAACCTATAAGAGGTAAGACGTGCTAATTTAGTAGTTAGACGGTTAACAGATTAACAGCTTCAAACTCACTACATCACGACATGAGTGAACATTACCGTTGAGAGTATGCAAAGTAAGGACTGAACATGGTTTCGCGAAATCGAGTCACCAATCAAAGCCCAGCTCTTATTCTTCATCAAATATAGAAACCTCTCGGGATCAAGTCGGGCCAACTCACAACTGCTCGGCTTCCATCTCCAGTAAAGATAGTCTGTATCCGGCCGCCCATTGCCCAAACAGTTCTGATGATGTTCGATAAAGCCACAACTGTTGTTCGTGTAAACCGGCTCCGCCTGATCACGAATCCAATCCCCCTCGAAAATATCGCATTTTCCTTCAGTGCCTAAAGAGATGTTTTACCATATCAATTGCAGATTAAAAATCATCAGAATCGCATAAAGTTTCACACAAATCTGAGCCAAAAATCCATAATCAACACAACGGAAATACAACCACAACAACACATTTCGAGTCCCTTCACAAAACCCAAAACTACAACAACATATTTCGAACCCCTTCACAAAACCCACAATTAAATCTTCAACAAAAACACACGAACCAAAAAACAAAAAAACAAAAAAAAAAAAAAAATCTGACCTTTCTGAGAAGGGAGAGGGAGCGTTGAAATCTGAGTGCCTTGGGGGAATTGAAAGGATCTTTTGCAGAAAATATGCCAAAACGCAAAACCCACCAAGAGAAATGAGAGACCCAACTTGATGGCAAAGCAATTGTGTTTGGAAAAAAACCTCCACCAACTTTTCCAATTGTACATTATCTTCTTCGCCATTTTTCCTGAAAACAGAGCTTTTTCTTTTTCTTCAGTTTTTTTTCTTACACTCTCTGAGTCTATTATCATTTGCTTGAAAGTGAAAGCAAAGTGTGATGTAGAGGGCATAATTTGGTTGTCATCATTCTAAATCTTTTGTTAAGATAATGTTATTTACACAATTTTCTGGGTTTAACCGACAAACAGTACAAGGCTCGTGGCGATGCAAATTGAGATGACAAAACTGCCCTCGGATTTGGGTTGGTTTAACCAAAATATTCCTTTCAGAGTGAAATTTTGTTGAATATTTGAAATTTTTTGTTGGTTACTTGAAAGAAGTCAAGTTTCAATTTGGTCCATAAAAAGGGGTCGTTAGTCAATTTATTTCAATTTGATCGGAAAATTCAAATTATCGTCGGAAAACGACACATGGACTTCTTTCCGGTGAATTACGTTGATCAAGTGCCACGTGAATCTCACACATGAGCATCCTTGACCGATTTGGTCCACTAAAAATAAGTCGATTTCAATTTAGTCCCTTAAATCACAAAAATATATTGTAATCAATATCCTTGACCGATTTGATCCACTAAAAATAAGTCGATTTCAATTTAGTCCCTTAAAGGCTTAAATCACAAAAATATACTGTAATCAATTTAATCCAATTTGATCGTAAAATTCAAATTTTCACTGTAAAAAAAATTGTATACAAAAATGATTTAACTAATTTTTTTTCTTTTAAAAGAGATGAGCTCAACCAAGTCACTACAATCTGTTTTGGCACGTTTTGGTCAAGTTGAAAAGTGCGGGGCTGGGCTGTGTTTAGAGAGTTTGGAAACGGTACCAATACATTAAATTTATATGTAGAAAGGGCTGATTACTTTAGGCCGGAAAACAGGATAAGAGCTTGGAGCTTGGGAGGATAATATCCTTTATTTATTTAATGCCTTTATTAGCTAATTTGTGCCGCCCTTTAATCGTTTACGGGAGGGTGCCTTTTATAGGCGATGATACATGCTTATCCATGCCACGATACCCTTAACACGTTGGGTACCTAGTCTAGATACATTAAATGCCGAGGCACGATTCCGAGGCGCGTTTTGCCGTGGTGCGGGGTCCTTGATGGTGGTGGCCTTGAGTCGCCCCGTCGTGGCTGGGGTCTGTGATGACGATGGTATGTCGCATCTGTCTTGTACTTACTTTGGGTGCTCTGTGAATGGCTTGGATGCTCCGTGAACGGCCGCCCGCCCGGCCTAGCGATTTCGGTCTGACCCCGCGGCGGCGCGCAGGTATGAGCTTTTGTGATCCGGACCCCGTCTCGGGGCCCCACATCCATGTGCGCGAATGGGATCCTTATCCCTCCACAATGTGCGTGGAATTCCAACTGTCCGGAATCGACACGTGTTTCTTCAT
Source organism: Euphrasia confusa (assembly GCA_954870475.1). NCBI lineage: Eukaryota > Viridiplantae > Streptophyta > Magnoliopsida > Lamiales > Orobanchaceae > Euphrasia > Euphrasia confusa. Next base: position 13,390,613 of record OX940957.1, on the reverse strand, counting down.
GCACAGATATAGACGTCTTTGGCTCGTGCACTTCTGCCCGGTGCAGGTCGTATCTGTGTGGCGTCAGCGACCCGGGGGACGGTCCCGGGACACGGTGCTCGGAATTGAGTATGGCCTTTCTCCGTCTTCGGGCGCTCCTTCCGTCGCGTGTTTATTCCTGTGGTGGTCTTCCGTGATTTGGGGCTCGGGGTTGGTTCGCCGTCCATCGTCCTCATCATCGCGTGCGCCGGGTTTGTTAATGTCCGTGTCCCGTGCCGGGGCGTGATCCGGGGGCTCGACAATCGTCCCACTGCATGCGGGTCATTGGCGCCTCAGCTTCGTGTCGGGCCGCGTTCCGAGACCATTTGACCCGTCATCCCGTATGTCGGGTTATTGTCGCCCGTTGCGGTTTGGCCGTGATCCAGGCACGGTATGCGTGGACATTATTTGTTTCATGTGATGGCGAGTTGGCGTGGCGGCTCATGGTACTAGTAGGAGCCCTATCCGGGCTTTTTTACCCGGTGTCGGTTGTCGACCCTTTCCACGTGTCGGTTGGGGAGTTTTGTGGCACAACACAATCCAAATCATATTGTTATTTTGTTATTATGTAGTATTTATTTTAGTTACATTGAAATATATATATTTTTAAAATAATATTATAAATTTAAAAATAAAATAATTTTTTATTAAGTAATTATTATTATTAGTTATTACAAAATTATTTATTAAATTTATTTATTTAAAACTTATATTTCATAAAACACATTTTCCAATTAGGTATTTTTTATTGTTTTATTATTATTTTTTTAATAAATTGAAATTAATTATTAATAATAAATAAATTCTAATTATAAATTAATAAAAATATTACTAATTATAATTAATAAAGAACTAGTAATTATAATTACTAAGTATTAATAATTCATTTTACTTTATTAATAAAAATTAAAAAAAGTTAATAAAAATTTAATAAAAATATTTAATTAGAAAGAGTGTTTTATGTGTTATAAGTTCTAAATACATAAATTTCCAATAAGTTTTAAAAATAATTAATCTCATTTGATGGAAAAACACAAGTTAGATCCTCCTTGTACCCAATATTTTTTTCACAATGGAAAAATTAAAATTTATTATCAAATTTAACTAAATTATTATATTTTTGTGATTTAAGGAAATAAACTGAAACCGACCTTGATCAAGGTGATGCTCACGTGGCAGATCCACGTGACACTTGGTCAGCAAAATTCGCCGGAAAGAAGTACACGTGTCGTTTTTCGGCGAAAATTTGAATTTTTCGATTAAATTATACTAAATTGACTATATTTTTGTGATTTAAGAGACTAAATTAAAACTGACCCCTTTTTGTGGATCAAATCGAAACTTGACTTCTTTAAGGGATCAATAAAATTATTTTCTCATTTAAAGACTTATGAGTTATGAACTTATGATTGATGATTTGGAATATTTTTTTTTTCTATTTTGGCTAAATTATTAAAACTGTGAATCAATTTTAAAAATTGTGTTGGTACTTTGTGAGTAACTAACAAGTTTTTTTTTTTTTTTGGATTATCATATTTAAATGTATAATTATTTATGTTTTATAGAATTATGCAATGATTTTTTGTAATTAATATTGCATAAAATAAATAAATAAATACTCTCTCTTTCTCATACTTAGAGCTAGGGGTGTTCAAACCGGTAAAATTTCGGTCCGGTTTTAGGTCCATTGAATTTTACAATTTCGGTTTCCGGTCCGGACCGAAATGGACCGGATACATTTAAATATATAATTTTTAATAATATATAACTATGAAATCTATTTTTATAAATTGAATAAAATTATAAAATTATCTATTTTAACTTATATAACAAAAAAAAATAAAAAAAAAAAAATTATATTAACATTACTTACATAAAAAAATACATTTATAAAATATTATAAATTTTTATAAACTAAAAAAAAATAACATTACATTAAATTAAAGATATTTTAAAAAACTATCTATTATTTTAATTAGTTTTTTATATAAATAAATAATATATATTTATTTTAAAAATAATTTAGTCCAATCCGGTTAAAAACCGGACCGGACCGGAATTTTTCGGTCCGATTTCCGAGTCTTACTTTTATTGAAATCCGGTTCCGGTCTGGTTCGGTCCGGTTTTAGACCGACGAACACCCCAACTTAAAGCATCTTCAACCTATACCAAAAACCTATTTGGGAGTAGGAGAGATGCTCCAACCGATACCAAAACAAAAAATACATAAATTTAAGTTTACGTAAATTTAAACAAAAAACTATTTGTTATTTATAAAATGATTTTTTTTTTATATAAATTAATAAAAATGACCTATCATTTATTTTTTAGTATCTTATTTAATATTTTTTTGTACTGTAATTTTTTTTAATAATCATATCATTAATAATTAAAATAAATTTTAATAAAAATATTTTTAATAATGAAATAAAAATACATATCACAATATGAAATATAATTAAATAATTAAATTATATAATTAACATTAAAAATAAAATAATAAGAAAAGAGATACTTAAAAAATGCTACCAATTACAAAAACAAAAATAATTAATGACGAGTTTTTCTGTATTTTAATGTATTTTTTAATAATTAATTAATATTTTATTTATTATTATTTATATTTATTATGTTTGGAATTTTAAATTGAAAATAATATTAATTATATTTTTTAATGTAAAAAATTATGAGGTAAAATTATAAATTTGTAAAGATGTTGGTTATTTATATAAATAGTATAAATAATTATATAAGAAAAATATTTAAAAAATATTCTTTTAAGTTAGAGTATTGGTTTCTCGGTTGGAGTCAAATTACTGTAAACTTAAATTTAAACTAAACTTATTTTGAGTTAGGTTGGAGTCAAATTATGTAAACTTAAACTTAAACTTATTTTAAATTTAAATTTTGGTTTCTTGGTTGGAGATGGTTTTATAGGCACGTTGACTCTTTAGATCGTCAAATACATATGATAAATATTATCAAAAATTATGAATAAATAAATAAAATAAAATTTAATAGTATAATTTTATTCTAGTTATTTTTGTATATTTTTTATTTGACGGTAAAATCAACGTGCGTATAAATATAGGACAGAAAGACTAGGACAAATAGTCGTGTTCACCAACTTGTCTAAGAGTATCTCTGGTGTACTTAAAGATAAATTGCACAAGTACCTATCAATTTATATCACAAAATCTCAATGATTTTATTATATTTATAATGTAAGATTCACAAATTAATACTCCTTCCATTCAATAACGCTTGTCATACTTTTTGTAAAATTACAAAGAAGTATGACATTGGACGGATAGAGTAGTATAAAATATTTGGTATTTGTTTTTCTTGTATTTCTCACAATTCTTTCACATAAGAATTGGAAGTACAAGTACTCTAAATCTAAAGCCCACAAGAATTTGTTTGGACGAGCTTATTTAAAGGAGCTTATAAAATAATATGTCTTATGAATTATTTTTAGAGTTGATAAGTTGTTGAATAAATAAGTTGTTAAACGGTTTAGATAACATTAATATGTAATGTTAATTTTTTTGAGTATTTAAGATTTTATATAAATGAAATTATCAAAAAAGACTTGTTATATATGAAAAAAAAGTTAAAAATAAATAAATTAATTAAATAATAAATTTGAAATTTTTGTATTTATATATAAAAGGTAATAATTTTAGGAATATTTTGGTCTTTTATTTTTTAAGTTACGAGAGTTTATAAGGTGTTTAAAAAAAAGTAAATCCCTCTTATTTTTCTCTAAACAGATTATAAGCTGTTAAACAGCTTATTTTTAGATTTTATAAGATTTTTTTTAAATTTACTAAACAAATTTTAACAGCTTATAAGTTCAGCCAAACATGTTTTAAGCATGGTTCTAAAAATCCCCGCCTAGCTCCGATTAATCCCCGCCTAGGCTCTAGGCTGTACTCGACCGCCTCGATTTTAGGCTCTAGGCCCCTAACCCGCCTAAGCGCCGCCTAAACCCGCCCAGACCCGCCTAAACCCGATTTGGACCGCCTAAGTTCAATTAATTTCGTCTTTACTTAGACGGTTCTCGAGCAGATTTAACTGAACAATCAAATTAGATGCAAATCTTGATAAATCAAATAAAATAGATGATGTTATGATAAATTTTGAGGTACGACACCAAAATTTGAAAAAAAAATATTAAATATATAATGAAAATGATCTAAAATTTTAAATTTACAAACTATTTTGATTATTTTACTATGTTAAACTTGTGATTAATACTATGTTTAGATTACTTATTGATTATTTTGATCAAAATATTAATTAATTATGCATAAAAATATTTTTAAAATATTATATTAATTAATTAATTATAAAAAAGTAAAACGATTAATCCCCGCCTAGTCCCCGATTAATCCCTCTAGGCGCTAGGCCCCTAGTCACCGCCCGACTAGCGCCTAGCGCCTTTTAGAACCTTGGTTTTAAGTCTAAGCTGTTTTTTCATGTTTTTGTTTATTATCTTAATATTTTATTACATATCCTCACCTTTTAAGTTTATATTCATTACTCTTTAAGTCTTTAAATTAGGTTTATTTATTTTCGTTATGAAAATTAAAAATTATACTACCTTCATCTCTTAACATTGTGCATAGAGAAATGTGGATTAAAAAATGATTTTTTATGTGTTTTATAATATAAAGTAGGGGTATAATAGTTATTGATGGGTAAGTAATTAAATAGTTAGTTAAAAAAAGTAGTGTAGAAAGGTAAATAAATTTGTATTGATAAATGTACGATTTTAAGGATCTAAAAAGAAAAATATGCATTGTTTTAAAAGATATATAGAGTATTATTTTATTGGTGTAGCAAATTTGTATAGTTGTAAATAATTATTAAATGTAATAATATGTGTGATTATAATTATCTAATATATATTCTCTGATTCACAAAGAAATAGTCATAGGTGTAAACGCTTTTAAAATAAAAAAAGACTCATTCAAAAAAAATCTTCAAATAATAAGTGTAAACCGATTTAGTGGTATACCTGAAATGAAATATTAATGAGTTATGAGACTACAAGGAAATAAGGAAATAAGGAAAAAGAGGATTTTTTTTTCTTCAAAAAAATCAATAACGATCTGTGTCGGTGTCAATCTTTTTTGTCAATCTTTTTTAGCATACAAATGAGTATTTTAAATTGAATAACATAATTTAAAAAAGCGATTTGTGTAATAATACAGATGTGAATCTGAAGTCATCACGGTATGAGTGCGCACTGCGCACTTACGCAGAGCTGGTCGGTGCGCATGAACTCTTGAATAATGTATGATTCATTATTTCATTTTATGCAGATACCACTTTCTAATATTTACTGTATAATTTTTTAATACTTTCCAGTTTCTCCTCCTTATAAAAAAATAATAAAAAAATAATAAAAAATAAAATAAAATACTCTCCAGTCTCCAATAGTACATTTTAAATAAAACCTTTTTATATAATTAAAAAAATTGAAATACATGTTTATTTATTAAATGTACCTTATTGAATCCAAAGAACGAGATCCAACAAGTAGATTATTTAGACTATCTACAAGGATGTCAAATTTGACACTTCTCTCCTTCAGCTTGACACTCTCAATTAATACCCTTTTTTCAACAACAGCTCCAGCAGAGTGTTATTCAAAGTGTCAATTATTTTCTCTTTTTTCTACATAACCATATCATATACCCCACAATATTTTTCATATATATAATTATTAAATTTAAAATTATTATTATATAATTAATTTATCAAAGAAAATTATTTAAATTTATCAAAAAATAATTTTGAAAAATTCACAAAGAGTTAAAAACGAGTGAATTTTTTTTTTTTGTTCAAATCATACAAACTTATACTCTATTTAAAGAGGACAAAATATTAAAAACAATGATATTTTTATTTTATTTTGAATAATATTTGCGTAAAAGAAAAATCAAAATGAAGGAGAAAAATAAAAAGTAGAAATGGCATATGTCATTTGGTTATTTATTCAATTATATGGGTGGGGCCGCACAAAGAGGGAAATGAAATTTGATCCCCGATCAAAATTTGGTTCTGGGCCCACAGGGTGTCAAATTTGACACATTTGACATCCTCTGCTGGATCAAAATTTGGTTCTGGGTCCACAGGGTGTCAAATTTGACACATTTGACATCCTCTGCTGGAGCACTTGACACACTATTGACATCTTATCCACTGCTGTACATAGTCTTAGATGCATGTGTTTATATACTTGCAAATTGGAATAATAAATTTTGCACATTTTCGGCAATAATATTTCACAAAACATAAATGAACCGAGCCAAAATTTACAAGATTCAACACAAATTTATATGAATAATCATGCATAAACTTCCTGTACGGTACATGATCCATTCCCATCAAACCATCAATACAATAATAACTCTAGAGGGTTTTGAACTTACAAATACGTAAAAACTAACCATGTTTCGTTTGCAAACAAGAATGAACGAATATGACCATTGACAATAATGAATTCAAACTACTCAAATTAACAAAGGCACAGATTTCGCTCGTGTAAGAGCGTGGTATGAATCTGAAGCACCATTTATTTCTGTGATTGAATTTGGGCGATAAACCTGGGAACTTTCATACCAAATCCGTGCTTGGACCTCTCGACCCTGTTCAAAGTTCGAAAACTCATCAGTACCTTAATTTATATGGGCTCGTGAGGAGTGTTGTAAGACGAAAGAATGCTGAATGTCAGAGAGTGCATGTAAATGGGTAAATCACTTTTTTGAACAAGTGCATATCGGAATATCATGTTTTCTTCATACTGTATTATATTATTATGACAAACCAAGAAATTAGCAAACATGGTCTGGGATTCTGATTTCTAAGGACAACAGAAGGAAAGGTAATAGCAATTTTCATCAGAGAAGACAACTGAAAAATGTAATAAAGAATGAACCCACATAAACAAAGAACAATGGCATTGACAAATCACGTACCAATCCAAAAGATAAAAACCTGACATTTGATTTGTGCACGAACCAGAGACAGTGTTACCAATAGACGTTCACACGTTTTGATGTACTTTCAGAAAAAAGAGATATGTAATAAGTAAACAACAAAGTCTCCTTAAATCCTCTCATGTTATCCAGTGCCAAGCATATTATCTAGAGTCTGAGTTGATGTATCCAGCCTTTTGCGATCTTAATTCCTACCATAAATTGAAATTTTCTATATATAATCCCAAACAAGGGGGATTTGAGGACGAAGTACATCAAATTTCAACCAGGTAAAATATGACTACTGATTTGGTACACTGAAAATAGTTCTCTTGCAGAGTGAATGCTGAAAATTCATATATGAGGAAAAAATCGAGAATATACAAGTAATCACTAATCAGTTAACAACAACGATGACAATCACTTAACCAAATATAACTTCTAGTGAAGTTTTATCTCGCATGGAATAATCACTTAACAGTAATTTGTAACAGCAATTTCTTGCAAGAAGAGGTAAAAGAACTTACGTCGGGGCAAGTTTGCCTAAGCCATCGAGTTCTTCTCCAGTTTGCTCGTCAATCACTTTTCCCGTAATCTCAACGAGGTAAGATCTCTGCCTTGTGATTGGAAGACCTCTGCTAGAGAGCAAATCCAAATCTTTATGGTGAAGTTCACGACCGTTGACAAAAACCCCTGTGTTTCCAGCAGCACATTTTCCCGGCATAGAGTAATTGAATTCTTCAATATTTGGCTGCACAAAATAGATTGCATTATGAATTCAAATGTTAACTGAAAGACTCTTAAGAAAACGATTTTATGTCTTTGGTATTTAAATATTAAAAATCACCATAATAATGCCGAGACAAGGGTGGCCCATTACACCCCAAAATCCAGCACGCTTATCATACCTGCTTGTTTAATGTTCGTGAAAATCCATTAGCATTTGGATAGGAATAAAAATAATTAATTTCAATGATTTTTAATAGATTATATATTAATGCTACCATAACTATAATCTCAAAAACTAAAAAATGCATCATTTGATAGGGAATGAAGAGTGCAAGAGAATCTATAATTTGGATGAACAGACCAACATAAACGCTACAACACATTTAGGTTATCACAGCGTACATTCTTCGGGTTTGATCCTTCAGAAAATGGGTATGAGTTCCAGACAGGTCTAGCAACATACTATATATCAATGCTTATATTCCATAATTAGTTCAGTTATTTTCATCTCATGCCATTCAACATCCAAACATTTCTTATCTAAGTACTTCATGAAATAAAATTGAATATTTCTATTTTCATAACATATGCCCCATTTTTAGACTATAATAGTCAAAGTAAAACAGCAGTGCAGTTTATTGCAAGATACCCACCATAAATTGATGCATTACTAATACAAAATATGTCAAAATACTATTTAATTTACAAACTCACCAGTAATCCCCCGGTTGAATAGGCCCAGCTAATTTCTCAGCCTTCTTAACAACACGATCCGGTATGAAATGCCCGTTCACAAAAACTTGCGTGCCACCAACCTCCACACTCTGGTTAGACTTTTTCAAGTCTTTAATAAAGCTCCTTTTGATAAGACCGGCGAAGAAAGACTCGCCCCCTTTGTTAACCTTCGGTTTATCAGCTTCCCTACTTACTTCGACGGAGTCCTGAGATGCACAGCTGTTCGAAAATCCATTCATGGACACATCTATCTCAGTTGCCACTGATGCATCCTTTACGAATTTCTGTTGGGAATTTGCCCTGTCGAGTGAAATCCTTTCCTGCTCGGGTCTTTGACTTTTGTTTCTTTTGTCAAAACGATTGACCGCGATATTATCCGGAGAACTCTCATCCGGGCAAGACAAATTGGGATCAGGAAGAGACTTCACTTCATTTAAGGCAGGTACCTCTGGGCTTTGCTCGTCCTCGGATAGGCCTGAAGTTGATGAAAGCAGATCTGGATTCGACTTCTTGTCACCAAAATCATCGTAATCATTAGAGAAACCGTTCAGATTGGCACTATTCGAACCGTCATTCCAGTATCTCACGTTTTCGTCGAGGGTACCGCTTGAGCCCTCGTCAATCTCGGTTGGCACTTGGTCAACATGCCCAGAAGATGACGCAATAATCCCCTTGTTGCCAACTTCAAACATTATAATCGAAGAACAAGCCCCACATTTTATTCTATGTCCATTTTCTCTTGAAAAAATACATTTCTTGGGAAGCTTTAGTGTCTCAAAGCAATTCGTGCACGCTATTAATGGGGCACCACCCGCAACAGGCCTGATCACCCGTCCAGGTTTATGTGCAGTCACAAACTTTCTAGGCCGTTGGTAGCTGAGACCATCGTTTTCATAATCCAAGTCGCTCGTATTCAAAGGTAGCAACTTCTGAGGCCCAAAAAGATTTAAATTCGGTTCATTACGGAACCTCCGGGCATGCAGGCCCGGAGGGTCAACAGGCTTAGGAGGCACATGCCAGCTCTTATCACAGCAGTGTGCGCATGAGCACGCGGGCTGATGGAAGAAGTTTTCATGACGGTGTAACATGAAGAGATCGTGATGATTAATGTCAGGCCCAGGAACAGGTCTATAGTGGCTTGGAATATGCTCGTGGTAGGGGTGATGTTGACTGTATTGCGATTGGGGCACGGAAGGAGGCCTACGGAGAATTTCCTGTCTGTAGGATTTATTATTGGAATAATGTGTGAGATCATGTGGGTGCCTTCTTACAGGATACGGGTCAGGCATGTGTGGGTTGTACCTATCCGTGTAAGGAGTGTATCCACGCGGGTCTGTGAAATAGTGAGGGGACACATCATCAGGATAATAATTAGCAGCTTGACGTCTACCGTACTGATCAGGTGAAGTTGAAGAAGCATTACTAATTTCCTTAGATTTGTCTGAAATATCACAAGACCGACTAATTTGATCTTTCAATTCATCGAGCCTCCTTATGAGCTCGGCCCGACCGTTCTCAAGATTTTCCATCCGGGAAAACCCATCAGGTTCATGCCCTCGATATCTACTAGGCCTCTCGCCCGGTTCGTAGTAGGAGTTTTTTTCGTAACTCGACTGTCCCTCGTCGTAAAATCGGAAATCACCAAACCTCGTTTGTGCGGGCCCACCAGGCCCGTCGGCATTCGCACCACACTGATCCATAACCGGCCTCGACCTTAACGGCTCCACCAGAGGAGGCCTAATGTCTCTAGCACGCTCCCCTTGAAACATAGCATATTCCGGGCCATCCAAATTCAAGTTGTTGGATTGATTTCTAGTACGAACTGAGCCTTGAGGATATGAACCGTAATCATTATCGGGGCTCTCTATCTTTCGAATCCTTTCTTTTCCTTTCCTAGTTACTACATCAGAATCAGTTCGGGCCTCAGTACTTTTAGCACGTGACGTGACGCCACCATTGGAAACCATAGTTTCTTTATGGGGTTTTTCAGATATATCGTCCTCGGTGTTATCAGCACTTCCCATTTTGACCTCCGGAGCTTCAACTATACTACCTTCCTCCGAAATTCCTCTGCCCTTTACACCGTCGGATATTTCTCCCGATCCATCTTCCAGAACCCCCTTTTGCTTAGCTGTATAATCGGAAAAAAATAACGACGACTATTACTGATTTAGAAAGAAAAGGAAATCGAGTCACAAAATGGGCAATACATCATTGGGATTACTTAAACAACCTTCTCCAAGTAAATTCTTCAATCATTTCTAAAGAGTTCATACATCAAAACACTACGAAATCGAAAACCCAACAAACGCTCACAGCTCCAGTTATAATTGGACAAATCAATCACCAAATTACTTCAAAATTCCACACACACACCTTTTCAAGAAATAAAGATACAGAGCACTGATAATTCATTCACTATGAACACACTCACACAAAACCCAGAAAGAAAAGGGCAAAGTAGTAACTTTACCTTTGAGAACCGCACCGCAGCCACCGCACTGGTAGAGAGAGAAATCAGGAAGCTCTGGGAGGAGATTCTCGCACTTGGGGCAACGCACCAACCGTAGATTTGCAGCTTCTGCCATTTTCTTTAACTATCTATTTATATATATATTTACTTATTTATTTATTTTCAACACCTACAAAATAATAGTTGTAGACAAAATCAACCACAACAAGGTCTTCGTCTTCGCTGCAAAATCCAAGTGGCAAATAAAATTGAATAAATAAATACCAAAGTCAAAACTAAAAAAATCTTGAACCCCACAGCTCACAGATCATCAATCAATGCGAACCCCCAACCAACCAATCAGGATTTTCTTGATTTGGTCAATAATTGTACGAGGGTCACACTCAGTGTGTGTGGACTGGTAATGAAAAGAAAACAGGGGAGGGTTTTGTTTGGGTTTCTGAGGAACAGCGAATACGGAAGCAAACAAAGAACTTGGGGGCTGGAGCAGGTGACGATGAGAGATCAGGACTCGGACTGGTGGTCTCTCTTTTTCTTGTTTGTCTTTGGGTTTTTGTGCAAATATTCACTTTGAGGAGGGCCTGATTGCAATTTCATGTGACTTGTGAAGAAGTTGCTACTTGCTCCCATGCCCATGTACGGCCTGCTTCTCAGTCTTTTCTAGTGGGTGATTCATCCAATGCATTTTGAATTTGTTTCTATAAAGTTAAAGTGTACATTTTCTTAAAGAACGATCAAATGAAAATAAAAAAGTGAGATTGAAATTGTTGAAAATTAGGCTTAATTTTTTTTTATTCTTGCTAAATGAACAGATTCTGAATCTGGTTATGAGCAAAACTCATTTAAAAAAAATATTTTAAATATATTATGATATTTTAATTATTTTTTTTACATTTATTATAATTAAATATAATATATAAAACATATATTGCGTAACAAAAATAAAAAAATAATTTTTTAAATTAAAAATAATGCATATATTTACCTTTATACTTATTTATATTAAAAAATTCTATTCAATAAAAAAATTAATATATAATAATGAAATTAAAAATTTAATTTTATGATATTTATTAAATTAATTATATTTATTATTATATAAAAATAAAAAGTAAAAAATAAAAATAAATTTGAAAATTCTACCCATGAACCCATATACAATTACCGTTCCTTTTTACTATGAGCAAAAATGTCAATTAAATTAAATTAAAAGTAATGTGACAAGTGATAACTGACCAAATTTATTTCAATGTTATAATTTGAGATCACGAATTAAGAAAATAATGTTATACTACTTCCCAATTATTTATGCGTTTGAACGAATATAGTTGGGCGATGAAAAAATGTGGTGATGTTGCAATTCTCAAACAACGTAAATTCAATAACAGTATGAATTTTTTTTTATTAAAATATTAGTATGAATTAGTTACTTAAAAAATTATAATAAATTTTTAAATAAATGTATATTAAAGTGATTTTTTAAAAAAAAACTTTTAATTTATGTTTAAAAACATTTTTTTATTGTTTAATTTTTAATACAAAAAATATATTTTTCTTAAATTATAATAACATTCTTGGTTTATAATCGTTGATTTGAAATAAAGACATTATACAAGCACAATATTTACCTGACTAAAATTGTTAATATCAATAATTATAGGACCATTTTTGCTATTAAAACTTATAAAACAACAACAACAAATTAAAAAAAGGTTTTTAAACAGAATTGTTTTTGAAAAATAAAATTATACATTTATTAAATTACATGTAATACTTAATAAAAATAAACTTTAAAATTTAGTATTGATTATATTTTCATTTTTTATTAATTAGAGTATAATATAGTTATAATTATAAAAAATAGAAAAAACTTATCAACTACTCCTAATTTATAATTATAGTATTGATTATATTTTCATTTTTTATTAATTTATAATTAATAATTAATTAACAAGTCATTTATAATCAAGAAAAAGTATTTCATTCAATACTTAAAAAACTATTTTATATTTAAAATCTTCCTTTTAAAAAATAATTTATTTAATTAAAAAGAAAAACTAAAAACTAAAAACAGAGATCGGGTCTTCCAAGAAAAAGAAAAGAAAAGGTAATGCTTGGTTTTGGAGGGAATAGGAATATGATGACGACGACACGATTCCCAACAACATTTTTCTTTGGTTTTTTTCACTTTTTTCCGTGTGCGATGAATTCAGAGATTTTATCTACCAGCAAGGTGGGACCCCACCAAAACACTACAAAACTGTGTAGTTTTGGAGACAGAGAGAGATGGGTCCGGTTCGGTTCAGTACGATACGACGCCGTGTAGAACGACTGACTGATACAGTAATAAGACTTTGTCAAAAGCAAAAGGAAACGCACAGCTCGTCAAAAATATTTCAGTGTAAACGCTACGCTGTTGCTTTGCTGCTGGTGGTGCCGCTTCAATTTTCGTCTTTAGTCTCTTTTCTTTTCGTGCCAAAAGATGAAAACGCTGTTGATTTACTAAATTGCCCATTGTTCCTTTTCTTTTCCTTTTGTTCTAATGTGTAAAACACTGCGCGAACTTAATATATATGCACGCTTCTTATTTAAAAAAAAAATCAATTTGATAGGTACAATTTTTGAAAACAAAATAATTTTTTATTTTTTTATTTTAAAATAAATTTTACTTTTATTTTATTTACTTTATTGTTTAAAATTTATTCAAAATTAATTTATTTTTAATTTAAAAATAGATTTACATTTCTTACTTTTTGATAAAAAAATAAAAAATTAATTGTATTTTTTAATTTTAGTGTCAATCAAAATGTGCAATTGAACAAAATTAATCGGGTTACAATTATCTACTCGAGGTTCAGAGGTTTAAAATTATTTGATTGAAGTGCCAATATTTTGTTCATTTATAATTTTTGTTTTTAGTGTGTTTTTGTATAAATTTTGTACAATTATCTACTTGGTGGAATTTAGTTATATTTGAAAGAAATGCTTATTGTTGTCTTGAAGCAATTTATGTTCGATATAATGGTGTTTCTAATTTGAAAATGCATAAAAAAACCTAGCAACAAATCTGAAATGGAACCATCAGTGTGAGACCCACGATGGGGCCGTCCGCGGGTCCAAGCCAACTAGCGGAGGACATAGCCAAATTTGAGGACGGGTTTGGAGCAAATAGAAGAAAGGGGAGAGGAGTACGTTAGACGTGCCCAACGGTTCCAAACAGCCGATTCCAGGTTCCATTTTTCAAGAACCGAAACCGAACCGGAGGTTCGCTGTCACGGTTCCGGTTTCGATGGTTCCGATCCGGTTCCCGGTTCTAGCATATATATTGTAAAATTTTGTTCTTCGTTGTTTGAAAAAATAACAGTTCTGAACCGGAACCGTCGGTTCTGCCGGTTCCGGTTCCAATTATTCGGAAACCGGAACCGAAATCGACTAAAACCAGTTCCGGTTCGGTTTTGGAACCAAGTCGCCGGTTCCCGATTCCGGAACCAAGAATCACGATTCCGAACCGGCGGTTCCCGGTGTTAACCGTCGGTTCAATTTTTTTTTTTTTGCATCTCTAAGTTCGTAGAATTCCGTGGCGATAGACCTTAGAGAAGAGGTATCACAGATTCACAGGTGAGACAGAGACCGCGCTAGAAAATTAAATCGATTGAACCGTAATTGATGTTGTATTCGTAGCTTATTACAATACTCGTTTCTGGACTAGTTATCAAAATTACTGAAAATTTTACACTTTTCCAAAAACTATAAATGTAAATAAAAGAAATGAAGAAGAAACATGAAACAAACACATGTCTTCAATTTCGATCGAACGTCGGAAATAGATTGCGGTTAGTCGAGGCTCTTTCGCTATCCGCAAGACAAATACGTTCCGTATATGCTACGGTTTGAAGACGTAATGCCCCTAAAGATACAACAATTTTCTTCTGTTCTTCTCTAAAGCAATCAGATCAGAAACACCTTTCCAACGAGAAAAAGTAGGAAGTATGAACTTATGAAATGCTGAGAATGCTTTTGCTTTTAAATATATATATTTTTTAGTTATGTTCTATTATTTTAATTATTTTAATTTCATTTTTAATATTTGGTAAGTTAATAATTTTGGATTTTTAGACATTAAATGTTTTAAAATTTTATTAAATAAATGTTTTCGAATATTTAAGAAATTTTACAAAAAAAAAAATGATTTTTTTAAATGCTCATAAATACAATATTATATTTACAAAATATTTTTAAATTATTTTATATTTAAAAATAATAATTAGTTAAATATATAAATAAAAAAGGGAAATCATGGATGAGGGCACCATTACTATTATAGATAATACCTAATTTTTTCACTTATTATAGATGGTACTCTCTACCTTTTCAATTACAAAAATTAATTAATTAATTTATGTAGTATAAAATTACACAAAACCTAAAATATTATTTCAGATTTATATTTTCCCCGTAACACTCATCCACTCAACCACAATTCTCAAAATTTATATCCGTTACTCATTATTAATATAATTAATTTTTTTTTATTAGTATTAAGTACTATATGTGGTAGATAAATTGTATAAGACATAGATCATGTACCGTAATTTTTTTGAATAAAATGAATTGTAACATCTATAAGTGTATCTAAAGTACATATGAATTCATTTATGCATATATCTATTGTGGATATGTGGATACTCATATCAATTCTCATTCGGTGTAGATATGTAATTTACAGTAGATACTAATTAAAACTAATTAAATATCTTCCTATACTCTTATGAATTCTTTTACTGAAATAGTTGTAGATATTCTCTTGTACTTATATCATAATTCTAATTTATAACAAATCTCATTTACTCTATTTATCTATAGTAGATATTCTCCTATACTCACAAGTCATATTATAAAATTATTTACTCATATTTATCCTCACCTAATCAAATGTATCTAACATAGATATTAATTAACTAGTAAAAAGTTTATAACAAAAAAATAACTATAAGTATAGCGACAACAAAGTAAAGGCGACTCAATAAATATAGGCAAGTAGAAATTCCGTAAATCAAAATTATTGAAATCCCTACACACGACCTTGTCTCCTCCCCTATTCGAGCAACCGATTAAAGTTGAAACCCTTTACCCATCTCCATACTGAATGTTGATCAGAAGCCTATAGCTGTTTGACATCAATGATAATTGCGCCGAGCATAAGGCCAAGGCCGATAGAAACGAGCATGTAACCAAGTATCACGTTTAGCGTCAACACAAAAGCCGAAAACTCCCTAGAAACGAGCACGTAACCAAGTATCTCGGAAGCCCTCTCCCACAAGAAAATCGCGTGTTCTTGAGGAAAAGCGAAAACCGCGAAGAACAGAAGCCCCTGACGGTCCTGAACAGAATACCTTTTCTTGTGTACTTATCATGACCTATTGAAGATAATGAGGACAACACCAATATAACAATACATGCTCTAATAAAAGTAGAACAACAACTTGAAATACATCAGCAAAGCAAATGTATTTATTTATCTTTAGTTTAAAAATTGTAAAGCAAACATTCACGTATCTATTACACATAAACTAAAGATATGACTGTTCACATCATTGTTAATGAATATCTATAATTTACCTATAAGGAATAACAGAAAAATATAGTACTTAGAGCAACTATAATTATAAATTTATATGTACTAATACTTGCGCAAACTATATAATGCAAATATAAATATATTTACTATTATTTACGTTCTTACACAAATATATATATATATATATATATATATATATATATATATATATATATATATATATATATAGTAACACCAATTTAATATTATTGAATATTAAATAAATTAATATATGTTACCGTAAAATTATTTAATATTATTGTAGGGATATTTATATAGTAACATCAGTTTAATATTATTGAATATTAAATAAATTAATATATGTTATCGTAATATTATTTATCAATGAAAGATTGTTTAATATTATTGTAGGATATTTACGATTTTATAAATTTTAAAAATGTCTCTACTTAGTATTTAAAGAATATAAATACCTTAATAAATAAACAATTAAAAAGAAGGGAAAAAAGGCAATAAGGTCATTTTTCAACATTTTTTCGGCAATAAGACTTTCGAGAAATTACGCGTGTCAATTAGGCCACCTAAAATGTGTAAAGAGCTCGTTACCCCTCTATTATTCCTACACCCACCCTCACCCCACCCTAAACCCAATCGGATCAAATCCAACTGCAACAAATTACCTTCCGCGAACGTCAGCGACACCACCGCGACCCACCGGTCGAACGCGCGGGAGAACACCGCCCGCACGGCGGCGGAGAGTTGGTTGCCCAGCAAGAACGCGTACGTCAGCCGCATCCTCCGCGGCGGCCGCCGACAACGAGGGAGAGCGAAGAAAAAAGGGCCGACGAAGTAGACCTTGAGCTTGGCGTCGTAGGCGCGCCGGTGGGGGGAGGCGTTGAACCACTGGTTGACGATCTCCGTCCGATCCGACTCCGGCGAGTCTGCGGTGAGATCCCAAAATCCGATTTTGGGTTAATCCGAGTCAAGCCGTGAAGACAACACACTGTCGCCTGAAAATCGGAAACCCTTCATCTCGAGCAAACCCCCTCTCCCCGATCCTT
The DNA here is from genome assembly GCA_954870475.1 of Euphrasia confusa. NCBI lineage: Eukaryota > Viridiplantae > Streptophyta > Magnoliopsida > Lamiales > Orobanchaceae > Euphrasia > Euphrasia confusa. The sequence continues at coordinate 13,373,030 of OX940957.1, read as the reverse complement.
CGATTTGCAGAGGTATGTAACTCTTCGGATTTCGATTTTTTTATTTTATTTTCCGTCACGTGTGTTCATTCGTTTTCAATTGAATTTTTCAAATTTACCAATCTGTTTGTTTGTTCATTATTTTTCACTCGATTAAAAATGAAGAAGATATACGAATTGGTTAATTTATAGAGCTCTGCTCAGCTATTTGAATATTTGTAGGCAGTGTATGTTGTTTGAATAATCTCTGTTTATTGATTGTAGTATATTTTTGGTGCTTCCAAAATTCACCAGTGATTCGATATTTTGATCAGATGTTGCTAATATATATGTGTTGATTACTTTTGTGGCTGCTCTAGGTCTCTTGCTCATCTTTGTATTCAAAATAAGACCCAAAAAAATTTGTTATAGAAAGAGTGATGCTCCACTACATGTAAAGTATTTGCGGACAATGATTGAGTGTCTCTGCATGCTCGGAAAAGTTGTTGGTGCAGGTGCTATAATATGGTACGTTTTCAAGGTTAATAAATGAAGAATGAGTACATTTTTATTCATTGATTTTCATCCTCGGCCTATCCACTGTCGCAGCATCAGCATTGTGTGTTTGAATGTTGTTAGGTACAATATTAGTAATAAAATTGGTGGCAAGTGTCGCAGCACTGGAATGCATGCACTCTGTGTGGACATTATTATGCATTTCAGTGTTTTGTCGTTGTATTCAGTGTTCATTGAGCATGCATTTAGTGTTCATTGAGCATGCATTCAATGGTTGTGCATTAAGCTTGCCACTCAGTGTTTAATTGGTTCAGTCAGTGTGCATCCACTCAAGTGAAGCCACGGGACGATCTGTTTTGGTTCGGGAAACCTGAGATCTTGCTGCGTTTGATTCAGTATATATCGTTTCAGAATGCTTTCGAGATGGCAAGTTTTATCTGGTCACTGTTAAGCATATATATATGATATAACTAGTCCATCTTTCTTATCTTATACGTTTGGTTTGGCCATGTTTATAATGATTTTTAACCGACTGATTCAACAGTGGGCACTGAAGAAAGAACATTCGTGTTTCATGAAAAATCACGCGATGATCATCATTCGCCTAGTTTCTGGGTAAGTAATTCGTACGATATAAAAAAATATTACAATTCATCTGAATATTTGTATGTATAAATGCAGGGTTCTTGTTCAGTTCTGGTGTAGCTATAGCACCGTCCCTCTAAGCGTGATTGTCACAACGGTCAGTAGTACTAGTGTAATTTGTATTGTTAATTAACATTCTTCTTCATCTAAAGTAGTTTTTTTTCGTTGTCTACTTTTTGTTCTAGATGGGGTCGCGTTTCAAGAAGGCTTTGCTAGCCGAGAACGAGAGGGAGTCGTTGCACAGCTGGTGCAAGAGAGTGAAAGCGAGGTCGAGAGCCACGAATTCCATCACCACGAGGTCGAGTCGGTTATGGAGACAATGACCGAGCTCGAGAGTTTTAATATGTTTTCTCTGGAACTGTTGGGTTGTACAGGCAGTGGCACAAAATGCCTATGCATCAACTTTTGTGTCTTGTTTGAGTGGCATTTTCATGTGTACACAAATAATATGTTTGTTTCATTTTTCGACTGCGAGTAGTGTTACTATTACGAGTCGGGCTTATAATTCTTTTCTTCGGTATATATATATATATATATATTTTTTTTTTTCAATTGAAATTCAAATCTAAAATATGATATTCAGTGTATTTTTATGACACTGAATGACATATTTTAACACTGAATGACATATTTTGACACTGAACACACTGAATGTCATATTTTAACACTGAATATACTGAATGACATATTTTAACACTGAACATACGGAATGTTATATTTTAACACTGAATGACATATTTTAACACTGAACACACTGAATGTCATATTTTAACACACTGAATGTCATATTTTAACACTGAATGTCCTATTTTAACACTGAACATACTGAATGTTATATTTTAACACTGAACATACTGAATGTCATATTTTAACACTGAATGACATATTTTAACACTGAACACACTGAATGTCATATTTTAACACTGAATGTTATATTTTAACACCGAATGTCATATTTTAACACTGAGTGTGACTGAAACGCACTGAATAGCAATGAAAAATACTGAATGTCACATGAATACACTATTTGATTCAAAAAAATACACTGAATATCATAAAAAAACACTAAATATGACAGGAAGGAAAATCAATTGTGTTTCAGGATAGGATTCATCATCTTCAATCGCAACCAATTATAGAATATTGCAAAGATACTCCCAAAATTTTATTATCGCACTAACATCTGAATACAACAAAGAAGGGAGAAGGACAAACTCGAGTTCTGATCTATCATCCTTAGACGGTTCTACCACACAGCCTAGGAGGTCGATCGAGTACAGCTGGACGACGGCATCGACATCAACTTCGACAGCCTAAGAGAGCTCGGGCCCACGAAGACAACCTCGTCCAAACGGAGAAGATGGTCGATAATGATATGTTCGACGACGAAAAGAACGCGCTCGCGGCGGGATCGATCATGGACGCTATACTCAACATTCCCGACAAGGACAACAAGACTGCGGGGAGCAACTCCCCGATGTCGGGAGACGAGTACGGGAATCTTCGGCCGCCACCCGACTTTTGAGATCCATGAACGAATGGTGAGCGTTGGCCGACGAATCGATCCGGAGGCCTGAAGTCGCGACTCGAGATCTCCACTTCTTCCGATTCTCTCTTCGCTGTAGTCGTCCGTGCTACCGAAAGCTTCGCACGCGCCTGCGTCTCTCTCCACCGCCCTGCGTCGTCTCTCTCTCTGCCGCCGACGGCGAAAACATCCTCCGCGCCGCCAACGTCGGGGGGGTTTCTGGTGGTGAAGGACGGGCCGTCTTCTGCCGATCCGTTTCTTCGTTTTCGTGAAATATGTGAATTCGTGAGATTGGGAAATTCTGGGGTGGGCCGGTGGTGTGAGCTTGGGTGGGTAGGATAGAGTGAGAGGTAGTTTCGTCTTTCTTGGTATATTTTTTTGGCCTAATTGGAACAAAAAGATTTAATTGACACATTAATTTGAGATTGACCTTATTGCCGAAAAAATGTTGAAAAATTGCCTTATTGCCATTTTTCCCTAAAAAGAACGAGGGTTCAAAATAATATTAAAAAACAAAAATATTTATTAATTGAGAAAATTAATAAGATATTAATTATTTTTTTATTTGATAAATTATAAAAGATAATGAAAAATAATATAAAATGGTTGGAGGTCTAATTTGCCGGTAAATGGTTGCTGACAGGGTCGTTGTGGATAAATGTATCTTTGTGACTGCAACATCTCGTTCACTTCATCATTGACGAAAAACTTGCTCTGTCAAAATGGGGAGCGAGAATTTCAAGCCTCTCGACCGTATCACCACCGCTGATATAGCGGCGTTGGGTATAGCACATGAGAAGGCCGATGAACTCCACAGTCAGCTCACCGGAATTATCCGAAATTGGGGCTCCGGAACTCCCCAAACGTGGCTTCAAATCTCCAAACACCTCCTTACTCCGGACCTACCCTTTTCCTTCCATCAGATGATGTACTACGGCTGCTACAAATTCTTCGGACCCGATCCTCCCGCTTGGTTGCCCGACCCGTATGTACTCATATATTCATGTACTGTATTTAGATTACCAGTATCTGCATTTAGGTTGTATCAGAGAGCTTTTAAATTTCTGCTAATTTCGTTGACATTCGGTCAGGTGTTCGATTTGTAGTTGTTGGAAAACATATGGAAAATGTTAGTTATCTTATATATTAATTGCAGCTGTTACTCTACACAGCGCCGACACGAAATCGACTAATGTTGGGAAGCTACTGGAGGAGCATGGAAAAGAACTCTTAGGGTCAAAATACATTGATCCTATTTCAAGCTTCCACGATTTTCAGGAATTCTCTGTTTCAAACCCTGAGGTTAGAGTGAATTGTTAACCTATGCCCGTGTCCTTAATGCTCAAGAGAATGCTGGTTTTCGGCTTACATATTCCTTTCCTTTTCTAGGTTTATTGGAAAACACTGTTTCAGAAAATGAATGTACTATTTTCGGTTCCTCCTGAACGTATTTTGCGTGAGGATCCTAGTCATCTGGGGGGCCAGTGGCTTCCATGTGCAACTACCAATCCAGCTAAAAACTGCTTGAGTGGTGTTAAGATGACTCTGGAGGATGTTGCTGTAATATGGCGTGATGAAGCAGATGGTGATCTGCCAGTAAATAAGATGACACTTAAAGAGCTTCGCGAATCAGTTTGGTATGCTACTTTTTTTAAGTGGACTATGTATCTTTCTTAATTATCCCGTGCTTAGGTTCTGTGTGGGTGTGTGACAATTTTTGATACATGGGATGAATATAGGGTTCCTTTCACTTTATTATCATGACATTTGTACTTCGGTAGTTCAGTTAAAAACATAAAAACACAAAACTAGAACTTTTCATGCTGGACTTGGCTTCCCTTTTTTTCCTAATAGTTTTTATGTGTCCTTTAACAGTGTAGTGACTTTATAACTCATTGAAGTGTCCATGCAAACTTCTTACCAAAGACTCTGAGAAATGTGGTTCCTTTTCCCAAAAAAATTATGAGAAAATCAACCTCTTGCCACTGCTTAATACTATCATATATAGGCTTCCTGTCTTAGACCATTATAAGGTATAGTTAAATGTGTCTATAAATTTAGGAATATTCATAATATATCAGGTGTTTAATTACGAAACCCCAATCATCATTTAGCTTACAGGTGTCTAATACGGGGATTTTGTTAAGAAAAATGCAAGTCTTCAAGAAATATTAAAGTGTTTAAAGTTTTTTTTGTTGCTTTAGTTAGGTACTTAGGTCAAATCTCAAGAAGGATTTTGGACCTTTTTGTAATCATCGCTTAGATTTATTTTAAACAGTATTCTTTTGATTATCCAGTTTTGAATTCATGTTGACTCCGAGACACTGTTCAATTTAATTTTAAAAACATGCTGAATTCCTTGGTTTATTAGTATCTATTAAACTTTAATTTTTACTTGGGCTTGCAAATACATAAAGTTTTTGTAAGCAAATAATCACTCTTCTTTCATATAATTATGGCCATGTGGTTTATCCAACTTTGGCTTCAACTGGTGGGTTTCCTGTGTTTTGTTTGGAATTTTAATGTTGGATATGATGCTATGTTACTATTATTTCTCAAGAGTGTGATAAGTACGAGATGATGTGAAAACTCTGTTTAGAATTGTTTTGTAGGCTTGTTGCTCATGCAATAGAAACCCTGAAATTGGAGAAAGGCTCTGCGATTGCCATAGATATGCCCATGGATGTGAACTCTGTGGTGATCTACCTGGCCATAGTACTTGCTGGTTACATAGTTGTGTCTATTGCTGATAGTTTTGCACCAAAAGAAATATCCACGAGGCTCCAAATATCGAAAGCACAAGCAATTTTCACTCAGGTGAGGAATTGGTTTTATTTCTATATGCATGAAGGATCACCATATTCTGATGCCTGCATGAAATCTGAACACTTAATTAAGGTAGTCTAGTGAAACTCTGAATGAGCTTCATGGTAATTACCAAATGTTCTTGAATGGATTATATACAGCAATTAAAATGCTTGTTTAAACCTACTCTATATTGATGGAAGATTATAACAAAGGGATTGCATATCTGTGTTTGGAATTGCTGAAGTTTTGTGCATTAGAGGTGACAGTTGTATTGGTTCTCATATCCATTTAGCCTTAAAAATTGTAATGTGTTTGCTGACGATTAGTCGATTACTGGGTCATGGATCTTTGATTCTTACCCGCTCTTGTGTGTTCTTATACTCATCCGGTTTTGCATCTATATCATGATAATCTAATGTCTAAAATCCTCTTAAACTTAGTCTTCATTCCCAGGATCTCATCATTCGAGGAGGTAGAAGACTTCCCTTGTACAGGTGAACTCTCTCTCTCATAAAAATAAAAATAAGAAACATGAATTTACTAAGATTTAATAAGAAACATAATAATAAGATTTGCAGTAAATTCACTTGACAGTATCCATAAAAATAGTTTGACATTTCATTTCGATATTATAAAATTTGTATATTTAGTAGTTACAACTTACAAAGTGTCATTTGCATTTCAGTAAAAAGCAAACAATTCATATGTCAGATATTGTAGGACATTAAAAGTCTGCAAAATAAGAAACATGAATTTATATAAAAATTTAATACTAACATAAAAAATATAAACGGTAAAGAAGTAACTATACATATTAAATTTTTTTAAATGAGTTTCACAATTTTCAAAACTTGCAAAATTTTCAAGTTCTACATCATGGCGAAGGTTAATTGGTTGCTTAGAAATTATCCAATTCTGTTCGCAACTTAACACATACATTGTTTATGACTAAGAGACCTTCTATATGAATCAAAAGTATCCAATTTGCTAGAGCCAAATGCAGATTCTGAAGCAATAGGTGGAACCGGAATTTCCATGATATTTCTTGGCAAGTTTGAAAGAACTGGGAACCGTAGATTGATATCCATAAGAATTCTGTGGCTGGATTAATTATGTCAGATAATAGAAGCATGTAAAGTGAAAAGATATGAATATTTCAGTGTATATTTCATGTCCAAATAGTCTCGTATTTATAAACTATATTACAATTATTACCAAAAATAACTCCTACCATACTTAGGCTACCCTAATCCTTCCCTACTCAAAGCCGTGGCTGTTGAGATTTCCATAATGATACTTACATCCATGATTATCTAGAGTTCATATACTTCCTGCACAATCCAATCAAACATTAAGAAGGATAGCTGTCAGTGGAGATATAGGATGAATGATCCCCACATCATATTGCACCTCTAAATTCTAATGCGGTGAAAGAATTGCAAGTATCTGTTGCTAAGACAAATTTTCACTGAATTCATCACACAAAGAAAGCCACCTTTAAATCAGTTGCCCTTATATAATCTTCGAATCCATTCTAATTAGAAATATACTTATTCTTGATTTTGTGTTTGTACCTTATGTTGTACCTTAGCACTTAGCACTTAGCAGATATGGATTTAGATCTCGAAGTAATCTTCACTTTTAACAATATTATCCTTTTTTTAATGTACTTCCTCACACTTGTTTTTCGAATATTACAGTAGAGTTGTTGAAGCTCAATCACCAATGGCAATTGTAATTCCCACCAAAAGCTCCGGTTTTAGCATTAAATTGAGGGATAATGACATTTCCTGGGTGAGCTTTCTTGAGAGAGCAAATGGTTCCAAGTAAGCATATGCTAATTAGTTTGATTGCTTAAGTTACTTTTCTTGATTTCATCAATCATCATATAAACTCCTAAATCTAGAGGACAAACAAATACATCCATTTTTTTATCTATTCAAGATTTCAAGTGCATGAAATCCATTTAATTATTACTAAGATTGTTTAGTTGTTAATGGAGTTATATCTTAATAGAGAGATCTAAAGAAAATATGCTAGTGATAAACTAAAGTGTCTTAAACATAACGGGTAACTCCTATTTTGTTAACAACCTAATGTCTACTTCTTTTGTGCTGCATATTTGTTGTGGCTAGAATTGGGAAAAATATCGAAAAAATGTTGAAATACGGAATGTATCGTATCGAATAATACCCGAAAAATATCCAATTTTGGAATATTGAAATTTTTGATCCATTATGATTTTCGTATTGATAATTTCGGTATGGTATTTGTTGAAATTTATAATTTTTGGTATTTCGGTATACATCGACACACTGAGAATAATTGATGTGCAAAAGAATTCAGTATAGTTCGCTATATTGGCATTTTTGGTATACAAAAGTTTGATACGATATATCAGTATGCTTTTTTTCAATACCGAAATTTCGGTATATCGATAATTGCTATACCAATTTTTTATGGTACGACATCAATATGGATTTTTTCTATACCATTTTTTGGTATGGTATCGGTATGATAATTTCAGAACGGTACGTTCAGTACATCAGCCCTACCTAGTGTTGTCTGCCAAACTTATTCATATACGATCTTGACATTCAGAGGTGCTCTGTTTTCAGGGTCTTCCGTAGTTTGTAAACTATCCCATTACACATGGGATATTCCAATTTAATTTATGCACAAAATGATCGTACTTGTTCGTCTGTGTGAGAAAAAATTTGAATTATATTTTACTTGTCCCTGAAATTTTGGCTTTGCTTGTCCACCTCTTTCTGCCTTATCAGTTTGGCCTATTTCTGTTGCACGAATAATGACATTAAATCCTAGTGAATTGCAATGAAGTAAAACCATGGTGCCACCCTTGTCAAGAGCACCTTGAGGGTTCCTGTAGCTTCATTCTGAAAACAACATGATTTTTTATACTACTTGCCTGCTTAAGTTCTCATACTAGAATAAAAATGTATACTTGCAGAGATGTTGAGTTTGTTGCTGTTGAACAAACAATCGAAGCATTCACAAATATTCTTTTCTCATCAGGAACTACAGGTAAATTATGTTTCACAATATTTCATTGTTCTCTGGGAAATATTTTGTAATTGAAGTTGTTAAAAATGGATAAAATGCAACAAATCTCGTCTCTTCGTAATGTTCTTTTATCTTGAAAGTTCAATCATAATCGTTTTTATGTAGCTTTATTAGTAATACAGTAATCTAAATCTAGAGGGCCCTATATATTATATATTTATATTTGTTCAGACTTCAGATATTCTTAATGTGGTTAGAAACTTCCTTGTGCTTTTCTGTAGGCAATGGATAAGTAAAAATCAGTCTTTCTTGGAAAATCAATTGTAGAAAGTATCTATGTATATGCATAAAATCCCTGTATTATGGAGAGAAGACAATCATGATCCTGGGAACTAATGACTTATTTAGAGTAATCAGTTAATAAATGTCATACTGGAGTCTAACTAAATTACTGGCCTGGAAAGTAGCTTGACAGATCGTACAATAGCTCAGCTAATTTAGTTCCCTGAAAATCTCCATGGAAGCTTGTAATTAAATTGTGCATATATGAGAATTCTCCATCAGAATACACACTTTTGTCAGACTATGATTATCTGAGTTTGACATGGTATTATCCTAGGGAGTAGTCCTCCAGATGATATCAAGTTTGGTTTTACTCCTGGCGAGACCATCACAAATCATGAGTTTTTTGACCTCTTCAAAATTACATTGAACCTTATTTAAATAAGTTGGACCCTGTCATATGTGTAGCCAGATTCTGGAAAATATCATAACTAAGTTGGATATCATTTTAATACACACACTTCTTCCATATGTCATAAGTCATAACATGATTTATAAGTATGAAAAGTAACTATCAAATAGGATCCATAGACTCCACTAGATAGAAACAAATTGATAATTAGTCTGTCCATTTTTCAGTTTTGAGGCTTCACTCTCTGCGGTTGTCTTCTCTGAATGGACGACAGGGGTAGCTTTTTGTTTGGTTTTGGTTCACTACTTCACTGACCTTTCGGTTAACCACAACTGAAAAATCCAGAAAATGGAACCTAAACGAAAACCGATTGGTTTTTCGGTATGGTTTTGTAAAAAACAAAAAAAATACAAAAATAAGAAAAAAATAATATGAGATCCTGTAGTATCAACACCCCTGCCAACTCTCAAATATAGTACCTTCTTCAATCAAAGGATTGGTGGTGGCTAGATGCAGAGGAAGGGAGAGCAGGGGAGAGTTTGATGAGGAATTGATGGCAAAGTGCTTCCAGTTTTTTTGTTTTTCAGCAATGACCCAAAGACTGAAGGCAGAATTCAGAAAACCACCCCCTTTAGAATTTAAATTCTTCAAGGGTAACACTAACATTTATGAGTCTATTAGTCAAAAGGGATATTTGTAAGTTTGGACATTATGGGTCAGTGTTGGTAATTGAGTGAAACCCTCCTAGGAGGTGTGTGTGATTAAAATTTTATTGAATATTAGAATACAAGATCATGCCATTAGTGGACATGTATTTGAAAATAATTAATCACCTTGAACCTCATTTGGTGTAAGTGTGTAAACTATGTTAGAATTAAATAAACCAAAGATATATATAATTTTTTTTCTGTTTTGGCATAGGGGAACCAAAGGCAATCCCATGGACTATTTCTACACCTTTTAAAGCTGCTGCAGATGGTTGGTGCCACATGGATATCCGCAAAGGTGATGTAATATGTTGGCCTACTAATCTTGGGTGGATGATGGGTCCTTGGCTTGTTTATGCTTCATTGTTGAATGGCGCTTCAATTTCTCTTTATAATGGATCACCTCTTGGTTCTGGCTTTGCCAAATTTGTTCAGGTGATGTTTTAGCCCAATCTTTATTGTTTATGAAGAAATAAGTCGTGGTATTTTGTTATTTCATGTGTGTTTAAACTTCTCACCATGTCATGCAATATCTTGAGAGTATTATGCGAAGGTACCTATTTCTTTCAGTTGTGAACTCAAATGTCAGGATCTCAGCACTCCAAATTTTGAATCGACAATTTAATGAAAATGGCATGACCAAAGTGATTAGCTTAGAAAAGACTGGATGAGTATATGTATATGTATGTTGAAACTGAATAATATTGGATCTCTGCGTGTACCGAAATAGGAGGAAAGACAATAAACTTATAAGAAGCTAGCATATTCAAATTACAAAGGCTAAGGAATAAAATCAAATTAAATAAACAAAGTACAAAAAAAATAATATCTGCGCTAATACTAATAAGAATTAGTATGCATAATATAACTCAGCATTATAGAGAGGATGAAAAAGTTTGTGCAATAGTTTCTGGGTTTATGATTCTTAATACATAGATTATGTTATTTGCACTTCAAATTTGCATCAATTAGTCCTGACATGATGCTTCATCATCTGTATCAATTCTACTCTTTAGGATGCTAAAGTAACAATGCTGGGTGTGATCCCTAGTATTGTAAGGGCGTGGAAAAGCGTAAATTCAACAGCTTCTTGTGACTGGTCAGCTATCCGGTGCGTTGAAATTATATTTGTATTTTGTACATATATCTCCCGTGTTCAGAGCATTGTGTACACTGTTACTGTTTCCTCATTCTATTTCCTCCTTGACCTGAATCTTTATTTTTTTCTGTTTTGGTTTTGATAATTGTTGTTTGGCTTGTCGAAGTTATGAATATGTGAAAGTTGTTATATAGGGCTCTTAGTATTGTGCCAGATTTATTGCTGGGATATGTGGATGCATTTTCTTGTTATGATATTGGTTTTGCATCTACAATCCGTATGCATTTAATAAAATAGTGGAAGATAGAAACTGACCCTTACTGTTAAGATTGGAGACTCTTAAGCTGTTGAATTATTATTATAGCAACTGCATAGTCTGAAACTAATCCTTGAATAAAATCTAAATTAAATTGCATTTACAGTTACTTCTGTCAGATGTCACAAGTGTGCACACGCATACCCAAACAAGAGTGCATGCACTGGAACACGTGTGTGTATATTTTGGTTTGTGTATATATCATGGTGAACAAGAAACTAAGACATATGTTGAAATAAATCAACAAGAAAATGAAGGAAGTTATAATTAATGATATTTTCAAATATCCAACCAGCATAGTTGTGTCGGTTATTTCCATTGGTTACACCCATTGTTATCCTAATTTAGTATTTTATAAGGCGTCAAGGCCGTAATTAATGGTTTTTTAACTGTTTTTATAAAAGAGAATTTGAGAACACAAGCTGCCTCATCATTCTGAGCTTACAATCTTTATATTCTGAGCTTACAATCTTTATATACATGATTTCCAACGGTCAAATAAATATAGAAAAGGAAAATAATTATTTCACAATTATTTCCCAGAAATCCTACGTTGATTATGATTTGATTCTCCCCTTGATAGCTGCATAGTTTCTTTTTGACTTGACTCTTCCAAATCATTCATAATATTTCTTTTTTGGGATTGTAATCTTTTCCATTTGTTGATGCTGACGTGTTATCGTTAATACTATCTAGTTCTGTTTTAATTATAATTTGGAATATTACAAACAATGGTTTTTCTAAAGTAGCACAAAAAGCCACTCCAAGTGGCCCCTTCATTTGGTGGTGCGACTTGAGCTGACACAAGGCACACACACACACACATACACACATCTATATATATATATATATATATATATATATATATATATATATATATATATAGAGAGAGAGAGAGAGAGAGAGAGATGAAAATTAAAAATGATATAAAATCATATTAAGTGGCACCTTCAAATGAAAGCTTTTAAATAAAGTTAATGTATAAAAAGCCATAAAGTGTCTGCTAGATGCATTATTTAAATAATACTTTTAATATTTACTTAAAATATACATCAACCTGTATATAATATAAACCATAAGTTACAATTATACTTTCTGTAAGATGAGCAGTCATGATATGGCTTAATATTATTATGCATTATCTAATGTAGTAATGTTATGTGTATTATAAATATAAGTTTATCGTTCTATTTATGTCATTATAGTAGTACCAATATTGCATTTATTAGAATACATATGTTTAGCCAACTCTTCCCATTAGTATAGTTCACAAAACACACACACACAGAGTATTATATAATCATATCATGCACCAGGTGCATATTGCACCTTGAATCCTTGATTAATAGCCTGATGTGTGATATATATGAAAACTTCAAGAGGTTATAATTAAGTTTCTCTTAGTTGGAGTCTATCACCCTAAATATTCACATGCAATCTCATTAACGTATTTCTGGCTTTCTGCCACTCATTTTATTGCAAGTGTAATTTATTTTTATGCACGGGGTATTCCAAATCTAGCATAATATGATCTCGATGTACTGTAGTTGCTTTGCATCCACGGGTGAGGCGTCTAATGTTGATGAATACCTTTGGTTAATGGGGAGAGCTCGATATAAGCCTGTTATTGAGTATTGTGGTGGCACTGAAATTGGGGGTGGATTTGTTACTGGTTCATTATTACAGAATCAATCGTTAGCAGCTTTTAGCACACCGGCAATGGGCTGCAGTCTGTTCATTCTTGGTAATGATGGATTTCCAATTGTAAGTCCACACTATGAAATAATTTATTTCTTTTTATAGTATTTGTTTTTCTTATTTTTTTTTATAGGAGTATTAACTATTATTTTTTGTGATAAAACACAGTATATAGGCCAGGTTCTTCCCTCGTTTAGGAACACCAAAAAGAAATAGAAAAGTTGACCTCAATATATTAGGAACAGACTTCTAGATTAGGATACATTCCAGAAAGCAAACATGTTATGAGCGTACACCAAAAATATATTAAGGACATGGTCTTTTGGACTTAAACTGGCCGAACTGAATGGATCTGAACTGAAGTGAACTAAACTGATTTTTTTATAAATTTTTTTTATAAGTTGTTAAATATTTTAAAAAAATATTACAGTAATAATATTTTAGCGTTAACTAAATTGTATACCATAAATTATTGATTTTGTTTTTCAAATTTATTTTGAGACGAACTTAATCGAGTTGAATTGGACTGAATTGAAACAATCTAAACTGAACTGAAATGGACTGAAATTAAGTCCAAAAGAACAAGTCCTAGGTATGTTTCTTTTGGCGGATATGTTTCCTTTCTGGATTGTATCCTAATCTAGACTAGACAACATGTGGAAATGTGGCAGCAACTAAGAGGAGGTGTGGGCGTGTGGGGATTAAGTTCTGTGTAGTGTAATCGATGGGCGAGATAGGTTTGTGTGAGGACTGCTTGTACTTTGGGAGGTAGGGTGTTGCTAGCAAACATTTAGTAAGCCAGACACTTTTTTTGGTAGGTCTATTAGTGAGCAATAGTTGAATAATAGATTGGAAGACTTTCTTGATATACATCATCTTCTTGAAAATCAATGTATTCTCGTTTTTTTTCCTCTTCTTAAAACCATGACTACTTTCAGGTCGAACCAATTGATAGAATCAATGTTTTATGAGAAAAATCAGTTACACTTTCACTAAAACATTGTCAGCGACACAATTTTCTACTTGGAAAATTGATTATTATACATTTACCAGGATCAGTTTGGGAATTTAATTTTTTTTCCTGTCATTTTTCAGTAAATAATGTCTTAATGAGGGTAATCAGTGAATATATAAGCATATATTTCGTAAAAATCTGAGCTAACTTTGAATACATATATTTTCATTGAAGCCTCAAAACTGTCCTGGAATTGGTGAACTAGCCCTTGGTTCACTCATGTTTGGAGCTTCAAGCACTCTACTGAATGCTGACCACTATGAAATCTACTTCAAGCAAATGCCAGTTTGGAATGGGAAGGTTAATTCTCCAAATCCAATCCTCTCGTTTGTTTGTTTTCATGTTGCTAGTGTGATTAGTGAACACATGGTATCAATTTTCTATTCATTTCGGTGCAGGTTCTTAGAAGACATGGTGATGTCTTTGAGCGCACTTCGAGTGGGTACTTCCGTGCACATGGTCGTGCTGATGATACTATGAATTTAGGGGGTATAAAGGTGAGAATTGCATTTCATGTTTCATGCCTTGAGCCTATGGAGAATCACAAGACTTTGCACGGAGAAATTTTCACATAAACTAAGAAAAAAATTGTTTTTTGTGTTAAAGTATAAAGTAAGGGTATAATGTGTAAATAAATTAGTATTGAAAGGATAAAGTTATAAAAAAACTTTTTATTTATGCGTGTGCAAAGTTTTGTGAGATTAAAAAAGAAATTGTGCAAACTTTTGTGATTTGAATGTAGTACTATTTTGCTTAAATTCCATGTTCATTGCGCATGCCAGCTTTATTTAGTGTACATTAGGTAGATGGAAATAAACATTTAGATGCCTTTTGCTTCTCCATTCAGGTAAGCTCCGTTGAGATTGAGCGAATCTGTAACTCAGTAGACACCCGTATCCTAGAGACGGCAGCAATTGGGGTACCACCTCCTGGTGGTGGACCTGAGCGGTTAGTAGTTGCAGTTGTGTTCAAGGAACCATTATCAGACTGTACTTATCTGGCCGCGTCTTTCAATTCAGCACTTCAGAAAAAAACAAATCCTCTATTCAAGGTATTGGCGCGTGTGCGTAAGGTGGAGTTATACTCTACGATTTTGTGCTGATCTCAAAAAGGCTAAATCTTGCAGGTGTCTGATATCGTTCCCCTTCCCAACCTTCCACGAACAGCCACAAATAAAGTTATGAGAAGGGTTTTAAGGCAACAGCTCTCTAAAAGTGATCAAGCCTCAAAACTCTGAACTGTGATACAGAGTTTACCGATTAAACATTTAAATTAACTGTGGAGAATTGTATAACTACAACAAGAAAACTGTGAATCTGATTGAGCAAGAAAAGTTGTGGAAATCTATAAATTTTCAAGAAGAGAAATCAGCTTCCTTGTAAAGTTTGAAAATTTATGGCTAATTGGCATAATTATGGGGAAAAAAAATTGTTGGGATTTTGATCATATTTCGTCCTTCGAACAAAAAATTAAAAAGCAAATAAGAAATTAAAAATAAAGCTCACACATATTGTATATATTGTAGACGCTTATTAATTTAAAAGAAGAAGAAAAGAAATAAAATACAGAAATAGATATTGTAGACGCTTACTAATTTTAAAGTAAGAACGATACAAATTTTTTAATTTTCGTATAATTTTTTATAAACATTAAAAATACAATATAGTGAAAAAATAAAATTGTAAAAAATTAATAATTTTGAAATTGATATCATTTAATAAGTTAATAATAAGGAAAAATGGCAATAAGGCCAATTTTCAGCATTTTTTGATCAATAAGGCCAATCTCTAATTTTGGTGCCAATTAGGCCAAAATGTTCCAATTAGGCCACAAAATTGTATCAGGAAAAACGAAATTACCCTCCCATATTACCTTCGCAATCGAGCTGAGGGGAAAATTCATCGACGACACATTCAATTCCCAGGATTCAATTATGCTCTTTGTCTCTCACCTCCGCCGCCGCTATTCATATCCACAATCGAGCCGAGGGAATTCATCTCTGCCGCCGCCGCGTTCAAGCTAAGGAGAGGGTGAAGGTCGCCACCGGTGAGCAGCTACAATTCTCCGCCGCGAGAATTGATTTCATGCAGTCCGTCTCCATCAGCAACGATCGATCGATTTCATCGTCGGTGCCGCCGTTCCTGGCACAGTTCAAATGTCATATACGCCGCCGCCTTCCTTGCCGGCGATTTCGAATCCAGGTACGCGATTTCCAATCCACGTACCCGATCAGTGCTTAAAAGCTTGATTCAGCATGCATGCACAGTGTGTGGATTCTATTATGCGTGTTTAGTGTTTTTTCGTTGCATTCAGTGTTAATTGAGCATGCATTCAGTGCTCAGTGAGCATGCATTCAGTGTTCCTGCGCTCAGCTTGCCATTCAGTGCTTAATTGGTTCAGTCAGTGTCTAATTCACCATGCGCTTGTTTTCATTCAGTGTTTAATGCCTTGATTCAGTGTGCATTGAGCTGGACTAATTGCACTTACACACTGTACCCACCTGTTGCACACTGAAAACATATTTAACAATATGGATTCAGTGTTGATTTGCTTCATTCAGTGTTTAATGTCTTTATTCAGTGTGCATTGAGCTGGACTAATTGCACTTACACACTGTACTCACCTGTTGCACACTGAATCAATATTTAACAATATGGATTCAGTGTTGATTTGCTTCATTCAGTGTTTAATGCCTTGATTCAGTGTGCATTGAGCTGGGCTAATTGCACTTACACACTGTACCCACCTGTTGCACACTGAATCCATATTTAACAATATGGATTCAATGTTTATTTGCTTCATTCAGTGTCTGAATGAATAACAGTTTGTTTCCCCTAGGATACCTGTTATTTGTTGGAAATGCAATGTGTTACGGGAATCAGTGTGTGTTGACTTTGTTTTCTTTGAGGCATTGACCTGTCTCCTTTTCAATAAATGTCTGCCATGTTAGTTGAAGGTTGAGGCATTTACTGCGGGCGGGGTGTGAGGACGGTTATAAATACCTCGTCATTTCTCTGGTTTCCTCATCTCATTTCTATTCGATCGGGGGGCAGCCAGCAACGATGCCGAGGCGACCGGGTACACTCGATCGAGGGCCAGGACCGACGCCAAGTGAGGTTGAATATTTCAATAACGGTCCTCCCTCGCCCGAACAAAGATTCAATGGTGGGTCACTCTATCGGGGGCCACCAATGATGCCCAGGCAACCGGGTACACTCGATCGTGAGCAAGGACCGACGCCAAGTCGGGGGGTTGAATCTTGGAATGGTTCTCACTGGACCGAACAAAGATTCAATGGTCGTTGGCATAAAGAGAAGTTTCCTCTCCCGGCTGTCTTTGTTCGTCCGATCAAGGATGAAATGGGGAATTTCATTGTTTTGACGGACTCCCTGGACCAGAAATGACACGTGCCTCTCACCACTCATCGGAATCAAAGGGCCATCCACGGATTTCAATGGGAACGCCTAGTTCGAGAGTTTGGAGTGCAGGAAGGCTGGAACATCCGGGTTACCTGAACCGGAGGAAGTAGTTTCTCGGTTGGCGTGTTCGATCAAAATGGCCAGTCGATGGTGCGCCCGGTCACGGACCCCCCTCGTCGTGACCCAAGACTTCCTCCATCTCATTATTATTGTTGTTAATCTTTTTTTTGGTTTTGTGTCTCTTGTGATTGATGACTTGTCGTTGTTGTATTGTTCCGATAAGCTTTTGAAATCCTTCTGTTTCTATTTAAGTTTCTTTTTTTTTTTTTTTTGTTATGGGTGTACTCGTCGTCGTGACTGCTGCTTAATAAGATGTTGAGTCTTAAAAACACACTGTCTGACTTTAACACTGAACATGTCTTAAAAACACTGTTTGACTGTGGATTTAACACTGAACAGGTCTTAAAAACACTGTTTGAGACAACACACATTGAATCACACAGTCAAACACTGAGCACACTTTTATAGCACTGAACACACTTCAATAGCACTGAACACACTTTAATAGAATTGAACACCCTTTAATAGCACTGAACACACAGAGACACACATTGAATCACACTGTTTGAGTTCAGTGTTCATTTCATGCATTCCAACCATTCCTTAAAAAATCGTGCGTTGACTGACTGTGAGTCGTTATTTTGTGTTTTCAGCAGGGACCGCTGTTTTCGCATTTTGTGCATTCGGCGGCGAGAATTTGGTGTCAAGAATCGATTCCTCCCGTGCGGCCGCCCTTCACCAGCTGAAGGAAACAGTCGAGCTTCAGTGGCCTGAGCTCCGAGACGTTGCGTACGGCATGCATTACTCTGTACCCGATTTCCCAAACTGTGTGCTCTCAACCGATGCGGACATGTTGAACATGGTATCCCTAGCTGCACTTCACAAGCTGCCTCGGGTGAGCATCGACATTTTCGTCGCGACTGAAGACCACACCTCTAGTTCTGTGTTCTCGACGGTGTCCAACAGTACCGTTGTTAGTGCGACTGGAACGGAAAACGAGGGCTTTGAAGCAGAAGATATGTTCCGCCTGTTTGGTCCGTCGAGTTCTAAAGTGTTGTTAACCGATGGCTGGGACAAAGATATTTCGGGTGTCGGTCAGATGTTCCAAGGAGGTGCCCCGGACCTTCGAAATGCACTCTGTAAGATGGCAGTCGGAGTTGGATTCGATTTCGAGTACGTGAAGAACAGACCCGAAAAGGTTTCTGCCGTGTGCTCAAAGAAAAGCAGCACGGGATGCAACTGGTCTGTATGCGCCGTGATGGATCGAAGCAACGGCTTCTTCTACGTCAAGCAGCTGAGTAACGAGCACAGTTGCGGCGCGTGCTTTCAATCCCTGAAACACAGGCGCGTCTGTTCGGACTTGGTTTCCAGTTTGATAGTCGAGGAGGTACGGAAAAGCACACTGACTCGTCCGATCCAAATCGTGAGAAACTTCCAGCATCACTACGGCCTGGAGATCTCGTCAGGCCTCGCTCTGGATGCGCTCGAGAAGGCCAGGAAGCTGATTCACGGCGACGATAAAGATTCCTTCGGCGCACTGACTAAGCACCTGCAGGCAATATCAGATTCCAACCCTTGGTCGCACCTGTTGCTTGAATTCAACGAGGTGTCCAGGAAGTTTCGCAGATTCTTCATCTCGATGAAGGCTTATATCGACGGGATGAACCATTGTCGCCCTTTGCTGTTTCTGGACGGCACATTTCTGAAGGGAAGGTTCAAGGGCCATTTGCTCGCTGCTACGGGCAAGGACGACGATGGAGGTATGTGTAGTACAGTTTTGAGCACTGAATCCATCTTTTTAACACTGACTGGTCTGAAATGCACACTGAAACTGACACGTGTTGTTTGCAGCACTG
The DNA here is from genome assembly GCA_954870475.1 of Euphrasia confusa. Lineage (NCBI taxonomy): Eukaryota > Viridiplantae > Streptophyta > Magnoliopsida > Lamiales > Orobanchaceae > Euphrasia > Euphrasia confusa. The sequence continues at coordinate 13,353,690 of OX940957.1, read as the reverse complement.
AATCTATATTTTCAACACTGAATGAGTGCTATTCACACTGGCTGAAGTGTTTTTCACCTTTTTTTTTGTTCGTGTCTCGTGAATGCAGGGTTGTACCCATTGGCTTACGCCGTTGTCGATTCCGAGAACTATGCTAACTGGAAGTGGTTTTTGGACAACCTGAAGCACATCATATCTCCTTCTCGCACTGTTACGTTCATGTCGGACAGGAATCTCGGGCTGCTCGAGGCGATGAGAAGGGTGTTCCCAGGGTCCCCGCACGGCTACTGTATCAATCACTTGAAGTTGAATTTGAAAGACAAATTCAGAGGCAGATGGGCGACCCAGATGTTACGAAACGGCGTGGTGTGGAATTTCCTGAAATGTGCGTACGCAACCACCGTCGAAGCCTACCAACTGAGCATGGACAAGCTGTTAGAAGAGGGAGGCCAGACAGTGAAAGTGTTTTTCGAGAACATGGATCCAAAGAATTGGGCCAACGTGTACTTCTCAGGGAAGAGATACGGGGAGATGTCGTCCAACGCCGCGGATTCGTTCAATAAATGGATAATGGAAGCCCGACATCTTCCGATCACGGCGTTGGTCAACAACATCAGGCTGAAGGTGATGACCTTTTTCCACGGTATGAAAAAAAATATACATCTCAAACACTGATGGCCCTTTTTTAACACTGTTAGCCCTTGTTCAAACACTGACTGACCTTGTTTAACACTGAATCAGACAGGGGGGCCAGGAGCAGAGAATGGACTTCGGCTTTCTGCCCGTCCGTTGAAAAGACGGTGAGTAAAGCCGTCAACGAAGGCAGGAAATGGGTGGTTGTGGGGTCGTCCGAAACAGTTTTCGAAGTGCAGTGCGTTCTGTCCGTCGTGGTCAATATTGCGGATCAGACGTGCACCTGCTGTCAGTGGCAGATTACAGGGTTTCCGTGTTCCTACGCAGCTGCAAGCATTCTGCGGTCCAGGAAGCCGATGGCCTCGTTCATGGACAAGTTTTACCATGCAGAGAGCTCCGCCAGGTCTTATGCCGATCCTCTTCAGCCGGTTTCCATGTTTGATCAACCTTCGAACGTACCATAGAACATCCTGATCGAGCTGCCAACATCGAAGAGGCCTCCTGGAAGACATAAGAAGAAGAGATTCCGTCCAGGGGTGAGCACATCCCGAGAGCCATGAAGTGTGGGAGGTGCGGACGTGTCGGAAATCACAACAAGAAAACGTGCACAGAGCCTATACAGTAGTTAGTAGCAGATGCACCCTAGTAGGCCTTTTCTTATTGGATTTTTGTTGTTTTTGACATGTTTCTGTGATCAGTGACACTGAATGGGGTGAAATGTTTGGATATGTCCTTCGATCCTACGTGTGCAATCGATAAAGTCATAAGGTCGTCTATGGATGTTAAATGATTATTCGATAATATTAATTGTTGGGAACAATATAATATTGATCGATAAAATCATACCTACAGGGTCACACACGAGCTCGATATTGATATACATTGCTTGATAAATATATTGATTTAGAATCAATATTTACGTGGATTTAATTCCCATGCATGGGATGCATGACTTGCATGGATGCATGTCACATAGTGTGACATGGCATGCCACACAAGCCAATGGGACCACATATCATGATTTGACATGATTATGTGGAGATGACCTTTGAACTTCACCATAACATCCCATTATGTGTGATTATGACACACACATTATGGTGGGGGTTACATGTGAAGTAAAAGGGGTATAATGAGCATGAAAATCAGATTTTTATGTCTCATTCTAACACCATCATCATCAGCCACGAAATTCACAAGTGAAAGAGAGAAAATAGGTTGTTCTTGGAGAATCAACTCGATCAAGCAAGCAAGTCATCATCCGGGTTCGTGTGCAACACGTAGAGGCCGGGCCATTTGTGCGGCTTCAACATCCGGGCGATCCAAAGGCGTGACGAGTTCATACCACAGGTGTACATTTCGAAGCTGATCTATTTGAGGTGGTTCAATCGACTCAACACCACCTCATCGACATTAACCAAATTCAACGATCACCAAAAGTAAGTAATCGTTGAACCTTATATATATATATATATATATATATATATATATATATATATATATATATATTGGATGTGTATATATATATGTTTAAATGTATATACACATATGTTTAAATGTGTTCTTATACACATTAAGTGTGCACTAAGATCATGGCATAGTAGATCTATTGCTTTACACGCTTCCGCACACACGGTATATCGATTGGATCGGTATACCGGTACCTTCATGAAAAGACACTGACTGTCAGTGACAGACACTGTTTGGCTCATAAACACCCTGACTGTCATTTATTAAAAAAACACAGGATTTTAACATTATGAGACTTGTTTCTTGTTCAGTTATGCTCTTAGAGTGTTTTTAATTTTTCTTGTGTTGTAATTTTTGCATTTTGCTTGTTTTTTAATGTTGCAATTCAACAAGTCTTAACTGCTGACACTGAGTTGACAAGATTAACACTGATAACATTGAAATGGAAGAATAAACACTGCCAACACTGAACAGACAGAATTAACACTGAATAGACAATATTAACACTGAATTCAACCAATTACCCAGAAATATGAACAAAAAACATGTTTTTTTTACAGAAACTCAATCCAAACACAATCATAATCATGTTCATACATTTTTACAGAAAGAAATACTTCTTGTTCATACAATCACAGCCCACACACTACTTGTCATTCATGGCCAGGATGGTTCGTATCACGTGAGCCTTGAATACTTGGAACTCTTCCGTCCTGACCTTGTCCGGAATGGCCTCTTTCTTCAGAATTTTCTCCATGTAGTAGCATACGTACAAAGCACATTCACTCCTGGACACACACAGACGCAGAGGAGAGTTAAAGAAAAAAAGAAACACTGACACTGAATGCATAAATAAAACACTGACTTCATAAAATGAACACAGAAACACATAAACACTGAATGGGTTAATTACACTGATACTTACAGAGATGGGGCTTGCTGTGGGAGAGGCTTCACGGCCTCGATTTCATGTATCGGGAAACCATCCTTCCCCGCTTTCTCCATCATTTGGCCCACGTTGGTTTCTACATTCCCCTTCTGAAACGTATGAAACAAAACATTAGAAAGGGAACCTTTTTTTAAAAATAGACTAAAATACAGTAGACGTACCAATTCTGCTGCATTCGCCATGTAATGGTCCTTTGATTTCTGCCCCCTGGGTTGAATAGAGTTGTAGAATCGCCATTTCTGTTGGACGAAGTCGCAGACGATCAGCGTCCAATGGTTCGGAGCTGAATTCTTTCTCAACCCAAGCGACACAATCGGGAACATTATAATCCCTTTTCGCACGCACGGGATCATATCTGTGATTGTTTTGTACAATTTCTGGTGGTCATGACATCCCATGACAATCGAGGTCTGCGAGAATAAAAAAAAAACATAAAAAACATAGTTGTTAAGAAGAATGAATTCAATGAGGACTGAACAGGAAATTATAACACTGATTGTCCCATAAAAACACTGACTGTGGATGATAAACACTGATCAACCATCAATAACAATGAACAGCACATATAAACACTGAATAGCACATTAAAACACTGAACAACACAAATAAACACTGATCAACCCCTAACACACTGTGTAACCAATAAAAACACTGAATACAAAGGTAGAAAGACTCACCCAACAGTGCCCGGGGAGTATCAGAGCCTCCAACTTCTTGTTGTGCTCTCAATGCAGCGACTCAGCAAAGGCGTCGACCACATGATTTCTGACGAATGTGAACTTCATTATGTCGGTCATGTCAGGCACCGAAACAACCGTGGATATACGGGGAAAGTACCTCATTGTCCACCTGATTGTCAAAAGGAAAAAAAAAAAGAAGCACATTCTTAGCAAAAAAAAAAAAGAAAGAAAGAAAGAAAGAAAGAAAGAAAGACAAAATGTGAAAGAAAGAAAAGAAAGAAAAGAAACTTCAATTACATTTTTTCGTCGCTGCTGTGCAGGATGATTTTGTCGAGGACTTCTGGCTCCAATTCGAATCCGCAGTTCTGGTCAAAGTTCTTGTTCACGTCGACCAAGAACTTGATATGTGCATCATTGAAATCAGCCTGGATCGGTTTTTGGCTTGCTACCACCTTTTTACCCTTCTTGATCGCCATTTTCTTTGCGGCAGGGGCAGGGGAACCGTACTCAAAATAATCGTCATCGCCGTTGGCTGGCTTCCTTTTCCTGTCCTTGACCTTGTCTTCGCCTTGCTCGAAGACTCTATTTTTTCGGCTTCCGGTCTCAACGGGCTTCCTTCTTCTTCTTCATCATCCTTGTTGCCGTCAATCTCGTAGACGCACAACTCTGCCTGGAGACTTAATATTTCTTCTTCCCGTGCCTTGACGGTCTTCTGCAGACTCTCGATCTGGGCTCAGTAGACAGTTTCTTGTGCTTTCATGTTCTCCTCCAGAGACTCGAGCTGGCCTTTTTCGTAGTCATTCATGACCGACGACATCTGAAGGTCAGCCAACGCATTCTTCAAAATTTTCACTTCATCCTCGAGCTCTTTGACTCTAGCCCTCAGAAGTCGCACTTCCTCCTCACCGGAGCTTCGAGCCTCGCCCGCCTCGGGGTCCTCGGTCACCGGATGATTCTGATCATTCGCCTTGATCAATTCTTCCTCGAGCTCTTTCACTCGCGTCCTCAGAAGTTTCAATTCCTCCTCCTCGGAGCTTCCACCTGCCTCGCCTGCCCCGGGGACCTCCGTCTCTGCGTCGATCTTAGCAAGCTGCTCCGAAAGCTCGCTCTTCAGACGCTGGTTATCACCTTCCAGCTCGACGTTAGCACTTGTCAGTTCATTCAGCTGAGAATTCGTGCTCTTGAGCTTGGATTGGAGATCCCTCACAGTGTCGGAGAGATCTTGATTCTCCAACAGGAGGTTGTTGAGCAACTTCTCAGCTTCAGCAGCAGAAATAGCAGGGCGTTCCTCATCGGGCTGCTGTTCGGAAGGCCCACCCTCCTCCTCCGGCTCCGGGACTATGCAGGTCATCTCCTGATGCCCGGAAGAACTGTCGTCGTCTTCCCCATCGGACGATTGGTCTTCTCCAGAAGGCCCGCCCTCCAGGCCTTTTCCTTTTCGTTCCTCTTCCTCGCTCGACGAATCAGAGCCCGGATGCTCGTCATCGTCACTCTCCTCTCCAGAAGGCAGCTCCTCAGACTGCTCGTCATCCTCGCTCTCCGCCGCACTCAGAGTGTTCACGATTGCTTTATAAGAAAGGTGGCCCTTGTACGCCTGGATCTCCGCCACCGTCTTGCCGTGTTTCAGAAGACGAGCATCCACCTGTCAGACACGGACAGCACGCATTAGAACTCTAAAAAACATCATCCTCAAGTGAGCGACACTGAATGACAATTTTATGCACTGATTATCACAGTTATCCTACTTTGACACTGAATGGCATTAATAAGCACTGGACATCATTCACACTGTCCATCCACAAGCACTGTATGCATGAATATCACACTGAATGCAAGCAATAAACACTGAACCTTAATATTTCACACTGTTCAATCAGAATTACCTTGACACTGAATCATAAAACAAACAGACTTAAAAGAAGATAGAGCGAAGATATTTACCGCCTCGTCCGCAAGGCCCGCTAGAGTCTCCTTGGTCACATTCGAAAGATCAGGGAGATGCCAGTTCAGAACCCGGGGGAGGTGCTTGTTCTCCAGCCGGCCTGTTTGCCAGCTTCGTGTGCTCACAAAGCCAGAACTGCACAAAAAAAGAAAAAAAAAAACCAAGGTAAATATCAAGGAATGAAAAATAAAAAGACGGCAAGTAGAAGTACAGTAAGACGAATGTGAAGAACGACAAGTAGAAGCACATACCAGTAGCAGTATCGTGCATCCTTGTGTTTTCTAGGGAATCTGAATGTTTCTACTGCAAGAGTGTTGGACACTACAAGCGAGATTGCCCTAAGTTCAAGGAAGATGTGAAGAACGGTGTCGTTCCTTCATCTTCAGGTATTTATGTTATAGACATAAACTTTACAAATTTTTCTTCTTGGGTATTGGATACCGGATGCGGTGCTCGCATTGTTTCACATGTGCAGGGACTGCAAAGAAGTAGAACTTTGGTAAAGGGAGATGTCGATCTGCGGGTTGGAAATGGAGCGAGGGTCGCTGCATTAGCCGTAGGATCTTATGATTTGTGTTTGCCTTCGGGCCTTGTTTTAGTATTTAATAATGTTTATTTCGTACTAAGTATTACCAAGAACATCATTTCTATTTCAGTATTGGATACTGAAGGATTTTCCTTCACTATAATAAATGGTTTGTTTACTATTTCAAAAAGTGGAGTGTTCTATGGTTCGGCACGATTAGAACATGGTTTATATATACTTCAACTTGACAATCATATATATAACATTGATACCAAAAAGGCCAAATCGAATGAATTCAATGAAACATACCTTTGGCATTGTCGATTAGGTCACGTCAACATTAAACGTGTAGAGAAACTTCTTAAAGAAGGCATTCTCAAATCTTTTGACTTGGAGTCATTTGATACATGTGAAGGATGTTTGATGGGCAAAATGACAAAGTCACCTTTTCTAGGGAAAGGAGAACGTGCAAATGATCTATTGGGTTTAATCCATACTGATGTATGTGGTCCAATGAGCTCACAAGCACGTGGAGGTTATTTCTACTTCATAACTTTTACCGATGACTTAAGTAGATATGGTTATGTCTATTTAATGAGGCATAAGTCGGAAGCCTTTGAAAAGTTCAAAGAATTCCAAAATGAAGTTGAGAATCAACTTGGTAAGAAGATAAAAGCCATTCGATCGGATCGAGGTGGTGAATATCTTAGCCAAGAATTCGATGATCATCTTATGAGTTGTGATATTCTATATCAACTCACTCCACCTGGAACACCCCAGATGAATGGTGTTTCCGAAAGGAGAAATAGAACCTTATTGGATATGGTTCGATCAATGATGAGCCTTAGTGAACTACCAAAATCTTTTTGGGGACACGCACTTTTAACAGCGGCCTATACACTAAATAGGACACCGTCAAAAGCTGTTGATAAGACACCATACGAGGTATGGAAAGGGAAGGTCCCTAACTTGTCTTATATCAAGGTTTGGGGATGTGAAACTTATGTGAAGAGGAATATCTCTACAAAGCTTGAACCCAAATCGGATAAATGTTTCTTTGTTGGTTATCAAAAGAAACACGAGGGTACCACGTTTACAACCAATCTGAGAACAAAGTCTTTGTTGCTCGAGATGGTGTATTTCTTGAAAAGGAATATCTTTCCATGAAAGTAAGTGGGAGCTCAGTTGAATTGAACGAAGTTCAAGAAAACTTGAACGAGGTTCAAGAAGATCAAACTGAGATGGACACTCAAGACCAAGTCGAGAGTGCTCCAGTGGTTTTGGAAAACACACCTAACCCTCGAAGGTCCGAAAGGATTAGATCTCAACCTGACAAATACTTAGGTATTCTGACTAATGAGAGCTATGAAGTCATGCTTTTAGAAAGCAATGAACCTTCGACCTATATCCAAGCTATGACGAGTCCAGATTCCGAGAAATGGCAGGGTGCCATGAAATCCGAAATGGAATCAATGTCTGAAAATCAAGTTTGGAACTTGGTCGATTTGCCTAAAGGGGCTAGGCCCATTGGATGCAAATGGATTTACAAGATAAAAACAGACATGAATGGAAAACCTAGTGTTTTCAAAGCAAGGTTGATGGCAAAAGGATATAAACAAATTCACGGGGTGGATTATGGTGAAACCTTTTCACCAGTTGCTATGATTAAATCCATTCGGATTCTCTTAGCCATTGCTGCTCATTATGATTATGAGATATGGCAAATGGACGTTAAAACCACCTTCTTGAATGGGATTCTAGTAGAGGATGTGTTTATGACACAACCAGAGGGTTTTATCGATCCTAATCAGGCTGAGAGAGTATGCAAGCTTAATAGATCCATTTATGGATTAAAGCAAGCATCTCGGAGCTGGAATCTTCGGTTTGATGAATCCATATAAGAGTTTGGATTTCAAAAGAACATGGAAGACTCTTGTGTTTACAAGAAGGTCAGTGGGAGTTACGTTGTTCGATTATTACCCAAAGTATCGTATGCTTTGAGCATTACAAAATGGTTTCAAGGAAAATCTGGTGAGGCCAATTGGATGTGGCCAAAACTATTCTAAAGTGTCGTTTACGGACAAAAGAATATTATCTTGTCTTTGGAGGACAAGATGAGTTGAAATTAACAATCTATTTGAATGCATACTTCAAAACAGACTAAGATAATTTCCGATTTTAATCTGGTTATATCTTTTGTCTGTTTAGAGGTAAAATGTGCTGGAATAGTGTTGGAAATCGATATCCCGGAATTAATAAATTTAAATAAATAAATTATCTAATTAATTCCGACCGAAATCCTTTGGAGATCGAATATCCGGAGTTGTCGAATTGCGGAATAACAACTCCAATCGACTCCCGGTTGCCGGAACATCTCGCCACGAACCACCACGAAGCCGGACTCAACCAAACAAGCCGCCGCGGGGATAGCCCGCGGCTGTCCGGTCGAGCCCCCGCATGGGGCTCGCGGCTGTACACGGCAGCCGCCTAGGGCTGCCCTTGGCAGCCCGCTGGGCATCCCAGCCACGCCCCGCTGATCGCCTTCAAGCCACGGTTGAACCGTGGCTAGCGATCAGCCCGCAACCACCGCCGCGCGAGCGGCGGTCCAGCCGCGCGAGCGGCAGCCCCTCCGCGTGAGCGGAGGCAGCACCGTGCGAGCGGTGCTGCTCGGGCAGCAAGGGTTCGTGCCCAGCTAGGGCACGATCGAGTCTCGGCGTCCAGCCGAGGCTCTCGCCCTCTCGACCCCTCCAGCCGAGCCGACGATCCGCCGGCGGTCCGGTGGTCTTCGACCACCACCGCCCGGTTCGTCCTCGTCATGGGTCGCGTCTTTCGGATCTTGGTTCATGATACTTTCACGATAATTAAACGATAAAATCATAAAGAGGGTTTTACGATTTACCTCGTTCTCGTTGTTCGGAAAAACGTAGAACTCAATTTGATGACCTTGAGATCTTCCCACGTATTCCTTGCACTAGCCCGGACGTCGTGTGGGCGACGATCTACCGAACTCCATGGATCCTCCTCTCTACTTTCTCTCTCTAGAATTGTGATCTTCAACTTATGAGAATAGAGAAGACCATGTAGTGCTTTTATAGGCTACGTAGGGGATCTAAAGGAGGTGGAATATTGGGCTTCCAATATTGAAGATTAAATTGAGCCCAATGCTCAAGTCCATTAATCCTTATCAATATTAATTAATTCTATTTTCCACTATATAAAATTAATTGCACTCCCAATATTAAACCATATTATATCAAATAATATTTCTCCGGTAGTATTATTTATTCCGTGTATTTAAGATATAAATATCCATGAATAAAATTAATTTATTGCTAATTAATTTATTCATCTCTTATATCCGAGACTAGTACCATTCAACCTTAATTATTATGCGGAATAAATCCACCTGCAGGGTTTACATAATAATTCCATATGAACTCATCTCGGGGATATTATCAACCCTTCCGGGATACACTTTCCCGTCAAGTATTCACGGCATGTCATATATAAAATATAGTGACCCAACTTAACCGGTAATTAACCAAATAATTAAATCGGTTAATTCCTTTGGTAAATCAAAGTCACTTATATTGAATATACACACCCGCAATAGTTTCGGGGATTAAGAATAAAATACACTGAGACTCGAATCGATTATCGCCGGCAATCCTAATCGATGAATCTCAACGATCCGCTCAATACACCAAGTGTACAAGTGTGATAAAATAATTAAGATAAATTATTTTCTCTCTCACACAACGACTATACCGATGGATTGGTCCGTGTCCATCTAGGTCGTGAGCAACTGTTCGATTAAATACGAGTAACCGATAGTATGATCTTCTGTGTGGGCCCGACACACCATACTAACTACAACGTATAGAATCTAGGACTATAATTTGCATATATTTAATTATAAATAATTAAACGCAAATAATTGTTTATTTAATTAAATAGATTAGTGGCAATGGATCGTGAGTTTACGTTACTTAAATCTAGACATTAAGTACACAACTCCAACAATCTCCCACTTGTACTAAGGTCTAGTCATTTCCTCCAAACTCCCGACTCCCATACTCATCACGTGCTTAAGTTGTACTTCCAAGAAGTACTATGTGAATGAGCACTCTAGGTTGCCGCTCTGAAGTTATCTTGGTGACTACAGCGTCGTCTCCCTCGACGATGACTCGTATCAGGTGGTACTTGCACTATGTGTTATCTTACACTTATGGACTTGTGATTTCTTACCATTTGCCATCGCACCGCTATACACATAGCCTTTTGGCAAATTAAGATTCACCTCTAAGTCCCAGAGATTATCCCGGAGTTATACCAAAACTTCCGCTGCCTCTGAGGCCGCTATTTGGTTACCCATGGCAGAGTCCGAAAAGCATCGTGCTTATCACTCTTCCATGTTAAAACTCCTTCTCCTTCAATAGTGAAACACATAGCCTGATATCGACTTACACCGGTCCTCATTTGATTAGAAATCTAAGAGAATGTAATCCAAAGGAAATGCTCGTCTGCTTCGTAGTCTAGAACAGTACTTCGAAAGTACTTTTACAGCAGTCGAACATTCCTTTCCAGGATTACCTTGATATCCTCCCACTACGCTAACCGCATAGCCGATATCAGGTTCTTGTTTTCAACAATGCATTTATTAAGGTTTCCACACTAAAAGTGTAGGAAACTGCTTTCATTGCTTCTATCTCCTTTTGTGTTCCAAAACACATATCCTTAGATAGATGCATTCCGTCTCCGAAAGGTAACGAACCTTTCTCGGAATCTTGCATGTTAAAACGAACCATAATCATATATATGTAAGATGTCCAGGAGAAGTACCATGTTTTCTTCTTGAGATCCTAGATCTTAAGAACATGCTCTAACTTCTTCTTCATCTCATATATCGATTTTTCTAGATAACCATCATTTTATGTCTGACAACATCTTTACATTGTTACTAATGATAAAATGTCATCTACATAAAACCTCCGAGAAACACCACTTTGTTTCCATCACGTTTCTCATACACACGATTCGTCTATGCTTTTGATGAATCCATAAAATGGACTATCTCATCAATTTGCAAGTACCACGAATTCAATGCTTTGTTTCAATCCATAAATGGATCAACTAAGCTTGTACTCTAAATGATCTTGCCTCTTAGCAATAATGCTTATTGCTCTCCAAGAAGGCACATTTAGATCTAGTACGGCCTTTATGTAGATCCAGGGATCGATTTCATGTATACTAGGTCCAGAGTCCGAAGACTCTCCTAGTCTTATGAATATCTCCGGTTGTCCCACAACCTCCCACTACAATGGCATTCCGGTGTGTAAACAGTGATAACAGTAGGTGCAGTTAGTGGTGTACCGCTACTCGGTTCGGCTGGTTCTAAGTCTTAATCTTTCTCTCTCATTTCAAAGTATCATGTTACTTTGGGCTTGTGGTTCATCATATAGTCTTTCTCTAAGAACCGGGCGTTAGAACTTATAACGTCCTTCTGGTTCATAGTACTATTGAACACACATCTTTTGTTCTTCTAGGATATTCTACAACCGCATTTGAATGCGCCGTTGTTTCCAGATATATCCATAGAACATAGGTAGTTCCGTATAACTCATGCTTTTACTCTTTCTATAAGAGTTCCATTTCTTGTTTACGACACACCATTTCTACACAACAGTGCATGGTGTAGTCATTTGGGATCAAATCCCTATCTCTGATTAGTATGCCATGCATTCCTCAGACAGGTACTTGCCTCCGCGATCAAATCGCAGGCTACAAATGGATATACCTTGATGGTTCTCCACAATTGCTTAGTGTCCATTGACTTGTCAAAACACTTGCTTTTGTGGCACATCAGGTATTCTAATCCATTTCTCGAGTAATCATCAAATGAAGTACTCGTACCTTATTGTCTGAGTAGGCATAGGTCTGCATACATCAGAGTCAATCAATTCTTATACTTGTCCGGATCTTACATCTTATATCCATAAAGGATTGCTTAGTCATGTTATCTTCCAAATTAGATTCTTAGGTCGGAAGGTCCACTCCTTCAACTTAATTGACCAAATATCAATTTTCGACCTTTGAACTTCTTATTTGAATAAACATGATTCAGCATAAGAATCCACAAGTATAATTGATAAAGAAATCTCTTATTAGTAAAACGAGTTTTACTACGGTTCGTTGCATTGTGGTGGACTCAGGATCCATCATTTATATATTGCTAGCCAATGTACCAGAATAGATAATATCATTATTTCTTCTTATAACCATCAAATGATTAAAAGAAATAAAATATCCATTTATTAGAAATCTAGAACAAAGTTCTTTCTAATATGAAAGGTACATAAAAGCAATAACTCAAAATGAAATCCTATAAAATGTCCTCCACTGCAACTGCTGCCTCCTCTACAGCATTTCCCATGTAGACTACGATTTCTTCTTTTCCAAGTCGTTAGGTTTCCTGGAACCTTTGCATTTAAAATGCACATACCGTCAGTGGTTCCATATCTACACACCAGGTTCCGGTAGATAATACCACTGACTATGTTTTACGACTAAAGAAGAATTTCGTACTTTCTTTGAGAGGATAATCAGACTTCCAGTACCCAGACTGTTTGCATCGAGAACTCTTGCCTCATGGCTTTCTCGTCCCATCTCGTGGTCCAAGAAACCTAGGACCACTGGGTTTCTTTGCTTGCTTTTCCTTTCCCCCGATTTTTCCCTTAGGTTCGAAACCTTTGGCATTGGCTACAAGAGCTTGCGATTTCCGTCTCAACTCGTCTAAAAGGTCAATCATCTAAAAAACGTGTTTAAGCGTTTCCTCGAAGCGACTGGCCTTTATGAGTATCCTCATCGCTTCTTGTCTAGCCGCCTATGTCAATAGGCTCGGGAGGACAAAGCTTACTGAGTACTAACCAGTACTCTTCAACAGTCTGGACAATGTCTAGATCTCTATTCCAATCATTACATTTAGGGACCAATGAGTTTAAAATCCTTACGTATCACAGAAAGTGGGTTCAAAGCCATATCCTAATCTATGAGCACATATAACAACAAACAATCGATTTAATCTCCGATATTATCTCCCTCAAATAATATCATTAAACCACTAATCACATCTAAAATCCCATCAGATATGGCAAGCCACGATAGTGTGGACGTTTACCTATCCAAATGATTTAGCAATTAGATTTCCTTCGGTCGTACATCATCATTAGCGTTACTTCGATGGGAAGAATACTAAGAAGCGTACCTAAGTGTAAACCATTACTCAGTCTCTAAGAAGATTGTTTGGGACACGCATATTCACCGCAAGCCACGATACTGTGGACGTTTACGTTAACATACGCTCCTTTACTCCCTTCTATAACTGTCTACATCAATCGTTCCAAAATCCCATTCAATGTAGCAAGCCACGATAGTGTGGACGTTTACTACACCAAAAGACTTTTACAATTGACTCCCAATTACTTGATTCATTTAATCTTGTAAATCAAGACGCGGAGAATCATAAGTGAAACTCGAAGTTTCTAACCAGTGATTCACCATGCGAACAACCCTATCTCTCATAAATGAGGGAGCCGAGCAGACAATCGATCTAGTCATCAAATGACACGAAAGTCTCTAATTTGTGTCCACGACATGACCAAGTGGCTTTGGCTCCATTCCACTCCCCGGGGTGAGAATGAGTCGACTTGAAATCAGTTTTGGAAAGACAAATTAGGCATTGTTTGATAAACTTAATCAATGTTTCTCGTAAAAGGAATTACAAGAATTCTCCTCCAATGACTTGTCTATACGAACTTCAAAAGTGCATAAAAGTCACCAAGAGAACAGCAATGGAGACCATGGATATGTTTCCATACCCTCTCCCACTTAGATTTTTACAATAAAGGGATACGCTATCTAATGCATAATTAAATACACATAAGCATGCATACATGAAATAAAGCACATAGAATATTATCACATAATCAAAATAATACTAGAATATTATTTTCCGACTATTATGGCTTTATCGCATCCCCGTACGCATCTTCTAGTCTTCAGTCTTCGTTCTTGAATGCTCCATGTGACGGGAATATTAATTCCAATATTTAAATCTATTTATTTTTAATAAATCCAAAAGATACTTAATTCGAAAATTAAGTCAATCGAATAAATCAAAAATAAAATTAAATATTGTTAATATTTTTATTTATTTTATTTTCCCTTTCTACTTCATTAAATCTCTAGAATAATCTATCCAAGACCCACTTGGAATATTCTAGAAGACTTCCATAATGAAATAAGGAAATAAAATAATTTATTTTATTTTCCCTTTCTACTTCATTAAATCTCTAGAATAATCTATCCAAGACCCACTTGGAATATTCTAGAAGACTTCCATAATGAAATAAGGAAATAAAATAATTTATTTTATTTTCCCTTTCTACTTCATTAAATCTCTAGAATAATCTATCTAAGACCCACTTGGAATATTCTAGATGATTTCCATAATGAAATAAGGAAATAAAATAATTTAGGACTCCTAGTACTTCCAAATTAATTCATTTTCTAATCCATTAAAAGTTCCATAAAGGAATAATTAAATAAGGAAAAATTAATTTAGGACTCTTAAAACTTTCCAAATTAATTATTTTCTTAATCTATTAAAAATTCCATAAAGGAATAATTTAAATAAGAAAAATAAATTAATTCCAAATTTATTCCTTTTCCTAATCCATGAATATTCCCAAGAATAAGAATAATCAATAAGGAAAAATAAATTTATTCTAAATTTATTCTTTTCCTATTCCATAAGAATTCCCAAAAAAATAGGAATACTCAAAATAGGAAAACCGAATAATTTAGGAAAGTAAATCTCGGTTAGGAGTAGCACGGAGTGGGGATCTCCGCACCACCCCCAACCGATCGACCACCACCGAGGAGGAGCACCGCCGCCGCCCCCAGCCGACGCGCCACCACCACCGGTGGCTAGGCGTGGCCGAGAGCCTCCCGCGGCTGCCCCCTCTCTCTCGGTTCGATCCTCCATGGACCGATCATGGGGTTGATCGATCCGAGTCCTCCCTCTCGTTCGTCTCCTCCGTCACAATTTTCCGGTCGTCGTTTCGGAATCGATCCAACGTAAATAAATTACAAATTTATTACTACGCTATCCGGTATCGATTCTCTACAAAACAACCTCAAACAATTTCCGAAAAAAAATTAAGAACAAGCATTCACCACACAAGAACAAATATTGACATCACCGAGAGTTTAATAATCAAGAGAAATATTATGACATTAATTAACAATAATTAAATCTAGCCATAATAATCGGAAACCCTGCAAGGTAGAACAATATATCGAAAAATACCATGAACTAAAATCAACGCTCTGATACCAATTGTTGGAAATCGATATCCCGGAATTAATAAATTTAAATAAATAAATTATCTAATTAATTCCGACCGAAATCCTTTGGAGATCGAATATCCGGAGTTGTCGAATTGCGGAATAACAACTCCAATCGACTCCCGGTTGCCGGAACATCTCGCCACGAACCACCACGAAGCCGGACTCAACCAAACAAGCCGCCGCGGGGATAGCCCGCGGCTGTCCGGTCGAGCCCCCGCATGGGGCTCGCGGCTGTACACGGCAGCCGCCTAGGGCTGCCCTTGGCAGCCCGCTGGGCATCCCAGCCACGCCCCGCTGATCGCCTTCAAGCCACGGTTGAACCGTGGCTAGCGATCAGCCCGCAACCACCGCCGCGCGAGCGGCGGTCCAGCCGCGCGAGCGGCAGCCCCTCCGCGTGAGCGGAGGCAGCACCGTGCGAGCGGTGCTGCTCGGGCAGCAAGGGTTCGTGCCCAGCTAGGGCACGATCGAGTCTCGGCGTCCAGCCGAGGCTCTCGCCCTCTCGACCCCTCCAGCCGAGCCGACGATCCGCCGGCGGTCCGGTGGTCTTCGACCACCACCGCCCAGTTCGTCCTCGTCATGGGTCGCGTCTTTCGGATCTTGGTTCATGATACTTTCACGATAATTAAACGATAAAATCATAAAGAGGGTTTTACGATTTACCTCGTTCTCGTTGTTCGGAAAAACGTAGAACTCAATTTGATGACCTTGAGATCTTCCCACGTATTCCTTGTGTTGGGATATGTCCTTCGATCCTACGTGTGCAATCGATAAAGTCATAAGGTCGTCTATGGATGTTTAAATGATTATTCGATAATATTAATTGTTGGGAACAATATAATATTGATCGATAAATCATACCTACAGGGTCACACACGAGTCGGAATTACGTTGCTTGTCATATTGATTTAGAATCAATACGTATGGATTTTCACATGCATGGGATGCATGGCTTGCATGGATGCATGTCACATGGTGTGACATGGCATGCCACACAAGCAAGGGGACCACATCCATGCCAATTGGCATGGTGATGTGGAAATGACCCTTTACCTCCCCATTAACCACCATTATTGGTGCATTATGATGCACATAATGGGGGGGTTACAAGGAGAGGTTAATGGTGGTGAATAAAGAGATGAAAACATGGTTTTCATACCACTTTATGATCAGCCACGAAAATCCACACAACAAGAGAGAAAAGAGTGAGAGAATCACTCAAGAACAAGCAAGCAAGTTCAATTCCGGGTTCGTGTGCAACACGTAGAGGCCGGGCCATTTGTGCGGCTTCAACATCCGGGCGATCTAGACAAGAGGAGTGACGAGGTCATTCACAAGGAGAGCTTCGAGAGGCTGATCCATTTGAGGTGGTTCAATCGACTCAACACCACCTCAACGACATCAACAAATCACTTCGTCACCAAAAGTAAGATTTCGTTGATTTCTCTATATATATATATATTGGATGTATATATATATAAATATATGTGTGTCTATAAATATTTGTGTGCACTAAGATCATGGCATAGTAGATCTATCGCTTTACACGCTTCCGCACACACGGTATATCGATCGGATCGGTATACCGGTACCTTCAATTGGTATCAGAGCCTAGGGCTCGTGCACACTTTTGTGTTGGACACAAAAAGTTTAATCAACATAATTGACTTATTTGTTTAATTGTGATTATGTGATTAGATATAAGGTCGGCCACCGTTAGTGGTCGGGTGAATGATTTCGTTGTTTTTTACGTTTCGATTGGCCATAGTTTTGGAGGGCTGCGTCCCTTGGAATCATTTGTAATAGATAGGTTTTCTATTTCAATTTGTATTGTTCAAACTTGTAAGCGATGGACTTGGTCCATGGTTCGATGGAGGATCTCGGCTCTCCGGCGAAAACGAGAAGAAACGAAGCAAAACGAAGCCAAACGAAGCAAAACGAAGCAAACCGGGCTGCTGGAGCCAAACGGCGGTCGCCGTTTGAGCTCCGGCGGGCGCCGTTTTGATTCGGCGGGCGCCGTTTTGGAAACGGCGACCGCCGAAAGGCTTTTTTTTGGGCAGATGGGTTTTTTGCCTTTTCGGCGGGCGCCGTTTTGGAAACGGCGACCGCCGATGGTGTTCAGCGACCGCTGGTTGTAAAACGGCGGGCGCTGTTCGTGGTTTTTGAGGCAATGACTTGTTTTGACCAAAATCGGAGGGCACGGAACTAAAACGGAGGGCGAGGACCAGTCCATAAGATGTTCAAGGCTTTTGTTAATACTTTAATTCTTTTCGTTTGAGAGTTGTGAGGTTCTAGGGGCCTTTCGATTTCGTATTTATATGCTTTGCTAGTTATAGGTTGTTTTATGTTATAAATGTTCAACTTACATATAAACAAACCTATGCATGCAAGTTCTCAATAATAATGAGTATAATGTCTTATCCAAAACGTCACACTCATGAAACCCTCGATCATAAGTTAGTAGGTCCGCCTCAGCGGGGTACTGCTTGTTATCTTGGGATAAGTGGGAGTAAGGGTTAGACCCTTACACGTGAGTTTGGTTTTCTCATCGATAGATCCACTGCAGGCGTGGCTATCGAGACATGAGATGAGAATGGGACTCTCATCGACCGAGAGTGACATTAGATGTCATTGACATGGGATGTCTACCTATCTTGGAGTTCTTAAGTGCGGACTCAGTCGGCTTAAGGATTCGCAAGATGAGGGTCTTGGGATAGTTTTGTTCTAATTTATTAAAATGTCAAAAACCAATGCCTAATTTGTTTTTCAAAGACTAAGTTCAACTCGACTCATTCTCACCCCGGGGAGTGGAATGGAGCCAAAGCGCTTGCTTATGTCGATGACACAGATTAGAGACATTCGAGCCATTGGATGGCGTGAATCGATTGTCTGGTTGGCTCCCTCATTTTAATGAGAGATAGGGCTTCAATTGCATGATAAGATCGCTGGTTAGAAAACCTCGAGTTTTCACTTACGATTTATCACGGTTTTGATATTAAGATAATTGGGAACGACGATATTGGATATCGAATGAACAAAATGAAACAAATAATAGTAGTTATGCGAGACAACCTTATTTGTTTACCCTTTGTGAATGTTTACTTACGTTATTTATCTTTCTTCTGTAGTATAATATGTCTGTCTCAACTCAATTCAAGTTCAGCTCTATCTTGGATAGAGAAAAGTTGAACAACACCAATTTCCTTGATTGGCAACGTAACTTGAGGATAGTCCTCAAATACGAAGAAAAGGAAAGTGTGTTGGACAAACCCCTTCCCGTGCTTCCCGCTGATGGGGGCACGGATGCCCAAAAGGCATCATATGCCCTTGCTAAGAAAGCCTCGAATGAGGTGACATGTTTGATGTTGGCATCCATGGTACCCGAGTTGCAAAAACAATTCGAGTTCATGGAAGCCTATGACATCATAGAAGAGCTCAAAAGCATGTTCGGGGAACAGGCTAGGATTGAGCGCTTCGGTGTCACCCGGGCTATAGCAACAGCTAGGCTGGAAAAGGGTAAACCCGTGGGACCACATGTACAACAAATGATTGGATTATTTGCTTCAAGTGCTCGCCTCGGTTTTGCATATGATGACGAGTTGGCTACCGATTTCATTCTCCATTCTCTTCATGATGGTTATGACGCCTTTAGGCTGAATTTCCACATGAATGGACTGAAGAAATCGCTTCATGAGCTCCATGGGATGCTTAAGGCTGCTGAGCCGGCGATTAAGAAGGACCCTAGGAGGGAAGTTCTTATGATTCGGGAAGGAGGTACCAAAAAGTTCAAGGGGATTAAGAAACCAGAAGTGAAAGGCAAAGGGAAAGGGAGAGTTGTGGCAACTCCTTCAAAAAGGTTCTTGAAAGCTTCTAAGGTTCCTGGGGAATCTGAGTGTTTCTACTGCAAGAGTGTTGGACACTACAAGCGAGATTGCCCCAAGTTCAAGGAGGATGTGAAGAACGGTGTCGTTCCTTCATCTTCAGGTATTTATGTCATAGACATAAACTTAACAAATTCTTCTTCTTGGGTATTGGATACCGGATGCGGTGCTCACATTGTTTCACATGTGCAGGGACTGCGAAGAAGTAGAACTTTGGTAAAGGGAGATGTCGATCTGCGGGTTGGAAATGGAGCGAGGGTCGCTGCATTAGCCGTAGGATCTTATGATTTGTGTTTGCCTTCGGGCCTTGTTTTAGTATTGAATAATGTTTATTTCGTTCCAAGTATTACCAAGAACATAATTTCTATTTCAGTATTGGATACTGAAGGATTTTCCTTCACTATAATAAATGGTTTATTTACTATTTCAAAAAGTGGAGTGTTCTATGGTTCGGCACGATTAGAACATGGTTTATATATACTTCAACTTGACAATCATATATATAACATTGATACCAAAAAGGCCAAATCGAATGAATTCAATGAAACATACCTTTGGCATTGTCGATTAGGCCACGTCAACGTTAAACGTGTAGAGAAACTTCTTAAAGAAGGTATTCTCAAATCTTTTGACTTGGAGTCATTCGATACATGTGAAGGATGTTTGATGGGCAAAATGACAAAGTCACCTTTTCTAGGAAAAGGAGAACGTGCAAGTGATCTATTGGGTTTAATCCATACTGATGTATGTGGTCCAATGAGTTCACAAGCACGTGGAGGTTATTTCTACTTCATAACTTTTACCGATGACTTAAGTAGATATGGTTATATCTATTTAATGAGGCATAAGTCGGAAGCCTTTGAAAAGTTCAAAGAATTCCAAAATGAAGTTGACAATCAACTTGGTAAGAAGATAAAAGCCATTCGATCGGATCGAGGTGGTGAATATCTTAGCCAAGAATTCGATGATCATCTTATGAGTTGTGGTATTCTATATCAACTCACTCCTCCTGGAACACCCCAGATGAATGGTGTTTCCGAAAGGAGGAATAGAACCTTATTGGATATGGTTCGATCGATGATGAGCCTTAGTGAACTACCAAAATCTTTTTGGGGACACGCACTTTTAACAGCGGCCTATACACTGAATAGGACACCGTCAAAAGCTGTTGATAAGACACCATACGAGGTATGGAAAGGGAAGATCCCTAACTTGTCTTATATCAAGATGTGAAGCTTATGTGAAGAGAAATATCTCTACAAAGCTTGAACCCAAATCGGATAAATGTTTCTTTGTTGGTTATCCAAAAGAAACACGAGGGTACCACTTTTACAACCAATCTGAGAACAAAGTCTTTGTTGCTCGAGATGGTGTATTTCTTGAAAAGGAATATCTTTCCAAGAAAGTAAGTGGGAGCTCAGTTGAACTGAACGAAGTTCAAGAAAACTTGAACGAGGTTCAAGAAGATCAAACTGAGATGGACACTCAAGACCAAGTCGAGAGTACTCCAGTGGATTTAGAAACCACACCTAACCCTCGAAGGTCCGGAAGGATTAGATCTCAACCTGACAGATACTTAGGTATTTTGACAAATGAGAGCTATGAAGTCATGCTTTTAGAAAGCAATGAACCTTCGACCTATATCCAAGCTATGACGAGTCCAGATTCCGAGAAATGGCAGGGTGCCATGAAATCCGAAATGGAATCAATGTCTGAAAATCAAGTTTGGAACTTGGTCGATTTGCCTAAAGGGGCTAGGACCATTGGATGCAAATGGATTTACAAAATAAAAACAGACATGAATGGAAAACCTAGTGTTTTCAAAGCAAGGTTGGTGGCAAAAGGATATAAACAAATTCACGGGGTGGATTATGATGAAACCTTTTCACCAGTTGCTATGATTAAATCCATTCGGATTCTCTTAGCCATTGCTGCTCATTATGATTATGAGATATGGCAAATGGACGTTAAAACCGCCTTCTTGAATGGGATTCTAGTAGAGGAAGTGTTTATGACACAACCAGAGGGTTTTATCGATCCTAATCAGGCTGAGAGAGTATGCAAGCTTAATAGATCCATCTATGGATTAAAGCAAGCATCTCGGAGCTGGAATCTTCAGTTCGATGAATCCATACAAGAGTTTGGATTTCAAAAGAACATGGAAGACTCTTGTGTGTACAAGAAGGTCAGTGGGAGTTACGTTGTATTCATTGTGTTGTATGTCGATGACATACTCCTTATTGGAAACAATATTCCTATGCTTAATTCTGTTAAAGAATGGCTTGGAAGATGGTTTTCAATGAAGGATCTTGGAGAAGCACAGTACATATTGGGCATCAAGATCTGTCGGAACAGATCGCAAAGGATGCTTGGACTTAGTCAAGCAACCTATATTGATAAGGTGCTTGACAGGTTCAGAATGAAAGACGCCAAGAAGGGTCTCATTCCAATGACTCATGGTACATCTTTAAGCAAGAGTCAGTGCCCTTCGGGACCTGATGAGCAAATAAGGATGGCAAATATTCCTTATGCTTCGGCAATAGGGTCTATTATGTACGCCATGATATGTACACGACCAGATGTATCGTATGCTTTGAGCATGACGAGTCGGTTTCAAGGAAACCCAGGTGAGGCGCATTGGACTGCGTCCAAGAATATTCTTAAGTACCTTAGAAGGACTAAAGAGTATTTTCTTGTCTTTGGAGGACAAAAAGAGTTGGTTGTGACAGGATATACGGATGCAAGCTTCCAAACAGACAAAGATGATTTCCGGTCTCAATCCGGATTTGTCTTTTGTCTGAATGGAGGTGCGGTGAGCTGGAAGAGTTCCAAGCAACCCACCGTAGCTGATTCTACTACAGAGGCTGAGTACATTGCTGCATTAGAAGCAGCAAAGGAGGCCGTTTGGATGAGAAAGTTCTTAGATGAGCTCGGTGTCGTACCTAGTTCGGCCCATCCGATAGCTCTCTATTGTGATAATAGTGGAGCTATCGCGCAAGCCAAGGAGCCTAGGGAGCACCACAAATCCAAACATGTGCTCAGGAAGTTCCACATTCTCAGGGAGATAGTTAGTCGTGGAGACATCGAGATAAATAAAGTTGCAACTGATGATAATGTTGCAGACCCGTTAACTAAACCACTCCAGCAGTCAAAGCATGATGCTCATACGACTGCAATAGGGATACGATATCTTAGAGATGGATTGTGATTCCTATTACTGTATTGTTTACTTTTGGAGTTTATGTAAACATTCACGTATCTTTTATGATATTCAATAATTTCTTCATATAATTGTGGTTTAAATTGTATAAATTGTCCAAATGATTAAATTATATTAATTGGGTTATGAGGTCGATTTACCACATAAATGAAGTCCCAATTGTTGAACTAATATAATTAAATCATAGAATTGTTCCTAGTTCGTATTATCAAGTACGGACAAACTGATAATACAATGAACTAGATTGTAATGTGTACTATAGCGCCGCTTCATGGGCTAGTGATGTGGGACATCAAGTACAATTACATAGATATTAGCTGGGAGCTAATGATCGAACAGACCCGACTGGAATAGTATTTGAGATTTCGAGTCATAATACTATTTCATTGACTGTCGAGCAATTTCCTCTGACCTGAGTAGTCCAGAGTGATTCCATTGTGAAATGGTGTACTTTGATACAAGTAAACGCCTTTCGTAAAAGGAGGTTATAAAACTTGTTATTGGGTATATCAGGAAGCAAGTGGGAGAGCTTGGATTGACAAGATGGGATTGTCCTCCATTTTATAATGGGATAAATGTCTTACCGGCCACTTGGAGAGTCGAGACTGTGGAAAATACGTGGCCACGTCCAGATTCGTATCATAGTGATAAATCTGGTTTTACAGTCTGCCTCAAAGTCCAAGAAAGGTTTGAACCGATTGAGGATGACTCGAGTCTTGCCTCAAGTTCAAATTTAGACATAAAGTGACAACAGGAAGTTGACAGCACACTGGCTCTGAAGGCCAAGTGGGAGATTGTTGGGATATGTCCTTCGATCCTACGTGTGCAATCGATAAAGTCATAAGGTCGTCTATGGATGTTTAAATGATTATTCGATAATATTAATTGTTGGGAACAATATAATATTGATCGATAAATCATACCTACAGGGTCACACACGAGTCGGAATTACGTTGCTTGTCATATTGATTTAGAATCAATACGTATGGATTTTCACATGCATGGGATGCATGGCTTGCATGGATGCATGTTACAAGGAGAGGTTAATGGTGGTGAATAAAGAGATGAAAACATGGTTTTCATACCACTTTATGATCAGCCACGAAAATCCACACAACAAGAGAGAAAAGAGTGAGAGAATCACTCAAGAACAAGCAAGCAAGTTCAATTCCGGGTTCGTGTGCAACACGTAGAGGCCGGGCCATTTGTGCGGCTTCAACATCCGGGCGATCTAGACAAGAGGAGTGACGAGGTCATTCACAAGGAGAGCTTCGAGAGGCTGATCCATTTGAGGTGGTTCAATCGACTCAACACCACCTCAACGACATCAACAAATCACTTCGTCACCAAAAGTAAGATTTCGTTGATTTCTCTATATATATATATATATTGGATGTATATATATATAAATATATGTGTGTCTATACATATTTGTGTGCACTAAGATCATGGCATAGTAGATCTATCGCTTTACACGCTTCCGCACACACGGTATATCGATCGGATCGGTATACCGGTACCTTCACCTTGCACTAGCCCGGACGTCGTGTGGGCGACGATCTACCGAACTCCATGGATCCTCCTCTCTACTTTCTCTCTCTAGAATTGTGATCTTCAACTTATGAGAATAGAGAAGACCATGTAGTGCTTTTATAGGCTACGTAGGGGATCTAAAGGAGGTGGAATATTGGGCTTCCAATATTGAAGATTAAATTGAGCCCAATGCTCAAGTCCATTAATCCTTATCAATATTAATTAATTCTATTTTCCACTATATAAAATTAATTGCACTCCCAATATTAAACCATATTATATCAAATAATATTTCTCCGGTAGTATTATTTATTCCGTGTATTTAAGATATAAATATCCATGAATAATATTAATTTATTGCTAATTAATTTATTCATCTCTTATATCCGAGACTAGTACCATTCAACCTTAATTATTATGCGGAATAAATCCACCTGCAGGGTTTACATAATAATTCCTTATGAACTCATCTCGGGGATATTATCAACCCTTCCGGGATACACTTTCCCGTCAAGTATTCACGGCATGTCATATATAAAATATAGTGACCCAACTTAACCGGTAATTAACCCAATAATTAAATCGGTTAATTCCTTTGGTAAATCAAAGTCACTTATATTGAATATACACACCCGCAATAGTTTCGGGGATTAAGAATAAAATACACTGAGACTCGAATCGATTATCGCCGGCAATCCTAATCGATGAATCTCAACGATCCGCTCAATACACCAAGTGTACAAGTGTGATAAAATAATTAAGATAAATTATTTTCTCTCTCACACAACGACTATACCGATGGATTGGTCCGTGTCCATCTAGGTCGTGAGCAACTGTTCGATTAAATACGAGTAACCGATAGTATGATCTTCTGTGTGGGCCCGACACACCATACTAACTACAACGTATAGAATCTAGGACTATAATTTGCATATATTTAATTATAAATAATTAAACGCAAATAATTGTTTATTTCATTAAATAGATTAGTGGCAATGGATCGTGAGTTTACGTTACTTAAATCTAGACATTAAGTACACAACTCCAACAAATAGTTCCATGCAATGCATTAGCTGATTAAACTACAGAAGCTGAGTACAACACTGCATTGGATGTAGTGATGTTGGCAGTTCAGATTTGAAAGTTCTTTGATGAACTAGGTGGCGTAACTAGCTCGGCCCATCCGATAGTTCTCTATTTATAGTAGAGCTATCGCGCAAGCCAATGAGTTAGAAAGCACCAAAAGTCTAAAACTGGTGCTCAGGAAGTTCCACATTATCTGGGAGATAGTTTTGTGGAGACATCGAGATAATAAAGTTGCAACTTTTGGTAAGGTTGCAAACCCATTTTCTAAACCTCTCCAGCAGTTTAAGCTTGAGGCTTTCACGACTGCAATAGAGATCAGACATCTTAGAGATGGGTTGTGATTTCTATTACTGTATTAGATACTTTTGGAGATTTGGTAAACATTCACTCATGTGTATAATACATATTTCTTCATATAAATTTAGTTTAATTTATATGAATTGTCCAAATGATTAAGTGATATCAATTGGGTTATGAGGTCGACTTACCGCATAATGAAGTCCCAATGGTTGAACTGATATGCTTGAATCATATAGTTGTTCCTGGTTCGTATAATCGAGTACGGACAAACCGATAATACAATGAACTAGATTGTAATGTGTACCATAGCACCGCTTCATGGGCTAGTGATGTGGGACATCAAGTACAATTACATAGATATTAGCTGGGAGCTAATGATCGAACAGACTCGACTGAAATAGTATTTAAGATTTCGAGTCATAATATTATTTCATTGACTGTCGAGCAATTTCCTCTGACCTGAGTAGTCCAGAGTGATTCCATTGTGAAATGGTGTACTTTGATAGAAGTAAACGCCTTTCGTAAAAGGAGGTTATAAAACTTGTTATTGGGTACATCAGGAAGCAAGTGGTAAAGCTTGGATTGACAAGATGGGATTATCCTCCATTTTATAATGGGATACTCTTACCGGCCACTTGGAGAGTCGAGACTGTGGAAAATACGTGGCCACGTCCAGATTCGTATAATAGTGATAAATCTGGTTTTAGAGTCTGTCTCAAAGTCCAAGAAAGGTTTGAACCGATTGAGGATGACTCGAGTCTTGCCTCAAGTTCAAATTTAGACATAAAGTGACAAAAGGAAATTGGCAGCACACTGGCTCTGAAGGCCAAGTGGGAGATTGTTGGGATATGTCCTTCGATCCTACGTGTGCAATCGATAAAGTTATAAGGTCGTCTATGGATGTTAAATGATTATTCTATAATATTAATTGTTGGGAACAATATAATATTGATCGATAAAATCATACCTACAGGGTCACACACGAGCTCGATATTGATATACATTGCTTGATAAATATATTGATTTAGAATCAATATTTACGTGGATTTAATTCCCATGCATGGGATGCATGGCTTGCATGGATGCATGTCACATAGTGTGACATGGCATGCCACACAAGCCAATGGGACCACATATCATGATTTGGCATGATTATGTGGAGATGACCTTTGAACTTCACCATAACACCCCATTATGTGTGGTTATGACACACACATTATGGTGGGGGTTACATGTGAAGTAAAAGGGGTATAATGAGCATGAAAATCAGATTTTCATGTCTCATTCTAACACCATCATCATCAGCCACGAAATTCACAAGTGAAAGAGATAAAATAGGTTGTTCTTGGAGAATCAACTCGATCAAGCAAGCAAGTCATCATCCGGGTTCGTGTGCAACACGTAGAGGCCGGGCCATTTGTGCGGCTTCAACATCCGGGCGATCCAAAGGCGTGACGAGTTCATACCACAGGTGTACATTTCGAAGCTGGTCTATTTGAGGTGGTTCAATCGACTCAACACCACCTCATCGACATTAACCAAATTCAACGATCACCAAAAGTAAGTAATCGTTGAACCTTATATATATATATATATATATATATATATATATTGGATGTGTATATATATATGTTTAAATGTATATACACATATGTTTAAATGTGTTCTTATACACATTAAGTGTGCACTAAGATCATGGCATAGTAGATCTATTGCTTTACACGCTTCCGCACACACGGTATATCGATTGGATCGGTATACCGGTACCTTCATGAAAAGACACTGACTGTCAGTGACAGACACTGTTTGGCTCATAAACACCCTGACTGTCATTTATTAAAAAAACACAGGATTTTAACATTATGAGACTTGTTTCTTGTTCAGTTATGCTCTTAGAGTGTTTTTAATTTTTCTTGTGTTGTAATTTTTGCATTTTGCTTGTTTTTTAATGTTGCAATTCAACAAGTCTTAACTGCTGACACTGAGTTGACAAGATTAACACTGATAACATTGAAATGGAAGAATAAACACTGCCAACACTGAACAGACAGAATTAACACTGAATAGACAATATTAACACTGAATTCAACCAATTACCTAGAAATATGAACAAAAAACATGTTTTTTTTTTTTACAGAAACTCAATCCAAACACAATCATAATCATGTTCATACATTTTTACAGAAAGAAATACTTCTTGTTCATACAATCACAGCCCACACACTACTTGTCCTTCATGGCCAGGATGGTTCGTATCACGTGAGCCTTGAATACTTGGAACTCTTCCGTCCTGACCTTGTCCGGAATGGCCTCTTTCTTCAGAATTTTCTCCATGTAGTAGCATACGTACAAAGCACACTCATTCCTGGACACACACAGACGCAGAGGAGAGTTAAAGAAAAAAAGAAACACTGACACTGAATGCATAAATAAAACACTGACTTCATAAAATGAACACACACATAAACACTGAATGGGTTAATTATGCACTGATACTTACAGAGATGGGGCTTGCTGTGGGAGAGGCTTCACGGCCTCGATTTCATGTATCGGGAAACAATCCTTCCCCGCTTTCTCCATCATTTGGCCCACGTTGGTTTCTACCTTCCCCTTCTGAAACGTATGAAACAAAACAGTTTATCAGTTATCGTTAGAAAGGGAACCTTTTTTTAAAAATAGACTAAAATACAGTAGACGTACCAATTCTGCTGCATTCGCCATGTAATGGTCCTTCGATTTCTGCCCCTGGGTTGAATAGAGTTGTAGAATCGCCATTTCTGTTGGACGAAGTCGCAGACGATCAGCGTCCAATGGTTCGGAGCTGTATTCTTTCTCAACCCAAGCGACACAATCGGGAACATTATAATCCCTTTTCGCACGCACGGGATCATATCTGTGATTGTTTTGTACAATATCTGGTGGTCATGACATCCCATGACAATCGAGGTCTGCGAGAATAAAAAAAAAACATAAAAAACATAGTTGTTAAGAAGAATGAATTCAATGAGGACTGAACAGGAAATTATAACATTGATTGTCCCATAAAAACACTGACTGTGGATGATAAACACTGATCAACCATCAATAACAATGAACAGCACATATAAACACTGAATAGCACATTAAAACACTGAACAGCACAAATAAACACTGATCAACCCCTAACACACTGTGTAACCAATAAAAACACTGAATACAAAGGTAGAAAGACTCACCCAACAGTGCCCGGGGAGTATCAGAGCCTCCAACTTCTTGTTGTGCTCTCAATGCAGCGACTCAGCAAAGGCGTCGACCACATGATTTCTGACGAATGTGAACTTCATTATGTCGGTCATGTCAGGCACCGAAACAACCGTGGATATACGGGGAAAGTACCTCATTGTCCACCTGATTGTCAAAAGGAAAAAAAAGCACATTCTTAGCAAAAAAAAAAAAAGAAAGAAAGAAAGACAGAATGTGAAAGAAAGAAAAGAAAGAAAAGAAACTTCAATTACATTTTTTTGTCGCTGCTGTGCAGGATGATTTTGTCGAGGACTTCCGGCTCCAATTCGAATCCACAGTTCTGGTCAAAGTTCTTGTTCACGTCGACCAAGAACTTGATATGTGCATCATTGAAATCAGCCCGGATCGGTTTCTGGCTTGCTACCACCTTTTTACCCTTCTTGATCGCCATTTTCTTTGCGGCAGGGGCAGGGGGACCGTACTCAAAATCATCGTCATCGCCGTTGGCTGGCTTCCTTTTCCTGTCCTTGACCTTGTCTTCGCCTTGCTCGAAGACTCTATTTTTTCGGCTTCCGGTCTCAACGGGCTTCCTTCTTCTTCTTCATCATCCTTGTTGCCGTCAATCTCGTAGACGCACAACTCTGCCTGGAGACTTAATATTTCTTCTTCCCGTGCCTTGACGGTCTTCTGCAGACTCTCGATCTGGGCTCTGTAGACAGTTTCTTGTGCTTTCATGTTCTCCTCCAGAGACTCGAGCTGGCCTTTTCCGTAGTCATTCATGACCGACGACATCTGAAGGTCAGCCAACGCATTCTTCAAAATTTTCACTTCATCCTCGAGCTCTTTGACTCTAGCCCTTAGAAGTCGCACTTCCTCCTCACCGGAGCTTCGAGCCTCGCCCGCCCCGGGGTCCTCGGTCACTGGATGATTCTGATCATTCGCCTTGATCAATTCTTCCTCGAGCTCTTTCACTCGCGTCCTCAGAAGTTTCAACTCCTCCTCCTCGGAGCTTCCACCTGCCTCGCCTGCCCCGGGGACCTCCGTCTCTGCGTTTATCTTCGCAAGCTGCTCCGAAAGCTCGCTCTTCAGACGCTGGTTAGCACCTTCCAGCTCGACGTTAGCACTTGTCAGTTCGTTCAGCTGAGAATTCGTGCTCTTGAGCTTGGATTGGAGATCCCTCACAGTGTCGGAGAGATCTTGATTCTCCAACAGGAGGTTGTTGAGCAACTTCTCAGCTTCAGCAGCAGAAATAGCAGGGCGTTCCTCATCGGGCTGCTGTTCGGAAGGCCCACCCTCCTCCTCCGGCTCCGGGACTATGCAGTGATGGAGTTGTATTCTAAATGTCTAGTTTAGTGCAAATACGGAACTCCTTATCTATACCTTAATTCGAGAAATGATTCGAGCATGATTGCATTTAATGCAATAGTCCTTGATGTATACGTTGTAGACAGTATGGCGTGAGGAGACACGCGGAAGATCATACTGTCAGTTACTCGTATACTATCGAACAGTAGCTCACGACTTAGATGGACAGGGACAATCCATCGGTACGTCGTAGTGTGACTGGTAGATAGTCGGTCTTGACTATCATGTTACACTCGTACAGTTGGTGTATTGAGCAGGACCACGGGAGGGCGTTCGATTTATACTAATCGCAGTAATCGAACTAGACCTCAGATATTACGGATATACGAATTCCTAATCCCTATATAATTATAGGTGCGTGTGTCCAGTTCTCGGTTCTTTGACTTACTAGTGAGTGAGACTAATTGATTAGTCAATATTCTCGGTAAATTGGGAATCAAAATTGTACACACGGCATGCTATAGATTATAGACAGGAAACCGTGTCCCATTTATTGGGTTGATGATGTCCCCGAGATGAGCTCATAAAGTTTATCATGTAAACCCTGCAGGTGGATTCGTTCCACATGATAATAAGGATGAGTGGTACTAGTCTCGGATAACAAGAAACGAGTTAATTTAATTATTAGTAATTAAAGTTAATTCGTGGACATACGATATCTTAAACACGGGGAAAGTCGTATATGTAATTCGGCGGAATTATTATTGTTGAAATAATATAAATTAATTATTGGGAATTCAATTATAATTTTATAGTGGAATTAATTATAATTAAAATTGTGGAATTTAATTAAGGTTTGCCTTTTAGGACGCCGAGTTAATTAAATTGCAATTTAGCCTAATAATTAATTTCCATAAGGTCCCTGGTGTAGCTCTATAAATACCTCACCCTCTCTTTCTCTAAACCTAAGAAACGCCGCTATTTTATTTTTGCGGAGAAAAATAAATTGTTGCGCAATTATTTTTCTATAAAAATAAATAGATTAGCGCTGTTATTATTTTCTGGAGAAATTGATTGCTAGCGCAATTATATTTCTGAGACAGAAGATCAAAACCTTATTACTTACGCCGCTATAATTAATTCTGCAGAGAAAATAAAAGCATGCGCAATTAATTTTCCTCTGCTTAATTAATTCAGATTAGCGCAGTAATAATTCTGTAGAAATAATTTTGCTTGCGCAAATATATTTCTGAGACAGAGGATATTATTCCTACGGTGTGTTCAAGAGAGAAAGGAGAAGAGGAAGGTTCAGCGGATCGTTGCCCACTCAACGGCTGAACGTCGGGGATAGAGACATACACCGGAAGACTTCGTGGTCTCAACAATTCGGCTTCTCCGAATCACGCGACAAAGGTATAAGAAATCGAAACCCTTATTCCGCATACATTTCGTTTTCTATTTCGTTAAAAATACATCGGATCTAAGATCGGGTTCCGGGCGTCGTGGATCATGTTCCTCGACTACTGGGGGTCAAGGACCTCCAGATCGGTAGTCGGAAGAGGAAAATCGACCCGGAAACGCGCTCGGAACAGCAGGTCGCGCTGCTGTTCGCGGACAAACGGCGGTCGCCGGAGGGCAAACGGCGGTCGCCGTTTCGCTGTTTTTCGGGCAACCAGCTCTGGTTCGCGCGGTTGTCCTTCGGGGCAATGGCTGGGCGTGAATCGGAACACGGGCTGGCACGTGAACGGAGTAACGGACCTGGAGGTCGACTGGGATCATTCGGATGTTCGAGTGATCGAACGAACGCATCCCGGGTAGTCGATTTCCAACAATTGGTATCAGAGCCGGTTTTGTCGATTCGTTGTATTTTTGCGAGAATTGTTTTGCAGGTTGAACCCGGTTATTATGGCCAATGTTATGATGAATGTTGTGCTTTAATTTGTGGTTTGATTAAACTCTCGGGCTTGTCGAGATTGTTTTTGTTTTGGAAAAACGATGCTTGTTTGTAATAGATAAAAACGACGGGTTGAGTCGTTAGGTTTATTTATTTTTCGTTGTATCCGGGACATGTATAGGGTCGATCACCTTGTATAGGATCGATGCCGGATTTAGTAAGTTTATTCTTGTAATTTTTCTTACTAATTTTGGTGGATCGAGACGAGATCAAAACCCGCAGAAACGAGGATCGAGGAGAGCGAACCGGCAACGGGCAGCCATCGAACACACCCCGTGTTCGCGACGGGCAGCAGCGGGGCTGGGGTTCGTTCGACCCCACGGACGACTCAACGAGGCTCGAGACGAGGCTCCAGTGGGAGGAGTTCGTCTCTTGACCCTCGAGCGAGTCGGTGGTGGACCGAGATCGAGACGAGCAACGAGATGAGGTTCCAAGAGACGTGCATTGGAAAATATTTAAGGCCATAATAATCGGGGCCATGTTAATTGCTTTTTATGTGATTTACGTGTTTATTATTATGCTTAAATTATTTATGCATGTTATCCCTTATCGTAAAATACTAAGTGGGAGAGGGATTGGAAACAATCCCGCGGTCTCCATTCTCTGTTTTGAATGTGATGTGTATTGACTTACGAGTTGGCTTTAGTGTCATCCTCCCTATCGGATAAAGTCGATACACGGATATCACTGGATCAAAATTCGAATTTAAAATCCACTTATAAAATTGAACAATTATATTTTTCAAAAGCAATGCCTAATTTGTTTTTCAAAGACTAATTTCAAGTCGACTCATTCTCACCCCGGGGAGTGGAATGGAGCCAGAGCCACTTGGTTATGTCAATGACACAAATTAGAGACTTTCGAGTCATTCGATGACTAGATCGATTGTCTGATTGGCTCCCTCACCTAGTGAGAGATAGGGCTCAATTGCATGATTGATCGCTGGTTAGAAACTTCGAGTTTCACTTACGAGATATCAAGCTTTGATTAATAAAATTGTGAAATTTAATAAATGTAAGAGTCAATTAACAAAGTTGTTTGTTTTAGTAAACGTCCACACTATCGTGGCTTGCTAAATGGAAACGATACTTTGGGTTAATTGAGACTCTATGACATTTAAATAAATGGGATTCAATTAATAAAGTTGTTTGTTTTAGTAAACGTCCACACTAACGTGGCTTGCTAGATGGAAACGGAACTTTAGGATTAATTGAGGCTCGACAGTTATAGAAAGTCGTGGAGGACCGCATGTCAACGTAAACGTCCACATGAACGTGGCTTGCGGTGGGCATGTAGTTCCCGAGCGGTTGACTTAGTACTGAGAAATGGTATACACTTAGGTACGCTTTATAGTATCCTCCCCATCGGAGTCACTGCTATGATTATGTACGACCGAAGTAAAAATCCAATTATAAAATCGTTTGGATTAGTATACGTCCACAAGAACGTGGCATGCTAGTCTGATGGGATTTTGGAAATGATTGGTAGTTTAATGATATTATTTGAGGGAAATGATATCGAATTAAACTCATTGTTTGTTTTATATGGTATTATTCCCATTAAAAGTCAACAAACTCACTGAACCTAATTGTATAGATTTGAAAAGAAACTTGGACATTGTCCTAACTGCAGAGGAGTACAAATATGTACTCCAAGTCAATTGACCTGCTGAACCAAATGATGCTTCCACTACTGAGGAAAGGAAGCTCTTTGGAAATGGATCAAGGCTATGAGATGACGTGGAGCAACATTATGACTTTCATGTCAAATGTGCTGCGACATCAGGATCATGCCATGACTATTACCTATGATATGATGCTTAACCTCAAGAAGTTTTTGGTTACCAGGACAGGACAGCCAGACAAAGTAAAAAGAGGAAACTCATGACGGCCATCATGTCGGAAAGAACGCCCGTGAGGGATCAGGTTCTTAGAATGATGGGCTATCTTAATGAGATAGAGATTCTGGGAACAATTATCAATGGGGTAACCCAGGTTGATTTTGTGCTCCAGTCTCTGCCGAGAAGTTTTGAGCAGTTCCGCCTAAAATATAACATGGATAAGAGGTCTTATTCAATGGCGGAGCTCCTGGTTGAACTTCAAGCGGCTGAGGGAATCTTTAATGGCTCTCAAAACACTTGTGGCTGAGAAATTGGCTCTTCCTAGGCCTTCGGGCGGCAAAAGGAAGAAGAAGAAAATACGTAAACCCAGTGGGCCTAATATATCTGGACCACGGAATGGGAAAAGCAAGCCCAAGGGGTAAGTGCTTCCGTTGTAAGCAGTTTGGATACTGGGAGTTTGATTGTCCTCTCAAAGCAACTAGAAGTTAACTTCTCCTTAGTCACCGAAACATGTTTAGTGGTGTTATCTACCAGTACCTGGTGTGTGGATACGGAAACCACTAATCATGTCTGCATTTAAATGCGGGGGTTCCAGGAAACCCGGAGACTTAGAAAGGAAGAAGTAGTAACCTACATGGGCAATAATGTTAAGGTAACAGCCGTTGCAGTGGGAGATGTTAAATGTTTTAACGGTAGGATTTTAGTTCTAATAAATTGTCTTTATGTGCCGGAATTTAGAAAGAAATTTCATTTCGGATTTCTAAGTTGGCTTAGAATAGATATTCTGTTTCTTTAGGAAACGGGGATATTATCTATTCTGGTATATTGATAGAAAATTTAATACTAAATCTGTATTCTTCCACGATGCAACAGACCGGAGCTAATAACACAATGTCGAACCCCAATAAGAGTAAAGATCCTTCTAGGATAAATCAAATGTACTTATGGAATCTTAGGCTAGATCATTTTAACTTGAGTACGATTCAAAGGGTGAAAGCTGATGGACTACTCAGCCAGGTTGAAGGAAAGGACCTTCCAACCTTCGAATCATACTTGGAAGTTTTAATGACCGAGCAAACCTTTACGGTTAAAGGGAAAAGATCCAAGAAAGTACTAGAGTTGATTCGCTCTGATATATGCAGACCTCTTTGAGGAGTAAGGCATACTTATCAGAAAATGGGATTAACTCCCAACAGACTACACCATTTATGCCTCGGCAAAATAATGTGTTGTAAAGAAGGAATAGAACTCTTATAGATATGGGAAAGTAGACATTCAGAGTTACTTAAATCGTTTTTGGGATATGGCTTGGAAACAGCGGCGTTTATCCTGAACTTGATTCCTTTGGAAACTTGTACTGATATTCGGCTGTTTATAGGATACCCTAAGAAAACGAATTGAGATATGTAATATAGTCCAAAGGACCAGATGTTCATTGATTGCATCAATGTTCGGTTCTTAGACATGGACTATATATATTCAAGATCACAAGCCAAGAGTAGAGTAATACTTAATGTGCTTAGAGGGACTGATCAAGACTTAGAACCAGCCTAACTGAGTAGTTCACTACTATAATCTTTAGTCACAAAAGATACACCAGAGCGTCGTCGTAGTGGGAGGGTTGTTAGACAACCCAACAGGTTCATGTTTATAGGTGAGTCTTCGGACTTGTTACCTAGAGAACATGAAGCCGAACCCTGGATCTATGACGAGACGCTGAAAGATCAAGATGCTCAGTCTTGGCAAAAGTCGATCCGGATTCTTTTGTCTTCACATGGAAGATGGAAGTCAAGACAGATTTCCTAAATCGAAGTCTTGACGGGGCCATCTGTGTGGGACAGCCAGAGAGATTCGTCGAAAAGAGCCAAGAGCATTCGGTAAGCAAGCTTAATCAATCTTAGGATTGAAGGACGCTTCAAGATCTTGGACACATGCGGACCTATGAGAAAATCCATTTCATGGATTCATTCAAGGCATGTTTAGGTCCTGAGTGTAATAAAGAAGTGACAGAAAAGATGTGGTGTTTTCTCATTCTTTATGTAGACGATATCCTTCTAAATTGGCAACAATATGAAAGATGTTATCGGACATAAAGGGATGGTTGTCCGAGTAATTCAATGTAAGAGACTTAGGAGAAGTCGCGAATGTTCTTGGGATCAAAGTAATAAATGATCGCCAGAAAAGAACATAGAACTTATCTCGAGCCTCATACATAAATACAATTCTTACTCGTTGCAGCATACAGAATTCCAAGAAAGGTCTTCACCTTTTAGATATGGAATTCATCTATCTAAAGTTTTGTGTCCGACACAATAAAGGAGATAGATGAAGATTAAGCAGTTCCCTGCACCTTAATGGTGGGAAGCTTAATGTATGTAATGCTATGCACGAGACTGATATCTACTATGCCGTGGGCATGGTGGTGAGATATCATAGTAATCCTGGAAAGGATCACTCGACTGATGTAAAGAACATGTTTAGGCTCCTGCAGAGGACCAGAAATTATGTTCTGAGTTACAAAGCAGTCAAGTTGTTTCCTTTGGATTACATAGAATTGGATTTCCAAATCAAACAGGGACAGTCGAAAGTCGAAGTCAGGCTATGTGTTCTCACTGTGAAGTGGAGCAGTCACATGGAAGAATGTAAAGCAGCGATGCATTATGGACTCTACCATGGAAACTGAAAGGATAACGGCCTCTGAGGCAGTTAAAAGGTCAGTGTGGCTCCAGAACTTCCTAAGGGACTTAGATGTGGTTTCTAATTCACCCAAAGCTATTTTGAATAGCGGTATTGGCAAACTTGAAATGCCACGAGTCCACAGTGGGAGATAACACGTAGAGCGCAAGTACCACCTGATTCGAGAGATTGTCTAGTAAGACGATGCAGTTGTCACCTAGATAGCATCGAGAGGATTGCCTGGTAAAACCCGTTCACAGAGGCACTTCCAGCGAAAAGCGTTGGGTAGGCGTGATGAGGTTATGGGAATCTGATGTTTGGGAGAGGGCGACTAGACTTTTAGTATAAGTGGGAGATTGATGGAGTTGTATTCTAAATGTCTAGTTTAGTGCAAATACGGAACTCCTTATCTATACCTTAATTCGAGAAATGATTCGAGCATGATTGCATTTAATGCAATAGTCCTTGATGTATACGTTGTAGACAGTATGGCGTGAGGAGACACGCGGAAGATCATACTGTCAGTTACTCGTATACTATCGAACAGTAGCTCACGACTTAGATGGACAGGGACAATCCATCGGTACGTCGTAGTGTGACTGGTAGATAGTCGGTCTTGACTATCATGTTACACTCGTACAGTTGGTGTATTGAGCAGGACCACGGGAGGGCGTTCGATTTATACTAATCGCAGTAATCGAACTAGACCTCAGATATTACGGATATACGAATTCCTAATCCCTATATAATTATAGGTGCGTGTGTCCAGTTCTCGGTTCTTTGACTTACTAGTGAGTGAGACTAATTGATTAGTCAATATTCTCGGTAAATTGGGAATCAAAATTGTACACACGGCATGCTATAGATTATAGACAGGAAACCGTGTCCCATTTATTGGGTTGATGATGTCCCCGAGATGAGCTCATAAAGTTTATCATGTAAACCCTGCAGGTGGATTCGTTCCACATGATAATAAGGATGAGTGGTACTAGTCTCGGATAACAAGAAACGAGTTAATTTAATTATTAGTAATTAAAGTTAATTCGTGGACATACGATATCTTAAACACGGGGAAAGTCGTATATGTAATTCGGCGGAATTATTATTGTTGAAATAATATAAATTAATTATTGGGAATTCAATTATAATTTTATAGTGGAATTAATTATAATTAAAATTGTGGAATTTAATTAAGGTTTGCCTTTTAGGACGCCGAGTTAATTAAATTGCAATTTAGCCTAATAATTAATTTCCATAAGGTCCCTGGTGTAGCTCTATAAATACCTCACCCTCTCTTTCTCTAAACCTAAGAAACGCCGCTATTTTATTTTTGCGGAGAAAAATAAATTGTTGCGCAATTATTTTTCTATAAAAATAAATAGATTAGCGCTGTTATTATTTTCTGGAGAAATTGATTGCTAGCGCAATTATATTTCTGAGACAGAAGATCAAAACCTTATTACTTACGCCGCTATAATTAATTCTGCAGAGAAAATAAAAGCATGCGCAATTAATTTTCCTCTGCTTAATTAATTCAGATTAGCGCAGTAATAATTCTGTAGAAATAATTTTGCTTGCGCAAATATATTTCTGAGACAGAGGATATTATTCCTACGGTGTGTTCAAGAGAGAAAGGAGAAGAGGAAGGTTCAGCGGATCGTTGCCCACTCAACGGCTGAACGTCGGGGATAGAGACATACACCGGAAGACTTCGTGGTCTCAACAATTCGGCTTCTCCGAATCACGCGACAAAGGTATAAGAAATCGAAACCCTTATTCCGCATACATTTCGTTTTCTATTTCGTTAAAAATACATCGGATCTAAGATCGGGTTCCGGGCGTCGTGGATCATGTTCCTCGACTACTGGGGGTCAAGGACCTCCAGATCGGTAGTCGGAAGAGGAAAATCGACCCGGAAACGCGCTCGGAACAGCAGGTCGCGCTGCTGTTCGCGGACAAACGGCGGTCGCCGGAGGGCAAACGGCGGTCGCCGTTTCGCTGTTTTTCGGGCAACCAGCTCTGGTTCGCGCGGTTGTCCTTCGGGGCAATGGCTGGGCGTGAATCGGAACACGGGCTGGCACGTGAACGGAGTAACGGACCTGGAGGTCGACTGGGATCATTCGGATGTTCGAGTGATCGAACGAACGCATCCCGGGTAGTCGATTTCCAACATGCAGGTCATCTCCTGATGCCCGGAAGAACTGTCGTCGTCTTCCCCATCGGACGATTGGTCTTCTCCAGAAGGCCCGCCCTCCAGGCCTTTTCCTTTTCGTTCCTCTTCCTCGCTCGACGAATCAGAGCCCGGATGCTCGTCATCGTCACTCTCCTCTCCAGAAGGCAGCTCCTCAGACTGCTCGTCATCCTCGCTCTCCGCCGCACTCAGAGTGTTCACGATTGCTTTATAAGAAAGGTGGCCCTTGTACGCCTGGATCTCCGCCACCGTCTTGCCGTGTTTCAGAAGACGAGCATCCACCTGTCAGACACGGACAACACGCATTAGAACTCTAAAAAACATCATCCTCAAGTGAGTGACACTGAATGGCAATTTTATGCACTGATTATCACAGTTATCCTACTTTGACACTGAATGGCATTAATAAGCACTGGACATCATTCACACTGTCCATCCACAAGCACTGTATGCATGAATATCACACTGAATGCAAGCAATAAACACTGAACCTTAATATTTCACACTGTTCAATCAGAATTACCTTGACACTGAATCATAAAACAAACAGACTTAAAAGAAGAAAGAGCGAAGATATTTAATGCCTCGTCCGCAAGGCCCGCTAGAGTCTCCTTGGTCACATTCGAAAGATCAGGGAGATGCCAGTTCAGAACCCGGGGGAGGTGCTTGTTCTCCAGCCTGTTTGCCAGCTTCGTGTGCTCACAAAGCCAGAACTGCACAAAAAAAGAAAAAAAACCCAAGGTAAATATCAAGGAATGAAAAATAAAAAGACGGCAAGTAGAAGTATAGTAAGACGAATGTGAAGAACGACAAGTAGAAGCACATACCAGTAGCAGTATCGTGCAGCCTTGTGTTTTCTGCGGTTTGTCCCTGTTCAGAGCTGCCGAGTCGCAAAGGGCCTTCAGAATCGCCTCGCCCCAGTTGTAGCTCTGCATCGAGTCCAAATCTTCCACGTAATCCAACCATTTCCATTGGATTGTGACGGAGGAAGTGGAGAAGAAGACAGTGCCGATCACTATCAACGACAGGAGCCGAGCTACATCAGCAAGAGCCTGAGGCTTGCGACTCCGACGCTTCACCAAACTCTCAAGCTTTTCCTTCAGCAGCTTCGGGTTTAGCGTCTTCTCTCCCTGAATCTTTTATTACTCTTGGACTTGGAAGTAATATCGAGCTTCCTACTGCCGCCAACGATGCCGAAAATAAGATCGACATCCTCGAGAGTGATCCGGACATGTTTGCTGCCCAGCTTTATCGTACGGGCACCGACACCCATCTGCTCCAGCACGGCAGCTATCGTAGCGTCGCTCTTTCGGGTGTGGAGGATGGTCAGCCTCTGATCCTTGATGCTCTTGAACAGATGGTAGAAGGGGGTCTTCTTCATATACTCGTCGTGGCTCGCTTTCAGATTGTCCTTGATATCATCAATAGTCCTGATGATGGTGAGCAAGTTGGACCTCATCTGTTCATAGGACCTGGAACCCCAAAAACACACACCGATGTGAGTACAAACACTGAATGCACACACAAAGCACTGAACAGGCATATACAACACTGAACAGGCACATACAACACTGAACAGCCACCAAAAACACACAATCAACACTGAGTGGCCATGTAATGGCACTGAAATGGCATGCAGAGGCACTGGAAATGGCATGTACAACACTAAACAGGACATTTTCACACTGAACAGAATATTTTAGCACTGAACATACACCAACACACACAATCAAAACTGAGTGGCCATGCAATGACACTGAATGGCATGCAGAGGCACTGAAATGGCATGTACAACACTGAACATGACATTTTCACACTGAACAGAACATTTTAACACTGAACATACACCAACACACACAATCAAGCTGATCAACACATAATCACACCGAAAAACACATAAAAACCCCACAATCAATGGAAATTAACAGATTGAAAGTGAAAATCGAATTAGGGTTCGAAATACTTACTTCCTCTCCTTCTTCTCGCCGGCGGCAGGCTGAAGGCTAGGGCTCGCCTGCTCTTCACTCGACGGAGTGTACTGAACAAGCCTCCGTTCAGTGTTTTCGGAAGCAGCCACAGAAATGGTGGTTGGAGTCGATTTATTCCCGACGGTTTTCTTCGACGGAGCCATATGAAAATCGAACAGCTAGCTGAGATGAGAAGGAAAAAGTGAGAGAGGATTTCGTGTGTTGTTGGTGGTGGTTACGAAAGCTTGGTTTTCTGTGTGTTGTTCTAGCGGGAGCCGAGAGAGAAAAAAGAGAGAGAAGGTGTGGGTTTCGTGGGCTTCGTGTGCGGGAAAAGAAATAAATGCTGAAATCGTTTGTTCAAATGTGTATATATGCGAGAGTAACGATGTCTTTGCACATTTTAGGCGGCCTAATTGGCATGCGTAATTTCTCGAAAGCTTTATTACTGAAACAATGCTGCAAATTGACCTTATTGCCATTTTTCCATAATAATATATCTTAATTGGGGGTGTGTATTGAAATTTTATAAGTATACAGTATAATATTAATAAAGATACTTTACTCATTTAAATTAGTAATATTATTGTAAATATAAATATAGGGAATTTATAGGATTTAGGGTGCAAACAGTAACTCACCTTGGAAAATCAATCTGACTATAAATTTTAATCGTATTGAATCGCAACCCCACTTTTTCCTGGCTTCTCCGTTCAAACTAGGGTTTGGGAGTTAGCACGAGTTTTGGTTTTGGTTTTATTAATCTTCTCACCCCAAATCTGATTATCCTTCGAAATCACATCCTCATCGGAAGACACAAACGTCCGTTACCTCACAATGGCCAGCGATCCAAATCTCGGTTTCCTGACGAAGAAGGAAACCGAGGTGAAATTGCCCCGGCCAACCCGGGTGAAGAATAAAACCCCTGCCGCGATCCAAATCACCGCGGAGCAGATTCTCCGAGAAGCCCGCGAGCGCCAGGAAGCCGAAATCCGCCCGCCCAAGCAGAAAATCACCGACTCCATCGAGCTCGGAGACTACCGCCTCCGCAAGCGCAAGGAACACGAAGACCTAATACGGAGAGTGCGTTGGAATAAAAGCGTCTGGGTGAAATACGCGAAATGGGAGGAGTCACAGAAGGATTTCGCTCGCGCGAGGTCTGTGTGGGAGCGCGCGCTCGAGGTGGATTACAGGGACCATACGCTGTGGCTGAAGTATGCAGATTTCGAGATGAAGAACAAGTTTGTGAATCATGCCAGGAACGTTTGGGACCGGGCGACTGAGCTTCTGCCTAGAGTGGATCAGCTCTGGTACAAGTACATCCACATGGAGGAGATGCTGGGGAATGTGGCCGGTGCTAGGCAGGTTTTTGAGCGGTGGATGAGGTGGATGCCCGACCAGCAAGGATGGCTTTCGTATATGAAATTTGAGTTGAGGTATAATGAGGTTGAAAGGGCGAGAGCGATTTTTGAACGCTTTGTAGATTGTCATCCCAAAGTCAGCGCTTGGATTAGGTTCGCGAAATTTGAGATGAAAAATGGAGAGATAGCACGCGCTAGGAACTGTTATGAGAGGGCTGTGGAGAAGTTGGGGGATGATGAAGAGGCCGAGGAGTTATTCATGGCTTTCGCGCAATTTGAGGAGAAGTGCAAGGAGACGGAGAGGGCGAGATGCATATATAAGTACGCGTTGGATCATATTCCGAAAGGGAGGGCAGAGGAGATTTACAAGAAGTTTGTTGCATTCGAGAAGCAATATGGTGATAGAGAAGGAATCGAGGATGCTATTGTGGGAAAGAAGAGGTTCCAGTATGAGGATGAGGTTAGAAAGAACCCGCTTAATTATGACGCTTGGTTTGATTATATTCGATTGGAAGAAAATGGTGGGGATAGGCAGAGAATCGAGGATGTGTATGAGAGGGCTATTGCAAATGTACCCCCTGCTCAGGAGAAGCGGTATTGGCAGCGGTACATATACTTGTGGTAAGCTCAGTACATGAATGAGGCTTTGTTCTTGAAGGCTTTAGTTTATATTTTGGTTGCTGACTGATTTTTTTTACCACCAGGATTAATTATGTTTTGTATGAGGAGCTTGATGCTCAGGATGTGGATCGTACAAGAGACATTTACAAGTAAGATAACTTTGAACTATTTGTAGATACATGATAATTTGTCATGTCAATGTGTTGCTGATGCGCAGTTGTAGATAATGATTGTACTTTCATTAGGATCTAAATTCAGCTTTTCTTAATTATTATTGTTGTTGTTGATATTTTATTAGATGCAATTTTGTTATTTGAAGACCTTGTCAGTTGAAGAGACTTTGTTCTGTAACTGACGTCATAACGATATGAGAAATTGCAGTAAAATGTGCACCTAGTATATGTGCGGATGAGTAGGATTTGCATTTTAGTCGTGTTCTGCACATTTAGTTAATTAA
This sequence comes from Euphrasia confusa, assembly GCA_954870475.1. Classification (NCBI taxonomy): domain Eukaryota; kingdom Viridiplantae; phylum Streptophyta; class Magnoliopsida; order Lamiales; family Orobanchaceae; genus Euphrasia; species Euphrasia confusa. The sequence goes on along the minus strand of OX940957.1, from coordinate 13,310,492 downwards.
CCTCAGGGCATGGAAAAATGTAAAACTTAATCACGAGACCCTAGCTGATTTAATATCCTAATTACATTAGGAAGCAGTGGCTCCGTCAGAGGTATAGGGCTTCCTGATCTAGTTCACAGTTTTCTCTCCTTTTTTGGTGCTACATTACACGATATCCTTAGACAATGTCACTAATACCTAAAAGGCTAGAAAGGTATTTAGCATTTGATGAACTTCTCAATACTATATTTGGCAGAAGAGTTTTCCGGTTAGGTATAAATTTAATATGTTGCTTTGCATGTCAGATTATCTGGACTGATTTCGCTGTTGTGGTCTTTGAACGTAGCCATATTGCTTCACTAGATAGAATATCGCCTCATATGTTGTGGTCCATTGTTGCATGATCGGGTCAAGTTTAATTGTTTTTTCATATGAACAAGATTCCAGCGAAGTTGTCTTAATATACATTGCAAATTGAACAGCTTGTGCCTGAAGATGATACCCCATGAAAAATTCTCATTCGCAAAGATCTGGCTGATGGCTGCCCAATTTGAAATACGCCATTTGAATATGGACCGCGCACGGAAAATCTTGGGGTCAGCCATTGGCATGGCTCCCAAGGATAAGGTATATATTGGAAATTGATTTATAACATGTTTTTCTTTAGTATTTTTTTCTGCGGGTTTTTCCTTGAAGGTAGTTTGTAATTGATTGTGTTCCAAACAGATATTTAAAAAGTACATTGAGATTGAGCTGCAACTCGGGAACATAGAACGATGCAGGAAACTGTACGAGAAGTATTTGGAGTGGGCTCCAGAGAACTGTTATGCCTGGAGCAAGTTTGCCGAGTTGGAGAGATCCTTGGCAGAAACTGAACGAGCCAGAGCCCTTTTCGAGCTTGCCATTGACCAACCTGCACTGGACATGCCAGAGCTTTTATGGAAGGTACCCAGTTATTGCATTTTGTAAACTCTACGAGTGGTCAATTTTTTTTTCTCGGTACATTAATTACCAAATGGGAAGTATTATGTTTCGATTTTTTTTCTTCCACCCAATTAAAATACTAAACTGCATCATTTGTATGAAATGAAAACGGTATTAGTTCTTGATGTGATCCCTTTTTTGTTTTGTATGCAACTTGGGTTCAACATTTGCCTGTTGGAACTTTGAATTATAAGAACTGAAGTGGTCTCTTCTTAGCGTTTACCTTTCATGGCTCTAGTCTGAATGTGATATCCTAACTGCGTATTGATCTTCTATATTAATTTGATGGCAGGCATATATCGATTTCGAAATATCTGAGTTAGAGTTTGGAAGAACCAGAGATATTTACGAAAGGCTCTTGGACCGGACAAAGCACCTGAAGGTGTGGATCAGTTATGCCAAGTTTGAGGCATCTGCTATGGAAGAGGTTCTTCCGGAATCAGAGTTGTCTGAAAGTGATTATGAGCAGAAGAAAAGATGCCTTGAGCATGCCAGAGGTAAGGAAGTAAAATCAATTCCCATAAATGTGGCTTGTGCATTAATAAATTATCATATTCCTTGTCCCATTTCCATTTGTAATAACTAACTAAAAACTTCACCACTATCCTCTGTTTACTAGCTGTGTTTGAAAGAGCCCTTAGCTATTTCCGAACTTCTGCCCCTGAACTGAAAGAGGAAAGGGCAATGCTTCTGGAAGAGTGGTTGAACATGGAAAGCAGCTTTGGGGAACTCGGTGATGTTGATTTGGTCAGGGCTAAGCTACCAAAGAAGCTCAAAAAGAGAAGGCATATAGAGACCGAGGATGGTCCATCTGGGTACACATTCATTCCCTTTTACACTTTCTATTTTATTTTATTTTTTCAGAATATTCTACTTCGCTTGTGCCTTGGCCTTTAACGGATTCTTATAATTGAAGAATTTGATTCATTCTTTAGATAATTGAAATTTTCCCAAATACTGTAGATAGTTAGTATCTTGGAAATAATGAATTAGCGGAAACACAGTTTTGTTTTCTGATATTTTATAACATGCAGATATGAGGAGTATATCGATTATCTCTTCCCAGAAGAAACGCAGACAACAAACCTGAAAATCCTTGAGGCTGCTTACAACTGGAAAAAGCAGAGACTTGCTTCTGATGATTAGTTTAGCGAAATGCGTCATTCTCAATTTCATTTTCTTTTTGATAAATATTGGTGTGATATTTTCACTTGTTTGTTGAGCTTTCTGACTAATGACTATACATGCGTCCAGACTTGTTTGTTGTACTATCATCATCACGACGATGCCTTCGGTATGAAAAGTCCTTTAGCTGTAATTTAAGAAATTAACTTTTCCTTTTATTTTCTCTTTAATTATGTAATACTACAATCTTAATGCAACCAAGGATTTGATCATGTTTTTTATGGTAAATTGTCAAAGGCAACAAGGATATTACATTTGATTGAGGATGATGCGGTTCGAATATAGTTTACCATCTACAACACTGACATGCTGTGAAAATTTTATAAAGACATTGCTGACCTGGTTCTTCTTAACACCATACAAATTCACATTTGCTAAGTCGATATGTTATTATAATATCCTCCGATTTCCCGACTTTTTGGTCACTTTTGATAAGACGATATGATTTTTATCCCCACTTATAAAATTTCCGACTTTTTGGTCACTTTTGATAAGACGATATGTTTTTTATCTCCACTTATAAAAGTATGAGTTTTTTACACCAATTGCACATAAATTGTCTCTTATACACTTACTATTTCAATAAATCCAAGAAAAAAACAAAAACAAAAACAATATCAAATAAAATAAAAATAAAAACAAAAGAGCTTGTGGGGCCCACGAAATGAGATTTTTGTTAGGTTCGGTGAGGGTTTTATTATGCATTCCTAACATATTCATGCATAACTTACTAAAACCAAACCAAAAAAAATTCAAAAATTCTCTCAAATCCACACAAAACTCTCTACCATGTTGCTCCGTTAGATTCTGAAAAACTCCGTCGGATATACACGTGCCTTAACGAGCGAAAACGAGAGGTACGTGTTCAAGTTTTTTTCGATTTTTCTTTTCTGCGTCTGTTACTCGATGGGTTACTCGCGCACGATCGAGTAGTCCATCGAGTAACTAAGAGTACTTGATTTTCGTTACTTAAAAGCTTCATTACTGGAATGTGATTACCCGAAGCACCTTTGAGTAGTGGTTCGAGTAACCTTATTCCAGTAACAGGTTTTCGAGTAACACACCTTCGAGTAGAGATGGGTTACTCGATGGTATTGATACTCGACCGAACACTATCATCGAGTAACAGAACCTGTTTTTTGCAAAAAAAAAAAAAAAAATCGTAATTATTGGTTTGTTTCGTCGATATATATGGATATGTTGTAATAGTTAACCTAATTAAATAATGTTTTTTGTAATTGTAGATGTCGAATCAACGAATCAAGATACGTTATGGTGATCGTTGGGATCGAGTGGTCTACGTCGACGGGATAGATATGTGCCTTTTCTTCAGTAGGGATCAAATTACCATCGATGGTCTTGTGAGCCAAATTTGTGCCATTTTGCGTCCTCCGCCCAATATCGAGTACATGTTGTATATCCTAACACGAGGCAATTATTTTAGAAGCGTGCGGTCTCCTTTGCTTAGAGAGGACGATGTATCCCGCATGCTAGACGAGCAAAAGGATGATTGTTTCATTTTCGTCATCGAGATAGAGGATCGTCACCGAGATAGAGGAGGCACAACAAAATGCACCCGAGGTGAATATTCCAGAAGTAGATCATGATCCGGATGTACCGTCTAAGGGCGAGAGGCCTGAGACTTCCGAGGACGATGAAGAAGCTCTTCAGACCGATCTGTTGCAGTCGTTGACCACTGAATGAACAGAAGGAATTAGATAGTCGCGCGTCATTACAAATATTATGTCACGCCGTAATATGTCCTCGAGCTCTAATGCGGGAGCCGGAGAGCAACCCGAAGCTTCTCAGAATGCACAGAATAATCCACTGCGCAATTGGATAATTCCACTGCCGGAGTTTGACCTCGCGGTTCCATTGCGATCAGTCGAGCCTCCCGAACTGGTATATGGTCATATTGCAGTCGGCTCGAAATTCCGAACGAAATCGGATTTGAAGATAGCGGTGGGGATGTATCACATGGATCATATGATAGAGTGTGCCACTAAACGCTCGACCTCTGATCGATAGCGTTCGTTTGCAAGCGAGACCGTGAAAATTGCCCGTTCAAATTATGTGCTACTGGGAATGACGAAACACTTTGGAAGATTACGAGGATGAACTTGAATCACGAGTGTGTCAATAATTTGGATCGGACTGCTGATCGACATTTGTCGAGCAATTAAGGTTGCCGATACTTACTTTGCACGTTAGTTAGTCGACGATGAGATCACATTGAAGCCGAAGACAATGATTTCTGATCTGAGGAGATTGTACGGAGTTCACGTCGATTACAGCTTCGCCCTGCCGACGAGGAATGACGTGGAGTGGACGTAGTTTCTAGAGCACCTCAGGCTTTGCTACGATGCAGACGACGACCTGCTCATTGTGTCCGACCAGCATAAGAGCATCGCAAATGCTATTCGGAGTGCCTATCCCCACGCAACCCGTGCGTTGTGCTGTCACCACCTCGAGAAGAATCTAGCAATGTACCGCTCTCATGTGATCACAATTCTACACAAAGCTGCCTATTGTTATCGAGTGGATGAGTTTGAAAAATATTTATCTGATTTGGAGAGAATCAGTGGAGACGGTGCTTATAGGCGCCTTGTTGGAATCGGTGTTGAGACTTGGGAAAGCTCAAAATGTGCTACACGACGATATGGTTTCATGACATCGAATGTGGCCGAAGTCTTCAACAGTGCTATCAAATGGCCACGACGATTAACTGTTTGCCGTTCAGGAGGTCAACGCGGGGACCGTGTTCAAAGTTCAGGAGAACGACATGTCCTATCTCGTGGATATCACGAGACGCACGTGTGAATGTAGGGAGTTCGACTTAGACCTAATACAGTGTCGTCATGCTGCTTCCGCTATACGATATGGTATCAGTTTCCTTACATCTTTTTTTTTTTTAATTTTAAACAATCAATTAATGCCACTAACTTGATAATTTATGTAGACGGGCTAAATTTTCATTATACGATTTCGTCGGCCTATTTCAAGCAAAGCAGCTTGAAAGAGATGTATGCGACGCCTATTGTGTCATTACCACACGTTGATGATTGGGTTGTCCCTCCAGAAGTAGCTTCGTATGTGTGTCTTCCACCAGTAGTGGTTAGCTAGGTTGGACGTCCGCGGCTGAGTCGGGTTCGTTCTGCAGTTGAGGGCTCTACTACTGCTCGTCGTGCACAGTTTTGTTCTTCGGACCTAATACTGTGTCGTCATTAGTTTGATTAAAGACCTAATATCGCGTTGTTGTGTGCAGGTGTGTACGAAATGTAAGGGCGTAGGTCATAACAGACGCGTGTGCAGAGCTTACATCCCTCCAGAAAGCGTTGATTTGAATGTCCCTCCGGAAGCCTCGGGAACGTAGGAATCAAGCCGAAGAAGGCAGAAGAAAAAGTGCATCATTTGCAGAACCGAGAGCCACACAAAAACAAAATGTCTGATGCGTGTGGATTGAGGGCTCTTCTTGAGTTTGGTTGATTTATTATCGTGTTTCTTGATACATCGTATGACTAAGATTGATTTATTATCGTGTTTCTATATATTTGCATTATTTCTTTGGATATTTGCAGTGTTTCTGGATATTTGGAATGTTTTTTTGTTATTACTACGTGATATGCAGGTCATGGTATGTAAAAAAAGAGTTTCAGCACATTCTGGCATTCTGCACATACGTTACTCGATCGTATGTTTCCATCGAGTAACCCATCGAGTAGTGAAGAACAGGACCATCGAGTAGAGATTCATAACAGAATTCAAGATCTCCAATTACTCGAATTGGAGATCCTTCGAGTAGTCACCTTCTAGTAGTGGGGTTCGAGTAGTCACCTTCGAGTATTCACCTTCGAGTAGTCACCTTCCAGTAGTGGTATTCAAGTAGAGTATGGTTTCCATCGAGTAGAATAGGGTTTCGATCGAGTAACCATCGAGTAACTAAGGAGGTACCATCGAGTAGTGAAGAATAGAACCTAGTTTTTTCAATTTTAAGGTCGTTCTTCGATTTCTAAGTGTGTATTTGTGTAAGTAACATTGAACAATATTATAGTTTATTTCTTGTAAACTTTCCTAAGATAGTTAGAATAGTATGGCTAATGTTCCAAATTTCACTTGTTATCACTCTAAACGACCCAAATTCTTCATTACTCGATGGACTTGTTCATGTTTACTCGATGGTTACTCGATCGCAAGTGACGACCGAGTAGTGGATGAACAGTTTGAAAACAGTCTTTTTTTAAAATTCAAATTCTATTCCTGCAACCTACTTATTATCCAAAAACACTTCCCAAACAAAAAATACCAACAAATAATTATAGTTTGAAACACTCTAATCCAAACCAAATACCAACAATACTAAAAAAGTCTCTAAAGTGTCGAGAATGTTCAATAATCTACATTCGTGTATCCTTCCTGAGCTAACCAATAAATCATCTTAGCAATATAAGATCTGTACTTAGTAATGTAAGCAATGTCAATAGTCTTATTCTCGTGAGTCAATTTTTCGTTGAACAAGCGATCCAGGTACATGCAACTAATCGGCCCACACGAGCTATCGCCGTCTTGCAATATTTGGCGATCCATGGGCATCAGCTTAACCCTAAAGCACACCTCTTACGCTCCCTGAAACATAAAACATTGAAAGCACACGTCAATATCATATAAGAAAAAAAAACTATCAAAAGGAAATGAATGAATCATACATGTACGTGTGTTGTTCCCACCAGGCTGCGCTTTTCAACAATCGAGGCAACAAATCTGTCAGGGGCTTGAGCTGTGTAACTCTGACATTGGGATTCGGGAGAGTATGCAACAATGAATCATACACTTCGACAGTCCAGGTGTCGAAAACAATGACCACCACGATCCAGTTAATGTTATCCAAGTTGCAAATCAAGGTCACCTTACATACAAAAAATGAAAATATAAGAAATTAAAGAAACCGAAGTTTATTAAAATTCATTTAACATACCTGGTGGATATTGTACCAACTATGTTGACCGTCATCCGTACCCGATACAGTTTTTCTCATACCTAGGGTGGGATCCAATTCTTGTATCTCTGCTCGAAATAATCTGACATCCCTTTATGCTTCAGTTTCCCGTATTCGCGGCACATATCATTCTTTGGAAAGGACATAAATTTTAAATTTTATGTCAGTAAAAACATGATAAAAATAAAATATAACAAACATAGATAAAAGACATTCACTTACAAAGAAGCAGGGACCGAAGATCTGGTGTGAATGGGCCTGCACGTAACACTTCTCCTTTCCTATTTCTAATTTTTCGTCTCATGAACGCAACATACAAGTCGAGTACCTGAATATTGACACGTTTTTAATATTTAAACATAAATTAATAAGATTATAATTTAAAATATTACCTGAGAAGTGAACCAAACGAAGGGACTTTCCATATCGTCAAAGAATTTCTGATCAAGGATCAAATCATCACAGCACTTCACCTTAATGCAAGAATCGGGCACCGACTGTCTGTACACCATGTACATCTTCATGCTTCTTTTACCGCGTTCCCTGCTAAACTCTCAGATGAAAGGGCTACGCAAGTACTTGGAAGGCTGAACAACACGAGGTCTGAGGCTGCTCTCCCCGTCATCATCGGGCACCTCATCCACGTTGCCCTCATCCTCGTCAGTGAAGCACAAGGGCACCTCATCCTCGCCATCCTCCACGTCATCAGCAGGTGGCTCTGGGAGGATATCAAAGTTCCTCTCAGGATAGCTCTCAACATCGACCACAATAGATGGTGTCGGCGTGCTGGACGTCCCCAGATCAAAAGGAACAATTGACGGAGGCGTGCGGTAACTCGAGGACTCAAATGGAAAGGCCGGTGGCGGCTTCTGGTAACTCTCGAATGGAAAGTCAAATGGAAATACGGGAGGCACCTGGGGCTGGGGCTGCATGCGGTAACGCATCCATGCGTCAGCATCTCCAAACGAATACTGAGGGGGTTCAGGCATCGCCGACGTCGAGAATCGAGGTGGTGCTCTGCGCAAAGAAGTCTCATTAATGTCCTCACAGTGGTAGGAATGACGAGGAGGTGAACTCCGAGGGGGCGAGGAAGGCTAATCGTACACTGGCCTCGCGGGATAAGGTCGTGGCTGAGAGTGTCGTCTCATATCGAAGAAGGCCTTCATTTTAGAGAACAAGTTCTCCGTGAGGCTCTCCGTGACATGCCTCACGATGTGGGTTTTGAATCCCTTCTCGGACGTGTCGAACAAGATCCTCTCGAGGTCACTCCGACGATAAATAGGTGGATCATCGTCCACTCTCTCAGATGCATGTCCAGGTTGAGGAGGAGAAGCACCTTAAGGAGGAGAAGCATGCCGAGGAGGAGAAGCACCTCGAGGAGGAGAATCATGTCGAGCTCGCCGAGATGTACGTCTCTCGGCTGAAGAGCTGGGCGTGATATCGTCACGCGAGCGAACACATGCCGCCTTCTTGAATGTCTTGGCCACGCTTTCGGCCACGCGGTCCACCAGCTTCTTCTTCTTCTTCTTCTTCTTCTTCTTCTCTATCTTCTTCTTCAGTTCCGGTGCTCGTGCCGGTGCTCGTACCACGGACGGGAGACTGGTACGGGACGTCATACGGCTCACCGGCCCCATCCAAGGTCTTGTAATACAAAGTCTCCTCCTCAGGTGTCGCTGTGAGGGTCTCGTGCACTACAAGCTAAAAGAAAACAATCACAAAACAATATTTATTAGATATTCGATAAAATTATTAATTCAAAATTAATAACGAAATAGGTTGACGGTTACCTGCTAATCCTCAAAGTAATCCGTGAAATCATAGTTAGTCTTCCTCGACGTCCAATTCAAAAATCGGGGCATTTGCGTCTCTCGACTCTGAGTACCGCAGATTGTCCTTAAATCGGGAAAGGCCTCGAAGGTGCAACACTGGAAGGCCTAAACTGGACCATAAAAGTGATAAGCTTTTTTCTCCACCTAATCTGGTGCCATCCCAGCTGTCCTGATGTAGTGCGAGAAGTTCTGGAACGTATAAGAACCCCAAGGAAACCACTCCCAACCATCAGAATCCTCCACCAGTGTCCAAACCCAATTCTCGACATCTAACTTCTCTCGACCAACCAAAATGAAGTAGAAAATCAATATGTTGGAAACCTTGAAATAATCATACAGATCGTCGCCCATCCGAAAATCCTTAAACGAACTGAGTAATGCTTCTATTTTCATAACTCTGCCACGGAATAACCTGCGGTGGACGCCTGTCCTGGGAGCGACATGACCTTTGTCTGAGGGATTGAACTTACTTTCCCCAAATTTTAGGCTGGTGATCAGGGCGTATTCTTGTGCTCGGAACTTCACAATACGTTCCCCGACAACAAACCAGTGCTCCATCTCCGGTATTCTCGTCTTAAAGACGATCTCTCTCGATAGCAGCTTGTGCAACGGCTTGTTCGAACGGTCTGCATTGGGAATTGGTAAGAACTGACTGAAAAGACACGTTTGTTCGTACTTGTAACGCCCCGGCCCGTTGAGGGGTCGAAGCCCGACCCTAATGGGCCGGCTCGGTTACCAATGACTGCTTGCGGGAGTGATATTCTGGCCCCACTGTACCAACACTTGTCTTTTCCAGCGCACTTTGTCCTCACCCGATAGTAGTAGCAGCGTTTATTTTAAAGACATTATTTTCTTTTATGCTTTCCGCTTTTGAAATTTCATACTTGAGTATTTTTAAATTTGACTATTGAGGGTTATTATTTTTAGTTAAAAATTATATTATGAAAAGAGGTTCTTGACATTTTGTTATTTTAAATATTACAATTTCTTTTGAAAAATAAAAAAATCCTCTTTAGTTTTTATTATGAAAAATGAGATGTTACAACTTGGTATCATAGCATTACGGTTCTCTTTACGGACATAAAATATTTTTAAAAATAAGCTACTATCGCCCACCTCTGCCGCTCGCGCCGACTTCGCAAGTAAGTGCATTCTACATTTTCATTTAAATTGCATGTCTAGTTTCATGATGTTGTAGTCACATGCATATTACATTCATGATTTTCAAGTACAATGCATATCAAGTTCATGTTTCTCAATTAGGATGCATGTCTAGTCTCATTATTTTCCAAGTTAATTGCACGTCATGTTCATGATTTTCAAGTAAGATGCATACTCACGTTCATAGTTTTCAAATTCATGATTTTTCAAGTGCATTGCAAGTTCAAGTTTTCAAGTTGAAACTTTATGTTGCTTAAATTAATTGCGCACTTATTACAAGTTCAAGTTCATGTTCATGGTAAAATTCAAGTTCAAGTTCAAGCTCATGTTTAAAGTCAAGTTCATGATTATAATGTTCAAATGTGCGCATATGTTTACGAAAAGGTTATTTGAATAATAAATGACTTTCATGATGTGTATAATTATTTCTGATGTGGATAGAAAGAAATCAAAGATTGTGTCTTGCTTTCTAAGTTATTAGTATTTTATTTATTTTAATTTATAATTTTTATTAGGGTTTTAGTACTATTTATATTTACCGTATGTCATTGAATTCAGCAGTTGATTATTGATATGAAATAAAAGTTTCTCCTCTGTTGAGGTTTTTATCAGGTTTCGGTATTCTTCGGAATCAACGAAAGTTTGATATTTTAATTAATTCTCGGTATTCATAGAATCAACGAGTTTTAATTTGTGTGTTTATCGCTTCCGCCTACGTCAGTTGGTATCAAAGCCTGCTACGATGCCTTCTCGTAGTCTGCCAATCGCCGACCCCGCCGCTGAAGTCGCAGCCCGTCGTCGCCGCCTTGAGTCGCCAGGTAACGGCCCTTACGTTTGAATTAGAAGAAATCCGACTTGCTCTCGCCGATGTTCTACCGAAAGCTCAGCACCAACCCATCCCCATACTTGGGCGCACCATTGGTGATGAAATCGATCCATATGATGATGCTCCAATTTGGGATGTCGAGCCAATCTAGGACACCGAGCCCGCCGAGCCGATCTGGGACGCCGAGCCCGTCGAGCTGATCTGGGACGACGAGTCCGCCGAACCGATCTGGGATGCCGAGCCGATTTGGGATACTGAGCAGATCTGGGACGATGAGCCGATCTGGGACGACGAGTCGTTGCCTCAGACCAGTGCCCCAACGCCACATCCTGAAGTTGTTGTCCCCGTGCCGCATCCTCATGTCGTTGCCCTTGCGCTGCATCCTGATGTCGTTGGCGTTGTCCTTATGTCGCTTCCTAAAGTTGATGCCCTTTTGTCTCTTCCTCTATTTATTGCTCATGCGTCGGTACTTCCTGCCACTACTCCTGCGTCGCCTCAAAAATTAACTGCCCTTGCGCCACGTCAATGTGTCGCTGCCATTGCGCTTGAGTTGTGCCTTCAAAGTCGTCGAAGTTTGGTGTTTGATCCCGGCGGCTCCTTGCTTGAGCTTTCAGGTTCGAGGTCGAACCTTTTCCGAGAGGGGGAGAATGATGTGGATAGAAAGAAATCAAAGATTGTGTCTTGCTCTCTAAGTTATTAGTATTTTATTTATTTTATTTTATTAGGGTTTTAGTACTATTTATATTTACTGTATGTCATTGAATTCAGCAGTTGATTATTGATATGAAATAAAAGTTTCTCCTCTGTTGAGGTTTTTATCAGGTTTCGGTATTCTTCGGAATCAACAAAAGTTTGATGTTTTAATTAATTCTCGGTATTCATAGAATCAACGAGTCTTAATATTGTGTTTTTTGCTTCCCTGCGTCAGTTGGTATCAAGGATTTCTCGAATCGTTTATCAAAGTTCGGTATTCTTAGAATCAACGATCTTTGATTTGCTTAATTCTCGGCATTCTTCGGAATCAACGAGTGTTAATCTTGTTTATTAAGCTTCCGATACGTCAATTTCTATGCAAATTGTTATAATATGACTCGAATTAAGAATTGGAGCGGAACGAGATAGAAAATGGAGTAAAATTGGGCTAGAAGAGGATCAGCGCGCCGCGCTGATTCTGTGAAGAAAACAGAGCGCGGCGCGCTGGTGGTGTTCGATGAGAGCTAGCGCGCCGCGCTGAGTCTCAGCGCGCCGCGCTCCTGCAGGTCGAAGGTTCATAGCCCGCCGCGCTGGGTTGTGCTGAAAACCCAGCGCGGCGCACTCGTCGCGCCCATCGCGTCCGTTTTTCGTTTGGGGTCGATTTTCAGCCCGTTTATCGACCCGGGAGCTCTATTTATGGATTACTTGATTTAGGGAGAGTATAATTATATTGGAAATATAATTATATTCCTTATGAAATTAGGAGTCATATATTAGGAAAAGTATTTATTCGTAATTCTAATTGTTTCCAATTTGATAGGTTTGCTACACCTATAAATTGGAGTTTTCCGGTAGACGAAAATTATAGAGTGGATTATTGTAAGCCTCAACGATGTAGTGGTTTTCTTTCTTCCCGTGGTTTTTTCCCGTGTTTTGGGTTTCCACGTAAATTTTTGTGTTCGTTCTTTCGTTTATCTTTTTCTTCGCATCTCATATATATTTCGAGAGTCGTGAGTGATTTAGTTTCAATATCGCAACAAGTGGTTTCATAGGATCGAAAGAGCACAACAAGTGGTATCAGAGCCAGGTTACGATCCTGTGACCTGTTAAGAGCTTTCGTTGGGGATCCCGGACGCGGAATCCATACAAGGCGGGCGTTGTGGATATTGGTGTTTCTAGATCAAGGTGGAGCTCGAGAATATTTTGGGAGATGGCGACGATGGTTGATATTCGGTGTTAGATCGTAACACGTGGTTCTCTTCATGGCGATTCAAGGTGGAGTTGGTTCAATGTTTCTAATCAACATGGATCTTGATGTTCAAGGTGGAGTTGGTTCAGTGGTTCTAACCAACATAGATCTTTATGTTCAAGGTGGAGTTGATTCAGTGGTTCTAACCAACATGGATCTTGATGATGCGTTTCTGGAGCATGGACGATGTCAAGCGCGATGGAGCCAGAAGAGAAGGTATGGAAGAATAGAAAGGTGAGGTATAATTGCACTCTATCCCTCCGGTGATTTGTTTCATGCGGTCGCGGTTTTGCGATCGAGGGAGACGATGAAGGAGGTTTTGAGTAGTGAAAACCCGGGGGAATGTCTTGGTGTCCAGGGTTGGGCAAAGATGAAGAAATTCCAGGGTGTTTGTCATTACTGCAAGAAATGGGGCGTGGTGAAAATCTAGGTGAATTTCTTAATGTTCAAGGTGGAGCATGGAAGAAATTCTAGGGGGTTTGTAACTACTGCAAGGAAAAGAGCCACGTGAAGAGGGATTGTCAGACCCTGAAGAATCGGAGAAAGGAATCGAAGGTGGCCGATTCCGGAGAAGGAGGTTTCATCGATGGGAACTCCTGGTTGTCTCTGATTTGGGGAACGAGTGAGGGGTGGATCTTGAATTCTGGTTGTTCGCATCACATGTGTCGAAACATGGATTTGTTTGGCATGTTTGATGAGAGTGTCGATGGAACGGTGGTCATGGGGCATAACACATCGTGAGAGATACGCGGCACGGGAACTGTGAGAATCAAGATGGTCGATGGGCATATTCGAACCCTCGGTACTGCAAGGTACGTTCCGGTCCTGAATGGTAATCTTATCTCTCTCAGACCTTAGATCCGAATGGGTACCAACTTCGGTAAAGATGGAGTGTTGAAAGTAAGTCGGGGCGACTTATTTTGCGAGGCGAGAGAAAGATTTGGTGGATTGTATGAGTTATGCGGCAACACAATTACCAAGTGGGCAATGCCTCTGCCCAAGGAAGTCATTCGCTGGAAGGTGAGTCGGGATCACCTTGGTTTTAAAAGTCATGAGCATGTGTGTTGGTGTCGGGGACACCGGGAATACTAACCCGAATAGTATTCAAATTTTGGATAATCGAGTCTAGGCGTACTATGGATAGCACTGAAGTAATAGCGAATGCAGGGGTTGCTGATAGTAGTGGGAAGGCGAGATTTGAGAATGGAGATTGCGTGGAGGTCATAGAGCTTGGTGGTACCCAAGGGATGATCGGTGCAACTTCGCATTCTTGTACTAAGTTTGGTGCGTTCAAACTTAGGTTGCTCATGTTTTGAGTGAGTCCTGCGGGGCTGGGTGGAAGAAAGAAAAATTAGTCTATGATCGGTGGAGGATGGTGCGGTTTGGAGTCGCGGGGATTCTCGTCAAGGTGGAGATTTGTTATAATATGACTCGAATCAAGAATTGGAGCGGAACGAGATAGAAAACGGAGTAAAATTGGGCTAGAAGAGGATCAGCGCGCCGCGCTGATTCTGTGAAGAAAACAGAGCGCGACGCGCTGGTGGTGTTCGATGAGAGCTAGCGCGCCGCACTGAGTCTCAGCGCGCCGCGCTCCTGCAGGTCGAAGGTTCATAGCGCGCCGCGCTGGGTTGTGCTGAAAACCCAGCGCGGCGCGCTCGTCGCGCCCATCGCGTCCGTTTTTCGTTTGGGGTCGATTTTCAGCCCGTTTATCGACCCGGGAGCTCTATTTATGGATTACTTGATTTTGGGAGAGTATAATTATATTGGAAATATAATTTTCTTCCTTATGGAATTAGGAGTCATATATTAGGAAAAGTATTATTCCTAATTCTAATTGTTTCAAATTTGATAGGTTTGCTAAACCTATAAATTGGAGTTCTCCGGTAGAAAAAAATTATAGAGTGCAATAGATTGGATTATTGTAAGCCTCAACGATGTAGTGGTTTTCTTTCTTCTCGTGGTTTTTTCCCGTGTTTTGGGTTTTCACGTAAATTTGTGTGGTCGTTCTTTCGTTTATCTTTTTCTTCGCATCTCATATATATTTCGAGAGTCGTGAGTGATTTAGTTTCAATATCGCAACAAGTGGTTTCATAGGATCGAAAGAGCACAACACAAATGTTTTGATAATTGTGGCCTTTAGAACTTAAGATGATAACTACTTACCCTGACTTTTTCGAAAGAGGTACGTAACGAATTTCGAGGACGAAATTTTTATAATAAGGGTAGGTTGTAACGACCGAAAAATCTAAGTTAATTATTTAAGTAATTTTGGTCTAATTAATAATAATTCTCTGAACATATTTACTTAACTGTTAGTGTATTGGAGCAGTTGATTATTGCATTTAGTTATATTGTTGGGCTTACAAGTGTTTGAGTCATTAAGTTCATGTTTATAGGGCCCATTACACTCTCATAGGCCCGATGCGTATTATTAAACCCTTTGTGCATAATATTCCACATAACAATATCCTAGAAACGCCTTTATATATATATATATATATATATATATATATATATATATATATATATATATATATATATATATATATATATATGCGGACCTAGATCCTTTTCTTGTATATTTATTAGCTGCAACCGTGTAAGTTCATCTTGTGGATTGAAGTTCGGATTTCGTGCCCTCCTTACTTTCACCTTCTCCGCGAAGCAACATAGGTAACAGTTATAGCTATTTTATTTTCTTCTCGATTTATCCCTAATCCATAACCCCTTCTCGACTGTTCACCCATAGATAGAGATGCTCCTTCAGTGTTTAATTTCCCTTGCCCCTTATGTGAAATTATTATGAATTACAATCTATTCTTTACACCTTGGTAATTAATTTTCAAAGAGTCAAATCGCTGATGAATCTCGTGAATTGGTAATACCCCACAAACCACTTTATAAATTATATGCAACCTTTAAACCAATTTCTTTAGATATTCAATACCATTATTCCTATTTTATTTGTAAACAAAGTCTCAATGTGAAAGTGGGTTTCGTAATTGTTAATCATCACGGGTTGGTTCATTTCTTTTGTTGGGATCGGTTCTCATGTTTGAAAAGAATGACATTGGTTGTCAACGTGTTGACTAAGACTATCGGCAACAGCGAGCGTCAAATTTGACACTTCTCTCTTGTCACGTAAGCTTGACACCTTCAATTAACACCCTTTTTTTAGTATCTCTCTCTTGTCACGTAAGCTTGACACCTTCAATTTACACCTTTTTTTCAGCACCAGCCCCAACAAAGTGTTATTCAAAGTGTCAATTATTTTCTCTTTCTTCCACATCACCATCACAATATTTTTCATTTTTCTTTATTTATTTTATATATATAATTATGAAATTTAAAATTAATACATAATTAATTTTACTAATTCATTTATAAAACTTAAAAAATAAAATAATTTTAAAAAATTATTTCTTCTGTTTTTAATTTATTTTATATATATAATTATGAAATTTAAAATTACTACATAATTAATTTTACTAATTTATTTATAAAACTTAAAAATTAAAATAATTTAAAAAAATTCAAAATATTTTAAAATAATTAATAATAATATTCATTTCAATACATCACACATTATTATTCACCACTTTTGATAAAAAAAACATACATAAAATATTGAAAATATTAAAAACACACACAATAAACATAGAAAATCACAAAAATAATTTAAAAAAAAATCTAATCGGTTATTCCGAATTTATTCCAAATATGGTCTACGAGATCTTTCTTCAACTGAATATGTTGAGCTCTATCTCGTAATCCTCCTCGACTATGAATATCTGATTCAGATCGGCCTTCGACATGCACTTGATATATAGGGTGCATTTGTGTTTGGCATTGGAAGATGAGCTCGACCCAGGATTGTTCGATAGTTCAAAGTCGATATTTTCCCAATTTCGTGAATATGTATCTCATTCATCTTCGACTATCATATTATGTAAAATAATGCACGTCCTTATTATCTTACCTAAGACACCTATATCTCATATCCTAGCTGGTTAACTAATTTTGGCAAAGCGCGCTTGAAGAACGCCGAACGCGCGTTCCACGTCTTTTCTGCATGATTCTTGTTGTTTGGCAAACAATTGTGCTTTGTTTCCTTGGGGACATTGAATAGACTGGACGAACACCGGCCATTTAGGATAGATGTCGTCGGCAAGATAGTATGCAAGATTGTATTGTTGGCCATTCACATAGAAGTTCACCTCTGGAGCTTCACCAGAAACTATGTCGTCAAAAACGGGTGACCTATCTAGTACATTTATGTCATTCAATGTACCAGGCAAGCCGAAAAAAGAATGTCATATCCACAAATTATATGAAGCTACTGCCTCGAGGATAATGGTTGTCGTACCTTTGTGTCCACTTGTAAATTGCCCTTGCCAAGCCTTAGGACAGTTCTTCCACTCCCAATGCATGCAATCAATACTTCCAATCATTTCGGGAAAACCCCGCTCCTGGCCAACATGGAGTAACCTTTGCAAGTCCTCCACATTTGGTCGCCTTAGATATTCGTCTTGGAACAAGGCAATTACTCCTTCGCAAAAATTACGAGTGCACTCTAGTGCAGTGGATTCCCCAATTTTGACATACTCATCACAAGCATCCGCGGAGACTCCGTATGCTAGCATGCGCATGGCCGCCGTACACTTTTGGATAGGCGACAAACCTAACTTGCCTACATTGTTTCGCCTTTGAGTGAAGTAGTCGTCATAATTTGATAAAGCTTCTACGATTCGTACAAACAATGGCCTTCTCATTCGAAATCTTCGTCTGAACTGCCTTTCAGTGTAAGTGCACGGATCGTCGAAATAGTCGGCCATGAGCCTCTGGTTGGCAGCTGAATGATCTCGATTTATATGTTTTCTCTTAGTTGATCGATTCTTTCGATTTTGTAACTCTGAAAGAAGTTCTTGTTGCCTATCAAGTATAGTTTCCTCCAAATCCCATTGTTGTTGTATTTCTTCGAGATTGAAGGAAAGAGATGAAGGAAGGGGTGGATCCATTGGCTTATATGTTTTTTTTTAATTGTAGGTAGAAGATGAAAGAATGAGTGATATTGATATGATGTACACCATTTCGTTTTTATAATGAATGACTCTTCGGACTTCATTCAACTCAATTAATTAGATTGAATCAAAAGATAAGATAGAGCTAGGCACGAGTAAAATTCAAAACATAGTGTGCACGGAGTAGTCATCTCATGTCGAAGCTAGTGGGATGGGCCAATTTGGACATTTGTGTGTAGGGAGTAGTTATCTCATGTCAGAGCTAGTGGGATGAGTCAAATTTGGACATTTGTGTGCAGAGGTATTAGTCTTCTCATGTCGCGGCTAGAGGGATGGGATTTGGACCTTTGTGTACAGAGAGTAGTCATCTCATGTCTAGTGAGATGGGTCAAATTTGGACATTTGTGTGCAGAGGTATTAGTCTGAAGCTGTCGGGGCTAGAGGGATGGGATTTGGACCTTTGTGTGCAGAGAGTAGTCATCTCATGTCTAGTGAGATGGGTCAAAATTGGACATTTTTGTGCAGGGATTTGTCTTCTCATGTGAAGAGATCAATAAAAGTTACATAAAAAATAAATAAAGTTGCGATAATAATTTTTATGCAAATATTTTTATAATATTTATTAAAAAACACATTAATAAAAATAAATAAATTTGCAATAATAATTTTTATGCAAATATTTTTATAATATTTATTAAAAAACACATTAGTAAAAATAAATAAAGTTGCCATAGTAATTTTTATGCAAATATTTTTATAATATTTATTAAAAAAACACATTAGTAAAAATAAATAAAGTTGCGATAATAATTTTTATGCAAATATTTTTATAATATTTATTAAAAAAACACATTAGTAAAAATAAATAAAGTTGCGATAATAATTTTTATGCAAATATTTTTATAATATTTATTAAAAAAATACATTAATAAAAATAAATAAAGTTGCGATAATAATTTTTATGCAAATATTTTTTTAATATTTATTAAAAAAACACATTAGTAAAAATAAATAAAGTTGCGATAATAATTTTTAAACAAATATTTTTATAAAATTTATTAAAAAAAACATAGTTAATAAAATATGGTACCGCCACTCAATCCTAAAATAAGTAATCATTCATTATGAAAATAGCAATTTTATTCAACTCAAAAATAAACACACAACTTTAAAATAAACACACAACTCGAAAGTAAACACAAAAACTCGAAAATAAACACACAACTCGAAAATAAAACTAATTTGGAAACAACTCCTTCAACAACATATTATAAGCCGCTTCATCTATGGCGTCACGATCTTCTTTGTTCTTCAACCTCATCAACATCTCCAATTTCTTAACACGCGCATACTCCAACATAGCTGAAGCTGTAGTAGCCCTGGATTGTTCAAGACTTTCAGGAGCAGAGGGTAAATGAGACAATTCATCAACAATGGATTCCTTTGATTTTTTTAGAAGTTGATGATTTGCTCGATGAACCTCTAGCTTTCTTCTTTGTTGCATCCCTACCTTCTGGACGTACAAAAGCAGGAATTGAAGAATCAATATCATCATCACCACTTTTTCTCTTCGATCCACTACTTTCAGATTCAGTTGTTCCAATTGAATACTTTGGTTGGTTACGAACCACCTTCCACTCTTCCAGCAAAGAAAATCTTGAACCTTGAGACTCTTGGTACAACTCTAGACCCTTGGATATGTAGTCATCATCAGACCATCCACTACGCTTCATCCTGCATGCAGTACCATAACAACCCACAAAAATAGAAATCTTTTTATTAATTTGACGAAAATGACTTTTGCATTGTAGCATGGTCCTGCTTTTTCCACCTTCTCTGTTCTCATTTAGGTAGTCTGCAACCTTACCCCAAAATGTGTCCGGCTTTTGATTGTTTCCCAATTCACTATCATTACTAACATAGAAATAACCAGTTAGCAATGTTTTGTTGTCTTCAGTGCTCCAGGCCTCGTAGTTTGATTTCTTGGTTGATGGCTGAGTTTGAGGTAAAAAACTGTGGGGAGTATCTTCATCAATATTTTCTAGAGATATTTGTGTAGAAAATTCTGGGATTTCGGTTGAGCCACTACTAAGATGAGGTGTGTTTGGCTCATTAGTTGGTGCACTAGTTGGAATATTCATTTGAGAAAAATAGTTATTTACAGAAAGAGGTTGATAACCATATGGCATATAGGGATGATTATATGGGTATTGCAACCCGAAATTTGGTGGCACTATATATTGCGACCCAACGCATACCTGTATTTTGAAGATTTTCTGGGCGTTGGATATTTGGATTTGATGGTCTCATGTTTGCATTTTCACCTTGATTGGAAAAGTTATAATTTGGGAAAAAATTATAATTTTGTGAGGGATCCATGGAGATATGTAGTATGAAGATTGAAAGAAGAGAAAAAAAGTAAAACATGTGCAAAAAATTGTGATTTTTTTTTGTGTCCAAATGATACAAACCTACCGTCTATTTATAGAGGATAAAAAATGAAAAATAATGGTATTTTTATTTTATTTTGAATAATTATTTTGTAAAAATAATTTTAAAATGAAAGGGAAATTAAAAAGGGCATAACACATGTCATGTTTTTACTGGACCATGTGATTTTATTTTTCAATTAATTAAATCCATGGGGCCAGATGAGTGTGTTGATCAAATTTGATCCGGGGATCAATTTTTGATTCGGGCCCACAAGGGTGTCAAGTTTGACACCACTTGACACTTCTGCTGGAGCACTTGACACAAGTTTGACACCCTAATTGATCCCTTGTTGGGGATTGTCTAATTATAACAGAGAGTGGGTTTCAAGTTGATTTATTTACTATTGTATTAATTGGATTATACTTTTAATTGTTTATTGTTGGAATGGGGTGATTGAATTTCTGGTAACAACAAAGTGAGTGCTTTTGGGGGTTAGGGCATGTACATTAGTATACTTTTTTTCTCCGTTTAAACTGAGTTAACCGAACTCAACCAATGTGACTGTTAGTTCAATTTAACCCACTCATGCTATACCACCCCACCAAAGTGAACTAGGTTCAATAGTTTGAACAGAGCTTTTTTTCTTCTTCATTAAATAATTGGCCAAAAAATAGGAGTTTGTTGTACATTCCCACAAAATACGTAAAAAGAGAAAAAGCATCAGATTTTACCTCAATTTTTTACTTTTTCATTTTTAGTTATTATTTTTTTATTGTTTCCTTTTATTAATGGGGCCTACAAAAATGAGTTCAAACTCAAAAAATCAATGTAAGTGGTAAAAATACTTAGTTATAGTTCAATGAATAATTACTACAAATGATTGAAAAGTAGTAGGTGGGTTTGAACTCACCAAACCAATGTACATGCCCTTATAAGTGATCTATTTATTTGACACAGTGACATGCCTACTTGTCTGATGTTATTTCTTCTATTTGATTGACAAATCTGGAATCTGTTTACCCCCTCTGATGTTATTTCTTATATTTGATTGACAAATCTGGAATCTGTTTACCCCCTCTCGCATGAATTTAAATACATAGATGAATTTCGTGCCACATTTTTTGTTCTTAATTGGTGAGTCAATTACTTATTAAGGCTTTAATTGATATATGTATAGTTAACAAGGATATTGAGGATTAGGATTTGCACGAGCATTCATTCAAGCATCATTGTCGTTTGTCGTTTTCAAGGTAGGGGTATTTCTAAAACCTTTTCAAATACAGTTCATATCAGTGTATGGTACGCAAGTAATTGTTCGATATCGAGGACTTTATATTCTATTCATGTTATGTGAACATATTAGTCGCGCGACGAAATTCATGGCCGTGTTCACGTAGACGAGTGACGTGTTCACGGTAATAAATCAAGCAAGTCATGTGACAGGAACGTTTAATCGTTCGAAAATTAATGTCCTTGGGTATATCCCACTGTCTAACAAGTTCAAGTTAGTTTATAAAGTTGAGCGTCATTCCGGTTGCTTTCGTATTGTACAATGTATGAACTGGTATCCCTACTGAGTTGTTGATAACTCACCCCTTTAAAACTCCATCTTTTCAGGTTAAGCGAAATCGGAGCGAGACGGAGATGTGGCGGTAGTAGTAGCAACGTCTATTTTAAAGACATTATTTTATTTTATGTTTTCCGCTTTTGAAATTTAATACTTGAGTATTTTATTTAAATTTGGCTATTGAGGGTTATTATTTTTAGTTAAAGATTTTATTATAAAAAGAGGTTCTTGACATTTTGTTATTTTAAATACTACAATTTCTTTTGAAAAATAAGAAAATCCTATTTAGTTTTTATTATAAAAAATGAGATGTTACGACTAATTGTAACGCCCAAGAAAATAGGCTTAAAAGAAATTGAATATGCTACTCATATCATGATACGAACCTCGTCGGGATAGAAAGATAGAAGAAGAACGATAAACGAAAAAGATAGATGATACCGGCGGAAGGTCCCAAAACCTCTGGATCGACTCACGGAATGATTTAGATTTGATGATCTAAACCCCAACGCGTAGTTGTCGTAGCAACTCGGGGATGTTGAAGACACACAAACGAAGGGTGGATCGCTTCGTTGATTCGTCGGTTGAATTCTTTGGATAATCGGGTAAAATTCGAACCCAAGAGAGATTTAATAAAACTCACAAAATAATGTTTATTCATCAATAATTGGTTGTCTTTAAACAATGAACTAGGAAGCCTTTATATAGGCATAACAAAAACATAAAGAAAAAAGGAAATAAAACAATGAATCACGCGGAGACCTAAATTCCGCCGCCCACTTTTGGGTCTTGTCGTCCGACAGGATTAGGTGTCGGACGACACCTCCCGAAACTGGACCCTTACGTCGCTGCAGCCCGATTTGCGTCGCTCGCAGCGACTTTGTCGGCCGACAGGTCTTGGTGTCGGCCGACACCAAGCCAGAAACTTGACCGAACTCCGCGGCGCGTCCTCGGCACACTCTCGACCTTCGTTCTACCGTCTTCTTCGTCGTTCTAGCTTGAAACAGAACTCGGGTCGCATCATTCCCCTCCTCTTGAAGAGGATTTGTCCTCAAATCCACGTCGATACCAGGCTCGAACACCACTCTCACAAACAAGCTCGGAACGACATTATTCTGTAGCTCACACCCTCGATGTAGCGGGAAACTAGGAAATCTATCTTCAGGGAAGACATCATGAAATTCCTGCAAAATAAAAAGAATAGAAGGGCGTAGATATGATAGATCGTTAGTGATAAACGGATCCTTCTTGCACGTCATCACCAACTTCGGCTGCCTCTTTGTCATTTCTTGTTTCTCCTCAATGGTTAGAATATCATCCTCCCCAGACTCCACCGAAACCTCCTTCTCGGACTCTACCGAAGCCTCCTCCTCGGACTCTACCGAAGCCGAATCTTCCTCGGAATACACCAAAATCGACTCTTCTCCGGACTCCACCGAAATCGACTCTTCTTCGGACTCCACCGAAGCCGACGGTTCTGGCTTCTCGCCCTCATTAACAGTCTTCTCCTGTACGTCATTACGCATCAGATGGATCAAGGACTCTAACAGTAGCCCCACCTTGTTCCATCTTTCGTCAACTTCAGGCATCCTGCAAAAGCGTTAGAAACAAAAACAAAGAATCCTCACCACTCTCGTGTATCACTCAATATGGTAAGTCACTCAACGCTCGTGTTTCTCTCACTTTCTCTCTCTCAAGAATCGAACTTCCCAATCTACCGGTCGAATTCAACTCCAACAAACTCCAGAAATGAACAGGTGATTATATGGCTGAACGAAATGATGAACAACAAGATAACAATAATCGAGAACAATTTTTTTTTAACTCGGATGAACAGTAACTGTTAAAGATGAACAGTAAATTCGAAAATACTTTTTTTTTTTTAAGATAAGAAGAAACAAATACGAAGGAAGAAGAAACGAAAGAAAAGAAAGAATAAGAAACAAAAGAGAACAAAACGAGGTTACGTAATCGAAATATTGAAACCCAAACCTGGGCTCTGATAACAAATGATACGAACCTCGTCGGGATAGAAAGATAGAAGAAGAACGATAAACGAAAAGGATAGATGATACCGGCGGAAGGTCCCAAAACCTCTGGATCGACTCACGGAATGATTTAGATTCGATGATCTAAACCCCAACGCGTAGTTGTCGCAGCAACTCGGGGATGTTGAAGACACACAAACGAAGGGTGGATCACTTCGTTGATTCGTCGGTTGAATTCTTTGGATAATCGGGTAAAATTCGAACCCAAGAGAGATTTAATAAAACTCACAAAATAATGTTTATTCATCAATAATTGGTTGTCTTTAAACAATGAACTAGGAAGCCTTTATATAGGCATAACAAAAACATAAAGAAAAAAGGAAATAAAACAATGAATCACGCGGAGACCTAAATTCCGCCGCCCACTTTTGGGTCTTGTCGTCCGACAGGATTAGGTGTCGGACGACACCTCCCGAAACTGGACCCTTACGTCGCAGCAGCCCGATTTGCGTCGCTCGCAGCGACTTTGTCGGCCGACAGGTCTTGGTGTCGGCCGACACCAAGCCAGAAACTTGACCGAACTCCGCGGCGCGTCTTCGGCACACTCACGACCTTCGTTCTACCGTCTTCTTCGTCGTTCTAGCTTGAAACAGAACTCGGGTCGCATCATATCAACATATGTATCTTCTTTTCTGGGCATCCTCCTATAAGAACTCTAAAGTTAAGCGTGCTAGCTCTGGAGTATTCTAGGATGGGTGACCCCCTGAGAAGTTTCTCGGGTGCGCACGAGTGATGACAAAGTGCGCTGGAAAAGACAAGTGTTGGTACAGTGGGGCCAGAATATCACTCCCGACGGCAGTCATTGGTAACCGAGCCGGCCCATTAGGGTCGGGCTTCGGTCTCGCAACGGGTCGGGGCGTTACAAATGGTATCAAAGTCGGTGACGACCGGAATTGTGGGAACTAAGTGTCTTGCGGGGCGAAGTGCTCCACCCAGAAGTTGGTGAGAGTACCCGTACGGGGCATTCCTGCACGGATGGTTGGTCCTGGGCAATTAAAGCATGTAAGGCGCACAACGAGGACGTTGCGCGTAAAAGGTGGGGTGATTGTAACGCCCAAGAAAATAGGCTTAAAATGAATTGAATATGCTACTCATACCAATAGATCCATCTACTTTTTTGGTCATCTTCCTATAAGAACTCTAAAGTTAAGCGTGCTGGCTCTGGAGTAATTCTAGGATGGGTGACCCCCTGGGAAGTTCTCGGGTGCGCACGAGTGAGGATAAAGTGCGCTGGAAAAGACAAGTGTTGGTACAGTGTGGCCAGAATATCACTCCCGACGGCAGTCATTGGTAACCGAGCCGGCCCATTAGGGTCGGACTTCGGCCTCGCAACGGGCCAGGGCGTTACAGTACTCCTCGAGGCCCTCGTTCCCACCCACCGCTATCAGAGTATCTTGTGCGACTTTTAATACGTCGCGTCGATCGCCGCAATTTATCGCTCTGGCCTCGTCAATGAAATCCGGTCTCCTCCATCGGAAACCAGCCTGCACAAATGGAGAAGAAGCCATTATAAATTAGCAGGATCAAAACTAAAAAAAAAATGAAAATTTCTGCCTGTTACTCGATCGTGTTAATTGATCGTGTTACTCGATCGAGTAACATTTTCGAGTAATCAAGTTTCGTGTAACATTTTCGAGTAATCAAGATCTGACTACTCGAATAGGTTACTCGAATGACACTACTCGAACGTTAATACAGGAATGCCACTACTCGAAAAGGGTTACTCGATAGAGTAGTCATGAACAAAATCGAAATAATCAAATTTAAGAACAATTCAACTCACAATTACAGTTCTAAATCAAGTAGAAAACAATAATGAACTTAAACAAGTATCTAAAACACCATATATTCCATCACATTGCGAGAAACTAAAAAAAATCGAAAAAAAAATTAGGTTTCGGGAATTACCGGAAGTTGGAGCCACGGTTCTTCCTCCTCCTCATGTTCGGATTCGCGCTCCTCCTCCTCGTGTTCGGACTCCGTCGATGACATCTCCGGTGGTAAATCGTTGAAAACGCAGAAAAGAAAAAAGGAAAAAGGGGGAGGCGGTTTCGTGGAGAGAGAAAAGAAAAAGAGGGGGACCAATTTTTTTAATTATCTTTTTGTCTTTTTTTTTTACTTTGAAGTGTATAATAGGTACTTCAAGGTGAATTGGTGCAAAAAAACTCTTACTTTTATGAATTAGGTTATATAACATACATCTTTTATAAATTTGACAATTTATCCACATGCCTCATTTTTTGGATGCATGTTTTGAAAACAAAGAGGAAAATATTTGGATTATGTATGATAAAGTAAACTTACTTATAGAAATATTTGTACCGATAAAAAGTTGCAGAGTAATAGTTATATAATAATACTCCTTCTGTCCCGACAATGTTTGCTAAGGTCCCGACAATGTTTGCTAAGAAAGGTTTTCACGTAGTTAGTTTAAGAAAAATTAATTTTTTGTGTTAAATAATATAAAGTAAGGGTATAAGTAGAATTGATTTATAATTAAATAATAAAATTAGTTGAAAAGTAGTGGTATATATGTAAACAAATGTGTATTGTAAAAATAATTTTAAAGAAAAACTTTTCATTTTAAAGTGTACAAACAATTATGGCAAAAAAAAAAGTGCAAACAGTTATGGGAGAGGGAATACATGCATTTATATTCATGTCTCAGTGTATGAATGAGAATTGAGAAGTAGGAATAGAAAAGTAACTAGTCTAAAATTTTACATTAACATGAGATGTGAGCATTTCAAAAGAGTAAAGGTACTACAAATGAATGATTTGACTAGGGGTGGGCGCGAGTCGAGTCGAGCCCAAAAATATCAAAACTCGGCTCAAAACTCGACTTCTGCGGTCCGAGTCGAGTCGATTTTTTCTTAGGTTGGGGCCCGGCTCGGGACCGAGCATGACGAGCCCGAGCCGAATAAGGTTTATATTATAAATTTCATGCAATTTATAATTCAATAAAAATTTCAAAGATTTGAATAAAATGATAATAAATTTAAAGTTTAAAAATAAAAACAAAAAATGATTTTCATCATTTTTTTGCCCAAATAAAAATTAAAAAATAAAATCTATCTTTTAACTAGTCAAAATTGAAAAAAAAAAGTAAAAGTAATAATTAATTAGCATCACACTAATTCATAAATGATTTAAAAAAAATATATACACCACATTAGCACTAGAAAAATCAAGTATACTTTCAATTATTGTCTTCCTCTTATTTGAGGTTTTGTTTAATTTTTTAATATCTTTTTACAAAAAATGTGCAACGTGAAGTGTTAACTCGGAACGAAAGAGATGGTGTAAATCGAAAAACTTGAAGTGAAAATCTTAATAGTAATAATAATGACGTACAATAATTTTATTTTTACTTTATATATATATATATATATATATATATATATATATATATATATATATATATATATATATATATAAATAATATGAAAAATCAAATTGACGGTCCGAGCCGAGCTTTCGGTCCTAAATATATTTGGGCTTGGGCTCAGACCGCATATAAACTTCACGAGTCGGTCTTATGGCGGGCCGGTTCTTAAAAAAATTGGGCTCGACCCGTGACGAATTTTTTTGACAGGTTTTCGGTCCGAGCTCGGGTTTTCGAGCTCAAACGCCCACCCCTAGATTTGACCCATCATATATAATTTTTACAATTTTACCTTGTATTTCATCATTTAAATAGTTAGAGGTAGAATTATTAATCTTATTAATCTTTATACATGTACGTAAGATCCACAAAATAAGGTGGAAATGGTACTACCATTCTCAATTGTGTTTTCATATTATAAACTATTACCACATAGAAATTGTATCTACCATAAGATGCTCTAATCATAACTTAGGGGATATATTGGTTGGGGATGTATTGGTTCAAGACTCTGTAGGATTTTATTAGACTTTTAAAGTCTGGGGGTATTTAACCCGGATTTATAAAAGTTCATTAAAATATTTGGTTATTCAATTCTGATTTAAAAAAGTTAATTAAAATCTTGAGGTATTCTAAATTAGCGAATTTTAAAAGTCTATGAATTTTCCTTGATTTTTTTTTTTTTTATCCTAAAAATACAAAAAAAAATTGTTCTTTGAAATCTCTTGTAAATAGATAAGATTTCTATGTATTTATATTTTAATAGTAAAAAAATAATAAAAATCTACAAATATTATAGTATAAAAATAAAGTACAGCTAACGAAATAAAAAGTGCAGAAGGTAGAAGCAATAGAAGAAAAGAAGAAGAAGAAGAAGAAGAAGAAGAAGAGAAAGAGGCGAAACTTTATTTTCTCAATTGGTGTCCGTTCATATTCACAGGTATATAGATTGTTTTTCGATCGTCGTTTATTGGAATCTTATAGTTATTTTTTTCTTTTTTTCTTCTAGAATTAATTGATTCTTTTATCTTGGTTGATATTTATATGAATTCAACTTATTAATTCATAAACTTCTTATTCAATTGTGGAATTTGCTTATCGAGGGACTGCTTGCTCAATATAAGCATCAGAAATGTTGTGTGTGCGTGCGTGAGTGTTCATTTGGTGTATGTTGTGGCCCGTGAGCGCGTGTGTGTGTTGTGTGCTGAAAGTGTTTGGTGTGGTGTCTTTATTTATATAAAATTCAAATTCATTAATTATGATAGTTATTCACATGTGATTGTATTATGTATATATGTCTAAAATTTGTTAGAGACTAAACACTGACAAATCTAATCAGTTGGAGCAAGAAAGAAAATGGGGTTACTTGTTAGGATTAGAACATACTTTATTTGACCCAGAAATAATCTCCTCATTTCCGTATGTCAGGCACTTACATTGAACCATTATTACATGGTTCAATCTCCTTCTGAAAGTTTCTCCTTGTTACTTATGTCTCACTCCAGCACTTACATTGAATCATATGTATGTATTTATGTATCTATGTATCATGTGTATATGATTGTGTGTTTAAAAGTATACGAAAGTATTTGATTTTCCAACAAAAATATTATACCAATGATTTTTTTTTCTTGTTTTCTATAATAAATTATTTTGTATCTATTAATTTAGTAATAATATTATGAGAGATTCACAACAATATACGAAAAAGAAGACGGCCTATGAACAATGGACTAAAGAACAAAGCGACTTATTATTAGAACTCATGGTTGATGCTGCGACTCGAGGATGGAGTGATAATAGTGGTCTTTTTACCAAAACATCGGTGGAAGAAAGAATACTTCCAGTTCTTAATGAAAAGCTCGGGTGTA
Source organism: Euphrasia confusa (assembly GCA_954870475.1). Classification (NCBI taxonomy): domain Eukaryota; kingdom Viridiplantae; phylum Streptophyta; class Magnoliopsida; order Lamiales; family Orobanchaceae; genus Euphrasia; species Euphrasia confusa. Next base: position 13,281,268 of record OX940957.1, on the reverse strand, counting down.
ATAAGACCGATAACAATTACCAAAGTCGTCTCAAATGGTTTAAAATTCGTTGGTCATCTTATTCAAATCTTATGAGGTTTAGCTCTGGTTTTGGGTATGATCAAACCACAAAAAAGTTTACAGCTTCAGATGAAGTATGGGATGCATATTTAGTGGTAAGCATCTTAAGTATCACATTTTAATAATATATATTTTTTAATTTATTTTGAGCACATAGTGAATTGATAATTTTATTTATTAATTTATGTTAGGCTCACTCAAAAGACGCGAACTTGCGCAATGGAGAATGTCCTGATTATGAGGACTTGGAAATTGCAATAGGAAATGGTGTTGCGGTAGGAAAAAGCTCCATTGGGTTAGGTAGTGCTACTGATGCAAGAACATTAGGAGATGGTGAAATAAGAGATGTACGCATAGAAGATTTGGATTATGATGTTGAAAATGAGATGTTTGTAGGACTATCTCAAAATGATCAACCACTTGATTTCACACCACCTTCAGAGATCCCTAGAGTGTCCGAGGTCGCCACTCAAAGAAGAAGTCAAAACAAAAGAAATAGAGATCATTATGAAGCAAATCCTAGCTCAACTGAAAACATCCCGCGCAATGGTCTCATAGAAGAGATTAAAAAATTAATTAACAATCACTTTTGAAGGAGTTCATAGCCTCTTAGAGAAAGAGATACCATTTTAGAGAAAAGAGAAAAGGAATGAGCTTATACTACTTGGGATGCTATCAAAGAGATCCCAAATTTGAATGAAGACACTCGTCTCAAGTCATTTGACTTGCTTGACACCAAGTCAAAAAAAGATGGTTTTTTAAAGATGACTATTGAGGAAAGAGCTAATTGGATAGCTTACAAGATTAAATGATATTGATCATGTATTAATTATTAGATTATATTTCATTTGGAATCTTTTTAAGACTATTTTGAAATTAATGAGTTATTTATTTTGATTATTATTTGACTCGTATTTTGCTTTTATGTTTTATGCATTTGATTTGAATATATGTACTTTTGAATTTATGCTTGAATTGATATATTTATTTAATATATAGTGTATAGTTTAATTAATCTTTATTTATCATTTTTCCATTGCTTATATGCAGGATGGAAAATCGTGACATATTGAAAAAAGAAATAGAAAAATAAGAAATTGAAGAAGAAATAGATGAAGATTTGGAGATGGAACTTTACGAAAAGGTTAGACTCTTGATGTTGGGAATTAAGGCAGTGATGATTTTGTTAGAAAATACGATGCCTCGGCGTATTGAACCCTCTTTGAAGCGAAGACCAATTACTAAAATTGGGTATCATTTTGTACATAATATGATCGGAGGAGATCCACAAAGCTTTCGAGAGTTGTATAGGATGTATCCGGATGTGTTTATAAAGTTATGCACCATCATTAGAGAGAAAACTCATCTAGAAGATACGGGCTACATATGTGTTGAAGAAATGGTGGCAACATTCTTGATCATTGTACGACACAACAATCGATATGGTAATCTTCGCCAGAGGTTCGGTCGTTCTCATTTTTCTACTAGTCAGAACTTCAGCAAAGTTTTAAGGGCACTAAACACTATAGCACCGGAAATGATGGTTAAGCCGTCTAAAGGGATGCCCGCTAAAATTCAAGAAAGTACAAGATTTAACCCTTTCTTTAAGGTATAAATTCTCTTAATAATATATATATATATATATATATATATATATATATATATATATATATATCAAATTTTTATAATTTTTTATGAGATGTTCACTTTATTTTAAGATTGCATCGGAGCTATATATGGAACTCATATCCCGACAATGATCACAAGCCGAGAAGTAAGCAGTTATCGTAATTGACATGGTACTCAATCACAAAATGTTTTGGCCGCTTGCAATTATGATTTTCAGTTCATGTATGTAATTAGTGGGTGGGAAGGTTCGGCACATGACTCAAAACTTTTAAATGATGCACTATCAAGATGAAATGGACTTCAAGTGCCTCAAGGTACAATTTTTAATTTTTTTTTTAATGTGCTTATATTTTTTAAATAGTAACAAACTAATTAATAAAAAAATTGTATTTTTAGGTAAATATTTTCTTGTAGATTGTGGATTTTGCGTCAATTTTTAGCTCCATTACGTGGTGTTCGATATCATCTAAAAGATTTTGGTGGTCAAGGTCGTCACCCTAGAAATGCAAGTGAGTTATTCAATCTTCGTCATGCATCATTAAGAAATTAATGTGATTGAGAGAATTTTTGGTATTTTCAAATCACAGCTCACAATTTTCAAAATCGCACCTCCCGACCTCTGTTCCCATTTCAAACACAAGCAGAGTTAGTATTGACTTGTGCGGGATTACACTACTTTCTTCGGAAAGAATGTCGCTCTGATGAATTTCCAGTCGAATATGAGGAAGATCAAGATTCACCGTATCTCGACACTGAAGATGAAAATTTGGAACTGCTTTCTCAAAGCCAACTACAACAAAGAACGAAAGCTAATTCATGGAGAGCGAGTATTGCTAATGCTAGCTATGTGGGAAAAGAGGTCGATGCATAACAATAATGTAAATGAAGGTGAGAATAATAATAATAAATAATAATATTTATTTATTTTTGAACAATTTGAATTTTTTTAAAATAATTTAAAATTTTTATATATATAAGTGTATAGAAATTCAAGTAAAACAATTTTAAAAATTATTTTACAATCATGTGAAGTTTATGAAAATCCATCAAAATTAATGGAAAAAGTCAGTCAAACTCTACGTAGAGTCCGTGGATTTTAAAAATCCATAGACTTTCTGTTCTTTTGGACTGAAATCGGCTGAACTGAACTTAAGTGATTTGAATGTTCTTTTGGACTGAAATCGGCTGAACTGAACTGAACTTAAGCGAACTGAACTGAATTGATTTTTTTTATAAAAATAATAATAATTTTTATAAGTTAATAAATATTTTTTTTAAAATATTAATCATATTATGAGAGTAACTATATTGTATATTTAAAATTATAGATTGAAATTATTTTTTATTTATTTTATTTTAATTTTTTTGAAACGGACTTAATCAGAGCTGAACTGAAGCGATTTGATCTGAACTGAACTTTACTGAACTGGACTGAAATTAAGTCGAAAGAACAGGTCCTTAAAGGTTCAAAAAAATCTATCAAAATCCTAATTAAATACACCCCATTAGTTTTAGTATTTATTTCAGAGTTATTAAAATAAGCAATGTGGTTTTCAAAATTATAGAAAAAAGGCATAATATTATAGTACTAAATATAGATATTGTGATAAATATTATTCAATTTGTCAAATGATAACATAAATATCTCATTTGTATTTTGTGAATGAAGTAATTATATTTCTTTGGGACATAAAATATGAAAATAAGTGTTATAAATAAACAATTTTTGTTAACAAGTCCATGAAGACATTAAACACCACTTCTTTGATTTTTACGGTACTTCCCAATACGGCTCATTTATTGACACTTGAGAAGAAAAGACTCAAAATAAATCTTGGAGTTTATTTGGTCTTTATGTGTTTATTTGGTCTTTATGTGGAAATAATATGAAAACCCCAATCCCGGGTGGGCTCAAACAAGATTGCATAATAGGATTATTAAGTGAAATTTATTCTTATGTTTAAAAAAATTAAAAAAAGTCCACTTAGGGTTCAATATCTATAAACTTTAAAAAAAAAATTAAAATTTATATTGAATAATTCAAAATTCTTATAAACTCTTAAAATTTTGAATTGAATACATTTACACTTTTAAATTTTTAAAAAACATACAAACTCTACAACGAATGCACCTCGTTAGTGTGGAGGAACACTTTTAGATAAATATTTACTTTTAATTTATTTTTTTAAAAAGTAAAAATATATTTTTAAGTTAAAAAGTAAAATAGTTATAAATAAATTTAAGAAATAGGTGAATAAATTATGAGTAAAATTGTATTTGTTTATTAAAAAATAAAATAATTTTTTTAAATGTGTGGTTATAAATTGAGACATCAAAAAATGAAAATTATAAATATTTCTTTAAAATAAATGAAGTATAGTTTTTATAAAAAAAAAAATAGAAATTTATTACAAAGATATAAGTTTGAAATTTTCTCTATTTTAATTTATTTCCGTGTAACAAATAAATTGAAAATAAAATAGACTTTGAAAAGAATATAATGTATTTAGATAATAACATAGTACCTACAATATATACTTATATAGATACAAAGTACCTCTCTATTCCGAAGAACTTGACACATTTTCTTTGTAACTAAAAAAAACTATGTAATCTATTTTGGGACAAAAGAAATAGTAATGTACACAATACTATTATTTAGGTATATAATAATTCTATTATGCACACTTGTTTATTTGGAAAAGGAGAAATTTTTGAGTTTTTTAAAGCATCGAAACCATTTTGGAAAAAATATTTGATGAAGTCAGAGCAAAATTTTGGAATAAATGTTTATTAAAAGTACCCAGTAATCATAGCTTATCTTTTCAAGATCAGTAATCCTAAATTGTGTCTTTTTTTGAAGACACTACATTTACACCAAGCGTAGAAAAAACTCTATACACCGCCAATAAATTTCAATACATGAGATTATTGATTAAAGTATTTATTATTGTTTTTGATATTATATTTATAAACTTGGTAATAAAAATCAAATTAAATTTTGTTTCATTTTTTTCCATTATTTAATTTAGTAAAAATATTTTAGTTACTAAAAATAAAAATTGGAAAGTAAATAGATTATTTTAATTGATTAATTAAAAAATAAATTTTAATTTATCAATTTGATTAATAAGTATATTTAATTAATGAAGTTCTACATATTACTTCAATTCAATTAATTAATTTAAATTAAACTAATAATTAAAAATTAAAATTTTAATTATATTTATTAATTAGATGGATAAAAACGAATTTTATTTCTATAGTAAATTTTAGTAGCTTATAAGCTCTTTAAAACGCTAGTTATTTAAGAGCTTATAAACTGCTAAAATTTGTTTGGTAAAATTTAGAAAAAAGATATGGGATGTACTTTTTTTAAACAAGCTTATAAGCTCTCACAACTTGAATAATAAAATACCAACTTACCCTTAAAATTATTGTCTTTTATATATATACAAAAATTCAAAATTTACTATTTATTTAATAAGATTTTTTTTAATTTTTTTTTATATATGACAATTTATTTTTTGTAATTTTAACTATATAATATCTTAAATTCTCAAACAAATTAACATCTTATAAGTTTAAATACTTATTTTATCCAAATGGTTTAACAATTTATTTATTAAATAACACGTAACATCTTAACAGCTTTTAAAACAGTTTACAAACCTAAAATCTTATAAGCTATTTTAAATAAGCTCGTAGAAACGAACTCAAAGTTTTTCCAATTTTTATTTATTATTTACACAAGTTTTTAATATTTGAAAAAATATTAAAACCAATACTGTTTTCTAATTTATATTTATTATATTATAAGCACATAATTAATGTTAAAATTATCTTGCATTATAATTAAAAAAAATAATCTAATATTTTTTGTGTACTTATATTTCATTTTAAATAAATTATATCTTGTTTATTTTAATTTTAATTTTTAAAATTTTAAAATATCATTTCATTGTTTATTTTTATTTTTTTTAGTGTTTATAATTAACATATTTTTTTAATTTTTCAAATTTGCATTAATTAATTATTTTAAATGTTACTTATTATATTTATGTATTAATTCATTTGGATTACTATGATCAAAAAATAATTTTTCAACAATAATAATTTAATTTATTTTTTTTCAAATTTCTACTAATTTATTATTTTTAATATTTTTATATTGAAGTGTATCAAATTATAATCCAAGTTAATTACAAAAAATTTTATATGATATGAACTACTCAGTTATTTATTTTAAAATTGCATTATAAATTATCTAAGCTATATATTAAAATTAAATTAAATTCTATTCATTTTTTTTTTAAATTGACTATTTAATTATGCTCAGTATTGTAATAAAATATCACATTAAAAATTAAAAATAATTATTCTATAATCAATGTTCAATATCACATTAAAAATTAAAAATAATTATTCTATAATCAATGTTCTTCTATGGGATCAGTACATTTTTATATAACCATAATCGAGAAAATACTCATTACACGCCATCATATTAATCTATTTATTTCAACTTCACACTACAAATTCAATTCAAATATTTTAATTATGTATAAAGAATTTTAAGTAAATAGACTACAATGTGTCAATTTCATTATACAAAATTTAATATAATAAATTTTAATAAATAAACTATATTTTATGTCAAATTAATTATAAGAAATTAATTTTAAATAAAATATTGATTTCTTAGAACATTAATTTTAATGTTTTTTGTACAAAATTTATATTGTACAATTCATTATATTTAAAATAATTATTTAATTAAATGTAATTTTACAAAATTCATAAAATAATTATTCCCCAAAATATATTTACAGGCTTAAAATTTTCTTACTAATCTAACTAATTTTTTTAGTTTAATTTAAAATTTTAGTTTATCAATTGAATATAAGCACTTACTTCATTAGTTTTATTAGCAATATAATTAATAAATTAATTTTACTTAAAATTCAAGTAATTAAATTAATTAATTTACTTTCAAATTTATGGTAACTAAAATATTCTTACTAAATTTAATAATAGAAGAAAATTAAACAAATTAAGTTTAATTTTATTTGTACTATTATGTGTCGAGAGCTGGTGTAAATATAACATTTTTCCTTTTTTAAGCTCTTTTGATACTTATGTAAATTTTGAGCAGAGTACTACTTTTTTTTTTATGTTAATTTGCAGAAGAAAATGGGACAAGGACATAAAAAGTCTATTACTTAAATTAAGTGAATCGTGTTTTATGAGAAATTAGAAATGAGGTGAATCGTGTTTCAGGTTTTCACTTTTCATTCTGCAGAAATAAACACACTAGTAAATTTAAAACAACACACCCCCACTCCCACCCCACCCACCAAATCCTCATTCCGCCATGTCTCAACCTGTAGACCTGAGGAAAGAGTACGACGCGCCTTTCGCCATCTTCTCTCGAGACGAAGGTGAAAGGTACTAATAAACTTTAAATCAAATATATAAAAATAAATAAAGCTGTGGCTTTGATAAACGAGCTCTGAGTTTCATATAAATGGATCCATATGATTCTTACATATTGCGGCTGAGCATTCATTACATGCATTTAAATAGGAAACCCTAAACCCTAGCTACTGGGAAGACGACAACATGAATGTTGATCCGGTCCAGGTGTCATAATGTGAGCGGCTGTGAATGGACGATGGAGAGGAGCTGATGTGGCGACGATCCAACGGCACAATTAAGTGAGGGCATAGTCGACATTTCCAGGTGAAATGAATTGGGGAAAAATCGACAAAATTAGATCTGCACATTTGGGGCTTTTTTGCATGTGCATGGTGGCGTTATTAGGTACACCAACCTCATCTCTCGCCACTTCAATCCTCCCCGATCTCTCGATTTAGGGCTCATACAAAACCCTGAGGTCCGGAAAGCTGTCGAATATCACTGTAGCACGCTCGGCTTCGATAAAATCGTCGAAATGAAGTTTGACTCTTACGAAGAGCTGATGCTCCAGTTTTACACGACCCTCAATTTTAGGGCTGACGATGGTGGATTTTCGTTTCGGTTCAACGGGAAGACGGCGACGGTCAAGCGCAAGACGCTGCGTGACATCTTCGGGTTTGGCAAGGGCGGTCGCAAATCCGTGCCCAAGGATTTCGACCCGGTCGGATTCTGGAGGGAGATATCTGATTGCGGTCGGGTTTTCAAAGGCGGAAAGAGGCCCATCCGCCTGATCAAAGACCCCGTTCTCTTTCTCACGCAGAGGTGCATTTCGCACCTTTTCTTCGGGAGAGACGACTCCAGTATCGTCACCGTGGCGTTTGCGTTTCCGCCTCCAGCTTCATGATCGCCAATTTTAAATATGTCGTTACCAGCAAACAGGCCAACATTTGTCTCGGCAACTTTATTACGGCCATCGCCCTTCATTTCGGGATGTTTGACCCCTGCACGGGTATGAAGGCTTTGCCCACGCGGGATTTGGGTTTGAATATGATCCTGAGTGCCTTCAAAGAGGGGAAGTGTGACAACGATGGGAGAGAAGATGCTTCTCCTTCCTCTGATCAAGCAGCCGATGGAAAAGACGACAATAATCCAGTGGCCATGGATGATCAATCTGGTGGGCTGAGGATCACTCCACCTGCTGTCGACTCTTGGATGTTAGTATCTCGTGAAATGGAGCAAATGCAGACTAGGATGAATGATGGGTTCAATGACTTAAGAGCCGGTTTTGTTGGATTGGAAAAAAAAGTTCAATCCATATGCGCTCGTTTTCAGACTTTCCAGCGAGAATGGACGGATTTCAGGCAAGAAAGGGAATCAAATGATTCTAAGAATGTGGAGAAAATGAATAGGGGAAACGGGTTTGAGGCAAGCAAAACTATAAGAAAGTTGAGGCCGGAGAAATCTGAGCCTGATATAAACAAAACAATGATTGATAAATTGTCGATGAGAATCAAGAAGATCGAGGAGGGTCTTGCCAGGATATCGAGTCTGAATGTCTTCGATCTTGCTAATTTAGTAAATGACATGCGCGAGCTCGGTACCTTTGAGGAGGGAGAGAATTTAGAAATTCCAGATTCGAGGGGCAAAACTGATAGCTTGGAAAATGGGGGTATGACGTATGTTGATGTAGATGCTGTTGGTGCGGATGTTGATGCCGAATATTTTACTCCGGTGCGCTCACCTAAATATAATTCTATTGGAAGCAAAGGATTATCAAAGAATGGTAATTTTGTGTTATCTCTCAAATTTGCTGTTCTTGTTCCCTTTTTTTTTTTTTTTGGTTAAGAAGTCAATAGTTTTAATTTCAATAAACGATCTTTTGTCGGGCTTGCGCTATCCTTCCTTGCTTAAACCATGCAGGCAGTTAGTTTCGAATTTCATTTCACCAAATCTGAGCTTAGATGTTAATTTAATTTCTTTTAATGATCTATGTCAACTTGGAAAATAAATATATCATGAATATTTATCGGGTTTCTATTAAAAATATGAATCAAGAAGACTGAACATGTCTGATGCCTGGCTGCAGATGACATCAACTCTCCTGAGCCGCCAACAACACATAATCTTCCTCAACCAGGAAGTGATGAATGTAAAGGTTCATTTCTGTTATTTTTTTTATATATTTTTTATCTTTTAATGTTCACGGGTTCAACTTACAGTTTCATATAAATAAAATATATGGCTCTGATTACTACATGCTCATCTTCTGCAACTGCTAGAGATATCATTGATATACTTGATAGTGATGATGAAACAAAACCTATCGGAGCAGCGGAGAGTTCAAAGAGAGTCCCAACTTCAGATGAGATGAATGATCTTGTTCAGAAAAACAAGCGAAAAAGAACTGAAAGCATGGAGGATTTATTCGCATTTTCGACTACTAAGATGAAAAAAGAAGTTTGCAGTACAGTTGATCAGAGATGTGTACAAGTACATGAATCTATAAAGCACTTGAAAGAAGAGGTTTCTGCGCATTCAGAAGATGACCCACTGTCCAACTCTCGAATGGAAGACTTGGTCGCAAGCCTTCGGAGAGATATTAATGGTGCGAGGAAATTTATGTATGAAGCGGACATGTTGCAGGCCTTCCAACAGGATGAAGAGCTTTGCTTGAATGCTGTATGCGCTCTTTATAGACAAACGTTTTTGGCGAAAAAATCGAGTCGACGTTTGACTCAGTCCAACAATAATGGATTTAGCCCCATTGATTCAATGAGGTATAATAATCGAAAACCAGTGTCACTACCTACATTGCTTACAAACCTGTTATCTTGCTTCATTTGTCTTCCCTTCCATGTCTAATTCTCTAATGATATTTTTGTTGAAATCTTTACTTCAGTGGATGCGCTGTCGCTGAGTACTTGATCGACGGAGATAAGGAGCTCAGGCTCACAAAACTGGCCTCGCAAGTGAGAAGGCATGCAGCGGCCTGATGTCATCAGTCTGTGCAGAAAGCTAGCTGTTATTTACGTTAAAAGGCTATTTGAGATTTATTGCGTTGGAGACGATCCCTTGTTTTGTCAGTCATAGGCAATAAGGCATAGTCGCACCTTGTTAAATCTTTTGTCGGTTTCAGCTACTAACCTTTGCCACATTTAGGATTTGATCGGAGTGTTTGTGTTTGTATTCTGTAGTGGTTAGAGCCTAGAGGATGGGTGTGTTTCTGTTTGCTATATTTTGTTTTAGAATTGAAGATATATAGCTGCATGGCTCAGTAATCGTTACCAGCAAACAGGCCAACATGTGCCTCGGCAACTTTATTTCGGAATGTTTGACCCCACGGGTATGAAGGCTTTGCCCATGCGGGATTTGGGTTTTCAGTACCAAAGAAGATGATTATTCTTCTACGTCTTCTTGCTAGGCTCTTGCTCGACTCATTTACGAAAATGAGATTTTTGAATCAAGTTTCCTTCAAACTGTAGCTAGAATTTGTCATTGTAGTCGAGTAATATGACGCTATAGGCAGAGGCTCAGTTACTTAAGTAAATTGTATCATTTGCTGCCTTTTGATTCAGGTACAAATTGAATTATACTCTTTTAATTTAATCAAAACTTTAGAAAGCCATGTTTACTGTTATATCTAATTTTTTTTATTTATCTATTTTTATTTATTTCGTAATTATTATTTTTTTAAATCATGTTTTTTTTTACCAAATGATTTGAATTGAAATAAAATAAAATTTTAAAATAATAATAATTTTAATATATTATTAAATATTTTTTAAAAATTGCGAATAATATTGTCATTACAATAAGAAAATTTAATAAATGGATATAGTAAAAGATCACATAAAATTTAATTAAATAATTCTTCAGATTATATCTTATCTATAAAATAATCATAATCTAATCCTAAGATTTTCTTACCAAAATTTATTTTCTTACATTATGAATATATTAGCCATTAAAATTCTATATATATATATATATATATATATATATATATATATATATAATAATCTTACCAAATGATTCATAATTTTAATTTGTAATTAAAAAAGTTCACGGATTTTATTTCCTTAATCCAATAAAATTGAAGATAAAATTTGGATTAAAATTATTCTCATGATTTCCATAATTACACTATAATGAAATCTTAATCCAGGATAAAATTTGGATAAAATTTCCATACTTACAATATAATGAAATCCTTCCATATCTAAATCCTGTCATCTCCCTATATATAATTCAATCCTCTGCCCACAGATTATTCATTGATTGATTCACAAAACACGTACGTACACCCAACAAATTCAATCCTCTGCCCACAGATATTAATGATTCACTTTACGTCTAAATGGCCATATTTCTGCATACAGCATCGACTCAGGAAATAAATTGCCCCTTTCCGAGAAATGGGTAACATTAAACCAACCATTTAATAACAACCCAATTATGATTATCGGTCATTAAAAATGATACACTAACTAGTGATCTGTCACTGGCAGCATGAGGTTTTCACTTTCTTATTCTGTTAAGTCAGCTTTCTAGTTTTTTTTATTCCACTCATTCTCTTTTATTTGGTGTTTAAACTTTTTTTAAATGGATGTTTTTCTTTATTCCACACATGATTTTTAAAGGAAGCTGATTTGGTCCTGGGAGGGGATGAGGGCAAGGAGTGTACCTACAACAAAGGATATGTTAAGAGGCAAGCGATTTTCTCGTGTTTGACCTGCACACCTGATGGGAATGCCGGGGTTTGCACAGCCTGTTCTTTATCCTGCCATGATGGCCATGAGGTATGTGTTAGGCTGTTGTAATTTCTTTATGTCCTGTGTGAATATGTTTCTAAGCCCAACTTTTCTTTTTCATAAATTCTCATAAGCATGTCAAAACATCTCAAAACCTAGGCAAGATTTTAATTAGATGATTGGTAATGCCAGGATGATGACTTTATGTCATGCATGTTTATGTTTTCAAGCCCAACTTTTCATTTTTCAACTATTTTCAAAATCACGCAAAACTATAAATGTCATTGTATCTTTTAGGATTTGGGGCCCCATCACTATCATCGCTACTATTTAGAAATTAGAATATTACTGTTTTTAGATTAAATATATCAAATGTGAGATGCCAGCTTCCTAAATTTGTTTTATGGAATTGCTCTAGTAATTTTAGTTAATGTCAATTCGAAAAAGTAATCAAGTTTAAATCAAATTAGCCAAGTGAATGACTACCAGTGTTGAAGTAGCTCTGGCAGCGGATTCCAAGTGAATTGGTTTTGTTCTTCAGGTCTTAATTTATTGATGTGAGCCTGTTATATATGTGCTTTTGTCTGTTGTCCAAATATTAGTTTTTGATCTGTTACTCCATTATTCTATTTCTGGGGGTCTATAATTATTGGACTTGGCCACTCGGGGGGTATGCGTGTTGCAAATGGGAATTATCTAGGTGTTGGGTATGGATTTTTGGTATTATAATTAATACCAAAATTGTCTTGAACAGTCATAATGTAACAACTAACAATTGTATACTTGATAGAGACTGGACTAATATAACAAAACCTTTCCACGTAACTGTCAACTATTTGCTTAGTTCTTTTGATATTTTTCATCACAGTGTCACAATCAATAAAATATTTAGAGGTGCAATTTTGGATGGTGCAGAGCAGCCTTAAATTACTGCCACACCTTTTTTTCCTACATTTTTTGTTTTACCGAATAACTGAATCCAAGTGGTTATTCGGTTATCAGAATAATCATTTATGTCCGGGTCAATTTTTCTAAGGATTTTCGGTTCGGTCACCCGATTTTTTTATGCAAGGTTAAATCAAATCGAATTGAACCAATTCCCCCTCCTAAAAATATTAGACATGTATGTCAAATATAATATTGTGTTCAGCGACTTTTATCAGGCACCAGCATTCACATGTTTTATGATTGTTGTTGTAGTTGGTCCATCAGTTATTCCCAACATCTTTGAATGTATTACATTGCTGCAATTCCATTTTTTAAATGTTTGATTCTTTTCCATGCTATCTGAACTGATATTCAGAACTACATTTTACCAAGATTAAGAGTCACTGAGTCAGTAGTTTCTGTAATTGTTATAAAATTAATTTTGTTATCTTGGGGTCCCTTATGATTACTCACTCCGTCCTGGAGATAAAAAAATGCTGTTTTTTGACTTTTGGCCATAAATGTGGTAAATATGACTTTTTAAATTGGAAAAGTAAGGTAGTTGTGATTAAAGTCAAAACGTAAGGGTAAATTGTCTTGTAAGGTTGAAAAGTAAGGGCAATTATTTTCTTTCTATGTGTGCGAAATGGGAATGCTACTGCAGGATGTATTGAAAAGAAAAGTACTGTATGATGTTATCACGGGACGAAGGGAGTACCATTTTTTGGTTGTTATTGTTTTCTTTTCCCAATTCAAGCCAACAAACTTTAAAATAACCAGGATGATGATATAATTGTAGAATGAGTATTTTATAGAGAATCAAACTTCAATAGGGGCATATATAACTAATTAATCATTATTCTCGATGTTTTTCGAATTTCTAAGACTTAAATTCACATTGATTATAATTGATTGATACTGTTTGCTATCTGAACTAGATTTTGGAACTGTGGACCAAAAGAAATTTCCGGTGTGATTGTGGGAATTCAAAGTTTGGGGAGTTTTACTGCAAGCTTTTGGCAAATAAAGATGTAGAGAATTCAGGGAACAAGTACAACCATAATTTCAAAGGAACTTACTGCACATGTGATCTGCCTTACCCTGATCCTAATGTTGAAGAACAAGTGGAGATGATGCAGTGTTGTGTTTGTGAGGACTGGTTTCATGAGGAACATATTGGTCTTCCGTCAAATGACAAGGTAAGTGGTCTCAGCTTCTCTATATTTTTTCTGCTTCTGAAGTCATAAACAAAATACTTACAGAAAAGATAACTAAATACTTACATTTAGTTGATTGTGGCTTCTCCACTCTCTTAGGCTCTTTGCCACAGTTTAAGCAGAATTGTTTTTAACTAAATCGACATGTACTGTAAATACATTTTATTTTGTAAACTGATGTTTATATTTTTATTGCTCGTCTCATCTATTTCTCTGTGTGGTATTTCGTTTTTTTTTTGCACAAAATAAGTTGATGAATTTTGATTAAAAAAACTAATGGAAATGTCTCTATGAGAACTTCTCATGTTGAACATTTTTTTGGCATGTTGGGTAGCCAATTTTGTTCTGTACTGTTCTGAACTTGCTTGAGTTTTAAATGTAAGGGGCTAACTTTAATATTTTTATAAATGTGAAAGTGAATTTTAATTTTATTTTATTTTGCTCTTGTAAGGGTTAATATAAACTATAAAGTCGATAAATCTCATTGGTATATTTGTATTTTTGGAAGATAGATGTTTTATTTACTTATTTATTTTAATTAGATCTAATTTCTAGGGTGATTTTTTTTTAATCAACGTTATCTTCACTTCTGTTCATCTCTCCCTCTCTTTTCTTTTGCATATAGATCCCAAGAGATGAAGAAGGTGAGCCGCTTTACATGGATTTCATCTGCCAGGGATGTGCATCCATTTGTTCGTTCTTGAATTATTATCCCCAAATCATCTCGGCCCCAGATACCTCTGACGAAAAAGCTGGTTCGGAAACTCCTCATCTATCATTGGCCAATATCGATACTGTCAAATCTTCAGTTGATTCCAGCTCAAGCAATATTAATTCTGACACTGTTGCTCTAGGAGCTAATAATGTAGAAGGTGAGGTTAAAGAATCCACCGAAGTTGCAAGTCCAAGCACCAAATGTATGATCGATGGTCTAGTCGGAAACCCCCCAACTTCCGAAAATAGCAAGCCATTGTTCCTTTTTAGAAACTGGCGAGAAACCCTCTGTAGGTGCAAAAAATGTTCAGACCTATATGCCCAGAAGGGAATTAGCTTCTTGCCCGACAAAGATGACTCGATTGCCGAGTATGAGAAAATGGCAAAGCAGAGGAGGAATGAGAATATGCAGAGACAGGAGGGTGCTGAAATGAACTTTCTCAATAATCTCGGGCATGTCGAGAAGATGGAGATACTTAGCGGAATTGCTGACATGAAGAACGAGCTATTTTCTTTCCTGGTATGTTTGCTAATTGCTATTACGAGTGTCGATCTAAATAGGTCAGTTTTTTGGCCCGACGATCCGGGTTGGTGAGCTTGATAGATTTTCAGCCGTTTCTTTTGACAAAAAGCTGGATTTTCTTTTCAAAACCAGCAACCATTTTGTCCGTTATCCCAATGACCTATCCCAAAGTTTCTTGGTAACTGTATTTTCCAGTATTTGGTCGTCAACACATTTTGATGTATATATTTTTATTTATTTTGCAGGAATCGTCGGATCCTTCAAAGGCTATCACGACTGAGGATGTGCAACAGGTTTTTGAGAATCTTGCCAAGAAGAGAAAGCGCACGGAGTAAGTTAATGAAGCAAAGTTATTGTTGACACTTGTTGTGTAATTCTACCCTTGTGTGTAGTTGGTAAAATTTGGAGCACACCTTTTATGAAACATCTAGGTATCGAGTGCTTTGACTGTTGTGCTTGTGACTTGTGTGTATGAAGTTGAACTTTTGGTGTTATGTATTATGGATCATATAAATTAATAATCAGTAATTTCTATGCAACCTTACCCCCTCGTCTCTCCCGAGAATGTTCGTATATTTTTTAGATGGCGGAATATAAGATCGTGTCTTTACGATCATAGGGAATTGAGTGTACGGGTTCATTCATTGAACTCGTATATAGATAGAGTATCATCCCACCCACGGTTGGATTTATGAACCACATTAGATATAATTAAGGGGGACATTGAGATGTGTGCCAAAGACTCAACTTAATCAATAAATAAATACTAGTGATAATTTCTCTATGAAAACTCATTTTCGCCGCGGATTAGAGTGTTTTCTCTTAAACCAAGTCGGTGCCTATGAGTTGTCACTCGTCAATTCTATTGCTCGTTCTTCAACAAGCATGCGTTAAGAGACAAGTTCCCAATTCAAGATTTAGAGAAATCACGATTGGTTCCTTGTAACATTTTGTGATTTTTCTTCATGAATTCAAATCCTACTTGATCTGGCCTGTTATTCATTACTAATGAACATGTTTAAAACTTAAATTAGAAAAGGTGTTTTAATGTTTTTTTATTTTTAATTAGCTTTCTGAATTAGTACTGGCTTAAATTTTGAACAATTGTGTTTATTTTCACCACGATTTAATTTATACTACGACTTTAGTGAATTTTTAAAATGAACATATTCTTCCTTTCTCAATCTAAGTAGAAATATTCGTATACACTTTTGTATAAAGTTTTGTGAAGCAAAATGAATTCGGATCCGTTCTTTTGGAGAAATAGGTTGAAGAATTCGGATCGTTCTTTTGGAGAAATAGGTTGAATTGAACTGAAACGATTTGAAATGATATAAACTGAATTAATTTTTTTTTTATATTAAAAAAAATAATTTTGTAAATTGTTAAATATTTTTTTTAAATATAAATAATATTCTATTATTAACTAAAATGTATATCTAAAATTATTGATTCACATTATTATATTTTTTTTTTATTTTAATTTATTTTGAAACAAAATTTATTGAGATAAACTGAAACAATACTAAGTTGCAACAATCTGAACTGAAATAAAATGAAATTAAGTCAAAAAATGTCTTTATACTGTATTAACTTTGCAACAAATATAATTAATTAACTGTATTATCCAATTTAAAATAATTTTTTTTGTACATCTAATATATAATTGGGATTATTACTAGATTGTTTTGTCTTTGAATTATTATTATTATTATTATTATTATTATTAATAATAATAATAATAATAATAATAATAATAATAATAATAATAATAATAATAACTTTATATTATTGAAATAGTAAATAAATTTATATTAGATTAATTAATTAATTACATCTGATTTTTACTCAATTGTATTATTGATTTTTTTTTTTTTTATAAATAATGTTATAAATAACTTTGAAAAACGCGTAAATTGTATTATTGGATGTAATTAACAAAAAACTGATAGATATGAGTATATGACTGTATTTAAATAAAAAATTGAATAATGCATTAACAAATTAAGTTAATGGATTTTATTTCCTTAATTCGATAAAATTGAAGATAAAATTTGGATAAAAAATATTACGATTTCCATAATTACACTATAATGAAATCTTAATCCAATAAAATAGAAGATAAAAATTGGATAAAATTTCCATACTTACAATATAATGAAATCCTTCTATATCTGAATCCTGTCATCTCCCTATATATAATTCAATCCTCTCCCCACAGATTCATTGATTGATTCACAAAACACGTACGTACACTAAACAAATTCATAATGGATTCGAAATATGTTTTGTTATATGTTTGCACGATTTATCTGGGTTGGTTCTTGTTCCATGCGCATGCCCAAAACATCGTCTACTCGGTGGACACATTGGGCGGAAATTCCAGCGGAAAAGTAGATAACAGCTTGGTAAGTACTGCTACTACTATTACTCCTTAACTAACTATTACGTATGTACGTACGTAGTGCATGCATGATCAGTTTTGTTTACATGCAATATTGCGCGCAGGCTTTTAGTCGGGCTTGGAAAGCAGCTTGCGGGGCAGCTGGAGGTGTCGTATCGGTTCCGTCGGATGGAATTTACCTATTGGGCAACGCTACTTTCGAGGGGCCTTGCATCGGCATAACCTCTTTCCAAAACCTCGGAACCATCTTAGCTTCTCCCGGACCACAAAATGATCACTGGATCTCCTTCACCAAAGTCGACAACTTGCATATCCTCGGCAACGGTATTTTCGACGGCAACGGCGCAACCGTTTGGCCCATGGCCATGATGATGAACAAATATCAGTCCCTCAAATACTCTCAAAATCGACCCACAGTAATTAATAATATTCAATTTATTAATCTTTTTTTTATATATATATACACATGCATGCATGGTATTCATAACTAACTATTGTCTATTGTCTATTGTCTATTAATGTCTAATATTTCAGTCGATCAAAATATCCGATGTGAGGAACTTGACGGTGGAAGGCGTGACGTCTCTGAACAGCAAACAGTTCCACTTGAAAATAGAGGAGTGCCAAGACGTGCTCGTGAACAACGTGAACATAGTGGCCCCCGCCGACAGCCCCAACACTGATGGAATCCACGTGGCAAGGTCAACGGGAGTCAAAATCCTCAACTCGCGCATCGCCACGGGGGACGACTGCATATCCATTGGGGACGGCACAGTGAACATGTACATAGAGCATGTCATGTGTGGGCCCGGCCACGGCATCAGCATCGGGAGTCTCGGGAAGTTTGGGGAAGAGAAGGACGTGAGAGGGGTCATCGTCAAGAACTGCAATCTCACCGACACCACAAACGGCCTTAATTAGGATCAAGACCTTTGCTCCGTCCGTGGTGCCCACCACGGTTTTCAACATCACGTATGAAAATATAAACGTTAACAATGTCAAGAACCCTATCATCATCGATCAGTACTACTGCCCGGACGGGGCTTGCAGCCATCCGGTACGTGTGTGTGTATATATATATATATATATATATATATATATATATATATAATGTATAAGTTTTTTTTTAATTTAAAAAAAATATTTGAATAATATTTTGATGATGTACGTGTATACATGCAGAAAGATTCGGATATAAAGATCGAACGCGTGAGTTACAAAAACGTGAGGGGCACGTCAGCGTCACCGGTGTCGTCGGTGGTTGTGAAGTGCAGCAAGAGCACGCCATGCCAGGATTTGGTGTTTGAGGGGCTTAATCTCACCACTAGTGCCGGCGGATCAACGGCTGGGATTTGCTCAAGCGCAAACACAACGTTTTTGGACCCAGCACACCAAATTCCTAGTACTTGCTCCTCAATGATGAGATATACTCCACTAGTTAATTTTTAGCTACGTACTAGATATAATTAATATAAGTTTAATTAGTAGAATTAAGGGTAGCATCGCCATCGTATATAGTTAAGAAGGTGGTTGACGTGAGCAGTGAGCTCTCATTATATTGGTTTTTGCCGGTTGAAGGCTATTTTTTGTTCCTTAATTCAACTCTCTATATAATTTTCTATTTATATAATTTTCTATATAATTATTATGTGTACCCGGTATACCACATCAATGAGTGATTTGGTGGTCCTCAACCAATTACTATTTAACATGTGTTAAATAAAAAATAATTAAAAAATTGATAAAAATTCTTAAATTTTTTTACTCTGGTTTACGCCTGTTAAAATATATAAAACATAAAATAAAAATAAATTAAAAACATCAAAATTAAATCCCCAAAATTTAAAGTACAGACGCCGGCAAGGTAGAGTCGACGTCCAATTTAACCAGACGAGGAGTTGGTGCGCGTGAGGATTATCAGGAGGCGGAGGCCCCTCTACAGCCGGAGAGCGATCTTAATTAAGAGACGCGGTTAATTAATTTTCTCACAGAATCCATCGATAATAATCATCAACCAAATCAAACTTTGTCAAACTAATCCCTAAAATCGGACAGAAGCATAAGCCTCTCCCTTTCTCATTTCTCGGGACTTTTACTTCTTTGATCAGCCCGGCCCGACCCGTGTTCTTGTACCGGAAGCAGCCGAGATCCAGCCGAATGCGTTGGAGTTGGGGTTCTCTTCCTCTGCCGTCGAGTTTCGGGGTGGAG
The DNA here is from genome assembly GCA_954870475.1 of Euphrasia confusa. NCBI lineage: Eukaryota > Viridiplantae > Streptophyta > Magnoliopsida > Lamiales > Orobanchaceae > Euphrasia > Euphrasia confusa. The sequence goes on along the minus strand of OX940957.1, from coordinate 13,261,417 downwards.
ACGACGACTTTGCGGCGGACGCTGGAGCCGAGGCAGAGATCTCTCCGGCTGCAGGGGCCTTGATTTCTTAGTCTGCGGGCCTTGATTCCTTAGTCTCAAATTGGGGATTTCAAATGTTCTTAATTAATTTTTATTTTATATTATTTATTTTATATTATTTATTTTTTGTTAGGAAAGCGGAGAGTTAAAAATATTAACAATTTCTAATTTTTTGAATTAATTACTTCTTGTCAAACAATAATTAGTTAAGGATCACCACATCATCAATGTACCGGGTACAAAGAATAATTCCTCCATATTCACATTTGCATTACTTGTGTTTTACTTTTTTTTTTTTTAATAAGATGTACTACATGAATTAGACTCACTTAAATTTTGAGTATCTTCCTCGTTAAGACTTCTCACGAACAACTTTATTTATTTTCACCACGATTTATTCGATTGAAAATGGATCTAGAAGAGTACCTGACCAAACTTTAAGAGTAAATTACAAAAAAAATTCTTAATATCTTGTTAATTTAAATAAAAAAAAGTTCATTGTTCAATAATACATATAACTTCTAGCTAGGTTAAATTTATTTAACATAACGTAAATTCTCTAATCAATATATCCAATCTTGTGAATTGGATCGCGCGAACAACAATTTGTTTTTCATCTCGTAGGAAAATTTTGCAACTAAACAAATTTTCAACCAATTCATTTTAATAAATTAATTTTATTGAGACAATTTTAGAATTTACTAATATTTCAATGCAATTTATTTAATTTATAATTACTTATGTTTATGTACGTGTAAAATTATAAAATTAATTAATTTAATTCATTCATTAATTTTTCCACGAACAATGCCTTGAATAACGATTCAAACAACACACATCTTTCACTCATTATGCAATTTTCACTCCCTGCATTTGCTTATCTTGAGCTCTGGATCATTTTCTCACACAAACAACATCGATTGTCTCGAAACATGAGGTCCCAGGTTTGCAGATCCGCGAGGTCTTTCCTATCTCACGCCTCCAACCACACCGCCCGTTCATTTTCCGGTCCGTAACTCTCCACACACCTTTTCTTTGTTGAATGCTAGCTATTTCTCGTATAATAATAATAATAATAATAATAATAATAATAATAATAATAATAATAATAATTGTAGGCGGAGCACGAGCAGCAGCTGCAGCAATCACCGTTTCATGCAGGGGACGAGTCTCTCCTTTTGCCTTACCCAACTCGGGAAATGCATATAGTGGTTGGCTTTCCGGGGCCCTTGCTCTTCCGGCTGCAGCTTTCATGCTTCAGGATCAAGAAGCGTATGCCATTGAGGTAATTAATTAATTAATTAGATGTTCATTTTTGTCTTCTTTTAGTTTTTTATGCTGCTGCATTTTGCTTTTTTATAATTACTTGTTTTTTCGACGTTAGATGGAGAGAACTTTTATCGCCATCAAACCGGACGGAGTGCAGAGAGGATTGGTATTTTGCACCATCACCTTTTTCGATCTTAAAGTAAATTAACTTATACATATGTACGTTTAGATTCGTTAATCCGAGAAAGCTGCTACAATTGGTTTTAGATTTCGGAAATTATTTCCCGGTTCGAACGGAAGGGTTTCAAGCTCGTGGCGATCAAGATAGTTGTCCCGACCAAGAGCTTTGCGCAGAGTCACTATCACGACCTCAAGGGAAGACCTTTCTTCGGCGGGCTGTGTGACTTCCTAAGCTCAGGACCGGTTATTGCCATGGTAATTAGATTAAACGACGAAGCAAAAATAATATATATATATATATATATATATATATATATATATATATGGTCTAGATCGAAGAGTATTAACTAACTAACTGAAGGCGCATTCAGGTTTGGGAAGGGGATGGAGTGATCAGGTACGGACGCAAGCTCATCGGAGCCACAGATCCCCAGAAATCAGAGCCCGGAACAATCAGAGGAGATTTGGGTGTCGTGGTCGGAAGGTGCTGTGTTATATATACTCTCTATCTCCGATTCTTTAATGTTTGCATAGAGAAACTTTTACATAAACTAAGAAAAAATAGTTTTTTATATGTAAAATAATACTAATATTAGAGCAATAGATATTGTACGTAAACGGAGACAACTTGTTTGCTAATATTGTACAAGTGTTGTGGTTACTGCAGGAACATAATTCACGGCAGCGATGGGCCGGAGACTGCCAAGGATGAAATCAAGCTGTGGTTTAAACCTGAGGAGCTGGTTACTTACATGGGCAATGCTGAGAAGTGGATTTATGGTGAATGAATGATGGATCACTCAATTCATTGTTTTGTTTTTTTGGATTGATAATTAGTTGGATGCAAAATAATGTGATTGAATGAACTACTCAAATAATATGTGATGTACCCACACTTTTTTCGGTCTTGAAATGTGATCTTTCTCTAACATATGCTCATCATCGATTGAATGGAATCGTCGTTTAAATCCCCGAAGATCGAAAGGAAGACCGACCGACATATTTGTTATCAAATTTATGTCAAGTAGAAGTACAATAAACGAAGTCAATATATAGTAGTTTTTCATCAGTAGTTGCAAAACATCATTAGTAGTTTTTCATATATAATTCTACACCACATGAAGTAGTTTTGAGGCTGCGGCTACACCCATCCTAACGGAAACAATATCCCCGAGCTAGGCGACACAATGTACAAAGGATATATATGTAGCAGTTAAAAAACATCAGATATGTAACAAAACTTAAGAGGGTGGCGCGCGGCTATAATATCATACTATATGATTGGCAAATTAAAGGATCACCCACCGCGCAATAGATCTCAAATATATAGCATCGTCCAAATTGATTGCGCACACGTCTTTTTCCCACTTAGCAGTCGAAAATGCTTTTAATCCCGGCCCATGCTCTCTGTTCTGTTTCGCTTCCTCAGAACAAAATTCATCTTCTCCGAACCCAAGACTCTCTTTGAAGTCTCCGCGTCTCCTTTAGGGAGTGTTTCATCATCACTATCAGGTATCTCAATGATTTGATCTCTAGCAGCTGCGGAAGATCATGAGCATGTGACAATTATATAATTAATTAATTAGAGGTACATTAATATAGTATTTTCTTTATATTAAAAGAGCAGCAAAATGAATCTTGTTTCTTCACAACAATCTATTAAATGCCATGAACCGATATTTTTCTTCGAATCTCGTTTTGGCTCTTCACCAATACTCTGCTTTCAGAAGAATCAAATCACATTGAACTACTGAAAGGTTGTTGATATAATGCCAAGCTTAGCTAGCTAGGTTAGTTTGTATATATACCTGAACCCAGTGGCTCGACACATTCATTATTAGTTCCTGGAGAGTTTTTAGCAGTAGGTGCAATATCATTCTCGGGAGACATTCTTTCACCTGCGTGAGCCATATATTAATTAAACAGTTAAACATAAAACAAAAAATATATTAATTAAACAGTTAAACATAAAACAAAAAATTTACAAATTACAGTACCGTTGTAATTTACAAAAAGGTCTCCCTCGATCCTCGAAATTCTCATGGACAACTTGTCATAATTCGATTTCCCTTGTTTCAAATCCCGCTGCAACGCCTGAAAGCGTGCACACATGTCATTAAACTTCTTCTCTAGCGCATCGAAACCAGTTCTAAAGCCACTGAACCCATTCCTCGGCGGCTCGTAGCACTTATAATTATTACGCCGAGCCTCCTCTGCTTTTCCCTTACCCTCCTTCATATCAGTCTTCATGATCAGGGCCAAGCTCAAAGCCCTTGTGCGCAGAACAGTCATCGTCATGCCCGAGGGGTCGAACGCGCGGAAATAAACAGCTATCGCGGTGATCAAGTTGCCGAGGCACATGTTGGCCCGTTTGCTGGCGACAACGGACTTGAAAGTGTCGACGAGGAAGCGCGGGGTGGAGACGAGCACGCCGCGGCGCAGGCACCAGAGATAGAGGAGGTTCTTGGTCGAGACCCTGCTCGCGTCGGATCTCCCGAAGACGGCGTGCGAGACGTACTTGTGCATAAGGAGGAGGAGGGGGTCTTCGATGAGCCCGCTGGGCGTCCTGCTGCCCTTGAATTCCCGGCGGCCGTCGGATATCTCTTTCCAGAATCCAGCCGGGTCGAAGTTGCGGGGCGCGGTCTCGATCCCGCCCTCGCGGAACCCGAAGATGTCGCGAAGGGTCTCGCGCGTGACCGTCACGCTCTTCCCCATCAGCCGGCAGGAAAATGTGTCGCCGCCGCCGAAATCGAGGGTGGTGTAGAACTGGAGAGTGAGCTGGTGATAGGCGGGGTGGTTCATTTTGACGAATTTTTGGAAGCCGAGGGTGCGGCAGTATGCGTCGAGAGCGGCGGTGTCGTCGGGGGTGTCAATGAGCCGAAAGTCCAGAGAGCGTGGACAACTGTAGCCGCGAGAGAGGAGGGAGGTGTACCTCGAACCCTCTTCGCGAGAGAGGAGGGGGAAGGGTGCACCATACTCTCTGCTCAGGTCATCTGCGGAAGTGGACTCGGACATGGATGGGGATGGATGGAGATGAGTTTATTTTTTGGTAATGTAAAAAGTAAGTAAAAAGAAGGAACGCATTATTCACTTCAGTAAGTATCACTAAATGATGAGTAGACTACTTGATATTGACTTCCCATTTCTTACACTTTCTCCAACGCTACTGTTTTTACTACGTGTAGGAAATTTATACTGATGCTTCTTACTTCTTAAACGTGTACAACATATGAGTAAATTCAAGTACCATTCTCACGTAACATGTAATTGACCTGCGGTTATTCCATGTTAGCACAAGATTACTACTCTAATTTCTTACGTACATTTACATGGGTAAATACTTCAATTTTTTTCATTATTACATTAGTTACAATGATTTTTACTGGGGCACATGTAACATTGTATGTGGATTATGGCACTACCCAGTTAGGGTACCATAGAAAAAACCTTCCTTCCTTGTACCTAAATACATTGTTGGGGAGCTAGAATAATTAAGTGAGATTTTTTTTGAATATTTATACTTTGATAGTACTAAATTATTAGGTACAATTGTAATTGTGTTTCTATTATATAAATAAAATAAAAATTAACGGTGTCATTTACAAAAATAATAACAGCTCGAACTGTTAGAGAAGTTGGGCTTCTTTACATTTATATTTATGGGTCGAATATATTCTCCAATACTCCCCCTCACTTGTGGGCCGATTTCAACATGGGTCGAATATATTCTCCAATACTCCCTCTCACTTGTGGGCCGATTTCTCTCCAATACTCCCCCTCACTTGTGGGCCGATTTCAACCTCTTTGGGGAGGCCCAACAAGTGGATAATTAATTCGGGTAGAGTCGCTCATGGCGGGAGTCGAACCCATGACCTGCCACAAGGCTAGGCTCTGATACCATGTTAGAAACCGCTTCATCCAACAGCTCGAACTGTTACAGAAGTTGGGCTTCTTTACATTTATATTTATGGGTCGAATATATTCTCCAATAAATAGTCACAATTATTTATTTGAAAACTACAGTCCTCGCACCAACATCATCAATAAGTTCTTCGTACGAGACTTTCTCAAAAAGATGATTCTCAATGGCATTCATTTCTAATCCGTTGAGGCGGACTTGCGACATTGTAGCACAAATAAGACTTCAACATTTTCAACTTGGAGAAGCTTCTTTCTGCCGATGGCAACCGTAACGGGAATCGTCAACAATATCCTATAAGCTGTAACTACATTAGGAAAACAACCATCAATTTGTTTCATATAATTTAGAATAGCAATATGACCCATTTTTTTTCTTTGGCAAGAATTCTTTAAGACTATAATGAGAATTTTGGGAGTTAATCAGAATAAAAGAAAAATTTTAGGAATTGGAAAAAATAATGATGAAAGAATCTTGAGAATGAAGAAGGAATGACTTATGACTAATTAAATAAGGTAGCGTGAAAAAAAATTAAAGCGGTTTAAAATTTAGTGTTAATTTTTTTTAATAGAAGAACGGGTCTAAAAACAATTAGGTCCTAAAATCTTGAAGGTCCTGTGCAAGTGCATGACATGCACTTGTAAAAAGTCTTGGTACACTATTGGATATGCTCTTTTTAAACATTCACAACATCTTCGATAATGAGTGGCCATTTAGGAGTTCTGCTATTTGCACATTGATGCGACTTGCATCGATGTGACGTTTTTTTTTATTTTATTATTTAATAAAACTATTACATAAATATATTAATTTTATAATAAAAACACGTTTTTCGAAAATATTAATTAAAATTTATTTTTATGAAAACGTAAATATTTTTACATTTTTGAAACCTATAAAATATAAACATCAATTTTAGATATGAATTAAGTCATGCGTTTCTACTTACTCGTACACGCAATTAAATTCGACTCGAATTTCAAAACATATTACGTTTTTAATTTCTGAAAATATGACTTCACTATTTTTTTCTCTTTTATACTCTCCGTCGTACTTAAAAAATCGCCCGTGATATCTTCAGATACATAAAAAGAACTCATTTCAAATTCAACAAAATTTTGTACATATATTTATAACACAATTATGTACAAATCGTAAATCACAAAAATAAAGTCGTTATGTCCGATTTATAAAATCGTAAATCCTTTATTTTTTTATTAGTCGTTAAAATTCATCTAAATAATTTTTGGTGCCGGTAACATTATTATATGCACATTGTGAAGATTTTGGTAATGTGCACATTTATAACATTTATGTTTCATTTATAACATATATAAACTCCAAATATTATTCAGTACAAATGTATTAAATAACATATAAAACATATTTATAAAGAAGCATGAAGAAATAAAGCATAAAATATATTACCTCTCGAAAAAATCAAAGAAGAAAAAAGAAGAACGAAGGAGAAGCAGCAGAACGAAGGCTCTGTATATTTTTTTCCAAACTTTTCTTTTGTAAAAATCGATTGTGAAGTTAGGTAAAAGTGCAGCGTGTTGATTGTGAAACGTCAGTATTTTTTTAAAAAACAAACAAATTGTATATAATAATTTTATTAAATAATTAAAAAACGAAGTAAAAAACTATCAGATAAAAAAAACAATAAAATAAAAAATGTCTGAAAAAGAAAAAAAATTAAAAAATTAAAAAATTAAAATAAAAACGTCAAATCGATGCATATCGTATCGATGTGCAAATAGCATTTTTGCCATTTAGGCACATTGACCCAGAAATAATTGAGTCCTATTTAGAGGTGCACTTGTAAAAAGTCGACATTGGTACACTGTTGCAGATGCTCTTATTAAACATCCATAGAATCTCCGATAAGGAATGACAATTTAGGAGTCCTGCTATTTGCACATCGGTGCGACTTGCATCGATGTGACGCTTTCCTTCATTTATTTATTTTATTTTTTTAATTTTTTACAATTTTTTTATATTTTAATTATTTAATAAAACTATTAAATAAATATATTAATTTTATAATAAAAAAACGTTTTTCGAAAATATTAATTAAAATTTATTTTTATGAAAACGTAAATATTTTTACATTGAATTAAGTCATGCGTTTCTATTTACTCGTACACGCAATTAATAAGGTTCTAGCTAGTGCGTAAACAAACATAAAATAATAAACGATATTTCTTAATTATTCAAACAAAAATATTGTAACGTTTACGCACGTAATCAATAGTCACAAATATATATTTGAAAATTGCAGTCCTCGCACCAAAATCAACAATAAGTTCTTCGTACGAGACTTTCTCCAAAAGACGATTCTCAATGGCAATCATTTTTAATCCGTTGAGGCGGTCTTGAGACATTGTAGCACAAATAAGATTTCAACAATTTCAACTTGGAGAAGCTTCTTTCAGCCGATGCAATCGTGACGGGAATCGTCAACACAATATCCTGTAAGCTGTAACTGCATTAGGAAAACAACCATCAATTTGTTTCATATAATTTAGAATTGCAATATGACCCATTATTTTCTTTGGCAAGAATTCTTTAAGACTATAATGAAAATTTTGGGAGTTAATCAGAATATAAGAGAAATAATGACGAAAGAATCTTGAGAATGAAGAAGGAATGACTTATGACTAATTAGATAAGGTAGCGTGAAAGACAATTATAGCGGTTTAAAATTTAGTGTTAATTTTTTTACTAGAAAAACGGGTCTAAAAAAAATAAGTCCTAAAATTTTGAAGTTCCTGTGCAAGTGCACGACATGCACTTGTAAAAAGACGACCTTGGTACACTATTGGAGATGCTCTTATTAAACATTCACACCATCTCCGATAAGGAGTGGCCATTTAGGAGTCGTGCTATTTGCACATTGATGCGACTTGCATTGATGTGACGTTTTTTTTTTAATTATTTAATAAAACTATTACACAAATATATTAATTTTATAATAAAAACAAGTTTTTCGAAAATATTAATTAAAATTTATTTTTATGAAAACGTAAATATTTTTACATTTTTGAAACCTACAAAATATAAACATCAATTCTAGGTATGAATTAAGTCATGCGTTTACACGCAATTAAATTCGTATCGAATTTCAAAACATACTACGTTTTTAGTTTATGAAAATATGACTTCACTATTTTTTTCCCTGTTATACTCTCCGTCGGACTTAAAAAATCGCTCATAATATCCCCCGATATATAAAAAGAACTCATTTCAAATTGAACACAATTCTGTACATATATTTTTAACACAATTATGTACAAATTGTAAATTACAAAAATAAAGTCGTTAGGTACGATTTATTTCTTTTCCAATTTTTTCTTTTGTAAAAATCGATTGTGAAGTTAAGTGAAAGTGCAGTGTGTTGATTGTGAACGTCAGTATTTTTATAGAAAACAAACAAATTGCATATAATAATTTTATTAAATAATCGAAAAAATATAAATTAAAAATTGTCAAAAAAAAACCTATAAAGTAAAAAATGTCCGAAAAAGAAAAAAAAAACAAAAATAAAAACGTCAAATCAATACATGTCACATCGATGTGCAAATAGCATTTCTCACATTGTCCAAGAAATATACTCCTAGCATTGGAGCAAAGATGTTAGTCAATCTCACTTTTACTATTTATGTTATTTTTTCATTTTTTGATGTTATAATATTTAATTAATTTTACTTATCTTTTAATTGGTCTTTTGAAAATATGAAAAGTGAGCTTACCATTGTCTTTTTTTTCCTTTGCCACTTTATAATTTTATTTGTAGTATATAATACTTCTTCTATACTTTAGCAATTGTCACATTTCACATTTTTTATCTCTACACTAATGGTTACTCATTTTTTATACATTTTATACCTGTAAAACTTGTACAGTAAATATTACAAAAATACACTTACAAAAGTGATTTTCTAAAACAATGTACAACCCTCTCTTAAAACCATTTGTCAAGTATGGAGGGAACGAGGGATTAGTAAAAATGAATTAATAATTTAAAATTACTGTATATTTTAATGTATTTGTTTTTAAAATTTTAACTTTATTTAATACTTTTTCTGTCTCAATTATTTATATACTCTTTCCCTCTTTTAAAAATTTGCATAAAAAAATCCAAGTAAATTAAGAAAAATTTGATTTTTTTTTAAATATTAAATATAAATGAAGGGTATAATGAGTATTATTGGGTAAATAATAATAAGTGGGAATATGATTTTTCATGCACAAATATAAAAGACATCAATTTTGAACCCACATATAAAATTACACGTATTCTACACAAAATGAAAAGGAAAAGTCCTATATACCCTTACTTTTCTTTTTTCTCTTTTAATAACATAAAAACCAATTAAATTCATTAAAAAAAACAAAAACAATTTCTGTGGGCCCCACTCCTTAACCAAATCAGATTTTTTTGAGTTTGGTAAGAGTGTAAATGCATGCATGAATGCATATCTCCTCTACCACCTCAAACCTCCATACTCAAACCCATTTCAAAAAAAAAATGCTTTCATTTCTCTCAAAATAAAAGCTAAGATCGGTCGGACTATACGTGAAAAGAGCTGATTTCGACGGGAAAAAGGTTAGTTGCACGCAAGGATTCCTCGCAGGTTTATTTTTAATTTCTGAGCCGATTTTTTCTGCACTCAGTCGAAGCACTTGGTCGAAAATATGACCAATGCTCGACCGAGCGATGCTGTGTTCTTGAGCACTAGGTCAAAAAAATTGACCGAGGGCACTCGGTCAACCGACCAAGTGACCGAGCAGTACTCGGCCCTCGGTGACCGAGCGCTCGGCCAAGTGACCGAATAGTACTCGGTCACTTGGTCGACCAAGTGCAGAAACTTTTTTTTTTTAAAATTTGTATATTAATGGCTTGTTATATAAGTTTGTTTGGATGCATATTTTTTATTGACTAATTGAATTCAATTGTTATTTGTAACTGTAGATGTCGAATCAACGAATCACGGTACGTTATAGTGGTGTTATTTGGGTTGATTTAGGATTGATTTGGTGTTATTTGGATTGATTTATTTTTATTTGGATTGATTTAGGTGTTATGATCGTTTATCTACGTGTGTTTAGGTTGATTTTGTGTTATTTGAGTTGATTTGGTGATTTTTTGAGTTGATTTTGGTGAAAAAATTGAAAAAAAAACAGGCTGCACTTGGTCGATGCACTTGGTGTTGGAGTTGTGTACTTAATGTCTAGATTTAAATAACGAAAACTCCCGATACATTGCCATTAATCTATTTAATTAAATAAACAATTATTTGCGTTTAATTATTTATAATTAAATATATGCAAATTATAGTCCTGGATTCTATACGTTATAATTAATATGGTATGTCGGGCCCACACAGAAGATCATACTATCGGTTACCGTATTTAATCGAACAGTTGCTCACGACCTAGATGGACACAGACCAATCCATCGGTATAGTCGTTGTGTGAGAGAGAAAATAATCTGTCTTGATTATTTTATCACACTTGTACACTTGGTGTATTGGGCGGATCGTTTGAGATTTATCGATTATGATTGCCTTGGATAATCGATTTAAATCTAAGAGTATTTTATTCTTAATCCCCGATACTATTGCGGGTGTGTATATTTAATATAAGTGACTTTGATTTACCAAAGGAATTAACCGATTTAATTATTGGGTTAATTACCGGTTAAGTTGGGTCGCTATATTTTATATATGACATGCCGTGAATACTTAACGGGAAAGTGTATCCCGTAAGGGTTGATAATGTCCCCGAGATGAGTTCATAAGGAATTATTATGTAAACCCTGCAGGTGGATTCGTTCCGCATAATAATTAAGGATGAATGGTACTAGTCTCAGATATAAGAGATGAATAAATTAATTAGCAATAAATTAATTTTATTCATGGATATTTATATCTTAAATACACGGAATAAATAATACTACCGGAGAAATATTATTTGATATAATATGGTTTAATATTGGGAGTGCAATTAATTTATATAGTGGAAAATAAATTAATTAATATTAATGGGATTAATAGATTTGGGCTTGGGCTCAATTTAATCATTAATATTGGAAGCCCAATATTCCACCTCCTTAAGATCCCCTACGTAGCCTATAAAAGCACTACATGGTCTTCTCTATTCTCATAACTTGAAGATCACAATTCTAGAGAGAGAAAGTAGAGAGGGAGATCCATGGAGTTCGGAAGATCGTCGCCCACACGACGTCCGAGCTAGTGCAAGGAATACGTGGGAAGATTTCAAGGTCTTCAAATTGAGTTCTTCGTTTTTCCGAACAACGAGAACGAGGTAAATCGTAAAACCCTCTTTATGATTTTATCGTTTAATTATCGTAAAAATATCGTGAACCAAGATCCGAGGTTTGGGATCCTCACCGGGGTCGAGCTGGGTGGTGGTGATCGAAGATCACCTGACCACCGCGGCTGGAGCGACCCGACGGCGAAGGATCGCGCGTAGGGCTTGACTGCCCAGGCAAGCGGCCGCCTCGTATGCCCAGGCAGCGGGCTGCGGGATTTCCCGCAGCGGATCCGCGAGGCGTCGCTGGTTGCGTGCTGGGTCGCACGACTGCAACCCTAGGGCTCGCCTGGACGCGAGTACGAGCCCCATCGAGCAGCAGCGGCTTGTCCGCGGCTAGGGCTCGATTGGGAGTTCCTTCGGGGATGGTTTCGGCTGTTCCGGCGAGGGTTCAAGGCACGTACAACGGGCTGTTTTGAACAGCCCCTCACGCCATCATGAGATGCGATCGATCACCGCGAGCTTGCTCGTGGAGGGTGATCGATTGGGCTTCTCCCCGCGTCCGGTGACGTGGGTTTTCGGCAACCGAGATTTCGATTGGAGTTGTTGTTCCGCAATTTGACAACCCCGGATATTCGATTTCCAAAGGATTTCGGTCGAAATTAATTAGATAATTTAATTTATTTAAATTTATTAATTCCGGGATATCGATTTCCAACACTTGGTGGCTGCACTCGGTCACCACCAAGTGCACTTGGTCACTTTGACCAAGTACACTTGGTCGCCGGTTAACTAATCGAGTGTTACTCGACACTTGGTCAAAGTGACAAAGTGCACTTGATGGTGACCAAGTGCAGAGGCCACCAAGTGCCCCACCAAGTGCTCTAGAATTTTTTTGTTTTAATTAAATTTAGGCCAACGAGCGATAACTAAGTTGTTATGTTGACATTAAAGATCATTTTGGAGCCTATAAACATCGAATAAACATGAAAACAAATCCAAATTAGTACTATTAAAATGAAACGTAGAAGTTTGACCATTTTTTAAACTAACACGTAATATTGTTACAAAGTTAACTACATACTTACCAAATTGTTCATGGTCCGCATCCGTAATCACTTAATTCACCCAATTCAACGGTTGATCATGTTTTTTGAATTATTTTGATTATGAAATTGATGTTTAATGTTAACATAACAACTTAACAATCGAAAAAATGCTTTAAAATCAATAAAAATAAATTTATATTCTACAACACTTGGTGGTGCACTTGGTGGGGCACTTGGTGGGGCAACCACCAAATGCAGAATTTAAAAATTATTTTTTTCCCATCTACCAAGTGCAAGCTACCAAGTACAAATAAAAAAAAATTAATTATATTTTTGTTTTATAAAATTATATATTTGTTTGATTTAATTTATAATATAATATTAAAATGATTATTTTTTTAAAATTATATTAAATTAAATACAAACTTATTAAAATATTATTAAAATATTTATTTTTTTTACAAATTATATTAAATTAAATACAAATATATTAAAATATTATTAAAATATTTATTTATTTTACAAATTATATTAAATTAAATACAAACATATTAAAATAATATTAAAATGATTATTTTTTTTTACAAATTATATTGAATTAAATACAAACATATTAAAATATTATTAAAATATTTATTTTTTTACAAATTATATTAAATTAAATAAAACATATTAAAATAGTATTGAAATGTTTGTTTGTTTTACAAATTATATTAAATTAAATACAAACATATTAAAATAATATTAAAATGTTTATTTTAAATTACAAATTATATTAAATTAAATACAAATTCAATTCTTTAGTTGTGTAAATGAATTGTGGCTTCCTCTACTGGAACCCATCCTGCAAAAACACAATTAGGTTAACAAACATAATATTGTAAATATCAAAAATAAAAAAATATAAAAAGATTTTTTGCACTCAGTCGAGCACTTGGTCGATCGACTGAGTGCACCGGGAAAATCTCGGTGACTGAGTGCCCTCACTCGGTCACTTGTTCGGTCACTTGGCCGGTGACCAAGTGCCCTCGGCCGATTGGTCGACCGAGGGATCGACTGAGTGGTCCGACTGAGTGCAGTAGAACATGCGATTTTCAAATCTTTTTCAGAGCAATTCGACACTCAATTTTGATTCTAAACACATCAACGAACTTAAATATACTCAAAGCCTAGTAATTCATGCATGAAATTGAACACATTATTGAAAAAAAAATCAAAATTCAAAATCTAAGTTTCGAAAACTTACTGGTGCTTGGAGCGGCCATTGTTGCTCCTCTTCGTGCTCCGCTTCCTGCTCGTCATCTTGATCCTCTTGGTGCTCATTTTCCGACATGGGGGCGGTCGGAAATCGCAAAAATCGCCGGCGGAGTTCGATGGGTGTGGGGTACGGGGAGAGAGAAAAATAAGAAAGGGAGGAACCGCTTTTTTTAATTCTTTTTTTTGTCTTTTTCTATTTTTTTAATTAGTTTTGTTGTGTTTTGAAAAAGGGGGGGGGGGGGGGGGTAAATAAGACTTTTCCAATATATTTTGTATAGATTGGATATATTTTTATTAGTGAATTTAAAATTAATAGATATTTTATATTTCTAACCATTTAAAATTTTCTCTCTATTAATAAGTTAGGTGAAAAATTAATGATATTATTGTAAATAAATAAGTATTTGAAGAATAATATTATAATTATTTTTTTTATTTATGAGTGTACATTATAAACTTTTAAGAGACAAACAAAAGAGAAAAATGTGAAAAAAATAAAAAAAAATCTATACATATATAATTTCTGAATCTCCAAGTGGACCAATAAGAAAGGTTTAATATTGTTCAACTATAAATTATAAATAAAAATAATAATATTTAACTATAAATTATAAATCAAAATAATAATATTATTATTAAATCAAAATTTATACATTAATATAATTCTTTGAGAGGTTTTTATATTCAGTAAATTTACACGATTTAGAATATGTAATTCTAAATATGTTTTTTTATTTCTTTCCATTTGCATAAATTTTTTTTTTATTCTCATCAAATATATTCTCCTCCTATTTCCAAATTTCAACTGATTTGTTCATCTTTCAAGAAAAAATCAGACGCGTTTCATAGAAATCTCGAGATCAATTCGCAGGTATTTCATGTTCTCATGCTTCAATATTTCTGCGTATATATATTCGGATTTTTTTTATCTTTTTCAGATAAATTCGCCGAAGTATTCCATGTTCTCATGCTTCAATATTTCTGCGTATATATATTCGTGGGATTTTTTTATCTTTTCCAGAATTTTATGTGGGCTTTAATTATTTCATTATGCATTTTTTTTCGTTTTTCTCTAATTTAAATTTGGATTTTTTTTTGCAGAATCAAATTTGGGTATAATTTATTAATAGATTGTTTTTTTCAATATCTCATAAATTGAATTGGAATTTTAGCCCGTTTGGAATGTGATTCTTTTCAGTAAGTGTAGAATTGATACAAGATTTGACAAACAACGACTATGAAAAGGTTTGCATATCTATTTGCTAATTGCAATATTAATAGATCGGAAGAGAAATAAATTAACATTTTCTATTTTACAGTTCTATTTTCGATTAGCTAATTACGTACGGGCCGCAGCCGCGGTGGTTCTCGACCTTGATCTGTCCCCTTCACATCTTAATCATGATTCTCGAATTTTGCTCTCTTCGTTCTATATCTTTTCCACTGAATGTGAGATCAATATAGCGGTGTCGAATTTTTGAATATTAAGAGATTTTATACTTTATTTTCATAATTTTATTATTATTTAGTTGAGAATGAAATATAATTTAACCAAAAATAATAATTATTATTATTTAATTTAATAGATCACTTCATATACTTTTGAAGTTTGAATTATAAAAAAATAGTTATCTTATAGAAATAATAATTCAAGAATTTAATTTAATTGTTAAATTAAAAACTTATTTCTCTTAAAAACTTAAATTTTTTATTTTATTTTTATTTTGATTATTTTATAAGTCAATAATATTTAATTTAATTATTAATTTTATAATTTTATTTAAATTTTGGGAAGTCTTGATCCTGTCTCAGTCTCAAACCGAATATAAATTATCAGGAGATTTCTCTAATCCATGAAATAAACTAAAATTTTCATGCGCATCAATTCAAAAAAAACACCACAAAAATATTACACGTGATATTAATTATTATTAAAATTTATAAAATAACTGTACATAAATAATTAAGATAAAAATTGTATCTAATATTTATAATTGATCTATTTTTCTTAAGTGGATAAACTATTCCGAAACAAAAAAAAACACTACAAAAGATGACTTGAACAAAACGTAACTCAGGCGGTGGGGCGGTGGTCAATAAAAAATTACTACTACTACAAACCCCTTATCTAATGGTTTTTTTATTGAAATTTAAATCGGAATTTAATTTCATATTATATTCGCAATTTTTTCCTCTGTTCAAACCCTAAACCTAGTTTTTCATCGCACCATATTCGATTTTACAGGTAACCTGTCTTCTCTGCTTACATCTTCTTTAAGATTTTACGTGTTTTATTCCTAGGTAATATTCGAGCTGATTTATTTAATTCCATATTTATACGGTGTCGAGAACTATAGATATTTTTTATTTCCAGAGTGATTTGTTTAATATGTAGGAGCCCTTAGTTTTTCTTTTTTGAGGTTTAATGTTTCTTTTTCTCTCATATCTTTGAAAGATTTTCTTCATGAGGAATTCCAGTTCATGTTTGATTTTGAGTCTTTTTCTTGTTTCTAGTTGTATCATGCCCTTCAAGATTATCGATTGTCATATTATAAATAGACGATGCACCCTTAACAAGTGAAGCAATTGTTTCGAACATTAATTGAAAATTTGTGATGAGTATAATTTTCTCTACTGTTTTTACCAATCTTACAGATGGCAACTAAGCCCCTGACAAGTGAAGTGATCGCTCTCACCGAGAAGAAAATGGATATGACTTTAGGTATATGCATAGCCGGCAATTTTATGTTCTAATCTCACTTATTTTGTATACTTTGTTTAGACATGGATTTATATTTCCTCTCGTTCACAACTCAGATGAAATCATCAAAATGTCAAAGACTCGTGGTACGAAGCCCAAGAAGCTAAGAGTCTCTGTAAGACTACCCCTTTGTTTCTCCTGTTTCTCAATTTGAAATATGGTAAAAATTGTTGGATTCATACTATTAGACCTGGGATTCCTGCAGAATAAGGGTCAGCAATTTGCTAACAATGTTTCTCAAGAGAATTCCTTGAGAGCCCGAAGGTTTATGGATACGAGATCCTCCCTTAGACAGGTATTAAGAAAACTAGAAATCGAAGTCATTTTGTGGTGTTGGGCGTGCATTCTTTACGAATTCCAAGCAATTTTATGCATCTTTTAGTTGTGCGTTTAGCAGTGTTGTTTTGTTCCCTTTTGGCAGGGCGCTCTTGCACAGAAGAGGTCAAATTTTCAGGGAAATCAGTTCCCTTTGGCAACCGAGGCCGCTAAAAAGGCTGCAGCTGCTCCTATTCGTGGCAGAGCATTCAACCGAAGCCAGAAACAATTCAATGTGAATAAAAGGTACTTCTACTGTTGTTTGTGGGCCAGTTTTATCACTGAATAGTAGTTATAGTAAATTGCTTCAGATACATGGGGGTGCTTTAAGTTTCTACCTTCGGTGCAGGTAATTGTGTATCTTTCGGTTGTTGACCTGAGCCGTATGGCGTGTATTTAGTTTGGGTGATGGCATCAGCAGGGTGTTTTGACTTTTGAGTGTGGTTGAAGTATAAATGTGGCCAGTAAGATGCATCATGTGGAATATTTTGAAATGCATCTGGTTGGCTTATTGCATCCAAAAAGATGGGTTCTTAATCATCGTTAAATGGAGTGTAAATTTGATGTATGGAAGCTAAGGTTACCTTTTATGACATTTTTCCTTGGCATTGGTTAGATTGGGTTCATGTCCTTTTGCTGCTATCAATTGGGCATTACTTTGGGGTTTATGAAGTGTTAAGGACGATTTTTCCGTTTCCATCATTCTAGGTTCATACATTCGTTTGAATTTTAATACTCGAATGACCTACATCAACTGAAGCTGTGCTGATTCGTTCTGTATTGGTCTTCTCTACAAATCAATTTGTACTAGCTTGTAATTTGGGAGCAATCATAACGTATAAAGTGTATATTGGAAACTATGGTCACTATGCGAACGCCCATGCAGTGTTGATGTTTCGTATGTTGATGGTTTCTGAATCAAATTTGGATTATATAATTTTAGTTTGGGGTGTCAACCGTCAATCTATATGCTTTAGAGGACTTTGTGCTGGATGTATAATATTGGAGGCGAGTCAGTTAAACGTGCCTGGTAGTCTTATGATTTTCGGGAGATTGAAGTGTGCTCTGTAGTCTTCTTGATTTCTCATGGTAGAAGCTCGTGACATGGGAAAGTTGGTGGTTGGACACATTATAAAATGCCTTCTCTGAGATTATTTTGTTGACGTCAAATTTTGTTTTATTTTGCTTGTTGCAGCACGACTGGGGCCTCGAACGTTCGGAAAATTGTTGGGAATGGAGATAGGCTTACAGTGAAGGTAACAATCTTGAAATCCTTTGACCAAAGTATGCATTCATCTGTCATTGACTCATTGTGCTGTTTGTATAAAATTCATTTAAAGACTTTATTTCCAAGTTTTTACAGTATTTCTGTTTTAACTATATACCATTCATCTGTCATTTTTGCACATCATTTCACTATTCTTCCACTCACATAATGCAACTACAAAATAATATTCAGTCAATATTTTATTATTTTTTATATTAAATCAACTTTAATAATCACATTTTCTTGCCATATCCATTCCACTCTCTCTTTCTCTCTCTATCTCTCTTTAATTTTAATTTAAATCACTAGTCTGTTGCAAAATAAATGTCATCCAATTGCACCCGATACCTTCAGCTTTTGGATGTTTGAATTGCTGTCTAAGTCGACAAGAAGTGTGTCTCATATCACCTTCTAGTTGCTTGGGCTAAAGCTAATGCGTGTGTTGTATGCAGACACAGTCCTGAATTTTGTGGCAATGCGAGATTAACATGGTGCTATGAGTAAATATCAAGTAATGTTTTTTGTTTTTCCTAAATATTCGTTTATTGTGCAGAAACCTGTGCAACAAACCAATCTAGGCTCCAATCAGAAGGCTCAGACTTTAGACTCACTGTTTGGTAACATGAAGGAAGAAAGAATGAGGTTCATCTCTCGACAGAATAATAATAATGGGTCAAGGAGAGACGGACGAAGACAACATGGAGGAGTACCTTGGGCAAGGGGTCCTCACCACAATTAAAATTTTATGCTAGTCACTTTGGTTTGTCGTGGAAATATGTTCTATATCTAGTAGCTACCAAGATATTGCAGCGTTAGTCTATTGTGAAGATATTGCTTTTCTTGACTGGCAATTTTTACTGTGTATAGCGTTTTTCTCCTGGGTTTGACTTTGATGGTGATTTAATACTATGGTGAATTATGTTCAATTGTTAAGTGATTTAATACTATGGTGAATTATGTTCAATTGTTAATAAATATGTGATGGTTGCTGTTCCTATTTGGGTTTTGCTTCTCTTGTAAAAAGGTTGCAAGTTGTAAGGGATGCCTGGACCTGGGCGGGTACCCTCACCAGAGCCTATTGAGTAAATAAATTACTAGAAAATTATATTGATATTGAAATATGCCCCTCTATTTTCAACTAATTAACAAGTAATCAAAATTCAAACGATCAACTTACTCGAGATGGTATACCTTACACCCTAGGATCAAGATGATCATCTTGATCCAAGCCCACAATATAAAAATTAACTAGAATCAATTCCAGCCCAATATCAATTCTTACGTCATTCAATACATCACATCCCTCTTCAATAGGTCTTTCACGGTTCCATCACGAAAAAAAACTATCTCGCCCATTCCACCGCACTCCGCCATCGTTCGCCGTCAAACCGAATCAACTATGCGGCTTGGATATAGTTCTTCCTCTTCACTGCCTCCAAGTTTCAACACGAGCTACCGTCAACGGTGAAACCGAATCAACTCGGCGGCTGAACAACCTAATTGGAATTCGAATCAAACCGGAGAAATCGAATCAACATCGCTGTGATATTTGTTTGATAACCCTAGGTAATTCCCTTCTGATAATTTCATGAAATTTCTAACAAGGATTTGAATGATAACCATATTAATTAATATTGATATTGATTCCACTATATTTTGAACTTTATCAACATTGACATACTTTTCATCTTCAAGTCACGGTTGTATTTGTGTTCCTGATTGGAGATGCAACTACACATTTTAAACTGATGGTATTTCATGTTTCATGTATTATAGATGATGTTTCAGGTTTCTGATTGTGTTTCATGTATAGGAGATAATGTTTCATGTTTCATTTATTGGAGATGATGTTTTAGGTTTTTGATTGTGTTTCATGTATATATAGGAGATAATGTTTCATGTTTCATGTTTCATGTATTGGAGATGATGTTTCAGGTTTAGGTTTCTGATTGTGTTCATGTATAGGAGATAATGTTTCATGTTTCATGTTTCTGATTATGCTTTTATCTTGTTAGTTTCAGTTTTTAGGATCCTTTACATTATGTATAATATTTTCAGTTTTTAGGATCCTTTTATCTGTTGGACTTGTAATTTTGAAACATATATAAGATTGTATTATTCTATTATCGGCATGATTTTTGATATATATGAAATTACTTGCAGGGTGTTGCAGCTGAAGGGATAATCACGACAGTTGTGTGTGTGTCGTGTGTTAATGAAAATGGTTGGAGTAGTAACTTGGCTTTGGTTCCGTTGTGTGTGTGTCGTGTGTTAATGAAAATGGTTGGAGTAGTAACTTGGCTTTGGTTCCGTTGATGCTGCCCCTCTCTCCGGATCTCTACTGCCCATTCTATACTGCTCAGCTTTTTGTTTGTTTTTCTAACATTTATTTTCGATTTTTTTCTATAGTCGATGTTTTACCGAGGAGATGCGAGTGATAAAGCTGCAATGAAACTTGTCGTCAATAAGATTCTGTGAAAGTTACCTAGATTCCATGCCTACACAATTTTAATACTTTTTTTTTGTATATTTTAACATAATTTATTGAGAAACTAACTTGACTTTTTTTTATTGAATATTGAAAACTTGGCAGTATGATGACATCGCTTTCTGAAGGATTGGTTCTTAGTGAAAAAGTTGGGCTCGATCCAAGCCTGCTTGTCGAGGTATATACTTTTAAGAAACTCATAATGTATTCTTTAAGAAGCCTTATAGTTATTTGGTCTTGTAGTTATTTGATTGCTTAGAGGATAATATTAGTCACTGGACATAATTCTTGTCATAGTTTTTTGTCTACAACTCAGCTTTCATATATAATTATTTCATACTTCATATATAAGTATGTCATACTTCATATATCTCAGTTTAATGTTACTTGTAACTTTTTTAATTTTAGACGTTATTCAATAAAGTTCATTTTGAATCTAACAACCCAATTATATCGATGGTTTTGCACATTAATCAATATTGATCACTATAGTTTGTATTTTTTATAACTATGGTTTATATTTTTATGCAGGACACTACTTTTATGAATGAACTTAGGGTCAGATTTGCGGCTTCTGTAATACTGATGGACAACAATGAACTACTGGATAAAGCAAAAAATATATGAACAACAATGGTGTATGAACTCAAGACCAGAATGATGGATGACTAGTATATATAATTGGGGGGGTGACTGATGGTTGAATGATATATTGTTGATGACTTGTAGATGATTAATAATTTAATGGTAGATGTTGAAACTGATTGGTGAATGATATTTGGTGAATAATTTATTGTTTCATTGTGGATGATTCAGGAATTCTTCTAAAACACTTAAGTACTTGAATGTTTGTTCAAACAAAAAAATGAAGGTTAATGATTTGAAAATTGAAGTACCACAAGAATGAAATTGAAGGATCATACTTTTAAAACTTAAACATCCTCATCAAAAGATATTATAGAATAATTTCTTTCTTAAACCCTAAACCAACGAGAGGTTGAGACGTTCATCAAGTCAAGGGCGGCGAACGATGTTTAAGGGGGCGGCGAACGATGTTTGAGTGTCTTGTATCGAAAGGTTTTTTTATCGAAGTGGCGATCTATAATAGAGGGTGGCGAACGATCGGGGTTGCCTTCGGCGGCTTCAGGGTTAAGGTCTTGTATCGAAAAGTTTTTTATCGAAGTGATGATATATAATCGAAGTGGTGAACTATAATCGAGGGCGGCGAACGATCGGGGCCTCCTTCAGCGGCTCCGAGGGTTTATAAATGGATCGAGGGGGGTCTTGTATCGAAAGGTCTTGTGTCGAAGTGGCGATCTATAATCGATGTGGCGAACTATAATCGAAGTGGCAAACTGTAATTGAAGTTTGCACTCCTGTGTAAACTTCAATTTTATTTGTTTCATACTTCATTATTTTCATGTTTCATGCTTCATTATTTTGCATTAAAATGTATTAGTAATTGTTCATTTTTATTGGTTCATAAGTATGTGTTTTTCATTGTTTTTACTTTTTCTTCTAATTTATTATGTTGACGATGATGATTATCTTTGGTTGAGGTTTTTGCTAAACATGAATTATCATAGTTATGAATATGAAGGATCATGCTTTTGAAAATGAAGTTCCAAAAATGAAGGTCTTTCACCAAAATGAAGTTTCAAATCAACTATCAAATACAATATCCAAAACCAATATATATGTTACAATTTACAATAATCAAAACCCAAAATCCCAAAAAGCAATATTTGTTTCAAATGAGTAGAGTAGAGAGCAGAAAATCCAAAGTCTTGTACTCCAACATCTTGTAAAATCGGTTGAACTCTTTAATCTTCCAAACACACTATCTCTTACACTCCAAGTGTCCATTTGAGCAACCTGACCTATTTATTTTTCAATACAAAATGACAAATAACAGAATGATAAACTTAACCAATCTGTTACAAAAATGAAGTTCCAAATCCACTATCAAATACAACATCTAAAACCAATATTTGTTACAATAATCAAAATCCAAAATCTCAAAAACCAATATCTATCTGTTTGAAATGAACTCTTGTAGAAATCCAAAGTCTTGTTAAAAATTTTAATCTTCTAAACCACACTATCTCACTATCATCAAGATCAACAGAATTAGCAGCATCAATGTTAGAATAACATGAAGTATGAGGATTTAGTGTTCCATCATCAAGAACAACAACTGATTCGACTCCATGGAATCTAAAAAAAAACATAAACTCATAACTGTAAAATTAAACTTAAATGAAAGTTGACATTTAACTTAAATGAAGATTGACATGTTACAAAATAAAGGTTGACAGAATAAAAAAATAAAAATAAAATTGTTGATTATATATATAAAAAATATAGAGAAGCTTCACAATTACAAAAAGTACCATGGAGGTTTGATTATGTGATAAATGTATGGGGTTAATTATCTGTAATATTTCTACACATGTAATAAGATGTTTTGAAGTGTTTTTTACTTTTGAAAGGGCCAGGGGTAAAAGTTAAATACACAATCAAACTTGATTTATTATTATTTTATTTTGTAACTTCACACAAATAAATGTGGATTTCTGCAATAAGAATAATTATCCTCGGAGTAATTTCCGTAACTAGTAAAATTCAGGACTAGACTCGAAAATGATTGTCGAATTATATAGCAAGTAGAAACGAATTGATATTGATGAAATACACCATCCTATTCCTAAAGATGATAGGTAAAATATCAAGAGCTAAGTAGGCGTTCAAATTAGAATTGACATTTATACGATGCAGCATGAAAAGACAAACCAAGAATGTGCACACACAAAAAAAAAGCTGCCAAGATAGCAGGAACACCACTAAGGAAGACCAACACTCTAAATGCGTAGAGAAAGCAAATTACAAAAGAATATCAGACAAAAAAAAGCTTCAATAATAAATCGCTCAACTGATTCACTTACACCTTGAGTATCATAGTTTGTATCTATATTTTGCTTTGGATTTCATACAAAAGCTTGTGGTATTTTGGTAGCAGCATCAAGTTTAATTAAAAAAAATTAGATGACTATCCTACTCTACAATTACTAACAATTTAAAAACACATAATCAAGATCAACAACGTGATTTGACTCAATAACATCTAAAAACACATAAAAAACATACAATTCGAAAATATTCATATTGATGGAATTGACATACCTTCGACCGTAATCGATAACAAATCCAATAAATTGTCCATTATTATGAATGAAACAGAAGATGGAGAGCAGATGAATCAAAAATCGTGGTGAATCGCGTCGGTCAATCGAAGATCGCGGTGATGTTGCGGTGATCGGCGAAGGCACTCAATCGCGGAATCGAAGTTGATATAGGACAATCTCAAGCAAACGATGAAGAAGATGAAACACAACTCGATGATGGATGAATTGTGGCGGTTGCGATGGCGGTGAATCACGGCGGTGAAGGTGCGGTGTGTTTTGCTGAGAGAGGGAAAGTAAAAAATTGGAAGAAAAAAAAGAACAATAAGCCCTAACATAATTGACCGATAATTATATATAGTTGACCAGGTGTAAGATGTGCATCTTGCATTGGGGAGCAAGATATAAATTGTCAACTTACTCCTTGATGCAGCGTATGACCCTCCTTACTCCGTACTTCCTATAAAGAAATACTGTAAAACCATCAGACTATTTTATATGAAATTTATTAAAAATAAATAAAATAAGGAAATCTATTATCAATTTGTATCAGAAATACCCGAGCTTTGATATACCCATCGAAACTTAGATATACGAAAACTCAGCTTGACCAGTTACTCAGTTTCTACAAAACCTTAATAATTTTTTATTTTTGTAATTTTGAATGATGAGAATTCAATACACATTGCTAGTTCGATACTTCGATACGTACAAAATTTATTTGTTTAAAAGTGAAATGTAATGTTCTATACGTAAACTAAAATAAATAGTATAAAATTAAAATGAAAGAGGTATCAACAAGGGGGTGTAGCTCATATGGTAGAGCGCTCGCTTCGCATGCGAGAGGCACGGGGTTCGATTCCCCGCACCTCCATATACTTATTTTCCAATTATTATTTTTAAGTATTTGTTTCCTTGTTGTTTCCTTGTTTTTTTATTGTTGAGTAGATGAAAAAAACAAAAAGAATGGCGGAGATGAAAAGAACCCCGCAGCTCACGCGAATCATCGCTGAAATATTTCAACTTTACCCCCAATAAATAAATGTAATACCAGCTTCTGCTATGCTCAACCGTACACTGATCGAATCGTGACTGATTTACCTTTCACTCGAAACGATGTCGTCGAGGATACTGGTGACGGGGGGTGCTGGGTACATTGGCAGCCACACGGTGCTGCAACTGCTTATGGGAGGGTACGAGGCGGTGGTGGTGGATAATTTGGACAATTCGTCCGAGGTTTCCGTCAACAGAGTCCGGGAACTCGCCGATAAACATGGCCCCAATCTCACTTTTCACAAGGTGCCCGTCGCACACATTTTTGTGATTGCTATATTTTTTTTGTGTCATGTGTGCTCTATGATTTGATAAATGTTTGTGTTGTTTTCCGGTGCGATAATGAGTTTTTTTCGTTTTATTTGGATATGAGTCGGGTTGTGGTTGTTTATGTGAGACTGGATTTTATGGATGATCTGCAGAAGTTTGAACTTTAGCATCGAATGAATTGATAATGATTTTGGGGTTGTATACTGACATATACTTCGCTCGGTCGTGATTGAGATTCTAGACATGCTTGCTCATTTTCTTACGCAACTGCATTTTTAGTCGAAAATTATGTGGAACTCGACGACTATGTCTTCCATATTACTGATACCTGGTACTCTTATTTCAGATGGATCTCCGAGATAAACCAGCACTTGAGAAGCTTTTTGCTTCTGAAAAGTATGTGGGGTCATTTTTTAGTCTTTTAAAAATCTTCTCGGGATGTAGTAGAATTTGCAAAACCAAACTTTCATCTTCTTTTCCACTCTCTCTTAGACTGATTTTATTGACATTGATAGAGAAACAATAAAATTTAAGTTTTAACAAAAAAAAAAACTTAAATGACTTTCTACTGAATTGGTTTTATTATTTGCCCTCTTTTGTGTGTTTGTGTCTGTGTTTGCTTCCTCATCCTTTGACACTGTATTGTATTTCGTGAAGGTTCGATGCTGTTATTCATTTTGCGGGATTGAAAGCAGTTGGAGAAAGTGTGCAGAAACCCTTACATTACTATGACAATAACCTTACCGGCACCATTGTACTATTTGAAGTTATGGCCGCCCATGGATGTAAAAAGGTACTCATGATTCTTCTTGCTGCCTCTCACACACGCACATAATACATATGTATGTATTGAATTCAGTTTCATTCTCTGTTTCTAAACTTCTTCTTTTTCTTATTTTCAGCTTGTATTTTCTTCTTCAGCAACTGTTTATGGTTGGCCGAAAGAGGTGCCATGCACGGAGGAATCTCCCATTAATGCTGTGAATCCTTATGGACGTACTAAGGTAACTATATAGTTTTTACTGTTTTAAGAGAACCATGTCCATTTCATGGATGGTGTATCTTATGCTTATTTTCTTTTCTTGAATTCCCTTTCTCAGTTTAGTATTTCCAGCAGATTTTTTGACTTTGTATTGGTCCTTCGGTATTTGGGAAAGAACAAATTTGGTTGAATGAAATATTGTATGTGTATCATTTTTTCAATTCAGAACTCTTACTCAAGTGGAAGACGAGTTCGATTTTTTGTTTGAGGTTCAGCAGGTTTCAACAATTATTTCGCTCAACCTATGATTATGATAATATTACTGTACTTTTTAAGTAAAACATACTACTATATATTATTATATTTTTTCATCTTTTAAAGGTCATGTTGAGATATTTAAAATTGAGAGGGTAGTGTCAGGTGTGTGATCATACGAATGGCGTTGGACCCATATATTTTGATTAAATGTGACAATCTTGTATTGGTTTCTGGAAATAAATTTTTTACCCAACTTGGGAAAAAACAGGACCTAAGTTTCTGTTGACTTGTAGCTCGCCTAAAAATATTTGTTTTTCTTTTCTAGCTTTTCATTGAAGAAGTATGCCGCGACATTTATCAATCGGATCCTACCTGGAAAATCATATTGCTGAGGTACTTCAATCCAGTTGGTGCACATCCCAGTGGTCATATAGGTGAAGACCCTCGTGGAATACCAAACAACCTCATGCCATTTGTGCAACAAGTTGCTGTTGGGAGACGACCTGAATTGACCGTTTTCGGAACTGATTATGGGACAAAGGATGGAACAGGGGTCAGTTTTGTTTTTGTACTCGCATGATGTGGTTTAGCTTTATCCAATCACAAGCGCAAAATCTGTCTGATTATACGTAAACCAAATCTACTTTCCATGGTAGTATGTGCTTTGTCAACGGGATTTAATCTCATGAAGGATTTAATGGGGTATATTTATATTTAATTTGACTCGTTGTTTTCTTTTCAGGTACGTGATTATATCCATGTCATGGATTTATCTAATGGTCATATTGCTGCTTTGAACAAGCTCTCTGATGCTTCTATAGGTATAGGTTTTATCTTTGTTTCACTGAGCATGGCATTCAGCAGGGAGGATCATGAATCTTTTATGAAGTAGGACATGTCATAAATTTTGGAATTCCCATATTTTACAGATTCTTGTGGTTGTTAGTAGTGCAGTTCTGATTTAGTTTATTTTGATGCCTACATAACTAATATTCATTTCATACAAAATAACATCATAAACTTGTTTTAGTTTGTCTTACCTTCTGCTTACCGTCTCATCTCATAATTATCTTTGTACTTTATCTAAATATCATTTTGTTCTTTTACATGGAATAAATATGTACTCCTATGTATTGTAAAAGACTTAATAACATCTACTGACTTGAGCCTTGAGTTGTTCAGTAACTAACTAGATCAGTGTTATTTAGGCATAGATTCAAAAACTTCTCCTGTTATTTGTTCTAATTATCCCCCCCAATGTTTTTGATTGCCTTCCTGTTACACGAGTATTCGTAATGTTAAAAGATAACTGCAATTTTCTTTTGTAGCTACTAGCGAAGGCTACTCAGGGATAGATTATATATATACTGTACATTTCTTTTATCTACCTTCTTGTGTAGAAATTGTTGGATGATGCAATATTTCACTGTTCTGCATATGTGCTGCATATACACTGTCAACGGGTTACCTTTCCTTTACCCCTCAATGGCCTTGTTTCAATTATAATTTATAATTGAGTTGGTCACTTAGTCTTTGTTACTCATTATTAATCTTGATGAAATGTGTAAACTGCAGGTTGTGAGGTCTATAACCTGGGAACTGGGAAAGGTACATCTGTGATGGAAATGGTAGCAGCATTCGAGAAAGCATCCGGGAAGGTCAGTTCTTAAATTTAATATTCATCTCTGCTATAATTATCAATCAAATAGCTCGTTTAAGTGCAATGACAACAATTCTTTTTTTGGTTCTGATTGTCTGTAGAAAATCCCGTTGGCGAAGGCTGGTCGACGACCTGGTGATGCAGAAATTGTATACGCTTCAACTCAAAAAGCCGAGCGTGAATTGAAATGGACGTAAGTGTTAAAACTGTGTTAAGGGGGGCATTGCATGTGCAAAATTCACTTCACTCGTTTACTAACAAAATGAAAAATGACTGTTTCGTTTGTCATAAAACAAACATTTTGCATTTTTGTGTTTTGCATTTTGACTCCTTGCTTTAATCAGAATATAAAAGCCTAGGAATGGGTGCTGCGTTAGGTTTCTGCCTTTGCTTTTGGCTAGATTTTTTTTTTTTCAAAATAAAGCATCTTTAGAACTTGTTTCACCTCCAAATTCTGGTTTTCATCGACTTTTCGCTTCCAATACAAGTACAACAAATCATTTCCTATTAAACCAAAAGCTTTGCAAAAGACAATTGATATATCTTTTCATTCATTCGTTTTAACTTTTAAGCCATCAATTTACAAAGCAATACCTGTCTTAATTACAAATCCACAGATTATGTTCTTACATTACTCTAAACTTCATTTGTAGCAAGTGTTCATTACATTTATGATAATTGTGCATAATTATTAAGCTACATGTTCATTATTGTATAACTGTGTAACATTTTGCTCATTGCTCAGTTATGCCTTTTTTTTTTAAATTGTTGGGAAAAAGAAAAACCATAAAACATGGTCATAATATCAGTATTTATATTAGTATTTATTCATTAATTTTTCATATTAGTTTTATACTAAATGGTTACCACCTTGCTGCTACATGTTCAATTGTTCATCACATTTTTAATACTCAGAGAGTACATAATAAGATCATACTCTATGGAGTACTTGATAACTTGCACCACTGTGTCTGTACTAGCTAATGTAAATGTTGGGCATATTTGAAGGGCCAAATTTGGGGTTGATGAGATGTGTCGAGACCAGTGGAACTGGGCTAGCAAGAACCCGTATGGCTACGAGACCCCAGAGCCTAAGAATTGATTTGGAGGTAAAAGTAACCCCTTTGCTTGTATCCTAGCTGCCACACATAATCAGTGCCCCTACTCTAAAATATCCTGGAGTTTGATCGAGGGTCGAGGTTTTTTTGAGTTTTTTTGAGTTTTATTTTTAATGTATCATAGGTATTTTATGAGAATTTGTTTTTCTCTATGGGCTTTGTTTAATCTGTATTTCTTCAATTAGCATCGAATACGGATATTTATTTATACTTCCACTTGGATTTACACACCTCATTTTCAATTTTATTCTTTAAAATAGTGGTATAATGGACCACATCAGGATATCTTGATCTTGTAACCTCGTTCGTTCGTCGCTTTTCTTGTTTGTGTTGTGTATTATCCGCTTGACCTATACCATCGAAATGACTTTGATCCCGCAAAACCATGAAGCTTGCTCGAACCCTTTGACCTTGTTAGTGATGCGAACCTCACGACCTCGACATACTCCACTTAATGATTTATATCTATATATATGAATAAATGATTAATATATAATAAAAATATTTATTAATAATATTTTTATTTATCAAAATCAATAACATGTTTACAATGCCATAAAATGTTTATAAAAATCCATATCATATAGTATATAGTCAAAGTTTATAGTTATATGATTCATTATTATTTTATTTAATTATATATGTTAAACACAATTTTTATATATATATATAGTCAAATATCATTAGTCAAAATTATTAAATTTGTTATGTGAACTTAAAAGATAGATAAATACAATTTGTAAAACTAACTCTAGTAATATTCTTTCACGGTCTCAACATATCAGGAGTTTTTGTGTGACTTGTTAAGTAATTGTTAATTTGTATTTTTCATTTTAAAATATAATTAAAATAAAAACATGTGTATTTTTCTTGTTATTATCAAAGTGAATACGGTAAATTAATTATTTGGGACTTACGTGATACGACGTCGTTCCAATCGTTCACAAAATTTTCACATCAAAATGATGAAAGTGATGTATCGGATCCAAAATTCGAACACACCGATCCAAAATTTGTACAACGAGAGGTATCGGATCTTCTCCTCCTTGGTTCCTTCTGCTGCAATTTTAGGTGAATCTTTTTTATCTCTTCATTCTAAAATAATGTTAGATTCCTTTAATTTTTTCAAGTGTGAAAATGTTGATTTATGAAACTTATAACCTCCCAATTTTCGGAATGTTGTCTCTGTTCGTTCTTAAATTTGTAATGTTGATTGTATTGACATATTAATATGTGTTTTTTTCTGTTTTTGTTCCCGTGCTTCGTTTTCTCCTGGGAATTGAAATGCATAAATCTCTTGAGTTTAACGTATCCTTAAGATGATGAATCTTGGATTTGATTGTCTCGTTTTTATTTGTTTTTAAATTTTGAGGTATCAAACATATGCTCTTGCCATTTATAGTTATTTACTCTTGGTGCAAAACAAGAAGCGTCTACGACTGACTGAGTAGAGTCGAGTCGAGTGTTGTATTCGCATTTGTTAAAATATACACGAAAAATCATTTCCGGACGCAAAATCGACAAAATGCACTTCAGGGGCAAATTGGTAATTTTGCCAGAATTTGAATTTCGCGCAAGACTGAAACGGCGTCGTTTTGATGCTGAAATGGCTGCGGGTGCAGCGGTCTAGGGCGGGCGATTTCTCAGCGGATTCTTCACCAAAATGGATGATTCTTGAAGCTACATGATCCTTGCCAGCTCATCTTCGAAACGCACATGGAATTGTCGCACATCATCGCACGGTTGAGATTTGCAAGGTTGTTACGGCTCGATGGCCAGGATGTGTTCATCGATTTTGTGCATTTCTGTTTTAGCATATAATCACTCGTGTTTGTGATTGATATGCAAGCATTGAGCTAGAGAGAGCTTTGTACAATTGTTTTTTAGCTTCGTATAATACCAGATAACCCCTCCCCTCCACCGTGCACGTAGATTACCTTTCCGGTGATCGAAGCACGTAAAATCGTTTGTTGTGTGTTTGTTTTGCTTCGTGTTTGAGTTCGATTATTCATATACAAACTTTCTACGGCGTGAGTTTGAGTGATTATCGACGAGAGCGTGATTTTAGTGTTCAGTCCAGTGGTTCAGTGTTAAATCTTGCTGTTCAGTGTTATTTGTGCTGTTCAGTGTTATTGTGAGGGATTCAGTGTCGACAGAGCTCGCGTTTGTTTCTGTTGTCTTGGCTGCTCTTCTCTCAACAATTGGCGCCGTCTGTGGGAAGGAGAATCACTGGAGATGAAGACTGGATCTGCCAAATTCGAGGTGGAGAAATTTACTGGGAAAAACGATTTCAGTTTATGGAGGATCAAGGTGAGGGTTGTGCTTGTTCAACAGGGGTTGATTTCTGCACTTTCACCACCAGATCCTGAAGCTGAGGCTAGGAGGAAGGAGAAAGCACCTGTAGATTCAAGTTCTGTAGCCGGTTCAGAGGAGGATCTTGAAGAAATCTCCATGAAGGCACACAGTGTGATTATCTTGAGTCTTGGTGATAAGGTATTGAGGGAGGTATGTAGAGAGGTTACTGCCTATGGTTTATGGAAGAAACTGGAATCTCTATATATGACAAAATCCCTGGCTAACAGATTGTACATGAAACAAAAGCTGTACTCATTTAAAATGCTTAGTGATAAACCAGTGTTAGATCAGATGGATGAGTTTGTAAAGATCCTTGATGACTTGGAGAATATAGATAAGAAGCTTGATGATGAGGACCAAGCTCTCTTGCTGTTGAGCTCTTTGCCTTCTTCCTTTGATCAGTTCAGAGATGCCATGATATATGGAAGGGAACATGCTCTGACACTGGATGAGGTTCAGATAGCCTTGAGTACAAAGGAGTTACATAAGAAGGAGTCATCTAGAAAGGATTCTCATGCCACTGTTTCTGAGGGTTTATTTACTGCAGGGAAGACACCACACAAGAAGAAGCAGTCAAAATCAAAGTCTAACAGCAGTGGAGGTGGAGCTTCTACTTCAGGAGAAAGTAGGAAGTGTTACCACTGCAAGAAGGCTGGCCACTTGAAGAAGAATTGTTTTGCTTGGAAGAAACAGCAAGAAAACCAAACTCCTCAACAGCAAGCTGATGTTACATTGGCAGATGATAGCTGTGAAGATGCAGAGGTTCTCAATGTGACAGTAAATGGAAAAGAGAGTGAGTGGATACTTGACTCTGGTTGCACTTTCCATATGAGTCCAAAGAGACACTGGTTTGAGCAATTTCAAGAAGTGGATGGTGGCTGTGTTGTGTTGGGGAATAATGTCACCTGCAGGGTTCAAGGAATTGGATCAGTGAGGTTGAAGCTTCATGATGGTTCAGTTAAACTTCTCACCAAAGTCAGATTTATACCAGAGTTGAAGAGGAATCTCATTTCACTTGGGATGATGGATAGTATGTGATTCAGTTTTAGCTCAAAGGGTGGTTGTCTGCAGGTTAAAAGGGGTGAGGTAGTTGTCCTTGAAGGAGCTAAAAGGAATGACCTATACTACCTCAAAGGTCACACTGTGGTTGGTGAATCATCACAGGTTTCTGAGGTGGAGAAGGTTGAACTGTGGCATCAGAGATTGGGTCACCTAGGTGCAAAGGGGTTGAATGAGCTCTATAAGCAAGGATTATTTGCTAAAGACAAGTTCTCTAAGTTGAGGTTCTGTGAGACTTGTGCACTGGGAAAAGCAGTGAGGGCTTCCTTTGGCACTGGTAGGCATACCACTAAGGGTGTATTGGATTATGTACACTCTGATCTCTGGGGGCCTGCTAGAACTACTACCAAGAATGGTGGAAGGTTCTTTATGTCAATCATTGATGATTTCAGCAGGAAAGTCTGGGTCATTGTTCTTAAAGCCAAGTCTGAGGCATTTGAGAAATTTAAAGAATGGTTGATTGAAGTAGAGAAGCAGTCTGGAAGGGAGTTGAAGCACTTGAGAACTGATAATGGTCTGGAATTTCTCTCTGAAGAATTCAATGACTTGTGTAAAGGCAAGGGCATTGTGAGGCACAGGACAGTTGCTTCTACTCCACAGCAGAATGGAGTTGCAGAGAGAATGAATAGAACTCTATTGGATAGAGTCAGATGCATGTTATTGAGTTCAGGTCTTCACAAGTCTTTTTGGGGTGAGGCAGTGAATTCTGCAGCTTACCTCATTAATAGGAGTCCTGCTGCTGCTCTAAGTATGAAAACACCTCAAGAAGTTTGGACTGGTAGAGTTCCAGAACTTGAGCATTTGAGGGTGTTTGGAAGTTTGTGCTATGCTCACACAAATGGTGATAAACTAGAGGCAAGGGCACTGAGGTGTGTGTTTCTGGGATATCCAAGGGGTGTGAAAGGGTACAAACTGTGGTGTATTGAGCCTGGACAATGCAAGTGTTTCATCAGTAGGGATGTCACATTTGATGAGCTCACTATGCCTATGCTTTCTGAGAAAAGCTTGAAAGACACTGAGTTGTTTGAAGTTGAGCTTGAGGGCAGGGAGATTGCCTCTCAACAGGAAGAAGGTGGAGTTGAGGATGAGAATGAGCTTGATAATGATACTTCTGAAATTCAAGAAAGCTCTAATGATTATCAACTGGCAAGAGATAGAACAAGGAGGGTGATACAGCCACCTCAGAGATATGCACATGCAGATGTGATATCCTATGCTCTTACTGTAGCTGAGGATGTGGAATCCAGTGAGCCAAACTCATATTTGGAGGCCATTTCATGCTCTGAGAAGGAGAAGTGGTTGTTGGCTATGCAAGAGGAATTGCAGTCACTGGAAAGGAACCAAACTTGGACCATTGTCAAGAAACCTTCTTCTCAAAGGGTTGTTGGATGTAAATGGATATTCAAAAAGAAGCTTGAAGGTTCAGAGGGTAGAGATGTGAGGTATAAAGCCAGATTAGTTGCAAAGGGCTTCACTCAGAAAGAAGGTGTTGACTTCAATGAGATTTTCTCACCTGTGGTTAAGCATTGCACTATCAGGATTCTGTTGTCCATAGTAACTCAGAAGAATTTGGAGTTGCAGCAGATGGATGTTAAAACAGCATTTTTACATGGAGAACTTGAAGAGCAAATATTCATGAAAATCCCTGAAGGAGTTGAGGGTGATCACTGTGAGGACAGGGTGTGTTTGCTGAGAAAATCTTTGTATGGTTTAAAGCAGAGCCCTAGGCAGTGGTACAAGAGGTTTGACACTTATATGCTGCATATTGGTTTTGTTAGATGCAAGTATGACTGTTGTGTCTACTTGAAGATGAAATCTGAGAAGGTGGTTACCTACTTGCTACTCTATGTTGATGATATGTTGATTGCTAGTAGCTCAAAGGTTGAGGTGGAGTCTCTCAAGAAGTTGCTAAGAGCAGAATTTGAAATGAAGGATCTAGGTGAAGCTAGAAGGATTTTTGGAATGGATATCAGGAGAAATAGAGCCTATGGGACATTGAGTTTATCTCAAACACCCTATCTGGAGAAGGTTCTGAAAAGATTCCATATGGAAGAGTCCAAAGTCTCATTAACCCCCCTTGCTCAACATATCAAACTCTCAGTTGATCAGTGTCCATCTACACTGTCTGAGAAAAAGTCCATGAGCACTGTTCCCTATGCTTCTGCTGTTGGGAGTGTTATGTATGCCATGGTGTGTAGTAGGCCTGATCTGGCATATGCTATGAGCACTGTTTCCAGATTTATGTCAAATCCTGGAAGGATGCACTGGGATGCAGTCAGGTGGTTGCTCAGGTATATTAAAGGTACTCTGAATCATGGGTTGTTGTTCCAGAGAAGTGATCTCAGTGGAGATGCTTTGGTTGGATTTGTAGACTCTGATTTTGGGAGTAATGTGGATACCAGGAAATCCATCACTGGATATGTGTTTACCCTATATGGTTCTGCCATTGTCTGGAAAGCAACTCATCAGGGTGTTGTTGCTTTGAGTACAACTGAGAGTGAGTATATGGCTATGACAGAGGCAATAAAGGAAGCCATATGGTTAAGGGGAATCCTCAATGAACTTGGAGTTGAGCAAGACACTGTTGCTGTCAACTGTGATAGCCAAAGTGCTCTGCATTTGGTTAAGCACCAAGTGTTTCATGAGAGGTCAAAGCACATTGATGTGAGGCTGCATTTTGTGAGAGATGTAGTGGAGAAAGGTATCATCAAAGTTGAGAAAATTGCAACTGAAGGGAATCCAGCTGACAGTTTCACTAAGGTGTTGCCAGTGGATAAATTTAAGTTGTGTCAGGATCTGGTCCAGTTGGTGGACATTTCACAATCTCTGTGAGGTTGTGGATGTATAGGCTGCAGCAGGTGTGGGATATCTGTTGTGGTTATGGAGTTATGCAACAAAATACTCAAACTGACAGTTTTTGAGAATTTTGAGGTGTGACTTGATGATCCTGTTGCTCAGTTGTGTTTCTGAGTGGTGTGACTGTGGCCTGAGGTTCATAGTCATGGGTATGAACTGTGTAGGTTATGTTTCCTGCATAGTTGTTAATGATGCTTAAGTCAATGGTTGGAATTGACTGAACAGTGTCTGTTTTGGAATTACTGTGGATGTGATTCTGTGTTGGAGGATGGTTTGTGGTGGATGAAATGTGCAGGGAAGTCACATTTCAGTGTACAAACCTAGTGGAGGTGGTTTTATGCAAATTGGTTCAGAATTGAAGAAGTTGAGTACATGAGTTTTTCAACTAGATCAGTTTTGAGTCATTTAGTCGCATGTGGATATTTCTGGAGCTATGGTGGATTATATGATGAGTTCTTGGTATGAATTTGAAGCTAAGGATACAAGGATCATGATGGGACTGATTAGAGATCCTAATTCCAGCTGTGGAGAGCAGGATATGGATTTGAAGTCAGTTCAGAAATCTGTGTCAGGTCAGTTCTTGAACTGGAGCCTGATCAGTGCTTATTTGGTGTGATCAGTGTTGAGACTGAATGGGATTTGTCAAGGAGATTGCTTGGAGGTGATTTGTTGTGTAAGGTGGAGATTTGTTAAAATATACATGAAAAATCATCTCCGGACGCAAAATCGACAAAATGCACTTCAGGGGCAAATTGGTAATTTTGCCAGAATTTGAATTTCGCGCAAGACTGAAACGGCGTCGTTTTGATGCTGAAATGGCTGCGGGTGCAGCGGTCTAGGGCGGGCGATTTCTCAGCGGATTCTTCACCAAAATGGATGATTCTTGAAGCTACATGATCCTTGCCAGCTCATCTTCGAAACGCACATGGAATTGTCGCACATCATCGCACGGTTGAGATTTGCAAGGTTGTTACGGCTCGATGGCCAGGATGTGTTCATCGATTTTGTGCATTTCTGTTTTAGCATATAATCACTCGTGTTTGTGATTGATATGCAAGCATTGAGCTAGAGAGAGCTTTGTACAATTGTTTTTTAGCTTCGTATAATACCAGATAACCCCTCCCCTCCACCGTGCACGTAGATTACCTTTCCGGTGATCGAAGCACGTAAAATCGTTTGTTGTGTGTTTGTTTTGCTTCGTGTTTGAGTTCGATTATTCATATACAAACTTTCTACGGCGTGAGTTTGAGTGATTATCGACGAGAGCGTGATTTTAGTGTTCAGTCCAGTGGTTCAGTGTTAAATCTTGCTGTTCAGTGTTATTTGTGCTGTTCAGTGTTATTGTGAGGGATTCAGTGTCGACAGAGCTCGCGTTTGTTTCTGTTGTCTTGGCTGCTCTTCTCTCAACAACATTCCTCAAGTGTTTTTGAGTTAATATCGAGCTTTATAAAAACTCGGTGTTTTAGTTTCGTTTGATTGTTAATCGAATCGAGCCTTAGAGCTCAAGTGAATTTATAAATTTACTGTTGTATATTATATTTTTCGAGTCGATTGTCAAGCCTGGGTATGTATGTTTTGTTTTCACTTTGCAGGATTAAGAACTTCTGAACTATTTGTTTTTTTGGTTCTCATATTTTAAAAACTAAAGTCCATGACTAAGTTAAGTGGTCTTAGTTGTTTAAACTTATGCAGGTTTACAGATAGTAAATAAGGACATAATAACTATCTATGGGATCAGGAAAAGAAATTGTTGATCTTTCGAATCCTATTGTATCGGAAAGGGAGAATTTTGACCTTTCAGGACCATCGCACCTGACTACAGTTGATTGGTAAGACTCCGTTTTTGTCTTTATGTTTACAAGATTCATTTTTTTTCATGAAAAAATGTCTTCCTGTCATCATGTGGTGCAGTTACATTGAATAGACTCATTGTTCTCTTCTTGATATGAAATGGCCGGTACAAATTCAATAGAATTGTTCTTCGACACATCCGTAAATGGAGATAGTTTGACAGAGCTTTTGATCAAAATGATAGCGTATTTTTATGTTCCATTTTGAGCCCCATTGTTATCACATTTCCATTGTTACAAAAGCATTTACTCTCAACAAAATGAGGCCTTTATTTAGACTGTAATTTGATCAAACCTCAAGGTAACATTTTGTAATTAACTCTAAAGACCTGTTCATTTGGACTTAATTTCAGTCTATTTTAGTCCAGTTGAGCTCGATTAAGTTTTTTTCAAAAATAAAATAAATAAATAATAATTTAAATCAATCATTTGAAGTATATAATTTAGTTAAGTTCAGCCAGTTTTAGTCCAAAAGAACATGTTCTAATTCTTGCACATGTACATCGCAGGTCAAATCCCAGTCACCGCCAGTCAGTTGCCGCTTGCCTGGTCCAGAGCGTTTACATCTTGGAAAGGGATCGTCAAGAAAGGCGACAAGGGGCCAACGCCCTTGCCCCTCCATGGTATGAAACATTCGATTTCCATTTATACCGACAGCTCATCGACGACACCGACTCCTGCCTATTCGGCGCCATTTTCCAACTCAAATCCCCGCTTCCAAACAACTTCGCCCCGCGATACGTAATCGCCTTCCGAGGCACAATAACCAAAGGAGACGCGTTTATGCGGGACTTCGAGCTCGACATCCACGTCATCAAAAACGGTCTCCACCAGACGTCCCGTTTCGAATCTGCAATCCAAGCTGTCCGCCACGTCACCGCAACGTTCGGAAGCTCCAATGTCTGGATCGCGGGCCATTCCCTCGGGGCCGCCATGTCATTGCTTGCGGGAAAAAACATGGCGAAAAATGGTGTTTTCTTAGACGCGTACTTGTTCAATCCGCCCTTCTTGTCGGCCCCGATCGAGACGATAAAGGATAAGAAAGTGAGGCACGGGCTTAGGTTTGCTGGGAGTGTTATTACAGCCGGGCTTGCATTTGCGATGAAGAATACTAACAATCAGACGAGGAGTTCGGGGGGTGGTTTCGATTCGTTGTCTGCGTGGTTGCCGTGTTTGTTTGTGAATCCGGCTGATCATATATGCTCGGAGTATGTTGGATATTTTGAGCATCGGAAACGGATGGAGGAGATTGGGGCGGGGAATATTGAACGGCTGGCGACGCAGCACTCGATGAGTGGGCTTCTGTTGAATGTGATGGGTCAGCCTTCTGAAGAGCCGTTGCACCTTATCCCGTCGGCGAATCTTACGGTGAATCGTACGCCGGCGCGGGACTTTAAGGATGCTCATGGTATTCATCAGTGGTGGAGAGATGATCTGAACTTGGAGACCAATACTTATAACTATTGATGATGATAAAGGTACACTTTTATTGGATTTTTTTTTTTTTTTTTTTAATTATTGATTTTTTTTTTTTTTGTAAATTGATTGTGTTGAAAATGTTTGATGGTTTGGAACTTGGTTGGTTCGACTGTGTGGAAAGTATTGGATTGATGATTCTACTTTGCTTTATTCTTATGTCGTAAATATTATGTGTTGTTGTTTACAAACATGGTCAAATAATAATTCTAAGATATTTGATTGCAAATTTTCAAGACTGAGTTTGCATTATCTGAAATTGGACAATCTGCATAACAATGGTAATTCTTCAATCCGTCTGAATCAAGGCCTCCATTCAGGGTGTGTTTTAACACAACATTTCGGACTTAAAGAAGTTTTCCACTGAAAGACAAGTATGATCACTTCCGAACTATTGTTTTGAAGGATAGAGGAAAAAAATGGATTACTTAGATGGTCGCGTACTTTCACAGTTTCACCCATTCAAAATCAATGGCTGCCTAGAAATGCTATTTTCACTTGACACTGCAAATCTTGCTCTATCATACAGTTACTGATTTAATTCGTCCGCCAGACTTTCAAAGATGTCGAACTGAGGCGAGGACACAACTGGGCTAGGTTTCAAATGGTCAGTTCACCTCACATGAATAGCAATATAGATGTCGTTCACCTCATGAATAGCAATCAAATGACGAGCAATCTATTGAACTTACATTCCCCCAATATATAGGGGTGCAAAACCTCAATTTGACCGCTTAACTCCACTAAAGATGTAAAAATGACTACTACTTCCGAGCAATAGAGGGAGTATTATACATCTCTCAATCTCACCTTGTTTGGTTTGGTGGCAAACGAGACTGAAATAATAGTATAAATTAGAAGAAAATAAAATGATTATAAAAAATAATGTGACACAAATTCGTACTCACTCAAGTACCAAACAAGCCATTAAGGTTTTGTCACCGCAATTGCGGATTGAGGGGCTGCTGCTGCGCTCTCTCACAGTACATTTAATCAGATTTAATTAAATATATTACACATGTTACTCAAAAGTGCACCACCCCTCAATTCCGCAATTGCCGCTACTTTCAACCACAAAGTAGACCAAAAATCCCTTTAATCTCTCTCACTTACTTTTGTTGACCGCTAATCCCCAAAACTAACAGTGAAAAGCCAAAACAGACCCATCACCAACAGAAATCGATATTTGACAATCGACCCGGGTATCCACACGGTGCGTGAAAATCTCCAAAACCCGCACCCGACCCGCCATCTCAATCCTCGACTCCATCTCCAGGGTCGGCCCCACCCTCAACCCCCCCACCCCATCCGTCACATTGGGCCCCACGCTCTCCGGCTGCCTCCCCAAGCTCCCTACCGGCAGGGGAAACGGCTTGACTGGAAAAGTGGCGGCCATGAACTGCGTCCTGCCGGCGGCGACCTTTCCGGCGGGTATGAGCATGAAACCCACCTGAGTGCCGGCGTGGAAGAGCTGGAGGGAGCTGTCGTAGTGGGCGAAGGCGGCGCGGTTGGGGTTGGTGACGGTGACGTACTGTGAGAAGGTGAAGCTGACGGTGGAGTTGGCCGCGGAGAAGGCCGGGAGCTGGACTGCGTTCACACTGAGCTTCGGCTCTTGGGGTTTGAAGATGGCGAAGTAGACGATGAGAGCGACGATGATCACGAAGATAAGGAAGACGCTGGCCACGATGCACGAGGCGAGATTCGTGCGGCCGCTGGGCCGTGGCTTGTAGTGTTGAGGACGAGATTTGGCCATTTTAATTTAGAGGAAACAACAAAAATATGATTAACTCAAAGAAAAGAAAACACACTACTTACAAGTATTATAAAAATGTGAGTATATATAATTAATTCCACTCAACGAAAATATTGATATTGAATTCGAAAAGTATATCCGTGGAAATATATACCACCTCGGCTCAATATTCGCCTCAATAAGTGTATATATAATGAGAAATATAAAACGTACATATTCATATATTGGAGGACTCGTATTCAAAGGAGGCATCCGTGGTTGTTGGCTTCTTGCCACTTGCCAATGTCGGAAAAGAGGCCCCCACCTCCGGTTTTTTACTCCACAAAGTCCCCGGAAGAAATTAAGAGCATC
This sequence comes from Euphrasia confusa, assembly GCA_954870475.1. NCBI lineage: Eukaryota > Viridiplantae > Streptophyta > Magnoliopsida > Lamiales > Orobanchaceae > Euphrasia > Euphrasia confusa. The sequence goes on along the minus strand of OX940957.1, from coordinate 13,220,374 downwards.
TCCAACGGAGAGGTAGAAGTCTACGTGTACTTTTATCTCTCACCCAAAAACGAGGTAGAAATCATTGGATACGTAAAAATTAAGATTTCTTAAAAGTTATCATTGGATATGTAAAAATTAAGATTTCTTAAAAGTTATGGGGTAGAAGAACTTTTACCCGAGTAGAGATAAAAAATAAAAATATTTTATTATTATTAATTAATAAAATCAATATTTTTTTTTTAATTTTTGAAATAGTTAAAATGTTAACATTAAGCATTATTTTATATTTTAACGTTATTCTATTTTATATAAAAATTAATAAAAAAATAAGAATTTTAAACTAATTAAAATTTTAATATTTATCGATTATTTTTATTTTTATTTTATATAAAATTAATTAAAATTAATTTTTTTGAAATAGTTAAAAAACTGGATTATTTTTATTTTTATTTTATATAAAAATTAATTAAAATTAAATTTTTTGAAATAGTTAAAATTTTAACGTTAACGAATTAATTTTATATAAAAATTAATTAAAAATAAGAATTTTGAAATAGTTAATGTTTTAGCGTTACGGATTATTTGTAATGTTATTTAAATTTTTTGAAATATTAATTATTCAGTATTTTATATAAAAATTAATTAAAAATGATTATTCAGTATTTTTTGTTATATTTTTATTTTAATTAATTAAAAATTAATTAAAAATGATTTTTTTAATTTTTACTACTATTATTATTATTTAAATATAAATAATAAATTAAAAGTATACAATAATAAAGTAGCGAGACCTAATTAGGTAGAATAATTAAATGGGTTAGAATGTTTTTTGGTAGAACTAAAACAAATATGAGTTAGCGCACACATGTCCTAATTATCACCCAAAACTTAAACCCTGAGATGCTCTAATTAATACGTTTAGTGGTAGTCTTTCCTCACTCGGAAATATTATATTGTCCAATTAAAATATTCATGCAAAATAATATATAATATAGTTAAAAAATTATTAATATCCGAAGAAAAAAATGGCAAAAAATAATATGATAATAATATAAAATTATTACATATAATTATTTTAGTTTAGCGAAAATAATAATACCAATAATCATATTTAGCGCATAAAGTAAAATAAAAATAATAAAATTAAAATATATAATAAATAAAAATTAATAGAAAAAGAAACATAAAATTAAATTTATAAAATAGAATACGAGACAAAAACTAATACTGTATTAAACGCTTGAGATGAAATGCTCAATATGATATGATTAATAATCTTCAATTTATCTTCGTTACCCGTTCATATCTATGAAAATACAAATGAAAAATTGAATATACAATGTTTCAATGTATCAGAACTAGTCAAACTCTATATCAACAAGAAAGAATGAAACGGATATTGGAAAAATTTAAAATAATTGATATAACTAATATTTGACGTTGAAATTAATTTGGTGATAATTTTCTACGATGTTGCGCGTAGATAATTATAGTATTTTATTTCGTCAAAATTTTAATGATTGAAAAATAAATAATGAACTAGAATCTTTCCTGCGAAGCAACGAATTAAAATTGAAAGTTTTCTGATTACTATTTTAATATAAGTATATTTACAAATTGTGATATAAATATACTATATACTATGTTTGTAATATGTTTTAAAATAAAGGTTAGAATTTTTTAATAATCCCTCATAATAATTAGAAAATATATTCTCTTAATGTTAAAATATTTATAAAAATGTTAAATACATTCTTATATTTGGTTCAAAGCCCTCACAATGATTGGAAAACATATTCCTACCTAATCATAGATAAAAAAAAAAACAAATAATAGAAAATTTTCAAGGTCACTGCAAATTTCTGAACACCTTCTGTAAAGACATTTGTAGTTTTATTCGTGAAGTTACCATTTTCATCAATTTCAATCCTGCTTGATTAGTGACTTTATAAACTGCAACATATAACATATAATTGCCCGTGTGAACACCGACCTTCTCAACTTAATCCCAAGCTTATATGTTTATTTATATATATATTTTAAATATTTTAAATTTTGCACTTGAATTTATTAGGAAAAAAATCATCATTTATTTTCATATTTCTTTTCATATGTGGAAGTTATAAATAAAAAAAGTTATTGTTAACTTTTTGGGCAAAGCTTTGAACGCCACTCGATCGCGATCGGTGCAACTGAATACTACTTGTTGATGATCGATGATGTATAGTACGATAATATCGCGAAACCTTGAAAATAACTCAACAATAAGCAAAGGATACAAGTAAAGAAGACAATGAATTTACGTGGAAATCCAAATCGAGAAAAACCATGGGAGGAACGACGATAACTTTCACTGTAATATTGCTCACGATTACAAGGATTAATATGCACTCTAAAACCCTCTAATCTCACGCAATAATAATATCTCTCTTGATTGGTGTTCGCATGTGTTCTACAGCTCTCTTAATTGTGTCCATGGAGATCCTAATTTATAGATGTAGAAATTCATAAATTAGGCAACAATTAGGATTAGGAATTATAATCCTTTCATAATATAACTCAATATCTCCTAACCAAGGAAATAAATTATTGACTTGATCTTCAGGCTCAAAAACCGCAAATAGAGTACAAAAACGAAACATGCAGCAAAAACTGGTCGAGCACCCAAAAAAACGACGACGAGCTCGGGCGAGCCGAGCTTTAAAGAGTTTGGGATCGGTCGAGCCGGATTGGGCTAGAGCAAGCCGAGCTCTTGAACCGTAAACTCGTTTCCTTCGTCCGTAAACCATCAAAGAGCGGTTTTGAGTCATATTTCAACAATCTCCACATTGACACCAAACCGCGAAATCCCATCGCACATGTGAAATCTCATCACATATAACACCAAGGCGCGAAATTTCATCGCGCATGTGAAATCTCATCGCACATAAAAACCTTAAAGCGAAATCACATCGCCTTTGCGAAATCACATCGCAATCCAAGTCTCGTCCCTCTTCTTCCTCCAAACCCCCAACGGGCCTAGTTCCTAGAAGTTTGGACCTTCAGAGGTCCCAATGAATCGGAACGTACATACCCGAGTTGTTGGTATACGTCCTTCGATCCTACGTGTGCAATCGATAAAGTCATAAGGTCGTCTATGGATGTTAAATGATTATTCAATAATATTAATTGTTGGGAACAATATAATATTGATCGATAAAATCATACCTATAGGGTCATACATGAGCTCGATATTGATATAAATTGCTTGATAAATATATTGATTTAGAATCAATATTTACATGGATTTAATTCCCATGCATGGGATGCATGGCTTGCATGGATGCATGTCACATAGTGTGACATGGCATGCCACTCAAGCAAGTGGGACCACATACAATGCATAGTGGCATGTGTATGTGGCATGACCTTTCACTTCCTTTGTAACCCCTTTACATGTTAATGGTGCATTATGATGCCCATTATGTTGTAGGTTACAAAGGGGTGTAATGGGATGAATAATGATGCACTTATATAGATGAAAATCAGATTTTCAACACACAATTGCATCAGCCACGAAAATCCACTAAAATAGGGAGAAAAGAGGTGATCTTGGAGATCCATTCTCAAGCAAGCAAGGTGTTCATTTTCCGGGTTCGTGTGCAACACGTAGAGGCCGGGCTATTTGTGCGGCTTCAACATCCGGACGATCCAAAGGAGTGACAAGGTCATTCACAAGGAGAGATTCAAGTTGCTGATCCATTAAGGCGGTTCAATCGACTCAACACCACCTTAAACCGATTTCAACGATCATCAAAAGTAAGAACTCGTTGAACCTTATATATATATATATATATATATATATATATATATATATATATATATATATATATATATATATATATATATTGGATGTGTATATATATATGTGTCTATACATATATTGTGTGTACTAGATCAAGCATGATAGATTTATATGCTTTACACGCTTCCGCACACACGGTATATCGATCGGATCGGTATACCGGTACCTTCAATTGGTATCAGAGACTAGGGCTCGTGCACACTTTTGTATTGGACACAAGACGTTTAATCAACATAATTGGATTATATGTTTAATTGTGATTACGTGATTAGATGTAAGGCCGGCCACCGTTAGTGGTCGGGTGAATGAAATTGTTGTTTTTTACGTTTCGATTGGCCATAGTCTTTTGAGGGCTGAGTCCCTTGGAATCATTTGTAATAGATATGTTTTTCTATATATTTGTATTGTACTACTTGTAAGCGATGGACTTGGTCCATGGTTCGATGGTGGATCTCGGCTCTCCGACGAAAACGAGAAGAAACGAAGCAAAACGAAGCAAAGCGGACAAAACCGGGCTGCGGGAGCCAAACGGCGGGCGCCTTTATAGCTCCAGTGGGCGCTGTTTTGGTTCGGCGGGCGCCGTTTTGGAAACGGCGACCGCCGAATGGTCTGATTCTTTGGCAGATTTTTCCGTGCCCTTTCGGCGGGCGCCGTTTTGGAAACGGCGACCGCCGGTGGTGTTCGGCGACCGCTGATTGTGAAACGGCGGGCGCCGTTTGTGGTTTTTTGGGTACATAATAGATTGACCAAAATCGGAGGGCACGAAACTGAAACGGCGGGCGAGGACCAGTCCAGAAGATGTTCAAGGCTTTTGTTGTTACTTTAATTCTTTTCTTTTGAGAGTTGTGAGGTTCTAGGGGCATTTCGATTTCGTATTTATTTGCTTTGCTAGTTATAGGTTGTTTTATGTTATAAATGTTCAACTTACATATAAACAAACCTATGCATGCAAGTTCCCAAAATAATGAGTATAATGTCTTGTCCAAAACATCATACCCATAAAGCCCTCGATCATAAGTTGGTAGGTCCGCCTCAGCGGGGTACTACTTGTTATCTTGGGATAAGTGGGAGTAAAGGTTAGACTCAGTGTATTTTATTCTTAATCCCCGTGCACGGGGTTCGCGATCGCTGGGCTGCTCCGGCAGCCCTGGGCGGTGAGTCCGGCGACTCACCGCCATCGTCGTGATGGAGTAGTATACTTAATGTCTAGATTTGAGTATTATGAACTCCTTGTACACTTTCATTTACCTATTAAATACAAACATTCATTTGCTTTTAATTATTGTTAATTAAATATATGCAAATTATAGTCCTGGATTTTATACGTTGTAGTTAGTATGGTGTGCATGGGCGCACAGAAGATCATACTATCGGTTACTCGTATTTAATCGAACAGATGCTCACGACCTAGATGGACACAGACCAATCCATCGGTATAGTCGTTGTGTGAGAGAGAAAATAATTTATCTTAATTATTTTATCACACTCGTCGATAATTGATTTGAGACTCAGTGTATTTTATTCTTAATCCCCGATACAATTGCGGGTGTGTATATTTAATATAAGTGACTTTGATTTTCCAAAGGAATTGACCGGTTTAATTATTGGGTCAATTACCGGTTAAGTTGGGTCACTATATTTTATATATGGCATGCCGTGAATTCTTGACGGGACAGTTTATCCCGGAAGGGTTGATAATATCCCCGAGATGAGCTCATAAGGATTTATTATGTAAACCTCGCGAGTGGATTTGTTCCGCATAATAAATAAGGTTGAGTGGTACTAGTCTCGGATAAAAGAGATGAATAAATTTATTAAGCAATAAATAAATTTTATTCATGGATATTCATGTCTTGTCTTAAACAAACCTATGCATGCAAGTTCCCAAAATAATGAGTATAATGTCTTGTCCAAAATATCACACCCATAAAGCCCTCGATCATAAGTTGGTAGGTCCGCCTCAGCGGGGTACTACTTGTTATCTTGGGATAAGTGGGAGTAAAGGTTAGACTCAGTGTATTTTATTCTTAATCCCCATGCACGGGGTTCGCGATCGCTGGGCTGCTCCGGCAGCCCTGGGCGGTGAGTCCGGCGACTCACCGCCATCGTCGTGATGGAGTAGTATACTTAATGTCTAGATTTGAGTATTATGAACTCCTTGTACACTTTCATTTACCTATTAAATACAAACATTCATTTGCTTTTAATTATTGTTAATTAAATATATGCAAATTATAGTCCTGGATTTTATACGTTGTAGTTAGTATGGTGTGCATGGGCGCACAGAAGATCATACTATCGGTTACTCGTATTTAATCGAACAGATGCTCACGACCTAGATGGACACGGACCAATCCATCGGTATAGTCGTTGTGTGAGAGAGAAAATAATTTATCTTAATTATTTTATCACACTCGTCGATAATTGATTTGAGACTCAGTGTATTTTATTCTTAATCCCCGATACAATTGCGGGTGTGTATATTTAATATAAGTGACTTTGATTTTCCAAAGGAATTGACCGGTTTAATTATTGGGTCAATTACCGGTTAAGTTGGGTCACTATATTTTATATATGGCATGCCGTGAATTCTTGACGGGACAGTTTATCCCAGAAGGGTTGATAATATCCCCGAGATGAGCTCATAAGGATTTATTATGTAAACCTTGGGATAAGTGGGAGTAAAGGTTAGACCCTTACACGTGAGTTTGGTTTTCTCATCGATAGATCCACTGCAGGCGTGACTATCGAGACATGAGATGAGAATGGGACTCTCATCGACCGAGAGTGACATTAGATGTCATTGACATGGAATGTCTACCTATCTTGGAGTTCTTAAGTGCGGACTCAGTCGGCTTAAGGATTCGCAAAATGAGGATCTTGGGATCGATCCTCATGGGGATCGATCATGGGGATGATCGACCCACCCCGGTCCTCCCTCTCTTCGTCTCCTCCGTCACACTTTTCCGGTCGTCGTTTCGTCCTCGATCCAACGTAAAATAAATTACAAATTTATTACTACGCTATCCGGTATCGATTCTCTACAAGAAAACGACCTCAAACAATTTCCGGAAAAATAAGAACAAGCATTCACCACACAAGAACAAATATTGACATCACCGAGAGTTTAATAATCAAGAACATTATTATGACATTAATTAATAAAATTAAATCTAGCCATAATAATCGGAAACCCTGCAAGGTAGAACAATTTATCGAAAAATACCATGAACTAAAACCAACGCTCTGATACCAATTGTTGGAAATCGATATCCCGGAATTAATAAATTTAAATAAATAAATTATCTAATTAATTCCGACCGAAATCCTTCGAATATCCGGATTGTCTAGATTGCGGAACCGACAACCCAATCGAAAAAACCTTTCGCCGGAAACCACCGCGAACCACCGTACGCGAACCGAGGCCCGACCGAACACCCCGCCGCGGGATAAACCCGCGGCTGTCCAGCCGAGCCCCCTCGTGGGGGCTCGCGATCGCACGAGGCGATCGCCGGGATGCGTCGCGCATCCCCGAGGCTGCTCGTAGCAGCCCCCCGGCGGTGAGTCCGGCGACTCACCGCCATCGCCGGGAGGAGGGGGCGACTGCCGCGGCACCAGCCCGCGGCTGCCCCCAGCGATCGACCACCGTGGTCGATCGCAAGCCCCGGCTCCAGCCGGGGTCCCTTATACGCGCCGACGGTCGAAACCCTAGGGTTCGACCGCCACCCTCGGCGTCCAGCCGAGGGGTTTCGTTGCGTGCGATCCCCGCCGGGGATCTCTCGGCCTCCGCGGTCCGGTGATCTTCGATCACCACCGCGAGGTCGATCCTCGTCTACGGGGTTCGTCCCTCGGATCTTGGTTCATGATATTTTCACGATAATTAACGATAAAATCATAAAAGAGGGTTTTACGATTTACCTCGTTCTCGTTGTTCGGAAAAACGTAGAACTCAATTTGACGACCTTGAGATCTTCCCACGTATTCCTTGCACTAGCTCGGACGTCGTGTGGGCGACGATCTACCGAACTCCATGGATCTCCTTCACGAACTCTCTAGACTAATCAAGTATGATTATCTTGTCTCGTCTAATTGTGAAGACCATGTAGTGCTTTTATAGGCTACGTAGGGGATCTTAAGGAGGTGGAATATTGGGCTTCCAATAATAGTGATTAAATTGAGCCCAAGCCCAAATCTATTAATCCTTACTATTATTAATTATATATTAACTCCACTATATAAATATAATTGCACTCCCAATATTCACCATATTATATCAAATAATATTTCTCCGGTAGTATTATTTATTCCGTGTATTTAAGATATAAATATCCATGAATAAAATTAATTTATTGCTAATTAATTTATTCATCTCTTATATCCGAGACTAGTACCATTCAACCTTAATTATTATGCGGAACGAATCCACCTGCAGGGTTTACATAATAATTCCTTATGAACTCATCTCAAGGATATTATCAACCCTTCCGGGATACACTTTCCCGTCAAGTATTCACGGCATGTCATATATAAAATATAGTGACCCAACTTAACCGGTAATTAACCCAATAATTAAATCGGTTAATTCCTTTGGTAAATCAAAGTCACTTATATTAAATATACACACCCGCAATAGTTTCGGGGATTAAGAATAAAATACACTGAGACTCGAATCGATTATCGCCGGCAATCCTAATCGATGAATCTCAACGATCCGCTCAATACGCCAAGTGTACAAGTGTGATAAAATAATCAAGACAGATTATTTTCTCTCTCACACAACGACTATACCGATGGATTGGTCCGTGTCCATCTAGGTCGTGAGCAACTGTTCGATTAAATACGAGTAACCGATAGTATGATCTTCTGTGTGGGGCCCGACACACCATACTAACTACAACGTATAGAATCCAGGACTATGTTTTGCATATATTTAATTATAAATAATTAAACGCAAACAATTGTTCATTTAGTTAAATAGATTAATGGCAATGGATCATGAGTTTCTGTCACTTAAATCTAGACATTAAGTACACAACTCCAACAGTGGGTTGTATTCCTCGACTACTGGGGGTTCTAGGACCTCCGGATCGGTAGTCGGATGAGGAAAAACGACCCGGAAACGAGCCCGGAACAGCAACGTCGCGTTGCTGTTCGCGGAGAAACGGCGACCGCCGTTTCCAAACGGCGACCGCCATTTTGGTCTTTTTCTGGCAGCCCGCTCGGTTCGCGCGGTTGTCCTTCGGGGCAATGGCTGGGCGTGAATCGGGGCACGGGCTGGAAAAGCGAACGAAGTAGCGACACCGGATGTCGACTGGGATCGTTCGGATGTTCGAGTGATCGAACGAACGCATCTCGGGTAGTCGATTTCCATCAATTGGTATCAGAGCCGGTTTATGCGTTCTTTGTATTGTTCTTTGTATCAGAGCCGGTTTGTTTTGCAGGATAACCCGATTATTATGGTCATGTTTATTGTACTGTATATTGTGGTTTGTTAAACTCTCGGGGTTGTCGAGATCTTTTTTTTTTGAATCGTTGCTTGCTTGTAATAGTTAAAACGACGGGTTGAGTCGTTTAGGATTTTCTATTTTCGTTTTTCGTTTATCCGGGTGTATAGGATCGATCGATACGTATAGGATCGATGCCGGAAGTAGTTAGCTTTATTATGTAATGTTGCTGCTGCTTGGTGGATCGAGACGAGATCGAGGGCCGGACGAACGAGGGTCGAGAAGTCGAACCCGCGACTGTTGAAGGGCAAACAGCGGTCGCCGTTTCTCAAACGGCGGTCGCCGTTTCGCTGGATTCTTGGCAGCAGCTTGCGGGGGTTCGACTGACACCACGGATCGCTCGTCGAGGCTTGGGATGATACTCCAGTGGGAGGGTGACGCTACCGTCGTTTGAGTAGCGAGCAAAATAAATTTATAAAACCTAAAGCTTCACACCAACAACAAGTATTAGTGGTGAGTATTAGGTGTCGATCCCACGAGGAGTTTATCGTTATTTTCTCACGGCTTTGCCCAATGTGGTTTGTCACGATTTTAGAAAGTGTTTTGAGTGAATAACCGACCAGCTAAAATAACTAAAAACAAATAATAAACAAACTAAATAAAATAAAATACTCAGCTACTGAACTTGACCAATACGAAAATAAACTACTCAACTATTTAACTCGACCAAACTGTAAAACAGAGCATCTGGGCACAGTCGTCACCTTGTCTACCTGATCAAGTTTCTACTGTTCATCGACACATAAGATTTTGCTAACAACTTTATCTTTCGGTTATAGGTTGTCCAATTAAAGTATAAACGCCCCTATGTTGTCACGCACGCAAATACCCCAACCCTTATTCACTCTTTCGGTTTAAAGTTTTACTAGATCTCTCTAAGCACAACTTCTAATATTGATCAATTCGACACTATGTTAGCCGACATGAGTCTAAGTTGACCAAACTGCCTTAATCTCCAAGCGAACCCGAAATGGCCAATAGCATGCCCGGACAGACCCGAGTCATACGACCACATCTCCAGCAACATGTAATACTATGCGGACGCCCAGTCTCCCGGCACGTTGATCCGCGTATGTGTGTGTTAGGTGAAAAGGGGTTCCTACTGGCTACTGTACGTTGCCCAAGTCCCTAACATGCCTGTAGATACTACCCTGTTGAATCGGGAATAAAACTAAGTTAGTTGCTATAGTCAAGCCTCACAGTATTTAAGAAAGCAGATCGACCAAGTTCGGACGTTGCCCAGGCGCAGATTAACTAGCTACGCATGAACAAAGCTAAAATAAATAAAATAAAATAAAAGGAAAACATGCTTGAATTAAACTAAGAAATCAAAGTAACAATTGTCTTGAATAATCAGAAATTAAAATACGAAAATAAAAACATAAAACAAAACGGAATTGCCCAGCTATGCCCGAAGGCGATAGCCGGCGAGAACTCGTCTTCTTCTTCCTCCAATCTTCTTCGTGCTCTTCTATGTATGGTGGTATATATTTCTCCAGTGTTAGCCACGTGATTTCTAGGTCTTGATGTGTATTTATAGATGCTAGGAGTCTTGGGCTCCAAGTAAAATCGCTGACTTGATCAGTTTAATTGAGATAAGGAAATAAAAGATTCTTTCCTTATCCTATCCTGAAAAATAGGGATCCTGCCGCGTCCTTGACCAATTCCGTGTAGATATAGGACTCAATCTGATGTAGAGACGTGTTGGACAATGACTCTAACGTTGGATGAGAGTCCATCTTTGATACTTCTATGAATCTGGTCGCCTTTTAAGACTCCATAACTCCCAGGACTCTTCGTACACTACTTGCTCAACGTCCATCTCTGGTCAACTCGGATCTTTGTCCAACCTCTTTACTTCGTATGGTACTTGGTCAAGCTTCGGTCTTGGTCACTTCCTGACTTTGGCCATTATGACATTGGTGTTCGTTCCAGGCTAACTTGCTCAACCAGCATACTTGCTCAATGTGACGATTTCTTTCCAAATGCTCGTCTTTTCACGTTTCACCTGCATAACTTGACCATAGACTCCAAATGTGCCCTCCCAGACACGAACAAGGTGAAAACAACGAAAAAGACTCTATTAACTTGACTCAAAAGAACTAAAAATGAGCCAAAAAATATGGCTCATCACAAGCACACACTTTAATTACGCTTGTCCTCAAGCGTGTGGTATGACTAACGCTGCTCAAGTAGAAAACAAGGGAGTGAGGGAAAGAAATTAAAAAGAAGACAATACCATGCTTTTCAGAATATTACCTTGAGCAAGTAAACAGACAGTCAAAATCGTAGTCTAGGGGATGCATAAAAAATAGTCAAGACACTGCAATAGGATTTTTGGTTTCTCTCCCTAAGTGTTTCTCTCATCAGTGTATGGGTAGTGTATCGCTCAATTATGTTTTGGAATGCGCTCTGCCCTGGGCTTGACCAATTTGTGACCTATGACAATTCTCAGTTGATCTAGGCATATCATCAGGACTTTTTAGGGTGTTTGTGTAGGCTGTATTGGGCATATCTCCATGTTGACCGTAGGTAGTGTTGCTTATTTTACTTAGCAACTTTTTTTTTCTACCTCTAATTCACCTCCCTTCTTACGGGCCTTAGCACACCCCATTTATTCTGGAGTTTTTTTTTTTTTTTTTTTTTTTTTTTTTTTTTTTTTTTTAACTTGATCAACCAGTTCGCAGGATTTGCTTGCTGCCATTGACAAGTTATTTTTTTTCTGAAGACATACTTTCTGACTTGACCCTTCTATGTACTTGGGCATGTTTTCATGTTGGTCAGAGTGTCCCCCAGGTGATCAAAGAACAGGCTAGGCTCAAGGGGCTATCAAGGGTCTTCTTTATTTATTGACAAAAATGAACAAAAAAAATGCCTAAGTCATTTAATACCTCAACTCAACAGTCAAATCACACAAGTAGAAATAAGGCAAACCTTAGCATTACGGCATTCCAAACAAACTCTCAAGAAAGAAATATTTTCATAATTTTGGCTCAAATCTCACGGCTACCTAATTGCAGTTCCATCGTCCCAAATTTGATGCATAGACTAATAATTTTGACCAAGTATATTCATCAAGCATACGACACGACCAAGGACAGGGGTTGCTCCTACCCGTTCCCCCACTCACACACTTTGCCTCCGGCAAAGTGGGTGAAATAGTAATAAGATTGGGCAGGGACTTCCCTTGACATAAAACTCCGACTCCAAACGACGTTGGCGTACCTCTCCACTCACACACTTTGCCTTGGGCAAAGTGTGTCAATGAATAGATCAACCTTTGACTCGAAAGAAAAGAAAAAGAAAAGAAATAAAAGAACAATTGGGAGGGCAAGTGAGGAGGAGGTAAAGTCAAGGTAAAACCTGAATTGAGCATGGGTGAAGTGGACCATTAATGATTTCAGCAGCTCTACGAGGTCTCTTAACATGTTGCCCAGATGCCTTAGGACTACGCCCTCAGTCAGTAACTTGGGCACGTCTACCCAGGCCTTTGACTTCTCTCCAGTGGTCATCCTTGCGACTTCAGGGAACTCATCAATATTCTAGTGTAAACAGACTGCTGAAAGTTGACCAAGTAGCCTTGAGGTTTGCTCAAGCAGCTACCTTTATGCCCTCCTTGACCTGCACATAAAAAACAAACAAACCCTTTCTCCTTTTGGATTCAGACAAGTCAAGTTCTCTATCCGATTTAATTCAAAATAAAAGAAAAGAAAACTAAAATAATATACAAGAAATACCAGGTTGCCTCCTGGTCAGCGCCTTAGTTATCGTCATGGCCATGACGTGATGTATGCTCACCATTCTTCACGGTGAAAGGGTTTAAGCTTCTCCTCGTTATGGCCATAAGAGGCCTTCAGGCACTTGAGTAAATCTGTGAAGTTGCTCATCATCCATCCATGTAAAGTGCCTGCTGGGTTGCCCATACCAAATGGTAACTGCATGTTGGTCAGGGGCGAATTGCTCTTCTCTTCCGTATTTTGGGTGAACAACCCTTGTGTTTTCCTTTCTGAACCTTCTCTTAAAACATCACTATTGATCTCACTGATTGTATCCCCTTGTCCAAAGTAGAGATATTTCGTGTGCTTGGGCAATATCTTCGATTTTTGCTCGGGTGCCCGTTCAAAGGCTGGCTCCAATCTCTCTTCTCGGACATCATTCTCAGTTTGCCTCGTCTGGATTAAAATATCAGATGGTTGAAACATGCCAATATGAAATACCTCATGTTTCCTCACTTGGACGATATTTAGTTTCTGCTCTTGGGCAAGTTGCTCCTCTTGGGCAGGTTGCTCTTCTGTTGCAGGTTGCTCCTCTTGGTGGTTGTTATGTCCATAACCAAAACTAGGTGTGTTGGCCAGGGCATACTGGTCGTAGCAATTCAGTCTGTCTTTCCCATAACTGTGCATTGGGCAACCTGCGTGTCTTCCCTCATAGTGTAGTAGTGGGCGCTGGTCATGATCAACTTCATTTGTTTCGACTGCTTTGAGTGGTCTTGTGGCCATAATCTCCGCGAGTTTCTCGATGGTGTCGCAAAGTTTATCAATTTTATCTTCGGCAGACTTGGGCATAGCAGATGTCTGCTTGGGCAAGTTGTCTTCATCTTCACGGGATCCTTCGACCAAGTCTTTCAATATTTTGAACGCCTCACTTGCTGTTTTATCGAGAATAGAACCTCCACATGCAGCATAAATCATCATTCTTTCATGTCCTCTCAGTCCGGATTTGAAGTATTGGATCAATTCATGATCCGGAAATAGACGATATGGGCATTGTGCTTGAATCTCATTGAATCGTACCCAATAGTCATGGAAAGATTCTCTTGTACCCATTTTGAGGTTGTAAATCATCTTCTTAATCTGCATGATTCGAGATATGGGGAAGTGCTTCTTCAAGAATTGATGTTGGAGCTGCTGCCATGTTGTGATTTCGCCCCTGGTCAAGGTGTATAGCCATTCTCTTGCCTTGCCGGCAAGGGAGAAAGGAAAAGCTAATAGCCGGATGTACTCTGCCAGGTTGCCCATGGCAGGTATAGTCCCACATGCTAGCTCAAAATTTCGCACATGTAATTGAGGGTCCTCCCAGGGCATATCGCTGAACTTGGGCAACAGCTGCAGAAAACTGTGTTTCATTGACCAATCTGTAGTGATGTTGGGCAGTGTTATGCCCACAAGTTTAAAGTCCAAAAAGTTAGGGAAACTCAATTCCCTCAATTTCTGCTCCACTCGTCGGTTGTTCAGGTCGTCCATCTTTTCTGTCCTCTGCTCAAGTCTGGATCTTGAGCAAAGGTGGGTCTCTGGGCTGCACGTGCTACTTGTCCTGCTTTCTTCGTCCTGCTCCTTGCTGTCCAATTGGTCAACCTGGAACAAAAACAAAAAAAATCGCAAGTCAAATAGCACAAAGAAAATAACTGGAATATAAACTCCCCGGCAACGGCGCCAATTTGACTCTACCGTCGTTTGAGTAGCGAGCAAAATAAATTTATAAAACCTAAAGCTTCACACCAACAACAAGTATTAGTGGTGAGTATTAGGTGTCGATCCCACGAGGAGTTTATCGTTATTTTCTCACGGCTTTGCCCAATGTGGTTTGTCACGATTTTAGAAAGTGTTTTGAGTGAATAACCGACCAGCTAAAATAACTAAAAACAAATAATAAACAAACTAAATAAAATAAAATACTCAGCTACTGAACTTGACCAATACGAAAATAAACTACTCAACTATTTAACTCGACCAAACTGTAAAACAGAGCATCTGGGCACAGTCGTCACCTTGTCTACCTGATCAAGTTTCTACTGTTCATCGACACATAAGATTTTGCTAACAGCTTTATCTTTCGGTTATAGGTTGTCCAATTAAAGTATAAACGCCCCTATGTTGTCACGCACGCAAATACCCCAACCCTTATTCACTCTTTCGGTTTAAAGTTTTACTAGATCTCTCTAAGCACAACTTCTAGTATTGATCAATTCGACACTATGTTAGCCGACATGAGTCTAAGTTGACCAAACTGCCTTAATCTCCAAGCGAACCCGAAATGGCCAATAGCATGCCCGGACAGACCCAAGTCATACGACCACATCTCCAGCAACATGTAATACTATGCGGACGCCCAGTCTCCCGGCACGTTGATCCGCGTATGTGTGTGTTAGGTGAAAATGGGTTCCTACTGGCTACTGTACGTTGCCCAAGTCCCTAACATGCCTGTAGATACTACCCTGTTGAATCGGGAATAAAACTAAGTTAGTTGCTATAGTCAAGCCTCACAGTATTTAAGAAAGCAGATCGACCAAGTTCGGACGTTGCCCAGGCGCAGATTAACTAGCTACGCATGAACAAAGCTAAAATAAATAAAATAAAATAAAAGGAAAACATGCTTGAATTAAACTAAGAAATCAAAGTAACAATTGTCTTGAATAATCAGAAATTAAAATACGAAAATAAAAACATAAAACAAAACGGAATTGCCCAGCTATGCCCGAAGGCGATAGCCGGCGAGAACTCGTCTTCTTCTTCCTCCAATCTTCTTCGTGCTCTTCTATGTATGGTGGTATATATTTCTCCAGTGTTAGCCACGTGATTTCTAGGTCTTGATGTGTATTTATAGATGCTAGGAGTCTTGGGCTCCAAGTAAAATCGCTGACTTGATCAGTTTAATTGAGATAAGGAAATAAAAGATTCTTTCCTTATCCTATCCTGAAAAATAGGGATCCTGCCGCGTCCTTGACCAATTCCGTGTAGATATAGGACTCAATCTGATGTAGAGACGTGTTGGACAATGACTCTAACGTTGGATGAGAGTCCATCTTTGATACTTCTATGAATCTGGTCGCCTTTTAAGACTCCATAACTCCCAGGACTCTTCGTACACTACTTGCTCAACGTCCATCTCTGGTCAACTCGGATCTTTGTCCAACCTCTTTACTTCGTATGGTACTTGGTCAAGCTTCGGTCTTGGTCACTTCCTGACTTTGGCCATTATGACATTGGTGTTCGTTCCAGGCTAACTTGCTCAACCAGCATACTTGCTCAATGTGACGATTTCTTTCCAAATGCTCGTCTTTTCACGTTTCACCTGCATAACTTGACCATAGACTCCAAATGTGCCCTCCCAGACACGAACAAGGTGAAAACAACGAAAAAGACTCTATTAACTTGACTCAAAAGAACTAAAAATGAGCCAAAAAATATGGCTCATCAGAGGGGTTCGTCTCTTGGTCCTTAGACGAGTCGGTGGTGGATCGAGACCTAGACGAGCAACGAGACGAAGATCCGAGAAGACGTGCATCGAAGATTTTAAAGGCCATAATAATCGGGCCACGTTAAATGCTTTCTATGTGTTTACGTGTTTATTATGCTTTAAATTTTATGCATGCGTATGTTATCCCTTTCGTAAAAACTAAGTGGGAGAGGGATTGGAAACAATCCCGCGGTCTCCATTCTCTGTTTTGATGGTGATGTGTGTCGCTTACGAGTTGGCTTTAATGCCATCCTCCCTATCGGATAAAGTTGACACACGGATATCACTGGATCAAAATTCGAATTCAATTCCATTTATAGAATTGAACACTTAAGTTTTTCAAAGCAATGCCTAATCTGTCTTTCAAAGACTAATTTCAACTCGACTCATTCTCACCCCGGGGAGTGGAATGGAGCCAAAGCGCTTGGTTATGTCGATGACACAGATTAGAGACATTCGAGTCATTTGATGACTAGATCGATTGTCTGGTTGGCTCCCTCACTTTGTGAGAGATAGGGCTCAATTGCATGATTGATCGCTGGTTAGAAACTTCGAGTTTCACTTACGAGATATCAAGCTTTGATTAACGAAATTGTGAAATTTATTAAATGGAATTCAATTAACAAAGTTGTTTGTTTAGTAAACGTCCACACTATCGTGGCTTACTAGACGGAAACGGAACTTTGGGTTAATTGAGGCTCGACAGTTATAGGAAATCGTAAAGGGACCGCATGTCAACGTAAACGTCCACACTAACGTGGCTTGCGGTGGGCGTGTAGTTTCCGAGCGGTTAACTTAGTACTGAGAAATGGTATACACTTAGGTACGCTTTACAGTATCCTCCCCATCGGAGTCACTGCTGTAATGATGTACGACCAAAGTAAAAAGTCCAGTTATAAAATCGTTTGGACTAGTATACGTCCACATGAACGTGGCATGCTAGTCTGATGGGATTTTAGGATTGATTGGTAAATTTAATGATATTAATTAAGGGAGTTAATATCGAATTAAATTTGACAGTTTGATTTGTCTCTTTTATAGATATGGCACTCAACCCGCTGTCCATTATACTAAAAGAAAACAAACTCACTGGTCCAAACTATGTTGATTGGAAACGAAACTTGGACATTGTCCTAACTGCTGAGGAGTACAAGTATGTACTCCATGAGGTTTGTCCTGATGAACCTACTGATACCTCCACTCCTGAGGAAAAGGAAGCTCATCGGAAGTGGGTCAAGGCTGATCAGATGGCGCGGTGCTACATTTTGGCTTCTATGTCAAATGTGCTGCAACATCAGCATGAGGCCATGACCACTGCCTATGATATGATGCTTAACCTTAAGGAGATGTTTGGTAGTCAGGATAGGGCAGCCAGGCAAGATGCCATGAGAAAACTCATGACGGCCACTATGTCCGAAGGAACGCCCGTGAGGGATCACGTTCTTAGGATGATAGGCTATCTGAATGAGATAGAGATTATGGGAGGAGCTATCGATGGGGAAACCCAGATCGATATAGTGCTCCAGTCTCTGCCTAGGAGTTTTGAGCAGTTCCGCCTGAACTATAACATGAACAAGAGGTTATATTCGTTGGCGGAGCTCCTGACTGAACTCCAGGCGGCAGAGGGAATCTTTAAGAAATCTCAGGCACTTGTGGCTGTGAAACTTCCTGGCCCTCCGGGGACTAAGAGGAAGAAGAAGCAAGGACGGAAACCCAGTGGACCCAGCAATGGTGGACCACGGAATGGAGTGAACAAGCCCAAGGGCAAGTGTTTCCGTTGCAAGCAGTCTGGACATTGGAAGTCTAATTGTCCTCTCAGACAAGGAGGTATGAACTTTTCCTTAGTCACTGAAACATGTTTAGCGGTGTTATCCACCGGTACCTGGTGTGTGGATACGGGAGCCACTGATCATGTCTGCAATTCTTTGCAGGGGTTCCAGGAAACCCGGCGGCTTAGAGAGGGAGAGATCACTATCTACATGGGCAACGCTACGAAAGTGGCGGTAGTTGCAGTGGGAGATATTTATTTGTCTTTTAATAATAAAGTTTTGGTATTGAATAATTGTCTTTATGTACCGAATTTTAGAAAGAACCTTGTTTCGGTTTCTAAATTGGTTTTGAATGAATATTCTGTTTCTTTTGATAGTTCTGTTATTATAAAAAAGAATGGTGAGTATATCTGTTCTGGTACATTGATAGGCAACTTATATATACTGAATCCTGATTATTCCACGATGCAACGAGTAGAGTCAAATAATACATCTAGTACCAATAAGAGAAAGGAGCCTTCTAGAATGAATCAAAAGTACTTATGGCATCTTAGGCTAGGTCATATTAACTTGGGTAGGATTCAAAGGTTGATAACTGATGGAATACTCAGTGGTGTGAAAGATGAGGACTTTCCAACCTGCGAATCATGCCTGGAAGGAAAAATGACCAAGCGACCCTTTAGTGATAAGGGGTATAGATCCAAGGAAGTACTGGAATTGATTCACTCTGATTTGTGCGGGCCTTTATCTGTCCAAGCGAGAGGAGGTTATGAATATTTCGTAACCTTCACTGATGATTACTCAAGGTATGGTTTTATATACCTGATGCGCCGCAAGAGCGAGTGCTTTGACAAGTTCAAGGAGTACAAAGATCTTGTGGAGAACCTTCATGGTAAAACCATAAAGACTCTACGATCTGATCGTGGAGGAGAGTACCTCTCGGGAGAGTTTAAGGCGTACTTATTAGAGAATGGGATTGACTCCCAGATGACTGCACCATACACGCCCCAGAAGAATGGTGTAGCAGAAAGAAGGAATAGGACTCTTATGGAAATGGTAAGATCTATGATGAGTTATTCAGACCTACCAGTTTCGTTCTGGGGATATGCCTTGGAAACAGCGGCGTATATCCTGAACTTAGTTCCTTCTAAATCAGTCCCTAAGACGCCCTCGGAATTGTGGACCGGGCGAAAGCCAAATTTGAAACACATTCGGATCTGGGGTTGTCCAGCACATGTGCTGAAGCATGGGGCTGATAAGTTGGAATCTCGTTCAGATATTCGGTTGTTTATAGGATATCCTAAAGGAACGAAAGGTGGTCTATTTTATAGTCCTAAGGACCAGAAGATCGTTGTTAGCACCAACGCTCGGTTCTTGGAAGAGGATTATATAATGGACCATAAGCCCAAGAGTGAGATAATACTTAACGAACTGAGAGGGGACGATCAAGGCTTAGATCCAACCGAACCGGGTGATACGCCACCACAGTCTGCACCTGTAGTTACTGAGGTTACACCGGAGCCTCGTCGTAGTGGGAGGGTTGTTCGACAACCCGATAGGTTCATGTTTATAGGTGAGTCTTCGGACTTGTTACCTGGAGAACATGAAGCCGATCCCTGGACCTATGGCGAGGCGCTTAAAGATCAAGATGCTCAGTCTTGGCAAAAGGCGATGAAATCTGAGATTGAATCAATGGATTCAAATCAGGTCTGGAATCTTGTAGCACCGCCCAAAGGTGTAAAAGCCATTGGTTGCAAGTGAGTGTACAAGAGAAAAAGAGGGTCTGACGGGAAGGTTGAAACCTTCAAGGCTAGGCTTGTTGCGAAAGGGTATACTCAGAAAGAAGGGACCGATTATGAGGAAACTTTTTCGCCGGTAGCTATGCTAAAGTCGATCCGGATTCTTTTGTCTATAGCATCTTATATGGATTATGAGGTGTGGCAAATGGACGTCAAGACAACATTCTTGAATGGGAATCTTGACGAGACCATTTACATGAGACAGCCAGAAGGTTTCATCAAGAAAGGCCAAGAGCATCTAGTGTGTAAGCTAAACCGATCCATTTATGGATTGAAGCAAGCTTCTAGATCTTGAAACATGCGGTTTGATGAGGTTATCCAGTCTTATGGAGTCATTCAAAGCATGGACGAGTCGTGTGTATACCGGAGAAGTGACGGAAACAGTGTGGCGTTTCTCGTGCTTTATGTAGATGACATCCTTCTAATTGGCAACAATGTGAAGATGTTGTCGGACATAAAGGGATGGTTGTCCAAGCAATTCGATATGAAAGACTTAGGACAAGTTGGGCATGTTCTTGGGATCAAAGTTATAAGGGATCGCCGGAAAAGAACATTAAGCTTGTCCCAGGCTTCATATATTGATACGATTCTGGCTCTTTTCAACATGCAGAATTCCAAGAGAGGTGCTCAACCTTTCTGCCATGGAATTCATCTATCTAAAGACATGTGTCCCAAAACACAAAAGGAGATAGATTACATGAAGAAGGTTCCTTATGCTTCGGCAGTAGGAAGTCTAATGTATGCCATGTTGTGCACGAGACCTGATATCTGCTATGCCGTGGGCATGGTAGCTAGATATCAGAGTAACCCTGGACAGGGTCACTGGACTGCTGTAAAGAACATACTTAAGTACCTGCGAAGGACTAGGAATTATGTTCTGAGTTACAAAGCGTCCGAGTTGATTCCTATTGGTTACACAGACTCGGATTTCCAATCTGATAAGGATTAGCGAAAGTCTACATCAGGCTATGTGTTCACATTGGGAGGTGGAGCAGTCTCATGGAAGAGTGTTAAGCAGAAATGCATTTCGGACTCTACCATGGAAGCCGAATATGTAGCAGCCTCTGAGGCAGCTAAAGAATCGGTGTGGCTCCGGAACTTCCTTATGGACTTGGATGTGGTTCCTAAAATGCCTAGAGTTATCACAATTTATTGTGACAATAGCGGTGCAGTGGCAAATGCAAAGGAACCACGAGCCCACAATGCGAGTAAACACATAGATCGCAAGTACCACCTGATTAGAGACATCGTCAGGAGAGGCGATGCGGTTGTCACCAAGATTGCATCAGCGGATAACCTGGCAGACCCCTTTACGAAGGCACTTCCAGCGGAAGCGTTCAAGAGACACGTGAAGGGGATGGGTATCGGATGTATGGTAGAGGGCAACTAGAGATTTAGTATAAGTGGGAGATTGATGGAGTTATATTCTAAATGTCTAGTTTAGTGACAATATGGAACTCCTTATCTGTGTTTTTCATTATCTATTAATCAAACTGTCGGCATTTTGTCTATCTTGTACTAGAATGCAATAGTCCTAGATATATACGTTGTAGACAGTGTGGCGTGAGGAGACACGCGGAAGATCATACTGTCGGTTACTCGTATATTATCAAACAGAAGCTCACGACTTAGATGGACAGGGACAATCCATCGGTACGTCGTAGTGTGACTGGGTAATAGTCGGTCTTGACTATTATGTTACACTTGTACACTTGGTGTATTGAGCAGGACCACGGGAGGGCGTTCGATTTATACTAATCGACGTAATCGAACTAGACCTCAGAATTACGGATATACGAATTCTTAATCCCTATATAATTATAGGTGCGTTTGTCCAATTCTTGGTTCTTTAACTTGCCAATGAGTGAGACTAATTGATTAGTCGAGATACTCGGTAAATTGGGAATCGGAATTGTACACACGGCATGCTATAGATTATAGACAGGAAACCGTGTCCCGTTTATCGGGTTGATAACGTCCCCGAGATGAGCTCATAAAGTTTATCATGTAAACCCTGCAGGTGGATTTGTTCCACATGATAATAAGGATGAGTGGTACTAGTCTCGGATAATAAGAAATGAATTAATTTAATTATTAGTAATTAAATAAATTCGTGGACGTTCGATATCTTAAACACGGGGAAAGTCGTATATGTAATTTCGGCGGAAATATTATTGTTGAAATAATATTAAATTAATTTCGGGAATTCAATTATTATTTTATAGTGGAGTTAATAATAATTAAAATTGAAATCGATTAATTAAGGAATTGCGTTTACGTATTCCAAGTTAATTAATATTTCAATTTAGCCCCTAATTAATTTACCTAAGAGGTCCCTAGCGTAACTCTATAAACCCCCCCCCCCCCCCCTTGCCCTCTCTTAAACCTACAGTCCGCAGCCTTTTTATTTTTCTGAGAAAAAGAATTGTTAACGCAATTATAATTTTTTCTCTCTAAAATAAAATAGTTAGCGCTGATATTTTTCTCTGATTGAGAAAAAGAATATCACGCTGGTAGATCAAGAGAGAGAGCAGAAAAAGGGAGACCCAACGGATCGTTGCCCACACAGCGGTTGGAGTCGGGAAGAGGCATACGCTAGCAATCGCTAAGGTCTCAACAATTCGACCGCTAAGGTATGAGATCGGATCTTTAATTCCGCGTTATTTCGATCTCACTTTTCCTCGTTGATCATACTTTGAACGTAGATCGGGTTCCGGGGTTGTGGGTTGTATTCCTCGACTACTGGGGGTTCTAGGACCTCCGGATCGGTAGTCGGATGAGGAAAAACGACCCGGAAACGAGCCCGGAACAACAACGTCGCGTTGCTGTTCGCGGAGAAACGGCGACCGCAGTTTCCAAACGGCGACCGCCGTTTCCAAACGGCGACCGCCGTTTTGGTCTTTTTCTGGCAGCCCGCTCGGTTCGCGCGGTTGTCCTTCGGGGCAATGGCTGGGCGTGAATCGGGGCACGGGCTGGAAAAGCGAACGAAGTAGCGACACCGGATGTCGACTGGGATCGTTCGGATGTTCGAGTGATCGAACGAACGCATCTCGGGTAGTCGATTTCCATCAATTATATCAAATAATATTTCTCCGGTAGTATTATTTATTCCGTGTATTTAAGATTTAAATATCCATGAATAAAATTAATTTATTGCTAATTAATTTATTCATCTCTTGAATCTGAGACTAGTACCATTCAACCTTAATTATTGTGCGGAACGAATCCACTCATGAGGTTTACACAATAATTCCTTATGAACTCATCTCGGGGATATTATCAACCCTTACGGGATACACTTTCCCGTCAAGTATTCACGGCATGTCATATATAAAATATAGTGACCCAATTTTACCGGTAATTAACCCAATAATTAAATCGGTTAATTCCTTTGGAAAATCAAAGTCACTTATATTAAATATACACACCCGCAATAGTATCGGGGATTAAGAATAAAATACTCTGAGACTTGAATCGATTATCCAAGGCAATCCTAATCGATAAATCTCAAGCGATCCGCTCAATACACCAAGTGTACAAGTGTGATAAAATAATTAAGACAAATTATTTTCTCTCTCACACAACGACTATATCGATGGATTGGTCCGTGTCCATCTAGGTCGTGAGCATCTGTTTGATTAAATACGAGTAACCGATAGTATGATCTTCTGTGTAGGCCCGACACACCATACTAACTACAACGTATAAAATCTAGGACTATGATTTGCATATATTTAATTATAAATAATTAAATGCAAACAATTGTTTATTAATTTAATAGATTAAATGCTATGACCGGGAGTTTACCGTTACTTAAATCTAGACATTAAGTTCGCAACTCCAACAATCTCCCACTTGTACTAAGGTCTAGTCATTTCCTCCAAACTCCCGACTCCCATACTCATCACGTGCTTAAAGTGTACTTCCAAGAAGTACTATGTGAATGAGCAATCTAGGTCGCCGCTCTGAAGTTATCTTGGTGACTACTACGTCGTCTCCCTCGACGATGACTCGTATCAGGTGGTACTTGCTCTATGTGCTATCATCACTTTTTGACTTATGACTTCTTCCCGTTTACCATGCACCCCTATACAATAGCCTTTGGTAAACCAAGAGTCATATCCAAGTCTTAGAGGTTATCCCGGAACCTAACCAAAACTTCCGCTGCCTCTGAGGCTGCTATTCGGTTATGAGAGAGTCCGAGAAGCTCCTGCTTATCACTCTTTCATTTCAAAGGTTCCACCTCTCCCAAAAGTGAACACATAGCCTGATATCGACTTACACTGCCCCCTCTCTGATTTGAGATCTGAGAATATGTAATCCAAGAAGACTTCGTCTTGCTTAGTAATCCAGTACTTTGCAAGTACTATTACAGCATCCGAATGTCTCTTATCTAGATTACTTTGATATCCTCCCACTACGCTAACCGCATAGTTGATATCAGGTTCTTGTTTTTCAACATTGCATTTATCAAGCTTTCCATACAAAATGCAGGAAACTGCTTTGTATCATCTATCTCCTTTATGTGTTCGAAACACATGACCTTAGATAGATTACATATATATTCTGTCTCTGAAAGGCAACAACCTTTCTCAGAATTATGCATGTTAAAAACAAGCCATAATCGTATAAGATATCTAGGAGAAGTACAATGTTCTTATCCCTAGATCTTGAGATCTTAAGAACATGCTCTAACTTCTACTCAATCTTATATCTCGATTCATTTAGACAACCATCACTTTATGTCTGATAACATCCTTACATTGTTGCCAACGATAAAATGTTATTTACATAAAATTCCGAGAAACACCACATTGTTTCCATTACGTCTCCAATACACTTTTCGTCTGTGCCTTTTGATGAATCCATCAAATGGACTATCTCATCAATTCGCAAGTTCCACGATTCATAGCTTTGTAACCATCCATAAATGGATTTACTAAGCTTGTACTCTAAATGATCTAGCCTCTTAACAATAAACCTTATTGTTTTCCAAGCAGACACATTTAGATCTAGTACCGCCCTTGTGCAGAGCTAGGGATCGATTTCATCTTTACTAGATCCAGAGTCCGAAACTCTTCTAGTCTTATGAACATCTTTGGTTGTTCAACAACCTCCCACTGCAGTGGCGTCCCGGTGTATAACAGTAATAACAGTAGGTGCAGTTAGTGGTGTACTACTACTCGGTTTGGCTGGTTCCTAGTCTTTGTCCTTTTTCTCATTCCAAGGTATTACGTCAGTTCAGGGTTTGTGGTTCATCTAATAGTCTTCCTCTAAGAACCGGGCGATAAACGTCCTTCTGGTTCATTGTACTATAGAACACACAATACTTTGTTCATCTAGGATATCCTACAATCACATAGAATGTGCCGTTGTCTCCAGGAATATCCATATAACATGGGTAGTTCCGAACAACTTGCCCTTTTACTATTAGATTTACATTTCTTATTTCTGACACACCATTTCTACACGTAAGTGTATGGTGCAGTCATTTGGGATCCAATCCCAATCTTTGATTATGTTATGTGTTTATTCAGATAGGTGATAGCCTTCGCGACTAAGTCGCAGGCTCCTAATGGATATACGTTGAAGGTTCTCCATAATAGCTTTGTGTCCATTGACTAGTCAAAACACTTTGCTTTTATGGTACATCAAGTATTCTAATCCATCATTGAGCATTCTTGAAAGAACTACTCGTACCTTTCTAATTACACATACGTCTGCATATATCAGTATCTAATCATTCTCAATACTTGTCCGAATTCTGTCCTTTATCCAGAAAGGTTTGCTTAGTTGTATCATCTTCCAAATTAAATTTTTAGGTCGGAAGGTCCATTCCTTCAACTATAATTGATCAAATCAACTTCGACCATTTGAATCTTATTTGAATAGATACTACTAAGTATAAGAATTCACATGTATAATGATTTAATAAAGAAATATATCTAACAAGTTATAGAACGGTTTGTTGCATCGTGGTAGACTTTAGGATCTATCATTCATATATTGCTATCTAATGTACCAGAATAGATAATGCCATTATTTCTTATCAAAATCATCAAATAATTAAAGAAATAAAATATCCATTCATAGATAATAGAAATCCAGAACAAAAGGTTCTTTCTAAAATAAAGGGTACATAATGCAATAAACTTGAAATGAAATCCTATTTAACTACTAAAGCAGATAAATGTCTTCCACCGCAACAGCTGCCTCCTCTACAGCTTTTGCCCGTGTAGACTCGAACTCTTCTTCTCTAAGTCGCCGGGTTTTCTGGAACCCCTGCATTAAAATGCACATACCGTCAGTGGTTCCATATCTACACACCAGATTTCTGGTAGATAATACCGCTGACTATGTTTTTACGACTAAAGAAAAATTCGTACGAGAGGATATTCAGACTTCCAGTGTCCAGACTTATTGCATCGGAAGCACTTGCCTCTTGGATTGACAGCCCCCACTCGTGGTCCATTCCTCTTGGCACCACTGGGTTTCCAGGCTTGCTTCCTTTTCTTGCCCCTACCTCCAACAGGCTTCAAGCCTTTGGAATTGGTAGCTACAAGCGCTTGAGACTTGCCCTTCTTGTAGATCCCCTCTGCCGCCTTCAGTTCAGTCAGGAGTTGCGCAAGAGTATAAGACAGTTTACCCATATTATAACTCATACGAAACTGCTCAAAACTAGGGGTCAGAGACTGGGGTATGATGTCGACTTGCGTCTCCCCATCAATTTGAGCTCCTAGGATCTCAAGTTCATTCAACAAACTCATCATCTTAAGAACGTGCTCCCCAACGGGCGTTCCTTCAGACTGAGTAGTTGTCATAAGGACTCTCATGGCTTCTTGCCTTGCCGCACGATCTTGCTCCCCAAACATCTCTTTGAAGTTGAACAACATATCATAGGCAGTGGCCATCGACTCATGTTGGGTTTGGAGTACATTTGACATGGAAGCCAAAATATAACACCTAGCCATTTCATCAGCCTTTTTCCACTTCCGATATGCTTCTTTTTCCTCATTAGTTGAGGCAGCCGTGGGCTAAGCAGGGCACAATTCATGGAGTACAAATTTGTACTCTTCAGAAGTCAGGACAATGTCTAAATTTCTCCTCCAATCAATATAATTGGGGCCAGTGAGTTTATGCTCCTTGAGTATCACAGAAAGTGGATTAATAGCTATTCTCTAAACCTATAAGCACATTTAAACAAACAATCAATTTAATGTCCGATATTATCTCCCTCAAATAATATCATTAAATTACTAATTACATCTAAAATCCCATCAGGTAAGGCAAGCCACGTTCGTGTGGACGTTTACCCACCCAAAAGATTTAGCAATTAGATTTGCTTTGGTCGTACATCATTATAGCGTTACTTCGTTGGGAAGAATACTATAAAGCGTACCTAAGTGTAAACCATTACTCAGTACTAAGTGTTGGAATTCGATATCCCGGGCTATTTAAATTTGCGGAAACCAATAACCCGATCAAAACCACCCGCCGGAGATCACGCGAGCACCACGTACCAGCCGGAGCACGAGCCGAACGCACGACGCGGCCGAAGCCGCGCGCACGCCCAGCCCGAGCCCCCGCACGCGGGGCTCGATGCGATCACCGATCGCACGCCGGCGATCGGTTGGGGTGGGGCTGCTCCGGCAGCCCCCGCGGCGAGTCCGGCGACTCGCCGCCGCCTGGAGGCCCCCGCCTTCACGGCGGGGTTGGGCACGGCACCAGCTCGTGCCCAGCGATCGACCCTACGCGGTCGATCGCACGCCCTCGGCCAAGCCGAGGGTTCGGCCCCCGTCGCCCCGCCGAAACCCTAGCGGGCGGATGCCGTGGTCCGGTGGCTTCGCCACCACCACGCGTTCGTCCGTCTATTCCGGGTTTCGATCTTCGGATCTTTGTTCTACGGTATTTTACGATAAACAAAATTGAATAAATAAAGGGCGTTTAGATTTTTACCTTTCGATTCGTTGTTCGGAGAAACGAAATCAAGATGACCTTTGAATCTTCCCACGTATTCCTTGCACTCCGTTCGAACGTCGGGTGGGCGACGATCTATCGAACTCCTATGGATCTCCTTCAACTCTCTAGACTAATCAAGTATGATTATCTTGTCTTGTCTATTATGAAGGCCATGTAGTGCTTTTATAGGCTACGTAGGGGATCTAAAGGAGGTGGAATATTGGGCTTCCAATATTGAAGATTAAATTGAGCCCACTGCCCAAGTCCATTAATCCTTATCAATATTAATTAAATTTATTTTCCACTATATAAATTTAATTGCACTCCCAATATTAAACCATATTATATCCAAATAATATTTCTCCGGTAGTATTATTTATTCCGTGTATTTAAGATATAAATATCCATGAATAAAATTTATTTATTGCTTAATAAATTTATTCATCTCTTTTATCCGAGACTAGTACCACTCAACCTTATTTATTATGCGGAATTAAATCCACTCGCGAGGTTTACATAATAAATCCTTATGAGCTCATCTCGGGGATATTATCAACCCTTCCGGGATACACTGTCCGGTCAATCATTCACGGCATGCCATATATAAAATATAGTGACCCAACTTAACCGGTAATTAACCCAATAATTAAATCGGTTAATTCCTTTGGTAAATCAAAGTCACTTATATTGAATATACACACCCGCAACAATATCGGGGATTAAGAATAAAATACACTGAGTCTCAAATCAATTATCGCCGAGCAAACCTAATTGATGAGTCTCAATCGATCCGCTCAATACACCAAGTGTACAAGTGTGATAAAATAATTAAGACAAATTATTTTCTCTCTCACACAACGACTATACCGATGGATTGGTCCGTGTCCATCTAGGTCGTGAGCATCTGTTCGATTAAATACGAGTAACCGATAGTATGATCTTCTGTGTGGGCCCGACACACCATACTAACTACAACGTATAAAATCCAGGACTATAATTTGCATATATTTAATTAACAATAATTAAAAGCAAATGAATGTTTGTATTTAATAGGTAAATGAAAGTGTACAAGGAGTTCATAATACTCAAATCTAGACATTAAGTATACCACTCCAACAATCTCCCACTTATACTAAGGTCTAGTCTTATCCTCCAAACTTCTGACTCCCAAACCCTCCAATTGCTTGAAATATACTTCCTTAGGAAGTATCTTGGTGAAAGGGTCCGCTAGGTTGTCCTCCGAAGCTATCTTGGTGACTATCGCATCGCCCCTCTTGACGATGACTCGAATCAGGTGGTACTTGCGCTCTATGTGTTTCGTAGCACTATGGGACCGTGGTTCCTTACTGTTTGCCACTGCACCGCTATTGTCACAATAAATTGTCATAGCTTTAGGCAAACTCGGAATCACATCTAAGTCCTGGAGGAAATTAAGGAACCAAACTGATTCTTTCGCTGCCTCTGAGGCTGCAACATATTCAGCTTCCATGGTAGAGTCTGAAATGCACTTTTGCTTAAGACTCCTCCATGATACGGCTCCACCTCCCAAAGTGTACACATAGCCTGATGTCGACTTTCGCCGGTCCTTATCAGCTTGGAAATCCGAATCCGTATAACCCAAAGGAATCAGATTGTCTGCCCCGTAACTTAGAACATAATCCCTAGTATTTCGCAAATACTTGAAAATGCTCTTTACGGCAGTCCAATGAGCCTTTCCAGGGTTACTCTGATATCTCGCTACTACGCCAACTGCATAGCAGATATCAGGTCTCGTGCATAACATTGCATACATTAAGCTTCCCACAGCCGAAGCGTAGGGAACTGCTTCCATATCATCTTTCTCCTTTTGTGTCTGAGGACACATCTCCTTAGAAAGATAAGTTCCTTTACTGAAGGGCAGCTCACCCTTCTTGGAATCTTGCATGTTAAAACGAGCCAGAATCGTGTCTATGTAAGATTGCTGGGATAGGTACAATGTTCTATTCCGGCGATCCCTTATAACCTTGATCCCTAGAACATGCCCGACTTCTCCCAAATCTTTCATATCGAATTGTCTAGACAACCATCCCTTTATTTCTGATAACATTTTCACACTGTTGCCAATGAGGAGAATGTCGTCTACATAAAGCACGAGAAACACCACCTTCTTTCCATCACGTTTCCAATACACACACGATTCGTCCATGCTTTGACTGAATCCAAAAGATTGGACTACTTCGTCAAACCGCAGGTTCCACGATCTCGAGGCTTGTTTCAATCCATAAATGGATCGATTAAGCTTGCACACTAGATGATCTCGCCCCTTAGCAATGAATCCTTCTGGTTGTTTCATATAAATCGTCTCGTCAAGACTTCCATTTAGGAAAGCTGTCTTGACATCCATTTGCCACACCTCATAATCCATATGAGCTGCTATGGATAAGAGAATCCGGATCGACTTTATCTTGGCTACCGGCGAGAAGGTCTCCTCATAATCGATTCCCTCTTTCTGAGTATATCCTTTCGCAACAAGCCGAGCTTTAAAGGTTTCAACCTTTCCGTCAGATCCTCTCTTTCTCTTGTAGACCCATTTACACCCAATTGGCTTTACGCCGTTTGGTGGTTCTACAAGATCCCAGACTTTATTAGAATCCATAGATTCTATTTCGGATTTCATCGCTTTCTTCCAAGAAGGCGTATCTATATCTTGTACCGCCTCATCATAGGTCCAGGGATCGATTTCATGAACTCCAGGTCCAGAGTCCGAAGACTCACCCAGTCCAATCCATCGGTCTGGTTGCTTAACAACCCTCCCACTACGACGGCGTTCCGGTGTATTAATAGTGACAGTGTCAGGTGCAGATTCTAGAGGTGTATCTATACTCGGTTCGGCTGTATCTAAGTCTTCCTTGTTCCCTTTTAACTCATCAAGTATTATGTCACTTTTGGGCTTGTGGTCCATGACATAGTCTTCCTCTAAGAACCGAGCGTTAGTACTTATAACGATCTTCTGGTCCGTAGGACTATAGAACATGCCACCCTTAGTTCCTTTAGGATATCCTATAAACAACCGCACTTCAGTACGAGGTTCTAATTGTTGGAAATCGACTACCCGGGATGCGTTCGTTCGATCGCTCGAACATCCGAACACTCCCAGTCGACCCCCGGTGTCGCTACTTCGTTCACCCGACAAGCCTTGACCCGATTCACGCCCAGCCATCGCCCCGAAGGACAACCGCGCGAAACGGGACTGGACTGCATCAATTCGGCGACCGCCGAAAGCAGTCCAGCGGTCGCTGAAAGGGACTGCAAACGGCGACCGCCGTTTGCCCTTTGGCGACCGCCGTTTGTCCGCGAACAACAACGCGACGTTGCTGTTCCGGGCTCGTTTCCGGGTCGTTTTTCCTCATCCGACTACCGTTCCGGAGGTCCTAGAACCCCCAGTAGTCGAGGAATACAACCCACAACCCCGGAACCCGATCTACGTTCATGTATGATCAACGAGGAATTAGATCGAATAAATTGCGGAATATAGAGATCCGATCTCATACCTTCTCGGTCGATTGTTGAGACCTTAGAGCTTCTAATGTATGACTCTTCCCGATTCCAGCCGTTGTGTGGGCAACGATCCGCTGGAAATTCCTTGTCTGCTCTCTCCTTTCTCAAACCACCGTATGATTATTCTCTGTGAGAGAAAATAATTATATTTGCGTTAACTTTTATTTTAACAGAGAAAACTTTTATTTGCGCTAAGCAGAATAATTTTTCTCTGCTGAAATAATTGTTGCGGCGTTTTGTAGGTTTTAGGAGAGGGCAAGGGGGGGGGGGGGGGGGTTTATAGAGTTACATTAGGGACCTAAGGATAAATTAATTAAGGGCTAAATTGAAATATTAATTAACTTGGAATACGTAAACGCAATTCCTTAATTAATCAATTCCAATTTTAATTATTATTAACTCCACTATAAAATAATAATTGAATTCCCGAAATTAATTTTAATATTATTTCAACAATAATAAATCCGCCGAAATTACATATACGACTTTCCCCGTGTTTAAGATATCGAACGTCCACGAATTTATTTAATTACTAATAATTAAATTAATTCGTCTCTTATTATCCGAGACTAGTACCACTCAACCTTATTATCATGTGGAACAAATCCACCTGCAGGGTTTACATGATAAACTTTATGAGCTCATCTCGGGGACATCATCAACCCGATAAACGGGACACGGTTTCCTGTCTATAATCTATAGCATGCCGTGTGTACAATTCCGATTCCCAATTTACCGAGTATCTCGACTAATCAATTAGTCTCACTCATTGGCAAGTTAAAGAACCGAGAATTGGACACACGCACCTATAATTATATAGGGATTAAGAATTCGTATATCCGTAATTCTGAGGTCTAGTTCGATTACGTCGATTAGTATAAATCGAACGCCCTCCCGTGGTCCTGCTCAATACACCAAGTGTACAAGTGTAACATAATAGTCAAGACCAACTATTACCCAGTCACACTACGACGTACCGATGGATTGTCCCTGTCCATCTAAGTCGTGAGCTTCTGTTCGATAGTATACGAGTAACCGACAGTATGATCTTCCGCGTGTCTCCTCACGCCATACTGTCTACAACGTATATATCTAGGACTATTGCATTCAAGTACAAGATAGACAAAATGCCGACGGTTTGATTAATAGATAATGTAAAACACAGATAAGGAGTTCCATATTGTCACTAAACTAGACATTTAGAATATAACTCCATCACTAATTTATCGGCACCTACCTTCAACACATGTGCAGGGCACCCCCAGATCCGAACGTGTCTCAAGCTAGGCTTGCGCCCGCTCCATCGTTCCATGGGTGTTGAAGGAACCGTTTTAGATGGAACCAAGTTTAGAATGTGCGCTGCTGTTTCCAAGGCATATCCCCAGAACATAGTAGGTAAGTCCGAGTAACTCATCATTGAACGCACCATTTCCATAAGAGTCCTATTCCTTCTTTCCGACACACCATTCTGCTGAGGAGTATATGGTGATGTCATTTGGGAATCAATCCCATTCTCTGCCAAGTATGCCTTGAATTCTCCAGACAGGTACTCGCCTCCGCGATCAGATCGCAGGCATTTAATGGATTTACCTTGAAGGTTCTCCGCAAAAGCCTTGAACTCCTTGAACTTGTCAAAGGATTCGCTCTTGCGGCGCATCAGGTAAACAAATCCATACCTTGAGTAATCATCAGTGAAAGTGATGAAATACTCGTACCCTCCCCTTGCCTGAGTAGACATAGGTCCGCATACATCAGAGTGAATCAAATCCAATACTTGTTCAGCCCTTCGTCCTTTACCAGAAAAAGAACGCTTGGTCATTTTTCCCTCTAAACAGGATTCGCAGGTTGGAAGGTCCTCTCCTTCAACACCACTGATGAGACCATCAGCTTTCAACCTTTGAATTCTATTTGAGTTAATATGACCTAGCCTTAAGTGCCACAAGTATAACTGATTCATCCTAGAAGGTTCCTTTCTCTTATTGGTGTTCGTAGATGTGTTATTACTCTCGGTTAGTTGCATCGTGTTAGACTCAGGATTTAGCACATACAAATCGTCCACCAATGTACCAGAATAGATAATCTCACTGTTTCTTCTTATGATCACAGAGTGGTCAAAAGAAACAGAATATCCATTCAAAATAAGTTTAGAAACCGAAATTAAATTCTTTCTAAAGTTGGGTACATAAAGACAATTATGTAAAACTAAAACCCTATCACTACTAAAGCGTAAGTGAACGTCTCCCACTGCAACAGCCGCCACCTTTGCGGCATTGCCCATGTAGACCACGATCTCTCCCTCTCTAAGTCTCCGGGTTTCCTGGAACCCCTGCAATGAATTGCAGACATGATCAGTGGCCCCCGTATCTACACACCAGGTGCTGGTAGATAACACCACTGACAATGTTTCGGTGACTAAGGAAAATTTCGTACCTTTGATGAGAGGACAATCAGACCTCCAGTGCCCAAACTGTTTGCATCGAAAGCATCTGCGAAACCGCTTGCTTTCCCCAATCCGTGGTTTTAAACCACTGGGTCTCTTTGCACACTTTTCTTTTAGCCTAGCCACAAGAGCTCGTGTTTCTCTTAACTTACGCACAAAAATCGCCTTCGCCGAGCCGGTTTTAAGGGACTCATTGAGGAACGATTCCGTGGGTATGTTAAACACCTCTTGCCTAGCTTCCACACCATGTCTCAACGTAGTTGGAACAACAGTGGATTCAGAAAGCTCAACAGTCTGGACAATGTCCAGATTTCTTTTCCAATCAGTACTATATGGAACCAGTGAGTTTTCATCTTTAAGTATATCAAAAAGTGGGGTCACAGTCATTCCTAACCTATAAGCACATAAAACAAACAAACAATTTAATATCCGATATTATCTCCCTTAAATAATATCATTAAATCACTAATCGCCTCTAAAATCCCATCAGGTAAGGCAAGCCACGATAGTGTGGACGTTTACCCACCCAAATGATTTAGCAATTAGATTTCCTTCGGTCGTACATCATCAATAGCGTTACCTCGATGGGAGGAATACTATGAAGCGTACCTAAGTGTTAACCATCACTCAGTACTAAGAAGTTTGTTTGAGACTCGTATATCACCGCAAGCCACGATAGTGTGGACGTTTACGTTGACACACGGATCCCTCACTCCCTTCTATAACTGTCTACATCAATCGATCTAAAGTCCCATTCGATATAGCAAGCCACGATAGTGTGGACGTTTACTATACCAAAAGACTTATACAATTGAAATCCAATTACTTGACCCATTTAATCTTGTAAATCAAGACGCGGAGAATCATAAGTGAAACTCGAAGTTTCTAACCAGTGATTCACCATGCGAACAACCCTATCTCTCATAAATGAGGGAGCCGAGCAGACAATCGATCCATCTATCAAAGAATGGTACGACTGCCTCTAATTTGTGTCCTCGACATGACCAAGTGGCTCTGGCTCCATTCCACTCCCCGGGGTGAGAATGAGTCGACTTGAAGTCAGTTTTGGAAAGACAAATTAGGCATTGTTTGATGAACTTAATCAATGTTTCTCGTAAGAGGAATTACAAGAACTCTCCTCCAATGACCTATCTATATAAACTTCAAGAGTTTATAAAAGTCACCAAGAGAGCAGCAATGGAGACCATGGGTATGTTTCCATACCCTCTCCCACTTAGCTTTTTACAATAAAGGGATACGCTATCTAGTGCATAAAAGTAAACACATATAGCATGCATACATGTAATAAAGCACATAGTATTATCACATAGTCAAAATAATTACTAGAATATTATTTTCCGACTATTATGGCTTTACTCCATCTCCGTACGCATCTTCTAGACTTCAGTCTTCGTTCTTGAATGCTCCATGTGACGAGAATATTAATTTCCAATATTTAAATCTATTTATTTTTAATAAATCCAAAAGATACTTAATTAAGAATAATTAAGTCAATCGAATAAATTAAAAATAAAATTAAATATTATTAATATTTTTATTTATTTTATCTTCCCTTTCTACTTCATTAAATCTCTAGAATAATCTATCCAAGACCCACTTGGAATATTCTAGATGATTTCCATAATGAAATAAGGAAATAAAATAATTTAGGACTCTTCTACTTTCCAAATTAATTAGATTCCTAATCCATGAATATTTCCATAAAATAGAAATAATCAATTTAGGAATCCTAATCAATTCCAAATTGATTCTCTTCCTAATCCATGAGAGTTCCCAAAAATAGGAACACTCAAATAGGAAAAACCCGAATCAATTAGGAAAGAGAATTACCGGACCGGGATAGCACGGGGTGGGGATCCCCGCGCCACCCCTCGACATCCGCCTAGGCGCCGCCGCCGTCCAGCCCACGCGCCACTCCATTGGTGGCCGGCGTGGCCGGAGCTCCCACGGGCAGCCCCCTTTGGGCGTGGGTCGATCATCCTCGTGGGATCGACCATGGGGATGGTCGATCCTTGTCCTCACCCTCACGATCATCTCCTTCGTCACGCGTCTTCTCCGGCGGTCGTTTCGGCATCGATCCAACGCAAAATAAATTACAAAATAAATCTTACACTATCCGGTATCGATTCTATACATGAAATCGACCCTATACAATTTCCGGAAAAAAGTAGAACGTAATAATAAATCCTAAATTCGGTCAACCCCCGAATTTTTACTATTACAAGCATTCACCACCAAAAACGAATCTCGACATGTCCGAGAGTTTAATCAAACCAACATACATGACAAAATAAATTAAACGAATAATAAATTAAGCCATAATAGTCGGAACCCTGCAAGGTAGAACAATTTTATCGAAAATACCGCGAACGTAAACCATGCTCTGATACCAATTGTTGGAATTCGATATCCCGGGCTATTTAAATTTGCGGAAACCAATAACCCGATCAAAACCACCCGCCGGAGATCACGCGAGCACCACGTACGAGCCGGAGCACGAGCCGAACGCACGACGCGGCCGAAGCCGCGCGCACGCCCAGCCCGAGCCCCCGCACGCGGGGCTCGATGCGATCACCGATCGCACGCCGGCGATCGGTTGGGGTGGGGCTGCTCCGGCAGCCCCCGCGGCGAGTCCGGCGACTCGCCGCCGCCTGGAGGCCCCCGCCTTCACGGCGGGGTTGGGCACGACACCAGCCCGTGCCCAGCGATCGACCCTACGCGGTCGATCGCACGCCCTCGGCCAAGCCGAGGGTTCGGCCCCCGTCGCCCCGCCGAAACCCTAGCGGGCGGATGCCGTGGTCCGGTGGCTTCGCCACCACCACGCGTTCGTCCGTCTATTCCGGGTTTCGATCTTCGGATCTTTGTTCTACGGTATTTTACGATAAACAAAATCGAATAAATCAAGGGCGTTTAGATTTTTACCTTTCGATTCGTTGTTCGGAGAAACGAAATCAAGATGACCTTTGAATCTTCCCACGTATTCCGTGCACTCCGTTCGAACGTCGGGTGGGCGACGATCTATCGAACTCCTATGGATCTCCTTCAACTCTCTAGACTAATCAAGTATGATTATCTTGTCTTGTCTATTATGAAGGCCATGTAGTGCTTTTATAGGCTACGTAGGGGATCTAAAGGAGGTGGAATATTGGGCTTCCAATATTGAAGATTAAATTGAGCCCACTGCCCAAGTCCATTAATCCTTATCAATATTAATTAAATTTATTTTCCACTATATAAATTTAATTGCACTCCCAATATTAAACCATATTATATCCAAATAATATTTCTCCGATAGTATTATTTATTCCGTGTATTTAAGATATAAATATCCATGAATAAAATTTATTTATTGCTTAATAAATTTATTCATCTCTTTTATCCGAGACTAGTACCACTCAACCTTATTTATTATGCGGAATTAAATCCACTCGCGAGGTTTACATAATAAATCCTTATGAGCTCATCTCGGGGATATTATCAACCCTTCCGGGATACACTGTCCGGTCAATCATTCACGGCATGCCATATATAAAATATAGTGACCCAACTTAACCGGTAATTAACCCAATAATTAAATCGGTTAATTCCTTTGGTAAATCAAAGTCACTTATATTGAATATACACACCCGCAACAATATCGAGGATTAAGAATAAAATACACTGAGTCTCAAATCAATTATCGCCAAGCAAACCTAATTGATGAGTCTCAATCGATCCGCTCAATACACCAAGTGTACAAGTGTGATAAAATAATTAAGACAAATTATTTTCTCTCTCACACAACGACTATACCGATGGATTGGTCCGTGTCCATCTAGGTCGTGAGCATCTGTTCGATTAAATACGAGTAACCGATAGTATGATCTTCTGTGTGGGCCCGACACACCATACTAACTACAACGTATAAAATCCAGGACTATAATTTGCATATATTTAATTAACAATAATTAAAAGCAAATGAATGTTTGTATTTAATAGGTAAATGAAAGTGTACAAGGAGTTCATAATACTCAAATCTAGACATTAAGTATACCACTCCAACACTAAGGTGAATCATTTGGAATTGCTACGTTACCGCAAGCCACGTTCGTGTGGACGTTTACGATAACTCACAATCCTTTAGAATTCCCTATAATTGTCTACATCAACTATTCCAAAATCCCATTCAGCACAGCAAGCCACGTTCGTGTGGACGTTTACTACACCAAAAGATTTTTACAGTTGACTCCCAATTGTTGGAGTTGTGTACTTAATGTCTAGATTTAAGTAACGGAAACTCACGATCCATTGCCACTAATCTATTAAATAAACAATTATTTGCGTTTAATTATTTATAATTAAATATATGCAAATCATAGTCCTGGATTTTATACGTTGTAGTTAGTATGGTGTTGTATGGACACACAGAAGATCATACTATCGGTTACTCGTATTTAATCAAACAGTTGCTCACGACCTAGATGGACACGGACCAATCCATCGGTATAGTCGTTGTGTGAGAGAGAAAATAATTTATCTTAATTATTTTATCACACTTGTACACTTGGTGTATTGAGCGGATCTGCTTGAGATTTATCGATTAGGATTGCCGGCGATAATCGATTTAAGTCTCAGTGTATTTTATTCTTAATCCCCGATACTATTGCGGGTGTGTATATTTAATATAAGTGACTTTGATTTACCTAAGGAATTAACCGATTTAATTATTGGGTTAATTACCGGTTAAGTTGGGTCACTATATTTTATATATGGCATGCCGTGAATACTTGACGGGAAAGTGTATCCCGTAAGGGTTGATAATATCCCCGAGATGAGTTCATAAGGAATTATTATGTAAACCCTGCAGGTGGATTTGTTCCGCATAATAATTAAGGTTGAATGATACTAGTCTCGGATATAAGAGATGAATAAATTAATTAGCAATAAATTAATTTTATTCATGGATATTTATATCTTAAATACACGGAATAAATAATACTACCGGAGAAATATTATTTGATATAATATGGTTTAATATTGGGAGTGCAATTAATTTATATAGTGGAAAATAAATTAATTAATAATAGTAAGGATTAATAGATTTGGGCTTGGGCTCAATTTAATCACTATTATTGGAAGCCCAATATTCCACCTCCTTAAGATCCCCTACGTAGCCTATAAAAGCACTACATGGTCTTCTCTATTCTCATACTTGAAGATCACAATTCTAGAGAGAGAAAGTAGAGAGGGAGATCCATGGAGTTCGGTAGATCGTCGCCCACACGACGTCCGGGCTAGTGCAAGGAATACGCGGGAAGATCTCAAGGTCGTCAAATTGAGTTCTTCGTTTTTCCGAACAACGAGAACGAGGTAAATCGTAAAACCCTCTTTATGATTTTATCGTTTAATTATCGTAAAAATACCTTGAACCAAGATCCGAGGAACGGACCCACGAGACGAGGTCAAACCGGGCGGTGGTGGTCGGACCACCGGACCGCCGGCGGCTCGACGACTCGGCTGGAAAGGGATCGCGCGAGGTGGATCGAGCCTAGGGCTCGATCACGCGGATCGGCTGCGGGTTTTCCCGTAGCGATCTGCTGCCAGCTACGGGTTTTCCCGCAGCGACTCGTAGCGCCCAGCAGCAGCGAGTCAGGCGACTCGCTGCGGGTTGCTGTGGGCTGCTACGGGGATTTCACTGGGTGCTGTGGGATTTCCCGCAGCTGACCCGCAGCGATCCAGCAGGGTCCCAGCAGCAGCGAGTCAGGCGACTCGCTGCGGGTTGCTGCGAGCAACCCCGCGTGGCTGCTGCGGGTTTCGCGGGTTCACGCGAGTTCTCTCGTGTTTTTCCCGCGTAACTTTTTCGTATGGTCATGTACATGTTCCGGGAGTCGATTGGGTTGTCGGTTCCGCAATTTTGACAATCCGGATATTCGATCTCCGTAGGATTTCGGTCGGAATTAATTAGATAATTTATTTATTTAAATTTATTAATTTCGGGATATCGATTTCCAACAATTGGTATCAGAGCGTTGGTTTTAGTTCATGGTATTTTTCGATAAATTGTTCTACCTTGCAGGGTTTCCGATTATTATGGCTAGATTTAATTTTTGTTAATTAATGTCATAATAATGCTCTTGATTATTAAACTCTCGGTGATGTCAATATTTGTTCTTGTGTGGTGAATGCTTGTTCTTATTTTTTTCCGGAAATTGTGAGGTGGATTTCATGTAGAGAATTGATACCGGATAATTGTAAATTATTTTTGTAAAATTATTTACGTTGGATCAATTCCGAAACGACCGCCGGAAAAGTGTGACGGAGGAGACGAACGAGAGGGAGGACTCGGATCGATCATCCCCATGATCGATCCATGGAGGATCGACCCGAGAGAGAGGGGGCAGCCGCGGGAGGCTCTCGGCCACGCCTAGCCACCGGTGGTGGTGGCGCGCCGGCTGGGGGCGGCGGCGGTGCTCCTCCTCGGTGGTGGTCGATCGGTTGGGGGTGGTGCGGAGATCCCCACTCCGTGCTACTCCTAACCGAGATTTACTTTCCTAAATTATTCGGTTTTCCTATTTTGAGTATTCCTATTTTTGGGAATTCTCATGGAATAGGAAAAGAATAAATTTAGAATAAATTTATTTTTCCTTGTTGATTATTCCTATTCTTGGGAGTTTTCATAGATTAGGAAAAGGAATAAATTTATAAATTAATTTATTTTTCCTATTTAATTATTCCTTTTTGGAATTTTTAATGGATTAGGAAAATAATTAATTTGGAAAGTTTAGGAGTCCTAAATTAATTTTTCCTTATTTAATTATTCCTTTATGGAATTTTTAATGGATTAGGAAAGGAATTAATTTGGAAGGACTAGGAGTCTTAAATTATTTTATTTCCTTATTTCATTATGGAAATCATCTAGAATATTCCAAGTGGGTCTTGGATAGATTATTCTAGAGATTTAATGAAGTAGAAAGGGAAAATAAAATAAATTATTTTATTTCCTTATTTCATTATGGAAGTCTTCTAGAATATTCCAAGTGGGTCTTGGATAGATTATTCTAGAGATTTAATGAAGTAGAAAGGGAAAATAAAATAAATAAAAATATTAATAATATTTAATTTTATTTTTGATTTATTCGATTGACTTAATTTTCGAATTAAGTAACTTTTGGATTAATTGAAAATAAATAGATTTAAATATTGGAATTAATATTCCCGTCACATGGAGCATTCAAGAACGAAGACTAAAGACTAGAAGACGCATACGGGGATGCGATAAAGCCATAATAGTCGGAAAATAATATTCTAGTATAATTTTTTATTATGTGATAATATTCTATGTGCTTTATTTCATGTATGCATGCTTATGTGTATTTAATTATGCATTAGATAGCGTATCCCTTTATTATAAAAAGCTAAGTGGGAGAGGGTATGGAAACATATCCATGGTCTCCATTGTTGTTCTCTTGGTGACTTTTATGAACTTTCGAAGTTCATATAGATAAGCCATTGGAGGAGAATTCTTGTAATTCCTCTTACGAGAAACATTGATTAAGTTTATCAAACAATGCCTAATTTGTCTTTCCAAAACTGATTTCAAGTCGACTCATTCTCACCCCGGGGAGTGGAATGGAGCCAAAGCCATTTGGTCATGTCGAGGACACAAATTAGAGACTTTCGTGTCATTTGATGACTAGATCGATTGTCTGCTCGGCTCCCTCATTTATGAGAGATAGGGTCGTTCGCATGATGAATCACTGGTAAGAAACTTCGAGTTTCACTTATGATTCTCCGCGTCTTGATTTACAAGATTGAATGGATCAAGTAATTGGGAGTCAATTATAAAAGTCTCTTGGTGTAGTAAACGTCCACACCACGTGGCTTGCTATGCTGACGGATTTTGGATTAATTGATGTAGACAGTTGTAAGAAATTGTGAAGAGTTGTGAAGTTGTCGTAAACGTCCACACCACGTGGCTTGCGGTGATGTAGCAATTCCAAACGATTTACTTTGGTACTGAGTAATGGTTTACACTTAGATACGCATTATAGTATTCCTCCCCACGAGGTTCCGCTATAAGTGATGTATGACCGAAGCAAATCTAATTGCTAAATCATTTGGATTGGTAAACGTCCACACCACGTGGCTTGCCATATCTGATGGGATTTTAGATGTGATTAGTGGTTTAATGATATTATTTAAGGGAGATAATATCGGAGATTAAATCGATTGTTTGTTGTTATATGTGCTCATAGATTAGGATATGGCTTTGAACCCACTTTATGTGATACTTGAGGAATTTAAACTCATTGGTCCCTAAATGAAATGATTGGAATAGAGATCTAGACATTACCCAAACTGTTAAAGAGTGCAAGGTTGTACTCAATGAGCTTTGTCCTCCCGAGCCTATTGACATAGGCGGCTAGACAAGAAGCGATGAGGATACTCATAAAGGCCAGTCACTTCGAGGAAACGCTTAAAAACGTTTTTGAGATGATTGACCTTTTAGACGAGTTGAGACGGAAATCGCAAGCTCTTGTAGCCAATGCCAAAGGTTTCGAACCTAAGGGAAAAATCGGGGGAAAGGAAAAGCAAGCAAAGAAACCCAGTGGTCCTAGGTTTCTTGGACCACGAGATGGGACGAGAAAGCCATGAGGCAAGAGTTCTCGATGCAAACAGTCTGGGTACTGGAAGTCTGATTATCCTCTCAAAGAAAGTACGAAATTCTTCTTTAGTCGTAAAACATAGTCAGTGGTATTATCTACCGGAACCTGGTGTGTAGATATGGAACCACTGACGGTATGTGCATTTTAAATGCAAAGGTTCCAGGAAACCTAACAACTTGGAAAAGAAGAAATCGTAGTCTACATGGGCAATGCTGTAGAGGAGGCAGCAGTTGCAGTGGAGGACATTTTATAGGATTTCATTTTGAGTTAT
This sequence comes from Euphrasia confusa, assembly GCA_954870475.1. Classification (NCBI taxonomy): domain Eukaryota; kingdom Viridiplantae; phylum Streptophyta; class Magnoliopsida; order Lamiales; family Orobanchaceae; genus Euphrasia; species Euphrasia confusa. The sequence goes on along the minus strand of OX940957.1, from coordinate 13,177,367 downwards.
TGCTTTTATGTACCTTTCATATTAGAAAGAACTTTGTTCTAGATTTCTAATAAATGGATATTTTATTTCTTTTAATCATTTGATGGTTATAAGAAGAAATAATGATATTATCTATTTTATTGACTAGCAATATATAAATGATGAATCCTGAGTCCACCACGATACAACGAACCGTAGTATGAAACTCGTTTTACTAATAAGAGATTTCTTTATCAATTATACTTGTGGATTCTTATGCTGAGTCATGTTTATTCAAATAAGAAGTTCAAAGGTCGAAAATTGATATTTGATCAATTAAGTTGAGGGAGTGGACCTTCCGACCTAAGAATCTAATTTGGAAGATAATATGACTAAGCAATCCTTTATGGATATAAGATGTAAGATCCGGACAAGTATAAGAATTGATTGACTCTGATGTATGCAGACCTATGCCTACTCAGACAATAAGGTACGAGTACTTCATTTTATGATTACTCGAAAAATGGATTAGAATACCTGATGTGCCACAAAAGCAAGTGTTTTGACAAGTCAATGGACACTAAGCAATTGTGGAGAGCCATCAAGGTATATCCATTTGTAGCCTGCGATTTGATCGCGGAGGCAAGTACCTATCTGAGGAATGCATGGCATACTAATCAGAAATTGAGATTTGATCCTAAATGACTTCGCCGTACACTGTTGTGTAGAAATGGTGTGTCGTAAACAAGAAATGGAACTCTTATAGAAATAGTAAAAGCATGAGTTATACGGAACTACCTATGTTCTATGGATATATCTGGAAACAACGGCGCATTCAAATGCGGTTGTAGAATATCCTAGAAAAACAAAAGATGTGTGTTCAATAGTACTATGAACCAGAAGGACGTTATAAGTTCTAACGCCCGGTTCTTAGAGAATGACTATATGATGAACCACAAAGCCCAAGGTGACGTAATACTTTGAAATGAGAGAGAAAGATTAAGACTTAGAACCAGCCGAACCGAGTAGCGGTACACCACTAACTGCACCTACTGGTATCACTGTTTATACACCGGAATGCCATTGTAGTGGGAGGTTGTGGGACAACCGGAGATATTCATAAGACTAGGAGAGTCTTCGGACTCTGGACCTAGTATACATGAAATCGATCCCAGGATCTACATGAAGGCCGTACTAGATCTAAATGTGCCTTCTTGGAGAGCAATAAGGATTATTACTAAGAGGCGAGATCATTTAGAGTACAAGCTTAGTTGATCCATTTATGGATTGAAACAAAGCATTGAGTTCGTGGTACTTGCAAATTGATGAGATAGTCCATTTTATGGATTCATCAAAAGCATAGACGAATCGTGTGTATGGGAAACGTGATGGAAACAAGGTGGTGTTTCTCGGAGGTTTTATGTAGATGACATTTTATCATTGGTAACAATGTAAAGATGTTGTCAGACATAAAATGATGGTTGTCTAAAAAAAATCGATATATGAGATGAAGAAGAAGTTAGAACATGTTCTTAAGATCTAGGATCTCAAGAAAAGAACGTTGTACTTCTCCTGGACATCTTACATATATATGATTATGGTTCGTTCTAACATGCAAGATTCCGAGAAAGGTTCGTTACCTTTCAGAGACGGAATGCATCTATCTAAGGATATGTGTTTTGGAACACAAAAGGAGATAGAAGCAATGAAAGCAGTTTCCTAAACTGAGTGTGGAAAGCTTAATAAATGCATTGTTGAAAACAAGAACCTGATATCGGCTATGCGGTTAGCATAGTGGGAGGATATCAAGGTAATCCTGGAAAAGAATATTCGACTGCTGTAAAAGTACTTTCGAAGTACTGTTCTAGACTACGAAGCAGACGAGCATTTCCTTTGGATTACATTCTCTTAGATTTATAATCGAATGAGGACCGGTGTAAGTCGATATCAGGCTATGTGTTTCACTATTGAAGGAGAAGGAGTTTTAACATGGAAGAGTGATAAGCACGATGCTTTTCGGACTCTCCCATGGGTATCCAAATAGCGGCCTCAGAGGCAGCGGAAGTTTTGGTATAACTCCGAGATAATCTCTGGGACTTAGAGGTGATTCTTAATTTGCCAAAGGCTATGTAAATAGCGGTGCGATGGCAAATGGTGAGAAATCACAAGTCCATAAGTGTAAGAAAACACATAGTGCAAGTACCACCTGATACGAGTCATCGTCAAGGGAGACGACGCTGTAGTCACCAAGATAACTTCAGAGCGGCAACCTAGAGTGCTCATTCACATAGTACTTCTTGGAAGTACAACTTAAGCACGTGATGAGTATGGGAGTCGGGAGTTTGGAGGAAATGACTAGACCTTAGTACAAGTGGGAGATTGTTGGAGTTGTGTACTTAATGTCTAGATTTAAGTAACGGAAACTCACGATCCATTGCCACTAATCTATTAAATAAACAATTATTTGCGTTTAATTATTTATAATTAAATATATACAAATCATAGTCCTGGATTTTATACGTTGTAGTTTGTATGGTGTTCTATGGACACACAGAAGATCATACTATCGGTTACTCGTATTTAATCAAACAGTTGCTCACGACCTAGATGGACACGGACCAATCCATCGGTATAGTCGTTGTGTGAGAGAGAAAATAATTTATCTTAATTATTTTATCACACTTGTACACTTGGTGTATTGAGCGGATCTGCTTGAGATTTATCGATTAGGATTGCCGGCGATAATCGATTTAAGTCTCAGTGTATTTTATTCTTAATCCCCGATACTATTGCGGGTGTGTATATTTAATATAAGTGACTTTGATTTACCAAAGGAATTAACCGATTTAATTATTGGGTTAATTACCGGTTAAGTTGGGTCACTATATTTTATATATGGCATGCCGTGAATACTTGACGGGAAAGTGTATCCCGTAAGGGTTGATAATATCCCCGAGATGAGTTCATAAGGAATTATTATGTAAACCCTGCAGGTGGATTTGTTCCGCATAATAATTAAGGTTGAATGATACTAGTCTCGGATATAAGAGATGAATAAATTAATTAGCAATAAATTAATTTTATTCATGGATATTTATATCTTAAATACACGGAATAAATAATACTACCGGAGAAATATTATTTGATATAATATGGTTTAATATTGGGAGTGCAATTAATTTATATAGTGGAAAATAAATTAATTAATAATAGTAAGGATTAATAGATTTGGGCTTGGGCTCAATTTAATCACTATTATTGGAAGCCCAATATTCCACCTCCTTAAGATCCCCTACGTAGCCTATAAAAGCACTACATGGTCTTCTCTATTCTCATACTTGAAGATCACAATTCTAGAGAGAGAAAGTAGAGAGGGAGATCCATGGAGTTCGGTAGATCGTCGCCCACACGACGTCCGGGCTAGTGCAAGGAATACGCGGGAAGATCTCAAGGTCGTCAAATTGAGTTCTTCGTTTTTCCGAACAACGAGAACGAGGTAAATCGTAAAACCCTCTTTATGATTTTATCGTTTAATTATCGTAAAAATACCTTGAACCAAGATCCGAGGAACGGACCCACGAGACGAGGTCAAACCGGGCGGTGGTGGTCGGACCACCGGACCGCCGGCGGCTCGACGACTCGGCTGGAAAGGGATCGCGCGAGGTGGATCGAGCCTAGGGCTCGATCACGCGGATCGGCTGCGGGTTTTCCCGTAGCGATCTGCTGCCAGCTACGGGTTTTCCCGCAGCGACTCGTAGCGCCCAGCAGCAGCGAGTCAGGCGACTCGCTGCGGGTTGCTGTGGGCTGCTACGGGGATTTCACTGGGTGCTGTGAGATTTCCCGCAGCTGACCCGCAGCGATCCAGCAGGGTCCCAGCAGCAGCGAGTCAGGCGACTCGCTGCGGGTTGCTGCGGGCTGCTGCGAGCAACCCCGCGTGGCTGCTGCGGGTTTCGCGGGTTCACGCGAGTTCTCTCGTGTTTTTCCCGCGTAACTTTTTCGTATGGTCATGTACATGTTCCGGGAGTCGATTGGGTTGTCGGTTCCGCAATTTTGACAATCCGGATATTCGATCTCCGTAGGATTTCGGTCGGAATTAATTAGATAATTTATTTATTTAAATTTATTAATTCCGGGATATCGATTTCCAACACCAATTACTTGATCCATTCAATTTTCGTAAATCAAGACGCGGAGAATCATAAGTGAAACTCGAAGTTTCTAACTGTTGGAGTTGTGTACTTAATGTCTAGATTTAAGTAACGATAAACTCCCGGTCATAGCATTTAATCTATTAAATTAATAAACAATTGTTTGCTTTTAATTATTATTAATTAAATATATGCAAATCATAGTCCTGGATTTTATACGTTGTAGTTAGTATGGTGTTGCATGGGCGCACAGAAGATCATACTATCGGTTACTCGTATTTAATCAAACAGTGGCTCACGACCTAGATGGACCCGGACCAATCCATCGGTATAGTCGTTGTGTGAGAGAGAAAATAATTTATCTTAATTATTTTATCACACTTGTACACTTGGTGTATTGAGCGGATCGTTGAGATTCATCGATTAGGATTGCCGGCGATAATCGATTCGAGTCTCAGTGTATTTTATTCTTAATCCCCGATATTGTTGCGGGTGTGTATATTTAATATAAGTGACTTTGATTTACCAAAGGAATTAACCGATTTAATTATTGGGTTAATTACCGGTTAAGTTGGGTCACTATATTTCATATATGGCATGCCGTGAATGATTGACCGGACAGTGTATCCCGGAAGGGTTGATAATATCCCCGAGATGAGTTCATAAGGAATTATTGTGTAAACCTCATGAGTGGATTCGTTCCGCACAATAATTAAGGTTGAATGGTACTAGTCTCGGATTAAAGAGATGAATAAATTAATTAGCAATAAATTAATTTTATTCATGGATATTTAAATCTTAAATACACGGAATAAATAATACTACCGGAGAAATATTATTTGATATAATATGGTTTAATATTGGGAGTGCAATTAATTTATATAGTGGAAAATAAATTAATTACGGGGGCCACTGATAATGTCTGCAATTCATTGCAGGGGTTCCAGGAAACCCGGAGACTTAGAGAGGGAGAGATCGTGGTCTACATGGGCAATGCCGCGAAGGTGGCGGCTGTTGCAGTGGGAGACGTTCACTTACGCTTTAGTAGTGATAGGGTTTTAGTTTTACAAAATTGTCTTTATGTACCCAACTTTAGAAAGAATTTAATTTCGGTTTCTAAGCTTATTTTGAATGGATATTCTGTTTCTTTTGACCACTCTGTGATCATAAGAAGAAACAGTGAGATTATCTGTTCTGGTACATTGGTGGACGATTTGTATGTGCTAAATCCTGAGTCTAACACGATGCAACTAACCGAGAGCAATAACACATCTACGAACACCAATAAGAGAAAGGAACCTTCTAGGATGAATCAATTATACTTGTGGCACCTAAGGCTAGGTCATATTAACTCAAATAGAATTCAAAGGTTGAAAGCTGATGGTCTCATCAGTGGTGTTGAAGGAGAGGACCTTCCAACCTGCGAATCCTGTTTAGAGGGAAAAATGACCAAGCGTTCTTTTTCTGGTAAAGGACGAAGGGCTGAACAAGTATTGGATTTGATTCACTCTGATGTATGCGGACCTATGTCTACTCAGGCAAGGGGAGGGTACGAGTATTTCATCACTTTCACTGATGACTACTCAAGGTATGGATTTGTATACCTGATGTTGGAGTTGTGTACTTAATGTCTAGATTTAAGTAACGGAAACTCACGATCCATTGCCACTAATCTATTTAACTAAATAAACAATTATTTGCGTTTAATTATTTATAAGTAAATATATGCAAATCATAGTCCTGGATTTTATACGTTGTAGTTAGTATGGTGTTGCATGGGCACACAGAAGATCATACTATCGGTTACTCGTATTTAATCGAACAGTTGCTCACGACCTAGATGGACACGGACCAATCCATCGGTATAGTCGTTGCGTGAGAGAGAAAATAATCTATCTTGATTATTTTATCACACTTGTACACTTGGTGTATTGAGCGGATCGTTTGAGATTCATCGATTAGGATTGCCGGCGATAATCGATTCGAGTCTCAGTGTATTTTATTCTTAATCCCCGATATTATTGCGGGTGTGTATATTTAATATAAGTGACTTTGATTTACCAAAGGAATTAACCGATTTAATTATTGGGTTAATTACCGGTTAAGTTGGGTCACTATATTTTATATATGGCATGCCGTGAATACTTGACGGGAAAGTGTATCCCGTAAGGGTTGATAATATCCCCGAGATGAGTTCATAAGGAATTATTATGTAAACCCTGCAGGTGGATTTATTCCGCATAATAATTAAGGTTGAATGGTACTAGTCTCGGATATAAGAGATGAATAAATTAATTAGCAATAAATTAATTTTATTCATGGATATTTATATCTTAAATACACGGAATAAATAATACTACCGGAGAAATATTATTTGATATAATATGGTTAATATTGGGAGTGCAATTATATTTATATAGTGGAGTTAATCATATAATTAATAATAGTAAGGATTAATAGATTTGGGCTTGGGCTCAATTTAATCACTATTATTGGAAGCCCAATATTCCACCTCCTTAAGATCCCCTACGTAGCCTATAAAAGCACTACATGGTCTTCTCTATTCTCATAACTTGAAGATCACAATTCTAGAGAGAGAAAGTAGAGAGGAGGATCCATGGAGTTCGGTAGATCGTCGCCCACACGACGTCCGGGCTAGTGCAAGGAATACGTGGGAAGATCTCAAGGTCATCATAAGATCTCGTTTCTCCGCACAACGAATCGAAAGGTGAATTAAATATTTCCGCTATTTAATTCTTATTGAAATCAATTATCGAAAAACAAGATCCAAGGGTCGAACCCGGAGTAGACGGACGATCGCGTGGTGGTGGCGAAGCCACCGGACCACGTCAATCGCCCGCTAGGGTTTCGGCGGGGCGAGAGGGTCGAACCCTCGGCTGAGCCGAGGGGATGCGATCGATCGCTTGGATCGATCGCGGAGGGCGCGGGCTGGTGCCGCCCCTCCCCACCGTGAAGGTGGCTGACCTCCAGGCGGCGGCGAGTCCGGCGACTCGCCGCCAGCTGGAGGCCCCCGCCTTCACGGCGGGGTTGGGCACGGCACCAGCCCGTGCCCAGCGATCGACCCTTCGCGGTCGATCGCACCCCCTCGGCCAAGCCGAGGGTTCGGCCCTCGTCGCCCCACCGAAGCCCTAGGGGCGATCGCCCGTGGTGCGGTGGCTTCGCCACCACCACACGATCGTCCTCTAATCCGGGTTCGATCTTTGGATCTTGTTCTACGGTATTCTCGATAAACAAAATCGAATAAATCAAGGGCGTTTAGATTTTTACCTTTCGATTCGTTGTTCGGAGAATCGAATTCAAGATGACCTTTGAATCTTCCCACGTATTCCTTGCACTAGCTTGAACGTCGGGTGGGCGACGATCCTCCAAGCTCTATGGATCTACTTCTCTCTCTACTTTCTCTCTCTAGAAGAATTATGATCTTCAACTTATGAATAGAGAAGACCATGTAGTGCTTTTATAGGCTACGTAGGGGATCTAAAGGAGGTGGAATATTGGGCTTCCAATATTAATGATTAAATTGAGCCCAAGCCCAAATCTATTAATCTCCCATTAATATTAATTAATTTATTTTCCACTATATAAATTAATTGCACTCCCAATATTAAACCATATTATATCCAAATAATATTTCTCCGGTAGTATTATTTATTCCGTGTATTTAAGATATAAATATCCATGAATAAAATTTATTTATTGCTTAATAAATTTATTCATCTCTTTTATCCGAGACTAGTACCACTCAACCTTATTTATTATGCGGAATTAAATCCACTCGCGAGGTTTACATAATAAATCCTTATGAGCTCATCTCGGGGATATTATCAACCCTTCCGGGATACACTGTCCCGTCAATAATTCACGGCATGCCATATATAAAATATAGTGACCCAACTTAACCGGTAATTGACCCAATAATTAAACCGGTCAATTCCTTTGGAAAATCAAAGTCACTTATACTAAATATACACACCCGCAATTGTATCGGGGATTAAGAATAAAATACACTGAGTCTCAAATCAATTATCGCCGAGCAATCCTAATTGATGAGTCTCAATCGATCCGCTCAATACACCAAGTGTACAAGTGTGATAAAATAATTAAGACAAATTATTTTCTCTCTCACACAACGACTATACCGATGGATTGGTCCGTGTCCATCTAGGTCGTGAGCATCTGTTCGATTAAATACGAGTAACCGATAGTATGATCTTCTGTGTGGGCCCGACACACCATACTAACTACAACGTATAAAATCTAGGACTATAATTTGCATGTATTTAATTAACAATAATTAAAAGCAAATGAATGTCTGTATTTAATAGGTAAATGAAAGTGTACAAGGAGTTCACAATACTCAAATCTAGACATTAAGTATACCACTCCAACATAAACGTCCACACAACGTGGCTTGCCTTATCTGATGGGATTTTAGATGTGATTAGTGATTTAATGATATTATTTGAGGGAGATAATATCGGATATTAAATTAATTGTTTGTTTAAATGTGCTTATAGGTTTAGAGAATAGCTATGAACCCACTTTCTATGATACTCAAGGAGCATAAGCTCACTGGCCCCAACTATATTGATTGGAAGAGAAATTTAGACATTGTCCTAACTTCTGAGGAGTACAAGTTTGTACTCCATGAAGTGTGCCCTGCTGAGCCCACGGCTGCCTCAACTGATGAGGAAAAACTGACATATCGAAAGTGGAAAAAGGCTGATGAAATGGCTAGGTGTTATATTTTGGCTTCCATGTCAAATGTACTCCAAACCCAACATGAGTCGATGGAAACTGCCTATGATATGATGTTTAACCTCAAGGAGATGTTTGGGGAGCAAGATCGTGCGGCAAGGCAAAAAGCCATGAGAGTCCTCATGACAACTACTCAGTCTGAAGGAACGCCCGTAGGGGAGCACGTTCTTAAGATGATGGGTCTGTTGAATGAGGTTGAGATCCTAGGAGCTCAAATTGATGCTGAGACGCAAGTCGACATCATACTCCAGTCTCTGACCCCTAGTTTTGAGCAGTTTCGCATGAGCTATAATATGGGTAAACTATCTTATTCTCTTGCGCAACTCCTGACTGAACTGAAGGCGGCAGAGGGGATCTACAAGAAGGGCAAGTCTCAAGCGCTTGTAGCTACCAAGTCCAAAGGCTTTAAGCCTGGTGGAGGTAGGGGCAAGAGGAGGAAGCAATCCTGGAAACCCAGTGGTGTCAAGAAGATTGTACCACGAGTGGGGGCTGCAAAGCCAAAGGGCAAGTGCTTCCGATGTAACAAGTCTAGACACTGGAAGTCTGAATGTCCTCTCAAAGGTACGAATTTTTCTTTAGTCGTAAAAACATAGTCAGCGGTATTATCTACCAGAATTCTGGTGTGTAGATATGGAACCACTGACGGTATGTGCATTTTTGAATGCAGGGGTTCCAGAAAACCCGGCGACTTAGAGAAGAAGAGTTCGAGTCTACATAGGCAAAGCTATAGAGGAGGCAGCGGTTGCGGTGGAAGACATTTATCTGCTTTAGTAGTTAAATAGGATTTCATTTCAAAGTTATTGCTTTATGTACCCTTTATTTTAGAAAGAACGTTTGTTCTGGATTTCTATTATTTATGAATGGATATTTTATTTCTTTAATCATTGGATTATTTTGATAAGAAATAATGGCATTATCTATTCTGGTACATTAGATAGCAAGATATGAATGATAGATCCTAAGTCTACCCCGATGCAACGAACCGTTCTATAACTTGTTTTACTTGTTAGATATTTCTTTATTAATCATTATACTTGTGAATTCTTATACTTAGTAGTATTTTTCAAATAAGATTCAAATGGTCGAAATTGATTTAATCAATTATAGTTGAAGGAATGGACCTTCCGACCTAAGAATTGAATTTGGAGGATAATACGTCTAAGCAAACCTTTCTTGAAAAAGGATAGAATTCAGACAAGTATTGAAAATGATTAGATATGCAGACATATGTGTATATTAGAAAGGTACGAGTAATTCTTGTTGGAGTTGTGTACTTAATGTCTAGATTTAAGTAACGGTAAACTCCCGATCATAGCATTTAATCTATTCAATTAATAAACAATTGTTTGCTTTTAATTATTATTAATTAAATATACGCAAATCATAGTCCTAGATTTTATACGTTGTAGTTAGTATGGTGTGTCGGGCCCACACAGAAGATCATACTATCGGTTACTCGTATTTAATCAAACAGTGGCTCACGACCTAGATGGACCCGGACCAATCCATCGGTATAGTCGTTGTGTGAGAGAGAAAATAATTTGTCTTAATTATTTTATCACACTTGTACACTTGGTGTATTGAGCGGATCGTTGAGATTCATCGATTAGGATTGCCGGCGATAATCGATTCGAGTCTCAGTGTATTTTATTCTTAATCCCCGATATTGTTGCGGGTGTGTATATTTAATATAAGTGACTTTGATTTACCAAAGGAATTAACCGATTTAATTATTGGGTTAATTACCGGTTAAGTTGGGTCACTGTATTTTATATATGGCATGCCGTGAATGATTGACCGGACAGTGTATCCCGGAAGGGTTGATAATATCCCCGAGATGAGTTCATAAGGAATTATTGTGTAAACCTCATGAGTGGATTCGTTCCGCACAATAATTAAGGTTGAATGGTACTAGTCTCGGATTACAGAGATGAATAAATTAATTAGCAATAAATTAATTTTATTCATGGATATTTAAATCTTAAATACACGGAATAAATAATACTACCGGAGAAATATTATTTGATATAATATGGTTTAATATTGGGAGTGCAATTAATTTATATAGTGGAAAATAAATTAATTAATATTAATGGGAGATTAATAGATTTGGGCTTGGGCTCAATTTAATCATTAATATTGGAAGCCTAATATTCCACCTCCTTTAGATCCCCTACGTAGCCTATAAAAGCACTACATGGTCTTCACTTTTTCATAAGACAAGATTATCATACTTGATATTCTAGAGAGTTGAAGAGGATCCATAAGCTTGGAGGATCGTCGCCCACCCGACGTTCAAGCTAGTGCAAGGAATACGTGGGAAGATCGTAAGGTCATCAACTTAGATTCGTTTCTCCGCACAACGAATTAAAAGGTAAAATCATATACTCCCTTCTATGATTTTATGTGAATTGTTTGTGATACATACATGAACGCACGATCCGAGAAAACGACGAACTTCGGGGACGGGGATTCGAGATCCCCGGCGAAGGTTCGAAGGACCCTCGGCTGGGAGCCGAGGGGGTGGCGGTCGGCCTAGGGCACGACCGCCGGCGCGCACCAAGGGAAGGCCGCGGCTGGACGCCGCGGCTAGGGGGCGATCGAACCCTAGTTCAATCGCCGGGGACCGTCGCGGCTTCGCGCCGCGGCTGGTGGTTCCCCCTCCCCTCCGTGGTGGCGGTGAGTCGCCGGACTCACCGCCCGGGGCTGCCGGAGCAGCCCCACGCGATCGATCGATCGCGAGCCCCGTGCGGGGGCTCGGCTGGGCACCACGGGCGGACCGTGGTGGTGCTCGGTTGAGCTCCGGCTCGTACGGTAGTTCGCGGTTGGATCTCCGGCGACGGAATTTCGGTCGGGTTGTCGGTTTCCGCAATTTTGATGGCCCGGGATATCGAATTCCAGCAATTGGTATCAGAGCGTTTGGTTTCGTGTTCATGTATGTGTTCAATTGTGTTCTACCTTGCAGGGATTCCGACTATCATGGGTTTAATTAATTGTTAATTATTGGTTTAATTAATTGCTATTTAATTTACCATGATTGTTCGTTTATTAAACTCTCGAACATGTCGAGATTCGTTTTGTGTGGATGAATGCTTGTAATAGTAAAAATTCGGGGGTTGACCGAATTTAGGATTTATTATTACGTTCTATGTTTTCCGGAAAATGTATAGGGTCGATTTCATGTATAGAATCGATACCGGAATTGTAAATTTATTTCTTGTAATTTATTTACGTTGGATCGATGCCGAGACGACCTCCGGAGAACTCATGAGACGAAGAAGACGAAGAGGACGAAAAACCGGGGGGGTCGATCATCCCCATGATCGATCCCCATGAGGATCGATCGACCCCACGCCCGGGGCTGCCCGCTAGGGTTTCCGGCCACGCCGGCCACCGGTGGTGGTGGCGCGTGGCTAGGGGACGGCGGCGGTAGTGCCCGGCGGTGGTGGTGGTCGACGGGGGTGGTGCGGGGATCCCCAACCCGTGCTACTCCTAATCCTACCAAGATACTACTTACCTAATTGATTCAAGTTTTCCTATTTTGAGTATTCCTAAGTTTGGGAACTCTCATGGAGATAGGAAAAGAATTAATTGGAATTAATTTTATTCCTTATTCTATTATGGAAGTCTTCTAGAGTATTCCGAGTTCTACTTGGAATAGGATCCTAGAGATTTAGTAGAATTGGAAAGGAATAAAAGTTAATTTAGGATTGATTTATTTCCTAATTGATTATTCCTATTTTATGGGAATTTTCATAGTAATGGAAATTAATTAATCTTGGAAAGTAGAAGAGTCCTAATTTATTTTATTTCCTTATTCTATTATAGAAGTCTTCTAGAATATTCCAAGTTTGACTTGGATAGATTATTCTAGAGATTTAATAGAATTAGATAGGAAAATAAATAAATAAAAAATATTAATAATATTTAATTTTATTTTTGATTTATTCGATTGACTTAATTCTCGAATTAAGTATCTTTTGGATTTATTAAAAATAAATAGATTTAAATATTGGGATTAATATTCTCGTCACATGGAGCATTCAAGAACGAAGACTGAAGACTAGAAGACGCATACGGAGATGGAATAAAGCCATGATAGTCGGGAAAAATAATTTTTTTTCTAGCATTATTTTGACCATGTGCTATGTGCTTTATTACTTGTATGCATGCTTATGTGTTTAATTATGCATTAGATAGCGTATCCCTTTGTTATAAAAAGCTAAGTGGGAGCGGGGATGGAAACATTCCCATGGTCTCCATTACTGTTCTCTTGGTGACTCTTATGAACTTTTGAAGTTCGTATAGATGTGTCATTGGAGGAGAATTCTTGTAATTCCTTTTACAAGAGACATTGATTAAGTTTATCAAACAATGCCTAATTTGTCTTTCTGAAACTGACTTCAAGTCGACTCATTCTCACCCCGGGGAGTGGAATGGAGCCAAAGCCACTTGGTCATGTCGAGGACACAAATTAGAGGCAGTCGTACCATTCTTTGATAGATGGATCGATTGTCTGCTCGGCTCCCTCATTTATGAGAGATAGGGTTGTTCGCATGGTGAATCACTGGTTAGAAACTTCGAGTTTCACTTATGATTCTCCGCGTCTTGATTTATGAAATCGAATGCCTCAAGTAATTGGATGTCAATTGTAAAAATCTTTTGGTGTAGTAAACGTCCACACTATCGTGGCTTGCTGCATTGAATGGGATTTTGGATCGATTGATGTAGACAGTTATAGAAGAAAGTGAAGGTTCATGTATTAGCGTAAACGTCCACACTATCGTGGCTTGCGGTAATATATGAGTCCCAAACAATCTTCTTAGATACTGAGTAATGGTTTACACTTAGGTACGCTCTATAGTATCCTTCCCATCGAAGTAACGCTATAGTGATGTACGACCAAAGCAAATCTAATTGCTAAATCATTTGGATGGGTAAACGTCCACACTATCGTGGCTTGCCTTATCTGATGGGATTTTAGATGTAATTAGTAATTTAATGATATTATTTGAGGGAGATAATATCGGATATTAAATTGATTGTTTGTTTAAATGTGCTTATAGGTTTAGAGAATAGCTATGAACCCACTTTCTATGATACTCAAGGAGCATAAGCTCACTGGCCCCAACTATATTGATTGGAAAAGAAATTTAGACATTGTCCTAACTTCGGAGGAGTACAAGTTTGTACTCCATGAAGTGTGCCCTGCTGAGCCCACGGCTGCCTCAACTGATGAGGAAAAACTGACATATCGGAAGTGGAAAAAGGCTGATGAAATGGCTAGGTGCTATATTTTGGCTTCCATGTCAAATGTACTCCAAACCCAACATCAGTCGATGGACACTGCCTATGATATGATGTTTAACCTCAAAGAGATGTTTGGGGAGCAAGATCGTGCGGCAAGGCAAGAAGCCATGAGAGTCCTCATGTCGACTACTCAATCTGAAGGAACGCCCGTTGGGGAGCACGTTCTTAAGATGATGAGTTTGTTGAATGAACTTGAGGTCCTAGGAGCTTCTATTGATGCTGAGACGCAAGTCGACATCATACTCCAGTCTCTGGCCCCTAGTTTTGAGCAGTTTCGTATGAGCTATAATATGGGTAAACTATCTTATACTCTTGCGCAACTCCTGACTGAACTAAAGGCGGCAGAGGGGATCTACAAGAAGGGCAAGTCTCAAGCGCTTGTAGCTACCAAGTCCAAAGGCTTTAAGCCTGGTGGAGGTAGGGGCAAGAAAAGGAAGCAAGCCTGGAAACCCAGTGGTGTCAAGAGGACTGTACCACGAGTGGGGGCTGCAAAGCCAAAGGGTAAGTGCTTCCGATGCAACAAGATGGGACACTGGAAGTCTGAATGTCCTCTCAAAGGTACGAATTTTTCTTTAGTCGTAAAAACATAGTCAACGGTATTATCTACCAGAATTCTGGTGTGTAGATATGGAACCACTGACGGTATGTGCATTTTTGAATGCAGGGGTTCCAGAAAACCCGGCGACTTAGAGAGGAAGAGTTCGAGTCTACACGGGCAAAGCTGTAGAGGAGGCAGCGGTTGCGGTGGAAGACATTTATCTGCTTTAGTAGTTAAATAGGATTTCATTTCAAAGTTATTGCTTTATGTACCCTTTATTTTAGAAAGAACGTTTTGTTCTGGATTTCTATTATTTATGAATGGATATTTTATTTCTTTAATCATTGGATGATTTTGATAAGAAATAATGGCATTATCTATTCTGGTACATTAGATAGCAATATATGAATGATAGATCCTAAGTCTACCCCAATGCAACGAACCGTTCTATAACTTGTTTTACTTATTAGATATTTCTTTATTAATCATTATACTTGTGAAATCTTATACTTAGTAGTATTTTCAAATGAGATTCAAATGGTCGAAATTGATTTGATCAATTATAGTTGAAGGAATGGACCTTCCGACCTAAGGATTGAATTTGGAGGATAATACGTCTAAGCAAACCTTTCTAGAAAAAGGATAGAATTCAAACAAGTATTGGAAATGATTAGATATGCAGACATATGTGTATATTAGAAAGGTACGAGTAATTCTTTCAAGAATACTCAAGTGATGGATTAGAATGCTTAATGTGCCAAAAAAGCAAAGTGTTTTGACTAGTCAATGGACACAAAGCGATTATGGGGAACCATCAAAGTATATCCATTGGGAGCCTGTGACTCAGTCACGGAGGCCATCACCTATCTGAATAACACATAGCATAATCAAAGATTGGGATTCAATCCCAAAGGGGCGCGCCATACACTTACGTGTAGAGATGGTACGCTGTAAATAAGAAATGGAAATCTAATAGTAAATAGAGCAAGTTGTTCGGAACTACCTATGTTCTATGGATATTCCTAGATACAACGGCATATTGAATATGGTTGTAGGATATCCTGTATGAACGAAGTATTGTGTGTTCTATAGTACTATGAACCAGAGGGACGTCTCGTCCGGTTCATGGAGGAAGACTATTAGATGAACCACAAAGCCTAATTTGACGTAATACCTTGGAATGAGAAGAAGGACAAAAGACTAGGAACCAGCCAAACCGAGTAGAAGTACACCACATACTGCACCTATTGTTATTACTGTTATACACCGGGACGCCATTGCAGTGGGAGGTTTTCGGACAACCAGAGATGTTCATAAGACTAGAGGAGTTCGGACTCTGGATCTAGTGGAGATGAAATCGACCCCTAGCTCTGCATAAGGGTGGTACTAGATCTAAATGTGCCTGCTTGGAACAATAAGGTTTATTGTTAAGAGGCTAGATCATTTAGAGCACAAGCTTAGTAAATCCATTTATGGATTGAAATAAAGCTATGAATCGTGGAACTTGCGAATTGATGGGATAGTCCATTTAATGGATTCATCAAAAGGCATAGACGAAAGGTGTATTAAAGACGTAATGGAAACAAGGTGGTGTTTCTCGGAGATTTTATGTAGATAACATTTCATCATTGGCAGCAATGTAAAAATGTTGTCAGACATAAAATAATGGTTGTCTAAATAAATCGAGATATAAGATTGAGTAGAAGTTAGAGCATGTTCTTAAGATCGTTCGTTCTAACGATAAGAACATTGTACTTCTCCTAGATATCTTATACGATTATGGTTTGTTTTAAACATGCATACTTCTGAGAAAGGTTATTGCCTTTCAGAGACAGAATATACATCTATCTAAAGGGTTTGTGTTCGTACACATAAAGGATATAGACAATGTAGTTTCCTATACTTCAAGTATGGAAAGCTTTCTAGATGCAATGTTGTAAAACAAGAACCTGATATCAACTATGCGGTTTGCGTAGTGGGAGGATATCAAGGTAATCTAGACAAGAGTTTTTCGGATGCTGTAATAGTACTTGCAAAAGTACTGAATTATTAAGCAAGACGGAATCTTCTTTGATTACAAATTCTCAGATCCTAAAAAAAAAAAAAATCAAAAGAAAGGACCAGTGAAAGTCGATATCAGGCTATGTGTTCACTTTTAGAAAGAGGTGGAACCATAAAAGAGTGATAAGCAGGACGCTTTTCAGACTCTCTCATAACCGAATAGCGGCCTCAGAGGCAGCGGAAGTTTTGGTTAAGGTTCCGGGATAACCTCTTGACTTGGATATGACCCTAGTTTACTAAAGGCTATTAGATAGCGGTGCACAGTAAACTTGAAGAGGTCATAAGTCAAAAGTGATGATAACACATAGAGCAAGTACCACCTGATACGAGTCATCGTCGAGGGAGACGACGTAGTAGTCACCAAGATAACTTCAGAGCGGCAACCTAGATTGCTCACTCACATAGTACTTCTCGGAAGTACACCTTAAGCGCGTGATGAGTATGGGAACCGGGAGTTTGGAGGAAATGACTAGACCTTAGTACAAGTGGGAGATTGTTGGAGTTGTGTACTTAATGTCTAGATTTAAGTAACGGTAAACTCCCGATCATAGCATTTAATCTATTCAATTAATAAACAATTGTTTGCTTTTAATTATTATTAATTAAATATACGCAAATCATAGTCCTAGATTTTATACGTTGTAGTTAGTATGGTATGTCGGGCCCACACAGAAGATCATACTATCGGTTACTCGTATTTAATCAAACAGTGGCTCACGACCTAGATGGACCCGGACCAATCCATCGGTATAGTCGTTGTGTGAGAGAGAAAATAATTTGTCTTAATTATTTTATCACACTTGTACACTTGGTGTATTGAGCGGATCGTTGAGATTCATCGATTAGGATTGCCGGCGATAATCGATTCGAGTCTCAGTGTATTTTATTCTTAATCCCCGATATTGTTGCGGGTGTGTATATTTAATATAAGTGACTTTGATTTACCAAAGGAATTAACCGATTTAATTATTGGGTTAATTACCGGTTAAGTTGGGTCACTGTATTTTATATATGGCATGCCGTGAATGATTGACCGGACAGTGTATCCCGGAAGGGTTGATAATATCCCCGAGATGAGTTCATAAGGAATTATTGTGTAAACCTCATGAGTGGATTCGTTCCGCACAATAATTAAGGTTGAATGGTACTAGTCTCGGATTAAAGAGATGAATAAATTAATTAACAATAAATTAATTTTATTCATGGATATTTAAATCTTAAATACACGGAATAAATAATACTACCGGAGAAATATTATTTGATATAATATGGTTTAATATTTGGGGTGCAATTAATTTATATAGTGGAAAATAAATTAATTAATATTAATGGGAGATTAATAGATTTGGGCTTGGGCTCAATTTAATCATTAATATTGGAAGTCCAATATTCCACCTCCTTTAGATCCCCTACGTAGCCTATAAAAGCACTACATGGTCTTCACTTTTTCATAAGACAAGATTATCATACTTGATATTCTAGAGAGTTGAAGAGGATCCATAAGCTTGGAGGATCGTCGCCCACCCGACGTTCATGCTAGTGCAAGGAATACGTGGGAAGATCGTAAGGTCATCAACTTAGATTCGTTTCTCCGCACAACGAATTAAAAGGTAAAATCATATACTCCCTTCTATGATTTTATGTGAATTGTTTGTGATACATACTGTTGGGATATGTCCTTCGATCCTACGTGTGCAATCGATGAAGTCATAAGGTCGTCTATGGATGTTAAATGATTATTTGATAATATTATATTGTTGGGAACAATATAATATTGATCAATAAATCATACCTACAGGGTCACACACGGACTCAAAGATGATGTACAATGCTTGATAAATATATTGATTTAGAATCAATATTTACGTGGATTTAATACACATGCATGGGATGCATGGCTTGCATGGATGCATGTCACATAGTGTGACATGGCATGCCACACAAGCAAGTGGGACCATCTAATGTCATGTGGCATAATGAGGTGGAAATGTCCATTCAAATTCACCATAATCACACCTTAATGTGTGATAATGATGGGGCATCAATATCACCATTAAGGAGGAGGTTACAAAGGGGTTTTGATGGCATTTTAAGGTGAACAAATGCTGATTTTTCAGCATAATTTTTCACCCACGAAATTCACAAAAGAGAGAGAGAAAAGAGGTTGTTCTTGGAGAATCAACTCGATCAATCAAGCAAGTCATCATCCGGGTTCGTGTGCAACACGTAGAGGCCGGGACATTTGTGCGGCTTCAACATCCGGGCGATCCAAAGGCGTGACGGGGTCATTCCAGAGGTGAACAATCCGTGGCTGATCCATTTGAGGTGGTTCAATCGACTCAACACCACCTCAACGACATCAACGAATCACTTCGTCACCAAAAGTAAGATCTCGTTGATATCTCTCAATATATATATATATATTGGATGTATATATATATATATAAATATATGTGTGTCTATACATATTTGTGTGCACTAAGATCATGGCATAGTAGATCTATTGCTTTACACGCTTCCGCACACACGGTGTATCGATCGGATCGGTATACCAGTACCTTCAATTGGTATCAGAGACTAGGGCTCGTGCACACTTTTGTGTTGGACACGAAGGTTAAATCAACATAATTGACTTATTTGTTTAATTGTGATTATGTGATTAGATGTAAGGCCGGCCACCGTTAGTGGTCGGGTGAATGAAATTGTCGTTTTTTACGTTTCGATTGGCCATAGTTTTGGAGGGCTGCGTCCCTTGGAATCATTTGTAATAGATAGGTTTTCTATTTCAATTTGTATTGTTCAAACTTGTAAGCGATGGACTTGGTCCATGGTTCGATGGAGGATCTCGGCTCTCCGGCGAAAACGAGAAGAAACGAAGCCAAACGAAGCAAAACGAAGCAAACCGGGCTGCTGGAGCCAAACGGCGGTCGCCGTTTGAGCTCCGGCGGGCGCCGTTTTGATTCGGCGGGCGCCGTTTTGGAAACGGCGACCGCCGAAAGGCCTTTTTTTGGGGCAGATGGGTTTTTTGCCTTTTTGGCGGGCGCCGTTTTGGAAACGGCGACCGCCGGTGGTGTTCAGCGACCGCTGGTTGTAAAATGGCGGGCGCTGTTCGTGGTTTTTGAGGTAATGACTTGTTTTGACCAAAATCGGCGAGCACGGAACTAAAACGGAGGGCGAGGACCAGTCCAGAAGATGTTCAAGGCTTTTGTTATTACTTTAATTCTTTTCGTTTGAGAGTTGTGAGGTTCTAGGGGCCTTTCGATTTCGTATTTATTTGCTTTGCTAGTTATAGGATGTTTTATGTTATAAATGTTCAACTTACATATAAACACCTATGCATGCAAGTTCCCAAAATAATGAGTATAATGTCTTGTCCAAAAACATCACACTCATGAAGCCCTCGATCATAAGTTGGTAGGTCCGCCTCAGCGGGGTACTACTTGTTATCTTGGGATAAGTGGGAGTAAGGGTTAGACCCTTACACGTGACTTTGGTTTTCTCATCGATAGATCCACTGCAGGCGTGGCTATCGAGACATGAGATGAGAATGGGATTCTCATCGACCGAGAGTGATATTAGATATCATTGACATGGGTGTGTCTACCTATCTTGAAATACTTAAGTGCGGACTCAGTCGGCTTAAAGATTTGCAAGATGAGGATCTCGGAATCGTTTTGTTTTAAGGGACAATGATATTGGATATCAATTGAACAAAATGAAATAAATAAGTACAATTGTTAGACAACCTTATTTGTTTACCGCTTTGTGGATGTTTACATACTTTAGTTATCTTTCTTTTATAGTTTATCATGTCAAATATCAACTCAATTCAAGTTTGGTTCAATTCTTGATTATGAAAAATTGAACAAATTTTCTTGATTCACAACGTAATTTGAGGATGGTCATCAAATACGAAGACAAGGAAAATGTGTTAGATAACCACATCCTAAGATATCATTGAACAACTCAATATCATGTTCGGAGAATATGCAATGATTGAGCGGTTCGGTGTGACCAGGGTCATCGCTTCAGCTAGGCTGAAAAAATGGAAATCTATGGGATCACATGTGCAACAAATGATTGGATTATTTGTTTCAAGTGACCGCCTAGATTTTTCCTATGATGATTATTTGGCAACCGATTTCATACTTCAATTTCATGATGGTTATAATGCCTTTAGGCTAAAATTTCCATATGAATGGTTTGAAGAAATCGCTTCGTGAGCTCCACGGGATGCTCAAGGCTGCTGAGCCGGCGATAGAGAAGGACCCTAAGAGGGAAATTCTTATGATATGGGATAGGGTATTCAAAAGAGCATGGGCAAGAAGGCTACTAGGGTTCCTAGGGAATCTCAATGCGTCTTTGCAAAAGTGTTGGACACTACTTGCAAACATATAAAAGTTCATATTTTATTCAATCTCAAAACAAATGCCTAATTTGTCTTTCATATGATGGATTCTAAGGTTATGATTATTTACACCTCGGGGAGTGATTTAATCCAAAACACTTAAGTTCATCAATGACACAAATTAGAGACTTTCGAGCCATTGGATGGCGTGAATCGATTGTCTGGTTGGCTCCCTCATATTTTATGAGAGATAGGGCTTCAATTGCATGATAATATCGCTGGTTAGAAAACTTCGATTTTTCACTTACGATTTATCACGTTTTGACATTGAGATAATTTTGAATGGGAAATTTGAATGAGACTCAATTATTGGGAATAATTGAATTTGCCCAAAGTTCAAAGAAGATGTGAAGAACGTGGTTGCTTCATCTTCAGGTATTAATGATATAGACATTAAACTTCACAAATTCTACTTCTTGGGTATTGGATGCCAAATGTGGTTCTAACATTTGTATGTGGAGGAACTACATAGAAGTGTAAGTTTGGTGAGTAGAGATGTCGATCTACGGGCGAGAAATGAAGCGAATGTCGTTGCATTAGCCGCATGATCATATGATGTTGTTTTGCCTTAGGGCCTTGTTTGAGTATTATAACTATGTAATTTCTTACCTTCAATAAACAATGAATATTGGTTCAGTATTAGATACTGATGGATTAGTTTTTCACTATTAAATAGTTTGGTAACTATTTTAATTGTGAATTATTCTTTGTTTTGGTACGATTATTATATTGTTTATGTATACTTTAAACTTGACAAATCATATATATCATTAAGACCAAAGACCAAGTCGAATAAGTATCGATGAGACATAACTGAAACATTGTTGATTAGATCAAATCAAAATCTAAACATGTAACGAAGCTTCTTTTAGAAGGAATTTTAGAATCATTTGACTTGGAGTCATTTGATACATGTGAATGATGTGTGATTGAAAAGATAACAATGTCATCTTTCTTGGAGAAAGGAGAACATGTGAGTAATTAGGGATGATCCATACTGATGTATGTGGAACCTTTTAGTTCACAAGCACATGAAGGTTATGTTTCGGAAAAGAGAAAACAAACTATATTAGATATAGTTCGACCATTCGATGAGAGGTCTAAATGAACTACTGGTCTCTTTTGGGAACACACAATTCTAGACTTCAACTTATACACTGAATAGGAAGCTGTCAAAAGCTGTTGATAAGACACCATACTAGGTATGGAAAGGGAGGGTCCCTAAATTGTTTTCATCAAAATTTGAGGTTCTAAAAGCTTCTCTGACGAGATTTATCTCTATAGAGCTTGAACTCAAATGGGATAAAAGTTTCTTTATGGTATCCATAAGAAACTCGAGGGTACAACTTCTACGATCTATCTGAGAACAATATTTTGTTGCTCGAGATAGTGATTTTCTTGAAAAGAGTTATCTTTCCTAGAAATTCAGTGGGAGCTCGGTTGTCTTGAACGAGGTTCAAGTGAAACAACTAACGATGAATACTCAAGACTGGGTTGAGAGTATTCTTATGGTTTTGGAAGCCGTACCAGCCCTCGTAGGTCCGAAAGGAATAAATCTATCTCTATTATTCAAATACTTAGATATTGTGACCAATGAGAGATATGAATTCATGCTTTTGGAAAGCGGTGAACCTTCGACCTAATTCCAAGCTATGACGAGTCCAGCTACTAAAAATTGGCATGGTGCCATGAAATCTGAGATGATATCAATATCTGATAATCAAGTTTGGTATATTTGCATCACAGGGTTAGACCCAATGAATGCTAATAGATCTTTAAGATCTAAACAGACAGATGGAAAACCTAGGGTTTTCAAAGCAAGGTTGATGGTAAAAGTTTTATTCACGAGGTGGATTATGGAAAAACTGTCACCAATTGCTTTGATTAAATCATTCAGATTATCTTAGCCATTACTACTCATCTTGATAATGAGTTATGGTAATATTGGATGTTAAAACTAACTTCTTGAATTGGATTCTAGAAGAGGCTGTGTTTTAACACAGCCAAAGAGTTTTATCGATCTTAATAAGGCTGAGAAATTATGCAAGCTTATAGTTCTATTTATGGAATAAAGAATGCATATCGGAGTAGCAATCTTCAGTTCAATGAATCCATACCGGGATTTGGATTTCAGAGGAACTCGGAAGAGTCTTGTTTTACAAGAAGATCAGTGGGAGTTACGTTGTATTAATTGTGTTGTATGTCGGTGACATACTCCTTATTGGAAACACTGTTTCTATGCTTAATTCTATTAAAGAATGGCTTGGGAATTGTTTTTCAATGAAGGATCTTGGAGAAGCACAGTACATATTGGGCATCAAGATCTGTCAAAACAGATCGAAAATGATGTTTGGACTTAGTCAAGTGACCTATTTTGATAAGGTACTTGATAAGTTCAGAATGAAAGACACCAAAAAGGGTCTCATTCCAATGAGTCATGGCACATCTCTTAGCAAGATGCAAGGCCCTACGGGACTTGATGAGCAAAAGAGGATGGAAAACATTCCTTATGCTTTGGCAATATGGTCTATAATGTATGACATGATATGTACACGACCGGACGTATCGTATGCTTTGAGCATGACGAGTCAGTTTCAAGGAAATCCAGGTGAGGCGCGTTAGACTGCGACCAAGAATATTCTTATGTACCTTAGATGGACAAAAGAATTTTGTTGTCTTTGGAAGACAAAAAGAGTTGATATTAACAAGCTGTTTGAATGCTAACTTCAAAACAAACTAAGATAATTTCCGATTTTAATCTGGTTATATCTTTTGTCTGGTTAGAGGTGATATTTGCTGGAATAGTTCCATGCAATGCAATATAGCTGATTAAACTACAAAAGCTGAGCACAGTATTGCATTGGATGCAGTAATGTTGACATTTAGGATTTGAAAGTTCTTGAATGAACTAGGTGGCATAACTAGCTCAGCCCATCCGATAGTTCTCTATTTATAGTAGAGTTATCGCGCAAGCCAATGAGCTAGGAAGCACCACAAGTCTAAAACTGGTGCTCAGGAAGTTCCACATTATCTGGGAGATAATTTTGTGGAGACATCGAGATAATAAAGTTGCAACTTTTGGTAAGGTTGCAAACCCGCTTTCTAAACCTCTCCTGCAGTTTAAGCTTGAGGCTTTCACGACTGCAATAGAGATCAGACATCTTAGAGATGGGTTGTGATTTCTATTACTGTATTAGATACTTTTGGAGATTTGATAAACATTCACTCATATGTATAATACATATTTCTTCATATAAATATGGTTTAATTTATATGAATTGTCCAAATGATTAAGTGATATCAATTGGGTTATGAGGTCGACTTACCGCATAATGAAGCCCCAATGGTTGAACTGATATACTTGAATCATATAGCTGTTCCTGGTTCGTATAATCGAGTACGGACAAACCGATAATACAAAGAACTAGATTGTAATGTGTACTATAGCGCCGCTTCATGGGCTAGTGATGTGGGACATCGAGTACAATTACATAGATATTAGCTGGGAGCCAATGATCGAACAGACCCGACTGGAATAGTATTTAAGATTTCGAGTCATAATACTATTTCATTGACTGTCGAGCAATTTCCTCTGACCTGAGTAGTCCAGAGTGATTCCATTGTGAAATGATGTACTTTGATACAAGTAAACGCCTTTCGTAAAAGGAGGTTATAAAACTTGTTATTGGGTATATCAGGAAGCAAGTGGGAGAGCTTGGATTGACAAGATGGGATTGTCCTCCATTTTATAATGGGATACATGTCTTACCGGCCACTTGGAGAGTTGAGACTGTGGAAAATACGTGGCCACGTCCAGATTCGTATCATAGTGATAAATCTGGTTTTACAGTCTGTCTCAAAGTCCAAGAAAGGTTTGAACCGATTGAGGATGACTCGAGTCTTGCCTCAAGTTCAAACTTAGACATAAAGTGACAACAGGAAGTTGGCAGCACACTGGCTCTGAAGGCCAAGTGGGAGATTGTTGGGATATGTCCTTCGATCCTACGTGTGCAATCGATGAAGTCATAAGGTCGTCTATGGATGTTAAATGATTATTTGATAATATTATATTGTTGGGAACAATATAATATTGATCAATAAATCATACCTACAGGGTCACACACGGACTCAAAGATGATGTACAATGCTTGATAAATATATTGATTTAGAATCAATATTTACGTGGATTTAATACACATGCATGGGATGCATGGCTTGCATGGATGCATGTCACATAGTGTGACATGGCATGCCACACAAGCAAGTGGGACCATCTAATGTCATGTGGCATAATGAGGTGGAAATGTCCATTCAAATTCACCATAATCACACCTTAATGTGTGATAATGATGGGGCATCAATATCACCATTAAGGAGGAGGTTACAAAGGGGTTTTGATGGCATTTTAAGGTGAACAAATGCTGATTTTTCAGCATAATTTTTCACCCACGAAATTCACAAAAGAGAGAGAGAAAAGAGGTTGTTCTTGGAGAATCAACTCGATCAATCAAGCAAGTCATCATCCGGGTTCGTGTGCAACACGTAGAGGCCGGGACATTTGTGCGGCTTCAACATCCGGGCGATCCAAAGGCGTGACGGGGTCATTCCAGAGGTGAACAATCCGTGGCTGATCCATTTGAGGTGGTTCAATCGACTCAACACCACCTCAACGACATCAACGAATCACTTCGTCACCAAAAGTAAGATCTCGTTGATATCTCTCTCTCTATATATATATATTGGATGTATATATATATATATAAATATATGTGTGTCTATACATATTTGTGTGCACTAAGATCATGGCATAGTAGATCTATTGCTTTACACGCTTCCGCACACACGGTGTATCGATCGGATCGGTATACCAGTACCTTCACATACATGAACGCACGATCCGGGAAAACGACGAACTTCGGGGACGGGGATTCGAGATCCCCGGCGAAGGTTCGAAGGACCCTCGGCTGGGAGCCGAGGGGGTGGCGGTCGGCCTAGGGCACGACCGCCGGCGCGCACCAAGGGAAGGCCGCGGCTGGACGCCGCGGCTAGGGGGCGATCGAACCCTAGTTCGATCGCCGGGGACCGTCGCGGCTTCGCGCCACGGCTGGTGGTTCCCCCTCCCCTCCGTGGTGGCGGTGAGTCGCCGGACTCACCGCCCGGGGCTGCCGGAGCAGCCCCACGCGATCGATCGATCGCGAGCCCCGTGCGGGGGCTTGGCTGGGCACCACGGGCGGACCGTGGTGGTGCTCGGTTGAGCTCCGGCTCGTACGGTAGTTCGCGGTTGGATCTCCGGCGACGGAATTTCGGTCGGGTTGTCGGTTTCCGCAATTTTGATGGCCCGGGATATCGAATTCCAGCAATTCTTTCAAGAATACTCGGTGATGGATTAGAATACTTGATGTGCCATAAAAACAAAGTGTTTTAACTAGTCAATGGACACAAAGCTATTATGGGGAACCATCAAAGTATATCCATTAGAAGCCTGCGACTCGGTCGCGGAGGCCATCACCTATCTGAATAACGCATAGCGTAATCAAAGAATGGGATTCAATTCCAAAGGGCCGCGCCATACACTTACGTGTAGAGATGGTGCGCTATAAATAAGAAATGGAAATCTAATAGTAAAAGAACAAGTTGTTCGGAACCTCCTATGTTCTATGGATATTCCTAGATACAACGGCATATTGAATATGGTTGTAGGATATCCTAGATGAACGAAGTATTGTGTGTTCTATAGTACTACGAACCAGAGGGACGTCTATCGTCCGGTTCATAAAGGAAGACTATCAGATGAACCACAAAAGCCTAAAATTGACGTAATACCTTGGAATGAGAAGAAGGACAAAAGACTAGGAACCAGCCAAACCGAGTAGAAGTACACCACATACTGCACCTATTGTTATTACTGTTATACACCGGGACGCCATTGCAGTGGGAGGTTGTTGGACAACCAGAGATATTCATAAGACTAGAGGAGTTCGGACTCTGGATCTAGTAGAGATGAAATCGACCCCTAGCTCTGCATAAGGGCGGTACTAGATCTAAATGTGCCTGCTTGGAGCAATAAGGTTTATTGTTAAGAGGCTAGATCATTTAGAGTACAAGCTTAGTAAATCCATTTATGGATAGTAACTAAGCTATAAATCGTGGAACTTGCGAATTGATGAGATAGTCCATTTGATGGATTCATCAAAAGGCATAGACGAAAGGTGTATTGAAGACGTAATGGAAACAAGGTGGTGTTTCTCGGAGATTTTTATGTAGATAACATTTTATCATTGGCAACAATGTAAAAATATCGTCAGACATAAAATAATGGTTGTCTAAATAAATCGAGGTATAAGATTGAGTAGAAGTTAGAGCATGTTCTTAAGATCGTTCCTAACGATGAGAACATTGTACTTCTCCTAGATACCTTATACGATTATGGTTTGTTTTTCAAACATGCATACTTATGAGAAAGGTTATTGCCTTTCAGAGACAGAATATACATCTATCTAAAGGGTTTGTGTTCGTACACATGAAGGAGATAGACAAAGCAGTTTCCTATACTTCAAGTATGGAAAGCTTTATAGATGAAATGTTGTAAAACAAGAACCTGATATCAACTATGCGGTTTGCGTAGTGGGAGGATATCAAGGTGATCTAGACAAGAGATTTTCGGATGCTGTAATAGTACTTGCAAAGTACTAAGCAAGACGAAATCTTCTTTGATTACAAATTCTCAGATCCTAAAATCAAAGAAGGACCAGTGTAAGTCGATATCAGGCTATGTGTTCACTTTTAGAAAGAGGTGGAACCATAAAAGAGTGATAAGCAGGACGCTTCTCAGACTCTCTCATAACCGAATAGCAGCCTCAGAGGCAGCGAAAGTTTTGGTTAGGTTCCGGGATAACCTCTTGACTTGGATATGACTCTTAGTTTACCAAAGGCTATTGGATAGCGGTGCACGGTGAACTGGAAGAATTCATAAGTCAAAAGTGATGTTAACACATAGAGCAAGTGTTGGAGTTGTGTACTTAATGTCTAGATTTAAGTGACGGTAAACTCCCGGTCATAGCATTTAATCTATTTAATTAATAAACAATTGTTTGCTTTTAATTATTATTAATTAAATATACGCAAATCATAGTCCTGGATTTTATACGTTGTAGTTAGTATGGTGTGTCGGGCCCACACAGAAGATCATACTATCGGTTACTCGTATTTAATCAAACAGTGGCTCACGACCTAAATGGACCCGGACCAATCCATCGGTATAGTCGTTGTGTGAGAGAGAAAATAATTTGTCTTAATTATTTTATCACACTTGTACACTTGGTGTATTGAGCGGATCGTTGAGATTCATCGATTAGGATTGCCGGCGATAATCGATTCGAGTCTCATTGTATTTTATTCTTAATCCCCGATATTGTTGCGGGTGTGTATATTTAATATAAGTGTCTTTGATTTACCAAAGGAATTAACCGATTTAATTATTGGGTTAATTACCGGTTAAGTTGGGTCACTATATTTTATATATGGCATGCCGTGAATGATTGACCGGACAGTGTATCCCGGAAGGGTTGATAATATCCCCGAGATGAGTTCATAAGGAATTATTGTGTAAACCTCATGAGTGGATTCGTTCCGCACAATAATTAAGGTTGAATGGTACTAGTCTCGGATTAAAAAGATGAATAAATTAATTAGCAATAAATTAATTTTATTCATGGATATTTAAATCTTAAATACACGGAATAAATAATACTACCGGAGAAATATTATTTGATATAATATGGTTTAATATTGGGAGTGCAATTAAATTTATATAGTGGAAAATAAATTTAATTAATATTGATAAAGATTAATGGACTTGGGCA
This sequence comes from Euphrasia confusa, assembly GCA_954870475.1. Classification (NCBI taxonomy): domain Eukaryota; kingdom Viridiplantae; phylum Streptophyta; class Magnoliopsida; order Lamiales; family Orobanchaceae; genus Euphrasia; species Euphrasia confusa. The sequence continues at coordinate 13,148,303 of OX940957.1, read as the reverse complement.
GTGGGCTCAATTTAATCTTCAATATTGGAAGCCCAATATTCCACCTCCTTTAGATCCCCTACGTAGCCTATAAAAGCACTACACGGCCTTCATAATTCATAACTAATAACTTGAATAAGACAAGATTATCATACTTGATATTCTAGAGAGTTGAAGGAGATACATAGGAGTTCGATAGATCGTCGCCCACCCGACGTTCGAACGGAGTGCAAGGAATACGTGGGAAGATCGTAAGGTCATAAAATTAGATTCGTTTCTCCGCACAACGAATTAAAAGGTAAAATCATATACTCCCTTCTATGATTTTATGTGAATTGATTGTGATACATACATGAACGCACAATCCGGGAAAACGACGAACTTCGGGGACGGGGATTCGAGATCCCCGGCGAAGGTTCGAGGGAACCCTCGGCTGGGAGCCGAGGGGGTAGCGGTCGGCCTAGGGCACGACCGCCGGCGCGCACCAAGGGAAGGCCGCGGCTGAACGCCGCGGCTAGGGGCGATCGAACCCTAGTTCGATCTCCGGGGACCGTCGCGGCTTCGCGCCGCGGCTGGTGGTCCCCCTCCCCTCGGTGGTGGCGGTGAATCGCCGGACTCACCGCCCGGGGCTGCCGGAGCAGCCCCACGCGATCGATCGATCGCGAGCCCCGTGCGGGGGCTCGGCTGGGCACCACGGGCGGACCGTGGTGGTGCTCGGTTGAGCTCCGGCTCGTACGGTGGTTCGCGGTTGGATCTCCGGCGACGGGATTTCGGTCGGGTTGTCGGTTTCCGCAAATTTAGATAACCCGGGACATCGAATTCCAGCAATTGGTATCAGAGCGTTTGGTTTCGTGTTCATGTATGTGTTCAATTGTGTTCTACCTTGCAGGGATTCTGACTATCATGGTTTAATTAATTGTTAATTATTGGTTTAATTAATTGCTATTTAATTTACCATGATTGTTCGTTTATTAAACTCTCGGACATGTCGAGATTCGTTTTGTGTGGATGAATGCTTGTAATAGTAAAAATTCGGGGGTTGACCGAATTTAGATTTATTATTATTGTTCTATGTTTTCCGGAAAGTGTATAGGGTCGATTTCATGTATAGAATCGATACCGGAATTGTAAATTTATTTCTTGTAATTTATTTACGTTGGATCGATGCCGAGACGACCGCCGGAGAACTCATGAGACGAAGAAGACGAAGAGGACGAAGAACCGGGGGGTCGATCAACCCCATGATCGACCCCATGACCGAAGCCATGGGGAGGGGTCGATCGCCCCTCGGCTGGGGCTGCCGCCGGCAAGGTGGTGGCCGGCCGGCTGGGGAGGCGGCGGCGGTGCCCTCTCCGGTGGTGGCGGCGGTCGGTGGTGGTGGTGGTACGGGGATCCCCAACCCGTGCTACTCCTACTCCTACCAAGATTCTACTTACCTAATTGATTCAAGTTATCCTATTTTGAGTATTCCTAAGTTTGGGAATTCTCATGGATTAGGAAAAGAATTAATTGGAATTATTTTTATTCCTTATTCTATTATGGAAGTCTTCTAGAGTATTCCGAGTTCTACTTGGAATAGGATCCTAGAGATTTAATAGAATTGGAAAGGAATAAAAGTTAATTTAGGATTGATTTATTTCCTAATTGATTATTCCTATTTTATGGGAATTTTCATAGTAATGGAAATTAATTAATCTTGGAAAGTAGAAGAGTCCTAATTTATTTTATTTCCTTATTCTATTATAGAAGTCTTCTAGAATATTCCAAGTTTGACTTGGATAGATTATTCTAGAGATTTAATAGAATTAGATAGGAAAATAAATAAATAAAAATATTAATAATATTTAATTTTATTTTTGATTTATTCGATTGACTTAATTTTCGAATTGAGTATCTTTTGGATTTATTGAAAATAAATAGATTTAAATATTGGGATTAATATTCTCGTCACATGGAGCATTCAAGAACGAAGACTGAAGACTAGAAGACGCATACGGAGATGGAATAAAGCCATGAAAGTCGGAAAATAATTTTTCTAGCATTATTTTGACTATGTGCTATGTGCTTTATTGCTTGTATGCATGCTTATGTGTTTAATTATGCATTAGATAGCGTATCCCTTTGTTATAAAAAGCTAAGTGGGAGCGGGGATGAAAACATTCCCATGGTCTCCATTACTGTTCTCTTGGTGACTCTTATGGACTTCTGAAGTTCGTATAGATGTGTCATTGGAGGAGAATTCTTGTAATTCCTTTTACAAGAGACATTGATTAAGTTTATCAAACAATGCCTAATTTGTCTTTCTGAAACTGACTTCAAGTCGACTTATTCTCACCCCGGGGAGTGGAATGGAGCCAAAGCCACTTGGTCAAGTCGAGGACACAAATTAGAGGCAGTCGTACCATTCTTTGATAGATGGATCGATTGTCTGCTCGGCTCCCTCATTTAATGAGAGATAGGGTTGTTCGCATGGTGAATCACTGGTTAGAAACTTCGAGTTTCACTTATGATTCTCCGCGTCTTGATTTATGAAATCGAATGCCTCAAGTAATTGGATGTCAACTATAAAAGTCTTTTGGTGTAGTAAACGTCCACACGAACGTGGCTTGCTATGCTGAATGGGATTTTTGGAAATAGTTGATGTAGACAGTTATAGGGAATTATGAAGGATTGTGAGTTATCGTAAACGTCCACACTAACGTGGCTTGCGGTGACGTAGCAATTCCAAATGATTCACCTTAGTACTGAGTAATGGTTTACACTTAGGTACGCTTTATAGTATTCTTCCCAACGAAGTAACGCTATAATGATGTACGACCGAAGCAAATCTAATTGCTAAATCATTTGGGTGGGTAAACGTCCACACGAACGTGGCTTGCCTTATCTGATGGGATTTTAGATGTGATTAGTGATTTAATGATATTATTTGAGGGAGATAATATCGGATATTAAATTAATTGTTTGTTTAAATGTGCTTATAGGTTTAGAAAATAGCTATGAACCCACTTTCTATGATACTCAAGGAGCATAAGCTCACTGGCCCCAACTATATTGACTGGAAGAGAAATTTAGACATTGTCCTAACTTCGGAGGAGTACAAGTTTGTACTCCATGAAGTATGCCCTGCTGAGCCCACGGCTGCCTCAACTGATGAGGAAAAACTGACATATCGGAAGTGGAAAAAGACTGATGAAATGGCTAGGTGTAATATTTTGGCTTCCATGTCAAATGTACTCCAAACCCAACATGAGTCGATGGACACTGCCTATGATATGATGTTTAACCTCAAGGAGATGTTTGGGGAGCAAGATCGTGCGGCAAGGCAAGAAGCCATGAGAGTCCTCATGTCGACTACTCAATCTGAAGGAACGCCCGTTGGGGAGCACGTTCTTAAGATGATGAGTTTGTTGAATGAACTTGAGGTCCTAGGAGCTTCTATTGATGCTGAGACGCAAGTCGACATCATACTCCAGTCTCTGGCCCCTAGTTTTGAGCAGTTTCGTATGAGCTATAATATGGGTAAACTATCTTATACTCTTGCGCAACTCCTGACTGAACTAAAGGCGGCAGAGGGGATCTACAAGAAGGGCAAGTCTCAAGCGCTTGTAGCTACCAAGTCCAAAGGCTTTAAGCCTGGTGGAGGTAGGGGCAAGAGAAGGAAGCAAGCCTGGAAACCCAGTGGTGTCAAGAGGACTGTACCATGAGTGGGGACTGCAAAGCCAAAGGGTAAGTGCTTCCGATGCAACAAGATGGGACACTGGAAGTCTGAATGTCCTCTCAAAGGTACGAATTTTTCTTTAGTCGTAAAAACATAGTCAGCGGTATTATCTACCAGAATTCTGGTGAGTAGATATGGAACCACTGACGGTATGTGCATTTTTGAATGCAGGGGTTCCAGAAAACCCGGCGACTTAGAGAGGAAAAGTTCGAGTCTACACGGGCAAAGCTGTAGAGGAGGCAGCGGTTGCGGTGGAAGACATTTATCTGCTTTAGTAGTTAAATAGGATTTCATTTCAAAGTTATTGCTTTATGTACCCCTTTACTTTAGAAAGAACGTTTTGTTCTGGATTTCTATGAATGGATATTTTATTTCTTTAATCATTGGATGATTTTGATAAGAAATAATGGCATTATCTATTGTGGTACATTAGATAGCAATATATGAATGAAAGATCCTAAGTCCACCCCAATGCAACGAACCGTTCTATAACTTGTTTTACTTGTTAGATATTTCTTTATTAATCATTATACTTGTGAATTCTTACACTTAGTAGTATTTTCAAATGAGATTCAAATGGTCGAAATTGATTTGATCAATTATAGTTGAAGGAATGGACCTTCCGACCTAAGGATTGAATTTGGAGGATAATACGTCTAAGCAAACCTTTCTTGAAAAAGGATAGAATTCAAACAAGTATTGGAAATGATTAGATATGCAGACATATGTGTATATTAGAAAGGTACGAGTAATTCTTTCAAGAATACTCGGTGATGGATTAGAATACTTGATGTGCCATAAAAGCAAAGTGTTTTGACTAGTCAATGGACACAAAGCTATTATGGGGAACCATCAAAGTATATCCATTAGAAGCCTGCGACTCAGTCGCGGAGGCCATCACCTATCTGAATAACACATAGCATAATCAAAGATTGGGATTCAATCCCAAAGGGGTGCGCCATACACTTACGTGTAGAGATGATGCGCTGCAAATAAGAAATGGAAATCTAATAGTAAAAAGAGCAAGTTGTTCGGAACTACCTATGTTCTATGGATATTCCTAGGTACAACGGCATATTGAATATGGTTGTAGGATATCCTGGATGAACGAAGTATTGTGTGTTCTATAGTACTATGAACCAGAGGGACGTCTCGTCCGGTTCATGGAGGAAGACTATTAGATGAACCACAAAGCCTAATTTGACGTAATACCTTGGAATGAGAAGAAGGACAAAAGACTGGGAACCAGCCAAACCGAATAGAAGTACACCACATACTGCACCTATTGTTATTACTGTTATACACCGGGATGCCATTGCAGTGGGAGGTTGTTGGACAACCAGGGATATTCATAAGACTAGAGGAGTTCGGACTCTGGATCTAGTAAAGATGAAATCGATCCCTAGATCTGCATAAGGGCAGTACTAGACCTAAATGTGCCTGCTTGGAACAATAAGGATTATTGTTAAGAGGCTAGATCATTTAGAGTACAAGCTTAGTAAATCCATTTATGGGTTGAAATAAAGCTATGAGTCGTGGAGCTTGCGAATTGATGGGATAATCCATTTGATGGATTCATCAAAAGGCATAGACAAAAGGTATATTAAAGACGTAATGGAAACAAGGTGGTGTTTCTCGGAGATTTTATGTAGATAACATTTCATCATTGGCAACAATGTAAAAATGTTGTCAGACATAAAATAATGGTTGTCTAAATAAATCGAGATATAAGATTGAGAAGAAGTTAGAGCATGTTCTTAAGATCTTGTGATCTAGAGATAAGAACATTGTACTTCTCTTAGACATCTTATACGATTAAGGTTTGTTTTAAACATGCATACTTCTGAGAAAGGTTATTGCCTTTCAGAGACAGAATAAACATCTATCTAAAGGGTTTGTGTTTATACACATGAAGGGGATAGACAAAGCGGTTTCCTATACTTCAAGTATGGAAAGCTTTATAGATGCAATGTTGTAAAACAAGAACCTGATATCAACGCTGCGGTTTGCGTAGTGGGAGGATATCAAAAGTGATCTAGAAAAGAAATTTTTCGAATGCTGTAAGCAAGACGAAATCTTCTTTGATTACAAATTCTCAGATCCTAAAAATCAAAGAAAGGACCAGTGTAAGTCGATATCAGGCTATGTGTTCACTTTTAGAAAGAGGTGGAACCATAAAAGAGTGATAAGCAGGACGCTTTTCAGACTCTCTCATAACCGAATAGCAGCCTCAGAGGCAGCGGAAGTTTTGGTTAGGTTCCGGGATAACCTCTTGACTTGGATATGACTCTTAGTTTACCAAAGGCTATTGGATAGCGGTGCACGGTAAACTGGAAGAAGTCATAAGTCAAAAGTGATGTTAACACATAGAGCAAGTACCACCTGATACGAGTCATCGTCGAGGGAGACGACGTAGTAGTCACCAAGATAACTTCAGAGCGGCAACCTAGATTTCTCATTCACATAGTACTTCTCGGAAGTACACCTTAAGCGCGTGATGAGTATGGGAACCGGGAGTTTGGAGGAAATGACTAGACCTTAGTACAAGTGGGATATTGTTGGAGTTGTGTACTTAATGTCTAGATTTAAGTGACGGTAAACTCCCGGTCATAGCATTTAATCTATTTAATTAATAAACAATTGTTTGCTTTTAATTATTATTAATTAAATATACGCAAATCATAGTCCTGGATTTTATACGTTGTAGTTAGTATGGTGTGTCGGGCCCACACAGAAGATCATACTATCGGTTACTCGTATTTAATCAAACAGTGGCTCACGACCTAGATGGACCCGGACCAATCCATCGGTATAGTCGTTGTGTGAGAGAGAAAATAATTTGTCTTAATTATTTTATCACACTTGTACACTTGGTGTATTGAGCGGATCGTTGAGATTCATCGATTAGGATTGCCGGCGATAATCGATTCGAGTCTCAGTGTATTTTATTCTTAATCCCCGATATTGTTGCGGGTGTGTATATTTAATATAAGTGACTTTGATTTACCAAAGGAATTAACCGATTTAATTATTGGGTTAATTACCGGTTAAGTTGGGTCACTATATTTTATATATGGCATGCCGTGAATGATTGACCGGACAGTGTATCCCGGAAGGGTTGATAATATCCCCGAGATGAGTTCATAAGGAATTATTGTGTAAACCTCATGAGTGGATTCGTTCCGCACAATAATTAAGGTTGAATGGTACTAGTCTCGGATTAAAGAGATGAATAAATTAATTAGCAATAAATTAATTTTATTCATGGATATTTAAATCTTAAATACACGGAATAAATAATACTACCGGAGAAATATTATTTGATATAATATGGTTTAATATTGGGAGTGCAATTAAATTTATATAGTGGAAAATAAATTTAATTAATATTGATAAGGATTAATGGACTTGGGCAGTGGGCTCAATTTAATCTTCAATATTGGAAGCCCAATATTCCACCTCCTTTAGATCCCCTACGTAGCCTATAAAAGCACTACATGGCCTTCATAATTCATAACTAATAACTTGAATAAGACAAGATTATCATACTTGATATTCTAGAGAGTTGAAGGAGATCCATAGGAGTTCGATAGATCGTCGCCCACCCGACGTTCGAACGGAGTGCAAGGAATACGTGGGAAGATCGTAAGGTCATCAACTTAGATTCGTTTCTCCGCACAACGAATTAAAAGGTAAAATCATATACTCCCTTCTATGATTTTATGTGAATTGATTGTGATACATACATGAACGCACAATCCGGGAAAACGACGAACTTCGGGGACGGGGATTCGAGATCCCCGGCGAAGGTTCGAGAGAACCCTCGGCTGGGAGCCGAGGGGGTAGCGGTCGGCCTAGGGCACGACCGCCGGCGCGCACCAAGGGAAGGCCGCGGCTGGACGCCGCGGCTAGGGGCGATCGAACCCTAGTTCGATCGCCGGGGACCGTCGCGGCTTCGCGCCGCGGCTGGTGGTCCCCCTCCCCTCGCTGGTGGCGGTGAGTCGCCGGACTCACCGCCCGGGGCTGCCGGAGCAGCCCCACGCGATCGATCGATCGCGAGCCCCGTGCGGGGGCTCGGCTGGGCACCACGGGCGGACCGTGGTGGTGCTCGGTTGAGCTCCGGCTCGTACGGTGGTTCGCGGTTGGATCTCCGGCGACGGGATTTCGGTCGGGTTGTCGGTTTCCGCAAATTTAGATAACCCGGGACATCGAATTCCAGCAGCAAGTACCACCTGATACGAGTCATCGTCAAGGGAGACGACGTAGTAGTCACCAAGATAACTTCAGAGCGGCAACCTAGATTGCTCACTCACATAGTACTTCTCGGAAGTACACTTTAAAGCACGTGATGAGTATGGGAACCGGGAGTTTGGAGGAAATGACTAGACCTTAGTACAAGTGGGAGATTGTTGGAGTTGTGTACTTAATGTCTAAATTTAAGTAACGGTAAACTCCCGGTCATAGCATTTAATCTATTAAATTAATAAACAATTGTTTGCTTTTAATTATTATTAATTAAATATATGCAAATCATAGTCCTGGATTTTATACGTTGTAGTTAGTATGGTGTTGCATGGGCGCACAGAAGATCATACTATCGGTTACTCGTATTTAATCAAACAGTGGCTCACGACCTAGATGGACCCGAACCAATCCATCGGTATAGTCGTTGTGTGAGAGAGAAAATAATTTATCTTAATTATTTTATCACACTTGTACACTTGGTGTATTGAGCGGATCGTTGAGATTCATCGATTAGGATTGCCGGCGATAATCGATTCGAGTCTCAGTGTATTTTATTCTTAATCCCCGATATTTTTGCGGGTGTGTATATTTAATATAAGTGACTTTGATTTACCAAAGGAATTAACCGATTTAATTATTGGGTTAATTACCGGTTAAGTTGGGTCACTATATTTCATATATGGCATGCCGTGAATGATTGACCGGACAGTGTATCCCGGAAGGGTTGATAATATCCCCGAGATGAGTTCATAAGGAATTATTGTGTAAACCTCATGAGTGGATTCGTTCCGCACAATAATTAAGGTTGAATGGTACTAGTCTCGGATTAAAGAGATGAATAAATTAATTAGCAATAAATTAATTTTATTCATGGATATTTAAATCTTAAATACACGGAATAAATAATACTACCGGAGAAATATTATTTGATATAATATGGTTTAATATTGGGAGTGCAATTAATTTATATAGTGGAAAATAAATTAATTAATATTGATAAGGATTAATGGACTTGGGCAGTGGGCTCAATTTAATCTTCAATATTGGAAGCCCTGTTGGAGTTGTGTACTTAATGTCTAGATTTAAGTAACGGAAACTCACGATCCATTGTCACTAATCTATTTAATTAAATAAACAATTATTTGCGTTTAATTATTTATAATTAAATATATGCAAATCATAGTCCTGGATTTTATACGTTGTAGTTAGTATGGTGTTGCATGGGCGCACAGAAGATCATACTATCGGTTACTCGTATTTAATCGAACAGTTGCTCACGACCTAGATGGACACGGACCAATCCATCGGTATAGTCGTTGTGTGAGAGAGAAAATAATTTATCTTAATTATTTTATCACACTTGTACACTTGGTGTATTGAGCGGATCTGCTTGAGATTTATCGATTAGGATTGCCGGCGATAATCGATTTAAGTCTCTGTGTATTTTATTCTTAATCCCCGATATTATTGCGGGTGTGTATATTTAATATAAGTGACTTTGATTTACCAAAGGAATTAACCGAATTAATTATTGGGTTAATTACCGGTTAAGTTGGGTCACTATATTTTATATATGGCATGCCGTGAATACTTGACGGGAAAGTGTATCCCGGAAGGGTTGATAATATCCCCGAGATGAGTTCATAAGGAATTATTATGTAAACCCTGCAGGTGGATTCGTTCCGCATAATAATTAAGGTTGAATGGTACTAGTCTCGGTTATAAGAGATGAATAAATTAATTAGCAATAAATTAATTTTATTCATGGATATTTATATCTTAAATACACGGAATAAATAATACTACCGGAGAAATATTATTTGATAAAATATGGTTTAATATTGGGAGTGCAATTAATTTTATATAGTGGAAAATAGAATTAATTAATATTAATGGATTAATAGATTTGGGCTTGGGCTCAATTTAATCATTAATATTGGAAGCCCAATATTCCACCTACTTAAGATCCCCTACGTAGCCTATAAAAGCACTACATGGTCTTCTCTATTCTCATAACTTGAAGATCACAATTCTAGAGAGAGAAAGTAGAGAGGGAGATCCATGGAGTTCGGTAGATCGTCGCCCACACGACGTCCGAGCTAGTGTAAGGAATACGCGGGAAGATCTCAAGGTCGTCAAATTGAGTTCTTCGTTTTTCCGAACAACGAGAACGAGGTAAATCGTAAAACCCTCTTTTATGATTTTATCGTTTAATTATCGTAAAAATACCTTGAACCAAGATCCGATGAACGGACCCACGAGACGAGGTCGAACCGGGCGGTGGTGGTCGGACCACCGGACCGCCGGCGGCTCGACGACTCGGCTGGAAAGGGATCGCGCGAGGTGGATCGAGCCTAGGGATCGATCACGCGGATCGGCTGCGGGTTTTCCCGTAGCGATCTGCTGCCAGCTACGGGTTTTCCCGCAGCGACTCGTAGCGCCCAGCAGCAGCGAGTCAGGCGACTCGCTGCGGGTTGCTGTGGGCTGCTACGGGGAATTCGCTGGGTGCTGTGGGATTTCCCGCAGCTGACCCGCAGCGATCCAGCAGGGTCCCAGCAGCAGCGAGTCAGGCGACTCGCTGCGGGCTGCTGCGAGCAACCCCGCGTGGCTGCTGCGGGTTTCGCGGGTTCACGCGAGTTCTCTCGTGTTTTTCCCGCGTAACTTTTTCGTATGGTCATGTACGTGTTCCGGGAGTCGATTGGAGTTGTCGGTTCCGCAATTTTGACAATTCCGGATATTCGATCTCCGTAGGATTTCGGTCGGAATTAATTAGATAATTTATTTATTTAAATTTATTAATTCCGGGATATCGATTTCCAACAATTGGTATCAGAGCGTTGGTTTTAGTTCATGGTATTTTTCGATAAATTGTTCTACCTTGCAGGGTTTCCGATTATTATGGCTAGATTTAATTATTGTTAATTAATGTCATAATATTTCTCTTGATTATTAAACTCTCGGTGATGTCAATATTCGTTCTTGTGTGGTGAATGTTTGTTCTTAATTTTTCCGGAAATTGTTTGAGGTCGTTTTCATGTAGAGAATCGATACCGGATAACGTAGTAATAAATTTGTAATTTATTTTACGTTGGATCGAGGACGAAACGACGACCGGAAAATTGTGACGGAGGAGACGAAGAGAGGGAGGGCTCGATCGGCCATCCCCATGGCCGATCTCATGAGGCTCGATCGACACCATGAGGAGTTCGACTCCTCTAGGTGGGTGGTCGATCATGGTGAGCGCGGGGATCCCCAACCCGCGTTCATCTCGGCCAAGATCCAACTTTCCTAAATTATTTGGTTTTCCTATTTTGAGTATTCCTTTTTTTTGGGAATTCTCATGGAATAGAAAAAGAATAAATTTAGAATAAATTTATTTTTCCTTATTGATTATTCCTATTCTTGGGAATTTTCATAGATTAGGAAAAGGAATAAATTTATAATTAATTTATTTTTCCTATTTAATTATTCCTTTATGGAATTTTTAATGGATTAGGAAAATAATTAATTTGGAAAGTTTAGGGGTCCTAAATTAATTTTTCCTTATTTAATTATTCCTTTATGGAATTTTTAATAAATTAGGAAAGGAATTAATTTGGAAGGACTAGGAGTCCTAAATTATTTTATTTCCTTATTTCATTATGGAAATCATCTAGAATATTCCAAGTGGGTCTTGGATAGATTATTCTAGAGATTTAATAAAGTAGAAAGGGAAAATAAAATAAATTATTTTATTTCCTTATTTCATTATGGAAGTCTTCTAGAATATTCTAAGTGGGTCTTGGATAGATTATTCTAGAGATTTAATGAAGTAGAAAGGGAAAATAAAATAAATAAAAATATTAATAATATTTAATTTTATTTTTGATTTATTCGATTGACTTAATTTTCGAATTAAGTAACTTTTGGATTTATTAAAAATAAATATATTTAAATATTGGAATTAATATTCCCGTCACATGGAGCATTCAAAGAACGAAGACTAAAGACTAGAAGACGCATACGGGGATGCGATAAAGCCATAATAGTCGGAAAATAATATTCTAGTATTATTTTGATTATGTGATTATATTCTATGTGTTTTATTTCATGTATGCATGCTTATGTGTATTTAATTATGCATTAGATAGCGTATCCCTTTGTTATAAAAAGCTAAGTGGGAGAGGGTATGGAAACATATCCATGGTCTCCATTGCTGTTCTCTTGGTGACTTTTATGGACTTTTGAAGTTCGTATAGACAAGTCATTGGAGGAGAATTCTTGTAATTCCTTTTACGAGAAACATTGATTAAGTTTATCAAACAATGCCTAATTTGTCTTTCCAAAACTGATTTCAAGTCGACTCATTCTCACCCCGGGGAGTGGAATGGAGCCAAAGCCACTTGGTCATGTCGATGACACAAATTAGAGATTTCGTGTCATTTGATGACTAGATCGATTGTCTGCTCGGCTCCCTCATTTATGAGAGATAGGGTCGTTCGCATGGTGAATCACTGGTAAGAAACTTCGAGTTTCACTTATGATTCTCCGCGTCTTGATTTACAAGATTGAATGGATCAAGTAATTGGGAGTCAATTATAAAAGTCTCTTGGTGTAGTAAACGTCCACACCACGTGGCTTGCTATGCTGACGGATTTTGGATTAATTGATGTAGACAGTTGTAAGAAATTGTGAAGAGTTGTGAAGTTGTCGTAAACGTCCACACCACGTGGCTTGCGGTGATAGCAATTCCAAACGATTTACTTTGGTACTGAGTAATGGTTTACACTTAGATACGCATTATAGTATTCCTCCCCACGAGGTTCCGCTATAAGTGATGTTTGACCGAAGCAAATCTAATTGCTAAATCATTTGGATTGGTAAACGTCCACACCACGTGGCTTGCCATATCTGATGGGATTTTAGATGTGATTAGTGGTTTAATGATATTATTTAAGGGAGATAATATCGGAGATTAAATCGATTGTTTGTTGTTATATGTGCTCATAGATTAGGATATGGCTTTGAACCCACTTTATGTGATACTTGAGGAATTTAAACTCACTGGTCCCTAAATGTATTGATTGGAATAGAGATCTAGACATTGTCCAGACTGTTAAAGAGTACAAGTTTGTACTCAGTGAGCTTTGTCCTCCCGAGCCTACAAATGTCTTAACTGATGAGGAAAGGACTGATTTTGATATCATGTTCAAACTCAAGGAGATGTTTAGACATGACGTAGCGGCTAGACAAGAGGCGATGAGGATACTCATAAAGGCCAGTCGATTCGAGGAAACGCTTAAACACGTTTTTAAGATGATTGACCTTTTAGACGAGTTGAGACGGAAATCGCAAGCTCTTGTAGCTAATGCCAAAGGTTTCGAACCTAAGGGAAAAATCGGGGGAATGGAAAATAAGCAAACAAACCCAGTGGTCCTAGGTTTCTTGGACCACGAGATGGGACGAGAAAGCCATGAGGCAAGAGTTCTCGATGCAAACAGTCTGGGTACTGGAAGTCTGATTATCCTCTCAAAGAAAGTACGAAATTTTCTTTAGTCGTAAAACATAGTCAGTGGTATTATCTACCGGAACCTGGTGTGTAGATATGGAACCACTGACGGTATGTGCATTTTAAATGCAAGGGTTCCAGGAAACCCGACGACTTAGAAAAGAAGAAATCGTAGTCTACATGGGCAATGCTGTAAAGGAGGCAGCAGTTGCAGTGGAGGACATTTTATAGGATTTCATTTTGAGTTATTGCTTTTATGTACCTTTCATATTAGAAAGAACTTTGTTCTGGATTTCTAATGAATGGATATTTTATTTCTTTTAATCATTTGATGGTTATGAGAAGAAATAAAGATAGTATCTATTCTGGTACATTAGCTAGCAATATATAAATGATGAATCCTAAGTCCACCACGATGCAACGAACCGTAGTATAAAACTCGTTTTACTAATAAGAGATTTCTTTATCAATTATACTTGTGGATTCTTATGCTGAGTCAATTTTATTCAAATAAGAAGTTCAAAGGTCGATAATTGATATTTGATCAATTAAGTTGAAGAAGTGGACCTTCCGACCTATGAATCTAATTTGGAAGATAACATGACTAAGCAATCCTTATGGATATAAGATGTAAGATCCGGACAAGTATAAGAATTGATTAACTCTGATGTATGCAGACCTATGTCTACTCAGACAATAAGGTACGAGTACTTCATTTGATGATTACTCGAGAAATGGATTAGAATACCTGATGTGCCACAAAAGCAAGTGTTTTGACAAGTCAATGGACACTAAGCAATTGTGGAGAACCATCAAGGTATATCCATTTGTAGCCTGCGATTTGATCGCGGAGGCAAGTACCTGTCTGAGGAATGCATGGCATACTAATCGGAAGTTGGGATTTTGATCCTAAATGACTTCACCATACACTGTTGTGTAGAAATGGTGTGTCGTAAACAAGAAATGGAACTCTTATAGAAATAGTAAAAACATGAGTTATACGGAACTACCTATGTTCTATGGATATGTCTGGAAACAACGGCGCATTCAAATGCGGTTGTAGACTATCCTAGAAGAACAAAAGATGTGTGTTCAATAGTACTGTGAACCAGAAGGACGTTATAAGTTCTAACGCCCGGTTCTTAGAGAAAGACTATATAATGAACCACAAGCCCAAGGTGACGTAATACTTTGAAATGAGAGAGAAAGATTAAGACTTAGAACCAGCCGAACCGAGTAGCGGTACACCACTAACTGCACCTACTGTTATCACTGTTTATACACCGGAATGCCATTGTAGTGGGAGGTTCTGGGACAACCGGAGATATTCATAAGACTAGGAGAGTCTTCGGACTCTGGACCTAGTATACATGAAATCGATCCCTAGATCTACATGAAGGCCGTACTAGATCTAAATGTGCCTTCTTGGAGAGCAATAAGGATTATTGCTAAGAGGCGAGATCATTTAGAGTACAAGCTTAGTTGATCCATTTATGGATTGAAACAAAGCATTGAGTTCGTGGTACTTGCAAATTGATGAGATAGTCCATTTTATGGGATTCATCAAAAGCATAGACGAATTGTGTGTATTGGAAACGTGATGGAAAACAAGGTGGTGTTTCTCGGAGGTTTTATGTAGATGACACTCTTATCATTGGCAACAATGTAAAGATGTTATCAGACATAAAATGATGGTTGTCTAGATAAATCAATATGAAAGATAAAGGAAGAAGTTGGACATGTTCTTGAGATCTTGGATCTCTAGGAAAGAACATTGTGCTTCTCCTGGACATCTTACATATATATGATTATGGTTCGTTTTAAACATGAAAGATTCCGAGAAAGGTTCGTTACCTTTCAGAGACGGAATGCATCTATCTAAGGATATGTGTTTTGGAACACAAAAGGAGATAGAAGCAATGAAAGCAGTTTCCTACACTTTGAATGTGGAAAGCTTAATAAATGCAATGTTGAAAACGAAAACCTGATATCGGCTATGCGGTTAGCATAGTGGGAGGATATCAAGGTAATCCTGGAAAGGAATACTTGACTGCTGTAATGAACATTTTAAGTACTTTCGAAGTACTGGAAACTATGTTCTGGATTACGGAGCAGACACACATTTCCTTTGGATTACATTCTCTTAGATTTCTAAATCGAATGAGGACCAGTGTAAGTCGATATCAGGCTATGTGTTTCACTATTGAAGGAGAAGGAGTTTTAACATGGAAGAGTGATAAGCACGATGCTTTTCGGACTCTGCCATGGGTAACCAAATAGCGGCCTCAGAGGCAGCGGAAGTTTTGGTATAACTCCGGGATAATCTCTGGGACTTAGATGTGATTCTTAATTTGCCAAAGGCTATGTAAATAGCGGTGCGATGGCAAATGGTAAGAAATCACAAGTCCATAAGTGAAAGATAACACATAGTGCAAGTACCACCTGATACGAGTCATCGTCGAGGGAGACGACGCTGTAGTCACCAAGATAACTTCAGAGCGGCAACCTAGAGTGCTCATTCACATAGTACTTCTTGGAAGTACAACTTAAGCACGTGATGAGTATGGGAGTCGGGAGTTTGGAGGAAATGACTAGACCTTAGTACAAGTGGGAGATTGTTGGAGTTGTGTACTTAATGTCTAGATTTAAGTAACGGAAACTCACGATCCATTGTCACTAATCTATTTAATTAAATAAACAATTATTTGCGTTTAATTATTTATAATTAAATATATGCAAATCATAGTCCTGGATTTTATACGTTGTAGTTAGTATGGTGTTGCATGGGCGCTGATGAGCCATTTTATTTGCTCATCTTAGAGCACTTTTACACCCTTTATCGAGTCAGTTTGAGTCGTTTACGTGTCTGGGAGGGCACAATTAGGTGTTTGGGCAGAGTGTGTGGTGATGCAGGTAACAGGTGGCGCACTGGGCAAAAGAGGCAAGGAAATCCCCTTCTTTGGGCAAAGTTCTGGAGCGGTAGTGACAAGCAACAGTTTGACCACATCGGGCAAATGGGTAAGGTCACGAAGCAGAAGAGCCAGAAATACCAAGTACCGTGCCTGGTCCGACCACTTGTGGAGGAGAAGAAATACCTGCAGATTTCGATTTGGGCAGAGAGCGGCTGTGACAGGAGATTCGCTGCGGGCAAGCTGGCAGCGTACCAGAATCCCTGGATTCGGGGGATCTGACTTATCCCCCAACCTGTTGACCAAGGACTCCTATTCCTAAGGGGCGAGAAACAGCCGCGGATTCAAATTTCAAATTCGAAGTCTATAAAGGCGGGGCGCGACGGGCAGCAAAGACACAACATATTACGCACCGAGAAGTCGGAAGAGCCGCCGGTCCCGCAGTCGCCGTCGCCGCCGGAGGAGTCGCCGGAGAAGAGATCGGAGCTGTTCGTCCGAGTCTCTTGTTTGTTTTGAGTAGATCCGACCTTCGGGTCGAGAAACAATTTTATGTTTTTATGTTATTTAGTTTTTAATTCCGTTTTCCGATTTCCTTCAAAAACGATTTTACGATTTGAAGCTATGAATAATATAGATCGTTTTCCCTTAATTATTTTGTTTTTTATTTTCAGTATGATCGGCTAAGTTAATTGTGCATCTGGGCAGGGGCGGATCGAAGGTGAAATTAGGGTTTAGTTAGACCGCGAGGTTGGAGGGGCTGAACTAAACGGTTGGGCGTTTGTTCCCGAGGCAAAGTTGTTTAAGTTTTATTTCTGGGGAGTTTGGGCTAACTAGGACGACCACTAGTGAACCTTTACAAACTGGGATACTGGTGATTGGCAAACCGCATAGATGTACCTTGTAGTATTGTTGCGGGCATAGCACTAGAACTTGCAGGAGATGCGGTCGTATGTTTCGAGCATGCTATTGGCCGAGCGGGTCTGTCTAGAGGGTAATGCGGGTTTGGGCAAACTAGATCCATGTTTGGTCGCATAGGTTATCGAATTGTTCAGATCCAGGGGGATTAGGCAAAGTGTTAACTAGCCTTCTCTTTATACAGTAAGGATAGATAAGGGGTGGGGCAACTGTTGGGCGTGACACAATAGGACCACTTTTGTCTTACACACCCCATAACTGCTGACAAACCGCTGGTAAAAATCCTTAGTGCCAATGAACGGTAGTTTGCCCTAGCGATCCTGAGTGAAGTCGTCTGCCCGGATGCTTTGTTTCCTATTTGATTCCAGTTTTCCTTTTAGTATTCTGTTAGATCTGAGTATTTGGTTTGTTTACTTTTTAGATCTGTTTAATTTGCATGTTAGTTTGGTTAGCAGTAGTTAGGTCAAAGTGTGAAACGATTACAAAACCGCTGTGCCCACAGCACCCCAAACCAAAATCTTTTTGTGACAACCCCTTGGGCAAAGCCGAGATCACCTACTGTAATTGCCTCCTTGTGGGACCGACCCCACGTACTTGCCATTATCTACGTTTTGTAGTGATAAGAGTACTGGCTAAATATAAATATCATTTTGACAGCTTGTTTGCCCCTAACGACAAGCATACGGGCTCGTCAAAATTGGCGCCGTTGCCGGGGAGGCAAATTTCCAACAGTAAGTCGTCTGTGCTAACAGTTTGACTTGTTTTGTTTATGCAGGATTCCACTTCGGGCAAAGAGATTGTACCCTGGTACGACCCTGAGATCGAAAAGACCGCGAAACGAATCCGAAAAGAGACAAGACTAGCCAAAGCGTTAGCACGTGCCGCCCAAGAAGCTGCCCGATCACCAAGGGCAGAAAATCCGAGAAGGGCAAGGAGAGGTGAACCAGTTACCCCACCAAGACCTTCACCGGAACCAGCCGTAATGGCAACCCTCAGGGAAATGATGTTCCCTGCCAATCTGAACCTCCAACCATCAGCCATCACTTTGCCCACCATCAACGAGAACTGGGAGATGAAACACAATTTTATCCAAATACTGCCTAAGTTCAGCGATATGCCCATGGAAGACCCGCAGAGGCATCTTCAAGACTTCGAGTTAGCCTGCGGAACAATAAGAGGAGGGCCCCCTTTGAGTGAATACATCCGACTGCTGGCTTTTCCCTTTTCACTTGGGGATGGAGCACGAGAGTGGCTATACACTCTGCCCGAAGGACAAATCACTACTTGGGCACAGCTCCAGTAGAAGTTTTTGGAAAAATACTTCCCTGCCGCCCGGATCCAACACATGCGAAGGAACATCAGTAGCATTAGGATGGGGGCAGGCGAAGAGTTTCCCGCTTATTGGGCTCGGTTTAAGCAAATGTTGGCAAAGTGTCCTCAGCACCAAATCCCTGATCACGATTTGATCCAATACTTTGTGTCTGGGCTAAGGATGCACGAGAGAACCCTCTTGCATGCTGCCAGTGGAGGGTCCATCCTGAATAAAAGTGCTGAGGAGGCATTTAAACTCTTCAAGGAGATGGCAGAGGAGTTCAGAGATGATGGAAGTGAGTTGCCCAGGACCAATTTGGGGACAACCACAGCTGCGGATCTAAAAATCGACAAATTATGCAGCGCGATGGAAAAGTTTATGAACACCATGGCCACCGGGCCAAAGAGAGGTGTGAAAGCTTGCCAGATCTGCCAGGGCATAGAGCATGCCACTGATGAATGCCCCTCACTGTATGACGAGGAGGTCAAAGAGATGGGGCAGAGTAACGGTAATGGGCAAGGAAGGGGGAAACCATACTATGATAATAGGTATGGGAATAGCAACAACTCCTTTTTTATTTGTATAATGGTAACCAGAATTTCCAGCGCTACAATCAGCAGGGGCAATACCAACAGCAAGGCCCAGGGATGTACCACCAGCCCGCTCAGACCAAAGGGCCTACCCTGTCTGAAATGATGGAAACTTTGGTCAAAGAGAATATTAAGTTCCAGCAAGAGAATGCCAAAGCCCACCAAGAGAATGAGAAATTCAAGCAAGAGACTAGAGGGCAGTTCCAAAATCTAGGGGCCCAAGTCTCACATCTTACTCAAGTGGTGGCAAAGCTGGAACAGAAAGGAGGTACTTTGCCCCCAAAAGTCGAAGTGAACAATGCTCATGTTAATGCCGTCCAGCTCAGGAGTGGCAAACCACTCACCATAGTGGAAAAATCTGCAGAAAAGGGCAAAGAGCCCGTGTTAGATGGCCCCCCAGTCATTGAGGAAGACCCTGGGACAGATGTTGAGCAAGAAGAAGTGACAGTCAGGGCAAAGAGGGACAAATCTCCACCACCAAAAATCAAGCCACCCTTCCCGGGCAGACTGAGTAAAAACCGTGAGAAGGAAGAAACTCAAGAGATGTTCAAAATGTTCAAGAAGGTGGAAATCAATATGCCCCTTCTGACCATACTGAACGATATGCCCAGATGTGCTAAGTTCTTGAAGGAGCTTTGCACAAAGAAGGTCAAATATCAGGATGATGCGAAGTTTGAGGTAGGGGAGAATGTCTCTGCAGTGATTAAAAAAACTGGACCTGCAAAGTGTGGAGACCCGGGCATGTTCTACATTCCGTGTATCATAGGGCATATGAAGATAGAGAAGGCAATGCTCGATCTGGGAGCATCAATTAACGTTATGCCCAAAACGATGTACGAAGACCTGGAAATTGGGCAACTGAAGCCCACTCGAGTTGTGATCCAACTGGCTGATAGATCCAATGTTTATCCTGAGGGCATACTGGAAGATGTCCTGGTCAAAGTGGAAGAGTTGATTTTTCCTGCCGATTTCTATGTGCTCGACATGGGCAGATCGAGTAAAGCCCCTGTGATGATCTTGGGCAGACCGTTCCTCAAAACAGCAAGGACCCACATCGACTGTGAAACCGGAAGGCTAACGTGCAAATTCGAAGGAGAGACGGTCACCTTTGACCTCTACAAATCCATGAAGCACCCAGCCGACACCGAAGAAATCCACTACATTGACCAAATTGAAAAAGCAGTGGAGGCAAAGGCACTCCAATGTGGCAAGTATGACCATACTGAGATAGCCATTCAGCAAGGGTTTACTGAGTTTGATATGGAGGGCGAACCAGAAGAACTACAAGAAGCGATTGAGCAGTTAGACTCTCTAGAGGATTTCAAAGGCAACCCGGGCAAACCGATAGAAATTGAAGAAATGATCATGGTGCCTTCCCTTGAAAAGCCACCAATACTGGAATTGAAAAAACTGCCCAAGCATCTCAAGTATCTATATTTGGGAGATAATGACACTTTGCCCGTCATCATAAGTGCCTATTTGCAAGAGGCAGAGGAGGCAAAGTTGAGATATGTACTGGGGCAGTACAAACAGGCCATAGGGTGGACTTTGGCTGACATCAGAGGGATAAGTCCAAGCATCTGCCAACACCACATTCTTCTGGAAGATGACTCTATGCCCGTACGTGATCCTCAAAGGAAGCTCAATCCAGCAATGAAGGAAGTTGTGCTCAAAGAGATCAAAAAGCTTCTCAGTGTGGGCATAATCTACCCAGTGTCAGACAGCAAGTGGGTTAGCCCAGTGCACGTGGTACCAAAGAAGTCTGGAGTTCAAGTCATAGAGAACGAAAAGAATGAGCAGTTTGCCACACGACTACAAACTGGGTGGAGAGTTTGCATTGACTACCGCAAACTGAACAAGGTAACCCGCAAGGATCACTTCCCTTTTCCCTTCATCGATGAAATGTTAGAGAGATTGGCTGGGAAGAAGCATTTCTGTTTTCTAGATGGCTACTCAGGGTATATGCAGATATGGGTTGCTCAAGAGGATCAGGACAAAACCACCTTCACCTGTCCCTTTGGCACCTTTGCCTACAGAAGGATGCCCTTTGGCCTCTGCAATGCACCAGGAACTTTTCAAAGATGCATGATGAGTATCTTCGCTGACCTGCTCGAGAATGGAATTGAAGTGTTCATGGACGATTTCACAGTGTATGGCAACTCCTTTGACTCCTGCCTGGAACACTTAGAGATGGTGCTCAAAAGGTGTGTGGAAAAGAGCCTCGTACTGAATTACGAAAAATGCCATTTCATGGTCGAAGAGGGGATTGTCCTTGGACATGTTATTTCAGCTAAGGGCATAGAGGTGGACAAAGCAAAAATCGAAGTCATCTCGAAGCTACCATATCCAAGGAATGTGAAGCAAGTCAGAGGGTTCTTAGGGCATGCTGGTTTCTACAGACGCTTTGTGAAAGACTTTGCCCAAATTGCTCGCCCTTTGACCAGACTGCTTCAGAATGATGTAGAATGGGACTTTGATGAGGATTGCAAGGCTGCTTTCAACCACTTGAAGGAGAGATTGGTCACAGCGCCTATTATTCAACCACCAGAGTGGGGGATGTCGTTCGAGCTGATGTGTGATGCAAGTGGATATGCAGTAGGAGCTGTGCTAGGGCAAATTAAAGGGAAAGAAAGGCACGTGATCTACTATGCCTCGAAGACCCTTAATGCCGCCCAAAGCAACTATGCCACGACCGAGAAAGAGCTTTTGGCCATAGTCTTTGCCTTCGAGAAGTTTAGGTCATATCTGCTGGGCAGTAAGACCATAGTATACACAGACCATGCTGCATTGAAGTACCTCATGGCAAAGAAGGAAACGAAACCAAGGCTTATTCGATGGATCCTGCTACTCCAGGAGTTTGACATTGAAATTCGAGACAAGTCTGGGAATCAAAATCTGGTGGCGGATCACCTCAGTAGGATTCTCCAAAAAGAAGAGGATATGCCTATCACCGAAACATTCCCCGATGAGCATTTATATTCCATTACCACTTTGGGCGAAGAGCCATGGTTTGCTGACCTTGTGAACTTTATGGTTACAGGGATTTTCAGGGAAGGCATGACGTATTATGAGAAAAACAAGATGAAACGCGAGGCAAGGAGCTACGTTTGGGATGAACCCTATTTGTGGAAAAGATGTGAAGACCAAGTCCTTAGAAGATGCATTCCTGAGTCTGAGCAGCAGGGCATAGTGGATCACTGCCACAAGCAACCCTGTGGAGGCCACTTTGGGCCTAGGCGAACGGCAAGAAAAGTTCTAGATTGCGGATTCTACTGGAACACTTTGCTCAAGGACTGCTATGACCTATGCAAGAAGTGTGACGAGTGTCAGAAGGAAGGCAACTTGACCAAGCGCAATGAAATGCCCTCTGTGCCCATACTGCCAGTAGAGATCTTTGATGTCTGGGGCATAGACTTCATGGGGCCATTTCCGAATTCACAAGGAAAGGAATACATACTCTTAGCAGTTGATTATGTTTCCAAGTGGGTCGAGGCAAAGGCCACCACCACCAATGATTCGCGCATTGTGGCTGAATTCCTCAAAGGGAATATCTTCACTCGATTCGGTGTGCCCAGAGCGCTTATCAGTGATCAGGGGACCCATTTCTGCAATTATATCATTGAGAGGCTACTGAAAAAATATGGAGTCACTCATCGAATCACCTGTGCCTATCACCCCCAGGCAAACGGCCAAGCAGAACTCTCTAACAGGATCATCAAGGCTATTCTGAGGAAGACAGTTAGACCAGAGGGGAAGGATTGGGCAGGCAAACTGGACGATGCACTGTGGGCATACCGCACTGCGTTCAAGACTCCATTTGGCGTATCTCCCTACCGAATGATATTCGGGAAAGCCTGTCATTTGCCCGTAGAGATAGAGCACAAGGCACACTGGGCTGTGAACAAGGTCAACTTTGACTGGGATCTGGCTGGGAACTAGCGTAAACTTGACTTGGTCGAATTGGAGCAGCTTCGCATTGAGGCGTATGACCATGCTTCCCACTACAAAGAGCGGACCAAAAGAGCCCATGACAAACTGATTAGGAAGAAAAAGATTGAGGCTGGACAGTTGGTCTTACTGTACCAAACCAGGAGTCAGTTCCGTACGGGCAAACTGTCCTCTAAATGGGAAGGGCCTTATTTTGTTCACCATGTCAGCCCAAATGGATCTGTGGAATTGAAAAGCAAAAAGGATGATGACTATATATTCAAAGTGAATGGTCATAGAGTGAAGCCCTACTTTGGGCAAGAGAATCTGGAAGGGCAGCTTGCCCTGATTGAGTAATTGAATCAAGCAAATTGGGTCCTGCCCGGGACTATAACTAGGGCGCTGGCCAGGAGGCAACCTGGTATGTTTGTTTATTTTTGTTATTTCCCTTTATTTAGATTAGGAATAAAACTACTTGTAACAAGAGACTTTGACTACGCCGTGAGAAAGGGTGTATTTGTTTTTGATTTTGCAGGAGTTTACTTTGGGCAGACTGAGACTTTGGGCAAACAGGAGCGCAAGTGGGCAGTTGCGATTTTCAAGGGCTGAAAACTGTCCCATCAGGGACTCTGCAACTCCACCATCATCACGCCCCTATCCACTCCCCACAATTATCGATAACTGCCATTAACTCCTCTATTTTCAAAATTCAAAAAACCCTAATATATATAACTCCTTTTCTCTCTCATGGTGTCCACTCGTGCAAAAAATAAACTCAGAAAAATTCCCACCATAACCCTAATAGATCTAACCATTGGAACCGCTGCAACCAAACTGAAGAAGATGGTGTCGCCGAAGCAGTCAAGCCCAGCGAAACCCAAATCCCCCACCGCCGAAGAAGCTATCCATGCCGTGCCCCTGGCCACCATACCGCCAAGCCCCGCCACGACGGAGACGGACAACACCCCAATCGACGATTTGGCCAAAGAAATCGACGAATCTAAGACCACCAGCGAGAAGGATCTGGAAACCCTAGCCACCGCCGCTCAGGAAGAGGGCAAAGCCGCCGTTGACAGCCCCCCGAAAAAGAAGCAGAAGAGGGCTGCGGGCAAAGGCAAGAAGAAGGTTTCTCCCACCCCCACTGCCGGATCCACCTCCGACGAGAAAGAGAAGGAGGATTCGACGGCCGCCGGTAAGACGCCGATGGAGGAAGACGACGTGGAGGAGGTGACCTACATAACCCCCAAAAGCCGGACCCGCGCATCCACGAAGAAGAGAAAGGCGGTTGACACGACGGCGCGCGAAATCGCGGCCCCCAAGACGGTGTGTTTTGAATCGCTCAAACTGATGGGTGTGGAGAAGGAGGTTCGAGGGTATTTCAAGGCCATAGGGTGGGAGCCGTTTCTTGAGTGGTCTGGGCAAATCAGTGAGGAGGTGGTGAGAGAATTCTTTGGTTCACTGGGAATCAAGGAAACCATAGATGAGGGAGTTATAGGGATCCAGTTTGAGTTGTTTGATCAAGCTGTTTCAACTGGTGGTAATGAACTTGATTTGTGTTTGGATATGGCAGGTATTGCAGATCTGAAGTCAAAGGCGTACCAGGATTCACTGAGGGCTTTGCCAGAGTACACAAAGAAGGAGCTGCAGAAGATCTGGAAGCAGTTGGGCAAAGGAGGCGAGTTCGTGGGGCAAAGCACCAAGTCAATCCAGTTGAAGAGCCATGCACTCAGGGTTTGCCACAGGATCCTGGCCATCAATTTCTTCGGCAAGATCGACACCAGCAGTGCTATTTCCCATCTCGAGCTAGGCATACTATGGTGCATGACTCAGAAGATCAGGCTACACTTCAGTTCCTGCCTCTCTGTCCAAATGAAGTGGTTGCAGACTCACCCCCTCCAGCGCCTATCATTGGCCCATTTTCCGATGGTGTACGCGGCCAAGATGAACTTGAAGAGGAAGGGCAAAGAGCCAGAGATGATGGTGGAGGGCAAGTTTGACATCCAGTGCTTCAAACGTATGCAAGACATAGTCCCTTTGAGTGATGGCAGTGTGAAGTTCCTGGAGGAGAAACCAGTTCCGGTGAAGGCAGAGGTGAGAGATTCGGTTGCTGAGGCTAAGGCCAAAGAGGAAGTTGCAGAGAGACAAGGCGCGATCGAGGCGCGGTTGGACAAGATCGAGAAGGCGTTCGAGGATGTGAAGGCGATGATGGTCGCCTACTTTGACTTCTGTGGATTCAGGTACACACCTGCCTCCACCTCCTAAATTGTACCCTCCCTAAATTTTAGTAGTTGTTAGTTTTTATTTTTTGTTTTATTTTCTTTGTTTTTTGTTAAGGTCACCCCCGAGTCACTTTGGTTCGGGGGAGACTAGGTTGATCTCCCTGCTGACACACTTTGCCCAGGCAAAGTGTGTGAGGGGGCAGGTGCGCCAAACTTTTAGGGTCACAGTCTGGTCGAGGGTAGCCCCTACCAATCTTATTACTTTTGCACACTTTGCCCAGGCAAAGTGTGTGAGGGGGGGAACGGAAAGGGCAAACCCCTGTTTCTAATCGAGTCAGCATGATTATGTGATCACTTTGGGCAAACGTACATACAGTAACTCAAACTTTATAGTTAAGATGCATGAAATAGGGATGATGGAACTGTTCTAGGCAAACTGTGAGAATTGAGCCTACATTGATATATAATTTCTTTCTTTGAGAGTCTGCTGTGATATTTACAATGCTTGTCTTTGCCTGTTTGCTGAAATGAGTAGTTTGACTGAGTAGGGGTAGTTAGATGATTAGGGCATTTTCTTGTTTCATTTTGCCTGAATAAATAACACTGTCCCTTGCTAGCCCCTTTGAGCCTGATTGAATATTTCCTTGTGAACCCATCTGGTATTATGCCCACATTACATAGGCAGCCAGAGAGATATGAGGGAGTTAGGGCATAGTGTTCAAAAAAAAAAAGAAAAAAAAATAATAAAAAAAAAAGAAAAAAAAAGAGAAAAAAAAAAAAAAAAGAAAAGAAAAATATAGAATAAAAGTTGTTGTGCTAGGGCCCGTAAGAAAGGGGCAAAGTGGCAGAGAAAGGCTAACTTCAAAAAGCCCTCTGCCCAAATAGAGCCTACTCCTCAAAATCTACCCAAATGAGCCCAACACTACAACCTAATAAAAGTCCCTTTGATAACCCCCCTGCTTAGTTAAAACAAACTCAGATTAGCAATACGGCAAATTTAGGCAAAGTGGAGTCACAACAGAAAATGAGTGTCATTGAACCCATACACTAAAAAGAGAGAAACACTGTGAGGGAGTGAACCCAAAGACCTTGAACAGACTCTTGACTTATTTTTGTCTTTACTTGAATTTTGTGTTATCTGTATGTACTATGCCCTGTACTGATCATGCTAAAGTCCTTTGTTTTATTTCTCCCTACTTCTTTCATTTCTGTTTTCACTTTGGTCTTGAGTCAGGCAAATCAGAGCCCACGCTTGGGGACAAGCGTATCCAAGTGTGTGCGGTTCTGATGAGCCATTTTATTTGCTCATCTTAGAGCACTTTTACACCCTTTATCGAGTCAGTTTGAGTCGTTTACGTGTCTGGGAGGGCACAATTAGGTGTTTGGGCAGAGTGTGTGGTGATGCAGGTAACAGGTGGCGCACTGGGCAAAAGAGTCAAGGAAATCCCCTTCTTTGGGCAAAGTTCTGGAGCGGTAGTGACAAGCAACAGTTTGACCACATCGGGCAAATGGGTAAGGTCACGAAGCAGAAGAGCCAGAAATACCAAGTACCGTGCCTGGTCCGACCACTTGTGGAGGAGAAGAAATACCTGCAGATTTCGATTTGGGCAGAGAGCGGCTGTGACAGGAGATTCGCTGCGGGCAAGCTGGCAGCGTACCAGAATCCCTGGATTCGGGGGATCTGACTTATCCCCCAACCCGTTGACCAAGGACTCCTATTCCTAAGGGGCGAGAAACAGCCGCGGATTCAAATTTCAAATTCGAAGTCTATAAAGGCGGGGCGCGACGGGCAGCAAAGACACAACATATTACGCACCGAGAAGTCGGAAGAGCCGCCGGTCCCGCAGTCGCCGTCGCCGCCGGAGGAGTCGCCGGAGAAGAGATCGGAGCTGTTCGTCCGAGTCTCTTGTTTGTTTTGAGTAGATCCGACCTTCGGGTCGAGAAACAATTTTATGTTTTTATGTTATTTAGTTTTTAATTCCGTTTTCCGATTTCCTTCAAAAACGATTTTACGATTTGAAGCTATGAATAATATAGATCGTTTTCCCTTAATTATTTTGTTTTTTATTTTCAGTATGATCGGCTAAGTTAATTGTGCATCTGGGCAGGGGCGGATCGAAGGTGAAATTAGGGTTTAGTTAGACCGCGAGGTTGGAGGGGCTGAACTAACCGATTGGGCGTTTGTTCCCGAGGAAAAGTTGTTTAAGTTTTATTTCTGGGGAGTTTGGGCTAACTAGGACGACCACTAGTGAACCTTTACAAACTGGGATACTGGTGATTGGCAAACCGCATAGATGTACCTTGTAGTATTGTTGCGGGCATAGCACTAGAACTTGCAGGAGATGCGGTCGTATGTTTCGAGCATGCTATTGGCCGAGCGGGTCTGTCTAGAGGGTAATGCGGGTTTGGGCAAACTAGATCCATGTTTGGTCGCATAGGTTATCGAATTGTTCAGATCCAGGGGGATTAGGCAAAGTGTTAACTAGCCTTCTCTTTATACAGTAAGGATAGATAAGGGGTGGGGCAACTGTTGGGCGTGACACAATAGGACCACTTTTGTCTTACACACCCCATAACTGCTGACAAACCGCTGGTAAAAATCCTTAGTGCCAATGAACGGTAGTTTGCCCTAGCGATCCTGAGTGAAGTCGTCTGCCCGGATGCTTTGTTTCCTATTTGATTCCAGTTTTCCTTTTAGTATTCTGTTAGATCTTAGTATTTGGTTTGTTTACTTTTTAGATCTGTTTAATTTGCATGTTATTTTGGTTAGCAGTAGTTAGGTCAAAGTGTGAAACGATTACAAAACCGCTGTGCCCACAGCACCCCAAACCAAAATCTTTTTGTGACAACCCCTTGGGCAAAGCCGAGATCACCTACTGTAATTGCCTCCTTGTGGGACCGACCCCACGTACTTGCCATTATCTACGTTTTGTAGTGATAAGAGTACTGGCTAAATATAAATATCATTTTGACAGCTTGTTTGCCCCTAACGACAAGCATACGGGCTCGTCAGGCGCACAGAAGATCATACTATCGGTTACTCGTATTTAATCGAACAGTTGCTCACGACCTAGATGGACACGGACCAATCCATCGGTATAGTCGTTGTGTGAGAGAGAAAATAATTTATCTTAATTATTTTATCACACTTGTACACTTGGTGTATTGAGCGGATCTGCTTGAGATTTATCGATTAGGATTGCCGGCGATAATCGATTTAAGTCTCTGTGTATTTTATTCTTAATCCCCGATATTATTGCGGGTGTGTATATTTAATATAAGTGACTTTGATTTACCAAAGGAATTAACCGATTTAATTATTGGGTTAATTACCGGTTAAGTTGGGTCACTATATTTTATATATGGCATGCCGTGAATACTTGACGGGAAAGTGTATCCCGGAAGGGTTGATAATATCCCCGAGATGAGTTCATAAGGAATTATTATGTAAACCCTGCAGGTGGATTCGTTCCGCATAATAATTAAGGTTTAATGGTACTAGTCTCGGTTATAAGAGATGAATAAATTAATTAGCAATAAATTAATTTTATTCATGGATATTTATATCTTAAATACACGGAATAAATAATACTACCGGAGAAATATTATTTGATATAATATGGTTTAATATTGGGAGTGCAATTAATTTTATATAGTGGAAAATAGAATTAATTAATATTAATGGATTAATAGATTTGGACTTGGGCTCAATTTAATCATTAATATTGGAAGCCCAATATTCCACCTCCTTAAGATCCCCTACGTAGCCTATAAAAGCACTACATGGTCTTCTCTATTCTCATAACTTGAAGATCACAATTCTAGAGAGAGAAAGTAGAGAGGGAGATCCATGAAGTTCGGTAGATCGTCGCCCACACGACGTCCGAGCTAGTGCAAGGAATACGCGGGAAGATCTCAAGGTCGTCAAATTGAGTTCTTCGTTTTTCCGAACAACGAGAACGAGGTAAATCGTAAAACCCTCTTTTATGATTTTATCGTTTAATTATCGTAAAAATACCTTGAACCAAGATCCGATGAACGGACCCACGAGACGAGGTCGAACCGGGCGGTGGTGGTCGGACCACCGGACCGCCGGCGGCTCGACGACTCGGCTGGAAAGGGATCGCGCGAGGTGGATCGAGCCTAGGGCTCGATCACGCGGATCGGCTGCGGGTTTTCTCGTAGCGATCTGCTGCCAGCTACGGGTTTTCCCGCAGCGACTCGTAGCGCCCAGCAGCAGCGAGTCAGGCAACTCGCTGCGGGTTGCTGTGGGCTGCTACGGGGAATTCGCTGGGTGCTGTGGGATTTCCCGCAGCTGACCCGCAGCGATCCAGCAGGGTCCCAGCAGCAGCGAGTCAGGCGACTCGCTGCGGGTTGCTGCGGGCTGCTGCGAGCAACCCCGCGTGGCTGCTGCGGGTTTCGCGGGTTCACGCGAGTTCTCTCGTGTTTTTCCCGCGTAACTTTTTCGTATGGTCATGTACGTGTTCCGGGAGTCGATTGGAGTTGTCGGTTCCGCAATTTTGACAATTCCGGATATTCGATCTCCGTAGGATTTCGGTCGGAATTAATTAGATAATTTATTTATTTAAATTTATTAATTCCGGGATATCGATTTCCAACAAGCCCAATATTCCACCTCCTTTAGATCCCCTACGTAGCCTATAAAAGCACTACATGGCCTTCATAAATCATAAGACAAGATTATCATACTTGATATTTTAGAGAGTTGAAGGAGATCCATAGGAGTTCGATAGATCGTCGCCCACCCGACGTTCGAACGGAGTGCAAGGAATACGTGGGAAGATCCAAAAGGTCTTCAACTTGATTTCGTTTCTCCGCACAACGAATCAAAGGTATGATCATAAAACTCCTTGTGTGATTTTATGTTCAATTAATTGTGATACATACATGAACGCACGATCCGGGAAAACGACGATCTTCGGGGACGGGGATTCGAGATCCCCGGTGAAGGATCGAGAGGACCCTCGGCTTGGAGCCGAGGGGTGGCGGTCGAGCCCTAGGGCTTCGACCGCCGGCGCGCATCGAAGGAAGGCCGCGGCTGGACGCCGCGGCTGGGGCGATCGAACCCTAGTTCGATCGCCGGGACCGTCGCGGCTTCGCGCCGCGGCTGGTGGTCCCCCCTCCTGTCGGTGGTGGCGGTGAGTCGCCGGACTCACCGCCCGGGGCTGCCGGAGCAGCCCCAGCGATCGGCGCACGATCGCGAGCCCCGGCGGGGGCTCGGCTAGGGTTTCGGCCGCGGGTTCATCCCGCGGCGATGCTCGGGTCGAGCCCGGTTCCGTCCGGTGGTTCGCGTGTTTCCGGCGAGAGGATTTCGGTCGGGGTTATCGGTTCCGCAAAATTTTGATACCCCGGGATATCGATTTCCAGCACTAACCAGTGATTCACCATGCGAACAACCCTATCTCTCATTAGATGAGGGAGCCGAGCAGACAATCGATCCACCTTCAAAAAGATGGTACGAATGTCTCTAATTTGTGTCATCCACATGACCAAGTGGCTCTGGCTCCATTCCACTCCCCGGGGTGAGAATGAGTCGACTTGAAGTCAGTTTCAGAAAGACAAATTAGGCATTGTTTGATAAACTTAATCAATGTTTCTTGTAAAAGGAATTACAAGAATTCTCCTCCAATGACTTATCTATAAAAACTTCAAAAGTCCATAAAAGTCACCAAGAGAACAGCAATGGAGACCATGGGAATGTTTCCATCCCCTCTCCCACTTAGCTTTTTATAACAAAGGGATACGCTATCTAATGCATAATTAAACACATAAGCATGCATACAAGTAATAAAGCACATAGTATCACATAGTCAAAATAATGCTAGAAAAA
The DNA here is from genome assembly GCA_954870475.1 of Euphrasia confusa. Lineage (NCBI taxonomy): Eukaryota > Viridiplantae > Streptophyta > Magnoliopsida > Lamiales > Orobanchaceae > Euphrasia > Euphrasia confusa. Next base: position 13,117,150 of record OX940957.1, on the reverse strand, counting down.
TTATTTTCCGACTATCATGGCTTTATTCCATCTCCGTATGCGTCTTCTAGTCTTCAGTCTTCGTTCTTGAATGCTCCATGTGACGAGAATATTAATCCCAATATTTAAATCTATTTATTTTCAATAAATCCAAAAGATACTTAATTCGAAAATTAAGTCAATCGAATAAATCAAAAATAAAATTAAATATTATTAATATTTTTATTTATTTATTTTCCTATCTAATTCTATTATATCTCTAGAATCCTATCCAAGTAAGACTTGGAACATTCTAGGAGACTTCTATAATAGAATAAGGAAATAAAATAAATTAGGACTCTTCTACTTTCCAAAATTAATTAATTTCCATGTCCATGAAAATTTCCATAAAATAGGAATAATCAACTAGGAAATAAATTAATTAATTAATTAATTTTTATTCCTTTCCAATTCTATTAAATCTCTAGAATCCTATTCCAAGTAGGACTTGGAATACTCTAGAAGATTTCCATAATAGAATAAGGAAATAAAATTAATTACAATTAATTCTTTTCCTATTCCATGAGGATTCCCAAAAATAGGAAAACTCAAAAATAGGAAAACCGAATCAATTAGGAAAGTGAATCTTGGTAGGAGTAGCACGGGATGGGGATTCCCGCACCACCCCACCGCCGACCACCATCACGGGAGAGGGCACCGCCGCCGCCACCCCAGCCGGCCGGCCACCACCATGCCGGCGGCAGCCCCAGCCGAGGGGCGATCGACCCCTCCCCATGGCTTCAGTCATGGGGTCGATCATGGGGTTGATCGACCCCCCGGTTTTTCGTCCTCTTCGTCTTCTTCGTCACACGCGTTCACCGGCGGTTGTCTCGGCATCGATCCAACGTAAATAAATTACAAGAAATAAATTTACAATTCCGGTATCGATTCTATACATGAAATCGACCCTATACATTTTCCGGAAACCATAGAACAATAATAATAAATCTAAATTCGGTCAACCCCCGAATTTTTACTATTACAACCATTCATCCACACAAAACGAATCTCGACATGTCCGAGAGTTTAATAACGAATAATAATGGAAAAATAATTAACAATTAATTAAACAATTAATTAACAATTAATTTAACCATGATAGTCGGAATCCCTGCAAGGTAGAACGATAATTGAACACATACATGAACACGAAACCAAACACTCTGATACCAGTTGTTGGAAATCGATATCCCGGGGTATCAAAAATTGCGGAACCGATAACCCCGACCGAAATCCCGTCGCCGGAAACCGATCACGAACACCGTACGAACCGGAGTTTGACAAGAGAATCGCCGCGAGGGCGAAACCCTAGCCGAACCCCTCGCGAGTGGATTTGTTCCGCATAATAAATAAGGTTGAGTGGTACTAGTCTCGGATAAAAGAGATGAATAAATTTATTAAGCAATAAATAAATTTTATTCATGGATATTCATGTCTTAAATACACGGAATAAATAATACTACCGGAGAAATATTATTTGGATATAATATGGTTTAATATTGGGAGTGCAATTAATTTATATAGTGGAAAATAAATTAATTAATATTGATAAGGATTAATGGACTTGGGCAGTGGGCTCAATTTAATCTTCAATATTGGAAGCCCAATATTCTACCTCCTTTAGATCCCCTACGTAGCCTATAAAAGCACTACATGGCCTTCATAAATCATAAGACAAGATTATCATACTTGATATTCTAGAGAGTTGAAGGAGATCCATAGGAGTTCGATAGATCGTCGCCCACCCGACGTTCGAACGAAGTGCAAGGAATACGTGGGAAGATCCAAAAGGTCTTCAACTTGATAACGAACACTTTGCTTGATCGTCCGGATGTGGAAGCCGCACAAACGGCCCGGCCTCTACGTGTTGCACACGAACCCGGATAACGAACACTTTGCTTGATCGAGTCGGTTCTCCTAGAACACTCTCTCCTTTCTCTCTTTGGTGTGAATTTCGTGGGTAAAGATAATGTGTGATGAAATCTGATTTTCATCCATATTATAACCTCATTATTCACCACATTACTCCCCTTTGTAACCTACAACATAATCGGCATCATAATGCACCATTACACATGCAAAAGGGGTTACAAAGGAGGTGAAAGGTCATATGCCACATACACATGCCACTATGCATTGTATGTGGTCCCACTTGCTTGTGTGGCATGCCATGTCACACTATGTGACATGCATCCATGCAAGCCATGCATCCCATGCATGTTTATTAAATCCAAGTAAATATTGATTCTAAATCAATATATTTATCAAGCAACGTACATCATCTTTGAGTCCGTGTGTGACCCTGTAGGTATGATTTATCGATCAATATTATATAGTTCCCAAAAAATAATATTATCAAATAATCATTTAACATCCATAGACGACCTTATGACTATATCGATTGCACACGTAGGATCGAAGGACATATCCCAACAATCTCCCACTTGGCCTTCAGAGCCAGTGTGCTGCCAACTTCCTGTTGTCACTTTATGTCTAAGTTTGAACTTGAGGCAAGACTCGAGTCATCCTCAATCGGTTCAAACCTTTCTTGGACTTTGAGACAGACTGTAAAACCAGATTTATCACTATGATACGAATCTGGACGTGGCCACGTATTTTCCACAGTCTCGACTCTCCAAGTGGCCGGTAAGACATGTATCCCATTATAAAATGGAGGACAATCCCATCTTGTTAATCCAAGCTCTCCCACTTGCTTCCTGATATACCCAATAACAAGTTTTATAACTTCCTTTTACGAAAGGCGTTTACTTGTATCAAAGTACACTATTTCACAATGGAATCACTCTGGACTACTCAGGTCAGAGGAAATTGCTCGACAGTCAATGAAATAGTATTATGACTCGAAATCTCAAATACTATCTCAGTCGGGTCTGTTCGATCATTAGCTCTCAGCTAATATCTATGTAATTGTACTTGATGTCCCACATCACTAGCCCATGAAGCGGCGCTATAGTACACATTACAAACTAGTTCATTGTATTATCGGTTTGTCCGTACTCGATTATACGAACAAGGAACAACTATATGATTTAAGTATATCAGTTCAACCATTGGGACTGTTGGAGTTGTGTACTTAATGTCTAGATTTAAGTAACGGTAAACTCCCGGTCATAGCATTTAATCTATTTAATTAATAAACAATTGTTTGCTTTTAATTATTATTAATTAAATATATGCAAATCATAGTCCTAGATTTTATACGTTGTAGTTAGTATGGTGTGTCGGGCCCACACAGAAGATCATACTATCGGTTACTCGTATTTAATCAAACAGTGGCTCACGACCTAGATGGACCCGGACCAATCCATCGGTATAGTCGTTGTGTGAGAGAGAAAATAATTTGTCTTAATTATTTTATCACACTTGTACACTTGGTGTATTGAGCGGATCGTTGAGATTCATCGATTAGGATTGCCGGCGATAATCGATTCGAGTCTCAGTGTATTTTATTCTTAATCCCCGATATTGTTGCGGGTGTGTATATTTAATATAAGTGACTTTGATTTACCAAAGGAATTAACCGATTTAATTATTGGATTAATTACCGATTAAGTTGGGTCACTATATTTCATATATGGCATGCCGTGAATAATTGACCGGACAGTGTATCCCGGAAGGGTTGATAATATCCCCGAGATGAGTTCATAAGAAATTATTGTGTAAACCTCATGAGTGGATTCGTTCCGCACAATAATTAAGGTTGAATGGTACTAGTCTCGGATTAAAGAGATGAATAAATTAATTAGCAATAAATTAATTTTATTCATGGATATTTAAATCTTAAATACACGGAATAAATAATACTACCGGAGAAATATTATTTGATATAATATGGTTTAATATTGGGAGTGCAATTAATTTATATAGTGGAAAATAAATTAATTAATATTGATAAGGATTAATGGACTTGGGCAGTGGGCTCAATTTAATCTTCAATATTGGAAGCCCAATATTCCACCTCCTTTAGATCCCCTACGTAGCCTATAAAAGCACTACATGGCCTTCATAAATCATAAGACAAGATTATCATACTTGATATTCTAGAGAGTTGAAGGAGATCCATAAGAGTTCGATAGATCGTCGCCCACCCGACATTCGAACGGAGTGCAAGGAATACGTGGGAAGATTCAAAGGTCATCTTGATTTCGTTTCTCCGAACAACGAATCGTAGGTATGATATCTAAACGCCCTTGATATTATTCGGTTTTGGTTTATCGAGAATACCGTAGAACGAAGATCCGAAAGTTCGAACCCGGAGTAGACGGACGATCACGCGGTGGTGGCGAAGCCACCGGACCGCGTGGATCGACCCGCCTAGGGTTCGGCGGGCGCGGAGAAGGCGACCCTCGGCTGGGTCGAGGGCGCGCGGTCGATCACAAGGATCGACCGCCGGGGCGCGGGCTTGAGCCGCACCCCACCCCACCTCGACGGTGGGGATCTCCAGGCGGCGGCGAGTCGCCGGACTCGCCGCGGGGGCTGTCGATGCAGCCCCACCCGATCGCGTGAGACGCGATCCTCACGATCGCGTGAACCCCGGCTCGCGGGGGTTCGGCTGGGGGCGGGCTGCGTGCCTTCGGGTGCGTGGTCTCCAAAGGCCGGACTCCGGCGGATGAGTCGGCGTTCATGTGATCTCCGGCAATGGGTTTTTGATCGGGCTATGGTTTCCGCAAATTTTAATAGCCCGGGATATCGAATTCCAACAATTGGTATCAGAGCGTGGTTTACGTTCGCGGTATTTTCGATAAAATTGTTCTACCTTGCAGGGTTTCCGACTATTATGGCTTAATTAATTTTTCGTTAATTTATTTTGTCATAATTATTGGATTGATTAAACTCTCGGACATGTCGAGATTCGTTTTTTGTGGTGAATGCTTGTAATAGTAAAAATTCGGGGGTTGACCGAATTTAGGATTTATTATTACGTTCTACGTTTTTCCGGAAATTGTATAGGGTCGATTTCATGTATAGAATCGGTACCGGATAGTGTAAATTTTATTTTGTAATTTATTTTGCATTGGATCGATGCCGAAACGACCGCCGGAGAAGACGCGTGACGAAGGAGATGATCAAGAGGGTGAGGACAAGGATCGACCATCCCCATGGTCGATCCATGAGGATCGATCGACCCTCGGCCGAAGGGAGCTGCCCGCAGGAGTTCCGGCCACGCCGGCCACCAAGGGAGGTGGCGCGTGGGCTGGGCGGCGGCGGCACCTAGGCGGCGGTTGATGATGGCGCGGGGATCCCCACCCCATGCTATCCCGGTCCGGAGATTTACTTTCCTAATTGGTTCGGGTTTTTCCTATTTGAGAATTCCTATTTTTGGGAACTCTCATGGATTAGGAAAAGAATCAATTTGGAATTGATTAGGATTCCTAAATTGATTATTTCTATTTTATGGAAATATTCATGGATTAGGAATCTAATTAATTTGGAAAGTAGAAGAGTCCTAAATTATTTTATTTCCTTATTTCATTATGGAAATCATCTAGAATATTCCAAGTGGGTCTTGGATAGATTATTCTAGAGATTTAATGAAGTAGAAAGGGAAAATAAAATAAATAAAAATATTAATAATATTTAATTTTATTTTTAATTTATTCGATTGACTTAATTATTATTAATTAAGTATCTTTTGGATTTATTAAAAATAAATAGATTTAAATATTGGAAATTAATATTCTCGTCACATGGAGCATTCAAGGAACGAAGACTAAAGACTAGAAGATACGTACGGAGATGGAGTAAAGCCATAATAGTCGGAAAATAATATTCTAGTATTATTTTGACTATGTGATAATACTATGTGCTTTATTACTTGTATGCATGCTATATGTGTTTACTTTTTATGCACTAGATAGCGTATCCCTTTATTGTAAAAAGCTAAGTGGGAGAGGGTATGGAAACATACCCATGGTCTCCATTGCTGCTCTCTTGGTGACTTTTATAAACTTTTGAAGTTTATATAGATAGGTCATTGGAGGAGAGTTCTTGTAATTCCTCTTACGAGAAACATTGATTAAGTTCATCAAACAATGCCTAATTTGTCTATCCAAAACTGATTTCAAGTCGACTCATTCTTACCCCGGGGAGTGGAATGGAGCCAGAGCCACTTGGTCATGTCGAGGACACAAATTAGAGACCATCGTACCATTCTTTTGAAGATGGGTCGATTGTCTGCTCGGCTCCCTCATTTATGAGAGATAGGGCTGTTCGCATGGTGAATCACTGGTTAGAAACTTCGAGTTTCACTTATGATTCTCCGCGTCTTGATTTACAAGATCGAATGGATCAAGTAATTGAGAGTCAATTATAAAGATCTCTTGGTGTAGTAAACGTCCACACCACGTGGCTTGCTATGCCGACGGATTTTGGGTTAATTGATGTAGACAGTTGTAAGAAATTGTGAAGAGTTGTGAAGTTGTCGTAAATGTCCACACCACGTGGCTTGCTGTGATGTAGCAATTCCAAGCGATTTACTTTGGTGCTGAGTAATGGTTTACACTTAGATACGCCTTATAGTATTCCTCCCCACGAGGTTCCGCTATAAGTGATGTATGACCAAAGAAAATCTAATTGCTAAGTCATTTGGGTGGGTAAACGTCCACACCACGTGGCTTGCCTTACCTGATGGGATTTTAGATGTGATTAGTGATTTAATGATATTATTTAAGGGAGATAATATCGGATATTAAATTGTTTGTTTGTTTTATGTGCTTATAGGTTAAGAATGACTGTGACCCCACTTTGTGATATACTTAAAGATGAAAACTCACTGGTTCCATATAGTACTGATTGGAAAAGAAATCTGGACACTGTCCAGACTGTTGAGCCTTCTGAATCCACTGATGACCCAACTCATGAGGACATTTCGAATGACCTCAGAATGATGTTGAGGCATAGCGTGGAAGCCGGACAAGAAGTGATTGACATACTCTATAAATTCAGACCTCTTGGAGAATCGCTTAAAAACGATTTGAAAAGAGCGGAACTTATAAGTATTGTCAGAGAGTCACAAGCTCTTGTTGCTAAGATGGAAGTGCAAGCAAAGAAACCCAGTGGTTCCAAACCACGGAGTGGGAAGAGCAAGCCGCGAGGCAAGTGCTATCGATGCAAGCAGTCTGGGCACTGGAGGTCTGATTGTCCTCTCATCAAAGGTACGAAATTTTCCTTAGTCACTGAAACATTATCAGTGGTGATATCTACCGGCACCTGGTGTGTAGATACGGGGGCCACTGATCATGTCTGCAATTCATTGCAGGGGTTCCAGGAAACCCGGAGACTTAGAGAGGGAGAGATCGAGGTCTACATGGGCAATGCTGCGAGGGTGGCGGCTGTTGCAGTGGGAGACGTTCACTTACGCTTTAGTAGTGATAGGGTTTTAGTTTTACATAATTGTCTTTATGTACCCAACTTTAGAAAGAATTTAATTTCGGTTTCTAAACTTATTATGAATGGATATTCTGTTTCTTTTGATCACTCTGTGATCATAAGAAGAAATAGTGAGATTGTCTGTTCTGGTACATTGGTAGACGATTTGTATGTACTAAATCCTGAGTCTAACACAATGCAACTAACCGAGAGTAATAACACATCTACGAACACCAATAAGAGAAAGGAACCTTCTAGGATGAATCAATTATACTTGTGGGATCTAAGACTAGGTCATATAAACTCAAATAGACTTCAAAGGTTGAAAGCTGATGGCCTAATCAGCAATGTTGAAGGAGAGGACCTTCCAACCTGCGAATCTTGTTTAGAGGGTAAAATGACCAAGCGTCCTTTTTCTGGTAAAGGACGAAGAGCTGAACAAGTATTGGATTTGATTCACTCTGATGTATGCGGACCTATGTCTACTCAGGCAAGGGGAGGGTACGAGTACTTCATCACTTTCACTGATGATTACTCAAGATATGGATATGTATACCTGATGAGCCGCAAGAGAGAATCTTTTGGCAAGTTCAAAGAATTCAAGGCTCTTGTGGAGAACCTTCGTGGTAAATCCATAAAGTGCCTGCGATCTGATCGCGGAGGCGAGTACCTGTCTGGAGAATTCAAGGCATACTTGGCAGAGAATGGGATTGAATCCCAACTGACTTCACCATATACTCCCCAGCAGAATGGTGTGTCAGAAAGAAGGAATAGGACTCTTATGGAAATGGTGCGATCGATGATGAGTTACTCGGACTTACCTATTATGTTCTGGGGACATGCCTTGGAAACAGCGGCGTATATCTTGAATAGGGTTCCAACCAAAACGGTACCAACCACACCCATGGAATTGTGGAGTGGGCGCAAGCCTAACTTGAGACACATTCGGATCTGGGGTTGTCCAGCACATGTGTTGCGACAAGGTGCCGATAAGTTAGAACCTAGATCAGAATTACGGCTGTTTGTAGGATACCCGAAAGGAACTAAAGGTGGCATGTTCTATAGTCCTACGGACCAGAAGATCGTTATAAGTACTAACGCTCGGTTCTTAGAGGAAGACTATGTCATGGACCACAAGCCCAAGAGTGACATAATACTTGATGAGTTGAGAGGTGACAAAGAAGACTTAGATACAGCCGAACCGAGTAGTAATACACCACTAGAACCTGCACCTACTGTCACTGTTAATACACCGGAACGCCGTCGTAGTGGGAGGGTTGTTAAACAACCAGATAGATGGATTGGACTGGGTGAGTCTTCGGACTCTGGACCTGGAGTTCATGAAATCGATCCCTGGACCTATGATGAGGCGGTACAAGATATAGATGCGCCTTCTTGGAAGAAAGCGATGAAATACGAAATTGAATCTATGGATTCTAATAAAGTCTGGGATCTTGTAGAACCACCAAGCGGCGTAAATCCAATTGGGTGTAAATGGGTCTACAAGAGAAAGAGAGGATCTGACGGAAAGGTTGAAACCTTTAAAGCTCGGCTTGTTGCGAAAGGATATACTCAGAAAGAGGGAATCGATTATGAGGAGACCTTCTCGCCGGTAGCCAAGATAAAGTCGATCCGGATTCTCTTATCCATAGCAGCTCATATGGATTATGAGGTGTGGCAAATGGATGTCAAGACAGCTTTCCTAAATGGAAGTCTTGACGAGACGATTTATATGAAACAACCAGAAGGATTCATTGCTAAGGGGCGAGATCATCTAGTGTGCAAGCTTAATCGATCCATTTATGGATTGAAACAAGCCTCGAGATCGTGGAACCTGCGGTTTGACGAAGTAGTCCAATCTTTTGGATTCAGTCAAAGCATGGACGAATCGTGTGTGTATTGGAAACGTGATGGGAAGAAGGTGGTGTTTCTCGTGCTTTATGTAGACGACATTCTTCTCATTGGCAACAGTGTGAAAATGTTATCAGACATAAAGGGATGGTTGTCTAGACAATTCGATATGAAAGATTTGGGAGAAGTGGGACATGTTCTAGGGATCAAGGTTATAAGGGATCGCCGGAATAGAACATTGTATCTTTCCCAGCAATCTTACATAGACACGATTCTGGCTCGTTTTAACATGCAAGATTCCAAGAAGGGTGAATTGCCCTTCAGTAAAGGAACTTATCTTTCTAAGGAGATGTGTCCTCAGACACAGAAGGAGAAAGATGAAATGAAAGCAGTTCCCTACGCTTCGGCTGTGGGAAGCTTAATGTATGCAATGTTATGCACGAGGTCTGATATCTGCTATGCAGTTGGCGTAGTAGCGAGATATCAGAGTAACCCTGGAAAGGCTCATTGGACTGCCGTAAAGATCATTTCAAGTATTTGCGAAATACTAGGGATTATGTTCTAAGTTACGGGGCAGACAATCTGATTCCTTTAGGTTATACGGATTCGGATTTCCAAGCTGATAAGGACCGGTGTAAGTCGTGATCAGGCTATGTGTTTCACTATTAAAGGAGGAGGAGTTTTAACATGGAAGAGTGATAAGCACGATGCTTTTCGGACTCTCCCATGGGTAACCAAATAGCGGCCTCAGAGGCAGCGGAAGATTTGGTATGGCTCCGGTATTACCTCTGGGACTTAGATGTGATTCTTAGTTTACCAAATGCTATGTAAATAGCGTTGCAGTGGCAAACTTTAAGAGATCACGAGTCCATAAGTGTAAGATAACACATAGGGCAAGTACCACCTGATACGAGTCATCGTCAGAGGGACGATGCAGTAGTCACCAAGATAGCTTCAGAGCGGCAACCTAGCTCATTCACTTGGTAATTCTAGGAAGTACAGTTTAAGCACGTGATGAGTATGGGAGTCGGGAGTTTGGAAGATATGACTAGACCTTAGTATAAGTGGGAGATTGATGGAGTAGTATACTTAATGTCTAGATTTGAGTATTATGAACTCCTTGTACACTTTCATTTACCTATTAAATACAAACATTCATTTGCTTTTAATTATTGTTAATTAAATATATGCAAATTATAGTCCTGGATTTTATACGTTGTAGTTAGTATGGTGTGCATGGGCGCACAGAAGATCATACTATCGGTTACTCGTATTTAATCGAACAGATGCTCACGACCTAGATGGACACAGACCAATCCATCGGTATAGTCGTTGTGTGAGAGAGAAAATAATTTATCTTAATTATTTTATCACACTTGTACACTTGGTGTATTGAGCGGATCGTATGAGACTCATCAATTAGGTTTGCTCGTCGATAATTGATTTGAGACTCAGTGTATTTTATTCTTAATCCCCGATACAATTGCGGGTGTGTATATTTAATATAAGTGACTTTGATTTTCCAAAGGAATTGACCGGTTTAATTATTGGGTCAATTACCGGTTAAGTTGGGTCACTATATTTTATATATGGCATGCCGTGAATTCTTGACGGGACAGTGTATCCCGGAAGGGTTGATAATATCCCCGAGATGAGCTCATAAGGATTTATTATGTAAACCTCGCGAGTGGATTTGTTCCGCATAATAAATAAGGTTGAGTGGTACTAGTCTCGGATAAAAGAGATGAATAAATTTATTAAGCAATAAATAAATTTTATTCATGGATATTCATGTCTTAAATACACGGAATAAATAATACTACCGGAGAAATATTATTTGGATATAATATGGTTTAATATTGGGAGTGCAACAAATTTATATAGTGGAAAATAAATTAATTAATATTGATAAGGATTAATGGACTTGAGCATTGGGCTCAATTTAATCTTCAATATTGGAAGCCCAATATTCCACCTCCTTTAGATCCCCTACGTAGCCTATAAAAGCACTACATGGCCTTCATAAATCATAAGACAAGATTATCATACTTGATATTCTAGAGAGTTGAAGGAGATCCATAAGAGTTCGATAGATCGTCGCCCACCCGACGTTCGAACGGAGTGCAAGGAATACGTGGGAAGATTCAAAGGTCATCTTGATTTCGTTTCTCCGAACAACGAATCGTAGGTATGATATCTAAACGCCCTTGATATTATTCGGTTTTGGTTTATCGAGAATACCGTAGAACAAAGATCCGAAAGTTCGAACCCGGAGTAGACGGACGATCACGCGGTGGTGGCGAAGCCACCGGACCGCGTGGATCGACCCGCCTACGGTTCGGCGGGCGCGGAGAAGGCGACCCTCGGCTGGGCCGAGGGTGCGCGGTCGATCACAAGGATCGACCGCCGGGGCGCGGGCTGGAGCCGCACCCCACCCCACCTCGACGGTGGGGATCTCCAGGCGGCGGCGAGTCGCCAGACTCGCCGCGGGGGCTGCCGATGCAGCCCCACCCGATCGCGTGAGACGCGATCCTCACGATCGCGTGAACCCCGGCTCGCGGGGGTTCGGCTGGGGGCGGGCTGCGTGCCTTCGGGTGCGTGGTCTCCAAAGGCCGGACTCCGGCGGATGAGTCGGCGTTCATGTGATCTCCGGCGATGGGTTTTTGATCGGGCTATGGTTTCCGCAAATTATAATAGCCCGGGATATCGAATTCCAACACGTCGGAGGTGGGGGGCACCACCAGCCGCGGCGCCAGCCCGCGGCAGTCCCCCCGGCGATCGAGCTAGAGCTCGGTCGCCCCCAGCCGCGACGTCCAGCCGCGGCTTCTCCTCGTGCGCCACCGCCGGCCAGGGAGGACCGGGGAGGTCGTCTGCCGTGGCGCCAGCCCACGGCGACTCCCCAGCGATCGACCCTTGGTCGATCGCATGCCCCAGCGTCCAGCCGGGGCTTCCCTTTGGCTGCGGTACCGGCGGTCAAACCCCAGGGTTCGGCCGCCCCTCTCGATCCTCGCCGGGGATCTCGAATCCCCGTCCCCGAAGATCGTCGTTTTTCCCGGATCGTGTGTTCATGTACATGTTACAATTAATATAACATAAATTCACACAAAGGAGTTTATGATCATACCTTTTGATTCGTTGTGCGGAGAAACGGAATCAATTGAAGACCTTCGAATCTTCCTACGTATTCCTTGCACTAGCTTGAACGTCGGGTGGGCGACGATCCTCCAAGCCTATGGATCCTCTTCAACTCTCTAGAATATCAAGTATGATAATCTTGTCTTATGAAAAAGTGAAGACCATGTAGTGCTTTTATAGGCTACGTAGGGGATCTAAAGGAGGTGGAATATTTAGCTTCTAATATTAATGATTAAATTGAGCCCAAGCCCAAATCTATTAATCCTCCATTAATATTAATTAATTTATTTTCCACTATATAAATTAATTGCACTCCCAACATTAAACCATATTATATCAAATAATATTTCTCCGGTAGTATTATTTATTCCATGTATTTAAGATTTAAATATCCATGAATAAAATTAATATATTGCTAATTAATTTATTCATCTCTTGAATCCGAGACTAGTACCATTCAACCTTAATTATTGTGCGGAACGAATCCACTCATGAGGTTTACACAATAATTCCTTATGAACTCATCTCGGGGATATTATCAACCCTTACGGGATATACTTTTCCGTCAAGTATTCACGGCATGTCATATATAAAATATAGTGACCCAACTTTACCGGTAATTAACCCAATAATTAAATCGGTTAATTCCTTTGGAAAATCAAAGTCACTTATAATAAATATACACACCCGCAATAGTATCGGGGATTAAGAATAAAATACTCTGAGACTTGAATCGATTATCCAAGGCAATCCTAATCGATAAATCTCAAGCGATCCGCTCAATACACCAAGTGTACAAGTGTGATAAAATAATTAAGACAAATTATTTTCTCTCTCACACAACGACTATACCGATGGATTGGTCCGTGTCCATCTAGGTCGTGAGCAACTGTTTAATTAAATACGAGTAACCGATAGTATGATCTTCTGTGTGGGCCCGACACACCATACTAACTACAACATATAAAATCCAGGACTATGATTTGCATATATTTAATTATAAATAATTAAATGCAAACAATTGTTTATTAATTTAATAGATTAAATGCTATGACCGGGAGTTTACCGTTACTTAAATCTAGACATTAAGTACACAACTCCAACAAAGTGGAAGTATGGGTTAGACCCTTACACGTGAGTTTGGTTTTCTCATCGATAGATCCACTGCAGGCGTGGCTATCGAGACATGAGATGAGAATGGGACTCTCATCGACCGATAGTGACATTAGATGTCATTGACATGGAATGTCTACCTATCTTGGAGTTCTTAAGTGCGGACTCAGTCGGCTTAAGGATTCGCAAGATGAGTGTCTTGGGATCGTTTCTTTCTAATTTATTAAAATTTCAAAACCAAATGCCTAATTTTTCTTTCATTTGATGAATTATAATGTTAGGATTATTTACACCTCGGGGAGTGATTTAATCCAAAACACTTAAGTTTATCAATGACACAAATTAGAGACTTTCGAGCCATTGGATGGCGTGAATCGATTGTCTGGTTGGCTCCCTCATTTTAATGAGAGATAGGGTTTCAATTGCATGATAAGATCGCTGGTTAGAAAACCTCAAGTTTTCACTTACGATTTATCACGTTTTTGTCATTGAAATAATTGGGAACGACGATATTAGATATCGAAGGAACAAAATGGAACAAATAAAGTAGTTTTGATAGACAACCTTATTTGTTTACCGCTTTGTGGATGTTTACTTACGTTGTTTATCTTTCTTCTGTAGTATAATATGTCTGTATCAACTCAATTCAAGTTCAGCTCTATCTTGGATAGAGAAAAGTTGAACAACACCAATTTCCTTGATTGGCAACGTAACTTGAGGATAGTCCTCAAATACGAAGAAAAGGAAAGTGTGTTGGACAAACCCCTTCCCGTGCTTCCCGATGATGGGGGCACGACTGCCCAAAAGGCATCATATGCCCTTGCTAAGAAAGCCTCGAATGAGGTGACATGTTTGATGTTGGCATCCATGGTACCCAATTTGCAAAAACAATTCGAGTTCATGGAAGTCTATGACATCATAGAAGAGCTCAAGAGCATGTTCGGGGAACAGGCTAGGATTGAGCGCTTCGGTGTCACCCGGGCTATAGCAACAGCTAGGCTGGAAAAGGGTAAACCCGTGGGACCACATGTACAACAAATGATTGGATTATTTGCTTCAAGTGCTCGCCTCGGTTTTGCATATGATGACGAGTTAGCTACCGATTTCATTCTCCATTCTCTTCATGATGGTTATGACGCCTTTAGGCTGAATTTCCACATGAATGGACTGAAGAAATCGCTTCATGAGCTCCATGGGATGCTTAAGGCTGCTGAGCCGGCGATTAAGAAGGACCCTAGGAGGCAAGTTCTTATGATTCGGGAAGGAGGTACCAAAGAGTTCAAAGGGATTAAGAAACCGGAAGTGAAAGGCAAAGGGAAAGGAAAAGTTGTGGCAACTCCTTCCAAAAGGTTCTTGAAAGCTTCTAAGGTTCCTAGGGAATCTGAGTTTCTACTGCAAGAGTGTTGGACACTACAAGCGAGATTGCCCTAAGTTCAAGGAAGATGTGAAGAACGGTGTCGTTCCTTCATCTTCAGGTATTTATGTCATAGACATAAACTTTACAAATTCTTCTTCTTGGGTATTGGATACCGGATGCGGTGCTCACATTGTTTCACATGTGCAGGGACTGCAAAGAAGTAGAACTTTGGTAAAGGGAGATGTCGATCTGCGGGTTGGAAATGGAGCGAGGGTCGCTGCATTAGCCGTAGGATCTTATGATTTGTGTTTGCCTTCGGGCCTTGTTTTAGTATTGAATAATGTTTATTTCGTACCAAGTATTACCAAGAACATCATTTCTATTTCAGTATTGGATACTGAAGGATTTTCCTTCACTATAATAAATGGTTTATTTACTATTTTAAAAAGTGGAGTGTTCTATGGTTCGGCACGATTAGAACATGGTTTATATATACTTCAACTTGACAATCATATATATAACATTGATACCAAAAAGGCTAAATCGAATGAATTCAATGAAACATACCTTTGGCATTGTCGATTAGGTCACGTCAACATTAAACGTGTAGAGAAACTTCTTAAAGAAGGTATTCCCAAATCTTTTGACTTGGAGTCATTTGATACATGTGAAGGATGTTTGATGGGCAAAATGACAAAGTCACATTTTCTAGGAAAAGGATAACGTGCAAGTGACCTATTGGGTTTAATCCATACTGATGTATGTGGCCCAATGAGCTCTCAAGCACGTCGAGGTTATTTCTACTTCATAACTTTTACCGATGACTTAAGTAGATATGGTTATGTCTACTTAATGAGGCATAAGTCGGAAGCCTTTGAAAAGTTCAAATAATTCCAAAATGAAGTTGAGAATCAACTTGGTAAGAAGATAAAAGCCATTCGATCGGATCGAGGTGGTGAATATCTTAGCCAAGAGTTCGATGATCATCTTATGAGTTGTGGTATTCTATATCAACTCACTCCACCTGGAACACCCCAGATGAATGGTGTTTCCGAAAGGAGGAATAAAACCTTATTGGATATGGTTCGATCAATGATGAGCTTTAGTGAACTACCAAAATCTTTTTGGGGACACACACTTTTAACAGCGGCCTATACACTGAATAGGACACCTTCAAAAGCTATTGATAAGACACCATACGAGATATGGAAAGGGAAGGTCCCTAACTTGTCTTATATCAAGGTTTGGGGATGTGAAGCTTATGTGAAGAGAAATATCTCTACAAAGCTTGAACCCAAATCGGATAAATGTTTCTTTGTGGGTTATCCAAAAGAAACACGAGGGTACCACTTTTACAACCAATCTGAGAACAAAGTCTTTGTTGCTCGAGATGGTGTATTTCTTGAAAAGGAATATCTTTCCAAGAAAGTAAGTGGGAGCTCAGTTGAATTGAACGAAGTTCAAGAAAACTTGAACGAGGTTCAAGAAGATCAAACTGAGATGGACACTCAAGACCAAGTCGAGAGTACTCCAGTGGTTTTGAAAACCACACCTAACCCTCGAAGGTCCGGAAGGATTAGATCTCAACCTGACAGATACTTAGGTATTCTGATAAACGAGAGCTATGAAGTCATGCTTTTAGAAAGCAATGATCCTTCGACCTATATCCAAGCTATGACGAGTCCAGATTCCGAGAAATGGCAGGGTGCCATGAAATCCGAAATGGAATCAATGTCTGAAAATCAAGTTTGGAACTTGGTCGATTTGCCTAAAGGGGCTAGGCCCATTGGATGCAAATGGATTTACAAAATAAAAACAGACATGAATGGAAAACATAGTGTTTTTAAAGCAAGGTTGGTGGCAAAAGGATATAAAAAAATTCACGGGGTAGATTATGATGAAACCTTTTCACCAGTTGCTATGATTAAATCCATTCGGATTCTCTTAGCCATTGCTGCTCATTATGATTATGAGATATGGCAAATGGACGTTAAAACCGCCTTCTTGAATGGGATTCTAGTCGAGGATGTGTTTATGACACAACCAGAGGGTTTTATCGATCCTAATCAGGCTGAGAGAGTATGCAAGCTTAATAGATTCATCTATGGATTAAAGCAAGCATCTCGGAGCTGGAATCTTCGGTTCGATGAATCCATACAAGAGTTTGGATTTCAAAAGAACATGGAAGACTCTTGTGTTTACAAGAAAGTCAGTGGGAGTTACGTTTTATTCATTGTGTTGTATGTCGATGACATACTCCTTATTGGAAACAATTTTCCTATGCTTAATTCTGTTAAAGAATGGCTTGGAAGATGGTTTTCAATGAAGGATCTTGGAGAAGCACAGTACATATTGGGCATCAAGATCTGTCGGAACAGATCGCAAAGGATGATTGGACTTAGTCAAACAACCTATATTGATAAGGTGCTTGACAGGTTCAGAATGAAAGACGCCAAGAAGGGTCTCATTCCAATGACTCATGGTACATCTTTGAGCAAGAGGCAGTGCCCTTCGGGACCTAATGAGCAAATGAGGATGGCAATAGGGTCTATTATGTACGCCATGATATGTACACGACCGGATGTATCGTATGCTTTGAGCATGACTAGTCGGTTTTAAGGAAACCCAGGTGAGGCGCATTGGATTGCGACCAAGAATATTCTTAAGTACCTTAGAAGGACTAAATAGTATTTTCTTGTCTTTGGAGGACAAGAAGAATTGGTTGTGACAGGATATACGGATGCAAGCTTCCAAACAGACAAAGATGATTTCCGGTCTCAATCCGGATTTGTCTTTTGTCTGAATGGAGGTGCGGTGAGCTGGAAGAGTTCCAAGCAACCCACCGTAGCTGATTCTACTACAGAGGCTGAGTACATTGTTGCATCTGAAGCAGCAAAGGAGGCCGTTTGGATGAGAAAGTTCTTAGATGAGCTCGGTGTCGTACCTAGTTCAGCCCATCCGATAGCTCTCTATTGTGATAATAGTGGAGCTATCGCGCAAGCCAATGAGCCTAGGGAGCACCACAAATCCAAACATGTGCTCAGGAAGTTCCACATTCTCAGGGAGATAGTTAGTCGTGGAGACATCGAGATAAATAAAGTTGCAACTGATGATAATGTTGCAGACCCGTTAACTAAACCACTCCAGCAGTCAAAGCATGATGCTCATACGACTGCAATAGGGATACGATATCTTAGAGATGGATTGTGATTTCTATTAATGTATTGTCTACTTTTGGAGTTTATGTAAACATTCACATATCTTTTATGATATTTAATAATTTCTTCATATAATTGTGGTTTAAATTGTATGAATTGTCCAAATGATTAAATTATATTAATTGGGTTATGAGGTCGATTTACCACATAATGAAGTCCCAATTGTTGAACTAATATAATTAAATCATAAATTGTTCCTAGTTCGTATCATCGAGTACGGACAAACTGACGATACAAAGAACTAGATTGTAATGTGTACTATAGCGCTGCTTCATGGGCTAGTGATGTGGGACATCAAGTACAATTACATAGATATTAGCTGGGAGCTAATGATCGAACATACCCGACTAGAATAGTATTTAAGATTTCGAGTCATAATACTATTTCATTGACTGTCGAGCAATTTCCTCTGACCTGAGTAGTCCAGAGTAATTCCATTGTGAAATGGTGTACTTTGATACAAGTAAACGCCTTTCGTAAAAGGAGGTTATAAAACTTGTTATTGGGTATATCATGAAGCAAGTGGGAGAGCTTGGATTGACAAGATGAGATTGTCCTCCATTTTATAATGGGATACATGTCTTACCGGCCACTTGGAGAGTCGAGACTGTGGAAAATACGTGGCCACGTCCAGATTAGTATCATATTGATAAATCTGGTTTTACAGTCTGTCTCAAAGTCCAAGAAAGGTTTGAAACGATTGAGGATGACTCAAGTCTTGCCTCAAGTTCAAACTTAGACATAAAGTGACAACAGGAAGTTGGCAGCACACTGGCTCTGAAGGCCAAGTGGGAGATTGTTGGGATATGTCCTTCGATCCTACGTGTGCAATCGATAAAGTCATAAGGTCGTCTATGGATGTTTAAATAATTATTAGATAATATTTATTGCTGGGAGCAATATAATATTGATCGATAATTATACCTACAGGGTCACACACGAGCCGAAAATACGAGCTATAAGTGTTTGCTAAAATGAGTCGATTTGGAATCGACATATATATAAACTAGGTTTATATTCGATGTGATTTACGTACATGCATGGGATACATGGCTTGCATGGAATGCATGTCACATAGTGTGACATGGCATGCCATGCAAGCGAATGAGACCACATCCAATGCAATGTGGCATGAGGATGTGGACATGACCATTCAACTTCACCATTAACACACCTTAATGGGTGATAATGATTCTACATCAATATCACCATTATGGGGGGGGGGGGGGGGGGGGTTACTTGGTGTTATTTCATGGTTTAATAGGTGAGAAAATGCTTATTTTCTCACCACAATATTCAGCTACGAAAATCACACAAAATAGAGAGAAAAGAGTTCTTGGAGAACCACTTCAATCAATCAAGCAAGCAAGTTCATTTTCCGGGTTCGTGTGCAACACGTAGAGGCCGGGCCATTTGTGCGGCTTCAACATCCGGACGATCCAAAGGAGTGAAGAGTTCATTCACAAGGATATCTTTGAGTTGCTGATCCATTAAGGTGGTTCAATCGACTCAACACCACCTTGGCCGAAATCAACGATCACCAAAAGTAAGTAATCGTTAAACCTTATATATATATATAGGATGTGTATATATATATATATGTTTATATGTGTTTTTATACACATTAAGTGTGCACTAAGATCATGGCATAGTAGATCTATTGCTTTACACGCTTCCGCACACACGGTATATCGATTGGAATCGGTATACCGGTACCTTCACAAACTCCACCATGGATAACCGAATAGCAGCCTCAGAGGCAGCGGAAGTTTGGTAGGGCTCCGGGATAACCTCTGGACTTAGAAATGATTCTTAGTTTACCAAATGCTATAGAGATAGCGGTGCAATGGCAAACTGAAAGAAATCATAAGTCCGTAGTGAGGATAACACATAGAGCAAGTACCACCTGATACGAGTCATCGTCAAGTGAGACGACGCTGTAGTCACCAAGATAACTTCGGAGACGGCAACCTAGAATGCTCATGCACAAGGCACTTCTTTGGAAGTGCAGATCAAGCGCGTGGTGGGTATGAGAGTCGGGAGTTTGGAAGAAATGACTAGACCTTAGTATAAGTGGGAGATTGATGGAGTTGTATACTTAATGTCTAGATTTAAGTAACGTAAACTCCCGATCATAGCATTTAATCTTTTTAAATAAACAATTTTTTGCTTTTAATTATTTATAATTAAATATATGCAAATCATAGTTCTGAATTATACACGTTGTAGTTAGTATGGTGTGCGTCGTCACACGGAAGATCATATTATCAGTTACTCGTATATAATCAAACAGTAGCTCACGACCTAGATGGACAAGAACCAATCCATCGGTATAGTCGTTGTATGAGAGAGAAAATAATTGGTCTTGATTATTTTATCATACTTGTACACTTGGTGTATTGAGCGGATCGCTTGAGATTTATCGATTAGGATTGCCTTAGATAATCGATTTAATATCTGAGTATTTTATTCTTAATCCCTGATATTATTGCGGGTGTGTGCATTTAATATTAGTGACTTTGATTTTCCAAAGGAATTGATTGATTAGAATAACCGATAGATTAACGGTAAAGTTGGGTCACGGTATTTTATGTATGGCATGCCGTGAATCTTGACGGGAAAATGTGTCCTCGAAAGGGTTGATAATATCCCCGAGAAGAGTTCATAAGGAATTATTATGTAAACCTCATGAGTGGATTTGTTCCGCATAATAATTAAAGTTGAATGGTACTAGTCTCGGATATAAGAGATGAATAAATTAATTAGCAATAAATTAATTTTACATGGATATTTATATCTTAAACACATGGAATAAATAATACTACTGGAGAAAATATTATTTGATATAATATGTTGAATATTGGGAGTGAAATTATATTTATATAGTGGAAGTAATTATATAATTAATATTAATGGATTAATATATTTGGGCTTGGGCTCAATTTAATCATTAATATTGGAAGCCCAATATTCCACCTCCTTTAGATCCTCTACGTAGCCTATAAAAGCACTACATGGTCTTCACAATTAGAACATAAGACAAGAATATCATTAGTTGATAGTTCTAGAGAGTTGTGAAGGAGATCCATAGAAGTTCGGAGGATCGTCGCCCACACGACGTTCGAACGAAGTGCAAGGAATACGTAGGAAGATCCGAAGGTCATCAAATCAATCTCGTTTCTCCGCATAACGAGATCAAAGGTAAAATCGTACAACCCCCTTTATGATTTTATGTGAATTAAATCGTGATATATACATGAACGAAAGATTCGGGAAACGTACGAATTCCGCGGATGGGGATTCGAGATCCCCGGCGGAGATCGAGAGAGCCCTCGGCTAGGAGCCGAGGGGTGGCGATCGAAGCCCTAAGGCTCGATTGCCGGGCACATGCGAGGAGCCCCGGCTGGACGCCGGGGCATGCGATCGACCGTGTTGTCGATCGCTGGGCAGCCGCGGCGGGTGCGCTGGGCGCATGGCCCTCCTCGAGGCGGTGGCGGTGAGTCGCCGGATTCACCACCCGGGGCTGCCGGAGCAGCCCCATGC
Source organism: Euphrasia confusa (assembly GCA_954870475.1). Classification (NCBI taxonomy): domain Eukaryota; kingdom Viridiplantae; phylum Streptophyta; class Magnoliopsida; order Lamiales; family Orobanchaceae; genus Euphrasia; species Euphrasia confusa. The sequence continues at coordinate 13,095,526 of OX940957.1, read as the reverse complement.
GATCACGTGCGATCGCGAGCCCCGACGAGGGGCTTGACTAGGGTTTAGCCACAGTTTCATCCCGCGGCGACGCTCCGGTTGAGCTCCGGCTTCGTGCGGTGGTTCACGTGTTCTTCGGCGAACAGATTTCGGTCGGGTTATCGTTCCCGCAATTTTTTATAGCCCGGGATATCGATTTCCAACACGTATGAACCCTACGATCAAATCAGATTGGGCAAATCCACACCACACATTTCTAACATAAATTGTGATCGTCATGTTGTGCGTGAGTTGGCGAGGAACTTGGAGCACTTGGAATCTCGCATTTTCTTTCACTAACACGTGAGAGAGGATCGATCCACTGTGCTGAGGATTTTCTGTGAACCCAAGTGAAACGACGTCGCTTTGCCCGAAACGGTGTCGTTTTGTCCTGTGGCGGCAGATTTAAATAAGATGCTGAAATGGCCACTGTGCCCAAACTCAAAGCGCGATGAGATGGTCACTTTGCCCATACTTCCAGAATGTATAGAAACACTTCTAGAATTCAAATCTTGTGTACATTCCACCAAGATGAAATGCACGCGTCCATTCGACTCCATTAAGTATTCTTTTGTAGCCTTCTTCGATCTAACCAGAATTATCGTCTATCAACTCAAACACAAACAAAGATTTCACCTTAGGCCTCAGGTAAATCAAGATGCAATGCACACGTCCATTCAACTCCATAAAGTATTCTTTGTAGACTTCTTCTGTATCAATAGAACAGTTCAACCCACCACGATCTTAGATGAAGTAATAATTATAAAAAATTAAAAATAGTTATACAAACGTAATTAAAAAATTCATAAATTACGTAAAATAAAATTATATAATAGGAGTGTTGTAATTTCGTCTCCCAAAATTACTCCACACAAAATAGCTTGAAATATTAAAATAGATGGGGAAAGAAAACGATATAAAAGATAGAACACGAATTTTACGTGAAAACCCAAAATAGGGAAAAACCATGGGAGGAGGAGAAAATATCACTATAATCGAATCAACGGGGTTACAAATATAGATATCTCAATAGATCTAACTCACGAAAATCTCTCTCAATAGAAATCCTCTCACAAAACGATGTTCTCAATAACACCGTGTCTCACGATATTCTCAATAATATCGATCTCTCAAATTAATGCTCTCAATAACATTAATCGAGTTTCTTGATTGATGCAGGGAAGCAATAAACACACAGATTAAAACTCGTTGATTCTAAGAATACCCGAGAATTAAAAAATCAAACTTTCGTTGATTCCTAAGAATACCGAAACTTGATAAAAACCTCATAGAGGAACTTTTTTATTTCATCATAAACAACTACTACATAAATGAAAATACTTAGACATATAAATAGTACTAAAACCCTAGTAAATAAATAAATAAAATAATAAAACTAGCTTGGGCAACAAGAAACGATCTTTGCCTTTTATATCTACATCATTCTACCCCTCTTGGAGAAGGTTCGACCGCGAACCTGAAAATCGAACACGATGATGCCGGGATCAAACACCAATCGTCGGCGCAGCGCAAAAACAGTGACACATTGACTTGACGCATGGGCATCGACTTGTTGAGGCGGCGCATAAGTAGTGACTGGAAGAATCGGCGCAGGGGCAACAACTTTAGAAAGCGGCGTAAAGGAAACAACATGGTGATGTGGTGCACGGGCAACGACATCAGAATTTAATGCCAGGGCAGCGACTAGAGCCAACGCCGCAAGAGCAGTAGAAGGCTGGGTAGAGGCAACGTCATGAGGATGCGACGTCGGGGCAGTGACGTGATGAAGCGGCTCGTCGTCCCAAATCAGCTCGTCATCCCATATCGGCTCGGTGGGTTCGGCGTCCCAGATTGGCTCGGCGGGCTCGACATCCCAGATTGGCTCGTCATCCCAGATCGGCTTGTCGTCCGAGTACGGTTCATCATCACAAAGGACAAATGGATCGTCAATATCCAAATCGAAGAAAATCGACTTCTCGAAATTCACATCCATCGATGTGGAACACACGCGAGTAAAGCTCTCTTCGCTGAGAGATCGTGGTTCACGTGCTAACGGTGCCACGGGGATGGATTGGGGCGTCACGGGCCGGGGATAGATATCGTTAGACCAGTGGTGATAACTAAGCGGAGCTCCTCAAGTTCGACGGCAAGGGCTACGATTTGGCGGCTTAAGGTGGTGACGTCGGCGTCGCGACGGGCTGCGGCCTCAACGGCGGTTTGCGAGCATACTGACGACGGGGAGGCATCGTTTCGGCTCTGATACCGACTGATGCAGGCGGAAGCGTAAATAAGATTAAGACACGATCTTTGCCTTTTATATCTACATCATTGATGCTCTCAATAACATCATACTAATAATCAAGTATGGAGATCCCTATTTATAGGTCTAGCAAACCCATAAAATAGGTAACAATAGGATTAGGAATAAAACCCTTTTATTCCTATTCCAAATACAACTCAAATCTTTCTACCAAATAATAGAATTATATTTCCAATATAATTATATTCCCTAAATTTCCCTAAATAATTACTCCAAGATAAATCGAACCGACTTAGGACCTGTTCTTTTGGACTGAACATGGCTGAACTGAACTGAAGCGATCTGAACTGAACTGAACTGATTTTTTAATAAAAATAATAATAATATTTATAAATTATTAAATGTTATTTTAAAAATATTAATAAAATTGTGACATTAACTATATTGTATATTTAAAATTATTGGTTCAAATTATTTTTTGTTTATTTTATTTTAATTTATTTTGAAACGAACTGAAATGAACTGAACTGAAGCGATCTAAACTGAACTAAACTGAACTGAAGCGATCTGAATTGAACTGAATTAGACTGAAATTAATGTAAAAATCGAGCTAAGATTGATAGAACAGTAAAATTGATATGTAGAAGAAGACCAAAAAGGGATAAACCCTTAGCAAATCAGAGAAATGGAATTAATTCATTCAAGCAGTAGGAGTCTTACAGTTGGACATTATATACTAGTCCAATAAAATAAAAGATAGGTTTTTATTTATTTAAACTAAAAGTGCTGAATAATAAAAAGATAAAAGAAGTAGCACTTCTTCAAAGTAGCACTTCTTCAAAGTCACACTTCAAATCTCCCTCCAAAAACACCACAATATGTTTTCAATCTTCACACACCCCCTCAAGATGGAGTGTGGATGCTCTTGAACTCCATCTTGCCCAGAATATCTTCTAAGGCCCTGGCTCCTAATGGCTTGGTCAGGACATCTGCTAGTTGGAGATGGCTGTGCACATGTAGAGGTTTCACAACTCCTGCAACATATTTCTCTCTAATAGTGTGACAGTCAATCTCTATATGCTTTGTTCTTTCATGAAACATTGCATTAGAGGTGATGTGTAAAGCAGCCTCATTATCACAGTAAAGAGGTACTGGCCTGTGTTGCTCAATCCCCATCTCACCTAACACTCCTTTTGTCCAAACAAGCTCACAGCAAGCTTGAGCCATTGCTCTGTATTCTGCCTCAGTGGATGACCTTGAAATGGTATGTTGTTTCTTTGATTTCCAAGACACAAGTGCAGGACCAAGTAACACACAGAAACCAGTAACTGACTTTCTAGTGTCAGGGCAGCTAGCCCAGTCTGCATCAGAATAGACTCTCAACTCCAAATCATTTTTCCTGGGAAAGAACAGACCATGACCAAGGGTGCCTTTGACATATCTCATAATTCTCTCTGCAGCCTTAAGATGAATATTAGTAGGAGCATGTAGAAACTGACTTAGCTTATTCACTGAGAAGGTGATATCAACTCTGGTAATACAGAGATACAACAGCCTGCCAATCAACCTTCTATACACAGTGATGTCAGGTAATGGATCACCATCAGTTATGCTTAAATGTTTAACAGAATCCATAGGCATAGAAGAGGGCTTGCATCCAGTGAGACCAGCATCTTTAATCAAGTCAAGGCCATACTTCCTTTGGCAAACAAATAAGCCAGAGGCATTCTGAGCAATTTCCAAGCCAAGGAAATATTTAGGAAACCCAAGGTCTTTATGTTTGAAGTGTGATCCAAGAAAAGTTTTAAAAGCAGCTATGGTATTAGAACAGTTACTAGCTAGCAGAATGTCATCCACATAAATGATTAAGCAAAGGTAAGAGCTCCCTGTTTTCTTGGTGAAGAATGAATGATCATAAGGAGATTGTTCCAGACCAAATTTGGCTAATGTGGCAGAGAAAGTGAGGTACCATTGTCTAGAAGCTTGTTTGAGTCCATAGATAGATTTGAGAAGTTTGCAGACTGTGCCTTTTGGATATTCCACCCCCTGATTGAGCAAACCAGGAGGAAGACTCATGTAGATGTCCTCAGTTAGCACTCCATGGAGGAATGCATTGTTAATGTCCAAATGGCAGAGTGTCCACTGTTTGACAGAAGCAACAGCCAAAAGCAACTTAACTGTGGTAAGCTTTGCAACTGGAGAAAAAGTGTCCAAGAAATCCAGCCCTGCCTGTTGAGTGTATCCCTTTGCAACAACCCTGGCTTTGTACCTTTCCACTGTGCCATCTGCAAGGAACTTTACTTTGTATACCCACTTGCAGCCTATGGGAGTTTTACTAGGTGGTAAGGTTGTAATTTCCCATGTGTTGTTGTTCTGTAATGCAGTGAGTTCATCTTGCATAGCAGCACACCATTGAGGATATAGTATGGCCTGGGAATAGTGATGAGGCTCAGGTACAGTAGTAATGGAGGCAATAAAGGAAGTGTAAGAAGGTGACAATTTATTAGTGGAAAGAAAAGAGGAAATGGGATAGGGGCAAGAGGAATCAGAAGAAAAAGAGTGACATAAGTAGTCATTGAGGTAGGATGGTTTTCTTATTTGTCTACCAGAAAGTCTGGAAGAAGGCAATGATGTATCAGTTGGTGTTGTGGAAGGGTTGTGGGATTCAGAAAGTAAGGGTGATGATTGAGGTGGTGTAGTAGTGGATATTGAGGCCTCTGAGGAAGGCTGAGAGGAAGTAGGAAAAATTTGTGGATCCAAGTGTGAAAAAGGAAAGATGGATTCATGAAAAACTACATTTCTGGAAACAAATATTGTTAAAGTCTCAAGGTTCAACAGTTTATACCCTTTGACTCCAGTTGGATAACCCAAGAAAACACACTTGGAAGCTCTAGGATCAAATTTAGTTCTCTGTCTCTCCAGAGTAGATGCAAAACATAAGCAACCAAAGGTTTTTAGATGTGAATAAGATGGTGATTTTTGAAACAGAACAGAGAATGGTGTCTGATATGTCTCAAGCACAGAAGAGGGGATTCTATTTATGAGATATGAGGCAGTTAAAATGCATTCACCCCAATACTCAATAGGGATATGGGACTGAAACATTAGACTCCTTGCCACATTTAAAAGATGTTGATGCTTCCTCTCAACTCTAGCATTTTGTTGTGGTGTCTCAACACATGAGTGTTGAACAACAGTACCATGAGAGGCAAACAAAGAACCAAGGGAGAATTCAGATCCATTATCACATCTTATGCATTTAATGTTCTTACCAAATTGAGTTTCAACAGTTTTAAAAAACTGTGTTAGGACTTGGCTCACATCAGATTTCAGTTTCAGCAAAAAGGTCCAGACAAACCTACTATGGTCATCAACCAAAGTAAGGAAATATTGAAAACCATCCACTGTGGGAACAGAAAAGGGTCCCCACACATCACAATGCAAAATGTCAAAGATAGCAGTAGCATGTGAAACAGAGATATCAAACTTCAATTTCTTCTGTTTAGCAAGAGGACAGACTTCACATACAAAATTCTTATTACAAGACATATTAAGATGTTCAGACAACAATCTTAATTTAGAAAAGGATAAATGCCCCAGCCTTGAATGCCAGGTAGGAAAAGAAACAACAGAATTAGTAAAGATAGAGGGAGAAGAACCTCTGAGGGCACTTGGTTTAGTTGACTCCAGCACATATAGATTTCCAATCCTTTTACCCATCCCAATCTGACACCCCTTTGAAATCTCCTGGAGTGTACAAGAATTGTGAGTAAACTGAACAGAACAATTGGATGTTAATGTGAGTGCACTGACAGAGATAAGATTGTATGTGAAAGAGGGCACATATAATACAGAATGCAGCTCAATGTCATCTGTCAATATAACAGATCCAATATGAGTAACCTTCACAACTGATCCATTAGGGAGATTCACATTAATATCATGCACAGGATGAGCATTAGCTAAAACAGAGAGGTCATAACACACATGGTGTGTAGCCCCTGTATCAAGTAACCAGTGTCTGGGAGAGCAAGTCATATGTCCAGTAAAGAAGGATAAAGACACAGTACCACTAAAGTTAGCAGAAGTGGCATTGACATTAGCAGGAGAGCCACTTGATGAAGTGCTGGAAGCAATGGAAGGTGTCTGTGTTGGAGACCCTAAATTCATCTGCCCTTGTAAGAAAGAAATCATTTGAATGCACTGGTCATGGCTAAGCAAAGGGTTTTGTTGAGTTCCACCAGACAAGCTTCCTTGACTCATACCATCTCCTGAAGATTCACCAATAACAGAATTCCCTTGAACTCCACTGAATTGTTGAGGTTTAACATCTCCTCTTCCTCTTCCTCTACCAAAACCAGCAGGGTAACCATGCAACTCATAGCACCTATCAACTGTATGACCAGTTTTACCACAATGAGTACAGTGGAATCTCTCCTTCCCTTTGTTGTATGCTGCAGCTGCATTTGCCACTGGGCTGGCTTGTTCACTAAAAGATTGTCCAAAAGGCTGCTGCATACCTCCATTAAGGAATCTCTGCCTTTCTTCCTGAATGACCATGGAGAAAATCTTACTGAGAGAAGGGAAAGGGACCATGGACATGATGTTGGATCTGAGCTGGGAATAAGAGCTATTTAATCCAAGTAAGAACTGCACAGCACATTCTTGTTGTTGATACTCAGACCATCTCTTGTTACTTTCACATCTACAACCATGACAAGTGCACCAAGAGATAGGCTGCAGGTTCTTAAATTCATCCCATACAACTCTCAACCGAGTGTAATAACCATTAACATCTAAATTTCCCTGTGTCAAACTCATAAACTGTTGTCTCAATTGGTAAAATCTAGCCATATTACCAGCAGAAAACCTTTCTCTTAAATCTAACCAAGTAGCAGAGGCATCATCCAGATACAATAAACTAGAATGGATCTCTGGACTTACAGCGTTTCTGAGCCACGAGACCACCATACTGTTGCAACGAACCCAAGCAGGATAAAGCAAGTCATCTGGATCTGGCTCTGGGATCGACCCGTTCACAAAACCGAGTTTGTTTTTTGCCATGAGAGCTGTGACCATCGACCGGCTCCATCTGTTGTAATTAGATCCATTGAGGGGTTCCAAAACAAGAAGAACACCTGGATTATCACCAGGGTGCAAATAGTAAGGGCTTGTGTGGTCCTCTGTCAGCGTCATCGCATCGCGCACAGCAGTACCTCTCACCATCGAGCTAAGACAGAGAAGAAACAAGAGCAGCGGAAAAAAAAAATTAGCGCTCTGATACCATGTAAAAATCGAGCTAAGATTGATAGAACAGTAAAATTGATATGTAGAAGAAGACCAAAAAGGGATAAACCCTTAGCAAATCAGAGAAATGGAATTAATTCATTCAAGCAGTAGGAGTCTTACAGCTGGACATTATATACTAGTCCAATAAAATAAAAGATAGGTTTTTATTTATTTAAACTAAAAGTGCTGAATAATAAAAAGATAAAAGAAGTAGCACTTCTTCAAAGTAGCACTTCTTCAAAGTCACACTTCAAATCTCCCTCCAAAAACACCACAGTATGTTTTCAATCTTCACAATTAAGTCCAAAAGAACATGTTCTTATTCCATTTTGGCCGAACACAGCGCAACCAAAACACACTTCACACACGAAATCGACGCCTCCTCAAAGCTGAATCGCACGGCTCATATGTGCTGCACAGATCAACACATTAGTGGCCAACTAATATACCTAATGGGCCTCAGCCCATTTCCAATTCAATTTGAATTCGTACTTAGCACATTAATTCAAACAATTTGCTCCAGAGCACATTGTCGTGAATTCCCGGACATGCGTCTACTCGGTCTCGTGCTCGGCTAGTTTCGTTTATTCGTTTTAACTCTCTTTTCTTTTATTTCAATTGAATTCGAGTCACCACTCAACAACGAGAAATTAAAATATAAATATACAATTAAAATATATAAAGTTGCAATTAAAATATTCATAAATAGCATAAAATAAAAATATATTATAATAATTAAAAATATTTAAAATATTGAATAAAAATATTATAGCATATATTTAATAAGTAATTAAAATATTTACAAATAGCGCCAAAAATAAAATTATATAATAGCACAATTAAAATATTTATAAATAACACAAAATAAAAATAATAATATTGAGCAAAACATAAATTAATAAAAAAACACAAAAATTATATTATATGGTTTTATTATAGTTCAAAAAATAACATCAATAATGATATTTAAATTTAGAAAATTAAAGTGTATAATAAATTAAAAAACTCATTGATCCAGATTAATTAATCCTCGATCATACTTATATTAATCATTTGTTACAAAAAATTCAATCTCAGAAAATAAAAATGAAAAATTCACTAAATTTATTTATACGATTTGTAACACAAACTCAACATTAGAATATTCAAATAAAATATTTCAATGTATCAGAACTCGATCGGAGAGAAACGAACTACTAACATGTAAGAATCGAACCGATCCCTTGTTACCAAGTCAAGTACAACATTGTCAAAGCTTCCGTCCGAAAACGTGAAATAAAAATCCTTTCTGGGACATGAAATAAAGCGGTCTATTATTCGATTGTATCACCCCTCACAAACCCCATCACACCGGTCTGACCACTCGTGATTTGTCGATTCAAATGAGGCCACTTGTCGGAAATCGAGTCTATATTAACCCTGCACGCCTCGATCTAACCAGAATTATCGTCTATCAACTCAAACCCAAACAAAGATTTCACCTTAGGCCTCAGATAAATCCACATGTGTTGAGGATTCGAACAAGAACAAACACACCAAACAATCACAGCTGCGTGCGCTCAAAAGCTCGACGCCGGAAGCTCCAAGCAACAATGGTGAAATCGGGATACGATGACGAACGCTCGATCTAAGGATCCTAGAAGTATCTCTGAACTTCAAGGAACACAACACAAAAGAAATCACACGAAATGACACACGATTTTACGAGCTTCGATCGATTGAAAACCGATCTACGTGCTCGGGGAGGGAGGTGGTTCTCGGGTATTATTCAAGCTCTCAAGGCTATGAAAATGAGTTCAGTTACAACTCTCCATCACACACACACGGTGAATTACATTTATACTCACGCACACAAAAAACCCCAAATCTGAGACTCGTATGAACCCTACGATCAAATCAGATTGGGAAAATCCACACCACACATTTCTAACAGAAATTGTGATCGTCATGTTGTGCGTGAGCTGGCGAGGAACTTGGAGCACTTGAAATCTCGCATTTTCATCCACTAACACGTGAGAGAGGATCCATCCACTGCGTCGCAGCTTTTCTGTGAACCCAGGTGAAACGACGTCGCTTTGCCCGAAATGGTGTCGTTTTGTCCTGTGGCGGCAGATTTAAATATGATGCTGAAATGGCAACTGTGCCCAAACTCAAAGCGCGATGAGATGGTCACTTTGCCCATACTTCCAAAATGTATAGAAACACTTCTAGAATTCAAATCTTGTGTACATTCCAACAAATCTCCACCTTACACAATATTTGCAATTCCAGCAAACATCATATCCACCAACCAACTTTGGACCATCCTCCTAGAAGTTCAACCAAGATTCAAACTCTCACAATAGTAAATGCATACTCCTCTCCTTCTCCTGTTTCTAACAAGCTATAGACCATGGATTATTTTCAACCACAGCCTCCACAAACAGCAGAAAACCATAGCAAGCCAAACTGGGTTTTTCCAGAAAATTACCCAAGTACTCAAACTGGGATTTTCTGAACCAAAACAAACACACTCCATACATGTAATGTGACTTCCCAGCACATCACCATGCCTCAAACTCCCTTAGTAACTCAGAAACACCAAGTCACTAAAACAAACCAGAAAACTAAATCCAAGAACTCCATGCCTCAAAATCCAATTCTCTGAAGTAACCATGCAAACCTCAGTGCATACAAGTCACTATAAACAACATGAACCTATGGCCATGCTCAAACCACTCAGAAAACCACTGAGTCAAAAAACCATCAAGCCACCACCCGTCCATTCGACTCCATTAAGTATTCTTTATAGACTTCCTCGATCTAACCAGAATTATCGTCCATCAACTCAAACACAAACAAAGATTTTGTAACGACCGAAAAATCTCTAGTTATTAAATAAGTAATTTTGGCACAATTAACAATTTGCATATGAATTAATTATATAATGCATAAGTTCATACGATTTTTTTAAGTTCAAATAATTTTCATGTCAAGTATTGCATATTGTTTCACGATTAACTTCATTTGGTATGCATGATCATGTAGATGTCCTCAAATCCTCAAGTAATAATAATAAGTTATATTATTCTACTATTATTAATATTTTTTTATTCTTTTCAAATGAGCTTGTTAAATAATTTTTATGCTTTTACTTGAGCTTATAACATTTTTAAAAGAAGTTCACTTTTATTGGGCTTGTCCACATTTTTTTCTTTCAAATAAATTAGGCCCATTTGCTCCAAACCAAAAAAAAAAAAAGAGTATTATCTTCAAAACCCTAAGTGTGTTCATATATATACTTTTCACCCATGGCCTGTAGCCCAAATTTCTCAAAGCTACATTTTCGACCGTCTTCCCAGCCTTGAAATTGTTTCTTAAGGTACTATTCCAAAAACTTTAATGTGAATTGCAAATCATTTTGTTCCTAGTACGTGGCTTATAAAAGTGTTTATCCCATTTATACAAATTATTTGCTTAACATCCTACTTTATTTTCTCAAATAAAAAGTTGAATGTATACGTAATGGGTTTTATATTTAAATCCTTTGTAGAGTTTTCTTTGTTCAAATCATTTGTTTAATTTTGTTTAATGAGTGGAAAATCAAAGTGTCATTTGAAAAACTCATCTTGGGCAGGGCCTCGTAGTAGGCGGAGGTTGAACTTGGAAAGTGTATTAAGTAGTATTATTTGTGTTTTAGATAATTGATTTAGAAAATTGATTTTACTGTATTAACTTTCAGTTTCTATTTCTTTGTCAAAGGAGTCTTTTAATAAATTCAAATATTTTTCTTGAAATCCTAGTACTTACATAGGACCCCTTCACAGTTAACTTCCAAAATCTCTTGTGATTTCTATTTCCACTTGAAAAGTTTAAGATCTTGGTTGTAATGAATTTTAAGAGTGCTTATTATATGCGATAATTATTATATAAGGTTAATGAAGGGTTGACGGATTTTGAGGACTAGGATTTGCACGAGCTTTCATTCGAGCATTCATTCGATATCGTTTCATTCAGGTTTTCACATTTGTCAAGGTAGGGATATTTTTCTAAAACCTTTTTAAATACAGTTCATTTCAGTATATGTTACGCAGTCACTGTTGATATCGAGGACTTTATGATTTATTTATGATATGTGCACATATATGTAGTCGCGCGACGCCACGTTCGCGTAATGTAATGACGAGTTCGTGGTTTTTATGGCCGTGTTCGCGTAATGTAATGACGTGTTCACGGTATTATGGTTATGACCCGTAATGAAATGACGTGGCATGACAGATTCAGGTAGAACGGGAACGTTTAATCGTTCGGAAGCTTAGGCATCCTTGGGTATATTCCACCGTTCATTATGTTATGATGGTCTATTGTTGAGAGTTATCCGGTCACCTCGTATTATATAATGTATGAACTGTAATCCCTACTGAGTTGTCGATAACTCACCCCTTTCAAAACCTTATTGTTTTCAGGTTAGGCGAGTTCGGAGCGAGACGACGAGGGTGGCGACGATAGTAGTGTTCCTTTCGTCAATTTTTAAAACTTTATTCCACCCTTTTATGTTTACTCGCTTTTCGCTTTTGAGAAATACAACTCTTTGATATTTTGTCTAATTGTGACTATTGAGGATGAACACTATTTTGGGTGGATCTTGTTATTGTTGACTATGAATTTATTTGTTTTGAGAAATATCGTGTTTTGGAAATAAGTTATTTTCAAAAGTCTTTAAGTTATTTTGGAAAGAATGAAAAATCCTCTTTAGTCAATGTTTTGAAAAAAATGGGATGTTACAAATTTCACCTTAGGCCTCAGGTAAATCAAGATGCAATGCACGCGTCCATTCGACTCAATAAAGTATTTTTTGTAGACTTCTCCTCAATCAATAGAACGGTTCCAACTACCACGACCTTAAATGAAGTAATAATAATAATAAATTAAAAATAGATATAAAAATTTAATTAAATAAATATACAGTTAAAATGTATAAGGTTTCAATTAAAATATTCATAAATAGCGCAAAATAAAAATATATTTTATCAATTAAAAATATTTAAAATATTGCGCAATAAAAATATTACAGCCTTTCTGGGGACATGAAATAAAGCCGTCTATTATTCGATTGTATCACATCAAAAAACCCATCACACCAGTCCGACCACTCGTGATTTGTCGATTCAAATCAGGTCATGCGTCGGAAATCGAGTCTATATTAACCCTGCACGCCTCGATCTAACCAAAATTATCGTCTATCAACTTAAACACAAACAAAGATTTCACCTTAGGCTCAGATAAATCGAGATACAATGCACGCGTCCATTCGAACTAATTAAGTATTCTTTATAGACTTCTACCATCTAACCAGAATTATTGTCCATCAACTTAATAATTCACCTTAGGCCTCAGGTAAATAAAGATACAATGCACGCGTCCATTAGATGAAATAATAATAATAAAAAATTAAAAATAGATATACAAATGTGATTAAAAATTCATAAATTACAATAGAACACTTCCAACGATCACGACATTAGATGAAGTAATAATAATAAAAAATTAAAAATAGATATGAAAATGTGATTAAAAAATTCATAAATTATGCAAAATAAAATTATATAATAGCAGAAATAAAAATATAAATATACAGTTAAAATATATAAAGTTGCAATTAAAATATTCATAGATAGCGCAAAATAAAAATATATTATAGCAATTAAAAATATTTAAAATATTGCGAAATAAAAATATTACATCATATATTTAATAAGTAATTAAAATATTTACATATAGCGCCAAAAATAAAATTATATAGTAGCACAATTAAAATATTTATAAATAACACAAAATAAAATAAATAATATTGAGCAAAACATACATTAATAAAAAAACACAAAATTATATTATATGGTTTTATTATAGCACAAAAAATAACATCAATAATCTTATTTAAATTTAGCAAATCAAAGTGTATAATGAATTAAAAAAACTCATTAATCGAGATTAATTAATCACGATCATACTTTTATTAATCATTTGTTACAAAACATTCAATCTGAGAAAATAAAAATGAAAAACTAACTAAATTTATTTATACGATTTGTAACACAGACTCAACATTAGAAGATTCAAATAAATATTTCAATTTATCAGAACTCGATCGGAGCCAAACGAACTACTAACATGTAAGAATCGAACCAATCCCTTGTTACCAAGTCAAGTACAACGTCGTCAAAGCTTCCGTCAGGAAACGTGAAATAAACAACCTTGTGGGGACATGAAATAAAACTGTCTACTATTCGATTGTATCACCCCTCACAAACCCCATCACACGAGTCCGACCACTCGTGATTTGTCGATTCAAATCAGGCCACACGTCGGAAATCGAGTATATATTAACCCTACACGCCTCGATCTAACCAGAATTATCGTCTATCAACTCAAACACAAACAAAGATTTCACTTAAGGCCTCAGATAAATCGAGATACAATGCACGCGTCCATTCGACTCCATTAAGTATTCTTTGTAGACTTCCTCGATCTAACCAGAATTATCTCCATAAACTCAAACACAAACAAAGATTTCACCTTAGGCCTCAGGTTAATCGAGATGCAATGTACTGCTTCCATTCGACTCCATAAATTATTCTTTGGAGACTTCTCCTCCATCAATAGAACAATTCCAATAACCAAGACCTTAGATAAAGTAATAATAATAAAATATTAAAAATAGATATAGAAATCCAATTAAAAAATTCATAAATTACGCAAAATAAAATTATATAATAGCAGAAATTAAAATATAAATATAAAGATAAAATTGATAAGGTTACAATTAAAATATTCATAATTTGCGCAAAATAAAAATATATTATAGCAATTAAAAATATTTAAAATATTAAATTAAAATATTACAGGCATAAATATAATAAGAAATTACAATATTTAAAAATAGAGTGCAAAATAAAATTATATAATAGCACAATTAAAATATTTATAAATATCACAAAATAAAATAAATAATTTTGAACAAAACATATATTGACAAAAACACAAATTATATTATATGGTTTTATTTTACCTAAAAAATAACATTAATAATTTTATTTAAATTTGAAAAATTAAAGTGTATAATGAATTAAAAAAACTCATTAATAGCGCGAGATTAATTAATCCTCAATGATATTTCTATTAATCATTTGTTACAAAACATTCAATATAAGAAAATAAAAATAAAAAACTCACTAAACTTATTGATACGATTTGTAAAAACTCAACATTAAAAGATACAAATGAAATATTCAAATGTATCAAAACTCGATTGGAGCCAAACGATCTACAAAGTGATAAGAATCGAACCGATTTCTTTTTTCCAAGTCAAGTATAAACTCGTCAAAACTTTCTTCCGAAAACGTGAATAAACAGCATTTCTGGGGACATGAAATAAAACAGTCGATTATTCGATTGTATCACTTCTCACAACCCCATCACACCAATGCGACCACTCGTGATTTATCGATTCAAATCAGGCAACGCATCGGAAATTGAGTCTATATTAACCCTGCACGCTTCGATCCAACCAGAATTATCGTCAAACAACTCAAACACAAAAAAAAATTTCACCTTAAGCCTTAAATAAGAGTTGCAATACACGCGTTCATTCCACTCCATAAAATATTCTTTGTACACTTCTCCTCGATCAAAGAATGGTTTGAACGACCAAGTCCTTAAATGAAATAATAGCAGAAATTATAATATAGATAAACAAATACAATTACAAAATTCATAAATTAACCAAAATAAAAATATATAATAGCAGAAATTAAAATATAAATATACAGTTAAAATGTATAAAGTTGCAATTAAAATATTCATAAATAGCACAAAATAAAAATATATTATAGCAATTGTAAATATTTAAAATATTGCGCAATTAAAATATTACAGGCATATATAATAAGTAATTAAAATATTTACAAATAGCGCCAAAAATAAAATTATATTGTAGCACAATTAAAATATTTATAAATAACACAAAATAAAATAAATAATATTGAGCAATACATACATTAATAAAAAAACACAAAATTATATTATATAATTTTATTATAAATCAAAAAAATAACATCAATAATTATATTTAAATTTAGTGTATAATGAATTAAAAAACTCATTAATAGCGCCAGATTAATTAATCCTTAATTATATTTTTATTAATCATTTCTTACAAAATATTTAATATAAGAAAATAAAAATGAAAAACTCACTAAACTTATTGATACGATTTGTAACACAAACTCAACATTAGAAGATTTAACTAAAATATTCCAATTTATTAGAACTTGATCGAATCTATGAACTGGTAAGAATGGAACCGATCCTTTGTTCCACAGTCAAATACAACCTCGTCAAAAACTTTGGTCCGAAAATGTGAAATAAACACCATTTCAGGGGACATGAAATAAAGCGGGTCTACTATTCAATTGTATCACCCCTCACAAACTCCATCACACCAGTCCGAAAACTCGTGATTTGTCGATTTAAATGAGGCCACGCGTTGAAAATCGAGTCTATATTAACCCCGCACGCCTTGATCTAACCAGAATTATCGTCTATCAACTCAAACACAAACAAAGATTTCACCTTAGGCCTCAGATAAATCCAGATGAAATCCACACGTCCATTCGACTCCATTAAGTATTCTTTGTAGACTTTCCTTAATCTAACTAGAATTATTGTCCATCAACTCAAACAAAAACAAAGATTTCAACTTAGGTCTCAAGTAAATCGAGATTCAATGCAGCGTCTATTCGACTCCATAGAGTATTCTTTGTAAACTTCTCCTCCATTAATAGAACAGTTCCAACGACCACGACCTTAGATAAAGTAATAATAATAATAAATTAAAAATAAATATAGAAGTGTAATTAAAAAAATCATAAATTACACAAAATAAAATTATATAATAGCAGAAATTAATATATAAATATACCGTTAAAATGTATAAGGTTGCAATTAAAATATTCATAAATAGGCAACGTAAAAATATATTATAGCAATTAAAATATCTACAAATAGCGCCAAAATAAAATTTTATAGTAGCACAATTAAAATATTTATAAATAACATAAAATAAAATAAATAATATTGAGCAAAACAAAAATTAATAAAAAAACACAAAATTATATTATATATTTTTATTATAGCTCAAAAAATAACATCAATAATTATATTTAAATTTAGCAAATTAAAGTGTATAACTAATTAAAAAACTCATTAATCGAGATTAATTAATTCTTAATCATACTTCTATTAATCATTTATTACAAAACATTCAATCTAAGAAAATAAAAATGAAAAACTCTCTAAATTTATTTATACGATTTGTAACACAAACTCAACATTAGAAGATTCAAACAAAATATTTCAATATATCAAAACTCGATCAAGGCCAAATGATCTACTAACATAAAAGAATCGAAACCGATCCCTTGTTTCCAAGTCAAGAACAACCTCGTCAAAGCTTCCGTCCGAAAACGTGAAATAAACAACCTTTCTGAGGACATGAAATACAGCGGTCTACTATTCGATTGTATCACCACTCACAAACCCCATCACACCATCCGACCACTCGTGATTTGTCGATTCATATCAGGCCACGCGTCGGAAATCGAGTCTATATTAACCCTGCACGCCTCGATTTAACCAGAATTATTGTCTATCCACTCAAACACAAACAAAGATTTCACTTTAAGCCTCAAATAAATCGAGATGCAATGCACTCGTCCATTCGACTCCATTAAGTATTCTTTATAGATTTCCTCGATCTAATAACCAGAATTATCGTCCATCAACTCAAACACAAACAAAGATTTCACCTTAGGCCCTAGATAAATCGAGATTCAATGCACGAGTCCATTCGACTCTATAAAGTATTCTTTGTAGACTTCTCCTCAATCAATAGAACAGTTTCAACGACCACGACCTTAAATGAAGTAATTGTTAGGATTTATATAATCGAATGGACTCGTGCATTGAATCTCGATTTATCTAGGGCCTAAGGTGAAATCGAATAAGGATTAAAGTAAAGGAAAAGATGAACGTAGAACACTTGTGGTATTAGAACAAAATAAGCGTTATCTAAAATATACAAGAGAGAGGCTTTATATAGCCAAAACAAAAGGTAAACCCTAATCCTATAAACAAAAGGTAAACCATAATAATCCTATAAATATAATAACTAATATAAAAATATGCTAACACCCCCCCCCCCCCCCCCCCCCTCAAACTCACGATGGTACAGCAAGAAGCATCGAGAGTTTGTCAATGAAAAATCTATGACGGCTGACAGAATGAGACTTCGTGAAGCAGTCAGCCAGCTGTAAGGACGACGGAGTAAACGGTAGAGAAATGGTTCTGTGATCCAAATGATGCCGAGTGAAATGACAATCAATCTCAATGTGTTTGGTGCGCTCATAAAACACCGTGTTGTGAGCAATCTGAATGGCACTCTTATTATCGCAGTACATAGGTGTGGGGTCAGTAAGAGTGATTCCCATGTCCGCCAGTAACCAGCGCAACCATATAATCTCAGCCGTAGTGGAAGCCATAGCACGATACTCTGCCTCGGTGGATGATCGGGAAACTACAGCTTGTTTCTTACTTCTCCAAGAAATAAGAGAATCACCAAGAAAAATACAAAACCCAGTAGTGGACTTCCGAGAAGTCGAATCACCAGCCCAATCGGCATCAGAAAAGGCACGAAGCTCCAATGAAGAAGTGGATGGAAACAAAAGACTCTGATAAAGACATCCCCGTAGGTAACGTAAAATACGCACAACAGCAGCCCAATGTACAATCGTGGGTGCTGAAACAAACTGACTAACAATGTGAACAACATAGGCAATATCAGGGCGAGTGATCGTCAAATAAACAAGACTACCAACAATGGACCTATACAGAGTGGGATCTTGTAGAGGAGTGCCATCATCTAGAGTATACTTTGCATTCAGCTCGAGAGGAGTGTCAGTGGTGCGAGTATCAGTGAGTCGTGCACGGTGAAGAATATCAGCAGCATACTTGGACTGAGAGAGGAGGTAATCTCGAGGAGAGGAGGCAACTTCAATTCCCAGAAAGTATCGTAAAGGGCCCAAATCTTTCATCTCAAAACAACGGGACAAGGTTTCTTTCAAACCCACAATACCATCAACATCATCACCCGTAATAATCATATCATCAACATATAACAGAAGGAGAACACGGCCGGCAGAAGTCGATCGAACAAATAAAGCCGAGTCATAAGGGCTAGATACAAAACCAAGGGAAATCACAACTCGAGAAAATCTATCATACCAAGCACGAGGGGCTTGTTTAAGGCCATACAACGCCTTCTTAAGGCGACAAACCTGTCCTGGAGCATGAGAGACGCCTGGTGGGGGAACCAAATACACTTCTTCCTTCAATTCTCCATTCAAAAAAGCATTTTTAACATCCATCTGAGATATGTGCCACTGTTGAACAGAAGCAACAACAATGAGGACACGAACTGAAGTCATCTTGGCTACCGGAGCAAAAGTCTCCTCATAATCTAAACCATACTCTTGAGCAAACCCCTTAGCAACTAAGCGGGCCTTGTATCGCTCAATAGAACCATCAGATTTTGTCTTAACTTTGTACACCCATCTAGAACCAATAGCCTTTTTACCTGCAGGAAGATCAACAAGGTCCCAAGTACCAGTCTTGTCTAAGGCAGACAGCTCCTCAGCCATAGCATTTTGCCAATCACGGGATCGGACAGCCTCCTTATAGGAGGAAGGCTCAGAGATTGGATCAATGGAAACAAGAAATGATGCAAATGACTTAGAATAAAAAGAGTATGCAAAATCAGGTAACTGAGTAGACTTACGTATGCATACTGGATAGCGTGGCGCAGCAAGATCCGTAGTCACAAGCGGTGATTGTTGGAGTGGTATACTTAATGTCTAGATTTGAGTATTATGAACTCCTTGTACACTTTCATTTACCTATTAAATACGAACATTCATTTGCTTTTAATTATTGTTAATTAAATATATGCAAATTATAGTCCTGGATTTTATACGTTGTAGTTAGTATGGTGTGTCGGGCCCACACAGAAGATCATACTATCGGTTACTCGTATTTAATCAAACAGATGCTCACGACCTAGATGGACACGGACCAATCCATCGGTATAGTCGTTGTGTGAGAGAGAAAATAATTTGTCTTAATTATTTTATCACACTTGTACACTTGGTGTATTGAGCGGATCGATTGAGACTCATCAATTAGGATTGCTCGGCGATAATTGATTTGAGACTCAGTGTATTATATTCTTAATCCCCGATATTATTGCGGGTGTGTATATTTAATATAAGTGACTTTGATTTGCCAAAGGAATTAACCGATTTAATTATTGGGTTGATTACCGGTCAAGTTGGGTCACTATATTTTATATATGGCATGCCGTGAATGATTGACCGGACAGTGTATCCCGGAAGGGTTGATAATATCCCCGAGATGAGCTCATAAGGATTTATTATGTAAACCTCGCGAGTGGATTTAATTCCGCATAATAAATAAGGTTGAGTGGTACTAGTCTCGGATAAAAGAGATGAATAAATTTATTAAGCAATAAATAAATTTTATTCATGGATATTTATATCTTAAATACACGGAATAAATAATACTACCGGAGAAATATTATTTGGATATAATATGGTTTAATATTGGGAGTGCAATTAATTTATATAGTGGAAAATAAATTAATTAATATTAATGGGAGATTAATAGATTTGGGCTTGGGCTCAATTTAATCATTAATATTGGAAGCCCAATATTCCACCTCCTTTAGATCCCCTACGTAGCCTATAAAAGCACTACATGGTCTTCTCTATTCTCATAAGTTGAAGATCACAATTCTAGAGAGAGAAAGTAAAGAGAGAAGTAGATCCATAGAGCTTGGAGGATCGTCGCCCACCCGACGTTCAAGCTAGTGCAAGGAATACGTGGGAAGATTCAAAGGTCGTCTTGAATTCGTTTCTCCGAACAACGAATCGAAAGGTACAATATCTAAACGCCCTTGATAATTGTTCGATTTTGGTTTTATCGAGAGTACCGTAGAACGCAAGATCCGAGGTACGAAACCGGGAAGGAGGACGAACGCGTGGTGGTGGCGAAGCCACCGGACCACGGCGATCGCCCACCTAGGGTTTCGGTGGGGATGGGTCGAACCCCGGCTGGGAGCCGGGGACGCGATCGATCATCGTGATCGATCGCGAGCCGCGAGGGCTGGGCCCCGCGGCTGTCCGCTGGTCGGACCGACGCCCCGACGACGGCGAGTCGCCGGACTCGCCGCTGGGCTGCTTGGCAGCCCGGTCGATCGCCGTGAGCGATCGACCCCTTCGATCGCGAGCCCCGCGCGCGGGGGCTCGGGCTGGGCGTGCGCGAGGCTTCGGCCTCGTCGTGCGTTCGGCTCGTGCTCCGGCTCGTACGTGGTACTCGCGTGATCTCCGGCGGATGGTTTTGATCGGGTTATTGGTTTCCGCAAATTTAAATAGCCCGGGACATCAAATTCCAACAATTGGTATCAGAGCGTGGTTTACGTTCGCGGTATTTTTCGATAAAATTGTTCTACCTTGCAGGGTTCCGACTATTATGGCTTAATTTATTATTCGCTTAATTTATTTTGTCATGTATGTTGGATTGATTAAACTCTCGGACATGTCGAGATTCGTTTTTGGTGGTGAATGCTTGTAATAGTAAAAATTCGGGGGTTGACAGAATTTAGGATTTATTATTACGTTCTACTTTTTTCCGGAAAATGTATAGGGTCGATTTCATGTATAGAATCGATACCGGATAGTGTAAAATTTATTTTGTAATTTATTTTTGCGTTGGATCGATGCCGAAACGACCGCCGGAGAAGACGCGTGACGAAGGAGATGACGTGAGGGCTAGGGCTCGGATCGACCACCATGGTCGATCCATATGGGATCGATCGATCGCATGGGAGGGCGCCGAATTCGCGCCTCCCGGCGGCGATGTCACCGGCGGTGGTGGCGCGCCGGCTGGGTGGTGGCGGCGGTGGTTCTCGGCCGGCAATCGACGGTCCGGTGGGGGCGCGGGGGTCCTCGTGATCTTCGTGCTCTCCCGGTAAATTCACTTTCCTAATTAATTCGGGTTTTTCCTATTTGAGTATTCTTTTTTTTTTGGAATCCTCATGGATTAGGAAAAGAATTAATTAAGATTTGATTTTATTCCTTATTCTATTATGGAAGTCTTCTAGAGTATTCCGAGTTCTACTTGGAATAGGATCCTAGAGATTTAATAGAATTGGAAAGGAATAAAAAAAAAAAAAAAAAAATTAATTTAGGATTAATTTATTTCCTAATTGATTATTCCTATTTTATGGGAATTTTCATAGAAATGGAAATTAATTAATCTTGGAAAGTAGAAGAGTCCTAAGTTATTTTATTTCCTTATTTCATTAAAGAAATCATCTAGAATATTCCAAGTGGGTCTTGGATAGATTATTCTAGAGATTTAATGGAGTAGAAAGGGAAAATAAAATAAATAAAAATATTAATAATATTTAATTTTATTTTTGATTTATTCGATTGACTTAATTTTTTAATTAAGTATCTTTTGGATTTATTAAAAATAAATAGATTTAAATATTGGAAATTAATATTCTCGTCACATGGAGCATTCAAGAACGAAGACTAAAGACTAGAAGATGCGTACGGAGATGAAGTAAAGCCATAATAGTCGGAAAATAATATTCTAGTAATTATTTTGACTATGTGATAATATTATGTGCTTTATTACATGTATGCATGCTATATGTGTTTACTTTTATGCACTAGATAGCGTATCCCTTTATTGTAAAAAGCTAAGTGGGAGAGGGTATGGAAACATACCCATGGTCTCCATTGCTGCTCTCTTGGTGACTTTTATAAACTTTTGAAGTTTATATAGATAAGTCATTGGAGGAGAGTTCTTGTAATTCCTCTTACGAGAAACATTGATTAAGTTTATCAAACAATGCCTAATTTGTCTTTCCAAAGCTGATTTCAAGTCGACTCATTCTCACCCCGGGGAGTGGAATGGAGCCAAAGCCACTTGGTCATGTCGAGGACACAAATTAGAGGCAGTCGTACCATTCTTTGATAGATGGATCGATTGTCTGCTCGGCTCCCTCATTTATGAGAGATAGGGTTGTTCGCATGGTGAATCACTGGTTAGAAACTTCGAGTTTCACTTATGATTCTCCGCGTCTTGATTTACAAGATCGAATGGATCAAGTAATTGGATTTCAATTATATAAATCTTTTGGTATAGTAAACGTCCACACGAACGTGGCTTGCTATACTGAATGGGATTTTAGAATAATTGATGTAGACAGTTATAGGGAGTTGTGAAGAATTGCGAGTTATCGTAAACGTCCACACGAACGTGGCTTGCGGTGACGTAACAATTCTAAACAATTCACCTTGGTACTGAGTAATGGTTTACACTTAGATACGCTTTATAGTATTCTTCCCAACGAAGTAACGCTATAATGATGTATGACCAAAGCAAATCTAATTGCTAAATCATTTGGGTGGGTAAACGTCCACACGAACGTGGCTTGCTTTAACCTGATGGGATTTTAGATGTGATTAGTGATTTAATGATATTATTTGAGGGAGATAATATCGGATATTAAATTGTTTGTTTGTTTTATGTGCTTATAGGTTAGGAATGACTGTGACCCCACTTTGTGATATACTTAAAGATGAAAACTCACTGGTTCCATATAGTACTGATTGGAAAAGAAATCTGGACAATGTTCAGACTGTTGAGCCTTCCGAATCCACTATTGTCCCAACTGATGAGGACATTGAAAATGACCTCAAGGAGATGTTAGGACATAGTAAGGAAGCCGGACTAGAGGTGATTGACATACTCATCAAGTTTAGTCCCCTTGAGGAATCGCTTAAAAACGATTTCAAAAGAACTGAACTGATAAGTATGGTCAGAGAATCACAAGCTCTAGTGGCCGAGTTGGAAGTGCAAGCAAAGAAGCCCAGTGGTTTTGAACCACGGATTGGGAAGAGCAAGCCGCGAGGCAAGTGCTTTCGATGCAAGCAGTCTGGGCACTGGAGGTCTGATTGTCCTCTCATCAAAGGTACGAAATTTTCCTTAGTCACCGAAACATTGTCAGTGGTGTTATCTACCAGCACCTGGTGTGTAGATACGGGGGCCACTGATCATGTATGCAATTCATTGCAGGGGTTCCAGGAAACCCGAAGACTTAGAGAGGGAGAGATCGTGGTCTACATGGGCAATGCCGCGAAGGTAGCGGCCGTTGCAGTGGGAGACATTCACTTACGCTTTAGTAGTGATAGGGTTTTAGTTTTACAAAATTGTCTTTATGTACCCAACTTTAGAAAGAATTTAATTTCGGTTTCTAAGCTTATTTTGAATGGATATTCTGTTTCTTTTGACCACTCTGTGATCATAAGAAGAAACAGTGAAATTATCTGTTCTGGTACATTGGTGGACGATTTGTATGTGCTAAATCCTGAGTCTAACACGATGCAACTAACCGAGAGTAATAACACATCTACGAACACCAATAAGAGAAAGGAACCTTCTAGGATGAATCAATTATACTTGTGGCACCTAAGGCTAGGTCATATTAACTCAAATAGAATTCAAAGGTTGAAAGCTGATGGTCTCATCAGTGGTGTTGAAGGAGAGGACCTTCCAACCTGCGAATCCTGTCTAGAGGGAAAAATGACCAAGCGTTCTTTTTCTGGTAAAGGACGAAGGGCTGAACAAGTGTTGGATTTGATTCACTCTGATGTATGCGGACCTATGTCTACTCAGGCAAGGGGAGGGTACGAGTATTTCATCACTTTCACTGATGATTACTCAAGGTATGAATTTGTATACCTGATGCGCCGCAAGAGCGAATCTTTTGACAAGTTCAAAGAGTTCAAGGCTTTTGCGGAGAACCTTCAAGGTAAATCCATTAAATGCCTGCGATCTGATCGCGGAGGCGAGTACCTGTCTGGAGAATTCAAGGCATACTTAGCAGAGAATGGGATTGATTCCCAAATGACATCACCATATACTCCTCAGCAGAATGGTGTGTCGGAAAGAAGGAATAGGACTCTTATGGAAATGGTGTGTTCAATGATGAGTTACTCGGACTTACCTACTATGTTCTGGGGACATGCCTTGGAAACGGCGGCGTACATTCTCAACATGGTTCCAACAAAAACGGTACCCACCACACCCATGGAAAGGTGGAGCGGGCGCAAGCCTAGCCTCAGGCACCTTCGGATCTGGGGTTGTCCAGCACATGTGTTGCGACAAGGTGCCGATAAGTTAGAACCTAGATCAGAATTACAGCTGTTTGTAGGATACCCGAAAGGAACTAAAGGTGGCATGTTCTATAGTCCTAAGGACCAGAAGATCGTTATAAGTACTAACGCTCGGTTCTTGGAGGAAGACTATGTCATGGACCACAAGCCCAAAAGTGACATAATACTTGATGAGTTGAGAGGTAACAAGGAAGACTTAGATACAGCCGAACCGAGTATAGATCCACCACTAGAATCTGCACCTGACACTATCACTGTTAATACACCGGAACGCCGTCGTAGTGGGAGGGTTGTAAAGCAACCAGACCGATGGATTGGACTGGGTGAGTCTTCGGACTCTGGACCTGGAGTTCATGAAATCGATCCCTGGACCTATGATGAGGCGGTACAAGATATAGATGCGCCTTCTTGGAAGAAAGCGATGAAATCCGAAATTGAATCTATGGATTCTAATAAAGTCTGGGATCTTGTAGAACCACCAAGCGGCGTAAAGCCAATTGGGTGTAAATGGGTCTACAAGAGAAAGAGAGGATCTGACGGAAAGGTTGAAACCTTTAAAGCTCGGCTTGTTGCGAAAGGATATACTCAGAAAGAGGGAATCGATTATGAGGAGACCTTCTCGCCGGTAGCTAAGATAAAGTCGATCCAGATTCTCTTATCCATAGCAGCTCATATGGATTATGAGGTGTGGCAAATGGATGTCAAGACATCTTTCCTAAATGGAAGTCTTGACGAGACAATTTATATGAAACAACCAGAAGGATTCATTGCTGAGGGGCGAAATCATCTAGTGTGCAAGCTTAATCGATCCATTTATGGATTGAAACAAGCCTCGAGATCGTGGAACCTGCGATTTGACGAAGTAGTCCAATCTTTTGGATTCAGTCAAAGCATGGACGAATCGTGTGTGTATTGGAAACGTGATGGAAAGAAGGTGGTGTTTCTCGTGCTTTATGTAGACGACATTCTTCTCATTGGCAACAGTGTGAAGATGTTATCAGACATAAAGGGATGGTTGTCTAGACAATTCGATATGAAAGATTTGGGAGAAGTCGGGCATGTTCTAGGGATCAAGGTTATAAGGGATCGCCGGAATAGAACATTGTACCTATCCCAGCAATCTTACATAGACACGATTCTGGCTCGTTTTAACATGCAAGATTCCAAGAAGGGTGAGCTGCCCTTCAGTAAAGGAACTTATCTTTCTAAGGAAATGTGTCCTCGGACACAAAAGGAGAAAGATGAAATGAAAGCAGTTCCCTACGCTTCGGCTGTGGGAAGCTTGATGTATGCAATGTTATGCACGAGGCCTGATATCTGCTATGCAGTTGGCGTAGTAGCGAGATATCAGAGTAACCCTGGAAAGGCTCATTGGACTGCCGTAAAGAGCATTTTCAAGTATTTGCGAAATACTAAGGATTATGTTCTAAGTTACGGGGCAGACAATCTGATTCCTTTGGGTTATACGGATTCGGATTTCCAAGCTGATAAGGACCGGCGAAAGTCGACATCAGGCTATGTGTACACTATGGGAGGTGGAGCCGTATCATGGAGGAGTGTTAAGCAAAAGTGCATTTCAGACTCTACCATGGAAGCTGAATATGTTGCAGCCTCAGAGGCAGCGAAAGAGTCAGTTTGGTTCCTTAATTTCCTCCAGGACTTAGATGTGATTCCAAGTTTGCCCAAGGCTATGACAATTTATTGTGATAATAGCGGTGCAGTGGCAAACAGTAAGGAACCACGGTCCCATAGTGCTATGAAACACATAGAGCGCAAGTACCACCTGATTCGAGACATCGTCAAGAGAGGCGATGCGATAGTCACCAAGATAGCTTCGGAGGACAACCTAGCGGACCCTTTCACCAAGATACTTCCTAAGGAAGTTTATTTCAAGCACTTGGAGGGTTTGGGAGTCAGAAGTTTGGAGGATAAGACTAGACCTTAGTATAAGTGGGAGATTGTTGGAGTGGTATACTTAATGTCTAGATTTGAGTATTGTGAACTCCTTGTACACTTTCATTTACCTATTAAATACGAACATTCATTTGCTTTTAATTATTGTTAATTAAATATATGCAAATTATAGTCCTGGATTTTATACGTTGTAGTTAGTATGGTGTGTCGGGCCCACACAGAAGATCATACTATCGGTTACTCGTATTTAATCAAACAGATGCTCACGACCTAGATGGACACGGACCAATCCATCGGTATAGTCGTTGTGTGAGAGAGAAAATAATTTGTCTTAATTATTTTATCACACTTGTACACTTGGTGTATTGAGCGGATCGATTGAGACTCATCAATTAGGATTGCTCGGCGATAATTGATTTGAGACTCAGTGTATTATATTCTTAATCCCCGATATTATTGCGGGTGTGTATATTTAATATAAGTGACTTTGATTTGCCAAAGGAATTAACCGATTTAATTATTGGGTTGATTACCGGTCAAGTTGGGTCACTATATTTTATATATGGCATGCCGTGAATGATTGACCCGACAGTGTATCCCGGAAGGGTTGATAATATCCCCGAGATGAGCTCATAAGGATTTATTATGTAAACCTCGCGAGTGGATTTAATTCCGCATAATAAATAAGGTTGAGTGGTACTAGTCTCGGATAAAAGAGATGAATAAATTTATTAAGCAATAAATAAATTTTATTCATGGATATTTATATTTTAAATACATGGAATAAATAATACTACTGGAGAAATATTATTTGGATATAATATGGTTTAATATTGGGAGTGCAATTAATTTATATAGTGGAAAATAAATTAATTAATTAATATTAATGGGAGATTAATAGATTTGGGCTTGGGCTCAATTTAATCATTAATATTGGAAGCCCAATATTCCACCTCCTTTAGATCCCCTACGTAGCCTATAAAAGCACTACATGGTCTTCTCTATTCTCATAAGTTGAAGATCACAATTCTAGAGAGAGAAAGTAAAGAGAGAAGTAGATCCATAGAGCTTGGAGGATCGTCGCCCACCCGACGTTCAAGCTAGTGCAAGGAATACGTGGGAAGATTCAAAGGTCGTCTTGAATTCGTTTCTCCGAACAACGAATCGAAAGGTACAATATCTAAACGCCCTTGATAATTGTTCGATTTTGGTTTTATCGAGAGTACCGTAGAACGCAAGATCCGAGGTACGAAACCGGGAAGGAGGACGAACGCGTGGTGGTGGCGAAGCCACCGGACCACGGCGATCGCCCACCTAGGGTTTCGGTGGGGATGGGTCGAACCCCGGCTGGGAGCCGGGGACGCGATCGATCATCGTGATCGATCGCGAGCCGCGAGGGCTGGGCCCCGCGGCTGTCCGCTGGTCGGACCGACGCCCCGACGGCGGCGAGTCGCCGGACTCGCCGCTGGGCTGCTTGGCAGCCCGGTCGATCGCCGTGAGCGATCGACCCCTTCGATCGCGAGCCCCGCGTGCGGGGGCTCGGGCTGGGCGTGCGCGAGGCTTCGGCCTCGTCGTGCGTTCGGCTCGTGCTCCGGCTCGTACGTGGTACTCGCGTGATCTCCGGCGGATGGTTTTGATCGGGTTATTGGTTTCCGCAAATTTAAATAGCCCGGGACATCAAATTCCAACAGTGATTGGGTAGCCGTGTCAGGGGTCGGAGAATCGTCAGCAATAGGTGCAGTAGGAAGTGAAGAGTTAGAATGGAATGGATCAATGTGAATAAGATCAGATTTAGTCAAGTTGTGTGTGCTGGAGGGAATGGTAAAGAAGGGGATATGCTCAAGGAAAGAGACATGGCGAGACACATAAAATTTTCTAGAGGAGGGATCATAACAACGATAACCTTTTTGACCTATACCATACCCAAGAAAAACACATATAGCAACCCGAGAGGAAAGTTTGGACAGTTCAACATGTGGACGAAGAACAAAGCAAGTGGAACCGAAGACTCTAAAGACAGAATAATTGGGTGTTTGGCCAAATAACTGCTCATAAGGAGAAGTGTCAGAGTTATGAGCAGTCGGAATACGATTAATAATGTAAGTGGAGGTAAGGACAGCTTCTCCCCAAAACTCATTTGGAACACTAGCGGATAACAACATAGACCTGGCAGTTTCAACAATATTTCGGTGTTTTCTCTCAGCAACACCATTCTGCTGAGGGGTATCAGTGCACGAGGACTGATGCACAGTACCTTCAGACAAAAAAAGATCAGAAAGAGTTCCACTAGTGTATTCCCCTCCCAAATCAGAACGAAAACATTTAACAACAGCGGAGTGTTGGGTTTTAACGTAGGCTTGAAAATCTGTATAAATCTTAGTGAACTCAGAACGATTTTTCATCAAAAACACCCAAACATAACGAGTATAGTCATCAATAAAGGACACATAATATCTAGACCCCCCTTTAGTAGGAATAGGAGCGGGTCCCCAAACATCAGAGTGGACTAAATCAAAAGGTGCACAAGATTTTGATGAACTATTATGAAAAGGAAAAGCAGAAAATTTCCAAGTTTACATCCGCGACAATCAGAAATATCATGAGATTTTAAATCACCCAAAACGCCAGTATTACACAAAAATTTAAAACGAGAGTGTGAAACATGACCAAGTCTAGAGTGCCATAAAAAATACTTAGAGGATGACTTGGTTAAATGGAAGGAAGATAAATCAACATAGGTGGCAGCTGCATAGCCAGGAGTGCGCAGTTCATCCAAAACATAGAGACCCCCCTGTCTACGGCCTGTCCCAATCAGCCTCTTGGAGTCGGGATCCTGCACAGAACAAGAAATGGAAGAAAAATGAACAGAATATCCAGAATCACATAATTGACCAACAGATGCAAGATTTAGAGTAAGCTTAGGTATACAATAGACATTTGAGAGAGACACGTGAGGAGTGTTAATAGTGCCAACGCCAACTAATGGTAATGATGAACCATCAGCAGTAACAACAGTAGGGGAACAAGACTCAGAAGACAAGGATGTAAACTTAGATGGATCAGGAGACATATGAAACGAAGCCCCCGAGTCCAAGACCCAAAGGGATGATGATATACCTGGGGGATTTGATGAAGGCAAACCTGATGGAGAACGAGTAGTCATGGCAAATTGCTGAGGCGGGGGGACTGTCTGACCGGAGGACGAAGATTGAGTAGCAAGGAATCGTTGAAACTGTTCTGCAAGAGCATCCATAGAAGTATTCTGAGAAGAAGCTACATCCAAATCACCCGCAGAGGCAGCTGCAGCCATATACGATGACCCACTACGGGTTTGTCCGGTACCCAATGTGCGTTGCTGTCCACCACTTTTCTGTTGCCGAGACTTATCACCAGACGAGTTCTTCAAGGCTAATACAGGACACTGGCTTATCCAATGTCCAGGCTTCTTGCAATAACGACATTCAACCTTTTTAGCAGTATTTGGTCGAGACTGTTGAGATGGTGCTGCCAAAACAGATGCAGAAGGGGCGGTTGGTACCTTTTCAGTTTGCGTTTTCAGACGAGTTTCTGTTGGAGTTGTGTACTTAATGTCTAGATTTAAGTAACGGAAACTCACGATCCATTGCCACTAATCTATTTAATTAAATAAACAATTATTTGCATTTAATTATTTATAATTAAATATATGCAAATTATAGTCCTGGATTCTATACGTTGTAGTTAGTATGGTGTGTCGGGCCCACACAGAAGATCATACTATCGGTTACTCGTATTTAATCGAACAGTTGCTCACGACCTAGATGGACACGGACCAATCCATCGGTATAGTCGTTGTGTGAGAGAGAAAATAATTTGTCTTAATTATTTTATCACACTTGTACACTTGGTGTATTGAGCGGATCGTTGAGATTCATCGATTAGGATTGCCGGCGATAATCGATTCGAGTCTCAGTGTATTTTATTCTTAATCCCCGATATTATTGTGGGTGTGTATATTTAATATAAGTGACTTTGATTTACCAAAGGAATTAACCTATTTAATTATTGGGTTAATTACCGGTTAAGTTGGGTCACTATATTTTATATATGACATGCCGTGAATACTTGACGGGAAAGTGTATCCCGTAAGGGTTGATAATATCCCCGAGATGAGTTCATAAGGAATTATTATGTAAACCCTGCAGGTGGATTCGTTCCGCATAATAATTAAGGTTGAATGGTACTAGTCTCGGATATAAGAGATGAATAAATTAATTAGCAATAAATTAATTTTATTCATGGATATTTATATCTTAAATACACGGAATAAATAATACTACCTGAGAAATATTATTTGATATAATATGGTTTAATATTGGGAGTGCAATTAATTTTATATAGTGGAAAATAGAATTAATTAATATTGATAAGGATTAATGGACTTGAGCATTGGGCTCAATTTAATCTTCAATATTGGAAGCCCAATATTCCACCTCCTTTAGATCCCCTACGTAGCCTATAAAAGCACTACATGGTCTTCTCTATTCTCATAACTTGAAGATCACAATTCTAGAGAGAGAAAGTAGAGAGGGAGATCCATGGAGTTCGGTAGATCGTCGCCCACACGACGTCCGGGATAGTGCAATGAATACGTGGGAAGATCTCAAGGTCATCATAAGATCTCGTTTCTCCGCACAACGAATCGAAAGGTGAATTAAATAATTGCTATTTAATTCTTGTTTTATTGAATCAATTATCGAAGAACAAAGATCCAATAGTTCGAACCCCGGATTAGACGACGAACGCGTGGTGGCGATCTTGGATCGCCGGACCACGGCGATCGCCGCCTAGGGTTTCGGCAGCGTGGCGCATGGGACGATCCCCGGCTGGACGCCGGGGTGCGATCGATCAAAGGATTGATCGCGGGCAGCTGCTGGGCACGACTGCCCAGCTGGAGGCGGGCCATCCCAGGCGGCGGCGAGTTGCCGGACTCGCCGCGGGGGCTGCTGGGCAGCCCCACCCGATCGCGCGGTGGCGCGATCCGTTGATCGCGTGAACCCCGTACTCGCGGGGGTTCGGCTGGGGGCGGGCCACGTGCCTTCGGGTACGTGGTCTCCAAAGGCTGGACTCCGGCGGATGAGTCGGCGTTCATGTGATCTCCGGCGAAGGGTTTGATCGGGTTATTGGTTTCCGCAAATTTATATAACCCGGGATATCGAATTCCAACAATTGGTATCAGAGCGTACGGTTACGTTTTTCGTTAATTGTTTCGATAATCGATTCTCGATATATATGGCCATAGATTAATTTAATTTGTTAAATTATTGTGCTATATTGTTCTACGTCTATGTTTTCTCTCTCGTATGAATCGTGTTGGTCGGAAAAATTAATTATTAAAAATCGAGGGTTTTTTTGGAATAATTGAACCGGATCGATCGACCGTAAGGCTCGGTGCGGGCTGCCGGGAGGGAGTTGGAAGCGCGGGCTGGGCGGTGAGGCAGCACGGGCTGGGCTGTTGGCAAGGATCGACGGCATGTTCGCCGGATGTCGATCGCCGACGAGCTAGAGCTTTGTGCGGGCTGCTGTGTTGAAATTAATTCATTCTCATGCGTGAATGCATGGACTTGCGTGCTTGCGAGCTGAGCATGTGAATGCATGCGGCCATGCTTTTTAGCATGGTGAGAATGGCTACGCTGAATGCATGTCCAATTGCATGTGGATCAATTGCATGAATGTTGTTAAATTGCATGGCCTGGATCGATATGCATGTGCATGTGCATGGCTAGTATGGCTTGGGCATGTGCTGTGCGCGGGTTCGATGTTGGGTCGACCGGAAACTCGTTTCGGTTCGTCCCGGTAAATCCGATCTTTCCGGAAATAATTTAATCTTTCTAATTTTATTTAATTTAATTTTTTGGAATTAATTCAAATTCTATTTGGATTAGATTTCTTAATTATGGAATTAAATAATGGAATTAGATGGAGAGTTAAATTAGGAAAGAAAATCCTAGTTTCTCTAGATATCGTATACCTACTTGGATTAGAAGTCTTAAGAAGAATCAAAATTCGATTTTGATTAGGATTCTTGAGATCTAATTTAAATAGGATTGAGAAATTATTAAAATATTGATTTTATTTAATTTAAGTATTTTATTTAAAATCATTAGATTAATTCAAAATTTATTTTGGATTGGAAAATCTTGGATTTTATTTAGAATAGAATTAAATATGGAAATCAATGGATTTTAATGGAATTGATTTTATTTAATTTAAGTATTTTATTTAAAATCATTAAATTAATTCAAAATTTATTTTGAATTGGATAATCTTGGATTTTATTTAAAATAGAATTAAATATGGAAATCAATGGAATTGATTTTATTTAATTGGAGCAAAATTAAATATGAGAATCAAAGAATTTTTCCGTCGCTCGGCAAAGTATTCAAGACGTAGAATGGAGGCTCAAGACAAGCATGCTGGAATTCATCAAGGTACGAATAGTCGAGAAATAATTTTACTTGAGTAATTATTTGATTATTTGTGAACGTACTTGCATGAAATGTATGTTTGTTATTATGCTTATGTGTATTTAATTATGCATTAGATAGCGTATCCCTTTGTTATAAAAAGCTAAGTGGGAGAGGGTATGGAAACATATCCATGGTCTCCATTGCTGTTCTCTTGGTGACTTTTATGGACTTTTGAAGTTCGTATAGATAAGTCATTGGAGGAGAATTCTTGTAATTTCTCTTACGAGAAACATTGATTAAGTCTATCAAACAATGCCTAATTTGTCTTTCCAAAACTGACTTCAAGTCGACTCATTCTCACCCCGGGGAGTGGAATGGAGCCAAAGCCACTTGGTCATGTCGAGGACACAAATTAGAGGCAGTCGTACCATCTATTTGAAGGTGGATCGATTGTCTGCTCGACTCCCTCATTTATGAGAGATAGGGTCGTTCGCATGGTGAATCACTGGTTAGAAACTTTGAGTTTCACTTATGATTCTCCGCGTCTTGATTTACAAGATTAAATGATTCAAGTAATTGGGAGTCAATTGTAAAAGTCTTTTGGTGTAGTAAACGTCCACACGAACGTGGCTTGCTACATTGAATGGGATTTTAGAACGATTGATGTAGACAGTTATAGAAGGGAGTAAAGGAGCGTATGTTAACGTAAACGTCCACACGAACGTGGCTTGCGGTGAATATACGTGTCCCAAACAATCTTCTTAGATACTGAGTAATGGTTTACACTTAGGTACGCTTTATAGTATTCTTCCCAACGAAGTAACGCTATAATTGATGTACGACCGAAGCAAATCTAATTGCTAAATCATTTGGATAGGTAAACGTCCACACGAACGTGGCTTGCCATATCTGATGGGATTTTAGAGGTGATTAGTGGTTTAATGATATTATTTGAGGGAGATAATATCGGAGATTAAATCGATTGTTTGTTGTTATATGTGCTCATAGATTAGGAAATGGCTTTGAACCCACTTTCTGTGATATGTAAGGATTTTAAACTCACTGGTTCCTAAATGTAATGATTGGAATAGAGATCTAGACATTACCCAAACTGTTGAAGAGTAAAAGGTTGTACTCAATGAGCTTTGTCCTTCCGAGCCTATTGACATAGGCGGCTAGACAAGAAGCGATGAGGATACTCATAAAGGCCAGTCGCTTCGAGGAAACGCTTAAACACGTTTTTGAGATGATTGACCTTTTAGACGAGTTGAGACGGAGATCGCAAGCTCTTGTAGCCAATGCCAAAGGTTTCGAACCTAAAGGCATGAATCGGGGAAAAGGAAAAGAAAGCAAAGAAACCCAGTGGTTCTAAGATTACTTGAACTACGAGATGGGACGAGAAAGCCAAGAGGCAAGAGTTCTCGATGCAAACAGTCTGGGTACTGGAAGTCTGATTATCCTCTCAAAGAAAGTACGAAATTTTCTTTAGTCGTAAAACATAGTCAGTGGTATTATCTACCGGAACCTGGTGTGTAGATATGGAACCACTGACGGTATGTGCATTTTAAATGCAAAGGTTCCAGGAAACCTGACGACTTAGAAAAGAAAAATTTCGTAGTCTATGTGGGCAATGCTGTAGAGGAGGCAGCATTTGCAGTGGAGGACATTTTATAGGATTTCATTTTGAGTTAAGTCTTTTATGTACCTTTCATATTAGGAAGAACTTTGTTCTGGATTTCTAATGAATGGATATTTTATTTCTTTTAATCATTTGATGGTTATAAGAAGAAATAATGATATTATCTATTCTGGTACATTAGCTAGCAATATATAAATGATGAATCCCAAGTCTACCACGATGTGACGAACCGTTTTATACAACTCGTTTTACTAATAAGAGATTTCTTTATTAAATCATTTATACTTGTGGAATCTTATGCTAAGTCATATTTATTCAAATGAGAAGTTCAAAGGTCGAAAATTGATTGTAAGATCAATTAAGTTGAAGGAGTGGACCTTCCGACCTAAGAATCTAATTTGGAAGATAATACGACTAAGCAATCCTTTATGGATATAAGATATAAGATCCGGACAAGTATTAGAATTGATTGACTCTGATTTATAATCAGAGCTTGGGATTGGATCCCAAGTGACTACACCATACAGTCCTCTGTAGGATTGGTGTGTCGGAAATAAGAAATGGAACTCTTATAGAAATAGTAGAAGCGCGAGTTAAACGGAACTACCTATGTTCTATGGATATGTCTTGGAAACAACGGCGCATTTAAATGCGGTTGTAGAGTATCCTAGAAGAACAAAAGATGTGTGTTCAATAGTACTATGAACCAGAAGGATGTTATAAGTTCTAACGCCCGGTTCTTAGAGGAAGACTATTAGATGAACCACAAGCCCAAAATGACGTGATACTTCTGAAAAGAGAGAAAACGATAATGACTGGAAGCCAGCCAAACCGAGTAGCAGTACACCACTAACTGCACCTACTGTTATTACTGTTTATACACCGGAATGCCGTTGTAGTGGGAGGTTGTTTGACAACCGGAGATATTCATAAGACTAGGGGAGTTTCGAACTCTGGACCTAGTATACATGAAATCAATCCCTGGATCTACATAGAGGCGGTAGTAGATCTAAATGTGCCTTCTTGGAAAGCAATAAGGATTATTGCTAAGAGGCAAGATCATTTAGAGTACAAGCTTAGTTAATCCATTGATGGATTGAAACGAAGCTAGAGATCGTGGAACTTGCGAATTGATGAGATAGTCCATTTGATGGATTCATCAAAAGGCATTGACGAATCGTGTGTATGGGAAACGTGATGGAAACAAGGTGGTGTTTCTCGGAGGTTTTATGTAGATAACATTTTATCATTGGCAACAATGTAAAGATGTTGTCAGACATAAAATGATGGTTGTCTAGAAAAATCGATATATGAGATAAAGACATCTTACATATATATGATTATGGTTCGTTTTAACATGCAAGATTCCGAGAAAGGTTCGTTGCCTTTCAGAGACGGAATGCATCTATCTAAGGATATGTGTTTTGGGAACACAAAAGGAGATAAAAGCAGTGAAAGCAGTTTCCTACACTTGGAGTGTGGAAAGCTTGATAAATGCATTGTTGAAAACGAGAACCTGATATCGGCTATGCGGTTAGCATAGTGGGAGGATATCAAGGTAATCCTGGAAAGGAATATTCGACTGCTGTAAAAGTACTTTCGAAGTACTGTTCTAGACTACGAAGCAGACGAACATTTCCTTTGGATTACATTCTCTTAGATTTCTAATCGAATGAGGACCGGTGTAAGTCGATATCAGGCTATGTGTTTCACTATTGAAGGAGAAGGAGTTTTAACATGAAAGAGTGATAAGCACGATGCTTTTCGGATACGAGTACCACCTGATACGAGTTTTATTTCATATATCGATTTTTCTAGACAACCATCATTTTATGTCTGACAACATCTTTACATTGTTACCAATGATAAAATGTTATCTACATAAAACCTCCGAGAAACACCACCTTGTTTCCATCACGTTTCCCATACACACGATTAATCAATGCCTTTTGATGAATCCATCAAATGGACTATCTCATCAATGTGCAAGTTCCACGAACTCTAGCTTTGTTACAATCCATGAACGGATCAACTAAGCTTGTACTCTAAATGATATCGCCTCTTAACAATAATCCTTATTGCTTTTCAAGAAGGCATATTTAGATCTAGTACCGCCTCTATGTAGATATAGGGATCGATTTCACGTATACTAGGTCCAGAGTCCGAAGACTCACCTAGTTTTATGAATATCTCCGGTTGTCCTACAACCTCCCACTACAACGGTGTTCCAGTGTATAAACAGTAATAACAGTAGGTGCAGTTAGTGGTGTACCGCTACTCGGTTCGGATGGCTTCCAGTCATTATCGTTTTCTCTCTTTTCAGAAGTATCACGTCATTTTTGGGCTTGTGGTTCATTTAATAGTCTTCCTCTAAGAACCGGGCGTTAGAACTTATAACGTCCTTCTGGTTCATAGTACTATCGAACACACATCTTTTGTTCTTCTAGGATATTCTACAACCACATTTGAATGTGCCGTTGTTACCAAGACATATCCATAGAACATAGGTAGTTCCGTTTAACTCATGCTTTTACTATTTCTATAAGAGTTCCATTTCTTATTTCCGACACACCAATCTTACAGAGGACTGTATGGTGTAGTCACTTGGGATCCAATCCCAAGTTCTGATCATAAATCAGAGTCTATCAATTCTAATACTTGTCCGGATCTTATATCTTATATCCATAAAGGATTGCTTAGTCGTATTATCTTCCAAATTAGATTCTTAGGTCGGAAGGTCCACTCCTTCAACTTAATTGATCTTATAATCAATTTTCGACCTTTGAACTTCTTATTTGAATAAATATGACTTAGCATAAGATTCCACAAGTATAAATGATTTAATAAAGAAATCTCTTATTAGTAAAACGAGTTATGTATAACGGTTCGTTGCATCGTGGTAGACTCAGGATTCATCATTTATATATTGCTAGCTAATGTACCAAAATAGATAATATCATTATTTCTTCTTATAACCATCAAATGATTAAAAGAAATAAAATATCCATTCATTAGAAATCCAGAACAAACTTCTTTCTAATATGAAAGGTACATAAAAGCAATAACTCAAAATGAAATCCTATAAAATGTCCTCCACTGCAACAGCTGCCTCCTTACAGCATTGCCCATGTAGACTACGATCTTTTCTTTTCTAAGTTGTCGGGTTTCCTGGAACCCTTGCATTTAAATGCACATACCGTCAGTGGTTCCATATCTACACACCAGGTTCCGGTAGATAATACCACTGACTATGTTTTACGACTAAAGAAAATTTCGTACTTTCTTTGAGAGGATAATCAGACTTCCAGTACCCAGACTGTTTGCATCGAGAATACTTGCCTCATGGCTTTCTCGTCCCATCTCGTGGTCTAAGCAACTTAGGACCACTGGGATTCTTTGCTTGCTTTTCCTTTCCCCCGATTTTGCCCTTAGGTTCGAAACCTTTGGCATTGGCTACAAGAGCTTGCGATTTCCGTCTCAACTCGTCCAAAAGGTCAATCATCTCAAAAACGTGTTTAAGCGTTTCCTCGAAGGACTGGCCTTTATGAGTATCCTCATCGCTTCTTGTCTAGCCGCCTATGACAATAGGCTCGGGAGGACAAAGCTCACTGAGTACAACCTTGCACTCTTTAACAGTTTGGATAATGTCTAGATCTCTATTCCAATCATTACATTTAGGGACCAGTGAGTTTATAATCCTTACGTATCACATAAAGTGGGTTCAAAGCCATTTCCTAATCTATGAGCACATATAACAACAAACAATCGATTTAATCTCCGATATTATCTCCCTCAAATAATATCATTAAACCACTAATCACATCTAAAATCCCATCAGATATGGCAAGCCACGTTGTGTGGACGTTTACCTACCCAAACGATTTAGCAATTAGATTTGCTTCGGTCGTACATCAATTATAGCGTAACTTCGTTGGGAAGAATACTATAAAGCGTACCTAAGTGTAAACCATTACTCAGTACTAAGGTGAGTCGTTTGGAACCGCAACATCACCGCAAGCCACGTTGTGTGGACGTTTACGATAACTCACAATCCTTCACAATTCCCTATAACTGTCTACATCAATTAATCCAAAATCCGTCGATATAGCAAGCCACGTTGTGTGGACGTTTACTACACCAAGAGACTTTTAGAATTGACTCCCAATTACTTGATTCATTCAATCTTGTAAATCAAGACGCGGAGAATCATAAGTGAAACTCGAAGTTTCTAACCAGTGATTCACCATGCGAACGACCCTATCTCTCATAAAATGAGGGAGCCGAGCAGACAATCGATCTAGTCATCAAATGACACGAAAGTCTCTAATTTGTGTCCTCGACATGACCAAGTGGCTTTGGCTCCATTCCACTCACCGGGGTGAGAATGAGTCGACTTGAAATCAGTTTCAGAAAGACAAATTAGGCATTGTTTGATAAACTTAATCAATGTTTCTCGTAAAAGGAATTACAAGAATTCTCCTCCAATGACTTGTCTATACGAACTTCAAAAGTCCATAAAAGTCACCAAGAGAACAGCAATGGAGACCATGGCAATGTTTCCATTCCCTCTCCCACTTAGCTTTTTATAACAAAGGGATACGCTATCTAATGCATAATTAAATACATAAGCATAATAACAAACATACATTTCATGCAAGTACGTTCACAAATAATCAAATAATTACTCAAGCAAAATTATTTCTCGACTATTCGTACCTTGATGAATTCCAGCATGCTTGCCTTGAGTCTTCATTCTACGTCTTGAATACTTTGCCGAGCGACGGAAAAAATCTTTGATTCTCATATTTAATTTATTTTAAATAAAATCCAAGATTCCAATTCAAAAAAAAATTTGAATCAATCTAATGATTTTAAATAAAATACTCCAATTAAATAAAATCAATTCCATTGATTTCCATATTTAATTCTACTTTAAATAAAATCCAAGATTTTCCAATCCAAAATAAATTTTGAATTAATCTAATGATTTTAAATAAAATACTTAAATTAAATAAAATCAATATTATTAAAATCCATTGATTTCCATATTTAATTCTATTCTAAATAAAATCCAAGATTTTCCAATCCAAAATAAATTTTGAATTAATCTAATGATTTTAAATAAAATACTTAAATTAAATAAAATCAATATTATTAAAATCCATTGATTTCCATATTTAATTCTATTCTAAATAAAATCCAAGATTTTCCAATCCAAAATAAATTTTGAATTAATCTAATGATTTTAAATAAAATACTTAAATTAAATAAAATCAATAATTTAATAATTTCTCAATCCTATTTAGATTAGATCTCAAGAATCCTAATCAAAATTGAATTTTGATTCTTCTTAAGACTTCTAATCCAAGTAGGTATAGGATATCTAGAGAAACTAGGATTTC
Source organism: Euphrasia confusa (assembly GCA_954870475.1). Classification (NCBI taxonomy): domain Eukaryota; kingdom Viridiplantae; phylum Streptophyta; class Magnoliopsida; order Lamiales; family Orobanchaceae; genus Euphrasia; species Euphrasia confusa. The sequence continues at coordinate 13,055,195 of OX940957.1, read as the reverse complement.
CTAATTTAACTCTCCATCTAATTCCATTATTTAATTCCATAATTAAGAAATCTAATCCAAATAGAATTTGAATTAATTCCAAAATTAAATTAAATAATATTAGAAAGATTAAATTATTTCCGGAAAGATCGGATTTACCGGGACGAACCGAAACGAGTTTCGGTCTACCCAATCGAACCAACACGAATTGGTTCCATGCATATGTAAACACATGCACACCATTTCGCTCATGCATAACCGCACATGCAACAAGCCATGCCATTCAAAGCACTACTTCAATTAATTAATTCGATCATGCAATCCATACGCACAGCTCCATAAATCAAGTGAATTAATTCACTCAGCCATGCAATACGAGACATGTCCAGCACTATGAATAAAATCATGTCATGCTATGCCATCGCTCACACGATTGAAAGACGATCGTCTTCTTCGGCGAGACTTGTGCACGAACCCGGTCGATATCCGGCATGGCGTCTCCTCCGACGTCACACGCCATCAACCTCGTCACAGCCCACACACGAGCAGCCCGCGACGAGCCCAGCAGCAGCCCGCTCCGAGCCCAGCAGCCCGTGCAAAAAGGGTTTCGTCCGTGTTGCGCCAACGCGACTGCCGAGCGTAGCCTCCGGCTGCCGGCGAACCACCACTACTGGTGGCACACGCCGGCAAGCCCAGCCATGCCCTTGCTTACGTACAGCAACACACGCAGCCCTTTTGCCGAACCCACGGTCGATTAACTCCGGTTCGATATTCCGAAAAACCCTCGATTTTTAATATTTAATTTTTTCGACCAACACGATTCATACAAGAGAGAAAACATAGACGTAGAACAATATATATCACAATAATTTAACGCAATTAAATTAATCCATGGCTATAAACAACGACAATCGATTATCGAAACAATTAACGAAAAACGTAACCATACGCTCTGATACCAATTGTTGGAATTCGATATCCCGGAGTTGCCGGAATTGCGGAACATGACAACTCCGATCAAACCCTTCGCCGGAGATCACATGAACGCCGACTCATCCGCCGGAGTCCAGCCTTTGGAGACCACGCACCCGAAGGCACGCGGCCCGCCCCCAGCCGAACCCCCGCGAGACGGGGTTCACGCGATCGAAGATCGCGTTCGATCTTCGCGATCGATGGGGCTGCCCAGCAGCCCCCGCGGCGAGTCCGGCGACTCGCCGCCGCATGGGAGGTCGGCCCGCCTGCAGCTGGGCCGTCGCGGGGCCCAGCCCGCTGCCGGCAATCGATCCTTGGATCGATCGCACCCCCGGCGTCCAGCCGGGGTTCGCTCCATGCGCGCACGCCGAAACCCTAGGCGGCGATTGCCGTGGTCCGGCGATCCTAGATCGCCACCACGCGTTCGTCGTCTAATCCGGGGTTCGAACTTTTGGATCTTTGTTCTTCGATAATTGATTCAATAAAACAAGAATTAAATAGCAATTATTTAATTCACCTTTCGATTCGTTGTGCGGAGAAACGAGATCTTATGATGACCTTGAGATCTTCCCACGTATTCCTTGCACTAGCCCGGACGTCGTGTGGGCGACGATCTACCGAACTCCATGGATCCTCCTCTCTACTTTCTCTCTCTAGAATTGTGATCTTCAAGTTATGAGAATAGAGAAGACCATGTAGTGCTTTTATAGGCTACGTAGGGGATCTAAAGGAGGTGGAATATTGGGCTTCCAATATTGAAGATTAAATTGAGCCCAATGCTCAAGTCCATTAATCCTTATCAATATTAATTAATTCTATTTTCCACTATATAAAATTAGTTGCACTCCCAATATTAAACCATATTATATCAAATAATATTTCTCCGGTAGTATTATTTATTCCGTGTATTTAAGATATAAATGTCCATGAATAAATTTAAATTAATTGCGTAATTAATTTATTCATCTCTTGTATCCGAGACTAGTACCATTCAACCTTAATTATTATGCGGAACGAATCCACCTGCAGGGTTTACATAATAATTCCTTATGAACTCATCTCGGGGACATTATCAACCCTTACGGGATACACTTTCCCGTCAAGTATTCACGGCATGCCATATATAAAATATAGTGACCCAACTTAACCGGTAATTAACCCAATAATTAAATCGGTTAATTCCTTTGGTAAATCAAAGTCACTTATATTAAATATACACACCCGCAATAATATCGGGGATTAAGAATAAAATACACTGAGACTCGAATCGATTATCGCCGGCAATCCTAATCGATGAATCTCAACGATCCGCTCAATACACCAAGTGTACAAGTGTGATAAAATAATCAAGATAGATTATTTTCTCTCTCACACAACGACTATACCGATGGATTGGTCCGTGTCCATCTAGGTCGTGAGCAACTGTTCGATTAAATACGAGTAACCGATAGTATGATCTTCTGTGCGCCCATGCAACACCATACTAACTACAACGTATAAAATCCAGGACTATAATTTGCATATATTTAATTATAAGTAATTAAACGCAAATAATTGTTTATTTAATTAAATAGATTAGTGGCAATGGATCGTGAGTTTCCGTCACTTAAATCTAGACATTAAGTACACAACTCCAACATTCTTGACGGGACAGTGTATCCCGGAAGGGTTGATAATATCCCCGAGATGAGCTCATAAGGATTTATTATGTAAACCTCGCGAGTGGATTTGTTCCGCATAATAAATAAGGTTGAGTGGTACTAGTCTCGGATAAAAGAGATGAATAAATTTATTAAGCAATAAATAAATTTTATTCATGGATATTTATATCTTAAATACACGGAATAAATAATACTACCGGAGAAATATTATTTGGATATAATATGGTTTAATATTGGGAGTGCAATTAATTTATATAGTGGAAAATAAATTAATTAATATTGATAAGGATTAATGGACTTGAGCATTGGGCTCAATTTAATCTTCAATATTGGAAGCCCAATATTCCACCTCCTTTAGATCCCCTACGTAGCCTATAAAAGCACTACATGGCCTTCATAAATAATAAGACAAGATTATCATACTTGATATTCTAGAGAGTTGAAGGAGATCCATAGGAGTTCGATAGATCGTCGCCCACCCGACGTTCGAACGGAGTGCAAGGAATACGTGGGAAGATTCAAAGGTCATCTTGATTTCGTTTCTCCGAACAACGAATCGTAGGTAAGATATCTAAACTAACTTGATATTATTCGATTTTGGATTTATCGTGAAATACCGTAGAACGCAAGATCCGAAGTTCGAACCCGGATTAGACGGACGATCGCGTGGTGGTGGCGAAGCCACCGGACCACGGGCGATCGCCCGAACTAGGGTTCGCGGCGCGCGGAGGAAAGAACCTTCGGCTGGGCCGAGGGCTTGCGATCGATCCAAGGATCGATCGCTGGGGGCGCGGGCTGGTGCCGCACCCCACCCGCCGTGAAGGCGGGGCTCTTCCAGGCGACGGCGAGTCGCCGGACTCGCCGCGGGGGCTGCTGGGCAGCCCATCGATCGCGAAGATCGAACGCGATCTTCGATCGCGTGAACCCCGGCTCGCGGGGGTTCGGCTGGAGGCGGGCCGCGTGCCTTCGGGTGCGTGGTCTCCAAAGGCTGGACTCCGGCGGATGAGTCGGCGTTCATGTGATCTCCGGCGAAGGGTTTTTGATCGGGCTATGGTTTCCGCAAATTTTAATAGCCCGGGATATCGAATTCCAACAATTGGTATCAGAGCGTGGTTTACGTTCGCGGTATTTTCGATAAAATTGTTCTACCTTGCAGGGTTTCCGACTATTATGGCTTAATTTATTATTCGTTTAATTTATTTTGTCATGATTGTTGTTTGATTAAACTCTCGGACATGTCGAGATTCGTTTTTGGTGGTGAATGCTTGTAATAGTAAAAATTCGGGGGTTGACCGAATTTAGGATTTATTATTACGTTCTACGTTTTTCCGGAAATTGTATAGGGTCGATTTCATGTATAGAATCGATACTGGATAGTGTAAAATTTATTTTGTAATTTATTTTGCGTTGGATCGATGCCGAAACGACCACCGGAGAAGACGTGTGACGAAGGAGATGATCGTGAGGGTGAAGGGCTCGGATCGACCGCCCCATGGTCGATCCATGAGGACAATCGACCCACGCCCTAAAGGGCTGCCCGTGGGAGCTTCGGCCACGCCGGCCACCATGGGAGGTGGCACGTGGGCTGGACGGCGGCGGCATATGGGCGGCGGTCGAGTGGTGGCGCGGGGATCCCCACCCCGTGCTATCCCGGTCCGGAGATTTACTTTCCTAATTGGTTCGGGTTTTTCCTATTTGAGAATTCCTATTTTGGGAACTCTCATGGATTAGGAAAAGAATCAATTTGGAATTAATTAGGATTCCTAATTGATTATTTCTATTTTATGGAAATATTCATGGATTAGGAATCTAATTAATATGGAAAGTAGAAGAGTCCTAAATTATTTTATTTCCTTATTTCATTATGGAAATCATCTAGAATATTCCAAGTGGGTCTTGGACAGATTATTCTAGAGATTTAATGAAGTAGAAAGGGAAAATAGAATAAATAAAAATGTTAATAATATTTAATTTTATTTTTGATTTATTCGATTGACTTAATTATTATTAATTAAGTATCTTTTGGATTTATTAAAAATAAATAGATTTAAATATTGGAAATTAATATTCTCGTCACATGGAGCATTCGAGAACGAAGACTGAAGACTAGAAGATGCGTACGGAGATGGAGTAAAGCCATAATAGTCGGAAAATAATATTCTAGTATTATTTTGACTACGTGATAATACTATGTGCTTTATTACTTGTATGCATGCTATATGTGTTTACTTTATGCACTAGATAGCGTATCCCTTTATTGTAAAAGGCTAAGTGGGAGAGGGTATGGAAACATACCCATGGTCTCCATTGCTGCTCTCTTGGTGACTTTTATAAACTTTTGAAGTTTATATAGATAGGTCATTGGAGGAGAGTTCTTGTAATTCCTCTTACGAGAAACATTGATTAAGTTCATCAAACAATGCCTAATTTGTCTTTCCAAAACTGATTTCAAGTCGACTCATTCTTACCCCGGGGAGTGGAATGGAGCCAGAGCCACTTGGTCATGTCGAGGACACAAATTAGAGACCTTCGTACCATTCTTTTGAAGATGGATCGATTGTCTGCTCGGCTCCCTCATTTATGAGAGATAGGGTTGTTCGCATGGTGAATCACTGGTTAGAAACTTCGAGTTTCACTTATGATTCTCCGCGTCTTGATTTACAAGATTGAATGGATCAAGTAATTGGGAGTCAATTATAAAGATCTCTTGGTGTAGTAAACGTCCACACCACGTGGCTTGCTATGCTGACGGATTTTGGATTAATTGATGTAGACAGTTGTAAGAAATTGTGAAGAGTTGTGAAGTTGTCGTAAACGTCCACACCACGTGGCTTGCGGTGATGTAGCAATTCCAAGCGATTTACTTTGGTGCTGAGTAATGTTTTACACTTAGATACGCCTTATAGTATTCCTCCCCACGAGGTTCCGCTATAAGTGATGTATGACCAAAGAAAATCTAATTGCTAAGTCGTTTGGGTGGGTAAACGTCCACACCACGTGGCTTGCCTTACCTGATGGGATTTTAGATGTGATTAGTGATTTAATGATATTATTTAAGGGAGATAATATCGGATATTAAATTGTTTGTTTGTTTTATGTGCTTATAGGTTAAGAATGACTGTGACCCCACTTTGTGATATACTTAAAGATGAAAACTCACTGGTTCCATATAGTACTGATTGGAAAAGAAATCTGGACATTGTCCAGACTGTTGAGCCTTCTGTGTCTACTGTTGTCCCAACTCATGAGGACATTTGGAATGACCTCAGAATGATGTTGAGGCATAGTGTGGAAGCCGGACAAGAAGTGATTGACATACTCTATAAATTCAGTCCTCTTGAGGAATCGCTTAAAAACGATTTCAAAAGAGCGGAACTTATAAGTATGGTCAGAAAGTCACAAGCTCCTGTGGCTAAAATGGAAGTGCAAGCAAAGAAGCCCAGTGGTTCCAAACCACGGAATAGGAAGAGCAAGCCGCAAGGCAAGTGCTATCGATGCAAGCAGTCTGGGCACTGGAAGTCTGATTGTCCTCTCATCAAAGGTACGAAATTTTCCTTAGTCACTGAAACATTATCAGTGGTGTTATCTACCAGCACCTGGTGTGTAGATACGGGTGCCACTGATCATGTCTGCAATTCACTGCAGGGGTTCCAGGAAACCCGGAGACTTAGAGAGGGAGAGATCGTAGTCTACATGGGCAATGCCGCGAGGGTAGCGGCTGTTGCAGTGGGAGACGTTCACTTACGCTTTAGTAGTGATAGGGTTTTAGTTTTACATAATTGTCTTTATGTACCCAACTTTAGAAAGAATTTAATTTCGGTTTCTAAACTTATTATGAATGGATATTCTGTTTCTTTTGACCACTGTGTGATCATAAGAAGAAACAGTGAGATTATCTGTTCTGGTACATTGGTGGACGATTTGTATGTGCTAAATCCTGAGTCTAACACGATGCAACTAACCGAGAGTAATAACACATCTACGAACACCAATAAGAGAAAGGAACCTTCTAGGATGAATCAATTATACTTGTGGCATCTAAGGCTAGGTCACATCAACTCAAATAGACTTCAAAGGTTGAAAGCTGATGGTCTAATCAGCGATGTTGAAGCTGATGGTCTAATCAGCGGACCTATGTCTACTCAGGCAAGGGGAGGGTACGAGTATTTCATCACCTTTACTGATGATTACTCAAGATATGGATATGTATACCTGATGAGCCGCAAGAGCGAATCCTTTGGAAAGTTCAAAGAATTCAAGGCTCTTGTGGAGAACCTTCGTGGTAAATCCATAAAGTGCCTGCGATCTGATCGCGGAGGCGAGTACCTGTCTGGAGAATTCAAGGCATACTTAGCAGAGAATGGGATTGAATCCCAACTGACTTCACCATATACTCCCCAGCAGAATGGTGTGTCAGAAAGAAGGAATAGGACTCTTATGGAAATGGTGCGATCGATGATGAGTTACTCGGACTTACCTATTATGTTCTGGGGACATGCCTTGGAAACGGCGGCGTATATCTTGAATAGGGTTCCAACCAAAACGGTACCAACGACACCCATGGAATTGTGGAGTGGGCGCAAGCCTAACTTGAGACACATTCGGATCTGGGGTTGTCCAGCACATGTGTTGCGACAAGGTGCCGATAAGTTAGAACCTAGATCAGAATTACGGCTGTTTGTAGGATACCCGAAAGGAACTAAGGGTGGCATGTTCTATAGTCCTAAGGACCAGAAGATCGTTATAAGTACTAACGCTCGATTCTTAGAGGAATACTATGTCATGGACCACAAGCCCAAAAGTGACATAATACTTGATGAGTTGAGAGGTGACAAAGAAGACTTAGATACAGCCGAACCGAGTAGTGATACACCACTAGAACCTGCACCTACTGTCACTGTTAATACACCGGAACGCCGTCGTAGTGGGAGGGTTGTCAAACAACCAGATAGATGGATTGGACTGGGTGAGTCTTCGGACTCTAGACCTGGAGTTCATGAAATCGATCCCTGGACCTATGATGAGGCGGTACAAGATATAGATGCGCCTTCTTGGAAGAAAGCGATGAAATCCGAAATTGAATCTATGGATTCTAATAAAGTCTGGGATCTTGTAGAACCACCAAGCGGCGTAAAGCCAATTGGGTGTAAATGGGTCTACAAGAGAAAGAGAGGATCTGACGGAAAGGTTGAAACCTTTAAAGCTCGGCTTGTTGCGAAAGGATATACTCAGAAAGAGGGAATCGATTATGAGGAGACCTTCTCGCCGGTAGCCAAGATAAAGTCGATCCGGATTCTCTTATCCATAGCAGCTCATATGGATTATGAGGTGTGGCAAATGGATGTCAAGACAGCTTTCCTAAATGGAAGTCTTGACGAGACGATTTATATGAAACAACCAGAAGGATTCATTGCTAAGGGGCGAGATCATCTAGTGTGCAAGCTTAATCGATCCATTTATGGATTGAAACAAGCCTCGAGATCGTGGAACCTGCGGTTTGACGAAGTAGTCCAATCTTTTGGATTCAGTCAAAGCATGGACGAATCGTGTGTGTATTGGAAACGTGATGGGAAGAAGGTGGTGTTTCTCGTGCTTTATGTAGACGACATTCTTCTCATTGGCAACAGTGTGAAAATGTTATCAGACATAAAAGGATGGTTGTCTAGACAATTCGATATGAAAGATTTGGGAGAAGTGGGACATGTTCTAGGGATCAAGGTCATAAGGGATCGCCGGAATAGAACATTGTATCTTTTCCAGCAATCTTACATAGACACGATTCTGGCTCGTTTTAACATGCAAGATTCCAAGAAGGGTGAACTACCCTTCAGTAAAGGAACTTATCTTTCTAAGGAGATGTGTCCTCAGACACAAAAGGAGAAAGATGAAATGAAAGCAGTTCCCTACGCTTCGGCTGTGGGAAGCTTAATGTATGCAATGTTATGTACGAGGCCTGATATCTGCTATGCAGTTGGCGTAGTAGCGAGATATCAGAGTAACCCTGGAAAGGCTCATTGGACTGCCGTAAAGAGCATTTTCAAGTATTTGCGAAATACTAGGGATTATGTTCTAAGTTACGGGGCAGACAATCTGATTCCTTTGGGTTATACGGATTCGGATTTCCAAGCTGATAAGGACCGGCGAAAGTCGACATCAGGCTATGTGTACACTTTGGGAGGTGGAGCCGTATCATGGAGGAGTGTTAAGCAAAAGTGCATTTCGGACTCTACCATGGAAGCTGAATATGTTGCAGCCTCAGAGGCAGCGAAAGAGTCAGTTTGGTTCCTTAATTTCCTCCAGGACTTAGATGTGATTCCGAGTTTGCCCAGAGCTATGACAATTTATTGTGATAATAGCGGTGCAGTGGCAAACAGTAAGGAACCACGGTCCCATAGTGCTACGAAACCCATAGAGCGCAAGTACCACCTGATTCGAGTCATCGTCAAGAGGGGCGATGCGATAGTCACCAAGATGAGGGGCGATGCGATAGTCACCAAGATAGCTTCGGAGGACAACCTAGCGGACCCTTTCACCAAGATACTTCCTAAGGAAGTATATTTCAAGCACTTGGAGGGTTTGGGAGTCAGAAGTTTGGGAGATAAGACTAGACCTTAGTATAAGTGGGAGATTGATGGAGTAGTATACTTAATGTCAAGATTTGAGTATTATGAACTCCTTGTACACTTTCATTTACCTATTAATAACGAACATTCATTTGCTTTTAATTATTGTTAATTAAATATATGCAAATTATAGTTCTGGATTTTATACGTTGTAGTTAGTATGGTGTGCATGGGCACACAGAAGATCATACTATCGGTTACTCGTATTTAATCGAACAGATGCTCACGACCTAGATGGACACGGACCAATCCATCGGTATAGTCGTTGTGTGAGAGAGAAAATAATTTATCTTAATTATTTTATCACACTTGTACACTTGGTGTATTGAGCGGATCGTATGAGACTCATCAATTAGGTTTGCTCGTCGATAATTGATTTGAGACTCAGTGTATTTTATTCTTAATCCCCGATACAATTGCGGGTGTGTATATTTAATATAAGTGACTTTGATTTTCCAAAGGAATTGACCGGTTTAATTATTGGGTCAATTACCGGTTAAGTTGGGTCACTATATTTTATATATGGCATGCCGTGAATTCTTGACGGGACAGTGTATCCCGGAAGGGTTGATAATATCCCCGAGATGAGCTCATAAGGATTTATTATGTAAACCTCGCGAGTGGATTTGTTCCGCATAATAAATAAGGTTGAGTGGTACTAGTCTCGGATAAAAGAGATGAATAAATTTATTAAGCAATAAATAAATTTTATTCATGGATATTTATATCTTAAATACACGGAATAAATAATACTACCGGAGAAATATTATTTGGATATAATATTTTCCACTATATAAATTTAATTGCACTCTCAATATTAAACCATATTATATCAAATAATATTTCTCCGGTAGTATTATTTATTCCGTGTATTTAAGATTTAAATATCCATGAATAAAATTAATTTATTGCTAATTAATTTATTCATCTCTTTAATCCGAGACTAGTACCATTCAACCTTAATTATTATGCGGAACAAATCCACTCGCGAGGTTTACATAATAAATCCTTATGAGCTCATCTCGGGGATATTATCAACCCTTCCGGGATACACTGTCCCGTCAAGAATTCACGGCATGCCATATATAAAATATAGTGACCCAACTTAACCGGTAATTGACCCAATAATTAAACCGGTCAATTCCTTTGGAAAATCAAAGTCACTTATATTAAATATACACACCCGCAATTGTATCGGGGATTAAGAATAAAATACACTGAGTCTCAAATCAATTATCGACGAGCAAACCTAATTGATGAGTCTCATACGATCCGCTCAATACACCAAGTGTACAAGTGTGATAAAATAATTAAGATAAATTATTTTCTCTCTCACACAACGACTATACCGATGGATTGGTCCGTGTCCATCTAGGTCGTGAGCATCTGTTCGATTAAATACGAGTAACCGATAGTATGATCTTCTGTGTGCCCATGCACACCATACTAACTACAACGTATAAAATCCAGGACTATAATTTGCATATATTTAATTAACAATAATTAAAAGCAAATGAATGTTCATTAATTAAATAGATTAAATGCTATGACGGGGAGTTTACCGTTACTTAAATCTAGACATTAAGTACACAACTCCAACAAGCCATTGATTTTGAAGTCTTGGAGAAAAAGAAATTAGGGTTCGAAACGAAAAAACAGAGCACAAAAATTCAGCGCAAGGGAGAAGGTCAATTTATGCTTTGCGTTTTGGAGAGAAATTAGGGATTTGAAATTTCAGAAATTTCAAACTCTTTTGATCGGATTTGAAGGAAAATAATAGTTGAAGTAGGAGTTTGATTTAGAGATGATAAGAATAAAGGAGGAAAAATCGGATTATAGTTCGATGGGACGTAAAATTAGGCAACGGTAACTTTTTGTGACCTGAAACGTCGCCTGCCGTATACTCAAGTGCTGCCCAACGGTCAACTGGGGCATTGCACTGCGGCAGGTCGTTGCCAAAAAATCAAGATTAAAAATCCCCTTTTTTTTTTTCTGTTTTAATATTTTTCTTTTTCTGTTTTTCATAATATTTTCTTTTTCTATTTTTCCATATATATTTTTTTTTTTTTTTAATAACAATAAGTAAAATATTTTTGGTGGTGTGAAAAATCAAAGCTTACTAAGCAAACAATTAGGAAAAGAATAAAAACATCTAATCCTAATGAAACATCATGCTGCATCATAAGTACTTATACTCTACTTAGGTGTAATGCCATGTCAAAAATGAGATTATTAAATACTTAGGTCACCTAGTACATAGTATCTCAACCCACTGAGTATTAATTACATGTATATGGGTTTGACCATGTTGCCTAAAGTGGTTTGGGTATTTTCTCTTCCTTCGGAAAATTTTAATCTCATAGGTTGACTAAGGCAGAATGCTGTGGCAGAGGTTCAGTAGGCATGACAATGCGGCAGCATAATGCAGATCAACATCTAAGGCATGGTGCACATGCACAAAGAATTTCTTAGAGCAATGAAACGATTTGAGTTCAGTGGCTTGGTGAAGATATCAGCTATTTGCTTCTCTGTTGGGATGTGATCAATCCTCAAGAGACGTTTATCCACCATATCTCGTATAAAATGATGCCTATTGCTGATGTGTTTGGTTCTTTTGTGTTGAACTGGATTATGACTGATGTTGATGGCACTCGTATTATCGCAGTAGAGTGTAAGAGCATTGTTATCCAGGTGGTAGTCATCAAGCATGTGCTTCAACCAAATCAGTTAGGTACAGCAACTCCCTGCGGCAACATATTCTGATTCGGCAGTAGATAGAGAAATGCAATTTTGCTTGCGGCTATGCCATGAAATGATGTTATTTCCAAGAAAACAACATCCACTACTTGTACTCTTGCGATCATCCATGTATCCAGCCCAGTCGGCATCAGAAAATCCAATTAAATTGGTATTGGTATCTTTGGTATACCATACGCCTAACTCGACTGATGCGGCAACATATCGTATGATGCGTTTGACTGCCTTTAAGTGTTCTTCCCTTGGGTCAGCTTGAAACCTGACACATAAACAAACAATATACTTAATATCTGGTCTAGTTGTCGTAAGATAAAGTAAACTCCCTATCATGGATCGGTATAGGGTCTGATCCACTGCGGCAGTATCAGTGCCTCGGGAGATTTGTCCGTTGAGCCCATAGGTGTTCTCATGGGCTTGGATCCTTCAAGTTGGAATCTTTTGATGAGATTCTTAGCATATGTGGCTTGTGAGATAAAAGTTCCAGTTGATGATTGCTTGATGTGGAGCCCTAAAAAATGAGTTAGTTCTCCTACCATGCTCATCTCAAATTTTGATGCCATGGCAGAGGTGAATGCCTTAAGCATGTTCTCACATGTGGATCCAAAGACAATATCATCAACATAAATTTGTGCTATTAAAATATTGGAAGAATTGAATTTAACAAACAGTGTTTTGTCGGCAGTGCCTCGAGTGAATCCGAAACTGAGTAGAAAATCAGTTAGGCAGCCATACCAAGCTCTAGGAGCTTGTTTTAGGCCGTACAATGCCTTGTGTAATTGATACACATGGTCAGGATATTTCGGATCTTCAAAGCCTTTGGGCTGTGAAACGTATGTCTCCTCTTCAAGTATGCTGTTGAGGAAGGCTGCCTTCACGTCCATTTGATGTAAGGTGATGTTGAGATGGCATGCAATAGCAACATGCATGCGTATGGACTCCATGCGTGCTACGGGGGCAAAGGTCTCATCGAAATCGATGCCTTCAATTTGGGTGTAGCCTTGTGCCACGAGTCTTTCCTTGTTGCGCACAACCTGCCCATGCTCATTCGATTTGTTCTTGAAATTCCAATTTGTCCCGATGACATTCTTGTTTTTGGGATGAGGAATGAGCTTCCAAACTTTGTTTCTTTCAAACTCGTTCATTTCTTCTTGCATTTCCATGATCCAAAATTCATCGGCCAATGCTTCTTTGACATTTTTTGGTTCTACCGTAGAGAGATACGAGACAATGCCTATCTCAATGCATGTGGCAGACATGCTAACATTCTTGGTCATGTTGTGGTAGTCGATGTACGGATGAGTTCTCATGCGTGTGGCCAACATTTGACTCGAAGGGTGGTTTCGGATAACATGCCTTGGAGGATCCCTTCGTCGTAGATTTGGTGTTTCTTCAACATCTGATGAATCTGTTTGTTGAGGAGTGCTATCATCATTTGATTGCTCGGGAGACGCTGTAGAAGGTTGGGCATCATTATTCGAGCTAGTGGGTGCGGCAGTAGGCTGCGCAGGAGTGAAACTGTCTTCAATTTCTGCTATTGCGGCAGGCTCGAGCAGACCTTCTACATCCTCTTCTTTGGGTTTCCTGAGTCGACTTAGATCATCAAAAACAACATTTACAGATTCAATAATGGTTCTAGTTTGTATGATAAAAATACGATAGACATGACTATTCCTAGAGTATCCAACAAATAAGCCTTTAAGTGACTTTGGGTCAAGTTTAGATCTAGGTTCCCTATCATTTAAAACATAACAAACAGAGCCAAACACATGAAAGTATTTCAAATTTGGCTTCCTATTGTTTAAAATTTCATAGGCCGTTTTTGTTGTTCCTGATCGTATGCTGATGCGGTTCAGGATATGGCATGCGACATTGAATGCTTCTGCCCAAAATTTCTTGCTTAGGCCCTTGGCGATCAGCATTGTACACGCCATTTATTTGAGAGTTCGATTCTTCCTTTCAGACACACCGTTTTGTTGCGGTGTTATGGGGGCAGAAAATTCTTGGGCAATGCCATGCGCATCACAAAATTGGGAAAGCCGTTGGTTTTCGAACTCGGTGCCATGGTCACTCCGTATTCTCTTCACGTTTGCTTCACGATTAGTCTTTATCCACCTGATGAGCTTGGACACTTCATCATAAGTCTCACTCTTGTCTTTGAGGAAACGCACCCGTGTGTATCTTGAGTAGTCATCAACTACAACGAGTACGTAGCATTTTCCAGAGTGGCTTCTTATCTCGATTGGTCCCATTAAATCCACGTGGAGGAGATCAAAGCATTTGGTTTGCTTTTGATACAGTCATGCCTTGGTGTTGGCAGGTTCTGCGGCAGAGGCATCATTCTGTCCTGCGGCAGGTATTGCTGGATGACTTGCACGGGTCATTTTTCCTTGTTTGCAATGTCCACATGTTTTCTTCTGGATTTTTGGGAGGGCTGGAAGTCCACGAACAGCATCGAGCATGATTAGACGCTCTAAATTCCCAAGACTTGTGTGTCCAAGTTTTTGATGCCATAGGTCTATGTCATCTTTGACTTGTGTAGAGAGGCATGTTTCTCCAATGGCGTAGTAATTGTTTGACTTGGAACGCTCCCCCTGGATTATTGGGTTCCCTGCATTGTCAAACACTTCACATAATTTGTGAGTAAATTTCACATTCATGCCTTCATCGCATAATTGACTTATGCTAATGAGATTTGTAATAAGGCTTTCAACATGAAGCACGTGCTGCAACTTAGGCAGCCCTTGCACATTCAATGTGCCTCGGCCGACAATTGAGCCAATGGAACCTCCTCCAAAAGTGACTTCGCCTCCTTGAAAGACTTTGTAGTCGATGAGGTGATCACTATTTCCAGTCATGTGACGCGAGCATCCACTATCGAAATACCATTTATAATCTTTGGTAGCTTTGAGGGTAGTGAAGATGACATTGCACGTTTCAGCGCTTTGGATGGCATTGGATGCGGTAGAGGACTCATTGGAGGGACCTGAAAAACAAACATTAGTGGAGAGTTTAGTTTTGGGCCCCCATTTGCGAATAATTGCTGCCTTATTTTTGATAAAGTGTCGTGAAGACAGAGAATGCGAGAAGTATTTGGGATGCCGTGATCCAGTGTTGGAGTGAAAGTAATATCCCCTTGCTTGATCCTCTTTGCGTCTCCAACAAAAAGGTCGAATATGACCAGGTACTAGGCAGTAGTGGCAAACATATCGTCTCTTTGATTTAAAATGTTGCTTAGACAGGGGCTTCCTTGTCTTCATCTTGCCTGATGGTGTCTGCCTTTGCTTCGGCCTTCTGCGGCAGTCTCTTTCTGGGGCAGCGGCCTTGCCTTCTGTTTGTTCATCCCTTGTTGGAGTTGAGGGTTGTGCGGCAGTTGTTGAATCTTCACTTGATGCCTTTACAAACGCCATGTCCGTTGAATTTTTCTTTGGAAAGATGGCATCTACAACCTTTTGATGTCCAAGGCCTTGCCGTTCAACATGAGAAATGCTCATTACGGCATCTAATTTTTATGTTGCCGTGTTAAGTTTTACAAAAGTATTGTTAGCAACTTCAAGTTTTCCATTTACATGATTAAGATCATTTTTTAGTTTGTCAGCCTCCATGTCCTTTTTTGTGAGCTGGACATCAAGTTTCTTTAATCTTTCTTCAAAGCTATTCTTTTCCACGAGCATTTGTTTCTCATATCCGGCTTTGGTTGAGGCGAGCATCTTCAACATCTTGGTTTGTCGGGCGAAGTCCATGCGTAGCTCGTCGAATTTGTCCTTGAGCTCGATGAAAAGATCAATGGAAATGGTCTCCTCCTCAGATTCATAGCCATTGATGGAGGTAGTGAGACACAGGCAGTTCTCTGCGGCAGGAGTTTTTGTTGTCTCTGCGGCAGAGGCGAAATATGCAACATGCCGTCGTGCAGTAGCATTGGATGGACCGTCGTCTTCAGCGTCAGATAGGGTTGTGCCTTCGAATTGAGCAGCAAGCGCAGTGGTTGAGTCTTCAAGGCAATATTGGTCCATATCTTCTTGCGCAATCATGGAATTCAAAATTCCAATGCCTCGATCTTTTGAAGGGCATTCGGTTGAGTAGTGTCCAATCCTTTGTCATACGTGGCACTTGATCCTCGATCAGTCCTTTGAATTTGGACTTGAACTTGAGGTTGATCCCGTGCTTGGTTGGCGAATCACAAGTCGTCGATCTTGAGTTTGAGTTGACTTTGCCGCGAACTTCCTTCGTCGGGGATCGTACGGTTTTCTCAGCGTGCGAACAAGTACAAAATCCATTTTTCGTGCGAGTAATGCATACTGGTCATCTCCACCATCAGATTCAAGTAACTCGTAGATCTCTTCATCGGTCAAGTCATTGGTAGAGGTGGGACTGCTGCCTTGGAAACTATTGCCTTGTTCTCTGCCGTCGGGCTCTGCCACGGTGTATGCAATATTCCTCTCTTCGCTTCGTGAACGTGATTTCCCGTGAGTTTCACGATCTTCATGGTTTAGTTCATAGTTCTTGAAGATCGCCATTAATGAAACATAATCTTCTTCTGGCATGGAGTTGTCTTCTATGGCAGTGACCTTCGGAAGAAACTTCTTGCTCATCGATCGCATTATTTTACTACACACTGCCGGGTTGCTAATGGGTGAACCAAGGTCAGCACATTTAGTAACAATGGACATTAATTCTCCAAAGTAATGAAGGCATGTCTCTGTTGGGATATGTCCTTCGATCCTACGTGTGCAATCGATAAAGTCATAAGGTCGTCTATGGATGTTAAATGATTATTTGATAATATTAATTGTTGGGAACAATATAATATTGATCAATTAAATCATACCTACAGGGTCACACACGGACTCAAAGATGATGTACGTTGCTTGATAAATATATTGATTTAGAATCAATATTTACGTGGAATTAATTAACATGCATGGATGCATGTCACATAGTGTGACATGGCATGCCACACAAGCAAGTGGGACCACATACAATGCATTGTGGCATGTGTATGTGGCATGACCTTTCACCTCCTTTGTAACCCCTTTTGTGTGTTAAATGGTGCATCTTTGTGCACATTATGATGGAGGTTACAAGGAGGTGTAACGGTGTGCATAATGGAGTGATTATATAGATGAAAATCTGATTTTCATCACACACAACATTCAGCCACGAAATTCCACTCAAATAGAGAGAAAAGAGGTGATCTTGGAGATCCATTCTCAAGCAAGCAAAGGTGTTCATTATCCGGGTTCGTGTGCAACACGTAGAGGCCGGGCCATTTGTGCGGCTTCAACATCCGGGCGATCTAGACAAGAGGAGTGACGAGGTCATTCATAAAGAGAGCTTCGAGAGGCTGATCCATTAAGGTGGTTCAATCGACTCAACACCACCTTAACTAAAATCAACGATCACCAAAAGTAAGTAATCGTTGAAACTTATATATATATATATATATATATATATATATATATATATATATATATATATATATATATATATATATATATATATATATATATTGGATGTGTATATATATATGTTTATATGTGTTCTTATACACATTAAGTGTGCACTAAGATCATGGCATAGTAGATCTATCGCTTTACACGCTTCCGCACACACGGTATATCGATCGGATCGGTATACCGGTACCTTCAATTGGTATCAGAGCCTAGGGCTCGTGCACACTTTTGTGTTGGACACGAAGGTTAAATCAACATAATTGGATTATTTGTTTAATTGTGATTATGTGATTAGATGTAAGGCCGGCCACCGTTAGTGGTCGGGTGAATGATTTCGTCGTTTTTTACGTTTCGATTGGCCATAGTCTTTTGAGGGCTGCGTCCCTTGGAATCATTTGTAATAGATAGGTTTTTCTATTATATTTGTATTGTACTACTTGTAAGCGATGGACTTGGTCCATGGTTCGACGGAGGATCTCGACTCTCCGGCAAAAATGAGAAGAAACGAAGCAAAACGAAGCAAAGCGGACAAAACCGGGCTGCTGGAGCCAAACGGCGGGCGCCGTTTGTGCTCCAGCGGGCGCTGTTTTGATTTGGCGGGCGCCGTTTTGGAAACGGCGACCGCCGAAAGCTCTTTTTTGGGGCAGACGGTTTTTTGCCCTTTCGGCGGGCGCCGTTTTGGAAACGGCGACCGCCGGTGGTGTTCAGCGACCGCTGGTTGAAAAACGGCGGGCGCTGTTCTTGGTTTTTGGGGTAATGACTTGTTTTGACCAAAATCGGCGAGCACGGAACTAAAACGGAGGGCGAGGACCAGTCCAGAAGATGTTCAAGGCCTATTTTGTTGCTTTTATTTTTTTCGTTTGAGAGTTGTGAGGTTCTAGGGGCCTTTCGATTTCGTATTTATTTGCTTTGCTAGTTATAGGTTGTTTTATGTTATAAATGTTCAACTTACATATAAACAAACCTATGCATGCAAGTTCCCAAAATAATGAGTAAAATGTCTTGTCCAAAACATCACACCCATAAAAGCCCTCGATCATAAGTTGGTAGGTCCGCCTCAGCGGGGTACTACTTGTTATCGTGGGATAAGTGGGAGTAAGGGTTAGACCCTTACACGTGAGTTTGGTTTTCTCATCGATACATGAGATGAGAATGGGACTCTCATCGACCGAGAGTGACATTAGATGTCATTGACATGGAATGTCTACCTATCTTGGAGTTCTTAAGTGCGGACTCAGTCGGCTTAAGGATTCGCAAGATAAGGGTCTTGGGATCGTTTTGTTCTAATTTATTAAAATTTCAAAAACAAATGCCTAATTTGTCTTTCATTTGATGAATTATAAGGTTAGGATTATTTACACCTCGGGGAGTGATTTAATCCAAAAACACTTAAGTTTATCAATGACACAAATTAGAGACTTTCGAGCCATTGGATGGCGTGAATCGATTGTCTGGTTGGCTCCCTCATTTTAATAAGAGATAGGGCTTCAATTGCATGATAAGATCGCTGGTTAGAAAACCTCGAGTTTTCACTTACGATTTATCACGTTTTTGTCATTGAAATAATTGGGAACGACGATATTGGATATCGAATGAACAAAATGGAACAAATAAAGTAGTTTCGCTAGACAACCTTATTTGTTTACCGCTTTGTGGATGTTTACTTACGTTATTTATCTTTCTTCTGTAGTATAATATGTCTGTCTCAACTCAATTCAAGTTCAGCTCTATCTTGGATAGAGAAAAGTTGAACAACACCAATTTCCTTGATTGGCAACGTAACTTGAGGATAGTCCTCAAATACGAAGAAAAGGAAAGTGTGTTGGACAAACCCCTTCCCGTGCTTCCCGATGATGGGGGCACGGCTGCCCAAAAGGCATCATATGCCCTTGCTAAGAAAGCCTCGAATGAGGTGACATGTTTGATGTTGGCATCCATGGTACCCGAGTTGCAAAAACAATCCGAGTTCATGGAAGCCTATGACATCATAGAAGAGCTCAAGAGCATGTTCGGGGAACAGGCTAGGATTGAGCGCTTCGGTGTCACCCGGGCTATAGCAACAGCTAGGCTGGAAAAGGGTAAACCCGTGGGACCACATGTACAGCAAATGATTGGATTATTTGCTTCAAGTGCTCGCCTCGGTTTTGCATATGATGACGAGTTGGCTACCGATTTCATTCTCCATTCTCTTCATGATGGTTATGACGCCTTTAGACTGAATTTCCACATGAATGGACTGAAGAAATCGCTTCATGAGCTCCACGGGATGCTTAAGGCTGCTGAGCCGGCGATTAAGAAGGGCCCTAGGAGGGAAGTTCTTATGATTCGGGAAGGAGGTACCAAAAAGTTCAAGGGGATTAAGAAACCGGAAGTGAAAGGCAAAGGGAAAGGGAAAGTTGTAGCAACTCCTTCCAAAAGGTTCTTGAAAGCTTCTAAAGTTCCTTGGGAATCTGAGTGTTTCTACTGCAAGGGTGTTGGACACTACAAGCGGGATTGCCCCAAGTTCAAGGAGGATGTGAAGAACGGTGTCGTTCCTTCATCTTCAGGTATTTATGTCATAGACATAAACTTTACAAATTCTTCTTCTTGGGTATTGGATACCGGATGCGGTGCTCACATTGTTTCACATGTGCAGGGACTGCAAAGAAGTAGAAGTTTGGTAAAGGGAGATGTCGATCTGCGGGTTGGAAATGGAGCGAGGGTCGCTGCATTAGCCGTAGGATCTTATGATTTGTGTTTACCTTCGGGCCTTGTTTTAGTATTGAATAATGTTTATTTCGTACCAAGTATTACCAAGAACATCATTTCTATTTCAGTATTGGATACTGAAGGATTTTCCTTCACTATAATAAATGGTTTATTTACTATTTCAAAAGGTGGAGTGTTCTATGGTTCGGCACGATTAGAACATGGTTTATATATACTTCAACTTGACAATCATATATATAACATTGATACCAAAAAGGCCAAATCGAATGAATTCAATGAAACATACCTTTGGCATTGTCGATTAGGTCACGTCAACATTAAACGTGTAGAGAAACTTCTTAAAGAAGGTATTTTCAAATCTTCTGACTTGGAGTCATTTGATACATGTGAAGGATGTTTGATGGGCAAAATGACAAAGTCACCTTTTCTAGGAAAAGGAGAACGTGCAAATGATCTATTGGGTTTAATCCATACTGATGTATGTGGTCCAATGAGCTCACAAGCACGTGGAGGTTATTTCTACTTTATAACTTTTACCGATGACTTAAGTAGATATGGTTATGTCTATTTAATGAGGCATAAGTCGGAAGCCTTTGAAAAGTTCAAAGAATTCCAAAATGAAGTTGAGAATCAACTTGGTAAAAAGATAAAAGCCATTCGATCGGATCGAGGTGGTGAATATCTTAGCCAAGAATTCGATGATCATCTTATGAGTTGTGGTATTCTATATCAACTTACTCCTCCTGGAACACCCCAGATGAATGGTGTTTCCGAAAGGAGGAATAGAACCTTATTGGATATGGTTCGATCGATGATGAGCCTTAGTGAACTACCAAAATCTTTTTGGGGACACGCACTTCTAACAGCGGCCTATACACTGAATAGGACACCGTCAAAAGCTGTTGATAAGACACCATACGAGGTATGGAAAGGGAAGGTCCCTAACTTGTCTTATATCAATGTTTGGGGATGTGAAGCTTATGTGAAGAGAAATATCTCTACAAAGCTTGAACCCAAATCGGATAAATGTTTCTTTGTGGGTTATCCAAAAGAAACACGAGGGTACCACTTTTACAACCAATCTGAGAACAAAGTCTTTGTTGCTCGAGATGGTGTATTTCTTGAAAAGGAATATCTTTCCAAGAAAGTAAGTGGGAGCTCAGTTGAATTGAACGAAGTTCAAGAAAACTTGAACGAGGTTCAAGAAGATCAAACTGAGATGGACACTCAAGACCAAGTCGACAGTACTCCAGTGGTTTTGGAAACCACACCTAACCCTCGAAGGTCCGGAAGGATTAGATCTCAACCTGACAGATACTTAGGTATTCTGACTAATGAGAGCTATGAAGTCATGCTTTTAGAAAGAAATGAACCTTCGACCTATATCCAAGCTATGACGAGTCCAGATTCCGAGAAATGGCAGGGTGCCATGAAATCCGAAATGGAATCAATGTATGAAAATCAAGTTTGGAACTTGGTCGATTTGCCTAAAGGGGCTAGGCCCATTGGATGCAAATGGATTTACAAGATAAAAACAGACATGAATGGAAAACCTAGTGTTTTCAAAGCAAGGTTGGTGGCAAAAGGTTATAAACAAATTCACGGGGTGGATTATGATGAAACTTTTTCACCAGTTGCTATGATTAAATCCATTCGGATTCTCTTAGCCATTGCTGCTCATTATGATTATGAGATATGGCAAATGGACGTTAAAACCGCCTTCTTGAATAGGATTCTAGTAGAGGATGTGTTTATGACACAACTAGAGGGTTTTATCGATCCTAATCAGGCTGAGAGAGTATGCAAGCTTAATAGATCCATCTATGGATTAAATCAAGCATCTCGGAGCTGGAATCTTCGGTTCGATGAATCCATACAAGAGTTTGGATTTCAAAAGAACATGGAAGACTCTTGTGTTTACAAGAAGGTCAGTGGGAGTTAAGTTGTTCGATTATTACCCAAAGTATCGTATGCTTTGAGCATTACGAATTGGTTTCAAGGAAAATCTGGTGAGGCCAATTGGATGTGGCCAAAACTATTCTAAAGTGTCGTTTACGGACATCAGAATATTATCTTGTCTTTGGAGGACAATATGAGTTGAAATTAACAATATATTTTAATGCATACTTCAAAACAGACTAAGATAATTTCCGATTTTAATCTGGTTATATCCTTTGTCTGATTAGAGGTAAAATGTGCTGGAATAGTTCCATGCAATGCATTAGATGATTAAACTACAGAAGCTGAGTACAACACTGCATTGGATGTAGTGATGTTGGCAGTTCAGATTTGAAAGTTCTTCGATGAACTAGGTGGCGTAACTAGCTCGGCCCATCCGATAGTTCTCTATTTATAGTAGAGCTATCGCGCAAGCCAATGAGTTAGAAAGCACCACAAGTCTAAAACTGGTGCTCAGGAAGTTCCACATTATCTGGGAGATAGTTTTGTGGAGACATCGAGATAATAAAGTTGCAACATTTGGTAAGGTTGCAAACCCGCTTTCTAAACCTCTCTAGCAGTCTAAGCTTAAAGCTTTCACGACTGCAATAGAGATCAGACATTTTAGAGATGGGTTGTGATTTCTATTACTGTATTAGATACTTTTAGAGATTTGGTAAACATTCACTCATATGTATAATACATATTTCTTCATATAAATATGGTTTAATTTATATGAATTGTCCAAATGATTAAGTGATATCAATTTAGTTATGAGGTCGACTTACCGCATAATGAAGTCCCCATTGTTGAACTGATATACTTGAATCATATGGTTGTTCCTGGTTCGTATAATCGAGTACGGACAAACCGATAATACAATGAACTAGATTGTAATGTGTACTATAGCGCCGCTTCATGGGCTAGTGATGTGGGACATAAAGTACAATTACATAGATATTAGCTGGGAGCTAATGATCGAACAGACCCGACTGGAATAGTATTTAAGATTTCGAGTCATAATACTATTTCATTGACTGTCGAGCAATTTCCTCTGACCTGAGTAGTCCAGAGTGATTCCATTGTGAAATGGTGTACTTTGATACAAGTAAACGCCTTTCGTAAAAGGAGGTTATAAAACTTGTTATTGGGTATATCAGGAAGCAAGTGGGAGAGCTTGGATTGACAAGATGGGATTGTCCTCCATTTTATGATGAGATACATGTCTTAACGGCCACTTGGAGAGTCGAGACTGTGGAAAATACGTGGCCACGTCCAGATTCGTATCATAGTGATAAATCTGGTTTTACAGTCTGTCTCAAAGTCCAAGAAAGGTTTGAACCGATTGAGGATGACTCGAGTCTTGCCTCAAGTTCAAACTTAGACATAAAGTGACAACAGGAAGTTGGCAGCACACTGGCTTTGAAGGCCAAGTGGGAGATTGTTGGGATATGTCCTTCGATCCTACGTGTGCAATCGATAAAGTCATAAGGTCGTCTATGGATGTTAAATGATTATTTGATAATATTAATTGTTGGGAACAATATAATATTGATCAATTAAATCATACCTACAGGGTCACACACGGACTCAAAGATGATGTACGTTGCTTGATAAATATATTGATTTAGAATCAATATTTACGTGGAATTAATTAACATGCATGGGATGCATGGCTTGCATGGATGCATGTCACATAGTGTGACATGGCATGCCACACAAGCAAGTGGGACCACATACAATGCATTGTGGCATGTGTATGTGGCATGACCTTTCACCTCATTTGTAACCACTTTTGTGTGTTAAATGGTGCATCTTTATGCACATTATGATGGAGGTTACAAGGAGGTGTAATGGTGTGCATAATGGAGTGATTATATAGATGAAAATATGATTTTCATCACACACAACATTCAGCCACGAAATTCCACTCAAATAGAGAGAAAAGAGGTGTTCTTGGAGATCCATTCTCAAGCAAGCAAAGGTGTTCATTATCCGGGTTCGTGTGCAACACGTAGAGGCCAGGACATTTGTGCGGCTTCAACATCCGAGCGATCTAGACAAGAGGAGTGACGAGGTCATTCATAAAGAGAGCTTCGAGAGGCTGATCCATTAAGGTGGTTCAATCGACTCAACACCACCTTAACTAAAATCAACGATCACCAAAAGTAAGTAATCGTTGAACCTTATATATATATATATATATATATTGGATGTGTATATATTTATGTTTATATGTGTTCTTATACACATTAAGTGTGCACTAAGATCATGGCATAGTATATCTATCGCTTTACACGCTTCCGCACACACGGTATATCGATCGGATCGGTATACCGGTACCTTCAGTCTTGTCCTCGTTCATACGCAAGTTCTCGGAACGAGACATGAGCATACAGACCTTGGTTTTCTTCACTGTGTTGTTACCTTCACAATGAAGAGCCAGCATATTCCATACTTCTTTGGCAGTAGTACATTGTTTAAAAATTCTGTACATAGTGCAATCGATGGACTCAAGGATGGCACACCTTGCCCTATCGTTGGCAGTAGCTGCGACAACTTCTTCAGTAGACCACTTCTCCGGAGCTTTTTCAAGCTTATCGCCTTCAGGGATTTCCTCATGAGGTGGTTTCCATCCTCGAAGTACGAATAGCCACGCATTGCGATCAATTGATTTAATCCTTGCTTCAATGCGAGTTTTCCAAAATCCATAATTACTACCGTCAAGAACAACCGGTGTTCGTACGATGTAAGATAGATCTGCCATTGTAAGTGTGTGTGATCAAACAGACCTTAAACACTAAGTAAGTCTAGTGCCCTCTCTGATACCACTCTAAAGTCGTAGGCAGTAAATAAACGCAGTGAAATGCGCTGCCTAGACAAGACAGTGTTTTGCGGCAGAACAGCGTATGCCGCAGCACGATGCCTTGTACAGAAATCGTTCGTTTTTCGTGATTTACTTAAGTTAAGTATTTTATTCAGATTAGTCAAATTGTTTAAACGATAAATATGTATGTGATATATGTATATAAATTGCAGCGGAATATAAAAATTAAATCACTCAAACGAACTCACACACACGTACATAAAAAAAAATGACAAGGAATTAATCTTTGTATGTGTATTTAAATTATACGTACACATACGAAACGTTCTTACGACCAAAAACATTATTAAAGAAACGAGTCTTTACAAAAAGAATACTCTTGGATTTACAAATGATTTTACCAAAGGCTATACACATGTATGCCTTCGTATTAATCGTATCCAAGAAGTATGAACAATCAACAACAACAAACCTAGCAACTACTGTAGTACACCTATTCTAAGCCTTCGATCATCAGCATAACAAAAGGACACTCCCAGAGATGAGAGGTACACGGCACGAAGAACTTCACGTTTGAAGTCTTCGGCTCTAAAGTTGATCGATCGATCTAGAGAGGAAATGGAAGTGTATAAGGTGTAATTGTGTTGTATGAAAGTTGCTGTATAATGTTGGGGTTGTCCTCTATTTATAGGAGGAGATTCCCAACTGAATTCCTAATATTCCTAGGTCAACAAATCGGTTGAGATATTCTAGGGCAGACTGTTTTGACCACTGCCGCAGGAATGCCTTCTGAAGTTCTTCTAGAATGCTCTGCCGTAATGAACTGCCTTCCATACTCTCTGAACTTCAGCAATCCTTTGTCCTACGCTCATGCTTCGCTCGATCTCTTGACTCAACGACTTGGTCCATGCCTTGCAGCGCTGCGGCATAACTCTGCCTTGTTGTGCTGCGGCAGAAAGCTTCTATGTTGATTGTTTTTCCAAGCACGTTTCAAATCACGAACCGTGCTAAATCAAATAAAAGTTTAAATTGTGAAGAAAGCTTCTATGTTGATTGTTTTTCCAAGCACGTTTCAAATCACGAACCGTGCTAAATCAAATAAAAGTTTAAATTGTGAAGAAAGAAGAAAACAATATGTTACCATATCAACTTCTGACTAGATCCTTTAAGTCATTGTTATGTCCAAACATATTTATCCTTACAAGAACAATTTCAACCACCATGACCTTATATCAAAGTAATAATAATAAAATATTAAATTACGCAAAAATAAAATTATATATTAAAATATTAATATACAGTTAAAATTTATAAGGTTACAATTAAAATATTTATAATTTGCGCAAAATAAAAATATATTATAGCAATTAAAAATATTAAAAATATTGCGCAATAAAAACAAGTAAAAATTACCCATTTCTATATAAACTTACTAAATTACCCTCTAAAATTATATACTTATTTTTCAATTATTCAAGAAATTCATGCCCTCTAATATTATATACTTATTTTTTAATTATTCAAGAAATCCATGTCGCGTTGTATCCAAAAACTAACAAAATTAATTAATTAATGAAAAAATAATTTATGTAATTTCACAAAATAAATACTATGAGAAATAACCACAAAACAAATATTGTTTTAAGAAATTAAAACACTTGAACTACTTGTTTTTATTGAATTTTAAACACATGAATTGACTTCATTCACTCTAAATTCGAGCACGTTTTGCGTGTGTGCCCAGGACGACGACATCGACCGCATGTTTTTGGTGCACGCCGACGAATACCGGATGATTCTTCAGGAATATGTGGCGCTCTGCGTGTTGATCTTTCACCTCCTCCACGTATTCGACTCATTCTTGGTCGACCAGCTTGTCGAACAACAATTGGCGGAAAAACTTGTTGTTCAATGACACATGGTGGCAAAATCCACTCATTTTTCTTTGGCACATTCCTAACGGGATACTTGTAAGACTCAATCAAAGCATGTCTTTTATAGAAGTCGTCTACGTAGTCCAAAATGGAGACACCATTTGCCCTGCAACAATTATTTATCTACACATGTTAAAAAATCAATTAAAAATACGCACAAAAATAAGCGATCGAACTTACTGAATAACTGCAATAGCATGTGCACAAGGCATTCCATCCAAATCAAATAAGCGGCAAGAGCAAGCTCGTGAGTGCAACGAGACAATTTTTGGAACATAGCCTACTCGACCATTATCCACCTTGAAAGAATCGTTGTCGATACGCACACACGTATATATTCGTGATTTCTCAATTTGGATTTTAATCTTCCGCATAACCTCTTCAGACAATGGAGCATCGCTATTAGTCGCAGTTTGACGCCTCTCATCGAACCATTTTTCAATCACAATTCTTATAGCTTCGATATTAGTTACGATAGGAAGGCGTCGAGCCCACAATAATCTAGCGTTGAAAGCCTCAGCAATACTAGACGTCATGAAACTATAACGACGAATAGGGCACTTACATCGAGCCCACTTCTCTGGTCCAACACGCATCAAATGTTCATAGGCAGATGGTTTGTATGCTTTCATGTAGTTCAAGTGTAATTGAAAATCTTCATGTGGATATGCATAAGCAGCTCTCTGAAACAAACCACCAAACATTTTTCCATAACTCTTCATGTTTTGCAGTAAGTGGTAGTAGCATGTTGCATGGGTGGCTTCTGGAAATACTTCTTTAACTGCATTCGCTATAGATTTGTGTTGATCCGAAACAATTAACGTATTTTCTATACACCCATAAGCGGTCCTGACTCGAGAAAGAAACCAAATCCATGACTCGTCATTTTCAATTGGGCCGACTCCATATGCTAAAGGATATACCCTCTCATTGGCATCTTTGGTCACTGCAACAAACAAAATACCTCTATTTTTCCCCTTTAGATGTGTGCCATCAACCACTATAATAAGCCTCATACAAAAAGAGTATGTAATGCGCGTAGCGCCGAGCGCGACAAATAGATGACGAAATCTACCATCAGGTGCAACATCAAGATCAGTGTGTGTGCCGGGATTCATCTCTTTAAGCATATGCAAATAACTTGGAAGCATTTGGTATGATTGATCATAATTACCATATATTCTCTCAATAGCTGCATGACGTGCTTTGAGTGCAACATCATAATTCACGCGTATTCCATAATCAACTTGCAGCTCATCCATAATGTCTCTAGGTTTGATCATTTCTCGATCACGCTTCATCTTCCTAGCATAGTAGGCGGCAACCACCTTTGCGTGAACCTTTCTAGGAGCAGTGTATCCCAAATCATTTATGCACGTATGCTCACCGTTAAAAGTGTGTACTCCCCAAAATGCACCCGAGTGGTTCGTAGCACGCATCGTAAAAGGGCATCTATTTGAAGTTTTGCACTTCCATACAAGGCGACGTTGATCCGATCTCTGCACTGTATATTCAGCGCGCTTCTCCATGTGCCACAAACCGACAGCCAGATTTAATTCCGTTTTGCTCGAAAAAATAGAACCTTTTTTCAGCTCTTCAAAGTTAGGTTCTTCTTCAGGCCCCACAATTGAAGTCGTTGCATCTAGTGGAATCACTGGAACTAACCAATTCTTTTGTTCGTCTGGCTCAAGGAGAGACGTGTCCTCGCCTGCAGGATCTTCGCTCCTACCATGCACCAAGTCCAAAAGTTTAGCCATTCCGCCTTCACGATTGATCCATGCGGCAAACTCAGCAAAAGAAAAGTTTTTCAAGTTCTCCTCAGTTTGGTCATCTGACGCCTCAGACTCTGATTCAAGCTGATAACTTTCATCAGTGTCATCCTTCTCATCACTAACTTCATGTGCAACATGTTGCGTATCTTCGTCATACACATAATGGGGTTCAGTCTGCCTTGACATCGACACATAATTTTCAGCAACAACGTAGTCGTCATTGAACCATTCAGAAGAGGCGACTCGACGAATCTGCTCCAAACTCTCATCTAAATTAGTACTGTGTAGAGTATGGTGCACCACATGAACAATTGGATTAAGTTCTTGAGCAAACAAATGAGTCAATTGCTCGTCAGTAGACAAAATAGTTTTTCGTATATGATCATGTGTAGATCGAGATAAGAGATAAATATCGTAGTTGATGTTCATTGAGTTGCACTGTAAAATGTTGTTGATATTATATCTCAAATCAACAATAGACGTCGGATCTCTCGCAATATGAGTAATTTGTTCAGCACCACCCACATAATCGCAACCCACCAAATCTCCTCCATATTTCACGATGACGTATCCCCACCTGTTCATCTATTGAAACTGTACCACACAATCATGCATTTAGAACTTTACAAAATTCTCTTACAAGTTTTAACAAAAAATAAATAAATCATAATAATTTTAGATTAAAAAAAAAGATTTTACGCACCTTTCTATTGACTTGCTTTGCTCTGTGATTCTTTCTGAGCGTTCTTGAATTTTTTAGCAGCGTAAAAAATAAAAATATAGTCAATATTGTATTTGATATGGAAAAGATTTTTTCCTTTAAAATCTGTATAAGATTTGAAAAAATAAAAAAAATGACTTTTGAAAAGCGTAAAAAAATGACAAAAATATTTTTAAAAGAAAAAAGAAGGATAATATAGTCTATTCAACTAGAATTGGGTATTTTTTACTTGTTTTTATAAAAATGGCTATTTTTTCAATTTCACTTATAAAAATAGTTAAAACAAATTTTCACCTATATTTAATAACCAATTAATATATTTACAAATAGCCAAAAATAAAATTATATAGTAGCACAATTAAAATATTTATAAATAACACAAAATAAATAAATAATATTGAGCAAAACATACATTAATAAAAAAACACAAAATTATATTATATGGTTTTATTATAACACAAAAAAAAATAACATCAATAATATTATTTAAATTTAGCAAATTAGAGTGTATAATGAATTAAAAAAACTCATTAATTGAGATTAATTAATCCTCAATCATACTTCTATTAATCATTTGTTACAAAAAATTTAATCAGAGAAAATAAAAATGAAAAACTCACTGAATTTATTTATACAATTTGTAACACAAACTCAACTTTACAGGATTCAAACAAAATATTTCAATGTATCAGAACTAGATCGGAGCCAAACGATCTAATAACATGTAAGAATCGAATCGATCCCTTGTTCCCAAGTCAAGTACAATCTCGTCAAAGCTTCCGTCCGAAAACGTTAAATAAACAGCCTTTCTAGTGACATGAAATAAAACAGTCTACTATTCGATTGTATCATCCCTCACAAACCCTATCACACCGGTCCAATCACTCGTGATTTGCCGATTCAAATCAGGACACGCGTCGAAAATTGAGTCTATATTAACACTACAAGCCTCGATCTAACCAGAATTATCGTCTATCAACTCAAACACAACCAAAGATTTCACCTAATGCATCAGATAAACCGAGATTCAATGCACGCGTCCATTCGACTCCATTAAGTATTCTTTTGTAGACTTCTTCGATTTAACTAGAATTATCGTCCATCAACTCAAACACAAACAAAGATTTCACCTTAGGCCTCAGGTAAATCGAGATGCAATGCACGCGTCTATTCGACTCCATAAACTATTCTTTGTAGACTTCTCATGTATTAATAGAATAGTTCTAATCACTACGACCTTAGATGAAGTAATAATTATAAAAAATCAAAAATAAATATACAAATGTAATTAAAAAATTCATAAATTACAATAAAATAAAATTATATAATAGCAGAAATTAAAATATAAATATACAATTAAAATGTATAAGGTTGCAATAAAAATATTCATAAATAGCGCAAAATAAAAAATATATTGTAACAATTAATAATATTTAAAATATTGGACAATAAAAATATAACATCATATATTTAATAATTAATTAAAATATTTACAAATAGTGTCAAAAATAAAATTATATAGTAGCACAATTAAAATATTTATAAATAACACAAAATAAAATAAATAATATTGAGCGAAACATACATTAATAAAAAAACACAAAATTATATTATATAGTTTTATTATAGCATAAAAAAAATAACATCAATAATCTTATTTAAATTTAGCAAATTAAAATGTATAATGAATTAAAAAAACTCATTAATCGAGATTAATTAATCCTCAATCATACTTCTATTAATCATTTGTTACAAAAGATTTAATATGAGAAAATAAAAATGAAAAACTCACTCGATTTATTTATACGATTTGTAACACAAACTGAACATTAGAAGATTCAAACAAAATTATTCAATGTATCAGAACTAGATCGGAGCCAAACGATCTACTAACATGTAAGAATCGAACTGATCTCTTGTTCTAAGTCAAGTACAACCTCGTCAAAGCTTCTGTCCGAAAACTTTTCGTGAAATAAATAGCCTTTCCGGGGACATGAAATAAAGCGGTCTACTATACCATTGTATCATCCCTCACAAACCCTATCACACCAGTCTGACCACTCGTGATTTAAGGATTTAAATCAGGACACACGTCGAAAATCGAGTCTATATTAACCCTGCAAGTCTCGGTCTAACTAGAATTATCGTCTATCAACTAAAACACAAACAAAGATTTCACCTAATGCATCAGATAAACCGAGATCCAATGCACGCGTCCATTCGCCTCCATTAAGTATTCTTTTGTAGACTTCTTCGATCTAACCAGAATTATCGTCCATCAACTCAAACACAAACAAAGATTTCACCTAAGCCTCAGGTAAATCGAGATGCAATGCAGGCGTCTATTCGACTTCATAAACTATTCTTTGTAGACTTCTCCTGTATCAATAGAACAGTTTCAATCACTACGACCTTAGATGAAGTAATAATTATAAAAAATTAAAAATAGATATACAAATGTAATTAAAAAATTCATAAATTACGATACAATAAAATTATATAATAGCAGAAATTAAAGTATAAATATACAATTCAAATGTATAAGGTTGCAATAAAAATATTCATAAATAGCGCAAAATAAAAATATATTATAACAATTAATAATTTAAAATATTGGGCAATAAAAATATTAAAGCATATATTTAATAAGCAATTTAAATATTTACAAATAGCGCCAAAAATAAAATTATATACTAGCACAATTATTTATAAATAACACAAAATAAAATAAATAATATTGAGCAAAATATATTAATAAAAAAACATAAAATTATATTATATAGTTTTATTATAGCTTACAAAATAACAAGTATAATCATATTTAAATCGAGATTAATTAAACTTCAATTATACTTCTATTAATCATTTGTTACAAAAAAATGCAATCTGAAAAACTAAAAATAAAAACTCACTAAATTTATTTATACGATTTGTAACACAAACTCAACATTAGAAGATTCAAATAAAATATTTTAATGTATCAGAACTCGATCGAGACAAACAAACTACTAACATGTAAGAATCGAACCGATCCCTTGTTACCAAGTCAAGTACAACCTCGTCAAAGCTTCAAAATAAACAACCTTTATAGAGACATGAAATACAGCGGTCTACTATTCCATTGTATCACCCCTCACAAACCCCATCACACCAGTCCGACCACTTGTGATATGTCGATTCAATTCATGCCACACGTCGGAAATCGAGTCTATATTAACCCTTAAAAAACGTGAAATAAACAACCTTTCTGGGGACATGAAATAAAGCGGTCTACTATTCGATTGTATCACCACTCACAAAGCCCATCACATCCCCACTCTTGATTTGTCGATTCAAATCAGACCACACGTCGGAAATCGAGTCTATATTAACCCTGCACGCCTCGATCTAACCAGAATTATCGTCTATCAACTCAAACACAAACAAAGATTTCACTTTAGGCTCAGATAAATCGAGATGCAATGCACGTGTCCATTAGACTCCATTAAGTATTCTTTGTAGACTTCCTCTATCTATCAGAATTATCGTCCATCAACTCAAACACACACAAAGATTTCACCTTAGGCTTTAGGTAAATCGAGATGCAATGCACGCGTCCATTCGATTCCATAAATTATTCTTTGTAGACTTCTATTCCATCAATAGAACAATTTCAACGACCACGACCTTAGATCGAAGTAATAATAATAAAATATTAAAAATAGATATACAAATGCAATTAAAAAATTCATAAATTACACAAAATAAAATTATATAATAGCAGAAATTTAAAATATTAATATACGGTTAAAATTTATAAGGTTACAATTAAAATATTCATAATTTCCGCAAAATAAAAATATATTATAGCAATTAAAAATAAAATATTGCGCAATAAAAATATAACATCATATATTTAATAATTAATTAAAATATTTACAAATAGCGCCAAAAATAAAATTATATAGTAGCACACTTAAAATATTTATAAATAACACAAAATAAAATAGCCAAAAATAAAATTATATTGTACCACAATTAAAATATTTATAAATAACACAAAATAAAATAAATAATATTGAGCAAAACATACATTAATAAAAAAACACAAAATTATATTATATAATTTTATTATAGCACAAAAAAAAATAACATCAATAATCTTATTTAAATTTAGCAAATTAAAGTATATATAATGAATTAAAAAAACTCATTAATCGAGATTAATTAATCCTGAATCATACTTCTATTAATCATTTGTTACAAAACATTTAATCTGAGAAAAAAAAAAATGAAATACTCACTGAATTTATTTTTACGATTTGTAACACAAACTCAACATTAGAAGATTTAAACAAAATATTTCAGTGCATGAGAACTAGATCGGAGCCAAACTATCTACTAACATGTAAGAATCGAACCGATCCCTTGTTACCAAGTCAAGTACAACCTCGTCAAAGCTTCAAAATAAACAACCTTTATAGAGACATGAAATACAGCGGTCTACTATTCCATTGTATCACCCCTCACAAACCCCATCACACCAGTCCGACCACTTGTGATATGTCGATTCAATTCATGCCACACGTCGGAAATCGAGTCTATATTAACCCTTAAAAAACGTGAAATAAACAACCTTTCTGGGGACATGAAATAAAGCGGTCTACTATTCGATTGTATCACCACTCACAAAGCCCATCACATCCCCACTCTTGATTTGTCGATTCAAATCAGACCACACGTCGGAAATCGAGTCTATATTAACCCTGCACGCCTCGATCTAACCAGAATTATCGTCTATCAACTCAAACACAAACAAAGATTTCACTTTAGGCTCAGATAAATCGAGATGCAATGCACGTGTCCATTAGACTCCATTAAGTATTCTTTGTAGACTTTCTCTATCTATCAGAATTATCGTCCATCAACTCAAACACACACAAAGATTTCACCTTAGGCTTTAGGTAAATCGAGATGCAATGCACGCGTCCATTCGATTCCATAAATTATTCTTTGTAGACTTCTATTCCATCAATAGAACAATTTCAACGACCACGACCTTAGATCGAAGTAATAATAATAAAATATTAAAAATAGATATACAAATGCAATTAAAAAATTCATAAATTACACAAAATAAAATTATATAATAGCAGAAATTTAAAATATTAATATACGGTTAAAATTTATAAGGTTACAATTAAAATATTCATAATTTCCGCAAAATAAAAATATATTATAGCAATTAAAAATAAAATATTGCGCAATAAAAATATAACATCATATATTTAATAATTAATTAAAATATTTACAAATAGCGCCAAAAATAAAATTATATAGTAGCACACTTAAAATATTTATAAATAACACAAAATAAAATAGCCAAAAATAAAATTATATTGTACCACAATTAAAATATTTATAAATAACACAAAATAAAATAAATAATATTGAGCAAAACATACATTAATAAAAAAACACAAAATTATATTATATAATTTTATTATAGCACAAAAAAAAATAACATCAATAATCTTATTTAAATTTAGCAAATTAAAGTATATATAATGAATTAAAAAAACTCATTAATCGAGATTAATTAATCCTGAATCATACTTCTATTAATCATTTGTTACAAAACATTTAATCTGAGAAAAAAAAAAATGAAATACTCACTGAATTTATTTTTACGATTTGTAACACAAACTCAACATTAGAAGATTTAAACAAAATATTTCAGTGCATGAGAACTAGATCGGAGCCAAACTATCTACTAACATGTAAGAATCGAACCGATCCCTTGTTCCCAAGTCAAGTACAACCTCGTCAAAGCTAAAACCTGAAATAAACAGTCTTTCTGGGGACATGAATTGAAATAAAGCGGTCTACTATTCGATTGTATCATCCCTCACAAACCCCATCACACCAGTCCGACCACTCGTGATTTGCCGATTCAAATCAGGACACGCGTCGAAAATCGAGTCTATATTAACCCTACAAGTCTCGATCTAACCAGAATTATCGTCTCTCAACTCAAACAAAAACAAAGATTTCACCTAATGCATCAGATAAATCGAGATCCAATGCATGCGTCCATTTGACTCCATTAGGTATTCTTTTGTAGACTTATTCGATCTAACCAGAATTATCGTCCATGAACTCAAACACAAACAAAGATTTCACCTTAGACCTCATGTAAATCGAGATGCAATGCACGCGTCTATTCAACTCCATAAAGTATTCTTTGTAGACTTCTCCTATATCAATATAACAGTTCCAATCACTACGACCTTAGATGAAGTAATAATTATAAAAAATTAAAAATAGATATACAAATGTAATTAAAAAATTTATAAATTATGATAAAATAAAATTATATAATAGCAAAAATTAAAATATAAATATACAATTAAAATTTATAAGGTTGCAATAAAAATATTCATAAATAGCGCAAAATAAAAATATATTATAACAATTAAAAATATTTAAAATATTGGGCAATCAAAATATTAAAGCATATATTTAATAAGCAATTAAAATATTTACAAATAGCGCCAAAAATAAAATTATATACTAGCACAATTATTTATAAATAACACAAAATAAAATAAGTAATATTGAGCAAAATATATTAATAAAAAAATATAAAATTATATTATATAGTTTTATTATAGCTTACAAAATAACAACTATAATCATATTTAAATCGAGATTAATTAATCCTCAATTATACTTCTATTAATCATTTGTTACAAAAAAATTCAATCTGAAAAACTAAAAATAAAAAACACACTAAATTTATTTATACGTTTGTAACACAAACTCAACATTAGAAGATTCAAAAAACATATTTCAATGTATCAGAACTCGATCGGAGCCAAACAAACTACTAACATGTAAGAATCAAACCGATCCCTTGTTACCAAGTCAAGTACAACCTCGTCAAAGCTTCAAAATAAACAACCTTTATAGGGAAATGAAATAAAGCGGTCTACTATTCGATTGTATCACCCCTAACAAACCCAATCACACCAGTCCAACCACTCGTGATATGTCGATTCAAATCATGCCACACGTCGGAAATCGAGTCTATATTAACCGTTATAAAACGTGAAATAAAAAGCCTTTCAGGGGACATGAAATAAAGCGGTCTACTATTCGATTGTATCACCCCTCACAAAGCCCATCACATCAGTCCGACCACTCTCGATTTGTCGATTTAAATCAGGCCACACTTCGGAAATCGAGTCTATATTAACCCTGCACGCCTCGATCTAACAAGAATTATCGTCTATCAACTCAAACACAAACAAAGATTTCACTTTAGGCTCAGATAAATCGGGATGCAATGCACGCGTCCATTAGACTACATGAAGGATTCGTTGTAGACTTCCTCTATCTATCAGAATTATCGTCCATCAACTCAAACACAAACAAAGATTTCACCTTAGGCTTCAGGTAAATCGAGATTCAATGCACCAATTCCATAAATTATTCTTTGTAGACTACTATTCCATCAATAGAACAATTTCAACCACGACCTTAGATGGAAATAATAATAATAAAATATAAAATATTAATATATAGTTAAAATTTATAAGGTTACAATTAAAATATTCATAATTTGCGCAAAATAAAAATATATAATAGCAATTAAAAATATTTAAAATATTGCGCAATAAAAATATAACATAATATATTTAATAACCAATTAAAATATTTACAAATAGCGGCAAATATAAAATTATATAGTAGCACAATTAAAATATTTATAAATAACACAAAATAAAATAAATAATATTGAGCAAAACATACATTAATAAAAAAACACAAAATTATATTATATGGTTTTATTATAGCACAAAAAAAAACATCAATAATCTTATTTAAATTTAGCAGATTAAAGTGTATAATGAATTAAAAAAACTCATTAATCCAGATTAATTAATCCTGAATCATACTTCTATTAATCATTTGTTACAAAACATTTAATTTAAGAAAACAAAAATGAAATACTCACTGAATTTATTTTTACCATTTCTAACACAAACTCAACATTAGAAGATTCAAACAAAATATTTCAATGTATCAGAACTAGATCGGAACCAAACGATCTACTAACATGTAAGAATCGAACCGATCCCTTGTTCCAAAGTCAAGTACAACCTCGTCAAAGCTTCCGTCCGAAAACGTGAAATAAACAGCATTTCTGGGGACATGAAATAAAGCGGTCTACTATTCGATTGTATTAGACAATATTATTTGATTTGTTATTTATTATATATCTTATATTCGTTAGATAATTACGGCAATCCCTTGATTTCCGATGTATAGTTATTATGTGAATATTGTACTCGTATATATTGTGAATACGTTTACTCTCCCGGCTTATATTGTGAATACGTTTACTCTCCCGGCTTAGGGGATTATCATCTAATATGGTATCCGACTAGGTTTAACCTTCTTCTAAACTAGCCGCCTTCCTTCGTCTCCTTCATCTGCGTGCTTCATCCTCAAGCCGCGATGTCTGAAAAAGTCGATCCTCCTGCCACCAAGCTTCATCCCGTCTACTCTGTATCCAACATTCAGCACAAGGTACGAGTTCTTGACGGCACCAAAGTCTCGTACTCATCGTGGGTCAAGCTCTTCAAGCTCAACGCTCGTGGGTATAAGGTGCTCTCTCATATTGACGGAACTCCTCCACCGGCTCAACCGATGGTACCTACGCGGAGTGGTGTGAAATCGACGCTCATGTCCTACAATGGATCTACGGAACCCTTAGCGACGATCTTCTCTCCCGTGTTCTTGAACAGGAGTCGACTGCCTACGAAGCGTGGGTTCGTGTGAAGAATATCTTCACCAACAACAAAGGCGCTCGCGCCGCTGCTCTCGAACACGAGTTCACGAATCTCAAACTCGGGGTCATGCCTTCTCTTGAAGCCTATTGCCAGCGGCTTAAGGAACTCGCTGGGCAGCTTAAAGATGTAGACGCTTCCGTCACCGATCAACGTCTCGTACTCCAATTAGTCTGTGGCCTTCCCGCGGAATACGATACCACAGCGGCCTACATCAATCAGACTTTGCCCAATTTTGCCACCGCATGTAGCATGCTAGAACTCGAACATCAACGACAGGCCAGTCGTGACGAGCCCTCGACGGCATTGGTCACCCCGACATCCCCTCCCACGGACGCCAGTAGTTGGGGTGATACCAAACCCTCTGAGTCTAACCCTTCGCGATCTAAGCATAACGGCGGTCGTCAACAAAACAATAAAGGTCGAAATGGTAACCGCTCGAATTATCGCGGCAACAAACAACAAAACCCCACTTCTGGTCCTACTTGGACCCCCATTCAATGGTCATCTCCTCCATGGTCACAGGCCTGGCCTTTACCACCATGTTCGTACCCAACTAAACCCAGGTGGTCACCTCCGTGGCAGCCATGGTCAACAACTACCACCCCTCGCGGACCAGCGCCACCTCGGTCAAATTGGCGACCTCCTACTGCAGCTCCTTCTGAAGCTTATGTGACTGAATCCGACCACTCTCAACCAACTGATCTCAGTCAAGCATTTCATGCTATGGCTTTTAATTCGGCTGATGGTCAGTGGTACATGGACACAGGCGCATCTTCGCACTTAACATCCGATGCAGGTACTATTATTCCCTCCTCTAATGCTTCTCATATTCGGTCTATCTTTGTTGTAAATGGTACTACAATTCCAGTTCGGGGAACAGGCACATCCACCATACCCACAAACGACCGCACCCTACATCTTCATAATGTCCTATATACTCCCAATATTATCAAAAATATTATCTCCGTTAGACAATTTACTAAGGACAACAATGTCTCTGTTGAATTTGACCCCCTTGGTTTTTCTGTGAAGGATCTCCAGACTGGGACAATGATTCTGAGGAACAACAGTCATGGTGATTTATATCCAGTGTCCTCCTCCGAGTCGCAACCTACAAAAACTCCCTTCGCCGGTTTAACACCTTCCACGTGGCATTCTCGTCTCGGTCATCCCAGCCCCATGATTCTACAACATCTTAATCGTCATTCTGGTCTTAATTTTAATAAAGAGGATGTCTCAAATCTTTGTCCATCTTGTCAAATTAGTAAACATCGTCGACTACCTTTTGTTGAGTCTAATAATACTACTGTCGCACCTTTTGATATTATACATGTTGACTTATGGACATCTCCAATTCTCAGTCACACTGGCTACAAATATTATCTCGTCCTCATTGATAATTTTACACAATTTGTGTGGGTATATCCAATTAAATTTAAATCCGAGGTCTTTACTAAATTTCAAAATTTTCACTCTATTGTTCAGACCCAATTTAATCGCCAAGTTAAATCATTCCAATGTGACTTAGGCCGAGAATTTGATAATCACCAATTTTGCACTTTTGCTCATAATCATGGCCTCTTGTTTCGCTTCTCATGTCCTCAAACTTCTCCACAAAATGGTAAAGCTGAACGTATGATCCGTCGTCTTAATGAAATTGTCTTAGTCCTACTATCGCATGCCTCACTTCCTCCCAAATATTGGGTAGATGCTTTACACACAGCCGCCTACCTACACAATATTAAAAGTAGCACCCAATTACAATCAACCCCTGCCGATGACTTATATTTACCTCAAAATGACCACATTATCTCACCTACTAGCAACCCTCCTACTCCACCATCAACCCAACCTGTTAGTAGCACACAACCACCACCACCACCTGCACCTCATCTCCCTACCCACCGCATGACCACGCGTTCCATGCACGGTATTTTTAAACCAAAAGCTCTCACCATCCCCGCTACCTCGCCACTTAGCCCCATACCGAAAAACCCGCATCTCGCCCTCCTTGACCCGAACTAGAAATCAGCAATGCATGCCGAATATAGTGCTTTACAGGAGAATCATACGTGGGACTTGGTACCTCGTCCTTTGGATGCTTCTACGCTGCATGTGGTTGTTTCGTCACAAGTATCGCTCGGACGGTTCTCTTGAAAGATATAAGGCTCGACTCGTCGTCAATGGTAAAACCCAACAACTCGGCATTGATTGTGATGAGACGTTCAGTCCCGTGG
This sequence comes from Euphrasia confusa, assembly GCA_954870475.1. Classification (NCBI taxonomy): domain Eukaryota; kingdom Viridiplantae; phylum Streptophyta; class Magnoliopsida; order Lamiales; family Orobanchaceae; genus Euphrasia; species Euphrasia confusa. The sequence goes on along the minus strand of OX940957.1, from coordinate 13,014,778 downwards.
TCAAACCAACCACCATTCGTACAGTTCTAAGTCTCGCCGTGTCTCGCTCCTGGCCCATTCATCAGCTTGACGTCAAGAACGCCTTTCTTCATGGCGATTTGGTTGAGACAGTTTATATGCACCAACCACCAGGATTCGTGGACCCCTCGGCACCATCTCATGTCTGCCGTCTTCGAAAATCTTTATATGGCCTGAAACAAGCACCCCATGCTTGGTATCAACGGTTTGCTAACTTTGTATTGTCACAGGGGTTCCGTAGCAGTATTTGCGATACGTCCCTATTCATATATCATCATGGCTCTGATACTGCTTATATTTTGCTCTATGTGGATGACATTATCCTCAATGCTTCGAGTATATCACTCGTTCGTCGCATTATTGATGATCTATCACGGGAATTCGCCATGACTGATTTGGGTGATTTATATCATTTTTTGGGCATCACTGTTTCTCGTACTCCTGGTGGTCTGTTTCTTTCTCAAACACAATATGCCAAAGATATTCTCGGCCGTGCTAAAATGTCAAGTTGTAATCCGACTACAACTCCTGTTGATCCCGACTCCAAATTAAGCGCTACTGCAGGTCCCCTTATAGATGACCCAACACTTTACCGAAGCCTCGCTGGAGCACTACAGTATCTCACTATAACTCGGCCCGATATCTCTTATGCTGTTCAACAAGTATGCCTCTTCATGCATTCTCCGCGTGAACCACATCTTCAATTTCTGAAACGGATTCTCCGCTATATACAACGCACACTTGACCATGGTCTCACTCTTACTATGTCACGTTCTCTTTCGATTACAGCATACTCCGATGCCGATTGGGCTGGCTGCCCCGACTCCCGACGCTCTACATCTGGCTACTGCGTCTTTCTCGGTAATAACCTGGTGTCTTGGTCTTCCAAAAGACAACCTACCATATCTCGATCTAGTGCGGAGGCCGAGTACCGAGCCGTCGCTAATGCAGTTGCCGAGACTAGTTGGCTTTGCAATCTTCTTCTTGAACTTCATGTTCCTATCAAACAAGCTATGCTCGTATATTTCGACAACATCTCTGCAGTGTACTTGTCCACTAATCCGGTCCAACACCAACGTACCAAACATGTCGAATTGGACATATATTTTGTCCGGGAAAAAGTACAGGTCGGAACTGTTTGTGTACTTCATGTCTAGATTTAAGTAACTGAAACTCACGATCCATTGCCACTAATCTATTTAATTAAATAAACAATTATTTGCATTTAATTATTTATAATTAAATATATGCAAATTATAGTCCTGGATTTTATACGTTGTAGTTAGTATGGTGTGTATGGACACACAGAAGATCATACTATCGGTTACTCGTATTTAATCAAACAGTTGCTCACAACCTAGATGGACACGGACCAATCCATCGGTATAGTCGTTGTGTGAGAGAGAAAATAATTTGTCTTAATTATTTTATCACACTTGTACACTTGGTGTATTGAGCGGATCTGCTTGAGATTTATCGATTAGGATTGCCGGCGATAATCGATTTAAATATCTGAGTATTTTATTCTTAATCCCCGATACTATTGCGGGTGTGTATATTTAATATAAGTAACTTCGATTTACCAAAGGAATTAACCGATTTAATTATTGGGTTAATTACCGGTTAAGTTGGGTCACTATATTTTATATATGACATGCCGTGAATACTTGACGGGAAAGTGTATCCCGTAAGGGTTGATAATATCCCCGAGATGAGTTCATAAGGAATTATTATGTAAACCCTGCATGTGGATTCGTTCCGCATAATAATTAAGGTTGAATGGTACTAGTCTCGGAAATAAGAGATGAATAAATTAATGAGCAATAAATTAATTTTATTCATGGATATTTATATCTTAAATACACGGAATAAATAATACTACCGGAGAAATATTATTTGATATAATATGGTTTAATATTGGGAGTGCAATTAATTTTATATAGTGGAAAATAGAATTAATTAATAATAGTAAGGATTAATAGATTTGGGTTTGGGCTCAATTTAATCACTATTATTGGAAGCCCAATATTCCACCTCCTTAAGATCCCCTACGTAGCCTATAAAAGCACTACATGGTCTTCTCTATTCTCATAACTTGAAGATCACAATTCTAGAGAGAGAAAGTAGAGAGGGAGATCCATGGAGTTCGGTAGATCGTCGCCCACACGACGTCCGAGCTAGTGCAAGGAATACGCGGGAAGATCTCAAGGTCATCAAATTGAGTTCTTCGTTTTTCCGAACAACGAGAACGAGGTAAATCGTAAAACCCTCTTTAAGATTTTATCGTTTAAGGAATTGTGAAGAGTTGTGAAGTTGTCGTAAACGTCCACACCACGTGGCTTGCGGTGATGTAGCAATTCCAAACGATTTACTTTAGTGCTGAGTAATGGTTTACACTTAGATACGCATTATAGTATTCCTCCCCACGAGGTTACGCTATAAGTGATGTATGACCGAAGCAAATCTAATTGCTAAATCATTTGGGTAGGTAAACGTCCACACCACGTGGCTTGCCATATCTGATGGGATTTTAGATGTGATTAGTGGTTTAATGATATTATTTGAGGGAGATAATATCGGAGATTAAATCGATTGTTTGTTGTTATATGTGCTCATAGATTAGGAATGGCTTTGAACCCACTTTTTGTGATACGTAAGGATTTTAAACTCACTAGTCCCTGAATATAATTGATTGGAATAGAGATCTAGACATTTTCCAGACTGTTAAAGAGTACAAGTTTGTACTCAGTGAGCTTTGTCCTCCCGAGCCTACAAATGTCTTAACTGATGAGGAAAAAACTGATTTTAAGAAGTGGGAAAATGCTTATGCAATAACCACTGATTATGATATCATGTTCAAACTCAAGTAGATGTTTAGACATGATGTAGAGGCTAGACAAGAGGCGATGAGGATACTCATAAAGGCCAGTCGATTCGAGGAAAACGCTTAGACACGTTTTTTGAGATGATTGACCTTTTAGACGAGTTAAGACGGAAATCGCAAGCTCTTGTAGCCAATGCCATAGGTTTCGAACCTAAGGGTAAAATCGGGGGAATGGAAAGCAAGCAAAGAAACCCAGTGGTCCTAAGTTGCTTAGACCACGAGATGGGACGAGAAAGCCAAAAGGCAAGTGTTCTCGATTCAGACAGTCTGGGTACTGGAAGTCTGATTATCCTCTCAAAGAAGGTACGAAATTTTCTTTAGTCGTAAAACATAGTCAGTGGTATTATCTACCGGAACCTGGTGTGTAGATATGGAACCACTGACGGTATGTGCATTTTAAATGCAAGGGTTCCAGGAAACCCGACGACTTGGAAAAGAAGAAATCGTAGTCTACATGGGCAATGCTGTAGAGGAGGCAGCAGTTGCAGTGGAGGACATTTTATAGGACTTCATTTTGAGTTATTGCTTTTATGTACCTTTCATGTTAGAAAGAACTTTGTTCTGGATTTCTAATAAAAGGATATTTTATTTCTTTTAATCATTTGATGGTTATAAGAAGAAATAATGATATTATCTATTCTGGTACATTAGCTAGCAATATATAAATGATGAATCCTGAGTCCACCACGATGCAACGAACCGTAGTATGAAACTCGTTTTACTAATAAGAGATTTCTTTATCAATTATACTTGTGGATTCTTATGCTGAGTCATGTTTATTCAAACAAGAAGTTAAAAGGTCGAAAATTGATATTTGATCAATTAAGTTGAAGGAGTGGACCTTCCGACCTAAGAATCTAATTTGGAAGATAATGTGACTAAGCAATCCTTTATGGATATAAGATATAAGATCCGGACAAGTATAAGAATTGATTAACTCTGACGTATGCAGACCTATGTCTACTCAGACAATAAGGTACGAGTACTTCATTTGATGATTACTCAAGAAATGGATTAGAATACTTGATGTGCCACAAAAGCAAGTGTTTTGACAAGTCAATGGACACTAAGCAATTGTGGAGAACCATGAAGGTATATCCATTTGTATCCTGCGATTTGATCGCGGAGGAAAGTACCTGTCTGAAGAATGCATGGCATACTGATCAGAGATTGTGATTTTATCCCAAATGACTACACCATACACTGTTGTATAGAAGTGGTGTGTCGATAATAAGAAATGGAACTCTTATAGAGATAGTAAAAGATGAGTTATACGGAACTACCTATGTTCTATGGATATGTCTGGAAACAAAGGCGCATTCAAATGCGGTTGTAGAATATCCTAGAAGAACAAAAGATGTGTGTTCAATAGTACTATGAACCAGAAGGACGTTACAAGTTCTAACGCCCGGTTCTTAGAGAAAGACTATATGATGAACCACAAGCCCAAAGTGACATGATACTTTGAAATGAGAGAGAAAGATTAAGACTTAGAACCAGCCAAACCGAGTAGCGGTACACCACTAACTGCACCTACTGTTATCACTGTTTATACACCGGAATGCCGTTGTAGTGGGAGGTTGTGTGACAACCGGAGATATTCATAAGACTAGGAGAGTCTTCGGACTCTGGACCTAGTATACATGAGATCGATCCCTGGATCTACATGAAGGCCGTACTAGATCCAAATGTGCCTTCTTGGAGAGCAATAAGGATTATTGCTAAGAGGCGAGATCATTAAGAGTACAAGCTTAGTTGATCCATTTATGGATTGAAACAAAGCATTGAGTTCGTGGTACTTGCAAATTGATGAGATAGTCCATTTTATGGATTCATCAAAAGCATAGACGAATCGTGTGTATTGGAAACATGATGGAAAACAAGGTGGTGTTTCTCGGGTTTTATGTAGAGAATATTCTTATCATTGGTAACAATGTAAAGATGTTGTCAAGACATAAAATGATGGTTGTCTAGATAAATCAATATTAAAGATAAAGGAAGAAGTTGGACATGTTCTTGAGATCTTGGATCTCTAGGAAAGAACATTGTACTTCTCCTGGACATCTTACATATATATGGTTATGGTTCGTTTTAACATGCAAGATTCCGAGAAAGGTTCGTTACCTTTCAGACACAGAATGCATCTATCTAAAGACATGTGTTTTGGGAACACAAAAGGAGATAGAAGCAATGAAAGCGGTTTCCTACACTTTGAGTGTGGAAAGCTTAATAAATGCAATGTTGAAAACGAGAACCTGATATCGGCTATGCGGTGAGCATAGTGGGAGGATATCAAGGTAATCCTGGAAAGGAATATTCGACTGCTATAAAAGTACTTTCGAAGTACTGTTCTAGACTACGAAGCAGACGAGTTTTTCCTTTGGATTACATTCTCTTAGATTTCTAATGGAATGAGGATCGGTGTAAGTCGATATCAGGCTATGTGTTTCACTATTGAAGGAGAAGGAGTTTTAACATGGAAGAGTGAAAAGCACGATGCTTTTTGGACTCTGCCATGGGTAACCAAATAGCGGCCTCAGAGGCAGCGGAAGTTTTGGTATAACTCCGGGATATTCTCTGGGACTTAGATGTGATTCTTAATTTGTCAAAAGCTATGTAAATAGCGGTGCGATGGCAAATGGTAATAAATCACAAGTCCATAAGTGTAAGATAACACATACAGCAAGTACCACCTGATACGAGTCATCGTCGAGGGAGACGACGCTGTAGTCACCAAGATAACTTCAGAGCGGCAACCTAGATTGCTCATTCACATAGTACTTCTTGGAAGTACAACTTAAGCACGTGATGAGTATGGGAGTCGGGAGTTTGGAGGAAATGACTAGACCTTAGTACAAGTGGGAGATTGTTGGAGTTGTGTACTTAATGTCTAGATTTAAGTAACGGAAACTCACGATCCATTGCCACTAATCTATTTAATTAAATAAACAATTATTTGCATTTAATTATTTATAATTAAATATATGCAAATTATAGTCCTGGATTTTATACGTTGTAGTTAGTATGGTGTGTATGGACACACAAAAGATCATACTATCGGTTACTCGTATTTAATCAAACAGTTGCTCACGACCTAGATGGACACGGACCAATCCATCGGTATAGTCGTTGTGTGAGAGAGAAAATAATTTGTCTTAATTATTTTATCACACTTGTACACTTGGTGTATTGAGCGGATCTGCTTGAGATTTATCGATTAGGATTGCCGGCGATAATCGATTTAAATATCTGAGTATTTTATTCTTAATCCCCGATACTATTGCGGGTGTGTATATTTAATATAAGTAACTTTGATTTACCAAAGGAATTAACCGATTTAATTATTGGGTTACTTACCGGTTAAGTTGGGTCACTATATTTTATATATGACATGCCGTGAATACTTGACGGGAAAGTGTATCCCGTAAGGGTTGATAATATCCCCGAGATGAGTTCATAAGGAATTATTATGTAAACTCTGCAGGTGGATTCGTTCCGCATAATAATTAAGGTTGAATGGTACTAGTCTCGGAAATAAGAGATGAATAAATTAATTAGCAATAAATTAATTTTATTCATGGATATTTATATCTTAAATACACGGAATAAATAATACTACCGGAGAAATATTATTTGATATAATATGGTTTAATATTGGGAGTGCAATTAATTTTATATAGTGGAAAATAGAATTAATTAATAATAGTAAGGATCAATAGATTTGGGTTTGGGCTCAATTTAATCACTATTATTGGAAGCCCAATATTCCACCTCCTTAAGATCCCCTACGTAGCCTATAAAAGCACTACATGGTCTTCTCTATTCTCATAACTTGAAGATCACAATTCTAGAGAGAGAAAGTAGAGAGGGAGATCCATGGAGTTCGGTAGATCGTCGCCCACACGACGTCCGAGCTAGTGCAAGGAATACGCGGGAAGATCTCAAGGTCATCAAATTGAGTTCTTCGTTTTTCCGAACAACGAGAACGAGGTAAATCGTAAAACCCTCTTTAAGATTTTATCGTTTAAGGAATTGTGAAGAGTTGTGAAGTTGTCGTAAACGTCCACACCACGTGGCTTGCGGTGATGTAGCAATTCCAAACGATTTACTTTAGTGCTGAGTAATGGTTTACACTTAGATACGCATTATAGTATTCCTCCCCACGAGGTTACGCTATAAGTGATGTATGACCGAAGCAAATCTAATTGCTAAATCATTTGGGTAGGTAAACGTCCAAACCACGTGGCTTGCCATATCTGATGGGATTTTAGATGTGAATAGTGGTTTAATGATATTATTTGAGGGAGATAATATCGTAGATTAAATCGATTGTTTGTTGTTATATGTGCTCATAGGCGGCCAAGGGCAGCCCTAGGCGGCTGCCAAGGACAGCCGCGAGCTCTACGCGAGGGCTCGACCGAACAGCCCGGGCTATCCCCGTGGTTAGGGTTTGGTTGAGTCCGGCTTCGCGTGGTGGTTCGTGGCGGGTTTCCGGCAACCGGGATTTCGATTGGGTTGTCGGTTCCGCAATTTTGACAATCCGGATATTCGATCTCCAAAGGATTTCGGTCGGAATTAATTAATTTATTTATTTATTTAAATTTATTAATTCCGGGATATCGATTTCCAACACTTCATGTACCCTCCGAGTATCAGTATGCTGACATTTTCACAAAGGGGTTGCCGCGCCATCTCTTCACGAGGTTTCGCTCCAGCCTGAGCGTCCGACCTCCTCCCGCTCCGACTGCGGGGGTGTATTAGACAATATTATTTGATTTGTTATTTATTATATATCTTATATTCGTTAGATAATTACGGCAATCCCTTGATTTCCGATGTATAGTTATTATGTGAATATTGTACTCGTATATATTGTGAATACGTTTACTCTCTCGGCTTAGGGGATTATCATCTAATAGATTGTATCACCCCTCACAAAGCCCATCACATCAGTCCGACCACTCTTGATTTGTCGATTCAAATCAGGACACACATCGGAAATCGAGTCTATATTAACCCTGCACGCCTCGATCTAACCAGAATTATCGTCTATCAACTCAAACACAAACAAAGATTTCACTTTAGGCTCTGATAAATCGAGATGCAATGCACGCGTCCATTCGACTCCATTAATTATTCTTTGTAGACTTCCTCTATCTATCAGAATTATCGTCCATCAACTCAAACACAAACAAAGATTTCACCTTAGGCTTCAGGTAAATCTAGATGTAATGCACGCGTCCATTCGACTCTATAAATTATTCTTTTTGGACTTCTATTCCATCAATAGAACAATTTCAACGACCACGACCTTAGATCGAATTAATAATAATAAAATATTAAAAATAGATATACAAACGTAATTAAAAAATTCATAAATTACGTAAAATAATCAGGACACGCGTCGAAAATAATCAGGACACCAGTCTGACCACTCGTGATTTGCCGATTTAAATCAGGACACGCGTTGAAAATCGAGTCTATATTAACCCTGCAAGTCTCGATCTAACCAGAATTATCGTCTATCAACTCAAATACAAACAAAGATTTCACCTAATGCATCAGATAAACCGAGATCTAATGCACGCGTCCATTCGACTCCATAAGTATTCTTTTGTAGACTTCTTCGATCTAACCAGAATTATCGTCCATGAACTCAAACACAAACAAAGATTTCACCTTAGGCCTCAGGTAAATCGAGATGCAATGCACGCGTCTATTCGACTCCATAAACTATTCTTTGTAGACTTCTCATGTATCAATAGAACAGTTTGTTGGAATTATTATAAATAATTCGTGTATTTTGACCAAGTTATGTAACTTTTATGGAAATAAAAAATGTATTCGATTTCGAGTTTAATCTTTACAATTTTTATCTCCGTGTTACGAGGTAATTGTGGTATTTTATTTCGTCAAAATCCGTTAATCGATGAGTGAGAAATAAATATTTAAAGGTTGCCATAAATACTACTATGGTAAATGAAGCAATTATTATTTTATTGGGATAAATGTTATCCTACATTGAAAGAATACCAAAAGTCATTTCTCTTTAAAAGTGATAAGAGAGTAAGAGTGTTCAACAAGTTGACTAAGTCCATGCACCCTTAGCGGTACATGGCAAGGGCCACACGCGCGCGCCCCGCCCTGACCCGTCCCGTCCCGTCCCGACCCGGGCCCAGGCTCGGGCTCGGTCCTGGCTCCTTGTTGATTTGGTGATTTGGACACTGGGCTGGACCTGGGCTTCCCGGGGCCCACTGGGCCAATTGAGCCACTGTATATATCTTTTTGGACACAGTCCGATTGAAGTGTTTGGGCTCGTCTTGATCGACTCAAGAGTTGAACACATTGATTAAGGCTTTGGGCTCGGCCCAACTTAAAGGTTATGGATATTAATTAATTTCGTAATTAATTAATTGTTGATAATTGCTAAAGTGGGCGGTTAGAGACGGAGTGGTCAAACTCCACTCGGCTGGAACTGCCCTGAACCGCCAACTGTTGTTAGTGGTATGTAACTCCCCCTGCAGTGAACTCTATAAATAGACTTCTACATGCATCATTTCACGTACGAAATTTCAGACGAAATTTCTGCCTCTCATATATCATTATATCATTTCACGAGAGTGCTCAGCTATCACAGTTTCCGTTCAACCAAGGGTTCGATTCAGTGTGCAAATCGTTCGAGCCCCGCTGCCGTTGTGTCTTTGGGATCAGAGAGCCTGTAACCGTAGCATACACGGGGCTTTACTGATTTGCGGAAAGTGCAAACACCTCAGCCAGCAACCTGCTGTTTTACTTTCCGTTCTTATCTTTGTTTTATTCCGGTTTGACTAACTCGTTTTCTACGTTTTTTCTAACAATCGCAAATCAGTAAAAGATGTCTACCGGAAGTGAAGGCAACAACGATGCCCAGAAGAACAAGGAGGTTCCTGTCATTAACGTTGAATAACCCATCAACAACAAAGAAGTCCTCATCGGTAAGATCCCAGTGGCGCTGCCCATCCACACCCAGACCATCCCGAATGCCGAGAAACCCGAGAAGTTCACCGGCGTTGACTTCAAAAGGTGGCAGTCCATGATGATGTTCTACCAGACCACCCTTGGCCTGCAGAAGCATTTGACTGATGACCCTATGACCATAACTGACAAAGACACTGATGAGAGGCGCTTTGCCTTTGAGGCCTGGGGGCAGAGTGATTATCTCTGTCGGCACACCGTCTTGAACGGGCTGTGCAACGAGTTGTACAATGTGTACAACACGTACAAGTCTGTCAAGTCCCTTTGGGATGCCTTGGAGAAGAAGTATAAGACCGAGGACGCTGGTACTAAGAAGTACGTCGTCGGCAAGTTCCTGGACTACAAGATGGTCGACTCAAAGTCTGTGATCTCTCAAGTCTAGGAGTATCAACTGATCTTGCATGACATCGCCTCTGAAGGGATGAAGATCAGTGAGTCCTTTCAGGTGGCGGCTGCCATCGAGAAGCTGCCTCCCGGGAGGAAGGACTTCAAGAACTACCTGAAGCATAAGCGAAAGGAGATGAGCCTTGAAGACCTCATTGTCAAACTTCGGATCGAAGAAGACAACCGTGATCGAGAGGTCAAACCTGGGAAAGTTCCTATGGAGGCTCGGGTGAACTTGACTGAGCCACATTCTGCCAAAAGGAAGAACACTTCTAAGGGCAAAGAGCCAGCCAAAGTCTGGAAGTTCACTGGGATTTGCCACAACTGTGGCAAACCGAACCACATGGCCAGAGACTGTAACAAGCCAAAGAGGCCAAACGGGAAGAAGAAGAAGCGACCAAGTGCCAACGTGGTTCAACACGAGCTGACATGTGCTGATATGACTGCTGTGGTCTACGAGGCCAATCTGGTTAGCAACAACAAGCAATGGTTCATTGATACCGGAGCCACACGACATGTTTGCTCTGACAAGGATGCCTTTGCCTCGTATTCTCCTTGTACCGGTCGCAAACTCCACATGGGTAACTCCGCATCGTCTGAAGTTGCTGGAGTTGGGAATGTCGTCCTCAAACTGTCTTCTGGAAAAGAGCTGAAGTTGACTGATGTGCTGCATGTCCCAGACATCCGATAGAACCTTGTCTCCGGTTCTGTTCTTGTGGAGCATGGCTTCAAAGTTGTATTTGATGCTAAGAAATTTGTACTTTCTAAATTTGGACTGTTCCTAGGTAGGGGTTATATTGATCAAGGTCTGTTTAAAATGTCTGTAATGGCTGTTCGCCCCCCCTTTGCCCAGAGCACTAATGAAAATGTTGTTTCCTTTTACTTGATCGAGTGTTATGATTTATGGCATTTTCGTTTAGGACATGTAAATCAAAATGCAATAAAAAGACTTATGAATTTGGAATTAATTCCAACTTCTAAAATAAATTCACAACATAAGTGTGAAATTTGTGTTGACACCAAAATGGCTAAATTACCGTTTCGATCGGTCGATCGTTGTACCGAACCTCTTGGACTTATACATACCGACATATGTGACTTAAAGTTTGCACCGACAAGAGGTGGTAAGAAATACTTCATCACATTTATTGATGATTGTACGAGGTTCTGTTATTTGTACTTATTAAATAGTAAAGACGAAGCCCTAGAGGCATTCACTAAGTACAAAACCGAAGTTGAAAATCAACTTGATAAACGGATTAAGATAGTCCGTAGTGACCGAGGTGGAGAGTACGTAGCTCCGTTTGAACAATTATGTTCTGAAAATGGAATAATACATCAAACAACAGCCCCGTACATACCTCAGTCAAATGGCGTTGCTGAACGAAAGAACCGAACATTAAAAAAAAATGATGAACGCCATGTTGATCAATTCTGGGTTACCCCAGAACATGTGGGGGGAAGTCGTTCTGACGGCAAACCACCTACTGATTAAGATTCCTCTTAAAGGGAAAAATGAAACTCCGCACGAACTTTGGAAAGGTCGTAAGCTATCTTACAATTACCTTAAAGTGTGGGGGTGTTTGGCCAAAGTGTCGGTTCCTAAGCCAAAACGAATAAAGATAGGACCTAAAATGGTCGATTATATCTTCATTGGATACGCTTTGACTAGCATGGCATACCGATTCTTAGTACACTATTCTGAAAATCCAGAAGTGGCTAAAGGTACGACCATTGAGTCGAGAAATGCTTCATTTTTCGAGAACATCTTTCCGAGCAAAGATGTAGCTGGTCCAAGTTCTTACAAAAGAACTTATGAAGAGAGTTCTGTGCCACCAAGTAATGAACATGGTGATGAAGTTATAAAACAGAGACGTGGTAAAAGAGTCAAAATAGCTAAGTCGTTTGGACCTGACTTTATCACGTACATGTTGGACGATGAGCCTAACTCTTATGGTGAAGCTCTAGCTAGCCCAGATGGACCACTTTGGGCAGAAGCTATTAATAGCGAAATAGAGTCCATCATGCAAAACCACACGTGGGAATTAGTAGATCTTCCACCCGGCTGTAAACCTTTAGGATGTCGTTGGATCTTAAAGAAAAAATATAGAGCCGACGGAACGATTGATAAGTTTAAAGCTCGGTTGGTAGCCAAAGGCTTTAGACAAAAATAAGGTCATGATTTCTTTGACACGTACTCACATGTGACTAAGATTTCATCCATACGGGTGTTAATATCGATTGCTGCGTTGCACAATCTTGAAATTCACCAAATGGACGTTAAGACTGCGTTTCTAAATGGTGAATTAGAAGAAGAAATATACATGGACCAACCTGAAGGGTTTGTTGCACCTGGTGAAGAGAAAAATGTTTGTAAACTAATAAGGTCGTTGTAAAGGTCGTTGTACGGACTAAAACAAGCTCCTAAACAATGGCACTTAAAGTTTGACAATGTTATGTTGTCAAATGGTTTCAAAATCAACGAATGTGACAAATGCGCGTACATTAAAGGTACTCCAACTGAATTTGTGATATTATGTCTCTATGTGGACGATATGCTAATCATGGGAAGTAACCGTGATCAAATCACGAACACTAAGAACATGTTAAAAAGAAATTTTGACATGAAATATTTAGGAGTTGCATATCTAATCCTCGGGATTAAGATTAGCAAAGCCGAAGAAGGAATTGTTTTGTCACAATCTCACTATGCCGAGAAAGTGCTCAAAATGTTCAATGCCCTTGATGGTCCTGAATGTAGGACTCCGATTGACCGAAGTGTCAACTTAACAGTCAATTTGGGCAAACCGATAGCTCAGTTGGATTACTCCCGAGTAATAGGTAGTCTGATGTACCTAACGAATTGTACTCGTCCTGACTTAGCCTATTCTGTGAGCAAACTGAGCCGGTACACGAGCGATCCAAGTCATGAATGTACCTATCATGCTTGGATCTTAGTGCACACATAATGTGGATAAGAACACATATAAACATATATATATATATATATACATTCAATATATATGTATATATAAGGATTAATGAGAACACTTACAACCGGTGTAGCGTGCCTCATTGATGTTGATTAAGGTGGTGTTGAGTCGATTGAAACACCTTAATGGATCAGCCACGAAATGCTCTCCTTGTGAATGACATCGTCACTCCTTTGGATCGCCCGGATGTTGAAGCCGCACAAATGACCCGGCCTCTACGTGTTGCACACGAACCCGGATGTCGAACACTTTGCTTTCTTGAGTCGGTTCTCCAAGAACACTCTCTTCTCTCTATTGTTTGTGTGGATTTCGAAATTAGTGGTCTTGGCACAAGAATGAGACATGAAAATCTGATTTTCATACTCATTCATCCCACTTTAATTCCCTTGTAACCCCCACCATAAGTGTGTAATAACCATACACATAATGGGGTGATCATGGTGAATATGAAAGGTCATTTCCACATCATTATGCCAAATGGCATTAGATGTGGTCCCACTAGCTTGTGTGGCATGCCATGTCACACTATGTGTCATGCATCCATGCAAGCCATGCAATGCACCCCATGCACGTAAAATCCACACATATTCATTCTAAACCAATATTATCATCAAGCAACGTATATCAACATCGAGTCCGTGTGTGAACCTGTAGGTTTGATTATCGATCAATATTATATTGTTCCCAACAATTAATATTATCGACTAATCATTTAACATCCATAGACGACCTTATGAATTTATCGATTGCACACGTAGGATCGAAGGACATATCCCAACAATGAACATTGGGATGCTCTGAAAAGAGTGTTAAAGTACTTGAAACACACTCGAGATTATGGACTATACTACACAAGATATCCTAGTGTACTCGAAGGATATTGTGATGCTGGTTGGATCTCAGACTCAAAGGATTCTCATTCCACTAGTGGTTATGTCTTCTGTATAGGAGGCGGAGCAGTCTCGTGGAAATCCACGAAACAAACTTGTATAGCCAGATCAACTATGGAATCCGAGTTCATCGCTTTGGACAAAGCCGGTGAAGAAGCTGAATGGCTTCGAAACTTCTTAGAAGATATTCCATGTTGGAAAAAGCCTGTGTCTCCAGTGATGATGCACTGTGATAGCCAATCGGCCATAGCGAGGGCACAGAGCAATATGTATAACGGAAAGTCTCGACACATACGTCGAAGACATAACACCGTTAGACAATTGATCAGAAATGGAGTGATTTCCTTAGACTATGTTAAGTCACAGGAAAACTTAGCCGACCCTTTGACCAAAGGGATGACTAAAGATCAATTAAGTGTGTTGCTAAAGGGAATGGGTTTGAAAAACCACAACTAAAGAATGACCATGGCGATAACCCTACCATGCTGAGTGGAGATCCCACGAACTTGGTTCAAAGGGAAAACTAAGTCATGCTAGTTCAGTTAAGCACTTGGAAATAAAGATTTCCGTTTCCATCCCTATGAGAAAATAAGTGCTAGAACCTGAAATGTGGTAAAGGTTAAGTCGTTGAGACTTTTAATGAATCCCAAACCTCGAAAAGGTGGAGTATTTCAGGGTACTCATATTGGGAGGTCACCTACATAAATGTGAATTGTAGGCCGCTTCAAAATGTAAACATTTATGAATCCAAAGAGTTGTATAGGGCCTAAAACGGACACAAAAGAGAAATGGAAACTGATAGGGATTTGTTGTGTGACTATCATTGACTCGGTGTACACTTCGGAGGAATAGTTCAAGGCATAGCGTCCACTAGCCCGCCAGTACATCCGATGATTTTCACTAAGGGGGGTTCAAGGCCAAAAGCTACCTTTCCAGAAGCAATAGATCCTTCCGAGAACCGAGCACAAGAATATGCATTCATGGCATTTGCATTGATTTAACTCGTGTGGGGGATTGTTGGAATTATTATAAATAATTCGTGTATTTTGACCAAGTTATGTAATTTTTATGGCAATAAAAAATGTATTCGATTTCGAGTTTAATCGTTACAATTATTATCTCCGTGTTACGAGGTAATTGTGGTATTTTATTTCGTCAAAATCCGTTAATCGATGAGTGAGAAATAATTATTTAAAGGTTGCCATAAATACTACTTTGGTAAATGAAGCAATTATTATTTTATTGGGATAAATGTTATCCCACATTGAAAGAATACCAAAAGTCATTTCTCTTTAAAAGTGATAAGAGAGTATGAGTGTTCAACAAGTTGAGTAAGTCCATGCACCCTTAGCGGTACATGGCAAGGGCCACACGCGCGCGCCCTGACCCGTCCCGTCCGGACCCGAACCCGGGCCCGGGCTCGGGCTCGGGCTTGGTCCTGGCTCCTTGGTGATTTGGTCAATTGGACTATGGGCTGGACCTGGGCTTCCCGGGGCCCACTGGGCCAATTGAGCCACTGTATATATATCTTTTTGGACACGGTCCGATTGAAGTGTTTGGGCTCGTCTTGATCGACCCAATAGTTGAACACATTGATTAAGGCTTTGGGCTCGGCCCAACTTAAAGGTTATGGATATTAATTAATTTCGTAATTAATTAATTGTTGATAATTGCTGAAGTGGGCGGTTACAGATGGAGTGGTCAAACTCCACTCGGCTGGAACTGCCCTGAACCGTCAACTGCTGTTAGTGGTATGTAACTCCCCCTACAGTGAACTCTATAAATAGACTTTTACATGCATCATTTCACGTACGAAATTTCAGACGAAATTTCTGCCTCTCATATATCATCATATCATTTCACGAGTGTGCTCAGTTATCACAGTTTCCGTTCAACCGAGGGTTCGATTCAGTGTGCAAATCGTTCGAGCCCCGCTGCCGTTGTATCTTTGGGATCAGAGAGCCTGTGACCGTAGCATACACGGGGCTTTACTGATTTGCGGAAAGTGCAAACGCCTCGACCAGCAACCTGCCGTTTTACTTTCCGTTCTTATCTTTGTTTTATTCCGGTTTGACTAACCCGTTTTCTACGTTTCTAACACAGTTCCAATCACTACGACCTTAGATAAAGTAATAATTATAAAAAATTAAAAATAGATATACAAATGTAATTAAAAAATTCATAAATTACGATAAAATAAAATTATATAATAGTAGAAATTAAAATATAAATATACAATTAAAATGTATAAGGTTGCAATAAAAATATTCATAAATAGCGCAAAATAAAAATATATTGTACAATTAATAATATTTAAAATATTGGGCAATAAAAATATTAAAGCTTATATTTAATAAGCAATTAAAATATTTACAAATAGCGCCAAAAATAAAATTATATACTAGCACAATCACTTATAAATAACACAAAATAAAATAAATAATATTGAGCAAAATATACACATTAATAAAAAAACATAAAATTATATTATATGGTTTTATTATAGCTCAAAAAATAACATCTATAATCATATTTAAATCGAGATTAATTAATCCTCAATTATACTTCTATTAATCATTTGTTACAAAAAAATTCAATCTGAAAAATTAAAAATAAAAACTCACTATATTTATTTATACGATTTATAACACAAACTCAACATTAGAAGATTCAAATAAAATATTTCAATGTATCAGAACTCGATCGGAGCCAAACGAACTACTAATATGTAAGAATCGAACCAATCCCTTGTTACCAAGTCAAGTACAACTCGTCAAAGCTTCGAAATAAACAACCTTTCTAGGGACATGAAATAAAGCGGTCTACTATTCGATTGTATCACCCCTCACAAACCCCATCACACCAGTCCGACCACTCGTGATATGTCGATTCAAATCAGGCCACACGTCGGAAATCGAATTTATATTAACCCTTCAAAACGTGAAATAAACAGCCTTTCTAGGGAAATGAAATAAAGCGGTCTACTATTCGATTGTATCACCCCTCACAAAGCCCATCACATCAGTCCGACCACTCTTGATTTGTCGATTCAAATCAGGCCACACGTCGGAAATCAGGTCTATATTAACCCTGCACGCCTCGATCTAACCAGAATTATCGTCTATCAACTCAAATACAAACAAAGATTTCACTTTAGGTTCAGCTAAATCGAGATGCAATACACGCGTCCATTCGACTCCATTAAGTATTCTTTGTAGACTTCCTCTATCTATCAGAATTATCGTCCATCAACTCAAACACAAACAAAGATTTCACCTTAGGCTTCAGGTTAATCAAGATGCAATGCACACGTCCATTGGACTCCATAAATTATTCTTTATAGACTTCTATTCCATCAATAGAAAAATTTCAACGACAACGACCTTAGATCGAAGTAATAATAATAAAATATTAAAAATAGATATACAAATGCAATTAAAAAATTCATAAATTACGCAAAATAAATCTATACATATATAATTTCTGAATCTCTATTTCAAGGGATCAATAAGAAAGGTTTAATATTATTGTGTTCACATTATTAATTATAAATAAAAACAATAATATTATTAAAATTTATACATTAATATAATTTTTTGGGAGATTATTATATTTAGTAAATTTTCACGGTTTAAAATATGTAATTTTAATTAATAATATGTTTTTTAATTTTTTCCATTTGCATAAATTTTTTTTTTTATTCTAATCAAACATATTCTTCTCATATTTTCAAATTTCAACTGATCCGCTCATCTTCCAAAAAAAAACGGATGCGTTTCATAGAACATCTCGAGATTAATTAGCAGAGGTATTCCATGTTCTCATGCTTTCAATATTTCTGCGTATATATATTTGTCGAATTTTTTTTTATCTTTTCAAGAATTTCATATACGCTTTAATTATTTAATTATGCATTTTTTTGTTTTTCTCTAATTCAAGTTTGGATTTTTTTTGCAAATCAAATTCAAGTATAATTTATTAATAGATTGTTTTTTTTTCAATATCTCATAAATTGAATTGGAATTTTAGCTTATAGTCCGTTTGAAATGTGATTATTTTCAGTAAGTGTAGAATTGATACAAGATTTGACAAACGATTACTATGGAAATGTTTGCATATCTATTTGCTAATTGCAATGTTAATCGATCGGAAGAGAAATAAATTAACCTTTTCTATTTTACAGTTATATTTTCGACCTTGATATGTCCCCTTCACAACTTAATCATGATTCTCGAATCTTGCTCTCTTTGTTTTAAGTATATTTTTTTCACTGTAGGTGTCGAATTTTTAAATATTAAAAATACACAAATAAATAGAATATCTTTTATAATGAGATTTTATACTTTATTTTCATAATTTTATTATTATTTAGTTGAAAATGAAATATAATTTAACCAAAATAATAATTACTATTTATCAATTTAATTTAATAGATTACCTCATATATACTTTTGAAGTTTGAATTATAAAAAAAAAACAGTTAGCTTATAGAAATAATAATTCAACAATTTAATTTAATTGTTAAATTAAAATTTTATTTCTCTTAAAAACTTAATTTTTTTTTTATTTTATTTGTTTTTTGATTATTTTATAAGTCGATAATATTTATATAAATTGTTAATTTTATAATTTTATTTAAATTTTGGGAGGTTCTGATTCTGTTTGGATCTCAACCCGAATATAAATTATTAGAACGGAACGAGATTTCCCTAATTGCGTCTCATGTTCACCCTACAAATTAGAATAAAAGTATAATTATGAAATAAAATAAAATTGTCATGCGCATCAATTAAAAAAAATACCACGATCGCACGGGGGCACCGGTACTAGTTTATATAATAGCAGAAATTAAAATATTAATATACAGTTAAAATTTATAAGGTTACAATTAAAATATTCATAATTTGCGCAAAATAAAAATATATTATAGCAATTAAAAATATTTAAAATATTGCGCAATAAAATATAACATCATATATTTAATAACCAATTAAAATATTTACAAATAGCGTCAAAAATAAAATTATATAGTAGCACAATTAAAATATTTATAAATAACACAAAATAAAATAAATAATATTGAGCAAAACATACATTAATAAAAAAACACAAAAGTATATTATATGATTTTATTATAACACAAAAAAAAATAACATCAATAATCTTATTTAAATTTAGCAAATTAAAGTGTATAATAAATTAAAAAAAACTCATTAATCGAGATTAATTAATATCCTCAATCATACTTCTACTAATCATTTATTACAAAAACATTTAATCTGAGAAAATAAAAATGAAAAACTCACTATTTGTAACACAAACTCAACATTAGAAGATTCAAACAAAATAAATCAATGTATCCGAACTAGATCGGAGCCAAACGATCTATTAACATATAAGAATTGAATCGATCCCTTATTCCCAAGTCAAGTACAACCTCGTCAAAGCTTCCGTCCGAAAACGTGAAATAAACAGCCTTTCTGGGGACATGAAATTGTTGGAATTATTATAAATAATTCATGTATTTTGACCAAAGTTGTGTAATTTTTATGGCTAATAAAAATTATTCGATTTCGAGTTGAATCGTTACTATAATTATATACGTGTTACGAGGTAATTGTGAGATTTTATTTCGTCAAAATACGTTAATCGGTGAGTGAGAAATAAATGTGTAAAGATTGCCATAAATACTACTTTGGTAAATGAAGCATTTATTATTTTATTGGGATAAATGTTATCCCACATTGAAAGAATATCAAAAGTCATTTCTCTTTAAAAGTGATAAGAGATTATGAGTGTTCAACAAGTTGACTAAGTCCATGCACACGCGCGCCCGTCCCGACCCGGGCTCGGGCTTGGTCCTGGCTTCTTGGTGATTTGGACAATTGGACTCTGGGCTGGATTGAAGTGTTATCATCATATCTCACGGTTTCCGTTCAACCGGTCTCGGGCTTGGTCCTGGGTGATTTGGTCAATTGGTGGTGTTATCATCATATCTCACGGACTCTGGGCTGGATTGAAGTGGTATCATCATATCTCACGGTTTCCGCAGAGTCTGGATTGAAGTGGTATCATCATATCTCACGGTTTCCGTTCAACCGGGCTCGGTCTCGGGCTTGGTCCTGGGTGATTTGGTCAATTGGTGGTGTTATCATCATATCTCACGGACTCTGGGCTGGATTGAAGTGGTATCATCATATCTCACGGTTTCCGTTCAACCGGTCTCGGGCTTGGTCCTGGGTGATTTGGTCAATTGGTGGTGTTATCATCATATCTCACGGACTCTGGGCTGGATTGGTCCTGGGTGATTTGGTCAATTGGTGGTGTTAGGGCTCGGTCTCGGGCTTGGTCCTGGGTGATTTGGTCAATTGGTGGTGTTATCATCATATCTCACGGACTCTGGGCTGGATTGAAGTGGTATCATCATATCTCACGGTTTCCGTTCAACCGGTCTCGGGCTTGGTCCTGGGTGATTTGGTCAATTGGTGGTGTTATCATCATATCTCACGGACTCTGGGCTGGATTGAAGTGGTATCATCATATCTCACGGTTTCCGTTCAACCGGTCTCGGGCTTGGTCCTGGGTGATTTGGTCAATTGGTGGTGTTATCATCATATCTCACGGACTCTGGGCTGGATTGGTCCTGGGTGATTTGGTCAATTGGTGGTGTTATCATCATATCTCACGGACTCTGGGCTGGATTGAAGTGGTATCATTAACAGAAATAAAGCTGGATTGAAGTGGTATCATTAACAGAAATAAAGCTGTTCAACCGGTCTCGGGCTTGGTCCTGGGTGATTTGGTCAATTGGCGGTGTTATCATCATATCTCAAGGACTCTGGGCTGGATTGAAGTGGTATCATTAACAGAAATAAAGCTGGATTGAAGTGGTATCATTAACAGAAATAAAGCTGTTCAACCGGTCTCGGGCTTGGTCCTGGGTGATTTGGTCAATTGGCGGTGTTATCATCATATCTCACGGACTCTGGGCTGGATTGAAGTGTTATCATCATACGGTCAATTGGACTCTGGGCTGGATTGAAGTGGTATCATCATATCTCACGGTTTCCGTTCAACCGGGCTCGGGCTTGGTCTGGGCTGGATTGAAGTGGTATCATCATATCTCACGGTTTCCGTTCAACCGGGCTCGGGCTTGGTCCTGGCTTCTTGGTGACTTTACTGACTAACAGAAATAAAGCTCTACTATTCGATTGTATCATCCCTCACAAACCCCATCACACCAGTCCGAACACTCGTGCCCCATCACACCAGTCCGAACACTTGTGATTTGCCACAAAGATTTCATCTAATGAATTGGATAAATCGAGATGCAATGCAGGCTTCTGTGCCCCATCACACCAGTCCGGGCACGGGCTTGGTCCTGGCTTCTTGGTGACTTTACTGACTAACAGAAATAAAGCTCTACTATTCGATTGTATCATCCCTCACAAACCCCATCACACCAGTCCGAACCCCATCACACCAGTCCGAACACTCACCAGTCCGAACACTCGTGCCCCATCACACCAGTCCGAACACTCGTGATTTGCCACAAAGATTTCATCTAATGAATTGGATAAATCGAGATGCAATGCAGGCTTCTGTGCCCCATCACACCAGTCCGGGCTCAGGCTTGGTCCTGGCTTCTTGGTGACTTTACTGACTAACAGAAATAAAGCTCTACTATTCGATTGTATCATCCCTCACAAACCCCATCACACCAGTCCGAACACTCGTGCCCCATCACACCAGTCCGAACACTCGTGATTTGCCACAAAGATTTCATCTAATGAATTGGATAAATCGAGATGTCCGAACACTCGTGATTTGCCACAAAGATTTCATCTAATGAATTGGATAAATCGAGATGCAATGCAGGCTTCTATTCGACTTCATAAACTATTCTTTGTAGACTTCTCCTTATATCAATAGAACAGTTTCAATCACTACCACCTTAAATGAAGTAATAATTATAAAAAATTAAAAATAGATATACAAATGTAATTAAAAAATCCATAAATTACGATACAATAAAATTATATAATAGCAGAAATTGAAATATAAATATACAATTCAAATGTATAAGGTTGCAATAAAAATATTCATAAATAGCGCAAAATAAAAATATATTATAACAATTAATAATTTAAAATATTGGGCAGTAAAAATATTAAAGCATATATTTAATAAGCAATTTAAATATTTACAAATAGCCCAAATTTAAAATTATATACTAGCACAATTATTTATAAATAACACAAAATAAAATAAATAATATTGAGCAAAATATACATTAATAAAAAAACATAAAATTATATTATATGGTTTTATTATAACTCAAAAAATAACATCTATAATCATATTTAAATCACAATAAAATTATATAATAGCGGAAATTGAAATATAAATATACAATTCAAATGTATAAGGTTGCAATAAAAATATTCATAAATAGCGCAAAATAAAAATATATTATAACAATTAAAAATTTAAACTATTGGGCAATAAAAATATTAAACCATATATTTAATAAGCAATTTAAATATTTACAAATAGAGCCAAAAATAAAATTATATACTAGCACAATTATTTATAAATAACACAAAATAAAAAAATAATATTGAGCAAAATATACATTAATAAAAAAAACATAAAATTATAGTATATGGTTTTATTATAGCTCAAAAAATAACATCTATAATCATATTTAAATCGAGATTAATTAATCCTCAATTACACTTCTATTAATCATTTGATACAAAAAAATTCAATCCGAAAAATTAAAAATAAAAACTCACTAAATTTATTTATACGATTTGTAACACAAACTCAAAATTAGAAGATTCAAATAAAATATTTCAATGTATCAGAACTCGGTCGGAGCCAAACGAACTACTAACATGTAAGAATCGAACCGATCCCTTGTTACCAAGTCAAGTACAACTCGTCAAAGCTTCGAAATAAACAACCTTTCTAGGGAAATGAAATAAAGCGGCCTACTATTCGATTGTATCACCCCTCACAAACCCCATCACACCAGTCCGACCACTCGTGATATGTCGATTCAAATCAAGCCACACGTCGGAAATCGAGTCTATATTAACCCTTAAAAACGTGAAATAAACAGCCTTTATGAGGAAATGAAATAAAGCAGTCTACTATTCGATTGTATCACCCCTCACAAAGCCCATCACATCAGTCCGACCACTCTTGATTTGTCGAATCAAATCAGGCCACACGTCGGAAATCGAGTCTATATTAACCCTGCACGCCTCGATCTAACCAGAATTATCGTCTATCAACTCAAACACAAACAAAGATTTCACTTTAGGCTCTGATAAATCGAGATGCAATGCACGCGTCCATTCGACTCCATTAAGTATTCTTTGTAGACTTCCTCTATCTATCAGAATTATCGTCCATCAACTCAAACACAAACAAAAATTTCACCTTAGGCTTCAGGTTAATCGAGATGCAATGCACACGTCCATTGGACTCCATAAATTATTCTTTGTAGACTTCTATTCCATCAATATTAAAAATAGATATACAAATGCAATTAAAAATTCATAAATTACGCAAAATAAATTTATATAATAGCAGAAATTAAAATATTAATATACAGTTAAAATTTATAAGGTTACAATTAAAATATTCATAATTTGCACAAAATAAACATATATTATAGCAATTAAAAATATTTAAAATATTGCGCAATAAAATATAACATCATATATTTAATAACCAATTAAAATATTTACAAATAGCGTCAAAAATAAAATTATATAGTAGCACAATTAAAATATTTATAAATAACACAAAATAAAATAAATAATATTGAGCAAAACATACATTAATAAAAAAACACAAAAGTATATTATATGATTTTATTATAACACACAAAAAAAAATAACATCAATAATCTTATTTAAATTTAGCAAATTAAAGTGTATAATGAATTAAAAAAAACTCATTAATCGAGATTAATTAATATCTTCAATCATACTTCTACTAATCATTTATTACAAAAACATTTAATCTGAGAAAATAAAAATGAAAAACTCACTATTTGTAACACAAACTCAACATTAGAAGATTCAAACAAAATATTTCAATGTATCCGAACTAGATCGGAGCCAAACGATCTACTAACATATAATAATTGAACCGATCCCTTATTCCCCAGTCAAGTACAACCTCGTCAAAGTTTCCGTCCAAAAACGTGAAATAAACAGCCTTTCTGGGGACATGAAATTGTTGGAATTATTATAAATAATTCATGTAATTTGACCAAAGTTGTGTAATTTTTATGGCTAATAAAAAGTATTCGATTTCGAGTTGAATCGTTACTATAATTATATACGTGTTACGAGGTAATTGTAAGATTTTATTTCGTCAAAATCCGTTAATCCGGTGAGTGAAAAATAAATGTGTAAAGATTGCCATAAATACTACTTTAGTAAATGAAGCAATTATTATTTCATTGGGATAAATGTTATCCCACATTGAAAGAATATCAAAAGTCATTTCTCTTTAAAAGTGATAAGAGATTATGAGTGTTCAACAAGTTGACTAAGTCCATGCACACGCGCGCGCCTGCCCCGACCCGGGCTCGGGCTTGGTCCTGGCTTCTTGGTGATTTGGTCAATTGGACTCTGGGCTGGATTGAAGTTTTATCATCCATTCGACTCCATTAAGTATTTTTTTGTAGACTTCTTCGATCTAACCTTAATTATCGTCCATCAACTCAAACACAAACAAAGATTTCACCTTAGGCCTCAAGTAAATCGAGATGCAATGCAGGCTTCTATTCTTAATTATCATCCATCAACTCAAACACAAACAAAGATTTCACCTTAGGCCTCAAGCTTCGATCTAACCTTAATTATCGTCCATCAACTCAAACACAAACAAAGATTTCACCTTAGGCCTCAAGCTTCGATCTAACCTTAATTATCGTCCATCAACTCAAACACAAACAAAGATTTCACCTTAGGCCTCAAGTAAATCGAGATGCAATGCAGGCTTCTATTCTTAATTATCGTCCATCAACTCAAACACAAACAAAGATTTCACCTTAGGCCTCAAGTAAATCGAGATGCAATGCAGGCTTCTATTCTTAATTATCGTCCATCAACTCAAACACAAACAAAGATTTCACCTTAGGCCTCAAGTAAATCGAGATGCAATGCAGGCTTCTATTCTTAATTATCGTCCATCAACTCAAACACAAACAAAGATTTCACCTTAGGCCTCAAGTAAATCGAGATGCAATGCAGGCTTCTATTCGACTTCATAAACTATTCTTTGTAGACTTCTCCTTATATCAATAGAACAGTTTCAATCACTACCACCTTAAATGAAGTAATAATTATAAAAAATTAAAAATAGATATACAAATGTAATTAAAAAATCCATAAATTACGATACAATAAAATTATATAATAGCAGAAATTAAAATATAAATATACAATTCAAATGTATAAGGTTGCAATAAAAATATTCATAAATAGCGCAAAATAAAAATATATTATAACAATTAATAATTTAAAATATTGGGCAGTAAAAATATTAAAGCATATATTTAATAAGCAATTTAAATATTTACAAATAGTGCCAAAAATAAAATTATATACTAGCACAATTATTTATAAATAACACAAAATAAAATAAATAATATTGAGCAAAATATACATTAATAAAAAAACATAAAATTATATTATATGGTTTTATTATAACTCAAAAACTAACATCTATAATCATATTTAAATCACAATAAAATTATATAATAGCAGAAATTGAAATATAAATATACAATTCAAATGTATAAGGTTGCAATAAAAATATTCATAAATAGCGCAAAATAAAAATATATTATAACAATTAATAATTTAAAATATTGGGCAATAAAAATATTAAAGCATATATTTAATAAGCAATTTAAATATTTACAAATAGAGCCAAAAATAAAATTATATACTAGCACAATTATTTATAAATAACACAAAATTAAAAAATAATATTGAGCAAAATATACATTAATAAAAAAACATAAAATTATATTATATAGTTTTATTATAGCTCAAAAAATAACATCTATAATCATATTTAAATCGAGATTAATTAATTCTCAATTACACTTCTATTAATCATTTGATACAAAAAAATTCAATCCGAAAAATTAAAAATAAAAACTCACTAAATTTATTTATACGATTTGTAACACAAACTCAAAATTAGAAGATTCAAATAAAATATTTCAATGTATCAGAACTCGGTCGGAGCCAAACGAACTACTAACATGTAAGAATCGAACCGCTCCTTTGTTACCAAGTCAAGTACAACTCGTCAAAGCTTCGAAATAAACAACCTTTCTAGGGACATGAAATAAAGCGGTCTACTATTCGATTGTATCACCCCTCACAAACCCCATCACACCAGTCCGACCACTCGTGATATGTCGATTCAAATCAAGCCACACGTCGGAAATCGAGTCTATATTAACCCTTAAAAAACGTGAAATAAACAGCCTTTCTGAGGAAATGAAATAAAGCAGTCTACTATTCGATTGTATCACCCCTCACAAAGCCCATCACATCAGTCCGACCACTCTTGATTTGTCGATTTAAATCAGTTCATACGTCGGAAATCGAGTCTATATTAACCCTGCACGCCTCGATCTAACCAGAATTATCGTCTATCAACTCAAACACAAACAAAGATTTCACTTTAGGCTCTGATAAATCGAGATGCAATGCACGCGTCCATTCGACTCCATTAATTATTCTTTGTAGACTTCCTCTATCTATCAGAATTATCGTCCATCAACTCAAACACAAACAAAGATTTCACCTTAGGCTTCACCTTAGGCTTCAGGTAAATCTAGATGTAATGCATGTTGGAATTCGATATCCCGGGTTATTTAAATTTGCGGAAACCAATAACCCGATCAAAACCATCCGCCGGAGATCACGCGAACGTCACGTACGAGCCGGAGCACGAGCCGAACGCACGACGCGGCCGAAGCCGCGCGCACGCCCAGCCCGAGCCCCCGCACGCGGGGCTCGATGCGATCACCGATCGCACGCCGGCGATCGGTTGGGGTGGGGCTGCTCCGGCAGCCCCCGCGGCGAGTCCGGCGACTCGCCGCCGCCTGGAGGCCCCCGCCTTCACGGCGGGGTTGGGCACGGCACCAGCCCGTGCCCAGCGATCGACCCCTTGCGGTCGATCGCACACCCTCGGCCCAGCCGAGGGTTCGCCCTCCTTGCCCCGTCGAACCCTAGGGGCGATCGCCCGTGGTCCGGTGGCTTCGCCACCACCACGCGATCGTCCTCTACTCCGGGTTCGATCTTCGGATCTTGTTCTACGGTATTCTCGATAAACAAAATCGAATAAATCAAGGGCGTTTAGATTTTTACCTTTCGATTCGTTGTTCGGAGAAACGAAATCAAGATGACCTTTGAATCTTCCCACGTATTCCTTGCACTAGCTTGAACGTCGGGTGGGCGACGATCCTCCAAGCTCTATGGATCTACTTCTCTCTTTACTTTCTCTCTCTAGAAGAATTATGATCTTCAACTTATTGGAATAGAGAAGACCATGTAGTGCTTTTATAGGCTACGTAGGGGATCTAAAGGAGGTGGAATATTGGGCTTCCAATATTAATAATTAAATTGAGCCCAAGCCCAAATCTATTAATCTCCCATTAATATTAATTAATTTATTTTCCACTATATAAATTAATTGCACTCCCAATATTAAACCATATTATATCCAAATAATATTTCTCCGGTAGTATTATTTATTCCGTGTATTTAAGATATAAATATCCATGAATAAAATTTATTTATTGCTTAATAAATTTATTCATCTCTTTTATCCGAGACTAGTACCACTCAACCTTATTTATTATGCGGGAACAAATCCACTCGCGAGGTTTACATAATAAATCCTTATGAGCTCATCTCGGGGACATTATCAACCCTTCCGGGATACACTGTCCCGTCAAGAATTCACGGCATGCCATATATAAAATATAGTGACCCAACTTAACCGGTAATTGACTCAATAATTAAACCGGTCAATTCCTTTGGAAAATCAAAGTCACTAATACTAAATATACGCACCCGCAATTGTATCGGGGATTAAGAATAAAATACACTGAGTCTCAAATCAATTATCGCCGAGCAAACCTAATTGATGAGTCTCAATCGATCCGCTCAATACACCAAGTGTACAAGTGTGATAAAATAATTAAGACAAATTATTTTCTCTCTCACACAACGACTATACCGATGGATTGGTCCATGTCCATCTAGGTCGTGAGCCACTGTTCGATTAAATACGAGTAACCGATAGTATGATCTTCTGTGTGACGTCGCACACCATACTAACTACAACGTATATAATCCAGGACTATAATTTGCATATATTTAATTAACAATAATTAAAAGCAAATGAATGTTCATTATTAATAGGTAAATGAAAGTGTACAAGGAGTTCAGAATACTCAAATCTAGACATTAAGTATACTACTCCAACAATCTCCCACTTATACTAAGGTCTAGTCTTATCCTCCAAACTTCTGACTCCCAAACCCTCCAAGTGCTTGAAATATACTTCCTTAGGAAGTATCTTGGTGAAAGGGTCCGCTAGGTTGTCCTCCGAAGCTATCTTGGTGACTACTGCATCGCCCCTCTTGACGATGTCTCGAATCAGGTGGTACTTGCGCTCTATGTGTTTCATAGCACTATGGGACCGTGGTTCCTTACTATTTGCCACTGCACCGCTATTGTCACAATAAATTGTCATAGCCTTGGGCAAACTCGGAATCACATCTAAGTCCTGGAGGAAATTAAGGAACCAAACTGACTCTTTCGCTGCCTCTGAGGCTGCAACATATTCAGCTTCCATGGTAGAGTCCGAAATGCACTTTTGCTTAACACTCTTCCATGATACGGCTCCACCTCCCATAGTGTACACATAGCCTGATGTCGACTTACGCCGATCCTTATCAGCTTGGAAATCCGAATCTGTGTAACCCAAAGGAATCAGATTGTCTGCTCCGTAACTCAGAACATAATCCTTAGTATTTCGCAAATACTTGAAAATGCTTTTTACGGCAGTCCAATGAGCCTTTCCAGGGTTACTCTGATATCTCGCTACTACGCCAACTGCATAGCAGATATCAGGCCTCGTGCATAACATTGCATACATTAAGCTTCCCACAGCCGAAGCGTAGGGAACTGCTTTCATTTCATCTTTCTCCTTCTGTGTCTGAGGACACATTTCCTTAGAAAGATAAGTTCCTTTACTGAAGGGTAGTTCACCCTTCTTGGAATCTTGCATGGTAAAACGAGCCAGAATCGTGTTTATGTAAGATTGTTGGGATAGGTACAATGTTCTATTCCGGCGATCCCTTATAACCTTGATCCCTAGAACATGCCCGACTTCTCCCAAATCTTTCATATCGAATTGTCTAGACAACCATCCCTTTATGTCTGATAACATCTTTACACTGTTGCCAATGAGAAGAATGTCATCTACATAAAGCACGAGAAACACCACCTTCTTCCCATCACGTTTCCAATACACACACGATTCGTCCATGCTTTGACTAAATCCAAAAGATTGGACTACTTCGTCAAACCGCAGGTTCCACGATCTCGAGGCTTGTTTCAATCCATAAATGGATCGATTAAGCTTGCACACTAGATGATCTCGCCCCTTAGCAATGAATCCTTCTGGCTGTTTCATATAAATCGTCTCGTCAAGACTTCCATTTAGGAAAGCTGTCTTGACATCCATTTGCCACACCTCATAATCCATATGAGCTGCTATGGATAAGAGAATCCGGATCGACTTTATCTTGGCTACCGGCGAAAAGGTCTCCTCATAATCAATTCCTTCTTTCTGAGTATATCCTTTCGCAACAAGCCGAGCTTTAAAGGTTTCAACCTTTCCGCCAGATCCTCTCTTTCTCTTGTAGACCCATTTACACCCAATTGGCTTTACGCCGCTTGGTGGTTCTACAAGATCCCAGACTTTATTAGAATCCATAGATTCAATTTCGGATTTCATCGCTTTCTTCCAAGAAGGCGCATCTATATCTTGTACTGCCTCATCATAGGTCCAGGGATCGATTTCATGAACTCCAGGTCCAGTGTCCGAAGACTCACCCAGTCCAATCCATCGGTCTGGTTGCTTAACAACCCTCCCACTACGACGGCGTTCCGGTGTGTTAACAGTGACAGTGTCAGGTGCAGATTCTAGTGGTGTATCTATACTCGGTTCGGCTGTATCTAAGTCTTCCTTGTTACCTCTCAACTCATCAAGTATTACGTCACTTTTGGGCTTGTGGTCCATGACATAGTCTTCCTCTAAGAACCGAGCGTTAGTACTTATAACGATCTTCTGGTCCGTAGGACTATAAAACATGCCACCCTTAGTTCCTCTAGGATATCCTATAAACAACCGCACTTCAGTACGAGGTTCTAATTTATCGGCACCTACCTTCAACACATGTGTAGGGCACCCCCAGATCCGAACGTGTCTTAAGCTAGGCTTGCGCCCGCTCCATCGTTCCATGGGTGTTGAAGGAACCGTCTTAGATGGAACCAAGTTCAGAATGTGCGCCGCTGTTTCTAAGGCATATCCCCAGAACATGATAGGTAAGTCCGAGTAACTCATCATTGATCGCACCATTTCCATAAGAGTCCTATTCCTTCTTTCTGACACACCATTTTGCTGGGGAGTATATGGTGTTGTCATTTGGGAATCAATCCCATTCTCTGCCAAGTATGCCTTGAATTCTCCAGACAGGTACTCGCCTCCGCGATCAGATCGCAGGCATTTAATGGATTTACCTTGAAGGTTCTCCACAAGAGCCTTGAACTCTTTGAACTTGTCAAATGATTCGCTCTTGCGGCGCATCAGGTATACAAATCCATACCTTGAGTAATCATCAGTGAAAGTGATGAAATACTCGTACCCTCCCTTTGCCTGAGTAGACATAGGTCCGCATACATCAGAGTGAATCAAATCCAATACTTGTTCAGCCCTTCGTCCTTTACCAGAAAAAGAACGCTTGGTCATTTTTCCCTCTAAACAGGATTCGCAGGTTGGAAGGTCCTCTCCTTCAACACCACTGATGAGACCATCAGCTTTCAACCTTTGAATTCTATTCGAGTTAATATGACCTAGCCTTAAGTGCCACAAGTATAATTGATTCATTCTAGAAGGTTCCTTTCTCTTATTGGTGTTCGTAGATGTGTTATTACTCTCGGTTAGTTGCATCGTGTTAGACTTAGGATTTAGTACATACAAATCGTCCACCAATGTACCAGAGCAGATAATCTCACTGTTTCTTCTTATGATCACAGAGTGGTCAAAAGAAACAGAATATCCATTCATAATAAGTTTAGAAACCGAAATTAAATTCTTTCTAAAATGGGTACATAAAGACAATTTTGTAAAACTAAAACCCTATCACTACTAAAGTGTAAGTGAACGTCTCCCACTGCAACAGCCGCTACCTTCGCGGCATTGCCCATGTAGACCACGATCTCTCCCTCTCTAAGTCTCCGGGTTTCCTGGAACCCCTGCAATGAATTGCAGACATGATCAGTGGCCCCCGTATCTACACACCAGGTGCTGGTAGATAACACCACTGATAATGTTTCGGTGACTAAGGAAAATTTCGTACCTTTGATGAGAGGACAATCAGACCTCCAGTGCCCAAACTGTTTGCATCGAAAGCATCTGCGAAACCGCTTGCTTTCCCCAATCCGTGGTTTTAAACCACTGGGTCTCTTTGCATGCTTTTGTTTTAGCCTAGCCACAAGAGCTCGTGTTTCCCTTAACTTACGCACAAAAATCGCCTTCGCTGAGCCGTTTTTAAGGGACTCATTGAGGAACGATTCCGTGGGTATGTTAAACACCTCTTGACTAGCTTCCACACCATGTCTCAACGTAGTTGGAACAACAGTGGATTCAGAAAGCTTGACAGTCTGAACAAAGTCTAGATTTCTTTTCCAATCAGTACTATATGGAACCAGCGAGTTTTCATCTTTAAGTATATCACAAAGTGGGGTCACAGCCATTCTTAACCTATAAGCACATAAAACAAACAAACAATTTAATATCCGATATTATCTCCCTTTAATAATATCATTAAATCACTAATTGCCTCTAAAATCCCATCAGGTAAAGCAAGCCACGATAGTGTGGACGTTTACTCACCCAAATGATTTAGCAATTAGATTTTCTTTGGTCGTACATCATCAATAGCGTTACCTCGATGGGAGGGATACTATGAAGCGTACCTAAGTGTTAACCACTGCTCAGTACTAAGAAGTTTGTTTGGGACTCGCATATCGCCGCAAGCCACGATAGTGTGGACGTTTACGTCGACATACGGATCCTTTACTCCCTTCTATAACTGTCTACATCAATCGTTCCAAAGTCCCATTCAGTGCAGCAAGCCACGATAGTGTGGACGTTTACTACACCAAAAGACTTTTACAATTGACTCCCAATTACTTGATCCATTCAATCTTGTAAATCAAGACGTGGAGAATCATAAGTGAAACTCGAAGTTTCTAACCAGTGATTCACCATGCGAACAACCCTATCTCTCATAAATGAGGGAGCCGAGCAGACAATCGATCCATCTATCAAAGAATGGTACGACTGCCTCTAATTTGTGTCCTCGACATGACCAAGTGGCTCTGGCTCCATTCCACTCCCCGGGGTGAGAATGAGTCGACTTGAAATCAGCTTTGGAAAGACAAATTAGGCATTGTTTGATAAACTTAATCAATGTTTCTCGTAAGAGGAATTACAAGAACTCTCCTCCAATAACTTATCTATATAAACTTCAAAAGTTTATAAAAGTCACCAAGAGAGCAGCAATGGAGACCATGGGTATGTTTCCATACCCTCTCCCACTTAGCTTTTTACAATAAAGGGATACGCTATCTAGTGCATAAAAGTAAACACATATAGCATGCATACATGTAATAAAGCACATAGTATTATCACATAGTCAAAATAATTACTAGAATATTATTTTCCGACTATTATGGCTTTATTCCATCTCCGTACGCATCTTCTAGTCTTCAGTCTTCGTTCTTGAATGCTCCATGTGACGAGAATATTAATTTCCAATATTTAAATATATTTATTTTTAATAAATCCAAAAGATACTTAATTAAAAATTAAGTCAATCGAATAAATCAAAAATAAAATTAAATATTATTAATATTTTTATTTATTTTATTTTTCCCTTTCTACTTCATTAAATCTCTAGAATAATCTATCCAAGACCCACTTGGAATATTCTAGATGATTTCCATAATGAAATAAGGAAATAAAATAACTTAGGACTCTTCTACATTCCAAGATTAATTAATTTCCATTTCTATGAAAATTCCCATAAAATAGGAATAATCAATTAGGAAATAAATCAATCCTAAATTAATATTTATTCCTTTCTAATTCTATTAAATCTCTAGGATCCTATTCCAAGTAGAACTCGGAATACTCTAGAAGACTTCCATAATAGAATAAGGAAATAAAATTAATTCCAATTAATTCTTTTCCTAATCCATGAGAATTCCCAAAAAAATAGGAATACTCAAATAGGAAAAACCCGAATTAATTAGGAAAGTGAATTTACCGGGAGAGCACGAAGATCACGAGGACCCCCGCGCCCCCACCGGACCGCCATCGCCGGCCGAGGACCGCCGCCGCCGCCACCTAGCCGACGCACCACCACCGCCGGTGGTCTCGCCGCCGGGAGGCGCGAATTCGGCGCCTCTCCTTCGATGGTTCGATCCTCCATGGATCGACCATGTTGGTCGATCCGAGTCCTAGCCCTCACGATCATCTCCTTCGTCACACGTCTTTTCCGGCGGTCGTTTCGGCATCGATCCAACGCAAAATAAATTACAAAATAAATTTTACACTATCCGGTATCGATTCTATACATGAAATCGACCCTATACATTTTCCGGAAAAACGTAGAACGTAATAATAAATCCTAAATTCGGTCAACCCCCGAATTTTTACTATTACAAGCATTCACCACCAAAAACGAATCTCGACATGTCCGAGAGTTTAATTAAACCAACAATCACATGACAAAATAATTAAACGAATAATCATCAAGCCATAATAGTCGGAACCCTGCAAGGTAGAACAATTTTATCGAAAATACCGCGAACGTAAACCACGCTCTGATACCAATTGTTGGAATTCGATATCCCGGGTTATTTACATTTGCGGAAACCAATAACCCGATCAAAACCATCCGCCGGAGATCACGCGAACGTCACGTACGAGCCGGAGCACGAGCCGAATGCACGACGCGGCCGAAGCCGCGCGCACGCCCAGCCCGAGCCCCCGCACGCGGGGCTCGATGCGATCACCGATCGCACGCCGGCGATCGGTTGGGGTGGGGCTGCTCCGGCAGCCCCCGCGGCGAGTCCGGCGACTCGCCGCCGCCTGGAGGCCCCCGCCTTCACGGCGGGGTTGGGCACGGCACCAGTCCGTGCCCAGCGATCGACCCCTTGCGGTCGATCGCACACCCTCGGCCCAGCCGAGGGTTCGCCCTCCTTGCCCCGTCGAACCCTAGGGGCGATCGCCCGTGGTCCGGTGGCTTCGCCACCACCACGCGATCGTCCTCTACTCCGGGTTCGATCTTCGGATCTTGTTCTACGGTATTCTCGATAAACAAAATCGAATAAATCAAGGGCGTTTAGATTTTTACCTTTCGATTCGTTGTTCGGAGAAACGAAATCAAGATGACCTTTGAATCTTCCCACGTATTCCTTGCACTAGCTTGAACGTCGGGTGGGCGACGATCCTCCAAGCTCTATGGATCTACTTCTCTCTTTACTTTCTCTCTCTAGAAGAATTATGATCTTCAACTTATTGGAATAGAGAAGACCATGTAGTGCTTTTATAGTCTACGTAGGGGATCTAAAGGAGGTGGAATATTGGGCTTCCAATATTAATGATTAAATTGAGCCCAAGCCCAAATCTATTAATCTCCCATTAATATTAATTAATTTATTTTCCACTATATAAATTAATTGCACTCCCAATATTAAACCATATTATATCCAAATAATATTTCTCCGGTAGTATTATTTATTCCGTGTATTTAAGATATAAATATCCATGAATAAAATTTATTTATTGCTTAATAAATTTATTCATCTCTTTTATCCGAGACTAGTACCACTCAACCTTATTTATTATGCGGGAACAAATCCACTCGCGAGGTTTACATAATAAATCCTTATGAGCTCATCTCGGGGATATTATCAACCCTTTCGGGATACACTGTCCCGTCAAGAATTCACGGCATGCCATATATAAAATATAGTGACCCAACTTAACCGGTAATTGACCCAATAATTAAACCGGTCAATTCCTTTGGAAAATCAAAGTCACTAATACTAAATATACGCACCCGCAATTGTATCGGGGATTAAGAATAAAATACACTGAGTCTCAAATCAATTATCGCCGAGCAAACCTAATTGATGAGTCTCAATCGATCCGCTCAATACACCAAGTGTACAAGTGTGATAAAATAATTAAGACAAATTATTTTCTCTCTCACACAACGACTATACCGATGGATTGGTCCATGTCCATCTAGGTCGTGAGCCACTGTTCGATTAAATACGAGTAACCGATAGTATGATCTTCTGTGTGACGTCGCACACCATACTAACTACAACGTATATAATCCAGGACTATAATTTGCATATATTTAATTAACAATAATTAAAAGCAAATGAATGTTCATTATTAATAGGTAAATGAAAGTGTACAAGGAGTTCAGAATACTCAAATCTAGACATTAAGTATACTACTCCAACAATGCACGCGTCCATTCGACTCTATAAATTATTATTTTTTGACTTTTATTCCATCAATAGAACAATTTCAACGACCACGACCTTAGATCGAATTAATAATAATAAAATATTAAAAATAGATATACAAATTCAATTAAAAAATTCATAAATTACGCAAAATAAAATTATATAATAGCAGAAATTAAAATATTAATATACAGTTAAAATTTATAACGTTACAATTAAAATCCTTATAATATATAATTCAACTAGCAATTGTCTTAGTGGCATATTTTTATCCGTTAGATTTTGTTGTGTTCACACCTATTAATAAACCAGAACCGTTAGATTAAATTTGTGTTCAGACTAGCGTAATTA
Organism: Euphrasia confusa; assembly: GCA_954870475.1. Taxonomy (NCBI): domain Eukaryota; kingdom Viridiplantae; phylum Streptophyta; class Magnoliopsida; order Lamiales; family Orobanchaceae; genus Euphrasia; species Euphrasia confusa. The sequence goes on along the minus strand of OX940957.1, from coordinate 12,978,345 downwards.
TTTTAAATTAATTTATTTATTTATTTATATAATATAATTTACAATTTGTAAATATTGACTTAAATATTCAAAATATCACCTATCTTCCTTATTTATCTCCTTCCTTATTTATCTCCTTATTTATCTCCTTTATTTTTAATTAATTAGTTTAATTATTTATTTATTTATTTATATAATATAATTTACAATCTGTAAATATTGACTTGAAATATTCAAAATATCACCTATTTTTCTTATTTATCTTCTTCCTTATTTATATACTACTATTTATTTAAATACTACTATTTATTTATAGTACTAAAATTAATTAACGTTATTAATGATGAAAAAATTTGCATTTTTTTATTAATATATTTAACTGTTAATTAATTAATTTATATTATATAAATCTACTCTTATTTTAAGCAACTAAATAAATTTGATATTATCTACTATTTATATTAAAGAATTCAAATTCTTATAAATAAACTCACTTACTACCTCTCATTATTATATTTTTTTAGTTTGTTCATGCTCACACTTTCTTTTGCAAAGCCTCTATGTAAGTTTTATTGTTTTTACTCTCACTATTATATTTTTTTAGTTTGTTCATACTAACACTTTCTTTTGCAAAGCCTCTATATAAGTTTTATTGTTTTTAATATTTTTTGCAGCTTTCTTTTGCAGAGCTCTATGTAAGTTTTGTTGTTTTTTATATTTTTTGCAGCTTAAATGTGTAAGCATTATTTTACTAATTCGATTTTAATTTAAATATTATTGTTTGATAATTATTTTTTTTATTTTTTTGTAGCCTTCAGATATCTTCAGATGTAAGTATCTTCGAATTTTAATTTTAATATTATAGTTTAATTATTAATATTTTTATTTTTTGCAGCCCTTCAAATTTAATGTAAGTATTTTTTACTAATTTGAATTTTAGTTTAATATTATTGTTTAATTATTAATATTTTTATTTTTTGCAACTAATATTTTAGTTTTGATATTTTGTTGATTATAATTGTATTGTAAATATAACAATTTATTTGGTAATTGTATTATTCATTTTTTTGCAGAACTTTTGTATTTCTTACTGTTTTTTTATTTTTTATTTTGTAGGTTTCTTTATTAATAAAAGACAGTTTATTTATTTTGTAGGTTTCTTTATAAGTAAAAGTCACTGCAAATAGAACAATTAGAAGTCCATGAAGAAAGATCAAATATTGGATTTCACAAGTTCTAAATGGAACCAAACTTTTGTTTATGTTTTCTAATAAGATTAAAGTAGTATGTATTAATTTTATTTATGATTTAATTTACTCAATTTATGTAATTCATAAAATTTACAATTTACAATAATTTTATTTAATTTCATTCTAATTTTGTTTATGTTGTAACTTAAAGAACAATATTTGTATTTGTATTACTTACAAATATCACTAAAATAGAATTAAAATAATTAATTGAATTAATGAAATAAAATTGTATTTAATAATTATTCGAATAATTTAAAAGACAATAATACAATCCATGATTATTATTTTTTTACAAAATAATTTTTTATTAAAGTAATAAATTACAAAAATAATTATTTAATCAATTAGTCAACAATCAATAATACAATCGTTGTTTTTTTTTAATTCTTTTTTAAAGTAATAAATTATAAAAATAATTTTTTAGTCAATTAGTCAACACGTTTTTTTTCCTTTTTAATCTCCTTTAAATCCGTAATTCTATTAAAGATAATATTATTTATACATTTATAATCTCATTAATTATAGTAAATATTGACTTTAATAAATTTAAAATAATAAATAAATCATTTTTAATGTATCTATTTATTTTTAACACGTTTTTTCTTTATTAATCTCCCTTAAATCCGTCAATTAAAAAAATAATATTTATACCACCAATATAAAATCATGTCGTCTCTTATTTATCAGATTTATTATTGGCATTATTTTTTTGTTTGTTTTTCTTCTTTTCCTTTTTTTATATAAATAATAAATGATTTTTTATATAATAATTATTATATTCATGTACAATTAATATAATATACATTGTTGTTTGCTTAATCAAAATTTGCATGTAACTCTTGAATTTTTTATTAATATTTTGAATTTTGTATCTCAAATTATATATGGGATATCTTTACTTAACAAATTACCTTTTATACACTAAATTATAATAAGTGTCCTAAAATTCCCTCAATTCTGTTGACTACCATTTCTAAAATTAGAATTCAATATTGGAAGAACCATAAAATGTCATCATCCCTGTTGAATACTGTTTCTATAATTATAATTAAAAATTTTAAAATTTTGTGTATTACTTTTTGAGTAAATATACCAAATATGTATAATTTAACTATGTTTTTAGCTTTAAAGACTAATTATTTACTTATTTTATGTTCATATTTTATTTTGATTTGAGTTACCGTCAATTTTTTTTACTTATTTGTTAATATGAAATTTTCAAATTGAACTAAACTCATTGTTGTTGAACCAATTGGTTTGTAAATTTGATTTATACTATGAAATGATACTTAATTATTTCATTAATAGACTTTTATATACGTATAATTTGAGAATGATTTTATTAACAAAATTATTCTTTAACACAAAATATCTCAATTAAATATAAATCAGACTTAATTGATAATGACTTTATTAACAAAACTATTTTTTAAAGCAAAATATCTATTCGATTAAATATAAATCGAACTAAATGTAGTCTATAAAGAATTATTTGTAATATTATTGTGATTTCTTTATTGTACTATATTCAATTATGTAAATGTTGATTTTGGCGACAACGTATTTTTCCTTGTGTTTTTTTGTTTTTGTTGATTTTCAGGACTACAGGTTAAAAATCCGAAGTCAACTACCTTGCGCATGGAAATGGAGACTTGAGTCTCCACTTTTGGAATTACATGAAAACGGCGACCACAGTCGCCGCTTTTGAAGAATGCAAGGGAAACGGCGACAGCTGTCGCCGCTTTTGGAGACGCAAGGAAACGGCGACTCGTGTCGCCGCTTTTGGTGCAAAGCTGGATTGGCATGGAAACGGCGACACGGGTCGCCACTTTTGAAGTGCATGGAAACGGCGACTCGTGTCGCCGGTTTTGGGTGTGACAAGAAAACGGCGACTGGAGTCGCCGTTTATGTGTGTTGTGGAAACGGCGACTGGCGTCGCCGTTTTTGGTGCGTGCAAGTTTTCCAGCGACGCTGGTCGGCGGTTTTGGTACTTGGCTATGAAAACGGCGACTCGGGCCTTTGACATTTTTCCGGAGAATGTAGTCGCCGGTTTTTGGTGTTACATGAAAAACGGCGACTCTTGTTTTTTGTGTTTTTGATTTTAAGACTAAGTACTTACAACGTGATTTCTTTCACCAGGTACTCAGTTCAAGGAAATGAAGAATTGTTCCAAGTTTGCAACTTCAACAATATCGACGACCATGAAGACGATGAAATTCTGAGGCTTCAACACTTAGAGAATTTTCACAAGAAATTGAAGATGAAGAATTGAGATCGATGGAGTCAAGATTGAAATTGAAGTTTGGTTTTGAAATTGAAGATTCAAGATTCAAGGATTCAAGAATCAAAGATTCAAGATTCCAAGTTTCAAGAATCCAAGTTCTACAAAGATGATGTCATCCATGGAAAAGTGACATAGGCCAAGCATGCGACGAATGAGAACATGCCACGTCATCACTCTCACATGTGCGGCTCTACTATAAATACCCATGGATGTTCATTTCATCATTTGACGATTTTGAGAGAACGAAATCTGATTTTTAGAATCGTAGTCGAGCTTCGAGTTTGTGTAGTAGCTTTTGCGCCGTGTGCCAAGATTAGAGCTAGGAGATATAGCTTTAGGTACTCGTGTGCTAGTTTGCCAGTTAGTGGGAGTTGTTGCGACACTCGGGAAACTTCTTGTAAACGTTTTGCCTACCATACTCTACAAGTGTAATAGTTTAAGTTTTGTGATCAATGAAATGAAAACTATTACATAACTTTGTCTCCACTTTTTGTACTTCGAATTTGTGTGAGCGTTTTGACAGACCGAAGCTGCTGTCTGTGAGTTTAAGTCCAACTTCACGAAAAGTTGGTATCTTACGTCGAAGACGTAATTTCAATTGGTATCAGAGCGGGACGTCATACGTACAAGACGTGATCCGTAACTTGACTTCATATTTCCGCTAAAATGGAGTCGCCAATGTTTGTTCAGAAACCGATTATGCTTACTCATCAGAACTACTCTAATTGGAAAGCAAAAGTTTCAGCTAGAATTAAAGGCCATGACTCTCGTGCATGGATGTCTGTTTTGGAAGGTTGGGTTTGTCCGTATACTGAAGATGCCGATGGAATAAGAACTCCCAAACCAGAACGTAACTGGACTAGAGAAGAGCATGATTTGTCAACTGCGAATAGCAAGGCTCTACTTCTTATTTGCGAATGGTTGGAACTAAGTATGTACCAACTGGTGAAAAATTGCACTTCAGCGAAAGACGCATGGGAAACTCTTCAGAGAACATGCGAAGGAAGTAAGGCCGTGAAGCGCTCTAAAATTCGAACTATCACTGCTCAGTTCCATCAACTCCGTATGAGAGAAGATGAAGACATAAATGAGTACTTAGACAAAATCATGAGATATGTGAATGAAGTTCATGAACTTGGAGAAACTTTTCCTGCTGTCATGATCTACGAGAAAACTCTTCATAGTCTAAGTTCTCGGTTCGAAAGTAAAGTGCTAACACTTGAAGCACGAGAAGAAAAAGATCAAACATGGGACTACGCAGATTTGATGGCTGATTTGAGAAACTACGACTTGACTCTAAAAGTACGTAGCAACCCGGATATGTCACTTGTTTATGAGCCGATGACTGCACTAAAAATTTCTGAGAAGGGTAAGAGTTTCGAAACCTCAGAAAACCTGTTTGAAAAATGAGAAGTCTGAATGTAGTTTCTCAGCTGATGTGAATGAATCTGACGATGAGGAAGCTGAGGATATTGAACGTTTGATGAATTCAAATAATCCTGAAAAACTTGCTGCACTGACCGAAATCGTCACGTACCTTGTGAAGCAAGAATTCAAGAGAAAGAATCGTGCACGAAATTTTCGACAATTTCAGAAAAATTCTAACTCTTTTCAGAGAAACTCAGAGAACCGGAATCAAACCTCATTCTCTGACAAAAAATTTAAGGAGACAAAACTTTCTCCATATTCTTCTACTAGCAAGGATGTTTCCAAAATGCAGTGCTTTGAATGCAAAGGATTTGGACATGTCAAAAACGAGTGTCCTAACTTACATCGCAAAAAGAAACTGCCCGTGAGCTATGTAGTTTTTGATGATGAAAATGTAATCTCAGAAAATGAGGAATCTGAGAATGAAAATTCTGATGACGATGAGGACAACGCTCTAGTTGTCACGTTTGATGAAGGTTTTGACCTTGCAAACTTTGAAGTTGAAAATTTTCAAATTGCTGCCTTTCTAAAGGATACTACTACCGCAGACAACATTTTCCGTGTGGCGTCTGAAAATCGAAATTTCTGTGATGATGATATTTTTTCGGATGTTGAATCCGTGACTGAGTCTGTGGAAAATGAGATGTTATCTAAAGTATCTCAAACTGAATGTGTAAGTGCTGAGCTGCTAGCCTTGAATGAGAGTCACTCTGAACTCTCAAAATCCTATGACTTAGTTATCACTGAGAATGGTGCACTTGAAGTGTCTCTGAAAGTTCTTACAGAATCTTGTAACGAACTCTCAACTGCTAACCGAAAGATGTATGACGAGGCTGTAGAGTTGAAAAACTCAGTTGAGAAGACAACGGACGAGAAAAAGAGGTTGAACAACTCTCTAACTATACTTAAAATCAAATTTGATGATCTCTTCGAAGAAAAACATAAATACTACAAATAAGTTGTTGAACTGAGAGAAGTGTGTGAAAAGCTGAGTTCTGAAAACTCGAAACTAAAGACCTCGTTGAAAAAGGAAATGTCCGAAGTAAAGAAAATTCAAACTCTTTTCAAAAACTCTGACTCTGAGAACGATGATCAGAAATCATCACTTTTGAAGACTCAAACAGATCTTGCTATGACAGACAAAGAGTGCTATGTCTTGAAAGAGAAACTCAAAATGACGGATGAACTTTTGAGGAAGATGAATACGAACTCTTCCGTGTTTGATAATGCTGCATCTTACATGAATCCTAATCGCTATGGACTCGGCTTTCAAAAAGTTTTTGAGTCTATTTATTCTACACCTGAGAAGAAAGATGTGACCTTTGTCAAAGCATCCAATGTTCAGCCAGAGGATAAAAGTAAGGATGACGCTGAATCATCTAAACGGAAGGATATTGCTGAAGGGAAAAAGATTGTTAAGTCTCCTGAATCGAAAACTCAAAAGTCGGTCTCGACTTCGAACTCTAAATCGGAGACATATCAATTTCCCAAAAATATTTTGAAACATCCTCGAGGGATCTTGCCATATGAGAAAACATTGCTGAAAAAGTTAGATGAACATCAGAACGTAAAGTTGAACAGAAAAACTCTTCACTCTAAAAATGCTCTTGTCAAAACGCCAAAGAAAGTTGAAACTCGTAAAAAACGAGAATATGTCTGTCACTACTGCAATGTACTCGGACACATAAGACCGTTTTGTTACAAACTTAAAGCTGACATGAACCGTGAGTTGATGAAGAAAGGTGACAAATCAAAAAATTCTCGAAAGCTGAATGTTGAGAATAATATTAACTCTGTGGTTCTGACAAACTCACGAAATTTTAATGTGAAGAAGACTGAGGCTGCTAAGGACATGAAGAAACCTATTTCTCCAAACTTGGAAGTTAAGACAAATCTGAAGACTGTGGCTGAGAGAAATGTCCAAACTTCGACCCTATAAATTATTCTTTGTAGACTTCTATTCCATCAATAGAACAATTTCAACGACCACGACCTTAGATCGAAGTAATAATAATAAAATATTAAAAATAGATATACATATGCATTTAAAAAATTCATAAATTACGCAAAATAAAATTATATAATAGCAGAAATTAAAATATTAATATACAGTTAAAATTTATAAGGTTACAATTAAACGCAAAATAAAAATATATTATAGCAATTAAAAATATTTAACATATTGCGCAATAAAAATATAACATCATATATTTAATAATTAATTAAAATATTTACAAATAGCGTCAAAAATAAAATTATATAGTAGCACAATTAAAATATTTATAAATAACACAAAATAAAATAAATAATATTGAGCAAAACATACATTAATAAAAAAACACAAAATTATATTATATGGTTTTATTATAGCATAAAAAAAATAACATCAATAATCTTATTTAAATTTAGCAAATTAAAATATATAATGAATTAAAAAAACTCATTAATCGAGATTAATTTCATACTTCTATTAATCATTTGTTACAAAAGATTTAATCTGAGAAAATAAAAATGAAAAACTCAACATTAGAAGATTCAAACAAAATATTTCAATGTATCAGAACTAGATTGGAGCCAAACGATCTACTAACATGTAAGAATCGAACTGATCCCTTGTTCAAAGTCAAATACAACCTCGTCAAAGCTTCCGTCCGAAAACGTGAATTAAATAGCCTTTCCGGGGACATGAAATAAAGCGGTCTACTATTCCATTGTATCATCCCTCACAAACCCCATCACACCCGTCTGACCACTCGTGATTTGACGATTTAAATCAGGACACGCGTCGAAAATCGAGTCTATATTAACCCTGCAAGTCTCGATCTAACCAGAATTATCGTCTATCAACTAAAACACAAACAAAGATTTTACCTAATGCATCAGATAAACCGAGATCCAATGCACGCGTCCATTCGACTCCATTAAGTATTCTTTTGTAGACTTCTTCGATCTAACCAGAATTATCGTCCATCAACTCAAACACAAACAAAGATTTCACCTTAGGCCTCAGGTAAATCGAGATGCAATGCACGCGTCTATTCGAATCCATAAACTATTCTTTGTAGACTTCTCCTGTATCAATAGAACAGTTTGTTGGAATTATTATAAATAATTCGTGTATTTTGACCAAGTTATGTAATTTTTATGGCAATAAAAAATGTATTCGATTTCGAGTTTAATCGTTACAATTATTATCTCAGTGTTACGAGGTAATTGTGGTATTTTATTTCGTCAAAATCCGTTAATCGGTGAGGGAGAAATAAATATTTAAAGGTTGCCATAAATACTACTTTGGTAAATGAAGCAATTATTATTTTATTGGGATAAATGTTATCCCACATTGAAAGAATACCAAAAGTCATTTCCCTTTAAAAGTGATAAGAGAGTAAGAGTGTTCAACAAGTTGACTAAGTCCATGCACCCTTAGCGGTACATGGCAAGGGTCACGCGCGCCCCGCCCCGACCCGGACCTGGGGCTCGGGCTTGGTTCTGGCTCCTTGGTTATTTGGACTCTGGGCTTGACCTGGGCTTCCCGGGGCCCACTGGGCCAATTGAGCCACTGTATATATATCTTTTTGGACACGATCCGATTGAAGTGTTTGGGCTTGTCTTGATCGACCCAAGAGTTGAACACATTGATTAAGGCTTTGGGCTCGGCCCAACTTAAAGGTTATGGATATTAATTAATTTCATAATTAATTAATTGTTGATAATTGCTGAAGTGGGCGGTTAGAGATGGAGTGGTCAAACTCCACTCGGCTGGAACTGCCCTGAACCGCCAACTGCTGTTAGCGGGTCGGGGCGGGCTCGGGCTTGGTCCTGGCTCCTTGGTGATTTGGACTCTGGGCTGGACCTGGGCTTCCCGGGGCCCACTGGGCCAATTGAACCACTGTATATATCTTTTGGACACGGTCCGATTTAAGTGTTTGGGCTCGTCTTGATCGACCCAAGAGTTGAACACATTGATTAAGGCTTTGGGCTCGGCCCAACTTAAAGGTTATGGATATTAATTCATTTCATAATTAATTAATTGTTGATAATTGCTGAAGTGGGCGCTTAGAGATGGAGTGGTCAAACTCCACTCGGCTGGAACTGCCCTGAACCGCCAACTGCTGTTAGTGGTATGTAACTCCCCCTACAGTGAACTTTATAAATAGACTTTTACATGCATCATTTCACGTACGAAATTTCAGACGATATTTCTGCCTCTCCTATATCATCATATCATTTCACGAGTGTGCTCAGTTATCACAGTTTTCGTTCAACCGAGGGTTCGATTCAGTGTGCAAATAGTTCGAGCCCCGCTGCCGTTGTATCTTTGGGATCAGAGAGCCTGTAACCGTAGCATACACGGGGCTTTACTGATTTGCGGAAAGTGCAAACGTCTCGGCCAGCAACATGCCGTTTTACTTTCCGTTCTTATCTTTGTTTTATTCCGGTTTTACTAACCCGTTTTTTACGTTTATTCTAACACAGTTCCAATCACTACGACCTTAGATAAAGTAATAATGATAAAAAATAAAAATAGATATACAAATGTAATTAAAAAATTCATAAATTACGTTAAAATAAAACTATATAATAGCAGAAATTAAAATATAAATATACAATTAAAATGTATAAGGTTACAATAAAAATATTCATAAATAGCGCAAAATAAAAATATATTGCCCAGCCCACGCAGTAGGACAATTTTTCCACTTCCAATGCATACAGTCAAGACTGCCTAACATACCTGGAAATCCGCGTTGTTCACTAACAGAAAGAAGTCTAGCAACATCATCGGAGTTTGGCGATCTTAGATACTCTTCTGAGAAAATTTCCAAAATAGCATGACATAATCTTTTTACGCATTCAATTGCCGTTGACTCTCCAATTTTGATGTATTCATCAGTGGCATCTGCTGCAACTCCATATGCTAGAATCCGAAAAGCTACTGTGATTTTTTGAAGTGTAGACAAACCAAGTCGACCTGTTGCATCTTTTTTTTGTACAAAATATTGATCATGATTTCTAACAGCATTAGAAATTTGAAGAAATAAACTTCTAGACATGCGAAATCGCCTACGAAACATTAATTCATTATACGTAGGATTTTCAGAAAAATAATCTTTAAAAAGATTACGATCTGCTTCTTCTCGGTCGCGATGTACCACTCTATGACCAACAATCGAACCTCCACGAGTAGGCTCAACATTTGATTGTTCCACCAACTCGCAAAGAAAATTATTGTTGGACATTGCTGTTTGATAAAGATTTTGATTTTTTGTATGAATTTCGGTTATCAACCGTTCATACTCTTCATCACCAGAAGAAGACGAAGAAAATGATACATTAGAAGAACTTGCGAAATTAAAATTCATATTCGCAAAGAAATTGTTGTGAATATTATAAAACTTAAGTAATAAAAAATTGATAAGGAGTACACAAATATGTAGAAGAAAGTGACACTCTGCACAACACAATTGTAGGCATACAATTCAAAATTCACAAGTAAATTATTTGATAGACACATGCACTCTGCACAATACAATTGATAGACCGAGAAAAATAAGTGATGTGATGACACGAAGGTTTCAATAAATCATCTCTGCACAAGTTATCACCATTTTCTTTATTCAAGATAAAAACACTATTTCCTTACATATTGCACTAGTATAATTCTTATATAAATACTCTTTTCCATATACACAATTCACACACTTCTCTCATTTTCTTTTAACTTTTATCAAATTTCAATGTGGTTTCGTATTTCCAATTACTCTGTTGAAGAGGACATACATCTTTGTAATATTTTTATTGATATCTCTCAAGATCCGATTGTTGGAACAAATCAATCCGGAGCAAAATTTTAATACAAACTCAACATTAGAAGATTTAAACAAAATATTTCAGTGTATCAGAATTAGATCGGAGCCAAACTATCTACTAACATGTAAGAATCGAACAGATCCCTTGTTCCCTAGTCAAGTACAACCTCGTCAAAGCTAAAACGTGAAATAAACAGTCTTTCTGGGGACATGAATTGAAATAAAGCGGTCTACTATTCGATTGTATCACATCCCTCACAAACCCCATCACACCAGTCCGACCACTCGTGATTGGCCGATTCAAATCAGAACACGCGTCGAAAATCGAGTCTATATTAACCCTACAAGTCTCGATCTAACCAGAATTATTGTCTATCAACTCAAACAAAAACAAAGATTTCACCTAATGAATCAGATAAATCGAGATCCGATGCATGCGTCCATTATATAATAGCAGAAATTAAAATATAAATATACAATTAAAATTTATAAGGTTGCAATAAAAATATTCATAAATAGCGCAAAATAAAAATATATTATAAAAATTAATAATTTAAAATATTGGGCAATAAAAATATTAAAGCATATATTTAATAAGCAATTTAAATATTTACAAATACTGCCAAGAATAAAATTATATACTAGCACAATTATTTATAAATAACACAAAATAAAATAAATAATATTGAGCAAAAAAGACACATTAATAAAAAAACATAAAATTATATTATATGGTTTTATTATAGCTCAAAAAATAACATCTATAATCATATTTAAATCGAGATTAAATAATCCTCAATTATACTTCTATTAATCATTTGTTACAAAAAAATTCAATTTTAAAAATTAAAAATAAAAACTCACTAAATTTATTTATACGAATTGTAACACAAATTCAACATTAGAAGATTCAAATAAAATATTTCAATGGATCAGAACTAGATCGGAACCAAATGAACTACTAACATGTAAGAATCTAACCGATCCCTTGTTACCAAGTCAAGTACATCTCGTCAAAGCTTCGAAATAAACAACCTTTCTAGGGACATGAAATACAGCGGTCTACTATTCGATTGTATCACCCCTCACAAACCCCATCACACCAGTCCGACCACTCGTGATATGTCGATTCAAATAAGGCCACACGTCGGAAATCGAGTCTATATTATCCCTTCAAAAACGTGAAATAAACAGCCTTTCTGGGGAAATGAAATAAAGCGATCTACTATTCGATTGTATCACCCCTCACAAAGCCCATTACATCAGTCCAACCACTCTTGATTTGTCGATTCAAATCAGGACACACGTCGGAAATTAGGTTTATATTAACCCTGCACGCCTCCATCTAACCAGAAATACCGTCAATCAACTCAAACACAAACAAAGATTTCACTTTAAGCTCAGATAAATCGAGATGCAATACACGCGTCCATTCGACTCCATTAAGTATTCTTTTGTAGACTTCTTCGATCTAACCAGAATTATCGTCCATCAACTCAAACACAAACAAAGATTTCACCTTAGGCCTCAGGTAAATCGAGATGCAATGCACGCGTCTATTCGACTTCATAAACTATTCTTTGTAGACTTCTATTCCATCAATAGAACAATTTCAACTACCACGACCTTAAATCGAAGTAATAATAATAAAATATTAAAAATAGATATACAAATGCAATTAAAAAATTCATAAATTACGCAAAATAAAATTATATAATAGCATAAATTAAAATATTAATATATTAAAATTTATAAGGTTACAATTAATATATTCATAATTTGCGCAAAATAAAAATATATTATAGCAATAAAAAATATTTAAAATATTGCGCAATAAAAATATAACGTCATATATTTAATAACCAATTAAAATATTTACAAATAGCGTAAAAAATAAAATTATAAAGTAGCACAATTAAAATATTTATAAATAACAAAAAATAAAATAAATAATATTGAGCAAAACATACATTAATATAAAAACAAAAAATTATATTATATAGTTTTATTATAGCACAAAAAAAATAGCATCAATAATCTTATTTAAATTTAGCAAATTAAAGTGTATAATGAATTAAAAAAACTCATTAATCGAGATTAATTAATCCTCAATCATACTTCTATTAATCATTTGTTACAAAAGATTTAATCTGAGAAAATAAAAATGAAAACTCACTATTTGTAACACAAACTCAACATTAGAAGATTCAAACAAAATATTTCAATGTATCATAACTAAATCGGAGCCAAACGATCTACTAACATGTAAGAATCGAACCGATCCCTTGTTCCCAAGTCAAGTACAACCTCGTCAAAGTTTCCGTCCGAAAACGTGAAATAAACAGCCTTTCTAGGGACATGAAATAAAGCATTCTACTATTCGATTGTATCATCCCTAAAAACCCATCACACCAGTCCGACCACTCGTGATTTGCCGATTCAAATCAGGACACGCGTCGAAAATCGAGTCTATATTAACTCTGCAAGCCTCGATCTAACCAGAATTATTGTCTATCAACTCAAACAAAAACAAAGATTTCACCTAATGAATCAGATAAATCGAGATCCGATGCATGCGTCCATTATATAATAGCAGAAATTAAAATATAAATATACAATTAAAATTTATAAGGTTGCAATAAAAATATTCATAAATAGCGCAAAATAAAAATATATTATAAAAATTAATAATTTAAAATATTGGGCAATAAAAATATTAAAGCATATATTTAATAAGCAATTTAAATATTTACAAATACTGCCAAGAATAAAATTATATACTAGCACAATTATTTATAAATAACACAAAATAAAATAAATAATATTGAGCAAAAAAGACACATTAATAAAAAAACATAAAATTATATTATATGGTTTTATTATAGCTCAAAAAATAACATCTATAATCATATTTAAATCGAGATTAAATAATCCTCAATTATACTTCTATTAATCATTTGTTACAAAAAAATTCAATTTTAAAAATTAAAAATAAAAACTCACTAAATTTATTTATACGAATTGTAACACAAATTCAACATTAGAAGATTCAAATAAAATATTTCAATGGATCAGAACTAGATCGGAGCCAAACGAACTACTAACATGTAAGAATCTAACCGATCCCTTGTTACCAAGTCAAGTACATCTCGTCAAAGCTTCGAAATAAACAACCTTTCTAGGGACATGAAATACAGCGGTCTACTATTCGATTGTATCACCCCTCACAAACCCCATCACACCAGTCCGACCACTCGTGATATGTCGATTCAAATAAGGCCACACGTCGGAAATCGAGTCTATATTAACCCTTCAAAAACGTGAAATAAACAGCCTTTCTGGGGAAATGAAATAAAGCGATCTACTATTCGATTGTATCACCCCTCACAAAGCCCATTACATCAGTCCAACCACTCTTGATTTGTCGATTCAAATCAGGACACACGTCGGAAATTAGGTTTATATTAACCCTGCACGCCTCCATCTAACCAGAAATACCGTCAATCAACTCAAACACAAACAAAGATTTCACTTTAAGCTCAGATAAATCGAGATGCAATACACGCGTCCATTCGACTCCATTAAGTATTCTTTTGTAGACTTCTTCGATCTAACCAGAATTATCGTCCATCAACTCAAACACAAACAAAGATTTCACCTTAGGCCTCAGGTAAATCGAGATGCAATGCACGCGTCTATTCGACTTCATAAACTATTCTTTGTAGACTTCTATTCCATCAATAGAACAATTTCAACTACCACGACCTTAAATCGAAGTAATAATAATAAAATATTAAAAATAGATATACAAATGCAATTAAAAAATTCATAAATTACCAAAATAAAATTATATAATAGCATAAATTAAAATATTAATATATTAAAATTTATAAGGTTACAATTAATATATTTATAATTTGCGCAAAATAAAAATATATTATAGCAATAAAAAATATTTAAAATATTGCGCAATAAAAATATAACGTCATATATTTAATAACCAATTAAAATATTTACAAATAGCGTAAAAAATAAAATTATAAAGTAGCACAATTAAAATATTTATAAATAACAAAAAATAAAATAAATAATATTGAGCAAAACATACATTAATATAAAAACAAAAAATTATATTATATAGTTTTATTATAGCACAAAAAAAATAGCATCAATAATCTTATTTAAATTTAGCAAATTAAAGTGTATAATGAATTAAAAAAACTCATTAATCAAGATTAATTAATCCTCAATCATACTTCTATTAATCATTTGTTACAAAAGATTTAATCTGAGAAAATAAAAATGAAAAACTCACTATTTGTAACACAAACTCAACATTAGAAGATTCAAACAAAATATTTCAATGTATCATAACTAAATCGGAGCCAAACGATCTACTAACATGTAAGAATCGAACCGATCCCTTGTTCCCAAGTCAAGTACAACCTCGTCAAAGTTTCCGTCCGAAAACGTGAAATAAACAGCCTTTCTAGGGACATGAAATAAAGCATTCTACTATTCGATTGTATCATCCCTAAAAAACCCATTACACCAGTCCGACCACTCGTGATTTGCCGATTCAAATCAGGACACGCGTCGAAAATCGAGTCTATATTAACTCTGCAAGCCTCGATCTAACCAGAATTATCGTTTATCAACTCAAACACAAACAAAGATTTCACCTAATGCATCAGATAAATCGAGATCCAATGCACGCGTCCATTCGACTCCATTAAGTATTCTTTTGTAGACTTCTTCGATCTAACCAGAATTATCGTCCATCAACTCAAACACAAACAAATATTTCACCTTAGGCCTCAGTAACTTCTCCTGTATAAATAGAACAGTTTCAATCACTACGCTTAGATGAAGTAATAATTATAAAAAATTAAAAATAGATATACAAATGTAATTAAAAAATTCATAAATTACGATACAAATGTATAATTCAAATTAAAATATAAATATACAATTCAAATGTATAAGTTTGCAATAAAAATATTCATAAATAGCGCAAAATAAAAATATATTATAACAATTAATAATTTAAAATATTGGGCAATAAAAATATTAAAGCATATATTTAATAAGCAATTTAAATATTTACAAATAGTGCCAAAAATAAAATTATATACTAGCACAATTATTTATAAATAACACAAAATAAAATAAATAATATTGAGCAAAATATACACATTAATAAAAAAAATATAAAATTATATTATAGGGGGAATCATGGACCGGGGCATCTCTAAGAGTAGAATTATAATCAGTACCTATATTTTTTCCTAATTTTGATATGGGGCATTGTTCCATTATTAACCTTTTCAAGTATATTAGTAATTAATATAACTACATATCTAATATCATCCGCTTAGATTTTAAACAACTACGCTAGACACCTAGTATTATAACATATCTAAACATGAAATACATATCTAAACATGAAATATTAACAAGTCCATATTTGCATATTTGTTAGAATTAGGTGTGTTAAATATCTAAACATGAAATACATATCTAAACATGAAATATTAACAGGTCCATATAAACATGAAATATTAACAGGTCCATATTTGCATATTTGTTAGAATTCTAGATTTTTTATTTCACATTTTGCATTTTAATCAATTTGGGAAAATTTTAGTTGAATTTGGATTTAGACTATTTAAAAAGGTTGCTCATATTTATTTATATGACATATCTATATCTATGATAGATATGTATACATCTATGATAGATATCTATACATATGACATATTTATGGCATATCTATAATAGATATTAGTGTATGTGGTAAATCTATAATAGATATCTATTCATATATATATATATATAAATAATGTTGCGCAAATATATTTTACATATTTTTATACAAATATATTTATATATATAATTTACTGATTCTTGCGCAAATATATTTATATTCTTACGCAAATATATTTATATATGTATATAGTAAATAAATTAATATGTTAAGGTGTAGGGATATTTACTTTATACATTTTAAAAAATGCCCCTACTTAGTATATAAAAAATACAAATTCCCTAATAAATAAAAAAATTAAAAATATACGACCCCTAAAAATGAGGTGAAAAAAATATAGGTGTTCGAAATAATATTAAAAAGCAATCTGCCCCATAGCCTAATATTACCTATATTATAAGGTTTTATAATAGCTCAAAAAATAACATCTATAATCATATTTAAATCGAGATTAATTAATCCTCAATTATACTTCTATTAATCATTTGTTACAAAAAAATTCAATCTGAAAAATTAAAAATAAAAACTCACTAAATTTATTTATACGATTTGTATCACAAACTCAACATTAGAAGATTCAAATAAAATATTTCAATGTATCAGAACTTGATCGCAGCCAAACGAACTACTAAAATGTAAGAATTTAACCGATCCCTTGTTACCAAGTCAAGTACAACTTGTCAAAGGTTCGAAATAAACAACCTTTCTAGGGACATGAAATAAAGCGGTCTACTATTCGATTGTATCACCCTCACAAACCCCATCACACCAGTCCGACCACTCGTGATATGTCGATTCAAATAAGGCCACACGTCGGAAATCGAGTCTATATTAACCCTTAAAAAACGTGAAATAAACAGCCTTTCTGGGGAAATGAAATAAAGCGGTCTACTATTCGATTGTATCACCCCTCACAAAGACCATCACATCAGTCCGACCACTCTTGATTTGTCGATTCAAATCAGGCCACACGTCGGGAATCAGGTCTATATTAACCCTGCACGCCTCGATCTAACCAGAATTACCGTCTATAAACTCAAACACAAACAAAGATTTCACTTTAGGCTCAGATTAATCGAGATGCAATACACGCGTCCATTCGACTCCATAAATTATTCTTTGTAGACTTCTATTCCATCAATAGAACAATTTCAACGCCCACGACCTTAGATCGAAGTAATAATAATAAGAACTAGATCGGAGCCAAACGATCTACTAACATGTAAGAATTTTTGAGTGGTGACTCAAATCCAATCGAAATAAAAGAAACGAGGATGAAATCGGATAGAAGAAACGAGCTGAGCACGAGACCGAAGAAGTCGCGTCATTGAATCGGTAATTAACTTGTTAATTACGTATAATAAATCATGGTGATTTATTATTTGGACGCTACAGCAAGTTTAGCAAATGGGCCTAAAGCCCAGTAGGAGTCGATCGAGTGCTCAGCGATGGAGCAGCAAATTAGTCGGTTCGTTTATTAGTTTGGAGTGCAAACTAATTAGAGGTTTCTTTAATTAAGAATATAATTATATTGGAAATATAATTATATTATTTGGTAGTAGGATTTGAGTTATATTTGGAATAGGAATAAAAGAGTTTTATTCCTAATCCTATTGTTGTCTATTTTATGGGTTTGCTACACTTATAAATAGGGATCCCCATGCTTGATCATAAGTAACTCGATTAATGTTATTGAGAGCAGCATTAATTTGAGAGATCGATATTATTGAAAATATCGTGAGTCACGGTGTTATTGAGAACATTGTTTTGTGAGAGTGTTTCTATTGAGAGAGAGTTTCGTGAGATAGATATATTGAGAGATCTATATTTGTAACCCCGTTGATTCGATTATAGTGATATTTTCTCCTCCTCCCGTGGTTTTTCCTTATTTTGGGTTTCCACGTAAAATTCATGTTCTATCTTTTATATCGTTTTCTTTTCCCCATCAATTTTATATTTCAAGCTATTTTCTGTGGAGTAATTTTGGGAGCCGAAATTACAACAAATGGTATCAGAGCTTGAGGTCGCGACTTGGGATTCCTGTGGAGCTTGAAAATATTTTTCGGAGATGGCGATGAAGTACGATATTCCGATTCTGGATAGAAACACTCGGTTCTCGACGTGGCGGTGCAAGATGGAGGCGATCTTGGCGCAATTGGATCTAGACGAGACATTGTTGGGGTTCGATAAGATGCCAAGCACGTTGAAGACGGAGGAGAAAGAGAAGAAGGATCGAAAGGCAAAGGGGGTTATTGGGCTACATCTCTCTACCTCTATTTTGGAAGAGGTGATGCATGAGAAGACGACGGCAGACATGTGGAAGAAAATCGAGGAGCTTTGTTTGGTGAAGAGCTTGACGAGCAAGCTACATCTCAAGCAAAAATTATTTCTTCACAAGATGCCCGAAGGAGGTAATTTGCAAGATCACTTATATGCTTTTAATGAGACGGTCTCGGATCTCGAGAATTTGGGGATAAAGTACGATAGTGAAGACTTGGCGTTGTGGTTATTGTGTTCCTTGCCTCCTTCTCATGCAAATTTTAGGGATACGCTGCTCTACAGTCGGGAAACCCTTACTAGGCAGGATGTAGTCGATGCGCTGCATTCTAAAGAGAGGATGAAATTTCTCGTTGATGGAAGGTCTGATGCAATAGGTGAAGGCCTTAACGTCCAAGGTGGGGCGAGCGGAAGGTCTAAGGGATATTCTCGGTCTAAGGGAGAACGAGAATGTTATTATTGCAAGAAGAAGGGCCATATCGTGAAAGATTGTCCGGGATTGAAGGATAAGAATCGCGAGGACGATTCTGTTGATCAGAGCAGGAAACCGGAGGTCAGTTTTTTGGAAGAAAGTTACAATGATGGAGAACTTCTTCTGGCGTCTGATTTGGGTTCACGAGCGTGCGATGAGTGGATATTGGATTCCGGATGCTCATATCATATGTGTCCCTTTAAGGGTTGGTTTGATACATATGATGTCTTGGCCAGTACTGGGACTGTGGCTATGGGGAATGACGCACCGTGTGAGATACTTGGCATTGGGAGGATCCGGGTCAAGATGTTCGACGGAGTGATTCAAACACTTGACAATGTGAGGCACGTTCCTGACTTGAGGGTGAGTCTTATTTCTCTCAGTGCCCTTGATGACAGTGCCCTCGTGAGTCACAGTGTTATTGCGAACATCGTTTTGTGAGAGCGTTTCTATTGAGAGAGAGTTTCGTGAGATAGATCTATTGAGAGATCTATATTTGTAACCCCGTTGATTAGATTATTGTGATATTTTCTTCTCCTCCCGTGGTTTTTCCCTATTTTGGGTTTCCACGTAAAATTCGTGTTCTATCTTTTATATCGTTTTCTTTTCCCTATCTATTTTATATTTCAAGCTATTTTGTGTGGAGTAATTTTGGGAGCCGAAATTACAACAAGAATCGAACCGATCCCTTGTTCCCAAGTCAAGTACAACCTTGTCAAAGCTTCCGTCTGAAAACGTGAAATAAACAGCCTTTCTGGGGACATGAAATAAAGCGTCTACTATTCGATTGTATCATACCTCACAAACCCCATCACACCAGTCCGACCACTCGTGATTTGCGATTCAAATCAGGACACGCGTCGAAAATCGAGTCTATATTAACCTTGCAAGCCTCGATCTAAACAGAATTATCGTTTATCAACTCAAACACAAACAAAGATTTCACATAATGCATCAGATAAATCGAGATACAATGCACGCGTCCATACGACTCCATTAAGTATTCTTTTGTAGACTTCTTCGATCTAACCAGAATTATCGTCCATCAACTCAAACACAAACAAAGATTTCACCTTAGGCCTCAGTTAAATCGAGATGCAATGCACACGTCCATTCGACTCCATAAATTATTCTTTGTAGACTTCTATTCCATCAATAGAACGATTTCAACGACCACGACCTTAGATCGAAGTAATAATAATAAAATATTAAAAATAGATATACAAATGCAATTAAAAAATTCATAAATTACGCAAAATAAAATTATATAATAGCAGAAATTAAAATATTAATGTACAGTTAAAATTTATAAGGTTACAATTAATATATTCATAATTTGCGCAAAATAAAAATATATTATAGCAATTAATAATTTAAAATAGTGGGCAATAAAAATATTAAAGCATATATTTAATAAGAAATTTAAATATTTTCAAATAGCGCCAAAATAGAATAAAATTGAGCAAAATATACACATTAATAAAAAAACATAAAATTATATTATATGGTTTTATTATAGCTTAAAAAATAACATCTATAATCATATTTTAATCGAGATTAATTAATCCTCAATTATACTTCTATTAATCATTTGTTACAAAAAAAATTCAATCTTAAAAATTAAAAATAAAAACTTACTAAATTTATTTATACGATTTGTAACACAAACTCAACATTAGAAGATTATAATAAAATATTTCAATGTATCAGAACTCAATCGAAGTCACACGAACTACTAACATGTAAGAATCGAACCGATCCCTTGTTACCAAGTCAAGTACAACTCGTCAAAGCTTCGAAATAAACAACCTTTCTAGGGACATGAAATAAAGCAGTCTACTATTCGATTGTATCACCCCTCACAAACCCCATCACACCAGTCCAACCACTCGTGATGTGTCGATTCAAATCAGGCCACACGTCGGAAATCGAGTCTATATTAACCCTTAAAAAACATGAAATACACAGCCTTTCTGGGGAAATGAAATAAAACGGTCTAATATTCGATTGTATCACCCCTCACAAAGCCCATCACATCAGTCCGACCACTCTTGATTTGTCGATTCAAATCAGGCCACACATCAAGAATCGAGTCTATATTAACCCTGCACGCCTCGATCTAACCAAAATTATCGTCTGTCAACTCAAACACAAACAAAGATTTCACTTTAGGCTCAGATAAATCGAGATGCAATGCACGCGTCCATTCGACTCCATTAAGAATTCTTTGTAGACTTTCTTTATCTATCAGAATTATCGTCCATCAACTCAAACACAAACAAAGATTTCACCTTAGGCTTCAGGTAAATCGAGATGCAATGCAAGCGTTCATTCGAATCCATAAATTATTCTTTGTAAACTTCTATTCTATCAATAATACAATTTCAACGACCACGACCTTAGATCGAAGTAATAATAATAAAATATTAAAAATAGATATACAAATGCAATTAAAAAATTCATAAATTACGCAAAATAAAATTATATAATAGCAGAAATTAAAATATTAATATACATTTAAAACTTATAAGGTTACAATTAATATATTCATAATTTGCGCAAAATAAAAATATATTATAGCAATTAAAAATATTTAAAATATTGCGCAATAAAAATATAACATCATATATTTAATAACGAATTAAAATATTTACAAATAGCGGCAAAAATAAAATTATATAGTAGCACAATTAAAATATTTATAAATAACCCAAAATAAAATAAATAATATTGAGCAAAACATAAATTAATAAAAAAACACAAAATTATATTATATGATTTTATTATACCACAAAAAAAATAACATCAATAATCTTAGCAAATTAAAGTGTATAATGAATTAAAAAAACTCATTAATCGAAATTAATTAATCCTCAATCATACTTCTATTAATCATTTGTTACAAAACATTTAATTTGAGAAAATAAAAATGAAAAACTCACTATTTGTAACACAAACTCAACATTAGAAGATTCAAACAAAATATTTCAATGTATCATAACTAGATCGGAGCCAAACGATCTACTAACACGTAAGAATCGAACTGATCCCTTGTTCCCAAGTCAAGTACAACCTCGTCAAATCTTCCGTCTGAAAACGTGAAATAAACAGCCTTTCTGGGGACATGAAATAAAGCGGTCTACTATTCGATTGTATCATCCCTCGCAAACCCTATCACACCAGTCCGACCACTCGTGATTTGCTGATTCAAATCAGGACACGCGTCGAAAATCGAGTCTATATTAACCCTGCAAGCCTCGATCTAACCAGAATTATCGTTTATCAACTCAAACACAAACAAAGATTTCACCTAATGCATCAGATAAATCGAGATCCAATGCACGCGTCCATTCGACTCCATTAATTATTCTTTTGTAGACTTCTTCAATCTAACCTGAGTTATCGTCCATCAACTCAAACACAAACAAAGATTTCACCTTAGGCCTCAGGTAAATCGAGATGTAATGCACGCGTCTGTTCGACTCCATAAACTATTCTTTGTAGACTTCTCCTGTATCAATAGAACAGTTTCAACCTTAGATGAATTAATAATTATAAAAAATTAAAAATAGATATACAAATGTAATTAAAAAATTCATAAATTACGATACAATAAAATTATATAATTGCAGAAATTAAAATATAAATATACAATTCAAATGTATAAGGTTGGAATAAAAATATTCATTAATAGGGCAAAATAAAAATATATTATAACAATTAATAATATTTTGTTATAAAGTAAAGAGAGTTGGGAGAATTGAGAGAGAATTATACAGTAGAAAGAGAGACAATATGAGAGGAGAATATTATTCTTGTGAATTGTTATTTCATTCATATGGGGAGACCCCTTTATATAAGATACAAAGTAGGGTTTCTGTCTTGTTCACCAAGAAAGGGTAAACTAGTCATTCACTAATTAATAATATTCATAACACTCCCCAATGACTATTTACAGGATTGCTGCCTCGTTAAAACCTTGCCAGGAAAACCCAGTGGGACAAAACCTGAGCGAAGGAAAAAGAGTACAGCTTGCTCCCCATGATTGTAATCACCGAAGATTTTTTACTTCTTGAAAATAGTTATTGGTGATCAATCAATCTCATTAAAACCTGTAACTAATAAAACCATATAGGAAAAACTTAGTTATTCAAATATACATTTTTGTCTTCAGGACACAACCTTCGAATTGTCGAGTTTCACATTCATTTGTATTATTGTATATTTTTCGTCCTTCAGGGACATGCCTTTACCAGACATCTATTGACTAGAGCATTCGCAATTGCAATAACCGGCCGGTAACTCTTCTGGAGTATTTTAGATGTGTCTAGTGTTCAATATACATTTCTTGACAAATGAACAATAATGTGAACTTCAATTCACAATCATTTGAACTTCAGGTTCAATATCTCAGTTTATCTCGAAATAAACTCATATGGAACATTCTGATGTCCTCATTAATTATTATCGACTGATGTATATGCCTCGTTAAAAACCTCGTTATAAAACCCTGTAGGAAAAAATACTCGAGGAAAAGAGTACATGACATTCACATTTATATTGTGGTGATTGTCTCGTTAAAAACCTTTAACTAAGAAAACCTTGAGGGAAAAACTTAGTAGAGGGAAAAAGAGTGCAATCACTGGTCATCGGGACCAATCACTGGTCTTCGAGACCTTGTCTCAATATTAATTTTTGTAATATGATACTATACATGTTTTGTAATATTAATTTTTGTAATATGATACTATACATGTTTTTATAATATGGCTTCTACATAGTCAAATTATACATTCATGCATATCTATATTTATTGTTGTTGTTGCCAGAAGTATAAGGTAGCGGAATTTAATGTCATCCTTTAAAATATCGAGTTTCTACGAAAAACTCTTGAGCAACTAAACTCGCTTTACTATCTCACCACATCATTACTCGTTTTTCTTACGAACACCCACGTATATCCTTTTGGGATAATATTTTTGAGGTGTGTACTATAGAGTCAAAATATATCTTTATTTAGCAAGTCATGCTCAACCTCAATTGCTCGTTTCATATTTTTCTGAGTGCTGCTGGCACACTATTATAGATATGAGTTTTGGATTCAAATTTTCTAGAGCAACTCTTGAGACAAATATGTCATTGACGACTTTCTATTTTTCCATTATGATGACAATTCAATATATCAACCAAATATTTAATTATTTCCCAACATTTTTAATTTGGTTGTTCCGCAATCCCACGATTTTCTATTATCACATGCTTTTTCAATGGGATTTTTATCTAACTCTCTTCAAGAGATTTTGAGGGTGACTAAATTTCTTTGTTTTTCCCGCGGATTTATTTTATATCTTGAGATCGATCTACTACGCTTCAGGCGTATATTAGAATCAACATTTGAGTTGATCTCTTTGGTATTTGAACTCTTATAGTTCATTTTCACAAACATATGTGATTTTGTCACACCTTAATTAATTTGGCAGATTACTTGCTTAATATTGCAAGTCACTTATTTTAATGAACTTCGGGTTCAATTGATTGGTGCGTGGATCTAGAATTAAAGATCGTTTTCATTCAATGAAATTTCTCGGCATTTCTAACTTTTATATTCTTATCTCCCCCTAATGCCGGAAAATGATCTTCGTTAAATATGCAAATCAGCGTAATTTCTATAAACCGATCTTCTGGATCATGATCTTCTGGATCGTGGGCTCGATATATTTAATATACTTTATTTTCTAATATACCCGTTCATGAAAATACGCTCTAGTGGTGATATAAATATAAGTTGCATATTAATTCGCAGATGGGAAATAATAATTTCCACGCACTTAATAATAATCATGATATGCATCATTTTTATTTTTAAGTACATTTGTAGTACTCGTGGGGATAATTAGTAAAGCTCTTTTGGAGCGCACTCTTAATATGTACTTCGGGGATACCGTATCTTTATCAATGATCAAAATAAATCTCAATATATAATTTTCTCATAAATCACATTTAATTGGAATCGACTTTTCGATATTCCATGAATACTCACATAATAAGATGCATTTGTTCTCGATTTTCAAAAGATATCCTTCAGTGATATTTCTTATCTAAGAATAATCGGAATTGGCGTTTCACTACGAGTATCATGAGATGTAACTTTATTAAAAACATTTAGTGTTTGAACTTTGCTTCTTCGGGAGCAATCAATAAAAATAATTGTTACATCAGAAGCCATTGATTTAATATTTCTGCGGGAATATCATATCATAATGTTCTTCAGGAACATATAAAACTTATTGCTACATGGGAGCAATTAAATTTGATATTTCCAAAACTATTGCTACTACGCGAGCAATTTAATTTGATATTTATCGAATAATATCAAATCATGATATTCGTCCAAAACGATCAATATAATATTTAAACCAGAATATATGTTATTCAAGAACATTCAATTTAATTGATAATTAGGAATAATTGATTTGATATTACGAATATCAAATTATAATGCGACTCAAACTTTTGAGTTGTTACTTTCATGATAGCTTTATTATATGCATCAACTTGTGAGTTGTTACTTTCATGATAGCTTTATTATATACATCGACAGATTTTAAATCTCATAATTCAATGTGGAGTCAATCATACCACGTTTTGGGTTTTGCTAGTACGACCATCTTCAGGTGATCGTATTATTCTTTTAAATCTTTCCACAAAGCTATTGGATCTTTCACGGTCAATTTTCAAAGATATTATTCGAGATTATTAGTATTATCATAATCAATTTGATATTAATATTTTTACAGGAATATCATATCATGATGTTCTTCACGAACATTTAATTTTGATATTTCATCAGGAATATCATATCATGTTCTTAAATAACATTTAGTTTTGATATTTCTTCGAGAATATCATATCATGTTCTTCAGGAACATTAAAAACTTTAATTGATTTATTAAACATAATTATTTTGATATTACTTCAAGAATATCAGATTACAATGTTCTTCGGCAACATATGATATTACTTCAGGAATATCAGATTATAATGTTCTTCGAGAACATATGATATTACTTCAGGAATATCAGATTATAATGTTCTTCGAACATATGAATTGAGAACATATGAATTTAAGAAGAAGGGATGAGAAATAGATATATATTATTTCAGGAATATCAGATTATAATGTTCTTCGAACATATGAATTGAGAACATATGAATTTAAGAAGAAGGGAGGAGAAGTAGATATATTTATAATTATTAATGAATATAAACAAACATATAAATTCTTGCCTTGGAGGATCTTGGGTGAGTAGAACTTCGATGAAGAATGTAGTTGAGCTTGATCTTGGATGAGTAGAACTTCGATGAAAAACGCAGTTGAGCAGTAGAACTTCGATGAAGAATGCAGTTGAGCTTAACGTGTTATAAACTCAAAGAAGTTGAGAGAGAATAATATAGTAGTAAGAGACACAATATGAGAGGAGAATATAATTCTTGTGAATTGTTATTTCATTCGGAGACCCATACAAAGTAGGGTTTCTGTTTCACCCATAAAGTAAACAAGTCATTCACTAATTAATAATATTCATAACATATTTAAAATATTGGGCAATAAAAATATTAAAGCAAATATTTAATAAGTAATTAAAATATTTACAAATAGCGCCAAAAATAAAATTATATAGTAGCATAATTATTTATAAATAACACAAAATAAAATAAATAAAATTGAGCAAAATATATATTAATAAAAAAACATAAAATTATATTATATGGTTTTATTATAGCTCAAAAATAACATCTATAATCATATTTAAATCGAGATTAATTAATTCTCAATTATACTTCTATGAATCATTTGTTACAAAATAATTAAATCTGAAAAACTAAAAATAAAAATTCACTAACACAAACTCAACATTAGAAGATTCAAATAAAATATTTCAATGTATCAGAACTAGATCGGAGCCAAACGAACTACTAACATGTAAGAATCGAACTGATCCCTTGTTATCAAGTCAAGTACAACTCGTCAAAGCTTCGAAATAAACCTTTCTAGGGACATGAAATAAAGCGGTCTACTATTCGATTGTATCACCCCTCACAAACCCCATCACACCAGTCCGACCACTCGTGATATTTCGATTCAAATCAGGCTACACGTCGGAAATCGAGTCTATATTAACCCTTTAAAAACGTGAAATAAACAGCTTTCTGAGGACATGAAATAAAGCAGTCTAATATTCGATTGTATCACCCCTCACAAAGTCCATCACATCAGTCCGACCACTCTTGATTTGTCGATTCAAATCAGGCCACACGTCGGAAATCGAGTCTATATTAACCCTGCAAGCCTCGATCTAACCAGAATTATCGTATATCAACTCAAACACAAACAAAGATTTCACTTTAGACTCAGATAAATCGAGATGCAATACACGCGTCCATTCGACTCCATTAAGTATTCTTTGTAGACTTCCTCTATCTATCAGAATTATCGTCCATCAACTCAAACACAAATAAAGATTTCACCTTAGGCTTCAAGTAAATCGAGATGCAATGCACGCGTCCATTCGACTCCATAAATTATTCTTTGTAGAAATCTATTTCATCAATAGAACAATTTCCACGACCACCACCTTAGATTGAAGTAATAATAATAAAATATTAAAAATAGATATTCAAATGCAATTCAAAAATTCATAAACTACGCAAAATAAAATTATATAATAGCAGAAATTAAAATATTAATATACAGTTAAAATTTATAAGGTTACAATTAAAATATTCATAATTTACGCAAATTAAAAATATATTATAACAATTAAAAATATTTAAAATATTGGGCAATAAAAATATAACATCATATATTTAATAACCAATTAAAATATTTACAAATAGCGCCAAAAATAAAATTATATAGTAGCACAATTAAAATATTTATAAATAACACAAAATAAAATAAATAATATTAAGCAAAACATACATTTATAAAAAAAACAGAAAATTATATTATATGGTTTTATTATAGCACAACAAAATAACATCAATAATATTATTAAAATTTAGCAAATTAAAGTGTATAATGAATTAAAAAAACTTATTAAGAGATTAATTAATCCTCAATCATACTTCTATTAATCATTTGTTACAAAATATTTAATCTAAGAAAATAAAAATGAAAATCTCACTATTTGTATCACAAACTCAACATTAGAAGATTCAAATAAAATATTTCAATGTATCATAACTAGATCGGAGCCAAACGATCTACTAACATGTAAGAATCAAACCGATCCCTTGTTCCAAAGTCAAGTACAACCTCGTCAAAGCTTCCGTCCGAAAACGTGAAATAAACAGTCTTTCTGGGGACATGAAATAAAGCGGTCTACTATTCGATTGTATCATCTCTCACAAACCCATCACACTAGTCAGACCACTCGTGATTTGTCGATTCAAATCAGGACACGCGTCGAAAATCGAGTCTATATTAAGCCTGCAAGCCTCGATCTATCCAGAATTATCGTCTATCATTTCAAACACAAACAAAGATTTCACTTTAGACTTAAATAAATCGAGATGCAATGCACGCGTCCATTCGACTCCATTACGTATTCTTTGTAGACTTCCTCTATCTATCAGAATTATCGCCCATCAACTAAAACACAAACAAAGATTTCACCTTAGGCTTCAGGTAAATCGAGATGCAATGCACGCGTCCATTCGACTTTATAAATTATTCTTTGTAAACTTCTATTCCATTAATAGAACAATTTCAACGACCACAACCTTAGATCGAAGTAATAATAATAAAATATTAAAAATAGATATAGAAAATTCATAAATTACGTAAAATAAAATTATATAATAGAAGAAATTAAAATATTAATATACAGTTAAAATTTATAAGGTTACAATTAAAATATTTATAATTTGCGAAAAATAAAAATATATTATAGCAATAAAAAATATTTAAAATATTGCGCAATAAAAATATAACATCATATATTTGTTAACCAATTAAAATATATACAAATAGCGTCAAAAATAAAATTATATAGTAGCACAAGTAAAATATTTATATATAACACAAAATAAAATAAATAATATTGATCAAAACATACATTAATAAAAAAACACAAAATTATATTATATGGTTTTTTTATAGCACAAAAAAAATAACATCAATAATTTTATTTAAATTTAGCAAATTAAAATGTATAATGAATTAAAAAAACTCATTAATCGAAATTAATTAATCCTCAATCATACTTCTATTAATCATTTGTTACAATGTATCAGAACTAGATCGAGCCAAACGATCTACTAACATGTAAGAATTGAATTGATCCCTTGTTCCCAAGTCAAGTACAACCTCGTCAAAGCTTCCGTCCGAAAACGTGATATAACCAGTCTTTCTGGGGAAATGAAATAAAGCGGTCTACTATTCCATTGTATCATCTCTCACAAACCCCATCACACTAGTCAGACCACTCGTGATTTGCCGATTCAAATCAGGACACGCGTCGAAAATCGAGTCTATATTAACCCTGCAAGCCTCGATCTATCCAGAATTATCGTCTATCAACTCAAACACAAACAAAGATTTCACTTTAGGCTCAGATAAATCGAGATGCAATGCACGCGTCCATTCGACTCCATTACGTATCAGAATTATTGTCCATCAACTCAAACACAAACAAAGATTTCACTTTAGGCTTCAGGTAAATCGAGATACAATGCACGCGTCCATTCGACTTCATAAATTATTCTTTGTAGACTTCTATTCCATCAATAGAACAATTTCAACGACCACTGAATCGAAGTAATAACAATAAAATATTAAAAATAGATATAAAAAATTCATAAATTACATAAAATAAAATTATATAATAGAAGAAATTAAAATATTAATATACAGTTAAAATTTATAACGTTACAATTAAAATATTTATAATTTGCCCAAAATAAAAATATATTATAGCAATAAAAAATATTTAAAATATTGCGCAATAAAAATATAACATCATATATTTATAAACCAATTAAAATATATACAAATAGCGTCAAAAATAAAATTATATAGTAGCACAAGTAAAATATTTATAAATAACAGAAAATAAAATAAATAATATTGATCAAAACATACATTAATAAAAAAACACAAAATTATATTATATGGTTTTTTTATAGCACAAAAAAAATAACATCAATAATCTTATTTAAATTTAGCAAATTAAAGTGTATAATGAATTAAAAAAACTCATTAATCGAGATTAATTAATCCTCAATCATACTTCTATTAATCATTTGTTACAATGTATCAGAAAGCCAAACGATCTACTAACATGTAAGAATCGAACCGATACCTTGTTCTCAAGTCAAGTACAACCTCGTCAAAGCTTCCGTCTGAAATGGTGAAATAAACAGTCTTTCTGGGGACATGAAATAAAGCGGTCTACTATTTCATTGTATCATCTCTCACAAACCCTATCACACTAGTCAGACACAAACAAAGATTTCACTTTAGGCTTAGATAAATCGAGATGCAATGCACGCGTCAATTCGACTCCATTACGTATTAGAATTATCGTCCATCAACTCAAACACAAACAAAGATTTCACTTTAGGCTTCAGGTAAATCGAGATACAATGCACGCATCCATTCGACTTCATAAATTATTCTTTTTAGACTTCTATTCCATCAATAGAACAATTTCAACGACCACTGACTTTAGATCGAAGTAATAACAATAAAATATTAAAAATAGATATAAAAAATTCATAAATTACGTAAAATAAAATTATATAATAGCAGAAATTAAATTATTAATATACAGTTAAAATTTATAAGGTTACAATTAAAATATTCATAATTTGCTCAAAATAAAAATATATTATAGCAATTAAAAATATTTAAAATATTTCGCAATAAAAATATAACATCATATATTTAATAATCAATTAAAATATTTACAAATAGCGCCAAAAATAAAATTATATAGTAGCACAATTAAAATATTTATAAATAACACAAAATAAAATAAATAATATTGAGCAAAACATACATTTATAAAAAAACACAAAATTATATTATATGGTTTTATTATAGCAAAAAAAATAACATCAATAATCTTATTAAAATTTAGCAAATTAAAGTGTATAATGAATTAAAAAACTCATTAATCGAGATTAATTAATCCTCAATCATACTTCTATTAATCATTTGTTACAATGTATCAGAAAGCCAAACGATCTACTAACATGTAAGAATCGAACCGATACCTTGTTCTCAAGTCAAGTACAACCTCGTCAAAGCTTCCGTCTGAAAACGTGAAATAAACAGTCTTTCTGGGGACATGAAATAAAGCGGTCTACTATTTCATTGTATCATCTCTCACAAACCCTATCACACTAGTCAAACACAAACAAAGATTTCACTTTAGGCTTAGATAAATCGAGATGCAATGCACGCGTCAATTCGACTCCATTACGTATTAGAATTATCGTCCATCAACTCAAACACAAACAAAGATTTCACTTTAGGCTTCAGGTAAATCGAGATACAATGCACGCATCCATTCGACTTCATAAATTATTCTTTTTAGACTTCTATTCCATCAATAGAACAATTTCAACGACCACTGACTTTAGATCGAAGTAATAACAATAAAATATTAAAAATAGATATAAAAAATTCATAAATTACGTAAAATAAAATTATATAATAGCAGAAATTAAATTATTAATATACAGTTAAAATTTATAAGGTTACAATTAAAATATTCATAATTTGCTCAAAATAAAAATATATTATAGCAATTAAAAATATTTAAAATATTTCGCAATAAAAATATAACATCATATATTTAATAATCAATTAAAATATTTACAAATAGCGCCAAAAATAAAATTATATAGTAGCACAATTAAAATATTTATAAATAACACAAAATAAAATAAATAATATTGAGCAAAACATACATTTATAAAAAAACACAAAATTATATTATATGGTTTTATTATAGCAAAAAAAATAACATCAATAATCTTATTAAAATTTAGCAAATTAAAGTGTATAATGAATTAAAAAAACTTATTAATCGAGATTAATTAATCCTCAATCATACTTCTATAAATCATTTGTTACAAAACATTTAATCTAAGAAAATAAAAATGAAAAACTCACTATTTGTAACACAAACTCAACATTAGAAGATTCAAATAAAATATTTCAATGTATCATAACTAGATCGGAGCCAAACGATCTACTAACATGTAAGAATCAAACCGATCCCTTGTTCCCAAGTCAAGTACAACCTCGTCAAAGCTTCCGTCCGAAAACGTGAAATAAACATTATTTCTGGGAACATGAAATAAAGCGGTCTACTATTCGATTGTATCATCTCTCACAAACCCATCACACTAGTCAGACCACTCGTGATTTGCCCATTTAAATCAAGACACGCGAAAATCGAGTCTATATTAACCCTGCAAGCCTCGATCTATCCAGAATTATCGTCTATCAACTCAAACACAAATAAAGATTTCACTTTAGGCTCAAATAAATAGAGATGCAATGCACGCGTCTATTCGACTCCATTATGTATTCTTTGTAGACTTCCTCTATCTATCAGAATTATCGCCCATCAACTCAAACACAAACAAAGATTTCACCTTATAGGCATCTCCAACCGATACCAAAAATCTATTTTGGAGTAAGGGGAATGCTACAACCGATACCAAAACATAAACTTATTATAGGTTTTCTAGTAGGTTCCACATAAAAAATATTTAGATTTACGTTTACCTAAAATTTAAACCAAAAACTAATTATTATTTATAAAATAATCCTTTTATTTTACAAATTAATAAAAAAGACATATTAACCTTTATTTTAATTTTTATTTAATATATTTTGTAATTAATTTTTTTTAATAATCATATCATTAATAATTAAAATAAAATTTTATTTTAAAAATAAAAATAAATATTTATAATTAAATATTAAATATTTTATGTTTGCGCAATTATATGTATTTAATTAATATTTTATTTTGTATCTTTTATATTTATTATTTTTGAAATTTTAAATTGAAAATAATATTTGTTAGATTTTTTAAATTTAATGTCAAAAATTACGGGGTTAAATTATAAATTTGTAAAAATATATGTTATTTATAAAAATAGTATAAAAGGTTGTGTTAGAAGAATATTTGAGAATATTCTCTTAAGTTTGAGTATTGAAATCTCGATTGGAGTCAATTTACTGTAAACTTAAAACTAAACTTATTTTTTAGTTTACGTTTTTGTGTTCGGTTGGAGATGGCCTTAGGCTTCAGGTAAATCCAGATGCAATGCACGCGTCCATTCGACTTAATAAATTATTCTTTGTAGACTTCTATTCCATCAATAGAACAATTTCAACGACCACAACTTTAGATAAGTAATAATAATAAAATATTAAAAATAGATATAGAAAATTCATAAATTACGTAAAATAAAATTATATAATAGAAGAAATTAGAATATTAATATACAGTTAAAATTTATAAGATTACAATTAAAATATTTATAATTTGCCTAAAATAAAAATATATTATAGCAATAAAAAATATTGAAAATATTGCGCAATAAAAATATAACATCATATATTTATTAACCAATTAAAATATAAACAAATAGCGTCAAAAATAAAATTATATAGTAGCACAAGTAAAATATTTATAAATAACAGAAAATAAAATAAATAATATTGATTTGTTACATCATAAAAAACGAGTCTATATTAACCCTGCAAGCCTCTATCTAACCAGAATTATCGTTTATCAACTCAAACACAAACAAAGATTTCACCTAATGCATCAGATAAATCGAGATCCAATGCACGCGTCCATTCGACTCCATTAATTATTCTTTTGTAGACTTCTTCAATCTAACCTGAGTTATCGTCCATCAACTCAAACACAAACAAAGATTTCACCTTAGGCCTCAGGTAAATCGAGATGTAATGCACGCGTCTGTTCGACTCCATAAACTATTCTTTGTAGACTTCTCCTGTATCAATAGAACAGTTTCAACCTTAGATGAATTAATAATTATAAAAAATTAAAAATAGATATACAAATGTAATTAAAAAATTCATAAATTACGATACAATAAAATTATATAATTGCAGAAATTAAAATATAAATATACAATTCAAATGTATAAGGTTGGAATAAAAATATTCATTAATAGGGCAAAATAAAAATATATTATAACAATTAATAATATTTTGTTATAAAGTAAAGAGAGTTGGGAGAATTGAGAGAGAATTATACAGTAGAAAGAGAGACAATATGAGAGGAGAATATTATTCTTGTGAATTGTTATTTCATTCATATGGGGAGACCCCTTTATATAAGATACAAAGTAGGGTTTCTGTCTTGTTCACCAAGAAAGGGTAAACTAGTCATTCACTAATTAATAATATTCATAACACTCCCCAATGACTATTTACAGGATTGTTGCCTCGTTAAAACCTTGCCAGGAAAACCCAGTGGGACAAAACCTGAGCGAAGGAAAAAGAGTACAGCTTGCTCCCCATGATTGTAATCACCGAAGATTTTTTACTTCTTGAAAATAGTTATTGGTGATCAATCAATCTCATTAAAACCTGTAACTAATAAAACCATATAGGAAAAACTTAGTTATTCAAATATACATTTTTGTCTTCAGGACACAACCTTCGAATTGTCGAGTTTCACATTCATTTGTATTATTGTATATTTTTCGTCCTTCAGGGACATGCCTTTACCAGACATCTATTGACTAGAGCATTCGCAATTGCAATAACCGGCCGGTAACTCTTCTGGAGTATTTTAGATGTGTCTAGTGTTCAATATACATTTCTTGACAAATGAACAATAATGTGAACTTCAATTCACAATCATTTGAACTTCAGGTTCAATATCTCAGTTTATCTCGAAATAAACTCATATGGAACATTCTGATGTCCTCATTAATTATTATCGACTGATGTATATGCCTCGTTAAAAACCTCGTTATAAAACCCTGTAGGAAAAAATACTCGAGGAAAAGAGTACATGACATTCACATTTATATTGTGGTGATTGTCTCGTTAAAAACCTTTAACTAAGAAAACCTTGAGGGAAAAACTTAGTAGAGGGAAAAAGAGTGCAATCACTGGTCATCGGGACCAATCACTGGTCTTCGAGACCTTGTCTCAATATTAATTTTTGTAATATGATACTATACATGTTTTGTAATATTAATTTTTGTAATATGATACTATACATGTTTTTATAATATGGCTTCTACATAGTCAAATTATACATTCATGCATATCTATATTTATTGTTGTTGTTGCCAGAAGTATAAGGTAGCGGAATTTAATGTCATCCTTTAAAATATCGAGTTTCTACGAAAAACTCTTGAGCAACTAAACTCGCTTTACTATCTCACCACATCATTACTCGTTTTTCTTACGAACACCCACGTATATCCTTTTGGGATAATATTTTTGAGGTGTGTACTATAGAGTCAAAATATATCTTTATTTAGCAAGTCATGCTCAACCTCAATTGCTCGTTTCATATTTTTCTGAGTGCTGCTGGCACACTATTATAGATATGAGTTTTGGATTCAAATTTTCTAGAGCAACTCTTGAGACAAATATGTCATTGACGACTTTCTATTTTTCCATTATGATGACAATTCAATATATCAACCAAATATTTAATTATTTCCCAACATTTTTAATTTGGTTGTTCCGCAATCCCACGATTTTCTATTATCACATGCTTTTTCAATGGGATTTTTATCTAACTCTCTTCAAGAGATTTTGAGGGTGACTAAATTTCTTT
Source organism: Euphrasia confusa (assembly GCA_954870475.1). Taxonomy (NCBI): domain Eukaryota; kingdom Viridiplantae; phylum Streptophyta; class Magnoliopsida; order Lamiales; family Orobanchaceae; genus Euphrasia; species Euphrasia confusa. Next base: position 12,942,210 of record OX940957.1, on the reverse strand, counting down.
GTTTTTCCCGCGGATTTATTTTATATCTTGAGATCGATCTACTACGCTTCAGGCGTATATTAGAATCAACATTTGAGTTGATCTCTTTGGTATTTGAACTCTTATAGTTCATTTTCACAAACATATGTGATTTTGTCACACCTTAATTAATTTGGCAGATTACTTGCTTAATATTGCAAGTCACTTATTTTAATGAACTTCGGGTTCAATTGATTGGTGCGTGGATCTAGAATTAAAGATCGTTTTCATTCAATGAAATTTCTCGGCATTTCTAACTTTTATATTCTTATCTCCCCCTAATGCCGGAAAATGATCTTCGTTAAATATGCAAATCAGCGTAATTTCTATAAACCGATCTTCTGGATCATGATCTTCTGGATCGTGGGCTCGATATATTTAATATACTTTATTTTCTAATATACCCGTTCATGAAAATACGCTCTAGTGGTGATATAAATATAAGTTGCATATTAATTCGCAGATGGGAAATAATAATTTCCACGCACTTAATAATAATCATGATATGCATCATTTTTATTTTTAAGTACATTTGTAGTACTCGTGGGGATAATTAGTAAAGCTCTTTTGGAGCGCACTCTTAATATGTACTTCGGGGATACCGTATCTTTATCAATGATCAAAATAAATCTCAATATATAATTTTCTCATAAATCACATTTAATTGGAATCGACTTTTCGATATTCCATGAATACTCACATAATAAGATGCATTTGTTCTCGATTTTCAAAAGATATCCTTCAGTGATATTTCTTATCTAAGAATAATCGGAATTGGCGTTTCACTACGAGTATCATGAGATGTAACTTTATTAAAAACATTTAGTGTTTGAACTTTGCTTCTTCGGGAGCAATCAATAAAAATAATTGTTACATCAGAAGCCATTGATTTAATATTTCTGCGGGAATATCATATCATAATGTTCTTCAGGAACATATAAAACTTATTGCTACATGGGAGCAATTAAATTTGATATTTCCAAAACTATTGCTACTACGCGAGCAATTTAATTTGATATTTATCGAATAATATCAAATCATGATATTCGTCCAAAACGATCAATATAATATTTAAACCAGAATATATGTTATTCAAGAACATTCAATTTAATTGATAATTAGGAATAATTGATTTGATATTACGAATATCAAATTATAATGCGACTCAAACTTTTGAGTTGTTACTTTCATGATAGCTTTATTATATGCATCAACTTGTGAGTTGTTACTTTCATGATAGCTTTATTATATACATCGACAGATTTTAAATCTCATAATTCAATGTGGAGTCAATCATACCACGTTTTGGGTTTTGCTAGTACGACCATCTTCAGGTGATCGTATTATTCTTTTAAATCTTTCCACAAAGCTATTGGATCTTTCACGGTCAATTTTCAAAGATATTATTCGAGATTATTAGTATTATCATAATCAATTTGATATTAATATTTTTACAGGAATATCATATCATGATGTTCTTCACGAACATTTAATTTTGATATTTCATCAGGAATATCATATCATGTTCTTAAATAACATTTAGTTTTGATATTTCTTCGAGAATATCATATCATGTTCTTCAGGAACATTAAAAACTTTAATTGATTTATTAAACATAATTATTTTGATATTACTTCAAGAATATCAGATTACAATGTTCTTCGGCAACATATGATATTACTTCAGGAATATCAGATTATAATGTTCTTCGAGAACATATGATATTACTTCAGGAATATCAGATTATAATGTTCTTCGAACATATGAATTGAGAACATATGAATTTAAGAAGAAGGGATGAGAAATAGATATATATTATTTCAGGAATATCAGATTATAATGTTCTTCGAACATATGAATTGAGAACATATGAATTTAAGAAGAAGGGAGGAGAAGTAGATATATTTATAATTATTAATGAATATAAACAAACATATAAATTCTTGCCTTGGAGGATCTTGGGTGAGTAGAACTTCGATGAAGAATGTAGTTGAGCTTGATCTTGGATGAGTAGAATTTCGATGAAAAACGCAGTTGAGCAGTAGAACTTCGATGAAGAATGCAGTTGAGCTTAACGTGTTATAAACTCAAAGAAGTTGAGAGAGAATAATATAGTAGTAAGAGACACAATATGAGAGGAGAATATAATTCTTGTGAATTGTTATTTCATTCGGAGACCCATACAAAGTAGGGTTTCTGTTTCACCCATAAAGTAAACAAGTCATTCACTAATTAATAATATTCATAACATATTTAAAATATTGGGCAATAAAAATATTAAAGCAAATATTTAATAAGTAATTAAAATATTTACAAATAGCGCCAAAAATAAAATTATATAGTAGCATAATTATTTATAAATAACACAAAATAAAATAAATAAAATTGAGCAAAATATATATTAATAAAAAAACATAAAATTATATTATATGGTTTTATTATAGCTCAAAAATAACATCTATAATCATATTTAAATCGAGATTAATTAATTCTCAATTATACTTCTATGAATCATTTGTTACAAAATAATTAAATCTGAAAAACTAAAAATAAAAATTCACTAACACAAACTCAACATTAGAAGATTCAAATAAAATATTTCAATGTATCAGAACTAGATCGGAGCCAAACGAACTACTAACATGTAAGAATCGAACTGATCCCTTGTTATCAAGTCAAGTACAACTCGTCAAAGCTTCGAAATAAACCTTTCTAGGGACATGAAATAAAGCGGTCTACTATTCGATTGTATCACCCCTCACAAACCCCATCACACCAGTCCGACCACTCGTGATATTTCGATTCAAATCAGGCTACACGTCGGAAATCGAGTCTATATTAACCCTTTAAAAACGTGAAATAAACAGCTTTCTGAGGACATGAAATAAAGCAGTCTAATATTCGATTGTATCACCCCTCACAAAGTCCATCACATCAGTCCGACCACTCTTGATTTGTCGATTCAAATCAGGCCACACGTCGGAAATCGAGTCTATATTAACCCTGCAAGCCTCGATCTAACCAGAATTATCGTATATCAACTCAAACACAAACAAAGATTTCACTTTAGACTCAGATAAATCGAGATGCAATACACGCGTCCATTCGACTCCATTAAGTATTCTTTGTAGACTTCCTCTATCTATCAGAATTATCGTCCATCAACTCAAACACAAATAAAGATTTCACCTTAGGCTTCAAGTAAATCGAGATGCAATGCACGCGTCCATTCGACTCCATAAATTATTCTTTGTAGAAATCTATTTCATCAATAGAACAATTTCCACGACCACCACCTTAGATTGAAGTAATAATAATAAAATATTAAAAATAGATATACAAATGCAATTCAAAAATTCATAAACTACGCAAAATAAAATTATATAATAGCAGAAATTAAAATATTAATATACAGTTAAAATTTATAAGGTTACAATTAAAATATTCATAATTTACGCAAATTAAAAATATATTATAACAATTAAAAATATTTAAAATATTGGGCAATAAAAATATAACATCATATATTTAATAACCAATTAAAATATTTACAAATAGCGCCAAAAATAAAATTATATAGTAGCACAATTAAAATATTTATAAATAACACAAAATAAAATAAATAATATTAAGCAAAACATACATTTATAAAAAAAACAGAAAATTATATTATATGGTTTTATTATAGCACAACAAAATAACATCAATAATATTATTAAAATTTAGCAAATTAAAGTGTATAATGAATTAAAAAAACTTATTAAGAGATTAATTAATCCTCAATCATACTTCTATTAATCATTTGTTACAAAATATTTAATCTAAGAAAATAAAAATGAAAATCTCACTATTTGTATCACAAACTCAACATTAGAAGATTCAAATAAAATATTTCAATGTATCATAACTAGATCGGAGCCAAACGATCTACTAACATGTAAGAATCAAACCGATCCCTTGTTCCAAAGTCAAGTACAACCTCGTCAAAGCTTCCGTCCGAAAACGTGAAATAAACAGTCTTTCTGGGGACATGAAATAAAGCGGTCTACTATTCGATTGTATCATCTCTCACAAACCCATCACACTAGTCAGACCACTCGTGATTTGTCGATTCAAATCAGGACACGCGTCGAAAATCGAGTCTATATTAAGCCTGCAAGCCTCGATCTATCCAGAATTATCGTCTATCATTTCAAACACAAACAAAGATTTCACTTTAGACTTAAATAAATCGAGATGCAATGCACGCGTCCATTCGACTCCATTACGTATTCTTTGTAGACTTCCTCTATCTATCAGAATTATCGCCCATTAACTAAAACACAAACAAAGATTTCACCTTAGGCTTCAGGTAAATCGAGATGCAATGCACGCGTCCATTCGACTTTATAAATTATTCTTTGCAAACTTCTATTCCATTAATAGAACAATTTCAACGACCACAACCTTAGATCGAAGTAATAATAATAAAATATTAAAAATAGATATAGAAAATTCATAAATTACGTAAAATAAAATTATACAATAGAAGAAATTAAAATATTAATATACAGTTAAAATTTATAAGGTTACAATTAAAATATTTATAATTTGCGAAAAATAAAAATATATTATAGCAATAAAAAATATTTAAAATATTGCGCAATAAAAATATAACATCATATATTTGTTAACCAATTAAAATATATACAAATAGCGTCAAAAATAAAATTATATAGTAGCACAAGTAAAATATTTATATATAACACAAAATAAAATAAATAATATTGATCAAAACATACATTAATAAAAAAACACAAAATTATATTATATGGTTTTTTTATAGCACAAAAAAAATAACATCAATAATTTTATTTAAATTTAGCAAATTAAAATGTATAATGAATTAAAAAAACTCATTAATCGAAATTAATTAATCCTCAATCATACTTCTATTAATCATTTGTTACAATGTATCAGAACTAGATCGAGCCAAACGATCTACTAACATGTAAGAATTGAATTGATCCCTTGTTCCCAAGTCAAGTACAACCTCGTCAAAGCTTCCGTCCGAAAACGTGATATAACCAGTCTTTCTGGGGAAATGAAATAAAGCGGTCTACTATTCCATTGTATCATCTCTCACAAACCCCATCACACTAGTCAGACCACTCGTGATTTGCCGATTCAAATCAGGACACGCGTCGAAAATCGAGTCTATATTAACCCTGCAAGCCTCGATCTATCCAGAATTATCGTCTATCAACTCAAACACAAACAAAGATTTCACTTTAGGCTCAGATAAATCGAGATGCAATGCACGCGTCCATTCGACTCCATTACGTATCAGAATTATTGTCCATCAACTCAAACACAAACAAAGATTTCACTTTAGGCTTCAGGTAAATCGAGATACAATGCACGCGTCCATTCGACTTCATAAATTATTCTTTGTAGACTTCTATTCCATCAATAGAACAATTTCAACGACCACTGAATCGAAGTAATAACAATAAAATATTAAAAATAGATATAAAAAATTCATAAATTACATAAAATAAAATTATATAATAGAAGAAATTAAAATATTAATATACAGTTAAAATTTATAACGTTACAATTAAAATATTTATAATTTGCCCAAAATAAAAATATATTATAGCAATAAAAAATATTTAAAATATTGCGCAATAAAAATATAACATCATATATTTATAAACCAATTAAAATATATACAAATAGCGTCAAAAATAAAATTATATAGTAGCACAAGTAAAATATTTATAAATAACAGAAAATAAAATAAATAATATTGATCAAAACATACATTAATAAAAAAACACAAAATTATATTATATGGTTTTTTTATAGCACAAAAAAAATAACATCAATAATCTTATTTAAATTTAGCAAATTAAAGTGTATAATGAATTAAAAAAACTCATTAATCGAGATTAATTAATCCTCAATCATACTTCTATTAATCATTTGTTACAATGTATCAGAAAGCCAAACGATCTACTAACATGTAAGAATCGAACCGATACCTTGTTCTCAAGTCAAGTACAACCTCGTCAAAGCTTCCGTCTGAAAACGTGAAATAAACAGTCTTTCTGGGGACATGAAATAAAGCGGTCTACTATTTCATTGTATCATCTCTCACAAACCCTATCACACTAGTCAGACACAAACAAAGATTTCACTTTAGGCTTAGATAAATCGAGATGCAATGCACGCGTCAATTCGACTCCATTACGTATTAGAATTATCGTCCATCAACTCAAACACAAACAAAGATTTCACTTTAGGCTTCAGGTAAATCGAGATACAATGCACGCATCCATTCGACTTCATAAATTATTCTTTTTAGACTTCTATTCCATCAATAGAACAATTTCAACGACCACTGACTTTAGATCGAAGTAATAACAATAAAATATTAAAAATAGATATAAAAAATTCATAAATTACGTAAAATAAAATTATATAATAGCAGAAATTAAATTATTAATATACAGTTAAAATTTATAAGGTTACAATTAAAATATTCATAATTTGCTCAAAATAAAAATATATTATAGCAATTAAAAATATTTAAAATATTTCGCAATAAAAATATAACATCATATATTTAATAATCAATTAAAATATTTACAAATAGCGCCAAAAATAAAATTATATAGTAGCACAATTAAAATATTTATAAATAACACAAAATAAAATAAATAATATTGAGCAAAACATACATTTATAAAAAAACACAAAATTATATTATATGGTTTTATTATAGCAAAAAAAATAACATCAATAATCTTATTAAAATTTAGCAAATTAAAGTGTATAATGAATTAAAAAACTCATTAATCGAGATTAATTAATCCTCAATCATACTTCTATTAATCATTTGTTACAATGTATCAGAAAGCCAAACGATCTACTAACATGTAAGAATCGAACCGATACCTTGTTCTCAAGTCAAGTACAACCTCGTCAAAGCTTCCGTCTGAAAACGTGAAATAAACAGTCTTTCTGGGGACATGAAATAAAGCGGTCTACTATTTCATTGTATCATCTCTCACAAACCCTATCACACTAGTCAAACACAAACAAAGATTTCACTTTAGGCTTAGATAAATCGAGATGCAATGCACGCGTCAATTCGACTCCATTACGTATTAGAATTATCGTCCATCAACTCAAACACAAACAAAGATTTCACTTTAGGCTTCAGGTAAATCGAGATACAATGCACGCATCCATTCGACTTCATAAATTATTCTTTTTAGACTTCTATTCCATCAATAGAACAATTTCAACGACCACTGACTTTAGATCGAAGTAATAACAATAAAATATTAAAAATAGATATAAAAAATTCATAAATTACGTAAAATAAAATTATATAATAGCAGAAATTAAATTATTAATATACAGTTAAAATTTATAAGGTTACAATTAAAATATTCATAATTTGCTCAAAATAAAAATATATTATAGCAATTAAAAATATTTAAAATATTTCGCAATAAAAATATAACATCATATATTTAATAATCAATTAAAATATTTACAAATAGCGCCAAAAATAAAATTATATAGTAGCACAATTAAAATATTTATAAATAACACAAAATAAAATAAATAATATTGAGCAAAACATACATTTATAAAAAAACACAAAATTATATTATATGGTTTTATTATAGCAAAAAAAATAACATCAATAATCTTATTAAAATTTAGCAAATTAAAGTGTATAATGAATTAAAAAAACTTATTAATCGAGATTAATTAATCCTCAATCATACTTCTATAAATCATTTGTTACAAAACATTTAATCTAAGAAAATAAAAATGAAAAACTCACTATTTGTAACACAAACTCAACATTAGAAGATTCAAATAAAATATTTCAATGTATCATAACTAGATCGGAGCCAAACGATCTACTAACATGTAAGAATCAAACCGATCCCTTGTTCCCAAGTCAAGTACAACCTCGTCAAAGCTTCCGTCCGAAAACGTGAAATAAACATTATTTCTGGGAACATGAAATAAAGCGGTCTACTATTCGATTGTATCATCTCTCACAAACCCATCACACTAGTCAGACCACTCGTGATTTGCCCATTTAAATCAAGACACGCGAAAATCGAGTCTATATTAACCCTGCAAGCCTCGATCTATCCAGAATTATCGTCTATCAACTCAAACACAAATAAAGATTTCACTTTAGGCTCAAATAAATAGAGATGCAATGCACGCGTCTATTCGACTCCATTATGTATTCTTTGTAGACTTCCTCTATCTATCAGAATTATCGCACATCAACTCAAACACAAACAAAGATTTCACCTTATAGGCATCTCCAACCGATACCAAAAATCTATTTTGGAGTAAGGGGAATGCTACAACCGATACCAAAACATAAACCTATTATAGGTTTTCTAGTAGGTTCCACATAAAAAATATTTAGATTTACGTTTACCTAAAATTTAAACCAAAAACTAATTATTATTTATAAAATAATCCTTTTATTTTACAAATTAATATATTTATTTAATATATTTTGTAATTAATTTTTTTAATAATCATATCATTAATAATTAAAATAAAATTTTATTTTAAAAATAAAAATAAATATTTATAATTAAATATTAAATATTTTATGTTTGCGCAATTATATGTATTTAATTAATATTTTATTTTGTATCTTTTATATTTATTATTTTTGAAATTTTAAATTGAAAATAATATTTGTTAGATTTTTTAAATTTAATGTCAAAAGTTACGGGGTTAAATTATAAATTTGTAAAAATATATGTTATTTATAAAAATAGTATAAAAGGTTGTGTTAGAAGAATATTTGAGAATATTCTCTTAAGTTTGAGTATTGGAATCTCGATTGGAGTCAATTTACTGTAAACTTAAAACTAAACTTATTTTTTAGTTTACGTTTTTGTGTTCGGTTGGAGATGGCCTTAGGCTTCAGGTAAATCCAGATGCAATGCACGCGTCCATTCGACTTAATAAATTATTCTTTGTAGACTTCTATTCCATCAATAGAACAATTTCAACGACCACAACTTTAGATCGAAGTAATAATAATAAAATATTAAAAATAGATATAGAAAATTCATAAATTACGTAAAATAAAATTATATAATAGAAGAAATTAGAATATTAATATACAGTTAAAATTTATAAGATTACAATTAAAATATTTATAATTTGCCTAAAATAAAAATATATTATAGCAATAAAAAATATTGAAAATATTGCGCAATAAAAATATAACATCATATATTTATTAACCAATTAAAATATAAACAAATAGCGTCAAAAATAAAATTATATAGTAGCACAAGTAAAATATTTATAAATAACAGAAAATAAAATAAATAATATTGATTTGTTACATCATAAAAAACCAACACCGACACGTGTTCCAGAGCCACGTCATCAGAGAGGTGGTCAAACGGCGGACTAAAGTCAGAATCGAAGTCATGTATGAAGAAGGTACCAGGCGAACTTAACAGTAGCCCCAGGATGACAGCCCCGTGCCAGATTAGGGGATCCATCAAATAAGGCGGCAAGAGGCTGTTGGAGTTGTGTACTTAATGTCTAGATTTAAGTAAAGGAAACTCACGATCCATTGCCATTAATCTATTTAACTAAATGAACAATTGTTTGCGTTTAATTATTTATAATTAAATATATGCAAAACATAGTCCTGGATTCTATACGTTGTAGTTAGTATGGTGTGTCGGGCCCCACACAGAAGATCATACTATCGGTTACTCGTATTTAATCGAACAGTTGCTCACGACCTAGATGGACACGGACCAATCCATCGGTATAGTCGTTGTGTGAGAGAGAAAATAATCTGTCTTGATTATTTTATCACACTTGTACACTTGGTGTATTGAGCGGATCGTTGAGATTCATCGATTAGGATTGCCGGCGATAATCGATTCGAGTCTCAGTGTATTTTATTCTTAATCCCCGAAACTATTGCGGGTGTGTATATTTAATATAAGTGACTTTGATTTACCAAAGGAATTAACCGATTTAATTATTGGGTTAATTACCGGTTAAGTTGGGTCACTATATTTTATATATGGCATGCCGTGAATACTTGACGGGAAAGTGTATCCCGTAAGGGTTGATAATATCCCCGAGATGAGTTCATAAGGAATTATTATGTAAACCCTGCAGGTGGATTTAATCCGCATAATAATTAAGGTTGAATGGTACTAGTCTCGGATAAAAGAGATAAATAAATTAATTAGCAATAAATTAATTTTATTCATGGATATTTATATCTTAAATACACGGAATAAATAATACTACCGGAGAAATATTATTTGATATAATATGGTTTAATATTGGGAGTGCAATTAATTTTATATAGTGGAAAATAGAATTAATTAATATTGATAAGGATTAATGGACTTGAGCATTGGGCTCAATTTAATCTTCAATATTGGAAGCCCAATATTCCACCTCCTTAAGATCCCCTACGTAGCCTATAAAAGCACTACATGGTCTTCTCTATTCTCATAACTTGAAGATCACAATTCTAGAGAGAGAAAGTAGAGAGGAGGATCCATGGAGTTCGGTAGATCGTCGCCCACACGACGTCCGGGCTAGTGCAAGGAATACGCGGGAAGATCTCAAGGTCGTCAAATTGAGTTCTACGTTTCTCCGAACAACGAGAACGAGGTAAATCGTAAAACCCTCTTTATGATTTTATCGTTAATTATCGTGAAAATACCATGAACCAAGATCCGAGGGACGAACCCCGTGGACGAGGATCGACCTCGCGGTGGTGATCGAAGATCACCGGACCGCGGAGGCCGAGAGATCCCCGGCGGGGATCGCACGCAAAGAGAACCCTCGGCTGGTCGCCGAGGGTGGCGGTCGAGCCCTAGGGCTTCGACCGCCGGTGCATGTCGAAGGGCCCCGGCTGGACGCCGGGGCGAGCGATCGACTTCGGTCGATCGGTGGGGGCAGCCGCGGGCTGGAGCCGCGGCAGGCGCCCCCTCCTCCGATCAACGGCGGCGGTGAGTCGCCGGACTCACCGCCGGGGGGCTGCTACGAGCAGCCCCGGGGGATGCTCGATGCATCCCCAGCGATTGCCGTGTGCAATCGCGAGCCCCTCGCGGGGCTCGGCTAGGGCACGCGTGGGGTTATCCCCGCGTGGTGTTCTTGGTCGAGCCCGGTTCGCGTACGGTGGTTCGCGGTGGTTTCCGGCGAAAGGATTTTTCGATTGGGTTGTCGGTTCCGCAATTTAGACAATCCGGATATTCGAAGGATTTCGGTCGGAATTGATTAGATAATTTATTTATTTAAATTTACTAATTCCGGGATATCGATTTCCAACAATTGGTATCAGAGCGTTGGTTTTAGTTCATGGTATTTTTCGATAAATTGTTCTACCTTGCAGGGTTTCCGATTATTATGGCTAGATTTAATTTTGTTAATTAATGTCATAATAATGTTCTTGATTATTAAACTCTCGGTGATGTCAATATTCGTTCTTGTGTGGTGAATGTTTGTTCTTAATTTTTCCGGAAATTGTTTGAGGTCGATTTCATGTAGAGAATTGATTCCGGATAATTGTAAATTAATTTTGAAAAATTATTTACGTTGGATCGATTCCGAAACGACCACCGGAAAAGTGTGACGGAGGAGACGAAGAGAGGGAGGATTCCGGGGATCGATCAACCCCATGATCGACCCCAAGGGATAGATCGATCGAGGGAGAGGGGGCTGCCCTCGAACCGCTCGGCCACGCCGGCCACCGGTGGTGGTGGCGCGTAGGCTAGGGGCGGCGGTGGCTCTCCTCTCAGCCGGCGATTGTGGTGGGGGCGCGGGGTCCTCGTGATCTCGTGCTCTCCCGCCAAGATCCAACTTTCCTAAATTGATTCGGTTTTCCTATTTTGAGTATTCCTATTTTTGGGAACTCTCATGGAAATAGGAAAAGAATTAATTGGAATTAATTTATTTCCTTATTCTATTATGGAAGTCTTCTAGAATATTCTAAGTTCTACTTGGAATAGGATTCTAGAGATTTAATGGAATTAGAAAGGAAAATAATTAATTATTAAATTAATTTATTTCTATTTGATTATTCCTATTTTATGGGAATTTTCATGGACATGGAAATTAATTAATTTTGGAAAGTAGAAGAGTCCTTAATTAATTTTTCCTATTTAATTATTCCTTTATGGAATTTTTAATAGATTAGGAAAGGAATTAATTTGGAAGGATTAGGAGTCCTAATTTATTTTATTTCCTTATTCTATTATAGAAGTCTTCTAGAATATTCCAAGTGGGTCTTGGATAGATTATTCTAGAGATTTAATAGAATTAAATAGGAAAATAAATAAATAAAAATATTAATAATATTTAATTTTATTTTTGATTTATTCGATTGACTTAATTTTCGAATTAAGTAACTTTTGGATTTATTAAAAATAAATAGATTTAAATATTGGAATTAATATTCCCGTCACATGGAGCATTCAAGAACGAAGACTAAAGACTAGAAGATGCGTACGGAGATGCGATAAAGCCATAATAGTCGGAAAAATAATATTCTAGTATTATTTTGATTATGTGATAATATTCTATGTGCTTTATTTCATGTGTGCATGCTTATGTGTATTTAATTATGCATTAGATAGCGTATCCCTTTGTTATAAAAAGCTAAGTGGGAGAGGGTATGTAAACATATCCATGGTCTCCATTGCTGTTCTCTTGGTGACTTTTATGGACTTTTGAAGTTCGTATAGACAAGTCATTGGAGGAGAATTCTTGTAATTCCTTTTACGAGAAACATTGATTAAGTTTATCAAACAATGCCTAATTTGTCTTTCCAAAACTGATTTCAAGTCGACTCATTCTCACCTCGGGGAGTGGAATGGAGCCAAAGCCACTTGGTCATGTCGAGGACACAAATTAGAGGCAGTCGTACCATCTTTTGAAGGTGGATCGATTGTCTGCTCGTCTCCCTCATTTTATGAGAGATAGGGTTGTTCGCATGGTGAATCACTGGTTAGAAACTTTGAGTTTCACTTATGATTCTCCGCGTCTTGATTTACAAGATTAAATGATTCAAGTAATTGGGAGTCAATTGTAAAAGTCTTTTGGTGTAGTAAACGTCCACACTATCGTGGCTTGCTACATTGAATGGGATTTTGGAACGATTGATGTAGACAGTTATAGAAGGGAGTAAAGGAGCGTATGTTAACGTAAACGTCCACACTATCGTGGCTTGCGGTGAATATGCGTATCCCAAACAAACTTCTTAGATACTGAGTAATGGTTTACACTTAGGTACGCTTCTTAGTATTCTTCCCATCGAAGTAACGCTAATGATGATGTACGACCGAAGGAAATCTAATTGCTAAATCATTTGGATAGGTAAACGTCCACACTATCGTGGCTTGCCATATCTGATGGGATTTTAGATGCGATTAGTGGTTTAATGATATTATTTGAGGGAGATAATATCGGAGATTAAATCGATTGTTTGTTGTTATATGTGCTCATAGATTAGGAGATGGCTTTGAACCCACTTTATGTGATAACTAAGGATTTTTAAACTCACTGGTCCCTAAATGTAATGATTGGAATAGAGATCTAGACATTGTCCAGACTGTTGAAGAGTACAAGTTTGTACTCAGTGAGCTTTGTCCTCCCGAGCCTACAAATGTCTTAACTGATGAGGAAAGGACTGATTTTGATATCATGTTCAAACTCAAGGAGATGTTTAGACATGACATAGGCGGCTAGACAAGAAGCGATGAGGATACTCATAAAGGCCAGTCGCTTCGAGGAAACGCTTAAACACGTTTTTGAGATGATTGACCTTTTAGACGAGTTGAGACAGAAATCGCAAGCTCTTGTAGCTAATGCCAAAGGTTTCGAACCTAAGGGCAAAATCGGGGGAAAGGAAAAGCAAGCAAAGAAACCCAGTGGTCCTAGGTTTCTTGGACCACGAGATGGGACGAGAAAGCCAAGAGGCAAGTGTTCTCAATGTAAACAGTCTGGGTACTGGAAGTCTGATTATCCTCTCAAAGAAAATACGAAATTTTCTTTAGTCGTAAAACATAGTCAGTAGTATTATCTACCGGAACCTGGTGTGTAGATATGGAACCACTGACGGTATGTGCATTTTAAATGCAAGGGTTCCAGGAAACCCGACGACTTAGAAAAGAAGAAATCGTAGTCTACATGGGCAATGCTGTAGAGGAGGCAGCAGTTGCAGTGGAGGACATTTTATAGGATTTCATTTTGAGTTATTGCTTTTATGTACCTTTCATATTAGAAAGAACTTTGTTCTAGATTTCTAATAAATGGATATTTTATTTCTTTTAATCATTTGATGGTTATAAGAAGAAATAATGATAGTATCTATTCTGGTACATTAGCTAGCAATATATAAATGATGAATCCTGAGTCCACCACGATGCAACAAACCGTAGTATGAAACTCGTTTAACTAATAAGAGATTTCTTTATCAATTATACTTGTGGATTCTTATGCTGAGTCATGTTTATTCAAATAAGAAGTTCAAAGGTCGAAAATTGATATTTGATCAATTAAGTTGAAGGAGTGGACCTTCCGACCTAAGAATCTAATTTGGAAGATAATATGACTAAGCAATCCTTTATGGATATAAGATGTAAGATCCGGACAAGTATAAGAATTGATTAACTCTGATGTATGCAGACCTATGTCTACTCAGACAATAAGGTATGAGTACTTCATTTGATGATTACTCGAGAAATGAATTAGAGTACCTGATGTGCCACAAAAGCAAGTGTTTTGACAAGTCAATGGACACTAAGCAATTGTGGAGAACCATCAAGGTATATCCATTTGTAGCCTGCGATTTGATCGCGGAGGCAAGTACCTGTCTGAGGAATGCATGGCATACTAATCAGAGATTGGGATTTGATCCCAAATGACTACACCATACACTTTTGTGTAAGAAATGGTGTGTCGTAAATAAGAAATGGAACTCTTATAGAGATAGTAAAAGATGAGTTATACGGAACTACCTGTGTTCTATGGATATGTCTGGAAACAACGGCGCATTCAAATGCGGTTGTAGAATATCCTAGAAGAACAAAAGATGTGTGTTCAATAGTACTATGAACCAGAAGGACGTTATAAGTTCTAACGCCCGGTTCTTAGAGAAAGACTATATGATGAACCACAAGCCCCAAGTGACATGATACTTTGAAATGAGAGAGAAAGATTAAGACTTAGAACCAGCCGAACCGAGTAGCGGTACACCACTAACTGCACCTACTGTTATCACTGTTTATACACCGGAATGCCATTGTAGTGGGAGGTTGTGGGACAACCGGAGATATTCATAAGACTAGGAGAGTCTTCGGACTCTGGACCTAGTATACATGAAATCGATCCCTGGATCTACATGAAGGCCGTACTAGATCTAAATGTGCCTTCTTGGAGAGCAATAAGGATTATTGCTAAGAGGCGAGATCATTTAGAGTACAAGCTTAGTTGATCCATTTATGGATTGAAACAAAGCATTGAGTTCGTGGTACTTGCAAATTGATGAGATAGTCCATTTTATGGATTCATCAAAAGCATAGACGAATCGTGTGTATGGGAAACGTGATAGAAACAAGGTGGTGTTTCTCGGAGGTTTTATGTAGATGACATTTTTGTTGGAATTCGATATCCCGGGTTATTTAAATTTGCGGAAACCAATAACCCGAACGAACCCTTCGCCGGAGATCACACGAACACGGACTCATCCGCCGGAGTCCGGCCTTTGGAGACCACGCACCCGAAGGCACGCAGCCCGCCCCCAGCCGAACCCCCGCGAGTACGGGGTTCATGCGATCAACGAACCGCGCCACCGCGATCGATGGGTGGGGCTGCTCCCAGCAGCCCCCGCGGCGAGTCCGGCGACTCGCCGCCGCTTGGAGGATCCCCACCGTCGAGGTGGGGTGGGGTGCGGCTCCAGCCCGCGCCCCCGGCGATCGATCTTGAGATCGATCGCATGCCCGCGGCTAAGCCGCGGGTCTCTCCTCCTCACGCCCCCGAACCCTAGCCGGGCGATCCCATGTGGTCCGGTGGCTTCGCCACCACCACATGATCGTCCGTCTACTCCGGGCTCGATCTTTTGGATCTTGTTTTTCGATAATTGATCAATAAACTACAATTAAATTGCGGAAATTTAATTCACCTTTCGATTCGTTGTGCGGAGAAACGAGATCTTATGATGACCTTGAGATCTTCCCACGTATTCCTTGCACTAGCCCGGACGTCGTGTGGGCGACGATCTACCGAACTCCATGGATCCTCCTCTCTACTTTCTCTCTCTAGAATTGTGTTCTTCAAGTTATGAGAATAGAGAAGACCATGTAGTGCTTTTATAGGCTACGTAGGGGATCTAAAGGAGGTGGAATATTGGGCTTCCAATAATAGTGATTAAATTGAGCCCAAGCCCAAATCTATTAATCCTTACTATTATTAATTATATGATTAACTCCACTATATAAATATAATTGCACTCCCAATATTTACCATATTATATCAAATAATATTTCTCCGGTAGTATTATATATTCCGTGTATTTAAGATATAAATATCCATGAATAAAATTAATTTATTGCTAATTAATTAATTATTCATCTCTTATTTCCGAGACTAGTACCATTCAACCTTAATTATTATGCGGAATAAATCCACCTGCAGGGTTTACATAATAATTCCTTATGAACTCATCTCGGGGATATTATCAACCCTTACGGGATACACTTTCCCGTCAAGTATTCACGGCATGCCATATATAAAATATAGTGACCCAACTTAACCGGTAATTGACCCAATAATTAAACCGGTCAATTCCTTTGGTAAATCAAAGTCACTTATATTAAATATACACACCCGCAATAGTTTCGAGGATTAAGAATAAAATACACTGAGACTTAAATCGATTATCGCCGGCAATCCTAATCGATAAATCTCAAACGATCCGCTCAATACACCAAGTGTACAAGTGTGATAAAATAATCAAGATAGATTATTTTCTCTCTCACACAACGACTATACCGATGGATTGGTCCGTGTCCATCTAGGTCGTGAGCAACTGTTCGATTAAATACGAGTAACCGATAGTATGATCTTCTGTGTGCCCATGCAACACCATACTAACTACAACGTATAAAATCCAGGACTATGATTTGCATATATTTAATTATAAATAATTAAACGCAAATAATTGTTCATTAATTAAGTAGATTAATGGCAATGGATCGGGAGTTACCGTTACTTAAATCTAGACATTAAGTACACAACTCCAACAATCTCCCACTTGTACTAAGGTCTAGTCATTTCCTCCAAACTCCCGACTCCCATACTCATCACGTGCTTATGTTGTACTTCCAAGAAGTACTATGTGAATGAGCACTCTAGGTTGCCGCTCTGAAGTTATCTTGGTGACTACAGCGTCGTCTCCCTCGACGATGACTCGTATCAGGTGGTACTTGCACTATGTGTTATCTTACACTTATGGACTTGTGATTTCTTACCATTTGCCATTGCACCGCTATTTACATAGCCTTTGGCAAATTAAGAATCACATCTAAGTCCCAGAGATTATCCCGGAGTTATACCAAAACTTCCGCTGCCTCTGAGGCCGCTATTTGGTTACCCATGGCAGAGTCCGAAAAGCATCGTGCTTATCACTCTTCCATGTTAAAACTCCTTCTCCTTTAATAGTGAAACACATAGCCTGATATCGACTTACACCGGTCCTTATTCGATTAGAAATCTAAGAGAATGTAATCCAAAGGAAAAACTCGTCTGCTTCGTAGTCTAGAACAGTACTTCGAAAGTACTTTTACGGCAGTCGAATATTCCTTTCCAGGATTACCTTGATATCCTCCCACTATGCTCACTGCATAGCCGATATCAGGTTCTCGTTTTCAACAATGCATTTATCAAGCTTTCCACACTCCAAGTGTAGGAAACTGCTTTCACTGCTTCTATCACCTTTATGTGTTCAAAAACACATACCTTAGATAGATGCATTCCGTCTCTGAAAGGTAACGAACCTTTCTCGGAATCTTGCATGTTAAAACGAACCATAATCATATATATGTAAGATGTCCAGGAGAAGTACAATGTTCTTTTCTTGAGATCCTAGATCTTAAGAACATGCTCTAACTTCTTCTTTATCTTATATATCGATTTTTCTAGACAACCATCATTTTATGTCTGACAACATCTTTACATTGTTGCCAATGATAAAATGTTTATCTACATAAAACCTCCGAGAAACATCACCTTGTTTCCATCACGTTTCCCATACACACGATTCGTCAATGCCTTTTGATGAATCCATCAAATGGACTATCTCATCAATGCGCAAGTTCCACGAATTCTAGCTTTGTTACAATCCATAAATGGATCAACTAAGCTTGTACTCTAAATGATCTCGCCTCTTAACAATAATCCTTATTGCTTTCCAAGAAGGCACATTTAGATCTAGTACCGCCTCTATGTAGATCTAGGGATCGATTTCACGTATACTAGGTCCAGAGTCCGAAGACTCACCTAGTTTTATGAATATCTCCGGTTGTTATACAACCTCCCACTACAACGGCGTTCCGGTGTATAAACAGTAATAACAGTAGGTGCAGTTAGTGGTGTACTGCTACTCGGTTCGGCTGGTTCTAAGTCTTAATCGTTTTCTCTCTTTTCAGAAGTATCATGTCATTTTGGGCTTGTGGTTCATCTAATAGTCTTCCTCTAAGAACCGGGCGTTATAACTTATAACGTCCTTCTGGTTCATAGTACTATCGAACACATATCTTTTGTTCTTCTAGGATATTCTACAACCACATTCGAATGTGCCGTTGTTACCAAGACATATCCATAGAACATAGGTAGTTCCGTTTAACTCATGCTTTTACTATTTCTATAAGAGTTCCATTTCTTATTTCCGACACACCAATCTTACAGAGGACTGTATGGTGTTGTCACTTGGGATTCAATCCCAAGCTCTGATCATAAATCAGAGTCAATCAATTCTAATACTTGTCCGGATCTTATATCTTATATCCATAAAGGATTGCTTAGTCGTATTATCTTCCAAATTAGATTCTTAGGTCGGAAGGTCCACTCCTTCAACTTAATTGATCTTACAATCAATTTTCGACCTTTGAACTTCTCATTTGAATAAATATGACTTAGCATAAGAATCCACAAGTATAAATGATTAAATAAAGAAATCTCTTATTAGTAAAACGAGTTATATATAAAACGGTTCGTTGCATCGTGGTGGACTCAGGATTCATCATTTATATATTGCTAGCTAATGTACCAAAATAGATAATATCATTATTTCTTCTTATAACCATCAAATGATTAAAAGAAATAAAATATCCATTCATTAGAAATCCAGAACAAAGTTCTTTCTAATATGAAAAGTACATAAAAGCAATAACTCAAAATGAAATCCTATAAAGTGTCTTCCACTGCAACAGCTGCCTCCTTACAGCACTGCCCATCTAGACTACGATCTTTTCTTTTCTAAGTCGTCGGGTTTCCTGGAACCCTTGCATTTAGAATGCACATACCGCCAGTGGTTCCATATCTACACACCAGGTTCCGGTAGATAATACCACTGACTATGTTTTACGACTAAAGAAATTTCGTACCTTCTTTGAGAGGATAATTAGACTTCCAGTACCCAGACTGTTTTCATCGAGAACTCTTGCCTATTGGCTTTCTCGTCCCATCTCGTGGTTCAAGTAATCTTAGAACCACTGGGTTTCTTTGCTTTCTTTTCCTTTCTCCCGATTCATGCCTTTAGGTTCGAAACCTTTGGCATTGGCTACAAGAGCTTGCGATTTCCGTTTCAACTCGTCTAAAAGGTCAATCATCTCAAAAACGTGTTTAAGCGTTTCCTTGAATCGACTGCCCTTTATGAGTATCCACATCGCCTCTTGTCTAGCCGCCTATATCAATAGGCTCGGAAGGACAAAGCTCATTGAGTACAACCTTGTACTCTTCAACAGTTTGGGTAATGTCTAGATCTCTATTCCAATCATTACATTTAGGGACCAGTGAGTTTAAAAATTCCTTACGTATCACAGAAAGTGGGTTCAAAGCCATATCCTAATCTATGAGCACATATAACAACAAACAATTGATTTAATCTCCGATATTATCTCCCTCAAATAATATCATTAAACCACTAATCACATCTAAAATCCCATCAGGTAAGGCAAGCCACGTGGTGTGGACGTTTACCCACCCAAATGATTTAGCAATTAGATTTGCTTCGGTCATACATCACTTATAGCGGAACCTCGTGGGGAGGAATACTATAATGCGTATCTAAGTGTAAACCATTACTCAGTACCAAAATAAATTACTTGGAATTGCTACATCACCGCAAGCCACGTGGTGTGGACGTTTACGATAACTTCACAACTCTTCATAATTACTTACAACTGTCTACATCAATTAATCCAAAGTCCGTCAGTATAGCAAGCCACGTGGTGTGGACGTTTACTACACTAAGAGACTTTTATAATTGACTCCCAATTACTTGATCCATTTAATCTTGTAAATCAAGACGTGGAGAATCATAAGTGAAACTCGAAGTTTCTAACCAGTGATTCGCCATGCGAACGACCCTATCTCTCATAAATGAGGGAGCCGAGCAGACAAGCGACCCATCTATCAAAGAATGGCACGGAAGTCTCTAATTTGTGTCCTCTACATGACCAAGTGGCTCTGGCTCCATTCCACTCCCCGGGGTGAGAATGAGTCGACTTGAAGTCAGCTTTGGAAAGACAAATTAGGCATTGTTTGATAAACTTAATCAATGTTTCTCGTAAGAGGAATTACAAGAATTCTCCTCCAATGGCTTATCTATATGAACTTCGAAAGTTCATAAAAGTCACCAAGAGAACAGCAATGGAGACCATGGATATGTTTCCATACCCTCTCCCACTTAGCTTTTTATAACAAAGGGATACGCTATCTAATGCATAATTAAATACACATAAGCATAATAACAAACATACACTTCATGCAAGTACGTTCACAAATAATCAAATAATTACTCAAGCAAAATTATTTCTCGACTATTCGTACCTTGATGAATTCCAGCATGCTTGTCTTGAGTCTTCATTCTACGTCTTGAATACTTTGCCGAGCGACGGAAAATTCTTTGATTCTCATATTTAATTTTTGCTCCAATTAAATAAAATCAATTCCATTGATTTCCATATTTAATTCTATTTTAAATAAAATCCAAGATTTTCCAATCCAAAATAAATTTTGAATTAATCTAATGATTTTAAATAAAATACTTAAATTAAATAAAATCAATATTATTAAAATCCATTGATTTCCATATTTAATTCTATTCTAAATAAAATCCAAGATTATCCAATCCAAAATAAATTTTGAATTAATCTAATGATTTTAAATAAAATACTTAAATTAAATAAAATCAATATTTTAATAATTTCTCAATCCTATTTAAATTAGATCTCAAGAATCCTAATCAAAATCGAATTTTGATTCTTCTTAAGACTTCTAATCCAAGTAGGTATAGGATATCTAGAGAAACTAGGATTTTCTTTCCTAATTTAACTCTCCATCTAATTCCATTATTTAATTCCATAATTAAGAAATATAATCCAAATAAAATTTGAATTAATTCCAAAATTAAATTAAATAAAATTAGAAAGATTAAATTATTTCCGGAAAGATCGGATTTACCGGGACGAACCGAAACAATTTCGGTCATCCCAAAATCGAACCATGAAGGTGCATGCCCGTGTATCCCATACACAGCACCATCAAAATCGCATGCCCACATCATGCACATCGATCCAGGCCATGCAATTGCATAACATTCATGCAAATGAATTCACATGCAATTGGACATGCATATAGACGTGCAAGAATTTATAGGCCATGCATCAAGAATGAATTAATCATTCAGCAAGCCATTCATACACATGCAAAACCATTCACGCGTACAGCAAGAGGAAAACAGCGTCGCGCAAAAACTTTTGATCGATCGTCTTTTTCGGCGGACATGTGCACGAGCCCGGTCGATTTCCGGCATGGCGTCTCCTCTGACGACACACGCCATCAACCTCGTCACAGCCCACACACGAGCAGTCCGCGATCAAGTCGAGCGAAACGCCGTTCGATCGATCGCGCCGGCGCTCAGCTGGACCTTCGCCGGAGCAGCCGATTCCCGACATCACGCCATCGACTACGCTCCAGCAGCACGCCCAGCCGCTGCCATACGCAGCCCGCTTCGAACGACGGCGCACCAGCAGCCCGCAAAGGCGCACCAGCAGCCCGCTCAAAGCTCCAGCCACGGGGATCCATCGATTGAGCTCCAGCTCGTCGGCGATCGACATCCGGCGATCATGCCGTCGATCCCTGCCAACAGCTCAGTCCGTGCCGCCTCACCGCTGCTCCGAGAGCAGCTGAAACAGCCCGGTCCTTGCTCGTGTCGCGATAGATCGTCAAGGTTCGATTATTCCGAAAAACCCTCGATTTTTAATATTTAATTTTTCCGACAAACACAATTCATACAAGAGAGAAAAACATAGACGTAGAACAATATAGCACAATAATTTAACAAAATTAAATTAATCTATGGCTATATATATCGAGAATCGATTATCGAAACAATTAACGAAAAACGTAACCTTACGCTCTGATACCAATTGTTGGAATTCGATATCCCGGGTTATTTAAATTTTCGGAAACCAATAACCCGAACGAACCCTTCGCCGGAGATCACACGAACACGGACTCATCCGCCGGAGTCCGGCCTTTGGAGACCACGCACCCGAAGGCACGCAGCCCGCCCCCAGCCGAACCCCCGCGAGTACGGGGTTCATGCGATCAACGAATCGCGCCACCGCGATCGATGGGTGGGGCTGCTCCCAGCAGCCCCCGCGGCGAGTCCGGCGACTCGCCGCCGCTTGGAGGATCCCCACCGTCGAGGTGGGGTGGGGTGCGGCTCCAGCCCGCGCCCCCGGCGATCGATCTTGAGATCGATCGCATGCCCGCGGCTAAGCCGCGGGTCTCTCCTCCTCACGCCCCCGAACCCTAGCCCGGCGATCCCATGTGGTCCGGTGGCTTCGCCACCACCACATGATCGTCCGTCTACTCCGGGCTCGATCTTTTGGATCTTGTTTTTCGATAATTGATCAATAAACTAGAATTAAATTGCGGAAATTTAATTCACCTTTCGATTCGTTGTGCGGAGAAACGAGATCTTATGATGACCTTGAGATCTTCCCACGTATTCCTTGCACTAGCCCGGACGTCGTGTGGGCGACGATCTACCGAACTCCATGGATCCTCCTCTCTACTTTCTCTCTCTAGAATTGTGTTCTTCAAGTTATGAGAATAGAGAAGACCATGTAGTGCTTTTATAGGCTACGTAGGGGATCTAAAGGAGGTGGAATATTGGGCTTCCAATAATAGTGATTAAATTGAGCCCAAGCCCAAATCTATTAATCCTTACTATTATTAATTATATGATTAACTCCACTATATAAATATAATTGCACTCCCAATATTTACCATATTATATCAAATAATATTTCTCCGGTAGTATTATATATTCCGTGTATTTAAGATATAAATATCCATGAATAAAATTAATTTATTGCTAATTAATTAATTATTCATCTCTTATTTCCGAGACTAGTACCATTCAACCTTAATTATTATGCGGAATAAATCCACCTGCAGGGTTTACATAATAATTCCTTATGAACTCATCTCGGGGATATTATCAACCCTTACGGGATACACTTTCCCGTCAAGTATTCACGGCATGCCATATATAAAATATAGTGACCCAACTTAACCGGTAATTGACCCAATAATTAAACCGGTCAATTCCTTTGGTAAATCAAAGTCACTTATATTAAATATACACACCCGCAATAGTTTCGAGGATTAAGAATAAAATACACTGAGACTTAAATCGATTATCGCCGGCAATCCTAATCGATAAATCTCAAACGATCCGCTCAATACACCAAGTGTACAAGTGTGATAAAATAATCAAGATAGATTATTTTCTCTCTCACACAACGACTATACCGATGGATTGGTCCGTGTCCATCTAGGTCGTGAGCAACTGTTCGATTAAATACGAGTAACCGATAGTATGATCTTCTGTGTGCCCATGCAACACCATACTAACTACAACGTATAAAATCCAGGACTATGATTTGCATATATTTAATTATAAATAATTAAACGCAAATAATTGTTCATTAATTAAGTAGATTAATGGCAATGGATCGGGAGTTACCGTTACTTAAATCTAGACATTAAGTACACAACTCCAACAATTTTATCATTGGTAACAATGTAAAGATGTTGTCAGACATAAAATGATGGTTGTCTAGAAAAATCGATATATGAGATGAAGAAGAAGTTAGAGCATGTTCTTAAGATCTAGGATCTCAAGAAAAGAACATTGTACTTCTCCTGGACATCATACATATATATGATTATGGTTCGTTTTAACATGCATGATTCCGAGAAAGGTTCGTTACCTTTCAGAGACGGAATGCATCTATCTAAGGATATGTGTTTTGGAACACAAAAGGAGATAGAAGCAATGAAAGCAGTTTCCTACACTTTGAGTGTGGAAAGCTTAATAAATGCAATGTTGAAAAACGAGAACCTGATATCGGCTATGCGATGAGCATAGTGGGAGGATATCAAGGTAATCCTGGAAATGAATATTCGACTGCCGTAAAAGTACTTTCGAAGTACTGTTCTAGACTACGAAGCAGACGAACATTTCCTTTGGATTACATTCTCTTAGATTTGTAATCGAATGAGGACCGGTGTAAGTCGATATCAGGCTATGTGTTTCACTATTGAAGGAGAAGGAGTTTTAACATGGAAGAGTGATAAGCACGATGCTTTTCGGACTCTGCCATGGGTAACCAAATAGCGGCCTCAGAGGCAGCGGAAGTTTTGGTATAACTCCGGGATAATCTCTGGGACTTAGATGTGATTCTTAATTTGCCAAAGGCTATGTAAATAGCGGTGCAATGGCAAATGGTAAGAAATCACTAGTCCATAAGTGTAGGATAACACATAGTGCAAGTACCACCTGATACGAGTCATCGCCGAGGGAGACGACGCTGTAGTCACCAAGATAACTTCAGAGCGGCAACCTAGAGTGCTCATTCACATAGTACTTCTTGGAAGTACAACTTAAGCACGTGATGAGTATGGGAGTCGGGAGTTTGGAGGAAATGACTAGACCTTAGTACAAGTGGGAGATTGTTGGAGTTGTGTACTTAATGTCTAGATTTAAGTAAAGGAAACTCACGATCCATTGCCATTAATCTATTTAACTAAATGAACAATTGTTTGCGTTTAATTATTTATAATTAAATATATGCAAAACATAGTCCTGGATTCTATACGTTGTAGTTAGTATGGTGTGTCGGGCCCCACACAGAAGATCATACTATCGGTTACTCGTATTTAATCGAACAGTTGCTCACGACCTAGATGGACACGGACCAATCCATCGGTATAGTCGTTGTGTGAGAGAGAAAATAATCTGTCTTGATTATTTTATCACACTTGTACACTTGGTGTATTGAGCGGATCGTTGAGATTCATCGATTAGGATTGCCGGCGATAATCGATTCGAGTCTCAGTGTATTTTATTCTTAATCCCCGAAACTATTGCGGGTGTGTATATTTAATATAAGTGACTTTGATTTACCAAAGGAATTAACCGATTTAATTATTGGGTTAATTACCGGTTAAGTTGGGTCACTATATTTTATATATGGCATGCCGTGAATACTTGACGGGAAAGTGTATCCCGGAAGGGTTGATAATATCCCCGAGATGAGTTCATAAGGAATTATTATGTAAACCCTGCAGGTGGATTCGTTCCGCATAATAATTAAGGTTGAATGGTACTAGTCTCGGATAAAAGAGATGAATAAATTAATTAGCAATAAATTAATTTTATTCATGGATATTTATATCTTAAATACACGGAATAAATAATACTACCGGAGAAATATTATTTGATATAATATGGTTTAATATTGGGAGTGCAATTAATTTTATATAGTGGAAAATAGAATTAATTAATATTGATAAGGATTAATGGACTTGAGCATTGGGCTCAATTTAATCTTCAATATTGGAAGCCCAATATTCCACCTCCTTAAGATCCCCTACGTAGCCTATAAAAGCACTACATGGTCTTCTCTATTCTCATAACTTGAAGATCACAATTCTAGAGAGAGAAAGTAGAGAGGAGGATCCATGGAGTTCGGTAGATCGTCGCCCACACGACGTCCGGGCTAGTGCAAGGAATACGCGGGAAGATCTCAAGGTCGTCAAATTGAGTTCTACGTTTCTCCGAACAACGAGAACGAGGTAAATCGTAAAACCCTCTTTATGATTTTATCGTTAATTATCGTGAAAATACCATGAACCAAGATCCGAGGGACGAACCCCGTGGACGAGGATCGACCTCGCGGTGGTGATCGAAGATCACCGGACCGCGGAGGCCGAGAGATCCCCGGCGGGGATCGCACGCAAAGAGAACCCTCGGCTGGTCGCCGAGGGTGGCGGTCGAGCCCTAGGGCTTCGACCGCCGGTGCATGTCGAAGGGCCCCGGCTGGACGCCGGGGCGAGCGATCGACTTCGGTCGATCGCTGGGGGCAGCCGCGGGCTGGAGCCGCGGCAGGCGCCCCCTCCTCCGATCAACGGCGGCGGTGAGTCGCCGGACTCACCGCCGGGGGGCTGCTACGAGCAGCCCCGGGGGATGCTCGATGCATCCCCAGCGATTGCCGTGTGCAATCGCGAGCCCCTCGCGGGGCTCGGCTAGGGCACGCGTGGGGTTATCCCCGCGTGGTGTTCTTGGTCGAGCCCGGTTCGCGTACGGTGGTTCGCGGTGGTTTCCGGCGAAAGGATTTTTCGATTGGGTTGTCGGTTCCGTAATTTAGACAATCCGGATATTCGAAGGATTTCGGTCGGAATTAATTAGATAATTTATTTATTTAAATTTACTAATTCCGGGATATCGATTTCCAACAGAGGCGGTGCGCCTCTGGTGACATGCAGCAAGTGGAAGACAAAATTAGTGGATATTTAATGCAATGGCTTAAAAGTCTTCATTAGTGGGATTAGATGTGATAGGAGGCTGATAGGTGGCATTAGGAGAGCTTGCATGCTCATGCATACAACTAGTATAAAAAAGAGGGAAGAGAGAGGAGAAAGGGACTTGACCTTTTTTGGATATTCCAAATACTATTAAGTAAAGGAATAAAATGAAGAACACTATGATGTTCATCCCTATTTTCCAGATGTCCGGCATACATTTTCCGATCTATAATCTGTCCTAAACAAATAAATATCTGCTTGGAGCCCTATTCTATAACCCCCCGTTCCAGTAATATATGAATTGAGTGAAAAATGGTCCAAACAGTGGCGCTAGAAGGAGATCAGGTTTTACGCATCGGAAAAAGAGGTTCAACCGGCGAAGAGATGGCAGACGAGAAGGAAGGCGAGACGGCATCCCACGACTCTGTTGATTCCGGCAGGTGGCGCGACGTCATGGGCAAGGCAGCTCTTGAGGATCCCAACGCTCCGGCGGCTGATGCAGACCCAGAACCCGTCGACCGTGACGCGCCACTGCCGCTGATCCAGATTGCCGATGAGGACAGCCCCGCCGACGGCCATGCAGAGACCGATCTGCAAACCGATTCTCAGGTAAGATCTCCTCATCGCCGTCATCATTCTCGCCGCCGTGCTCGTCGATTGCACCCGTATGATGTGGGAGGGCCGTCGACGCCCTTTGTGGCTCCGCCGCCAATCAAATTCGGAAATCTGGACACTCCAGAAAAAATCGATGAAGCCGTGCATGCGCTTATGCACAGAAAATACGTTTTAACAACTCCAGTAAAACATGCAACCGGTGCTTTTATGACACCTGGGCAAGCCACGACTGTGGCTCCAGAGAAGGTCAAACGCCTCCACCAGAGAGAGCGAAAAAAGCACCCGGTAATAGATCTGAACCGGAATGCAGAATCTGTGGCCACTTCGACGGATCGTCGAAGGAAGGGCAGCCAGATCAACATGCATCGGTATCGTGAGGGTTCTCCAGTGCCAGAGGCCCGAGGGGCTCGGACTGAGAACCCGGAGATCGCAGATCTGAAGCAGAAATATGCTGAGTTGGAAAGACGAATGAATGAGGGCCGGGGTGTGCATGTGCCGTCAGGTTACAAGAATGAACCCCTGGCCCCAGAAATTGAACATGCGTCCATGCAAACTGATATCCTCCCCATGCAATCCTTAGTCTATGACGGTAAAACTGACCCAGAGACTCATTTGAGTAGGTTCAGATCTTACATTTCCGGCCGCGGCGCATCTGATGCAACGCGCTGTAGACTTTTTCCCCTCACGTTGGGTGATGTTCCCCACAAATGGTACGCGGGCCTCCCTGCACACTCGATCAAATGTTTCGATGATCTTGTGCAAAGGTTCGTGACGCATTTTGCCTCTAAGGCTGTGAGACTGGAACAGAGCCAACGCTTGCTCGGGGTAAAAGAGGATGATGAGGAGTCGGATGAGAAGTATGTGGATCGAGTAGAGGAAATTCTCCTGGCTGGCGGAGAGGATATAAATGAGAATTTAAAACTCCATACCGCCATGAGTGGTTTGAGAAGGAACTCGAAGTTATTCAAATGTTTGATGAAAAATTACCCAAAATCCTATGAGGAATTCAGGGTGAAAGCTGCTGCGGAGGTATCTTACCAGAGGTTGACCGGGACCCCTCGGGGCTCGGGCGAAACCAAAAAGAAGGCCCCATTCTCTTCGGAGAGAAGGCCAAACTATATTGGTAAGAAACCCAGCGGCAAAACAAGTTTTGATTCCAGGATGGATGAAATACGGGAACTGGAAGCCAATATACGGCGTGAAACTGGTAAGGCCCCAGAGGCCATTTTGCAGGTGTTCCTGACTCAAAGGGTAGATGTGTTAACCAAGCCCCCGCCTATTAACACTCCCCAAGAGAAGTTGAACCCCAATTTATGGTGTGATTTCCATGAGAAACACGGCCATTCAACAAACCAGTGTCGTCGTCAGTTACTGAGGCAATTTTGGAGGCTGTTCAATGAGGGAAAACTGTGGCAGTACCTCCCCCGTCCCGGGGTAGCAGGGAATGAGCCACGGGGACAGAATCCCCAGGGCCCTCCACTAGCTGCACCGGGCCAAAATCAAAATGCTCCGGGGCCCCAGGGTCCCCAGGAAGTTATGATGATTGGTGGTGTCAGGCCCTTGACTGAAGATAGCAAACGAAAGCGCAAGAGAGACTTGGCAATGTGGGAAGTTCTGGTGGCTTCTGCGCCCACACAGAGCGCAACGATCTGTGATACGGTAGTGATATCTTTCACACCACAGGATCGCGCTAAAGCCAAATTCCCAAAGGATGAACCCCTGGTGATACGGGCGAGGATCCTGGGAATCGATGTGTCTCGCACTTTGGTTAACAACGGTGCTCACTGTAATGTTCTGTATAAGAACGCCCTAGATCAGATGGGCAAGCTGGCCCGTTATGTCTCACCGTGCGATCTGATACTCAAAGGCTTTGGCAACGACGTGGTGCATCCATATGGCAAGATCGTACTGCCGGTGGAGTTGAAAGACGCCAAGAATCCAGGTCTTATGTTGGTTAGGAACTTGGAATTTGTAATAGTAGATAGAGCTAGCGGCTATAACGCGCTCTTAGGTAGGCCCTTTTTGGACGCTTTCGAAGCGGTAGCCTCAACCTACTACTATTGTGTAAAATTCCCTACTCCCTCCGGTGCTGTTGGCACCGTTAGAGGTGACCTAGTAATGGCCAAGAAGTGTCTTTTGTATTTCTGTGATCTTGATAACTTAGTTGTAATCGCGAATGGTAATCCCTAGGAAAGTCTGGCGGAGAAAACCAAAGACTCACAGGATGAGCAAACCAAAGACTCACAGGATGAGCAAACCAAAGACTCACAGGATGAGCAAACCAAAGACTCACAGAATGAGCAAAATAAAAAATCCCGAGTGGCTGAAGTTACTGGTTTGGAATCCCAGACTCCTGATGTCATAAATACAGTGGGGCCCGGAGCAATCCTAGAGTTGGTTCCTGGGAAGGAAGCCAATTCCCCAGGGCAAGATCCCTGTGCGGGAATAGCTTCCACCAGCCAAACTCAGGATTGCATGGGGCCAGAGCACGAGGATTATGATCCCAGGACGGGAGCCAAGTACCGAAAAGGAACCGCCATGGAAGTGGTCGAAAACTTAGACTCCATAGTGTTGGATCCCGAGCAAGCTCATAAGCAAATACTCGTGGGTACACATATGGTAGAGCACACTCGAAGTGGACTGATCAACTTCCTCAGCGAAAATCAGAGTACCTTCTCCTGGTCAAGTGCGGATTTGGGAAAGATAGATCCCAAACATGCATGCCATCGGTTAAAAATCGACCCCAAGAAAAAACCTATCGCCTAGAGGCGAAGGAAAATGGGGCCCGAGAAGTGCGAAGCACTGGCCGGGGAAGTGAACAAATTGATTGAGAATAAACTGGTGAAGCAAGCCTCGAGCGATGCCACCTGGTTATCCAATGCTGTGATGGTATCGAAGACAGTAGGCGCCTGGAGACTGTGCATAGATTATACAGATCTGAATAATGCATGTCCCAAGGACCACTTTCCGATGCCACACATTGATCACCTTGTCGATAACTTGACAGGTCATGCTGTATTTTCAACGATCGATGCTAAAGCAGGATATAATAATATTCCGATGCACCCGGACGATATAGAGCACACAGCGTTCTACACGGAGAGAGGGGTGTTTTGCTGGGAAAGAATGCCTTTCGGTCTGAAGAACGCCGGGGCCACATATCAGAGGTTAGTAAACATGATGTTTACAGATTTAATCGGTAAAACTGTTGAAGTATATATCGATGATATCATTGTGAAAAGCAAGAATGAAGCAGATCACATAAAAGACCTTGCAGAAGTCTTTAAGATTCTGGGGCACTACAACATGAAACTGAATCCCAAAAAATGCAATTTCGGTATCAAGAAAGGCATGATCCTGGGGCATGTAGTCGGGGAACATGGGATTGAACCCAACCCGGCCAAAATCAGAGCCATACTGGACATGCGGGAACCCCGGGATATCAAGGGTGTGCAGCGCCTTACATGTTGCTTGGCCGCCCTGAGCCGGTATGTCTCCTGTTTGGGGGACAAAACCCGTCCTTTCTTTGCATCCATCAAAGGGAATAAATTCCACTGGAAAAAAGATGCTCAAGAAGCTTTTAAGCAAATCAAAGAGTATCTATTGTTGGAGTTGTGTACTTAATGTCTAGATTTAAGTAAAGGAAACTCACGATCCATTGCCATTAATCTATTTAATTAAATGAACAATTATTTGCATTTAATTATTTATAATTAAATATATGCAAATTATAGTCCTGGATTCTATACGTTGTAGTTAGTATGGTGTGTCGGGCCCCACACAGAAGATCATACTATCGGTTACTCGTATTTAATCGAACAGTTGCTCACGACCTAGATGGACACGGACCAATCCATCGGTATAGTCGTTGTGTGAGAGAGAAAATAATTTGTCTTAATTATTTTATCACACTTGTACACTTGGTGTATTGAGCGGATCGTTGAGATTCATTGATTAGGATTGCCAGCGATAATCAATTCGAGTCTCAGTGTATTTTATTCTTAATCCCCGAAACTATTGCGGGTGTGTATATTCAATATAAGTGACTTTGATTTACCAAAGGAATTAACCGATTTAATTATTGGGTTAATTACCGGTTAAGTTGGGTCACTATATTTTATATATGGCATGCCGTGAATACTTGACGGGAAAGTGTATCCCGGAAGGGTTGATAATATCCCCGAGATGAGTTCATAAGGAATTATTATGTAAACCCTGCAGGTGGATTCGTTCCGCATAATAATTAAGGTTGAATGGTACTAATCTCGGATATAAGAGATGAATAAATTAATTAGCAATAAATTAATTTTATTCATGGATATTTATATCTTAAATACACGGAATAAATAATACTACCGGAGAAATATTATTTGATATAATATGGTTTAATATTGGGAGTGCAATTAATTTTATATAGTGGAAAATAGAATTAATTAATATTAATGGATTAATAGATTTGGGCTTGGGCTCAATTTAATCATTAATATTGGAAGCCCAATATTCCACCTCCTTAAGATCCCCTACGTAGCCTATAAAAGCACTACATGGTCTTCTCTATTCTCATAACTTGAAGATCACAATTCTAGAGAGAGAAAGTAGAGAGGGAGATCCATGGAGTTCGGTAGATCGTCGCCCACACGACGTCCGAGCTAGTGCAAGGAATACGTCGGAAGATCTCAAGGTCGTCAAATTGAGTTCTTCGTTTTTCCGAACAACGAGAACGAGGTAAATCGTAAAACCCTCTTTATGATTTTATCGTTTAATTATCGTAGAAATATCATGAACCAAGATCCGATGAACAACCCTAATCAGGGTGTGGAGCGATGTGGAGCAGCGACTGCTCCACACGACTGCTCCACACGTGTATTGATCGACCGATGTGGAGCACCGAATGCTCCACATATCGATTGCTCCACACGGGATGTGGAGCGCTGTTCGCACGGGCTGCTCCACACGGGGTGTGGAGCGCTGATTATGGGTTGCTCCACATGGGATGTGGAGCGATTGTTCATGGATGCTCCACATGGGATGTGGAGCGGTTCCTCTATGCGTGCTGCTCCACATTGGATGTGGAGCACTGCTCCATATGGGACTGCTCCACACGTCCGCCCCAGATGTGGAGCGCTTTCTCCACGGGGTCGGTCCAGCTGTGGAGCGCGGGATTTCGATTGGGTTGTCGGTTCCGCAATTTTGACAATCCGGATATTCGATCTCCAAAGGATTTCGGTTGGAATTAATTAGATAATTTATTTATTTAAATTTATTAATTCCGGGATATCGATTTCCAACATCTATCCAGTCCCAAAGTGGTGGTGGCTCCGAAGCCCGGGGAAAAGTTATATCTGTATTTAGCCGCGTCGGAACATGCCATCAGCGCTATTCTGTTGAGAGCAGACGGAATAAAACACCTCCCTGTGTACTTTGTGAGCCAAGTCCTGCATGAAGCAGAAGTCCGGTACACACCGTTAGAAAAGTTAACCTATGCCCTTATTGTGTCAGTAAGAAAACTCCGGGCGTATCTTTTTGAGCACCCCGTAGAGGTTTTAACGACCATGCCGCTAAGGCAAGTATTGCACCGGTCCGATGTCACCGGGAGACTCCTAAAATGGGCTTTGGAGATAAGTCAATATGACATAACCTTCAGCCCTAGGACAGCAATAAAGGCACAAGTGTTGGCTGATTTCGTAGTGGAACTAACGTTCCCGGAAAAGTCCAATAATCAATCACGCGCGTGGAAACTGTACGTGGACGGTTCAGCAACCACAGCGTGCTCGGGGGCCGGTATAGTATTACTTGGACCCGAGGGAGATTCTATCACCCAGGCGGTTAAATTCGACTTCCCTGCGTCGAATAATGAGGCTGAGTATGAAGCTCTCGTCGCGGGATTAAAATTAGCCATAGTCGTTGGTGTGAAAAAATTAATTATATTCATGGACTCCCAGCTGGTTGTAAACCATGTGACTGGTGAGTATGAAGCCAAGGGAGAACAAATGATCAAATACCTGGAGTTGGTAGAATCACTTTGTAAAAAGATCCCAGAGGTAATAATTGAACAGATCCCGAGGGAACATAACTCACAGGCAGACGCCTTGTCAAAGCTAGCTTCTTCGGAAGGCTCGGCAGATTTTTCAAAAATCATGTTGACCAAGTTATTGAATCCCTCGGTAGATCGAAGAGCAGAACAACTGCTAATTCTGCCCGGAACCGGAGATGACTGGCGAGCACCAATCCTAAAGTACATTGATACAGGGGAATTGCCGCCAGACAAAACCGAAGGAAAGCAATTGCGAATCCGGGCAGCAAAATACACAATCTTAAATTCGGATCTCTACCGGAAGAGTTATTCCATTCCACTGCTGAAATGCGTGTCGAAAGAGGAAGGACTGAGACTCCTGGAAGAGATCCATGATGGCGTCTGTGGGAACCATGCCGGGGGGAGATCCCTGGCACATAAAATAATGGGTCAAGGCTATTACTGGCCAAGCCTTCGGAAGGATGCCATTGGCTATGCCCGTAAGTGCGTGAAGTGCCAAGTAATAGGACCTACCCTTAGAACATCCCCAGAAGCGCTAAGATCCCTTTACAGTCCCTGGCCGTTTGCTCGTTGGGGGATCGATCTGATAGGACCACTGGCAACGGCCCGGGGAGGGGTAAAATTCGCCATAGTGGCAGTTGATTATTTCACCAAATGGGTGGAAGCAGAATCACTGAACAAGATCGACCAAGCACAGGTCATCAAATTCCTATGGAAGAATATTATATGTCGCTTCGGGTTACCAGAGACGATAATTTCCGATAATGGAAAACAATTTGATGGGGTAGAGGTGGCGGAGTTCTGTGAGAGATGGAAAATCAGAAGATTATTCTCCACTCCGTACCACCCCCAAACTAATGGACAGGTTGAAGCCGTCAATAAGATTCTGAAACACACCATTAAAGCCAAGCTCGAAGAGCGAAAAGGCAAATGGGATGACGAGCTCCCAGAAGTCCTATGGTCCTACAGGACAACAGCCAGAAAGGCTACGGGGGAAACCCCATATTCATTAGCGTTCGGCACCGAAGCCGTGATCCCGGCGGAAATTACGGTGTTATCACATCGAACCGCCCAGGGAGCCGGCGGTGAAAACGAGGAAGCGCTCCGAAGAGAGCTAGACCTTTTGGAAGAAAAGAGGTTAGCTTCTGACTCGTTGAACGAGATGAACAAGCAAAGAATTGCAAAGTTCTATAACTCCAAAGTGAGGGCCAGAGACTTCCAAGTGGGAGACCTGGTATTAAAAAAGATCCTGGGGCCCTGGGTCAATCCTGGGGCCCTGGGTCAACCCTGGGTCAAAAGAGGAGCATGACTTATCAACGGCAAATAGCAAAGCTCTTCTACTTATCTGTAAATGGCTAGATCTCAGCATGTATCAGTTAGTTAAAAATTGCATCTCTGCCAAAGATGCTTGGGAAACTCTACAAAGAACATGTGAGGGAAGTCATGCAGTTAAGCGATCAAAAATCCGAACTATCACTTGTTGGAAATCGATATCCCGGGCTATTAAAATTTATGCGGAACCGATAGCCCGACCGAAATCCTTCATCGCCGGAGATTGGATCCCCGACTCATCCGCAGGAGTCCGACCTTTGGAGACTACGCGCCCGAAGACACGCAGCCCGCCCCCAGCCGATTTTCTCCCGCGAGTCGGATCCACGAACGCGAACCACCGCACGAGCCGAGGCCCGACCGAATACTCAGCGAGGCCCGAAGGCCGCGAGCACTCAGCCGAGCCCCCGCACGGGGCTCGCGATCATCTCCATGATGATCGCTGGGGATGCACGAGGCATCCCCGGGGCTGCTCGTAGCAGCCCCGCAGCGAGCTCACGGGCTCGCTGCTCGCGGGGGGGTTCGATCCTCCCCGCATCGCCGCTGCGGGAAACCCCGCAGCTTGATACGAGGCGCTGCGGGTAAACCCGCAGCTCACCCGGCGATCGAACCCTAGGTTCGATCGCCCCCTCGGCTCCAGCCGAGGGTTCAGCCCGCGACGCCGCCGGACGGGAGGGCTGGGGTTCATCCGCCGTGGCTCCAGCCCACGGCGAACCCCGGTGGTCGACCCGAGGTCGACCCCACGCCCCGGCGTCCAGCCGGGGCTCATCCTCTTCGTCCGCGCGCTCCCGGCGGTTGAACCCTAGGTTCGACCGCCTCTATCGATCCTCGCCGGGGATCTCGAATCCCCGTCCCCGAGGTTCGTCGTTTATCCGGATCGTGTGTTCATGTATTTACTACGATCAATTCACACGAAATCATAAAAGAGGGTTTATGATTTTTACCTTCGATTCGTTGTACGGAGAAACGAATTTACGCGTTGATGACCTTGCGATCTTCCCACGTATTCCTTGCACCTCGTTCGAACGTCGTGTGGGCGACGATCTATCGAACTCCTATGGATCTCCTTCACTCTTCAAGACTTTATTGTTGGCGTAACTTAGGTTCTCTTGTCTTATGAAAAGTGAAGACCATGTAGTGCTTATATAGGCTACGTAGGGGATCATAAGGAGAATAAATATTGGGCTTCAATATTGAAAATTAAATTGGGTCCAACCCAAATCCATTAATTCTTATCAATATTAATTTTATTTATTTTCCACTATATAAATAAAATTGCACTCCCAATATTATTCCATATTATATCAAATAATATTTCTCCGGTAATATTATATATTCCGTGTATTTAAGATTTAAATATCCATGAATAAATTTATTTATTGCTCAATAAATATTATTCATCTCTTATATCCGAGACTAGTACCGTTCAACCTTAATTATTATGCGGATTAAATCCACCTGCAGGGTTTACATAATAATTCCTTATGAACTCATCTCGGGGATATTATCAACCCTTACGGGATACACTTTCCCGTCAAGTATTCACGGCATGTCGTATATAAAATATAGTGACCCAACTTAACCGGTAATTAACCCAATAATTAAATCGGTTAATTCTTTTGGTAAATCAAAGTCACTTATATTAAATATACACACCCGCAATAATATCGGGGATTAAGAATAAAATACACTGAGACTCGAATCGATTATCGCCGGCAATCCTAATCGATGAATCTCAAGCTGATCCGCCCAATACACCAAGTGTACAAGTGTGATAAAATAATTAAGATAAATTATTTTCTCTCTCACACAACGACTATACCGATGGATTAGTTCGTGTCCATCTAGGTCGTGAGCAACTGTTCGATTAAATACGAGTAACCGATAGTATGATCTTCTGTGCGCCCATGCAGCACCATTCTAACTACAACGTATAAAATCCAGAACTATATTTTGCATATTTAATTAAATGCAAATAATTGTTTATTAATTAAATAGGTTAAATGCTATGACAGGGAGTTTACCGATACTTAAATCTAGACATTAAGTACACAACTCCAACAATCTCCCACTTGTACTAAGGTCTAGTCATTTCCTCCAAACTCCCGACTCCCATACTCATCACTTGCTTAAGTTATACTTCCCAGAAGTATCATGTGAATGAGCAATCTAGGTTGCCGCTCTGATGTTATCTTGGTGACTACTGCGTCGTCTCTCTGACGATGATTCGTATCAGGTGGTACTTGCTCTATGTGTTATCATCATCTTTTTAACTTATGACTTCTTCCAGTTTACCATGCACCGCTATGTACATAGCCTTTGGTGAACCAAGAGTCATATCCAAGTTCAGAGGTCATTCCGGAACCTAACCAAAACTTCCGCTGCCTCTGAGGCTGCTATTCGGTTTATGATAGAGTCCGAGAAGCTTCACGCTTATCACTCTTTCTTCCTTAGGTTCCACCTCTTCTAAAAGTGAACACATAGCCTGATATCGACTTACACTGGTCCTTTCTCTGATTTTTTATCTGAGAAAGCGTAATCTAAGAAGATTTCGTATTGCCAGTAATCCTGTACTTCCAAGTACTTTTACAGCATTCGAATATTTCTTATCCAGATTACTTTGATATCCTCCCACTACGCTACCCGCATAGTTGATATCAGGTTCTTGTTTTATAACACCGCATTTACAAAGCCCTTTACACTCGAAGTGTAAGAATCTGCTTTTTCTATATTTATCTCCTTCATGTGTTCAAGACACATACCTTAGATAGATGCATTCTATTCTCGAAAGGCAATAACCTTTCTCAGAATTGTGTATGTTTAAAACAAACCATAATCGTATAAGATATCTAAAGAGAAGTACAAATGTTCTTATCTAGAGATCGAAAGATTTCTAAGAACATGATCCAACTTCATCTTAATCTTATATTTTGATTTACTTAGACAACCTCTATTTTATGTCTTGACAACGCTTTTACACTGTTGTCAATGATGAAGTGTTATCTACATAAAATTCCGAGAAACACCACTTGGTTTCCATTACGTCTCCAATACACCAATCTTGTCTATGCTTCTTGATGAACCCATACAATGGACTATCTCATCAATTTGCAAGTTCCACAAGTTTCAGCTTTGTGATAATCCATAAATGGATTTACCAAGCTTGTACTTTTAAATGATCTCGCCTCTTTAACAATAAAATATTGTTATCCAAGTAGGCACATTTAGTTTAGTACTGCCCTCTATGCAGAACTAGGGATCGATTTCATGTCTACTAGATCCAGAGTTTGAAACTCCTCCAGTCTTATGAACATCTCCGGTTGCTTAACAACCTCCCACTGCAATGGCGTTCCGGTGTATAACAGTAACAACATTAGGTGCAGTTAGTGGTGTACTACTACTCGGTTAGGCTGGTTCTCAGTCTACTCTTTCCTCTTTATAAAGTACTTTGTTCGTTAGGGCATTTGCAGTTCATCTAATAGTCTTCTCCAAGAACCGGGCGAAGACACCCTTCTGGTTCGTAGTACTATTGAACATACAATTTCTTGTTCTTCTAGGATATTCTACAATTACATCGAATGTGTCATTGTATCCAGAAATATCCATAGAACATCGGTAGTTCCGAACTAACTTGTTCTTTTACTATTAGAATCCTATTTCTTATTCCTGACACACCATGTCTACACATCAGTGTATGGTGCAGTCGTTTGAGATTTAATCTCAATCTTTGATTTATGCCATGTGTTATTTAGATAGGTGATAGCCTCCGCGAACAAGTCGCAGGCTTTCAATGGATATACTTTGAGGGTTCCCCATAATGGTTTTTATGGCACAACAAGTAGTCTAATCCATTTTCGAGTATTCTTGAAAGAATGACTCGTACCTTCTCTAATCACACATACCGCATTAATCATCAATCATTTTCTATACTTGTCCGAATTCCATCCTTTACCCAGAAAGGTTAACTTAGTTGTATCATCTTTCAAGATCGATTCTTAGGTCGGGAGGTCCATTCCTCCAATTATAATTGATCAAATCAATTTCGACCTTTTGAATCCCTTTTGAATAGATACTACCAAGTTCAAGAATTCACAAATACAATGATCGATAAAGAAATACATCCAATAAGTAAAACAAGTTATACATAACGGTTTGTTGCATTGTGGTAGACTAAGGATTCATCATTCACATATTGCTATCTAATGTACCAGAATAGATATTACCATTATTTCTTATCTAAATCATCAAATGATTAAAGAAATAAAATATCCATTAATAATAGAAATCCAGAACAAAAGTTCTTTCTAAAATAAAAGGTACAAAGCAATTAACTTGAAATGAAATCCTATAACTATCAAACAGATAGATAAATGTCTTCCACTGCAACCGCTGCTTCCTCAACAGCTTTGCCCATGTGGAATCGAACTCTTCTTATCTAAGTCGCTGGGTTTTCTGGAACCCCTGCATTTAGAATGCACATACCGTCAGTGGTTCCATATCTACACACCAGAACTCTGGTAGATAATACCGCTGACTATGTTTCACGACTAAAGAAAAAATCCGTACCTTTGAGAGGACAAGATGTAGACCCCCAGTACTCAGACTGCTTCCCTTGGGGATGTTTGCCCGAAGGCTTCTTTATCCCACCCTTTGGTCCAAGTCCCTTAGGACCATCGGACCCCCTTGTGTTCTTCTCCTTTCCTTTGCCTTTAGGTTCGAAACCTTTGGCTTTGACTATAAGAGCTTGCGATTGTTTCAACTCGTCCAAAAGATCCATCATCTCAAAAACATGATCAAGTGTTTCATCGAAGTAACAGATCTTTATGAGTATCCTCATCGCCTCTTTTCTAGCCTTCTCATCATGTCCAAACAGCAACTTGAGTTTGAGCATGACATCATGATTAGCGGCTAATGCACGAGCACTACCCCACCTTTCAAAGTCAAAAATCTCCTCCTTAGTTGAGTTAATGGTGAGTCCAGGAGGACAAGTTTCACTGAGTACATCTTTGTACTCATTTGCAGTCTGAGCAATGTCTAACTCTTCTTTCCATTCAATACAGTATGGAACCAGTGCGTTAATTTCCTCAAGTATCAACAAAAGTGGATTCATAGCAATTCTCTAAACCTATAAGCACATTTAAACAAACAATTAATTTAATATCCGATGTTATCTCCCTAGAACAACATCATTAAATTTCTAATCACATCTAAAATCCCATCAGGTAAGGCAAGCCACGTGGTGTGGACGTTTACCCACCCAAATGATTTAGCAATTAGATTTTCTTTGCTCATACATCAATTATAGCGTGACTTCGTGGGGAAGAATACTATAACGCGTATCTAAGTGTAAACCATTACTCAGTACCAAAGTAAATTACTTGGAATCGCTACATTACCGCAAGCCACGTGGTGTGGACGTTTACGATAACTTCACAACTCTTCATAATTACTTACAACTGTCTACATCAATTAATCCAAAGTCCGTCAGCATAGCAAGCCACGTGGTGTGGACGTTTACTACACTAAGAGACTTTTATAATTGACTCCCAATTACTTGATCCATTTAATCTCGTAAATCAAGACGTGGAGAATCATAAGTGAAACTCGAAGTTTCTAACCAGTGATTCGCCATGCGAACGACCCTATCTCTCATAAATGAGGGAGCCGAGCAGACAAGCGACCCATCTATCAAAGAATGGCACGGAAGTCTCTAATTTGTGTCCTCTACATGACCAAGTGGCTCTGGCTCCATTCCACTCCCCGGAGTGAGAATGAGTCGACTTGAAGTCAGTTTCAGAAAGACAAATTAGGCATTGTTTGATAAATTTGATCAATGTTTCTTGTAAAAGGAATTACAAGAATTCTCCTCCAATGACTCGTCTATACGAACTTTGAAAGTCCATAAGAGTCACCAAGAGAACAGTAATGGAGACCATGGGAATGTTTCCATCCCCTCTCCCACTTAGCTTTTTATAATAATAGGGATACGCTATCTAGTGCATAAAAATTAAACACATATAGCATGCATACAAGCAATAAAGCACATAGTATCACATAGTCAAAATAATGCTAGAAAATTATTTTCCGACTATCATGGCTTTATTCCATCTCCGTACGCATCTTCTAGTCTTCAGTCTTCGTTCTTGAATACTCCATGTGACGAGAATAATAATCTCTAATATTTAAATCTATTTATTTTCAATTAATCCAAAAGTTACTTAATTCGAAAATTAAGTCAATCGAATATATCAAAAATAAAATTAAATATTATTAATATTTTTATTTATTTATTTTCCTATCTAGTTCTTATTAAATCTTTAGAATAATCTATCCAAGTAAAACTTGGAATGTTCTAGAAGATGTCTATAATAGAACAAGGAAATAAAATAAATTTAGGACTCTTCTACTTTCCATTTTCAATTAATTTCCATCTAATGAAAATTCCCAAGAATAGGAATAATCATATAGGAAATTAATAAATGCCAAATTAATTAAATTCCTAATCCATGAATATTTCCATAAAGGAAACCAAAACAAATAGGAATAAGATTAATTCAATTAATTCTCTTCCCTAATCCATGAGAGTTTCCTAAAAGGAAGATACTCAAATAGGAAAGTCGAATTAATTTAGGAAAGTCGGATTATGGTAGGAGTAGCACGGGTTGGGAGTCCCCGCACCACCCCCACCGTCGACCGCCCTCCGGGAGGAGCATCGCCGCCGCCCCCAGCCCACGCGCCACCACCACCGGTGGCCGGCGTGGCCGGAAGCTCCCACGGACAGCCCCTACGCCGGCGATCGATCCATGGGGTCGATCATGGGGATGATCGGCCCCTTCGTCCATTGTCTTCTTCGTCACACCTTCTTCGTCTTCCGGCGATCGTCTCAACATCGAACCAATGTAATTAAAATTACAAGAATTAAATTACAATTATCCGGTATCGATTCTATACATGAAATCGACCCTATAAATTTTTCGGAAAAACAAAGAACGTAATAATAAATCCTAAATTCGGTCAACCCCCGAATTTTTTACTATTACAAACATTCAACCACACAAAACGAATCTCGACATGTCCGAGAGTTTAATAATCATGATAATTAATCAAGTAATAATTAAATCTATCATGATAGCCGGAAATCCTGCAAGGTAGAACAATAATCGAGCATATACATGAACACGAAACCAAACGCTCTGATACCATTTGTTGGAAACCGATATCCCGGGCTATTAAAATTTATGCGGAACCGATAGCCCGACCGAAATCCTTCATCGCCGGAGATTGGATCCCCGACTCATCCGCAGGAGTCCGACCTTTGGAGACTACGCGCCCGAATGATGGAGTTATATTCTAAATGTCTAGTTTAGTGACAATATGGAACTCCTTATCTGTGTTTTACATTATCTAATAATCAAACTGTCGGCATTTTTTGTCTATCTGTACTTGAATGCAATAGTCCTAGATATATACGTTGTAGACAGTATGGCGTGAGGAGACACGCGGAAGATCATAATGTCGGTTACTCGTATACTATCAAACAGAAGCTCACGACTTAGATGGACAGGGACAATCCATCGGTACGTCGTAGTGTGACTGGGTAATAGTTGGTCTTGACTATTATGTTACACTTGTACACTTGGTGTATTGAGCAGGACCACGGGAGGGCGTTCGATTTATACTAATCGACGTAATCGAACTAGACCTCAGAATTACGGATATACGAATTCTTAATCCCTATATAATTATAGGTGCGTTTGTCCAATTCTTGGTTCTTTAACTTGCCAATGAGTGAGACTAATTGATTAGTCGAGATCCTCGGTAAATTGGGAATCGGAATTGTACACACGGCATGCTGTAGATTATAGACAGGAAACCGTGTCCCGTTTATCGGGTTGATAACGTCCCCGAGATGAGCTCATAAAGTTTATCATGTAAACCCTGCAGGTGGATTTGTTCCACATGATAATAAGGATGAGTGGTACTAGTCTCGGAAAATAAGAAACGAATTAATTTAATTATTAGTAATTAAATAAATTCGTGGACGTTCGATATCTTAAACACGGGGAAAGTCGTATATGTAATTTCGGCGGAAATATTATTGTTGATATAATATTAAATTAATTTCGGGAATTCAATTATTATTTTATAGTGGAATTAATAATAATTAAATTTGAAATCGATTAATTAAGGAATTGCTTTTAAGTATTCCAAGTTAATTAATATTTCATTTTAGCCCCTAATTAATTTACCTAAGAGGTCCCTAGCATAACTCTATTTAAACCCCCCCCCCCTTGCCTATCCTAAACCTACAGTCCGCAGCTTTTTATTTTTCTGAGAAAAATTATTGCGTTAGCGCAATTAAGATTTTTCACTGTAAAAATAAATTGTGTAGCGCAAATATTTTTCTCTCATCAGAGAAAAGAAATATAGCGCTGGTAGAAAAAGGAGAAGGCGGAGAAGGAGACCCAACGGATCGTTGCCCACACAACGGTTGGAGTCACGGGAAGAGTCATACGCTAGCAATCGCTAAGGTCTCAACAATTCGACCGCTAAGGTATGAGATCGGATCTTTAATTCCGCATATAATTCGATCTCACTTTTCCTCGTTGATCATACTTTGAACGTAGATCGGGTTCCGGGGTTGTGGGTTGTGTTCCTCGACTACTGGGGGTTCTAGGACCTCCGGAACGGTAGTCGGATGAGGAAAAACGACCCGGAAACGAGCCCGGAACAGCAACGTCGCGTTGCTGTTCGCGGACAAACGGCGGTCGCCAAAGGGCAAACGGCGGTCGCCGTTTGCAGTTCCTTTCAGCGACCGCTGGACTGCTTTCGGCGGTCGCCGAATTGATGCAGTCCAGTCCCGTTTCGCGCGGTTGTCCTTCGGGGCGATGGCTGGGCGTGAATCGGGTCAAGGCTTGTCGGGTGAACAAAGTAGCGACATCGGAGGTCGACTGGGAGTGTTCGGAAGTTCGAGCGATCGAACGAACGCATCCCGGAGAGTCGAAATCCAACAATTGGTATCAGAGCCGGTTATGCGTTCTTGTATTGTTTGCGAGTTTGTTTTGCAGGTAACCCGATTATTATGGTCATATGTTTATGTACTGTATGTTGTGGTTTGTTAAACTCT
Organism: Euphrasia confusa; assembly: GCA_954870475.1. Taxonomy (NCBI): domain Eukaryota; kingdom Viridiplantae; phylum Streptophyta; class Magnoliopsida; order Lamiales; family Orobanchaceae; genus Euphrasia; species Euphrasia confusa. Next base: position 12,897,889 of record OX940957.1, on the reverse strand, counting down.
CGGGGTTGTCGAGATCTTTGTGTTTTTGAATCGTTGCTTGCTTGTAATAGTTAAAACGACGGGTTGAGTCGTTTAGGTTTTATTTTCGTTTTTTCGTTTATCCGGGTGTATAGGATCGATCATTCCTGTATAGGATCGATGCCGGAAGTAGTTAGCTTTATTATGTAATGTTGCTGCTGCTTGGTGGATCGAGACGAGATCGAGGGCCGGACAAACGAGGGTCGAGAAGTCGAACCCGCGGCTGCTGAAGGGCAAACGGCGATCGCCGTTTCTCAAACGGCGGTCGCCGTTTCGGTGTTTTCTTGGCAGCAGCTTGCGGGGGTTCGACGGACATCACGGATCGCTTGTCGAGGGCCCGGGATGATACTCCAGTGGGAGGGGTTCGTCTCTTGGTCCTTAGACGAGTCGGTGGTGGATCGAGACCGAGACGAGCAACGAGACGAAGATCCGAGAAGACGTGCATCGAAGGATTTTAAGGGCCATAATAATCGGGCCACGTTAAATGCTTTTTGTGTGTTTACGTGCTTTATTGTGCTTTAAATTCATATGCATGCTTGTATATCCCTAAATCGTAAAATACTAAGTGGGAGAGGGATTGGAAACAATCCCGCGGTCTCCATTCTCTGTTTCGAGAGTGATGTGTATTGACTTACGAGTTGGCTTTAGTGTCATCCTCCCTATCGGATAAAGTCGATACACGGAAATCACTTTGATCGAAATTCGAATGAAATTCCAATTTTAAAATTGAACACTTAAGTTTTTCAAAGCAATGCCTAATCTGTCTTTCAAAGACTAATTTCAACTCGACTCATTCTCACCCCGGGGAGTGGAATGGAGCCAAAGCGCTTGGTTATGTCGATGACACAGATTAGAGACATTCGAGTCATTTGATGACTAGATCGATTGTCTGGTTGGCTCCCTCACTTTGTGAGAGATAGGGCTCAATTGCATGATTGATCGCTGGTTAGAAACTTCGAGTTTCACTTACGAGATATCAAGCTTTGATTAACGAAATTGTGAAATTTATTAAATGGAATTCAATTAACAAAGTTGTTTGTTTAGTAAACGTCCACACTATCGTGGCTTACTAGACGGAAACGGAACTTTGGGTTAATTGAGGCTCGACAGTTATAGGAAATCGTAAAGGGACCGCATGTCAACGTAAACGTCCACACTAACGTGGCTTGCGGTGGGCGTGTAGTTTCCGAGCGGTTAACTTAGTACTGAGAAATGGTATACACTTAGGTACGCTTTACAGTATCCTCCCCATCGGAGTCACTGCTGTAATGATGTACGACCGAAGTAAAAGTCCAGTTATAAAATAGTTTGGACTAGTATACGTCCACATGAACGTGGCATGCTAGTCTGATGGGATTTTAGGATTAATTGGTAAATTTAATGATATTAATTAAGGGAGTTAATATCGAATTAAATTTGACAGTTTGATTTGTCTCTTTTATAGATATGGCACTCAACCCGCTGTCCATTATACTAAAAGAAAACAAACTCACTGGTCCGAACTATGTTGATTGGAAACGTAACTTGGACATTGTCCTAACTGCTGAGGAGTACAAATATGTACTCCATGAGGTTTGTCCTGATGAACCTATTGACACCTCCACTCCTGAGGAAAAGGAAGCTCATCGGAAGTGGGTCAAGGCTGATCAGATGGCGCGGTGCTACATTTTGGCTTCTATGTCAAATGTGCTGCAACATCAGCATGAGGCCATGACCACTGCCTATGATATGATGCTTAACCTCAAGGAGATGTTTGGTAGTCAGGATAGGGCAGCCAGGCAAGATGCCATGAGAAAACTCATGACGGCCACTATGTCCGAAGGAACGCCCGTGAGGGATCACGTTCTTAGGATGATAGGCTATCTGAATGAGATAGAGATTATGGGAGGAGCTATCGATGGGGAAACCCAGATCGATATAGTGCTCCAGTCTCTGCCTAGGAGTTTTGAGCAGTTCCGCCTGAACTATAACATGAACAAGAGGTTATATTCGTTGGCGGAGCTCCTGACTGAACTCCAGGCGGCAGAGGGAATCTTTAAGAAATCTCATGCACTTGTGGCTGTGAAACTTCCTGGCCCTCCGGGGACTAAGAGGAAGAAGAAACAAGGACGGAAACCCAGTGGACCCAGCAATGGTGGACCACGGAATGGAGTGAACAAGCCCAAGGGCAAGTGTTTCCGTTGCAAGCAGTCTGGACATTGGAAGTCTAATTGTCCTCTCAGACAAGGAGGTACCAACTTTTCCTTAGTCACTGAAACATGTTTAGCGGTGTTATCCACCGGTACCTGGTGTGTGGATACGGGAGCCACTGATCATGTCTGCAATTCTTTGCAGGGGTTCCAGGAAACCCGGCGGCTTAGAGAGGGAGAGATCACTATCTACATGGGCAACGCTACGAAAGTGGCGGCAGTTGCAGTGGGAGATATTTATTTGTCTTTTAATAATAAAGTTTTGGTATTGAATAATTGTCTTTATGTACCGAATTTTAGAAAGAACCTTGTTTCGGTTTCTAAATTGGTTTTGAATAAATATTCTGTTTCTTTTGATAGTTCTGTTATTATCAAAAAGAATGGTGAGTATATCTGTTCTGGTACATTGATAGGCAACTTATATATACTGAATCCTGATTATTCCACGATGCAACGAGTAGAGTCAAATAACACATCTAGTACCAATAAGAGAAAGGAGCCTTCTAGAATGAATCAAAAGTACTTATGGCATCTTAGGCTAGGTCATATTAACTTGGGTAGGATTCAAAGGTTGATAACTGATGGAATACTCAGTGGTGTGAAAGATGAGGACTTTCCAACCTGCGAATCATGCCTGGAAGGAAAAATGACCAAGCGACCCTTTAGTGATAAGGGGTATAGATCCAAGGAAGTACTGGAATTGATTCACTCTGATTTGTGCGGGCCTTTATCTGTCCAAGCGAGAGGAGGTTACGAATATTTCGCAACCTTCACTGATGATTACTCAAGGTATGGTTTTATATACCTGATGCGCCGCAAGAGCGAGTGCTTTGACAAGTTCAAGGAGTACAAAGCTCTTGTGGAGAACCTTCATGGTAAAACCATAAAGACTCTACGATCTGATCGTGGAGGAGAGTACCTCTCGGGAGAGTTTAAGGCGTACTTATTAGAGAATGGGATTGACTCCCAGATGACTGCACCATACACGCCCCAGCAGAATGGTGTAGCAGAAAGAAGGAATAGGACTCTTATGGAAATGGTAAGATCTATGATGAGTTATTCAGACCTACCAGTTTCGTTCTGGGGATATGCCTTGGAAACAGCGGCGTATATCCTGAACTTAGTTCCTTCTAAATCAGTCCCTAAGACGCCCTCGGAATTGTGGACCGGGCGAAAGCCGAACTTGAAACACATTCGGATCTGGGGTTGTCCAGCACATGTGCTGAAGCATGGGGCTGATAAGTTGGAATCTCGTTCAGATATTCGGTTGTTTATAGGATATCCTAGAGGAACGAAAGGTGGTCTATTTTATAGTCCTCAGGACCAGAAGATCGTTGTTAGCACCAACGCTCGGTTCTTGGAAGAGGATTATATAATGGACCACAAGCCCAAGAGTGAGATAATACTGAATGAACTGAGAGGGGACGATCAAGGCTTAGATCTAACCGAACCGAGTGATACGCCACCACAGTCTGCACCTGTAGTTACTGAGGTTACACCGGAGCCTCGTCGTAGTGGGAGGGTTGTTCGACAACCCGATAGGTTCATGTTTATAGGTGAGTCTTCGGACTTGTTACCTGGGGAACATGAAGCCGATCCCTGGACCTACGGCGAGGCGCTTAAAGATCAAGATGCTCAGTCTTGGCAAAAGGCGATGAAATCTGAGATTGAATCAATGGATTCAAATCAGGTCTGGAATCTTGTGGCACCGCCCAAAGGCGTAAAAGCCATTGGTTGCAAGTGGGTGTACAAGAGAAAAAGAGGGTCTGACGGGAAGGTTGAAACCTTCAAGGCTAGGCTTGTTGCGAAAGGGTATACTCAGAAAGAAGGGATCGATTATGAGGAAACCTTTTCGCCGGTAGCTATGCTAAAGTCGATCCGGATTCTTTTGTCTATAGCAGCTCATATGGATTATGAGGTGTGGCAAATGGACGTCAAGACAGCATTCTTGAATGGGAATCTTGACGAGACCATTTACATGAGACAGCCAGAGGGTTTCATTAAGAAAGGCCAAGAGCATCTAGTGTGTAAGCTAAACCGATCCATTTATGGATTGAAGCAAGCTTCTAGATCTTGGAACATGCGGTTTGATGAGGTTATCCAGTCTTATGGATTCATTCAAAGCATGGACGAGTCGTGTGTATACCGGAGATGTGACGGAAACAGTGTGGCGTTTCTCGTGCTTTATGTAGACGACATCCTTCTAATTGGCAACAATGTGAAGATGTTGTCGGACATAAAGGGATGGTTGTCCAAGCAATTTGATATGAAAGACTTAGGACAAGTTGGGCATGTTCTTGGGATCAAGGTTATAAGGGATCGCCGGAAAAGAACATTAAGCTTGTCCCAGGCTTCATATATTGATACGATTCTGGCTCGTTTCAACATGCAGAATTCCAAGAGAGGTGCTCAACCTTTCTGCCATGGAATTCATCTATCTAAAGACATGTGTCCCAAAACACAAAAGGAGATAGATTACATGAAGAAGGTTCCTTATGCTTCGGCAGTAGGAAGTCTAATGTATGCCATGTTGTGCACGAGACCTGATATCTGCTATGCCGTGGGCATGGTAGCTAGATATCAGAGTAACCCTGGACAGGGTCACTGGACTGCTGTAAAGAACATACTTAAGTACCTGCGAAGGACTAGGAATTATGTTCTGAGTTACAAAGCGTCCGAGTTGATTCCTATTGGTTACACAGACTCGGATTTCCAATCTGATAAGGATCAGCGAAAGTCTACATCAGGCTATGTGTTCACATTGGGAGGTGGAGCAATTTCATGGAAGAGTGTTAAGCAGAAATGCATTTCGGACTCTACCATGGAAGCCGAATATGTAGCAGCCTCTGAGGCAGCTAAAGAATCGGTGTGGCTCCGGAACTTCCTTATGGACTTGGATGTGGTTCCTAAGATGCCTAGAGCTATCACAATTTATTGTGACAATAGCGGTGCAGTGGCTAATGCAAAGGAACCACGAGCCCACAATGCGAGCAAACACATAGATCGCAAGTACCACCTGATTAGAGACATCGTCAGGAGGGGCGATGCGGTTGTCACCAAGATTGCATCAGCGGATAACCTGGCTGACCCCTTTACGAAGGCACTTCCAGCGGAAGCGTTCAAGAGACACGTGAAGGGGATGGGTATCGGATGTATGGTAGAGGGCAACTAGAGATTTAGTATAAGTGGGAGATTGATGGAGTTATATTCTAAATGTCTAGTTTAGTGACAATATGGAACTCCTTATCTGTGTTTTACATTATCTAATAATCAAACTGTCGGCATTTTTTGTCTATCTGTACTTGAATGCATTAGTCCTAGATATATACGTTGTAGACAGTATGGCGTGAGGAGACACGCGGAAGATCATACTGTCGGTTACTCGTATACTATCAAACAGAAGCTCACGACTTAGATGGACAGGGACAATCCATCGGTACGTCGTAGTGTGACTGGGTAATAGTTGGTCTTGACTATTATGTTACACTTGTACACTTGGTGTATTGAGCAGGACCACGGGAGGGCGTTCGATTTATACTAATCGACGTAATCGAACTAGACCTCAGAATTACGGATATACGAATTCTTAATCCCTATATAATTATAGGTGCGTTTGTCCAATTCTTGGTTCTTTAACTTGCCAATGAGTGAGACTAATTGATTAGTCGAGATCCTCGGTAAATTGGGAATCGGAATTGTACACACGGCATGCTGTAGATTATAGACAGGAAACCGTGTCCCGTTTATCGGGTTGATAACGTCCCCGAGATGAGCTCATAAAGTTTATCATGTAAACCCTGCAGGTGGATTTGTTCCACATGATAATAAGGATGAGTGGTACTAGTCTCGGAAAATAAGAAACGAATTAATTTAATTATTAGTAATTAAATAAATTCGTGGACGTTCGATATCTTAAACACGGGGAAAGTCGTATATGTAATTTCGGCGGAAATATTATTGTTGATATAATATTAAATTAATTTCGGGAATTCAATTATTATTTTATAGTGGAATTAATAATAATTAAATTTGAAATCGATTAATTAAGGAATTGCTTTTAAGTATTCCAAGTTAATTAATATTTCATTTTAGCCCCTAATTAATTTACCTAAGAGGTCCCTAGCGTAACTCTATTTAAACCCCCCCCCTTGCCTATCCTAAACCTACAGTCCGCAGCTTTTTATTTTTCTGAGAAAAATTATTGCGTTAGCGCAATTAAGATTTTTCACTGTAAAAATAAATTGTGTAGCGCAAATATTTTTCTCTCATCAGAGAAAAGAAATATAGCGCTGGTAGAAAAAGGAGAAGGCGGAGAAGGAGACCCAACGGATCGTTGCCCACACAACGGTTGGAGTCACGGGAAGAGTCATACGCTAGCAATCGCTAAGGTCTCAACAATTCGACCGCTAAGGTATGAGATCGGATCTTTAATTCCGCATATAATTCGATCTCACTTTTCCTCGTTGATCATACTTTGAACGTAGATCGGGTTCCGGGGTTGTGGGTTGTGTTCCTCGACTACTTGGGGTTCTAGGACCTCCGGAACGGTAGTCGGATGAGGAAAAACGACCCGGAAACGAGCCCGGAACAGCAACGTCGCGTTGCTGTTCGCGGACAAACGGCGGTCGCCAAAGGGCAAACGGCGGTCGCCGTTTGCAGTTCCTTTCAGCGACCGCTGGACTGCTTTCGGCGGTCGCCGAATTGATGCAGTCCAGTCCCGTTTCGCGCGGTTGTCCTTCGGGGCGATGGCTGGGCGTGAATCGGGTCAAGGCTTGTCGGGTGAACAAAGTAGCGACATCGGAGGTCGACTGGGAGTGTTCGGAAGTTCGAGCGATCGAACGAACGCATCCCGGAGAGTCGAAATCCAACACCGAAGACACGCAGCCCGCCCCCAGCCGATTTTCTCCCGCGAGTCGGATCCACGAACGCGAACCACCGCACGAGCCGAGGCCCGACCGAATACTCAGCGAGGCCCGAAGGCCGCGAGCACTCAGCCGAGCCCCCGCACGGGGCTCGCGATCATCTCCATGATGATCGCTGGGGATGCACGAGGCATCCCCGGGGCTGCTCGTAGCAGCCCCGCAGCGAGCTCACGGGCTCGCTGCTCGCGGGGGGGTTCGATCCTCCCCGCATCGCCGCTGCGGGAAACCCCGCAGCTTGATACGAGGCGCTGCGGGTAAACCCGCAGCTCACCCGGCGATCGAACCCTAGGTTCGATCGCCCCCTCGGCTCCAGCCGAGGGTTCAGCCCGCGACGCCGCCGGACGGGAGGGCTGGGGTTCATCCGCCGTGGCTCCAGCCCACGGCGAACCCCGGTGGTCGACCCGAGGTCGACCCCACGCCCCGGCGTCCAGCCGGGGCTCATCCTCTTCGTCCGCGCGCTCCCGGCGGTTGAACCCTAGGTTCGACCGCCTCTATCGATCCTCGCCGGGGATCTCGAATCCCCGTCCCCGAGGTTCGTCGTTTATCCGGATCGTGTGTTCATGTATTTACTACGATCAATTCACACGAAATCATAAAAGAGGGTTTATGATTTTTACCTTCGATTCGTTGTACGGAGAAACGAATTTACGCGTTGATGACCTTGCGATCTTCCCACGTATTCCTTGCACCTCGTTCGAACGTCGTGTGGGCGACGATCTATCGAACTCCTATGGATCTCCTTCACTCTTCAAGACTTTATTGTTGGCGTAACTTAGGTTCTCTTGTCTTATGAAAAGTGAAGACCATGTAGTGCTTATATAGGCTACGTAGGGGATCATAAGGAGAATAAATATTGGGCTTCAATATTGAAAATTAAATTGGGTTCAACCCAAATCCATTAATTCTTATCAATATTAATTTTATTTATTTTCCACTATATAAATAAAATTGCACTCCCAATATTATTCCATATTATATCAAATAATATTTCTCCGGTAATATTATATATTCCGTGTATTTAAGATTTAAATATCCATGAATAAATTTATTTATTACTCAATAAATATTATTCATCTCTTATATCCGAGACTAGTACCGTTCAACCTTAATTATTATGCGGATTAAATCCACCTGCAGGGTTTACATAATAATTCCTTATGAACTCATCTCGGGGATATTATCAACCCTTACGGGATACACTTTCCCGTCAAGTATTCACGGCATGTCGTATATAAAATATAGTGACCCAACTTAACCGGTAATTAACCCAATAATTAAATCGGTTAATTCCTTTGGTAAATCAAAGTCACTTATATTAAATATACACACCCGCAATAATATCGGGGATTAAGAATAAAATACACTGAGACTCGAATCGATTATCGCCGGCAATCCTAATCGATGAATCTCAAGCTGATCCGCCCAATACACCAAGTGTACAAGTGTGATAAAATAATTAAGATAAATTATTTTCTCTCTCACACAACGACTATACCGATGGATTAGTTCGTGTCCATCTAGGTCGTGAGCAACTGTTCGATTAAATACGAGTAACCGATAGTATGATCTTCTGTGCGCCCATGCAGCACCATTCTAACTACAACGTATAAAATCCAGAACTATATTTTGCATATTTAATTAAATGCAAATAATTGTTTATTAATTAAATAGGTTAAATGCTATGACAGGGAGTTTACCGATACTTAAATCTAGACATTAAGTACACAACTCAAACATCACTGCCCAATTCCATCAACTCCGGATGAGAGAAGATGAAGACATAAATGACTACTTGGACAAGATTATGAGATACGTAAATGAGGCATTCGAACTTGGAGAAATCTTTCCTGCTCCCATGGTCTATGAGAAGGTTTTATCCAGTGTGAGCACTAGATTCGAAAGCAAGGTGCTGACTATCGAAGCACGCAACGACGAAAACCAGAACTGGGATTATGCAGACTTGATGGCTGATTTGAGAAACTATGACTTAACTCTCAAAGTTCGAAGCAACCCAGATATGTCGCTTGTCTACGAACCGATGACCGCACTTAAAATTTCTGAGAAAGGAAAGAGCTCAAGAAGCATGAAGGCTAAGAAACCACACTCTCAAATCGAAAAATCTGAAAGTAGTTTCTCTGCTGATATAAATGAATCTGACGATGATGAGGCTGAGGATATTGAACGACTGATGAATTCTAACAACCCAGACAAGCTTTCTGTGTTGACTGACATTGTCACTTATCTTGTGAAACAAGATTTTAAGAGAAAGAATCGTGCACGAAATTTTCGAAATTTCCAGAAAAATTCTAACTCTTTCCAGAGCAAGTCAGACAACCGAAATCAGACTTCCTTCTCAGACAAAAAGTTTAAGGGGACAAAACTATCTCCATACTCATCTAGCAAGGATGTTTCTAAGATGCAATGTTTTGAATGTAAAGGCTTTGGACATGTCAAGAATGAATGTCCGAATCTACACCGCAAGAAGAAACTTCCAGTCAGTTATGTAGTAATTGACGACGAGAATGTTATCTCTGAAGGAGATGAGTCTGAAAATGAAAGTCCTGATGAAGAAGAGGACAACGCTCTTGTTGTCACGTTTGACGAAAATTTTGATATTGCAAACTTCGAAGTTGAAAACTTTGAACTTGATACCTTTATGAAGGATGTAGCAACGGCTGACAATATTTTCTGTTTGGCCTCTGAAGATCGACCGTTCTGTGATGATGAAATTTGTTCGGATGATGAATCCATGACTGAGTCTGTTGAAGATGAGATGAACTCAAATGTATCTCAAACTGAGTGTGTGAGTGCTAAACTACTTGCACTGAAAAAGAGTCACTCTGACCTTTCAAAACTCTATGACTCAGCCATCACTGAAAATAACACTCTTGAAGTGTCTTTGAAAGTTCTTACAGAATCTTGTAACGAACTCTCGACTGCTAACCGGAAGATGTGTGATAACGTTGTTGAGTTGAAAAATTCGGTTGAGAAGAAGACGGACGAGAAAAAGAGGTTGAACAACTCTCTAACAATACTTAAAATCAAATTTGATGACCTCTTCGAAGAAAAACATAAATACTACAAAGAAGTTGTCGAACTGAGAGAAGTGTGTGAGAGGTTGAGTTCTGAAAACTCAAAACTAAAGATTTCGCTGAAAAAGGAGTCAACTGAAGTTAAGAAACTGCAGACTCTGTTTAAGAACTCAGATGCTGAGAATGATGAACTGAAGTCATCACTGGTGAAAGCTCAAACTGACCTTGCCATGACTGAAAAGGAACGATATGTCTTGAAAGAAAAACTCCATATGACTGATGAGCTATTAAGGAAAATGAACACAAACTCTTCTGTGTTTGACAATGCAGCTTCATATACGAATCCCAATCGATATGGTCTTGGATTTCAGAAAGTTTTTGAGTCTATCTACTCGACACCAGAAAAGAAGAAAGATGTGACTTTTGTCAAAGCATCCAACGATCAGCCAGAGGATAAAAGTAAGGATGACGCCGAATCATCCAAACGGAAGGAGATTGCTGAAGGGAAGAAGATTGCTGAGTCTCCAGAGCTTAAATCTAAAAGGTCGATCTCGTCTTCTAAATCTGAATCTGAGACATATAAATTTCCGAAGAATATTGTCAAACATCCTCGTGGTATCCTACCGTATGAGAAGACTGTTGGAATTCGATATCCCGGGCTATTAAAATTTGCGGAAATCATAGCCCGATCAAAAACCCATCGCCGGAGATCACATGAACGCCGACTCATCCGCCGGAGTCTAGCCTTTGGAGACCACGCGCCCGAAGACACGCAGCCCGCCCCCAGCCGAACCCCCGCGAGCCGGGGTTCACGCGATCGAAGGATCACGTCTCACGCGATTGGGTGGGGCTGCATCGGCAGCCCCCGCGGCGAGTCCGGCGACTCGCCGCCGCCTGGAGGTCCCCACCGTCGAGGTGGGGTGGGGTGCGGCTCCAGCCCGCGCCCCGGCGGTCGATCACCGTGATCGACCGCGCGCCCTCGGCCCAGCCGAGGGTCGCCTCCTCCGCGCCCGCCGAACCCTAGGCGGGTCGATCCCACGCGGTCTGGTGGCTTCGCCACCACCGCGTGATCGTCTGTCTACTCCAGGTCCGAACTTTCGGCTCTTTGTTCTACGGTATTTTCAATAAACAAAATCGAATAATATCAAGTTAGTTTAGATATCATACCTACGATTCGTTGTTCGGAGAAACGAAATCAAGATGACCTTTGAATCTTCCCACGTATTCCTTGCACTCCGTTCGAACGTCGGGTGGGCGACGATCTATCGAACTCCTATGGATCTCCTTCAACTCTCTAGAATATCAAGTATGATAATCTTGTCTTATGATTTATGAAGGCCATGTAGTGCTTTTATAGGCTACGTAGGGGATCTAAAGGAGGTGGAATATTGGGCTTCCAATATTGAAGATTAAATTGAGCCCACTGCTCAAGTCCATTAATCCTTATCAATATTAATTAAATTTATTTTCCACTATATAAATTAATTGCACTCCCAATATTAAACCATATTATATCCAAATAATATTTCTCCGGTAGTATTATTTATTCCGTGTATTTAAGATATAAACATCCATGAATAAAAATTTATTTATTGCTTAATAAATTTATTCATCTCTTATATCCGAGACTAGTACCACTCAACCATATTTATTATGCGGAATTAAATCCACTTGCGAGGTTTACATAATAAATCCTTATGAGCTCATCTCGGGGATATTATCAACCCTTCCGGGATACACTGTCCCGTCAAGAATTCACGGCATGCCATATATAAAATATAGTGACCCAACTTAACCGGTAATTGACCCAATAATTAAACCGGTCAATTCCTTTGGAAAATCAAAGTCACTTATATTAAATATACACACCCGCAATTGTATCGGGGATTAAGAATAAAATACACTGAGTCTCAAATCAATTATCGCCGAGCAAACCTAATTGATGAGTCTCAATCGATCCGCTCAATACACCAAGTGTACAAGTGTGATAAAATAATTAAGATAAATTATTTTCTCTCTCACACAACGACTATACCGATGGATTGGTCCGTGTCCATCTAGGTCGTGAGCATCTGTTCGATTAAATACGAGTAACCGATAGTATGATCTTCTGTGCGCCCATGCGCACCATACTAACTACAACGTATAAAATCCAGGACTATAATTTGCATATATTTAATTAACAATAATTAAAAGCAAATGAATGTTTGTATTTAATAGGTAAATGAAAGTGTACAAGGAGTTCATAATACTCAAATCTAGACATTAAGTATACTACTCCAACAATCTCCCACTTATACTAAGGTCTAGTCTTATCTTCCAAACTCCCGACTCCCATACTCATCACGTGCTTAAAGTTGTACTTCCAATAAGTACTATGTGAATGAGCAATCTAGGTTGCCGCTCTGAAGTTATCTTGGTGACTACTGCATCGCCTTCCTGACGATGACTCGTATCAGGTGGTACTTGCTCTATGTGTTATCATTACTTTTAGACTTATGACTTCTTCCAGTTTACCATGCACCGTTATTTAATAGCCTTTGGTAAACTAAGAGTCATATCCAAGTCTTAGAGGTCATCCCGGAACCTAACCAAAACTTCCGCTGCCTCTGAGGCTGCTATTCGGTTATGAGAGAGTCCGAGAAGCTTTACGCTTATCATTCTTTCATTATAAGGTTCCACCTCTTTCCAAAAGTAAACACATAGCCTGATATCGACTTACACTGGTCCTTATCAGCTTGGAAATCCGAATCTGTGTAACCCAAAGGAATCAGATTGTCTGCTCCGTAACTCAGAACATAATCCCTAGTATTTCGCAAATACTTGAAAATGCTCTTTACGGCAGTCCAATGAGCCTTTCCAGGGTTACTCTGATATCTCGCTACTACGCCAACTGCATAGCAGATATCAGGCCTCGTGCATAACATTGCATACATCAAGCTTCCCACAGCCGAAGCGTAGGGAACTGCTTTCATTTCATCTTTCTCCTTCTGTGTCTGAGGACACATCTCCTTAGAAAGATAAGTTCCTTTACTGAAGGGTAGTTCACCTTCTTGGAATCTTGCATGTTAAAACGAGCCAGAATCGTGTCTATGTAAGATTGCTGGGATAGGTACAATGTTCTACTCCGGCGATCCCTTATAACCTTGATCCCTAGAACATGTCCGACTTCTCCCAAATCTTTCATATCGAATTGTCTAGACAACCATCCCTTTATGTCTGACAACATTTTCACACTGTTGCCAATGAGAAGAATGTCGTCTACATAAAGCACGAGGAACACCACCTTCTTTCCATCACGTTTCCAATACACACACGATTCATCCATGCTTTGAATGAATCCAAAAGATTGGACTACTTCATCAAACCTCAGGTTCCACGATCTCGAGGCTTGTTTCAATCCATAAATGGATCGATTAAGCTTGCACACTAGATGATCTCGCCCCTTAGCAATGAATCCTTCTGGTTGTTTCATATAAATCGTCTCGTCAAGACTTCCATTTAGGAAAGCTGTCTTGACATCCATTTGCCACACCTCATAATCCATATGAGCTGCTATGGATAAGAGAATCCGGATCGACTTTATCTTGGCTACCGGCGAGAAGGTCTCCTCATAATCGATTCCCTCTTTCTGAGTATATCCTTTCGCAACAAGCCGAGCTTTAAAGGTTTCAACCTTTCCGTCAGATCCTCTCTTTCTCTTGTAGACCCATTTACACCCAATTGGCTTTACGCCGTTTGGTGGTTCTACAAGATCCCAGACTTTATTAGAATCCATAGATTCTATTTCGGATTTCATCGCTTTCTTCCAAGAAGGCGCATCTATATCTTGTACCGCATCATCATAGGTCCAGGGATCGATTTCATGAACTCCAGGTCCAGAGTCCGAAGACTCACCCAGTCCAATCCATCTTTCTGGTTGTTTAACAACCCTCCCACTACGACGGCGTTCCGGTGTATTAACAGTGACAGTAGGTGCAGGTTCTAGTGGTGTATTACTACTCGGTTCGGCTGTATCTAAGTCTTCCTTGTCACCTCTCAACTCATCAAGTATTATGTCACTTTTGGGCTTGTGGTCCATGACATAGTCTTCCTCTAAGAACCGAGCGTTAGTACTTATAACGATCTTCTGGTCCGTAGGAATATAGAACATGCCACCTTTAGTTCCTTTCGGGTATCCTACAAACAGCCGTAATTCTGATCTAGGTTCTAACTTATCGGCACCTTGTCGCAACACATGTGCTGGACAACCCCAGATCCGAATGTGTTTCAAGTTAGGCTTGCGCCCACTCCACAATTCCATGGGTGTTGTGGGTACCGTTTTGGTTGGAACCCTATTCAAGATATACGCCGCTGTTTCCAAGGCATGTCCCCAGAACATAATAGGTAAGTCCGAGTAACTCATCATTGATCGCACCATTTCCATAAGAGTCCTATTCCTTCTTTCTGACACACCATTCTGCTGAGGAGTATATGGTGATGTCATTTGGGAATCAATCCCATTCTCTGCCAAGTATGCCTTGAATTCTCCAGACAGGTAATCACCTCCGCGATCAGATCGCAGGCATTTAATAGATTTATTTTTAAGGTTCTCCACAAAAGCCTTGAACTCCTTGAACTTGTCAAAGGATTCGCTCTTGCGGCGCATCAAATATACAAATCCATACCTTGAGTAATCATCAGTGAAAGTGATGAAATACTCGTACCCTCCACTTGCCTGAGTAGACATAGGTCCGCATACATCAGAGTGAATCAAATCCAATACTTGTTCAGCTCTCCGTCCTTTACCAGAAAAAGAACGCTTGGTCATTTTACCCTCTAAACAGGATTCGCAGGTCGGAAGGTCCTCTCCTTCAACATCGCTGATTAGACCATCAGCTTTCAACCTTTGAAGCCTATTCGAGTTTATATGACCTAGCCTTAGATGCCACAAGTATAATTGATTCATTTTAGAAGGTTCCTTTCTCTTATTGGTGTTCGTAGATGTGTTATTACTCTCGGTTAGTTGCATCGTGTTAGACTCAGGATTTAGCACATACAAATCGTCCACCAATGTACCAGAACAGATAATCTCACTGTTTCTTCTTATGATCACAGAGTGGTCAAAAGAGACAGAATATCCATTCATAATAAGTTTAAAAACCGAAATTAAATTCTTTCTAATGTTGGGTACATAAAGACAATTATGTAAAACTAAAACCCTATCACTACTGAAGCGTAAGTGAACGTCTCCCACTGCAACAGCCGCCACCCTCGCGGCATTGCCCATGTAGACCACGATCTCTCCCTCTCTAAGTCTCCGGGTTTCCTGGAACCCCTGCAATGAATTGCAGACATGATCAGTGGCCCCCATATCTACACACCAGGTGCTGGTAGATAACACCACTGATAATGTTTCAGTGACTAAGGAAAATTTCGTACCTTTGATGAAAGGACAATCAGACCTCCAGTGCCCAGACTGCTTGCATCGATAGCACTTGCCTTGCGGCTTGCTCTTCCCATTCCGTGGTTTGGAACCACTGGGCTTCTTTGCTTGCACTTCCATCTTAGCCACAAGAGCTTGTGATTTTCTGACCATACTTATAAGTTCTGCTCTTTTGAAATCGTTTTTAAGCGACTCCTCAAGAGGACTGAATTTATAGAGTATGTCAATCACTTCTTGTCCGGCTTCCACACTATGTTTCAACATCATTCTGAGGTCATTCCAAATGTCCTCATGAGTTGGGACAACATCAGATATAGAAGGCTCAACAGTCTGGACAATGTCCAGATTTCTTTTCCAATCAGTACTATATGGAACCAGTGAGTTTTCATCTTTAAGTATATCACAAAGTGGGGTCACAGTCATTCTTAACCTATAAGCACATAAAACAAACAAACAATTTAATATCCAATATTATCTCCCTTAAATAATATCATTAAATCACTAATCACATCTAAAATCCCATCAGGTAAGGCAAGCCACGGTGTGTGGACGTTTACCCACCCAAACGACTTAGCAATTAGATTTCCTTCGGTCATACATCACTTATAGCGGAACCTCGGTGGGAGGAATACTATAAGGCGTATCTAAGTGTAAACCATTACTCAGCACCAAAGTAAATCGTTTGGAATTGCTACATCACCGCAAGCCACGTTGTGTGGACGTTTACGATAACTTCACAACTCTTCATAATTTCTTACAACTGTCTACATCAATTAATCCAAAATCCGTCAGTACAGCAAGCCACATTGTGTGGACGTTTACTGCACTAAGAGATCTTCATAATTGACTCCCAATTACTTGATCCATTCGATTTTGTAAATCAAGTCGCGGAGAATCATAAGTGAAACTCGAAGTTTCTAACCAGTGATTCACCATGCGAACAACCCTATCTCTCATAAATGAGGGAGCCGAGCAGACAATCGATCCATCTATCAAAGAATGGTACGACTGCCTCTAATTTGTGTCCTCGACATGACCAAGTGGCTCTGGCTCCATTCTACTCCCCGGGGTAAGAATGAGTCGACTTGAAATCAGTTTTGGAAAGACAAATTAGGCATTGTTTGATGAACTTAATCAATGTTTCTCGTAAGAGGAATTACAAGAACTCTCCTCCAATGACCTATCTATATAAACTTCAAAAGTTTATAAAAGTCACCAAGAGAGCAGCAATGGAGACCATGGGTATGTTTCCATACCCTCTCCCACTTAGCTTTTTACAATAAAGGGATACGCTATCTAGTGCATAAAAGTAAACACATATAGCATGCATACATGTAATAAAGCACATAGTATTATCACATAGTCAAAATAATTACTAGAATATTATTTTCCGACTATTATGGCTTTACTCCATCTCCGTACGCATCTTCTAGTCTTTAGTCTTCGTTCATGAATGCTCCATGTGACGAGAATATTAATTTCCAATATTTAAATCTATTTATTTTTAATAAATCCAAAAGATACTTAATTAATAATAATTAAGTCAATCGAATAAATCAAAAATAAAATTAAATATTATTAATATTTTTATTTATTTTATCTTCCCTTTCTACTTCATTAAATCTCTAGAATTATCTATCCAAGACCCACATGGAATATTCTAGATGATTTCCATAATGAAATAAGGAAATAAAATAATTTAGGACTCTTCTACTTTCCAAATTAATTAGATTCCTAATCCATGAATATTTCTATAAAATAGAAATAATCAATTTAGGAATCCTAATTAATTCCAAATTGATTCTTTTCCTAATCCATGAGAGTTCCTAAAATAGGAATTCTCAAATAGGAAAAACCTGAATCAATTAGGAAAGAGAATCACCGGACCGGGATAGCACAGGGTGGGGATCCCCGCGCCACCCTCGACCGCCGCCTATATGCCGCCGCCGTTCAGCCCACGCGCCACCTCCCATGGTGGCCGGCGTGGCCGAAGCTCCCACGGGCAGCCCTTTAGGGCGTGGGTCGATTGTCCTCATGGATCGACCATGGGGCGGTCGATTCGAGCCCTTCACCCTCACGATCATCTCCTTCGTCACGCGTCTTCTCCGGCGGTCGTTTCGGTATCGATCCAACGCAAAATAAATTACAAAATAAATTTTACACTATCCGGTATCGATTCTATACATGAAATCGACCCTATACATTTTCCGGAAAAAATAAAACAATAATAATAAACCTAAATTCGGTCAACCCCCGAATTTTTTACTATTACAAGCATACACCACCAAAAACGAATCTCGACATGTCCGAGAGTTTAATCAAACCAACAATCATGACAAAATAAATTAACAAAAATTAATTAAGCCATAATAGTCGGAAACCCTGCAAGGTAGAACAATTTTATCGAAAATACCGCGAACGTAAACCTCGCTCTGATACCAATTGTTGGAATTCGATATCCCGGGCTATTAAAATTTGCGGAAATCATAGCCCGATCAAAAACCCATCGCCGGAGATCACATGAACGCCGACTCATCCGCCGGAGTCCAGCCTTTGGAGACCACGCGCCCGAAGACACGCAGCCCGCCCCCAGCCGAACCCCCGCGAGCCGGGGTTCACGCGATCGAAGGATCGCGTCTCACGCGATTGGGTGGGGCTGCATCGGCAGCCCCCGCGGTGAGTCCGGCGACTCGCCGCCGCCTGGAGGTCCCCACCGTCGAGGTGGGGTGGGGTGCGGCTCCAGCCTGCGCCCCGGCGGTCGATCACCGTGATCGACCGCGCGCCCTCGGCCCAGCCGAGGGTCGCCTCCTCCGCGCCCGCCGAACCCTAGGCGGGTCGATCCCACGCGGTCCGGTGGCTTCGCCACCACCGCGTGATCGTCCGTCTACTCCGGGTCCGAACTTTCGGATCTTTGTTCTACGGTATTTTCAATAAACAAAATCGAATAATATCAAGTTAGTTTAGATATCATACCTACGATTCGTTGTTCGGAGAAAAGAAATCAAGATGACCTTTGAATCTTCCCACGTATTCCTTGCACTCCGTTCGAACGTCGGGTGGGCGACGATCTATCGAACTCCTATGGATCTCCTTCAACTCTCTAGAATATCAAGTATGATAATCTTGTCTTATGATTTATGAAGGCCATGTAGTGCTTTTATAGGCTACGTAGGGGATCTAAAGGAGGTGGAATATTGGGCTTCCAATATTGAAGATTAAATTGAGCCCACTGCTCAAGTCCATTAATCCTTATCAATATTAATTAAATTTATTTTCCACTATATAAATTAATTGCACTCCCAATATTAAACCATATTATATCCAAATAATATTTCTCCGGTAGTATTATTTATTCCGTCTATTTAAGATATAAACATCCATGAATAAAAATTTATTTATTGCTTAATAAATTTATTCATCTCTTATATCCTAGACTAGTACCACTCAACCTTATTTATTATGCGGAATTAAATCCACTCGCGAGGTTTACATAATAAATCCTTATGAGCTCATCTCGGGGATATTATCAACCCTTCCGGGATACACTGTCCCGTCAAGAATTCACGGCATGCCATATATAAAATATAGTGACCCAACATAACCAGTAATTGACCCAATAATTAAACCGGTCAATTCCTTTGGAAAATCAAAGTCACTTATATTAAATATACACACCCGCAATTGTATCGGGGATTAAGAATAAAATACACTGAGTCTCAAATCAATTATCGCCGAGCAAACCTAATTGATGAGTCTCAATCGATCCGCTCAATACACCAAGTGTACAAGTGTGATAAAATAATTAAGATAAATTATTTTCTCTCTCACACAACGACTATACCGATGGATTGGTCTGTGTCCATCTAGGTCGTGAGCATCTGTTCGATTAAATACGAGTAACCGATAGTATGATCTTCTGTGCGCCCATGCGCACCATACTAACTACAACGTATAAAATCCAGGACTATAATTTGCATATATTTAATTAACAATAATTAAAAGCAAATGAATGTTTGTATTTAATAGGTAAATGAAAGTGTACAAGGAGTTCATAATACTCAAATCTAGACATTAAGTATACTACTCCAACAAAGACGTTGCTGAAAAAGTTAGACAAATCTCAGAACATGAAGAAAAATGAACAATCCTCTCGCACTAAAACTGTTTTGATCAAAACATCTCCGAAAGTTGAAATTCATCGAAGGCGAAAGTATGTTTGTCACTACTGTGATCAACCTGGACACATTCGACCTTTTTGCTATAGGATGAAAGAGGACATGAACAGAGAACTTATGACCATGAAGAAGAAGTCTGAAGTGACTAAGGAAATGAAGAAATATGTGTCTCCAAATCCGAAATTTAAGCAAACTCTGAGCGCTGTGACTGGGAAGAAGAAGTGGGTACCTAAGCTCAAAAGAGTAAAGTCCAGCTTAACTCCACCACTTCAACTACCTGGAGACCACGTGAATTGATTTTCTGCAATGTTGCACTGAATGCCTCCGACTCTGGAAACAAAGGCATTTGGTATTTTGATAGTGGATGTTCCCGTCATATGACCGGAACCAAGAAATTCCTGAAAGAATACGAGCCTATGACTGGCTCTCCCGTAGTGTTTGGAGGGGGAGCTAAAGGCATTGTCATGGGAAAGGGAACTCTGCACATTAAAGGATTGCCACCAATTCGAAATGTTGTTCACGTGAAGGGTCTCGTGGCAAATCTTATTAGCATCAGTCAACTATGTGATGAAGGTCTGAATGTTAGCTTTGATAGAGATTCTTGCAAAGTTTTTGATGTAGAAGGGAAGTGCATCATGGAAGGTCCACGTGCGAAGAATAACTGCTATACAACTGAGTATAGCTGTTTCTCTGTGACCGTTGCTGATGAAGTTGGATTATGGCATCAACGTCTTGGACACACTAGTTCTCGAAATCTGAGTAAACTTGTTAAGGGGGAGATAGTTCGAGGAATCTCTCAAATCCTCAAAATTGAGAATAGAGTGTGTGGAGACTGCCAGAAGGGAAAACTGACAAGGACTTCTCATCCTGCACTACCAACACTAATGAGCACTACGGCTCCGTTTGAACTACTTCACATGGATCTCATGGGTCCAATGGAAGTGAAGAGTATTGCTAAGAAAGAATATGTGCTGGTGGTGGTTGATGATTTCTCTCGTTACACTTGGACGAGATTTCTTGCTACCAAGGATGAGACTTTTGATGCTTTCAAAGGCATTGTGAAATGGATAAGAACAAATCATGAAGCGAAAGTGAAGAGAATCAGAAGTGATCACGGGACTGAATTCGAAAACGCTAGCTTCAATGAATTTTGTATGATGAAGGGAATTCATCATGAATATTCGGCCCCAAAGACGCCTCAACAAAATGGGATTGCCGAACGTAAGAATCGAACACTGCAAGAGATGGCACGCGTAATGTTAATCTCGAAAAATCTCGCACGAAATTTTTGGGCAGAAGCCGTCTCTACTGCTGGATACATTCTAAACCGAATAAGTATTCGTTCTGGCACAACGGCAACTGCATATGAACTTGTGAATGGCAAGAAGCCATCTGTAGCTCACTTTTGTGTCTTTGGTTGCACATGCTATATCTTGAGAGATCGTGATCCACTGAAGAAATTTGAAGCTAAAGCCGATCGTGGTATTTTTGTTGGCTATAGTCAAAATAGCCATGCCTATCGTGCTTACAATCTCAGAACCAGGAAGGTCATGGAAACTGTAAACATCAACTTTGATGAGCAAAACTTTCTTGGAAAAGATACAGATGAAGACTGGGTGAAAGAAGGAGTTCTGGAGTATCGTACTTTTCCATCTATACCCACTACTGTAGTGCCAGACACTCCTACTCCGAACACTTCACCTGAAGTTGGAGAGTCTAGCCAACGCAACAATGATACTTCATTGTCTGATGGTGAAGAAAGTGAAGATGTCGACAACCCAGCTAATGCTCCTAGAGAGGCACCTCGCCTTATTCAAAAGAAACATCCAGTTACTCAAATGATTGGAAACCTAAATGAACGGACTACACGATCGAAGAAACCTGCAAATTCTCCAAATGAACTCTACAACATCTGCACTTCTGCAATATGTAATGAAATCGGTATCTCCTGTTTTCTCTCTGAAAATGAGCCGAAAAATTACAAAGAAGCCATGAAAGACGACTTTTGGATTATGGCCATGCAAGAAGAGTTGAATGAGTTCACACGAAATAATGTTTGGTCTTTGGTTCCCCGTACTTCAAACATCAATGTTGTTGGAACAAAATGGATTTTTAAGAACAAAACGGATGAGCATAACCAAATTGTTCGTAACAAAGCTCGTCTCGTTGCACAAGGATATGCCCAAGTTGAAGGGATAGATTTTGATGAAACCTTTGCTCCGGTCGCCCGAATTGAGTCCATCAGACTCCTAATTGCTATTGCATGCCATCTTGGCATCAAACTCAGACAGATGGACGTCAAAGATGCCTTCTTGAATGGTGTGTTGGAAGAAGAAGTCTACGTTGCCCAACCTAAGGGTTTTGAGGATCCTAAAAAGCCTAATCATGTCTATGATGGAGTTGTATTCTAAATGTCTAGTTTAGTGCAAATACGGAACTCCTTATCTCTATACCTTAATTCAAGATATGATTCAAGCATGATTGCATTTAATGCAATAGTCCTTGATGTATACGTTGTAGACAGTATGGCGTGAGGAGACACGCGGAAGATCATACTGTCGGTTACTCGTATACTATCGAACAGTAGCTCACGACTTAGATGGACAGGGACAATCCATCGGTACGTCGTAGTGTGACTGGCAGATAGTCGGTCTTGACTATCATGTTACACTCGTACACTTGGTGTATTGAGCAGGACCACGGGAGGGCGTTCGATTTATACTAATCGATGTAATCGAACTAGACCTCAGATATTACGGATATGTGAGTTCTTAATCCCTATATAATTATAGGTGCGTGTGTCCAATGCTCGGTTCTTTGATGTGCCAATGAGTGAGATTAATTGATTAGTCAATATTCTCGGTAGATTGGGAATCGGTATTGTACACACGGCATGCTATAGATTATAGACAGGAAACCGTGTCCCATTTATTGGGTTGATGATGTCCCCGAGATGAGCTCATAAAGTTTATCATGTAAACCCTGCAGGTGGATTCGTTCCACATGATAATAAGGATAAGTGGTACTAGTCTCGGATAATAAGAAATGAATTAATTTAATTATTAGTAATTAATTAATTCATGGACATGCGATATCTTAAACACGGGGAAAATCATATATGTAATACGGCGGGAAAATTATTGACGGAATAATTTGAATTAATTAATTGGGAAATCATTTATAATTTTATAGTGGAATTAATTATAAATAAAATTGTGGAATTTAATTAAGGTTTTCTTTTGGGGACACCAAGTTAATTAAATTGCAATTTAAGCCTAATTAATTAATTGCCTATGGGTCCCTAGTGTGGCCTATATAAAACCCTCGTCTCTCTTCTCTAAACCTACAGAACGCCGCTATAATTAATTCTGTGGAGAAATTATTTTGTTAGCGCAATTATTCTCTTCTCCGCTTAATTAATTTAGATTAGTGCAGTGTTTTTCTTTTCTGTAGAAATTAATTTGCTAGCGCAAATATATTTCTGGATACAGAATAGTTTTTTCTTTTCTGTAGAAATTAATTTGCTAGCGCAAATATATTTCTGGATATAGAATAGTTTTTCTTTTCTGTAGAAATTAATTTGCTAGCGCAAATATATTTCTGGATACAGAATAGTTTTTTCTTTTCTGTAGAAATTAATTTGCTAGCGCAAATATATTTCTGGATACAGAATAGTTTTTCTTTTCTGTAGAAATTAATTTGATAGCGCAAATATATTTCTGGAGACAGAATAATAAAAACGTGAGAAAGAGGGTTTGAGAGAGAAGAAGAAGAGAAACTCCAAGGGGATCGATGCCCACACATCGGCTGGAGCAAGAGGGCTAGGATACACGCTAGAAGACTCGAGGTATCTGTCAATTCGGCTTCTCCGAATCACGCGACAAAGGTATGAGATCGATCCCTAATTCCGCAATTATCGATCTCTAAATTCGTTAAAAATACATCGAACGAACGATCGGGTTCCGGGAGTCGTGGTACGTGTTCCTCGACTACTAGGGGTTCAAGGACCTTCGGATCGGTAGTCGGAAGAGGAAAAACGGACCGGAAACGAGCCCGGAACAGCAGAACGCGCTGCTGTTCGCGGAGAAACGGCGACCGCCGTTTCCAAACGGCGACCGCCGTTTTGGTCTTTTTCTGGCAGCCCGCTCGGTTCGCGCGGTTGTCCTTCGGGGCAATGGCTGGGCATGAATCGGGGCACGGGCTGGAAAAGCGAATGAAGTAGCGACACCGGATGTCGACTGGGATCGTTCGGATGTTCGAGTGATCGAACGAACGCATCCCGGGTAGTCGATTTCCAACAATTGGTATCAGAGCCGGTTTTGTCGATTCGTTGTATTTTTGCGAGATTTGTTTTGCAGGTTCGAACCCGATTGTTATGGCCATGTGATTGTGCTGTATGTTTGTGGTTTGTTAAACTCTCGGGCTTGTCGAGATCTTTGTTTTTGAAATCGTTGCATGTTTGTAATAGTTAAAACGACGGGTTGAGTCGTTTAGGTTTTATTACGTTTTTCGTTTTATCCGGATGTATAGGATCGATCAACCTGTATAGGATCGATGCCGGAAGTAGTATGTTTTACCTTTGTAATGTTACTGCTACTTGGTGGATCGAGAGAAGATCGGAGGCCGGACGAACGAGGGTCGAGAAGTCGAACCCGCGAGCTGCTGAAGGGCAAACGGCGGTCGCCGTTTCTTAAACGGCGGTCGCCGTTTCGCTGGATACTTGGCAGCAGCGGCGCGGGGGTTCGACGGACACCACGGGTCGCTCGTCGAGGCCTGGGATGATACTCCTGTTGGATTTCGACTACCCGGGATGTGTTCGTTCGATCGCTCGAACATCCGAACACTCCCAGTCGACCTCCGATGTCGCTACTTCGTTCACCCGACAAGCCTTGACCCGATTCACGCCCAGCCATCGCCCCGAAGGACAACCGCGCAAAACGGGACTGGACTGCATCAATTCGGCGACCGCCGAAAGCAGTCCAGCGGTCGCTGAAAGGGACTGCAAACGGCGACCGCCGTTTGCCCTTTGGCGACCGCCGTTTGTCCGCGAACAGCAACGCGATGTTGCTGTTCCGGGCTCGTTTCCGGGTCGTTTTTCCTCATCCGACTACCGTTCCGGAGGTCCTAGACCCCCCAGTAGTCGAGGAACACGATCCACGACCCCGGAACCCGATCTACGTTCATGTATGATTAACGAGAAATTAGATCGAATGAAATTGCGGAATTGAGATTCGATCTCATACCTTCTCGGTCGATTGTTGAGACCTTAGATGCTTCTAACGTATGCCTCAGATCCCTTCTCCAGCCGTTGTGTGGGCAACGATCCGCTGGAGTTCTCCCTTCTGTACTTTCTCTATCAACAGCGTTAATATATCTTTTTCTCTCTGAGAGAAAAATATTAGCGCAAACTAAATTAATTTTACAGAGAAAAATTATAATTGCGTTAACGCAATTGTTTTTCTCAGTAAAATGAAATAGCGGCGAATGATAGGTTTTAGGAGAGTACGGGAGGGGATTATATAGAGTTACGTTAGGGACCTTAGGACAAATTAATTAAGGGCTAAATTGAAATATTAATTAACTTGGAATACGTAAACGCAATTCCTTAATTAATCGATTTCAATTTTAATTATTATTAACTCCACTATAAAATAATAATTGAATTCCCGAAATTAATTTTAATATTATTTCAACAATAATAAATCCGCCGAAATTACATATACGACTTTCCCCGTGTTTAAGATATCGAACGTCCACGAATTTATTTAATTACTAATAATTAAATTAATTCGTTTCTTATTATCCGAGACTAGTACCACTCATCCTTATTATCATGTGGAACAAATCCACCTGCAGGGTTTACATGATAAACTTTATGAGCTCATCTCGGGGACGTTATCAACCCAATAAACGGGACACGGTTTCCTGTCTATAATCTATAGCATGCCGTGTGTACAATTCCGATTCCCAATTTACCGAGTATCTCGACTAATCAAATAGTCTCACTCATTGGCAAGTTAAAGAACCGAGAATTGGACACACGCACCTATAATTATATAGGGATTAAGAATTCGTATATCCGTAATTCTGAGGTCTAGTTCGATTACGTCGATTAGTATAAATCGAACGCCCTCCCGTGGTCTTGCTCAATACACCAAGTGTACAAGTGTAACATAATAGTCAAGACCAACTATTACCCAGTCACACTACGACGTACCGATGGATTGTCCCTGTCCATCTAAGTCGTGAGCTCCTGTTCGATAGTATACGAGTAACCGACAGTATGATCTTCCGCGTGTCTCCTCACGCCATACTGTCTACAACGTATATATCTAGGACTATTGCATTCAAGTACAAGATAAACAAAATGCCGACAGTTTGATTAATAGATAATGTAAAACACAGATAAGGAGTTCCATATTGTCACTAAACTAGACATTTAGAATATAACTCCATCAATCTCCCACTTATACTAAATCTCTAGTTGCCCTCTACCATACATCCGATACCCATCCCCTTCACGTGTCTCTTGAACGCTTCCGCTGGAAGTGCATTCGTAAAGGGGTCAGCCAGGTTATCCGCTGATGCAATCTTGGTGACAACCGCATCGCCTCTCCTGACGATGTCTCTAATCAGGTGGTACTTGCGATCTATGTGTTTACTCGCATTGTGGGCTCGTGGTTCCTTTGAGTTTGCCACTGCACCGCTATTGTCACAATAAATTGTGATAGCTCTAGGCATCTTAGGAACCACATCCAAGTCCATAAGGAAGTTCCGGAGCCACACCGATTCTTTAGCTGCCTCAGAGGCTGCTACATATTCGGCTTCCATGGTAGAGTCCGAAATGCATTTCTGCTTAACACTCTTCCATGAGACTGCTCCACCTCCCAATGTGAACACATAGCCTGATGTAGACTTTCGCTGATCCTTATCAGATTGGAAATCCGAGTCTGTGTAACCAATAGGAATCAACTCGGACGCTTTGTAACTCAGAACATAATTCCTAGTCCTTCGCAGGTACTTAAGTATGTTCTTTACAGCAGTCCAGTGACCCTGTCCAGGGTTACTCTGATATCTAGCCACCATGCCCACGGCATAGCAGATATCAGGCCTCGTGCACAACATGGAATACATTAGACTTCCTACTGCCGAAGCATAAGGAACCTTCTTCATGTAATCTATCTCCTTTTGTGTTTTGGGACACATGTCTTTAGATAGATGAATTCCATGGCAGAAAGGTTGAGCACCTCTCTTGGAATTCTGCATGTTGAAACGAGCCAGAATCGTATCAATATATGAAGCCTGGGACAAGCTTAATGTTCTTTTCCGGCGATCCCTTATAACCTTGATCCCAAGAACATGCCCAACTTGTCCTAAGTCTTTCATATCGAATTGCTTGGACAACCATCCCTTTATGTCCGACAACATCTTCACATTGTTGCCAATTAGAAGGATGTCGTCTACATAAAGCACGAGAAACGCCACATTGTTTCCGTCACATCTCCGGTATACACACGACTCGTCCATGCTTTGAATGAATCCATAAGACTGGATAACCTCATCAAAACGCATGTTCCAAGATCTAGAAGCTTGCTTCAATCCATAAATGGATCGGTTTAGCTTACACACTAGATGCTCTTGGCCTTTCTTAATGAAACCCTCTGGCTGTCTCATGTAAATGGTCTCGTCAAGATTCCCATTCAAGAATGCTGTCTTGACGTCCATTTGCCACACCTCATAATCCATATGAGCTGCTATAGACAAAAGAATCCGGATCGTCTTTAGCATAGCTACCGGCGAAAAGGTTTCCTCATAATCGATCCCTTCTTTCTGAGTATACCCTTTCGCAACAAGCCTAGCCTTGAAGGTTTCAACCTTCCCGTCAGACCCTCTTTTCCTCTTGTACACCCACTTGCAACCAATGGCTTTTACACCTTTGGGCGGTGCTACAAGATTCCAGACCTGATTTGAATCCATTGATTCAATCTCAGATTTCATCGCTTTTTGCCAAGACTGAGCATCTTGATCTTTAAGCGCCTCGCCATAGGTCCAGGGATCGGCTTCATGTTCTCCAGGTAACAAGTCCGAAGACTCACCTATAAACATGAACCTATCGGGTTGTCGAACAACCCTCCCACTACGACGAGGCTCCGGTGTAACCTCAGTAACTAAAGGTGCAGACTGTGGTGGCGTATCACCCGGTTCGGTTGGATCTAAGCCTTGATCGTCCCCTCTCAGTTCGTTTAGTATTATCTCACTCTTGGGCTTGTGGTCCATTATATAATCCTCTTCCAAGAACCGAGCGTTGGTGCTAACAACGATCTTCTGGTCCTTAGGACTATAAAATAGACCACCTTTCGTTCCTCTAGGATATCCTATAAACAACCGAATATCTGAACGAGATTCCAACTTATCAGCCCCATGCTTCAGCACATGTGCTGGACAACCCCAGATCCGAATGTGTTTCAAATTTGGCTTACGCCCGGTCCACAATTCCGAGGGCGTCTTAGGGACTGATTTAGAAGGAACTAAGTTCAGGATATACGCCGCTGTTTCCAAGGCATATCCCCAGAACGAAACTGGTAGTTCTGAATAACTCATCATAGATCTTACCATTTCCATAAGAGTCCTATTCCTTCTTTCTGCTACACCATTCTGCTGGGGCGAGTATGGTGCAGTCATCTGGGAGTCAATCCCATTCTCTAATAAGTACGCCTTAAACTCTCCCGAGAGGTACTCTCCTCCACGATCAGATCGTAGAGTCTTTATGGTTTTACCATGAAGGTTCTCCACAAGAGCTTTGTACTCCTTGAACTTGTCAAAACACTCGCTCTTGCGGCGCATCAGGTATATAAAACCATACCTTGAGTAATCATCAGTGAAGGTTACGAAATATTCATAACCTCCTCTCGCTTGGACAGATAAAGGCCCGCACAAATCAGAGTGAATCAATTCCAGTACTTCCTTGGATCTATACCCCTTATCACTAAAGGGTCGCTTGGTCATTTTTCCTTCCAGGCATGATTCGCAGGTTGGAAAGTCCTCATCTTTCACACCACTGAGTATTCCATCAGTTATCAACCTTTGAATCCTACCCAAGTTAATATGACCTAGCCTAAGATGCCATAAGTACTTTTGATTCATCCTAGAAGGCTCCTTTCTCTTATTGGTACTAGATGTATTATTTGACTCTACTCGTTGCATCGTGGAATAATCAGGATTCAGTATATATAAGTTGCCTATCAATGTACCAGAACAGATATACTCACCATTCTTTTTGATAATTACAGAACTATCAAAAGAAACAGAATATTTATTCAAAACCAATTTAGAAACCGAAACAAGGTTCTTTCTAAAATTCGGTACATAAAGACAATTATTCAATACCAAAAATTTATTATTAAAAGACAAATGAATATCTCCCACTGCAACTGCCGCCACTTTCGTAGCATTGCCCATGTAGATAGTGATCTCTCCCTCTCTAAGCCGCCGGGTTTCCTGGAACCCCTGCAAAGAATTGCAGACATGATCAGTGGCTCCCGTATCCACACACCAGGTACCGGTGGATAACACCGCTAAACATGTTTCAGTGACTAAGGAAAAGTTCGTACCTCCTTGTCTGAGAGGACAATTAGACTTCCAATGTCCAGACTGCTTGCAACGGAAACACTTGCCCTTGGGCTTGTTCACTCCATTCCGTGGTCCACCATTGCTGGGTCCACTGGGTTTCCGTCCTTGCTTCTTCTTCCTCTTAGTCCCCGGAGGACCAGGAAGTTTCACAGCCACAAGTGCCTGAGATTTCTTAAAGATTCCCTCTGCCGCCTGGAGTTCAGTCAGGAGCTCCGCCAACGAATATAACCTCTTGTTCATGTTATAGTTCAGGCGGAACTGCTCAAAACTCCTAGGCAGAGACTGGAGCACTATATCGATCTGGGTTTCCCCATCGATAGCTCCTCCCATAATCTCTATCTCATTCAGATAGCCTATCATCCTAAGAACGTGATCCCTCACGGGCGTTCCTTCGGACATAGTGGCCGTCATGAGTTTTCTCATGGCATCTTGCCTGGCTGCCCTATCCTGACTACCAAACATCTCCTTGAGGTTAAGCATCATATCATAGGCAGTGGTCATGGCCTCATGCTGATGTTGCAGCACATTTGACATAGAAGCCAAAATGTAGCACCGCGCCATCTGATCAACCTTGACCCACTTCCGATGAGCTTCCTTTTCCTCAGGAGTGGAGGTGTCAATAGGTTCATCAGGACAAACCTCATGGAGTACATATTTGTACTCCTCAGCAGTTAGGACAATGTCCAAGTTTCGTTTCCAATCAACATAGTTCGGACCAGTGAGTTTGTTTTCTTTTAGTATAATGGACAGCGGGTTGAGTGCCATATCTATAAAAGAGACAAATCAAACTGTCAAATTTAATTCGATATCAACTCCCTTAATTAATATCATTAAATTTACCAATCAATCCTAAAATCCCATCAGACTAGCATGCCACGTTCATGTGGACGTATACTAGTCCAAATGATTTTATAACTGGACTTTTACTTTGGTCGTACATCATTACAGCAGTGACTCCGATGGGGAGGATACTGTAAAGCGTACCTAAGTGTATACCATTTCTCAGTACTAAGTTAACCGCTCGGAAACTACACGCCCACCGCAAGCCACGTTTGTGTGGACGTTTACGTTGACATACGGTCCCTTTACGATTTCCTATAACTGTCGAGCCTCAATTAACCCAAAGTTCCGTTTCCGTCTAGTAAGCCACGATAGTGTGGACGTTTACTAAACAAACAACTTCGTTAATTGAATTCCATTTAATAAATTTCACAATTTCGTTAATCAAAGCTTGATATCTCGTAAGTGAAACTCGAAGTTTCTAACCAGCAATCAATCATGCAATTGAGCCCTATCTCTCACAAAGTGAGGGAGCCAACCAGACAATCGATCTAGTCATCAAATGACTCGAATGTCTCTAATCTGTGTCATCGACATAACCAAGCGCTTTGGCTCCATTCCACTCCCCGGGGTGAGAATGAGTCGAGTTGAAATTAGTCTTTGAAAGACAGATTAGGCATTGCTTTGAAAAACTTAAGTGTTCAATTTTAAAATTGGAATTTCATTCGAATTTCGATCAAAGTGATTTCCGTGTATCGACTTTATCCGATAGGGAGGATGACACTAAAGCCAACTCGTAAGTCAATACACATCACTCTCGAAACAGAGAATGGAGACCGCGGGATTGTTTCCAATCCCTCTCCCACTTAGTTTTTACGATTTAGGGATATACAAGCATGCATATGAATTAAAGCATAATAAAAGCACGTTAAACACACAAGAAGCAATTAACGTGGCCCGATTATTATGGCCTTTAAAACTTCGATGCACGTCTTCTCGGATCTTCGTCTCGTTGCTCGCCTCGGTCTCGGTCCATCACCGACTCGTCTAAGGACCAAGAGACGAACCCCTCCCACTGGAGTATCATCCCGGGCCCTCGACAAGCGATCCGTGATGTCCGTCGAACCCCCGCAAGCTGCTGCCAAGAAAACACCGAAACGGCGACCGCCGTTTGAGAAACGGCGACCGCCGTTTGCCCTTCAGCAGCCGCGGGTTCGACTTCTCGACCCTCGTTCGTCCGGCCCTCGATCTCGTCTCGATCCACCAAGCAGCAGCAACATTACATAAGTAATACTAACTACTTCCGGCATCGATCCTATACAGGGATGATCGATCCTATACACCCGGATAAACGAAAAACAAAAAAAATCCTAAACGACTCAACCCGTCGTTTTAAACTATTACAAACAAGCAACGTTAAAACCAAAAGATCTCGACAACCCCGAGAGTTTAACAAACCACAACATACAGTACATAAACATATGACCATAATAATCGGGTTACCTGCAAAACAAACTCGCAAACAATACAAGAACGCATAACCGGCTCTGATACCAATTGTTGGATTTTGACTACCCGGGATGTGTTCGTTCGATCGCTCGAACATCCGAACACTCCCAGTCGACCTCCGATGTCGCTACTTCGTTCACCCGACAAGCCTTGACCCGATTCACGCCCAGCCATCGCCCCGAAGGACAACTGCGCGAAACGGGACTGGACTGCATCAATTCGGCGACCGCCGAAAGCAGTCCAGCGGTCGCTGAAAGGGACTGCAAACGGCGACCGCCGTTTGCCCTTTGGCGACCGCCGTTTGTCCGCGAACAGCAACGCGATGTTGCTGTTCCGGGCTCGTTTCCGGGTCGTTTTTCCTCATCCGACTACCGTTCCGGAGGTCCTAGACCCCCCCAGTAGTCGAGGAACACGATCCACGACCCCGGAACCCGATCTACGTTCATGTATGATTAACGAGAAATTAGATCGAATGAAATTGCGGAATTGAGATTCGATCTCATACCTTCTCGGTCGATTGTTGAGACCTTAGATGCTTCTAACGTATGCCTCAGATCCCTTCTCCAGCCGTTGTGTGGGCAACGATCCGCTGGAGTTCGCCCTTCTGTACTTTCTCTATCAACAGCGTTAATATATCTTTTTCTCTCTGAGAGAAAAATATTAGCGCAAACTAAATTAATTTTACAGAGAAAAATTATAATTGCGTTAACGCAATTGTTTTTCTCAGTAAAATGAAATAGCGGCGAATGATAGGTTTTAGGAGAGTACGGGAGGGGATTATATAGAGTTACGTTAGGGACCTTAGGACAAATTAATTAAGGGCTAAATTGAAATATTAATTAACTTGGAATACGTAAACGCAATTCCTTAATTAATCGATTTCAATTTTAATTATTATTAACTCCACTATAAAATAATAATTGAATTCCCGAAATTAATTTTAATATTATTTCAACAATAATAAATCCGCCGAAATTACATATACGACTTTCCCCATGTTTAAGATATCGAACGTCCACGAATTTATTTAATTACTAATAATTAAATTAATTCGTTTCTTATTATCCGAGACTAGTACCACTCATCCTTATTATCATGTGGAACAAATCCACCTGCAGGGTTTACATGATAAACTTTATGAGCTCATCTCGGGGACGTTATCAACCCAATAAACGGGACACGGTTTCCTGTCTATAATCTATAGCATGCCGTGTGTACAATTCCGATTCCCAATTTACCGAGTATCTCGACTAATCAAATAGTCTCACTCATTGGCAAGTTAAAGAACCGAGAATTGGACACACGCACCTATAATTATATAGGGATTAAGAATTCGTATATCCGTAATTCTGAGGTCTAGTTCGATTACGTCGATTAGTATAAATCGAACGCCCTCCCGTGGTCCTGCTCAATACACCAAGTGTACAAGTGTAACATAATAGTCAAGACCAACTATTACCCAGTCACACTACGACGTACCGATGGATTGTCCCTGTCCATCTAAGTCGTGAGCTCCTGTTCGATAGTATACGAGTAACCGACAGTATGATCTTCCGCGTGTCTCCTCACGCCATACTGTCTACAACGTATATATCTAGGACTATTGCATTCAAGTACAAGATAAACAAAATGCCGACAGTTTGATTAATAGATAATGTAAAACACAGATAAGGAGTTCCATATTGTCACTAAACTAGACATTTAGAATATAACTCCATCAACTCCAGTGGGAGGGGTTCGTCTCTTGGCACTTAGACGAGTCGGTGGTGGATCGAGACCGAGACGAGCAACGAGACAAAGATCCGAGAAGACGTGCATGGAAGATATTTAAAGGCCATAATAATCGGGGTCACGTTAAATGCTTTTTGTGTGTTTACGTGCTTGTTATTATGCTTTATTTATTTTATGCATGTTTTCCCTTTCGTAAAATACTAAGTGGGAGAGGGATTGGAAGCAATCCCGCGGTCTCCATTCTCTGTTTTGATAGTGATGTGTGTCACTTACGAGTTGGCTTTAGTGTCATCCTCCCTATCGGATAAAGTCGACACACGGATATCACTGGATCAAAATTCGAATTTAAAATCCACTTATAAAATTGAACAATTATATTTCTCAAAAGCAATGCCTAATCTGTCATTCAAAGACTAATTTCAACTCGACTCATTCTCACCCCGGGGAGTGGAATGGAGCCAAAGCGCTTGGTTATGTCGATGACACAGATTAGAGACATTCGAGTCATTCGATGACTAGATCGATTGTCTGGTTGGCTCCCTCACTTAGTGAGAGATAGGGCTCAATTGCATGATTGATCGCTGGTTAGAAACTTCGAGTTTCACTTACGAGATATCAAGCTTTGATTAATAAAATTGTGAAATTTAATAAATGTAAGATTCAATTAACAAAGTTGTTTGTTTTAGTAAACGTCCACAAGAACGTGGCTTGCTAAATGGAAACGGTACTTTGGGTTAATTAAGATTCTATGACATTTAAATAAGTGAGATTCAATTAATAAAGTTGTTTGTTTTAGTAAACGTCCACAAGAACGTGGCTTGCTAAATGGAAACGGAACTTTGGGATTAATTGAGGCTCGACAGTTATAGAAAGTCGTGGAGGACCGCATGTCAACGTAAACGTCCACAAGAACGTTGCTTGCGGTGGACATGTGGTTCCCGAGCGGTGGACTTAGTACTGAGAAATGGTACACACTTAGGTACGCTTTATAGTATCCTCCCCATCGGAGTCACTGCTATGATGATGTACGACCGAAGTGAAATCCAATCATAAAATCATTTGGACTGGTAAACGTCCACAAGAACGTGGCTTGCTATGTCTGATGGGATTTTGGAAATGATTGGTAGTTTAATGATATCACTTGAGGGAAATGATATCGAATTAAACTCATTGTTTGTTTTATATGGTATTATTCCCATTAAAAGTCAACAAACTCACTGAACCTGATTGTATGGATTGGAAAAGAAACTTGGACATTGTCCTAACTGCAGAGGAGTACAAATATGTACTCCAAGTCAATTGACCTGCTGAACCAAATGATACTTCCACTACTGAGGAAAGGAAGCTCATTGGAAATGGATCAGGGCTATGAGATGACGCGGAGCAACATTATGACTTTCATGTCAAATGTGCTGCGACATCAGGATCATGCCATGACCATTACCTATGATATGATGCTTAACCTCAAGAAGTTTTTGGTTATCAGGACAGGACAGCCGGACAAAGTGAAATGAGGCAACTCATGACGGCCATCATGTCGGAAAGAACGCCCGCGAGGGATCACGTTTTTAGAATGATGGGCTATCTTAATGAGATAGAGATTCTAGGAGCAGTTATCGATGGGGTAACCCAAGTCGATATTGTGCTCAAGTCTCTGCCGAGAAGTTTTGAGCAGTTCCGCCTGAACTATAATATGAATAAGGGGTCTTATTCATTGGCGGAGCTCCTGGTTGAACTTCAAGCGGCTGAGGGAATCTTTAAGGGCTCTCAAAACACTTATGGCTGAGAAATTGGCTCTTCCTAGGCCTTCGGGCGGCAAAAGGAAGAAGAAGCAATACGGAAACCCAGTGGCCCTAATATATCCGGACCATGGAATGGGACAAGCAAGCCCAAGGGGCAAGTGCTTCCGTTGTAAGCAGTTTGGATACTGGGAGTTTTAATTGTCCTCTCAAAGCAACTAGAAGTTAACTTCTCCTTAGTCACCGAAACATGTTTAGTGGTGTTATCTACCAGTACCTGGTGTGTGGATACGGAAACCACTAATCATGTCTGCACCTAAATGCGGGGGTTCCAGGAAACCCGGAGACTTAGAAAGGAAGAAGTTATAACCTACATGGGCAATACTGTTAAGGTAACAGCCATTGCAGTGGGAGAATATGTTAAATGTTTTAACGGTAGGATTTTAGTTCTAATAAATTGTCTTTATGTGCCGGTATTTAGAAAGAATTTTCATTTCGGATTTCTAAATTGGCTTAGAATGGATATTCCGTTTCTTCTGATAGTTTTATACCTATCAGAGTAGGAAACGGGGATATTATCTATTCTGGTACATTGATAGACAATTTAATACTAAATCCGTGTTCTTCCACGATGCAACACACCGGAGCTAATAACACATTGTCGAACCCCAATAAGAGTAAAGATCCTTCTAGGTTGAATCAAATGTACTT
Organism: Euphrasia confusa; assembly: GCA_954870475.1. Taxonomy (NCBI): domain Eukaryota; kingdom Viridiplantae; phylum Streptophyta; class Magnoliopsida; order Lamiales; family Orobanchaceae; genus Euphrasia; species Euphrasia confusa. Next base: position 12,862,028 of record OX940957.1, on the reverse strand, counting down.
ATGGAATCTTAGGCTAGATCATTTTTAACTTGAGTACGATTCAAAGGGTGAAAGCTGATGGACTACTCAGCTAGGTTGAAGGAAAGGACTTTCCAACCTTCGAATCATACTTGGAAGTTTTAATGACCAAGCAACCCTTTACGGTTAAAGGGGAAAGATCCAAGAAAGTACTAGAGTTGATTCGCTCTGATATATGCAGACCTCTTTGAGGAGTAAGGCATACTTATCAGAAAATGGGATTAACTCCCAACAGACTACACCATTTATGCCTCGGCAAAATAATGTGTTGTAAAGAAAGAATAGGACTCTTATAGATATGGGAAAGTAAACAATAAGTTATTCGGAGTTACCTAATTCGTTTTTGGGATATGGCTTGGAAACAGCGGCGTTTATCCCGAACTTGATTCCTTTGGAAACTTGTACAGATATTCGGCTGTTTATAAGATACCCTAAGAAAATGAATTGAGATATGTAATATAGTCCAAAGGACCAGATGTTTGTTGATTGAATCAACGATTCGGTTCTTAGACATGGACTATATGTATATGCAATATCGCAAGCCCAAGAGTAGAGTAATACTTAAATGTGCTTAGAGGGACTGATTAAGACTTAGAACCAGCCTAACTGAGTAGTTCACTACTATAATCTTTAGTCACTAAAGATACACCGGAGCGTTGTCGTAGTGGGAGGGTTGTTAGACAACCCAACAGGTTCATGTTTATAGGTGAGTCTTCGGACTTGTTACCTGGAGAACATGAAGCCGAACCCTGGATCTATGACGAGACGCTGAAAGATCAAGATGCTCAGTCTTGGCAAAAGTCGATCATGATTCTTTTGTCTTCACATGGAAGATGGAAGTCAAGACAGATTTTCTAAATCGAAGTCTTGACGGGGCCATCTGTGTGGGACAGCCAGAGAGATTCATCGAAAAGAGCCAAGAGCATTCGGTAAGCAAGCTTAATCAATCTTAGGATTGAAGGAAGCTTCAAGATCTTGGACACATGCGGACCTATGAGAAAATCCATTTCATGGATTCATTTAAGGCATGTTTAGGTCCTGTGTGTAATAAAGAAGTGACAGAAAAGATGTGGTGTTTTCTCATTCTTTATGTAGACGACATCCTTCTGAATTGGCAACAATATGAAAGATGTTATCGGACATAAAGGGATGGTTGTCCGAGTAATTCAATGTAAGAGACTTAGGAGAAGTCGGGAATGTTCTTGGGATCAAAGCAATAAATGATCGCCAGAAAAGAACATAGAACTTATCTCGAGTATCATACTTAAATACAATTCTTACTCGTTGCAGCATACAGAATTCCAAGAAAGGTCTTCACCTTTTAGATGTGGAATTCATCTATCTAAAGTTTTGTGTCCGACACAATAAAGGAGATAGATGAAGAGTAAGCAGTTCCCTGCACCTTAATGGTGGGAAGCTTAATGTATGTAATGCTATGCACGAGACTGATATCTGCTATGCCGTGGGCATGGTGGTGAGATATCATAGTAATCCTAGAAAGGATCACTCGACTGATGTAAAGAACATGTTTAGGCTCCTGCAGAGGACCAGGAATTATGTTCTGAGTTACAAAGCAGTCAAGTTGTTTCCTTTGGATTACATAGAATTGAATTTCCAATCAAACAGGGACAGTTGAAAGTCGAAGTCAGGCTATGTGTTCTCACTGTGAAGTGGAGCAGTCACATGGAAGAATGTAAAGCAGCAATGCATTACGGACTCTACCATGGAAACTGAAAGGATAACGGCCTCTGAGACAGTTAAAAGGTCAGTGTGGCTCCAGAACTTCCTAAGAGACTTAGATGTGGTTTCTAGTTTACCCAAAGCTATTTTGAATAGCGGTATTGGAAAACTTGAAATGCCACGAGTCCACAGTGGGAGATAACACGTAGAGCGCAAGTACCACCTGATTCGAGAGATCGTCTAGTAAGACGATGCAGTTGTCACCTAGATAGCATCAAGAGGATTGCCTGGTAAACCCGTTCACAGAGGCACTTCCAGCGAAAGCGTTGGGTAGGCGTGATGAGGTTATGGGAATCTGATGTTTGGGAGAGGGCGACTAGACTTTTAGTATAAGTGGGAGATTGATGGAGTTGTAATCTAAATGTCTAGTTTAGTGCAAATACGGAACTCCTTATCTCTATACCTTAATTCAAGATATGATTCAAGCATGATTGCATTTAATGCAATAGTCCTTGATGTATACGTTGTAGACAGTATGGCGTGAGGAGACACGCGGAAGATCATACTGTCGGTTACTCGTATACTATCGAACAGTAGCTCACGACTTAGATGGACAGGGACAATCCATCGGTACGTCGTAGTGTGACTGGCAGATAGTCGGTCTTGACTATCATGTTACACTCGTACACTTGGTGTATTGAGCAGGACCACGGGAGGGCGTTCGATTTATACTAATCGATGTAATCGAACTAGACCTCAGATATTACGGATATGTGAGTTCTTAATCCCTATATAATTATAGGTGCGTGTGTCCAATGCTCGGTTCTTTGATGTGCCAATGAGTGAGATTAATTGATTAGTCAATATTCTCGGTAGATTGGGAATCGGTATTGTACACACGGCATGCTATAGATTATAGACAGGAAACCGTGTCCCATTTATTGGGTTGATGATGTCCCCGAGATGAGCTCATAAAGTTTATCATGTAAACCCTGCAGGTGGATTCGTTCCACATGATAATAAGGATAAGTGGTACTAGTCTCGGATAATAAGAAATGAATTAATTTAATTATTAGTAATTAATTAATTCATGGACATGCGATATCTTAAACACGGGGAAAATCATATATGTAATACGGCGGGAAAATTATTGACGGAATAATTTGAATTAATTAATTGGGAAATCATTTATAATTTTATAGTGGAATTAATTATAAATAAAATTGTGGAATTTAATTAAGGTTTTCTTTTTGGGACACCAAGTTAATTAAATTGCAATTTAAGCCTAATTAATTAATTGCCTATGGGTCCCTAGTGTGGCCTATATAAAACCCTCGTCTCTCTTCTCTAAACCTACAGAACGCCGCTATAATTAATTTTGTTAGCGCAATTATTCTCTTCTCCGCTTAATTAATTTAGATTAGTGCAGTGTTTTTCTTTTCTGTAGAAATTAATTTGCTAGCGCAAATATATTTCTGGATACAGAATAGTTTTTTCTTTTCTGTAGAAATTAATTTGCTAGCGCAAATATATTTCTGGATATAGAATAGTTTTTCTTTTCTGTAGAAATTAATTTGCTAGCGCAAATATATTTCTGGATATAGAATAGTTTTTCTTTTCTGTAGAAATTAATTTGCTAGCGCAAATATATTTCTGGATATATTTCTGGATACAGAATAGTTTTTCTTTTCTGTAGAAATATAAGTTTTTCTTTTCTGTAGAAATTAATTTGCTAGCGCAAATATATTTCTGGATACAGAATAGTTTTTTCTTTTCTGTAGAAATTAATTTGCTAGCGCAAATATATTTCTGGATACAGAATAGTTTTTCTTTTCTGTAGAAATTAATTTGCTAGCGCAAATATATTTCTGGAGACAGAATAATAAAAACGTGAGAAAGATGGTTTGAGAGAGAAGAAGAAGAGAAACTCCAAGGGGATCGATGCCCACACATCGGCTGGAGCAAGAGGGATAGGATACACGCTAGAAGACTCGAGGTATCTGTCAATTCGGCTTCTCCGAATCACGCGACAAAGGTATGAGATCGATCCTAATTCCGCAATTATCGATCTCTAAATTCGTTAAAAATACATCGAACGAACGATCGGGTTCCGGGAGTCGTGGTACGTGTTCCTCGACTACTAGGGGTTCAAGGACCTTCGGATCGGTAGTCGGAAGAGGAAAAACGGACCGGAAACGAGCCCGGAACAGCAGAACGCGCTGCTGTTCGCGGAGAAACGGCGACCGCCGTTTCCAAACGGCGACCGCCGTTTTGGTCTTTTTCTGGCAGCCCGCTCGGTTCGCGCGGTTGTCCTTCGGGGCAATGGCTGGGCATGAATCGGGGCACGGGCTGGAAAAGCGAATGAAGTAGCGACACCGGATGTCGACTGGGATCGTTCGGATGTTCGAGTGATCGAACGAACGCATCCCGGGTAGTCGATTTCCAACAGTCTACAAGCTTCATAAAGCTCTATATGGCTTGAAACAAGCTCCTCGCGCCTGGTACGGATGTCTTACAGACTTTCTTCTGAACTTCGGCTTTGTGCGTGGATCGGTGGACAAAACCTTGTTTATCAAGCGAGATGGCAAGCACATGATTGTTGCCCAAATTTACGTTGACGACATTGTCTTCGGAGCTACTTGTTCTAAACTTGTGACCGCATTCACAGAAGCTATGTCCTCAACTTTTCAGATGAGTCTTGAGGGGGAATTGCATCAATTTCTTGGACTTCAGATTTCTCAACGACCAGATGAGATTTTTGTGTCTCAAAGTAAGTATGCTAAAAACATGGTTGAGAGGTTCGAGATGCATCATGCCAAACCAGCAAACACTCCTATGGCAACTACGGAACGCTTGTCTACATCAACGAAAAGTCGGAGTGTAAACCAAACTCTTTATCGTTCTATGATTGGGAGTTTACTTTATTTAACTGCCACTCGTCCTGACATTATGTTTAGTGTTTGTATGTGTGCCAGGTACCAAGCTGATCCGAAGGAAGACCATCTACGAGCTGTGAAACGGATTCTTCGATATGTCTCTGGGACTTCTCAGCTAGGTCTTTGGTATGCGCGCGACACTTCATCTAACCTAGTCGGCTTTTCTGATGCCGATTGGGGGACGGACACGGACGAAAGAAAAAGTACCTCCGGATGTTGTTGCTTCCTTGGCAATAATATCGTGTCTTGGCATAGTCGGAAGCAGAATTGCATAGCACTTTCAACGGCTGAGTCTGAGTATGTTGCAGCTGGGAGTTGCTGCACTCAATTGCTTTGGCTAAAGCAGATGTTGGATGATTACCTTATCGAAAGTGCTCCCTTGGTGCTGTTCTGTGATAACCAAAGTGCTATCAAAATCAGCGAAAATCCTGTCCAGCATTCTCGCACTAAACACATCGACATTCGACATCATTTCATTAGAGATTTGGTTGATCGTGATATAGTCAGTCTACAGCATATTTCAACAGAAAAACAGCTCGCTGACATCTTTACCAAACCTCTTGACTTAGAGAGATTCAAAACTCTAAGAAATTCTCTCTGCATGTGTTCTCTCTAAGAGTTCACGGAAAATTTTGAAGTCTGAAAGAGTAGTTTCTTTACTTCTGAATATGCACTCGGAATGGTTGTGGATTAGTCTAGTCAGACAAACATGGATTCGAGGCCGCTTTAGTCTTCGGACCCAAGTGTATTTATTCCGCTGAATGCAAACATGTGAACTTGGCATTAAACTCCCATAAGCTATCATCTGCATAGATCCATAATACCAAGTAACGGAGGACGCCGGATCACTTTGTCCGCCGGCTCCCCTCTTCGAAAGGTAGCACATGGACGCTCTAATTTAAGATGCTCTATCATCACACTTCGGAGATGCAGGATGATCCTTGCTCCCCTCTGACTGCTGTAATGAGCATCTGTTGCATTTCATTTAAAGCTAAAACTCGTCTGGAGGACGCCGGGTCACGCTGTCCGCCGGCTCCCCTCTGATGTAGTAATGCTAGTCCCAAGTGGAGTGCCTTAAAAGTTCACCTTGCATTCATGAATTAAAATCTCTTGTGCGGTGCAAACTCTGCCAATATGTTTCGACGAAACACGACCGCGTCCTTGTGATTGTGACGAAGGACAAGTAAACATGTCTATCAACATACTTCGGTCCGTTTCACCGGTTTTTATCCCGAGAGATTTTTCATTATACCTCAAAGTTATTTTATCACCTCGTGTGAAATTTTAGTTTTTGGAAAATGATGAAATGTGAATTCTTTTCTGGGAAAATATTTGCTCTTCACTGCCTCGTATCACCGCTTAAATCTCCACTAAAATGTTTTCGAATGTTTTGATTCGTGTTAAACGCTTGAATGCTAACTCGGGATGTGTTGTTTTGTTTGGTTCTCATTGTAGTTCATATTCAGCATCTCGTGGAGTTCAATCTTTAAGGCGTAAGATGAGTGTAGCAGCTTCCGGTGACTTACATTACCTCAAGCATGATAACGCTCACGCCAGCATGAAGTCCATGCCAATACTTTCGACTACCTTCACCAGATGACCCATCAAGGGGGAGGGTTAGGTGGTGCTGGCTCATCTAGCAAAAGTTTGCACCTCAGTGATGCCTGGTTTTAAGTTTTTGATAAACTCTTGAACTATTTCGTTTTTCATTATCTCGTTGAATGCATAAGACTTGAACTATTTTCCATCATGCATGTTTTTCATATCTTGTTTTGATGAACTAAGCTTTGATGTTTTGATGTGTTGATGTTTGAACTCTTGACTAAGTTTTTTGTTTTTTCATATCTATTCAATGTAGGTGCTTCACCTTGTGATGTATCTCTTGAGGGGGAGACTTGCTGGATCTATTTGTACTCATTATCTCTCATATGAGTTGTGCCAAAAAGGGGGAGATTGTCGAAGTATGTTTTGGCGACAACATCTAAGCTTTGCAAGTCTACTCATGATTGTTGTGTTTCACAAGAGTTATACCAAAAAGGGGGAGATTGTAAATACAAGTTTTTTTTGGCATCAACTTTGTGTGTTTCTTGCGCTGTCCGTCGACTATTGTCACATCTTCTTCGTACAAGCTTTGATTGACATGATTCAAGTTTCTATGGAATCCTGACTTCAAGGGCTATCTCCATCACCAAATTGCGACTGGAGTCGCAAATCATGCCTCTCCGAAAATTGCGACTGGAGTCGCAAATCATGCCCCTCCGGAAATTGCGACTGGAGTCGCAAATCATATGTGCAGTCTGTCGATTTTATCCATATCTCCTTCGTGCGAGCTCCGATTGACATGATTCAAGATGTTATGGAATCCTGACTTCAAGGGCTATCCCCATCACCAAATGTCGACTGGAGTCGCAAATCATGCCCCTCCGGAAATTGCGACTGGAGTCGCAAATCATGCCCATGTGCAGTCCGTCGATTTTATCCATATCTCCTTCGTGCGAGCTCCGATTGACTTGATTCAAGATGCTATTGAATCCAAACTTCAAGGGCTATCTACATCACCAAATTGCGACTACAGTCGCAATTCACATCCCAGCTCACAACAATTGCGAACCGGTTCGCAATTCTGGCCTCCCTCCGTTTGTTGCGAATGGGTTCGCAATTCCCAGCTCACAACAATTGCGAACCAGTTCGCAATTCTTTGCCCCTCTCAACTTTTGTGACTTGAGTCGCAATTCCTAGCACCTTCAACTCTTGCGACTTGAGTCGCAATTCATGCACCTTCAACTATTGCGACTGGAGTCGCAAATCACGGCCCTTCAACTACTGCGACTGGAGTCACATTTCCTGTGCATATCCAACAATTGCGAATGGAGTCGCAATTCCCATGCTCTCTTCATTTGCGAACGGAGTCGCAATTCTTGCCTTCTCCGTCTTTGCAACATGGATTGCTATTTTACTACTTCAATACTATCGACGACCATGAAGACGATGAAATGCTGAAGCCTCAACGACGAGTGTTTATCACGATGGAGTTGAAGACGAAGTATTGAGATCGATGGAGTCAAGATAGAGTTGAAGTTTGAAGTCGAAGAAATTAGAGATTCAAGATTCGAAGATTCAAGAATCAAAGATTCAAGATTCCAAGATTCTAGAATCCAAGTACAAAGAGTGATGTCATCCATGGTTCTGTGACGTCAGCCAAGCATGTGACCAGTGAGATTGCTCCACATCAGCGCTCCACATGTGCGGCACTACTATATAAACCCATGGAAGCTGAAGACTTCATTTGACGATTTTGAGAGAACGAAATCTGATTTTTAGAATCGTAATCGAAAGCTTAGAGCTTCGAGTGTGTGTAGTAGCTTTTACACCGTGTGCCAGGATTAGAGTTAGGATTTAGCTCTAGGTACTCGTGTGTTGGATTGCAAGATAGTGGGAGTGTTGCATCACTCGGGAAACATTCTGTAATCAGTTTGCCTACCATACTCTACAAGTGTAATAGTTTAAGTTTTATTGTTCAATGAAATGAAAACTATTACATAACTTTGTCTTCACTTTTTATTCTACGAATTGTGTGAGTGTTTACTTTGACGGAAGCTGGTGTCTGTGAGTTAAAGACCAATTTCACGAAAAATTGGTATCCTACGCTGAAGGCGTAATTTCAATCATCTCTCACAAACCCATCACACTAGTCAGACCACTCGTGATTTGCCGATTCAAATCAGGACACGCGTCGAAAATCAAGTCTATATTAACCCTGCAAGCCTCGATCTATCCAGAATTATCGTCTATCAACTCAAACACAAACAAAGATTTCACTTTATGCTAAAATAAATCGAGATGCAATGCACGCGTCCATCGACTCCATTACGTATCAGAATTATCGTCCATCAACTCAAACACAAACAAAGATTTCACTTTAGGCTTCTGGTAAATCGAGATACAATCCACGCATCCAATCGACTTCATAAATTATTCTTTGTAGACTTCTATTCCATCAATAGAACAATTTCAACGACCACTGACCTTAGATCGAAGTAATAACAATAAAATATTAAAAATAGATATAAAAATTCATAAATTACTTAAAATAAAATTATATAATAGCAGAAATTAAAATATTAATATACAGTTAAAATTTATAAGGTTACAATTAAAATATACATAATTTGCGCAAAATAAAAATATATTATAGCAATTAAAAATATTTAAAATATTGCGCAATAAAAATATAACATTATATATTTATTAACCAATTAAAATATATACAAATAGCGTCAAAAATAAAATTATATAGTAGCACAATTAAAATATTTATAAATAACACAAAATAAAATAAACAATATTGAGTAAAACATACATTAATAAAAAAAACACAAAATTATATTATATGGTTTTATTATAGCACAAAAAAATAACATCAATAATCTTATTTAAATTTAGAAAATTAAAGTGTATAAGGAATTAAAAAACTCATTAATCGAGATTAATTAATCCTCAATCATACTTCTATTAATAATTTGTTACAAAACATTTAATCTGAGAAAATAAAAATGAAAAACTCACTATTTGTAACACAAACTCAACATTAGAAGATTTAAACAAAATATTTCAATGTATCAGAACTAGATCGGAGCCAAACGATCTACTAACATGTAAGAATCGAACCGATGCCTTGTTCCCAAGTCAAGTACAACCTCATCAAAGCTTCCGTCCGAAAACGTGAAATAAACAGTCTTTCTGGGGACATGAAATAAAGCGGTCTACTATTCGATTGTATCATCCCTCACAAACCCCATCACACTAGTCAGACCACTCGTGATTTGCCGATTCAAATCAGGACACGCGTGAAAAATCGAGTCTATATTAATCCTGGAAGCCTCGATCTATCCAGAATTATCGTCTATCAAATCATACAGAAACAAAGATTTCACTTTAGGCTCAGATAAATCGAGATGCAATGCATGCGTCCATTCGACTCCATTACGTTTCAGAATTATCGTCCATAAACTCAAACACAAACAAAGATTTCACTTTAGGCTTCAGGTAAATCGAGATACAATGCACGCATCAATTCGACTTCATAAATTATTCTTTGTAGACTTCTATTCTATCAATAGAACAATTTCAACGACCACTGACCTTAGATCGAAGTAATAACAATAAAATATTAAAAATAGATATAAAAATTCATAAATTACGTAAAATAAAATTATATAATAGCAGAAATTAAAATATTAATATACAGTAAAAATTTATAAGGTTACAATTAAAATATACATAATTTGCGCAAAATAAAAATATATTATAGCAATTAAAAATATTTAAAATATTGCGCAATAAAAATATAACATTATATATTTATTAACCAATTAAAATATATACAAATAGCGTAAAAAATAAAATTATATAGTAGCACAATTAAAATATTTATAAATAACACAAAATAAAATAAATAATATTGAGCAAAACATAAATTAATAAAAAAAAACACAAAATTATATTATATGGTTTTATTATAGCACAAAAAAATAACATCAATAATCTTATTTAAATTTAGAAAATTAAGGTGTATAATGAATTAAAAAAACTCATTAATTGAGATTAATTAATCCTCAATCATATTTCTATTAATAATTTGTTACAAAACATTTAATCTGAGAAAATAAAAATGAAAAACTCACTATTTGTAACACAAACTCAACATTAGAAGATTTAAACAAAATATTTAAATGTATCAGAACTAGATCGGAGCCAAACGATCTACTAACATCAAGGGCGGAGGCAGGAATTTTTTTCAGGACGGGCTACACTATCTAAAAATAGTTTCCATAGGAAAAAATAGTTAAAGATGAGGATCGAAGTTTTGACATGTTCTAGTTTAAAATTATGTTATTACCAACTTCACTAAAATAAATATTAATAGAATATAGATATTTTACATGTTCTAGTTTAAAATTATGTTATTACCAACTTCACTAAAATAAATATTAATAGAATATAGATATTTTACATACATATACGGCTAAAACTGAGAATAAATATATAAAAAGAGGTGAAATAAATGAAAAAATTTAAGTACTAGGAGTAGAACTCGGGTCTAAAGAATTTCAGGAAAAAAGGTTAACCATCCAGCCAACTAAATTTATAACAAAATAGCTTGTTATATATATATATATATATACTAAACAATTAGAAAATCAGGATGGGCTATAGCCCACCCCAGCCATAACGTACATCCGCCCTTGACTAACATGTAAGAATCGAATCGATGCCTTGTTCCCAAGTCAAGTACAACCTCGTCAAAGCTTCCGTCCGAAAACGTGAAATAAACAGTCTTTCTGGGGACATGAAATAAAACGGTCTACTATTCGATTGTATCATCCCTCACAAACCCCATCACACTAGTCAGACCACTCGTGATTTGCCGATTCAAATCAGGACACGCGTCAAAAATCGAGTCTATATTAACCCTGCAAGCCTCGATCTATCCAGAATTATCGTCTATCAACTCAAACACAAACAAAAATTTCACTTTAGGCTCAGATAAATCGAGATGCAATGCATGCGTCCATTCGACTCCATTACGTATCAGAATTATCGTCCATCAACTCAAACACAAACAAAGATTTCATTTTAGGCTTCAGGTAAATCGAGATACAATGCACGCATCATTCGACTTCATTAATTATTCTTTGTAGACTTCAATTCCATCAATAGAACAATTTCAACGACCACGGACCTTAGATCGAAGTAATAACAATAAAATATTAAAAATAGATATAAAAATTCATAAATTACGTAAAATAAAATTATATAATAGCAGAAATTAAAATATTAATATACAGTTAAAATTTATAAGGTTACAATTAAAATATACATAATTTGCGCAAAATAAAAATATATTATAGCAATTAAAAATATTTAAAATATTGCGCAATAAAAATATAACATTATATATTTATTAACCAATTAAAATATATACAAATAGCGTCAAAAATAAAATTATATAGTAGCACAATTAAAATATTTATAAATAACACAAAATAAAATAAATAATATTGAGCAAAACATACATTAATAAAAAAAACACAAAATTATATTATATGGTTTTATTATAGCACAAAAAAATAACATCAATAATCTTATTTAAATTTAGAAAATTAAAGTGTATAAGGAATTAAAAAACTCATTAATCGAGATTAATTAATCCTCAATCATACTTCTAATTAATAATTTGTTACAAAACATTTAATCTGAGAAAATAAAAATGAAAAACTCACTATTTGTAACACAAACTCAACATTAGAAGATTTAAACAAAATATTTCAATGTATCAGAACTAGATCGGAGCCAAACGATCTACTAACATGTAAGAATCGAACTGATGCCTTGTTCCCAAGTCAAATACAACCTCGTCAAAGCTTCCGTCCGAAAACGTGAAATAAACAGTCTTTTTGGGGACATGAAATAAAGCGGTCTACTATTCGATTGTATCATCCCTCACAAACCCATCACACTAGTACGACCACTCGTGATTTGTCGATTCAAATCAAGACACGCGTCGAAAATCGAGTCTATATTAACCCTGCAAGCCTTGATCTAACCAGAATTATCGTCTATCAACTCAAACACAACCAAAGATTTCACCTAATGCATCAGATAAACCGAGATCTAATGCACGCGTCCATTTGACTCCATTAAGTATTCTTTTGTAGACTTCTTCGATCTAACCAGAATTATCGTCCATCAACTTAAACACAAACAAAGATTTCACCTTAGGCCTCAGGTAAATCGAGATGCAATGCACGCGTCTATCCGACTCCATAAACTATTCTTTGTAGACTTCTCCTGTATCAATAAAACAGTTTCAATCACTACGACCTTAGATGAAGTAATAATTATAAAAAATTAAAAATAGATATACAATGTAATTAAAAAATTCATAAATTACGATACAATAAAATTATATAATAGGAGAAATTAAAATATAAATATACAATTCAAATGTATAAGGTTGCATTAAAAATATTCATAAATAGCGCAAAATAAAAATATATTATAACAATTAATAATATTTAAAATATTGGGCAATGAAAATATATTAAAGCAAATATTTAATAAGCAATTAAAATATTTACAAATAGCGCCAAAAATAAAATTATATACTAGCACAATTATTTATAAATAACACAAAATAAAATAAATAATATTGAGCAAAATATACATTAATAAAAAAACATAAAATTATATTACAGTAGAAACTCCGTACAGTCATATAATATAATGAATTAAAAAATAAAAACTCCGTACAGTCAAATTAAATAAAATATTAATTAATCTATGCATTATAAACTTTGATCATATAATATATGTTATTGATTTTCATAAATATTTCAAGTCATCTTAAACATATTATTGATTTTAATAAATAAAAACATCATTAATAAATATTTTTATTATATATTAATCATTTATTCTTATATAGAGGTATAAATCCTTATAACGGGACCTGGGACTTAAAAACTGTATGACTTATGACAATGTGTAGTTTATTCCTATTTATAACTGGGTTTCAAGTTGAGACTTCAATTTTTTATTACTATAGGGAGTTTAGTATTACTATATAGAGTTTTTACTGTATGTGGTTTTATTATAGCTCAAAAAATAACATCTATAATCATATTTAAATCGAGATTAATTAATCCTCAATTATACTTATATGAATCATTTGTTACAAAAAAATTCAATCTTAAAAACTAAAAATAAAAACTCACTAAATTTATTTATACGATTTGTAACACAAACTCAACATTAGAAGATTCAAATAAAATATTTCAATGTATCAGAACTCGATCGGAGCCAAACGAACTACTAACATGTAAGAATCAAACCGATCCCTTGTTACCAAGTCAAGTACAACTCGTCAAAGCTTCGAAATAAACAACCTTTCTAGGGACATGAAATAAAGCGGTCTACTATTCGATTGTATCACCCCTCACAAATCCCATCACACCAGTCCGACCACTCGTGATATGTCGATTCAAATCAGGCCACACGTCGGAAATCGAGTCTATATTAACCCTTCAAAAACGTGAAATAAACAGCCTTTCAGATGACATTAAATAAAGTAGTCTACTATTCAATTGTATTACCCCTCACAAAGCCCATCACATCAGTCCGACCACTCTTGATTTGTCGATTCAAATCAGGTCACACGTCGAAAATCGAGTCAATATTAACCCTGCACGCCTCGATCTAACCAGAATTATCGTCTATAAACTCAAACACAAACAAAGATTTCACTTTAGGCTCAGATAAATCAAGATGCAATGCACGCGTCCATTCGAATCCATTAAGTATTCTTTGTAGACTTCCTCTATCTATCCGAATTATCGTCCATTAACTCAAACACAAACAAATATTTCACCTTAGGCTTCAGGTAAATCGAGATGCAATGCACGCGTCCATTCGGACTCCATAAATTATTCTTGGTAGACTTCTATTCCATCAATAGAACAATTTCAATGACCACGACCTTAGATCGAAGTAATAATAATAAAATATTAAAAATAGATATATAAATGCAATTAAAAAATTCATAAATTACTCAAAATAAAATTATATAATAGCAAAAATTAAAATATTAATATACAGTTAAAATTTATAAGGTTACAATTAAAATATTCATAATTTGCAATTAAAAATATTTAAAATATTGCGCAATAAAAATATAACATCATATATTTAATAACCAATTAAAATATTTACAAATAGAGCCAAAAATAAATTTTATAGTAGCACAATTAAAATATTTAAAAATAACACAAAATAAAATAAATAATATTGAGCAAAACATACATTAATAGAAAAACACAAAATTATATTATATGTGTTATAAACTCAAGATAATTGAGAGAGAATAATATAGTAGAACAATATAACAGAGAATAGAATTGTTATTTCATTCAAGATCCAGATACAATCAAATTAGGGTTTCTGTCTTGTTCACCAGGTAAACTAGTCATTCACTCATTAATAATATTCATAACACTCCAGGATTGTTGCCACGTTAGAACCTTGCCAGGAAAACCCAGTGGGATAAAACCTCGACGAAGGAAAAAGAGTACAACCACCGATGATCTTTGACTTTGTGATCAATCAGTCTCATTAAAACCTGTAACAAATGTTCTAAAAATCCCCGCCTAGCTCCGATTAATCCCCGCCTAGTCCCTAGGATGTACTCGACCGCCTCGATTTTAGACTCTAGGCCCCTAACCCGCCTAAGCCCCGCCTAAACCCGCCCAGACCCGCCTAAACCCGCTTTGCACCGCCTAAGTTCAATTAATTTCGTCTTTACTTAGACGGTTCTCGAGCAGATTTTAATGAATAATCAATTAGATGCAAATTTTGATAAATCAAATAAAATAAATGATTTTATGATAAATTTTTAGGTACGAGACCAAAATTTAAAAAAAAAAATATTAAATATATAATGAAAATGATCTAAAATTTTAAATTTACAAACTATTTTTATTATTTTACTATGTTAAACTTGTGATTAATTCTATATTTAGATTATTTATTGATTATTTTGTTCAAAATATTGATTTATTATGCATAAAAATATTTTTAAAATATAATATTAATTAATTAAATATAAAAATGTAAAACGATTAATCCCCGCCTAATCCCCGATTAATCCCTCTAGGTGCTAGCCTCCTAGTCACCGCCCGACTAGCGCCTAGCGCTTTTTAGAACCTTGCCTGTAACTAATAAAACCATATAGGAAAAACTCAGTTATTCAAATATAAATTTTGGTTTTCAGGACACAACCTTCGAATTGTCGAGTTTCACATTCATTTGTATTATTGTATATTTTCCGTCCTTCAGGGACATGCCTTTACCAGACATCTATATTTATCGTTGTTGCTGCCAGAAGTATAAGGTAGCGGAACTTAATGTCATCCTTAAAGATATCGAGTTTCTGCGAAAAACTCATGAGCAACTAATTTCGCTTTTATATCTCACCACATCATTACTCATTTTTCGTACGAACACTCACATATATCCTTCTGGGATAATATTTTAAGGTGTGTACTAAGAGTCGAAATATATCTTTATTTAGCGAGTCATGCTCAGCCTCAATTGCTCGTTTCTTATTTTTCGAGTGTTGCTGGCACACTATCATTGATTTAAGTTTTGGATCCAATTTTTATAGAGCAACTTCTTGAGGCAAATATCTCGTTGACGACTTTCTATTTTTCCATGTTGATGACAATTCAATATATCAACCAAATTTTTAATCATTTCCCAAAATATTTAATTTGGTTGTTCCTCAATCCCACGATTTTCTATTACCATGTGCACGTGCTTTTTCAATAGGATTTACATCTAACTCTCTTCAGGAGATTTTGAGGGTGACTAAATTTCTTTGTTTTTCCGCGGATTTATTTTATATCTTGAGATCGATCTACTACGCTTCAGGCGTATATTAGAATCAACATTTGAGTTGATCTCTTTTTTATTTGAACTCTTATATTTCAATTTATCACAAATATATGTGATTTTGTCACACTTTCATTAACATGTAAATGAATTCAGCAGTTTACTTAATGAATATTGCAAGTCACTTATTTTCATGAACTTCGGGTTCAATTGATTGGTGCGTGGATCTAGAATTAAAGATCGTTTTCATTCCATGAAATTTCTCGGCATTTATAACTTTTATATTCTTATTGTTGGAGTTGTGTACTTAATGTCTAGATTTAAGTAACGGTAAATTCCCGCTCATAGCATTTAATCTATTAAATTAATAAACAATTGTTTGCTTTTAATTATTATTAATTAAATATATGCAAATCATAGTCCTAGATTTTATACGTTGTAGTTAGTATGGTGTGTCGGGCCCACACAGAAGATCATACTATCGGTTACTCGTATTTAATCAAACAGTGGCTCACGACCTAGATGGACCCGGACCAATCCATCGGTATAGTCGTTGTGTGAGAGAGAAAATAATTTGTCTTAATTATTTTATCACACTTGTACACTTGGTGTATTGAGCGGATCGTTGAGATTCATCGATTAGGATTGTCGGCGATAATCGATTCGAGTCTCAGTGTATTTTATTCTTAATCCCCGATATTATTGCGGGTGTGTATATTTAATATAAGTGACTTTGATTTACCAAAGGAATTAACCGATTTAATTATTGGGTTAATTACCGGTTAAGTTGGGTCACTATATTTCATATATGGCATGCCGTGAATGATTGACCGGACAGTGTATCCCGGAAGGGTTGATAATATCCCCGAGATGAGTTCATAAGGAATTATTGTGTAAACCTCATGAGTGGATTCGTTCCGCACAATAATTAAGGTTGGATGGTACTAGTCTCGGATTAAAGAGATGAATAAATTAATTAGCAATAAATTAATTTTATTCATGGATATTTAAATCTTAAATACACGGAATAAATAATACTACCGGAGAAATATTATTTGATATAATATGGTTTAATATTGGGAGTGCAATTAATTTATATAGTGGAAAATAAATTAATTAATATTGATAAGGATTAATGGACTTGAGCAGTGGGCTCAATTTAATCTTCAATATTGGAAGCCCAATATTCCACCTCCTTTAGATCCCCTACGTAGCCTATAAAAGCACTACATGGCCTTCATAAATCATAAGACAAGATTATCATACTTGATATTCTAGAGAGTTGAAGGAGATCCATAGGAGTTCGATAGATCGTCGCCCACCCGACGTTCGAACGGAGTGCAAGGAATACGTGGGAAGATCCAAAAGGTCTTCAACTTGATTTTGTTTCTCCGCACAACGAATCAAAGGTATGATCATAAAACTCCTTGTGTAATTTTATGTTCAATTAAATTGTGATACATGCATGAACACACGATCCGGGTAAACGACGAACTCCGGGGACGAGGATTCGAGATTCTCGGCGGAGCTCGAGAGGAACCCTCGGCTGGGGGCCGAGGGAGCGATCGAACCTAGGGTTCGATCGCGTGCACACGCGAGGAACCCCGGCTGGGAGCCGGGGTGGGCGATCGACCGCGGTGGTCGATCGCCGGGCAGCCGCGGCTGGAGCCGCGGCGGGTTCGCCGCTGGGCGAACCGCCCTCCTCGGGCGGTGGCGGTGAGTCGCCGGACTCACCGCCCGGGGCTGCCGGAGCAGCCCCAGCGATCGCCTCGTGCGCGATCGCGAGCCCGCGGTGGGGCTCGGCTAGGGTTTCGGCCGCGGGTTCATCCCGCGGCGATTCTCCGGTTGAGCTCCGGACATCGTGGAGCTCGTGATCGGTTTCCGGCGACGGGTTTTCGGTCGGGGTTATCGGTTCCGCAATTTTTGATACCCCGGGATATCGATTTCCAGCAATTGGTATCAGAGCGTTTGGTTTCGTGTTCATGTATGTGTTCAATTGTGTTCTACCTTGCAGGGATTCCGACTATCATGGTTTAAATTAATTGTTATTTATTCGTTTAATTAATTGCTATTTAATTTTGCCATGATTATTCGTTATTAAACTCTCGGACATGTCGAGATTTGTTTTGTGTGGATGAATGCTTGTAATAGTAAAAATTCGGGGGTTGACCGAATTTAGATTTATTATTATTGTTCTATGTTTTCCGGAAAGTGTATAGGGTCGATTTCATGTATAGAATCGATACCGGAATTGTAAATTTATTTCTTGTAATTTATTTACGTTGGATCGATGCCGAGACGACCGCCGGAGAACTCGTGTGACGAAGAAGACGAAGAGGACGAAGAACTGGGATCGATCAAACCCCTTGATCGACCCCAATCGATCGACCCAAGGGGAGGGGGCCGATCGTCCTCGGCTAGGGCTGCCGCCGGCGATGGTGGCGGCTGGGCTGGGCGGCGGTGCTCCTCCGGGGGTGGGCGGTCGTGAAATTACGTCTTCGACGTAGGATACCAACTTTTCGCGAAGTCGGTCTTAAAACAGTCTTCAACAACTAAGGTTCACACACACTCAACAAAAGCTTGCTCCGGATGTCGCACGCTCCAGTTGGAGCACGGTTCGTGTTGTGTGTAGAGTAGAGAAGACAAAGTTATGTAATAGTTTTCATTTCATTGATAAACAAAACTAAACTATTACACGTGGAGAGAAAGGTAGACGGAATGATCAAAGGTCGTATCCCAAGTGACGCAGCACTCCAACGAACCAGAGACCTAGTACTACTACACCTAGAGCTAAATCACATAACCCTACTAGTGGTGCACAGCACAAAACAACTACCAAAACTCTAAGGCTCAGCGCCAACAAACAACGATAGATGATACTAGATATCGGATTTCGTTCACTCAAAATCGTCAAGTGAAGTCTTCAGCTTCCATGGGTTTATATAGTAGTGCCGCACATGTGGAGCGCTGATGTGGAGCAATCTCACTGGTCACATGCTTGGCTGACATCACGGATCCATGGATGACATCACTTTTTGTACTTGGATTCTAGAATCTTGGAATCTTGAATCTTTGATTCTTGAATCTTCGAATCTTGAATCTTTAATTTCTTCGACTTCAAACTTCAACTCTATCTTGACTCCATCGATCTCAATACTTCGTTTTCAACTCCATCGTGATTAACACTCGTCGTTGAGGCTTCAGCATTTCATCGTCTTCATGGTCGTCGATAGTATTGAAGTTGTAAAATAGCAATCCATGTTGCAAAGACGGAGAAGGCAAGAATTGCGACTCCGTTCGCAAATGAAGAGAGCATGGGAATTGCGACTCCATTCGCAATTGTTGGATATGCACAGGAAATGTGACTCCAGTCGCAGTAGTTGAAGGGCCGTGATTTGCGACTCCAGTCGCAATAGTTGAAGGTGCATGAATTGCGACTCAAGTCGCAAGAGTTGAAGGTGCTAGGAATTGCGACTCAAGTCGCAAAAGTTGAGAGGGGCAAAGAATTGCGAACTGGTTCGCAATTGTTGTGAGCTGGGAATTGCGAACCCATTCGCAACAAACGGAGGGAGGCCAGAATTGCGAACCGGTTCGCAATTGTTGTGAGCTGGGATGTGAATTGCGACTGTAGTCGCAATTTGGTGATATAGATAGCCCTTGAAGTGTGGATTCAATAGCATCTTGAATCAAGTCAATCGGAGCTTGCACGAAGGAGATATGGATAAAATCGACGGACTGCACATGGGCATGATTTGCGACTCCAGTCGCAATTTCCGGAGGGGCATTATTTGCTACTCCAGTCGCAATGTGGTGATGGAGATAGCCCTTGAAGTCAGGATTCCATAACATCTTGAATCATGTCAATCGGAGCTCGCACGAAGGAGATATGGCTAAAATCGACAGACTGCACATATGATTTGCGACTCCAGTCGCAATTTCCGGAGGGGCATGATTTGCGACTCCAGTCGCAATTTCCGGAGAGGCATGATTTGCGACTCCAGTCTCAATTTGGTGATGGAGATAGACCTTGAAGTCAGGATTCCATAACATCTTGAATCATGTCAATCAGAGCTCGTATGAAGGAGATATGGCTAAAATCGACGGACTGCACATCCAAGCACTTACAGCGCAAGTTTGTGCGACTCCAGTCGCATGCGACTCCAGTCGCATATTTTTGACATTACTTGTAATATATGGATGCGTAGCTCTTGAAGTGAGGATTCCATAGAAACTTGAATCATGTCAATCAAAGCTTGTACGAAGAAGATATGACAATAGTCGACGGACAGCGCAAGAAACACACAAAGTTGATGCCAAAAAAAAACTTTTATTTACAATCTCCCCCATTTTGGTACAACTCTTGTGAAACACAACAATCATGAGTAGACTTGCAAAGCTTAGATGTTGTCGCCAAAACATACTTCGACAATCTCCCCCTTTTTGGCACAACTCATATGAGAGATAATGAGTACAAATAGATCCAGCAAGTCTCCCCCTCAAGAGATACATCACAAGGTGAAGCACCTACATTGAATAGATATGAAAAAACAAAAAACTTAGTCAAGAGTTCAAACATCAACACATCAAAACATCAAAACTTAGTTCATCAAAACAAGATATGAAAAACATGCATGATGGAAAATAGTTCAAGTCTTATGCATGCAACGAGATAATGAAAAACGAAATAGTTCAAGAGTTTATCAAAAACTTAAAACCAGGCATCACTGAGGTGCAAACTTTTGCTAGATGAGCCAGCACCACCTAACCCTCCCCCTTGATGGGTCATCTGGTGAAGGTAGTCGAAAGTGAGACATTAGCGTTGATGGAGTTGAGGTAACGTAGTAGCAATCTTTGAGTAATGGTTGACACCGGATGCTGCTACACTCAACTTACGCCTTAAAGAATGAACTCCATTAAGATGCTGAACATGAACTACAAGAGTACCAATCAAAACAACATATCCCGAGTTAACATTCAAGCGTTCAACACACAACAAAACATTCAAAAACATTTTAGTGAAGATTTAAGCGGTGAGACGAGGCAGTGAAGAGCAAATATTTTCCCAAAAAAAAATCCACATTTTCATCATTTTCCGATAACCAAAAATTTCACACGAGGTGATAAAAACTTTGAGGTATAAGGAAAAATCTCTCATATTAAAACCGGTGGAATGGACCGAAGTATTTGATAGATATTGAACTTGTCCTTCGTCACAATCACAAGAAGACATGCCGTGTTTCGTCGGAACATATTTGATGAGTTTGCACCGCACAAGAGATTTTAATTCATGAGCACAAGGTGAACTTTTAAGGCACTCCACTTGGGACTAGCTTTTTACTTCAATCAGAGGGGAGCCGGGGGAACCGGCGACCTCCAGACGAGTTTATAGCTTTAAATGAAATGCAACAGACACTCATTACAGCAGTCAGAGGGGAGTAAGGTTCACTTGCGTCCTCCAAAGTGTGATAGAGAGTGTCTTAAAGATCAGCGTCCATGTGCCACCTTTCAAAGAGGGGAGCCGGGGGAACCGGCGTCCTCCGTTACTTGGTATTATGGATCTATGCAAATGAAAGCTTATGGGAGTTAAATGCCAAGTTCACATGTTCGTACTCAGAGGAATAAATGCACTTGGGTCCGAAGACTAAAGCGGCCTCGAATCCATGTTCAACTTTATTAGACTAATCCACGACGATTCGGCGTGCATATTCAGAAGTAAAGAAAATAATCTTTCAGACTTCAAAATTTTCGTGAACTCTTAAAGAGAACACATGCAGAGAGAATTTCTTAGAGTTTGAAATCTCTCAAAGTCTAGAGGTTTGGTAAAGATGTCAGCGAGCTGTTTTTCTGTTGAAATATGCTGTAGACTGACTATATCACGATCAACCAAATCTCTAATGAAATGATGTCGAATGTCGATGTGTTTAGTTCTTGAATGCTGGACAGGATTTTCGCTGATTTTGATAGCACTCTGATTATCACAAAACAGCACCAATGGAGCACTCTCGATGAGATAGTCATTCAACATTTGCTTTAACCAAAGTATTTGAGTGCAGCAACTTCCAGCTGCAACATATTCAGACTCAGCAGTCGATAGAGCGATGCAATTTTGCTTCCGACTATGCCATGACACTATATTGTTGCCAAGGAAGCAGCAGCATCCAGAAGTGCTCTTTCGTTCATCTGTATCGCTCGCCCAATCCGCATCGGAGAAGCCGACGAGATTTGATGTAGTGTCACATGCATACAAAAGACCGAGATCAGAAGTTCCAGAGATGTAGCGGAGTATCCGTTTCACAGCTCGTAGATGATCCTCCTTTGGATCAGCTTGGTACCTGGCACACATACACACACTAAACATTATGTCAGGGCGAGTAGCAGTTAAATAAAGTAAACTCCCAATCATAGAGCGATAGAGTGTTTGATCAACACTTCGACTCTTAGTCGACATAGATAATCGTTCGGTTGTCGCCATGGGAGTTTTGGCAGGCTTAGCATGGTGCATCTCAAATCTTTCGACCATATTTTTCGCATATTTGCTTTGAGATACGAAGATTCCATTCGGTCGTTGAGAAATCTGAAGTCCCAAGAATTGATGTAGCTCTCCTTCTAGACTCATCTGGAATGTTGAAGACATAGATTCCGTGAAGGCTTTCACGAGTTTTGAGCAGGTAGCACCAAATACAATGTCATCAACGTAAATCTGGGCAACCATCATATGTTTGCCATCACGTTTCAAGAAAAGAGTCTTGTCAACTGAGCCACGTACAAACCCAAACTTCAGTAAGTAGTCCGTTAGACACCCATACCACGCTCTCGGAGCTTGCTTCAACCCATATAAAGCTTTGTGAAGCTTATAAACATGATTTGGCTTTTTGGGATCCTCGAATCCTTTTGGTTGAGCAACATACACCTCCTCTTCTAATACTCCATTTAGGAATGCAGCTTTGACATCCATTTGTCGAAGTTTGATGCCGAAGTGGCATGCAATAGCGATTAAGAGTCTGATAGATTCAATTCGTGCAACTGGAGCAAAGGTTTCATCAAAATCTATCCCTTCAACTTGGGCATAGCCTTGTGCAACGAGACGAGCTTTGTTACGAAAAACTTGGTTATGCTCATACGTTTTGTTCTTAAAAATCCATTTTGTTCCAACTACATTGATGTTTGACGTACGGGGAACCAGGGACCAAACATTGTTTCTAGTAAACTCATTCAGCTCTTCTTGCATAGCCATGATCCAGCAATCATCCTTCAGAGCTTACTTATAATTTTTCGGTTCTGATTGAGATAAGAAGCAAGAGATCCCGATATCAAGACAGACAGCAGAAGTGCAGATGTTGTAGAGTTCATCCTGAGATGTGTTAGGTTTCTTTGAGCGTGTAGTGCGCTCATTCAGGCTTCCAATCATCTGAGTAGGTGGATGTTTCTTTTGAATAAGGCGAGGTGCCTCTCTAGGAGCATCAGCTGGGTTGTCAACATCTTCACTTTCTTCACCATCAGACGATGAAGTATCATTGGTGTGTTGGCTAGTCTCTCCAACTTCAGGTGAAGTGTTCGGAGTAAAAGTTTCTGGCACTACAGTAGTAGGTATAGACGGAAAAGTACGATACTCCAGAATTCCTTCCTTAACCCAGTCTTCATCCACATCTTTTCCTAGGAAGTCTTGTTCATCAAAATTTATGTTAACAGTTTCCATGACCTTCCTGGTTCTAAGATTGTAGGCACGGTAGGCATGACTATTTTGACTATAGCCAACAAAGATACCACGATCGGCTTTAGCTTCAAATTTCTTCAGTGGATCACGATCCCTCAAGATATAGCAAGTGCAGCCAAAAACACGAAGGTGAGCAACAGATGGCTTTTTGCCATTCACAAGTTCATATGCAGTTGCCTTTGTGCCAGAACGAATACTAATTCGGTTCAGAATGTATCCGGCAGTAGAGACGGCTTCTGCCCAAAAATTTCGTGCAAGATTTTTCGAGATCAGCATTACGCGAGCCATCTCTTGCAGTGTTCGATTCTTTCGTTCGGCGATTCCATTTTGTTGAGGCGTCTTTGGGGCCGAGTATTCATGATGAATTCCTTTCATCATACAAAATTCATTGAAGCTAGCGTTCTCAAATTCAGTCCCGTGATCACTTCTGATCCTCTTCACTTTCGCTTCATGATTTGTTCTTATCCATTTCACAATGCCTCTGAAAAGCATCAAAAGTCTCATCCTTGGTTGCCAGAAATCTTGTCCAAGTATAGCGAGAATAGTCATCAACCACAACCAGCACATACTCTTTCTTAGCAATACTCTTCACTTCCATTGGACCCATGAGATCCATATGAAGTAGTTCAAAAGGGGCTGTAGTGCTCATCAGTGTTGGTAGTGCAGGATGAGATGATCTTGTTAACTTTCCCTTCTGACAGTCTCCACACACTCTTTTCTCTATTTTGGGGAGTTGAGAGATTCCTCGAACTATCTCCCCCTTAACAAGTTTACTCAGATTTCGAGAGCCAGTGTGTCCAAGGCGTTGATGCCATAAATCAACTTCATCAGCAACGGTCACAGAGAAACAGCTATACTCAGTTGTATAGCAGTTATTCTTCGCACGTGGACCTTCCATGATGCACTTCCCTTCTACATCAAAAACTTTGCAAGAATCTCTATCAAAACTAACATTCAGCCCTTCGTCACACAGTTGGCTGATTCTAATAAGATTTGCCACGAGACCCTTTACGTGAACAACATTTCGAATTGGCGGCAATCCTTTAATGTGCAGAGTTCCCTTTCCCATGACGATGCCTTTAGCTCCCCCTCCAAACACCACGGGAGAGCTAGTCATAGGCTCGTATTCTTTCAGAAATTTCTTGGTTCCGGTCATATGACGGGAACACCCACTATCAAAATACTAAATGCCTTTGTTTCCAGAGTCGGAGGCATTTAGTGCAACATTGCAGAAAATAAATTCACGTGGTCTCCAGGTAGTTGAAGTGGTGGAGTTAAGATTAACTTCACTCTTTAGGGACTTAGGTACCCACTTCTTCTTCATACCAAGATTTTTAGACTTGGTCTCAGTCACAAGCTTCACATTCTTTTTGACTTTCGTTACTGGAGATGTGTGTTCCTTTGCATTCTTGACAACCACAATCTTCTTCTTTTCAGTCAGGAGATCCCGATTCATGTCATCTCTCAGCTTAAAGCAGAAAGGTCTGATGTGTCCGGGTTCATTACAAAAGTGACACACATATTTTCTCTTTTGACGGACTTCAACACCTGTCGACATCTTAATCAACGCAGATTTCGAGTGAGAGAATTTAGCATTTGATTTTACGTTCTGAGGATTACTCAACTTCTTCAGCAACGTCTTTTCGTAAGGTAAGATGCCACGAGGATGTTTTACAATAAACTTAGGAAATTGATATGTCTCCGGCTTCACAGTAGTAGTCGAGTTCGACTTTTGAGATTCGGCTTCCGGAGATGTCATAACCTTCTTTCCTTCAGCAATTTCCTTTCGCCTCTGAGTTATAGAATCATCTTTGGTCATACTCTCAGTAGAGTCAGTAGAAGCTTTGACAAAGGTCACTTCTTTCTTCTCCGGTGTAGTGTAGATTGATTCAAAAACTTTTTGAAAGCCAAGTCCAACACGACTTGGGTTCATGTAAGAGGCAGCATTGTCAAACACGGAAGAGTTCGTGTTCATTTTCTTTAGAAGTTCATCAGTCATATGAAGCTTCTCCTTCAGGACATATCGTTCCTTGTCACACATAGCTAGATCAGTTTGAGCTTTCATCAAGGAAGACTTTAGCTCATCATTCTCAGCATCAGTGTTTTTGAAGAGAGTTTGGAGTTTCTTCACTTCAGATGTTTCCTTCTTCAGACTAGCCTTCAGTTTAGAATTTTCAGAGTTCAACTTCTCAGATGATTCTCTTAGTTAAACAACTTCTTTGTAGTATTTGTGTTTCTCTTCGAAGAGGTTATCAAATTTGATTTTGAGAATAGTTAGAGAGTTGTTCAGCCTCTTTTTCTCGTCCGTTGTCTTTTCAACTGAGTTTTTCAACTCTACGGCCTCGTCATACATCTTCCGGTTTGCAGTCGAGAGTTCGTTACAAGATTCTGTAAGAACTTTTAAAGACACTTCAAGTGCACCATTCTCAGCGATAACTGAGTCATAGGATTTTGAGAGTTCAGAGTGACTCTCGTGCAAGGCAAGCAGCTCAGAATTTGCACATTCAGTTTGAGATACTTTAGGTGTCATCTCATTTTCCATAGACTCAGTCACGGATTCAACATCCGAAAAAATATCGTCGTCACAGAAGTTTCGGTTAGCTGAAGCAACACGAAAGATATTGTCTGCAGTTGCAGTATCCTTCAGAAAACCATCAAACACAAAGTTTTCAACCTCCACGTTTTCGAGGTCGAAGCTCTCACCAAAAGTGACAACCAAAGCGTTGTCCTCATCGTTATCAGAATTTTCATTCTCAGACTCCTCGCTTTCTGAGATTACATTTTCATCATCAAAAACTACATAGCTCACGGGCAGTTTCTTCTTGCGATGTAAATTAGGACACTCGTTATTGACATGTCCAAAACCCTTGCATTCAAAGCACTGCAATTTAGAAACATCCTTGCTAGTTGATGAATATGGAGATAATTTTGTCTCCTTAAATTTTTTGTCAGAGAATGAAGTTTGGTTTCTGTTGTCGGGGTTTCTCTGAAAGGAGTTAGAATTTTTCTGAAATTTTCGAAAATTTCGTGCACGATTCTTTCTCTTAAACTCTTAATTCACAAGATACGTGACGATTTCGGTCAGTGCAACAAGTTTGTCTGGATTGTTTGAATTCATCAAACGTTCAATATCCTCAGCTTCATCGTCATCATAATCATTTACATCAGCTGAGAAACTACATTCAGATTTCTCATTTCTCGAAGGAGTTTTCTGAGGTTTCGGACTTCTCGAACTCTTACCCTTCTCAGAAATTTTTAGAGCAGTCATCGGCTCATATACAAGAGACATTTCAGGATTGCTACGCACTTTTAGAGTCAAGTCGTAGTTTCTCAAATCAGCCATCAGGTCAGCATAATCCCAGTTTTGATTTTCGTCATTGCGAGCTTCAATAGTTAGCACCTTGCTTTCGAACCTAGTGCTCACACTGGATAGAACTTTCTCATAAACCATGGGAGCAGGAAAGACTTCTCCCAGTTCAAATGCCTCATTGACATATCTCATGATCTTGTCCAAGTAATCGTTTATGTCTTCATCTTCTCTCATGCGGAGTTGATGAAATTGAGCAGTGATAGTCCGGATTTTGGAGCGCTTAACAGCATGACTTCCCTCACAAGTTCTCTGTAGAGTCTCCCATGCGTCTTTGGCAGAGATGCAATTTTTAACAAGCTGATACATGCTGAGATCTAGCCATTCACAAATAAGTAGAAGAGCTTTGCTGTTTGCCGTTGATAAGTCATGCTCTTCTTTTGTCCAACTGCGTTCTGGTTTTGGAATTCTCAGACCATCCTGATCTTGGGTATACGGACGTTCCCATCCTTCTAGCACAGCCATCCAAGATCTAGAGTCAAATCCCTTAATTCTAGCAGAAACTTTAGCTTTCCAATTTGAGTAGTTCTGATGAGTAAGCATAATCGGTTTCTGAACAAACATTGGCGACTCCATTATAGCGGAAAATATGAAGTCAAGATTTGGATCACGTCTTATACGTATGACATCCCGCTCTGATACCAATTGAAATTACGTCTTCGACGTAGGATACCAACTTTTCGCGAAGTCGGTCTTAAAACAGTCTTCAACAACTAAGGTTCACACACACTCAACAAAAGCTTGCTCCGGATGTCGCACGCTCCAGTTGGAGCACGGTTCGTGTTGTGTGTAGAGTAGAGAAGACAAAGTTATGTAATAGTTTTCATTTCATTGATAAACAAAACTAAACTATTACACGTGGAGAGAAAGGTAGACGGAATGATCAAAGGTCGTATCCCAAGTGACGCAGCACTCCAACGAACCAGAGACCTAGTACTACTACACCTAGAACTAAATCACATAACCCTACTAGTGGTGCACAGCACAAAACAACTACCAAAACTCTAAGGCTCAGCGCCAACAAACAACGATAGATGATACTAGATATCGGATTTCGTTCACTCAAAATCGTCAAGTGAAGTCTTCAGCTTCCATGGGTTTATATAGTAGTGCCGCACATGTGGAGCGCTGATGTGGAGCAATCTCACTGGTCACATGCTTGGCTGACATCACAGATCCATGGATGACATCACTTTTTGTACTTGGATTCTAGAATCTTGGAATCTTGAATCTTTGATTCTTGAATCTTCGAATCTTGAATCTTTAATTTCTTCGACTTCAAACTTCAACTCTATCTTGACTCCATCGATCTCAATACTTCGTTTTCAACTCCATCGTGATTAACACTCGTCGTTGAGGCTTCAGCATTTCATCGTCTTCATGGTCGTCGATAGTATTGAAGTTGTAAAATAGCAATCCATGTTGCAAAGACGGAGAAGGCAAGAATTGCGACTCCGTTCGCAAATGAAGAGAGCATGGGAATTGCGACTCCATTCGCAATTGTTGGATATGCACAGGAAATGTGACTCCAGTCGCAGTAGTTGAAGGGCCGTGATTTGCGACTCCAGTCGCAATAGTTGAAGGTGCATGAATTGCGACTCAAGTCGCAAGAGTTGAAGGTGCTAGGAATTGCGACTCAAGTTGCAAAAGTTGAGAGGGGCAAAGAATTGCGAACTGGTTCGCAATTGTTGTGAGCTGGGAATTGCGAACCCATTCGCAACAAACGGAGGGAGGCCAGAATTGCGAACCGGTTCGCAATTGTTGTGAGCTGGGATGTGAATTGCGACTGTAGTCGAAATTTGGTTATATAGATAGCCCTTGAAGTGTGGATTCAATAGCATCTTGAATCAAGTCAATCGGAGCTTGCACGAAGGAGATATGGATAAAATCGACGGACTGCACATGGGCATGATTTGCGACTCCAGTCGCAATTTCCGGAGGGGCATGATTTGCGACTCCAGTCGCAATTTGGTGATGGAGATAGCCCTTGAAGTCAGGATTCCATAACATCCTGAATCATGTCAATCGGAGCTTGCACGAAGGAGATATGGCTAAAATCGACAGACTGCACATATGATTTGCGACTCCAGTCGCAATTTCTGGAGGGGCATGATTTGCGACTCCAGTCGCAATTTCCGGAGAGGCATGATTTGCGACTACAGTCGCAATTTGGTGATGGAGATAGCCCTTGAAGTCAGGATTCCATAACATCTTGAATCATGTCAATCAGAGCTCGTATGAAGGAGATATGGCTAAAATCGACGGACTGCACATCCAAGCACTTACAGCGCAAGTTTGTGCGACTCCAGTCGCATGCGACTCCAGTCGCATATTTTTGACATTACTTATAATATATGGATGCGTAGCTCTTGAAGTGAGGATTCCATAGAAACTTGAATCATGTCAATCAAAGCTTGTACGAAGAAGATATGACAATAGTCGACGGACAGCGCAAGAAACACACAAAGTTGATGCCAAAAAAAAACTTGTATTTACAGGTCGAAGGTGGGGGTGGCGTGGGGTCTCCCGATCTCATGCTACTCCTACCTAGATTCTACTTACCTACTTGATTCGGTTTTCCTAATTAGGTTTTTCCTATTTTTGGGAATTCTCATGGATTAGGAAAAGAATTAATTGGAATTAATTTTATTCCTTATTCTATTATGGAAGTCTTCTAGAGTATTCCGAGTTCTACTTGGAATAGGATCCTAGAGATTTAATAGAATTGAAAAGGAATAAAAGTTAATTTAGGATTGATTTATTTCCTAATTGATTATTCCTATTTTATGGGAATTTTCATAGTAATGGAAATTAATTAATCTTGGAAAGTAGAAGAGTCCTAATTTATTTTATTTCCTTATTCTATTATAGAAGTCTTCTAGAATATTCCAAGTTTGACTTGGATAGATTATTCTAGAGATTTAATAGAATTAGATAGGGAAATAAATAAATAAAAATATTAATAATATTTAATTTTATTTTGATTTATTCGATTGACTTAATTTTCGAATTAAGTATCTTTTGGATTTATTAAAAATAAATAGATTTAAATATTGGGATTAATATTCTCGTCACATGGAGCATTCAAAAACGAAGACTGAAGACTAGAAGACGCATACGGAGATGGAATAAAGCCATGATAGTCGGAAAATAATTTTTCTAGCATTATTTTGACTATGTGCTATGTGCTTTATTGCTTGTATGCATGCTTATGTGTTTAATTATGCATTAGATAGCGTATCCCTTTGTTATAAAAAGCTAAGTGGGAGCGGGGATGGAAACATTCCCATGGTCTCCATTACTGTTCTCTTGGTGACATTTATGAGTTTTCGAAGTTCATATAGATATGTCATTGGAGGAGAATTCTTGTAATTCTTTTTACAAGAAACATTGATTAAGTTTATCAAACAATGCCTAATTTGTCTTTCTGAAACTGACTTCAAGTCGACTCATTCTCACCCCGGGGAGTGGAATGGAGCCAAAGCCACTTGGTCATGTGGATGACACAAATTAGAGACATTCGTACCATTCTTTTGAAGATGGATCGTTTGTCTGCTCGGCTCCCGCATCTAATGAGAGATAGGGTTGTTCGCATGGTGAATCACTGGTTAGAAACTTCGAGTTTCACTTATGATTCTCCGCGTCTTGATTTACGAAAATCGAATGGATCTTGTAACTAGGAGTCAATTATAAAAGTCTCTTAGTGTAGTAAACGTCCACACAACGTGGCTTGCTATACTGACGGATTTTGGATTAATTGATGTAGACAGTTGTAAGGAATTGTGAAGAGTTGTGAAGTTATCTTTAACGTCCACACAACGTGGCTTGCGGTGATGTAGCAATTCCAAACGATTTACTTTGGTGCTGAGTAATGGTTTACACTTAGATACGCTTTATAGTATTCCTCCCAACGAGGTTCCGCTATAAGTGATGTATGACCGAAGAAAATCTAATTTCTAAATCATTTGGGTGGGTAAACGTCCACACAACGTGGCTTGCCTTACCTGATGGGATTTTAGATGTGATTAGTAATTTAATGATATTATTTGAGGGAGATAATATCGGATATTAAATTGATTGTTTGTTTAAATGTGCTTATAGGTTTAGAGAATAGCTATGAACCCACTTTCTGTGATACTCAAGGAATTCAACACACTGGTTCCACACTGTGTTGAGTGGAATGAAAAGTTAGACATTGCTCAGACTGTAAAAGAGTACAAAGATGTACTCAGTGAAACTTGTCCTCCTAGACCTACTATTGTCTCATCTGATGAGGAGATAGCTGATTTTGAGAAGTGGGATAGTGCTCTTGCACTAGCCGCCAATCATGATGTCATGCTTAAACTCAAGTTGATGTTTAGACAGAATGTAAAGGCTAGAAAAGAGGCGATGAGGATACTCATAAAAATCAGTTGCTTCGAGGAAACGCTTGAACACGTTTTCGAGATGCTAGATCTTTTGGATGAGTTGAAACAATCGCAAGCTCTTACAGCCAAGGCCAAAGGTTTCGGACCTAAGGGTTTACATAAGGAAAAGGAGAAGAAGACAAGGGAGTCCAGTGGTCCTAAAAGACTTGGGCCACAAGGTGGGATAAGAAAGCCTTCTAGCAAATATTCCCAAGGAAAGCAGTCTGAGTACTGGGGGTCTAAATCTTGTCCTCTCAGAGGTACGAATTTTTCTTTAGTCGTAAAAACATAGTCAGCGGTATTATCTACCGGAATTCTGGTGTGTAGATATGGAACCACTGACGGTATGTGCATTTTTGAAATGCAGGGGTTCCAGAAAACCCGGCGACTTAGAGAAGAAGAGTTCGAGTCTACACGGGCAAAAGCTGTAGAGGAGGCAGCTGTTGCGGTGGAAGACATTTATCTGCTTTAGTAGTTAAATAGGATTTCATTTCAAGATTATTGCATTATGTACCCTTTATTTTAGAAAGAACGTTTTGTTCTGGATTTCTATTATTTAATGAATGGATATTTTATTTCTTTAATCATTGGATGATTTTGACAAGAAATAATGGCGTTATCTATTCCGGTACATTAGATAGCAATATATGAATGATAGATCCTAAGTCCACCACGATGCAACGAACCGTTCTATAACTTATTTTAATTGTTAGATATTTCTTTATTAATCATTATACTTGTGAATTCTTATACTTAGTAGTATTTTTCAAATAAGATTCAAATGGTCGAAATTGATTTGATCAATTATAGATGAAGGAATGGACCTTCCGACCTAAGGATTGAGTTTGGAGGACAATACGTCTAAGCAAACCTTTCTGATAAAGGATAGAATTCAGACAAGTATTGGAAATGATTAGATATGCAGACATATGTGTAAATTAGAAAGGTACGAGTAATTCTTTCAAGAATACTCGGTGATGGATTAGAATACTTAATGTGCCATAAAAACAAAGTGTTTTGACTAGTCAATGGACACAAAGCTATTATGGGGAACCATCAAAGTATATCCATTAGAAGCCTGCGACTCGGTCGCGGAGGCCATCACCTATCTGAATAACACATAGCGTAATCAAAGATTGGGATTCAATCCCAAAGGGCCGCGCCATACACTTACGTGTAGAGATGGTGCGTTGTAAATAAGAAATGGAAATCTAATAGTAAAAGAACAAGTTGTTCGGAACTACCTATGTTCTATGGATATTCCTAGAGACAACGGCATATTCAATATGGTTGTAGGATATCCTAGATGAACAAAGTGTTGTGTGTTCTATAGTACTATGAACCAGAGGGACGTCTATCGTCCGGTTCATAGAGGAAGACTATCAGATGAACCACAAAGCCTAAAAACGGACGTAATACCTCATCTAATGAGAAAAAGGACAAAAGACTGGGAACCAGCCAAACCGAGTAGAAGTACACCACACACTGCACCTATTGTTATTACTGTTATACACCGGGACGCCATTGCAGTGGGAGGTTGCTGAACAACCATATATATTCATAAGACTAGAGGAGTTCGGACTCTGGATCTAGTAAACATGAAATCGATCCCTAGCTCTGCATAAGGGTAGTACTAGATCTAAATGAGCCTTCTTGGAGAACAATAAGGTTTATTGTTAAGAGGATAAATCATTTAGAGTACAAGCTTAGTAAATCCATTTATGGATAGTAACAAAGCTATAAATCGTGGAACTTGCGAATTGATTTGATCAAAAGGCAAAAACGAAAGGTGTATTAGAGACATAATGGAAACAAGGTGGTGTTTCTCGGAGATTTTATGTAGATAACATTTTGTCATTGGCAACAATGTAAAAATATTGTCAGACATAAAATGATGGTTGTCTAAATGAATCGGGATATAAGATTGAGTAGAAGTTAGAACATGTTCTTGAGATCTTATGATCTAGGGAAAAGAACATTGTACTTCTCCTAGACATCTTATACGATTAAGGTTTGTTTTAACATGCACAAGTTCTGTGAAAGGTTGTTACCTTTCAGAGACAGAATAAGTATATCTATCTAAGGTCATGTGTTTCGAACACATAAAGGAGATAGATAATACAGAGCAGTTTCCTACATTTTATGTGGAAAGCTTAGATGCATTGTTGGAAAACAAGAACCTGATATCAACTATGCGGTTTGCATAGTGGGAGGATATCAAAGTAATCTTGACAAGAGAATTTCAAAAGCTGTAATGGTACTTGCAAAGTACTGGATTATTAAGCAAGACGAAATCTTCTTGGATTACATTTTCTCAGATCACAAATCAGAGAAGGACCAGTGTAAGTCGATATCAGGCTATGTGTTCACTTTTGGAGAGGTGGAACTTTTAATATGAAAGAGTGATAAGCAGGACGCTTCTCGGACTCTCTCATAACCGAATAGCAGCCTCAGAGGCAGCGGAAGTTTTGGTTAGGTTCCGGGATAACCTCTAAGACTTGGATATGACTCTTGGTTTATCAAAGGCTATTACATAGCGGTGCATGGTAAACCGGAAGAAGTCATAAGTCTAAAAGTGATGATAACACATAGAGCAAGTACCACCTGATACGAATCATCGTCGAGGGAGACGACGTAGTAGTCACCAAGATAACTTCAAAGCGGCAACCTAGATTGCTCACTCACATAGTACTTCTCGGAAGTACACTTTAAAGCACGTGATGAGTATGGGAACCGGGAGTTTGGAGGAAATGACTAGACCTTAGTACAAGTGGGAGATTGTTGGAGTTGTGTACTTAATGTCTAGATTTAAGTAACGCTAAATTCCCGCTCATAGCATTTAATCTATTAAATTAATAAGCAATTGTTTTCTTTTAATTATTATTAATTAAATATATGCAAATCATAGTCCTAGATTTTATACGTTGTAGTTAGTATGGTGTGTCGGGCCCACACAGAAGATCATACTATCGGTTACTCGTATTTAATCAAACAGTGGCTCACGACCTAGATGGACCCGGACCAATCCATCGGTATAGTCGTTGTGTGAGAGAGAAAATAATTTGTCTTAATTATTTTATCACACTTGTACACTTGGTGTATTGAGCGGATCGTTGAGATTCATCGATTAGGATTGCCGGCGATAATCGATTCGAGTCTCAGTGTATTTTATTCTTAATCCCCGATATTATTGCGGGTGTGTATATTTAATATAAGTGACTTTGATTTACCAAAGGAATTAACCGATTTAATTATTGGGTTAATTACCGGTTAAGTTGGGTCACTATATTTCATATATGGCATGCCGTGAATGATTGACCGGACAGTGTATCCCGGAAGGGTTGATAATATCCCCGAGATGAGTTCATAAGGAATTATTGTGTAAACCTCATGAATGGATTCGTTCCGCACAATAATTAAGGTTGAATGGTACTAGTCTCGGATTAAAGAGATGAATAAATTAATTAGCAATAAATTAATTTTATTCATGGATATTTAAATCTTAAATACACGGAATAAATAATACTACCGGAGAAATATTATTTGATATAATATGGTTTAATATTGGGAGTGCAATTAATTTATATAGTGGAAAATAAATTAATTAATATTGATAAGGATTAATGGACTTGAGCAGTGGGCTCAATTTAATCTTCAATATTGGAAGCCCAATATTCCACCTCCTTTAGATCCCCTACGTAGCCTATAAAAGCACTACATGGCCTTCATAAATCATAAGACAAGATTATCATACTTGATATTCTAGAGAGTTGAAGGAGATCCATAGGAGTTCGATAGATCGTCGCCCACCCGACGTTCGAACGGAGTGCAAGGAATACGTGGGAAGATCCAAAAGGTCTTCAACTTGATTTCGTTTCTCCGCACAACGAATCAAAGGTATGATCATAAAACTCCTTGTGTGATTTTATGTTCAATTAAATTGTGATACATGCATGAACACACGATCCGGGTAAACGACGAACTCCGGGGACGAGGATTCGAGATTCTCGGCGGAGCTCGAGAGGAACCCTCGGCTGGGGGCCGAGGGAGCGATCGAACCTAGGGTTCGATCGCAAGCACACGCGAGGAACCCCGTGTTGGAAATCGACTACCCGGGATGCGTTCGTTCGATCACTCGAACATCCGAACGATCCCAGTCGACATCCGGTGTCGCTACTTCGTTCGCTTTTCCAGCCCGTGCCCCGATTCACGCCCAGCCATTGCCCCGAAGGACAACCGTGCGAACCGAGCGGGCTGCCAGAAAAACACCAAAACGGCGGTCGCCGTTTGGAAACGGCGGTCGCCGTTTGGAAACGGCGGTCGCCGTTTGGAAACGGCGGTCGCCGTTTGGAAACGGCGGTCGCCGTTTCTCCGCGAACAGCAACGCGACGTTGCTGTTCCGGGCTCATTTCCGGGTCGTTTTTCCTCATCCGACTACCGTTCCGGAGGTCCTAGAACTCCCAGTAGTCGAGGAATACAACCCACAACCCCGGAACCCGATCTACGTTCAAAGTATGATCAACAAGGAAAAGTGAGATCGAATTATATGCGGAATTAAAGATCCGATCTCATACCTTAGCGGTCGAATTGTTGAGACCTTAGCGATTGCTAGCGTATGCCTCTTCCCGACTCCAACCGTTATGTGGGCAACGATCCGTTGGGTCTCCTTTTCTGCTTTCTCCTTTCTCTACCAGCGTAATATTCTTTTTCTCTCTGAGAGAAATATATTAGCGCTATACA
Organism: Euphrasia confusa; assembly: GCA_954870475.1. Classification (NCBI taxonomy): domain Eukaryota; kingdom Viridiplantae; phylum Streptophyta; class Magnoliopsida; order Lamiales; family Orobanchaceae; genus Euphrasia; species Euphrasia confusa. Next base: position 12,825,719 of record OX940957.1, on the reverse strand, counting down.
ATTTATTTTACAGAGAAAAATCTTTATTGCGCTAACGCAATAATTTTTCTCAGAAAAATAAAAAGCTGCGGACTGTAGGTTTAGGATAGGCAAAGGGGGGGTATTTATAGAGTTACACTAGGGACCTCTTAGGTAAATAAATTCAAGGCTAAAATGCAATATTAATTAACTCGGAGTCCTTAAAAAGAAATCCTTAATTAATTACATTTTTAATTATTATTAATTCCACTAAATAATAATAATTGAATTCCCGAAATTTATTTAATATTATTTCAACAATAATAATTCCGCTGAAATTACATATACGACTTTCCCCGTGTTTAAGATATCGAACGTTCACGAATTTATTTAATTACTAATAATTAAATTAATTCGTTTCTTATTATCCGAGACTAGTACCACTCATCCTTATTATCATGTGGAACAAATCCACCTGCAGGGTTTACATGATAAACTTTATGAGCTCATCTCGAGAACGTCATCAACCCGATAAACGGGACACGGTTTCCTGTCTATAATCTATAGCATGCCGTGTGTACAATTCGAATTCCCAATTTACCGAGTATCTCGACTAGTCAATTAGTCTCACTCATTGGCATATTAAAGAACCGAGAATTGGACACACGCACCTATAATTATATAGGGATTAGGAATTCGTATATCCGTAATCTCTGAGGTCTAGTTCGATTACGTCGATTAGTATAAATCGAACGCCCTCCCGTGGTCCTGCTCAATACACCAAGTGTACAAGTGTAACATAATAGTCAAGACCAACTATTACCCAGTCACACTACGACGTACCGATGGATTGTCCCTGTCCATCTAAGTCGTGAGCTTCTGTTCGATAGTATACGAGTAACCGACAGTATGATCTTCCGCGTGTCTCCTCACGCCATACTGTCTACAACGTATATATCTAGGACTATTGCATTCAAGTACAAGATAGACAAAATGCCGACAGTTTGATTAATAGATAATGTAAAACACAGATAAGGAGTTCCATATTGTCACTAAACTAGACATTTAGAATATAACTCCATCAATCTCCCACTTATACTAAATCTCTAGTTGCCCTCTACCATACATCCGATACCCATCCCCTTCACGTGTCTCTTGAACGCTTCCGCTGGAAGTGCCTTCGTAAAGGGGTTAGCCAGGTTATCCGCTGATGCAATCTTGGTGACAACCGCATCGCCTCTCCTGACGATGTCTCTAATCAGGTGGTACTTGCGATCTATGTGTTTACTCGCATTGTGGGCTCGTGGTTCCTTTGCATTTGCCACTGCACCGCTATTGTCACAATAAATTGTGATAGCTCTAGGCATTTTAGGAACCACATCCAAGTCCATAAGGAAGTTCCGGAGCCACACCGATTCTTTAGCTGCCTCAGAGGCTGCTACATATTCGGCTTCCATGGTAGAGTCCGAAATGCATTTCTGCTTAACACTCTTCCATGAGACTGCTCCACCTCCCAATGTGAACACATAGCCTGATGTAGACTTTCGCTGATCCTTATCAGATTGAAAATCCGAGTCTGTGTAACCAATAGGAATCAACTCGGACGCTTTGTAACTCAGAACATAATTCCTAGTCCTTCGCAGGTACTTAAGTATGTTCTTTACAGCAGTCCAGTGACCCTGTCCAGGGTTACTCTGATATCTAGCTACCATGCCCACGGCATAGCAGATATCAGGTCTCGTGCACAACATGGCATACATTAGACTTCCTACTGCCGAAGCATAAGGAACCTTCTTCATGTAATCTATCTCCTTTTGTGTTTTGGGACACATGTCTTTAGATAGATGAATTCCATGGCAGAAAGGTTGAGCAGCTCTCTTGGAATTCTGCATGTTGAAACGAGCCAGAATCGTATCAATATATGAAGCCTGGGACAAGCTTAATGTTCTTTTCCGGCGATCCCTTATAACCTTGATCCCAAGAACATGCCCAACTTGTCCTAAGTCTTTCATATCGAATTGCTTGGACAACCATCCCTTTATGTCCGACAACATCTTCAAATTGTTGCCAATTAGAAGGATGTCGTCTACATAAAGCACGAGAAACGCCACACTGTTTCCGTCACTTCTCCGGTATACACACGACTCGTCCATGCTTTGAATGAATCCATAAGACTGGATAACCTCATCAAACCGCATGTTCCAATATCTAGAAGCTTGCTTCAATCCATAAATGGATCGGTTTAGCTTACACACTAGATGCTCTTGGCCTTTCTTGATGAAACCTTCTGGCTGTCTCATGTAAATGGTCTCGTCAAGATTCCCATTCAAGAATGCTGTCTTGACGTCCATTTGCCACACCTCATAATCCATATGAGATGCTACAGACAAAAGAATCCGGATCGACTTTAGCATAGCTACCGGCGAAAAAGTTTCCTCATAATCGATCCCTTCTTTTTTAGTATACCCTTTCGCAACAAGCCTAGCCTTGAAGGTTTCAACCTTCCCGTCAGACCCTCTTTTCCTCTTGTACACCCACTTGCAACCAATGGCTTTTACACCTTTGGGCGGTGCTACAAGATTCCAGACCTGATTTGAATCCATTGATTCAATCTCAGATTTCATCGCCTTTTGCCAAGACTGAGCATCTTGATCTTTAAGCGCCTCGCCATAGGTCCAGGGATCGGCTTCATGTTCTCCAGGTAACAAGTCCGAAGACTCACCTATAAACATGAACCTATCGGGTTGTCGAACAACCCTCCCACTACGACGAGGCTCCGGTGTAACCTCATTAACTACAGGTGCAGACTGTGGTGGCGTATCACCCGGTTCGGTTGGATCTAAGCCTTGATTGTCCCCTCTCAGTTCGTTAAGTATTATCTCACTCTTGGGCTTGTGGTCCATTATATAATCCTCTTCCAAGAACCGAGCGTTGGTGCTAACAACGATCTTCTGGTCCTTAGGACTATAAAATAAACCACCTTTCGTTCCTCTAGGATATCCTATAAACAACCGAATATCTGAACGAGATTCCAACTTATCAGCCCCATGCTTCAGCACATGTGCTGGACAACCCCAGACCTGAATGTGTTTCAAATTTGGCTTTCGCCCGGTCCACAATTCCAAGGGCGTCTTCGGGACTGATTTAGAAGGAACTAAGTTCAGAATATACGCCGCTGTTTCCAAGGCATATCCCCAGAACGAAACTGGTAGTTCTGAATAACTCATCATAGATCTTACCATTTCCATAAGAGTCCTATTCCTTCTTTCTGCTACACCATTCTGCTGGGGCGTGTATGGTGCAGTCATCTGGGAGTCAATCCCATTCTCTAATAAGTACGCCTTAAACTCTCCCGAGCGGTACTCTCCTCCACGATCAGATCGTAGAGTCTTTATGGTTTTACCATGAAGGTTCTCCACAAGAGCTTTGTACTCCTTGAAATTGTCAAAGCACTCGCTCTTGCGGCGCATCAGGTATATAAAACCATACCTTGAGTAATCATCAGTGAAGGTTACAAAATATTCATAACCTCCTCTCGCTTGGACAGATAAAGGCCCGCACAAATCAGAGTGAATCAATTCCAGTACTTCCTTGGATCTATACCCCTTATCACTAAAGGGTCGCTTGGTCATTTTTCCTTCCAGGCATGATTCGCAGGTTGGAAAGTCCTCATCTTTCACACCACTGAGTATTCCATCAGTTATCAACCTTTGAATCCTGCCCAAGTTAATATGACCTAGCCTAAGATGCCATAAGTACTTTTGATTCATCCTAGAAGGCTCCTTTCTCTTATTGGTACTAGATGTGTTATTTGACTCTACTCGTTGCATCGTGGAATAATCAGGATTCAGTATATATAAGTTGCCTATCAATGTACCAGAACAGATATACTCACCATTCTTTTTGATAATAACAGAACTATCAAAAGAAACAGAATATTCATTCAAAACCAATTTAGAAACCGAAACAAGGTTCTTTCTAAAATTCGGTACATAAAGACAATTATTCAATACCAAAACTTTATTATTAAAAGACAAATAAATATCTCCCACTGCAACTGCCGCCACTTTCGTAGCGTTGCCCATGTAGATAGTGATCTCTCCCTCTCTAAGCCGCCGGGTTTCCTGGAACCCCTGCAAAGAATTGCAGACATGATCAGTGGCTCCCGTATCCACACACCAGGTGCCGGTGGATAACACCGCTAAACATGTTTCAGTGACTAAGGAAAAGTTCATACCTCCTTGTCTGAGAGGACAATTAGACTTCCAATGTCCAGACTGCTTGCAACGGAAACACTTGCCCTTGGGCTTGTTCACTCCATTCCGTGGTCCACCATTGCTGGGTCCACTGGGTTTCCGTCCTTGCTTCTTCTTCCTCTTAGTCCCCGGAGGGCCAGGAAGTTTCACAGCCACAAGTGCCTGAGATTTCTTAAAGATTCCCTCTGCCGCCTGGAGTTCAGTCAGGAGCTCCGCCAACGAATATAACCTCTTGTTCATGTTATAGTTCAGGCGGAACTGCTCAAAACTCCTAGGCAGAGACTGGAGCACTATATCGATCTGGGTTTCCCCATCGATAGCTCCTCCCATAATCTCTATCTCATTCAGATAGCCTATCATCCTAAGAACGTGATCCCTCACGGGCGTTCCTTCGGACATAGTGGCCGTCATGAGTTTTCTCATGGCATCTTGCCTGGCTGCCCTATCCTGACTACCAAACATCTCCTTGAGGTTAAGCATCATATCATAGGCAGTGGTCATGGCCTCATGCTGATGTTGCAGCACATTTGACATAGAAGCCAAAATGTAGCACCGCGCCATCTGATCAGCCTTGACCCACTTCCGATGAGCTTCCTTTTCCTCAGGAGTGGAGGTATCAGTAGGTTCATCAGGACAAACCTCATGGAGTACATACTTGTACTCCTCAGCAGTTAGGACAATGTCCAAGTTTCGTTTCCAATCAACATAGTTTGGACCAGTGAGTTTGTTTTCTTTTAGTATAATGGACAGCGGGTTGAGTGCCATATCTATAAAAGAGACAAATCAAACTGTCAAATTTAATTCGATATTAACTCCCTTAATTAATATCATTAAATTTACCAATCAATCCTAAAATCCCATCAGACTAGCATGCCACGTTCATGTGGACGTATACTAGTCCAAACGATTTTATAACTGGACTTTTACTTTGGTCGTACATCATTACAGCAGTGACTCCGATGGGGAGGATACTGTAAAGCGTACCTAAGTGTATACCATTTCTCAGTACTAAGTTAACCGCTCGGAAACTACACGCCCACCGCAAGCCACGTTAGTGTGGACGTTTACGTTGACATGCGGTCCCTTTACGATTTCCTATAACTGTCGAGCCTCAATTAACCCAAAGTTCCGTTTCCGTCTAGTAAGCCACGATAGTGTGGACGTTTACTAAACAAACAACTTTGTTAATTGAATTCCATTTAATAAATTTCACAATTTCGTTAATCAAAGCTTGATATCTCGTAAGTGAAACTCGAAGTTTCTAACCAGCGATCAATCATGCAATTGAGCCCTATCTCTCACAAAGTGAGGGAGCCAACCAGACAATCGATCCAGTCATCGAATGACTCGAATGTCTCTAATCTGTGTCATCGACATAACCAAGCGCTTTGGCTCCATTCCACTCCCCGGGGTGAGAATGAGTCGAGTTGAAATTAGTCTTTGAAAGACAGATTAGGCATTGCTTTGAAAAACTTAAGTGTTCAATTCTATAAATGGAATTGAATTCGAATTTTGATCCAGTGATATCCGTGTGTCAACTTTATCCGATAGGGAGGATGACACTAAAGCCAACTCGTAAGCGACACACATCACTATCAAAACAGAGAATGGAGACCGCGGGATTGTTTCCAATCCCTCTCCCACTTAGTTTTTACGAAAAAGGGATAACAAGCACATGCATAAAATTTAAAGCATAATAAACACGTAAACACATAGAAAGCATTTAACGTGGCCCGATTATTATGGCCTTCAAAATCTTCGATGCACGTCTTCTCGGATCTTCGTCTCGTTGCTCGTCTAGGTCTCGATCCACCACCGATTCGTCTAAGTGCCAAGAGACGAACCCCTCCCACTGGAGTATCATCTCAAGCATCGACGAGCGATCCGTGGTGTCAGTCGAACCCCCGCGGAGCTGCTGCCAAGAATCCAGCGAAACGGCGACCGCCGTTTGCCCCTCAGCAGCCGCGGGTTCGACTTCTCGACCCTCGTTCGTCCGGCCCTCGATCTCGTCTCGATCCACCAAGCAGTAGCAACATTACAAGAGTAAAACATACTACTTCCGGCATCGATCCTATACATATCGATCGATCCTATACACCCGGATAAACGAAAAAACGAAAATAAAACCTAAACGACTCAACCCGTCGTTTTAACTATTACAAACAAGCAACGATTCAAAAACAAAGATCTCGACAACCCCGAGAGTTTAACAAACCACAAAAAATACAGTACATACAACATGACCATAATAATCGGGTTATCCTGCAAAACAAAACTCGCAAACAATAAAAGAACGCACAAACCGGCTCTGATACCAATTGTTGGAAATCGACTACCCGGGATGCGTTCGTTCGATCACTCGAACATCCGAACGATCCCAGTCGACATCCGGTGTCGCTACTTCGTTCGCTTTTCCAGCCCGTGCCCCGATTCACGCCCAGCCATTGCCCCGAAGGACAACCGCGCGAACCGAGCGGGCTGCCAGAAAAACACCAAAACGGCGGTCGCCGTTTGGAAACGGCGGTCGCCGTTTCTCCGCGAACAGCAACGCGACGTTGCTGTTCCGGGCTCGTTTCCGGCTCGTTTTTCCTCATCCGACTACCGATCCGGAGGTCCTAGAACTCCCAGTAGTCGAGGAATACAACCCACAACCCCGGAACCCGATCTACGTTCAAAGTATGATCAACGAGGAAAAGTGAGATCGAATTATATGCGGAATTAAAGATCCGATCTCATACCTTAGCGGTCGAATTGTTGAGACCTTAGCGATTGCTAGCGTATGCTTCTTCCCGACTCCAACCGTTGTGTGGGCAACGATCCGTTGGGTCTCCTTTTCTGCTTTCTCCTTTCTCTACCAGCGTAATATTCTTTTTCTCTCTGAGAGAAATATATTAGCGCTATACAATTTATTTTACAGAGAAAAATCTTAATTGCGCTAACGCAATAATTTTTCTCAGAAAAATAAAAAGCTGCGGACTGTAGGTTTAGGATAGGCAAAGGGGGGGTATTTATAGAGTTACACTAGGGACCTCTTAGGTAAATAAATTCAAGGCTCAAATGCAATATTAATTAACTCGGAGTCCTTAAAAAGAAATCCTTAATTAATTACATTTTTAATTATTATTAATTCCACTAAATAATAATAATTGAATTCCCGAAATTTATTTAATATTATTTCAACAATAATAATTCCGCTGAAATTACATATACGACTTTCCCCGTGTTTAAGATATCGAACGTTCACGAATTTATTTAATTACTAATAATTAAATTAATTCGTTTCTTATTATCCGAGACTAGTACCACTCATCCTTATTATCATGTGGAACAAATCCACCTGCAGGGTTTACATGATAAACTTTATGAGCTCATCTCGGGAACGTCATCAACCCGATAAACGGGACACGGTTTCCTGTCTATAATCTATAGCATGCCGTGTGTACAATTCCAATTCCCAATTTACCGAGTATCTCGACTAGTCAATTAGTCTCACTCATTGGCATATTAAAGAACCGAGAATTGGACACACGCACCTATAATTATATAGGGATTAGGAATTCGTATATCCGTAATCTCTGAGGTCTAGTTCGATTACGTCGATTAGTATAAATCGAACGCCCTCCCGTGGTCCTGCTCAATACACCAAGTGTACAAGTGTAACATAATAGTCAAGACCAACTATTACCCAGTCACACTACGACGTACCGATGGATTGTCCCTGTCCATCTAAGTCGTGAGCTTCTGTTCGATAGTATCCGAGTAACCGACAGTATGATCTTCCGCGTGTCTCCTCACGCCATAATGTCTACAACGTATATATCTAGGACTATTGCATTCAAGTACAAGATAGACAAAATGCCGACAGTTTGATTAATAGATAATGTAAAACACAGATAAGGAGTTCCTTATTGTCACTAAACTAGACATTTAGAATATAACTCCATCACCCCGGCTGGGAGCCGGGGTGGGCGATCGACCGCGGTGGTTGATCGCCGGGCAGCCGCGGCTGGAGCCGCGGCGGGTTCGCCGCTGGGCGAACCGCCCTCCTCGGGCGGTGGCGGTGAGTCGCCGGACTCACCGCCCGGGGCTGCCGGAGCAGCCCCAGCGATCGCCTCGTGCGCGATCGCGAGCCCGCGGTGGGGCTCGGCTAGGGTTTCGGCCGCGGGTTCATCCCGCGGCGATTCTCCGGTTGAGCTCCGGACATCGTGGAGCTCGTGATCGGTTTCCGGCGACGGGTTTTCGGTCGGGGTTATCGGTTCCGCAATTTTTGATACCCCGGGATATCGATTTCCAGCACTTATCTCCCCCTAATGCCGGGAAATGATCTTCGTTAAATATCCAACTCAGCGGAATTGCTATAAATCGATCTTCGTGAGCTCCACGGGATGCTCAAGGCTGCTGAGCCGACGATAGAGAAGGACCCTAAGAGGGAAATTCTTATGATATGGGATAGGGTATTCAAAAGAGCATGGGCAAGAAGGCTACTAGGGTTCCTAGGGAATCTCATTACATCTACTGCAAAAGTGTTGGACACGACTTGCAAAAATATAAAATTTCATATTTTATTCAATTTCAAAACAAATGCCTGATTTGTCTTTCATGTGATGGATTCTAAAGTTAAGATTATTTACACCTCGGGGTGTGATTTAATCCAAAACACTTAGTTCATCAATGACACAAATTAGAGACTTTCGAGCCATGGGATGGCGTGAATTGATTGTCTGGTTGGCTCCCTCATATTTTATGAGAGATAGGGCTTCAATTGCATGATAATATCGCTGGTTAGAAAATTTCAATTTTTCACTTACGATTTATCACGTTTTGATATTGGAATAATTGTGAACGAGAATTCGAATAAGAGTCAATTATTTAGAATTATTGAACTTGCCCAAAGTTCAAAGAAGATGTGAAGAACTGGGTTGCTTCATCTTCAGGTATTAATGTTATAGACATTAAACTTCACAAATTCTACTTCTTGGGTATTGGATGCCAAATGTAGTTCTCACATTTGTATGTGGAGGAACTACATAGAAGTATAAGTTTGGTGAGTAGAGATGTCGATCTACGGGCGAGAAATAGAGCGAAGGTCGCTGCATTAGCCGTATGATCATATGATGTTGTTTTTCCTTAGGGCCTTGTTTTAGTATTATAACCATGTAATTTCGTACCTTCAATAAACAATGAATATTGGTTCAGTATTGGATACTGATGGATTAGATTTCACTATTAAATAGTTTGGTAACTATTTTAATTGTGAATTATTCTTTGTTTTGGTACGATTATTATATTGTTTATGTATACTTTAACTTGACAATTAATATATAACATTAAACACCAAAGGCCAAATCGAATAAGTCTCAATGAGACATAACTGAAACATTGTTGATTAGATCAAATCAAAATCTAAACATGTAACGAAGCTTCTTTTAGAATGCATTCTAGAATCATTTGACTTGGAGTCATTTTATACATGTAAATGATGTGTGATGGACAAGATAACAATGTCATCTTTCTTGGAGAAAGGAGAAAATGTAAGTGATTAATTAGGGATGATCCATACTGATGTATGTGGAACCTATCAGTTCACAAGCACATGAAGGTTATGTTTCGGAAAAGAGAAAACAAACTATATTAGATATAGTTCGACCATTCGATGAGATGTCTAAACGAACTACTGGTCTCTTTTGGGAACACACAATTCTTGACTTCAACTTATACACTAAATAGGACGCTGTCAAAAGCTGTTGATAAGACACCATACTAGGTATGGAAAGGGAGGGTCCCTAAATTGTTTTCATCAAAATTTGAGGTTCTAAAAGCTTCTCTGACGAGATTTATCTCTATAGAGCTTGAACTCAAATGGGATAAAAGTTTCTTTATGGTATCCATAAGAAACTCGAGGGTACAACTTCTACGATCTATCTGAGAACAATATTTTGTTGCTCGAGATAGTGATTTTCTTGAAAAGAGTTATCTTTCCTAGAAATTCAGTGGGAGAGACGCTACCGTCGTGGAGTAGCGCAAAATAATATTTATAAGTCCTAGACTATTCACTAGCACAAGTACTAGTAGCAAGTATAGGGTCGATCCCACGAGGAGGCGATTTAGCTTATAGTTTTCCCGGCTTTGATTGCTCAATTGGGTTGTCACGTTTTAAAAGGTTTTGTTTTGGAAAGCAGTTGGGCACTGCCGAACCGTGGTCACCATGTTTACTTGACTCGAAAATAACAAATGACTTAAAGGAAAATAAACTACCATGCAACTTAACTAACAGACTGAGCAATTAATAGACTTGACTAAGAAGAAACAAATAAAGACTAAAGTATTCAGGCATTGACTCCCCTGACTTCCCCCTTGACCTATGTGGTGCCGATCATTGGTACGTATATCATTTTGCTAACAGTTTCATCTTCCAGTTATAGATCCCCAAGTATTAACATCCCTATAATGTCACGCATATTAATACCCAGAACCCTTATTCGCTCTTATGTTTAAGTCCTATTAGATCTCTCTCAATAGGTCTCTTGACGTTGACCAATTCGACACTATGTGACCGCATGAGTCTAAGTTGATCAAGTCGCCTTCATCCTCCAAGCAAACCCGGAATGGCCAATAGCATGCCTGGACAGATCCAAGTCATACGACCACATCTCCAGCAACATGTTGTACTTCGCGGACGCCCAGTCTCCCGGTCGCGTTGATCCACGTACTCCTGTGTTAGGCAAGTCGGGGTTCCCATTGGTCACTGTAGGATTTCCCAAGTCCCTAACATGCTTAATATACTACCCTGTTGAATCAGGAACAAAACTCAGCTAGTTGTTGTCCTCACTAAGCCTCCCGGCACGATCACGTCTTAGGGTTGGTCAGGTTCTGTCTTTGCCCAGATACAAACAGATTAGCTACTTGACATAATTAAAACAGAAAATAAAACAAAAGAATTACGACGAACTATATTATGCATTAAAACTGGAAATTGTTCAAAGGGAAATAAAACCAAAGTACGAAATCAAAAGCATAAAAACATAAAGGAAATTGTTTCTAGCCCGAGGGCTTAACAGAAAATAAACGCCGGCGAGTTTGGTTGCTCACGCGGCCGCCTTCTTCTTCGCTGGACAGGTAGGGTTTCGATCCGACTTCTTCGCTGCTCATACGTTCTCCGGTTTATTCATCAGTCACTCTCTTATATAGACAGGCTTCAGATGATGAGAGACGTGTGGGGGAAAATACCTCCAAGCGCGGACGAGAGTCCTACTTGGGTTGGAGTTTGAATCTGGCCGCCTTTGAAGACTCCGCAAATTCCAGGACTCCTGGTACACCGAATGCCCAACGTTCCGTCTCCGTCAATGTTAGTGCTTGCCCATGTACTTCCTTCTCTGACTGATTGAGGTAGCGGACCATGTGCGGTACTTGGTCGGACTCAAGTCTTGCTCCACCTGCTGACGTCCTGGTTGCATGCTCAACTCTGCTGGACCCTTTTTGTCAGTCTGGCTTGCTCAACGAGTGCTCTTGACCATGGAAGGTGATTTCCTTGCCTCTTTCACACAGTGCGCTCCGCTTTCCACTTCTTTACCTGCCCACCTGCAAAATTTGCCCAAGTACCCAAACGTGCCCTCCCAGACACAAATAAAGTAAAAACAAACTAAGGACTCAATTTACTTGACTTTAAAAACCTAAAAATGAGCCAAAAAATATGGCTCATCACACGCACACACTTTACTTCGCTTGTCCTCAAGCGTGTACGGTGACTTGCCTGCTCAAGTAGAAAACAAACAGGGGGTAGAGATAGAAAGAAAATAGAAGACTCAAGGACAGCATGCTTATCAAAATACAGAGAGTTGATCAAGTGAACAGACAGTCAAAATCATAGTCAATGGAATGCATAAAAAACGGTCAAGAGTTTGCAACAGGATTTTGGGATTCTCACTAAGTGTTTCTCTCTATGTAGTGGATGGGTAGTGTTTCGCTCAATGCTGTTTTAAAAGAATTTCTGCTTTGGGCTTGACCAAGTTCTATCCTGTGAAATTTTCAATTGAGTTGGGCAATATCATTAGGGCTTTCTAGGGTGACTGTATAGGCTGGCTTGGGCAATGCCCAGAATTGATCTTAGGTAGGACATGCATTTTACTTAGCAAATTTCCTCCTAATTTCTTCTCTTTCTTACGGGCCTTAGCACACCCTTTTATTCATGGATCTATTTTTTCCTTTTTCTTTTGTTTTTCTTTTTTTTTTCTTTTTTTTTCTTTCTTTTTTTTTTCTAGAGAAGACTTTGCCCTGACTTGCTCTTTTTATGTAACTGAGCATATTTGCAGGTTGGTCAGGGCAATGGGAGTTTTCCCCCAGGTGGTCAAGAAGTATTGGCTCGGCTCAAGGGGCTAACAAGGGTCTTCTTTTTATTTATGGTACAGAACAAAATGCCTAAATCATTTACTACCTCAACTCAATTTTCAAATAAACACAATGGTCAGAACTTGGGCAAGCTTCAGCATTAAAAACTTTTAGACAGCTACTCTCAAGAAAGAATTATATCACACAAATGTAGGCTCAAATCCTCACAGCTTACCTAGTTGCAATTCCATCGTCCCTAATATTTTTCATGCATAGACTATTAATTTTGAAAACTGTTCAAGTTGATCAAGTATTTATCAAGCATGCGACTCGATCAGACTATGGGGTTGCTCTTGCCGTTCCCCCACTCACACACTTTGCCTCCGGCAAAGTGTGCAAACAGTAATAAGTTGGGCAAGCATCTCCCCTGACTCCGACTCCAACGATGTTGGCGCACCTTTCCACATACACACTTTACCTTGGGCAAAGTGTGCAAATAGAGAGGTCGACCCCATCAGACATGAGTCGGGCCGACTCAAGACCAAATAAAAAATAAAGAAATAAAGAAAACAAAAATAAAATCCTAAACTACTAAAACAAAGGGAGGGTACATTTAGGTTTTGGGTTCAGGTGGGTACCTGAAACCAACGTGGGCGAAGTAGGCAAGTAGGGCAGCGTGCATCTTGTTGGAGTTGTGTACTTAATGTCTAGATTTAAGTGACGGAAACTCACGATCCATTGCCACTAATCTATTTAATTAAATAAACAATTATTTGCGTTTAATTATTTATAATTAAATATATGCAAATTATAGTCCTGGATTTTATACGTTGTAGTTAGTATGGTGTTGCATGGGCGCACAGAAGATCATACTATCGGTTACTCGTATTTAATCGAACAGTTGCTCACGACCTAGATGGACACGGACCAATCCATCGGTATAGTCGTTGTGTGAGAGAGAAAATAATCTATCTTGATTATTTTATCACACTTGTACACTTGGTGTATTGAGCGGATCGTTGAGATTCATCGATTAGGATTGCCGGCGATAATCGATTCGAGTCTCAGTGTATTTTATTCTTAATCCCCGAAAGTATTGCGGGTGTGTATATTTAATATAAGTGACTTTGATTTACCAAAGGAATTAACCGATTTAATTATTGGGTTAATTACCGGTTAAGTTGGGTCACTATGTTTTATATATGACATGCTGTGAATACTTGACGGGAAAGTGTATCCCGGAAGGGTTGATAATATCCCCGAGATGAGTTCATAAGGAATTATTATGTAAAACCTGCAGGTGGATTTGTTCCGCATAATAATTAAGGTTGAATGGTACTAGTCTCGGATATAAGAGATGAATAAATTAATTAGCAATAAATTAATTTTATTCATGGATATTTATATCTTAAATACACGGAATAAATAATACTACCGGAGAAATATTATTTGATATAATATGGTTTAATATTGGGAGTGCAATTAATTTTATATAGTGGAAAATAGATAGAATTAATTAATATTAATGGATTTATAGATTTGGGCTTGGGCTCAATTTAATCATTAATATTGGAAGCCCAATATTCCACCTCCTTAAGATCCCCTACGTAGCCTATAAAAGCACTACATGGTCTTCTCTATTCTCATAACTTGAAGATCACAATTCTAGAGAGAGAAAGTAGAGAGGGAGATCCATGGAGTTCGGTAGATCGTCGCCCACACGATGTCCGAGCTAGTGCAAGGAATACGCGGGAAGATCTCAAGGTCGTCAAATTGAGTTCTTCGTTTTTCCGAACAACGAGAACGAGGTAAATCGTAAAACCCTCTTTATGATTTTATCGTTTAATTATCGTAAAAATACCTTGAACCAAGATCCGAGGAACGGACCCACGAGACGAGGTCGAACCGGGCGGTGGTGGTCGGACCACCGGACCGCCGGCGGCTCGACGACTCGGCTGGAAAGGGATCGCGCGAGGTGGATCGAGCCTAGGGCTCGATCACGCGGATCGGCTGCGGGTTTTCCCGTAGCGATCTGCTGCCAGCTACGGGTTTTCCCGCAGCGACTCGTAGCGCCCAGCAGCAGCGAGTCAGGCGACTCGCTGCGGGTTGCTGTGGGCTGCTACGGGGATTTCGCTGGGTGCTGTGGGATTTCCCGCAGCTGACCCGCAGCGATCCAGCAGGGTCCCAGCAGCAGCGAGTCAGGCGACTCGCTGCGGGTTGCTGCGAGCAACCCCGCGTGGCTGCTGCGGGTTTCGCGGGTTCATGCGAGTTCTCTCGTGTTTTTCCCGCGTAACTTTTTCGTATGGTCATGTACATGTTCCGGGAGTCGATTAGAGTTGTCGGTTCCGCAATTTGACAACTCCGGATATTCGATCTCCGAAGGATTTCGGTCGGAATTAATTAGATAATTTATTTATTTAAATTTATTAATTCCGGGATATCGATTTCCAACAATTGGTATCAGAGCGTTGGTTTTAGTTCATGGTATTTTTCGATAAATTGTTCTACCTTGCAGGGTTTCCGATTATTATGGCTAGATTTAATTATTGTTAATTAATGTCATAATAATGTTCTTGATTATTAAACTCTCGGTCAATATTTGTTCTTGTGTGGTGAATGCTTGTTCTTATTTTTTCGGAAATTGTGAGGTCGATTTCATGTAGAGAATCGATACCGGAGAGCGTAGTAATAAATTTGTAATTTATTTACGTTGGATCGGTGATGAAACGACGACCGGAAAAGTGTGACGGAGGAGACGAAGAGAGGGAGGACCGGGGATCGATCATGATGATCGATCCCATGAGGATCGATCGAAGGGGGGCGTGGGGGCTGCCCGCGGAAACCCTCGGCCACGCCGGCCACCGGTGGTGGTGGCGCGTGGGCTGAGGTGGCGGCGGCGCTCCTCCCCAGCCGGCGATCGATGGTGGGGGACGCGGGGTCCTCGTGATCTCGTGTTCTCCTACCTAGATTCACTTTCCTAATTGATTCGGTTTTCCTATTTTGAGTATTCCTATTTTTGGGAATTCTCATGGAAATAGGAAAAGAATTAATTGGAATTAATTTATTTCTTTATTCTATTATGGAAGTCTTCTAGAATATTCTAAAGTTCTACTTGGAATATGATTCTAGAGATTTAATGGAATTAGAAAGGAAAATAATTAATTTAGAAAGTTTAGGAGTCCTAAATTAATTTTTCCTTATTTAATTATTCATTTATGGAATTTTTAATGGATTAGGAAAGGAATTAATTTGGAAGGACTAGGAGTCCTAAATTATTTTATTTCCTTATTTCATTATGGAAATCATCTAGAATATTCCAAGTGGGTCTTGGATAGATTATTCTAGAGATTTAATGAAGTAGAAAGGGAAAATAAAATAAATTATTTTATTTCCTTATTTCATTATGGAAGTCTTCTAGAATATTCCAAGTGGGTCTTGGATAGATTATTCTAGAGATTTAATGAAGTAGAAAGGGAAAATAAAATAAATTATTTTATTTCCTTATTTCATTATGGAAGTCTTCTAGAATATTCCAAGTGGGTCTTGGATAGATTATTCTAGAGATTTAATGAAGTAGAAAGGGAAAATAAAATAAATAAAAATATTAACAATATTTAATTTTATTTTTGATTTATTCGATTGACTTAATTTTCGAATTAAGTATCTTTTGGATTTATTAAAAAATAAATAGATTTAAATATTGGAATTAATATTCCCGTCACATGGAGCATTCAAGAACGAAGACTAAAGACTAGAAGATGCGTACGGAGATGCGATAAAGCCATAATAGTCGGAAAATAATATTCTAGTATTATTTTGATTATGTGATAATATTCTATGTGCTTTATTTCATGTATGCATGCTTATGTGTATTTAATTATGCATTAGATAGCGTATCCCTTTATTATAAAAAGCTAAGTGGGAGAGGGTATGGAAACATATCCATGGTCTCCATTGTTGTTCTCTTGGTGACTTTTATGAACTTTCGAAGTTCATATAGATAAGCCATTGGAGGAGAATTCTTGTAATTCCTCTTACGAGAAACATTGATTAAGTTTATCAAACAATGCCTAATTTGTCTTTCCAAAACTGATTTCAAGTCGACTCATTCTCACCCCGGGGAGTGGAATGGAGCCAAAGCCACTTGGTCATGTCGAGGACACAAATTAGAGACTTTCGTGTCATTTGATGACTAGATCGATTGTCTGCTCGGCTCCCTCATTTATGAGAGATAGGGTCGTTCGCATGGTGAATCACTGGTAAGAAACTTCGAGTTTCACTTATGATTCTCCGCATCTTGATTTACAAGATTGAATGGATCAAGTAATTGGGAGTCAATTATAAAAGTCTCTTGGTGTAGTAAACGTCCACACCACGTGGCTTGCTATGCTGACGGATTTTGGATTAATTGATGTAGACAGTTGTAAGAAATTGTGAAGAGTTGTGAAGTTGTCGTAAACGTCCACACCACGTGGCTTGCGGTGATGTAGCAATTCCAAACGATTTACTCTGGTACTGAGTAATGGTTTACACTTAGATACGCATTATAGTATTCCTCCCCACGAGGTTCCGCTATAAGTGATGTATGACCGAAGCAAATCTAATTGCTAAATCATTTGGATTGGTAAACGTCCACACCACGTGGCTTGCCATATCTGATGGGATTTTAGATGTGATTAGTGGTTTAATGATATTATTTAAGGGAGATAATATCGGAGATTAAATCGATTGTTTGTTGTTATATGTGCTCATAGATTAGGATATGGCTTTGAACCCACTTTATGTGATACTTGAGGAATTTAAACTCACTGGTCCCTAAATGTAATGATTGGAATAGAGATCTAGACATTACCCAAACTGTTGAAGAGTACAAGGTTGTACTCAATGAGCTTTGTCCTTCCGAGCCTATTGACATAGGCGGCTAGACAAGAAGCGATGAGGATACTCATAAAGGCCAGTCGCTTCGAGGAAACGCTTAAACACGTTTTTGAGATGATTGACCTTTTAGACGAGTTGAGACGGAAATCGCAAGTTCTTGTAGCCAATGCCAAAGGTTTTGAACCTAAGGGCAAAATCGGGGGAAAGGAAAAGCAAGCAAAGAAACCCAGTGGTCATAAGTTACATGGACCACGAGATGGGACGAGAAAGCCATGAGGCAAGAGTTCTCGATGCAAACAGTCTGGGTACTGGAAGTCTGATTATCCTCTCAAAGAAAGTACGAAATTTTCTTTAGTCGTAAAACATAGTCAGTGGTATTATCTACCGGAACCTGGTGTGTAGATATGGAACCACTGACGGTATGTGCATTTTAAATGCAAAGGTTCCAGGAAACCTGACGACTTAGAAAAGAAGAAGATCGTAGTCTATGTGGGCAATGCTGTAGAGGAGGCAGCAGTTGCAGTGGAGGACATTTTATAGGATTTCATTTTGGGTTATTGTTTTTATGTACCTTTCATATTAGAAAGAACTTTGTTCTGGATTTCTAATGAATGGATATTTTATTTCTTTTAATCATTTGATGGTTATAAGAAGAAATAAAGATATTATCTATTCTGGTACATTAGCTAGCAATATATAAATGATGAATCCTGAGTCCACCACGATGCAACGAACCGTAGTATAAAACTCGTTTTACTAATAAGAGATTTCTTTATCAATTATACTTGTGGATTCTTATGCTGAGTCATTTTTATTCAAATAAGAAGTTCAAAGGTCGATAATTGATATTTGATCAATTAAGTTGAAGGAGTGGACCTTCCGACCTATGAATCTAATTTGGAAAATAACATGACTAAGCAATCCTTATGGATATAAGATGTAAGATCCGGACAAATATAAGAATTGATTAACTCTGATGTATGCAGACCTATGTCTACTCAGACAATAAGGTACGAGTACTTCATTTGATGATTACTCGAGAAATGGATTAGAGTACCTGATGTGCCACAAAAGCAAGTGTTTTGACAAGTCAATTGAGGAGAACCATCAAGGTATATCCATTTGTAGCCTGCGATTTGATCGCGGAGGCAAGTACCTGTCTGAGGAATGCATGACATACTGATCAGAGGTTGGGATTTGATCCCAAATGACTACACCATACACTGTTGTGTAGGATTGGTGTGTCGGAAATAAGAAATGGAACTCTTATAGAAATAGTAAAATTATGAGTTATACGGAACTACCTATGTTCTATGGATATGTCTGGAAACAACGGCGCATTCAAATGCGGTTGTAGAATATCCTAGAAGAACAAAAGATGTGTGTTCAATAGTACTATAAACAGAAGGACGTTATAAGTTCTAACGCCCGGTTCTTAGAGAAAGACTATACGATGAACCACAAGCCCAAAGTGACATGATACTTTGAAATGAGAAAGAAAGATTAAGACTTAGAACCAGCCGAACCGAGTAGCGGTACACCACTAACTGCACCTACTGTTATCACTGTTTATACACCGGAATGCCATTGTAGTGGGAGGTTGTGGGACAACCGGAGATATTCATAAGACTAGGAGAGTCTTCGGACTCTGGACCTAGTATACATGAAATCGATCCCTAGATCTACATGAAGGCAGTACTAGATCTAAATGTGCCTTCTTGGAGAGCAATAAGGATTATTGCTAAGAGGCGAGATCATTTAGAGTACAAGCTTAGTTGATCCATTTATGGATTGAAACAAAGCATTGAGTTCGTGGTACTTGTAAATTGATGAGATAGTCCATTTTGTGGATTCATCAAAAGCATAGACGAATCGTGTGTATTGGAAACGTGATGGAAAACAAGGTGGTGTTTCTCGGAGGTTTTATGTAGATAACATTTTATCATTGGTAACAATGTAAAGATGTTGCCAGACATAAAATGGTGGTTGTTTAGATAAATCATTATGAAAGATATAAGAAGAAGTTGGACATGTTCTTGAGATCTTGGATCTCTAGGAATGAACATTGTACTTCTCCTGGACATCTTACATATATGATTATGGTTCGTTTTAACATGCAAAATTCCGAGAAAGGTTCGTTACCTTTCAGAAACGGAATACATCTATCTAAGGATATGTGTTTTGGAACACAAAAGGAGATAGAAGCAATGAAAGCGGATTCCTACACTTCGAGTGTGGAAAGCTTAATAAGTGCAATGTTGAAAACGAGAACCTGATATCGGCTATGCGGTTAGCATAGTGGGAGGATATCAAGGTAATCCTGGAAAGGAATACTCGACTACTGTAATGAACATTTTAAGTACTTTCGAAGTACTATAAACTATGTTCTGGATTACGGAACAGACGAGCATTTCCTTTGGATTACACTCTCTTAGATTTCTAATCAAATGAGGACCGGTGTAAGTCGATATCAGGCTATGTGTTTCACTATTGAAGGAGAAGGAGTTTTAACATGGAAGAGTGATAAGCACGATGCTTTTCGGACTCTGCCATAGGTAACCAAATAGCGGCCTCAGAGGCAGCGGAAGTTTTGGTATAACTCCGGGATAATCTCTGGGACTTAGATGTGATTCTTAATTTGCCAAAGGCTATGTAAATAGCGGTGCAATGGCAAATGGTAAGAAATCACTAGTCCATAAGTGTAATATAACACATAGTGCAAGTACCACCTGATACGAGTCATCGTCGAGGGAGACGACGCTGTAGTCACCAAGATAACTTCAGAGCGGCAACCTAGAGTGCTCATTCACATAGTACTTCTTGGAAGTACAACTTAAGCACGTGATGAGTATGGGAGTCGGGAGTTTGGAGGAAATGACTAGACCTTAGTACAAGTGGGAGATTGTTGGAGTTGTGTACTTAATGTCTAGATTTAAGTGACGGAAACTCACGATCCATTGCCACTAATCTATTTAATTAAATAAACAATTATTTGCGTTTAATTATTTATAATTAAATATATGCAAATTATAGTCCTGGATTTTATACGTTGTAGTTAGTATGGTGTTGCATGGGCGCACAGAAGATCATACTATCGGTTACTCGTATTTAATCGAACAGTTGCTCACGACCTAGATGGACACGGACCAATCCATCGGTATAGTCATTGTGTGAGAGAGAAAATAATCTATCTTGATTATTTTATCACACTTGTACACTTGGTGTATTGAGAGGATCGTTGAGATTCATCGATTAGGATTGCCGGCGATAATCGATTCGAGTCTCAGTGTATTTTATTCTTAATCCCCGAAAGTATTGCGGGTGTGTATATTTAATATAAGTGACTTTGATTTACCAAAGGAATTAACCGATTTAATTATTGGGTTAATTACCGGTTAAGTTGGGTCACTATGTTTTATATATGACATGCCGTGAATACTTGACGGGAAAGTGTATCCCGGAAGGGTTGATAATATCCCCGAGATGAGTTCATAAGGAATTATTATGTAAAACCTGCAGGTGGATTTGTTCCGCATAATAATTAAGGTTGAATGGTACTAGTCTCGGATATAAGAGATGAATAAATTAATTAGCAATAAATTAATTTTATTCATGGATATTTATATCTTAAATACACTGAATAAATAATACTACCGGAGAAATATTATTTGATATAATATGGTTTAATATTGGGAGTGCAATTAATTTTATATAGTGGAAAATAGAATTAATTAATATTAATGGATTAATAGATTTGGGCTTGGGCTCAATTTAATCATTAATATTGGAAGCCCAATATTCCACCTCCTTAAGATCCCCTACGTAGCCTATAAAAGCACTACATGGTCTTCTCTATTCTCATAACTTGAAGATCACAATTCTAGAGAGAGAAAGTAGAGAGGGAGATCCATGGAGTTCGGTAGATCGTCGCCCACACGACGTCCGAGCTAGTGCAAGGAATACGCGGGAAGATCTCAAGGTCGTCAAATTGAGTTCTTCGTTTTTCCGAACAACGGGAACGAGGTAAATCGTAAAACCCTCTTTATGATTTTATCGTTTAATTATCGTAAAAATACCTTGAACCAAGATCCGAGGAACGGACCCACGAGACGAGGTCGAACCGGGCGGTGGTGATCGGACCACCGGACCGCCGGCGGCTCGACGACTCGGCTGGAAAGGGATCGCGCGAGGTGGATCGAGCCTAGGGCTCGATCACGCGGATCGGCTGCGGGTTTTCCCGTAGCGATCTGCTGCCAGCTACGGGTTTTCCCGCAGCGACTCGTAGCGCCCAGCAGCAGCGAGTCAGGCGACTCGCTGCGGGTTGCTGTGGGCTGCTACGGGGATTTCGCTGGGTGCTGTGGGATTTCCCGCAGCTGACCCGCAGCGATCCAGCAGGGTCCCAGCAGCAGCGAGTCAGGCGACTCGCTGCGGGTTGCTGCGGGCTGCTGCGAGCAACCCCGCGTGGCTGCTGTGGGTTTCGCGGGTTTACGCGAGTTCTCTCGTGTTTTTCCCGCGTAACTTTTTCGTATGGTCATGTACATGTTCCGGGAGTCGATTGGAGTTGTCGGTTCCGCAATTTGACAACTCCGGATATTCGATCTCCGAAGGATTTCGGTCGGAATTAATTAGATAATTTATTTATTTAAATTTATTAATTCCGGGATATCGATTTCCAACACATCTCTTCCTGCTTCTCTCCAATCCGGTCCTGCATCTCCTCGAGGACATCCAATTGCTCAAGGATATCCTCCTTCTGCGACTCGACCCTCACACTCGTTCGACTCACAGGCTCGGTCTTCACTTTCGCCTTGGCTGCCAGTGCCAAGGCCTTCACTTCCTCTGGATTTGTGAACACCCAATCCTCTCCTTCAACTCTGATATCAGCCATCCTATTCAAACATGCGTGGTCAAGTTTTTCTTCCGCCATCATCTCCATCAACTCAAAGTCAAGCTTCAACTCCATCCTCTGGGCATAGACTCCTGGAAAGTGGGCAAGGGACAACCTCTGTGCTGGCTTGCTCAAGATGTTCTTCAGTTGTGCGCACAGGAAGGCTCCAAAATTTAACCTTGATCTTCTTGGTCATGCACCACAGTAAATCAAGCTCGGTCAAGGAGACTGTGTTGCTGTTGTCCTTCTTTCCATAAAAAATTGTAGGCCAGGATTACAATTTTTGGCCTCCTAGGATTTGAAGACTTTTTCCTTGCTCAAGGCTTTCCAGATCTCGTTCCTCTCCTTCTGCGTGCGCTCTGGTGGCGTGGTCAATCTGTCGTGGTACTCTTTTGAAAACTTGTCTTTGAAACTGGCCGCTACTATGGCCATGTTGATCTCGAAGATGCTTGCCTCATTATACGATCCCATCAACTTGAATGAAATGCCCAACGGCCCGCCTTCTTTGGTTGTTCTCACCTCCAAGTCTTCATAGAACTCCTTGACCAATTTCTCAGAGACTTGCCCTGGCCAGGTCAAGAAGTCCTCCCACCCTATGGCTGCAAAATAACCCTTAACTTGAGTTTCAATATTCAAATCCTTAAGGGTTTCAAAACATACCGTCTTGGGCACGACAACTGCCCTTTTTTGGATATTGGATGGGGTAGGTGCTGACTGCTTGCCCTTGCCACGGGTGACTCGGGTTGTCGCCGGAGTTTTGAACTTCTCAGATGGGGTTACCGGAATTGACTCCTCCTTTTCCTCAGTTTCTTCTTCGCCGTCCTTTTCCTCAGTTTCTTCTTCGCCGTCCTTTTCCTCTTCCTCGCCGCCGGCAGTGGACATGTCGTCGGGCTTCTCGTCGGATGACGATTCCATGGTGGCGGGTGGTGTATTTTCACGTGGCTTCTTAAACTTACCTTTCTCCTCTGCCGTGAACTTCCTCTTCTTCACGAGGTCTTCGCTCGGCTCGCCCCTCTGACTTGCCGGAGCTGACTCGTTGGACGGCTTTGGGGTCGTGTCGAGGTCGGACAATTTTGGGGCTTCGATTTCTGCCGTCAGTTGGTCCACCAGTATGGTGTTGATGGGGGCTGGGCTCGCCTCGCGCGTCAGGCTATGTTTGGCCGGCGAAGGAATGGCTTCTTTCTCCGTTGGTGGTGGTGGTGTTTTCTCCTTCGCGGGCACAGAGGCGGCGGCGGCGGTTTTCGACGATTTTCCTTCGGCCATCTTCTTCGACGGTTGTGATTGAGGGCTTGTGAGGTCAATTTTGGTACCGTGGGGGATTTTGTTGAGTTTGGTGTTTTTGGGACGGGTTGACACCATTATTTTCGGGGGTTAGGGTTATGGGGTAGTGGTGGTAGTGGGGGAAGTTGAGGGGTTGTGCGGTTTTTGAAGTAGAGGAGTAGTAGCAGAGGTGAATTAGGATTTTGAATTTATTTAGGACTCTGCAAATTCAGAGTCGATGGGACTCTTTTGCGGATTCCCGATAATTCCGCAATCATCACAGCTGGCCTCTCCTACTCGTTGCTCAATCACCGCAGTTGCTCACTCAATTTTCCTGTTTCCTGCAAACAAAAACAGACCAAAACCTTTTCCTGCCCAAGGCTACTCCTTGGCGTGGTGAATTTATTAACAAAATGAAATAAAGGGAAAAGCATAGTATACATACCGAGTTCGCCTTCGGTATTTGCCTCTATTTATTGTTATGGGCCTGACTTATTTTTCTCGCTTCACTTGGTCAAGCGGCTGGCTCAGGGGGTATCATCCCCTTGAGGTCCTCATTCCCATAGTAAGCCTTGACTCTCTGCCCGTTCACTTTGAAGATCTGATCATCACCTGGCTTAAATAGCTCAACTGAACCATTTGGGCAAACAGCATGGACTATGAATGGTCCGGCCCATTTGGTGGATAGCTTTTTTGCCTTAAACTTGAACTGGGTTTGGTAAACCAGAACCAGTTGCCCAGGTTCGATCTTCTTTTTCTTGATGATTTTGTCGTGGGCTCTCTTTGTCCGCTCCTTGTAATTGACAACGTTATCATACGCTTCGATCCTTATCTCCTCCAGCTCAGTTAGGTCAAGCTTACGCCCTTCGCTGGCCGCATCACAGTCGAAATTGACCTTGTTCACTTCCCAATGCGCCTTGTGTTTGATTTCCACGGGCAAGTGGCATGACTTTCCAAACACCATGCGGTAGGGAGAGATCCCTGAAGGTGTTTTGTAGGCGGTTCTGTAGGCCCAAAGTGCATCATCGAGCTTGTCACTCCAATCTTTACCTTCTGGCTTGACTGTCTTCCTCAAGATGGTTTTGATGATACGATTGGATAGCTCGGCTTGCCCATTGGCCTGGGGGTGACATGCTGTGGAGATCCTGTGGTGCACTCCGTACTTCCTAAGCAACCTTTCAATTATATAATTGCAGAAGTGTGTACCTTGGTCACTGATCAGCGCGCGAGGTACACCAAATCTGCTGAATATGTCGCCCTTGAGGAAGGAGGCTACCACTCTTGAGTCATTAGTTGCCGTAGCCTTGGCCTCGACCCATTTAGATACATAGTCAACTGCCAAGAGTATATACTCCTTCCCTCTGGAGTTGGGCAATGGTCCCATAAAGTCGATGCCCCATACGTCGAAGACTTCCACGGGCATAATGGGCATCATGGGCATCTCATCCCTCTTGGTCACATTCCTCTCCCTCTGGCCCTTGTCACAGCTCCTGCACCACTCAAAACAATCTCTCAAGATAGTTGTCCAATAAAAACCACAGTCAAGTACCTTCCTTGCTGTACGTCGGTGGCCAAAATGTCCTCCGCAGGCTTGCTCATGGCAGTGCTTCAGAATGTCTGCTTGCTCAACTTCAGGAATGCAACGTCTCAGTACTTGGTCTTCTCCCCTCTTCCACATGTAGGGATCGTCCCAAATGTACTTCTTGCTCTCCCGCTTGAGTTTGTTCATACTGTAGAGGGTCATGTCTTCCCTTATATCTCCTGTGAATATGTAATTGGCCAAGTCTACATACCATGGCTCCCCCGAGTGGGTTGAAATCTGATATAAGTACTCATCTGGAAAAGTCTCCGTGATGGGCATGCCTTCTTCTTGCTGGATTATCCTGCTCAAGTGGTCAGCTACCAAGTTTTGGTTACCTGACTTGTCTCTGATTTCGATGTCGAACTCTTGCAGCAACAAGATCCATCTTATCAGCCGTGGCTTGGTCTCTTTTTTGGCCATTAAGTACTTCAGCGCGGCATGGTCAGTGTAGACTATGGTTTTGCTCCCGAGCAAGTAAGATCTGAACTTCTCGAACGCAAACACCACAGCTAGCAGTTCTTACTGGAAATCGATATCCCGTGTTGGAAATCGATATCCCGGGCTATTAAAATTGCGGAAATAATAACCCGATCAAAATCCCTTAACCGGAAACCACCGCGAACCACCACACGAGCCGGAGCCCGGCCGAACACACATCCGCGGGGAAGCCCCCGCTTGCGTGCCCTAGCCGAGCCCCCGTACGGGGCTCGCGATCGCGCTTCGCGATCGCATGGGGTTACTCACGTAACCCCCCGGGGCTGCTCGTAGCAGCCCCCGCGGCGAGTCCGGCGACTCGCCGCCACCGCGTCGGAGGGCGGTCCGCCCAGCGGACCGCGATCGGGCCAGCCACGCGGCTGCCCGGCGATCGAGCCCAGCTCGATCGCGTGCCCCGGCGTCCAGCCGGGGCTCCTCCATGCACGCCCGGCGATCGAGCCCTAGGGCTTCGATCGCCACCCTCGGCGCCCAGCCGAGGGCTTGGTCCGTGCGTGCGCACGATCCCCACGGGGATCCGAACCACCGCGGTCCGGTGGTCTTCGACCACCACCGCCGGTTCATCCTCGTTCCGGGGTTCGTTCATCCCTCGGATCTTCGTTCATATGCATATACGAATAATCAATTAAAATCATCGAGGGGGTTTCAATGATTTACCTTTGTTCTCGTTGTACGGAGAAACGAGATCTTATGATGACCTTGAGATCTTCCCACGTATTCCTTGCACTAGCCCGGACGTCGTGTGGGCGACGATCTACCGAACTCCATGGATCTCCCTCTCTACTTTCTCTCTCTAGAATTGTTATCTTCAACTTATGAGAATAGAGAAGACCATGTAGTGCTTTTATAGGCTACGTAGGGGATCTTAAGGAGGTGGAATATTGGGCTTCCAATATTAATGATTAAATTGAGCCCAAGCCCAAATCTATTAATCCATTAATATTAATTAATTCTATTTTCCACTATATAAAATTAATTGCACTCCCAATATTAAACCATATTATATCAAATAATATTTCTCCGGTAGTATTATTTATTCCGTGTATTTAAGATATAAATATCCATGAATAAAATTAATTTATTGCTAATTAATTTTTACATCTCTTATATCCGAGACTAGTACCATTCAACCTTAATTATTATGCGGAACGAATCCACCTGCAGGGTTTACATAATAATTCCTTATGAACTCATCTCGGGGATATTATCAACCCTTACGGGATACACTTTCCGGTCAATCATTCACGGCATGCCATATATAAAATATAGTGACCCAACTTAACCGGTAATTAACCCAATAATTAAATCGGTTAATTCCTTTGGTAAATCAAAGTCACTTATATTAAATATACACACCCGCAACAATATCGGGGATTAAGAATAAAATACACTGAGACTCGAATCGATTATCGCCGGCAATCCTAATCGATGAATCTCAACGATCCGCTCAATACACCAAGTGTACAAGTGTGATAAAATAATCAAGACAGATTATTTTCTCTCTCACACAACGACTATACCGATGGATTGGTCCGTGTCCATCTAGGTCGTGAGCAACTGTTCGATTAAATACGAGTAACCGATAGTATGATCTTCTGTGTGGGGCCCGACACACCATACTAACTACAACGTATAGAATCCAGGACTATGTTTTGCATATATTTAATTATAAATAATTAAACGCAAATAATTGTTCATTTAGTTAAATAGATTAATGGCAATGGATCGTGAGTTTCTGTCACTTAAATCTAGACATTAAGTACACAACTCCAACAATCTCCCACTTGTACTAAGGTCTAGTCATTTCCTCCAAACTCCCGACTCCCATACTCATCACGTGCTTGAATTGTACTTCCAAGAAGTACTATGTGAATGAGCACTCTAGGTTGCCGCTCTGAAGTTATCTTGGTGACTACAGCGTCGTCTCCCTCGACGATGACTCGTATCAGGTGGTACTTGCACTATGTGTTATCTTACACTTATGGACTAGTGATTTCTTACCATTTGCCATTGCACCGCTATTTACATAGCCTTTGGCAAATTAAGAATCACATCTAAGTCCCAGAGATTATCCCAGAGTTATACCAAAACTTCCGCTGCCTCTGAGGCTGCTATTTGGTTACCCATGGCAGAGTCCGAAAAGCATCGTGCTTATCACTCTTCTATGTAAAAAATCCTTCTCCTTCAATAGTGAAACACATAGCCTGATATCGACTTACACCGGTCCTCATTTGATTAGAAATCTAAGAGAATGTAATCCAAAGGAAATGCTCGTCTGCTTCGTAGTCTAGAACAGTACTTCGAAAGTACTTTTACGGCAGTCGAATATTCCTTTCCAGGATTACCTTGATATCCTCCCACTATGCTCACCGCATAGCCGATATCAGGTTCTCGTTTTTCAACATTGCATTTATTAAGCTTTCCACACTGAAAGTGTAGGAAACTGCTTTCATTGCTTCTATCTCCTTTTGTGTTCCAAAACACATATCCTTAGATAGATGCATTCCGTCTCTGAAAGGTAACGAACCTTTCTCGGAATCTTGCATGTTTAAAACGAACCATAATCATTTATGTAAGATGTCCAGGAGAAGTACAATGTTCTTTCTAGAGATCCAAGATCTCAAGAACATGTCCAACTTCTTCCTTTATCTTTCATAATGATTCATCTAGACAACCATCATTTTATGTCTGATAACATCTTTACATTGTTGCCAATGATAAGAGTGTCATCTACATAAAACCTCCGAGAAACACCACCTTGTTTTCCATCACGTTTCCAATACACACAATTCGTCTATGCTTTTGATGAATCCATAAAATGGACTATCTCATCAATTTTGCAAGTACCACGAACTCAATGCTTTGTTTCAATCCATAAATGGATCAACTAAGCTTGTACTCTAAATGATCTCGCCTCTTAGCAATAATCCTTATTGCTCTCCAAGAAGGCACATTTAGATCTAGTACGGCCTTCATGTAGATCTAGGGATCGATTTCATGTATACTAGGTCCAGAGTTCGAAGACTCTCCTAGTCTTATGAATATCTCCGGTTGTCCCACAACCTCCCACTACAATGGCATTCCGGTGTATAAACAGTGATAACAGTAGGTGCAGTTAGTGGTGTACCGCTACTCGGTTCGGCTGGTTCTAAGTCTTAATCTTTCTCTCTCATTTCAAAGTATTACGTCACCTTGGGTTTGTGGTTCATCATATAGTCTTTCTCTAAGAACCGGGCGTTAGAACTTATAACGTCCTTCTGGTTCATAGTACTATTGAACACACATCTTTTGTTCTTCTAGGATATTCTACAACCGCATTTGAATGCGCCGTTGTTTCCAGACATATCCATAGAACATAGGTAGTTCCGTATAACTCATGATTTTACTATTTCTATAAGAGTTCCATTTCTTGTTTACGACACACCATTTCTACACAAAAGTGTATGGTGTAGTCATTTGGGATCAAATCCCAACCTCTGATCAGTATGCCATGCATTCCTCAGACATGTACTTGCCTCCGCGATAAAATTGCAGGCTACAAATGGATATACCTTGATGGTTCTCCACAATTGCTTAGTGTCCATTGACTTGTCAAAACACTTGCTTTTGTGGCACATCAGGTATTCTAATCCATTTCTCGAGTAATCATCAAATGAAGTACTCGTACCTTATTGTCTGAGTAGGCATAGGTCTGCATACATCAGAGTCAATCAATTCTTATACTTGTCCGGATCTTATATCTTATATCCATAAAGGATTGCTTAGTCATGTTATCTTCCAAATAAGATTCTTAGGTCGGAAGGTCCACTCCTTCAACTTAATTGATCAAAAATCAATTTTCGACCTTTGAACTTCTTATTTGAATAAACATGATTCAGCATAAGAATCCACAAGTATAATTGATAAAGAAATCTCTTATTAGTAAAACGAGTTTTACTACGGTTCGTTGCATTGTGGTGGACTCAGGATCCATCATTTATTTATTGCTAGCCAATGTACCAGAATAGATAATATCACTATTTCTTCTTATAACCATCAAATGATTAAAAGAAATAAAATATCCATTTATTAGAAATCCAGAACAAAGTTCTTTCTAATATGAAAGGTACATAAAAGCAATAACCCAAAATGAAATCCTATAAAATGTCCTCCACTGCAACTGCTGCCTCCTCTACAGCATTGCCCATGTAGACTACGATTTCTTCTTTTCCAAGTCGTCGGGTTTCCTGGAACCCTTGCATTTAAAATGCACATACCGTCAGTGGTTCCATATCTACACACCAGGTTCCGGTAGATAATACCACTGACTATGTTTTACGACTAAAGAAAATTTCGTACTTTCTTTGAGAGGATAATTAGACTTCCAGTACCCAGACTGTTTGCATCGAGAACACTTGCCTATTGGCTTTCTCGTCCCATCTTGTGGTTCAAGTAACTTATGAACACTGGGTTTCTTTGCTTGCTTTTCCTTTCCCCCGATTTTTCCCTTAGGTTCGAAACCTTTGGCATTGGCTACAAGAGCTTGCGATTTCCGTCTCAACTCGTCTAAAAGGTCAATCATCTCAAAAACGTGTTTTAAGCGTTCCCTCGAATCGACTGCCCTTTATGAGTATCCACATCGCCTCTTGTCTAGCCGCCTATATCAATAGGCTCGGAAGGACAAAGCTCGTTGAGTACAACCTTGTACTCTTCAACAGTTTGGGTAATGTCTAGATCTCTATTCCAATCATTACATTCAGGGACCAGTGAGTTTAAAATCCTTACGTATCACAGAAAGTGGGTTCAAAGCCATCTCCTAATCTATGAGCACATATAACAACAAACAATCGATTTAATCTCCGATATTATCTCCCTCAAATAATATCATTAAACCACTAATCGCATCTAAAATCCCATCAGATATGGCAAGCCACGGTAGTGTGGACGTTTACCTATCCAAATGATTTAGCAATTAGATTTCCTTCGGTCGTACATCATCATTAGCGTTACTTCGATGGGAAGAATACTAAGAAGCGTACCTAAGTGTAAACCATTACTCAGTATCTAAGAAGATTGTTTGGGACACGCATATTCACCGCAAGCCACGATAGTGTGGACGTTTACGTTAACATACGCTCCTTTACTCCCTTCTATAACTGTCTACATCAATCGTTCCAAAATCCCATTCAATGTAGCAAGCCACGATAGTGTGGACGTTTACTACACCAAAAGACTTTTACAATTGACTCCCAATTACTTGAATCATTTAATCTTGTAAATCAAGACGCGGAGAATCATAAGTGAAACTCAAAGTTTCTAACCAGTGATTCACCATGCGAACAACCCTATCTCTCATAAAATGAGGGAGCCGAGCAGACAATCGATCCACCTTCAAAAGATGGTACGACTGCCTCTAATTTGTGTCCTCGACATGACCAAGTGGCTTTGGCTCCATTCCACTCCCCGGGGTGAGAATGAGTCGACTTGAAGTCAGTTTTGGAAAGACAAATCAGGCATTGTTTGATAGACTTAATCAATGTTTCTCGTAAAAGGAATTACAAGAATTCTCCTCCAATGACTTGTCTATACGAACTTCAAAAGTCCATAAAAGTCACCAAGAGAACAGCAATGGAGACCATGGATATGTTTCCATACCCTCTCCCACTTAGCTTTTTATAATAAAGGGATACGCTATCTAATGCATAATTAAATACACATAAGCATGCATACATGAAATAAAGCACATAGAATATTATCACATAGTCAAAATAATACTAGAATATTATTTTCCCGACTATTGTGGCTTTATCGCATCTCCGTACGCATCTTCTAGTCTTCAGTCTTCGTTCTTGAATGCTCCATGTGACGAGAATATTAATCCCAATATTTAAATCTATTTATTTTTAATAAATCCAAAAGTTACTTAATTCGAAAATTAAGTCAATCGAATAAATCAAAAATAAAATTAAATATTATTAATATTTTTATTTATTTATTTTCCTATCTAATTCTATTAAATCTCTAGAATAATCTATCCAAGACCCACTTGGAATATTCTAGAAGACTTTCATAATAGAATAAGGAAATAAAATAAATTAGGACTCTTAATCCTTCCAAATTAATTCCTTTCCTAATCTATTAAAAATTCCATAAAGGAATAATTAAATAGGAAAAATTAATTAAGGACTTTCAAAACTTTCCAAGATTAATTAATTTCCATTGCTATGAAAATTCCCATAAAATAGGAACAATCAATTAGGAAATAAATCAATCCTAAATTAACTTTTTATTCCTTTCCAATTCTATTAAATCTCTAGGATCCTATTCCAAGTAGAACTCGGAATACTCTAGAAGACTCCCATAATAGAATAAGGAAATAAAATTAATTCCAATTAATTCTTTTCCTAATCCATGAATATTCCAAAAAGAATAATCAATTAGGAAGACCAAATTAATTCTAAATTTATTTCTTCCTTATCCATGAAAATTCCCATACTAGGAATAATCAATAAGGAAATAAATTTATTCTAAATTTATTCTTTTTCTATTTCATGAGAGTTCCCAAAAAATGAGAATACTCACAATAGGAAAACCGAATAATTTAGGAAAGTTGAATCTTGGCGGGAGAGTACGAGATCACGAGGACCCCGCGCCCCCAATCACCATCGATCCCCGGCCGAGGAGGAGCGCCGCCGCCACCCCGGCCCACGCGCCACCACCACCGGTGGCCGGCGTGGCCGAGGAGTCCCGCGAGCAGCCCCCGCCTCTAGGGTTTGATCAATCCTTCATGGATCGATCATGATGATCGATCCCTCGTCCCATCGTCTCCTCCGTCACACGTCTTCTCCGGCGGTCGTTTCGGCATCGAACCAACGTAAATAAATTACAAGAATTTAAATTACAATTATCCGGTATCGATTCTATACATGAAATCGACCCTATACATTTTCCGGAAAAAGTAGAACGTAATAATAAACCTAAATTCGGTCAACCCCCTAATTTTTACTATTACAAGCATTCACCACACATAAAACGAATCTCGACATGTCCGAGAGTTTAATAAAATTATGACAATAATTAACGAAGAATTATATCTAGCCATAATAGTCGGAAACCCTGCAAGGTAGAACAATTTATCGTATATACACATGAACTAGAACCAACGCTCTGATACCAATTGTTGGAAATCGATATCCCGGGCTATTAAAATTGCGGAAATAATAACCCGATCAAAATCCCTTCGCCGGAAACCACCGCGAACCACCACACGAGCCGGAGCCCGGCCGAACACACATCCGCGGGGAAGCCCCCGCTTGCGTGCCCTAGCCGAGCCCCCGTACGGGGCTCGCGATCGCGCTTCGCGATCGCATGGGGTTACTCACGTAACCCCCCGGGGCTGCTCGTAGCAGCCCCCGCGGCGAGTCCGGCGACTCGCCGCCACCGCGTCGGAGGGCGGTCCGCCCAGCGGACCGCGATCGGGCCAGCCACGCGGCTGCCCGGCGATCGAGCCCAGCTCGATCGCGTGCCCCGACGTCCAGCCGGGGCTCCTCCATGCACGCCCGGCGATCGAGCCCTAGGGCTTCGATCGCCACCCTCGGCGCCCAGCCGAGGGCTTGGTCCGTGCGTGCGCACGATCCCCACGGGGATCCGAACCACCGCGGTCCGGTGGTCTTCGACCACCACCGCCGGTTCATCCTCGTTCCGGGGTTCGTTCATCCCTCGGATCTTCGTTCATATGCATATACGAATAATCAATTAAAATCATCGAGGGGGTTTCAATGATTTACCTTTGTTCTCGTTGTACGGAGAAACGAGATCTTATGATGACCTTGAGATCTTCCCACGTATTCCTTGCACTAGCCCGGACGTCGTGTGGGCGACGATCTACCGAACTCCATGGATCTCCCTCTCTACTTTCTCTCTCTAGAATTGTGATCTTCAACTTATGAGAATAGAGAAGACCATGTAGTGCTTTTATAGGCTACGTAGGGGATCTTAAGGAGGTGGAATATTGGGCTTCCAATATTAATGATTAAATTGAGCCCAAGCCCAAATCTATTAATCCATTAATATTAATTAATTCTATTTTCCACTATATAAAATTAATTGCACTCCCAATATTAAACCATATTATATCAAATAATATTTCTCCGGTAGTATTATTTATTCCGTGTATTTAAGATATAAATATCCATGAATAAAATTAATTTATTGCTAATTAATTTATTCATCTCTTATATCCGAGACTAGTACCATTCAACCTTAATTATTATGCGGAACGAATCCACCTGCAGGGTTTATATAATAATTCCTTATGAACTCATCTCGGGGATATTATCAACCCTTACGGGATACACTTTCCGGTCAATCATTCACGGCATGCCATATATAAAATATAGTGACCCAACTTAACCGGTAATTAACCCAATAATTAAATCGGTTAATTCCTTTGGTAAATCAAAGTCACTTATATTAAATATACACACCCGCAACAATATCGGGGATTAAGAATAAAATACACTGAGACTCGAATCGATTATCGCCGGCAATCCTAATCGATGAATCTCAACGATCCGCTCAATACACCAAGTGTACAAGTGTGATAAAATAATCAAGACAGATTATTTTCTCTCTCACACAACGACTATACAATTGGATTGGTCCGTGTCCATCTAGGTCGTGAGCAACTGTTCGATTAAATACGAGTAACCGATAGTATGATCTTCTGTGTGGGGCCCGACACACCATACTAACTACAACGTATAGAATCCAGAACTATGTTTTGCATATATTTAATTATAAATAATTAAACGCAAATAATTGTTCATTTAGTTAAATAGATTAATGGCAATAGATCGTGAGTTTCTATCACTTAAATCTAGACATTAAGTACACAACTCCAACATCCCGGGGTATCAAAAATTGCGGAACCGATAACCCCGACCGAAATCCCATTGCCGGAAACCGATCACGAACATCACGGTATCCGGAGCTCAACCGGAGAATCGCCGCAGGATGAACCCGCGGCCGAAACCCTAGCCGAGCCCCACCGCGGGGCTCGCAATCGCGTTCGATCGCGAGGGGCTGCCTAGCAGCCCCCGGCGGTGAGTCCGGCGACTCACCGCCACCACCGACAGGAGGGGGGACCACCAGTCGCGGCGCGAAGCCGCGACGGTCCCCGGCGTCCAGCCGCGGCCTTCCTTCGATGCGCGCCGGCGGTCGAAGCCCTAGGGCTCGACCGCCACCCCTCGGCTCCCAGCCGAGGGTCCTTTGAACGTTCGCCGAGGATCTCGAATCCCCGTCCCCGAAGTTCGTCGTTTTCCCGGATCATGTGTTCATGCATGTATCACAATTTAATTCACATAAGTTCACACGAAGGAGTTTTATGATCATACCTTTGATTCGTTGTGCGGAGAAACGAAATCAATTGAAGACCTTTGAATCTTCCCACGTATTCCTTGCACTCCGTTCGAACGTCGGGTGGGCGACGATCTATCGAACTCCTATGGATCTCCTTCAACTCTCTAGAATATCAAGTATGATAATCTTGTCTTGTGATTTATGAAGGCCATGTAGTGCTTTTATAGGCTACGTAGGGGATCTAAAGGAGGTGGAATATTGGGCTTCCAATATTGAAGATTAAATTGAGCCCACTGCCCAAGTCCATTAATCCTTATCAATATTAATTAATTTATTTTCCACTATATAAATTAATTGCACTCCCAATATTAAACCATATTATATCAAATAATATTTCTCCGGTAGTATTATTTATTCCGTGTATTTAAGATTTAAATATCCATGAATAAAATTAATTTATTGCTAATTAATTTATTCATCTCTTTAATCCGAGACTAGTACCATTCAACCTTAATTATTGTGAGGAACGAATCCACTCATGAGGTTTACACAATAATTCCTTATGAACTCATCTCGGGGATATTATCAACCCTTCCGGGATACACTGTCCGGTCAATCATTCACGGCATGCCATATATGAAATATAGTGACCCAACTTAACCGGTAATTAACCCAATAATTAAATCGGTTAATTCCTTTGGTAAATCAAAGTCCCTTATATTAAATATACACACCCGCAATAATATCGGGGATTAAGAATAAAATACACTAAGACTCGAATCGATTATCGCCGGCAATCCTAATCGATGAATCTCAACGATCCGCTCAATACACCAAGTGTACAAGTGTGATAAAATAATTAAGATAAATTATTTTCTCTCTCACACAACGACTATACCGATGGATTGGTCCGTGTCCATCTAGGTCGTGAGCAACTATTTGATTAAATACGAGTAACCGATAGTATGATCTTCTGTGCGCCCATGCACACCATACTAACTACAACGTATAAAATCCAGGACTATGATTTGCATATATTTAATTAATAATAATTAAAAGCAAACAATTGTTTATTAATTTTATAGATTAAATGCTATGACCGGGAGTTTACCGTTACTTAAATCTAGACATTAAGTACACAACTCCAAAAATCTCCCACTTGTACTCAGGTCTAGTCATTTCCTCCAAACTCCCAGTTCCCATACTCATCACGTGCTTTAAAGTGTACTTCCGAGAAGTACTATGTGAGTGAGCAATCTAGGTTGCCGCTCTGAAGTTATCTTGGTGACTACTACGTCGTCTCCCTCGACGATGATTCGTATCAGGTGGTACTTGCTCTATGTGTTATCATCACTTTTGACTTATGACCTCTTCCAGTTCACCGTGCACCGCTATCCAATAGCCTTTGGTAAACTAAGAGTCATATCCAAGTCAAGAGGTTATCCCGGAACCTAACCAAAACTTCCACTGCCTCTGAGGCTGCTATTCGGTTATGAGAGAGTCTGAGAAGCGTCCTGCTTATCACTCTTTCATTTCATGGTTCCACCTCTTTCTAAAAGTGAACACATAGCCTGATATCGACTTACACTGGTCCTTCTTTGATTTTTGGATCTGAGAAACTGTAATCTAAGAAGATTTCGTCTTGCTCCGTAAGCCAGTACTTTGAAAGCACTCTTACAGCATTCGAACATCCCTTATCCAGATTACTTTGATATCCTCCCACTACGCAAACGGCATAGTTGATATCAGGTTGTCTTTTTACAACATTGCATCTACAAGGATTTCCACACATAAAGTGTAGGAAACTGCTTTGTCTTCATCTATCTCCTTCATGTGTTCGAAACACATATCCTTTAGATAGATGTATATTCTGTCTCTGAAAGGCAATAACCTTTCTCAGAAGTATGCATGTTTAAAACAAACCATAATCGTATAAGGTATCTAGGAGAAATACAATGTTCTTATCGTTAGAACGAACGATCTTAAGAACATGCTCTAACTTCTACTCAATCTTATATCTCGATTTATTTAGACAACCATTATTTTATGTCTGACAATATTTTTACATTGTTGCCAATGATAAAATGTTATCTACATAAAATTTCCGAGAAACACCACCTTGTTTCCATTACGTCTTCAATACACCTTTCGTCTATGCCTTTTGATGAATCCATCAAATGGATTTTCTCATCAATTCGCAAGTTCCACGATTTATAGCTTTGTTACTATCCATAAATGGATTTTACTAAGCTTGTACTCTAAATGATCTAACCTCTTAACAATAAACCTTATTGTTCCAAGCAGGCACATTTAGATCTAGTACCGCCCTTATGCAGAGCTAGGGGTCGATTTCATCTTTACTAGATCCAGAGTCCGAACTCCTCTAGTCTTAGGAATATCTCTGGTTGTCCGACAACCTCCCACTGCAATGGCGTCCCGGTGTATAACAGTAATAACAATAGGTGCAGTATGTGGTGAACTTCTACTCGGTTTGGCTGGTTCCTAGTCTTTTGTCCTTCTTCTCATTCCAAGGTATTACGTCAATTTTAGGCTTTGTGGTTGTAACGCCCCATAAAATTTAAAGGCTTAAAAGGATTGAATATGCTACTCATACCAACAGATGCATCTTCTTTTCTGGGCATCCTCCTATAAGAACTCCAAAGTTAAGCGTGCTGACTCTGGGGTAATTCTAGGATGGGTGACCCCCTGGGAAGTCTCGGGTGCGCACGAGTGAGGACAAAGTGCGCTGGAAAAGACAAGTGTTGGTACAGTGGGGCCAGGATATCACTCCCAACGACAGTCATTGGTAACCGAGCCGGCCCATTAGGGTCGGGCTTCGACCCCTCAACGGGCCGGGGCGTTACAAATGGTATCAGAGCAGGTGCCGACCGGAATTGCGGGAACTAAGTGTCTTGCGGGGCCAAGTGCTCCACCCAGAAGTTGGTGAGAGTACTCGCAAGGGGCATTCCTTCACGGATGGTAGGTCCTGGGCAAGTAAGGCAAGTAAGGCACGCAACGAGGACGTTGCGCAGAAAAAGGTGGGGTGATTGTAACGCCCCATAAAATTCAAAGGCTTAAAAGGATTGAATATGCTACTCATACCAACAGATGCATCTTCTTTTCTGGGCATCCTCCTATAAGAACTCCAAAGTTAAGCGTGCTGACTCTGGGGTAATTCTAGGATGGGTGACCCCCTGGGAAGTCTCGGATGCGCACGAGTGAGGACAAAGTGCGCTGGAAAAGACAAGTGTTGGTACAGTGGGGCCAGAATATCACTCCCAACGGCAGTCATTGGTAACCGAGCCGGCCCATTAGGGTCGGGCTTCGACCCCTCAACGGGCCGGGGCGTTACAGTGGTTCATCTGATAGTCTTCCTCTATGAACCGGACAATAGACGTCCCTCTGGTTCATAGTACTATAGAACACACAACACTTTGTTCATCTAGGATATCCTACAACCATATTGAATATGCCGTTGTCTCTAGGAATATCCATAGAACATAGGTAGTTCCGAACAACTTGTTCTTTTACTATTAGATTTCCATTTCTTATTTACAACGCACCATCTCTACACGTAAGTGTATGGCGCGGCCCTTTGGAATTGAATCCCAATCTTTGATTACGCTATGTGTTATTCAGATAGGTGATGGCCTCCGCGACCGAGTCGCAGGCTCCTAATGGATATACTTTGATGGTTCCCCATAATAGCTTCGTGTCCATCGACTAGCAAAACACTTTGCTTTTATGGCACATTAAGTATTCTAATCCATCACCGAGTATTCTTGAAAGAATTACTCGTACCTTTCTAATTTACACATATGTCTGCATATCTAATCATTTCCAATACTTGTCTGAATTCTATCCTTTATCCAGAAAGGTTTGCTTAGACGTACTATCCTCCAAATTCAATCCTTAGGTCGGAAGGTCCATTCCTTCAACAAATCAATTTCGACCATTTGAATCTTATTTGAAAAATACTACTAAGTATAAGAATTCACAAGTATAATGATTAATAAAGAAATATCTAACAAGTAAAACAAGTTATAGAACGGTTCGTTGCATCGTGGTGGACTTAGGATCTATCATTCATATATTGATATCTAATGTACCAGAATAGATAACGTCATTATTTCTTATCAAAATCATCCAATGATTAAAGAAATAAAATATCCATTCATAAATAATAGAAATCCAGAACAAAACGTTCTTTCTAAAATAAAGGGTACATAATGCAATAATCTTGAAATGAAATCCTATTTAACTACTAAAGCAGATAAATGTCTTCCACTGCAACCGCTGCCTCCTCTACAGCTTTTGCCCGTGTAGACTCGAACTCTTCTTCTCTAAGTCGCCGGGTTTTCTGGAACCCCTACATTAAAAAATGCACATACCGTCAGTGGTTCCATATCTACACACCAGAATTTCTGGTAGATAATACCGCTGACTATGTTTTTACGACTAAAGAAAAATTCGTACCTCTGAGAGGACATTCAGACTTCCAGTGTCCAGACTTGTTGCATCGGAAGCACTTGCCCCTTGGCTTTGCAGCCCCCACTCGTGGTATAGTCTTCTTGACACCACTGGGTTTCCAGGCTTGCTTCCTCCTCTTGCCCCTACCTCCGATAGGCTTCAAGCCTTTGGACTTGGTAGCTACAAGCGCTAGAGACTTGCCCTTCTTGTAGATCCCCTCTGCCGCCTTTAGTTCAGTCAGGAGTTGTGCAAGAGAATAAGATAGTTTACCCATATTATAGCTCATGCGAAACTGCTCAAAACTAGGGGTCAGAGACTGGAGTATGATGTCGACTTGCGTCTCAGCATCAATTTGAGCTCCTAGGATCTCAAGCTCATTCAACAGACCCATCATCTTAAGAACGTGCTCCCCTACGGGCGTTCCTTCAGACTGAGTAGTTGTCATGAGGACTCTCATGGCTTCTTTGATGGAGTTATATTCTAAATGTCTAGTTTAGTGACAATATGGAACTCCTTATCTGTGTTTTACATTATCTAATAATCAAACTGTCGGCATTTTGTCTTTCTTGTACTTGAATGCAATAGTCCTAGATATATACGTTGTAGACAGTATGGCGTGAGGAGACACGCGGAAGATCATACTGTCGGTTACTCGTATAGTATCGAACAGAAGCTCACGACTTAGATGGACAGGGACAGTCCATCGGTACGTCGTAGTGTGACTGGGTAATAGTTGGTCTTGACGATTATGTTACACTTGTACACTTGGTGTATTGAGCAGGACCACGGGAGGGCGTTCGATTTATACTAATCGACGTAATCGAACTAGACCTTAGAATTACGGATATACGAATTCTTAATCCCTATATAATTATAGGTGCGTGTGTCCAATTCTCGGTTCTTTAACTTGCCAATGAGTGAGACTATTTGATTAGTCGAGATACTCGGTAAATTGGGAATCGTAATTGTACTCACGGCATGCTATAGATTATAGACAGGAAACCGTGTCCCGTTTATCGGGTTGATAACGTCCCCGAGATGAGCTCATAAAGTTTATCATGTAAACCCTGCAGGTGGATTTGTTCCACATGATAATAAGGATGAGTGGTACTAGTCTCGGATAATAAGAAACGAATTAATTTAATTATTAGTAATTAAATAAATTCGTGGACGTTCGATATCTTAAACACGGGGAAGGTCGTATATGTAATTTCGGCGGATTTATTATTGTTGAAATAATATTAAAATTAATTTCGGGAATTCAATTATTATTTTATAGTGGAATTAATAATAATTAAAATTGAAATTGATTAATTAAGGAATTGCGTTTACGTATTCCAAGTTAATTAATATTTCAATTTAGCCCTTAATTAATTTCCCTTAGGTCCCTAACGTAGCTCTATTTAAACCCCCCCTTGCCCTCTCCTAAAACCTACAGAACGCCGCAACTATTATTTTTCTGAGAAAAATTATTTGCTTAGCGCAAATAAAAGTTTTTCTCTGTAAAAATAAAAAGTTAACGCAATTAAATTATTTTCTCACCAGAGAATAATTCATACGGTGGGTTTGAGAAAGGAGAGAGCAGACAAGGAATTTCCAGCGGATCGTTGCCCACACAACGGTTGGAATCGGGAAGAGAATACGTTAGAAGCTCTAAGGTCTCAACAATCGACCGATAAGGTATGAGATCGGATCTCTATATTCCGCATTCATTCGATCTAATTTCTCGTTGAACGTATATGAACGTAGATCGGGTTCCGGGGTTGTGGGTTGTATTCCTCGACTACTGGGGGTTCTAGGACCTCCGGATCGGTAGTCGGATGAGGAAAAACGACTCGGAAACGAGCCCGGAACAGCAACGTCACGTTGCTGTTCGCGGACAAAACGGCGGTCGCCAAAGGGCAAACGGCGGTCGCCGTTTGCAGTTCCTTTCAGCGACCGCTGGACTGCTTTCGGCGGTCGCCGAATTGATGCAGTCCAGTTCCGTTTCGCGCGGTTGTCCTCCGGGGCGATGGCTGGGCGTGATTCGGGATAAGGGCTGTTAAGCGAACGAAGTGGTGACTTCGGAGGTCGACTGGGATGGTTCGGATGTTCGAGCGATCGAACGAACGCATCCCGGAGAGTCGAAATCCAACAATTGGTATCAGAGCCGGTTATGCGTTCTTGTATTGTTTGCGAGTTTGTTTTGCAGGTAACCCGATTATTATGGTCATATGTATATGTACTGTATGTTGTGGTTTGTTAAACTCTCGGGGTTATCGAGATCTTTTGGTTTTAACGTTGCTTGTTTGTAATAGTTTAAAACGACGGGTTGAGTCGTTTAGGATTTCTTCGTTTTTTCGTTTATCCGGGTGTATAGGATCGATCATTCCTGTATAGGATCGATGCCGGAAGTAGTTAGTATTACTCTTGTAATGTTGCTGCTGCTTGGTGGATCGAGAGAAGATCGAAGGACGGACGAACGAGGGTCGAGAAGTCGAACCCGCGGCTGCTGAAGGGCAAACGGCGGTCGCCGTTTCTCAAACGGCGGTCGCCGTTTCGGTGTTTTCTTGTCCAGCAGCTTGCGGGGGTTCGACGGACATCACGGATCGCTTGTCGAGGGCCCGGGATGATACTCCAGTGGGAGGGGTTCGTCTCTTGGTCCTTAGACGAGTCGGTGATGGACCGAGACCGAGACGAGCAACGAGACGAAGATCCGAGAAGACGTGCATCGAAGATTTTAAAGGCCATAATAATCGGGCCACGTTAATTGCTTTTTGTGTGTTTAACGTGCTTTTATTATGCTTTAAATTTCATGCATGCTTGTTAATCCCTTTCGTAAAAACTAAGTGGGAGAGGGATTGGAAACAATCCCGCGGTCTCCATTCTCTGTTTTGATGGTGATGTGTGTCGCTTACGAGTTGGCTTTAGTGTCATCCTCCCTATCGGATAAAGTTGACACACGGATATCACTGGATCAAAATTCGAATTCAATTCCATTTATAGAATTGAACACTTAAGTTTTTCAAAGCAATGCCTAATCTGTCTTTCAAAGACTAATTTCAACTCGACTCATTCTCACCCCGGGGAGTGGAATGGAGCCAAAGCGCTTGGTTATGTCGATGACACAGATTAGAGACACTCGAGTCATTTGATGACTAGATCGATTGTCTGGTTGGCTCCCTCACTTTGTGAGAGATAGGGCTCAATTGCATGATTGATCGCTGGTTAGAAACTTCGAGTTTCACTTACGAGATATCAAGCTTTGATTAACGAAATTGTGAAATTTATTAAATGGAATTCAATTAACAAAGTTGTTTGTTTAGTAAACGTCCACACTATCGTGGCTTACTAGACGGAAACGGAACTTTGGGTTAATTGAGGCTCGACAGTTATAGGAAATCGTAAAGGGACCGCATGTCAACGTAAACGTCCACACTAACGTGGCTTGCGGTGGGCGTGTAGTTTCCGAGCGGTTAACTTAGTACTGAGAAATGGTATACACTTAGGTACACTTTACAGCATCCTCCCCATCGGAGTCACTGCTGTAATGATGTACGACCGAAGTAAAAGTCCAGTTATAAAATCGTTTGGACTAGTATACGTCCACATGAACGTGGCATGCTAGTCTGATGGGATTTTAGGATTAATTGGTAAATTTAATGATATTAATTAAGGGAGTTAATATCGAATTAAATTTGACAGTTTGATTTGTCTCTTTTATAGATATGGCACTCAACCCGCTGTCCATTATACTAAAAGAAAACAAACTCACTGGTCCGAACTATGTTGATTGGAAACGAAACTTGGACATTGTCCTAACTGCTGAGGAGTACAAGTATGTACTCCATGAGGTTTGTCCTGATGAACCTATTGACACCTCCACTCCTGAGGAAAAGGAAGCTCATCGGAAGTGGGTCAAGGCTGATCAGATGGCGCGGTGCTACATTTTGGCTTCTATGTCAAATGTGCTGCAACATCAGCATGAGGCCATGACCACTGCCTATGATATGATGCTTAACCTCAAGGAGATGTTTGGTAGTCAGGATAGGGCAGCCAGGCAAGATGCCATGAGAAAACTCATGATGGCCACTATGTCCGAAGGAACG
Organism: Euphrasia confusa; assembly: GCA_954870475.1. NCBI lineage: Eukaryota > Viridiplantae > Streptophyta > Magnoliopsida > Lamiales > Orobanchaceae > Euphrasia > Euphrasia confusa. The sequence continues at coordinate 12,782,183 of OX940957.1, read as the reverse complement.
CCCGTGAGGGATCACGTTCTTAGGATGATAGGCTATCTGAATGAGATAGAGATTATGGGAGGAGCTATTGATGGGGAAACCCAGATCGATATAGTGCTCCAGTCTCTGCCTAGGAGTTTTGAGCAGTTCCGCCTGAACTATAACATGAACAAGAGGTTATATTCGTTGGCGGAACTCCTGACTGAACTCCAGGCGGCAGAGGGAATCTTTAAGAAATCTCATTCACTTGTGGCTGTGAAACTTCCTGGTCCTCCGGGGACTAAGAGGAAGAAGAAGCAAGGACGGAAACCCAGTGGACCCAGCAATGGTGGACCACGGAATGGAGTGAACAAGCCCAAGGGCAAGTGTTTCCGTTGCAAGCAGTCTGGACATTGGAAGTCTAATTGTCCTCTCAGACAAGGAGGTATGAACTTTTCCTTAGTCACTGAAACATGTTTAGCGATGTTATCCACCGGTACCTGGTGTGTGGATACGGGAGCCACTGATCATGTCTGCAATTCTTTGCAGGGGTTCTAGGAAACCCGGCGGCTTAGAGAGGGAGAGATCACTATCTACATGGGCAACGCTACGAAAGTGGCGGCAGTTGCAGTGGGAGATATTCATTTGTCTTTTAATAATAAAGTTTTAGTATTGAATAATTGTCTTTATGTACCGAATTTTAGAAAGAACCTTGTTTCGGTTTCTAAATTGGTTTTGAATAAATATTCTGTTTCTTTTGATAGTTCTGTTGTTATCAAAAAGAATGGTGAGTATATTTGTTCTGGTACATTGATAGGCAACTTATATATACTGAATCCTGATTATTCCACGATGCAACGAGTAGAGTCAAATAACACATCTAGTACCAATAAGAGAAAGGAGCCTTCTAGGATGAATAAAAAGTACTTATGGCATCTTAGGCTAGGTCATATTAACTTGGGTAGGATTCAAAGGTTGATAACTGATGGAATACTCAGTGGTGTGAAAGATGAGGACTTTCCAACCTGCGAGTCATGCCTGGAAGGAAAAATGACCAAGCGACCCTTTAGTGATAAGGGGTATAGATCCAAGGAAGTACTGGAATTGATTCACTCTGATTTGTGCGGGCCTTTATCTGTCCAAGCGAGAGGAGGTTATGAATATTTCGTAACCTTCACTGATGATTACTCAAGGTATGGTTTTATATACCTGATGCGCCGCAAGAGCGAGTGCTTTGACAAGTTCAAGGAGTACAAAGCTCTTGTGGAGAACCTTCATGGTAAAACCATAAAGACTCTACGATCTGATCGTGGAGGAGAGTACCTCTCGGGAGAGTTTAAGGCGTACTTATTAGAGAATGGGATTGACTCCCAGATGACTGCACCATACACGCCCCAGCAGAATGGTGTAGCAGAAAGAAGGAATAGGACTCTTATGGAAATGGTAAGATCTATGATGAGTTATTCAGACCTACCAGTTTCGTTCTGGGGATATGCCTTAGAAACAGCGGCGTATATCCTGAACTTAGTTCCTTCTAAATCAGTCCCTAAGACGCCCTCGGAATTGTGGACCGGGCGTAAGTCGAACTTGAAACACATTCGGATCTGGGGTTGTCCAGCACATGTGCTGAAGCATGGGGCTGATAAGTTGGAATCTCGTTCAGATATTCGGTTGTTTATAGGATATCCTAGAGGAACGAAAGGTGGTCTATTTTATAGTCCTCAGGACCAGAAGATCGTTGTTAGCACCAACGCTCGGTTCTTGGAAGAGGATTATATAATGGACCACAAGCCCAAGAGTGAGATAATACTTAACGAACTGAGAGGGGACGATCAAGGCTTAGATCCAACCGAACCGGGTGATACGCCACCACAGTCTGCACCTGTAGTTACTGAGGTTACACCGGAACCTCGTCGTAGTGGGAGGGTTGTTCGACAACCCGATAGGTTCATGTTTATAGGTGAGTCTTCGGACTTGATACCTGGAGAACATGAAGCCGATCCCTGGACCTATGGCGAGGCGCTTAAAGATCAAGATGCTCAGTCTTGGCAAAAAGCGATGAAATCTGAGATTGAATCAATGGATTCAAATCAGGTCTGGAATCTTGTAGCACCGCCCAAAGGTGTAAAAGCCATTGGTTGCAAGTGGGTGTACAAGAGAAAAAGAGGGTCTGACGGGAAGGTTGAAACCTTCAAGGCTAGGCTTGTTGCGAAAGGGTATACTCAGAAAGAAGGGATCGATTATGAGGAAACTTTTTCGCCGGTAGCTATGCTAAAGTCGATCCGGATTCTTTTGTCTATAGCAGCTCATATGGATTATGAGGTGTGGCAAATGGACGTCAAGACAGCATTCTTGAATGGGAATCTTGACGAGACCATTTACATGAGACAGCCAGAAGGTTTCATCAAGAAAGGCCAAGAGCATCTAGTGTGTAAGCTAAACCGATCCATTTATGGATTGAAGCAAGCTTCTAGATCTTGGAACATGCGGTTTGATGAGGTTATCCAGTCTTATGGATTCATTCAAAGCATGGACGAGTCGTGTGTATACCGGAGATGTGACGGAAAAAGTGTGGCGTTTCTCGTGCTTTATGTAGACGACATCCTTCTAATTGGCAACAATGTGAAGATGTTGTCGGACATAAAGGGATGGTTGTCCAAGCAATTCGATATGAAAGACTTAGGACAAGTTGGGCATGTTCTTGGGATCAAGGTCATAAGGGATCGCCGGAAAAGAACATTAAGCTTGTCCCAGGCTTCATATATTGATACGATTCTGGCTCGTTTCAACATGCAGAATTCCAAGAGAGGTGCTCAACCTTTCTGCCATGGAATTCATCTATCTAAAGACATGTGTCCCAAAACACAAAAGGAGATAGATTACATGAAGAAGGTTCCTTATGCTTCGGCAGTAGGAAGTCTAATGTATGCCATGTTGTGCACGAGACCTGATATCTGCTATGCCGTGGGCATGGTAGCTAGATATCAGAGTAACCCTGGACAGGGTCACTGGACTGCTGTAAAGAACATACTTAAGTACCTGCGAAGGACTAGGAATTATGTTCTGAGTTACAAGGCGTCCGAGTTGATTCCTATTGGTTACACAGACTCGGATTTCCAATCTGATAAGGATCAGCGAAAGTCTACATCAGGCTATGTGTTCACATTGGGAGGTGGAGCAGTCTCATGGAAGAGTGTTAAGCAGCAATGCATTTCGGACTCTACCATGGAAGCCGAATATGTAGCAGCCTCTGAGGCAGCTAAAGAATCGGTGTGGCTCCGGAACTTCCTTATGGACTTGGATGTGGTTCCTAAGATGCCTAGAGCTATCACAATTTATTGTGACAATAGCGGTGCAGTGGCTAACGCAAAGGAACCACGAGCCCACAATGCGAGTAAACACATAGATAGCAAGTACCACCTGATTAGAGACATCGTCAGGAGGGGCGATGCGGTTTTCACCAAGATTGCATCAGCGGATAACCTGGCTGACCCCTTTACGAAGGCACTTCCAGCGGAAGCGTTCAAGAGACACGTGAAGGGGATGGGTATCGGATGTATGGTAGAGGGCAACTAGAGATTTAGTATAAGTGGGAGATTGATGGAGTTATATTCTAAATGTCTAGTTTAGTGACAATATGGAACTCCTTATCTGTGTTTTACATTATCTAATAATCAAACTGTCGGCATTTTGTCTTTCTTGTACTTGAATGCAATAGTCCTAGATATATACGTTGTAGACAGTATGGCGTGAGGAGACACGCGGAAGATCATACTGTCGGTTACTCGTATAGTATCGAACAGAAGCTCACGACTTAGATGGACAGGGACAGTCCATCGGTACGTCGTAGTGTGACTGGGTAATAGTTGGTCTTGACTATTATGTTACACTTGTACACTTGGTGTATTGAGCAGGACCACGGGAGGGCGTTCGATTTATACTAATCGACGTAATCGAACTAGACCTCAGAATTACGGATATACGAATTCTTAATCCCTATATAATTATAGGTGCGTGTGTCCAATTCTCGGTTCTTTAACTTGCCAATGAGTGAGACTATTTGATTAGTCGAGATACTCGGTAAATTGGGAATCGTAATTGTACTCACGGCATGCTATAGATTATAGACAGGAAACCGTGTCCCGTTTATCGGGTTGATAACGTCCCCGAGATGAGCTCATAAAGTTTATCATGTAAACCCTGCAGGTGGATTTGTTCCACATGATAATAAGGATGAGTGGTACTAGTCTCGGATAATAAGAAACGAATTAATTTAATTATTAGTAATTAAATAAATTCGTGGACGTTCGATATCTTAAACACGGGGAAGGTCGTATATGTAATTTCGGCGGATTTATTATTGTTGAAATAATATTAAAATTAATTTCGGGAATTCAATTATTATTTTATAGTGGAATTAATAATAATTAAAATTGAAATTGATTAATTAAGGAATTGCGTTTACGTATTCCAAGTTAATTAATATTTCAATTTAGCCCTTAATTAATTTCCCTTAGGTCCCTAACGTAGCTCTATTTAAACCCCCCCTTGCCCTCTCCTAAAACCTACAGAACGCCGCAACTATTATTTTTCTGAGAAAAATTATTTGCTTAGCGCAAATAAAAGTTTTTCTCTGTAAAAATAAAAAGTTAACGCAATTAAATTATTTTCTCACCAGAGAATAATTCATACGGTGGGTTTGAGAAAGGAGAGAGCAGACAAGGAATTTCCAGCGGATCGTTGCCCACACAACGGTTGGAATCGGGAAGAGAATACGTTAGAAGCTTTAAGGTCTCAACAATCGACCGATAAGGTATGAGATCGGATCTCTATATTCCGCATTCATTCGATCTAATTTCTCGTTGAACGTATATGAACGTAGATCGGGTTCCGGGGTTGTGGGTTGTATTCCTCGACTACTGGGGGTTCTAGGACCTCCGGATCGGTAGTCGGATGAGGAAAAACGACCCGGAAACGAGCCCGGAACAGCAACGTCACGTTGCTGTTCGCGGACAAAACGGCGGTCGCCAAAGGGCAAACGGCGGTCGCCGTTTGCAGTTCCTTTCAGCGACCGCTGGACTGCTTTCGGCGGTCGCCGAATTGATGCAGTCCAGTTCCGTTTCGCGCGGTTGTCCTCCGGGGCGATGGCTGGGCGTGATTCAGGATAAGGGCTGTTAAGCGAACGAAGTGGTGACTTCGGAGGTCGACTGGGATGGTTCGGATGTTCGAGCGATCGAACGAACGCATCTCGGAGAGTCGAAATCCAACATTCTTGCCTTGCCGCACGATCTTGCTCCCCAAACATCTCCTTGAGGTTAAACATCATATCATAGGCAGTGTCCATCGACTCATGTTGGGTTTGGAGTACATTTGACATGGAAGCCAAAATATAACACCTAGCCATTTCATCAGCCTTTTTCCACTTCCGATATGCCATTTTTTCCTCATCAGTTGAGGCAGCCGTGGGCTCAGCAGGGCATACTTCATGGAGTACAAACTTGTACTCCTCCGAAGTCAGGACAATGTCTAAATTTCTCTTCCAATCAATATAGTTGGGGCCAGTGAGCTTATGCTCCTTGAGTATCATAGAAAGTGGGTTCATAGCTATTCTCTAAACCTATAAGCACATTTAAACAAACAATCAATTTAATATCCGATATTATCTCCCTCAAATAATATCATTAAATTACTAATCACATCTAAAATCCCATCAGGTAAGGCAAGCCACGTGGTGTGGACGTTTACCCACCCAAATGATTTAGCAATTAGATTTTCTTCGGTCATACATCACTTATAGCGGAACCTCGTTGGGAGGAATACTATAAAGCGTATCTAAGTGTAAACCATTACTCAGCACCAAAGTAAATCGTTTGGAATTGCTACATCACCGCAAGCCACGTTGTGTGGACGTTTACGATAACTTCACAACTCTTCACAATTCCTTACAACTGTCTACATCAATTAATCCAAAATCCGTCAGTATAGCAAGTCACGTTGTGTGGACGTTTACTACACTAAGAGACTTTTATAATTGACTCCCAGTTACAAGATCCATTCGATTTTCTTGAATCAAGACGCGGAGAATCATAAGTGAAACTCGAAGTTTCTAACCAGTGATTCACCATGCGAACAACCCTATCTCTCATTAGATGAGGGAGCCGAGCAGACAATCGACCCACCTTCAGAAGGATGGTACGAATGTCTCTAATTTGTGTCATCCACATGACCAAGTGGCTTTGGCTCCATTCCACTCCCCGGGGTGAGAATGAGTCGACTTGAAGTCAGTTTCAGAAAGACAAATTAGGCATTGTTTGATAAACTTAATCAATGTTTCTTGTAAAAGGAATTACAAGAATTCTCCTCCAATGACACATCTATACGAACTTCAAAAGCCCATAAGAGTCACCAAGAGAACAGTAATGGAGACCATGGGAATGTTTCCATCCCCTCTCCCACTTAGCTTTTTATAACAAAGGGATACGCTATCTAATGCATAATTAAACACATAAGCATGCATACAAGCAATAAAGCACATAGCACATAGTCAAAATAATGCTAGAAAAATTATTTTCCGACTATCATGGCTTTATTCCATTTCCGTATGCGTCTTCTAGTCTTCAGTCTTCGTTCTTGAATGCTCCATGTGACGAGAATATTAATCCCAATATTTAAATCTATTTATTTTTAATAAATCCAAAAGATACTTAATTCGAAAATTAAGTCAATCGAATAAATCAAAAATAAAATTAAATATTATTAATATTTTTTATTTATTTATTTTCCTATCTAATTCTATTAAATCTCTAGAATAATCTATCCAAGTCAAACTTGGACTATTCTAGAAGACTTCTATAATAGAATAAGGAAATAAAATAAATTAGGACTCTTCTACTTTCCAAGATTAATTAATTTCCATTACTATGAAAATTCCCATAAAAAAGGAATAATCAATTAGGAAATAAATCAATCCTAAATTAACTTTTATTCCTTTCCAATTCTATTAAATCTCTAGGATCCTATTCCAAGTAGAACTCGGAATACTCTAGAAGACTTCCATAATAGAATAAGGAATAAAATTAATTCTAATTATTTCTTTTCCTAATCCATGAGAATTCCCAAAAAAAGGAAAAACTCAATTAGGAAAACCGAATCAATTAGGTAAGTAGAATCTAGGTAGGAGTAGCATGAGATCGGGAGACCCCATGCCACCCCCACCTTCGACCGCCCACCTCCGGAGGAGCACCGCCGCCCAGCCCAGCCGCCACCGTCGCCGGCGGCAGCCCTAGCCGAGGACGATCGACCCCCTCCCCTTGGGTCGATCGATTGGGGTCGATCAAGGGGTTTGATCGATCCCGGTTCTTCGTCCTCTTCGTCTTCTTCGTCACACGAGTTCTCCGGCGGTCGTCTCGGCATCGATCCAACGTAAATAAATTACAAGAAATAAATTTACAATTCCGGTATCGATTCTATACATGAAATCGACCCTATACACTTTCCGGAAAACATAGTGTTTTGGTTGTTTTTGTACTTGTCGGTAGTATTTGCTGGTAATTGAGGGTTTTGGAAACAACACAAAATGGTAAATTTGTTATAGGTAAGCTAGCAAGAGGACTAAGTTATAGCAGAAATCATAAGTAGAACATGGATGCTCAAGGCACCTCTTTATTCATATATTCATACTTAGAAATCATATTAAAATACAATGGTTTTTGCATGTCCCATTTTCCTCTCTCTTACCCTCTATTTATAATATTCTATGCATGGCTTAATTATGCCACCTAATGCCCACATATCGGCTTCTCATTGGACCTCTAGTCCACTAATATGAAGCATTAAATATCCACTAATTTCCCTTAGTGCTTAATCTGCCTCTTTCCCCGTGAAGTCCCAGCTCATTGACTGGCGTCCCAGGAGTCTCCCCAGGCGATTCCCCTGTGAAAGGAGTCTGATTCTACCGTGCGCTCTCTACTGTCCAAGCTCCTTATCTTCTTCTTAGATACGCCTTTGAAGGTCTTTTATGATTGACTTGGCTGAATTTCTCTCTTGATGACGTGGCCCTTTGATTCGTGACACGTGTCGGTGACTGTTTTCTTGGGTATAACATAGGCCCCCAGGAAAATTAGAGCTTTCAACTCTGATTTCCCTGAAGTTTGTGGTCGTCTTCCTCGGTTGACTCGTCTCGGAACTTGCACTCTGACTTTCTGTTGGTGGTTGAGACTTCATTTAATTCTGAGTTTTACGCCTTTAAAGGCTCTTCGATTCTGGATTATGTCTTCATATCATGGCTTTTATTTGGAACCGAGAGGTGTCCCCGAATCAAATAACCAGCTTTTCATCTCGGATTAGGAATCGGTCGATGAAAACTAAGTTGCCTCTTTCTTTGTCTTTTTCTCAGAAGTTTCCGGAGCTCGATGGACAGGATGTTGCTTTGGTAGATGCTTTTGAACGGGTCTGGACAGTTAAGGTAGAGAAGGATGGTCGACGTCTTGCTCTGAGTGACGGTTGGGACAAATTCTGTGAACGCCGTTTTGTCTCGGTGGATGTGACCATCTTTCTGGAGTTGCGTGGGCAAAAGTCTTTCAATATCGGAGTATTTGGGAGAGATGGAGAGGAGATCATTGATCTGGGAACTGATTCTGAAGACAGCTCGGTTGATTCCGAACCTGAAGATTGTCCTGTAAAAGATAACTGGGGATGTATTTCCCCGTGAGATTTATCCAAAATATAGAAAATTAGTCTTTTCTTTGTAAAATAATATTTTCGGGGTTTAATTCCCCAGGTTTTGTTTCCCAGGTTTCTTTCCCGGTGAAATAAACAAGAGTTATTGTCTTTGAAGGATTCTTTATATTCGTAAATCATGATAAGTATCAGAAAACTTATCTCCTTAATAAATCAATAATCTGATTAACAAATAAATAATAAAAGAATGTAAAAAGAGAGGTTTCTTCTTAACCTGGATTTTGTAAGTAAATATTTGCCACGTGGCATTATCCTGGCCAAGTATTTTAGGTTTTACGGGGTAGTGGGGGGATACTTGAGTACGTTTTTCATTGGTAACCGCCCTCTCTTACCCTTCCTTGATCTCAACCGTTGATCTATTCATGTTGCAGGTTTATATTTTTAAAACAGGTTAACCCATTTCAAATTTTGAAAATTCACATCTCTCTTCGATTCCCAAATCTGAAAATCGGTAAGAATCTCCTTCCCCCTGCAATTTTACTGTGTAAATTTATTTAGTTTGTAGTGTAATTTTCTTTCTACAACCCTCACCATCATGCCAAAATACACGAGAGTCGTTCGCCCCAAGGTGGTCGAAGAGCCTCACGTCCTGCTCGCTCGTCAGTACAAGGAATTCATGGACAAGGCGAAGCCGGCCTTGCCAGAATTCCGACTGGACGAACTAGACGCGGCCCATCCCTACGTTCCCGCTGAGAGGACCATCACTACGGTTCAACCAGATCCAAATCACCAGGAGTGGGGTGCGCACGGCCGAGATAGCACGGTGACGGCGGACGAACTCACCGACTGGAGGGATGACTGGCGGATTCCCTTCAACGTGCATTTGCATGCGCCAGAAGAGGGAGAATCCGCCTGTTGTCCACCTCCAGGCATGGTGGCCATCGGCGTCGACGCGATGGATCAAGGTCTGCGGTTCCCTCTGCATCCTTCGATTTCAGGCCTGTTGAACCGGTGGGGTGTGGCTCCTCATCAGATTCATCCGAACGGGTGGGCTCAGTTGTATGGGGTTTTGACGGTTCTAGGACAAGTGGGATTTTCTCGACCCCTCACGGGGGATGAATTCCATTTGTTCTTTAGTCCGGTCTATTTCCAGAAAGGGTTGTTGGGTGATTACACAGTTCGATGCAGGAAAAACATGGTGAAGATAAAGGAACCGGATGTTAAAGATCCTACTTGTTGGGATCGATGGTTTTATGTCTCGGGGAGATGGAGAACTCAGACCCTAGAGGGAGAAATTGAAATTCCTCTAACTTATGGCGTTAAAGATGAAAGTAAGTTATACTTTTAAGTTTTTTACAGTTTTGACTGATCTAAAATTGTTCTTATGTTTGTAGGTGCCCGGATCTCCAAAACTGACTATGGCATCCCGTGGGATTTGGCTACAGCGAATCTTTTGGCCCAGTGCAATCCTACTACCAAGAGGGATTCGACGTGCCTTAACGACGACAGCATTCGTGACGCAGCAGGCTTGTTCTGTCCTCCATTCGTTGAAGATAAGCCTTGTTTTGGTAAAGTCCTGTATTTTCTACAGTTTTTGTTCTGTCTTATTCCCTGGGGACATATCCCTCGGGGAAATATCGTCAATTTTGTCGGGTGTAATATCTTTACTTTTCCCGGTGCAGAATTTTTCTCTACAGTGTTTGACGTGAAACCCCCAGAGATGGCGGATAACAGATTGTTCGAGAGACTTGGACTTGTGGATCCATCCCAGGTGGGGAAAGCCCGTAAAGCAAAAACCAGTTCAACCAGCATAGGTGGCCGAGGATCTGTGAAGACTCGGGGTTGAACAGTAGGTGCCCCGGCTTCCCGGACCAGATCCCGAACTGTCTCCGCCCAGGGCGGTGAGACAGATTCTCTGGGGATCATGGAGGTGGTGGACTCCTACAAAGATTCCCCGGCCCCCGCTGATGCTGTAATGACTGATGTTGTTCCTAGCCAGGGTTTGCCTCCTTCTGGGTCATCCACTCTTCTACAAGTCAAGCTCGAAGGAGACAAGAAAAGGAAGAAAGTTGATGGGGGTATAATCGATGTGACTGAATCCCCTCCCCGTGCTGACATGAGTCAGTCTGTTTTTGGAGTTGAGAAAGTTCTCTCTGACAAGTAAGTTTTTATTTATTTTATACTCTTTCTTTATCTTTACAAAATATTCAATCTTATCCTTATGTTTTATTTCTCGGCTAGGTTTTCCCAGGAAAAACTTCCATCTGTGCTCCTTCCCTTCTTCTCTGGCAAAGGCCCCATTGACCCTGTCACTACCCTGGGCAATCCTGTTGGTGATTCAATTGATGCAGTTGGGAGGTGCTGGACCTCAGAGCTCAATGACCTGATGGACCATGAGGAACATGCCTTTTCCCTGGCCCTTAAACTGGCCAGTCAAAGTGCAGTTGCCATCTCTGGTGCTCATACCATGGCTGAGAAACTCAGAGCTGAGGTTACCAAGCTACGCATCACCAGCACTGGTCAAGAAACACAAGTGAAGGAGCTCAATGCAGCCTACATAGCCGCAGCAGGGGACAGGGATAGGTGGAAGAAGGTTGCAGACACTGCACGGGCAGAGATAGGGAAGTTGAAGTCTGAGATGCAGGAAGCTTTGAAAACCATCAAGGAAAAAGAAGAACAGATTGAGGATGCCCAGGACAGCTTTGTCAGGGAAAAGAAAGAGCTAAAGGATGAGGTGGTCAAGGTCACCCAAGAGCTGAAGCAGGTCCAGGATAACTTTGCACAGTCCATGGAAAGAGTGGTGGAGCTTGAAACTCTACTGGATTCTCCTGCTCACAATCCCAGGGTATTGACTGACCTTCTCTATGTAACTGCATATGCTGATCTCATTAGGTCTGCAGCAAAGGAGGAGAATGATGTGGCCAAAGAGTATGGACTCAAACTCCTCAAGGATCACATGAAGGGATGCACTCTGGATTCCAGAGTTCCTCAACCTTTCATGGATCTGGAAGTTGTCCATGGGATTGACATGACATGGTGGCCATCATACAGTCTCCTCTCTATGCCTGGTGAACCTGCAAAGTTAGCTGATGATGCTCCTGCTGATGAGGATGAATTTGATGATGAGGGTGTGGATCTACTTGGTGTTGGGCCTGATGGCAAGCCAAAAGATCCTCTGGTAACCCCCCCTGGTGATGGTAATTCCACCTCCTGAGTTTAACAACTCAGGAGTCTGCTAAGATAAACCCTACGCTGAGTGTAAAAAGCTCAGGGGTTTTTATGTTTTATTTCTTATTTGGGCCCAAGGCCATAAGACAATATTTGTTATTTCTGTTTGAATTTCAGAGGCAGTTTTTTGTCTGGACAAGTTTTTATATTTTGCTGGTGTGTAATAACTTAGTAAGTTACTTTTGGATATTATCCTTTGGGTCTTACACATAGCCCGTCCACCGTTTGTTTAGGCTTTTTTCTACCACAATTATCTGTCACTTGACAAGTCTATTCTAGCTTGTTTGGTGAATCGTAATTCTTGTGAACAGATAATTCTTGGCTCACACCCACGTTTTATTTTAAAACTTTGTTGGGACTTCTTTGTGAGCTCTTTGTCCTGCAAAAGTGATTTTAGGATTTAGTTACCTCTTGGAATTCTTTGATTCTGAGTAACATTTTTCTCCTCCATCTCTCCTTTTACAAAGACTGTCCGATCCTGTGGTTTGTCCATCATGAATACCCTTTTGAGGTTCAGTTCATGATGAATACCTCTTAGGATAGTCCTCGGACCAATATCTTCCTCCCGCGCGATTCTTGAGTTTCTTTTACTCTGTTGAATCCGTACGCAGAAAGAAGTGTTCGGCCCCTAATCCGCAGATCTTTTGGGTCTTTACCGAACCTTAGTATTCTTTTAGGAATACTCAACATTCTTTATTTTGACCGGGAAATTTATTCCTTTTCCCGGGACAATGTTTTTCTTTTATAGACAAAATATAACTTTAAAATCACACAAGTATTTTTAAATACTGAGAAGATTTATAAGATAGTAAAAAGGTTTTTATAAAATAACACTCTTACAAAAAAGCCAAAATTAACCTTTCGGTTTAGTGATAGAATTTCTTTAGGTGCAACGCATTCCACCGATACTGATCCTTGGTCCCGTCGAGAAGCTCTAACCCGTACGCTCCGTTTTGGAGGCAGTGGCTCACTATAAACGGTCCCTCCCAGTTCGGCCCCAGTGCTCCCTGGTGCGTCCCCAAGATTTTCTTCAACACCAAGTCTCCCACTTGGAATTCTCGTGCTTTTACTTTAGAGTTAAATAGTTTTGCAATTCTTTGTTTGTTCATGGCATTTAGAGAATCCGAGGCTAACCTTCTTTCTTCAAGAAGGTCCAACTCTTTCCGGATGGTTACTTCATTCTCCGGGGAGATTTCCTGAGCGGTCCGATGTGATAGCACCGTTATTTCCGCTGGAATTACCGCCTCTGTTCCAAAAGCTAAAGAGTAGGGGGTTTCTCCAGTGGCATTTCTGGCTGTGGTACGGTACGACCACAGGACCTCTGGAAGTTCGTCCGCCCACTTTCCTTTGCGACTTTCTAATTTTGATTTGATGGTGTGCTTCAGTATTTTATTCACTGCTTCAACCTGACCATTCGTCTGGGGGTGGTAAGGAGTAGAGAATAACCTTCTGATCTTCCATTTTTCACAGAATTCCTCCACCTCAGCCCCATCGAATTGTTTTCCGTTGTCAGAAATGATTGACTCGGGCAAACCGAATCGACATATAATGTTTTTCCATATGAACTTGATAACCTGTGGTTGATCAATTTTTTTCAATGGCTCTGCTTCAACCCACTTGGTAAAATAGTCGACTGCTACAATCGCATATTTCACTCCGCCCCGTGCGGTTGCTAGTGGTCCGATCAAATCGATACCCCACCGAGCAAATGGCCACGGGCTGTAAATGGATTTCAAGGCTTCTGGGGAAATGCGGATGTTAGGCCCATGCGTCTGGCATTTAACACATTTGCGTGCATAACCGACTGCGTCCTTTCTCAGGCTTGGCCAGTAAAATCCTTGCCCCATGGTTTTGTGTGCCAGGGATCTTCCCCCCGCATGATTTCCACACACACCATCATGTATTTCCTCCAGGATTTTAAATCCTTCTTCCTTCGACACACATTTTAGTAGTGGAAGGGAATAACTTCTTCGATAAAGTTGTGAGTTGATTAAAGTATACTTTGCTGCTCGGGATCGGAGTTGTTTTGCTTCGGTTTTATCTGCTGGTACTTCCCCGGTATCTATGTACCGTTGAATGGGAATTCGCCAGTCTTCTCCGGCCCCGACAAGTATTTGCATTTGTATCTCTCTTTGTTCTATTGATGGAGACATTAATTTTGTCAAAACAATATTTGAGAAGTCTGCTGAGCCCTCAGCTGATGCTAATTTTGACAGGGCGTCAGCTTGTGAATTGTGTTCCCGTGGGATTTGTTCGATTAGAACTTCAGGGATTTTTTCACAAAGTTCCCATACCAGTTTCAGGTATTTTATCATTTGTTCCCCTCTGGCTTCGTAGTCCCCACTTACGTGGTTTACTACTAGCTGGGAGTCCATAAACACATGGAGTTTTCTTGCCCCGACGGCTATAGCCAATTCCAACCCAGAAATGAGAGCTTCGTACTCTGCTTCATTGTTAGATGTGGGGAATTCAAACTTTACCGCATGGGTTACTGAGTCTCCATCGGGACTGAGTAATACCACTCCTGCCCCCGAGCACGCGGTGGTAGATGATCCATCTACGAACAGCTGCCAGGCGCGTGGTTGATTCTGGGATTTCTCAGGGAAAGTTAATTCCACAATGAAATCGGCCAGGGCTTGTGCTTTGATTGCTGTCCTCGGGGCGAAAGTTATGTCGTACTGACTAATTTCTAACGCCCAACGCAGGAGTCTCCCGGAGATATCTGACCGGTGCAATACTTGCTTTAAAGGCATATTAGTCAAGACTTCGACGGGGTGCTCGAATAAGTACGCCCGGAGTTTTCTGATTGACACTATTAAAGCATATGTTAATTTTTCCAGTGGAGTGTATTTAATTTCGGCCTCATGTAATACTTGGCTCACGAAATAGATCGGGAAGTGTTGTATTCCTTCCGCTCTCGTCAAGACTGCACTGATGGCATGTTCCGAGGCGGCCAGGTATAAATACAACTTTTCTCCTGGTTTAGGTGCCACAACTACTTTCGGATTGGATAAATATTCCTTTATCCGTACAAAAGCTTGTTGGGCCTCCTTCTTCCAGTGAAATTCCTGTCCTTTAATGGAGGCAAAGAACGGTCGAGTTTTATCTCCCAGGCAAGAAATGTATCTGTTCAGGGCGGCTAGACGACCCGTGAGTCGTTGTACGCCTTTTACGTCCCGGGGCTCTTGCATGTCCAAGATAGCTTGGACTTTGGTAGGGTTGGGCTCAATGCCTTTCTCGCTAACCACATGCCCCAGGATCATCCCTTTTTTGATTCCGAAATTACATTTCTTGGGGTTTAATTTCATATTATAATGCCCCAGAATTTTGAAAACTTCTTCGAGGTCTTTGATATGATCTGATTCGTTTTTACTTTTTACAATAATATCATCAATGTACACTTCCATGGTTTTACCAATTAATTCAGAAAACATTAGATTTACCAACCTTTGATAGGTGGCCCCAGCATTCTTTAGGCCAAAGGGCATTCTTTCCCAGCAATAGATGCCTTTCTCTGAGTAGAAAGCCGTGTGTTCAACGTCATCTGGATGCATGGGAATTTGATGGTATCCGGCCTTAGCGTCCAATGTCGAGAATATCGCGTGACCTGTCAAATTATCAACCACATGGTCGATGTGTGGCATGGGAAAAAGGTCTTTCGGGCAAGCATTGTTTAGATCTGTAAAATCTATACACAAACGCCATGCTCCGGCCGTTTTTGTCACCATTACCGCATTGGAAAGCCAAGTGACATCACTCGAAGCTTTCCTGACCAGTTTACTTTCAATTAGTTTATCTACTTCCCCGGCGAGTGCCTGGCACTTCTCGGGGCCCATTTTCCTGCGCTTCTGCGCAATTGGCCTTTTGCAGGGATCAATTTTCAATCGATGGCAGGCATGTTTAAGATCTATCTTTCCTAAATCCGCACTGGACCATGAGAAAGTGGAGATGTTCTCCTTTAGGAATTTTATCAAATCGCTTCTGACAGTGGATTCCATATGAGACCCCCCAAGTATTTGTTTTTCGGTTTGCTCTGGATCTACAATTATAGAGTCCAGAGTTTCAACCATCTCTACACCGGGTGCTTTTTTGCATTGATATCCTCCCCGTGAGCCCCAATCCTCTAAGTTTGTTTTGAGTTTAGGCTGTTTTTCCCCAGGAGATGCTAAGTCTTCACTGGGTTCTTTTTCGGGGGGATTATTCATGTCATCCGAGGGGATCTGAAGAACTTCTCCGCGCGGGTTTTTCCCGGGGGAGCTCATTCCTTCCTCGGGTATTTTAATGATATCTTTGATGTGATCAATTTGTTTTATGTTGCTTTCCTCCAAATTGATTTGGGGAATGTTAGCTTTTACTTCGTTTTTGGTTTTATCAAGATCGCGAAAATACATCAAAGTCTTCTTAGCCATTACTAGGTCCCCTCTGACGGTGCCAACTGCACCGGAGGGTGTTGGAAACTTGATACAGTAGTAATAGGACGAGGCGACTGCTTCAAAAGCGTCCAGAAAGGGCCTGCCTAACAAAGCATTATAGCCATTAACCTTATCAACTATTACAAACTTAAGATTCCTAACCATCACGACTTCGGGATTCTTCGCGTCCATCATTTCCACCGGGAGGATTATTTCTCCGTAGGGGATGACTACGTCGTCACCAAAACCTTTCAGCACCATATCGCACGGGTTGACATAGCGCGCCAGCTTCCCCATCAGATCCAGGGTCTTTTTGTAAAGAACATTAAGATGCGCGCCATTGTCTACCAGCGTGCGAGACACGTCCAGACCGAGGATTCTTGCCTTTATCACTAAAGGCACATCCTTCGGGAACATTGTCTCGGCTCGATCTTCCGGGGTGAAAGTTATCACCGCCGTTTCATTAATTGCTGCTTCCTTTGATGGGGCAGTTTCATACCAAACTACCCACATCTGAAAGTCTCTTTTCCTTTTGCGGCGGCTCTCCTCGTTCACCGGCTTTAAACCACCGATCATCATGATCTGACCCACTCTTGGGGGATCCTGAGCCGGAGGATGCGGTGGTGGAGCTGGTGCGGGTACTTCCCGGGGAGGAGGCCCCTGCGGATTTCCCCCGGCACCTGGCCTGGGCAAGAATTGCCATAGTTTCCCATCCTTAAAAAGTTTCCACAACAGTTGTACCAGTTGTCTGCACTGGCTGGTGTTGTGACCAATCTTTTCATGAAAGGCACACCATTTGTTGGGATTCAACTTGTCCGGGGAAGTTAGAATTGGTGGTGGTTTTTCCAACAGATCGGATTTTTGTACCACCATGATATTCAGGATATCTGTTGGGGTATGACCAGTCTGAGCAGTGAGTTTTCCTTCCCACTCACGGATCTCATCCACTCGTGGGTCATTTGGCCTAGGGCCTGGTTTTTTGCCAATATAATTTGGCCTTCGATCGGAGGAAAAAGGAGGTTTTTTCTTTTGCTCGGGGGAGTGTCCCCCGCCAGCAACAAGACGCTGGTAGGCCACTTGGGCCCCAGCTTTCCTCCTAAAATCCTCATACGATCGGGGATAGTTTAACATTGCAGATTTAAACAACTTAGAATTTCTTCTCAAACCTGCCAACACTGTGTGAAGTTTGAGGTTATCGCCAATCTCTTCTCCGCCCGCCATCAGTAGTTCCTCCACGCGATCCACATAAGACTCGTCTGTTTCGTTCTCACCCTGTTTGACCCCAAGCAGCTTCTGACTATACTCCATATAGGAAGCTTTGGATGCAAAATACGACACAAACCTATGCACCAAGTCGTCAAAACACTTAACAGAATGTGTAGGTAAGCTGACGTACCATTGGTGAGGAATATCGCCCAGGGTGAGTGGAAATAGTTTGCACCGAGTAGCATCAGTGGCTCCTCGGCCGGACATGTACGTCCTGAATCTGCTCAAGTGCACTTCTGGGTCAGTCTTGCCGCTGTACAAAGTAGTTTGCATGGGCTGAATTTCCAGTTGCATTGGAGCTTGTTCAACCTCGGGAGCCAAGGGATTATTATGACGACCTGTCGGGGCGGCGAGAATTTGATTTTCGTTCAATCGCCTTTCCAGTTCAGAGTACTTCTGCCTCAAATCGGCCAGTTCAAGATCAGCACCGGGGGCTCTGCGGGCACTCGTCGGTGAGAAGTTCACACGTTGACCGTGCATGTCACTTCTACTTGCCTGTCGATGAGGATCCGTAGAAGTAGCTACTGATTCGGCTCTTTTATTTAGATCTAAAGCCCGGCGTGTTCTGCGGTTCCCCCGGGGAGCTCGGGCAGTTCGCTCAGGGTGCTTACTTGGATTTTCCCCGGCGGGTGCATGCATGCCCCTCACCGGGATCACAGGGGTTGTCATCACATATTTTAAAGACATCAACTCAGCCATTGCTTCATCAATTTTCTGTGGAGTATCGAGACTCGCGAATCTAATCGGAGGTGGAGCCATGGGCGTCGACGGCCCTCCGATCTCGTAAGGATGAAGACGGCGATTCCGACGTCGTGACCGAAGTCGACGTTGTCGTTGATCTGCCTGACTGTCAGTGGGCTCATCGGCCTCTGCATGTTTACTATTGTGCTCATCGGAGCTGATTTGGGTAGGCGGCGGCTGTTCCTTATTTTCAGGTTCTGGGTTTTTAGGCGGAGATGGAACCTCGGGTTCCACCATCACGGCCTTACCCATCACAGCCCGCCACCTGCCGCTTGTGCCGGATGCACCTGATACCGTCGTACCTTCGTCTACGTTCACCATTTCTGATTTTAATCGAGCTTTTCTGCAACTTAAATACCTGATGCTCGATCCTTCTAGCGCCAACTGTTTTGGTTGTTTTTGTACTTGTCGGTAGTATTTGCTGGTAATTGAGGGTTTTGGAAACAACACAAAATGGTAAATTTGTTATAGGTAAGCTAGCAAGAGGACTAAGTTATAGCAGAAATCATAAGTAGAACATGGATGCTCAAGGCACCTCTTTATTCATATATTCATACTTAGAAATCATATTAAAATACAATGGTTTTTGCATGTCCCATTTTCCTCTCTCTTACCCTCTATTTATAATATTCTATGCATGGCTTAATTATGCCACCTAATGCCCACATATCGGCTTCTCATTGGACCTCTAGTCCACTAATATGAAGCATTAAATATCCACTAATTTCCCTTAGTGCTTAATCTGCCTCTTTCCCCGTGAAGTCCCAGCTCATTGACTGGCGTCCCAGGAGTCTCCCCAGGCGATTCCCCTGTGAAAGGAGTCTGATTCTACCGTGCGCTCTCTACTGTCCAAGCTCCTTATCTTCTTCTTAGATACGCCTTTGAAGGTCTTTTATGATTGACTTGGCTGAATTTCTCTCTTGATGACGTGGCCCTTTGATTCGTGACACGTGTCGGTGACTGTTTTCTTGGGTATAACACATAGAACAATAATAATAAATCTAAATTCGGTCAACCCCCGAATTTTTACTATTACAAGCATTCATCCACACAAAACGAATCTCGACATGTCCGAGAGTTTAATAACGAATAATCATGGCAAAATTAAATAGCAATTAATTAAACGAATAATTAACAATTAATTTAAACCATGATAGTCGGAATCCCTGCAAGGTAGAACATAATTCAACACATACATGAACACGAAACCAAACGCTCTGATACCAATTGCTGGAAATCGATATCCCGTGGTATCAAAAATTGCGGAACCGATAACCCCGACCGAAATCCCATTGCCGGAAACCGATCACGAACATCACGGTATCCGGAGCTCAACCGGAGAATCGCCGCAGGATGAACCCGCGGCCGAAACCCTAGCCGAGCCCCACCGCGGGGCTCGCAATCGCGTTCGATCGCGAGGGGCTGCCTAGCAGCCCCCGGCGGTGAGTCCGGCGACTCACCGCCACCACCGACAGGAGGGGGGACCACCAGTCGCGGCGCGAAGCCGCGACGGTCCCCGGCGATCGAACTAGGGTTCGATCGCCCCAGCCGCGGCGTCCAGCCGCGGCCTTCCTTCGATGCGCGCCGGCGGTCGAAGCCCTAGGGCTCGACCGCCACCCCTCGGCTCCCAGCCGAGGGTCCTTTGAACGTTCGCTGAGGATCTCGAATCCCCGTCCCCGAAGTTCGTCGTTTTCCCGGATCATGTGTTCATGCATGTATCACAATTTAATTCACATAAATTCACACGAAGGAGTTTTATGATCATACCTTTGATTCGTTGTGCGGAGAAACGAAATCAATTGAAGACCTTTGAATCTTCCCACGTATTCCTTGCACTCCGTTCGAACGTCGGGTGGGCGACGATCTATCGGACTCCTATGGATCTCCTTCAACTCTCTAGAATATCAAGTATGATAATCTTGTCTTGTGATTTATGAAGGCCATGTAGTGCTTTTATAGGCTACGTAGGGGATCTAAAGGAGGTGGAATATTGGGCTTCCAATATTGAAGATTAAATTGAGCCCACTGCCCAAGTCCATTAATCCTTATCAATATTAATTAATTTATTTTCCACTATATAAATTAATTGCACTCCCAATATTAAACCATATTATATCAAATAATATTTCTCCGGTAGTATTATTTATTCCGTGTATTTAAGATTTAAATATCCATGAATAAAATTAATTTATTGCTAATTAATTTATTCATCTCTTTAATCCGAGACTAGTACCATTCAACCTTAATTATTGTGCGGAACGAATCCACTCATGAGGTTTACACAATAATTCCTTATGAACTCATCTCGGGGATATTATCAACCCTTCCGGGATACACTGTCCGGTCAATCATTCACGGCATGCCATATATGAAATATAGTGACCCAACTTAACCGGTAATTAACCCAATAATTAAATCGGTTAATTCCTTTGGTAAATCAAATTCACTTATATTAAATATACACACCCGCAATAATATCGGGGATTAAGAATAAAATACACTGAGACTCGAATCGATTATCGCCGGCAATCCTAATCGATGAATCTCAACGATCCGCTCAATACACCAAGTGTACAAGTGTGATAAAATAATTAAGATAAATTATTTTCTCTCTCACACAACGACTATACCGATGGATTGGTCCGTGTCCATCTAGGTCGTGAGCAACTGTTTGATTAAATACGAGTAACCGATAGTATGATCTTCTGTGCGCCCATGCACACCATACTAACTACAACGTATAAATTCCAGGACTATGATTTGCATATATTTAATTAATAATAATTAAAAGCAAACAATTGTTTATTAATTTAATAGATTAAATGCTATGACCGGGAGTTTACCGTTACTTAAATCTAGACATTAAGTACACAACTCCAACAGTTCTTTCTCCGTGGTCGCGTAGTTGCATTGGGCAGGATTCAGTGTCTTGGATGCATAATAGATCACATGTCGTTCCTTGCCCTTCATCTGCCCAAGGACAGCTCCAACAGCATACCCGCTCGCGTCGCACATAAGCTCAAATGGCATTCCCCATTCTGGTGGTTGGATGATGGGGTAGTGACTAACCTCTCCTTGAGGTGGTTGAAGGCAGCTTAACAGTCCTCATCGAAGTTCCAGTCAACCTCGTTTTGTAACAGCCTGGTCAGAGGTTGGGCAATATTGGCAAAGTTTCTTACGAACCTTCGGTAGAAACCAGCGTGCCCAAGGAAGCCTCTAACTTGCTTGACATTCCTTGGATAAGGCAGCTTTGATATGGTCTCTATTTTGGCTAGGTCAACTTCAATCCCCTTGGCAGAGACTACGTGCCCAAGGACTATCCCTTCCTCAACCATAAAGTGACATTTTTCATAGTTAAGTACCAGACTTTTCTCCACACATCTGCTGAGGGCCGACTCCAGGTTGTTCAAGCACGCCTCGAACGAGTTGCCATAGACCGTGAAGTCTTCCATGAAGACTTCTATCCCTTGCTCAAGTAGATCAGCAAAAATGCTCATCATGCATCTCTGGAAAGTCCCAGGGGCGTTGCATAGACCAAAGGGCATGCGTCTATATGCGAAGGTACCGTATGGGCAAGTAAAAGTAGTCTTGTCCTGGTCTTCCGGGGCCACCCAAATTTGCATGTAGCCGGAGTATCCGTCAAGGAAGCAAAAATGTGTCTTCCCAGCTAGCCTCTCGAGCATCTCATCAATGAAAAATAGTGGGAGGTGGACTTTCTTTGTCACCTTGTTCAACTTCCTGTAGTCTATGCACACTCTCCATCCGGTTTGAAGTCGAGTGGCTATCTGCTCCTTTTTCTCGTTCTCGATCACTTGAATTCCTGACTTCTTGGGCACCACATGAACTGGACTTACCCATTTGTTGTCTGAAATAGGGTAGATAATGCCCAAGTTGAGCAACTTGAGTATCTCTTTCAAAACTACCTCCTTCATGGCTGGGTTCAGTTTCCGCTGTGGGTCTCGTACTGGATTTGACTCTTCCTCGAGCAATATGTGGTGTTGGCATATGGTGGGGCTGATTCCCTTTATATCTGCTAAGGTCCATCCGATGGCTTGCTTGTACTGGTCAAGGATGTATCTCAGCCTGCTCTCTTCTTCCTTCTTCAATTTTGAACTGATGATTACGGGCAACGTATCATTTTGCCCAAGAAACATGTACTTGAGATGTGCAGGGAGTTTCTTTAGTTCCAATTCTGTTGGTTTTTCCAGGGACGGTACCATGATCGTGACTTCCTGGGGTGGCAGCTTGCTCATGCCCATGGGGTGATTTTCCAGAGTCCCCAGTTGCTCAACTATCTGTTGAACTTCAAGTTGCTCATCCTCTGCATCTTCCTTGGTTAGTCCCCTTTGTATCACCAGATCTACTTTGTCAGAGACTCCATATCCCAAAGCTTGTTCCTCGATCATTTCATCAATCTGGTCAACATAATGTACTTGCTCGGTGTCCTCTGGGTGCTTCATTGACTTGAACAAGTCAAATGTGACCGTTTCTCCTTCGAACTTGCAGGTTAGCTTTCCAGTCTCGCAGTCAATGTGTGTTCTTGCCGTCTTTAGGATTGGTCTGCCCAAAATCATCACAGGTTGCTTACTTGATCTCCCCCTGTCCAAGACATAGAAGTCGGCAGGGAAAATAAGCTCCTCTACCTTGACCAGTACATCTTCCAGAATTCCCTCGGGGTACACATTTGATCTATCTGCTAGCTGGATTACTACCCTTGTCGGCTTCATTGGTCCTATGCCCAAGTCCTCGTACATTGACTTAGGCATGACGTTAATCGATGCTCCCAAATCGAGCATGGCTTTCTCTATATTCATGTTGCCTATTATGCAGGGAATATAGAACATTCCAGGGTTTGCACATTTCCTTGGCACATTCCTCTGGAGCACCGCTGAAACATTCTCTCCTACCTCGAATTTGGCATCGTCCTTGTATTTCACCTTCTTGGTACACAACTCCTTGAGGAATTTGGCGCACTTGGGCATGGATTTTAGGATAGTCAACAGAGGCATGTTGATTTCCACCTTTCTAAACATTTGGAACATCTCATTTGTATCCTCCTTCTCTTTCTTCTTGCTCAATCTGCCTGGAAAAGGAGGGTAGATTTTTGGTGGTGTTCCTGCTTGGGCAGGTACTGATGTTTCCTTCTGTTTTGGTGGTATCAGCTCAAGTTCTTCCTCTGATTCTTCGTCCTCGTTGACTTATTCGGCGATCCCTTCCATTTGCGGTTGTGGAGTGGACTTCTTGGGCGCTTCAGTCAGAATTTTTCCATTTTTTTTAGGGTGATTGCTTTCAGTTGGGCATTATTGAGTTCAATTTGGGGAGGTAGGCCATTGGTCTTCTTTTTCATCTCGGTCATAGCCTGGGTCAAGTGCGCTAGTTGGGCATTGATGTTCTGGAATTGCCCGCGCGACTCAAGCATTTGAGCATTGATATTTTGAAGTTGACCTCGAGTTTCTGCCTTGTACTTCTTGTTGTCCTGTTTGTACCGATCATTTTCCTGTTGGGCTTTGATATTCTCAGTGACCAAGGTCTGCATCATGTCTGCCAAAGTTGGGCCATTGCTCTGGTTCTGCTGGTTGCCCTGATTTTGGTAGTTATTTCTTTGATGGTTGTTCTGGCCGTTGTATTGTTGGCCTTGATTTCCTTGGTTCCCTCCGCCCTGGTAGTTGTTGTTTCCATACTGGTTGTTGTCATGATTTTTCCAGTTGTTCGAGTTGTACGCGTTCCTATTTGGCCTCTGCCCGTTTCCATTATTCTACATTATCACCTTGACCTCTTCATCAAAAAGCTCAGGACACTCGTCGGTGGCATGGTTACTTTCCTTGCAGATTTGGCATGCCTTGACTCCTCTCTTTTGCCCTGGATTTTGGTTGAGTACCAATTGCTCAACTATGTTGCAGAGTTTGTCTAGCTTGACTTCAGTTGCAGATGGTACGGGCAAGTTATTCCTGGGTAGGTCACTGCCATCTTCCCTCGTTTCTTCAGCCATCTCTTTGAAAATCTTGAATGCTTCGTCGGCCCTTGACGCTACCGTCGTGGAGTAGCGCAAAATAATATTTATAGTTCCTAAACTATTCACTAGCACAAATACTAGTAGCAAGTATAGGTTCGATCCCACGAGGAGGCGATTTAGCTTATAGTTTTCCCGGCTTTGAATGCTCAATTGGGTTGTCACGTTTAAAAAGGTTTTGTTTTGGAGAGCAGTTGGGCACTGCCGAACCGTGGTCACCGTGTTTACTTGACTGGAAAATAACAAATAACTTAAACAGAGATAACACTAGCATGCAACCTAATTAATGGACTGAGCAATTAACAGACTTGACTAAACAGATAAGAAGAAACAAATAAAGACTAAAGTATCCAGGCATTGACTCCTCTGACTTCCCCCTTGACCTATGTGGTGCCGATCATTGGTACGTATATCATTTTGCTAACATTTTTGTCTTCCAGTTATAGACCCCAAGTATTAACATACCTATAATGTCACGCATATTAATACCCAGACCCCTTATTCGCTCTTATGTTTAAGTCCTATTAGATCTCTCTCAATAGGTCTCCTGACGTTGACCAATTCGACACTATGTGACCGCATGAGTCTAAGTTGATCAAGTCGCCTTCATCCTCCAAGCAAACCCGGAATGGCCAATAGCATGCCTGGACAGACCCAAGTCATACGACCACATCTCCAGCAACATGTTGTACTTCGCGGACGCCCAGTCTCCCGGTCGCGTTGATCCACGTACTCCTGTGTTAGGCAAGTCGGGGTTCCCACTGGTCACTGTAGGATTGCCCAAGTCCCTAACATGCTTAAGTTACTACCCTGTTGAATCGGGAACAAAACTCAGCTAGTTGCTGTCCTCACTAAGCCTCCCGGCACGATCACGTCTTAGGGTTGGTCAGGTTCTGTCTTTGCCCAGATACAAACAGATTAGCTACTTGACATAAATAAAACAGAAAATAAAATAGAATCAATAAGACGAACTGAACTTTGCATTGAAACGGGAATTTGTTCAAAGGGAAATAAAACAAAGTACGAAATTAAAAGCATAAAAACATAAAGATTGTTTTTGGCCCGAAGGCTTAACAGAAAATAATCGCCGGCGCGGTTGGTTGCTCACGCGGCCGCCTTCTTCTTCGCTGGACAGGTAGGTCTTCGATCCGGTTTCTTCGCTGCTCATGTGTCGTCGGTTTCTTCATCAGTCGCTCTTCTTATATAGACGGGCTTGGATGGATAAGAGACGCGAGGGGGAAATACCTCTAAGACCGGACGAGAGTCCATCTTAGGCGGGAGTGTGAATCTGGTCCTCTTTAAAAGACTCCACAGAATTCAGGACTCCTGGTACACCGCATGCCCAAAGTTCCGTCTCTGTCAATGTTAGTGCTTGCCCATGTACTTCCTTCTCTGACTGATTGAGGTAGCGGACCATGTGCGGTACTTGGTCGAACTCAAGTCTTGCTCCACCTGCTGACGGCCTGGTTGCTTGATCAACTCTGCTGGACCCTTTTTGTCAGTCTGGCTTGCTCAACGAATGCTCTTGACCATGGGAGGTGATTTCCTTGCCTCTTTCACATAGTGCGCTCCTCTTTTCACTCCTTTACCTGCCCACCTGCAAAACTTGCCCAAGTACCCAAACGTGCCCTCCCAGACACAAATAAAGTAAAAACAAACTAAAGACTCGATTTACTTGATTCTAAAAACCTAAAAATGAGCCAAAAAATATGGCTCATCACACGCACACACTTTACTTCGCTTGTCCTCAAGCGTGTACGGTGACTTGCCTGCTCAAGCAGAAAACAAACAGGGGGTAGAGATAGAAAGAAAATAGAAGACTCAAGGACAGCATGCTTATCAAAATACAGAGAGTTGATCAAGTGAACAGATAGTCAAAATCATAGTCAATGGGATGCATAAAAAACGGTCAAGAGTTTGCAACAGGATTTTGGGATTCTCACTAAGTGTTTCTCTCTATGTAGTGGATGGGTAGTGTTTCGCTCAATGCTGTTTTAAAAGAAGTTCTGCTTTGGGCTTGACCAAATTCTATCCTGTGACATTTTCAATTGAGTTGGGCAATATCATTAGGGCTTTCTAGGGTGACTGTATACGCTAGCTTGGGCAATCCCCAGAATTGATCTTAGGTAGGACATGCATTTTACTTAGCAAATTTCCTCCTAATTTCTTCTCTTTCTTACGGGCCTTAGCACACCCTTTTATTTGTGGATCTATTTTTTTTTCTTTTTCTTTGTTTTTCTCTTTTTTTTTTCTTTTGAGAAGACTTTGCCCTGACTTGCTCTTTTTATGAACTTGAGCATATATGCAGGTTGGGTCAGGGCAGTGGGAGTTTTCTCCCAGGTGATCAAGAAATTTTTGGCTCGGCTCAAGGGGCTAACAAGGGTCTTCTTTTTATTTTTAGTGCA
The DNA here is from genome assembly GCA_954870475.1 of Euphrasia confusa. NCBI lineage: Eukaryota > Viridiplantae > Streptophyta > Magnoliopsida > Lamiales > Orobanchaceae > Euphrasia > Euphrasia confusa. Next base: position 12,755,484 of record OX940957.1, on the reverse strand, counting down.
GAAAGAAAATGCCTAAATCATTTACTACTCAACTCAATTTTCAAATAATCACAATTGTCAGAACTTGGGCAAGCTTCAGCATTACAATCTTTTAAACAGCTACTCTCATGAAAGAAATATAACACACAGATGTAGGCTCAAATCCTCACAGCTTACCTAGTTGCAATTCCATCGTCCCTAATATTTTTCATGCATAGACTATTACTTTTGAAAACTGTTCAAGTTGATCAAGGTATTTATCAAGCATGCGACTCGATCAAACTATGGGGTTGCTCTTGTCCTTCCCCCGCTCACACACTTTGCCTCTGGCAAAGTGTGCAAATAGTAATAAGTTGGGCAAGCATCCCCCCTGACTCCGACTCCAACGATGTTGGCGCACCTTCCCACATACACACTTTGCCTTGGGCAAAGTGTGCAAATAAAGAGGTCGACCCCATCAGACATGAGTCGGGCAGACTCAAGACCAAATAAAGAAAACAAAAAAAAGCAAAAATAAAATCCTAAACTACTAAAACAAAAAGGGAGGGTACATTTGGGGTTTGGGTTTAGGTGGGTACCTGAAACCAACGTGGACGAAGTAGGCAAGTAGGGCAGCGTGCATCTCTTCCTGCTTCTCTCCAATGCGGTCCTGCTTCTCTTCGAGGACATCCAATTGCTCAAGGATCTCCTCCTTCTGCGACTCGACCCTCACACTCGGTCGACTCACAGGCTCGGTCTTCACTTTCGCCTTGGCTGCCAGTGCCAAGGCCTTCACTTCCTCTGGGTTTGTGAACACCCAATCCTCTCCTTCAACTCTGATATCAGCCATCCGGTTCAAACAAACATGATCAAAATTTTCTTCCGCCATCATCTCCATCAACTCCAAATCCAACTTCAACTCCATTCTCTGGGCATAGACCCCTGGAAAGTGGGCAAGGGACAACCTCTGTGCTGGCTTGCTCAAGATGTTCTTCAGTTGTGCACACAGGAAAGCTCCAAAGTTGACCTTGATCTTCTTGGTCATGCACCACAGTAGATCAAGTTCGGTCAGGGAGACTGTATTGCTGTTGTCCTTCTTCCCATAAAAGTTGTAGGCCAGGATGCGGTGGCAGATGCGCAAGGCTTCGTCCTTTAACTGGAAATTTTTGGCCTCCTGAGATTTGAACACTTTCTCCTTGCTCAAGGCCTTCCAGATTTCATTCCTCTCCTTCTGCGTGCGCTCTGGTGGCGTGGTCAATCTGTCCTGGTACTCCTTTGAGAACTTATCCTTGAAACTGGCCGCTCCCATGGCCATGTTGATCTCGAAGATGCTTGCCTCATTATACGATCCCATCAATTTAAAAGAAATGCCCAACGGCCCACCATCCTTGCTCGTTCTCACCTCCAGATCTTCATAGAACTCCTTGACCAACTTCTCAGAGACTTGCCCTGGCCAGGTCAAGAAGTCCTCCCACCCTATTGCTTGAAAATAACCCTTAACCTTAGCATCAATTTTCAAATCTTTAAGGGTTTCAAAACATACCGTCTTGGGCACGACAACAGCCCTTTTTTGGATGTTGGATGGGGTAGGTGCTGGCTGCTTGCCCTTGCCACGGGTGACTCGGGTCGTTGCCGGAGTTTTGAACTTTTCAGATGGGGTGACCGGGACAGAGTGCTCCGACTCCTCTTTTACCTCAGTTTCTTCCTCGCCGTCTTTTTCTTCTTCTTCGCCGCCGGCAGTTGACATGTCGTCAGCCTTCTCGTCAGATGACGACTCCATGGTGGCGGCCGACGAAGCTTCACGGGGCTTCTTGAACTTACCTTTTTCCTCCGCCATAAACTTCCTTTTCTTCACGACGTCCTCACTCGGCTCAGCGCTGTGGCTCGCCAGGTTTGACTCCTCTGATGGCTTTGGGGTCGTGTCGAGGTCGGACAGTTTCGGGGCTTCAATTTCCGCCGTCAGTTGGTCTACCAAATCAGTGTTGAGGGGTGGTGGACTTGCTTCGCGCATCGGGCTCTGTTTGACCGGCGAAGGGGTGTTTTCCTTTTCCGGTGGTGGTGGCGTTTTTTCCTTCGCGGGTACAGAGGCGGCGGCGGCGGCTTTGGATGCTTTTCCTCCGGCCATCTTCTTCGGCGGTTGCGATTGGGGGCTGGTGAGATCGATTTTGGTACCGTGAGGAATTTTGTTGAGTTTTGTGTTTTTGGACGGGTTGATACCATGATTTGCGGAAGTTAGGGTTGTGGGGTGGTGGTGATAGTGGGGGAAGTTGAGGGGTTGTGCGGTTTTTGAAGTAGAGGGGTAGTGGTATAGATGAATTAGGATTTTGAATTTATTTAGGACTCTGCAAATTCAGAGTTGATAGGACTCTTTTGCGGATTCCCGATAATTCCACAATCATCACAGCTGGCCTCTCCTACTTGTTGCTCAATTACCGCAGTTGCCCACTCAATTTTCCTGTTTCCTGAAAACAGAGACAGACCAAAACCCTTTCCTGCCCAAGGCTACTCCTTGGCGTAGTGAATTTATTAATGAAATGAAATAAAGGGAAAAACATAGTATACATACCGAGTTCGCCTTCGGTATTTGCCTCTATTTATTGTCATGGGCCTGACTTATTATCCTTGCTCCACTTGGTCAAGCGGCATGCTCAGGGGGTATCATCCCCTTGAGGTCCTCATTCCCATAGTAAGCCTTGACTCTCTGCCCATTCACTTTGAAGATCTGATCATCACCTGGCTTAAATAGCTCAACCGAACCATTTGGGCAAACAGTATGGACTATGAATGGTCCTGCCCATTTGGTGGATAGCTTTTTAGCCTTGAATTTAAACTTGGTTTGGTAAACCAGAACCAGTTGACCAGGCTCAATCTTCTTTTTCTTGATGATCTTGTCGTGGGATCTCTTTGTCCGCTCCTTGTAATTGACCGCGTTATCATATGCTTCAATCCTTATCTCCTCCAGTTCAGTTAGGTCAAGTTTACGTCCTTCGCTGGCTGCATCCCAGTCGAAATTGACCTTGTTCACTGCCCAATGCGCCTTGTGCTCGATTTCCACGGGCAAGTGGCATGACTTGCCAAACACCATGCGGTAGGGAGAGATCCCTGAAGGTGTTTTGTAGGAGGTTCTGTAGGCCCAAAGTGCATCATCGAGCTTGTCACTCCAATCCTTACCTTCTGGCTTGACTGTCTTCCTCAAGATGGTTTTGATGATGCGATTGGATAGCTCGGCTTGCCCATTGGCCTGGGGGTGGTAAGCTGTGGAGGTCCTGTGGTGCACTCCATATTTCCTGAGCAACCTTTCAATTATATAATTGCAAAAGTGTGTACCCTGGTCGCTGATCAATGCGCGGGGTACGCCAAATCTGCTGAATATGTCACCCTTGAGGAAGGTGGCTACCACTCTTGAATCATTAGTTGTTGTTGCCTTTGCCTCGACCCATTTGGACACATAGTCGACTGCCAAGAGTATGTACTCCTTTCCTCTGGAGTTAGGCAATGGTCCCATAAAGTCGATGCCCCATACGTCGAAAACTTCCATGGGCATGATGGGCATCATGGGCATCTCATCTCTCTTGGTCACGTTCCCCTCTCTCTGGCACTTGTCATAGCTCCTGCACCACTCAAAACAATCTCTCAAAAGAGTTTTCCAATAAAAACCACAGTCAAGTACCTTCCTTGCTGTGCGTCTGACTCGCCCCCGAGTGCGCTAAAAATAATTACTCGGGGTCTCGACTCGCAAGAGGACGAGGCCCTTCGTAGTATAAGTTGGCAAGGACGACCCAAGTCATTCTCTCGAGGAGTGTAGGCTCGGAGTGTTCGTTTAATTAGTGTTTTCAACGTTTGCTTTGTGTACAAATAATATCAAAGTGGGGGGAAATGAGAGATATATGCTAACAACTACTAAATGAAGACAACGAAGCATGAAAGAGCAAATAAATGAGAAATCAATAAGAAAAATGGAGGTTTGATATTTGGATCATTTCACATCGGAATCGAGTTAATAACAATAAGAACCGGGTCATAGGCTCGCTCAAGTGCTTTCGCGGTTTTAGAGTGGGCCGACTAGTCCCTCGGTTAAGGCAAACTATGGTTGATTAGATTAGTGTTCAAGGAGGATTACCGGGTAGGTCTCACCTCTAACAAATCGAGTAATAGACCAAAATTACAAAGTGAAACGTCTCCAGGTAGGTCTCGGTTTCAACAATCGATCAAGTTCAATAACAAATAAACAAATTAACCCAATCAACATGGCCAACAATATATCAAGATAAATCAACTATTCATCCTTAGATCAAATCACCAATTACCAAACCAATAATTCTAGCCTAACATGATACTAAAGTTAATAAACAAACAAATCAAATAAAGATCATGCATAAATGAAGTAACAATTAAAAAGGAACGAAGCTACCGGTCAAACGAGGAGTCGATCTTCGATGTGTCACCCAACGAAAATTGATCCGATGAATAGAACGGGCTCGACGATCCGAGAACAAAACGTGAAGGCAAAAATAAGAGAAAAACAACGAGGAATCGAAGATCTAAGAATTTAAGTGCTAGAAATGAAGAACTTGAAGAACAAGAAATAAAATATCTAGAGTACTATTCTAATTATTTACAAGTGGTGACTTTCTCTCTCTAGAATTGTCCACAAAATTAGTCACACCCTCAAATGAGGCATTATCCTCTATTTATAGCTACACATTTATGCCAATTAAAATTACCCAAATGCCCTTAAAATGTCCCACAAGCCAAGTCAACAATTTAATCTTTTTAATTTCTCCTTTAACGTTGCTGGTGCGTTCTGGAGCCGATAGCCTCTTGACACAATAGGATATTGCCAATCCGACCGTTGAATATGTTTATCATGAAGTTGTGAAGGTGTTGTCCAAAATTCAAGCCGATCCGACGGTTAACGAAGGCGTGGTGAATATTTTACTTCAGCTGCGCAGAACAGGGCAAGTCATCGCGAGCAGGGAGCGGTCGCTCCCGTTTGGGCGCGGTCGCGCCGGAGGGTCGAAGGTTAAGTGCACCGGGAGCGGTCGCTCCCATTTGGGTGCGGTCGTTCCCAGTGGTCGAAGTTTGAGTTGCATCGGGAGCGGTCGCGCCCGTTTGGGTGCGGTCGCGCCCTGTCTCTAGTCCTCTTCGGCTCTTCACCCGGCCTCGTTTTTGGCTCGTTTTGCTCCCAAATCCTCTCCTTTGAGCACCAAATTCCTATTTCACCATGAAACTTCAACAAAGTAAGGGATTCGACAATAATTGAAGAAATTCCATCAAAATGTACAAGAAACGAGCATATAAACACACAAAATGGGGTATAATTCACACCAACTACGGGCGAAACAGCGTCGGTGGCCAAAATGTCCTCCGCAGGCTTGCTCATGGCAGTGCTTAAGAATGTCTGCTTGCTCAACTTCAGGAATGCAACGTCTCAGTACTTGGTCTTCTCCCCTTTTCCACATGTAGGGATCATCCCAAATGTACTTCTTGCTCTCCCGCTTGAGCTTGTTTTTGCCGTAGAGGGTCATGTCTTCTCTTATATCTCCTGTGACTATGTAATTGGCCAAGTCTGCATACCATGGCTCCCCCAAGTGGTTTGAGATCTGATACAAGTACTCATCTGGAAAAGTCTCCGTGATGGGCATGCCTTCTTCTCGCTGGATTATCCTGCTCAAGTGGTCAGCCACCAAGTTTTGGTTGCCTGACTTGTCCTTGATTTCGATGTCGAACTCTTGTAGCAACAAGATCCATCTTATCAGTCGTGGCTTGGTCTCCTTCTTGGCCATCAAGTACTTCAGTGCGGCATGGTCAGTGTAGACTATGGTTTTGCTCCCGAGCAAGTAAGATCTGAACTTCTCGAACGCAAACACCACAGCTAGTAGTTCTTTTTCCGTGGTCGCGTAGTTGCATTGGGCAGGGTTCAATATCTTGGAGGCATAGTAGATTACATGTCTTTCTTTTCCTTTCATCTGCCCAAGTACAGCACCCACAGCATACCCGCTCGCGTCGCACATAAGCTCAAATGGCATTCCCCATTCTGGTGGTTGAATGATGGTGGCAGTGACTAACCTTTCCTTGAGGTGGTTGAAGGCAGCTTGACAATCATCATCAAAGTTCCAGTCAACCTCATTTTGTAACAGTCTGGTCAGAGGTTGGGCAATCTTGGCAAAATCTCTCACGAACCTTCTGTAGAAACCTGCGTGCCCAAGGAAACCTCTGACTTGTTTGACATTCCTTGGATAAGGCAGCTTTGATATGGTCTCTATTTTGGCTCGGTCAACTTCAATTACCTTGGCAGAGACTACGTGCCCAAGGACTATCCCTTCCTCAACCATAAAGTGACATTTCTCGTAGTTAAGTACCAAACTTTTCTCCACACATCTGCTGAGGGCCAACTCCAGGTTGTTCAAGCATGTCTCGAACGAGCTGCCGTATACAGTAAAGTCATCCATGAAGACTTCTATCCCTTGCTCGAGCAGATCGACAAAGATGCTCATCATGCATCTCTGGAAAGTCCCTGGGGCATTGCACAGACCAAATGGCATGCGTCGATATGCAAAGGTACCATATGGGCAAGTGAAAGTGGTCTTGTCCTGATCTTCTGGGGCCACCCAAATTTGCATGTAGCCCGAGTATCCGTCAAGGAAACAGAAATGGGTCTTCCCGGCTAGCCTCTCGAGCATCTCGTCAATGAAAAGCAGGGGAAGTGGTCTTTCTTTGTTACCTTGTTCAATTTCCTGTAGTCTATGCACACTCTCCATCCGGTCTGAAGTCGAGTGGCTATCTGCTCCTTTTTCTCGTTCTCGATCACTTGGATTCCTGACTTCTTGGGCACCACATGAACTGGACTTACCCATTTGCTATCTGAAACAGGGTAGATAATGCCCAAGTTAAGCAGCTTGAGTATCTCCTTGAGCACCACCTCTTTCATGGCAGGGTTCAGTTTCCTTTGTGGATCTCTTACTGGACTTGACTCTTCCTCGAGCAGTATGTGGTGTTGGCATATGGTGGGGCTGATTCCCTTGATGTCGGCTAGAGTCCATCCAATGGCTTGCTTGTACTGGTCAAGGATGTATCTCAGCCTGCTTTCTTCTTCCTTCTTCAATTTTGAACTGATGATCACGGGCAATGTATCATTTTGCCCAAGAAACATATACTTGAGATGCGCAAGGAGTTTCTTCAATTCCAATTCTGGTGGTTTCTCCAGGGATGGCACCATGATCGTGACTTCATGGGGTGGCAACTTGCTCATCCCCATAGGGTGATTCTCCAGATCTCCCAGTTGCTCGACTATCTGTTGGACTTTAAGTTGTTCATCTTCTGCGTCTTCTCTGGTCAGTCCCCTTTGTATCACCAGATCTATTTTGTCAGAAACTCCATATCCCAGAGCTTGTTCCTCGATCAATTCATCGATCTGGTCAACGTAATGTACTTGCTCAGTGTCTTCCGGGTGCTTCATTGATTTGAACAAGTCAAATGTGACCGTTTCTCCTTCGAACTTGCAGGTTAGCTTTCCAGTCTCGCAGTCAATGTGTGTTCTTGCTGTCTTCAAGAATGGTCTGCCCAAGATCATCACTGGCTGCTTGCTTGACCTTCCCATGTCCAAGACATAGAAATCGGCAGGGAAGATGAGCTCCTCTACCTTGACCAGTACATCTTCCAGAATTCCCTCGGGATACACGTTCGATCTATCTGCTAGCTGGATCACTACCCTTGTTGGCTTCATTGGCCCTATACCCAAGTCTTCGTACATTGACTTAGGCATCACATTGATCGATGCTCCTAAGTCGAGCATCGCCTTCTCTATGTTCATGTTGCCTATTATGCAGGGAATGTAGAACATTCCGGGGTCAGCACATTTCCTTGGCACATTTCTCTGGAGTACCGCTGAAACGTTCTCTCCTACTTCGAACTTGGCATTATCTTGGTATTTCACCTTTTTGGTGCACAGCTCCTTGAGGAATTTGGCGCACCTGGGCATGGATTTCAGAATGGTCAACAGGGGCATGTTGATTTCCACCTTTTTGAATATTTGGAACATCTCATTGGTGTCCTCCTTTTCCTTCTTCTTGCTCAATCTGCCTGGAAAAGGAGGGTAGATTTTTGGTGGTGCTCCTGCTTGGGCAAGTACTGTTGTTTCCTTCTGTTGTGGTGGTGTCAGCTCAAGTTCTTCCTCTGACTCTTCGTCCTCGTTGACTTCTTCGGCGATCCCTTCCATTTGTGATTGAGAAGTGGGTTTCTTAGGTGCTTCAGTCAAGACTTTTCCATTCTTGAGGGTGATTGCGTTCAGTTGGGCATTATTGAGTTCAATCTGGGGAGGTAGGCCATTGGTCTTCTTTTTCATTTCGGTCATAGCCTGGGTCAAGTGCGCTAGTTGGGCATTGATGTTCTGGAATTGCCCGCGCGACTCAAGCATTTGAGCATTGATATTCTGAAGTTGACCTCGAGTTTCTGCTTTTTACTTCTCATTGTCCTGTTTGTACCGGTCATTTTCCTGTTGGGCTTTGATATTCTCAGTGACCAAGGTCTGCATCATGTCTGCCAAAGTTGCGCCATTGCTCTGGTTCTGCTGGTTGCCCTGGTTCTGGTAGTTGTTCCTCTGATGATTGTTCTGGCCGTGGTATTGCTGGCCTTGATTGCCTTGGTTTCCTCCGCCGTGATAGTTGTTGTTTCCATACCGGTTGTTATCATGATTTTTCCAGTTGTTCGAGTTGTAAACGTTCCCATTTGGCCTCTGCCCGTTTCCATTATTCTGCATTATCACCTTGACCTCCTCATCGAATAGCTCAGGGCACTCATCAGTGGCATGGTTGCTTTCCTTGCAGATTTGGCATGCCTTGACTCCTCTTTTTTGCCCTGGGTTCTGGTTAAGCACTAGTTGCTCAACTATGTTGCAGAGTTTGTCTAGCTTGACTTCAGTTGCAGATGGTACGGGCAGGTTATTCCTGGGTAGGTCACTGCCATCCTCCCTTGTCTCTTCAGCCATCTCCTTGAAGATTTTGAAAGCTTCATCTGCCCTCTTGTTTAGAATGGATCCTCCACAAGCTGCGTTGACCCATGTCCTTTCCGTTTCTCTCAATCCAGATATGAAGTACTGGACCAAATCATGGTCAAGGATCTGATGCTGTGGGCACTTGGCCAACATCTGCTTGAACCTGACCCAGTAGTCATGGAAGTTCTCTCCTCCTCCCATCTTGATGCTGTTGATCTTCTTCCTCATCTGCTGGATGCGTGCAGCTGGGAAGTACTTTTCAAGGAACTTCTGCTGAAGCTGACTCCAGGTGGTCACTTCTCCAGCAGGCAGAGTGTAGAGCCACTCTCGGGCACCTTCTGCTAGTGAGAAAGGGAAGGCCAGGAGCCTGATGTATTCCCCTAGCCCTTCACTTGCTCGGATGGTGCCACATGCCAATTCGAAATCTTGGAGATGCCTCTGGGGGTCCTCCAATGGCATGTCACTGAACTTGGGCAAGATCTGGATGAAGCCGTGCCTCATCTCCCAAGTATTGTTTTCGACCGTGGGCAAGGTGATGCCCAGCGGTTTCAGATTCAAGTTTTCTGGGAACATCGTGTCCCTCAACGTCTTAGCTCTCTCTTCTCCCATCCATGATCGCGTAGGTGACCTGGATGTGTTCGGTGAATCTTCTCCCGATGTGTCCGAGATCGACTCTCCTGTCTCAGTTATGGTCAACTGAGTTACTTGAGCGGCACGTGCTAATGCTTGCTTCTGCTTTGCTGCTTTTCGATTCTTCCTTGCGGTTCGCTCGATTTCAGGATCAAACAGTAGCCCTGTATCTTTGCTTCCCGATGGGTTAGAGTCCTGCATACAAAAATAGGTCAAGCGTTAGCACGGAAAACTATTGGCTTGGAATATTGCCTCCCCGGCAATGGCGCCAATTTTGACGCTACCGTCGTGGAGTAGCGCAAAATAATATTTATAGTTCCTAAAATATTCACTAGCACAAGTACTAGTAGCAAGTATAGGTTCGATCCCACGAGGAGGCGATTTAGCTTATAGTTTTCCCGGCTTTGAATGCTCAATTGGGTTGTCACGTTTAAAAAGGTTTTGTTTTGGAGAGCAGTTGGGCACTGCCGAACCGTGGTCACCGTGTTTACTTGACTGGAAAATAACAAATAACTTAAACAGAGATAAAACTAGCATGCAACCTAGTTAATGGACTGAGCAATTAACAGACTTGACTAAACAGATAAGAAGAAACAAATAAAGACTAAAGTATCCAGGCATTGACTCCTCTGACTTCCCCCTTGACCTATGTGGTGCCGATCATTGGTACGTATATCATTTTGCTAACATTTTTGTCTTCCAGTTATAGACCCCAAGTATTAACATCCCTATAATGTCACGCATATTAATACCCAGACCCCTTATTCGCTCTTATGTTTAAGTCCTATTAGATCTCTCTCAATAGGTCTCCTGACGTTGACCAATTCGACACTATGTGACCGCATGAGTCTAAGTTGATCAAGTCGCCTTCATCCTCCAAGCAAACCCGGAATGGCCAATAGAATGCCTGGACAGACCCAAGTCATACGACCACATCTCCAGCAACATGTTGTACTTCGCGGACGCCCAGTCTCCCGGTCGCGTTGATCCACGTACTCCTGTGTTAGGCAAGTCGGGGTTCCCACTGGTCACTGTAGGATTGCCCAAGTCCCTAACATGCTTAAGTTACTACCCTGTTGAATCGGGAACAAAATTCAGCTAGTTGTTGTCCTCACTAAGCCTCCCGGCACGATCACGTCTTAGGGTTGGTTAGGTTCTGTCTTTGCCCAGATACAAACAGATTAGCTACTTGACATAAATAAAACAGAAAATAAAATAGAATCAATAAGACGAACTGAACTTTGCATTGAAACGGGAATTTGTTCAAAGGGAAATAAAACAAAGTACGAAATTAAAAGCATAAAAACATAAAGATTGTTTTTGGCCCGAAGGCTTAACAGAAAATAATCGCCGGCGCGGTTGGTTGCTCACGCGGCCGCCTTCTTCTTCGCTGGAAATCATTTCTTATCAAAATCATCAAATGATTAAAGAAATAAAATATCCATTCATAATTAATAGAAATCCAGAACAAAAAGTTCTTTCTAAAATAAAGGGTACATAATGCAATAAACTTGAAATGAAATCCTATTTAACTACTAAAGCAGATAAATGTCTTCCACCGCAACAGCTGCCTCCTCTACAGCTTTTGCCCGTGTAGACTCGAACTCTTCTTCTCTAAGTCGCCGGGTTTTCTGGAACCCCTGCATTTAAAAATGCACATACCGTCAGTGGTTCCATATCTACACACCTGGTTTCTGGTAGATAATACCGCTGACTATGTTTTTACGACTAAAGAAAAATTCGTACCTTTGAGAGGACATTCAGACTTCCAGTGTCCAGACTTATTGCATCGGAAGCACATGCCTCTTGGCTTAGCAGCCCCCACTCGTGGTCCACTCCTCTTGGCACCACTGGGTTTCCAGGCTTGCTTCCTTTTTCTTGCCCCTACCTCCAACAGGCTTCAAGCCTTTGGACTTGGTAGCTACAAGCGCTTGAGACTTGCCCTTCTTGTAGATCCCCTCTGCCGCCTTCAGTTCAGTCAGGAGTTGCGCAAGAGTATAAGACAGTTTACCCATATTATAACTCAAACGAAACTTCTCAAAACTAGGGGTCAGAGACTGGAGTATGATGTCGACTTGCGTCTCCCCATCAATTTGAGTTCCTAGGATCTCAAGTTCATTCAACAAACTCATCATCTTAAGAACGTGCTCCCCAACGGGCGTTCCTTCAGACTGAGTAGTTGTCATAAGGACTCTCATGGCTTCTTGCCTTGTTGGAAATCGACTACCCGGGATGCGTTCGTTCGATCACTCGAACATCTGAACGATCCCAGTCGACCTCCAGATCCGTTACTCCGTTCACGTGCCAGCCCGTGTACCGATTCACGCCCAGCCATTGCCCCGAAGTACAACCGCGCGAACCAGAGCTGGCTGCCCGAAAAACAGCGAAACGGCGACCACCGTTTGTCCGCGAACAGCAGCGCGACCTGCTGTTCCGAGCGCGTTTCCGGGTCGATTTTCCTCTTCCGACTACCGATTCGGAGGTCCTTGACCCCCAGTAGTCGAGGAACATGATCCACGACGCCCGGAACCCGATCTTAGATCCGATGTATTTTTAACGAAATAGAAAACGAAACGTATGCGGAAAAAGGGTTTCGATTTCTTATACCTTTGTCGCGTGATTCGGAGAAGCCGAATTGTTGAGACCACGAAGCCTTACGGTGTATGTCTCTATCCCCGACGTTCAGCCGTTGAGTGGGCAACGATAACCTTCCTCTTCTCCTTTCTCTCTTGAACCCACCGTAGGAATAATATCCTCTGTCTCAGAAATATATTTGCGCAAGCAAAATTATTTCTACAGAATTATTACTGCGCTAATCAATTAAGCAGAGGAAAAATAATTGCGCAAGCTTTTATTTTCTCTCTCAGAAATATAATTGCGCTAGCAATCAATTTCTGCAGAAAATAATAACAGTGTTAATCTATTTATTTTTACAGAAAAATAATTGCGCAACAATTTATTTTTCTCCGCAAAAATAAAATAGCGGCGTTTTTTTTTAGGTTTAGAGAAAGAGAGGGTGAGGTATTTATAGAGCTACACCAGGGACCTTATGGAAATTAATTATTAGGCTAAATTGCAATTTAATTAACTTGGCGTCCTAAACGGCAAACCTTAATTAAATTCCACAATTTTAATTATAATTAATTCCACTATAAAATTATAATTGAATTCCCAATAATTAATTTATATTATTTCAACAATAATAATTCCGCCGAATTACATATACGACTTTCCCCGTGTTTAAGATATCGTATGTCCACGAATTAACTTTAATTACTAATAATTAAATTAACTCGTTTCTTGTTATCCGAGACTAGTACCACTCATCCTTATTATCATGTGGAACGAATCCACTTGCAGGGTTTACATGATAAACTTTATGAGCTCATCTCGGGGACATCATCAACCCAATAAATGGGACACGGTTTCCTGTCTATAATCTATAGCATGCCGTGTGTACAATTCCGATTCCCAATTTACCGAGAATATTGACTAATCAATTAGTCTCACTCACTAGTAAGTCAAAGAACCGAGAACTGGACACACGCACCTATAATTATATAGGGATTAGGAATTCATATATCCGTAATATCTGAGGTCTAGTTCGATTACTGCGATTAGTATAAATCGAACGCCCTCCCGTGGTCCTGCTCAATACACCAAGTGTACGAGTGTAACATGATAGTCAAGACCGACTATCTACCAGTCACACTACGACGTACCGATGGATTGTCCCTGTCCATCTAAGTCGTGAGCTACTGTTCGATAGTATACGAGTAACCGACAGTATGATCTTCCGCGTGTCTCCTCACGCCATACTGTCTACAACGTATACATCAAGGACTATTGCATTAAATGCAATCAGGCTTGAATCATATCTCGAATTAAGGTATAGATAAGGAGTTCCGTATTTGCACTAAACTAGACATTTAGAATACAACTCCATCAATCTCCCACTTATACTAAAAGTCTAGTCGCCCTCTCCCAAACATCAGATTCCCATAACCTCATCACGCCTACCCAACGCTTTTGCTGGAAGTGCCTCTGTGAACGGGTTTACCAGGCAATCCTCTTGATGCTATCTAGGTGACAACTGCATCGTCTTACTAGACGATCTCTCGAATCAGGTGGTACTTGCGCTCTACGTGTTATCTCCCACTGTGGACTCGTGGCATTTCAAGTTTGCCAATACCGCTATTCAAAATAGCTTTGGGTAAACTAGAAACCACATCTAAGTCCCTTAGGAAGTTCTAGAGCCACACTGACCTTTTAACTGCCTCAGAGGCCGTTATCCTTTCAGTTTCCATGGTAGAGTCCGTAATGCATCGCTGCTTTACATTCTTCCATGTGACTGCTCCACTTCACAGTGAGAACACATAGCCTGACTTCGACTTTCGACTGTCCCTGTTTGATTTGGAAATCCAATTCTATGTAATCCAAAAGAAACAACTTGACTGCTTTGTAACTCAGAACATAATTCCTGGTCCTCTGCAGGAACCTAAACATGTTCTTTACATCAGTCGAGTGATCCTTTCCAGGATTACTATGATATCTCACCACCATGCCCACGGCATAGTAGATATCAGTCTCGTGCATAGCATTACATACATTAAGCTTGATGGAGTAGTATACTTAATGTCTAGATTTGAGTATTCTGAACTCCTTGTACACTTTCATTTACCTATTAAATACAGACATTCATTTGCTTTTAATTATTGTTAATTAAATATATGCAAATTATAGTCCTAGATTTTATACGTTGTAGTTAGTATGGTGTTGCATGGGCACACAGAAGATCATACTATCGGTTACTCGTATTTAGTCGAACAGTTGCTCACGACCTAGATGGACACGGACCAACCCATCGGTATAGTCGTTGTGTGAGAGAGAAAATAATTTGTCTTAATTATTTTATCACACTTGTACACTTGGTGTATTGAGCGGATCGATTGAGACTCATCAATTAGGATTGCTCGGCGATAATTGATTTGAGACTCAGTGTATTATATTCTTAATCCCCGATATTATTGCGGGTGTGTATATTTAATATAAGTGACTTTGATTTGCCAAAGGAATTAACCGATTTAATTATTGGGTTGATTACCGGTCAAGTTGGGTCACTATATTTTATATATGGCATGCCGTGAATGATTGACCGGACAGTGTATCCCGGAAGGGTTGATAATATCCCCGAGATGAGCTCATAAGGATTTATTATGTAAACCTCGCGAGTGGATTTAATTCCGCATAATAAATAAGGTTGAGTGGTACTAGTCTCGGATAAAAGAGATGAATAAATTTATTAAGCAATAAATAAATTTTATTCATGGATATTTATATCTTAAATACACGGAATAAATAATACTACCGGAGAAATATTATTTGGATATAATATGGTTTAATATTGGGAGTGCAATTAATTTATATAGTGGAAAATAAATTAATTAATATTAATGGGAGATTAATAGATTTGGGCTTGGGCTCAATTTAATCATTAATATTGGAAGCCCAATATTCCACCTCCTTTAGATCCCCTACGTAGCCTATAAAAGCACTACATGGTCTTCTCTATTCTCATAACTTGAAGATCACAATTCTAGAGAGAGAAAGAAGAGAGAGAAGTAGATCCATAGAGCTTGGAGGATCGTCGCCCACCCGACGTTCAAGCTAGTGCAAGGAATACGTGGGAAGATTCAAAGGTCATCTTGAATTCGTTTCTCCGAACAACGAATCGAAAGGTACAATATCTAAACGCCCTTGATAATTGTTCGATTTTGGTTTTATTGAGAATACCGTAGAACGCAAGATCCAAGGTACGAAACCGGGAAGGAGGACGAACGCGTGGTGGTGGCGAAGCCACCGGACCACGACGATCGCCCACTTAGGGTTTAGGTGGGGATGGGTCGAACCCCGGCTGGGAGCCGGGGATGCGATCGATCATCGCGATCGATCGCGAGCCGCGAGGGCTGGGCCCCGCGGCTGTCCGCTGGTCGGACCGACGCCCCGACGGCGGCGAGTCGCCGGACTCGCCGCTGGGCTGCTTGGCAGCCCGGTCGATCGCCGTGAGCGATCGACCCCTTCGATCGCGAGCCCCGCGTGCGGGGGCTTGGGCTGGGCGTGCGCGAGGCTTCGGCCTCGTCGTGCGTTTGGCTCGTGCTCCGGCTCGTACGTGGTGCTCGTGTGATTTCCGACGGATGGTTTTGATCGGGTTATTGGTTTCCGCAATTTTTAATAGCCCGGGATATCAAATTCCAACAATTGGTATCAGAGCGTGGTTTACGTTCGCGGTATTTTCGATAAAATTGTTCTACCTTGCAGGGTTCCGACTATTATGGCTTAATTTATTATTCGTTTAATTTATTTTGTCATGGATGTTGGATTGATTAAACTCTCGGACATGTCGAGATTCGTTTTTGGTGGTGAATGCTTGTAATAGTAAAAATTCGGGGGTTGACCGAATTTAGGATTTATTATTACGTTCTACCTTTTTTTCCGGAAAATGTATAGGGTCGATTTCATGTATAGAATCGATGCCGGATAGTGTAAAATTTATTTTGTAATTTATTTTGCGTTGGATCGATGCCGAATCGACCGCCGGAGAAGACGCTTGACGAAGGAGATGACGTGAGGGCAACGGGACAAGGATCGAACATCCCCATGGTCGATCCCATGAGGATCGATCGACCCTCACATGGAGGAGCCGCCGGCAATGGTGGCCGGCCACCTCTTAGGCGTGGGTCGAGGGTGGCGCGGGGATCCCCACCCCGTGCTATCCCGGTCCGGAAATTTACTTTCCTAATTAGTTCGGATTTTTCCTATTTGAGTATTCCTATTTTTTGGGAATTCTCATGGATTAGGAAAAGAATTAATTGGAATTAATTTTATTTCCTTATTCTATTATGGAAGTCTTCTAGAATATTCCGAGTTCTACTTGGAATAGGATCCTAGAGATTTAATAGAATTGGAAAGGAATAAAAGTTAATTTAGGATTAATTTATTTCCTAATTGATTATTCCTATTTTATGGGAATTTTCATAGAAATTGAAATTAATTAATCTTGAAAAGTAGAAGAGTCCTAAGTTATTTTATTTCCTTATTTCATTATGGAAATCATCTAGAATATTCCAAGTGGGTCTTGGATAGATTATTCTAGAGATTTAATGAAGTAGAAAAGGAAAATAAAATAAATAAAAATATTAATAATATTTAATTTTATTTTTGATTTATTCGATTGACTTAATTTTTTAAATTAAGTATCTTTTGGATTTATTAAAAATAAATAGATTTAAATATTGGAGATTAATATTCTCGTCACATGGAGCATTCAAGAACGAAGACTAAAGACTAGAAGATGCGTACGGAGATGGAGTAAAGCCATAATAGTCGGAAAATAATATTCTAGTAATTATTTTGACTATGTGATAATATTATGTGCTTTATTACATGTATGCATGCTATATGTGTTTACTTTTATGCACTAGATAGCGTATCCCTTTATTGTAAAAAGCTAAGTGGGAGAGGGTATGGAAACATACCCATGGTCTCCATTGCTGCTCTCTTGGTGACTTTTATAAACTTTTGAAGTTTATATAGATAAGTTATTGGAGGAGAGTTCTTGTAATTCCTCTTACGAGAAACATTGATTAAGTTTGTCAAACAATGCCTAATTTGTCTTTCCGAAGCTGATTTCAAGTCGACTCATTCTCACCCCGGGGAGTGGAATGGAGCCAAAGCCACTTGGTCATGTCGAGGACACAAATTAGAGGCAGTCGTACCATTCTTTGATAGATGGATCGATTGTCTGCTCGGCTCCCTCATTTATGAGAGATAGGGCTGTTCGCATGGTGAATCACTGGTTAGAAACCTCGAGTTTCACTTATGATTCTCCGCGTCTTGATTTACAAGATTAAATGGATCAAGTAATTGGGAGTCAATTATAAAGATCTCTTAGTGTAGTAAACGTCCACACAACGTGGCTTGCTATGCTGACGGATTTTGGATTAATTGATGTAGACAGTTGTAAGAAAATTGTGAAGAGTTGTGAAGTTGTCGTAAACGTCCACACAACGTGGCTTGCGGTGATGTAGCAATTCCAAACGATTTACTTTGGTACTGAGTAATGGTTTACACTTAGATACGCCTTATAGTATTCCTCCCACCGAGGTTCCGCTATAAGCGATGTATGACCGAAGGAAATCTAATTGCTAAGTCGTTTGGGTGGGTAAACGTCCACACACCGTGGCTTGCCTTACCTGATGGGATTTTAGATGTGATTAGTGATTTAATGATATTATTTAAGGGAGATAATATCGGATATTAAATTGTTTGTTTGTTTTATGTGCTTATAGGTTAGGAATGACTGTGACCCCACTTTGTGATATACTTAAAGATGAAAACTCACTGGTTCCATATAGTACTGATTGGAAAAGAAATCTGGACAATGTTCAGACTGTTGAGCCTTCCGAACCCACTATAGTCCCAACTAATGAGGACATTGAAAATGACCTCAAGGAGATGTTAGGACATAGTAAGGAAGCCGGACTAGAGGTGATTGACATACTCATCAAGTTTAGTCCCCTTGAGGAATCGCTTAAAAACGATTTCAAAAGAACTGAACTGATAAGTATGGTCAGAGAATCACAAGCTCTAGTGGCCAAGTTGGAGGTGCAAGCAAAGAAGCCCAGTGGTTTTGAACCACGGATTGGGAAGAGCAAGCCGCGAGGCAAGTGCTTTCGATGCAAGCAGTCTGGGCACTGGAGGTCTGATTGTCCTCTCATCAAAGGTACGAAATTTTCCTTAGTCACCGAAACATTGTCAGTGGTGTTATCTACCAGCACCTGGTGTGTAGATACGGGGGCCACTGATCATGTATGCAATTCATTGCAGGGGTTCCAGGAAACCCGGAGACTTAGAGAGGGAGAGATCGTGGTCTACATGGGCAATGCTGCGAGGGTGGCGGCTGTTGCAGTGGGAGACGTTCACTTACGTTTTAGTAGTGATAGGGTTTTAGTTTTACATAATTGTCTTTATGTACCCAATTTTAGAAAGAATTTAATTTCGGTTTCTAAACTTATAATGAATGGGTATTCTGTTTCTTTTGACCACTCTGTGATCATAAGAAAAAACAGTGAGATTATCTGTTCTGGTACATTAGTGGACGATTTGTATGTGCTAAACCCTGAGTCTAACACGATGCAACTAACCGAGAGTAATAACACATCTACGAACACCAATAAGAGAAAGGAACCTTCTAAAATGAATCAATTATACTTGTGGCATCTAAGGCTAGGTCATATAAACTCGAATAGGCTTCAAAGGTTGAAAGCTGATGATTTAATCACTGGCGTTGAAGGAGAGGACCTTCCAACCTGCGAATCCTGTTTAGAGGGTAAAATGACCAAGCGTCCTTTTTCTGGTAAAGGACGGAGGGCTGAACAAGTATTGGATTTGATTCACTCTGATGTATGCGGACCTATGTCTACTCAGGCAAGGGGAGGGTACGAGTATTTCATCACTTTCACTGATGATTACTCAAGGTATGGATTTGTATACTTGATGCGCCGTAAGAGCGAATCCTTTGACAAGTTCAAGGAGTTCAAGGCTTTTGTGGAGAACCT
This sequence comes from Euphrasia confusa, assembly GCA_954870475.1. Lineage (NCBI taxonomy): Eukaryota > Viridiplantae > Streptophyta > Magnoliopsida > Lamiales > Orobanchaceae > Euphrasia > Euphrasia confusa. The sequence goes on along the minus strand of OX940957.1, from coordinate 12,736,287 downwards.
TCAAAACAAATCCATTAAGTGCCTGCGATCGGATCGCGGAGGCGAGTACCTGTCTGGAGAATTCAAGGCATACTTGGCAGAGAATGGGATTGATTCCCAAATGACATCACCATATACTCCCCAGCAGAATGGTGTGTCAGAAAGAAGGAATAGGACTCTTATGGAAATGGTGCGATCAATGATGAGTTACTCGGACTTACCTGTTATGTTCTGGGGATTTGCCTTGGAAACAGCGGCGTATATCTTGAATAGGGTTCCAACCAAAACGGTACCAACCACACCCATGGAATTGTGGAGTGGGCGCAAGCCTAACTTAAGACACATTCGGATCTGGGGTTGTCCAGCACATGTGTTGCGACAAGGTGCCGACAAGTTAGAACCTAGATCAGAATTACGTCTGTTTGTAGGATACCCGAAAGGAACTAAAGGTGGCATGTTCTATAGTCCTAAAGACCAGAAGATCGTTATAAGTACTAACGCTCGGTTCTTAGAGGAAGACTATGTCATGGACCACAAGCCCAAGAGTGACATAATACTTGATGAGATGAGAGGAGACAAGGAAGACTTAGATACATCCGAACCGAGTAGTGATACACCACTAGAACCTGCACCTACTGTCACTGTTAATACACCGGAACGCCGTCGTAGTGGGAGGGTTGTTAAACAACCAGAAAGATGGATTGGACTGGGTGAGTCTTCGGACTCTGGACCTGGAGTTCATGAAGTCGATCCCTGGACCTATGATGAGGCGGTACAAGATATAGATGCGCCTTCTTGGAAGAAAGCGATGAAATCCGAAATAGAATCTATGGATTCTAATAAAGTCTGGGATCTTGTAGAACCACCAAGCGGCGTGAAGCCAATTGGATGTAAATGGGTCTACAAGAGAAAGAGAGGATCTGACGGAAAGGTTGAAACCTTTAAAGCTCGGCTTGTTGCGAAAGGATATACTCAGAAAGAGGGAATCGATTATGAGGAGACCTTCTCGCCGGTAGCCAAGATAAAGTCGATCCGGATTCTCTTATCCATAGCAGCTCATATGGACTATGAGGTGTGGCAAATGGATGTCAAGACAGCTTTCCTTAATGGAAGTCTTGACGAGACGATTTATATGAAACAACCAGAAGGATTCATTGCTAAGGGGCGAGATCATCTAGTGTGCAAGCTTAATCGATCCATTTATGGATTGAAACAAGCCTCGAGATCGTGGAACCTGCGATTTGACGAAGTAGTCCAATCTTTTGGATTCAGTCAAAGCATGGACGAATCGTGTGTGTATTGGAAACGTGATGGAAAGAAGGTGGTGTTTCTCGTGCTTTATGTAGACGACATTCTTCTCATTGGCAACAGTGTGAAGATGTTATCAGACATAAAGGGATGGTTGTCTAGACAATTCGATATGAAAGATTTGGGAGAAGTCGGGCATGTTCTAGGGATCAAGGTTATAAGGGATCGCCGGAATAGAACATTGTACCTATCCCAGCAATCTTACATAGACACGATTCTGGCTCGTTTTAACATGCAAGATTCCAAGAAGGGTGAGCTGCCCTTCAGTAAAGGAACTTATCTTTCTAAGGAAATGTGTCCTCGGACACAAAAGGAGAAAGATGAAATGAAATCAGTTCCCTACGCTTCGGCTGTGGGAAGCTTGATGTATGCAATGTTATGCACGAGGCCTGATATCTGCTATGCAGTTGGCGTAGTAGCGAGATATCAGAGTAACCCTGGAAAGGCTCATTGGACTGCCGTAAAGAGCATTTTCAAGTATTTGCGAAATACTAAGGATTATGTTCTAAGTTACGGGGCAGACAATCTGATTCCTTTGGGATACACGGATTCGGATTTCCAAGCTGATAAGGACCGGCGAAAGTCGACATCAGGCTATGTGTACACTTTGGGAGGTGGAGCCGTATCATGGAGGAGTGTTAAGCAAAAGTGCATTTCAGACTCTACCATGGAAGCTGAATATGTTGCAGCCTCAGAGGCAGCGAAAGAGTCAGTTTGGTTCCTTAATTTCCTCCAGGACTTAGATGTGATTCCGAGTTTGCCCAAGGCTATGACAATTTATTGTGATAATAGCGGTGCAGTGGCAAACAGTAAGGAACCACGGTCCCATAGTGCTACGAAACACATAGAGCGCAAGTACCACCTGATTCGAGTCATCGTCAAGAGGGGCGATGCGATAGTCACCAAGATAGCTTCAGAGGACAACCTAGCGGACCCTTTCACCAAGATACTTCTTAAGGAAGTATATTTCAAGCACTTGGAGGGTTTGGGAGTCAGAAGTTTGGAGGATAAGACTAGACCTTAGTATAAGTGGGAGATTGATGGAGTAGTATACTTAATGTCTAGATTTGAGTATTCTGAACTCCTTGTACACTTTCATTTACCTATTAAATACAGACATTCATTTGCTTTTAATTATTGTTAATTAAATATATGCAAATTATAGTCCTAGATTTTATACGTTGTAGTTAGTATGGTGTTGCATGGGCACACAGAAGATCATACTATTGGTTACTCGTATTTAGTCGAACAGTTGCTCACGACCTAGATGGACACGGACCAACCCATCGGTATAGTCGTTGTGTGAGAGAGAAAATAATTTGTCTTAATTATTTTATCACACTTGTACACTTGGTGTATTGAGCGGATCGATTGAGACTCATCAATTAGGATTGCTCGGCGATAATTGATTTGAGACTCAGTGTATTATATTCTTAATCCCCGATATTATTGCGGGTGTGTATATTTAATATAAGTGACTTTGATTTGCCAAAGGAATTAACCGATTTAATTATTGGGTTGATTACCGGTCAAGTTGGGTCACTATATTTTATATATGGCATGCCGTGAATGATTGACCGGACAGTGTATCCCGGAAGGGTTGATAATATCCCCGAGATGAGCTCATAAGGATTTATTATGTAAACCTCGCGAGTGGATTTAATTCCGCATAATAAATAAGGTTGAGTGGTACTAGTCTCGGATAAAAGAGATGAATAAATTTATTAAGCAATAAATAAATTTTATTCATGGATATTTATATCTTAAATACACGGAATAAATAATACTACCGGAGAAATATTATTTGGATATAATATGGTTTAATATTGGGAGTGCAATTAATTTATATAGTGGAAAATAAATTAATTAATATTAATGGGAGATTAATAGATTTGGGCTTGGGCTCAATTTAATCATTAATATTGGAAGCCCAATATTCCACCTCCTTTAGATCCCCTACGTAGCCTATAAAAGCACTACATGGTCTTCTCTATTCTCATAACTTGAAGATCACAATTCTAGAGAGAGAAAGAAGAGAGAGAAGTAGATCCATAGAGCTTGGAGGATCGTCGCCCACCCGACGTTCAAGCTAGTGCAAGGAATACGTGGGAAGATTCAAAGGTCATCTTGAATTCGTTTCTCCGAACAACGAATCGAAAGGTACAATATCTAAACGCCCTTGATAATTGTTCGATTTTGGTTTTATTGAGAATACCGTAGAACGCAAGATCCAAGGTACGAAACCGGGAAGGAGGACGAACGCGTGGTGGTGGCGAAGCCACCGGACCACGACGATCGCCCACCTAGGGTTTCGGTGGGGATGGGTCGAACCCCGGCTGGGAGCCGGGGACGCGATCGATCATCGCGATCGATCGCGAGCCGCGAGGGCTGGGCCCCGCGGCTGTCCGCTGGTCGGACCGACGCCCCGACGGCGGCGAGTCGCCGGACTCGCCGCTGGGCTGCTTGGCAGCCCGGTCGATCGCCGTGAGCGATCGACCCCTTCGATCGCGAGCCCCGCGTGCGGGGGCTCGGGATGGGCGTGCGCGAGGCTTCGGCCTCGTCGTGCGTTTGGCTCGTGCTCCGGCTCGTACGTGGTGCTCGTGTGATTTCCGGCGGATGGTTTTGATCGGGTTATTGGTTTCCGCAATTTTTAATAGCCCGGGATATCAAATTCCAACAAAGCTTCCCACCATTAAGGTGCAGGGAACTGCTTACTCTTCATCTATCTCCTTTATTGTGTCGGACACAAAACTTTAGATAGACGAATTCCACATTTAAAAAGGTGAAGACCTTTCTTGGAATTCTGTATGCTGCAACGAGTAAGAATTGTATTTATGTATGAGGCTCGAGATAAGTTCTATGTTCTTTTCTGGCGATCATTTATTACTTTGATCCCAAGAACATTCCCGACTTCTCCTAAGTCTCTTACATTGAATTACTCGGACAACTATCCCTTTATGTCCGATAACATCTTTCATATTGTTGCCAATTTAGAAGGATGTCGTCTACATAAAGAATGAGAAAACAACACATCTTTTTGTTAGGATGTGTCCTTCGATCCTACGTGTGCAATCGATGAAGTCATAAGGTCGTCTATGGATGTTAAATGATTAATTGATAATATTATATTGTTGGGAACAATATAATATTGATCAATTAAATCATACCTACAGGGTCACACACGAGCTCGATATTGATATACATTGCTTGATAAATATATATTGATTTAGAATCAATATTTACGTGGATTTAATACACATGCAAGGGATGCATGGCTTGCATGGATGCATGTCACATAGTGTGACATGGCATGCCACACAAGCAAGTGGGACCACATACAATGCATAGTGGCATGTGTATGTGGCATGACCTTTCACCTCCTTTGTAACCCCTTTTGCATGTTAATGGTGCATTATGATGCCCATTATGTTGTAGGTTACAAAGGGGAGTAATGTGGTGAATAATGAGGTAATAATATGGATGAAAATCAGATTTTCATCAGACATTACCTTAACCCACGAAATTCACACCAAAGAGAGAGAAGAGAAAGTGTTCTTGGAGAACCGACTCGATCAAGCAAAGTGTTCGTCATCCGGGTTCGTGTGCAACACGTAGAGGCCGGGCCATTTGTGCGGCTTCAACATCCGGGCGATCCAAAGGCGTGACGGGGTCATTCCAAAGGTGTACAATTCGTGGCTGATCCATTAAGGTGGTTCAATCGACTCAACACCACCTTAATCAACATCAACGAATCCATTCATTATCAAATGTAAGAACTTGTTGAACCTTATATATATATATATTGGATGTGTATATATATATGTGTCTATACATATATTGTGTGTACTAGATCAAGCATGATAGATTTATATGCTTTACACGCTTCCGCACACACGGTATATCGATCGGATCGGTATACCGGTACCTTCAATTGGTATCAGAGCTTAGGGCTCGTGCACACTTTTGTGTTGGACACAAAAAGTTTAATCAACATAATTGACTTATTTGTTTAATTGTGATTATGTGATTAGATGTAAGGCCGGCCACCGTTAGTGGTCGGGTGAATGAAATTGTCGGTTTTTACGTTTCGATTGGCCATAGTCTTTTGAGGGCTGCGTCCCTTGGAATCATTTGTAATAGATAGGTTTTTCTATTATATTTGTATTGTACTACTTATAAGCGATGGACTTAGTCCATGGTTCGATGGAGGATCTCGGCTCTCTGGCGAAAACGAGAAGAAACGAAGCAAAACGAAGCAAAACGGACGAAACCGGGCTGCTGGAGCCAAACGGCGGGCGCCGTTGTAGCTCCAGCGGGCGCTGTTTTGTTTCAGCGGGCGCCGTTTTGGAAATGGCGACCGCCGAAAGCCCTTTTTCTTGGCAGATTGTTCCCGGACCTTTCGGCGGGCACCGTTTTGGAAACGGGGACCGCCGGTGGTGTTCAGCGACCGCTGGTTGTGAAACGGCGGGCGCTGTTCGTGGTTTTATGGGTACGGAATAGATTTGACCAAAATCGGAGGGCACGGAACTAAAACAGAGGGCGAGGACCAGTCCAGAAGATGTTCAAGGCTTTTGTTGTTATTTTAATCTTTTCGTTTGAGAGTTGTGAGGTTCTAGGGGCCTTTCGATTTCGTATTTATTTGCTTTGCTAGTTATAGGATGTTTTATGTTATAAATGTTCAACTTACATATAAACACCTATGCATGCAAGTTCCCAAAATAATGAGTATAATGTCTTGTCCAAAAACATCACACTCATGAAGCCCTCGATCATAAGTTGGTAGGTCCGCCTCAGCGGGGTACTACTTGTTATCTTGGGATAAGTGGGAGTAAGGGTTAGACCCTTACACGTGACTTTGGTTTTCTCATCGATAGATCCACTGCAGGCGTGGCTATCGAGACATGAGATGAGAATGGGATTCTCATCGACCGAGAGTGATATTAGATATCATTGACATGGGTGTGTCTACCTATCTTGAAATACTTAAGTGCGGACTCAGTCGGCTTAAAGATTTGCAAGATGAGGATCTCGGAATCGTTTTGTTCTAAGGGACAATGATATTGGATATCAATTGAACAAAATGAAATAAATAAGTACAATTGTTAGACAACCTTATTTGTTTACCGCTTTGTGGATGTTTACATACTTTAGTTATCTTTCTTTTATAGTTTATCATGTCAAATATCAACTCAATTCAAGTTTGGTTCAATTCTTGATTATGAAAAATTGAACAAATTTTCTTGATTCACAACGTAATTTGAGGATGGTCCTCAAATACGAAGACAAGGAAAATGTGTTAGATAACCACATCCTAAGATATCATTGAACAACTCAATATCATGTTCGGAGAATATGCAATGATTGAGCGGTTCGGTGTGACCAGGGTCATCGCTTCAGCTAGGCTGAAAAAATGGAAATCTATGGGATCACATGTGCAACAAATGATTGGATTATTTGCTTCAAGTGACCGCCTAGATTTTTCCTATGATGATTATTTGGCAACCGATTTCATACTTCAATCTCATGATGGTTATAATGCCTTTAGGCTAAATTTTCCATATGAATGGTTTGAAGAAATCGCTTCGTGAGCTCCACGGGATGCTCAAGGCTGCTGAGCCGGCGATAGAGAAGGACCCTAAGAGGGAAATTCTTATGATATGGGATAGGGTATTCAAAAGAGCAGGGGCAAGAAGGCTACTAGGGTTCCTAGGGAATCTCAATGCGTCTTTGCAAAAGTGTTGGACACTACTTGCAAACATATAAAAGTTCATATTTTATTCAATTTCAAAACAAATGCCTAATTTGTCTTTCATATGATGGATTCTAAGGTTAGGATTATTTACACCTCGGGGAGTGATTTAATCCAAAACACTTAAGTTCATCAATGACACAAATTAGAGACTTTCGAGCCATTGGATGGCGTGAATCGATTGTCTGGTTGGCTCCCTCATATTTTATGAGAGATAGGGCTTCAATTGCATGATAATATCGCTGGTTAGAAAACTTCGATTTTTCACTTACGATTTATCACGTTTTGACATTGAGATAATTTTGAATGGGAAATTTGAATGAGACTCAATTATTGGGAATAATTGAATTTGCCCAAAGTTCAAAGAAGATGTGAAAAACGGGGTTGCTTCATCTTCAAGTATTAATGATATAGACATTAAACTTCACAAATTCTACTTCTTGGGTATTGGATGCCAAATGTGGTTCTTACATTTTATGTGGAGGAACTACATAGAAGTATAAGTTTGGTGAATAGAGATGTCGATCTACGGGCAAGAAATGGAGCGAAGGTCGCTGCATTAGCCGTATGATCATATGATGTTGTTTTGCCTTAGGGCCCTGTTTTAGTATTATAACTATGTAATTTCGTACCTTCAATAAACAATGAATATTGGTTCAGTATTAGATATTGATGGATTAGTTTTTCACTATTAAATAGTTTGGTAACTATTTTAATTGTGAATTATTCTTTGTTTTGGTACGATTATTATATTGTTTATGTATACTTTAAACTTGACAAATCATATATATCATTAACACTAAAGGCCGAATCGAATAAATCTCAATGAGACATAACTATAACATTGTTGATTAGGTCAAATCAACATCTAAATATGTAACGAATCTTCTTTTAGAATGCATTCTAGATTCATTTGACTTGGAGTCATTTGATACATGTGGATGATGTGTGATGGACAAGATAACAATGTCATCTTTCTTGGAGAAAGGAGAACATGTAAGTGATTTATTAGGGATGATCCATACTGATGTATGTGGAACCTATCAGTTCACAAGCACATGAAGGTTATGTTTCGAGAAAACAAACTATATTAGATATAGTTCGACCATTCGATGAGAGGTCTAAATGAACTACTGGTCTCTTTTGGGAACACACAATTCTAGACTTCAACTTATACACTGAATAGGAAGCTGTCAAAAGCTGTTGATAAGACACCATACTAGGTATGGAAAGGGAGGGTCCCTAAATTGTTTTCATCAAAATTTGAGGTTCTAAAAGCTTCTCTGGCGAGATTTATCTCTATAGAGCTTGAACTCAAATGGGATAAAAGTTTCCTTATGGTATCCATAAGAAACTCGAGGGTACAACTTCTACGATCTATCTGAGAATAATATTTTGTTGCTCGAGATAGTGAGTTTCTTGAAAAGAGTTATCTTTCCTAGAAATTCAGTGGGAGATCGGTTGTCTTGAACGAGGTTCAAGTGAAACAACCAATGATGAATACTCAAGACTGGGTTGAGAGTATTCTTATGGTTTTGGAAGCCATACCAGCCCTCGTAGGTCCGAAAGGCATAATTCTATCTCTATTATTCAAATACTTAGATATTGTGATCAATGAGAGATATGAATTCATGCTTTTGGAAAGCGGTGAACCTTCGACCTAATTCCAAGCTATGACGAGTCCAGCTACTAAAAATTGGCATGGTGCCATGAAATCTGAGATGATATCAATATCTGATAATCAAGTTTGGAACTTGATATATTTGCATGACAGGGTTAGACCCAATGAATGCTAATAGATATTTAAGATCTAAACAGACAGATGGAAAACCTAGGGTTTTCAAAGCAAGGTTGATGGTAAAAGTTTTATTCACGAGGTGGATTATGGAAAAACTTTCACCAATTGCTTTGATTAAATCATTCAGATTATCTTAGCCATTACTACTCATCTTGATAATGAGTAATGGTAATATTGGATGTTAAAACTAACTTCTTGAATTGGATTCTAGAAGAGAATGTGTTTTAACACAGCCAAAGAGTTTTATCGATCTTAATAAGGCTGAGAAATTATGCAAGCTTATAGTTCCATTTATGGAATAAAGAATGCATATCGGAGTAGCAATCTTCAGTTCAATGAATCCATACTGGGATTTGGATTTCAGAGGAACTCGGAAGAGTCTTGTTTTACAAGAAGATCAGTGGGAGTAACGTTGTATTAATTGTGTTGTATGTCGGTGACATACTCCTTATTGGAAACAATGTTTCTATGCTTAATTCTATTAAAGAATGGCTTGGAAATTGCTTTTCAATGAAGGATCTTGGAGAAGCACAGTACATATTGGGCATCAAGATCTGTCGGAACAGATCGAAAAGGATGTTTGGACTTAGTAAAGCGACCTATTTTGAAAAGGTGCTTGATAAGTTCAGAATGAAAGACGCCAAAAAGGGTCTCATTCCAATTACTCATGGCACATCTCTTAGCAAGATTCAAGGCCCTACAGGGCTTGATGAGCAAAAGAGGATGGAAAACATTCCTTATGCTTCGGCAATAGGGTCTATAATGTACGCCATGATATGTACACGACCGGACGTATCGTATGCTTTGAGCATGACGAGTCAGTTTCAAGGAAACCCAGGTGAGGCGCGTTAGACTGCGACCAAGAATATTCTTATGTACCTTAGATGGACTAAAGAATATTTTGTTGTCTTTGGAAGACAAAAAGAGTTGATATTAACAAGTTGTTTGAATGCTAACTTCAAAACAGACTAAGATAATTTCCGATTTTAATCTGGTTATATCTTTTATCTGGTTAGAGGTGATATTTGCTGGAATAGTTCCAAGCAATGCAATATAGCTGATTAAACTACAGAAGCTGAGCACAGTATTGCATTGGATGCAGTAATGTTGACAGTTAGGATTTGAAAGTTCTTGAATGAACTAGGTGGCGTAACTAGCTCAGCCCATCCGATAGTTCTCTATTTATAGTAGAGTTATCGCGCAAGCCAATGAGCTAGGAAGCACCACAAGTCTAAAACTGGTGCTTAGGAAGCACCACAAGTCTAAAACTGGTGCTCAGGAAGTTCCACATTATCTGGGAGATAGTTTTGTGGAGACATCGAGATAACAAAGTTGCAACTTTTGGTAAGGTTGCAAACCCGCTTTCTAAACCTCTCCAGCAGTTTAAGCTTGAGGCTTTCACGACTGCAATAGAGATCAGACATCTTAGAGATGGGTTGTGATTTCTATTACTTTATTAGATACTTTTGGAGATTTGGTAGACATTCACTCATATGTATAATACATGTTTCTTCATATAAATATGGTTTAATTTATATGAATTGTCCAAATGATTAAGTGATATCAATTGGGTTATGAGGTCGACTTACCGCATAATAAAGTCCCAATGGTTGAACTGATATACTTAAATCATATAGCTGTTCTTGGTTCGTATAATCGAGTACGGACAAACCGATAATACAATGAACCAGTTTGTAATGTGTACTATAGCGCCGCTTCATGGGCTAGTGATGTGGGACATCAAGTACAATTACATAGATATTAGCTGGGAGCTAATGATCGAACAGACCCGACTGGAATAGTATTTAAGATTTCGAGTCATAATACTATTTCATTGACTGTCGAGCAATTTCCTCTGACCTGAGTAGTCCAGAGTGATTCCATTGTGAAATGGTGTACTTTGATACAAGTAAACGCCTTTCGTAAAAGGAGGTTATAAAACTTGTTATTGGGTATATCAAGAAGCAAGTGGGAGAGCTTGGATTGACAAGATGGGATTGTCCTCCATTTTATAATGGGATACATGTCTTACCGGCCACTTGGAGAGTCGAGACTGTGGAAAATACGTGGCCACGTCCAGATTCGTATCACAGTGATAAATCTGGTTTTACAGTCTGTCTCAAAGTCCAAGAAAGGTTTGAACCGATTGAGGATGACTCGAGTCTTGCCTCAAGTTCAAATTTAGACATAAAGTGACAACAGGAAGTTGGCAGCACACTGGCTCTGAAGGCCAAGTGGGAGATTGTTAGGATGTGTCCTTCGATCCTACGTGTGCAATCGATGAAGTCATAAGGTCGTCTATGGATGTTAAATGATTAATTGATAATATTATATTGTTGGGAACAATATAATATTGATCAATTAAATCATACCTACAGGGTCACACACGAGCTCGATATTGATATACATTGCTTGATAAATATATATTGATTTAGAATCAATATTTACGTGGATTTAATACACATGCAAGGGATGCATGGCTTGCATGGATGCATGTCACATAGTGTGACATGGCATGCCACACAAGCAAGTGGGACCACATACAATGCATAGTGGCATGTGTATGTGGCATGACCTTTCACCTCCTTTGTAACCCCTTTTGCATGTTAATGGTGCATTATGATGCCCATTATGTTGTAGGTTACAAAGGGGAGTAATGTGGTGAATAATGAGGTAATAATATGGATGAAAATCAGATTTTCATCAGACATTACCTTAACCCACGAAATTCACACCAAAGAGAGAGAAGAGAAAGTGTTCTTGGAGAACCGACTCGATCAAGCAAAGTGTTCGTCATCCGGGTTCGTGTGCAACACGTAGAGGCCGGGCCATTTGTGCAGCTTCAACATCCGGGCGATCCAAAGGCGTGACGGGGTCATTCCAAAGGTGTACAATTCGTGGCTGATCCATTAAGGTGGTTCAATCGACTCAACACCACCTTAATCAACATCAACGAATCCATTCATTATCAAATGTAAGAACTCGTTGAACCTTATATATATATATATTGGATGTGTATATATATATGTGTCTATACATATATTGTGTGTACTATATCAAGCATGATAGATTTATATGCTTTACACGCTTCCGCACACACGGTATATCGATCGTATCGGTATACCGGTACCTTCACTTTTCTGTCACTTCTTTATTACACTCAGGACCTAAACATGCCTTGAATGAATCCATGAAATGGATTTTCTCATAGGTCCGCATGTGTCCAAGATCTTGAAGCTTCCTTTAATCCTAAGATTTATTAAGCTTGCTTACCGAATGCTCTTGGCTCTTTTCGATGAATCTCTCTGGCTGTCCCACACAGATGGCCCCGTCAAGACTTCGATTTAGGAAATCTGTCTTGACTTCCATCTTCCATGTGAAGACAAAAGAATCCTGATCGACTTTTGCCAAGACTGAGCATCTTGATCTTTCAGCGTCTCGTCATAGATCCAGGGTTCGGCTTCATGTTCTCCAGGTAACAAGTCCGAAGACTCACCTATAAACATGAACCTGTTGGGTTGTCTAACAACCCTCCCACTACGACAACGCTCCGGTGTATCTTTAGTGACTAAAGATTATAGTAGTGAACTACTCACTTAGGCTGGTTCTAAGCCTTGATCAGTCCCTCTAAGCACATTAAGTATTACTCTACTCTTGGCTTGTGATCTTGCATATATATAGTCCATGTCTAAGAACCGAACATTGATGCAATCAATGAACATCTGGTCCTTTGGACTATATTACATATCTCAATTCGTTTTCTTAGGGTATCCTATAAACAGCCGAATATCAGTACAAGTTTCCAAAGGAATCAAGTTCAGGATAAACGCCGCTGTTTCCAAGCCATATCCCAAAAACGATTTAGGTAACTCCGAATGTCTACTTTCCCATATCTATAAGAGTCATATTCCTTCTTTACAACACATTATTTTGCCGAGGCATAAATGGTGTAGTTTGTTGGGAGTTAATCCCATTTTATGATAAGTATGCCTTACTCCTCAAAGAGGTCTGCATATATCAGAGCGAATCAACTCTAGTACTTTCTTGGATCTTTTCCCTTTAACCGTAAAGGGTTGCTCGGTCATTAAAACTTCCAAGTATGATTCGAAGGTTGGAAGGTCCTTTCCTTCAACCTGGCTGAGTGGTCCATCAGCTTTCACCCTTTGAATCGTACTCAAGTTAAAATGATCTATCCTAAGATTCCATAAATACATTTGATTTATCCTAGAAGGATCTTTACTCTTATTGGGGTTCGACATTGTGTTATTAGCTCCGGTCTGTTGCATCGTGGAAGAATACGGATTTAGTATTAAATTGTCTATCAATATACCAGAATAGATAATATCCCCATTTCCTAAAGAAACAGAATATCTATTCTAAGCCAACTTAGAAATCCGAAATGAAATTTCTTTCTACATGCCGGCACATAAAGACAATTTATTAGAACTAAAATCCTACTGTTAAAACATTTAACATCTCCCACTGCAACGGCTGTTACCTTAACATTATTGCCCATGTAGGTTACTACTTCTTCCTTTCTAAGTCTCCGGGTTTTCTGGAACCCCCGCATTTAAATGCAGACATGATTAGTGGTTTCCGTATCCACACACCAAGTACTGGTAGATAACACCACTAAACATGTTTCGGTGACTAAGGAGAAGTTAACTTCTAGTTGCTTTGAGAGGACAATCAAACTCCCAGTATCCAAACTGCTTACAACGGAAGCACTTACCCCTTGGGCTTGCTTTTCCCATTCCGTGGTCCAGATATATTAGGCCCACTGGGTTTCCGTATTTTCTTCTTCTTCCTTTTGCTGCCCGAAGGCCTAGGAAGAGCCAATTTCTCAGCCACAAGTGTTTTGAGAGCCATTAAAGATTCCCTCAGCCGCTTGAAGTTCAACCAGGAGCTCCGCCATTGAATAAGACCTCTTATCCATGTTATATTTTAGGCGGAACTGCTCAAAACTTCTCGGCAGAGACTGGAGCACAAAATCAACCTGGGTTACCCCATTGATAATTGTTCCTAGAATCTCTATCTCATTAAGATAGCCCATCATTCTAAGAACGTGATCCCTCACGGGCGTTCTTTCCGACATGATGGCCGTCATGAGTTGCCACATTTCACTTTGTCTGGCTGTCCTGTCCTGATAACCAAAAACTTCTTGAGGTTAAGCATCATATCATAGGTAATAGTCATGGCATGATCCTGATGTCGCAGCACATTTGACATGAAAGTCATAATGTTGCTCCGCGTCATCTCATAGCCTTGATCCATTTCCAATGAGCTTCCTTTCCTCAGTAGTGGAAGCATCATTTGGTTCAGCAGGTCAATTGGCTTGGAGTACATATTTGTACTCCTCTGCAGTTAGGACAATGTCCAAGTTTCTTTTCAAATCTATAAAATCAGGTTCAGTGAGTTTGTTGACTTTTAATGGGAATAATACCATATAAAACAAACAATGAGTTTAATTCGATATCATTTCCCTCAAGTGATATCATTAAACTACCAATCATTTCCAAAATCCCATCAGACATAGCAAGCCACGTTCTTGTGGACGTTTACCAGTCCAAATGATTTTATGATTGGATTTCACTTCGGTCGTACATCATCATAGCAGTGACTCCGAGGGGGAGGATACTATAAAGCGTACCTAAGTGTATACCATTTCTCAGTACTAAGTCCACCGCTCGGGAACTACATGTCCACCGCAAGCCACGTTCTTGTGGACGTTTACGTTGACATGCGGTCCTCCACGACTTTCTATAACTGTCGAGCCTCAATAAATCCCAAAGTTCCGTTTCCATTTAGCAAGCCACGTTCTTGTGGACGTTTACTAAAACAAACAACTTTATTAATTGAATCTCACTTATTTAAATTTCATAGAATCTTAATTAACCCAAAGTACCGTTTCCATTTAGCAAGCCACGATAGTGTGGACGTTTACTAAAACAAACAACTTTGTTAATTGACTCTTACATTTATTAAATTTCACAATTTTATTAATCAAAGCTTGATATCTCGTAAGTGAAACTCAAAGTTTCTGTTGGAAATCGATATCCCGGAATTAATAAATTAATTAAAATCAATTATCTAATTAATTCCGACCGAAATCCTTTGGAGATCGAATATCCGGGGTTGTCAAAGTGCGGAACGACAACTCCAATCGAAATCCCGGTTGCCGGAAATTTGCCACGAACCACCACGCGAAGCCGGACTCAACCAAACCCTAACCACGGGGATAGCCCGGGCTGTTCGGTCGAGCCCTCGCGTAGGGCTCGCGGCTGTCCTTGGCAGCCGCCTAGGGCTGCCCTTGGCAGCCCCATATGCACGCCCAGCCGCCCCCGGTGATCGCACGACCAGCCACGGCGAACCGTGGCTTGCGATCACCACCAGCCACCGCCGCTCGAGCGGCGGTCCAGCCGCGTGAGCGGGGCTGCTCCAGCAGCCCGCTGGTTGTGCACGGGCGATCGAGCTCGCCCTCGATCGAGTCTCGGCGTCCAGCCGAGGCTCGCCCCTCTCGACCCTCTCTTGTTCGAGCCGTTGAGCCACCGGCGGTCCGGTGATCTTCGATCACCACCGCCCGGTTCAACCTCGACAAAGGTCGCGTTCTCGGATCTTGGTTCACGATATTTTTACGATAATTAAACGATAAAATCATAAAGAGGGTTTTACGATTTACCTCGTTCTTTTTGTTCGGAAAAACGAAGAACTCAATTTGACGACCTTGAGATCTTCCCGCGTATTCCTTGCACTAGCTCGGACGTCGTGTGGGCGACGATCTACCGAACTCCATGGATCTCCTTCACGAACTCTCTAGACTAATCAAGTATGATTATCTTGTCTTGTCTAATTGTGAAGACCATGTAGTGCTTTTATAGGCTACGTAGGGGATCTTAAGGAGGTGGAATATTGGGCTTCCAATAATAGTGATTAAATTGAGCCCAAGCCCAAATCTATTAATCCTTACTATTATTAATTAATTCTATTTTCCACTATATAAAATTAATTGCACTCCCAATATTAAACCATATTATATCAAATAATATTTCTCCGGTAGTATTATTTATTCCGTGTATTTAAGATATAAATATCCATGAATAAAATTAATTTATTGCTAATTAATTTATTCATCTCTTATATCCGAGACTAGTACCATTCATCCTTAATTATTATGCGGAACGAATCCACCTGCAGGGTTTACATAATAATTCCTTATGAACTCATCTCGGGGATATTATCAACCCTTACGGGATACACTTTCCCGTCAAGTATTCACGGCATGCCATATATAAAATATAGTGACCCAACTTAACTGGTAATTAACCCAATAATTAAATCGGTTAATTCCTTTGGTAAATCAAAGTCACTTACATTAAATATACACACCCGCAATAGTATCGGGGATTAAGAATAAAATACTCAGAGACTTAAATCGATTATCGCCGGCAATCCTAATCGATAAATCTCAAGCAGATCCGCTAAATACACCAAGTGTACAAGTGTGATAAAATAATCAAGATAGATTATTTTCTCTCTCACACAACGACTATACCGATGGATTGGTCCTTGTCCATCTAGGTCGTGAGCAACTGTTCGATTAAATACGAGTAACCGATAGTATGATCTTCTGTGCGCCCATGCAACACCATACTAACTACAACGTATAAAATCCAGGACTATAATTTGCATATATTTAATTATAAATAATTAAACGCAAATAATTGTTTATTTAATTAAATAGATTAGTGGCAATGGATCGTGAGTTTCCGTTACTTAAATCTATACATTAAGTACACAACTCCAACAATCTCCCACTTGTACTAAGGTCTAGTCATTTCCTCCAAACTCCCGACTCCCATACTCATCACGTGCTTAAGTTGTACTTCCAAGAAGTACTATGTGAATGAGCACTCTAGGTTGCCGCTCTGAAGTTATCTTGGTGACTACAGCGTCGTCTCCCTCGACGATGACTCGTATCAGGTGGTACTTGCACTATGTGTTATCTTACACTTATGGACTAGTGATTTCTTACCATTTGCCATTGCACCGCTATTTACATAGCCTTTGGCAAATTAAGAATCACATCTAAGTCCCAGAGATTATCCCGGAGTTATACCAAAACTTCCGCTGCCTCTGAGGCCGCTATTTGGTTACCTATGGCAGAGTCCGAAAAGCATCGTGCTTATCACTCTTCCATGTTAAAACTCCTTCTCCTTTAATAGTGAAACACATAGCCTGATATCGACTTACACCGGTCCTCATTCGATTAGAAGTCTAAGAGAATGTAGTCCAAAGGAAATGCTTGCTTGCTCCGTGATCCAGAACATAGTCTCCAGTACTTCGAAAGTACTTAAAAATGTTCATTACAGCAGTCAAGTATTCCTTTCCAGGATTACCTTGATATCCTCCCACTATGCTAACCGCATAGCCGATATCAGGTTCTTGTTTTCAACATCGCATTTATTAAGCTTTCCACACTCGAAGTGTAGGAATCCGCTTTCATTGCTTCTATCTCCTTTTGTGTTTCAAAACACATATCCTTAGATAGATGCATTCCGTTTCTGAAAGGTAACGAACCTTTCTCGGAATCTTGCATGTTAAAACGAACCATAATCGTATAAGATATCTAGAGAAGTACAATGTTCTTTTCTTGAGATCCTAGATCTTAAGAACATGCTCTAACTTCTTCTTTATCTCATATATCGATTTTTCTAGACAACCATCATTTTATGTCTGACAATATCTCTACATTGTTACCAATGATAAAATGCTATCTACATAAAACCTCCGAGAAACACCACCTTGTTTCCATCATGTTTCCCATACACTCGATTGGTCTATGCTTTGATGAATCCATAAAATGGACTACCTCATCAATTTGCAAGTACCACGAACTCAATGCTTTGTTCCAATCCATAAATGGATCAACTAAGCTTGTACTCTAAATGATCTTGCTTCTTAGCAATAATCCTTATTGCTTTCCAAGAAGGCACATTTAGATCTAGTACTGCCTTCATGTAGATCTAGGGATCGATTTCATGTATACTAGGTCCAGAGTCCGAAGACTCTCCTAGTCTTATGAATATCTCCGGTTGTCACACAACCTCCCACTACAACGGCATTCCGGTGTATAAACAGTGATAACAGTAGGTGCAGTTAGTGGTGTACCGCTACTCGGTTCGGCTGGTTCTAAGTCTTAATCTTTCTCTCTCATTTCAAAGTATCATGTCACCTTGGGCTTGTGGTTCATCGTATAGTCTTTCTCTAAGAACCGGGCGTTAGAACTTATAACGTCCTTCTGGTTCATAGTACTATTGAACACACATCTTTTGTTCTTCTAGGATATTCTACAACCGCATTTGAATGCGCCGTTGTTTCCAGACATATCCATAGAACATAGGTAGTTCCGTATAACTCATGCTTTTACTATTTCTATAAGAGTTCCATTTCTTGTTTACGATACACCATTTCTACACAACAGTGTATGGTGTAGTCATTTGGGATCAAATCCCAATTTCTGATCAGTATGCCATGCATTCCTCAGATAGGTACCTGCCTCCGCGATCAAATCGCAGGCTACAAATGGATATACCTTGATGGTTCTCCACAATTGCTTAGTGTCCATTGACTTGTCAAAATACTTGCTTTTGTGGCACATCAGGTATTCTAATCCATTTCTCGAGTAATCATCAAATGATGTACTCGTACCTTCTGCATACATCAGAGTTAATCAATTCTTATACTTGTCCGGATCTTATATCTTATATCCATAAAGGATTGCTTAGTCATATTATCTTCCAAATTAGATTCTTAGGTCGGAAGGTCCACTCCTTCAACTTAATTGATCAAAAATATCAATTTTCGACCCTTGAACTTCTTATTTGAATAAACATGACTCAGCATAAGAATCCACAAGTATAATTGATAAAGAAATCTCTTATTAGTAAAACGAGTTTCATACTACGGTTCGTTGCATTATGGTGGACTCAGGATTCATCATTTATATATTGCTAGCTAATGTACCAGAATAGATAATATCATTATTTCTTCTTATAACCATCAAATGATTAAAAGAAATAAAATATCCATTCATTAGAAATCCAGAACAAAGTTCTTTCTAATATGAAAGGTACATAAAAGCAATAACTCAAAATGAAATCCTATAAAATGTCCTCCACTGCAACTGCTGCCTCCTCCACAGCATTGCCCATGTAGACTACGATCTTTTCTTTTCCAAGTCGTTAGGTTTCCTGGAACCTCTTGCATTTAAAATGCACATACCGTCAGTGGTTCCATATCTACACACCAGGTTCTGGTAGATAATACCACTGACTATGTTTTACGACTAAAGAAAATTTTGTACTTTCTTTGAGAGGATAATCAGACTTCCAGTACCCAGACTGTTTGCATCGAGAACACTTGCCTATTGGCTTTCTCGTCCCATCTCGTAGTTCAAGTAATCTTAGAACCACTGGGTTTCTTTGCTTTCTTTTCCTTTCCCCCGATTCATGCCTTTAGGTTCGAAACCTTTGGCATTGGCTACAAGAGCTTGAGATTTCCGTCTCAACTCGTCTAAAAGGTCAATTATCTCAAAAACGTTTTTAAGCGTTTTCTCGAAGCGACTGGCCTTTATGAGTATCCTCATCGCTTCTTGTCTAGCCGCCTATGTCAATAGGCTCGGAAGGACAAAGCTCATTGAGTACAACCTTGTACTCTTCAACAGTTTGGGTAATGTCTAGATCTCTATTCCAATCATTACATTTAGGGACCAGTGAGTTTAAAAATCCTTACGTATCACAGAAAGTGGGTTCAAAGCCATTTCCTAATCTATGAGCACATATAACAACAAACAATTGATTTAATCTCCGATATTATCTCCCTTAAATAATATCATTAAATCACTAATCGCCTCTAAAATCCCATCAGATATGGCAAGCCACGTGGTGTGGACGTTTACCAATCCAAATGATTTAGCAATTAGATTTGCTTCGGTCATACATCACTTATAGCGGAACTTCGTGGGGAAGAATACTATAATGCGTATCTAAGTGTAAACCATTACTCAGTACCAAAGTAAATCGTTTGGAACCGCTACATCACCGCAAGCCACGTGGTGTGGACGTTTACGATGACTTCACAATTCTTCACAATTCCTTACAACTGTCTACATCAATTAATCCAAAATCCGTTAGTATAGCAAGCCACGTGGTGTGGACGTTTACTACACCAAGAGACTTTTATAATTGACTCCCAATTACTTGATTCATTTAATCTTGTAAATCAAGACGCGGAGAATCATAAGTGAAACTCGAAGTTTCTAACCAGTGATTCACCATGCGAACGACCCTATCTCTCATAAAATGAGGGAGCCGAGCAGACAATCGATCCACCTTCAAAAGATGGTACGACTGCCTCTAATTTGTGTCCTCGACATGACCAAGTGGCTTTGGCTCCATTCCACTCCCCGGGGTGAGAATGAGTCGACTTGAAGTCAGTTTTGGAAAGACAAATTAG
The DNA here is from genome assembly GCA_954870475.1 of Euphrasia confusa. NCBI lineage: Eukaryota > Viridiplantae > Streptophyta > Magnoliopsida > Lamiales > Orobanchaceae > Euphrasia > Euphrasia confusa. The sequence goes on along the minus strand of OX940957.1, from coordinate 12,715,939 downwards.
GCATTGTTTGATAGACTTAATCAATGTCTCTCGTAAGAGGAATTACAAGAATTCTCCTCCAATGACTTATCTATACGAACTTCAAAAGTCCATAAAAGTCACCAAGAGAACAGCAATGGAGACCATGGATATGTTTCCATACCCTCTCCCACTTAGCTTTTTACAATAAAGGGATACGCTATCTAATGCATAATTAAATACACATAAGCATGCATACATGAAATAAAGCACATAGAATATTATCACATAATCAAAATAATACTAGAATATTATTTTCCGACTATTATGGCTTTATCGCATCTCCGTACGTATCTTCTAGTCTTTAGTCTTCGTTCTTGAATGCTCCATGTGACGGGAATATTAATTCCAATATTTAAATCTATTTATTTTCAATTAATCCAAAAGTTACTTAATTCGAAAATTAAGTCAATCGAATATATCAAAAATAAAATTAAATATTATTAATATTTTTATTATTTTTATTTTCCTTTTCTACTTCATTAAATCTCTAGAATAATCTATCCAAGACCCACTTGGAATATTCTTGAAGACTTCCTGAAATAAGGAAATAAAATAATTTATTTTATTTTCCTTTTCTACTTCATTAAATCTCTAGAATAATCTATCCAAGACCCACTTGGAATATTCTAGATGATTTCCATAATGAAATAAGGAAATAAAATAATTTAGGACTCTTAATCCTTCCAAATTAATTTCTTTCCTAATCTATTAAAAATTCCATAAAGGAATAATTAAATAGGAAAAATTAATTAAGGACTCTTCTACTTTCCAAAATTAATTAATTTCCAAGTCCATGAAAATTCCCATAAAATAGGAATAATCAACTAGGAAATAAATTAATTTAATAATTAATTATTTTCCTTTCTAATTCCATTAAGTCTCTAGAATCCTATTCCAAGTAGAACTTAGAATATTCTAGAAGACTTCCATAATAGAATAAGGAAATAAATTAATTCCAATTAATTCTTTTCCTATTTCCATGAGAATTCGCAAAAATAGGAATACTCAAAATAGGAAAACCGAATCAATTAGGAAAGTGAATCTAGGTAGAAGAATACGAGATCACGAGGACCCCGCGTCCCCCACCATCGATCGCCGGCCGGGGAGGAGCACCGCCACCACCTCAGCCCACGCGCCACCACCACCGGTGGCCGGCGTGGCCGAGGGTTCCCGCGGGCAGCCCCCACGCCCTCCCTTCGATCGATCCTCATGGGATCGATCATCATGATCGATCCCCGGTCCTCCCTCTCTTCGTCTCCTCCGTCACACTTTTCCGGCGGTCGTTTCGGAATCGATCCAACGTAAATAAATTACAAATTTATTACTACGCTATCCGGTATCGATTCTCTACATGAAATCGACCTCATACAATTTCCGGAAAAATAAGAACAAGCATTCACCACACAAGAACAAATATTGACATCACCGAGAGTTTAATAATCAAGAACATTATTATGACATTAATTAACAAAATTAAATCTAGCCATAATAATCGGAAACCCTGCAAGGTAGAACAATTTATCGAAAAATACCATGAACTAAAACCAACGCTCTGATACCAATTGTTGGAAATCGATTTCCCGGAATTAATAAATTAATTAAAATCAATTATCTAATTAATTCCGACCGAAATCCTTTGGAGATCGAATATCCGGGGTTGTCAAAGTGCGGAACGACAACTCCAATCGAAATCCCGGTTGCCGGAAATCCGCCACGAACCACCACGCGAAGCCGGACTCAACCAAACCCTAACCACGGGGATAGCCCGGGCTGTTCGGTCGAGCCCTCGCGTAGGGCTCGCGGCTGTCCTTGGCAGCCGCCTAGGGCTGCCCTTGGCAGCCCCATATGCACGCCCAGCCGCCCCCGGTGATCGCACGACCAGCCACGGCGAACCGTGGCTTGCGATCACCACCAGCCACCGCCGCTCGAGCGGCGGTCCAGCCGCGTGAGCGGGGCTGCTCCAGCAGCCCGCTGGTTGTGCACGGGCGATCGAGCTCGCCCTCGATCGAGTTTCGGCGTCCAGCCGAGGCTCGCTCCTCTCGACCCTCTCTTGTTCGAGCCGTTGAGCCGCCGGCGGTTCGGTGATCTTCGATCACCACCGCCCGGTTCAACCTCGACAAAGGTCGCGTTCTCGGATCTTGGTTCACGATATTTTTACGATAATTAAACGATAAAATCATAAAGAGGGTTTTACGATTTACCTCGTTCTCGTTGTTCGGAAAAACGAAGAACTCAATTTGACGACCTTGAGATCTTCCCGCGTATTCCTTGCACTAGCTCGGACGTCGTGTGGGCGACGATCTACCGAACTCCATGGATCTCCTTCACGAACTCTCTAGACTAATCAAGTATGATTATCTTGTCTTGTCTAATTGTGAAGACCATGTAGTGCTTTTATAGGCTACGTAGGGGATCTTAAGGAGGTGGAATATTGGGCTTCCAATAATAGTGATTAAATTGAGCCCAAGCCCAAATCTATTAATCCTTACTATTATTAATTAATTCTATTTTCCACTATATAAAATTAATTGCACTCCCAATATTAAACCATATTATATCAAATAATATTTCTCCGGTAGTATTATTTATTCCGTGTATTTAAGATATAAATATCCATGAATAAAATTAATTTATTGCTAATTAATTTATTCATCTCTTATATCCGAGACTAGTACCATTCATCCTTAATTATTATGCGGAACGAATCCACCTGCAGGGTTTACATAATAATTCCTTATGAACTCATCTCGGGGATATTATCAACCCTTACGGGATACACTTTCCCGTCAAGTATTCACGGCATGCCATATATAAAATATAGTGACCCAACTTAACTGGTAATTAACCCAATAATTAAATCGGTTAATTCCTTTGGTAAATCAAAGTCACTTACATTAAATATACACACCCGCAATAGTATCGGGGATTAAGAATAAAATACTCAGAGACTTAAATCGATTATCGCCGACAATCCTAATCGATAAATCTCAAGCAGATCCGCTCAATACACCAAGTGTACAAGTGTGATAAAATAATCAAGATAGATTATTTTCTCTCTCACACAACGACTATACCGATGGATTGGTCCGTGTCCATCTAGGTCGTGAGCAACTGTTCGATTAAATACGAGTAACCGATAGTATGATCTTCTGTGCGCCCATGCAACACCATACTAACTACAACGTATAAAATCCAGGACTATAATTTGCATATATTTAATTATAAATAATTAAACGCAAATAATTGTTTATTTAATTAAATAGATTAGTGGCAATGGATCGTGAGTTTTCGTTACTTAAATCTATACATTAAGTACACAACTCCAACAGTTTCTAACCAGCGATCAATCATGCAATTGAACCCTATCTCTCACAAAGTGAGGGAGCCAATCAGACAATCGATCTAGTCATCGAATGACTCGAAAGTCTCTAATCTGTGTCATCGACATAACCAAGCGCTTTGGCTCCATTCCACTCCCCGGGGTGAGAATGAGTCGAGTTGAAATTAGTCTTTGAATGACAGATTAGGCATTGCTTTTGAGAAATATAATTGTTCAATTTTATAAGTGGATTTTAAATTCGAATTTTGATCCAGTGATATCCGTGTATCGACTTTATCCGATAGGGAGGATGACACTAAAGCCAACTCGTAAGTCAATACACATCACATTCAAAACAGAGAATGGAGACCGCGGGATTGTTTCCAATCCCTCCCCCACTTAGTATTTTACGATAAGGGATAACATGCATAAATAATTTAAGCATAATAATAAACACGTAAATCACATAAAAAGCAATTAACGTGGCCCCGATTATTATGGCCTTAAATATTTTCCAATGCATGTCTCTTGGAACTTCATCTCGTTGCTCGTCTCGATCTCGGTCCACCACCGACTCGCTCGAGGGTCAAGAGACGAACTCCTCCCACTGGAGCTTCGTCTCGAGCCTCATTGAGTCGTCCGTGGGGTCGAACGAACCCCAGCCCCGCTGCTGCCCGTCGCGAACACGGGGTGTGTTCGATGGCTGCCCGTTGCCGGTTCGCTCTCCTCGATCCTCGTTTCTACGGGTTTTGATCTCGTCTCGATCCACCAAAATTAGTAAGAAAAATTACAAGAATAAACTTACTAAATCCGGCATCGATCCTATACAAGGTGATCGACCCTATACATGTCCCGGATACAACGAAAAATAAATAAACCTAACGACTCAACCCGTCGTTTTTATCTATTACAAACAAGCATCGTTTTTCCAAAACAAAAACAATCTCGACAAGCCCGAGAGTTTAATCAAAACCACAAATTAAAGCACAACATACAATCACAACGTTGGCCATAATAACCGGGTTCGAACCTGCAAAACAAATCTCGCAAAAATACAACGAATCGACAAAACCGGCTCTGATACCAATTGTTGGAAATCGACTACCCGGGATGCGTTCGTTCGATCACTCGAACATTTGAACGATCCCAGTCGACCTCCAGGTCCGTTACTCCGTTCACGTGCCAGCCCGTGTACCGATTCACGCCCAGCCATTGCCCCGAAGTACAACCGCGCGAACCAGAGCTGGCTGCCCGAAAAACAGCGAAACGGCGACCGCCGTTTGTCCGCGAACAGCAGCGCGACCTGCTGTTCCGAGCGCGTTTCCGGGTCGATTTTCCTCTTCCGACTACCGATCTGGAGGTCCTTGACCCCCAGTAGTCGAGGAACATGATCCACGACGCCCGGAACCCGATCTTAGATCCGATGTATTTTTAACGAAATAGAAAACGAAACGTATGCGGAAAAAGGGTTTCGATTTCTTATACCTTTGTCGCGTGATTCGGAGAAGCCGAATTGTTGAGACCACGAAGCCTTCCGGTGTATGTCTCTATCCCCGACGTTCAGACGTTGAGTGGGCAACGATCCGCTGAACCTTCCTCTTCTCCTTTCTCTCTTGAACCCACCGTAGGAATAATATCCTCTGTCTCAGAAATATATTTGCGCAAGCAAAATTATTTCTACAGAATTATTACTGCGCTAATCTGAATTAATTAAGCAGAGGAAAAATAGGAAAAATAATTGCGCAAGCTTTTATTTTCTCAATTATAGCGGCGTAAGTAAGGTTTTGATTTTCTGTCTCAGAAATATAATTGCGCTAGCAATCAATTTCTGCAGAAAATAATAACAGCGCTAATCTATTTATTTTTACAGAAAAATAATTGCGCAACAATTTATTTTTCTCCGCAAAAATAAAATAGCGGCGTGTTTTTTTTAGGTTTAGAGAAAGAGAGGGTGAGGTATTTATAGAGCTACACCAGGGACCTTATGGAAATTAATTATTAGGCTAAATTGCAATTTAATTAACTCGGCATCCTAAAAGGCAAACCTTAATTAAATTCCACAATTTTAATTATAATTAATTCCACTATAAAATTATAATTGAATTCCCAATAATTAATTTATATTATTTCAACAATAATAATTCCGCCGAATTACATATACGACTTTTCCCGTGTTTAAGATATCGTATGTCCACGAATTAACTTTAATTACTAATAATTAAATTAACTCGTTTCTTGTTATCCGAGACTAGTACCACTCATCCTTATTATCATGTGGAACGAATCCACCTGCAGGGTTTACATGATAAACTTTATGAGCTCATCTCGGGGACATCATCAACCCAATAAATGGGACACGGATTCCTGTCTATAATCTATAGCATGCCGTGTGTACAATTCCGATTCCCAATTTACCGAGAATATTGACTAATCAATTAGTCTCACTCACTAGTAAGTCAAAGAACCGAGAACTGGACACACGCACCTATAATTATATAGGCATTAGGAATTCATATATCCGTAATATCTGAGGTCTAGTTCGATTACTGCGATTAGTATAAATCGAACGCCCTCCCGTGGTCCTGCTCAATACACCAAGTGTACGAGTGTAACATGATAGTCAAGACCGACTATCTACCAGTCACACTACGACGTACCGATGGATTGTCCCTGTCCATCTAAGTCGTGAGCTACTGTTCGATAGTATACGAGTAACGGACAGTATGATCTTCCGCGTGTCTCCTCACGCCATACTGTCTACAACTTATACATCAAGGACTATTGCATTAAATGCAATCATGCTTGAATCATATCTCGAATTAAGGTATAGATAAGGAGTTCCGTATTTGCACTAAACTAGACATTTAGAATACAACTCCATCACGGGCGTTCCTTCAGACTGAGTAGTTGTCATAAGGACTCTCATGGCTTCTTGCCTTGCCGCACGATCTAGCTCCCCAAACATCTCTTTGAGGTTAAATAACATATCATAGGCAGTGGCCATCGACTCATGTTGGGTTTGGAGTACATTTGACATGGAAGCCAAAATATAACACCTAGCCATTTCATCAGCCTTTTTCCACTTCCGATATGCCCCTTTTTCCTCATTAGTTGAGGCAGCCGTGGGCTCAACAGGGCACACTTCATGGAGTACAAATTTGTACTCTTCAGAAGTCAGGACAATGTCTAAATTTCTCCTCCAATCAATATAATTGGGGCCAGTGAGTTTATGCTCCTTGAGTATCACAGAAAGTGGATTTATAGCTATACTCTAAACCTATAAGCACATTTAAACAAACAATCAATTTAATATCCGATATTATCTCCCTCAAATAATATCATTAAATTACTAATTACATCTAAAATCCCATCAGGTAAGGCAAGCCACGTTTGTGTGGACGTTTACCCACCCAAATGATTTAGCAAATAGATTTGCTTTGGTCGTACATCATTATAGCGTTACTTCGTTGGGAAGAATACTATAAAGCGTAACTAAGTGTAAACCATTACTCAGTACTAAGGTGAATCATTTGGAATTGCAACGTCACCGCAAGCCACGTTTGTGTGGACGTTTACGATAACTCACAATCCTTCACAATTCCCTATAATTGTCTACATCAACTATTCCAAAATCCCATTCAGTATAGCAAGCCACGTTCGTGTGGACGTTTACTACACCAAAAGATTTTTACAGTTGACTCCCAATTACTTGATCCATTCGATTTTCGTAAATCAAGACGCGGAGAATCATAAGTGAAACTCGAAGTTTCTAACCAGTGATTCACCATGCGAACAACCCTATCACTCATTAGATGAGGGAGCCGAGCAGACAATCGATCCACCTTCAAAAGGATGGTACGAATGTCTCTAATTTGTGTCATCCACATGACCAAGTGGCTTTGGCTCCATTCCACTCCCCGGGGTGAGAATGAGTCGACATGAAGTCAGTTTCAGAAAGACAAATTAGGCATTGTTTGATAAACTTAATCAATGTTTCTTGTAAAAGGAATTACAAGAATTCTCCTCCAATGACACATCTATACGAACTTCAAAAGTCCATAAGAGTCACCAAGAGAACAGTAATGGAGACCGTGGGAATGTTTCCATCCCCTGTCCCACTTAGCTTTTTATAACAAAGGGATACGCTATCTAATGCATAATTAAACACATAAGCATGCATACAAGTAATAAAGCACATACTATCACATAGTCAAAATAATGCTAGAAAATTATTTTCCGACTATCATGGCTTTATTCCATCTCCGTATGCGTCTTCTAGTCTTCAGTCTTTGTTCTTGAATGCTCCATGTGATGAGAATATTAATCCCAATATTTAAATCTATTTATTTTTAATAAATCCAAAAGATACTCAATTCGAAAATTAAGTCAATCGAATAAATAAAAAATAAAATTAAATATTATTAATATTTTTATTTATTTATTTTCCTATCTAATTCTATTAAATCTCTAGAATCCCATCAAAGTCAAACTTGGAACATTCTAGGAGACTTCTATAATAGAATAAGGAAATAAAATAAATTAGGACTCTTCTACTTTCTAAAATTAATTAATTTCCATGTCCATGAAAATTCCCATAAAATAGGAATAATCAACTAGGGAATAAATTAATTTATTAATTAATTATTTTCCTATCCAATTCTATTAAATCTCTAGAATCCTATTCCAAGTAGGACTTGGAATATTCTAGAAGACTTCCATAATAGAATAAGGAAATAAATTAATTCTAATTAATTCTTTTCCTATTATCCATGAGAGTTCCCAAAAATAGGAAAACTCAAAATAGGAAAACCGAATCAATTAGGAAAGTGAATCTTGGTAGGAGTAGCACGAGATCACGAGGACCCCGCGCCCCCCCCACCTTGATCGCCGGTCGGGAGCACCACCGCCGCCGTCCCCAGCCCACGCGCCACCACCACCTGTGGCCGGCGTGGCCAAGAACCATCGCGGACAGCCCCGCGATCGATCACCATGGGATCGATCCTCATGATCGATCCCGGTCCTCCCTCACGTCTTCTCCTTCGTCACATGTGTTCTCCGGCGGTCGTCTCGGCATCGATCCAACGTAAATAAATTACAAGAAATAAATTTACAATTCCGGTATCAATTCTATACATGAAATTTGTTGGAGTTGTGTACTTAATGTCTAGATTTAAGTGACAGAAACTCACGATCCATTGCCTTTAATCTATTTAACTAAATGAACAATTGTTTGCGTTTAATTATTTATAATTAAATATATGCAAATCATAGTCCTGGATTTTATACGTTGTAGTTAGTATGGTGTGTCGGGCCCCACACAGAAGATCATACTATCGGTTACTCGTATTTAATCGAACAGTTGCTCACGACCTAGATGGACACGGACCAATCCATCGGTATAGTCGTTGTGTGAGAGAGAAAATAATTTGTCTTAATTATTTTATCACACTTGTACACTTGGTGTATTGAGCGGATCGTTGAGATTCATCGATTAGGATTGCCGGCGATAATCGATTCAAGTCTCAGTGTATTTTATTCTTAATCCCCGAAACTATTGCGGGTGTGTATATTTAATATAAGTGACTTTGATTTACCAAAGGAATTAACCGATTTAATTATTGGGTTAATTACCGGTTAAGTTAGGTCACTATATTTTATATATGGCATGCCGTGAATACGTGACGGGAAAGTGTATCCCGTAAGGGTTGATAATATCCCCGAGATGAGTTCATAAGGAATTATTATGTAAACCCTGCAGGTGGATTCGTTCCGCATAATAATTAAGGTTGAATGGTACTAGTCTCGGATATAAGAGATGAATAAATTAATTAGCAATAAATTAATTTTATTCATGGATATTTATATCTTAAATACACGGAATAAATAATACTACCGGAGAAATATTATTTAATATAATATGGTTTAATATTGGGAGTGCAATTAATTTTATATAGTGGAAAATAGAATTAATTAATAATAGTAAGGATTAATAGATTTGGGCTTGGGCTCAATTTAATCACTATTATTGGAAGCCCAATATTCCACCTCCTTAAGATCCCCTACGTAGCCTATAAAAGCACTACATGGTCTTCACAATTAGACAAGACAAGATAATCATACTTGATTAGTCTAGAGAGTTCGTGAAGGAGATCCATGGAGTTCGGTAGATCGTCGCTCACACGACGTCCGGGCTAGTGCAAGGAATACGTGGGAAGATCTCAAGGTCATCGATTGATCTCGTTTCTCCGAACAACGAATTGAAGGTAAAATCGTTAAACACCCTTGATGATTTTATTCGATTATTTATTGAAAATACCGTAGAACCAAGATCCGAGGACGAACCCCGGAACGAGGTCGAACCGGGCGGTGGTGGCGAAGCCACCGGACCGCCGTGGCTCGAGGACCCCGTGGGGATCGAACCAAGAGCACCCCGGCTGGACGCCGGGGGTGCGCGATCGAGGAGAACCCCGGCTGGACGCCGGGGTGCGATCGAACCCTAGGTTCGATCGCGGGGTGGCGGCTGGTACCGCCGCGGCTCGCTGGGCGAGCTGCCCCCCTCCCAGAAGGCGGTGAGTCGCCGGACTCACCGCGGGGCTGCCGCTGCAGCCCCAACTGATCGATCGCACGATGCGATCGATCCATGCGATCGCATGAACCTCGGCTCGCGGGGGTTCGGCTGGGGGCGGGCCGCGTGCCTTCGGGTGCGTGGTCTCCAAAGGCTGGACTCCGGCGGATGAGTCGGCGTTCGTGTGATCTCCGGCGAATGGTTTTTGATCGGGTTATTGTTTCCGCAAATTTTAATAGCCCGGGATATCGAATTCCAACAATTGGTATCAGAGCGTGGTTTACGTTCGCGGTATTTTCGATAAAATTGTACTACCTTGCAGGGTTTCCGACTATTATGGCTAGATATAATTTATTCGTTAATTATTGTCATAATATGTTTTGATTAAACTCTCGGACATGTCGAGATTCGTTTTATGTGTGGTGAATGCTTGTAATAGTAAAAATTCGGGGGTTGACCGAATTTAGGATTTATTATTATGTTCTACTTTTTCCGGAAATTGTATAGGGTCGATTTCATGTATAGAATCGATACCGGATAATTGTAATTTAAATTCTTGTAATTTATTTACGTTGGTTCGATGCCGAAACGACCGCCGGAGAAGACGTGTGACGAAGAAGACGAAGGGCTCAAGGATCGATCATGGAGATCGATCCCCATGAGATCGATGGCAAGAGAGAGGGGCGGCGATCGCACCCCTCGGCTGGGGCTGCCGCCGGCTTGGTGGTGGCCGGCCGGCTGAGTGGTGGCGGCGGTTGCCCTCTCCGGTGGCCGGTCGATGGTGGTGGTGGCGCGGGGTCCTAGTGATCTTGTGCTACTCCTACCGAGATTTACTTTCCTAAATTATTCGGTTTTCCTATTTTGAGTATTCTTATTCTTAGGAACTCTCATGGAATAGGAGAAGAATAAATTTAGAATAAATTTATTTCCTTATTGATTATTCCTATTTTATTGGAATTTTCATGGATAAGGAAGGAATAAATTTAAAATTAATTCGGTTTTCCTTATTGAGTGTTTTTCTTTATGGAAACTCTCATGGATTAGGAAAAGAATTAATTGGAATTAATTTATTTCCTTATTCTATTATGGAAGTCTTCTAGAATATTCTAAGTTCTACTTGGAATAGGATTCTAGAGATTTAATAGAATTAGAAAGGAAAATAATTAATTATTAAATTAATTTATTTCCTATTTGATTATTCCTATTTAATGGGAATTTTCATGGACATGGAAATTAATTAATTTTGGAAAGTAGAAGAGTCCTTAATTAATTTTTCCTATTTAATTATTCCTTTATGGAATTTTTAATAGATTAGGAAAGGAATTAATTTGGAAGGATTAGGAGTCCTAATTTATTTTATTTCCTTATTCTATTATAGAAGTCTTCTAGAATATTCCAAGTGGGTCTTGGATAGATTATTCTAGAGATTTAATAGAATTAGGTAGGAAAATAAATAAATAAAAATATTAATAATATTTAATTTTATTTTTGATTTATTCGATTGACTTAATTTTCGAATTAAGTAACTTTTGGATTTATTAAAAATAAATAGATTTAAATATTGGAATTAATATTCCCGTCACATGGAGCATTCAAGAACAAAGACTAAAGACTAGAAGATGCGTACGGAGATGCGATAAAGCCATAATAGTCGGAAAATAATATTCTAGTATTATTTTGATTATGTGATAATATTCTATGTGCTTTATTTCATGTATGCATGCTTATGTGTATTTAATTATGCATTAGATAGCGTATCCCTTTATTATAAAAAGCTAAGTGGGAGAGGGTATGGAAACATATCCATGGTCTCCATTGCTGTTCTCTTGGTGACTTTTATGAACTTTCGAAGTTCGTATAGACAAGTCATTGGAGGAGAATTCTTGTAATTCCTTTTACGAGAAACATTGATTAAGTCTATCAAACAATGCCTAATTTGTCTTTCCAAAACTGACTTCAAGTCGACTCATTCTCACCCCGGGGAGTGGAATGGAGCCAAAGCCACTTGGTCATGTCGAGGACACAAATTAGAGGCAGTCGTACCATCTTTTGAAGGTGGATCGATTGTCTGCTCGGCTCCCTCATTTTATGAGAGATAGGGTTGTTCGCATGGTGAATCACTGGTTAGAAACTTTGAGTTTCACTTATGATTCTCCGCGTCTTGATTTACAAGATTAAATGATTCAAGTAATTGGGAGTCAATTGTAAAAATCTTTTGGTGTAGTAAACGTCCACACTATCGTGGCTTGCTACATTGAATGGGATTTTGGAACGATTGATGTAGACAGTTATAGAAGGGAGTAAAGGAGCGTATGTTAACGTAAACGTCCACACTATCGTGGCTTGCGGTGAATATGCGTGTCCCAAACAATCTTCTTAGATACTGAGTAATGGTTTACACTTAGGTACACTTCTTAGTATTCTTCCCATCGAAGTAACGCTAATGATGATGTACGACCGAAGGAAATCTAATTGCTAAATCATTTGGATAGGTAAACGTCCACACTATCGTGGCTTGCCATATCTGATGGGATTTTAGATGTGATTAGTGGTTTAATGATATTATTTGAGGGAGATAATATCGGAGATTAAATCGATTGTTTGTTGTTATATGTGCTCATAGATTATGATATGGCTTTGAACCCACTTTCTGTGATACGTAAGGATTTTAAACTCATTGGTCCCTAAATGTAATGATTGGAATAGAGATCTAGACATTGTCCAGACTGTTGAAGAGTACTGGTTAGTACTCAGTAAGCTTTGTCCTCCCGAGCCTATTGACATAGGCGGCTAGACAAGAAGCGATGAGGATACTCATAAAGGCCAGTCGCTTCGAGGGAACGCTTAAACACGTTTTTGAGATGATTGACCTTTTTAGACGAGTTGAGACGGAAATCGCAAGCTCTTGTAGCCAATGCCAAAGGTTTCGAACCTTAGGGAAAAATCGGGGGAAAGGAAAAGCAAGCAAAGAAACCCAGTGGTCCTAAGTTTCTTGGACCACGAGATGGGACGAGAAAGCCATGAGGCAAGAGTTCTCAATGCAAACAGTCTGGGTACTGGAAGTCTGATTATCCTCTCAAAGAAAGTACGAAATTCTTCTTTAGTCGTAAAACATAGTCAGTGGTATTATCTACCGGAACCTGGTGTGTAGATATGGAACCACTGACGGTATGTGCATTTTAAATGCAAAGGTTCCAGGAAACCTAACGACTTGGAAAAGAAGAAATCGTAGTCTACATGGGCAATGCTGTAGAGGAGGCAGCAGTTGCAGTGGAGGACATTTTATAGGATTTCATTTTGAGTTATTGCTTTTATGTACCTTTCATATTAGAAAGAACTTTGTTCTAGACTTCTAATAAATGGATATTTTATTTCTTTTAATCATTTGATGGTTATAAGAAGAAATAATGATATTATCTATTTTGGTACATTGACTAGCAATATATAAATGATGAATCCTGAGTCCACCACGATGCAACGAACCGTAGTATGAAACTCGTTTTACTAATAAGAGATTTCTTTAATCAATTATACTTGTGGATTCTTATGCTGAGTCATGTTTATTCAAATAAGAAGTTCAAAGGTCGAAAATTGATATTTGATCAATTAAGTTGAGGGAGTGGACCTTCCGACCTAAGAATCTAATTTGGAAGATAATATGACTAAGCAATCCTTTATGGATATAAGATGTAAGATCCGGACAAGTATAAGAATTGATTGACTCTGATGTATGCAGACCTATGCCTACTCAGACAATAAGGTACGAGTACTTCATTTTATGATTACTCGAAAAATGGATTAGAATACCTGATGTGCCACAAAAGCAAGTGTTTTGACAAGTCAATGGACACTAAGCAATTGTGGAGAGCCATCAAGGTATATCCATTTGTAGCCTGCGATTTGATCGCGGAGGCAAGTACCTGTCTGAGGAATGCATGGCATACTGATCAGAAGTTGGGATGATCCCAAATGACTACACCATACACTTTTTGTGTAGAAATGGTGTTTCGTAAACAAGAAATAGAACTCTTATAGAAATAGTAAAAGCATGAGTTATACGGAACTACCTATGTTCTATGGATATGTCTGGAAACAACAGCGCATTCAAATGCGGTTGTAGAATATCCTGGAAGAACAAAAGATGTGTGTTCAATAGTACTATGAACCAGAGGGACGTTATAAGTTCTAACGCCCGGTTCTTAGAGAAAGACTATATGATGAACCACAAAGCCCAAGGTGACGTAATACTTTGAAATGAGAGAGAAAGATTAAGACTTAGAACCAGCCGAACCGAGTAGCGGTACACCACTAACTGCACCTACTGTTATCACTGTTTATACACCGGAATGCCATTGTAGTGGGAGGTTGTGGGACAACCGGAGATATTCATAAGACTAGGTGAGTCTTCGGACTCTGGACCTAGTATACATGAAATCGATCCCTGGATCTACATGAAGGCCGTACTAGATCTAAATGTGCCTTCTTGGAGAGCAATAAGGATTATTGCTAAGAGGCGAGATCATTTAGAGTACAAGCTTAGTTGATCCATTTATGGATTGAAACAAAGCATTGAGTTCGTGGTACTTGCAAATTGATGAGATAGTCCATTTTATGGATTCATCAAAAGCATAGACGAATCGTGTGTATGGGAAACATGATGGAAACAAGGTGGTGTTTCTTGGAGGTTTTATGTAGATGACATTTTATCATTGGTAACAATGTAAAGATGTTGTCAGACATAAAATGATGGTTGTCTAGAAAAATCGATATATGAGATGAAGAAGAAGTTAGAGCATGTTCTTAAGATCTAGGATCTCAAGAAAAGAACATTGTACTTCTCCTGGACATCTTACATATATATGATTATGGTTCGTTTTAACATGCATGATTCCGAGAAAGGTTCGTTACCTTTCAGAGACGGAATGCATCTATCTAAGGATATGTGTTTTGGAACACAAAAGAAGATAGAAGCAATGAAAGCAGTTTCCTACACTTTGAGTGTGGAAAGCTTAATAAATGCAATGTTGAAAAACGAGAACCTGATATCGGCTATGCGGTGAGCATAGTGGGAGGATATCAAGGTAATCCTGGAAAGGAATATTCGACTGCCGTAAAAGTACTTTCGAAGTACTGTTCTAGACTACGAAGCAGACGAACATTTCCTTTGGATTACATTCTCTTAGATTTCTAATCAAATGAGGACCGGTGTAAGTCGATATCAGGCTATGTGTTTCACTATTGAAGGATAAGGAGTTTTAACATGGAAGAGTGATAAGCACGATGCTTTTCGGACTCTGACATGGGTAACCAAATAGCGGCCTCAGAGGCAGCGGAAGTTTTGGTATAACTCCGGGATAATCTCTGGGACTTAGATGTGATTCTTAATTTGCCAAAGGCTATGTAAATAGCGGTGCAATGGCAAATGGTAAGAAATCACAAGTCCATAAGTGTAAGATAACACATAGTGCAAGTACCACCTGATACGAGTCATCGTCGAGGGAGACGACGCTGTAGTCACCAAGATAACTTCAGAGCGGCAACCTAGAGTGCTCATTCACAAAGTACTTCTTGGAAGTACAACTTAAGCACGTGATGAGTATGGGAGTCGGGAGTTTGGAGGAAATGACTAGACCTTAGTACAAGTGGGAGATTGTTGGAGTTGTGTACTTAATGTCTAGATTTAAGTGACAGAAACTCACGATCCATTGTCTTTAATCTATTTAACTAAATGAACAATTGTTTGCGTTTAATTATTTATAATTAAATATATGCAAATCATAGTCCTGGATTTTATACGTTGTAGTTAGTATGGTGTGTCGGGCCCCACACAGAAGATCATACTATCGGTTACTCGTATTTAATCGAACAGTTGCTCACGACCTAGATGGACACGGACCAATCCATCGGTATAGTCGTTGTGTGAGAGAGAAAATAATTTGTCTTAATTATTTTATCACACTTGTACACTTGGTGTATTGAGCGGATCGTTGAGATTCATCGATTAGGATTGCCGGCGATAATCGATTCGAGTCTCAGTGTATTTTATTCTTAATCCCCGAAACTATTGCGGGTGTGTATATTTAATATAAGTGACTTTGATTTACCAAAGGAATTAACCGATTTAATTATTGGGTTAATTACCGGTTAAGTTGGGTCACTATATTTTATATATGGCATGCCGTGAATACGTGACGGGAAAGTGTATCCCGTAAGGGTTGATAATATCCCCGAGATGAGTTCATAAGGAATTATTATGTAAACCCTGCAGGTGGATTCGTTCCGCATAATAATTAAGGTTGAATGGTACTAGTCTCGGATATAAGAGATGAATAAATTAATTAGCAATAAATTAATTTTATTCATGGATATTTATATCTTAAATACACGGAATAAATAATACTACCGGAGAAATATTATTTAATATAATATGGTTTAATATTGGGAGTGCAATTAATTTTATATAGTGGAAAATAGAATTAATTAATAATAGTAAGGATTAATAGATTTGGGCTTGGGCTCAATTTAATCACTATTATTGGAAGCCCAATATTCCACCTCCTTAAGATCCCCTACGTAGCCTATAAAAGCACTACATGGTCTTCACAATTAGACAAGACAAGATAATCATACTTGATTAGTCTAGAGAGTTCGTGAAGGAGATCCATGGAGTTCGGTAGATCGTCGCTCACACGACGTCCGGGCTAGTGCAAGGAATACGTGGGAAGATCTCAAGGTCATCGATTGATCTCGTTTCTCCGAACAACGAATCGAAGGTAAAATCGTTAAACACCCTTGATGATTTTATTCGATTATTTATTGAAAATACCGTAGAACCAAGATCCGAGGACGAACCCCGGAACGAGGTCGAACCGGGCGGTGGTGGCGAAGCCACCGGACCGCCGTGGCTCGAGGACCCCGTGGGGATCGAACCAAGAGCACCCCGGCTGGACGCCGGGGGTGCGCAATCGAGGAGAACCCCGGCTGGACGCCGGGGTGCGATCGAACCCTAGGTTCGATCGCGGGGTGGCGGCTGGTGCCGCCGCGGCTCGCTGGGCGAGCTGCCCCCCTCCCCGACGGCGGTGAGTCGCCGGACTCACCGCGGGGCTGCCGCTGCAGCCCCAACTGATCGATCGCACGATGCGATCGATCCATGCGATCGCATGAACCTCGGCTCGCGGGGGTTCGGCTGGGGGCGGGCCGCGTGCCTTCGGGTGCGTGGTCTCCAAAGGCTGGACTCCGGCGGATGAGTCGGCGTTCGTGTGATCTCCGGCGAATGGTTTTTGATCGGGTTATTGTTTCCGCAAATTTTAATAGCCCGGGATATCGAATTCCAACAAAATTGACCCTATACAATTTCCGGAAAACATAGAACAATAATAATAAATCTAAATTCGGTCAACCCCCGAATTTTTACTATTACAAGCATTCATCCACACAAAACGAATCTCGACATGTCCGAGAGTTTAATAAACGAATAATCATGGAAAAAATAATTAACAATTAATTAAACCATGATAGTCGGAATCCCTGCAAGGTAGAACGATAATTGAACACATACATGAACACGAAACCAAACGCTCTGATACCAGTTGTTGGAAATCGATATCCCGGGGTATCAAAATTGCGGAACCGATAACCCCGACCGAAATCCCATCATCGGAGATCCGACCACGAACCACCGTACAAGCCGGAGCTCAACCGAGGATCGCACGGGCGAACCCGCGCGCCCAGACGAGCCCCCATACGGGGATCGCGATCATCTCACGAAGATCGCTGGGATCGCTCGTAGCGATCCCCGGGCTGCTCGTAGCAGCCCCGCAGCGAGCTCAGGGCTCGCTGCCCAGCGGGGCCTAGCCCCCGCACGCATCCGCTGCGGGCGAACCCGCTGCACGTACGGGGTCGCTGCGGGTGACCCCGCAGCTTACCCGCGATCGATCCAAGGATCGATCGCACCCCTCGGCTTTGGCCGAGGTTTTCTCCTAGCCGCGCCGTCCCGGCGGTCCGAACCCTAGGGTTCGACCGCCACCTTCGATCCTCGCCGGGGATCTCGAATCCCCATCCCCGAGGTTCGTCGTTTTCCCGGATCGTGCGTTCATGTATATATTACAATTAATATCACATAAAAACACACAAGGAGTTTATGATCATACCTTTTGATTCGTTGTGCGGAGAAACGGAATCAATTGAAGACCTTCGAATCTTCCTACGTATTCCTTGCACTAGCTTGAACGTCGGGTGGGCGACGATGCTCCAAGCTTATGGATCCTCTTCTCTCTCTCTCTCTCTACTTTCTCTCTCTAGAAGAATTATGATCTTCAAGTTATGAGAATAGAGAAGACCATGTAGTGCTTTTATAGGCTACGTAGGGGATCTAAAGGAGGTGGAATATTGGGCTTCCAATATTAATGATTAAATTGAGCTCAAGCCCAAATCTATTGATCCTCCATTAATATTAATGAATTTATTTTCCATTATATAAATTAATTGCACTCTCAATATTAAACCATATTATATCAAATAATATTTCTCCGGTAGTATTATTTATTCCGTGTATTTAAGATTTAAATATCCATGAATAAAATTAATTTATTTCTAATTAATTTATTCATCTCTTGAATCCGAGACTAGTACCATTCAACCTTAATTATTGTGCGGAACGAATCCACTCATGAGGTTTACACAATAATTCCTTATGAACTCATCTCGGGGATATTATCAACCCTTACGGGATACACTTTCCCTGATGGAGTTATATTCTAAATGTCTAGTTTAGTGACAATATGGAACTCCTTATCTGTGTTTTTCATTATCTATTAATCAAACTGTCGGCATTTTGTCTATCTTGTACTTGAATGCAATAGTCCTAGATATATACGTTGTAGACAGTATGGCGTGAGGAGACACGCGGAAGATCATACTGTCGGTTACTCGTATACTATCGAACAGAAGCTCACGACTTAGATGGACAGGGACAATCCATCGGTACGTCGTAGTGTGACTGGGTAATAGTTGGTCTTGACTATTATGTTACACTTGTACACTTGGTGTATTGAGCAGGACCACGGGAGGGCGTTCGATTTATACTAATCGACGTAATCGAACTAGACCTCAGAATTACGGATATACGAATTCTTAATCCCTATATAATTATAGGTGCGTGTGTCCAATTCTCGGTTCTTTAACTTGCCAATGAGTGAGACTATTTGATTAGTCGAGATACTCGGTAAATTGGGAATCGGAATTGTACACACGGCATGCTATAGATTATAGACAGGAAACCGTGTCCCGTTTATCGGGTTGATGACGTTCCCGAGATGAGCTCATAAAGTTTATCATGTAAACCCTGCAGGTGGATTTGTTCCACATGATAATAAGGATGAGTGGTACTAGTCTCGGATAATAAGAGACGAATTAATTTAATTATTAGTAATTAAATAAATTCGTGAACGTTCGATATCTTAAACACGGGGAAAGTCGTATATGTAATTTCGGCGGATTTATTATTGTTGAAATAATATTAAAATTAATTTCGGGAATTCAATTATTATTTTATAGTGGAGTTAATAATAATTAAAATTGAAATCGATTAATTAAGGAATTGCGTTTACGTATTCCAAGTTAATTAATATTTCAATTTAGCCCTTAATTAATTTATCCTTAGGTCCCTAACGTAGCTCTATTTAAACCCCCTCCCTTACCCTCTCTTAACCTAACATTCGCCGCAATTCTCATTTTTCATCTGAGAATAATTATTTTGCTTAGCGCAAAAATATTTTTCTCTGTGTAAAAAAATAGAGTTAACGCAATTATAATTTTATTCTCTCATTGAGAATAATTATACTGAGGTTGAGACAGAGAGCGTATAGACGGGAGAACTCCAGCGGATCGTTGCCCACACAACGGTTGGAGACGGGATCGGAGAATACGTGAGAAGCTCTAAGGTCTCAACAATCGACCGAGAAGGTATGAGATCGGAACTTCTTTTTCCGCAATTATTCGATCTAAAATTACCTCGTTGATCATACATGAACGTAGATCGGTTTCCGGGGTCGTGGATCGTGTTCCTCGACTACTGGGGGTTCTAGGACCTCCGGAACGGTAGTCGGATGAGGAAAAACGACCCGGAAACGAGCCCGGAACAGCAACATCGCGTTGCTGTTCGCGGACAAACGGCGGTCGCCAGAGAGCAAACGGCGGTCGCCGTTTGCAGCTTCTCCAGCGACCGCTGGACTGCATACAGCGGGCGCTGTTTTTGTGCAGTCCAGCCCCGTTTCGCGCGGTTGTCCTCCGGGGCGATGGCTGGGCGTGATTCGGGATAAGGGCTGTTAAGCGAACGAAGTAGCGACTTCGGAGGTCGACTGGGATGGTTCGGATGTTCGAGCGATCGAACGAACGCATCCCGGAGAGTCGAAATCCAACAATTGGTATCAGAGCCGGTTATGCGTTCTTGTATTGTTTGCGAGTTTGTTTTGCAGGTAACCCGATTATTATGGTCATATGTTTATGTACTGTATGTTGTGGTTTGTTAAACTCTCGGGGTTGTCGAGATCTTTTGGTTTTAACGTTGCTTGTTTGTAATAGTTTAAAACGACGGGTTGAGTCGTTTAGGATTTTTTTCGTTTTTCGTTTATCCGGGTGTATAGGATCGATCATTCCTGTATAGGATCGATGCCGGAAGTAGTTAGTATTACTCTTGTAATGTTGCTGCTGCTTGGTGGATCGAGAGAAGATCGAAGGACGGACGAACGAGGGTCGAGGAGTCGAACCCGCGGCTACTGTGCAAAAACGGCGCCCGCTGGAGGGCAAACGGCGGTCGCCGTTTGCAGCTCCTCCAGCGACC
Source organism: Euphrasia confusa (assembly GCA_954870475.1). Taxonomy (NCBI): domain Eukaryota; kingdom Viridiplantae; phylum Streptophyta; class Magnoliopsida; order Lamiales; family Orobanchaceae; genus Euphrasia; species Euphrasia confusa. The sequence goes on along the minus strand of OX940957.1, from coordinate 12,695,194 downwards.
GCTGTTCCTCAAACGGCGGGCGCTGTTTTGAGTTTTGGCAGCAGCGACGCGGGGGTTCGACGGACATCACGGATCGCTTGTCGAGGGCCCGGGATGATACTCCAGTGGGAGGAGTTCGTCTCTTGGTCCTTAGACGAGTCGGTGATGGACCGAGACCGAGACGAGCAACGAGACGAAGATCCGAGAAGACGTGCATCGAAGATTTTAAAGGCCATAATAATCGGGCCACGTTAATTGTTTTTTGTGTGTTTAACGTGCTTTTATTATGCTTTAAATTTCATGCATGCTTGTTAAATCCCTTTCGTAAAAACTAAGTGGGAGAGGGATTGGAAACAATCCCGCGGTCTCCATTCTCTGTTTTGATGGTGATGTGTGTCGCTTACGAGTTGGCTTTAGTGTCATCCTCCCTATCGGATAAAGTTGACACACGGATATCACTGGATCAAAATTCGAATTCAATTCCATTTATAGAATTGAACACTTAAGTTTTTCAAAGCAATGCCTAATCTGTCTTTCAAAGACTAATTTCAACTCGACTCATTCTCACCCCGGGGAGTGGAATGGAGCCAAAGCGCTTAGTTATGTCGATGACACAGATTAGAGACATTCGAGTCATTTGATGACTAGATCGATTGTCTGGTTGGCTCCCTCACTTTGTGAGAGATAGGGCTCAATTGCATGATTGATCGCTGGTTAGAAACTTCGAGTTTCACTTACGAGATATCAAGCTTTGATTAACGAAATTGTGAAATTTATTAAATGGAATTCAATTAACAAAGTTGTTTGTTTAGTAAACGTCCACACTATCGTGGCTTACTAGACGGAAACGGAACTTTGGGTTAATTGAGGCTCGACAGTTATAGGAAATCGTAAAGGGACCGCATGTCAACGTAAACGTCCACACTAACGTGGCTTGCGGTGGGCGTGTAGTTTCCGAGCGGTTAACTTAGTACTGAGAAATGGTATACACTTAGGTACGCTTTACAGTATCCTCCCCATCGGAGTCACTGCTGTAATGATGTACGACCGAAGTAAAAGTCCAGTTATAAAATCGTTTGGACTAGTATACGTCCACATGAACGTGGCATGCTAGTCTGATGGGATTTTAGGATTAATTGGTAAATTTAATGATATTAATTAAGGGAGTTAATATCGAATTAAATTTGACAGTTTGATTTGTCTCTTTTATAGATATGGCACTCAACCCGTTGTCCATTATACTAAAAGAAAACAAACTCACTGGTCCGAACTATGTTGATTGGAAACGAAACTTGGACATTGTCCTAACTGCTGAGGAGTACAAATATGTACTCCATGAGGTTTGTCCTGATGAACCTATTGACACCTCCACTCCTGAGGAAAAGGAAGCTCATCGGAAGTGGGTCAAGGCTGATCAGATGGCGCGGTGCTACATTTTGGCTTCTATGTCAAATGTGCTGCAACATCAGCATGAGGCCATGACCACTGCCTATGATATGATGCTTAACCTCAAAGAGATGTTTGGTAGTCAGGATAGGGCAGCCAGGCAAGATGCCATGAGAAAACTCATGACGGCCACTATGTCCGAAGGAACTCCCGTGAGGGATCACGTTCTTAGGATGATAGGCTATCTGAATGAGATAGAGGTTATGGGAGGAGCTATCGATGGGGAAACCCAGATCGATATAGTGCTCCAGTCTCTGCCTAGGAGTTTTGAGCAGTTCCGCCTGAACTATAACATGAACAAGAGGTTATATTCGTTGGCGGAGCTCCTGACTGAACTCCAGGCGGCAGAGGGAATCTTTAAGAAATCTCATGCACTTGTGAAACTTCCTGGTCCTCCGGGGACTAAAGAGGAAGAAGAAGCAAGGACGGAAACCCAGTGGACCCAGCAATGGTGGACCACGGAATGGAGTGAACAAGCCCAAGGGCAAGTGTTTCCGTTGCAAGCAGTCTGGACATTGGAAGTCTAATTGTCCTCTCAGACAAGGAGGTATGAACTTTTCCTTAGTCACTGAAACATGTTTAGCGGTGTTATCCACCGGTACCTGGTGTGTGGATACGGGAGCCACTGATCATGTCTGCAATTCTTTGCAGGGGTTCCAGGAAACCCGGCGGCTTAGAGAGGGAGAGATCACTATCTACATGGGCAACGCTACGAAAGTGGCGGCGGTTGCAGTGGGAGATATTTATTTTTCTTTTAATAATAAAGTTTTGGTATTGAATAATTGTCTTTATGTACCGAATTTTAGAAAGAACCTTGTTTCGGTTTCTAAATTGGTTTTGAATAAATATTCTGTTTCTTTTGATAGTTCTGTTATTATAAAAAAGAATGGTGAATATATCTGTTCTGGTACATTGATAGGCAACTTATATATACTGAATCCTGATTATTCCACGATGCAACGAGTAGAGTCAAATAACACATCTAGTACCAATAAGAGAAAGGAGCCTTCTAGGATGAATCAAAAGTACTTATGGCATCTTAGGCTAGGTCATATTAACTTGGGTAGGATTCAAAGGTTGATAACTGATGGAATACTCAGTGGTGTGAAAGATGAGGACTTTCCAACCTGCGAATCATGCCTGGAAGGAAAAATGACCAAGCGACCCTTTAGTGATAAGGGGTATAGATCCAAGGAAGTACTGGAATTGATTCACTCTGATTTGTGCGGGCCTTTATCTGTCCAAGCGAGAGGAGGTTATGAATATTTCGTAACCTTCACTGATGATTACTCAAGGTATGGTTTTATATACCTGATGCGCCGCAAGAGCGAGTGCTTTGACAAGTTCAAGGAGTACAAAGCTCTTGTGGAGAACCTTCATGGTAAAACCATAAAGACTCTACGATCTGATCGTGGAAGAGAGTACCTCTCGGGAGAGTTTAAGGCGTACTTATTAGAGAATGGGATTGACTCCCAGATGACTGCACCATACACGCCCCAGCAGAATGGTGTAGCAGAAAGAAGGAATAGGACTCTTATGGAAATGGTAAGATCTATGATGAGTTATTCAGACCTACCAGTTTCGTTCTGGGGATATGCCTTGGAAACAGCGGCGTATATCCTGAACTTAGTTCCTTCAAAATCAGTCCCTAAGACGCCCTCGGAATTGTGGACCGGGCGTAAGCCGAACTTGAAACACATTCGGATCTGGGGTTGTCCAGCACATGTGCTGAAGCATGGGGCTGATAAGTTGGAATCTCGTTCAGATATTCGGTTGTTTATAGGATATCCTAGAGGAACGAAAGGTGGTCTGTTTTATAGTCCTAAGGACCAGAAGATCGTTGTTAGCACCAACGCTCGGTTCTTGGAAGAGGATTATATAATGGACCATAAGCCCAAGAGTGAGATAATACTTAACGAACTGAGAGGGGACGATCAAGGCTTAGATCCAACCGAACCGGGTGATACGCCACCACAGTCTGCACCTGTAGTTACTGAGGTTACACCGGAGCCTCGTCGTAGTGGGAGGGTTGTTCGACAACCCGATAGGTTCATGTTTATAGGTGAGTCTTCGGACTTGTTACCTGGAGAACATGAAGCCGATCCCTGGACCTATGGCGAGGCGCTTAAAGATCAAGATGCTCAGTCTTGGCAAAAGGCGATGAAATCTGAGATTGAATCAATGGATTCAAATCAGGTCTGGAATCTTGTAGCACCGCCCAAAGGTGTAAAAGCCATTGGTTGCAAGTGGGTGTACAAGAGAAAAAGAGTGTCTGACGGGAAGGTGGAAACCTTCAAGGCTAGGCTTGTTGCGAAAGGGTATACTCAGAAAGAAGGGATCGATTATGAGGAAACTTTTTCGCCGGTAGCTATGCTTAAGTCGATCCGGATTCTTTTGTCTATAGCAGCTCATATGGATTATGAGGTGTGGCAAATGGACGTCAAGACAGCATTCTTGAATGGGAATCTTGACGAGACCATTTACATGAGACAGCCAGAAGGTTTCATCAAGAAAGGCCAAGAGCATCTAGTGTGTAAGCTAAACCGATCCATTTATGGATTGAAGCAAGCTTCTAGATCTTGGAACATGCGGTTTGATGAGGTTATCCAGTCTTATGGATTCATTCAAAGCATGGACGAGTCGTGTGTATACCGGAGAAGTGACGGAAACAGTGTGGCGTTTCTCGTGCTTTATGTAGACGACATCCTTCTAATTGGCAACAATGTGAAGATGTTGTCGGACATAAAGGGATGGTTGTCCAAGCAATTCGATATGAAAGACTTAGGACAAGTTGGGCATGTTCTTGGGATCAAGGTTATAAGGGATCGCCGGAAAAGAACATTAAGCTTGTCCCAGGCTTCATATATTGATACGATTCTGGCTCGTTTCAACATGCAGAATTCCAAGAGAGGTGCTCAACCTTTCTGCCATGGAATTCATCTATCTAAAGATATGTGTCCCAAAACACAAAAGGAGATAGATTACATGAAGAAGGTTCCTTATGCTTCGGTAGTAGGAAGTCTAATGTATGCCATGTTGTGTACGAGACCTGATATCTGCTATGCCGTGGGCATGGTAGCTAGATATCAGAGTAACCCTGGACAGGGTCACTGGACTGCTGTAAAGAACATACTTAAGTACCTGCGAAGGACTAGGAATTATGTTCTGAGTTACAAAGCGTCCGAGTTGATTCCTATTGGTTACACAGACTCGGATTTCCAATCTGATAAGGATCAGCGAAAGTCTACATCAGGCTATGTGTTCACATTGGGAGGTGGAGCAGTCTCATGGAAGAGTGTTAAGCAGAAATGCATTTCGGACTCTACCATGGAAGCCGAATATGTAGCAGCCTCTGAGGCAGCTAAAGAATAGGTGTGGCTCCGGAACTTCCTTATGGACTTGGATGTGGTTCCTAAGATGCCTAGAGCTATCACAATTTATTGTGACAATAGCGGTGCAGTGGCTAATGCAAAGGAACCACGAGCCCACAATGCGAGTAAACACATAGATCGCAAGTACCACCTGATTAGAGACATCGTCAGGAGGGGCGATGCGGTTGTCACCAAGATTGCATCAGCAGATAACCTGGCTGACCCCTTTACGAAGGCACTTCCAGCGGAAGCGTTCAAGAGACACGTGAAGGGGATGGGTATCGGATGTATGGTAGAGGGCAACTAGAGATTTAGTATAAGTGGGAGATTGATGGAGTTATATTCTAAATGTCTAGTTTAGTGACAATATGGAACTCCTTATCTGTGTTTTTCATTATCTATTAATCAAACTGTCGGCATTTTGTCTATCTTGTACTTGAATGCAATAGTCCTAGATATATACGTTGTAGACAGTATGGCGTGAGGAGACACGCGGAAGATCATACTGTCGGTTACTCGTATACTATCGAACAGAAGCTCACGACTTAGATGGACAGGGACAATCCATCGGTACGTCGTAGTGTGACTGGGTAATAGTTGGTCTTGACTATTATGTTACACTTGTACACTTGGTGTATTGAGCAGGACCACGGGAGGGCGTTCGATTTATACTAATCGACGTAATCGAACTAGACCTCAGAATTACGGATATACGAATTCTTAATCCCTATATAATTATAGGTGCGTGTGTCCAATTCTCGGTTCTTTAACTTGCCAATGAGTGAGACTATTTGATTAGTCGAGATACTCGGTAAATTGGGAATCGGAATTGTACACACGGCATGCTATAGATTATAGACAGGAAACCGTGTCCCGTTTATCGGGTTGATGACGTTCCCGAGATGAGCTCATAAAGTTTATCATGTAAACCCTGCAGGTGGATTTGTTCCACATGATAATAAGGATGAGTGGTACTAGTCTCGGATAATAAGAGACGAATTAATTTAATTATTAGTAATTAAATAAATTCGTGAACGTTCGATATCTTAAACACGGGGAAAGTCGTATATGTAATTTCGGCGGATTTATTATTGTTGAAATAATATTAAAATTAATTTCGGGAATTCAATTATTATTTTATAGTGGAGTTAATAATAATTAAAATTGAAATCGATTAATTAAGGAATTGCGTTTACGTATTCCAAGTTAATTAATATTTCAATTTAGCCCTTAATTAATTTATCCTTAGGTCCCTAACGTAGCTCTATTTAAACCCCCTCCCTTACCCTCTCTTAACCTAACATTCGCCGCAATTCTCATTTTTCATCTGAGAATAATTATTTTGCTTAGCGCAAAAATATTTTTCTCTGTGTAAAAAAATAGAGTTAACGCAATTATAATTTTATTCTCTCATTGAGAATAATTATACTGAGGTTGAGACAGAGAGCGTATAGACGGGAGAACTCCAGCGGATCGTTGCCCACACAACGGTTGGAGACGGGATCGGAGAATACGTGAGAAGCTCTAAGGTCTCAACAATCGACCGAGAAGGTATGAGATCGGAACTTCTTTTTCCGCAATTATTCGATCTAAAATTACCTCGTTGATCATACATGAACGTAGATCGGTTTCCGGGGTCGTGGATCGTGTTCCTCGACTACTGGGGGTTCTAGGACCTCCGGAACGGTAGTCGGATGAGGAAAAACGACCCGGAAACGAGCCCGGAACAGCAACATCGCGTTGCTGTTCGCGGACAAACGGCGGTCGCCAGAGAGCAAACGGCGGTCGCCGTTTGCAGCTTCTCCAGCGACCGCTGGACTGCATACAGCGGGCGCTGTTTTTGTGCAGTCCAGCCCCGTTTCGCGCGGTTGTCCTCCGGGGCGATGGCTGGGCGTGATTCGGGATAAGGGCTGTTAAGCGAACGAAGTAGCGACTTCGGAGGTCGACTGGGATGGTTCGGATGTTCGAGCGATCGAACGAACGCATCCCGGAGAGTCGAAATCCAACATTCCCGTCAAGTATGCACGGCATGTCATATATAAAATATAGTGACCCAACTTTACCGTTAATTAACCCAATAATTAAATCGGTTAATTCCTTTGGAAAATCAAAGTCACATATATTAAATATACACACCCACAATAGTATCGGGGATTAAGAATAAAATACTCTGAGACATGAATCGATTATCCAAGGCAATCCTAATCGATAAATCTCAAGCGATCCGCTCAATACACCAAGTGTACAAGTGTGATAAAATAATTAAGACAAATTATTTTCTCTCTCACACAACGACTATACCGATGGATTGGTCCGTGTCCATCTAGGTCGTGAGCAACTGTTTGATTAAATACGAGTAACCGATAGTATGATCTTCTGTAAGGGCCCGACACACCATACTAACTACAACGTATAAAATCCAGGACTATGATTTGCATATATTTAATTATCAATAATTAAATGCAAACAATTGTTTATTAATTTAATAGATTAAATGCTATGACCGGGAGTTTACCGTTACTTAAATCTAGACATTAAGTACACAACTCCAACATTTATCCCAATTGAATTCAATCTCTATAGAGATAAATCTCGTCAGAGAAGCTTTTAGAACCTCAAATCTTGATGAAAACAATTTAGGGACCCTCCCTTTCCATACCTAGTATGGTGTCTTATCAACAGCTTTTGACAGCGTCCTATTCAGTGTATTAGTTGAAGTCTAGAATTTTGTGTTCCCAAAAGAGACCAGTAGTTCATTTAGACCTCTCATCGAATGGTCGAACTATATCTAATATAGTTTGTTTTCTCTTTTCCGAAACATAACCTTCATGTGCTTGTGAACTGATAGGTTCCACATACATCAGTATGGATCATCCCTAATAAATCACTCACATGTTCTCCTTTCTCCAAGAAAGATGACATTGTTATCTTGTCCATTGCACATCATCCACATGTATCAAATGACTCCAAGTCAAATGATAATAGAATGAATTTTAAAAGAAGCTTCGTTACATATTTAGATGTTGATTTGACCTAATCAACAATGTTATAGTTATGTCTCATTGAGACTTATTCGATTCGGCCTTTAGTGTTAATGTTATATATGATTTGTCAAGTTTAAAGTATACATAAACAATATAATAATCGTACCAAAACAAAGAATAATTCACAATTAAAATAGTTACCAAACTATTTAATAGTGAAAAACTAATCCATCAATATCCAATACTGAACCAATATTCATTGTTTATTAAAGGTACGAAATTACATAGTTATAATACTAAAACAAGGCCCTAAGGCAAAACAACATCATATGATCATGCGGCTAATGCAGCGACATTCGCTTCATTTCTCGCCCGTAGATCGACATCTCTACTCACCAAACTTACACTTCTATGTAGTTCCTGTTGGAATATGTCCTTCGATCCTACGTGTGCAATCGATAAAGTCATAAGGTCGTCTATGGATGTTAAATGATTATTCGATAATATTAATTGTTGGGAACAATATTATATTGATCTATAAATCATACCTACAGGGTCAAACACGGACTTGATGATGTACTATGTAGCTTGTTAATTATATTGATTTAGAATCAATATTTACGTGGATTAATACATGCATGGGATGCATGGCTTGCGTGGAATGCATGTCACATAGTGTGACATGGTGTGCCACACAAGCAAGTGGGACCACATATCATGATTTGGCATGATTATGTGGATGTGTCTTTTCATCTCCCCATTTCATTAACCACAATTACTTGTGCATTATGATGCACATAATGGGGGGGGGGGGTTACATGGAGTGGAAAATGGACATGAATATAGACATGAAAATCTGATTTTCATGTCACTTTATGCTCACCCACGAAATTCACACCAAAAGGAGAGCATAGAGAGTGTTCTTGGAGAACCACTTCAAGCAAGCAAGGTGTTCATCATCCGGGTTCGTGTGCAACACGTAGAGGCCAGGCCATTTGTGCGGCTTCCACATCCGGACGATCTAAAGGAGTGACGAGGTCATTGACAAGGAGAGCTTCGAGAGGCTGATCCATTTGAGGTGGTTCAATCGACTCCACACCACCTCATCGACATCAACGAATCATTTCATCACCAAATGTAAGATCTCGTTGATATCTCTCTCTATATATATATTGGATATATATATATATATATATATATATATATATATATAAATATATGTGTGTCTATACATATTTGTGTGCACTAAGATCATGGCATAGTAGATCTATCGCTTTACACGCTTCCGCACACACGGTATATCGATCGGATCGGTATACCGTACCTTCAATTGGTATCAGAGCCTAGGGCTCGTGCACACTTTTGTGTTGGACACAAGAAGTTTAAATCAAAATAATTGGATTATATGTTTAATTGTGATTATGTGATTAGATGTAAGGCCGACCACCGTTAGTGGTCGGGTGAATGAAATTGTCGTTTTTTACGTACGATTGGCCATAGTTTTGGAGGGCTGCGTCCCTTGGAATCTTTTGTAATAGATAGGTTTTTTCTATTAAAAAATGTATTGTTCAATGTGTAAGCAATGGATTGAATCCAAAAATCGACAATGGATATCGGCTCTCCGGCGAAAACGAGAAGAAACGAAGCAAAACGAAGCGAAACGGGCGAAAACCGGGCTGCTGGAGAAAATCGGCGGGCGCCGTTTATGCTCCGGCGGGTGCCGATTGGATTTGGCGGGCGCCGTTTTGGAAACGGCGACCGCCGAAAGGCTGATTTTGGGTCAGCCCCGTTTTTTACCCTTTCTGCGGCCGCCGTTTTGGAAATGGCGACCGCGGGTGGTTTTCGGCGACCGCCGTTTGTGAAACGGCGGGCGTCGTTCGTGGTTTTATGGGTACGGACTAAGGTTGACCTCAATCGGCGGGCGCGGAATTGGAATGGCGGGCGCGGACCAGTCCAGAAGATGTTCAAAGCCTTTTTTGTTGCTTTTATTCTTTTCTTTTGATAGTTGTGAGGTTCTAGGAGCCTTTCAATTTCGTATTTATTTGCTTTGCTAGTTATAGGTTGTTTTATGTTATAAATGTTCAACTTACATATAAACAAACCTATGCATGCAAGTTCCCAAAATAATGAGTATAATGTCTTGTCCAAAACATCACACACATAAAGCCCTCGATCATAAGTTGGTAGGTCCGCCTCAGCGGGGTACTACTTGTTATCTTGTGATAAGTGGGAGTAAGGGTTAGAACCTTACACGTGAGTTTGGTTTTCTCATCGATAGATCCACTGCAGGCGTGGCTATCGAGACATGAGATGAGAATGGGACTCTCATCGACCGAGAGTGACATTAGATGTCATTGACATGGGATGTCTACCTATCTTGGATTTCTTAAGTGCGGACTCAGTCGGCTTAAGGATTCACAAGATGAGGGTCTTGGGATCGTTTTGTTCAAGGGAACATAGATATTGTATATCGATTGAACAAAATGGAACAAATAAGTAGTTTTGATAGACAACCTTATTTGTTTACCGCTTTGTGGATGTTTACATACTTTAGTTATCTTTCTTTTGTAGTTTATCATGTCAAATATCAACTCAATTCAAGTTTGGTTCAATTCTTGATTATGAAAAATTGAACAACATAAATTTTCTTGATTCACAACGTAATTTGAGGATGGTCCTCAAATACGAAGACAATGAAAATGTGTTAGATAACCACATCCTAAGATATCATTGAACAACTCAATAGCATGTTCGGGGAATATGCTAAGATTGAGCAGTTCTGAATGACCAGGGTCATCGCTTCAGCTAGGCTGGAAAAAGAGAAACATATAGGGACCACATGTGTAGCAAATGATTGGATTATTTGTTTTAAGTGATCTCCTAAATTTTTCTAAGATGATGAGTCGTCAATTAAAAAAAAATTTGGACCTTAAGAGGGATATTTTTATGATGATGATGTATTAAAAAGAGCATGGGCAAGAAGGCTACTAGGATTCATAGGGAATCTGAATGCATCTACTGCAAAAGTGTTGGACACTACTTGCAAATATGCAGATGTTCATATTTTATTCAATTTCAAAACAAATGCCTAATTTGTCTTTCATATGATGGATTCTAAAGTTAGGATTATTTTCACCTCGGGGAGTGATCTAATCCAAAACACTTTGTTCATCAATGACATAAATTAGAGACTTTCGAGCCATGGAATGGCGTGATTCGACTGTCTGGTTGGCTCCATCATATTTTATGAGAGATAGGGCTTCAATTGCATGATAATATCGCTGGTTAGAAATTTTCGAGTTTTCACTTACGATTTATCACGTTTTGATATTGGAATAATTGTGAACGGGAATTCAAATAAGACTCAATTATTGGGAATAATTGAATTAGCCCAAAGTTCAAAGAAGATGTGAAGAACGGGGTTGCTTCATCTTCAGGTATTAATGTTATAGACATTAAACTTCACAAATTCTACTTCTTGGGTATTGGATGCCAAATGTGGTTCTCACATTTGTATGTGGAGGAACTACATAGAAGTATAAGTTTGGTGAGTACAAATGTCGATCTACGGGCGAGAAATGAAGCGAAGGTCGCTGCATTATCCGTATGATCATATGATGTCGATCATATGATGTATTATAACTATGTAATTTCGTACCTTCAATAAATAATGAATATTGGTTCAGTATTGGATACTGATGGATTAGTTTTTCACTATGAAATAGTTTGGTAACTATTTTAATTGTGAATTATTCTTAGTTTTGGTACGATTATTATATTGTTTATGTATACTTTAACTTGACAAATCATATATAACATTAACACCAAGGGCCGAATCGAATAAGTCTCAATGAGACATAACTATAATATTGTTGATTAGGTCAAATCAACATCTAAACATGTAACGAAGCTTCTTTAAGAAGGCATTCTAAAATCATTTGACTTGGAGTCATTTGATACATGTGAATGATGTGTGATGGACAAGATAACAATGTCATATTTCTTGGAAAAAGGAGAACATGTGAGTAATTAATTAGGAATGATCCATACTGATGTATGTGGAACCTATTTATTCACAAGCACATGAAGGTTATGTTTCGGAAAAGAGAAAACTAACTCTATTAGATAGAGTTCGATCTATCGATGATGGGTCTAATTGAACTACTGAATTCTTTTGGGAACACACTATTCTTGACTTCAACCTATACACTGAATAGGACACTGTCAAAAGATGTTGATAAAGACACCATACTAGGTATGGAAAGAGAGGGTCCCTAAATTGTTTTCATCAAGATTTGAGGTTCTATAGCTTCTGTGAAGAGATTTATCTCTACAGGGCTTGAACTCAAATGGGATAAAAGTTTCCTTATGGTATGTCCATATGAAACTCGAGGGTACAAATTCTACGATCTATCTAAGAACAATATTTTGTGGCTCAAGATGGTGATTTTCTTGAAAAGAGATATCTTTCCTAGAAAGTCAGTGGGAGCTCGGTTATCTTGAACGAGGTTCAAGTGGAACAACCAATGATGAATACTCAAGACTGGGTTGAAAGTATTCCTATGGTTTTGGAAACCATACCAGCCCTTGTAGGTCCAGAAGGCATATATCTCTTTTAGTCAGATACTTAGGTATTGTGATCAATGAGAGATATGAAGTCATGCTTTTGGAAAGCGATGAACCTTCTAACTATATCCAAGCTATGACGAGTGAAACTACTAAAAATTGGCATGGTGCCATACATAATCCGAGATGATTTCAATGTCTGGTAATCAAGTTTGGAACTTTATAGATTTGCATCAAGAGGCTAGACCTATTGAGTGCAAATAGATCTTCAAGATCAATATAGACATGAATGGAAAACCTAAGGTTTTCAAAGCAATTTTGGTGGTAAAAGTTTTATATTCACGAGGTGGATTATGATCAATCTTTTTCACCAGATGTTGTGATTTATTCATTCGGATTAACTTAGCCATTGTGACTCATCTTGATAATGAGTTATGGTAATATTGGATGTTAAAACTAACTTCTTGAATTGGATTCTAGAAGAGAATGTGTTTTAACACAGACAACGAGTTTTATCGTTCTTAATAAGGCTGAGAAATTATGCAAGCTTATAGTTCCATTTATGGAATAAAGAATACATATCGGAGTAGCAATCTTCAGTTCAATGAATCCATACTGGGATTTGGATTTCAGAGGAACTCGGAAGAGTCTTGTTTTACAAGAAGATCAGTGGGAGTTATGTTGTATTAATTGTGTTGTATGTCGGTGACATACTCCTTATTGGAAACAATGTTTCTATGCTTAATTCTATTAAAGAATGGCTTGTGAATTGTTTTTCAATGAAGGATCTTGGAGAAGCACAGTACATATTGGGCATCAAGATCTGTCGGAACAGATCGAAAATGATGTTTGGACTTAGTCAAGTGACCTATATTGATAAGGTACTTGATAAGTTCAGAATGAAAGACGCCAAAAAGGGTCTCATTCCAATGAGTCATGGCACATCTCTTAGCAAGATGCAAGGCCCTACGGGACTTGATGAGCAAAAGAGAATGGAAAACATTCCTTATGCTTCGGCAATAGGGTCTATAATGTACGCCATGATATGTACACGAACGGATGTATCGTATGCTTTGAGCATGACGAGTCAGTTTCAAGGAAATCCAGGTGAGGCGCGTTAGACAGCGACCAAGAATATTCTTATGTACCTTAGATGGACAAAAGAATATTTTGTTGTATTTGGAAGACAAAAAGAGTTGATGTTACCAAGTTGTTTAAATGTTAACAGACTAAGATAATTTCCGATTTTAATCTGGTTATATCTTTTGTCTGGTTAGAGGTGAAATTTGCTGGAATAGTTCCATGCAATGCAATATAGCTGATTAAACTACAGAAGCTGAACACATTATTGCATTGGATGCAGTAATGTTGGAAGTTAATATTTGAAAGTTCTTGAATGAACTAGGTGGCGTAACTAGCTCAGCCCATCCGATAGTTCTCTATTTATAGTAGATCTATCGCGCAAGTCAATGAGCCTAGGGAGCACTACAAATCTAAAGCTGGTGCTCAGGATGTTCCACATTATCTGGGAGATAGTTTTGTGGAGATATCGAGATAATAATGTTGCAACTTTTGGTAAGGTTGCAAACCCATTTTCTAAACCTCTCCAGCAGTCTAAGCTTGAGGCTTTCACGACTGCAATAGAGATCAGACATCTTAGAGATGGGTTGTGATTTCTATTACTGTATTAGATACTTATGGAGATTTGGTAAACATTCATTCATATGTATATTACATATTTCTTCATATAATTATGGTTTAATTTATATGAATTGTCCAAATGATTAAGTGATATCAATTGGGTTATGAGGTCGACTTACCGCATAATGAAGTCCCAATGGTTGAACTGATATACTTGAATCATATGCTTGTTCCTAGTTCGTATAATCGAGTACGGACAAACCGATAATACAATGAACTAGATTGTAATGTGTACTATAGCTCCGCTTCATGGGCTAGTGATGTGGGACATCAAGTACAATTACAAACCGATAATACAATGAACAGACCCGACTGGAATAGTATTTAAGATTTCGAGTCATAATACTATTTCATTGACTATCGAGCAATTTCCTCTGACCTGAGTAGTCCAGAGTGATTCCATTGTGAAATGGTGTACTTTGATACAAGTAAACGCCTTTCGTAAAAGGAAGTTATAAAACTTGTTATTGGGTGTATCAGGAAGCAAGTGGGAGAGCTTGGATTGACAAGATGGAATTGTCCCCTATTTTATAATGGGATACATGTCTTACCGACCACTTGGAGAGTCGAGACTGTGGAAAATACGTGGCCACGTCCAGATTCGTTTCATAGTGATAAATATGGTTTTACAGTCTGTCTCAAAGTCCAAGAAAGGTTTGAACCGATTGGGGATGACTCGAGTCTTGCCTCAAGTTCAAACTTAGACATAAAGTGACAACAGGAAGTTGGCAGCACACTGGCTCTTAAGGCCAAGTGGGAGATTGTTGGAATATGTCCTTCGATCCTACGTGTGCAATCGATAAAGTCATAAGGTCGTCTATGGATGTTAAATGATTATTCGATAATATTAATTGTTGGGAACAATATAATATTGATCTATAAATCATACCTACAGGGTCACACACGGACTTGATGATGTACTATGTAGCTTGTTAATTATATTGATTTAGAATCAATATTTACGTGGATTAATACATGCATGGGATGCATGGCTTGCATGGAATGCATGTCACATAGTGTGACATGGCGTGCCACACAAGCAAGTGGGACCACATATCATGATTTGGCATGATTATGTGGATGTGTCTTTTCATCTCCCCATTTCATTAACCACCATTACTTGTGCATTATGATGCACATAATGGGGGGGGGGGGTTACATGGAGTGGAAAATGGACATGAATATAGACATGAAAATCTGATTTTCATGTCACTTTATGCTCACCCACGAAATTCACACCAAAAGGAGAGAATAGAGAGTGTTCTTGGAGAACCACTTCAAGCAAGCAAGTTGTTCATCATCCGGGTTCGTATGCAACACGTAGAGGCCGAGCCATTTTTGCGGCTTCCACATCCGGACGATTTAAAGGAGTGACGAGGTCATTCACAAGGAGAGCTTCGAGAGGCTGATCCATTTGAGGTGGTTCAATCGACTCAGCAGCCTTGAGCATACGAAGCGATAGAGATGGTTCGTGAGCTCCACGGGATGCTCAAGGCTGCTGAGCCGGCGATAGAGAAGGACCCAAAGAGGGAAATTCTTAAAATCGTATGCTCAAGGCTGCTGAGTCGATTAAACCACCTTAATGGATCAGCCACGAAATGCTCTCCTTGTGAATGACCTCGTCACTCCTTTGGATTGCCCAGATGTTGAAGCCGCACAAATGGTCCGGCCTCTACGTGTTGCACACGAACCCGGATGTCGAACAATTTTCTTTCTTGAGTCGGTTCTCCAAGAACACTCTCTTCTCTCTATTGTTTGTGTGGATTTCGAAATTAGTGGTCTTGGCACAAGAATAAGACATGAAAATCTGATTTTCTTACTCATTCATCCTACTTTAATTCCCTTGTAACCCCCACCATAAGTGTGTAATAACCATACACATAATGGGGTGATCATGGTGAATATGAAAGGTCATTTCCACATCATTATGCCAAATGGCATTAGATGTGGTCCCACTAGCTTGTGTGGCATGCCATGTCACACTATGTGTCATGCATCCATGCAAGCCATGCAATGCATCCCATGCACGTAAAATCGACACGTATTGATTCTAAACCAATATTATCATCAAGCAACGTATATCAACATCGAGTCCGTATGTGACCCTGTAGGTTTGATTATCGATCAATATTATATTGTTCCCAACAATTAATATTATCGACTAATCATTTAACATCCATAGACGACCTTATGAATTTATCGATTGCACACGTATGATCGAAGGACATATCCCAACAAAGAACATTGGGATGCTCTGAAAAGAGTGTTAAAGTACTTGAAACACACTCGAGATTATGGACTATACTACACAAGATATCCTAGTGTACTTGAAGGATATTGTGATGCTAGTTGGACCTCAGACTCAAAGGATTCTCATTCCACTAGTGGTTATGTCTTCTGTATAGGAGGCGGAGCAGTCTCGTGGAAATCCACGAAACAAACTTGTATAGCCAGATCAACTATGGAATCCGAGTTCATCCCTTTGGACAAAGCCGGTGAAGAAGCTGAATGGCTTCGAAACTTCTTAGAAGATATTCCATGTTGGAAAAAGCTTGCGTCTCTAGTGATGATGCACTGTGATAGCCAATCGGCCATAGCGAGGGAACAGAGCAATATGTATAACGGAAAGTCTCGACACATACGTCGAAGACATAACACCGTTAGAAAATTGATCACAAATGGAGTGATTTCCTTAGACTATGTTAAGTCAGAGGAAAACTTAGCCGACCCTTTGACCAAAGGGATGACTAGAGATCAATTAAGTGTGTTGCTAAAGGGAATGGGTTTGAAAAACCACAACTAAAGAATGGCCACGGCGATAACCCTACCATGCTGAGTGGAGATCCCACGAACTTGGTTCAAAGGGAAAACTAAGTCATGCTAGTTTAGTTAAGCACTTGGAAATAAAGATTTCCGTTTCCATCCCTATGAGCAAATAAGTGCTAGAACCTGAAATGTGGTAAAGGTTAAGTCGTTGAGACTTTTAATGAATCCCACACCTCGAAAAGATGGAGTATTTCAGGGTACTCATATTGGGAGGTCACCTATATAAATGTGAAGTGTAGGCCGCATCAAAATCTAAACATTTATGAATCCAAATAGTTGTCCAGGGCCTAAAACGGACACAACAGAGAAATGGAAACTGATAGGGATTTGTTGTGTGACTATCATTGACTCGGTGTACACTTCGGAGGAATAGTTCACGGCATAGCGTCCACTAGCCCGCCAGTACATCCGATGATTTTCACTAAGGGGGGTTCAAGGCCACAAGCTACCTTTCCAGAAACAATAGATCCTTCCGAGAACCGAGCACAAGAGTCTGCATTCATGGAATTTGCATTGATTTCACTCATGTGGGGGATTGTTGGAATTATTATAAATAATTCGTGTATTTTGACCAAGTTATGTAATTTTTATGGCAATAAAAAATGTATTCGATTTCGAGTTTAATCGTTACAATTATTATCTCCGTGTTACGAGGTAATTGTGGTATTTTATTTCGTCAAAATCCGTTAATCGGTGAGTGAGAAATAATTATTTAAAGGTTGCCATAAATACTACTTTGGTAAATGAAGCAATTATTATTTTATTGGGATAAATGTTATCCCACATTGAAAGAATACCAAAAGTCATTTCTCTTTAAAAGTGATAAGAGAGTATGAGTGTTCAACAAGTTGAGTAAGTTCATGCACCCTTAGCGGTACATGGCAAGGGCCACACGCGCGCGCCCCGCCCCTTCCCGTCCCGTCCCGACCCGGGCCTGGGCTCGGGCTCGGGCTCGGGCTTGGTCCTGGCTCCTTGGTGATTTGGTCAATTGGACTCTTGGCTGGACCTGGGCTTCCCGGGGCCCACTGGGCCAATTAAGCCACTGTATATATCTTTTTGGACACGGTCCGATTGAAGTGTTTGGGCTCGTCTTGATCGACCCAAGAGTTGAACACATTGATTAAGGCTTTGGGCTCGGCCCAACTTAAAGGTTATGGATATTAATTAATTTCGTAATTAATTAATTGTTGATAATTGCTGAAGTGGGCGGTTAGAGATAGAGTGGTCAAACACCACTCGGCAGGAACTGCCCTGAACCGCCAACTGCTGTTAGTGGTATGTAACTCCCCCTACAGTGAACTCTATAAATAGACTTTTACATGCATATCATTCGAGCCGAATATATCATCATATCATTTCACGAGTGTGCTCAGTTATCACAGTTTCCGTTCAACCGAGTGTTCGATTCAGTGTGCAAATCGTTCGAGCCCCGCTGCCGTTGTTTCTTTGGGATCAGAGAGCCTGTAACCGAAGCATACACGGGGCTTTACTGATTTGCGGAAAGTGCAAACGCCTCGGCCAGCAACCTGCCGTTTTACTTTCCGTTCTTATCTTTGTTTTATTCCGGTTTGACTAACCCTTTTTCTACGTAGACTTCTCCTGTATCAATAGAACAATTTCGATCACTACGACCTTAGATGAAATAATAATTATAAAAAATTAAAAATAGATATACAAATGTAATTAAAAAATTTATAAATTACGATAAAATAAAATTATATAATAGCAGAAATTAAAATATAAATATACATTTAAAATGTATAAGGTTGCAATAAAAATATTCAAAAATAGCGCAAAATAAAAATATATTGTAACAATTAATAATATTTAAAATATTGGGCAGTAAATATTAAAGCTTATATTTAATAAGCAATTAAAATATTTACAAATAGCGCCAAAAATAAAATTATATACTAGCACAATTATTTATAAATAACACAAAATAAAATAAATATTATTGAGCAAAATATACACATTAATAAAAAACCATAAAATTATATTATATGGTTTTATTATAGCTCAAAAAATAACATCTATAATCATATTTAAATCGAGATTAATTAATCCTCAATTATACTTTTATTAATCATTTGTTATAAAAAAATTCAATCTGAAAAACTAAAACTAAAAACTCACTAAATTTATTTATACGATTTGTAACACAAACTCAACATTAGAAGATTCAAATAAAATATTTCAATGTATCAGAACTCGATCGAAGCCAAACGAACTATTAACATGTAAGAATCAAACCAATCCCTTTTTACCAAGTCAAGTACAACTCGTAAAAGCTTCGAAATAAACAACCTTTCTAGGGACATGAAATAAAGCGGTCTACTATTCGATTGTATCACCCCTCACAAAGCTCATCACATAAGTCCGACCACTCTTGATTTGTCGATTCAAATCAGGCCACACGTCGGAAATCAGGTCTATATTAACCCTGCACGCCTCGATCTAACCAGAATTATCGTCTATCAACTCAAACACAAACAAAGATTTCACTTTAGGCTCAGATAAATCGAGATGCAATACACGCGTCCATTCGACTCCATTAAGCATTCTTTGTAGACTTCCTCTATCTATCAGAATTATCGTCAATCAACTCAAACACAAACAAAGATTTCACCTTAGGCTTCAGGTAAATCGAGATGCAATGCACACGTCCATTCGACTCCATAAATTATTCTTTATAAACTTCTATTTCATCAATAGAACAATTTCAACGACCACGACCTTAGATCGAAGTAATAATAATAAAATATTAAAAATAGATATACAAATGCAATTAAAAAATTCATAAATTACTCAAAATAAAATTATATAATAGCAGAAATTAAAATATTAATATACAGTTAAAATTTATAAGGTTACAATTAAAATATTCATAATTTGCGCAAAATAAAAATATATTATAGCAATTAAAAATATTTAAAATATTGCGCAATAAAAATATAACATCATATATTTAATAACCAATTAAAATATTTACAAATAGCGTCAAAAATAAAATTATATAGTAGCACAATTAAAATATTTATAAATAACACAAAATAAAATAAATAATATTGAGCAAAACATACATTAATAAAAAAACACAAAATTATATTGTAAGGTTTTATTTTAGCACAAAAAAAAAAATAACATCAATAATCTTATTTAAATTTAGAAAATTAAAGTGTATAATGAATTAAAAAAACTCATTAATCGAGATTAATTAATCCTCGATCATACTTCTATTAATCATTTGTTACAAAACATTTAATCTGAGAAAATAAAAATGAAAAACTCACTATTAGAAGATTCAAACAAAATATTTCAATGTATCAGAACTAGATCGTAGCCAAACGATCTACTAACATATAAGAATCGAACTGATCCCTTGTTCCCAAGTCAAGTACAACCTCGTCAAAGCTTTCGTCCGAAAACGTGAAATAAACAGCCTTTCTGGGGACATGAAATTGTTGGAATTATTATAAATAATTCATGTATTTTGACCAAAGTTGTGTAATTTTTATGGTGAGTAAAAAGTATTCGATTTCGAGTTTAATCGTTACTATAATTATCTATGTGTTACGAGGTAATTGTGAGATTTTATTTCGTCAAAATCCGTTAATCGGTGAGTGAGAAATAAATGTGTAAAGATTGCCATAAATACTACTTTGGTAAATGAAGCAATTATTATTTTATTGGGATAAATATTATCCCACATTGAAAGAATACCAAAAGTCATTTCTCTTTAAAAGTGATAAGAGATTATGAGTGTTCAACAAATTTATGAAGTCCATGCAAGTGTTTGGGAGACGTTCATATCATCATATCATTTCACTGAGTGTGCTCAGTTATCACGGTTTCTGTTCAACCGAGGGTTCGATTCAATGTTCGTTCGAGCATATCATAGTGTGCTCAGTTATCACGGTTTCTGTTCAACCGAGGGTTCGATTCAATGTTCGTTCGAGCATATCATTTCACTGAGTGTGCTCAGTTATCACGGTTTCTGTTCAACCGAGGGTTCGATTCAATGTTCGTTCGAGCCCCGCCTCGGCCGGTTCGATTCAATGTTCGTTCGAGCCCCGCCTCGGCCAGCAACTTGACGTTTTACTTTTTGTTCTTATCTTTGTTTTATTCCGGTTTGACTAACCCGTTTCTACGTTTTTTTTTCTAGCAGAAATAAAGCGGTCTACTATTCGATTGTATCATCCCTCACAAACCCCATCACACCAGTCCGACCACTCGTGATTTGCCGATTAAAATCAGGATACGCGTCGAAAATTGAGGGGGGTTCGATTCAATGTTCGTTCGAGCCCCGCCTCGGCCAGCAACTTGACGTTTTACTTTTTGTTCTTATCTTTGTTTTATTCCGGTTTGACTAACCCGTTTCTACGTTTTTTTTTTCTAGCAGAAATAAAGCGGTCTACTATTCGATTGTATCATCCCTCACAAACCCCATCACACCAGTCCGACCACTCGTGATTTGCCGATTAAAATCAGGATACGCGTCGAAAATTGAGTCTATATTAACCCTGCAAGCCTCGATCTAACCAGAATTATCGTTTATCAACTCAAACACAAACAAAGATTTCACCTAATGCATCAGATAAACCGAGATCCAATCCACGCGTCCATTCGACTCCATTAAGTATTCTTTTGTAGACTTCTTGGATCTAACCAGAATTATCGTCTATCAACTCAAACACAAACAAAGATTTCACCTAATGCATCATATAAATCGAGATCCAATGCACGCGTCCATTCGACTCCATTAAGTATTCTTTTGTAGACTTCTTCGATCTAACCAGAATTATCGTCCATCAACTCAAACACAAACAAAGATTTCACCTTAGGCCTCAGGTAAATCGAGATGCAATGCACGCTTCTATTCGACTTCATAAAATATTCTTTGTAGACTTCTCCTGTATCAATAGAACAGTTTCAATCACTACGACCTTAAATGAAGTAATAATTATAAAGAATTAAAAATAGATATACAAATGTAATTAGAAAAATCATAAATTAGACACAATAAAATTATATAATAGCAGAAATTAAAATATAAATATACAATTCAAATGTATAAGGTTGCAATAAAAATATTCATAAATAGCGCAAAATCAAAATATATTATAAAAATTAATAATTTAAAATATTGGGCAATAAAAATATTAAAGCATATATTTAATAAGCAATTTAAATATGTACAAATAGCGCCAAAAATAAAATTATATACTAGCACAATTATTTATAAATAACACAAAATAAAATAAATAATATTGAGCAAAATATATATTAATAAAAAAACATAAAATTATATTATATGGTTTTATTATAGCTCAAAAAATAACATCTATAATCATATTTAAATCGAGATTAATTAATCCTCAATTATACTTCTATTAATCATTTGTTACAAAAAAATTCAATCTGAAAAATTAAAAATAAAAACTCACTAAATTTATTTATACGATTTGTAACACAAACTCAACATTAGAAGATTCAAATAAAATATTTCAATGTATCAGAACTGGATCGTAGCCAAACGAACTACTAACATGTAAGAATCGAACTGATCCCTTGTTACCAAGTCAAGTACAACTCGTCAAAGCTTCGAAATAAACAACCTTTCTAGGGACATGAAATAAAGCGGTCTACTATTCGATTGTGTCACCTCTCACAAACCCCATCACACCAGTCCGACCACTCGTGATATGTCGATTTAAATCAGGCCACACGTCGGAAATCGAGTCTAAATTAACCCTTCAAAAACGTGAAAAAACAGCCTTTCTGAGGACATGAAATAAAGCAGTCTACTATTCGATTGTATCACCCCTCACAAAGCCTATCACATCAGTCCGACCACTCTTGATTTGTCGATTCAAATCAGGCCACACGTCGGAAATCGAGTCTATATTAACCCTGCACGCCTCGATATAACCAGAATTATCGTCTATCAACTCAAACACAAACAAAGATTTCACTTTAGGCTCAGATAAATCGAGATGCAATACACGCGTCCATTCGACTCCATTAAGTATTCTTTTTAGACTTCCTCTATCTATCTAAATTATTGTCCATCAACTCAAACACAAAAAAAGATTTCACCTTAGGCTTCAGGTAAATCTAGATGTAATGCACGTGTCCATTCGACTCCATGAATTATTCTTTTTGGACTTCTATTTCATCAATAGAACAATTTCAACGACCACGCCCTTAAATCGAAGTAATAATAATAAAATATTAAAAATAGATATACAAATTCAATTAAAAAATTCATAAATTACGAAAAATAAAATTATATAATAGCAGAAATTAAAATATTAATACAGTTAAAATTTATAAGGTTACAATTAAAATATTCATAATTTGCGCAAAATCAAAATATATTATAGCAATTAAAAATATTTAAAATATTGCACAATAAAAATAGGGGGAATCATGTATCGGGCATTCTAAGAGTAGAATTATAAACACTACCTATATTTTTTCCTAATTCTGATATAGGGCATTATTCCATTATTAACCTTTTCAAAGTATATTAGTAATTATATAACTACATAATACCATCCGCTGATTTTAAACAACTACGCTAGACACTAGTATTATAACACATCTAAACCTGCATCTCTAAGAGTAGAATTATAAACACTACCTATATTTTTTCCTAATTCTGATATAGGGCATTATTCCATTATTAATCTTTTCAAAGTATATTAGTAATTATATAACTACATATCTAAACCTGAAATACCATCCGCTGATTTTAAACAACTACGCTAGACACTAGTATTATAACAAATCTAAACCTGAAATACTATCCCCGAATTTTAAACAATTAGTAGAATTCTAGTATTATAACACATTAGTTTTTTTTTCACCAATTACAAATGAACAATTATAGTTGAGGGTTAGACACCATGCCCATTATATCTCATTCTTAATCACTCCTACATCCCATAAAATCTCATTCTTAATCACTCCCACATAACGACGACAATCCAAGTTCTTGCCTATCGGGTCTGTTCTTCGTAGATCTAAACTTCTGCTTATATGAATTGAATGGAATCAGTTGTGCTAAGGTCGATATTTGCATATTTGTTAGAATTAGGTTTGTTAAATTAAGTAGGTTTTTTATTTCACTTTTTGTATGTTAATCGATTTGGGAAAATTTTAGTTGAATTGGTATTTAGCAAGACTATCTAAAAAAGTTGCTCATCTCCAATATGTCATACTGATTTACCACATAGCAATATATATCTATTTATATGAAATATCTATATCTATTATAGATATCTATAGATATATGATAAATATCTATTCATATGTCATTTCTATTTATATGACATATTTATGAAATATCTATGATAGATCTAGGTGGTAAATCTATAATATATATATATATATATATATATATATATATATAATGTTGCGCAAATATATTTTACCAAAGCGCAAATATATTTATGCAAATATATTTATATATATAATTTTGCGCAAATATATATATATATATATATATATATATATATATATATATATAGTAAATAAATTAATATATGTTACGTAATGTTATGGTAAGGATATTTACGACTTTATACATTTTAAAAAGAGTTATTTTAGAAAAAGGGTATTTGAATTTATATATTTAGATTTTTTACCTCATAAATTTTACTTTTTAATTAAGTGTTTAAATACTTTACTTTATTTAGTTTTTAGGGTAGTAACTACTATGTTATTACAATTAAAAATACATTATTAAAATATTAATTACTATTTTACCCTTACATTTAATTTATTTTTATTATTAATAAAAGATTAATTTAGGTAAACCACTTACCATTATAATTAAGAAAAACTAATAGCTTAAATTATATACAAACTTATAAAATTACCCTTTTAACAAAAATTTTCTTTTAAAAAATGTCCCTACTTAGTATTTAAAAAATACGAACTCCCTTATAAATAAACAAGTAAAAAATATACAACCCCTAAAAATGAGGTGAAAAAAAAATAGGTGTTGAAAATAATATTAAAAAGCAATCTGCCCCATACCCTAATATTACCATAAAAATATATATCATATATTTAATAACCAATTAAAATATTTACAAATAGCACCAAAAATAAAATTATATAGTAGCACAATTAAAATATTTATAAATAACACAAAATAAAATAAATAATATTGAGCAAAATATACATTTATAAAAAAACACAAAATTATATTATATGATTTTATTATATCACAAAAAAAATAACATCAATAATCTTATTTAAATTTAGCAAATTAAAGTGTATAATGAATTAAAAAAACTCATTAATCGAGAATAATTAATCCTCAATCATACTTCTATTAATCATTTGTTACAAAACATTTAATCTGAGAAAATAAAAATGAAAAACTTACTGAAATTATTTATACGATTTGTAACACAAACTAAACATTAGAAGATTCAAACAAAATATTTCAATGTATCAAAACTAGATCGGAGCCAAACGATCTACTAAAGCGGTCTACTATTCGATTGTATCATCCCTCACAAACCCCATCACACCAGTCCGACCACTCGTGATTTGCCTATTCAAATCAGGACATGCGTCGAAAATTGAGTCTATATTAACCCTACAAGTCTCGATCTAACCAGAATTATCGTCTATCAACTCAAACACAAACAAAGATTTCACCTAATGCATCAGATAAACAGAGATCCAATGCACGCGTCCATTCGACTCCATTAAGTATTCTTTTGTATACTTCTTCGATCTAACCAGAATTATCGTCCATGAACTCAAACACAAACAAAGATTTCACCTTAGGCCTCAGGTAAATCGAGACACGTCTATTCAACTCCATTAAATATTCTTTGTAGACTTCTCCTGTATCAATAGAACAGTTCCAATCACTACGACCTTAGATGAAGTAATAATTATAAAAAATTAAAAATAGATATACAAATGTAATTAAAAAATTCATAAATTATGATAAAATAAAATTATATAATAGCAGAAATTAAAATATAAATATACAATTAAAATGTATAAGGTTGCAATAAAAATATTCATAAATAGCGCAAAATAAAAATATATTATAACAATTAAAAATATTTAAAATATTGGGCAATAAAAATATTAAAGCATATATTTAATAAACAATTTAAATATGGGAAAAATGGCAATAAGGCCATTTTTCAACATTTTTTCGCCAATAAGGCCAATTTTCAATTTTCGTGTCAATTAGGCCATTTTGTGTCAATTAGGCCAAAAAAATATACCTGGAAGGACGAAACTACCCTCGACATATCTTACCCCACCCCAACCCCCCAAACCCCTAATCTACGCCCCCAGATCCACGACCCGGAAATCGCGATCGGGAAATCGACCAGCAGCCTCCGCCGCCGTCTACCCCGCCGACCCCACCGCCGCGACGTCGACGACCCCGCCCCCACCCCCACGGCTTGATCCTCCTCTCCTCTCCTCCGGCATCATTCCCTTCCCCGATCGATCCACCTTTAGTTGCGCATGTTTTGTTTGGTTGGGATCCTTTACGTGCCAAAACAATGCTTACGCTTCAAATCATAAGTCAGGAAGAAGAAATCCATTACATATAAACCTCTTGAAACTCGTGAAGGATCAAGCGCAGATCGCACGAGCGGTTCAGGCTCGGGGCTGCCCGGGCCCACGACGTGTCCATCTTCATCCTGCTCCCGCAGTTGGTGCTGATGGGGTCCGCCGACGCTTTTCTCGAGGTGGCGAAGATCGAGTTCTTTTACGATCAGGCGCGAGAGAGCATGAAGAGTTTGGTGAGTGCGTACTCAATGGTTAGCCTTGGGGCCAGGAACTTCATCAGTAGCTTTCTCCTGTCAACGGTGTGGAGGATCACGACGGGGGATGGGCATCAGGGGTAGATTCGGGGGATTTCCGGTGAGGAGGTGAAGACGACGGTCGACGTCGGGTTGTCGCAACCGGGATTTCATTGTATCAGTTGATAGAAACAACAATTAGATTCGTAATACCATGATTTAGTCGTTTGTGTTCATGTTATCAAAACCGTCTTTAGAACGTGTTTTTTAATTGTAAATGTGAATGATATTCAGTGTTTTTTAATGATATTCAGTGTGTTTCAGTCGCACTTAGTGTGTTTTTTAATCGAACAGTGTTTTTTATTCCTATTCAGTGTGTTTTAGTCATATTCAGTGTATTTTTTAATCAAACAGTGTATTTATGTGACATTCATGTTTTTCATTCTTATTCAGTGTGTTTCATCCTTATTCAGTGTTTCATTCTTATTCAGTTTAAAATATTACATTCAGTGTGTTTTTATGATATTCAGTGTAAAAATATGACATTCAGTGTTAAAATATGACATTAAGTGTTAAAATATGTCATTCAGTGTGTTAAAATATGACATTCAGTGTTAAAATATGTCATTCAGTGTTAAAATATGTCATTCAGTGTTAAAATATGACATGCAGTGTTAAAATATGTCATTCAGGTTTAAAATATGACATTCAGTATGTTCAGTGTTAAAATATGACATTCAGTGTGTTAAAATATGAAAATCAGTATGTTCAGTGTTAAAATATGTCATTCAGTGTTAAAACATGACACTCGCTGTTAAAATATGACATTCAGTATGTTCAGTGTTAAAATATGTCATTCAGTGTTAAAATATGACATTCAATATGTTGATATTCAGTGTAATTTTATAACATTCAGTGTGAAACTCTGGCATTCAGTGTTATTATGCTTCAGTGTAAAAATGGGGCATTCAGTGATACTCAGTGTATTTTAATCCTACTTAGTGTGTTTAAGTCATATTCAGTGTGTTTAAGTCCTATTCAGTGTGTTGACTCTCATTAACTTGTTTCATGACCAAAACACTGAATGTCATAAAAAAACACTAAACGTCATAAAAGTTTGACAAATATTTCTATAGTAGTAATTCAATGAACAACAAACAAATGTTATTACATCAATCAAATTATTCTATTTCTTGTTGATCAGTAATATGCTACGTACACAAGGCCACAATTCAAAATTAGTTACAAAAGCCTACAACAAACCTATATTATATTTCTTTTGAACAATTAAATTTCTCTCTATACAACAAGAGATCCATTAGTAGAATCCTTTGTTGAACTACAACTTATCCTGCACATCATTGCAGATACCTCCTTTATATTCGGCCTTGAATACGGGTTCTCGACCATGCATCGAATCCCGATCCTCAGCAGCTCCCCCATCTTCTCTGCCCCTTCTCCCAGTCCTGAAACCAACAGAGCCACTGGTACAGTACTCCTACCGAACTCTTCCCCTCCATTCAGAGCATACATAATTTGTGACTCGATTATTGGAAGACGTGAAACAATAAGTTCACAGAGTATATCTAGAGAAGATTATATGCATCCATCATCTTCTCTTCCCTAACCACATGTTTAACCTGAAATTTATATAAAGCAGGCGTAAACATCTGATTATTGCATTCAATCAATCTTTCTCAAAAAAAGTAGAAAAAAAAAATAGAAAGCAGTTTTCATAATGTATTCTTGTAATGTAAGGGGTCCATAATCCATATAGGCAATCTAATTTTGTGTGGTAGGTTCAACTGCTTCACAACTTTAATAGCTTCAACAGTGTATAATTCATGTATATGTTTTAGCTTAATTTAAATTTCGACTGATGCATTGGAGTATTAATTATATAATTCTAGAAAATCTAACTGATTCTCAAAAGAAGGTTCGACTTGGAGGCCAAATCAGTCACAGTTTGGACAGCAAACCAGAAACAACACCAGTTTATCGATCCATAAATTCGAAGACATATTTTCTCTATAATGTATTATTTATCAATTTCAAAATTTTATACAACCAAAACACCATTGATCGTCTTCGTGACCAATATCTAAAAGTGAAAGGAACTATCAATGTAGTCACCTGACCCAATTTGATATCTCTACGATTGGGGTTAAAGAGGACATGTGTGTTTCCAACCAGTAAGCTTGGGGAGGTAGTTTCACTGGAAAAACATGGAAGAATGAAATGAAAGTCAATTCGTAATTTGGTGGCAAATGAAAAGAGGAAAAACAAAACTATATGAAAAATAATACGAATGTGATTATACTAGAATAACCAAAAATATCGTGACAAGAAACAATACTTGTCGCATTATTTTTTATACATTTACATGCACTAATAAATACACTTTGTTCTCGTAGAAACTAAGACGTCAACCACTATACGTCAACATAAAAGTAATTACCCAAAATTGGAAAATCAGATAAAACAATGGATCACTTCTTCAAATGACATGGAGCTTATAGAAAACAACAATCATAAAAATACACTGAATGACATAAAAACACACTGAATAACATAAAAAAACACTGAATTGAAACTACAACATACCTACAACAAGAGTTTCTTGGTATTCGTGTTTCTGGACTCCGTGTCACACCAGCACACCACTTTGTGCCCTCCCGTCTTCCACGACTCGTTGGCTCTCGAAGCCACCGTGCGATCCTTGTACGAAGACATCAACATGAACATGAATCGAGGAGCTCCTTCATCTGCACCTGGACCTCGTCGACGTCTATGTCTCCTCCAGCGCGTGGGAGGGAAGGATTTTCCTCATCGCATTGAACAAGCACAAAGCTTCATCCCCGAAGCCGTTCTCGAGTAACCCGAAATGATGGCATTCCACCTTGTCACGACATTTCTCACGGATATTTCATCAAACACCTTCCGCGCGCTACTTACACACCTCAATTTGAAACAACCACAGAAGTTGATATTCAAGAATCGAGTCATGTTACACTGAATGAAACGTAAAATCACTGAATGTCTACCGTCTCAGGGCCATTTCGTCGAACAGGTGGCGGGCGGGTTAATAATCACTCACTTGTTACGGCTGCGGCTTGGCCCCCACCCCACGAGCTTCGAGACAGGGCAGCCGCGCATCGGAGCGTTGGTGGAGAAGGTGACCTTCGGTCTGCCAGCGGGGAGTTTCTGATCAAGTGTTACAATGCGACGACGGCATTGGGAAACTTCGACTCCGCGTACACAGTCAGAAGCGCGTCCGTGAAGCCCAGCTTCGTGTTCGTCGGCGATTGTAGAGGGATTTGGGGAAAGAGGAGTATAGCACTTCGGTGTAGGACAGAGACGGCGACGACAGGGTTGACGGAGATGGTAGTTGTCGATGGAGGCGGCGACGGTGTTTGTTGCTGAATCTGCAAAAGCGGGCGACTGGGACGGAGGTCCGCGGCCTCCGAGGACGTCGGAGGTCCCTCCAGACACGGCGGAGCCGAGGAGATGGGGTCGCGGCGGAGGCGGCCGCGAAGCTAGCTTATGGTTACGATCGAATGAGGGGATTGGGGCTGGGATTCGATTGGGAATGAGCTCGTTCGTGTTGGAAAAGGTGGAATTTAAGAAAGGGTAAGGAGGTCTTTACACATTTTAGGCGGCCTAATTGACAGGCGTAATTTCTCGAAAATCTTATTGCCGAAAAAATGTTGAAAATTGGCCTTATTGCCATTTTTCCCTTTAAATATTTACAAATAGCGCCAAAACTAAATTTATATACTGTCACAATTATTTATAAATAACACAAAATAAAGTAAATAATATTGAGCAAAATATACATTAATAAAAAAACATAAAATTATATTATATGGTTTTATTATAGCACAAAAAATAACATCTATGATCATATTTAAATTGAGATTAATTAATCCTCAATTATACTTCTATTAATCATTTGTTACAAAAAAATTCAATCTGAAAAATTAAAAATAAAAACTCACTAAATTTATTTATACGATTTGTAACACAAACTCAACATTAGAAGATTCAAATAAAATATTTCAATTTATCAAAACTCGATCGGAGCCAAACGAACTACTAACATGTAAGAATCGAACCGATCCCTTGTTACCAAGTCAAGTACAACTCGTCAAAGCTTCGAAATAAACAACCTTTCTAGGGAGATGAAATAAAGTGGTCTACTATTCGATTTATCACCCATCACAAACCCCATCACACCATCCACTCGTGATATGTCGATTCAAATCAGGCCACACGTCGGAAATCGAGTCTATATTAACCCTTCAAAAACGTGAAATAAACAGCATTTCTGAGGACATGAAATAAAGCAGTCTACTATTCGATTGTATCACCCCTCACAAAGCCCATCACATCAGTCCGACCACTCTTGATTTGTCGATTCAAATCAGGCCACACGTCGGAAATCGAGTCTATATTAACCCTGCACGCCTTTATATAACCAGAATTATCGTCTATCAACTCAAACACAAACACAGATTTCACTTTAGGCTCAGATAAATCGAGATGGAATGCACGCGTCCATTAGAATCCATTAAGTATTCTTTGTAGACTTCCTCTATCTATCAGAATAATCGTCCATCAACTCAAACACAAACAAAGATTTCACCTTAGGCTTCAGGTAAATCGAGATGCAATGCACTCGTCCATTTGATTCCATAAATTATTTTTTGTAGACTTCTATTCCATCAATAGGACAATTTCAACGATCACGACCTTAGATCGAAGTAATAATAATAAAATATTAAAAATAGATATACAAATGCAATTAAAAAGTTCATGAATTACGCAAAATAAAATTATATAATAGCATAAATTAAAATATTAATATACAGTTAAAATTTATAAGGTTACAATTAAAATATTCATAATTTGCGCAAAATAAAAATATATTATAGCAATTAAACATATTTAAAATATTTCGCAATAAAAATAAAACATCATATATTTAATAACCAATTAAAATATTTACCAAAAATAAAATTATATAGTAGCACAATTAAAATATTTATAAATAACAAAAAATAAAATAAATAATATTGAGCAAAACATACATTAATAAAAAAAACACAAAATTATATTATATGGTTTTATTATAGCACAAAAAAAATAACATCAATAATTTTATTTAAATTTAGCAAATTAAAGTGTATAATTAATTAAAAAAACTCATTAATCGAGATTAATTAATCCTGAATCATACTTCTATTAATCATTTGTTACAAAATATTTAATCTGAGAAAATAAAAATGAAATATTCACTGAATTTATTTTTACAATTTGTAACACAAACTCAACATTAGAAGATTCAAACAAAATATTTCAATGTATCAGAACTAGATTTAGTTCGGAGCCAAACGATCTACTAACATGTAAGAATCGAACCGACCCCTTGTTCCCAAGTCAAGTACAACCTCGTCAAAGCTTCCGTCCGAAAACGTGAAATAAACAGCCTTTTGGGGACATGAAATAAAGCGGTCTACTATTCGATTGTATCACCCGTCACATAGCCCATCACATCAGTCCGACCACTCTTGATTTGTCAATTCAAATCAGGCCACACATCGGAAATCGAGTCTATATTTACCCTGCACGCCTCGATCTAACCAGAATTATCGTCTATCAACTCAAACACAAACAAAGATTTCACTTTAGGCTCAGATAAATCGATATGCAATACACGCGTCAATTCGACTCCATTAAGTATTCTTTGTAGACTTCCATTATCTATCAGAATTATCGTCCATCAACTCAAACACAAACAAAGATTTCACCTTAAGCTTCAGGTAAATCGAGATGCAATGCACGCGTCCATTTGACTCCATAAATTATTCTTTGTAGACTTCTATTCCATCAATAGAACAATTTCAACTAACCTTAGATCGAAGAAATAATAATAAAATATTAAAAATAGATATACAAATGCAATTAAAAAATTCATAAATTACGTAAAATTAAATTATATAATAACAAAAATTAAAATATTAATATACAGTTAAAATTTATAAGTTTACAATTAAAATATTTATAATTTGCGCAAAATAAAAATATATTATAGCAATTAAAAATATTTAAAATATTGCGCAATAAAAATATAACATCATATATTTAATAACCAATTAAAATATTTATAAATAGCGCCAAAAATAAAATTATATAGTAGCACAATTAAAATATTTATAAATAACACAAAATAAAATAAATAATATTGAGCAAAACATACATTAATAAAAAAAACACAAAATTATATTATATGGTTTTATTATAGCACAAAAAAAATAACATCAATAATCTTATTTAAATTTAGCAAATTAAAGTGTATAATGAATTAAAAAAACTCATTATTCGAAATTAATTAATCCTCAATCATACTTCTATTAATCATTTGTTACAAAACATTTAATCTGAGAAAAAAAAATGAAAAACTCACTATTTGTAACACAAACTCAACATTAGAAGATTCAAACAAAATATTTCAATGTATCAGAACTAGATTGGAGCCAAACGATCTACTAACATGTTAGAATCGAACCGATCCCTTGTTCCCAAGTCAAGTACAACCTCGTCAAAGCTTCCGTCCGAAAACGTGAAATAAACAGCCTTTCTGGGGACATGAAATCAAGCGGTCTACTATTCCATTGTATCATCCCTCACAAACCCCATCACACCAGTCTGACCACTCGTGATTTGCCGATTTAAATCAGGACACGCGTCGAAAATCGAGTCTATATTAACCCTGCAAGTCTCGATCTAACCAGTATTATCGTCTATCAACTCAAACACAAACAAAGATTTCACCTAATGCATCAGATAAACCGAGATCCAATGCACGCGTCCATTCGACTCCATTAAGTATTCTTTTGTAGACTTCTTCGATCTAACCAGAATTATTGTCAATGAACTCAAACACAAACAAAGATTTCACCTTAGGCCTCATGTAAATCGAGATACAATGCACGCGTCTATTCGACTCCATAAACTATTCTTTGTAGACTTCTCATGTATCAATAGAACATTTTGTTGGAATTATTATAAATAATTCGTGTATTTTGACCAAATTATGTAATTTTTATGGAAATAAAAAATGTATTCGATTTCGAGTTTAATCGTTACAATTATTATCTCCGTGTTACGAGGTAATTGTGGTATTTTATTTCGTCAAAATCCGTTAATCGGTGAGTGAGAAATAAATATTTAAAGGTTGCCATAAATACTACTTTGGTAAATGAAGCAATTATTATTTTATTGGGATAAATGTTATCCCACATTGAAAGAATACCAAAAGTCATTTTCCTTTAAAAGTGATAAGAGAGTAAGACTGTTCAACAAGTTGATTAAGTCCATGCACCCTTAGCGGTACATGGCGAGGGCCACACGCGCGCGCCCCGCCCCACCCCGACCTGTCCAGTCCCGGGCTCGGGCTTGGTCCTGGCTCCTTGGTGATTTGGTGATTTGGACTCTGGGCTGGACCTGAGCTTCCCGGGGCCCACTGGGCCAATTGAGCCACTGTATATATCTTTTTGGACACGGTCCGATTGAAGTGTTTGGGCTCGTCTTGATCGACTGACGAGCCCGTATGCTTGTCGTTGGGAGCAAACTGTCCCGTCCCGGGCTCGGGCTTGGTCCTGGCTCCTTGGTGATTTGGTGATTTGTGTTGGAGTTGTGTACTTAATGTCTAGATTTAAGTAACGGTAAACTCCCGGTCATAGCATTTAATCTATTAAATTAATAAACAATTGTTTGCTTTTAATTATTATTAATTAAATATATGCAAATCATAGTCCTGGATTTTATACGTTGTAGTTAGTATGGTGTGCATGTGCGCACAGAAGATCATACTATCGGTTACTCGTATTTAATCAAACAGTTGCTCACGACCTAGATGGACACGGACCAATCCATCGGTATAGTCGTTGTGTGAGAGAGAAAATAATTTATCTTAATTATTTTATCACACTTGTACACTTGGTGTATTGAGCGGATCGTTGAGATTCATCGATTAGGATTGCCGGCGATAATCGATTCGAGTCTCAGTGTATTTTATTCTTAATCCCCGATATTATTGCGGGTGTGTATATTTAATATAAGTGACTTTGATTTACCAAAGGAATTAACCGATTTAATTATTGGGTTAATTACCGGTTAAGTTGGGTCACTATATTTCATATATGGCATGCCGTGAATGATTGACCGGACAGTGTATCCCGGAAGGGTTGATAATATCCCCGAGATGAGTTCATAAGGAATTATTGTGTAAACCTCATGAGTGGATTCGTTCCGCACAATAATTAAGGTTGAATGGTACTAGTCTCGGATTAAAGAGATGAATAAATTAATTAGCAATAAATTAATTTTATTCATGGATATTTAAATCTTAAATACACGGAATAAATAATACTACCGGAGAAATATTATTTGATATAATATGGTTTAATATTGGGAGTGCAATTAATTTATATAGTGGAAAATAAATTAATTAATATTGATAAGGATTAATGGACTTGGGCAGTGGGCTCAATTTAATCTTCAATATTGGAAGCCCAATATTCCACCTCCTTTAGATCCCATACGTAGCCTATAAAAGCACTACATGGCCTTCATAAATCACAAGACAAGATTATCATACTTGATATTCTAGAGAGTTGAAGGAGATCCATAGGAGTTCGATAGATCGTCGCCCACCCGACGTTCGAACGGAGTGCAAGGAATACGTGGGAAGATTCAAAGGTCTTCAATTGATTTCGTTTCTCCGCACAACGAATCAAAGGTATGATCATAAAACTCCTTCGTGTGAATTTATGTGAATTAAATTGTGATACATGCATGAACACATGATCCGGGAAAACGACGAACTTCGGGGACGGGGATTCGAGATCCTCGGCTAACGTTCAAAGGACCCTCGGCTGGGAGCCGAGGGGTGGCGGTCGAGCCCTAGGGCTTCGACCGCCGGCGCGCATCAAAGGAAGGCCGCGGCTGGACGCCGCGGCTGGGGCGATCGAACCCTAGTTCGATCGCCGGGGACCGTCGCGGCTTCGCGCCGCGACTGGTGGTTCCCCCTCCTGTCGGTGGTGGCGGTGAGTCGCCGGACTCACCGCCGGGGGCTGCTAGGCAGCCCCTCGCGATCGAACGCGATTGCGAGCCCCGCGGTGGGGCTCGACTAGGGTTTCGGCCGCGGGTTCATCCTGCGGCGATTCTCCGGTTGAGCTCCGGATACCGTGATGTTCGTGATCGGTTTCCGGCGATGGGATTTCGGTCGGGGTTATCGGTTCCGCAATTTTTGATACCCCGGGATATCGATTTCCAGCAATTGGTATCAGAGCGTTTGGTTTCGTGTTCATGTATGTGTTCAATTGTGTTCTACCTTGCAGGGATTCCGACTATCATGGTTTAAATTAATTGTTAATTATTCGTTTAATTAATTGCTATTTAATTTTGCCATGATTATTCGTTATTAAACTCTCGGACATGTCGAGATTCGTTTTGTGTGGATGAATGCTTGTAATAGTAAAAATTCGGGGGTTGACCGAATTTAGATTTATTATTATTGTTCTATGTTTTCTGGAAAGTGTATAGGGTCGATTTCATGTATAGAATCGATACCGGAATTGTAAATTTATTTCTTGTAATTTATTTACGTTGGATCGATGCCGAGACGACCGCCGGAGAACTCGTGTGACGAAGAAGACGAAGAGGACGAAGAACCGGGATCGATCAAACCCCTTGATCGACCCCAATCGATCGACCCAAGGGGAGGGGGCCGATCGTCCTCGGCTAGAGCTGCCGCCGGCGACGGTGGCGGCTGGGCTGGGCGGCGGTGCTCCTCCGGGGGTGGGCGGTCGAAGTTGGGGGTGGCGTGGGGTCTCCCGATCTCATGCTACTCCTACCTAGATTCTACTTACCTAATTGATTCGGTTTTCCTAATTGAGTTTTTCCTATTTTTGGGAATTCTCATGGATTAGGAAAAGAATTAATTAGAATTAATTTTATTCCTTATTCTATTATGGAAGTCTTCTAGAGTATTCCGAGTTCTACTTGGAATAGGATCCTAGAGATTTAATAGAATTGGAAAGGAATAAAAGTTAATTTAGGATTGATTTATTTCCTAATTGATTATTCCTTTTTTATGGGAATTTCCATAGTAATGGAAATTAATTAATCTTGGAAAGTAGAAGAGTCCTAATTTATTTTATTTCCTTATTCTATTATAGAAGTCTTCTAGAATAGTCCAAGTTTGACTTGGATAGATTATTCTAGAGATTTAATAGAATTAGATAGGAAAATAAATAAATAAAAAATATTAATAATATTTAATTTTATTTTTGATTTATTCGATTGACTTAATTTTCGAATTAAGTATCTTTTGGATTTATTAAAAATAAATAGATTTAAATATTGGGATTAATATTCTCGTCACATGGAGCATTCAAGAACGAAGACTGAAGACTAGAAGACGCATACGGAAATGGAATAAAGCCATGATAGTCGGAAAATAATTTTTCTAGCATTATTTTGACTATGTGCTATGTGCTTTATTGCTTGTATGCATGCTTATGTGTTTAATTATGCATTAGATAGCGTATCCCTTTGTTATAAAAAGCTAAGTGGGAGAGGGGATGGAAACATTCCCATGGTCTCCATTACTGTTCTCTTGGTGACTCTTATGGACTTTTGAAGTTCGTATAGATGTGTCATTGGAGGAGAATTCTTGTAATTCCTTTTACAAGAAACATTGATTAAGTTTATCAAACAATGCCTAATTTGTCTTTCTGAAACTGACTTCAAGTCGACTCATTCTCACCCCGGGGAGTGGAATGGAGCCAAAGCCACTTGGTCATGTGGATGACACAAATTAGAGACATTCGTACCATCCTTCTGAAGTTGGGTCGATTGTCTGCTCGGCTCCCTCATCTAATGAGAGATAGGGTTGTTCGCATGGTGAATCACTGGTTAGAAACTTCGAGTTTCACTTATGATTCTCCGCGTCTTGATTCACGAAAATCGAATGGATCTTGTAACTGGGAGTCAATTATAAAAGTCTCTTAGTGTAGTAAACGTCCACACAACGTGGCTTGCTATACTGACGGATTTTGGATTAATTGATGTAGACAGTTGTAAGGAATTGTGAAGAGTTGTGAAGTTATCGTAAACGTCCACACAACGTGGCTTGCGGTGATGTAGCAATTCCAAACGATTTACTTTGGTGCTGAGTAATGGTTTACACTTAGATACGCTTTATAGTATTCCTCCCAACGAGGTTCCGCTATAAGTGATGTATGACCGAAGAAAATCTAATTGCTAAATCATTTGGGTGGGTAAACGTCCACACCACGTGGCTTGCCTTACCTGATGGGATTTTAGATGTGATTAGTAATTTAATGATATTATTTGAGGGAGATAATATCGGATATTAAATTGATTGTTTGTTTAAATGTGCTTATAGGTTTAGAGAATAGCTATGAACCCACTTTCTATGATACTCAAGGAGCATAAGCTCACTGGCCCCAACTATATTGATTGGAAGAGAAATTTAGACATTGTCCTGACTTCGGAGGAGTACAAGTTTGTACTCCATGAAGTATGCCCTGCTGAGCCCACGGCTGCCTCAACTGATGAGGAAAAACTGGCATATCTGAAGTGGAAAAAGGCTGATGAAATGGCTAGGTGTTATATTTTGGCTTCCATGTCAAATGTACTCCAAACCCAACATGAGTCGATGGACACTGCCTATGATATGATGTTTAACCTCAAGGAGATGTTTGGGGAGCAAGATCGTGCGGCAAGGCAAGAAGCCATGAGAGTCCTCATGACAACTACTCAGTCTGAAGGAACGCCCGTAGGGGAGCACGTTCTTAAGATGATGGGTCTGTTGAATGAGCTTGAGATCCTAGGAGCTCAAATTGATGCTGAGACGCAAGTCGACATCATACTCCAGTCTCTGACACCTAGTTTTGAGCAGTTTCGCATGAGCTATAATATGGGTAAACTATCTTATTCTCTTGCACAACTCCTGACTGAACTAAAGGCGGCAGAGGGGATCTACAAGAAGGGCAAGTCTCTAGCGCTTGTAGCTACCAAGTCCAAAGGCTTGAAGCCTATCGGAGGTAGGGGCAAGAGGAGGAAGCAAGCCTAGAAACCCAGTGGTGTCAAGAAGACTATACCACGAGTGGGGGCTGCAAAGCCAAGGGGCAAGTGCTTCCGATGCAACAAGTCTGGACACTGGAAGTCTGAATGTCCTCTCAGAGGTACGAATTTTTCTTTAGTCGTAAAAACATAGTCAGCGGTATTATCTACCAGAAATTCTGGTGTGTAGATATGGAACCACTGACGGTATGTGCATTTTTGAATGCAGGGGTTCCAGAAAAACCGGCGACTTAGAGAAGAAGAGTTCGAGTCTACACGGGCAAAAGCTGTAGAGGAGGCAGCGGTTGCAGTGGAAGACATTTATCTGCTTTAGTAGTTAAATAGGATTTCATTTCAAGATTATTGCATTATGTACCCTTTATTTTAGAAAGAACGTTTTGTTCTGGATTTCTATTATTTATGAGTGGATATTTTATTTCTTTAATCATTGGATGATTTTGATAAGAAATAATGGCGTTATCTATTCTGGTACATTAGATAGCAATATATGAATGATAGATCCTAAGTCCACCACGATGCAACGAACCGTTCTATAACTTGTTTTACTTGTTAGATATTTCTTTATTAATCATTATACTTGTGAATTCTTATACTTAGTAGTATTTTTCAAATAAGATTCAAATGGTCGAAATTGATTTGTTGAAGGAATGGACCT
This sequence comes from Euphrasia confusa, assembly GCA_954870475.1. Lineage (NCBI taxonomy): Eukaryota > Viridiplantae > Streptophyta > Magnoliopsida > Lamiales > Orobanchaceae > Euphrasia > Euphrasia confusa. The sequence goes on along the minus strand of OX940957.1, from coordinate 12,655,695 downwards.
TCCGACCTAAGGATTGAATTTGGAGGATAATACGTCTAAGCAAACCTTTCTGGATAAAGGATAGAATTCAGACAAGTATTGGAAATGATTAGATATGCAGACATATGTGTAAATTAGAAAGGTACGAGTAATTCTTTCAAGAATACTCGGTGATGGATTAGAATACTTAATGTGCCATAAAAGCAAAGTGTTTTGCTAGTCGATGGACACGAAGCTATTATGGGGAACCATCAAAGTATATCCATTAGGAGCCTGCGACTCGGTCGCGGAGGCCATCACCTATCTGAATAACACATAGCGTAATCAAAGATTGGGATTCAATTCCAAAGGGCCGCGCCATACACTTACGTGTAGAGATGGTGCGTTGTAAATAAGAAATGGAAATCTAATAGTAAAAGAACAAGTTGTTCGGAACTACCTATGTTCTATGGATATTCCTAGAGACAACGGCATATTCAATATGGTTGTAGGATATCCTAGATGAACAAAGTGTTGTGTGTTCTATAGTACTATGAACCAGAGGGACGTCTATCGTCCGGTTCATAGAGGAAGACTATCAGATGAACCACAAAGCCTAAAATTGACGTAATACCTTGGAATGAGAAGAAGGACAAAAGACTAGGAACCAGCCAAACCGAGTAGAAGTACACCACATACTGCACCTATTGTTATTACTGTTATACACCGGGACGCCATTGCAGTGGGAGGTTGTCGGACAACCAGAGATATTCATAAGACTAGAGGAGTTCGGACTCTGGATCTAGTAAAGATGAAATCGACCCCTAGCTCTGCATAAGGGCGGTACTAGATCTAAATGTGCCTGCTTGGAACAATAAGGTTTATTGTTAAGAGGTTAGATCATTTAGAGTACAAGCTTAGTAAATCCATTTATGGATAGTAACAAAGCTATAAATCGTGGAACTTGCGAATTGATGAGAAAATCCATTTGATGGATTCATCAAAAGGCATAGACGAAAGGTGTATTGAATACGTAATGGAAACAAGGTGGTGTTTCTCGAAGATTTTATGTAGATAACATTTTATCATTGGCAACAATGTAAAAATGTTGTCAGACATAAAATAATGGTTGTCTAAATAAATCGAGATATAAGATTGAGTAGAAGTTAGAGCATGTTCTTAAGATCGTTCGTTCTAACGATAAGAACATTGTACTTCTCCTAGATACCTTATACGATTATGGTTTGTTTTAAACATGCATACTTCTGAGAAAGGTTATTGCCTTTCAGAGACAGAATATACATCTATCTAAAGGATATGTGTTTCGAACACATGAAGGAGATAGATGAAGACAAAGCAGTTTCCTACACTTTATGTGTGGAAATCCTTGTAGATGCAATGTTGTAAAAAGACAACCTGATATCAACTATGCCATTTGCGTAGTGGGAGGATATCAAAGTAATCTGGATAAGGGATGTTCGAATGCTGTAAGAGTGCTTTCAAAGTACTGGCTTACGGAGCAAGACGAAATCTTCTTAGATTACAGTTTCTCAGATCCAAAAATCAAAGAAGGACCAGTGTAAGTCGATATCAGGCTATGTGTTCACTTTTAGAAAGAGGTGGAACCATGAAATGAAAGAGTGATAAGCAAGACGCTTCTCAGACTCTCTCATAACCGAATAGCAGCCTCAAGGCAGCGGAAGTTTTGGTTAGGTTCCGGGATAACCTCTTGACTTGGATATGACTCTTAGTTTACCAAAGGCTATTGGATAGCGGTGCACGGTGAACTGGAAGAGGTCATAAGTCAAAAGTGATGATAACACATAGAGCAAGTACCACCTGATACGAATCATCGTCGAGGGAGACGACGTAGTAGTCACCAAGATAACTTCAGAGCGGCAACCTAGATTGCTCACTCACATAGTACTTCTCGGAAGTACACTTTAAAGCACGTGATGAGTATGGGAACCGGGAGTTTGGAGGAAATGACTAGACCTTAGTACAAGTGGGAGATTGTTGGAGTTGTGTACTTAATGTCTAGATTTAAGTAACGGTAAACTCCCGGTCATAGCATTTAATCTATTAAATTAATAAACAATTGTTTGCTTTTAATTATTATTAATTAAATATATGCAAATCATAGTCCTGGATTTTATACGTTGTAGTTAGTATGGTGTGCATGGGCGCACAGAAGATCATACTATCGGTTACTCGTATTTAATCAAACAGTTGCTCACGGCCTAGATGGACACGGACCAATCCATCGGTATAGTCGTTGTGTGAGAGAGAAAATAATTTATCTTAATTATTTTATCACACTTGTACACTTGGTGTATTGAGCGGATCGTTGAGATTCATCGATTAGAATTGCCGGCGATAATCGATTCGAGTCTCAGTGTATTTTATTCTTAATCCCCGATATTATTGCGGGTGTGTATATTTAATATAAGTGACTTTGATTTACCAAAGGAATTAACCGATTTAATTATTGGGTTAATTACCGGTTAAGTTGGGTCACTATATTTCATATATGGCATGCCGTGAATGATTGACCGGACAGTGTATCCCGGAAGGGTTGATAATATCCTCGAGATGAGTTCATAAGGAATTATTGTGTAAACCTCATGAGTGGATTCGTTCCGCACAATAATTAAGGTTGAATGGTACTAGTCTCGGATTAAAGAGATGAATAAATTAATTAGCAATAAATTAATTTTATTCATGGATATTTAAATCTTAAATACACGGAATAAATAATACTACCGGAGAAATATTATTTGATATAATATGGTTTAATATTGGGAGTGCAATTAATTTATATAGTGGAAAATAAATTAATTAATATTGATAAGGATTAATGGACTTGGGCAGTGGGCTCAATTTAATCTTCAATATTGGAAGCCCAATATTCCACCTCCTTTAGATCCCCTACGTAGCCTATAAAATCACTACATGACCTTCATAAATCACAAGACAAGATTATCATACTTGATATTCTAGAGAGTTGAAGGAGATCCATAGGAGTTCGATAGATCGTCGCCCACCCGACGTTCGAACGGAGTGCAAGGAATACGTGGGAAGATTCAAAGGTCTTCAATTGATTTCGTTTCTCCGCACAACGAATCAAAGGTATGATCATAAAACTCCTTCGTGTGAATTTATGTGAATTAAATTGTGATACATGCATGAACACATGATCCGGGAAAACGACGAACTTCGGGGACGGGGATTCGAGATCCTCGGCTAACGTTCAAAGGACCCTCGGCTGGGAGCCGAGGGGTGGCGGTCGAGCCCTAGGGCTTCGACCGCCGGCGCGCATCGAAGGAAGGCCGCGGCTGGACGCCGCGGCTGGGGCGATCGAACCCTAGTTCGATCGCCGGGGACCGTCGCGGCTTCGCGCCGCGACTGGTGGTTCCCCCTCCTGTCGGTGGTGGCGGTGAGTCGCCGGACTCACCGCCGGGGGCTGCTAGGCAGCCCCTCGCGATCGAACGGGATTGCGAGCCCCGCGGTGGGGCTCGGCTAGGGTTTCGGCCGCGGGTTCATCCTGCGGCGATTCTCCGGTTGAGCTCCGGATACCGTGATGTTCGTGATCGGTTTCCGGCGATGGGATTTCGGTCGGGGTTATCGGTTCCGCAATTTTTGATACCCCGGGATATCGATTTCCAGCAATTTGGACTCTGGGCTGGACCTGAGCTTCCCGGGGCCCACTGGGCCAATTGAGCCACTGTATATATCTTTTTGGACACGGTCCGATTGAAGTGTTTGGGCTCGTCTTGATCGACTGACGAGCCCGTATGCTTGTCGTTGGGAGCAAACAAGCTGTCAAAATGAAATTTGTATTTAGCCAGTACTCTTATTACTACAAAACGTAGATAATGGCAAGTACTTGGGGTCGGTCCCACAAGGAGGCAATTACAGTAGGTGATCTCGGCTTTGCCCAAGGGGTTGTCACAAAAAGATTTTGGTTTGGGGTGCTGTTGGCACAGCGGTTTTGCAATCGTTTCAACACTTTGATCTAACTACAGCTAACAGAACTAACATGCAATTAAATAAAACTAAAAATAAAGCAAGCAAACACTCAGATCTAGCAGAAGACTAAAAGGAAAACTAAATCAAATGGAAACAAAGCATCCGGGCAGACAACTTCACTCAGGATAATTAGGGCAAACTACCGTTCATTGGCACTAAGGATTTTAACCAGCGGTTTGTCAGCAGTTATAGGGTGCAAAAACAAAAGTGGTCCTATTGCGTCACGCCCAGCAATTGCCCCACCCCTCATCTATCCTTACTGTGTAAAGAGAAGGCTAGCTATCACTATGCCTAAACCCCTGGATCTGAACAATTCGATAACCTATGCGACCAAACATGGATCTAGTTTTCCCAAACCCGCATTACCCTCTAGACAGACCCGCTCGGCCAATAGCATGCTCGAAACATACGACCGCATCTCCTGCAAGTTCTAGTGCTATGCCCGCAACAATACTACAAGGTACATCTATGCGGTATGCCAATCACCAGTATCCCAGTTTGTAAAGGTTCACTAGTGGTCGTCCTAGTTTGCCCAAACTCCCCAGAAATAAACCTCAATCAACTATGCCTCGGGAACAAACGCCCAACCGGTTAATTCAGCCCCTCCAACCTCGCGGCCTAACTAAACCCTAATTTCACCTTCGATCCGTCCCTGCCCAGATGCAAAACAACTTAGCTACTCATACAGAAATTAAAAGACGAAATAATTAAAGGAAATAGAACTATATTATTCATGCCTTCAAATCGTAAACGTTTTTGAAGGAAATTGAAGTACGGAATTAAAAACATGAAATCAAAAACATAAGAAATTAAATTGTTTCTCAGCCCGAGGGCTGGATCTACTCAAAACAAACAAAGCGACTCGGATAAGTCCGATCTCTATCTCCGGCGACTCCTCCGGCGGCGACGACGAACTGCGGGACCGGCGGCTCTTCCGATTTCTCGGTGCGTAGTGTTGTGTGTCTCTGCTACCCGTCGCGCCCCGTCTTTTATAGACTTCAAATTTGAATTTCAGATCGCGGTTGTTTCTCGCCCCTTAGGAATAGGCGTCATTGGTCAATGGGCTGGGGGATAAGTCAGATCCCCCGAATCCAGGGATTCTGGTATGCTGCCAGCTTGCCCGCAGCGAATCGCCTGTCTTCAGCCGCTCTCTGCCCAAATCGAAGTCTGCAGGTATTTCTTCTCCTCCACAGGTGGTCGGACCAGGCACGGTACTTGGTAAGAATTCTGGGTCTTCTGCTTCGTGACCTTACCCATTTGCCCGATGTGGTCAAACTGTTGCTTGTCACTACCGCTCCAGAACTTTGCCCAAAGAAGGGGATTTCCTTGCCTCTTTTGCCCAGTGCGCCACCTGTTACCTGCATCACCACACACTCTGCCCAAACACCTAATTGTGCCCTCCCAGACACGTAACCGACTCAAACTGACCCAATAAAGGGTGTAAAAGTGCTCTAAGATGAGCAAATAAAATGGCTCATCAGAACCGCACACACTTGGATACGCTTGTCCCCAAGCGTGGGCTCTGATTTGCCTGACTCAAGACCAAAGTAAAAAGAGAAATGAAAGAAGTAGAGAGAAATAAAGCAAAGGACTTTAGCATGATCAGTATAGGGCATAGTACATACAGATAACACAAAATTCAAGTAAAGATAGAAATAAGTCAAGAGTCTGTTCTAGGTCTTTGGGTTCACTCCCTCACAGTGTTTCTCTCTTTTTAGTGTATGGGTTCAATGACACTCATTTTCTGCTGTGACTCCACTTTGCCTAAATTTGCCTTATTGCTAATCTGAGTTTGTTTTAACTAAGCAGGGAGTTATCAAAGGGACTTTTATTGGGTTGTAGTGTTAGGCTCATATGGGTAATTTTCTGGGAGTAGGCTCTGTTTGGGCAGAGGGCTTTTTGATGTTAGCCTTTTCTCTGCCACTTTGCCCCTTTTCTTACGGGCCTTAGCACAACAACTATTTATTCTATTTTCTTTTTTTTTTCTTTTTTTTTTCTTTTTTTTTTCTCTTTTTTTTTTTCTTTTTTTTTTTGAACACTATTGCCCTAACTCCCTCTTTTCTCTCTGGCTGCCTATGTAATGTGGGCATAATACCAGATGGGTTCACAAAGAATATTCAATCAGGCTCAAAGGGGCTAGCAAGGGACAGTGTTATTTATTTAAGCAAAAGGAAACAAGAAAATGCCCTAATCATCTAACAACCCTACTCAGTCAAACTACTCATTTCAGCAAACAGGCAAAGACAAGCATTGTAAATATCACATCAGACTCTCAAAGAAAGAAATCATATATCAATGTTGGCTCAATTCTCACAATTTGCCTAGAACAGTTCCATCATCCCTATTTCATGCATCTTAACTATGAAGTTTGAGTTACTGTATGTATGTTTGCCCAAAGTGATCACATAATCATGCTGACTCGATTATAAACAGGGGTTTGCCCTTTCCCTTTCCCCCCTCACACACTTTGCCTGGGCAAAGTGTGCAAAAGTAATAAGATGGTACGGGCTACCCATGACCAGACTGTGACTCAAAAATTTTGGCGCACCTGCCCCCTCACACACTTTGCCTGGGCAAAGTGTGTCAGCAGGGAGATCAACCTAGTCTCCCCCGAACCATAGTGACTCGGGGGTGACCTTAACAAAAATAAACAAAGCAAAAAAGAAAAAATAAAACCTAAAAAACTACTAACAACAAGGGAGGGTACAAATTAGGAGGTGGAGGCAGGTGTGTACCTGAATCCACTGTAGTCAAAGTATGCGATCATCATCGCCTTCACTTCCTCGAACGCCTTCTCGATCTTGTCCAAACGAGCTTCGATGGCTCCCTGTCTCTCTGCAACTTCCTCTTTGGCCTTAGCCTCAGCAACCGAATCTCTCGCCTCTGCCTTCACTGCAACTGGTTTTTCCTCCTGGAACTTCACACTGCCATCACTCAAAGGCACAATGTCCTGCATACGCTTGAAGCACTGGATGTCAAACTTGCCCTCCATCATCATGTCCAGTTCTTTGCCCTTCTTGATCAGGTTCATCTTCGCAGCATACACCATTGGGAAGTGGGCCAGTGAGAGGCGCTGGAGAGGGTGAGTATGCAGCCACTTCATTTGGACACAGAGGAAGGAACTGAAATGCAGCCTGATCTTCTGGGTCATGCACCATAGAACGCCCAGCTCGAGATGGGAAATCGCACTGCTGGTGTCGATCTTCCCGAAGAAATTGATTGCCAGGATCCGGTGGCAAACCCTGAGTGCATGGCTCTTCAACTGGATTGACTTGGTGCTTTGCCCCACGAACTCGCCTCCTTTGCCCAGCTGCTTCCAGATCTTTTGCAGCTCCTTCTTTGTGTACTCTGGCAAAGCCCGCAGTGACTCCTGGTACGCCTTTGACTTCAGATCTGCAATACCTGCCATATCCAAACACAAATCCAATTCATTACCACCAATAGAAACGCCTCGGCCAAATAGCTCAAACTGAATCCCTATAACTCCCTCGTCCTTGGTCTCTTTGGTCCCTTCGTTGATTTTCCCATACCACTCAAGGAACGGCTCCCACCCTATAGCCTGGAAATACCCTCGAACCTCCTTCTCCACACCCATCAGTTTGAGCGATTCAAAGCACACCGTTTTGGGGGCCGCGATTTTGCGCGCCGATGTGTCAACCGCCTTCCTCTTTTTCGTGGATGCGCGGGTCCGGCTTCTGGGGGTTTTGTAGGTCACCTCCTCCGCATCGTCTTCCTCCATCAGCGTCTTCCCGGCGGCCGTCGATTCCTCCTTTTCCTTGTCGTCGGAGGTGGATCCGGCAGTGGGGGTGGGAGAGACCTTCTTCTTGCCTTTGCCCGCCGCCTTTTTCTGCTTCTTTTTCGGGGGGCTGTCAGCGGCGGCTTTGCCCTCCTCCTCCTGAGCGGCGGTGGCTAGGGTTTCCAGATCCTTCTCGCTAGTGGTTTTGGACTCGTCGATTTCTTTGGCCAGATCGTCGATTGGGGTGTTGTCTGTCTCCGTCGTGGTTGGGCTCGGCAAGATGGTGGTCAGGGGAACAGCGTCGACGACTTCCTCGGCGGTGGGGGACTTAGGCTTTGTCGGGCTCGATTTCTTCGGTGACACCATCTTCTTCAACTTTGATGCAGCGGTACCTATGGTAAGATCAATTAGGGTTTTGTTAGGAATTTTTCTCAATTTATTTTTCGCTCTAGTAGACACCATAAAGAGAGAGAAGAAAAGGTATATAATGTGTTTTTTGAATTTTGAAAACAATGGAGTTATTGGCAGTTATCGGGAATCGCGGGATAGGGATAGAGGCGTGATGATGGTGGAGTTGCAGAGTCCCTGATGGGACGGTTTTCAGTCCTTGAAAATCGCAACTGCCTAATTGCGTATCCCCGATTATTCTCATCTCCCTGTGTATGCCCAAAGTATCAGTCTGCCCAAAGTGTACTCCTGCAAAATCAAAAACAAAACACTACCCTTCCTCACGGCATAGTCAAAGTCTCTTGTTGCAAGTAATTTATTCCTAATCTAATTAAAAGGGAAATAACAAAATTATACAAACATACCAGGTTGCCTCCTGGCCAGCGCCCTAGTTATAGTCCCGGGCAGGACCCAATTGCTTGATTCGATCACTCAATCAGGGCAAGATGCCCTTCCAGATTCTCTTGCCCAAAGTAGGGCTTCACTCTATGACCATTCACTTTGAATATGTAGTCATCGTCTTTTTTGCTTTTCAACTCCACAAATCCATTTGGGCTGACATGGTGAACAAAGTAGGGTCCTTCCCACTTAGAGGACAGTTTGCTCGAACGGAACTGATTCCTGGTTTGGTACAGTAAGACTAACTGTCCAGCTTCAATCTTTTTCTTCTTAATCAGTTTGTCATGGGCTCTCTTGGTCCGCTCTTTGTAGTGGGCAGCATGGTCATACGCCTCAATGCGAAGCTGCTCCAATTCGACCAAGTCAAGTTTACGCTCGTTCCCAGCCAGATCCCAGTCAAAGTTGACTTTATTTACCGCCCAGTGTGCCTTATGCTCTATCTCTACGGGCAAATGGCAAGCTTTCCCAAATATCATCCGGTATGGAGAAATGCCAAATGGAGTCTTTGCTGGAATTCGATATCCCGGGTTATCAAAAATTGCGGAAACCGACAACCCGACCGAAATCCTCTCGCCGGAAACACGCGAACCACCGTACGGAACCGGAGCTCGACCGAGCACCGCACGGGACGAACCCGCGCGCCCAGCCGAGCCCCCGCACGGGGCTCGCGATCGCTAGCCCTAGCGATCGCCGGGGATGCACGCGCATCCCCGTGGGGCTGTTCCGAACAACCCCCGGCGGTGAGTCCGGCGACTCACCGCCGCCGCCGAGGTGGGCGGTGCGCCCAGCGCACCCGCCGCGGCCCAGCCGCGGCTCGCCCGGCGATCGACCCCACGGTCGATCGCGTGCCCCGGCGTCCAGCCGGGGCGTCCTCGTGTGGGCCCCGCGATCGATGCCCTAGGGCTCGATCGCACGCCTCGTCTCCCAGCCGAGGGTCCTTCGAACCTTCGCCGGGAATCTCGAATCCCCGTCCCCGAAGTTCGTCGTTTTCCCGGATCGTGCGTTCATGTATGTATCACAATCAATCCACATAAAATCATAGAAGAGAGTATATGATTTTACCTTTCGATTCGTTGTGCGGAGAAACGAAATCAAGATGATGACCTTACGATCTTCCCACGTATTCCTTGCACTAGCTTGAACGTCGGGTGGGCGACGATCCTCCAAGCTTATGGATCCTCTTCAACTCTCTAGAATATCAAGTATGATAATCTTGTCTTATGAAAAAGTGAAGACCATGTAGTGCTTTTATAGGCTACGTAGGGGATCTAAAGGAGGTGGAATATTGGGCTTCCAATATTAATGATTAAATTGAGCCCAAGCCCAAATCTATTAATCTCCCATTAATATTAATTAATTTATTTTCCACTATATAAATTAATTGCACTCCCAATATTAAACCATATTATATCAAATAATATTTCTCCGGTAGTATTATTTATTCCGTGTATTTAAGATTTAAATATCCATGAATAAAATTAATTTATTGCTAATTAATTTATTCATCTCTTTAATCCGAGACTAGTACCATTTAACCTTAATTATTGTGCGGAACGAATCCACTCATGAGGTTTACACAATAATTCCTTATGAACTCATCTCGGGGATATTATCAACCCTTCCGGGATACACTGTCCGGTCAATCATTCACGGCATGCCATATATAAAATACAGTGACCCAACTTAACCGGTAATTAACCCAATAATTAAATCGGTTAATTCCTTTGGTAAATCAAAGTCACTTATATTAAATATACACACCCGCAACAATATCGGGGATTAAGAATAAAATACACTGAGACTCGAATCGATTATCGCCGGCAATCCTAATCGATGAATCTCAACGATCCGCTCAATACACCAAGTGTACAAGTGTGATAAAATAATTAAGACAAATTATTTTCTCTCTCACACAACGACTATACCGATGGATTGGTCCGGGTCCATCTAGGTCGTGAGCCACTGTTAGATACGAGTAACCGATAGTATGATCAGATACGAGTAACCGATAGTATGATCTTCTGTGTGGGCCCGACACACCATACTAACTACAACGTATAAAATCCAGGACTATGATTTGCGTATATTTAATTAATAATAATTAAAAGCAAATAATTGTTTATTAATTAAATAGATTAAATGCTATGACCGGGAGTTTACCGTTACTTAAATCTAGACATTAAGTACACAACTCCAACAATCTCCCACTTGTACTAAGGTCTAGTCATTTCCTCCAAACTCCCGGTTCCCATACTCATCACGCGCTTAAGGTGTACTTCCGAGAAGTACTATGTGAGTGAGCAATCTAGGTTGCCGCTCTGAAGTTATCTTGGTGACTACTACGTCGTCTCCCTCGACGATGACTCGTATCAGGTGGTACTTGCTCTATGTGTTATCATCACTTTTGACTTATGACCTCTTCAAGTTTACTGTGCACCGCTATCTAATAGCCTTTAGTAAACTAGGGTCATATCCAAGTCAAGAGGTTATCCCGGAACCTAACCAAAACTTCCGCTGCCTCTGAGGCCGCTATTCGGTTTATGAGAGAGTCTGAAAAGCGTCCTGCTTATCACTCTTTTATGGTTCCACCTCTTTCTAAAAGTGAACACATAGCCTGATATCGACTTTCACTGGTCCTTTCTTTGATTTTTGGATCTGAGAATTTGTAATCAAAGAAGATTCCGTCTTGCTTGCAGCATTCGAAAAATCTCTTTTCTAGATCACCTTGATATCCTCCCACTACGCAAACCGCATAGTTGATATCAGGTTCTCGTTTTACAACATTGCATCTATAAAGCTTTCCATACTTGAAGTATAGGAAACTGCTTTGTCTATCCCCTTCATGTGTATAAACACAAACCCTTTAGATAGATGTATGTTCTGTCTCTGAAAGGCAATAACCTTTCTCAGAAGTATGCATGTTTAAAACAAACCTTAATCGTATAAGATGTCTAGGAGAAGTACAATGTTCTTATCTCTAGATCATAAGATCTTAAGAACATGCTCTAACTTCTTCTCAATCTTATATCTTGATTTATTTAGACAACCATTATTTTATGTCTGACAACATTTTTACATTGTTGCCAATGATGAAATGTTATCTACATAAAATCTCCGAGAAACACCACTTTGTTTCCATTACGTCTTCAATACACCTTTCGTCTATGCCTTTTAAGAACATGCTCTAACTTCTTCTCAATCTTATATCTTGATTTATTTAGACAACCATTATTTTATGTCTGACAACATTTTTACATTGTTGCCAATGATGAAATGTTATCTACATAAAATCTCCGAGAAACACCACTTTGTTTCCATTACGTCTTCAATACACCTTTCGTCTATGCCTTTTGATGAATCCATTAAATGGACTATCCCATCAATTCGCAAGTTCCACGATTCATAGCTTTATTTCAATCCATAAATGGATTTACTAAGCTTGTACTCTAAATGATCTAGCCTCTCAACAATAATTCTTATTGTTCCAAGCAGGCACATTTAGATCTAGTACTGCCCTTATGCATAGCTAGGGGTCGATTTCATCTTTACTAGATCCAGAGTCCGAACTCCTCTAGTCTTATGAATATCTCTTGTTGTCCAACAACCTCCCACTGCAATGGCGTCCCGGTGTATAACAGTAATAACAATAGGTGCAGTATGTGGTGTACTTCTACTCGGTTTGGCTGGTTCCTAGTCTTTTGTCGTTCTTCTCATTCCAAGGTATTACGTTAATTTAGGCTTTGTGGTTCATCTAATAGTCTTCCTCCATGAACCGGACAAGACGTCCCTCTGGTTCATAGTACTATAGAACACACAATACTGATGGTTTTCGATGCCGATCCAATCGCTCGATTACCTTGTTCGTGTGTGCGGAAGCGTGTAAAACAATAGAACACGAACAACATGAAGATCTAGGCACACATTATATGTATAGACACACATATATTTATATATATATATATACATCTAATATATATATATATAGAGATATCAACGAAATCTTACTTTTGGTGACGAAGTGATTCGTTGATGTCGTTGAGGTGATGTTGAGTCGATTGAACCACCTCAAATGGATCAGTCTCTCGAATCTCTCCTTGTGAATGACCTCGTCACTCCTTTAGATCGTCCGGATGTGGAAGCCGCACAAATGGCCCGGCCTCTACGTGTTGCACACGAACCCGGATGATGAATACCTTGCTTGCTTGAAGTGGTTCTCCAAGAACACTCTCTATTCTCTCCTTTTGGTGTGAATTTCGTGGCTGATGATGATGGTGTTAGAATGAGACATGAAAATCTGATTTTCATGCTCATTATACCTCTTTTACTTCACATGTAACCCCCACCATAATGTGTGTGTCATAACCACACATAATGGGGTGTTATGGTGAAGTTCAAAGGTCACCTCCACATAATCATGCCAAATCATGATATGTGGTCCCATTGGCTTGTGTGGCATGCCATGTCACACTATGTGACATGCATTCCATGCAAGCCATGCATCCCATGCATGTGAAAATCCACGTAAATATTGATTCTAAATCAATATTATTATCAAGCAACGTATATCAACATCGAGTCCGTGTGTGACCCTGTAGGTTTGATTATCGATCAATATTATATTGTTCCCAACAATTAATATTATCGACTAATCATTTAACATCCATAGACAACCTTATGACTTTATCGATTGCACACGTAGGATCGAAGGACATATCCCAACAATCTCCCACTTGGCCTTCAGAGCCAGTGTGCTGCCAACTTCCTGTTGTCACTTTATGTCTAAGTTTGAACTTGAGGCAAGACTCGAGTCATCCTCAATCGGTTCAAACCTTTCTTGGACTTTGAGACAGACTGTAAAACCAGATTTATCACTATGATACGAATCTGGACGTGGCCACGTATTTTCCACAGTCTCGACTCTCCAAGTGGCCGTTAAGACATGTATCCCATTATAAAATGGAGGACAATCCCATCTTGTCAATCCAAGCTCTCCCACTTGCTTCCTGATATACCCAATAACAAGTTTTATAACCTCCTTTTACGAAAGGCGTTTACTTGTATCAAAGTACACCATTTCACAATGGAATCACTCTGGACTACTCAGGTCAGAGGAAATTGCTCGACAGTCAATGAAATAGTATTATGACTCGAAATCTTAAATACTATTCCAGTCGGGTCTGTTCGATCATTAGCTCCCAGCTAATATCTATGTAATTGTACTTGATGTCCCACATCACTAGCCCATGAAGCGGCGCTATAGTACACATTACAATCTAGTTCTTTGTATTATCGGTTTGTCCGTACTCGATTATACGAACCAGGAACAGCTATATGATTCAAGTATATCAGTTCAACCATTGGGACTTCATTATGCGGTATGTCGACCTCATAACCCAATTGATATAACTTAATCATTTGGACAATTCATATAAATTAAACCATATTTATATGAAGAATTATGTATTATACATATGAGTGAATGTTTACCAAATCTCCAAAAGTATCTAATACAGTAATAGAAATCACAACCCATCTCTAAGATGTCTGATATCTATTGCAGTCGTGAAAGCCTCAAGCTTAAACTGCTGAAGAGGTTTAGAAAGCGGGTTTGCAACCTTACCAAAAGTTGCAACTTTATTATCTCGATGTCTCCACAAAACTATCTCCCAATTAATGTGAAACTTCCTGAGCACCAGTTTTAGACTTGTGGTGCTTCCTAGCTCATTGGCTTGCGCGATAACTCTACTATAAATAGAGAACTATCGGATGGGCTGAGCTAGTTACACCACCTAGTTCATTCAAGAACTTTCAAATCTTAACTGCCTACATTATTGCATCCAATGCAATACTGTGCTCAGCTTCTGTAGTTTAATCAGCTATATTGCATTGCATGGAACTATTCCAGCAAATTTTACCTCTAACCAGACAAAAGATATAACCAGATTAAAATCGGAAATTATCTTAGTCTGTTTTGAAGTTAGCATTCAAACAGCTTTGTTAATATCAACTCTTTTTGTCTTCCAAAGACAACAAAATATTCTTTTGTCCATCTAAGGTACATAAGAATATTCTTGGTCGCAGTCTAACGCGCCTCACCTGGATTTCCTTGAAACTGACTCGTCATGCTCAAAGCATACGATACGTCCGGTCGTGTACATATCATGGCGTACATTATAGACCCTATTGCCGAAGCATAAGGAATGTTTTCCATCCTCTTTTGCTCATCAAGTCCCGTAGGGCCTTGCATCTTGCTTAGAGATGTGCCATGACTCATTGGAATGAGACCCTTTTTGGCGTCTTTCATTCTGAACTTATCAAGTACCTTATCAATATAGGTCACTTGACTAAGTCCAAACATCATTTTCGATCTGTTCCGACAGATCTTGATGCCCAATATGTACTGTGCTTCTCCAAGATCCTTTATTGAAAACAATTTCCAAGCCATTCTTTAATAGAATTAAGCATAGGAACATTGTTTCCAATAAGGAGTATGTCATCGACATACAACACAATGTATACAACGTAACTCCCACTGTTCTTCTTGTAAAACAAGATTCTTACGAGTTCCTCTGAAATCCAAAACCCAGTATGGATTCATTGAACTGAAGATTGCTACTCCGATATGCTTTGCTTTATTCCATAAATGGAATTATAAGATTGCATAATTTCTCAGCCTTATTAGGATCGATAAAACTCTTTGGTTGTGTCAAAACACATTCTCTTCTAGAATCCAATTCAAGAAGTTAGTTTTAACATCCAATATTACCATAACTCATTATCAAGATGAGTAGCAATGGCTAAGATAATCTGAATGATTTAATCAAAGCAACTGGTGAAAGTTTTTTCATAATCCACCTCGTGAATAAAACTTTTACCATCAACCTTGCTTTGAAAACCCTAGGTTTTCCATCTGTCTGTTTAGATCTTAAAGATCTATTAGCATTCATTGGGTCTAACCCCGTGATGCAAATATATCAAGTTCCAAACTTGATTATCAGATATTGATATCATCTCAGATTTCATGGCATCATGCCAATTTTCAGTAGCTGGACTCGTCATAGCTTGGAATTAGGTCGAAGGTTCACCACTTTCCAAAAGCATGAATTCATGTCTCTCATTGGTCACAATATCTAAGTATTTGAATAATAGAGATATATTTATGTCTTTCGGACCTACGAGGGCTGGTATGGCTTCCAAAACCATAAGAATACTCTCAACCCAGTCTTGAGTATTCATTATTGGTTGTTTCACTTGAACCTCGTTCAAGATAACCGAGCTCCCACTGACTTTCTAGGAAAGATTACTCTTTTCAAGAAAATCACTATCTCGAGCAACAAAATATTGTTCTCAGATAGATCGTAGAAGTTGTACCCTCGAGTTTCTTATGGATACATTAAAGAAACTTTTATCCCATTTGAGTTAAAGCTCTATAGAGATAAATCTCGTCAGAGAAGCTTTTAGAACCTCAAATTTTGATGAAAACAATGTAGGGACCCTCCCTTTCCATACCTAGTATGGTGTCTTATCAACAGCTTTTGACAGCGTCCTATTCAGTGTATAAGTTGAAGTCAAGAATTGTGTGTTCCCAAAAGAGACCAGTAGTTCATTTAGACCTCTCATCGAATGGTCGAACTATATCTAATATAGTTTGTTTTCTCTTTTATGAAACATAACATTCATGTGCTTGTGAACTGATAGGTTCCACATACATCAGTATGGATCATCCCTAATCACTCACATGTTCTCCTTTCTCCAAGAAAGATGACATTGCTATCTTTTAAATCACACGTCATTCACATGTATCAAATGACTCCAAGTCAAATGATTCTAAAATTCCTTCTAAAAGAATTCGTTACATGTTTAGATTTTGATTTGATCTAATCAACAATGTTTCAGTTATGTCTCATTGATACTTATTCGATTTGGCCTTTGATCTTAATGATATATGTGATTTTGTCAAGTTAAAGTATACATAAACAATATAATAATCGTACCAAAACAAGGAATAATTCACAATTAAAATAGTTACCAAACTATTTAATAGTGAAAAACTAATCCATCAGTATCCTATACTGAACCAATATTCATTGTTTATTGAAGGTACGAAATTATATAGTTATAATACTAAAACAAGGCCCTAAGGCAAAACAACATCATATGATCATACGGCTAATGTAGCGACCTTCGCTCCATTTCTCGCCCGTAGATCGACATCTCTACTCACCAAACTTATACTTCTATGTAGTTCCTCCACATACAAATGTGAGAACTACGTTTGGCATCCAATACTCATGAAGTAGAATTTGTGAATTTTAATGTCTATATCATTAATACCTGAAGATGAAGCAACCCCGTTATTCACATCTTCTTTGAACTTTGGGCAAATTCAATTATTCTCAATAATTGAGTCTCATTCAAAATTATCTCAATGTCAAAACGTGATAAATCGTAAGTGAAAATCGAAGTTTTCTAACCAGCGATATTATCATGCAATTGAAGCCCTATCTCTCATAAAATATGAGGGAGCCAACCAGACAATCGTTTCACGCCATCCAATGGCTCGAAAGTCTCTAATTTGTGTCACTAAGTGTTTTGGATTAGATCACTCCCCGAGGTGAAAATAATCCTAACTTTAGAATCCATCATATGAAAGACAAATTAGGCATTTGTTTTGAAATTGAATAAATATGAATTTCTACATGTTTGCAATTAGTGTCCGACACTTTTGCAGTAGACGTATTCAGATTCCCTAGGAACCTTAGTAGCCTTCTTGCCCATGCTCTTTTGAATACCTCATCCTTTATCATAAGAATATCCCTCTTAGGGTCCATTTTTAATTGACGACTCATCATCTTAGAAAAATTTAGGAGATCACTTAAAGCAAATAATCCAATCATTTGCTGCACATGTGGTCCCTATAGGTTTCTCCTTTTCCAGCCTAGCTGAAGCGATGACCCTAGTCATTCAGAATTGCTCAATCTTAGCATATTCCCCGAACATGCTATTGAGTTGTTCAATGATATCTTAGGATGTGATTATCTAACACATTTTCATTGTCTTCGTATTTGAGGACCATCTTCAAATTACGTTGTGAATCAAGAAAATTTATGTTGTTCAATTTTTCATAATCAAGAATTGAACCAAACTTGAATTGAGTTGATATTTAACATGATAAACTACAAAAGAAAGATAAATAAAGTATGTAAACATCCACAAAGCGGTAAACAAATAAGGTTGTCTAACAATTGTACTTATTTATTTCATTTTGTTCAATCGATATCTAATATCTTTGTTCCTTTGAACAAAACAATCCCAAGACCCTCATCTTGCAAATTCTTAAGCCGACTGAGTCCGCACTTAAGAAGTCCAAGATAGGTAGACATCCCATGTCAATGACATCTAATGTCACTCTCGGTCGATGAGAGTCCCATTCTCATCTCATGTCTCGATAGCCACGCCTGCAGTGGATCTATCGATGAGAAAACCAAACTCACGTGTAAAGGTCTAACCTTTACTCCCACTTATCCCAAGATAACAAGTAGTACCCCGCTGAGGCGGACCTACCAACTTATGATCGAGGGCTTCATGAGTGTGATGTTTTGGACAAGACATTATACTCATTATTTTGGGAACTTGCATGCATAGGTTTGTTTATATGTAAGTTGAACATTTATAACATAAAACAACCTATAACTAGCAAAGCAAATAAATACGAAATCGAAAGGCCCCTAGAACCTCACAACTCTCAAAAGAAAAAAATTAAAGTAACAACAAAAGCCTTGAACATCTTCTGGACTGCTCCTCGCCCGCCATTTCAGTTCCGTGCCCTCCGATTTTTGGTCAAATCTATTCCGTACCCAAAAAACCACGAACGGCGCCCGCCGTTTCACAATCAGCGGTCGCCGAACACCACCGGCGGTCGCCGTTTCCAAAACGGCGCCCGCCGAAAGGGTTCGGAAAAAATCTGCCCAAAAACAGGGCTTTCTGCGGTCGCCGTTTCCAAAACGGCGCCCGCCGAATCAAAACGGCGCCCGCCGGAGCTAAAACGGCGCCCGCCGTTTGGCTCCAGCAGCCCCGGTTTGCTTCGTTTTGCTTCGTTTTGCTTCGTTTTGCTTCGTTTCTTCTCGTTTTCGCCGGAGAGCCGAGATCCTCCATCGAACCATGGACCAAGTCCATCGCTTACAAGTAGTACAATACAAATATAATAGAAAAACCTATCTATTACAAATGATTCCAAGGGACGCAGCCCTCAAAAGACTATGGCCAATCGAAACGTAAAAAACGACGAAACCATTCACCCGACCACTAACGGTGGCCGGCCTTACATCTAATCACATAATCACAATTAAACAAATAATCCAATTATGTTGATTTAACCTTCGTGTCCAACACAAAAGTGTGCACGAGCCCTAGGCTCTGATACACATTGATGGTTTTCGATGCCGATCCAATCGCTCGATTACCTTGTTCGTGTGTGCGGAAGCGTGTAAAACAATAGAACACGAACAACATGAAGATCTAGGCACACATTATATGTATAGACACACATATATTTATATATATATATATATATACATCCAATATATATATATATAGAGATATCAACGAAATCTTACTTTTGGTGACGAAGTGATTCGTTGATGTCGTTGAGGTGATGTTGAGTCGATTGAACCACCTCAAATGGATCAGTCTCTCGAATCTCTCCTTGTGAATGACCTCGTCACTCCTTTAGATCGTCCGGATGTGGAAGCCGCACAAATGGCCCGGCCTCTACGTGTTGCACACGAACCCGGATGATGAATACCTTGCTTGCTTGAAGTGGTTCTCCAAGAACACTCTCTATTCTCTCCTTTTGGTGTGAATTTCGTGGCTGATGATGATGGTGTTAGAATGAGACATGAAAATCTGATTTTCATGCTCATTATACCTCTTTTACTTCACATGTAACCCCCACCATAATGTGTGTGTCATAACCACACATAATGGGGTGTTATGGTGAAGTTCAAAGGTCACCTCCACATAATCATGCTAAATCATGATATGTGGTCCCATTGGCTTGTGTGGCATGCCATGTCACACTATGTGACATGCATTCCATGCAAGCCATGCATCCCATGCATGTGAAAATCCACGTAAATATTGATTCTAAATCAATATTATTATCAAGCAACGTATATCAACATCGAGTCCGTGTGTGACCCTGTAGGTTTGATTATCGATCAATATTATATTGTTCCCAACAATTAATATTATCGACTAATCATTTAACATCCATAGACAACCTTATGACTTTATCGATTGCACACGTAGGATCGAAGGACATATCCCAACAAATACTTCGTTCATCTAGGATATCCTACAACCATATTCAATATGCCGTATCTAGGAATATCCATAGAACATAGGTAGTTCCGAACAACTTGTCCTTTTACCATCAGATTTCCATTTCTTTACAACGCACCATCTCTACACGTAAGTGTATGGCGCGTCCCTTTGGGATTGAATCCCAATCTTCGATTATGCTATGTGTTATCTAGATAGGTGATGGCCTCCACGACCGAGTCGCAGGCTTCCAATGGATATACTTTGATGATTCCCCATAATCGCTTTGTGTCCATTGACTAGTCAAAACACTTTGCTTTTATGGCACATCAAGCATTCTAATCCATCACTTGAGCATTCTTGAAAGAATTACTCGTACCTTTCTAATATACACATATGTCTGCATATCTAATCATTTCTAATACTTGTTTGAATTCTATCCTTTTTCTAGAAAGGTTTGCTTAGACGTATTATCCTCCAAATTCAATCCTTAGGTCGGAAGGTCCATTCCTTCAACTATAATTGATCAAATCAATTTCGACCATTTGAATCTCATTTGAAAATACTACTAAGTATAAGATTTCACAAGTATAATGATTAATAAAGAAATATCTAATAAGCAAAACAAGTTATAGAATGGTTCGTTGCAACGTGGTAGACTTAGGATCTTATCATTCATATATTGCTATCTAATGTACCAGAATAGATAATACCATTATTTCTTATCAAAATCATCCAATGATTAAAGAAATAAAATATCCATTCATAATAAAATAGAAATCCAGAACTAAACGTTCTTTCTAAAATTAAAGGGGTACATAAAGCAATAACTTTGAAAATGAAATCCTATTCAACTACTAAAGCAGATAAATGTCTTCCACCGCAACCGCTGCCTCCTCTACAGCTTTGCCTGTGTAGACTCGAACTCTTCCTCTCTAAGTCGCCGGGTTTTCTGGAACCCCTGCATTCAAAAATGCACATACCGTCAGTGGTTCCATATCTACACACCAGAATTCTGGTAGATAATACCGCTGACTATGTTTTTACGACTAAAGAAAAATTCGTACCTTTGAGAGGACATTCAGACTTCCAGTGTCCCATCTTGTTGCATCGGAAGCACTTACCCTTTGGCTTTGCAACCCCCACTCGTGGTACAGTCCTCTTGACACCACTGGGTTTCCAGGCTTGCTTCCTTTTCTTGCCCCTACCTCCACCAGGCTTAAAGCCTTTGGACTTGGTAGCTACAAGCGCTTGAGACTTGCCCTTCTTGTAGATCCCCTCTGCCGCCTTTAGTTCAGTCAGGAGTTGCGCAAGAGTATAAGATAGTTTACCCATATTATAGCTCATACGAAACTGCTCAAAACTAGGGGCCAGAGACTGGAGTATGATGTCGACTTGCGTCTCAGCATCAATAGAAGCTCCTAGGACCTCAAGTTCATTCAACAAACTCATCATCTTAAGAACGTGCTCCCCAACGGGCGTTCCTTCAGATTGAGTAGTCGACATGAGGACTCTCATGGCTTCTTGCCTTGCCGCACGATCTTGCTCCCCAAACATCTCTTTGAGGTTAAACATCATATCATAGGCAGTGTCCATCGACTGATGTTGGGTTTGGAGTACATTTGACATGGAAGCCAAAATATAGCACCTAGCCATTTCATCAGCCTTTTTCCACTTTCGATATGTCAGTTTTTCCTCATCAGTTGAGGCAGCCGTGGGCTTGTTGGATTTCGACTACCCGGGATGCGTTCGTTCGATCGCTCGAACATCCGAAGCATCCCAGTCGACATCCGAAGTTGCTACTTCGTTCGCTAGACAGCCCTTATCCCGAATCACGCCCAGCCATTGCCCCGAAGGACAACCGCGCGAAACGGGACTGGACTGCATCAATTCGGCGACCGCCGAAAGCAGTCCAGCGGTCGCTGAAAGGAACTGCAAACGGCGACCCCCGTTTGCCCTTTGGCGACCGCCGTTTGTCCGCGAACAGCAACGCGACGTTGCTGTTCCGGGCTCGTTTCCGGGTCGTTTTTCCTCATCCGACTACCGTTCCGGAGGTCCTAGAACCCCCAGTAGTCGAGGAACACGATCCACAACCCCGGAACCCGATCCACGTTCATATATTTTCAACGAGAAATCAGAGATCGAATAAATGCGGAAATTAGAGATCCGATCTCATACCTTATCGGTCGATTGTTGAGACCTTAGAGCTTCTAACGTATTCTCTTCCCGACTCCAGACGTTGTGTGGGCAACGATCTACTGGGTTCGTCCTTTTCTGCTCCTCTCCTTTCTCAAACCACCGTATGAATTATTCTCTGGTGAGAAAATAATTTAATTGCGTTAACTTTTTATTTTTAACAGAGAAAAACTTTTATTTGCGCTAAGCAAATAATTTTTCTCAGAAAAATAATAGTTGCGGCGTTCTGTAGGTTTTAGGAGAGGGCAAGGGGGGGTTTAAATAGAGCTACGTTAGGGACCTAAGGGAAATTAATTAAGGGCTAAATTGAAATATTAATTAACTTGGAATACGTAAACGTAATTCCTTAATTAATCGATTTCAATTTTAATTATTATTAACTCCACTATAAAATAATAATTGAATTCCCGAAATTAATTTTAATATTATTTCAACAATAATAAATCCGCCGAAATTACATATACGACTTTCCCCGTGTTTAAGATATCGAACGTCCACGAATTTATTTAATTACTAATAATTAAATTAATTCGTTTCTTATTATCCGAGACTAGTACCACTCATCCTTATTATCATGTGGAACAAATCCACCTGCAGGGTTTACATGATAAACTTTATGAGCTCATCTCAGGGACGTTATCAACCCAATAAACGGGACACGGTTTCCTGTCTATAATCTATAGCATGCCGTGAGTACAATTACGATTCCCAATTTACCGAGTATCTCGACTAATCAAATAGTCTCACTCATTGGCAAGTTAAAGAACCGAGAATTGGACACACGCACCTATAATTATATAGGGATTAAGAATTCGTATATCCGTAATTCTGAGGTCTAGTTCGATTACGTCGATTAGTATAAATCGAACGCCCTCCCGTGGTCCTGCTCAATACACCAAGTGTACAAGTGTAACATAATAGTCAAGACCAACTATTACCCAGTCACACTACGACGTACCGATGGATTGTCCCTGTCCATCTAAGTCGTGAGCTTCTGTTCGATAATATACGAGTAACCGACAGTATGATCTTCCGCGTGTCTCCTCACGCCATACTGTCTACAACGTATATATCTAGGACTATTGCATTCATGTACAAGATAGACAAGACGCCGACAGTTTGATTAATAGATAATGTAAAACACAGATAAGGAGTTCCATATTGTCACTAAACTAGACATTTAGAATATAACTCCATCAATCTCCCACTTATACTAAATCTCTAGTTGCCCTCTACCATACATCCGATACCCATCCCCTTCACGTGTCTCTTGAACGCTTCCGCTGGAAGTGCCTTCGTAAAGGGGTCAGCCAGGTTATCCGCTGATGCAATCTTGGTGACAACCGCATCGCCCCTCCTGACGATGTCTCTAATCAGGTGGTACTTGCGATCTATGTGTTTGCTCGCATTGTGGGCTCGTGGTTCCTTTGCATTAGCCACTGCACCGCTATTGTCACAATAAATTGTGATAGCTCTAGGCATCTTAGGAACCACATCCAAGTCCATAAGGAAGTTCCGGAGCCACACCGATTCTTTAGCTGCCTCAGAGGCTGCTACATATTCGGCTTCCATGGTAGAGTCCGAAATGCATTTCTGCTTAACACTCTTCCATGAAATTGCTCCACCTCCCAATGTGAACACATAGCCTGATGTAGACTTTCGCTGATCCTTATCAGATTGGAAATCCGAGTCTGTGTAACCAATAGGAATCAACTCGGACGCTTTGTAACTCAGAACATAATTCCTAGTCCTTCGCAGGTACTTAAGTATGTTCTTTACAGCAGTCCAGTGACCTTGTCCAGGGTTACTCTGATATCTAGCTACCATGCCCACGGCATAGCAGATATCAGGTCTCGTGCACAACATGGCATACATTAGACTTCCTACTGGCGAAGCATAAGGAACCTTCTTCATGTAATCTATCTCCTTTTGTGTTTTGGGACACATGTCTTTAGATAGATGAATTCCATGGCAGAAAGGTTGAGCACCTCTCTTGGAATTCTGCATGTTGAAACGAGCCAGAATCGTATCAATATATGAGGCTTGGGACAAGCTCAATGTTCTTTTCTGGCGATCCCTTATAACCTTGATCCCAAGAACATGCCCAACTTGTCCTAAGTCTTTCATATCGAATTGCTTGGATAACCATCCCTTTATGTCCGACAACATCTTCACATTGTTGCCAATTAGAAGGATGTCGTCTACATAAAGCACGAGAAACGCCACACTGTTTCCGTCACTTCTCCGGTATACACACGACTCGTCCATGCTTTGAATGAATCCATAAGACTGGATAACCTCATCAAACCGCATGTTCCAAGATCTAGAAGCTTGCTTCAATCCATAAATGGATCGGTTTAGCTTACACACTAGATGCTCTTGGCCTTTCTTGATGAAACCTTCTGGCTGTCTCATGTAAATGGTCTCGTCAAGATTCCCATTCAAGAATGCTGTCTTGACCTCCATTTGCCACACCTCATAATCCATATGAGATGCTATAGACAAAAGAATCCGGATCGACTTTAGCATAGCTACCGGCGAAAAGGTTTCCTCATAATCGATCCCTTCTTTCTGAGTATACCCTTTCGCAACAAGCCTAGCCTTAAAGGTTTCCACCTTCCCGTCAGACCCTCTTTTTCTCTTGTACACCCACTTGCAACCAATGGCTTTTACACCTTTGGGCGGTGCTACAAGATTCCAGACCTGATTTGAATCCATTGATTCAATCTCATATTTCATCGCCTTTTGCCAAGACTGAGCATCTTGATCTTTAAGCGCTTCGTCGTAGGTCCAGGGATCGGCTTCATGTTCTCCAGGTAACAAGTCCGAAGACTCACCTATAAACATGAACCTATCGGGTTGTCGAACAACCCTCCCACTACGACGACGCTCCGGTGTAACCTCAGTGACTACAGGTGCAGACTGTGGTGGCGTATCACCCGGTTCGGTTGGATCTAAGCCTTGATCGTCCCCTCTCAGTTCGTTAAGTATTATCTCACTCTTGGGCTTGTGGTCCATTATATAATCCTCTTCTAAAAACCGAGCGTTGGTGCTAACAACGATCTTCTGGTCTTTAGGACTATAAAATAGACCACCTTTCGTTCCTTTAGGATATCCTATAAACAACCGAATATCTGAACGAGATTCCAACTTATCAGCCCCATGCTTCAGCACATGTGCTGGACAACCCCAGATCCGAATGTGTTTTAAGTTCGGCTTTCGCCCGGTCCACAATTTCGAGGGCGTCTTAGGGACTGATTTAGAAGGAACTAAGTTCAGGATATACGCCGCTGTTTCCAAGTCATATCCCCAGAACGAAACTGGTAGGTCTGAGTAACTCATCATAGATCTTACCATTTCCATAAGAGTCCTATTCCTTCTTTCTGCTACACCATTCTGCTGGGGCGTGTATGGTGCAGTCATCTGGGAGTCAATCCCATTCTCTAATAAGTACGCCTTAAACTCTCCCGAGAGGTACTCTCCTCCACGATCAGATCGTAGAGTCTTTATGGTTTTACCATGAAGGTTCTCCACAAGAGCTTTGTACTCCTTGAACTTGTCAAAGCACTCGCTCTTGCGGCGCATCAGGTATATAAAACCATACCTTGAGTAATCATCAGTGAAGGTTGCGAAATATTCGTAACCTCCTCTCGCTTGGACAGATAAAGGCCCGCACAAATCAGAGTGAATCAATTCCAGTACTTCCTTGGATCTATACCCCTTATCACTAAAGGGTCGCTTGGTCATTTTTTCTTCCAGGCATGATTCGCAGGTTGGAAAGTCCTCATCTTTCACACCACTGAGTATTCCATCAGTTATCAACCTTTGAATCCTACCCAAGTTAATATGACCTAGCCTAAGATGCCATAAGTACTTTTGATTCATTCTAGAAGGTTCCTTTCTCTTATTGGTACTAGATGTGTTATTTGACTCTACTCGTTGCATCGTGGAATAATCAGGATTCAGTATATATAAGTTGCCTATCAATGTACCAGAACAGATATACTCGCCATTCTTTTTGATAATAACAGAACTATCAAAAGAAACAGAATATTTATTCAAAACCAATTTAGAAACCGAAACAAGGTTCTTTCTAAAATTCGGTACATAAAGACAATTATTCAATACCAAAACTTTATTATTAAAAGACAAATAAATATCTCCCACTGCAACTGCCGCCACTTTCGTAGCGTTGCCCATGTAGATAGTGATCTCTCCCTCTCTAAGCCGCCGGGTTTCCTGGAACCCCTGCAAAGAATTGCAGACATGATCAGTGGCTCCGGTATCCACACACCAGGTACCGGTGGATAACACCGCTAAACATGTTTCAGTGACTAAGGAAAAGTTCGTACCTCCTTGTCTGAGAGGACAATTAGACTTCCAATGTCCAGACTGCTTGCAACGGAAACACTTGCCCTTGGGCTTGTTCACTCCATTCCGTGGTCCACCATTGCTGGGTCCACTGGGTTTCCGTCCTTGTTTCTTCTTCCTCTTAGTCCCCGGAGGGCCAGGAAGTTTCACAGCCACAAGTGCATGAGATTTCTTAAAGATTCCCTCTGCCGCCTGGAGTTCAGTCAGGAGCTCCGCCAACGAATATAACCTCTTGTTCATGTTATAGTTCAGGCGGAACTGCTCAAAACTCCTAGGCAGAGACTGGAGCACTATATCGATCTGGGTTTCCCCATCGATAGCTCCTCCCATAATCTCTATCTCATTCAGATAGCCTATCATCCTAAGAACGTGATCCCTCACGGGCGTTCCTTCGGACATAGTGGCCGTCATGAGTTTTCTCATGGCATCTTGCCTGGCTGCCCTATCCTGACTACCAAACATCTCCTTGAGGTTAAGCATCATATCATAGGCAGTGGTCATGGCCTCATGCTGATGTTGCAGCACATTTGACATAGAAGCCAAAATGTAGCACCGCGCCATCTGATCAGCCTTGACCCACTTCCGATGAGCTTCCTTTTCCTCAGGAGTGGAGGTGTCAATAGGTTCATCAGGACAAACCTCATGGAGTACATATTTGTACTCCTCAGCAGTTAGGACAATGTCCAAGTTACGTTTCCAATCAACATAGTTCGGACCAGTGAGTTTGTTTTCTTTTAGTATAATGGACAGCGGGTTGAGTGCCATATCTATAAAAGAGACAAATCAAACTGTCAAATTTAATTCGATATTAACTCCCTTAATTAATATCATTAAATTTACCAATTAATCCTAAAATCCCATCAGACTAGCATGCCACGTTCATGTGGACGTATACTAGTCCAAACGATTTTATAACTGGACTTTTAATTCGGTCGTACATCATTACAGCAGTGACTCCGATGGGGAGGATACTGTAAAGCGTACCTAAGTGTATACCATTTCTCAGTACTAAGTTAACCGCTCGGAAACTACACGCCCACCGCAAGCCACGTTAGTGTGGACGTTTACGTTGACATGCGGTCCCTTTACGATTTCCTATAACTGTCGAGCCTCAATTAACCCAAAGTTCCGTTTCCGTCTAGTAAGCCACGATAGTGTGGACGTTTACTAAACAAACAACTTTGTTAATTGAATTCCATTTAATAAATTTCACAATTTCGTTAATCAAAGCTTGATATCTCGTAAGTGAAACTCGAAGTTTCTAACCAGCGATCAATCATGCAATTGAGCCCTATCTCTCACAAAGTGAGGGAGCCAACCAGACAATCGATCTAGTCATCAAATGACTCGAATGTCTCTAATCTGTGTCATCGACATAACCAAGCGCTTTGGCTCCATTCCACTCCCCGGGGTGAGAATGAGTCGAGTTGAAATTAGTCTTTGAAAGACAGATTAGGCATTGCTTTGAAAAACTTAAGTGTTCAATTCTATAAATGGAATTGAATTCGAATTTTGATCCAGTGATATCCGTGTGTCAACTTTATCCGATAGGGAGGTTGACACTAAAGCCAACTCGTAAGCGACACACATCACCATCAAAACAGAGAATGGAGACCGCGGGATTGTTTCCAATCCCTCTCCCACTTAGTTTTTACGAAAGGGATTAACAAGCATGCATGAAATTTAAAGCATAATAAAACACGTTAAAACACACAAAAAGCAATTAACGTGGCCCGATTCTTATGGCCTTTAAAAACTTCGATGCACGTCTTCTCGGATATTCGTCTCGTTGCTCGTCTCGGTCTCGGTCCATCACCGACTCGTCTAAGGACCAAGAGACGAACCCCTCCCACTGGAATATCATCCCGGGCCCTCGACAAGCGATCCGTGATGTCCGTCGAACCCCCGCAAGCTGCTGGCCAAGAAAACACCGAAACGGCGACCGCCGTTTGAGAAACGGCGACCGCCGTTTGCCCTTCAGCAGCCGCGGGTTCGACTTCTCGACCCTCGTTCGTCCGACCCTCGATCTCGTCTCGATCCACCAAGCAGCAGCAACATTACAAGAGTAATACTAACTACTTCCGGCATCGATCCTATACAGGAATGATCGATCCTATACACCCGGATAAACGAAAAACGAAAAACCGAAATAGAAAACCTAAACGACTCAACCCGTCGTTTTAACTATTACAAGCAAGCAACGATTCAAAACAAAAATCTCGACAACCCCGAGAGTTTAACAAACCACAAAAATTACAGTACAATAAACATGACCATAATAATCGGGTGACCTGCAAAACAAACTCGCAAACAATACAAGAACGCATAACCGGCTCTGATACCAATTGTTGGATTTCGACTACCCGGGATGCGTTCGTTCGATCGCTCGAACATCCGAAGCATCCCAGTCGACATCCGAAGTTGCTACTTCGTTCGCTAGACAGCCCTTATCCCGAATCACGCCCAGCCATTGCCCCGAAGGACAACCGCGCGAAACGGGACTGGACTGCATCAATTCGGCGACCGCCGAAAGCAGTCCAGCGGTCGCTGAAAGGAACTGCAAACGGCGACCGCCGTTTGCCCTTTGGAGACCGCCGTTTGTCCGCGAACAGCAACGCGACGTTGCTGTTCCGGGCTCGTTTCCGGGTCGTTTTTCCTCATCCGACTACCGTTCCGGAGGTCCTAGAACCCCCAGTAGTCGAGGAACACGATCCACGACCCCGGAACCCGATCCACGTTCATATATTTTCAACGAGAAATCAGAGATCGAATAAATGCGGAAATTAGAGATCCGATCTCATACCTTATCGGTCGATTGTTGAGACCTTAGAGCTTCTAACGTATTCTCTTCCCGACTCCAGACGTTGTGTGGGCAACGATCTACTGGGTTCGTCCTTTTCTGCTCCTCTCCTTTCTCAAACCACCGTATGAATTATTCTCTGGTGAGAAAATAATTTAATTGCGTTAACTTTTTATTTTTAACAGAGAAAAACTTTTATTTGCGCTAAGCAAATAATTTTTCTCAGAAAAATAATAGTTGCGGCGTTCTGTAGGTTTTAGGAGAGGGCAAGGGGGGGGGTTTAAATAGAGCTACGTTAGGGACCTAAGGGAAATTAATTAAGGGCTAAATTGAAATATTAATTAACTTGGAATACGTAAACGTAATTCCTTAATTAATCGATTTCAATTTTAATTATTATTAACTCCACTATAAAATAATAATTGAATTCCCGAAATTAATTTTAATATTATTTCAACAATAATAAATCCGCCGAAATTACATATACGACTTTCCCCGTGTTTAAGATATCGAACGTCCACGAATTTATTTAATTACTAATAATTAAATTAATTCGTTTCTTATTATCCGAGACTAGTACCACTCATCCTTATTATCATGTGGAACAAATCCACCTGCAGGGTTTACATGATAAACTTTATGAGCTCATCTCAGGGACGTTATCAACCCGATAAACGGGACACGGTTTCCTGTCTATAATCTATAGCATGCCGTGAGTACAATTACGATTCCCAATTTACCGAGTATCTCGACTAATCAAATAGTCTCACTCATTGGCAAGTTAAAGAACCGAGAATTGGACACACGCACCTATAATTATATAGGGATTAAGAATTCGTATATCCGTAATTCTGAGGTCTAGTTCGATTACGTCGATTAGTATAAATCGAACGCCCTCCCGTGGTCCTGCTCAATACACCAAGTGTACAAGTGTAACATAATAGTCAAGACCAACTATTACCCAGTCACACTACGACGTACCGATGGATTGTCCCTGTCCATCTAAGTCGTGAGCTTCTGTTCGATAATATACGAGTAACCGACAGTATGATCTTCCGCGTGTCTCCTCACGCCATACTGTCTACAACGTATATATCTAGGACTATTGCATTCAAGTACAAGATAGACAAGACGCCGACAGTTTGATTAATAGATAATGTAAAACACAGATAAGGAGTTCCATATTGTCACTAAACTAGACATTTAGAATATAACTCCATCAGGGCTCAGCAGGGCACACTTCATGGAGTACAAACTTGTACTCCTCCAAAGTTAGGACAATGTCTAAATTTCTCTTCCAATCAATATAGTTGGGGCCAGTGAGCTTATGCTCCTTGAGTATCATAGAAAGTGGGTTTATAGCTATTCTCTAAACCTATAAGCACATTTAAACAAACAATTAATTTAATATCCGATATTATCTCCCTCAAATAATATCATTAAATTACTAATTACATCTAAAATCCCATCAGATAAGGCAAGCCACGATAGTGTGGACGTTTACCCATCCAAATGATTTAGCAATTAGATTTGCTTTGGTCGTACATCACTATAGCGTTACTTCGATGGGAAGGATACTATAGAGCGTACCTAAGTGTAAACCATTACTCAGTATCTAAGAAGATTTTTTGGGACTCATATATTACCGCAAGCCACGATAGTGTGGTCGTTTACGCTAATATATGAACCTTCACTTTCTTCTATAACTGTCTACATCAATCGATCCAAAATCCCATTCAATGCAGCAAGCCACGATAGTGTGGACGTTTACTACACCAAAAGATTTTTACAATTGACATCCAATTACTTGAGGCATTCGATTTCATAAATCAAGACGCGGAGAATCATAAGTGAAACTCGAAGTTTCTAACCAGTGATTCACCATGCGAACAACCCTATCTCTCATAAATGAGGGAGCCGAGCAGACAATCGATCCATCTATCAAAGAATGGTACGACTGCCTCTAATTTGTGTCCTCGACATGACCAAGTGGCTTTGGCTCCATTCCACTCCCCGGGGTGAGAATGAGTCGACTTGAAGTCAGTTTCAGAAAGACAAATTAGGCATTGTTTGATAAACTTAATCAATGTCTCTTGTAAAAGGAATTACAAGAATTCTCCTCCAATGACACATCTACACGAACTTCAAAAGTTCATAAGAGTCACCAAGAGAACAGTAATGGAGACCATGGGAATGTTTCCATCCCCGCTCCCACTTAGCTTTTTATAACAAAGGGATACGCTATCTAATGCATAATTAAACACATAAGCATGCATACAAGTAATAAAGCACATAGCACATAGTCAAAATAATGCTAGAAAAAAAATTATTTTTCCCGACTATCATGGCTTTATTCCATCTCCGTATGCGTCTTCTAGTCTTCAGTCTTCGTTCTTGAATGCTCCATGTGACGAGAATATTAATCCCAATATTTAAATCTATTTATTTTTAATAAATCCAAAAGATACTTAATTCGAGAATTAAGTCAATCGAATAAATCAAAAATAAAATTAAATATTATTAATATTTTTTTATTTATTTATTTTCCTATCTAATTCTATTAAATCTCTAGAATAATCTATCCAAGTCAAACTTGGAATATTCTAGAAGACTTCTATAATAGAATAAGGAAATAAAATAAATTAGGACTCTTCTACTTTCCAAGATTAATTAATTTCCATTACTATGAAAATTCCCATAAAATAGGAATAATCAATTAGGAAATAAATCAATCCTAAATTAACTTTTATTCCTTTTCAATTCTACTAAATCTCTAGGATCCTATTCCAAGTAGAACTCGGAATACTCTAGAAGACTTCCATAATAGAATAAGGAATAAAATTAATTCCAATTAATTCTTTTCCTATCTCCATGAGAGTTCCCAAACTTAGGAATACTCAAAATAGGAAAACTTGAATCAATTTGGTAAGTAGTATCTTGGTAGGATTAGGAGTAGCACGGGTTGGGGATCCCCGTACCACCACCACCACCGACCGCCGCCACCACCGGAGAGGGCACCGCCGCCGCCTCCCCAGCCGGCCGCCCACCACCTTGCCGGCGGCAGCCCCAGCCGAGGGGCGATCGACCCCTCCCCATGGCTTCGGTCATGGGGTCGATCATGGGGTTGATCGACCCCCCGGTTCTTCGTCCTCTTCGTCTTCTTCGTCTCATGAGTTCTCCGGCGGTCGTCTCGGCATCGATCCAACGTAAATAAATTACAAGAAATAAAATTACAATTCCGGTATCGATTCTATACATGAAATCGACCCTATACACTTTCCGGAAAACATAGAACGTAATAATAAATCCTAAATTCGGTCAACCCCCGAATTTTTACTATTACAAGCATTCATCCACACAAAACGAATCTCGACATGTCCGAGAGTTTAATAAACGAACAATCATGGTAAATTAAATAGCAATTAATTAAACCAATAATTAACAATTAATTAAACCCATGATAGTCGGAATCCCTGCAAGGTAGAACACAATTGAACACATACATGAACACGAAACCAAACGCTCTGATACCAATTGCTGGAATTCGATATCCCGGGTTATCAAAAATTGCGGAAACCGACAACCCGACCGAAATCCTCTCGCCGGAAACACGCGAACCACCGTACGGAACCGGAGCTCGACCGAGCACCGCACGGGACGAACCCGCGCGCCCAGCCGAGCCCCCGCACGGGGCTCGCGATCGCTAGCCCTAGCGATCGCCGGGGATGCACGCGCATCCCCGTGGGGCTGTTCCGAACAGCCCCCGGCGGTGAGTCCGGCGACTCACCGCCGCCGCCGAGGTGGGCGGTGCGCCCAGCGCACCCGCCGCGGCCCAGCCGCGGCTCGCCCGGCGATCGACCCCACGGTCGATCGCGTGCCCCGGCGTCCAGCCGGGGCATCCTCGTGTGGGCCCCGCGATCGATGCCCTAGGGCTCGATCGCACCCCTCGGCTCCCAGCCGAGGGTCCTTCGAACCTTCGCCGGGAATCTCGAATCCCCGTCCCCGAAGTTCGTCGTTTTCCCGGATCGTGCGTTCATGTATGTATCACAATCAATCCACATAAAATCATAGAAGAGAGTATATGATTTTACCTTTCGATTCGTTGTGCGGAGAAACGAAATCAAGATGATGACCTTACGATCTTCCCATGTATTCCTTGCACTAGCTTGAACGTCGGGTGGGCGACGATCCTCCAAGCTTATGGATCCTCTTCAACTCTCTAGAATATCAAGTATGATAATCTTGTCTTATGAAAAAGTGAAGACCATGTAGTGCTTTTATAGGCAACATAGGGGATCTAAAGGAGGTGGAATATTGGGCTTCCAATATTAATGATTAAATTGAGCCCAAGCCCAAATCTATTAATCTCCCATTAATATTAATTTATTTATTTTCCACTATATAAATTAATTGCACTCCCAATATTAAACCATATTATATCAAATAATATTTCTCCGGTAGTATTATTTATTCCGTGTATTTAAGATTTAAATATCCATAAATAAAATTAATTTATTGCTAATTAATTTATTCATCTCTTTAATCCGAGACTAGTACCATTCAACCTTAATTATTGTGCGGAACGAATCCACTCATGAGGTTTACACAATAATTCCTTATGAACTCATCTCGGGGATATTATCAACCCTTCCGGGATACACTGTCCGGTCAATCATTCACGGCATGCCATATATAAAATACAGTGACCCAACTTAACCGGTAATTAACCCAATAATTAAATCGGTTAATTCCTTTGGTAAATCAAAGTCACTTATATTAAATATACACACCCGCAACAATATCGGGGATTAAGAATAAAATACACTGAGACTCGAATCGATTATCGCCGGCAATCCTAATCGATGAATCTCAACGATCCGCTCAATACACCAAGTGTACAAGTGTGATAAAATAATTAAGACAAATTATTTTCTCTCTCACACAACGACTATACCGATGGATTGGTCCGGGTCCATCTAGGTCGTGAGCCACTGTTTGATTAGATACGAGTAACCGATAGTATGATCTTCTGTGTGGGCCCGACACACCATACTAACTACAACGTATAAAATCCAGGACTATGATTTGCGTATATTTAATTAATAATAACTAAAAGCAAATAATTGTTTATTAATTAAATAGATTAAATGCTATGACCGGGAGTTTACCGTTACTTAAATCTAGACATTAAGTACACAACTCCAACAGTCTTGAACGCAGTGCGGTATGCCCACAGTGCATCATCCAGTTTGCCTGCCCAATCCTTCCCCTCTGGCCTAACTGTCTTCCTTAGAATAGCTTTGATAATCCTGTTGGAGAGTTCTGCTTGGCCGTTTGCCTGGGGGTGATAGGCACAGGTGATTCGATGAGTGACTCCATATTTCCGCAGTAGCCTCTCAATGATATAGTTGCAAAAGTGGGTCCCCTGATCACTGATACGTACTCTGGGCACACCGAATCGAGTGAAGATATTTCCTTTGAGGAATTCAGCCACAATGCGCGAATCATTGGTGGTGGTGGCCTTTGCCTCGACCCACTTAGAGACATAATCAACTGCTAGGAGTATGTATTCCTTACCTTGTGAATTCGGAAATGGCCCCATGAAGTCTATGCCCCAAACATCAAAGATCTCTACTGGCAGTATGGGCACAGAGGGCATTTCATTTCGCTTGGTCAAGTTGCCTTCCTTCTGACACTCGTCACACTTCTTGCATAGGTCATAGCAGTCTCTGAGCAAAGTGTTCCAGTAGAATCCGCAATCCAGAACCTTTCTTGCCGTTCGCCTAGGCCCAAAATGGCCTCCACGGGGTTGCTTGTGGCAGTGGTCCTCTATGCCCTGCTGCTCAGACTCAGGGATGCATCTTCTAAGGACTTGGTCTTCACATCTTTTCCACAAATAGGGTTCATCCCAAACGTAGCTCCTTGCTGATGGAGTTATATTCTAAATGTCTAGTTTAGTGACAATATGGAACTCCTTATCTGTGTTTTACTTTATCTATTAATCAAACTGTCGGCATTTTGTCTACCTTGTACTTGAATGCAATATTCCTAGATATATACGTTGTAGACAGTATGGCGTGAGGAGACACGCGGAAGATCATACTGTCGGTTACTCGTATATTATCGAACAGAAGCTCACGACTTAGATGGACAGGGACAATCCATCGGTACGTCGTAGTGTGACTGGGTAATAGTTGGTCTTGACTATTATGACACACTTGTACACTTGGTGTATTGAGCAGGACCACGGGAGGGCGTTCGATTTATACTAATCGACGTAATTGAACTAGACCTCAGAGATTACGGTTATACGAATTCCTAATCCCTATATAATTATAGGTGCGTGTGTCCAATTCTCGGCTCTTTAATATGCCAATGAGTGAGACTAATTGATTAGTCAAGATACTCGGTAAATTGGGAATCGGAATTGTACACACGGCATGCTATAGATTATAGACAGGAAACCGTGTCCCGTTTATCGGGTTGATGACGTCCCCGAGATGAGCTCATAAAGTTTATCATGTAAACCCTGCAGGTGGATTTGTTCCACATGATAATAAGGATGAGTGGTACTAGTCTCGGATAATAAGAAACGAATTAATTTAATTATTAGTAAATAAATAAATTCGTGGACGTTCGATATTTTAAACACGGGGAAAGTCGTATATGTAATTTCGGCGGAAATATTATTGTTGAAATAATATTAAATTAATTGAGGGAATTCAATTATTATTTTATAGTGGAGTTAATAATAATTAAAATTGAAATCGATTAATTAAGGAATTGCGTTTACGTATTCCAAGTTAATTAATATTTCAATTTAGCCCTTAATTAATTTAACCTTGGGTCCCTAGTGTAACTCTATATAAACCCCCCCCCCCCCCTTGCCTATTCTAGACCTACACTTCGCCGCTTTTTATTTTCAGCAGAGAAAATAATTGTTTAGCGCAATTAAGTTTTTCTCTGTTAAAAACATTAAGTTAGCGCTGATATTTTCTCTAAGAGAGAAAAGATATATTAACGCTGGTAGAGAAAGGAGAAAGCAGAAAAGGCAGACCCAACAGATCGTTGCCCACACAACGGTTGGAGTCGGGGCAGAGTCATACACTAGAAGCATCTAAGGTCTCAACAATCGACCGCAAGGTATGAGATCGGATCTATCTTTTTCCGCAATTTATTCGATCTCGTTTTATCTCGTTGAACATACATGAACGTGGATCGGGTTCCGGGGTCGTGGATCGTATTCCTCGACTACTGGGGGTTCTAGGACCTCCGGAACGGTAGTCGGATGAGGAAAAACGACCCGGAAACGAGCCCGGAACAGCAACGTCGCGTTGCTGTTCGCGGACGAACAGCGCCCGCTGGTGGGCAAACAGCGACCGCTGTTTGCAGCTCCACCAGCGACCGCTGGTCTGCAATCAGCGGGCGCTGATTGGGTGCAGACCAGCCCCGTTTCGCGCGGTTGTCCTCCGGGGCGATGGCTGGGCGTGATTCGGGATAAGGGCTGATCAAGCGAACGAAGTAGTGACTTCGGATGTCGACTGGGATGGTTCGGATGTTCGAGCAATCGAACGAACGCATCCCGGAGAGTCGATTTCCAACACTTGCCTCACGCTTCATCTTGTTTTTCTCATAATACGTCATCCCTTCCCTGAAAATCCCTGTAACCATAAAGTTCACAAGGTCAGCAAACCATGGCTCTTCGCCCAAAGTGGTAATAGAATACAAATGCTCATCAGGGAATGTCTCGGTGATAGGGATGTCCTCTTCTTTCTGGAGAATCCTGCTGAGGTGATCCGCCACCAGATTCTGATTCCCAGACTTGTCTCGAATTTCAATGTCAGACTCCTGGAGTAGTAGGATCCATCGAATAAGCCTTGGTTTAGTTTCCTTCTTTGCCATGAGGTACTTCAGTGCAGCGTGGTCTGTGTACACTATGGTCTTACTGCCCAGCAGATATGACCTAAATTTCTCAAAGGCAAAGACTATGGCCAAAAGCTCCTTCTCAGTCGTGGCATAGTTGCTCTGGGCAGCATTAAGGGTCTTCGAGGCATAGTAGATCACATGCCTTTCTTTCCCTTTCATTTTCCCTAGCACAGCTCCTACTGCATATCCACTTGCATCACACATCAGCTCGAATGGCATGCCCCACTCTGGTGGTTGAATAATAGGCGCTGTGACCAATCTTTCCTTCAAGTGGTTTAAAGCAGCCTTGCAGTCCTCATCAAAGTCCCATTCTACATCATTCTGAAGCAGTCTGGTCAAAGGGCGAGCAATTTGGGCAAAGTCCTTCACAAAGCGTCTATAGAAACCAGCATGCCCTAAGAACCCTATGACTTGCTTCACATTCCTTGGGTATGGTAGCTTCGAGATGACTTCGATTTTTGCTTTATCCACCTCTATGCCCTTAGCTGAAATAACATGTCCAAGGACAATTCCCTCTTCGACCATGAAATGGCATTTCTCGTAGTTCAATACAAGGCTCTTCTCCACACACCTTTTGAGCACCATCTCTAAGTGTTCCAGGCAGGATTCAAAGGAGTTGCCTTACACGATGAAATCGTCCATGAACACTTCAATTCCATTCTCGAGCAGGTCAGCGAAGATACTCATCATGCACCTTTGGAAGGTTCCTGGTGCATTGCATAGGCCAAAGGGCATCCTCCTGTAGGCAAAAGTGCCAAAGGGACAGGTGAAGGTGGTTTTGTCCTGATCCTCTTGAGCAACCCATATCTTCATATACCCTGAGTAGCCATCTAGAAAACAGAAGTGCTTCTTCCCAGCCAATCTCTCTAACATTTCATCAATGAAGGGCAAAGGGAAGTGATCCTTGCGGGTTACCTTGTTCAGTTTTCGGTAGTCAATGCAAACTCTCCACCCAGTTTGTAGTCGTGTGGCAATCTGCTCATTCCTTTTGTTCTCTATGACTTGAACTCCAGACTTCTTTGGTACCACATGCACTGGGCTAACCCACTTGCTATCAGACACTGGGTAGATTATGCCCACACTAAGAAGCTTCTTGATCTCTTTGAGCACAACTTCCTTCATTGCTGGGTTGAGCTTCCTTTGAGGATCACGTACGGGCACATAGTCATCTTCCAGAAGGATGTGATGTTGGCAGATGCTCGGGCTTATCCCCCTGATATCAGCCAAAGTCCACCCTATGGCCTGTTTGTACTGCCCCAGCACATACCTCAACTTTGCCTCCTCTGCCTCTTGCAAATAGGCACTTATGATGACGGGCAAAGTATCATTATCTCCCAAATATAGATACTTGAGGTGCTTGGGCAGTTTTTTCAATTCCAGCATTGGTGGTTTTTCAAGGGAAGGCACCATGATCATTTCTTCAATCTCTATCGGTTTGCCCGGGTTACCTTTGAAATCCTCCAGAGAGTCTAACTGCTCAATTGCCTCTTGTAATTCTTCGGTTCGCCCTCCATATCAAACTCAGTAAGCCCTTGCTGAATGGCTATCTCAGTATGGTCATACTTGCCACATTGGAGTGCCTTTGCCTCCACTGCTTTCTCAATTTGGTCAATGTAGTGGATTTCTTCGGTGTCGGCTGGGTGCTTCATGGATTTGTAGAGGTCAAAGGTGTTGGAGTTGTGTACTTAATGTCTAGATTTAAGTGACAGAAACTCATGATCCATTGCCATTAGTCTATTTAACTAAATAAACAATTATTTGCATTTAATTATTTCTAATTAAATATATGCAAATTATAGTCCTGGATTTTATACGTTGTAGTTAGTATGGTGTGTCGGGCCCACACAGAAGATCATACTATCGGTTACTCGTATTTAATCGAACAGTTGCTCACGACCTAGATGGACACGGACCAATCCATCGGTATAGTCGTTGTGTGAGAGAGAAAATAATTTATCTTAATTATTTTATCACACTTGTACACTTGGTGTATTGAGCGGATCGTTGAGATTCATCGATTAGGATTGCCGGCGATAATCGATTCGAGTCTCAGTGTATTTTATTCTTAATCCCCGATATTATTGCGGGTGTGTATATTTAATATAAGTGACTTTGATTTACCAAAGGAATTAACCGATTTAATTATTGGGTTAATTACCGGTTAAGTTGGGTCACTATATTTTATATATGGCATGCCGTGAATACTTGACGGGAAAGTGTATCCCGTAAGGGTTGATAATATCCCCGAGATGAGTTCATAAGGAATTATTATGTAAACCCTGCAGGTGGATTTAATCCGCATAATAATTAAGGTTGAATGGTACTAGTCTCGGATATAAGA
This sequence comes from Euphrasia confusa, assembly GCA_954870475.1. Lineage (NCBI taxonomy): Eukaryota > Viridiplantae > Streptophyta > Magnoliopsida > Lamiales > Orobanchaceae > Euphrasia > Euphrasia confusa. The sequence goes on along the minus strand of OX940957.1, from coordinate 12,616,170 downwards.
GATGAATAAATTAATTAGCAATAAATTAATTTTATTCATGGATATTTATATCTTAAATACACGGAATAAATAATACTACCGGAGAAATATTATTTGATATAATATGGTTTAATATTGGGAGTGCAATTAATTTTATATAGTGGAAAATAGAATTAATTAATATTGATAAGGATTAATGGACTTGAGCATTGGGCTCAATTTAATCTTCAATATTGGAAGCCCAATATTCCACCTCCTTTAGATCCCCTACGTAGCCTATAAAAGCACTACATGGTCTTCTCTATTCTCATAACTTGAAGATCACAATTTTAGAGAGAGAAAGTAGAGAGGGAGATCCATGGAGTTCGGTAGATCGTCGCTCACACGACGTCCGGGCTAGTGCAAGGAATACGTGGGAAGATCTCAAGGTCATCATAAGATCTCGTTTCTCCGCACAACGAATCGAAAGGTGAATTAAATTTCCGCAATTTAATTCAAGTTTTATTGAATCAATTATCGAAGAACAAAGATCCAAAAGTTCGAACCCCGGATTAGACGACGAACGCGTGGTGGCGATCTAGGATCGCCGGACCATGGCGATCGCCGCCTAGGGTTTCGGCGTGCGCGCATGGAGCGAACCCCGACTGGACGCCGGGGGTGCGATCGATCCAAGGATCGATCGCCGGCAGCGGGCTGGGCCCCGCGACGGCCCAGCTGGAGGCGGGCCGACCTCCTATGCGGCGGCGAGTCGCCGGACTCGCCGCGGGGGCTGCTGGGCAGCCCCATCGATCGCGAAGATCGAACGCGATCTTCGATCGCGTAAACCCCGTCTCGCGGGGGTTCGGCTGGGGGCGGGCCGCGTGCCTTCGGGTGCGTGGTCTCCAAAGGCTGAACTCCGGCGGATGAGTCGGCGTTCATGTGATCTCCGGCGAAGGGTTTGATCGGGTTATTGGTTTCCGCAAATTTAAATAACCCGGGATATCGAATTCCAACAATTGGTATCAGAGCGTACGGTTACGTTTTTCGTTAATTGTTTCGATAACCGATTCTCGATATATATGGCCATAGATTAATTTAATTTGTTAAATTATTGTGCTATATTGTTCTACGTCTATGTTTTCTCTCTCGTATGAATCGTGTTGGTCGGAAAATTTAATTATTAAAAATCGAGGGTTTTTCGGAATAATTGAACCGGATCGATCGACCGTAAGGCTCGGTGCGGGCTGCCGGGAGGGAGCTGGAAGCGCGGGCTGGGCGGTGAGGCAGCACGGGCTGGGCTGTTGGCAAGGATCGACGGCATGTTCGCCGGATGTCGATCGCCGACGAGCTAGAGCTTTGTGCGGGCTGCTGTGTTGAAATTAATTCATTCTCATGCGTGAATGCATGGACTTGTGCGTGCTTGCGAGCTGAGCATGTGAATGCATGCGGCCATGCTTTTTAGCATGGTGAGAATGGCTACGCTGAATGCATGTCCAATTGCATGTGGATCAATTGCATGAATGTAGTTAAATTGCATGGCCTGGATCGATATGCATGTGCATGTGCACGGCTAGTATGGCTTGGGCATGTGCTGTGCGCGGGTTCGATGTTGGGTCGACCGGAAACTCTTTTTTTTTCGGTTCGTCCCGGTAAATCCGATCTTTCGGAAATAATTTAATCTTTCTAATTTTATTTAATTTAATTTTGGAATTAATTCAAATTCTATTTGGATTAGATTTCTTAATTATGGAATTAAATAATGGAATTAGATGGAGAGTTTAATTAGGAAAGAAAATCCTAGTTTCTCTAGATATCCTATACCTACTTGGATTAGAAGTCTTAAGAAGAATCAAAATTCGATTTTGATTAGGATTCTTGAGATCTAATTTAAATAGGATTGAGAAATTATTAAAATATTGATTTTATTTAATTTAAGTATTTTATTTAAAATCATTAGATTAATTCAAAATTTATTTTGGATTGGAAAATCTTGGATTTTATTTAGAATAGAATTAAATATGGAAATCAATGGATTTTAATAATATTGATTTTATTTAATTTAAGTATTTTATTTAAAATCATTAGATTAATTCAAAATTTATTTTGAATTGGATAATCTTGGATTTTATTTAAAATAGAATTAAATATGGAAATCAATGGAATTGATTTTATTTAATTGGAGCAAAATTAAATATGAGAATCAAATAATTTTTCCGTCGCTCGGCAAAGTATTCAAGACGTAGAATGAAGACTCAAGACAAGCATGCTGGAATTCATCAAGGTACGAATAGTCAAGAAATAATTTTACTTGAGCAATTATTTGATTATTTGTGTACGTACTTGCATGAAATGTATGTTTGTTATTATGCTTATGTGTATTTAATTATTCATTAGATAGCGTATCCCTTTATTGTAAAAAGCTAAGTGGGAGAGGGTATGGAAACATATCCATGGTCTCCATTGCTGTTCTCTTGGTGACTTTTATGAACTTTCGAAGATCATATAGATAAGTCATTGGAGGAGAATTCTTGTAATTCCTCTTACGAGAAACATTGATTAAGTCTATCAAACAATGCCTAATTTGTCTTTCCAAAACTGACTTCAAGTCGACTCATTCTCACCCCGGGGAGTGGAATGGAGCCAAAGCCACTTGGTCATGTCGAGGACACAAATTAGAGGCAGTCGTACCATCTATTTGAAGGTGGATCGATTGTCTGCTCGGCTCCCTCATTTATGAGAGATAGGGTCGTTCGCATGGTGAATCACTGGTTAGAAACTTTGAGTTTCACTTATGATTCTCCGCGTCTTGATTTACAAGATTAAATGATTCAAGTAATTGGGAGTCAATTGTAAAAGTCTTTTGGTGTAGTAAACGTCCACACGAACGTGGCTTGCTACATTGAATGGGATTTTGGAACGATTGATGTAGACAGTTATAGAAGGGAGTAAAGGAGCGCATGTTAACGTAAACGTCCACACGAACGTGGCTTGCGGTGAATATACGTGTCCCAAACAATCTTCTTAGATACTGAGTAATGGTTTATACTTAGGTACGCTTTATAGTATTCTTCCCAACGAAGTAACGCTATAATTGATGTACGACCGAAGCAAATCTAATTGCTAAATCATTTGGATAGGTAAACGTCCACACAAACGTGGCTTGCCATATCTGATGGGATTTTAGAGGTGATTAGTGGTTTAATGATATTATTTGAGGGAGATAATATCGGAGATTAAATCGATTGTTTGTTGTTATATGTGCTCATAGATTAGGAAATGGCTTTGAACCCACTTTCTGTGATACGTAAGGATTTTAAACTCACTGGTTCCTAAATGTAATGATTGGAATAGAGATCTAGACATTACCCAAACTGTTGAAGAGTACAAGGTTGTACTCAATGAGCTTTGTCCTTCCGAGCCTATTGACATAGGCGGCTAGACAAGAAGCGATGAGGATACTCATAAAGGCCAGTCGCTTCGAGGAAACGCTTAAACACGTTTTTGAGATGATTGACCTTTTAGACGAGTTGAGACGGAGATCGCAAGCTCTTGTAGCCAATGCCAAAGGTTTCGAACCTAAAGGCATGAATCGGGGAAAAGGAAAAGAAAGCAAAGAAACCCAGTGGTTCTAAGATTACTTGAACTACGAGATGGGACGAGAAAGCCAAGAGGCAAGAGTTCTCGATGCAAACAGTCTGGGTACTGGAAGTCTGATTATCCTCTCAAAGAAAGTACGAAATTCTTCTTTAGTCGTAAAACATAGTCAGTGGTATTATCTACCGGAACCTGGTGTGTAGATATGGAACCACTGACGGTATGTGCATTTTAAATGCAAGGGTTCCAGGAAACCCGACGACTTAGAAAAGAAGAAATCGTAGTCTACATAGGCAATGCTGTAAAGGAGGCAGCTGTTGCAATGGAGGACATTTTATAGGATTTCATTTTGAGTTATTGCTTTTATGTACTTTTCATATTAGAAAGAACTTTGTTCTGGATTTCTAATGAATTGATATTTTATTTCTTTTAATCATTTGATGGTTATAAGAAGAAATAATGATATTATCTATTCTGGTACATTAGCTAGCAATATATAAATGATGAATCCTGAGTCCACCATGATGCAACAAACCGTAGTGTGAAACTCGTTTTACTAATAAGAATTGATTGACTCTGATGTATGCAGACCTATGTCTACTCAGACAATAAGGTACGAGTACGTCATTTTATGATTACTCGAGAAATGGATTAGAATACCTGATGTGCCACAAAAGCAAGTGTTTTGACAAGTCAATGGACACTAAGCAATTGTGGAGAACCATCGAGGTATATCCATTTGTAGCCTGCGATTTGATCGCGGAGGCAAGTACCTATCTGAGGAATGCATGGCATACTGATCAGAGATTGGGATTTGATCCCAAAAGACTACACCATACACTGTTGTGTAGAAATGGTGTGTCGTAAACAAGAAATGGAACTCTTATAGAAATAGTAAAATCATGAGTTATACGGAACTACCTATGTTCTATGGATATGTCTGGAAACAACGGCGCATTCAAATGCGGTTGTAGAATATCCTAGAAGAACAAAAGATGTGTGTTCAATAGTACTATGAACCAGAAGGACGTTATAAGTTCTAACGCCTGGTTCTTAGAGAAAGACTATATAATGAACCACAAGCCCAAGGTGACGTAATACTTTGAAATGAGAGAGAAAGATTAAGACTTAGAACCAGCCGAACCGAGTAGCGGTACACCACTAACTGCACCTACTGTTATCACTGTTTATACACCGGAATGCCATTGTAGTGGGAGGTTGTGGGACAACCGGAGATATTCATAAGACTAGGAGAGTCTTCGGACTCTGGACCTAGTATACATGAAATCAATCCCTTGATCTACATGAAGGCAGTACTAGATCTAAATGTGCCTTCTTGGAAAGCAATAAGGATTATTGTTGAGAGGCAAGATCATTTAGAGTACAAGCTTAGTTAATCCATTTATGGATTGGTACAAAGCATTGAGTTCGTGGTACTTGCAAATTGATGAGATAGTCCATTTTATGGATTCATCAAAAGCATAGACGAATTGTGTGTATTGGAAACGTGATGGAAAACAAGGTGGTGTTTCTCGGAGGTTTTTATGTAGATGACACTCTTATCATTGGCAACAATGTAAAGATGTTGTCAGACATAAAATTATGGTTGTCTAGAAAAATCGATATATGAGATGAAGAAGAAGTTAGAGCATGTTCTTAAGATCTAGGATCTTAAGAAAAGAACATTGTACTTCTCCTGGACATCTTACATATATATGATTATGGTTCGTTTTAACATGCAAGATTCCGAGAAAGGTTCGTTACCTTTCAGAGGCGGAATGCATCTATCTAAGGATATGTGTTTTGGAACACAAAAGGAGATAGAAGCAATGAAAAGCGGATTCCGACACTTGGAATGTGGAAAGCTTAATAAATGCAATGTTGAAAAACGAGAACCTGATATCGGCTATGCGGTGAGCATAGTGGGAGGATATCAAGGTAATCCTGGAAAGGAATATTCGACTGCCGTAAAAGTACTTTCGAAGTACTGTTCTAGACTACGAAGCAGACGAACATTTCCTTTGGATTACATTCTCTTAGATTTCTAATCGAATGAGGACCGGTGTAAGTCGATATCAGGCTATGTGTTTCACTATTGAAGGAGAAGGAGTTTTAACATGAAAGATTGATAAGCACGATGCTTTTCGGACTCTGCCATGGGTAACCAAATAGCGGCTCAGAGGCAGCGAAAGTTTTGGTATAACTCCGGGATAATCTCTGGGACTTAGATGTGATTCTGAATTTGCCAAAGGCTATGTAAATAGCGGTGCAATGGAAAATGGTAAGAAATCACAAGTCCATAAGTGTAAGATAACACATAGTGCAAGTACCACCTGATACGAGTCATCGTCGAGGGAGACGACGCTGTAGTCACCAAGATAACTTCAGAGCGGCAACCTAGAGTGCTCATTCACATAGTACTTCTTGGAAGTACAACTTAAGCACGTGATGAGTATGGGAGTCGGGAGTTTGGAGGAAATGACTAGACCTTAGTACAAGTGGGAGATTGTTGGAGTTGTGTACTTAATGTCTAGATTTAAGTGACAGAAACTCACGATCCATTGCCATTAGTCTATTTAACTAAATAAACAATTATTTGCATTTAATTATTTATAATTAAATATATGCAAATTATAGTCCTGGATTTTATACGTTGTAGTTAGTATGGTGTGTCGGGCCCACACAGAAGATCATACTATCGGTTACTCGTATTTAATCGAACAGTTGCTCACGACCTAGATGGACACGGACCAATCCATCGGTATAGTCGTTGTGTGAGAGAGAAAATAATTTATCTTAATTATTTTATCACACTTGTACACTTGGTGTATTGAGCGGATCGTTGAGATTCATCGATTAGGATTGCCGGCGATAATCGATTCGAGTCTCAGTGTATTTTATTCTTAATCCCCGATATTATTGCGGGTGTGTATATTTAATATAAGTGACTTTGATTTACCAAAGGAATTAACCGATTTAATTATTGGGTTAATTACCGGTTAAGTTGGGTCACTATATTTTATATATGGCATGCCGTGAATACTTGACGGGAAAGTGTATCCCGTAAGGGTTGATAATATCCCCGAGATGAGTTCATAAGGAATTATTATGTAAACCCTGCAGGTGGATTTAATCCGCATAATAATTAAGGTTGAATGGTACTAGTCTCGGATATAAGAGATGAATAAATTAATTAGCAATAAATTAATTTTATTCATGGATATTTATATCTTAAATACACGGAATAAATAATACTACCGGAGAAATATTATTTGATATAATATGGTTTAATATTGGGAGTGCAATTAATTTTATATAGTTGAAAATAGAATTAATTAATATTGATAAGGATTAATGGACTTGAGCATTGGGCTCAATTTAATCTTCAATATTGGAAGCCCAATATTCCACCTCCTTTAGATCCCCTACGTAGCCTATAAAAGCACTACATGGTCTTCTCTATTCTCATAACTTGAAGATCACAATTCTAGAGAGAGAAAGTAAAGAGGGAGATCCACGGAGTTCGGTAGATCGTCGCCCACACGACGTCCGGGCTAGTGCAAGGAATACGTGGGAAGATCTCAAGGTCATCATAAGATCTCGTTTCTCCGCACAACGAATCGAAAGGTGAATTAAATTTCCGCAATTTAATTCAAGTTTTATTGAATCAATTATCGAAGAACAAAGATCCAAAAGTTCGAACCCCGGATTAGACGACGAACGCGTGGTGGCGATCTAGGATCGCCGGACCACGGCGATCGCCGCCTAGGGTTTCGGTGTGCGCGCATGGAGCGAACCCCGGCTGGACGCCGGGGGTGCGATCGATCCAAGGATCGATCGCCGGCAGCGGGCTGGGCCCCGTGACGGCCCAGCTGGAGGCGGGCCGACCTCCTATGCGGCGGCGAGTCGCCGGACTCGCCGCGGGGGCTGCTGGGCAGCCCCATCGATCGCGAAGATCGAACGCGATCTTCGATCGCGTGAACCCCGTCTCGCGGGGGTTCGGCTGGGGGCGGGCCGCGTGCCTTCGGGTGCGTGGTCTCCAAAGGCTGAACTCCGGCGGATGAGTCGGCGTTCATGTGATCTCCGGCGAAGGGTTTGATCGGGTTATTGGTTTCCGCAAATTTAAATAACCCGGGATATCGAATTCCAACAAAAGGTGACCGTTTCTCCTTCGAATTTGCACGTTAGCCGTCCGGTTTCGCAGTCGATGTGGGTCCTTGCTGTTTTGAGGAACGGTCTGCCCAATATCATCACAGGGGCTTTACTTGATCTGCCCATATCGAGCACATAGAAATCAGCAGGGAATATCAACTCTTCCACTTTGACCAGGACATCTTCCAGTATGCCCTCAGGATAAACATTGGATCTATCAGCTAGTTGGATCACAACTCGGGTGGGCTTCAGTTGCCCAATTTCCAGGTCTTCGTACATCGTTTTTGGGCATAACGTTGATTGATGCTCCCAGATCGAGCATTGCCTTCTCTATCTTCATATGCCCTATGATGCACGGAATGTAGAACATGCCTGGGTCTCCACACTTTGTAGGTCCAGTCTTTTTAATCACGGCAGAGACATTCTCCCCCACCTCAAACTTTGCATCATCCTGATATTTGACCTTCTTTGTGCAAAGCTCCTTCAGGAACTTAGCACATCTGGGCATAGCGTTCAGTATGGTCAGAAGGGGCATATTGATTTCCACCTTCTTGAACATTTTGAACATCTCTTGAGTTTCTTCCTTCTCACGGTTTTTACTCAGTCTGCCCGGGAAGGGTGGCTTGATTTTCGGTGGTGGAGATTTGTCCCTCTTTGCCCTGACTATCACCTCTTCCTGCTCAATATCTGTCCCAGGGTCTTCCTCAATGACTGGGGGTTCATCTGACACGGGCTCTTTGCCCTTTACTGTAGTCTTTTCAACTATGGTAAGTGGTTTGCCACTCCTGAGCTGGACGGCATTAACATGAGCATTGTTCACTTCGACTTTTGGGGGCAAAGTACCTCCTTTCTGTTCCAGCTTTGCCACCACTTGAGTAAGATGTGAGACTTGGGCTCCTAGATTTTGGAACTGCCCTCTAGTCTCTTGCTTGAATTTCTCATTCTCTTGGTGGGCTTTGGCATTCTCTTGCTGGAACTTAATATTCTCTTTGACCAAAGTTTCCATCATTTCAGACAAGGTAGGCCCTTTGGTCTGAGCGGGCTGGTGGTACATCCCTGGGCCTTGCTGTTGGTACTGCCCTTGTTGATTGTAACGCTGGAAATTCTGGTTACCATTATACCCCTCATTGTAGTTGTTACTATTCCCATACCTATTATCATAGTATGGTTTCCCCCTTCCTTGCCCATTACCGTTGCTCTGCCCCATCGCTTTGACCTCCTCGTCGTATAGTGTGGGGCATTCATCAGTGGCATGCTCTGTGCCCTGGCAGATCTGGCAAGCTTTCACTCCTCTCTTTTGCCCGGTGGCCATACTGTTCATAAATCTCTCCATTGCGCTGCACAGTTTGTCGATTTTTAAATCCGCAGCGGTGGTTGTCCCCAAATTTGTTCTGGGCAACTCACTTCCATCATCTCTGAACTCCTCTGCCATCTCCTTGAAGAGTTTAAATGCCTCCTCAGCACTTTTATTCAGGATGGACCCTCCACTGGCAGCGTGCAATAGGGTTCTCTCGTGCATCCTTAGCCCAGACACAAAATATTGGATCAAGTCGTGATCAGGGATCTGGTGCTGAGGGCACTTTGCCAACATCTGTTTGAACCGTGCCCAGTATGCGGGAAACTCTTCGCCCGCCCCCATCTTAATGCTACTGATGTTCCTTCGCATGTGTTGGATTCGGGCGGCAGGGAAGTATTTACCCAAAAACTTCTGCTGGAGCTGTGCCCAAGTAGTGATTTGTCCTTCGGGCAGAGTGTAGAGCCACTCTCGTGCTCCATCCCCAAGTGAAAAGGGAAAAGCCAACAGTCGGATGTATTCACTCAAAGGGGGCCCTCCCATTATAGTTCCGCAGGCTAACTCGAAGTCTTGAAGATGCCTCTGTGGGTCTTCCATGGGCATATCGCTGAACTTAGGCAGTATTTGGATGAAATCGTGTTTCATCTCCCAGTTCTCGTTGATGGTGGGCAAAGTGATGTCTGATGGTTGGAGGTTCAGATTGGCAGGGAACATCATTTCCCTGAGGGTTGCCATTATGGCTGGTTCCGGTGAAGGTCTTGGTGGGGTAATTGGTTCACCTCTCCTTGCCCTTCTCGGGTTTTCTGCCCTTGGTGTTCGGGCAGCTTCTTGGGCGGCACGTGCTAATGCTTTGGCTAGTCTTGTCTCTTTTCGGATTCGCTTCGCGGTCTTTTCGATCTCAGGGTCGTACCAGGGTACAATCTCTTTGCCCGAAGTGGAATCCTGCATAAACAAAACAAGTCAAACTGTTAGCACAGACGACTTACTGTTGGAAATTTGCCTCCCCGGCAACGGCGCCAATTTTGACGAGCCCGTATGCTTGTCGTTGGGAGCAAACAAGCTGTCAAAATGAAATTTGTATTTAGCCAGTACTCTTATTACTACAAAACGTAGATAATGGCAAGTACGTGGGGTCGGTCCCACAAGGAGGCAATTACAGTAGGTGATCTCGGCTTTGCCCAAGGGGTTGTCACAAAAAGATTTTGGTTTGGGGTGCTGTGGGCACAGCGGTTTTGCAATCGTTTCAACACTTTGATCTAACTACGGCTAACAAAACTAACATGCAATTAAATAAAACTAAAAATAAAGCAAGCAAACACTCATATCTAGCAGAAGACTAAAAGGAAAACTTAAATCAAATGGAAACAAAGCATCCGGGCAGACAACTTCACTCAGGATAATTAGGGCAAACTACCGTTCATTGGCACTAAGGATTTTTACCAGCGGTTTGTCAGCAGTTATAGGGTGCAAAAACAAAAGTGGTCCTATTGCGTCACGCCCAGCAATTGCCCCACCCCTCATCTATCCTTACTGTGTAAAGAGAAGGCTAGCTATCACTATGCCTAAACACCTGGATCTGAACAATTCGATAACCTATGCGACCAAACATGGATCTAGTTTGCCCAAACCCGCATTACCCTCTAGACAGACCCGCTCGGCCAATAGCATGCTCGAAACATACGACCGCATCTCCTGCAAGTTCTAGTGCTATGCCCGCAACAATACCACAAGGTACATCTATGCGGTATGCCAATCACCAGTATCCCAGTTTGTAAAGGTTCACTAGTGGTCGTCCTAGTTTGCCCAAACTCCCCAGAAATAAACCTCAATCAACTTTGCCTCGGGAACAACTGCCCAACCGGTTAATTCAGCCCCTCCAACCTCGCGGCCTAACTAAACCCTAATTTCACCTTCGATCCGTCCCTGCCCAGATGCAAAACAACTTAGCTACTCATACAGAAATTAAAAGACGAAATAATTAAAGGAAATAGAACTATATTATTCATGCCTTCAAATCGTAAACGTTTTTGAAGGAAATTGAAGTACGGAATTAAAAACATGAAATCAAAAACATAAGAAATTAAATTGTTTCTCAGCCCGAGGGCTGGATCTACTCAAAACAAACAAAGAGACTCGAACGAACAGCTCCGATCTCTATCTCCGGCGACTCCTCCGGCGGCGACGACGAACTGCGGGACCGGCGGCTCTTCAGATTTCTCGGTGCGTAGTGTTGTGTGTCTCTGCTGCCCGTCGCGCCCCGTCTTTTATAGACTTCAAATTTGAATTTCAAATCGCGGTTGTTTCTCGCCCCTTAGGAATAGGCGTCTTTGGTCAATGGGCTGGGGGATAAGTCAGATCCCCCGAATCCAGGGATTCTGGTATGCTGCCAGCTTGCCCGCAGCGAATCGCCTGTCTTCAGCCGCTCTCTGCCCAAATCGAAGTCTGCAGGTATTTCTTCTCCTCCACAGGTGGTCGGACCAGGCAAAATACTTGGTAAGAATTCTGGGTCTTCTGCTTCGTGACCTTACCCATTTGCCCGATGTGGTCAAACTGTTGCTTGTCACTACCGCTCCAGAACTTTGCCCAAAGAAGGGGATTTCCTTGCCTCTTTTGCCCAGTGCGCCACCTGTTACCTGCATCACCACACACTCTGCCCAAACACCTAATTGTGCCCTCCCAGACACGTAACCGACTCAAACTGACTCAATAAAGGGTGTAAAAGTGCTCTAAGATGAGCAAATAAAATGGCTCATCATCGACCCAATAGTTGAACACATTGATTAAGGCTTTGGGCTCGGCCCAACTTAAAGGTTATGGATATTAATTAATTTCGTAATTAATTAATTGTTGATAATTGCTGAAGTGGGCGGTTAGAGATGGAGTGGTTAAACTCCACTCGGCTGGAACTGCCCTGAACCGCCAACTGCTGTTAGTGGTATGTAACTCCCCCTGCAGTGAACTCTATAAATAGACTTTTACATGCATCATTTCACGTACGAAATTTCTGCCTCTCATATATCATTATATCATTTCACGAGTGTGCTTAGTTATCACAGTTTCCGTTCAACCGAGGGTTCGATTCAGTGTGCAAATCTTTCGAGCCCCGCTGCCGTTGTATCTTTGGGATCAGAGAGCCTGTAACCGTAGCATACACGGGGCTTTACTGATTTGCGGAAAGTGCAAACGCCTCGGCCAGCAACCTGCCGTTTTACTTTCCGTTCTTATCTTTGTTTTATTCCGGTTTGACTAACTCGTTTTCTATGTTTTTTCTAACAATCGCAAATCAGTAAAAGATGTCTACCGGAAGTGAAGCCAACAACGATGCCCAGAAGAACAAGGAGGTTCCTGTCATTAACGTTGAACAACCCATCAACAACAAAGAAGTCCTCATCGGTAAGATCCCAGTGGCGCTCCCATCCACACCCAGACCATCCCGAATGCCGAGAAACCCGAGAAATTCACCGGCGTTGACTTCAAAAGGTGGCAGTCCAAGATGATGTTCTACCAGACCACCCTTGGCCTGCAGAAGCATTTGACTGATGACCCTATGACCATAACTGACAAAGACACTGATGAGAGGCGCTTTGCCTTTGAGGCCTGGGGGCAGAGTGATTATCTCTGTCGGCACACCGTCTTGAACGGGCTGTGCAACGAGTTGTACAATGTGTACAGCACGTACAAGTCTGTCAAGTCCCTTTGGGATGCCTTGGAGAAGAAGTATAAGACCGAGGACGCTGGTACTAAGAAGTACGTCGTCGGCAAGTTCCTGGACTACAAGATGGTCGACTCAAAGTCTGTGATCTCTCAAGTCCAGGAGTATCAACTGATCTTGCATGACATCGCCTCTGAAGGGATGAAGATTAGTGAGTCCTTTCAGGTGGCGGCTTCCATCGAGAAGCTGCCTCCCGGGTGGAAGGACTACAAGAACTACCTGAAGCATAAGCGAAAGGAGATGAGCCTTGAAGACCTCATTGTCAAACTTTGGATCGAAGAAGACAACCGTGATCGAGAGGTCAAATCTGGGAAAGTTCCTATGGAGGCTCGGGTGAACTTGACTGAGCCACATTCTGCCAAAAGGAAGAACACTTCTAAGGGTAAAGAGCCATCCAAAGTCTGGAAGTTCACTGGGATTTGCCACAACTGTGGCAAACCGAACCACATGGCCAGAGACTGCAACAAGCCAAAGAGGACAAACGGCAGAAGAAGAAGCGACCAAGTGCCAACGTGGTTCAACACGAGCTGACATGTGCTGATATGACTGCTGTGGTCTACGAGGCCAATCTGGTTAGCAACAACAAGCAATGGTTCATTGATACCGGAGCCACACGACATGTTTGCTCTGACAAGGATGCCTTTGCCTCGTATGCTCCTTGTACCGGTCGCAAACTCCACATGGGTAACTCCGCATCGTCTGAAGTTGCTGGAGTTGGGAACGTCGTCCTCAAACTGTCTTTCAGGAAAAGAGCTGAAGTTGACTGATGTGCTGCATGTCCCAGACATCCGAAAGAACCTGGTCTCCGGTTCTGTTCTTGTAGAGCATGGCTTCAAACTTGTATTTGATGCTAAGAAATTTGGACTGTTCCTAGGTAGGGGTTATATTGATCAAGGTCTGTTTAAAATGTCTGTAATGGCTGTTCGCCCCCCCTTTGCCCGGAGTGTTGGAGTTATGTACTTAATGTCTAGATTTAAGTAACGGAAACTCACGATCCATTGCCACTAATCTATTTAATTAAATAAAGAATTATTTGCGTTTAATTATTTATAATTAAATATATGCAAATTATAGTCCTAGATTATATACGTTGTAGTTAGTATGGTGTGCGACGTCACACGGAAGATCATACTATCGGTTACTCGTATATAATCGAACAGTTGCTCACGACCTAGATGGACACGGACCAATCCATCGGTATAGTCGTTGCATGAGGGAGAAAATAATTTGTCTTGATTATTTTATCATACTTGTACACTTGGTGTATTGGGCGGATCGTTTGAGATTTATCGATTAGGATTGCCGGCGATAATCGATTTATGTCTCAGTGTATTTTATTCTTAATCTCCGATACTATTGCGGGTGTGTATATTTAATATAAGTGACTTTGATTTTCCTAAGGAATTGACCGGTTTAATTATTGGGTCAATTACCGGTTAAGTTGGGTCGCTATATTTTATATATGACATGCCGTGAATACTTGACGGGAAAGTGTATCCCATAAGGGTTGATAATATCCCTGAGATGAGTTCATAAGGAATTATTATGTAAACCCTGCAGGTGGATTTATTCCGCGTAATAATTAAGGTTGAATGGTACTATTCTCGGATACAAGAGATGAATAAATTAATTAGCAATAAATTAATTTTATTCATGGATATTTATATTTTAAATACACGGAATAAATAATACTACCAGGGAAATATTATTTGATATAATATGGTTTAATATTGGGAGTGCAATTAATTTATATAGTGGAAAATAAATTAATTAATATTAATGGGATTAATATTGGGCTCAATTTAATCATTAATATTGGAAGCCCAATATTCCACCAACTTAAGATCCCCTACGTAGCCTATAAAAGCACTACATGGTCTTCTCTATTCTCATAAGTTCATAACTTGAAGATCACAATTCTAGAGAGAGAAAGTAGAGAGGAAGATCCATGGAGTTCGTAAGATCCTCGCCCACCCGACGTTCGAGCTAGTGCAAGGAATACGTGGGAAGATCTCAAGGTCATTAAAAGATCTCGTTTCTCCGCACAACGAGAACAAAGGTAAAATCGTAAAACCCTCTTTATGATTTTAATCGTTAATATTATCGTGAAAATACCGTAGAACAAGATCCGAGGTTCGGGATCCTCACCGGGGTCGAGCTGGGTGGTGGTGATCGAAGATCGGACCACCGCGGCTGGAGCGACCCGACGGCGAAAAATCGCGACTAGGGCTTGACTGCCCAGGCAAGCGGCCGCCTGGGGGGTTAAGCGGCCGCCTGGTGTGCCCAGGCAGCGGGCTGCGGGTTTTTCCCGCAGCGGATCCGCGAGCCACGCGAGTCGTGCACGGGGCTGCTACGGGCTCTCCCGCACGGGCTGCTGCGACCAGCCGTGTGGCTTGTGCGATGACGCGATCGAACGTTGTGGGGTTCTCCCGCGGATAGGGTTCGATCGACGCGTCTTCTCGCATGGTGGCTGGAGGTGATCACGGGCCATGGTTCGACCGTGGCGGATACGCGATCACCGGGGCGTGGCTAGGTCAGCCCGGGGCGTAGCTGGAGGTTCCCAAGGGGATGCTACGAGCAGACCTAGGCGGCTGCCAAGGACAGCCGCGAGCCCATGGGAGGGCTCGACCGAACAAGCCATGGGTTTACCCGCAGTTAGGGTTTGGTTGAGTCCGGCTTCGTGGAGGTTCGTGGCGGGTTTCCGGCAACCGGGATTTCGATTGGAGTTGTCGTTCCGCTATTTGACAACCCCGGATATTCGATCTCCAAAGGATTTCGGCCGGAATTAATTAGATAATTTATTTATTTATTCGATCGGAATTTTAATTAGATAATTAGCCCGGGATATCGATTTCCAACAATTGGTATCAGAGCGATGGTTCTAGTTCTTTTGTATATGCGATAAATTGTTCTACCTTGCAGGGTTTCCGGTTATTATGGCTAGATTTAATTTTAATTAATTAATGTCATAATATTGCTCTTGATTAAACTCTTGATGATGTCGAGATTCGTTTTTGTGTGGTGGATGTTTGTTTTATTTTTCCGGAAATTGTGAGGTCGATTTCATGTAAAGAATCGATACCAGATAGCGTACTAATAAATTTGTAATTTATTTACGTTGGATCGATTCCGAAACGACCGCCGGAAAAGTGTGACGGAGGAGACGAAGAGAGGGAGGACTCAATCGGCCATCCCCATGGCCGATCCTTGGAGGGTCGATCGACCACCATGAGGAGTTCGACTCCTCTAGGTGAGGTGGTCGATCATGATGGACATGGGAATCCCCATCCCATGTTCGTCTAGGCCAAGATTCAACTTTCCTAAATTATTCGGTTTTCTTATTTTGAGTTTTTCTATTTTTGGGAATTCTCATGGAATAGGAAAAGAATAAATTTAGAATAAATTTATTTTTCCTTATTGATTATTCCTATTCTTGAGAATATTCATGGATTAGGAAAAGATATAAATTTGGAATTAATTTGGTCTTCCTAATTGATTATTCCTTTTTTGGAATATTCATGGATTAGAAAAAAAATTAATTTGGAATTAATTTATTTTTCTTATTTAATTATTCCTTTATGAAATTTTTAATAGATTAAGAAAATAATTAATTTGGAAAGTTTTGAAAGTCCTTAATTAATTTTTCCTTATTTAATTATTCCTTTATGGAATTTTTAAATAGAAAAGGAAAGGAATTAATTGAAAAGGATTAAGAGTACTAAATTAATTTTTCCTTATTTAATTATTCCTTTATGGAATTTTTAATGGATTAGGAAAAGAATTAATTTGGAAGGACTAGGAGTCCTAAATTATTTTATTTCCTTATTTAATTATGGGAATCTTCTAGAATAATCCAAGTGGGTCTTGGATAGGATTTTAGAGATTTAATGGAATTAGAAAACGAAAATAAAAATAAATAAAAATATTAATAATATTTAATTTTATTTTTGATTTATTCGATTGACTTAATTTTCGAATTAAGTAACTTTTGGATTTATTAAAAATAAATAGATTTAAATATTGGAATTTATATTCCCGTCACATGGAGCATTCAAGAACGAAGACTAAAGACTAGAAGAAGCATACGGAGATGCGATAAAGCCATAATAGTCGGAAAATAATATTCTAGTATTATTTTGATTATGTGATAATATTCTATGTGCTTTATTTCATGTATGCATGCTTATGTGTATTTAATTATGCATTAGATAGCGTATCCCTTTATCGTAAAAAGCTAAGTGAGAGAGGGATTGGAAACAATGCCATGGTCTCCATTGTTGTTCTCTTGGTGACTTTTATGGACTTTTGAAGTTCGTATAGACAAGTCATTGGAGGAGAATTCTTGTAATTCCTTTTACGAGAAACATTGATTAAGTTTATCAAACAATGCCTAATTTGTCTTTCTGAAACTGATTTCAAGTCGACTCATTCTCACCCCGGGGAGTGGAATGGAGCCAAAGCCACTTGGTCATGTGGATGACACAAATTAGAGACCTTCGTACCATTTTTTTGAAATGGATCGATTGTCTGCTCGGCTCCCTCATTTTATGAGAGATAGGGTTTTTCGCATGGTGAATCACTGGTAAGAAACTTCGAGTTTCACTTATGATTCTCCGCGTCTTGATTTACAAGATCGAATGGATCAAGTAATTGGATTTCAATTATATAAATCTTTTGGTATAGTAAACGTCCACACGAACGTGGCTTGCTATACTGAATGGGATTTTTGAATAATTGATGTAGACAGTTATAGGGAATTTTGAAGGATTGCGAGTTATCGTAAACGTCCACACGAACGTGGCTTGCGGTGACGTAGCAATTCTGAACGATTCACCTTAGTACTGAGTAATGGTTTACACTTAGGTACGCTTTATAGTATTCTTCCCAACGAAGTAACGTTATAATGATGTACGACCGAAGCAAATCTAATTGCTAAATCATTTGGGTGGGTAAACGTCCACACGAACGTGGCTTGTCTTACCTGATGGGATTTTAGATGTGATTAGTGATTTAATGATATTATTTGAGGGAGATAATATCGGAGATTAAATCGATTGTTTGTTGTTATATGTGCTCATAGATTAGGAAATGGCTTTGAACCCACTTTATGTGATACGTAAGGATTTTAAACTCACTGGTCCCAAAATGTATTGATTGGAATAGAGATCTAGACATTGCCCAAACTGTTGAAGAGTACAAGTTTGTACTCAGTAAGCTTTGTCCTCGCGAGCCTATTAATGTCTCAACTGATGAGGAAAGGACTAATTTTAAGAGGTGGAAAAATGCTTATGCAATGACCACTGATTATGATATCATGTTCAAACTCAAGTTGGTGTTTAGACATGACATAGGCGGCTAGACAAGAAGCGATGAGAATACTCATAAAGGCCAGTCACTTCAAGGAAACGCCTAAACACGTTTTTGAGATGATTGACCTTTTGGACGAGTTGAGACGGAAATCGCAAGCTCTTGTATCCAAAGCCATAGGTTTCGAACCTAAGGGTAAAATCGGGGGAAAGGAAAAGCAAGCAAAGAAACCCAATGGTTCTAAGATTACTTGGACCACAAGATGGGACGAGAAAGCGTGTTCTCGATGCAAACAGTCTGGGTACTGGTAGTCTGATTATCCTCTCAAAGAAAGTACGAAATTTTTCTTTAGTCGTAAAACATAGTCAGTGGTATTATCTACCGGAACCTGGTGTGTAGATATGAAACCACTGACGGTATGTGCATTTTAAATGCAAGGGTTCCAGGAAACCCGACGACTTAGAAAAGAAGAAATCGTAGTCTACATGGGCAATGCTGTAAAGGAGGCAGCAGTTGCAATGGAGGACATATTATAGGATTTCATTTTGAGTTATTGCTTTTATGTACCTTTCATATTAGAAAGAACTTTGTTCTGGATTTCTAATAAATGGATATTTTATTTCTTTTAATCATTTGATGGTTATAAGAAGAAATAATGATGTTATCTATTTTGGTACATTAGCTAGCAATATATAAATGATGAATCCTGAGTCCACCACGATGCAACGAACCGTTTTATACAACTCGTTTACTAATAAGAGATTTCTTTATGAAATCATTTATACTTGTGGATTCTTATGCTAAGTCATATTTATTCAAATAAGAAGTTCAAAGGTCGAAAATTGATTGTAAGATCAATTAAGTTGAAGGAGTGGACCTTCCGACCTAAGAATCTAATTTGGAAGATAATACGACTAAGCAATCCTTTATGGATATAAGATATAAGATCCGGACAAGTATAAGAATTGATTGACTCTGATGTATGCAGACCTATGTCTACTCGGACAATATGGTACGAGTACTTCATTTGATGATTACTCAAGAAATGGATTAGAATACCTAATGTGCCACAAAAGCAAGTGTTTTGACAAGTCAATGGACACTAAGCAATTGTGGAGAACCATCAAGGTATATCCATTTGTAGCCTGTGATTTGATCGCGGAGGCAAGTACCTGTCTGAGGAATGCATGGCATACTGATCAGAGATTGGGATTTGATCCCAAATGACTACACCATACACTGTTGTGTAGAAATTGTGTGTCGTAAACAAGAAATGAAACTCTTATAGAAATAGTAAAAGCATGAGTCATACGGAACTACCTATGTTCTATGGATATGTCTGGAAACAACGGGGCATTCAAATGCGATTGTAGAATATCCTAGAAGAACAAAATATGTGTGTTCAATAGTACTATGAACCAGAAGGACGTTATAAAATCTAACGCCCGGTTCTTAGAGAAAGACTATATGATGAACCACAAGTCCAAAGTTACATGATACTTTTAAATGAGAGAGAAAGATTAAGACTTAGAACCAGCCGAACCGAGTAGCGGTACACCACTAACTGCACCTACTGTTATCACTGTTTATACACCGGAATGCCATTGTAGTGGGAGGTTGTGGGACAACCGGAGATATTCATAACACTAGGTGAGTCTTCGGACCTTGGACCTAGTATACATGAAATCGATCCCTGGATCTACATGAAGGCCGTACTAGATCTAAATGTGCCTTCTTGGAAAGCAATAAGGATTATTGCTAAGAGGCAAGATCATTTAGAGTACAAGCTTAGTTGATCCATTTATGGATTGAAACAAAGCATTGAGTTCGTGGTACATGCAAATTGATGAGATAGTCCATTTTATGGATCCATCAAAGCATAGACAAACCGTGTATATTGGAAACGTGGTGGAAAACAAGGTAGTGTTTCTCGGGTTTTATGTAGAAAACATTCTTATCATTGGTACCAATGTAAAGATGTTGTCAGACATATAATGATGATTGTCTAGATGAATCATTATGAAAGATTTAGGAAGAAGTTGGACATGTTCTTGAGATCTTGGATCTCTAGGAAAGAACATTGTACTTCTCCTGGACATCTTACATAGATATGATTATGGTTCATTTTAACATGCAAGATTCCGAGAAAGGTTCGTTACCTTTCAGATACGGAATGCATCTATCTAAGGATATGTGTTTTGAAACACGAAAGGAGAGAGAAGCAGTGAAGGCGGTTTCCTACACTTTAAGTAAGGAAAGCTTGATTAATGCAATGTTGAAAACGAGAACCTGATATCTGCTATGCGGCTAGTATAGTGGGAGGATATCAAGGTAATCCTGGAAAGGAATACTCGACTGCCATAATGAACATTTTAAGTACTTTCGAAGTACTGGAAACTATGTTCTGGATTACAGAGCAGACGAGCATTTCCTTTGGATTACATTCTCTTAGATTTCTAATCGAATGAGGACCGGTGTAAGTCGATATCAGGCTATGTGTTTCACTATTGAAGGAGAAGGAGTTTTAACATGGAAGAGTGATAAGCACGATGCTTTTCGGACTCTGCCATGGGTAACCAAATAGCGGCCTCAGAGGCAGCGGAAGTTTTGGTATAACTCCGGGATAATCTCTGGGACTTAGATGTGATTCTTAATTTGCCAAAGGCTATGTAAATAGCGGTGCGATGGCAAATGGTAAGAAATCACAAGTCCATAAGTGTAAGATAACACATAGAGCAAGTACCACCTGATACGAGTCATCGTCGAGGGAGACGACGCTGTAGTCACCAAGATAACTTCAGAGCGGCAACCTAGATTGCTCATTCACATAGTACTTCTTGGAAGTACAACTTAAGCACGTGATGAGTATGGGAGTTGGGAGTTTGGAGGAAATGACTAGACCTTAGTACAAGTGGGAGATTGTTGGAGTTATGTACTTAATGTCTAGGTTTAAGTAACGGAAACTCACGATCCATTTCCACTAATCTATTTAATTAAATAAACAATTATTTGTGTTTAATTATTTATAATTAAATATATGCAAATTATAGTCCTAGATTATATACATTGTAGTTAGTATGGTGTGCGACGTCACACGGAAGATCATACTATCGGTTACTCGTATATAATCGAACAGTTGCTCACGACCTAGATGGACACGGACCAATCCATCGGTATAGTCGTTGTATGAGGGAGAAAATAATCTGTCTTGATTATTTTATCATACTTGTACACTTGGTGTATTGGGCGGATCGTTTGAGATTTATCGATTAGGATTGTCGGCGATAATCGATTTAAGTCTCAGTGTATTTTATTCTTAATCCCCGATACTATTGCGGGTGTGTATATTTAATATAAGTGACTTTGATTTTCCAAAGGAATTGACCGGTTTAATTATTGGGTCAATTACCGGTTAAGTTGGGTCGCTATATTTTATATATGACATGCCGTGAATACTTGACGGGAAAGTGTATCCCGTAAGGGTTGATAATATCCCCGAGATGAGTTCATAAGGAATTATTATGTAAACCCTGCAGGTGGATTTATTCCGCATAATAATTAAGGTTGAATGGTACTATTCTCGGATACAAGAGATGAATAAATTAATTAGCAATAAATTAATTTTATTCATGGATATTTATATCTTAAATACACGGAATAAATAATACTACCGGAGAAATATTATTTGATATAATATGGTTTAATATTGGGAGTGCAATTAATTTATATAGTGGAAAATAAATTAATTAATATTAATGGGATTAATAGATTTGGACTTGGGCTCAATTTAATCATTAATACTGGAACGCCAATGTTCCACCTCCTTAAGATCCCATACGTAGCCTATAAAAGCACTACATGGTCTTCTCTTTTCTCATAAGTTCATAACTTGAAGATCACAATTCTAGAGAGAGAAAGTAGAGAGGAAGATCCATGGAGTTCGGAAGATCGTCGCCCACCCGACGTTCGAGCTAGTGCAAGGAATACGTGGGAAGATCTCAAGGTCATCAAAAGATCTCGTTTCTCCGCACAACGAGAACAAAGGTAAAATCATGAAAACCCCCTCGATTATTTTATTTAATTATTCGTATATGCATATGAACCAAGATCCGAGGGACGAACCCAGGGACGAGGATCGACCTCGCGGTGTTGATCAAGGATCACCAGACCGCGGGAGGTCGAGAGATCCTCACCGGGATCGAGAGGACGAACCCTCGGCTGGACGCCGAGGGTGGCGGTCGAGCCCTAGGGCTTCGACCGCCGGCGACGCACGAAGGACCCCGGCTGGACGCCGGGGATGCGATCGAGCGCGTGCTCGATCGCGTGGGGTGGCGGGCTGGTGCCGCTGCTGCTCGCACGGCGAGCAGCCCCCTCCTCCGCGGACGGCGAGTCGCCGGACTCTCCGTAGGGTTGCCGTGCGCAACCCGGCGATCGGTGCGATCGCAAGCCCCTTGCGGGGGCTCGGCTAGGGCAGCCGCGGGTTCATCCCGCGGCGGGTGTTCTTGGCCGGGTTCCGGTTCGTGAGGTGGTTCGTGATGTTTTCCGGCGAAGGGATTTTGATCGGGTTATTATTTCCGCAATTTTAATAGCCCGGAATATCGATTTCCAACACAGAGCACTAATGAAAAAGTTGTTTCCTCTTACTTGATCGAGTGTTATGATTTATGGAATTTTCGTTTAGGACATGTAAATCAAAATGCAATAAAAAGACTTATGAATTTGGAATTGATTCCAACTTCTAAAATAAATTCACAACATAAGTGTGAAATTTGTGTTGAAACCAAAATGGCTAAATTACCGTTTCGATCGGTCGATCGTTGTACCGAACCTCTTGGACTTATACATACCGACATATGTTACTTAAAGTTTGCACCGACAAGAGGTGGTAAGAAATACTTCATCACATTTATTGGTGATTGTACGAGGTTCTGTTATTTGTACATATTAAATAGTAAAGACGAAGCCCTAGAGACATTCACTAAGTACAAAACCGAAGTTGAAAATCAACTTGATAAACGGATTAAGATAGTCCGTAGTGACCGAGGTGGAGAGTACGTAGCTCCGTTTGAACAATTATGTTCTGAAATTGGAATAATACATCAAACAACAGCCTGATACTCACCTCAGTCAAATGGCGTTGCTGAACGAAAGAACCGAACATTACAAAAAAAAATGATGAACGCCATGTTGAACAATTCTGGGTTACCCCAGAACATGTGGGGGGAAGTCTTTCTGAAGGCAAACCACCTACTGAATAAGATTCCTCTTAAAGGGAAAAATGAAACTCCGCACGAACTTTGGAAAGGTCGTAAGCCATCTTACAATTACTGCTGGAATTCGATATCCCGGGGTATCAAAATTTGCGGAACCGATAACCCCGACCGAAAATCCCGTCGCCGGAGATGAAACCACGAACCACACGGAGAACCGGGCTCAACATTAGTATCGCCGCGGGATGAACCCGCGGCTAAACCCTAGCCGAGCCCCACCGCGGGGCTCGCGATCATCATCGAACGCGTGGGGCTGCTCCGGCAGCCCCGGGCGGTGAGTCCGGCGACTCACCGCCACCACCGGCCGGGGAGGGAGCGCCCAGCCGCGGCGCGAAGCCGCGGCAGCCCCCAGCGATCGACCCTAGGTCGATCGCTCGCCCCGGCGTCCAGCCGGGGCTCCCCTCGCGTGGCCGCTGCCGGCGGTCGTGCCCTAGGCCGACCGCCACCCCCTCGGCTTCCAGCCGAGGGTTCTCTCGATACTTCGCCGGGGATCTCGAATCCCCGTCCCCGAAGCTCGACGTTTACCCGGATCGTGCGTTCATGTATGCATCACAATCAATCCACATAAAATCATAGAAGGGAGAATATGATTTTACCTTTCGATTCGTTGTGCGGAGAAACGGAATCAAGATGATGACCTTACGATCTTCCCACGTATTCCTTGCACTAGCTTGAACGTCGGGTGGGCGACGTGTTGGGGATCGTGCATGTATACGCAGCGGAAAACAAAAATTTTATGAAAAACCGTTTTTCATTAATGTAAACATTTTACATTATATTTATTTTATTTTATTGAAAATCATATTTTCAATATTACATGCATTAATTGATTTAATTCAAATCTAATTAGAATAAATAATCCACCATTTAATTTAATTATCAAATAATTAAATATTTAATTCATGCATCCCATACTACATAAATTAAATCTAGCGCAATTAAATTTATCATATAAATTAATTACTTCTAGCGCAACTATATTAATCATATTAATATATTACTTATAGCGCAATTATATTAATCATATTAATATATTACAATTAATTACGTAAACATGGACATAATTAATTTGCGTCAAATTGACAATTAACATAATCTTATTATTTAATTCTAATCAAATTGAGTTTATGTAAACATCCGCACATAATTAATTTGTATCAGATTGATAATTAACATAATCATATTATTTAATTCTAATCAACTTGAATTGTGCAATTAAATTAATCAAATTAATTAATTACACATATATAATTAATTACGTAAACACGTGCACATAATCAGTTTGCGTCAAATTGACAATTAAGATAATCATATTATTTAATTCGAATCAATTTGAATTTAATTGACATTTAAATTAATCACAATTAATTTTTCTTTATCAATTAAAAATCCCATAGCGCAAACATTAACCGTACATAGCGCAAACACTTAACGCAAACAATTAAATCTAAATTACATCGTAAGTACCTCAGGGATTCATCGGACGAAACGAGGTTCGTCGGAAGTCGCGCGGATGCGACGCGGGGACGGCACGGGTCGTGTGCGGGGAGAGCCGGGCGAGTGGCGGGGCTCTCGGCTGGACTCGTGTGTCACGGCTGGAGCGCACGGGCGCGACTCGGGCTATGCTCGGGCGTTCCTTCGGCGTCTCTCGTCTAATCAGGTTTCACCTCGTATAGGTAATCCAACTTACGTATTGCACTAGAAACACGTAAGGGTGAATACGACGGGAAAAACGGGCCGGAAAAACGGTGCCGGAATCGGATTCCGGCGAGGGGAGGCGGCTGCCGGCGGCGGGCGGCGGCTCCGGTTGTCGGCGGTCCTCCGAGGGAGGAGCCGAGGGGGCGGCGAGAGGGAGAGAGGAGAGAAAGTGAGGCTAGGGTTTTGAGCTCTTCACTTTGGTGTGTTTATTCTCATGCCTATGGAGCTCCTTTTATAGGTGAAGAAAGGAGCTTGTTGGGCTCAAACCCTAATGGATCGGATCCATTAACCCTAGCCGGCCCAATACATTAGCCGTCATTACGTTTCTCCAAAATTGACAATCAATTTCATCTCCGAAAAATATAACGATTATATTTTCTTTCTCGTTTTAATTTTCTCATCAATATGAGATAAAAATAAAATTTTCCAATTTCACAAAATCGGAAAGCCCATTTCAGGGGTACTGCTAAATCGGGAAATTTCCCAAAATAGAAAGTGTACACCATCGTGTCCGTTTTCTTTAGCTCATTATTATTTCCAACTCATAATCACAATTATGAATCTCGGATTCAATCATATTGACCTCCGACTATATGTACTTAATTAACAGTTAATTAATACATGATCGTATTCAAGGATCGGTTTACACGAGAATGTGACCCTCAATGGTTCAGGTGTATAACTAGCCGTGGGCTCACAACATATTGTGATTCGAACAACATATTGTTCTTATTTCAACTACTCCCAAGAGTTTTAGATTAATAATCATATTATTTAATCTCCGAACAAGTCGGTGCCCAACGAATCAGTGACGAGCGTCTAGCAGCCACGCTTCACTAATTCCCTAGATACAAATGAAGTGCCTGCAAGAACCTTGTAATATAGTTAGCGTACAGTACGATCCCTCCGATACATATGTCCCGATCAAACTAGAGATATTGGTTAATCGAGATCTCTTGTTGAGTTTGATAACTGTGCGTACGTTCTAGGTTTCGTAAAATCCAGTCGTGATTGATTCAGAGAAACACATTTCTCTAATCACCTCACTATTCAACTCTGGACAGAGATTCCGGGACTACGAACCATCAGAACACACAGGACATCCATGATCTATATCAAGCGATCAGATCCCCTACTACCATGCACAGACTTCACATCAGATTTCGAACTGCACGAACATTGTCTCCTTTTTCGACTTACTCCCTTTCCAGGGAATCAGAGACACGTCACGATACAGCTAGTCCTCTGATGAAGTCACGGTGATGTCTGGGTCTTAAGGATTAATTGTGTACAACTATATTATGGAATTCTCTACTCGATCAGTGATAACCACTTAGAGATTCCAGGGAGAGGGGGTTCAGTGAACTCATCAACAGTGAGCACCCACTCAAGTATGTCGATGTCCCAACACCGAGGCTCGAGATTAGCCCACATACACTAAGTGCTAGTCTCAAGTGGGAAAGGCCGGGTATCCTTGTTATTGGCGTAACCCATCGACTAGGAACTGAGTTTGACCAGTTACGTTGCGTTAACAGAATTATCTCTCGGTTTCCACAAAACCGAATTCATACAACATGTGTAACTGTACAGGACTATATCTATGATTCAACATTGGGAGCAGATATAGTATATGCCATTAATATAGGTTTCATTAATTAACGAAATAAACCGTTATATAACGGAATACGGTTAACCGCTCGGCCAACCGTTGGCTCGCCGGTCACCTATTCCAACACGACGATCCTCCAAGCTTATGGATCCTCTTCAACTCTCTAGAATATCAAGTATGATAATCTTGTCTTATGAAAAAGTGAAGACCATGTAGTGCTTTTATAGGCTACGTAGGGGATCTAAAGGAGGTGGAATATTGGGCTTCCAATATTAATGATTAAATTGAGCCCAAGCCCAAATCTATTAATCTCCCATTAATATTAATTAATTTATTTTCCACTATATAAATTAATTGCACTCCCAATATTAAACCATATTATATCAAATAATATTTCTCCGGTAGTATTATTTATTCCGTGTATTTAAGATTTAAATATCCATGAATAAAATTAATTTATTGCTAATTAATTTATTCATCTCTTTAATCCGAGACTAGTACCATTCAACCTTAATTATTGTGCGGAACGAATCCACTCATGAGGTTTACACAATAATTCCTTATGAACTCATCTCGGGGATATTATCAACCCTTCCGGGATACACTGTCCGGTCAATCATTCACGGCATGCCATATATAAAATACAGTGACCCAACTTAACCGGTAATTAACCCAATAATTAAATCGGTTAATTCCTTTGGTAAATCAAAGTCACTTATATTAAATATACACACCCGCAACAATATCGGGGATTAAGAATAAAATACACTGAGACTCGAATCGATTATCGCCGGCAATCCTAATCGATGAATCTCAACGATCCGCTCAATACACCAAGTGTACAAGTGTGATAAAATAATTAAGACAAATTATTTTCTCTCTCACACAACGACTATACCGATGGATTGGTCCGGGTCCATCTAGGTCGTGAGCCACTGTTTGATTAAATACGAGTAACCGATAGTATGATCTTCTGTGTGGGCCCGACACACCATACTAACTACAACGTATAAAATCCAGGACTATGATTTGCATATATTTAATTAATAATAATTAAAAGCAAACAATTGTTTATTAATTAAATAGATTAAATGCTATGATCGGAAGTTTACCGTTACTTAAATCTAGACATTAAGTACACAACTCCAACAATCTCCCACTTGTACTAAGGTCTAGTCATTTCCTCCAAACTCCCGGTTCCCATACTCATCACGCGCTTAAGGTGTACTTCCGAGAAGTACTATGTGAGTGAGCAATCTAGGTTGCCGCTCTGAAGTTATCTTGGTGACTACTACGTCGTCTCCCTCGACGATGACTCGTATCAGGTGGTACTTGCTCTATGTGTTATCATCACTTTTGACTTATGACCTCTTCAAGTTTACTGTGCACCGCTATCTAATAGCCTTTAGTAAACTAGGGTCATATCCAAGTCAAGAGGTTATCCCGGAACCTAACCAAAACTTCCGCTGCCTCTGAGGCCGCTATTCGGTTATGAGAGAGTCTGAAAAGCGTCCTGCTTATCACTCTTTTATGGTTCCACCTCTTTCTAAAAGTGAACACATAGCCTGATATCGACTTTCACTGGTCCTTTCTTTTGATTTTTTAGGATCTGAGAATTTGTAATCAAAGAAGATTCCGTCTTGCTTAATAATTCAGTACTTTTGCAAGTACTATTACAGCATCCGAAAAACTCTTGTCTAGATTACCTTGATATCCTCCCACTACGCAAACCGCATAGTTGATATCAGGTTCTTGTTTTACAACATTGCATCTATAAAGCTTTCCATACTTGAAGTATAGGAAACTACATTGTCTATCTCCTTTATGTGTACGAACACAAACCCTTTAGATAGATGTATATTCTGTCTCTGAAAGGCAATAACCTTTCTCAGAAGTATGCATGTTTAAAACAAACCATAATCGTATAAGATATCTAGGAGAAGTACAATGTTCTTATCGTTAGAACGAACGATCTTAAGAACATGCTCTAACTTCTACTCAATCTTATATCTCGATTTATTTAGACAACCATTATTTTATGTCTGACAACATTTTTACATTGCTGCCAATGATGAAATGTTATCTACATAAAATCTCCGAGAAACACCACCTTGTTTCCATTACGTCTTTAATACACCTTTCGTCTATGCCTTTTGATGAATCCATTAAATGGACTATCCCATCAATTCGCAAGTTCCACGATTCATAGCTTTATTTCAATCCATAAATGGATTTACTAAGCTTGTGCTCTAAATGATCTAGCCTCTTAACAATAAACCTTATTGTTCCAAGCAGGCACATTTAGATCTAGTACCACCCTTATGCAGAGCTAGGGGTCGATTTCATCTCCACTAGATCCAGAGTCCGAACTCCTCTAGTCTTATGAACATCTCTGGTTGTCCGACAACCTCCCACTGCAATGGCGTCCCGGTGTATAACAGTAATAACAATAGGTGCAGTATGTGGTGTACTTCTACTCGGTTTGGCTGGTTCCTAGTCTTTTGTCCTTCTTTTATTTCAAGGCATTTCGTCAATTTAGGCTTTGTGGTTCATCTAATAGTCTTCCTCCATGAACCGGACGAGACGTCCCTCTGGTTCATAGTACTATAGAACACACAATACTTCGTTCATCTAGGATATCCTACAACCATATTCAATATGCCGTTGTATCTAGGAATATCCATAGAACATAGGTAGTTCCGAACAACTTGTTCTTTTACCATCAGATTTCCATTTCTTTACAACGCACCATCTCTACACGTAAGTGTATGGCGCGTCCCTTTGGGATTGAATCCCAATCTTCGATTATGCTATGTGTTATCTAGATAGGTGATGGCCTCCGCGACCGAGTCGCAGGCTTCCAATGGATATACTTTGATGATTCCCCATAATCGCTTTGTGTCCATTGACTAGTCAAAACACTTTGCTTTTATGGCACATCAAGCATTCTAATCCATCACTTGAGTATTCTTGAAAGAATTACTCGTACCTTTCTAATATACACATATGTCTGCATATCTAATCATTTTCAATACTTGTTTGAATTCTTTCCTTTTTCTAGAAAGGTTTGCTTAGACGTATTATCCTCCAAATTCAATTCTTAGGTCGGAAGGTCCATTCCTTCAACTATAATTGATCCAATCAATTTCGACCGTTTGAATCTTATTTGAAAATACTACTAAGTATAAAAATTCACAAGTATAATGATTCAGTAAAGAAATATATATCTAACAAGTAAAACAAGTTATAGAACGGTTCGTTGCATCGGGGTAGACTTAGGATCTATCATTCATATATTGCTATCTAATGTACCAGAATAGATAATACCATTATTTCTTATCAAAATCATCCAATGATTAAAGAAATAAAATATCCATTCATAATAAAATAGAAATCCAGAACTAAACGTTCTTTCTAAAATTAAAGGGGTACATAAAGCAATAACTTTGAAATGAAATCCTATTCAACTACTAAAGCAGATAAATGTCTTCCACCGCAACCGCTGCCTCCTCTACAGCTTTGCCCGTGTAGACTCGAACTCTTCCTCTCTAAGTCGCCGGGTTTTCTGGAACCCCTGCATTCAAAAATGCACATACCGTCAGTGGTTCCATATCTACACACCAGAATTTTGGTAGATAATACCGCTGACTATGTTTTTACGACTAAAGAAAAATTCGTACCTTTGAGAGGACATTCAGACTTCCAGTGTCCCATCTTGTTGCATCGGAAGCACTTACCCTTTGGCTTTGCAGCCCCCACTCGTGGTACAGTCCTCTTGACACCACTGGGTTTCCAGGCTTGCTTCCTTTTCTTGCCCCTACCTCCACCAGGCTTAAAGCCTTTGGACTTGGTAGCTACAAGCGCTTCAGACTTGCCCTTCTTGTAGATCCCCTCTGCCGCCTTTAGTTCAGTCAGGAGTTGCGCAAGAGTATAAGATAGTTTACCCATATTATAGCTCATACGAAACTGCTCAAAACTAGGGGCCAGAGACTGGAGTATGATGTCGACTTGCGTCTCAGCATCAATAGAAGCTCCTAGGACCTCAAGTTCATTAAACAAACTCATCATCTTAAGAACGTGCTCCCCAACGGGCGTTCCTTGAGATTGAGTAGTCGACATGAGGACTCTCATGGCTTCTTGCCTTGCCGCACGATCTTGCTCCCCAAACATCTCTTTGAGGTTAAACATCATATCATAGGCAGTGTCCATCGACTGATGTTGGGTTTGGAGTACATTTGACATGGAAGCCAAAATATAGCACCTAGCCATTTCATCAGCCTTTTTCCACTTCCGATATGTCAGTTTTTCCTCATCAGTTGAGGCAGCCGTGGGCTCAGCAGGGCACACTTCATGGAGTACAAACTTGTACTCCTCCGAAGTTAGGACAATGTCTAAATTTCTCTTCCAATCAATATAGTTGGGGCCAGTGAGCTTATGCTCCTTGAGTATCATAGAAAGTGGGTTCATAGCTATTCTCTAAACCTATAAGCACATTTAAACAAACAATTAATTTAATATCCGATATTATCTCCCTCAAATAATATCATTAAATTACTAATTACATCTAAAATCCCATCAGATAAGGCAAGCCACGATAGTGTGGACGTTTACCCATCCAAATGATTTAGCAATTAGATTTGCTTTGGTCGTACATCACTATAGCGTTACTTCGATGGGAAGGATACTATAGAGCGTACCTAAGTGTAAACCATTACTCAGTATCTAAGAAGATTGTTTGGGACTCATATATTACCGCAAGCCACGATAGTGTGGACGTTTACGCTAATATATGAACCTTCACTTTCTTCTATAACTGTCTACATCAATCGATCCAAAATCCCATTCAATGCAGCAAGCCACGACAGAGTGGACGTTTACTACACCAAAAGATTTTTACAATTGACATCCAATTACTTGAGGCATTCGATTTCATAAATCAAGACGCGGAGAATCATAAGTGAAGCTCGAAGTTTCTAACCAGTGATTCACCATGCGAACAACCCTATCTCTCATAAATGAGGGAGCCGAGCAGACAATCGATCCATCTATCAAAGAATGGTACGACTGCCTCTAATTTGTGTCATCGACATGACCAAGTGGCTTTGGCTCCATTCCACTCCCCGGGGTGAGAATGAGTCGACTTGAAGTCAGTTTCAGAAAGAAAAATTAGGCATTGTTTGATAAACTTAATCAATGTCTCTTGTAAAAGGAATTACAAGAATTCTCCTCCAATGACACATCTATACGAATTTCAAAAGTCCATAAGAGTCACCAAGATAACAGTAATGGAGACCATGGGAATGTTTCCATCCCCGCTCCCACTTAGATTTTTATAACAAAGGGATACGCTATCTAATGCATAATTAAACACATAAGCATGCATACAAGTAATAAAGCACATAGTCAAAATAATGCTAGAAAAAAAATTATTTTTCTCCGACTATCATGGCTTTATTCCATCTCCGTATGCGTCTTCTAGTCTTCAGTCTTCGTTCTTGAATGCTCCATGTGACGAGAATATTAATCCCAATATTTAAATCTATTTATTTTCAATAAATCCAAAAGATACTCAATTCGAAAATTAAGTCAATTGAATAAATCAAAAATAAAATTAAATATTATTAATATTTTTATTTATTTATTTTCCTATCTAATTCTATTAAATCTCTAGAATAATCTATCCAAGTCAAACTTGGAATATTCTAGAAGACTTCTATAATAGAATAAGGAAATAAAATAAATTAGGACTCTTCTACTTTCCAAGATTAATTAATTTCCATTACTATGAAAATTCCCATAAAATAGGAATAATCAATTAGGAAATAAATCAATCCTAAATTAACTTTTATTCCTTTCCAATTCTACTAAATCTCTAGGATCCTATTCCAAGTAGAACTCGGAATACTCTAGAAGACTTCCATAATAGAATAAGGAATAAAATTAATTCCAATTAATTCTTTTCCTATCTCCATGAGAGTTCCCAAACTTAGGAATACTCAAAATAGGAAAACTTGAATTAATTAGGTAAGTAGTATCTTGGTAGGAGTAGGAGTAGCACGGGTTGGGGATCCCCGTACCACCACCACCACCACCGATCGACCACCGGGAGGGAGCACCCGCCGCCGCCGCTCCAGCCGGCCAGCCGCCACCGTCGCCGGCGACAGCCCCACGGCCGAAGGGGCGCGACGCCCCCTTCCCTTGGTCGATCATGGGTCGATCATGGGGTGATCGACCCCTTCGGTCCTTCGTCCTCTTCGTCTTCTTCGTCACACGAGTTCTCCGGCGGTCGTCTCGGCATCGATCCAACGTAAATAAATTACAAGAAATAAATTTACAATTCCGGTATCGATTCTATACATGAAATCGACCCTATACACTTTCCGGAAAACATAGAACGTAATAATAAATCCTAAATTCGGTCAACCCCCGAATTTTTACTATTACAAGCATTCATCCACACAAAAGGAATCTCGACATGTCCGAGAGTTTAATAAACGAACAATCATGGTAAATTAAATAGCAATTAATTAAACCAATAATTAACAATTAATTAAACCCATGATAGTCGGAATCCCTGCAAGGTAGAACACAATTGAACACATACATGAACACGAAACCAAACGCTCTGATACCAATTGCTGGAATTCGATATCCCGGGGTATCAAAATTTGCGGAAGCGATAACCCCGACCGAAAATCCCATCGCCGGAGATGAAACCACGAACCACACGGAGAACCGGGCTCAACAAGAGTATCGCCGCGGGATGAACCCGCGGCTAAACCCTAGCCGAGCCCCACCGCGGGGCTCGCGATCATCATCGAACGCGTGGGGCTGCTCCGGCAGCCCCGGGCGGTGAGTCCGGCGACTCACCGCCACCACCGGCCGGGGAGGGAGCGCCCAGCCGCGGCGCGAAGCCGCGGCAGCCCCCAGCGATCGACCCTAGGTCGATCGCTCGCCCCGGCGTCCAGCCGGGGCTCCCCTCGCGTGGCCGCTGCCGGCGGTCGTGCCCTAGGCCGACCGCCACCCCCTCGGCTTCCAGCCGAGGGTTCTCTCGATACTTCGCCGGGGATCTCGAATCCCCGTCCCCGAAGCTCGACGTTTACCCGGATCGTGCGTTCATGTATGCATCACAATCAATCCACATAAAATCATAGAAGGGAGAATATGATTTTACCTTTCGATTCGTTGTGCGGAGAAACGGAATCAAGATGAGGACCTTACGATCTTCCCACGTATTCCTTGCACTAGCTTGAACGTCGGGTGGGCGACGATCCTCCAAGCTTATGTATCCTCTTCAACTCTCTAGAATATCAAGTATGATAATCTTGTCTTATGAAAAAGTGAAGACCATGTAGTGCTTTTATAGGCTACGTAGGGGATCTAAAGGAGGTGGAATATTGGGCTTCCAATATTAATGATTAAATTGAGCCCAAGCCCAAATCTATTAATCTCCCATTAATATTAATTAATTTATTTTCCACTATATAAATTAATTGCACTCCCAATATTAAACCATATTATATCAAATAATATTTCTCCGGTAGTATTATTTATTCCGTGTATTTAAGATTTAAATATCCATGAATAAAATTAATTTATTGCTAATTAATTTATTCATCTCTTTAATCCGAGACTAGTACCATTCAACCTTAATTATTGTGCGGAACGAATCCACTCATGAGGTTTACACAATAATTCCTTATGAACTCATCTCGGGGATATTATCAACCCTTCCGGGATACACTGTCCGGTCAATCATTCACGGCATGCCATATATAAAATACAGTGACCCAACTTAACCGGTAATTAACCCAATAATTAAATCGGTTAATTCCTTTGGTAAATCAAAGTCACTTATATTAAATATACACACCCGCAACAATATCGGGGATTAAGAATAAAATACACTGAGACTCGAATCGATTATCGCCGGCAATCCTAATCGATGAATCTCAACGATCCGCTCAATACACCAAGTGTACAAGTGTGATAAAATAATTAAGACAAATTATTTTCTCTCTCACACAACGACTATACCGATGGATTGGTCCGGGTCCATCTAGGTCGTGAGCCACTGTTTGATTAAATACGAGTAACCGATAGTATGATCTTCTGTGTGGGCCCGACACACCATACTAACTACAACGTATAAAATCCAGGACTATGATTTGCATATATTTAATTAATAATAATTAAAAGCAAACAATTGTTTATTAATTAAATAGATTAAATGCTATGATCGGAAGTTTACCGTTACTTAAATCTAGACATTAAGTACACAACTCCAACAATTACCTTAAAGTGTGGGGGTGTTTGGCCAAAGTGTCGGTTCCTGAGCCAAAACGAATAAAGATAGGACCTAAAACAGTCGATTGTATCTTCATTGGATACGCTTTGACTAGCATGGCATACCGATTCTTAGTACACTATTCTGAAAATCCAGAAGTGGCTAAAGGTACGACCATTGAGTCGAGAAATGCTTCATTTTTCGAGAACATCTTTCCGAGCAAAGATGTAGCTGGTCCAAGTTCTTACAAAAGAACTTATGAAGAGAGTTCTGTGCCACCAAGTAATGAACATGGTGATGAAGTTACATAACAGAGACGTGGTAAAAGAGTAAAAATAGCTAAGTCGTTTGGACCTGACTTTACCACGTACATGTTGGACGATGAGCCTAACTCTTATGGTGAAGCTCTAGCTAGCCCAGATGGACCACTTTGGGCAGAAGCTATTAATAGCGAAATAGAGTCCATCATGCAAAACCACACGTGGAAATTAGTAGATCTTCCACCCGGCTGTAAACCTTTAGGATGTCGTTGGATCTTAAAGAAAAAATATAGAGCCGATGGAACGATTGATAAGTTTAAAGCTCGGCTGGTAGCCAAAGGCTTTAGACAAAAAGAAGGTCATGATTTCTTTTACACGTACTCACCTGTGACTAGGATTTCATCCATACGGGTGTTAATATCGATTGCTGCGTTGCACAATCTTGAAATTCACCAAATGGACGTTAAGACTGCGTTGCTAAATTGTGAATTAGAAGAAGAAATATACATGGACCAACCTGAAGGGTTTGTTGCACCTGGTGAAGAGAAAAAGGTGTGTAAACTGATAAGGTCGTTGTACGGACTAAAACAAGCTCCTAAATAATGGCACTTAAAGTTTGACAATGTTATGTTGTCAAATGGTTTCAAAATCAACGAATGTGACAAATGCGTGTACATTAAAGGTACTCCAACTGAATTTGTGATAGTATGTCTCTATGTGGACAATATGCTAATCATGGGAAGTAACCGTGATCAAATCACGAACACTAAGAACATGTTATAAAGAAATTTTGACATGAAAGATTTAGGAGTTGCAGATCTAATCCTTGGGATTAAGATTAGCAAAACCGAAGAAGGAATTGTTTTGTCACAATCTCACTATGCCGAGAAAGTGCTCAAAAAGTTCAATGCCCTTGATGGTCCTGAATGTAGGACTCCGATTGACCGAAGTGTCAACTTAACAGTCAATTTGGGAAAACCGATAGCTCAGTTGGATTACTCCCGAGTAATAGGTAGTCTGATGTACCTAACGAATTGTACTCGTCCTGACTTAGCCTATTCTGTGAGCAAACTGAGCCGGTACACGAGCAATCCAAGTCATGAACATTGGGATGCTCTGAAAAGAGTGTTAAAGTACTTGAAACACACTCTAGATTATGGACTATACTACACAAGATATCCTAGTGTACTTGAAGGATATTGTGATGCTAGTTGGATCTCAGACTCAAAGGATTCTCATTCCACTAGTGGTTATGTCTTCTGTATAGGAGGCGGAGCAGTCTCGTGGAAATCCACGAAACAAACTTGTATAGCCAGATCAACTATGGAATCCGAGTTCGTCGCTTCGGACAAAGCCGGTGAAGAAGCTGAATGGCTTCGAAACTTCTTAGAAGATATTCCATGTTGGAAAAAGCCTGTGTCTCCAGTGATGATGCACTGTGATAGCCAATCGGCCATAGCGAGGGCACAGAGCAATATGTATAACGGAAAGTCTCGACACATTTGTCGAAGACATAACACCGTTAGACAATTGATCACAAATGGAGTGATTTCCTTAGACTATGTTAAGTCACAGGAAAACTTAGCCGACCCTTTGACCAAAGGGATTACTAGAGATCAATTAAGTGTGTTGCTAAAGGGTGGGTTTGAAAAACCACAACTAAAGTATGACCATGGCGGTAACCCTACCATGCTGAGTGGAGATCCCACGAACTTGGGTCAAAGGGAAAACTAAGTCATGCTAGTTCAGTTAAGCAATTGTAAATAAAGATTTCCGTTTCCATCCCTATGAGCAAATAAGTGCTAGAACCTGAAATGTGGTAAAGGTTAAGTCGTTGAGACTTTTAATGAATCCCACACCTCGAAAAGGTGGAGTATTTCAGGGTACTCATATTGGGAGGTCACCTATATAAATGTGAAGTGTAGGCCGCTTCAAAATGTAAACATTTATGAATCCAAAGAGTTGTCCAAGGCTTAAAACGGACACAACAGAGAAATGGAAACTGATAGGGATTTGTTGTGTGACTATCATTGAATCGGTGTACACTTCGGAGGAATAGTTCAAGGCATAGCGTCCACTAGCCCGCCAGTACATCCGATGATTTTCACTAAGGGGGTTCAAGGCCACAAGCTACATTTCCAGAAGCAATAGATCCTTCCGAGAACCGAGCACAAGAGTCTGCATTCATGGCATTTGCATTGATTTCACTCATGTGGGGGATTGTTGGAATTATTATAAATAATTCGTGTATTTTGACCAAGTTATGTAATTTTTATGGCAATAAAAAATGTATTCGATTTCGAGTTTAATCGTTACAATTATTATCTCCGTGTTACGAGGTAATTGTGGTATTTTATTTCGTCAAAATCCGTTAATCGGTGAGTGAGAAATAAATATTTAAAGGTTGCCATAAATACTACTTTGGTAAATGAAGCAATTATTATTTTATTGAGATAAATGTTATCCCACATTGAAAGAATACCAAAAGTCATTTCTCTTTAAAAGTGATAAGAGAGTATGAGTGTTCAACAAGTTGAGTAAGTCCATGCACCCTTAGCGGTACATGGCAAGGGCCACTCGCGCGCGCCCCGCCCCGACCCGACCCGACCCGGGCTCGGGCTCGGGCTCGGGCTCGGGCTTGGTCCTGGCTCCTTGGTGATTTGGTCAATTGGACTCTCGGCTGGACATGGGCTTCCCGGGGCCCACTGGGCCAATTGAGCCACTGTATATATCTTTTTGGACACGGTCCGATTGAAGTGTTTGGGCTCGTCTT
This sequence comes from Euphrasia confusa, assembly GCA_954870475.1. Lineage (NCBI taxonomy): Eukaryota > Viridiplantae > Streptophyta > Magnoliopsida > Lamiales > Orobanchaceae > Euphrasia > Euphrasia confusa. The sequence continues at coordinate 12,578,256 of OX940957.1, read as the reverse complement.
GATCGACCCAAAAGTTGAACACATTGATTAAGTCTTTGGGCTCGGCACAACTTAAAGGTTATGGATATTAATTAATTTTGTAATTAATTAATTGTTGATAATTGCTGAAGTGGGCGGTTAGAGATGGAGTGGTCAAACTCCACTAGGCTGTAACTGCCCTGAACCGCCAACTGCTGTTAGTGGTATGTAACTCCCCCTACAGTGAACTCTATAAATAAACTTTTACATGCATCATTTCACGTACGAAATTTCTGCCTCTCATATATCATCATATCATTTCACGAGTTTGCTCAGTTATCACAGTTTCCGTTCAACCGAGGGTTCGATTCAGTGTGCAAATCGTTCGAGCTCCGCTGCCGTTGTATCTTTGGGATCAGAGAGCCTGTAACCGTAGCATACACGGGGCTTTACTGATTTGCGGAAAGTGCAAACGCCTCGGCCAGCAACCTGCCGTTTTACTTTCCGTTCTTATCTTTCTTTTATTCCGGTATGACTAACCCGTTTTCTACGTTTTTTCTAACATAGCTCCAATCTCTGACCTTAGATGAAGTAATAATTATAAAAAATTAAAAATAGATATACAAATGTAATTAAAAAAATCATAAATTACGATAAAATAAAATTATATAATAGCATAAATTAAAATATAAATATACAATTAAAATGTATACGGTTGCAATAAAAATATACATAAATAGCGCAAAATAAAAATATATTGTAACAATTAATAATATTTAAAATATTGTGCAATAAAAATATTAAAGGTTATATTTAATAAGAAATTAAAATATTTACAAATAGCGCAAAAATAAAATTATATACTAGCAAAATTATTTATAAATAACACAAAATAAAATAAATAATATTGAGCAAAATATACACATTAATAAAAAAAACATAAAATTATATTACATGGTTTTATTATAGCTCAAAAAATAACATTTATAATCATATTTAAATGAGATTAATTAATCCTCAATTATAATTCTATTAATCATTTGTTACAAAAAAATTCAATCTGAAAAACTAAAAATAAAAACTCACTAAATTTTTTATACGATATCTAAAACAAACTCAACATTAGAAAATTCAAATAAAATATTTCAATGTATCAGAACTCGATCGGAGCCAAACGAACTACTAACATGTAAGAATCGAACCGATCCCTTGTTACCAAGTCAAGTACAACTCGTCAAAGCTTCGAAATAAACAACCTTTCTAGAGACATGAAATAAAGCGGTCAACTATTCGATTGTATTTCCTCTCACAAACCCCATCACACCAGTCCGACCACTCGTGATATGTCGATTCAAATCAGGCCACATGTCGGAAATGGAGTCTATATTAACCCTTCATAAACGTGAAATAAACAGCCTTTCTGGGGAAATGAAATAAAGCGGTCTACTATTCGATTGTATCACCCCTCACAAATCCCATCACATCAGTCCGACCACTCTTGATTTTTCGATTCAAATCAGGTCACACGTCGGAAATCAGGTCTATATTAACCCTGCACGCCTCGATCTAACCAGAATTATCGTCTATCAACTCAAACATAAACAAAGATTTCACTTTAGGTTCAGATAAATCGAGATTCAATACACGCGTCCATTCGACTCTATTAAGTATTCTTTGTAGACTTCCTCTATCTATCAGAATTATCATCCATCAACTCAAACACAAACAAAGATTTCACCTTATGCTTCAGGTAAATCGAGATGCAATGCACACGGCCATTCGACTCCATAAATTATTCTTTGTAGACTTCTATTCCATCAATAGAACAATTTCAACGACCAGACCTTAGATCGAAGTAATAATAATAAAATATTAAAAATAGATATACAAATGCAATTAAAAAATTCATAAATTACGCAAAATAAAATTATATAATAGTAGAAATTAAAATATTAATATACAATTAAAATTTATAAGGTTACAATTAAAATATTCATAATTTGCGCAAAATAGAAATATATTATAGCAATTAAATATATTTAAAATATTGCGCAATAAAAATATAACATCATATATTTAATAACCAATTAAAATATTTACAAATAGCGTCCAAAATTAAATTATATAGTAGCACAATTAAAATATTTATAAATAACACAAAATAAAATAAATAATATTAAGCAAAACATACATTAATAAAAAAACACAAAATTATATTATATGGTTTTATTATAGCACAAAAAAAATAACATCAATAATCTTATTTAAATTTAGCAAATTAAAGTGTATAATGAATTAAAAAAAACTCATTAATCGAGATTAATTAATCCTCAATCATACTTCTATTAATCATTTGTTATAAAACATTTAATCTGAGAAAATAAAAATGAAAAACTCACTATTTGTAACACAAACTCAACATTAGAAGATTCAAACAAAATATTTCAATAATCAGAACTAGATCGGAGCCAAACGATCTACTAACATGTAAGAATTTAACCAATCCCTTGTCCCCAAGTCTAGTACAACCTCGTCAAACCTTCCGTCCGAAAACGTGAAATAAACAGCCTTTCTGGGGACATGAAATAAAGCGGTCTACTATTCGATTGTATCATCCCTCACAAACCCCGTAACACTAGTCCGACCACTCTTGATTTGCCGATTCAAATCAGGACACGCGTCGAAAATCGAGTCTATTTTAACCCTGCAAGCCTCGATCTAACCAGAATTATCGTTTATCAACTCAAACACAAACAAAGATTTCACCTAATGGATCAGATAAATTGAGATCCAATGCACGCGTCCATTCGACTCCATTAAGTATTCTTTTGTAGACTTCTTCAATCTAACCAGAATTATCGTCCATCAACTCAAACAAAAACAAAGATTTCACCTTAGGCCTCAGGTAAATCGAGATGCAATGCACGCTTCTATTCGACTTCATAAACTATTCTTTGTAGATTTCTCTTGTATCAATAGAACAGTTTCAATCACTACGACCTTAGATAAAGTAATAATTGTAAAAAATTAAAAATAGATATACAAATGTAATTAAAAAATTCATAAATTACGATACAATAAAATTATATAATATCAGAAATTAAAATATAAATTTACAATTTAAATGTATAAGGTTGCAATAAAAATATTCATAAATAGCGCAAAATAAAAATATATTAAAACAATTAATAATTTAAAATATTGGGAAATAAAAATATTAAAGCATATATTTGATAAGCAATTTAAATATTTACAAATAGCGCCAAAAATAAAATTATATACTAGCACAATTATTTATAAATAACACAAAATAAAATAAATAATATTGAGCAAAATATACACATTAATAAAAAAACATAAAATTATATGATATGGTTTTATTATAGCTTAATAAATAACATTATAATCATATTTAAATCGAGATTAATTAATCCTCAATTATAATTCTATTAATCATTTGTTACAAAAAAATTCAATCTGAAAAATTAAAAATAAAAACTCACTAAATTTATTTATACGATTTGTAACACAAACTCAACATTATAAGATTCAAATAAAATATTTCAATATATCAGAACTCGATCGGAGTCCTACGAATTTCAATATCATATATTCCGAAGAACATTATAATCTAATATTCCTGAAATAATATTATATGTTACCGAAGAACATTATAATATGATATTCTTGAAGAAATATCAAATTAATTATGATTAAGTTACTGAAGAACATTATAATATAATATTCTTGAAGTAGTATCAAACTAATTATGCCTAATTAATCAATTAAAATTTTAATGTTCCTGAAGAACATTGTGATATGATAATTTTGAAGAACTATCAAAAGAAAATGTTCCTCAATAACATGATATGATATTCCCGAAGAAATATCAAAATTAAATGTTCCTGAAGAACATCGTGATATGATATTCGTGCAGAAATATCAATATCAACTTGATTATGATTATATACTAATAATCTCGAAAATATCTTTAAAAATTGACCATGAAAGATCCACTAGGTTTGTGGAAAGATTTAAAAGAAAGATACGATCACCCCGAAGTTGGTGTACTACCAAAAGATTGACTCCACATTGGATTACTAGATTTTAAATATGTTGAGACATATAATAAAGCTAAAAAATATTATAATTTGATATTACTGAAGTAATATCAAATCAATTAAATTAAATGTTCCTGAAGAACATATTGGAGTTTTGTGGCCAAGTCATGCATGAATTAATTGAGGGACTTCTTGAATTTCAAAGTGGGTGAAACTTTAGGAAAAGTTAATAAAAACCTTGTTGAATAGCCGATGGTTATTTGCTTGAATATTGTGATAGCACATGAGTTTGAATCTCATGAAAATTTGATATTCCTGAAGTATTATCAAATCAATTATTTTTAATATATCAATTAAAATGAATGTTCCCGAAAAACATATACTCCGGTTTAAATATTATATTTATTGTTCTTGGAGAACATCATGATTTGATATTATTCGATAAATATCAAATTAAATTGCTCCCGAAGTAGCAATAAGTTTGGAAATATCAAATTAAATTACTCCCCGTAGTAGCAATAAGTTTGGAAATATCAAATTCGTAGTATCAATAAAGTTTAAATGTTCTGGAAGAACATTATGATATGATATTCCCGCGGAAATATCAAATCAAATTGCTTATGTGTAGCAATTAAACTTTAAATATTTTAAATATTATACAAAATATTTCTTAAAGAATATTTTTATTGATTACTCCCGAAGAAGCAAAGTTGAAACATTAAATATTTTTAATAAAGTTACATCTCATTATACTCATAGTGAGCCAAATTTGATTGTACTCGTTGAAACATTGATTACATATGAATTATCCCTGAAGGATATCTTTTGAAAATCGAGAACAAATTGATCTTATTATGTGAGTAATCATGGAATATCGAAAAATTCGATTTGTGAGAAAATTATATATCGAGATTTATTTTGATCCCCAAAAGGTCGAGTAAAAACCCAATATTTTGATCCCCGAAGGATCATTGGTAAAACCTAATATTGATCCCGAAAGATCATTGATAAAGATATTGTATCCCGAAGGATCATTGATTTGAATATATTGTTATGCAAATTATGACATATTAATAGTGGGCTCCGGAAGAATTTTACCAATTATCTCCACGAGTACTACAAATGTACTTAAACATGAAAATGATGCATATCTTGATGCGTGGAAATGAATCAAACATTTCCCATCCGCGAATTATTTTTATATATGCAAGTTATATTCACCACTAAAGTATATTTTTATGAACGGGCATAATATCTCGAGCCCACGATCCAGAAGATCACGATTCAGAAGATCGGTTTATATCAATTACGCTGATTTGCATATTTAACGAAGATCATTTCCCGGCATTAGTGGGAGATAAGAATATAAATATATAAATGCCGAGAAATTTTATGGAATTAAAAAGACCTTTAATTCTAGATCCATGCACCAATCAATTGAACCTGAAGTTCATGGAAATAAGTGACTTGCAATATTCAGCAAGTAATCTGCCAAATTAATGAAGGTGTGACAAATTCACATATATTTGTGATAAAATGAACTATAAGAGTTCAAATACCAAAGAGATCAACTCGAATGTTGATTCTATTTAATATACGCCAAATTAATGAAGGTGTGACAAATTCACATATATTTGTGATAAAATGAAGAGTTCAAATATCAAAGAGATCAACTCGAATGTTGATTCTATTTAATATACGCCTGAAGCGTAGTAGATCGATCTGAAAATATAAAATAAATCCGCGGATAAACAAAGAAATTAAGTCACCCTCAAAATCTCCCGAAGAGAGTTAGATGAAATCCCATTGAAAAAGTATTTGCACGTGATAATAGAAAATCGTGGGATTGCGGAACAACCAAATTAAATATTTGGGGAAATGATGAAAGATTTGGTTGATAGAATTGTCATCAAATGGAAAAATAAAAATTCGTCAACGACATATTTACCTCAAGAGTTGCTCTAGAAAATTTGGATCCAAAACTTAAATCATAATGTGCCAGCAGCACACGAAAAACTAAGAAACGATCAATTGAGGCTGAGCATGACTCGCTAAATAAAAGAGATATTTTGACTCTATAATACACACCTCAAAATATTATCCCAGAAGGATATATGTTGGAAATCGATATCCCGGATTTAATAAATCTATACATATATAATTTCAGGATCTACTAATGCCACATGAACCAATAGGAAAACAATAATAATGTTGTGTTCACACTATAAATTATAAATAAAAAAATTATAAATTATAAATAGTAATATTATTAAGCATATTTAAATTATTATATATAAATTTTAAATATTAATTTGAAATTATATATATATTTTAAATAATAATTAATAATCATCTTAAATATATACATTTTTATTTTTTTTCTCAAAATTTTTTTACTCTATTAATATTAATTTAATTCTAATTAATCGTACCAACCTCTTCTTATTCCTTAATCCAAAAAAAATGATCAAACTTTTTAAGTATATTATTTTCTCTATAATCTGGATGTCCTTTTTTATTTTTCTGAAAATTGAATTGATTTACATGTATACGTTCTTCTATTCATTCTTTTTTTTTCCTCAATTTTTTTAATTTTATGTATTAATTATGATTTTTCAGATTCCAGAATCAAAGTATTAATTATGTTCGACTAGATTTTTTTTTTAATTTTTAGTTTAGCCTAATTCAGTTATGTTAAATTTGTTTTGCAGGTTAATATACATTATATTAAATTCAATTTTTTTATATTAATATTTATTTTTCAGATTTATAATTTTTATTTTCCATTTATTTTGATTTTCCCCCAACGGTTTTAGATATTTGTTGGATGACGGTTTTAGATATTTGTTGGATGCTTTTGAAACTCGAGAAATACAGAGACAAGAAACTCCTCTTCCACCAATTCACACCAGTCCGACCACTCGTGATATGTCGATTCAAATCAGGCCACACGTCGGAAATCGATTCTATATTAACCCTTCAAAAACGTGAAATAAACAGCCTTTCTGGGGAAATGAAATAAAGCGGTCTACTATTCGATTGTATCACCCCTCACAAAGCCATCACATCAGTCATCACTCTTGATTTGTCGATTCAAATCAGGCCACACGTCGGAAATCAGGTCTATATTAACCCTGCATGCCTCGATCTAACCATAATTATCGTCTATCAACTCAAACACAAACAAAGATTTCACTTTAGGCTCAGATGCAATACACGTGTCCATTCGACTCCATTAAGTATTCGTTGTAGACTTCTATCTATCAGAATTATCGTCCATCAACTCAAACACAAACAAAGATTTCACCTTATTCTTCAGGTAAATCGAGATGCAATGCACACGTCCATTCGACTCCATAAATTATTCTTTTTAGACTTCTATTCCATCAATAGAACAATAATAAAATATTAAAAATAGATATACAAATGCAATTAAAAAATTCATAAATTACCCAAAATAAAATTATATAATAGCAGAAATTAAAATATTAATGTACAGTTAAAATTTATAAGGTTACAATTAAAATATTCATAATTTGCGTAAAATAGAAATATATTATAGCAATTAAATATATTTAAAATATTGCGCAATAAAAATATAACATCATATATTTAATAACCAATTAAAATATTTACAAATAGCTTCAAAAATTAAATTATATAGTAGCACAATTAAAATATTTATAAATAACACAAAATAAAATAAATAATATTAAGCAAAACATACATTAATAAAAAAACACAAAATTATATTATATGGTTTTATTATAGCACAAAAAAAATAACATCAATAATCTTATTTAAATTTAGCAAATTAAAGTGTATAATAAATTAAAAAAACTCATTAATCAAGATTAATTAATCCTGAATCATACTTCTATTAATCATTTGTTACAAAACATTTAATCTGAGAAAATAAAAATGAAAAACTCACTATTTGTAACACAAACTAAACATTAGAAGATTCAAACAAAATATTTCAATGTATCAGAACTAGATCTGAGACAAACGATCTACTAACATTTAAGAATCGAACCGATCCCTTGTTCCCAAGTCAAGTACAACCTCATCAAAGCTTCCGTCCGAAAACGTGAAATAAACAGCCTTTTTGGGGACATGAAATAAAGCGGTCTACTATTCGATGGTATCATCCCTCACAAACCCCATCACACCAGTCCGACGACTCGTGATTTACCGATTCAAATCAGGACACGCGTCGAAAATCGAGTCTATATTAACCCTGCAAGCCTCGATCTAACCACATTTATCGTTTATAAACTCAAACACAAACAAAGATTTCACCTAATGCATCAGATAAATCGAGATCCAATGCACGCGTCCATTCGACCTTAATTAAGTATTCTTTTGTAGACTTCTTCGATCTAACCAGAATTATCGTCCATCAACTCAAACACGAACAAAGATTTCACCTTAGGCTTTAGGTAAATCGAGATGCAATTCACACGTCCATTAGACTCCATAAATTATTCTTTGTAGACTTCTATTCCATCAATAGAACAATTTCAACTACCACAACCTTAGATCGAAGTAATAATAATAAAATATTAAAAATAGATATACAAATGCAATTAAAAAATTTATAAATTATGCAAAATAAAATTATATAATAGGAGAAATTAAAATATTAATATACAGTTAAAAATTAATAATGTTACAATTAATATATTCATAATTTGCGCAAAATAAAAATATATTATAGCAATTAAAAATATTTAAAATATTGCGCAATAAAAATATAACATCATATATTTAATAACCAATTAAAATATTTATAAATAGCGTCAAAAATAAAATTATATAGTAGCACAATTAAAATATTTATAAATAACCCAAAATAAAATAAATAATATTGAGCAAAACATACATTAATAAAAAAACACAAAATTATATTATAATTTTTATTATAACACAAAAAAAAAATAACATCAATAATTTTATTTAAATTTAGCAAATTAAAGTGTATATTGAATTAAAAAAAAATCATTAATCTAGATTAATTAATCCTCAATTATACTACTATTAATCATTTGTTATAAAACATTTAATCCGAGAAAATAAAAATGAAAAACTCAATATTTGTAACACAAACTCAACATTAGAAGATTCAAACAAAATATTTCAATGTATCAGAACTAGATCGTAGCCAAACGATCTACTAACATGTAAGATGTTGGTGATTTAAGTGAAATCGCTGTCCATTTAATGTAATTGGAATCATTCAAGGCTTCGGATTAAATCTAGTCAATATAATATAACTTTGGAGAAGTGTGGAGTACACGGTTATATAAAATTGATATGGTTTAAGTATTTGGATAAGCATAATAATGCATGTCGAGTGTGATCTCGTAGTTGCATGGTTGCATAGCTGGAAGATGATATTATATCATACAATTGATGCAAATTCGAAATTGCATGTCTTTTCATGCAAAACAACATGAATAGGTGCCAAAGTGAAAGAGTATATTCACTAAAAGTTACCTATATATAAATATGTGTCAAATGAAAAGGTACCTTTTCATAAATGTACCTATTCGACCAAAAGGTGCTTATATTCAAATGAAATGGTGTATACTACCTATATAAGGAAGTAAAATTCATTTGATGAATACACTTGAAAACACCTACAAAAATAAGAAGCTTTGAAGAAACAAATAAAGCGGAATATTTCATAAGTTGCTCGTGTTCTAAGCCTAAGACTCGAGTGTAGATATTGTCTTATCCTGCGAGGGATTTCGTGATACCCAAGCTTATAGGGTCGAAATACTCTTTAAGGAAAGCGTTTACGCGATTCAATATTTATCCAAGCCCCTCTACATCTTTCAGTAACACCCTAAATTATACAACAATCTTAAAGAGTATTTTCACATACTGAAAGATGAAGTCCGTTCGAGAGATGAACATCAAGTTTGGCAAGTTGGAGAAATTTGAAGCGTGAATTTTGGAAAGTGTATGTTCTAAGCACTCCTCAACCGGAGCAAGTGGAAAACAAAATACCGGAGGCAACTCGGAAATGGTGCAAGTGGGACAACGAAGACTATATATGTCATGGGCATATATTGAACGGTATCTCTGAACTCTCATTTTTACATTTATCAAAATGTTGAATCTGCTTAAGTATTATGAGATGTTCATGCTTAATATTATTAATAAAAATAATGATTATGTGCTTATGACTTCTTCGAACTTAAATGATTCGTGATTGTGGCATGCTAGATTAAGACATGATTTTATAAGCGTATGATTGAAATGTTAAAACTATATTTAATTTTTGTCATGAACTTAGAAGAAGATAAGTGTAATACATGCATGCTAACTAAAATTGTTAGGCACCTTTTTAAAGATGTTCAACGTGAATCTTGTATGCTTGAACTTGTGCATAGCGACTTATGTGATTTCCATGCTACACCTTCGTTGGGGAATAAGAAATACTTTATAACTTTCATAGATGATTATTCTAGATTTTGCTATGTATTTCCGCTAAGTACTAAAGATGAAGCGCTAGAAAAGTTTAAGGTATATAAAACTGAAGTTGAACTACAACAAGAATGCATGATTAAAAAGTTGAGAACTGATAGGGGAGGCGAATATTATGATCCTGTTTTGTTTGAATCATGTGGTATTATTCATGAAATAACTGCGCCCTATACTCCTCAACAAAACGGTATATCCGAAAGGAAGAACCGAGTACTAAAAGAAATTGTGAATTCCATGTTATCCTATTTGGGTTTGAATAGTGGATTCTGGGGAGAAGCCGTGTTAACGGCTTGCTATTTGTTAAATAGGGTTCTTAACAAAAGGAACAAAGTTACCCCCTACGTGTTGGAGTTGTGTACTTAATGTCTAGATTTAAGTATCGGTAAACTCCCTGTCATAGCATTTAACCTATTTAATTAATAAACAATTATTTGCATTTAATTAAATATGCAAAATATAGTTCGTGATTTTATACGTTGTAGTTAGTATGGTGTTGCATGGGCACACAGAAGATCATACTATCGGTTACTCGTATTTAATCGAACAGTTGCTCACGACCTAGATGGACACGAACTAATCCATCGGTATAGTCGTTGTGTGAGAGAGAAAATAATTTATCTTAATTATTTTATCACACTTGTACACTTGGTGTATTGGGCGGATCAGCTTGAAATTCATCGATTAGGATTGCCGGCGATAATCGATTTGAGTCTCAGTGTATTTTATTCTTAATCCCTGAAACAATTGAGGGTGTGTATGTTTAATATAAGTGACTTTGATTTACCAAAGGAATTAACCGGTTTGATAATTGGGTTAATTACCGGTTAAGTTGGGTCACTATATTTTATATATGGCATGCCGTGAATTCTTGAAGGGGCAGTGTATCCCGTAAGGGTTGATAATATCCCCGAGATGAGTTCATAAGGAATTATTATGTAAACCCTGCAGGTGGATTTAATCCGCATAATAATTAAGGTTGAATGGTACTAGTCTCGGATATAAGAGATGAATAATATTTATTGAGCAATAAATAAATTTATTCATGGATATTTAAATCTTAAATACACGGAATATATAATACTACCGGAGAAATATTATTTGATATAATATGGAATAATATTGGGAGTGCAATTTTATTTATATAGTGGAAAATAAATAAAATTTAATATTGATAAGGATTAATGGATTTGGGTTGGACCCAATTTAATCTTCAATATTTAGAAGCCCAATATTTATTCTCCTTATGATCCCCTACGTAGCCTATATAAGCACTACATGGTCTTCACTTTTAATAACACAATTAATTGACATACGCCAATCAAAAAGTCTTGAGAGTGAGGAAGATCCATAGGAGTTCGATAGATCGTCGCCCACACGACGTTCGAACGGAGTGCAAGGAATACGTGTGAAGATCGCAAGGTCATCAAAGGCGTTAGAATTCGTTTCTCCGTACAACGAATCGAAGGTAAAAATCATAAACCCTCTTTTATGATTTCGTGTGAATTAATCGTAGTAAATACATGAACACACGATCCGGATAAACGTACGAACTTCGGGGACGGGGATTCGAGATCCCCGGCGAAGATCGAAGGACCCTCGGCTTGGAGCCGAGGGGGCGATCGAACCCTAGGGTTCGATCGCGGCGCGCGGACGAGGGAGCCCCGGCTGGAGCCGGGGCGAGCGATCGACTTTGAGTCGATCGCGGGGAGACCGCCGTGGGCTGGTGCCACGGCAGCTGGTCCCCCCAGCCACCTCGACCGGCGGCCAGGCGCGGCGGAGGAGCCCCGGCTGGAGCCGGGGCATGCGATCGACCGTGAGGTCGATCGCGGGGAAAGCCGCGGCTGGAGCCGCGGCGGGTCAGCTGGGGGCTGACCGCCCCTCCTCCGGCGATGGTGGTGAGTCGCCGGACTCACCACCGGGGGCTGCTGGGCAGCCCCGGCGATCGCGGCGGCGATCGCGAGCCCCCCTCGCGGCGGGGGCTCGGCTAGGGTTTTGCCGCGGCTTGTCCGCGGTGGAGCTCTCGTCGGGCCCGGTTCCGTCGTACGGTGGTTCGCGTTCATGGATCCGACTCGCGGGAGAAAATCGGCTGGGGGCGGGCTGCGTGTCTTCGGGCGCGTAGTCTCCAAAGGTCAGACTCTTGCGGATGAGTCGGGGATCCAATCTCCGGCGATGAAGGATTTCGTTCGGGTTATTTTTCCGCAAATTTTAATAGCCCGGGATATCGATTCCCAACAAATGGTATCAGAGCGTTTGGTTTCGTGTTCATGTATATGCTCGATTATTGTTCTACCTTGCAGGATCTCCGGCTATCATGGTTGGATTTAATTAATTATTGTTTATTAATTAATTATCATGATTATTAAACTCTCGGACATGTCGAGATTCGTTTTGTGTGGATGAATGTTTGTAATAGTAAAAATTCGGGGGTTGACCGAATTTAGGATTTATTATTACGTTCTTTATTTTTCCGGAAAATGTATAGGGTCGATTTCATGTATAGAATCGATACCGGATAATTGTAATTTAAATTTTGTATTTTTAATTACATTGGTTCGATGATGAGACGATCGCCGGAAGACGAAGACGTGTGACGAAGACGAAGAGGACGAAAAACCGGGGGGTCGATCATCCCCATGATCGATCCCCATGAGGATCGATCGACCCATCCCGGGGGCTGCCCGCTAGGGCTTCTAGCCACGCCGGCCACCGGTGGTGGTGGCGCGTGGGCTGGAGGCGGCGGTGGTGGTGGTTCCGGGCGGTGGAGGTCGACGGTGGGGATGGCGTGGGATCTCCCAATCTCATGTTATTCCTACCAAGATCCACTTTCCCAATTAATTCGGATTTTTCCTATTTGAGTACTTTCCTTTTGGAAACTCTCATGGTTTAGGAAAAGAATTAATTTAAATTAATTTTATTTTCTATTGATTTATTTCCTTCATGGAAATATTCATAGATTAGAAATTTAATTAATTTAGTACTAAATTTATTTTTCCTATTTGATTATTCCTTCTCATGGGAATATTCATGGATTAGGAATAAAAATAAATTTGGAAAGTAGTAAGTCCTAATTTATTTTTCCTTGTTCTATTATAGATATCTTCTAGAGTATTCCAAATTTTATTTGGATAGATTATTCTAGAGATTTAATAGAACTAGATAGGAAAATGAATAAATTAAAAATATTAATAATATTTAATTTTATTTTTGATATATTCGATTGACTTAATTTTCGAATTAAGTAACTTTTGGATTAATTGAAAATAAATAGATTTAAATATTAGAGATTAATATTCTCGTCACATGGAGCATTCAAGAACGAAGACTGAAGACTAGAAGATGCGTACGGAGATGGAATAAAGCCATGATAGTCGGGAAATAATTTTCTAGCATTATTTTGACTATGTGATACTATGTGCTTTATTGCTTGTATGCATGCTATATGTGTGTTTTTTTTTTATGCACTAGATAGCGTATCCCTTTATTATTATAAAAAGCTAAGTGGGAGAGGGGATGGAAACATTCCCATGGTCTCCATTACTGTTCTCTTGGTGACTCTTATGGACTTTCGAAGTTCGTATAGACGAGTCATTGGAGGAGAATTCTTGTAATTCCTTTTACAAGAAACATTGATCAAATTTATCAAACAATGCCTAATTTGTCTTTCTGAAACTGACTTCAAGTCGACTCATTCTCACCCCGGGGAGTGGAATGGAGCCAGAGCCACTTGGTCATGTAGAGGACACAAATTAGAGACTTCCGTGCCATTCTTTGATAGATGGGTCGCTTGTCTGCTCGGCTCCCTCATTTATGAGAGATAGGGTCGCTCGCATGGCGAATCACTGGTTAGAAACTTTGAGTTTCACTTATGATTCTCCACGTCTTGATTTACGAGATTAAATGGATCAAGTAATTGGGAGTCAATTATAAAAGTCTCTTAGTGTAGTAAACGTCCACACCACGTGGCTTGCTATGCTGACGGACTTTGGATTAATTGATGTAGACAGTTGTAAGTAATTATGAAGAGTTGTGAAGTTATCGTAAACGTCCACACCACGTGGCTTGCGGTGATGTAGCGATTCCAAGTAATTTACTTTGGTACTGAGTAATGGTTTACACTTAGATACGCGTTATAGTATTCCTCCCCACGAGGTTACGCTATAATTGATGTATGACCAAAGAAAATCTAATTGCTAAATCATTTGGGTGGGTAAACGTCCACACCACGTGGCTTGCCTTACCTGATGGGATTTTAGATGTGATTAGTAATTTAATGATGTTATTCCAGGGAGATAACGTCGGATATTAAATTAATTGTTTGTTTAAATGTGCTTATAGGTTTAGAGAATTGCTATGAATCCACTTTTGTTGATACTTGAGGAAATTAACGCACTGGTTCCATACTGTATTGAATGGAAAGAAGAGTTAGACATTGCTCAGACTGCAAAGGAGTACAAAGATGTACTCAGTGAAACTTGTCCTCCTGGACTCACCATTAACTCGACTGAGGATGAGATTTTTGACTTTGAAAAATGGGAGAGTGCTCGTTCACTAGCCATTAATCATGATGTCATGCTCAAACTCAAGTTGCTGTTTGGACATGATGAGAAGGCTAGAAAAGAGGCGATGAGGATACTCATAAAGATCTGTTACTTCGATGAAACACTTGATCATGTTTTTGAGATGATGGATCTTTTAGACGAGTTGAAACAATCGCGAGCTCTTATAGTCAAAGCCAAAGGTTTCGAACCTAAAGGCAAAGGAAAGGAGAAGAAGACAAGGGGGTCTGGTGGTCCTAAAGGACTTGGACCAAAGGGTGGGATAAAGAAGCCTTCGGGCAAACATCCCCAAGGAAAGCAGTCTGAGTACTGGGGGTCTACATCTTGTCCTCTCAAAGGTACGAATTTTCTTTAGTCGTAAAACATAGTCAGCGGTATTATCTACCAGAATTCTGGTGTGTAGATATGGAACCACTGACGGTATGTGCATTCTAAATGCAGGGGTTCCAGAAAACCCAGCGACTTAGAGAAGAAAAGTTCGAGTCCACATGGGCGAAGCTGTTGAGGAAGCAGCGGTTGCAGTGGAAGACATTTATCTATCTGTTTGATAGTCATAGGATTTCATTTCAAGTTTATTGCTTTGTATTTTTTTAGAAAGAACTTTTGTTCTGGATTTCTATTGGATATTTTATTTCTTTAATCATTTGATGGTTTAGATAAGAAATAATGGCGATATCTAGTCTGGTACATTAGATAGCAATATATGAATGATAAATCCTTAGTCTACCACGATGCAACAAACCGTTTTTTTTATTGGATGTATTTCTTTATCGATCATTATACTTGTGAATTCTTGAACTTGGTAGTATCTATTCAAAAGGGATTCAGAAGGTCGAAATTGATTTGATCAATTATAGTTGGAGGAATGGGCCTCCCGACCTAAGAATCAATCTTGAAAGGTGATACAACTAAACCAACTTTTCTGGATAAAGGATGGAATTCGGACAAGTATTAAGAATGATCAAAGATGATATATGCAGACATATGTGTAATTAGAGAAGTACGAGTCATTCTTTCAAAGAATACTCAGTGATGGATTAGAATGCTTGATGTGCCATAAAAGCAAAGTGTTTTGACTTGTAAATGGACACAAAGCTATTATGGGGAACCATCAAAGTATATCCATTAGAAGCCTGCGACTCGGTCGCGGAGGTCATCACCTATCTAGATAACACATAGCATAATCAAAGATTGGGATTAAATCCCAAAGAGACGCGCCATACACTTACGTGTAGAGATGGTGCGTTGTAAAGAAATGGAAATCTAATAGTAAGAGAACAAGTTGTTCGGAACTACCTATGTTTTATGGATATCCCTGGAGACAACGGCATATTCAATATGGTTGTAGTATATCCTAGATGAACGAAGTATTTTGTGTTCTATAGTATTATGAACCAGAGGGACGTCTCGTCCGGTTCATAGAGAAAGACTATTAGATGAACCACAAAGCCTGAACTGACGTAATACCTTGAAATGAGAAGAAGGACAAAAAGACTAGGAACCAGCCAAACCGAGTAGAAGTACACCACATACTGCACCTATTGTTATTACTGTTATACACCGAGACGCCATTGCAGTGGGAGGTTGTTGAACAACCAGGGATATTCATAAGACTAGAGGAGTTCGGACTCTGGATCTAGTAAAGATGAAATCGACCCCTAGATCTGCATAAGGGCAGTGCTAGAACTAAATGTGCCTGCTTGGAACAATAAGGATTATTGTTAAGAGGCAAGACCATTTAGAGGTACAAGCTTAGTAAATCCATTCATGGATTATCACAAAGCTGGAAATTGTGGAACTTGCGAATTGATGAGATAGTCCATTATATGGATTCATCAGAAGGCATAGACAATAAAAGGTGTATTAGAGACGTAATGGAAACAAGGTGGTGTTTCTCGGAATTTTGTGTAGATAACGCTTTATCGTTGGCAACAATGTAAAAGTGTTGTCAGACATTAAATAGAGGTTGTCTAAATAGATCGAGATATAAGATTAAGATGAAGTTGGATCAATGTTCTTAGAAATCTTTCGATCTCTAGATAAGAACATTTGTATTTCTCTTTAGATATCTTATACGATTATGGTTTGTTTTAAACATGCACAATTCTGAGAAAGGTTATTGCCTTTCGAGAACAGAATGCATCTATCTAAGGTATGTGTCTTGAACACATGAAGGAGATAAATATAGACAAAGCAGATTCTTACACTTCTAGTGTAAAGGGCTTTGTAAATGCGGTGTTATAAAACAAGAACCTGATATCAACTATGCGGTTAGCGTAGTGGGAGGATATCAAAGTAATCTGGATAAGAAATATTCGAATGCTGTAAAAGTACTTGGAAGTACAGGATTACTGGCAATACGAAATCTTCTTAGATTACGCTTTCTCAGATAAAAAATCAGAGAAAGGACCAGTGTAAGTCGATATCAGGCTATGTGTTCACTTTTAGAAGAGGTGGAACCTAAGAAACCGAATAGCAGCCTCAGAGGCAGCGGAAGTTTTGGTTAGGTTCCGGAATGACCTCTGAACTTGGATATGACTCTTGGTTCACCAAAGGCTATGTACATAGCGGTGCATGGTAAACTGGAAGAAGTCATAAGTTCAAAAGATGATGATAACACATAGAGCAAGTACCACCTGATACGAATCATCGTCAGAGAGACGACGTAGTAGTCACCAAGATAACTTCAGAGCGGCAACCTAGATTGCTCATTCACATAATACTTCTGGGAAGTATACCTTAAGCACGTGATGAGTATGGGAGTCGGGAGTTTGGAGGAAATGACTAGACCTTAGTACAAGTGGGAGATTGTTGGAGTTGTGTACTTAATGTCTAGATTTAAGTATCGGTAAACTCCCTGTCATAGCATTTAACCTATTTAATTAATAAACAATTATTTGCATTTAATTAAATATGCAAAATATAGTTCTGGATTTTATACGTTGTAGTTAGTATGGTGTTGCATGGGCACACAGAAGATCATACTATCGGTTACTCGTATTTAATCGAACAGTTGCTCACGACCTAGATGGACACGAACTAATCCATCGGTATAGTCGTTGTGTGAGAGAGAAAATAATTTATCTTAATTATTTTATCACACTTGTACACTTGGTGTATTGGGCGGATCAGCTTGAAATTCATCGATTAGGATTGCCGGCGATAATCGATTTGAGTCTCAGTGTATTTTATTCTTAATCCCTGAAACAATTGAGGGTGTGTATGTTTAATATAAGTGACTTTGATTTACCAAAGGAATTAACCGGTTTGATAATTGGGTTAATTACCGGTTAAGTTGGGTCACTATATTTTATATATGGCATGCCGTGAATTCTTGAAGGGGCAGTGTATCCCGTAAGGGTTGATAATATCCCCGAGATGAGTTCATAAGGAATTATTATGTAAACCCTGCAGGTGGATTTAATCCGCATAATAATTAAGGTTGAATGGTACTAGTCTCGGATATAAGAGATGAATAATATTTATTGAGCAATAAATAAATTTATTCATGGATATTTAAATCTTAAATACACGGAATATATAATACTACCGGAGAAATATTATTTGATATAATATGGAATAATATTGGGAGTGCAATTTTATTTATATAGTGGAAAATAAATAAAATTTAATATTGATAAGGATTAATGGATTTGGGTTGGACCCAATTTAATCTTCAATATTTAGAAGCCCAATATTTATTCTCCTTATGATCCCCTACGTAGCCTATATAAGCACTACATGGTCTTCACTTTTAATAACACAATTAATTGACATACGCCAATCAAAAAGTCTTGAGAGTGAGGAAGATCCATAGGAGTTCGATAGATCGTCGCCCACACGACGTTCGAACGGAGTGCAAGGAATACGTGGGAAGATCGCAAGGTCATCAAAGGCGTTAGAATTCGTTTCTCCGTACAACGAATCGAAGGTAAAAATCATAAACCCTCTTTTATGATTTCGTGTGAATTAATCGTAGTAAATACATGAACACACGATCCGGATAAACGTACGAACTTTGGGGACGGGGATTCGAGATCCCCGGCGAAGATCGAAGGACCCTCGGCTTGGAGCCGAGGGGGCGATCGAACCCTAGGGTTCGATCGCGGCGCGCGGACGAGGGAGCCCCGGCTGGAGCCGGGGCGAGCGATCGACTTTGAGTCGATCGCGGGGAGACCGCCGTGGGCTGGTGCCACGGCAGCTGGTCCCCCCAGCCACCTCGACCGGCGGCCAGGCGCGGCGGAGGAGCCCCGGCTGGAGCCGGGGCATGCGATCGACCGTGAGGTCGATCGCGGGGAAAGCCGCGGCGGGTCAGCTGGGGGCTGACCGCCCCTCCTCCGGCGATGGTGGTGAGTCGCCGGACTCACCACCGGGGGCTGCTGGGCAGCCCCGGCGATCGCGGCGGCGATCGCGAGCCCCCCTCGCGGCGGGGGCTCGGCTAGAGTTTTGCCGCGGCTTGTCCGCGGTGGAGCTCTCGTCGGGCCCGGTTCCGTCGTACGGTGGTTCGCGTTCATGGATCCGACTCGCGGGAGAAAATCGGCTGGGGGCGGGCTGCGTGTCTTCGGGCGCGTAGTCTCCAAAGGTCGGACTCCTGCGGATGAGTCGGGGATCCAATCTCCGGCGATGAAGGATTTCGTTCGGGTTATTTTTCCGCAAATTTTAATAGCCCGGGATATCGATTCCCAACACTACGAACTTTGGTACAAAAAGAAGCCGAACCTTAATTACCTTAAGGTTTGGGGCTGTCGGGCTGTCGTAAGACTACCGAATCCCAAAAGAAAAACTTTAGGAGAAAGAGGCATTGATTGCATCTTTTTTGGATATGCTGTGCATTCCAAGGCATATCGATTCTACGTGATTGAGCCGAATGATTCAGTAGCGATTCATTCCATCATAGAATCAAGGGACGCCATATTTGATGAAACTAGATTTTCATCAATAGTTAGGATCAAGGATCTGGTGCCTAAGGTGGCTGAAAGCAAGGAATTAACCTTTCCCGAGCCTGAGTCGCTTGAACCTCGTCGAGGTACGAGGATAAGGACTAAGAAATCGTTCGGTCCCGATTTCCAGACCTTTCTGGTTGAAGGATCAATGGACGAAGTTGGCTTCCAATACTTGTATTGCTATCATGTTGATGATGAGCCTAAGACATACGAGGAAGTCATGAGATCGCAAGATGTTGCATTTTGGAAAGAAGCCATCAATGATGAGATGGATTCCATTATGGGAAACAACACTTGGATGATTGCTGATTTACCTAACGGTTGTAAACCATTAGGATGCAAGTGGATCTTCAAGAAGAAGGTGAAAGTCGATGGTTCCATCGACAAGTATAAAGCCCGATTGGTTATTCAAGGCTTTAGGCAAAAGGAAGGCATTGTTTATTTCGATACCTATGCCCTTGTTGCGAGAATAATTACGATTAGATTATTGATAGCTTTGGCTGCAATAAATAATCTAGTGATCCATCAAATGGATGTAATAACGGAATTCCGTAACTGCGAGGTAAAGGAGGAGATTTACATGAAATAAATCGTAAGGGTTTGTTATGCTTGATAATGAGCATAAAGTGTGTAAACTCGTTAAATCTTTGAATGGATTGAAACAAAGCACTTGAGAGTTAGACATAGTGCGATCATGAGTTGATCACTCATGGGGTAATCTCTATAGATTTTGTGAAATCACAACATTATCTCGCTGATCATTTGACCAAAGGATTAGCGAGGGACTTGGTAGCAAAGTCGGTAATTGGGATGTGTCTTAAGCCTACCTGAATCTTCAAATATGGGATACCAAATTCATTTCTAATTGTATTAGAACCAAAATTCAATTGAGAAGCCTATATTTTAGATTGAAACACATAAAAATTATCCCAAAGGAATGTGGTTGAACCTGCATGAAATGGTTGAAGTTAATTCTTAATGAATCTTTTGACAAAGTGCATTGTGCAGGTGCACGAAGAAAAGATTCACCTATATGAGTGGGAAGTGTGGCAACTTCAAGAGTCGTGGCTGAGCTCTATAAACACCCATGAATGGATAGGGACACAAGGCCTATATTGTGTCGGTTTTCCTTATGGAATTGTAATAAACTTGTGTGTGTTTTGTCTTCATGTATTTAGATGGGTTGAACGGTTCAATCTTTAAGACAGCGTGATTCTCGAATATTTGTAAAGTATAATTCACTAAGATGAAAATTCAATCTTCAAGACATTTTCATCTTAACCACGAGTTTGGTTTTATTTGTTGAATTAGTATGATTCAAGGATTGCACTTAAATGGGGGAGGATTGTTGGTGATTTAAGTGAAATCGCTGTCCATTTA
Organism: Euphrasia confusa; assembly: GCA_954870475.1. Classification (NCBI taxonomy): domain Eukaryota; kingdom Viridiplantae; phylum Streptophyta; class Magnoliopsida; order Lamiales; family Orobanchaceae; genus Euphrasia; species Euphrasia confusa. The sequence goes on along the minus strand of OX940957.1, from coordinate 12,556,863 downwards.
ATGTAATTGGAATCATTCAAGGCTTCGGATTAAATCTAGTCAATATAATATAACTTTGGAGAAGTGTGGAGTACACGGTTATATAAAATTGATATGGTTTAAGTATTTGGATAAGCATAATAATGCATGTCGAGTGTGATCTCGTAGTTGCATGGTTGCATAGCTGGAAGATGATATTATATCATACAATTGATGCAAATTCGAAATTGCATGTCTTTCCATGCAAAACAACATGAATAGGTGTCAAAGTGAAAGAGTATATTCACTAAAAGGTACCTATACATAAATATGTGTCAAATGAAAAGGTACCTTTTCATAAATGTACCTATTCGACCAAAAGGTGCTTATATTCAAATGAAAGGGTGTATACTACCTATATAAGGAAGTAAAATTCATTTGATGAATACACTTGAGAATACACTTGAAAACACCTACAAAAATAAGAAGCTTTGAAGAAACAAATAAAGCGGAATATTTCATAAGTTGCTCGTGTTCTAAGCCTAAGACTCGAGTGTAGGTAATGTCTTATCCTGCGAGGGATTTCGTGATACCCAGGCTTATAGGGTCGAAATACTCTTTAAGGAAAGCGTTTACGCGATTCAATATTTATCCAAGCCCCTCTACATCTTTCAGTAACACCCTAAAGATACAACATAAGAATCGAACCGATCCCTTGTTCCCAAGTCAAGTACAACCTCGTCAAAGCTTCCGTCCGAAAACGTGAAATAAACCCCCTTTCTGGGGACGTGAAACAAAGCGGTCTACTATTCGATTGTATCATCCCTCACAAACCCCATCACACCAGTCCGACCACACGTGATATGCCGATTCAAATCAGGACACGCGTCGAAAATCGAGTCTATATTAACCCTGCAAGTCTCGATCTAACCAGAATTATCATTTATCAACTCAAACACAAACAAAGATTTCACCTAATAGGCATCAGATAAATCGAGATGCAATGCACACGTCCATTCGACTCCATTAAGTATTCTTTTGTAGACTTCTTCGATCTAACCAGAATTATCGTCCATCAACTCAAACACAAACAAAGATTTCACCTTAGGCATCAGGTAAATCGAGATGCAATGCACGCATCTATTCGACTTCATAAACTATTCTTTGTAGACTTCTCCTGTATCAATAGAACAGTTTCAATCACTACACTTTAGATGAAGTAATAATTAAAAAAAATTAAAAATAGATATACAAATGTAATTAAAAAATTCATAAATTACGATACAATAAAATTATATAATAGCATAAATTAAAATATAAATATACAATTCAAATGTATAAGGTTGCAATAAAAATATTCATAAATAGCACAAAATAAAAATATATTATAACAATTAATAATTAAAAATATCGGGCAATAAAAATATTTAAGCATATATTTAATAAGCAATTTAAATATTTACAAATAGTGCCAAAAATAAAATTATATACTAACACAATTATTTATAAATAACACAAAATAAAATAAATAATATTGAGCAAAATATACACACTAATAAAAAAAACATAAAATTATATTACATGGTTTTATCATAGCTAAAAAAAAACATCTATAATCATATTTAAATCAGATTAATTAATCCTCAATTATACTTCTTATATTCATTTGTTACAAAAAAAAATCAATTAATAAAAACTCACTAAATTTATTTATACGATTTGTAACACAAACTCAACATTAGAAGATTCAAATAAAATATTTCAATGTATCAGAACTCGATCGGATCCAAATGAACTACTAACATGTAAGAATCGAACCGATCCCTTGTTACCAAGTCAAGTAAAACTCGTCAAAGCTTCGAAATAAACAACCTTTCTAGGGACATGAAATAAAGCGGTCTACTATTCGATTGTATCACCCCTCACAAACCCCATCACACCAGTCCGACCACTCGTGATATGTCAATTCAAATCAGGCCACACGTCGGAAATCGAGTCTATATTAACCATTCAAAAACGTGAAATAAACAGCCTTTCTGGGGAAATGAAATAAAGCGGTTTACTATTCGATTGTATCACCCCTCACAAAGCCCATCACATCAGTCCGACCACTCTTGATTTGTCGATTCAAATCAGGCCACACGTCGGAAATCAGTTCTATATTAACCCTGCACGCCTCGATCTAACCAGAATTATCGTCTATCAACTCAAACACAAACAAAGATTTCACTTTAAGCTCAGATAAATCGAGATGCAATACACGCGTCTATTCGACTCCATTAAGTATTCTTTGTAGACTTCCTCTATCTATCAGAATTATCATCCATCAACTCAAACACAAACAAAGATTTCACCTTAGGGTTCAGGTAAATCGAGATGCAATGCACACGTCCATTCGACTCCATAAATTATTCTTGGTAGACTTCTATTCCATCAATAGAACAATTTCATCGACCACGACCTTAGATCGAAGTAATAATAATAATATATTAAAAATAGATATACAAATGCAATTAAAAAATTCATAAATTACGCAAAATAAAATTATATAATAGGAGAAATTAAAATATTAATATACAGTTAAAATTTATAAGGTTACAATTAAAATATTCATAATTTGCGGAAAATAAAAAAATATTATAGCAATTAAAAATATTTAAAATATTGCGCAATAAAAATATAACATCATATATTTAAAAACCAATTAAAATATTTACAAATTGTAACGCCCCGGCCCGTTAAGAGGTCGAAGCCCGACCCTAATCGGCCGGCTCGGTTATATCCTGGCCCCACTGTACCAACACATGTCTTTTCTAGCGCACTTTGTCCTCACTCGTGCGCACCCGGGAGACTTCCAGAGGGTTATCCATCCTAGAACTACCCAGAGTCAGCACGCTTGACTTTGGAGTTCTTATAGGAGGATGCCCAGAAAAGAAGATGCCCAGAAAAGAAGATGCATCTGTTAGTTTGAGTAGCATATTCAATCCTTTTTAAGCCTTTTTAATTTTTTGGGGCGTTACAATCACCCCACCTTTTTCTTAGTTCCCACAATTCCGGTAGGCACCTGCTCTGATACCATTTGTAACGCCCCTGCCCGTTGAGGGGTCGAAGCTCGACCCTAATGGAACTGCTCGGTTACCAATGACTGCCGTCGGGAGTGATATCCTGGCCCCACTTTACCAATCACCCATCCTTTTTCTCCAACACGTGTCTTTTCTAGCTTAAGCATAACCTGGCCCCACTGTACCAACACATGTCTTTTCTAGCGTACTTTGTCCTCACTCGTGCGCACCCGGGAGACTTCCAGAGGGTCATCCATCCTAGAACTACCCCAGAGTCAGCACGCTTGACTTTGGAGTTCTTATAGGAGGATGCCCAGAAAAGAAGATGCCCAGAAAAGAAGATGCATCTGTTAGTTTGAGTAGCATATTCAATCCTTTTTAAGCCTTTTTAATTTTTTGGGGCGTTACAATCACCCCACCTTTTTCTTAGTTCCCACAATTCCGGTAGGCACCTGCTCTGATACCATTTGTAACGCCCCTGCCCGTTGAGGGGTCGAAGCTCGACCCTAATGGAACTGCTTGGTTACCAATGACTGCCGTCGGGAGTGATATCCTGGCCCACTTTACCAATCACCCAACCTTTTTCTCCAACACGTGTCTTTTCTAGCTTAAGCCTTTTTAATTACAATTTCTTAGTTCCCACAATTCCGGTCGGCACCTGCTCTGATACTATTTGTAACGCCCTGGCCCGTTGAGGGGTCGAAGCCCGACCCTAATGGGCCGGCTCGGTTACCAATGACTGCCTTTTTAAGCCTTTTTAATTTTCTAGCGCTGTCCTCACTCGTGCGCACCCGGGAGACGGGAGACTTCCCAAAGGGTCACCCATCCTATAACTACCCCAGAGTCAGCACGCTTAACTTCGGTGTTCTTATAGGAGGATGCCAAGAAAAGAAGATGCATCTGTTCGTATGAGTAACGTATTCAATCCTTTTAAAGCCTTTTTAATTTTATGGGGCGTTACACAAATAGCGTCAAAAATAAAATTATATAGTAGCACAATTAAAATATTTATAAATAACACAAAATAAAATAAATAATATTGAGCAAAACATACATTAATAAAAAAACACAAATTATATTATATGGTTTTATTATAGATAAAAAAAATAACATCAATAATCTTATTTAAATTTAGCAAATTAAAGTGTATAATAAATTAAAAAAACTCATTAATCGAGATTAATTAATCCTCAATCATACTTCTATTAATTATTTGTTACAAAATAATTAATCTGAGAAAATGAAAATGAAAAACTCACTATACATTAGAAGATTCAAACAAAATATTTCAATATATCAGAACTAGATCGGAGCCAAACGATCTACTAACATGTAAGAATCGAACCGATCCCTTGTTCCCAAGTCAAGTACAACCTCGTCAAAGCTTCCGTCCGAAAACGTGAAATAAACAGCCTTTCTGGGGACATGAAATAAAGCGGTCTACTATTCGATTGTATCATCCCTCACAAACCCCATAACACCAGTCCGACCACTCGTGATTTGCCGATTCAAATCAGGACACGCGTCGAAAATCGAGTCTATATTAACCCTGCAAGTCTCGATCTAACCAGAATTATCGTCTATCAACTCAAACACAAACAAAGATTTCACCTAATGCATCAGATAAACCGAGATCCAATGCACGCGTCAATTTGACTCCATTGTATTCTTTTGTAGACTTCTTCGATCTAATCATAATTATCGTCCATGAACTCAAACACAAACAAAGATTTCACCTTAGGCCTCAGGTAAATCGAAATGTAATGCACGCGTCTATTCGACTCCATAAACTATTCTTTGTAGACTTCTCCTGTATCAATAGAACAGTTTCAATCACTACGACCTTAGATGAATTAATAATTATAAAAAATTAAAAATAGATATACAAATGTAATTAAAAAATTCATAAATTACGATACAATAAAATTTTATAATAGCAAAAATTAAAATATAAATATACAATTCAAATGTATAAAGTTGCAATAAAAATATTCATAAATAGCGCAAAATAAAAATATATTATAACATTTAATAATATTTAAATTATTGGGCGATAAAAATATTAAAGCGAATATTTAATAAGTAATTAAAATATTTACAAATAGCGCAAAAAATAAAATTATATACTAGCACAATTATTTATAAATAACACAAAATAAAATAAATAAATTTGATCAAAATATATATTAATAAAAAAACATTAAATTATATTATATGGTTTTATTATAGCTCAAAAATAACATCTATAATTATATTTAAATCGAGATTAATTAATCCTCAATTATACTTCTATGAATCATTTGTTACAAAAAAAATTCAATCTGAAAAACTAAAAATAAAAACTCACTAAATTTATTTATACAATTTGTAACACAAACTTAACATTAGAAGATTCAAATAAAATATTTCAATGTATTAGAACTCGATCGGAGCCAAACGAACTACTAACATGTAAGAATCGAACCGATCTCTTGTTACTAAGTAAGTACAACTCGTCAAAGCTTTGAAATAAACAACCTTTCTAGGGACATGAAATAAAGCGGTCTACTATTCGATTGTATCACCCTTCACAAACCCCATCACACCAGTCCGACCACTCGTGATATTTCGAATTCAAATCAGGCCACACGTCGGAAATCGAGTCTATATTAACCCTTCAAAAACGTGAAATAAACAGCCTTTTTTGGGACATGAAATAAAGCGGTCTACTATTCGATTGTATCACCCCTCACAAAGCCCATCACTTCAGTCCGACCACTCTTGATTTTGTCGATTCAAATCAGGCCACACGTCGGAAATCGAGTCTATATTAACCCTGCACGCCTCGATCTAACCAGAATTATCGTCTATCAACTCAAACACAAACAAAGATTTCACTTTAGGCTCAGATAAATCGAGATGCAATGCACGCGTCCATTCGACTCCATTAAGTATTCTTTGTAGACTTCCTCTATCTATCAGAATTATCGTCCATCAACGCAAACACAAACAAAGATTTCACCGGCTTTAGGTAAATCCAGATGCAATGCAGGCGTCCATTCGATTCCATAAATTATTCTTTGTAGACTTCTATTCCATCAATCGAACAATTTCAACGATCACGACCTTAGATCAAAGTAATAATAATAAAATATTAAAAATAGATATACAAATGCAATTAAAAAATTCATAAATTACGCAAAATAAAATTATATAATAGAAATTAAAATATTAATATACAGTTAAAATTTATAAGGTTACAATTAATATATTCATAATTTGCGCAAAATAAAAATATATTATACCAATTAAAAATATTTAAAATATTGCGCAATAAAAATATAATATCATATATTTAATAACCAATTTAAATATTTACAAATAGCGCCAAAAATAAAATTATATAGTAGCACAATTAAAATATTTATAAATAACACAAAATAAAATAAATAATATTGAGCAAAACATAAATTTATAAAAAAAACACAAAATTATATGATATTGTTTTATTATAGCACAAAAAAAAAATAACAAAAATAATTTTATTTAAATTTAGCAAATTAAAGTGTAAAAAGAATTAAAAAAACTTATTAATCGGGATTAAATAATCCTCAATCATACTTTTATTAATCACTAGTCTCAACACCCGTGCGATGCACGGAAGAGTTTTAGCTAACATTTTTATTATGTAAAATTTAACATATTAAAAAATTAATGTATGATGTTTATACTCCATTAGTTTGGTGTTGAAGTTTATAAGACTTTAGTATTTTTTAATACAATATTAGCTAGAGATGTATTTTTTCAAGTATTGGTATTATGTTTTAAGCTTTTTTTTTCATGAATAGATGTTATTTCAATTCTAAACAATTAAATTTAAATTTTTGTGTGAATAAAGATAATGATAAGAGTTAATTCACCATTACGAAATTTGAAACACCTTTATACACTACATTTTTATTCTATTGTTAAGCTTTTCACTCTCGACACAAATTAAAAGTTTCAACCCGTCTCTCAGTGACTCTCGACATGCGGTAGTTATAACAACACTTGGTACGCGTAGTTACAACCAACCGCGTACCCAGTATTGTTATAACTACCACGTTCAATTGCAAAGACCATTGGAAGGATTGATATTTCGAAAAAGTATTATAAGGACACCAACCCCACCAACAAAAATAATATATAAATAACTAATCAACAATAAGATATTAAAAACGTTTTATTTATATAATTAGAACAAACCAAAATACTTATTAAAATTTTGTACACATAGAAATGCGATTTACTTTCTGAATTACTAAAGACATTTGTTAAAACATACTAAGTCCACGGTTGATCAGCGCAATAGATACAGAACTCTGGTAGATTATTTCTCCCGTATCATACATGGACGCCATAATTGTTAATTTCATCCACTTCATTCAGATTTGACGCTAAAATTGCTCTTTGCTCGTGCTTGCAAAAAACGAATATCGAATATGTGTTAAAGAAAAGAAGGAAATGTTGCTTGAACATTGATTTTATAAAATAATCAAACTAAGTTGTCAAAATCTTTTAATTAATATCTATATAGGCTTCTCCCGTCGTTGTCATCGTCAAAAGTACCATCTCCAACCCAACATCAGAAATTCAATCAATAAACACTCGTAAAATAAGATTATCATTTTCATTGTCAATATTTTGCAAACTAATATTTTTTGTAAAACGGAAAATTTTGCAATCGCTTCATATATTAGAATAATTAATCGTGACATTAACAAAAATATTTGAGCTAGAATCTCTAGTCTGTGGATAATTACTGCACCCGTGCGATACACGGAAAAGTTTTAAAATGTACCAAATGACAAATGTTTTGGTCACTATCGAAACTACAACATATTTTTCAAAAATATACTAATGTTGGACAAAGACTGACTTTGACATTTATTAATTAATCGATACTATAAATCTTATCGCTATAATTTTTTCCGCCCAATACTTTCGTCTTGATGACATAATTACCAAGTTTTATTATAATTATCTCGTTCAATTCCAAAAACTATTGGAAAGATCGATATTTCGCAAAAGTATTATCGGGACACCAACCTCACAAAAAAAAATACATAGAATTAATAAACAATAAGATATTAAAAAATGTTTTATTTATAAAATTAGAACTAACCAAAATAATTATTAAAAATTTGTACACACATAAAGATTTTCTTTTCTTTTCTGGACAAGACGTGATTTTCGATAATATAATTACCAAGTTTTCTTTATAATTACCGAGTCCAATTGGACTGATTATTCTTTTCGATAATATAATTACCAAGTTTTCTTTATAATTACCGAGTCCAATTGGACTGATTATTAGAAGAATCGATATTCCGCAAAAGTATTTTCCGGAACACCAACCTCCCCAACAAAAATAAAATACAAAGAATTAATTAACAAAATAAATATTACAAAACTATTTATTTATAAAATTAGGACTACCAAAATACTTATTAAAACATTTTCCACATAAAGATGCGATTTACTTTCTGAACTACTGAAGGCATTTGACAATGAAAATGATAATCTTATTTGTCATCGTCAAAAGTACCATCTCCAACCCAACATCAGAAATTCAATCAATAAACACTCGTAAAATAAGATTATCATTTTCATTGTCAATATTTTGCAAACTAATATTTTTTGTAAAACGGAAAATTTTGCAATCGCTTCATATATTAGAATAATTAATCGTGGCATTAACAAAAATATTTGAGCTAGAATCTCTAGTCTGTGGATAGTTACTGCACCCGTGCGATACACGGAAAAGTTTTAAAATGTACCAAATGACAAATGTTTTGGTCACTATCGAAACTACAACATATTTTTCAAAAATATACTAATGTTGGACAAAGACTGACTTTGACATTTATTAATTAATCGATACTATAAATCTTATCGCTATAATTTTTTCCGCTCAATACTTTCGTCTTGATGACATAATTACCAAGTTTTATTATAATTATCGCGTTCAATTCCAAAAACTATTGGAAAGATCGATATTTCGCAAAAGTATTATCGAGACACCAACCTCACCAAAAAAAAAAAAATACATAGAATTAATAAACAGTAAGATATTAAAAAATGTTTTATTAATAAAATTAGAACTAACCAAAATAATTATTAAAAATTTGTACACATAAAGATTTTCTTTTCTTTTCTGGACAGGACGTGATTCTCGATAACATAATTACCAAGTTTTCTTTATAATTACCGAGTCCAATTGGACTGATTATTAGAAGAATCGATATTCCGCAAAAGTATTTTCCGGAACACCAACCTCCCAACAAAAATAAAATACAAAGAATTAATTAACAAAATAAATATTACAAAACTATTTATTTATAAAATTAGGACTACCAAAATACTTATTAAAACATTTTCCACATAAAGATGAGATTTACTTTCTGAATTACTAAAGTCATTTGGTTACTCTCGAAACTACAACATACTCTTCAAAAATATACTAAAGTTGGACAAATACTGACTTTGACATTTATTAATCGACAATATAAAGTTTATCGCTATAATTTTTTCCGCCCATTACTTTCGTTTTGATGACATAATTACCAAATTTTGTTATAATTACCGCGTTCAATTCCACAAACTATTGAAAATATCGATATTCTGCAAAAGTATTATCGAGACACCAACCTCACCAACAAAAATAAAATATAAAGACCTAATCAACAATAAGATATTAAAAAACGTTTTATTTTTAAAATTAGAACAAATCAAAATACTTATTAAAACTTTGTACACATAGAGATGCGATTTACTTTCTGAATTACTGAAGGCATTTGTTAAAACATATTAAGTCCACGGTTGATCATGGAAATAGATACAGAATTATGGTAGATTATTTCGCCCGTATCATACATGGACGCTATAATCGTTAATTCCATCCACTTCGTTCAGAGTTGTCGCTAAAATTGCTCTTTGCTCGTGCTTGTAAAAAACGAATATCGACAATGTGTTAAAGATAAGAAGGAAATGTTGCTTGAACATTGATTTTATAAAATAATCAGACTAAGTTGTCAAAATCTTTTCATGAATATCTATATAGGCTTCTTCTGTCGTTGTCATCTCCAAAAGTACCATCTCTAACATCAGAAATTCAATAAAAAAAACACTCGTGGAATAAGGTTGTCATTTTAATTGTCAATATTTTCCAACCTCATATTTTTAGTAAAATGGAAAATTTTGCAAACCCTTCATATATTTAGAATAATTAATCGTGGCATGAACAAAAATATTCGAGCTAGAATTTTTAGTTTGTGGATAGTAATTGCACCTGTGCGATACACGAAAAAGTTTTATAATGTACCAAATGGCAAATGTTTTTATCACTCTCAAAACTACAACATACTCTTCAAAAATATACTAATGTTGGAGAAAGACTGACTTTGACATTTATTAATCGACAATATAAATCTTATCGCTAGAATTTTTTCCGCCCAATACTTTAGTTTTGATGACATAATTACTAAGTTTTGTTATAATTACCGGGTTCAATTCCATAAACTATTGGAAAGATCGATATATTCCGTAAAAGTATTATCGAGACACCAACCTCACCAACAAAAATAAAATACAAAGAATTAATTAACAATAAGATATTAAAAAACGTTTTAGTTATAAAATTAAAATTAACCAAAATACTTATTAAAACTTTGTGCACGTAAAGATGTGATTTTCTGGTCTCGAAATCCGACCCCGTACCGTCCCGTGTTATTCCCACATTTACTCATCGCAGAGTAAGAGCTTCTACCCGATTATGTAGGTCACTCTCAAAACGGCAACATAAATTTTTCAGTGTGTAACTATTGGTCTCTTAAAAAATATACTATCATTGGACAAAGATTGACCTTCATTTATTAATCGTTGGACAAAGACTATATTGAGCTCTATTAATCAATAATATAAATTTTGTAGCCAGATTTTTTCCCTCTAAATACTTTCGTTTTGATAACATAATTACCAAGTTTTGTTATAATTACCGAGTTAAATTGCACAAACTATTAGAAGATTCGATATTCTTCAAAAGTATTATCCGAAACACCAACCTCACAAACAAAAATAAAATACAAAGAATTAATTAACAAAATAGATATTAAAAAATATTTTATTTTTAAAAGTAGAACTAACTAAAATATCTATTAAAATATTTTACACATAGAGATGCGATTTAATTTTTGAATTACTAAAGACATTTGTTAAAATATACTAAGTTCACAGTCGATCAACAATTAACGTAATAGATACATAACTCTGGTAAATTATTTCGCGCGTATCATACATGGACTTCATAATCATTAATTCCATCTACTTCATTAATTCCATCTAGATCGTTCATCTCGTTGTTGCAAAAAACTAATATCGACAATGTATTCATGATAAGAACGTTGATCACTGATTTTTTTAAAATAATCTAACTAAGTTATCAAAATCTTTTTAAGAATATCTATAAAAATCGTTGATTTTTTTTAAATGATTAACGGCTTAAAATTTTAGAACCTGTCAAATAATGGGTGAATAATTAGTATATTATTGTCCATGCTCGAGTCATAAAAAATTGACTCGACATTACTCTATAAATCAATACGTACCGTTATCACACATCTCACATAATTATAGTAATATAAGGGTAATAGTTGTCGATAAAATTAGCATTTTGTCATTATTCAACTGGATCATTATTTATAGATATACCTGTCCAACCCTACTTATTCAAACGTTTCAAAACAGTTTTTGAATCGTAATATACAATTGTTCGTTCTTAAATACTGACATTTTAAAAAATGAATCAATGTTGCACAAATATTGACTTTGCCCGTGCGTAAATAAATCATAGTTACTATTGAATCGCAACATACAATTGCTCGTGTTTAAATACTAACGTTTTAAAAAATATGTTGCACACATATTGATTTATCCCGTGCTTAAATAGTTCGTCTAACCCATTAAACTAAATAATAGTATTATTAATTATAACAAAATAAGAAATTTTAGAAGCTCTTTTTACAATTATTGTTTTATTTGTAAACATTTATTTTATATTTATAAAAATATTAACTCGCCCAAATTCGTACTTAGCCGCTGAAACTCACTGATTTTATATTTATAAAAATGAATTATGATTTAAAATTTAGAACTTATTAAATAATGAGTGGGTCATGAGTACATGATCAATCACTCGCTAAAAAAAATAACTCAAAATTTCACTCGCAATCCGCCTGCACCCATATTCTGATAACATATTATATAATAAAACAGGGATGTTTAAAAATACCACAAAAACCAGCTATCATGACCCGTAGCCACTCAAACCGTTGATTTTAAATTTTAAATGAATAAGAGTTTAAAATTTAGAACATGTCAAATAATGGGTGGATCATGAGTGCATTATTGTCCACGCCCGAGTCATAAAAAATTGACTCGACATTACTCTATAAATCCATATGCACCCGTTATCACATGTCTCACAGAATTGTCGATAAAATTAACATTCTTTCATTATTCAACTATATCGTTATTTATAGATATACCTGTACAAACCTGCTTATTCAAACGTTTCAAAAATAATTTATGAATCGTAATATAGAATTGCTCGTGCTTAAATATTGACATTTTTAGAAAATAAATCAATTTTGCACAAATATTGACTTTGCCCGTGCGTAAATATATCATAGTTAATCTTAAATCGAAACATACAATTCGTGTTTAATTACTAACGTCTATGTTGCACACATATTGATTTATCACGTGCTTAAATAAATCGTCTAATCTGTTAACCTAAATAATAATTAAAAAATAAATTGTATTATTAATTATAATAAAATAAGAAATTTTGGAACCTCTTTTTACAATTATTGTTTTATTTGTAAACATTTATTTTCTATTTATGATAATATTAACTCGTCCGCCAAATCCACACTTAGCCGCTAAAACTCATGGTTTTATATATATAAAAATGAATTATGACTTAAATTTTTAGAAAATATCACATAATGAGTGGGTTATGGGTACATGATCGACTAAAAAAACATATTCAAAATTTCACTTGCAATTCGCCTCCACCCGTATTAACTGCTATAACATATTATATAATAAAATGTTGATGTTAAAAAATACCACAAAAATCAACTCGTACGCTATCATGATTCGTAGCCACCAAAACCGTTGATTTTTTTAAATGAATAACGGTTTAAAATTTTAAAACCTGTCAAATAATAGGTGGACCATGAGTACATTAGTGTCCACGCTCGAGTCATAAAAATTTGACTCGACATTACTCTATAAATATATCTGCACCCGTTATCACATGTCTCACAAAATTATAGTATTTATAGTAGCATAAGGGTGATAATTGTCGATAAAATTAGCATTATTCATCTGGATCATTATTTATAGATATATACCGTGCATAAATATTGCATAAATATTGACTTTGCATGTGCGTAAATACATTTTGAATAGCAACGTACAATTGCTCGTGTTTAAATACTAACGTTTTAAAAAAATATGTTGCACACACTGAAAGTACAGTAACTAAATTGAAATTGTTAATACCTGGACGTTGATTTGCAGTACGATATCTCGACAGTACTTCAGCAGCGAGGTACTCTTTGCAATCCTCCCACACCGTATTGGGACTGGTCAGGGAATCCGAAGTCAACATATTCACAAACAAAGATCGCAACATGTGATCCGAACCCCAAACAGAACACTCTTTTATTGCATCAATATATTCTTTATCGTCATCTAGCAATCCACGGGCATAACACGCTTCATGAAAGGTTTCATATACACGACCGTTGTACGTTCTAATATCATCGAAAGACGTGCAACCACGAACGACGTTCAATAATATCCTCAGATAGTACACTTCTCCAGCTCCTGGATACATATACGCTATTCTTCCGTACGCTACACCTCTTTGTCTCGGTCGCCATTCTTTGCTCTTATCATCCATAACGAAGCGCGTTGGATATTCGGCATAGGTCAACTGCCTTCCTTCGCTGTATTTTTTATTTGCTTCCATCCAACTCGTGAACATGGATTCTTTCGATGAAAGCTTGTCCATAACCTCTTCGATATCATCATCTTGGTTAAACAATACACTCTGGTGGTCTTTAGATGAAAACCAAGTCTAATAACGTGTGGGTATTTAAAATGCATCTCAAATCCAAATAATCTCCAAGAAGCTTCCGAAGCAGATATGTATCTACAATCAAAGTACTGTTTAATCTCTTCAATGACTTTATCTCCGCCATTTGGATTATGAGATTGATAGAATACTGCAGTTGCACGATCATGACCTTTATGCACGTATTTAAACAAATACTTTATAGATCGCGCTCTGTTGCACCATTCAAAATTTATATGTGCGTGATACTTCTTTAGAAGAAATTTGTTATGCGGAACAACATACCTGCAAAAAATAACACGTAATAACGTTAATACGCATAGACGAACGCATAAAATGACAAAATTAGAAGTATTAACATATAATTGGAAACATTAAATACCTAGTATCAAGTTCAATGCCATTCTTACTGATATGCCGACCAAAATCCCTACGTCGATACACAACGAAACCATCATTGTCTAAAGTAGTTCGCTGAACAAATTTTTTTGGAAAGCTTTTAGTGCAACGATTTCTATCCATGCAGGGAGATTGTTTGTTTGCAGGTCCGCACGGATCGTGCATCATGAACTCTTTAACATCTTCATAATATTCAGAATCCTCGTATTCATATGGAATATCAGCAGAAATTAAATCATCCACAACATTATTACATGCTGATTCCGATAAATCCTTAATGAACAGCAAAATATGAGCATTGACAATCGGCGCTTTTGAAACTCTATAGTGTACACAACTGCATAAACAAAGAATATTAAAAAAAATAACAATGTTAAATATTACGAAAATAACAATGTTAACTGGACAATAATATAACGAAAATAACAATGTTAAATAAAATAAAAAAAATTAACTACAGCACTTATTTCTCCAAAATATTTTGTCCCTGCGAGAATATCGTTCAACATATTATCGAGACTCAAACCTCTTGGATCAACGTATCTCCGAATTTTGTCCCAATTGGCGTTGCACGTGAAATTAATAAATAAATTTTGATACCCAACAAACCTGCATATACACATGCAAAATACCCTAGAAATAATATATGGTTTGCATATTTACTATTATATAATTAAAAAGATTTATAAAGAAAGTATATCAGCAAGTCTATAACATCAATTTCTTCCAATTATTAAGAACGAAATACTTATGTTATTAAGTGTCATAATTATTAATGTTACCATAACTATAGGACGTCTGTCTTATTTGTTTTTTAAATTAATCAAATAAACTTGCTCATATTTAAATTTCATATTTAAATTGCGTCAAAAAATTGGTTAAATAAATAATATGCCGTTTTTTTAAGTTTATTTAAGTTAATATATTCAATCTTATTCTTTTTCAAATTTTAATATTTAATTTGAGTTAAAAAAGTTAAAGAATCGCTAAATACGTTACAATACCGATCTCTTTCCTATATTTATGGATGCTTACTGATTAATCTGTCTAAATTTAAAATACTTACACTAAAGCAATCAGATTAAAATATTTTGTATACTTACGCTAAACCAATTTTACAAAACAGATCTCTTTCCTATAATTATGATTATGGACGTGTATTGATTAATTCATAATGAACCCTAAATCTGTTTAAATTTAAAATATTTACGCTAAACCAACTTTGTATACTTACACTAAACCAATTAATGAACTGAATTAAAATATTTTGTAGATAGAAGGTTTCATGGAAATTAATATATAATAATATATACATATATAGATAAGTTTAAAAACGTAAATATAAATCAACTAACTTAGATTAATATGGGAAGTATAAATGTAAATCATGTCTCAAAATTTTATAATTATATCATTACATCGTTTTAAACTGTGTAAGTAAGTAGATGAAAATAAAATGAAAAAAAAAGAAAGTGATTATCTTTATATTAATTTTTGTAACAAAATTATTACATTCATAATTATTTTACATAACACTGAAGTGAATAACAGTAAATTAAACTTTTAATAACTTTGACTGCATATATTTATTCTCGTCTTGAACTTTTACTTCGTGTTGTAATAAAACACCTACAAAGAAAAAAAAATAGTTATTAACGGATATAACCGTACCTCATAAACAATACAAACTGTACAATATCAATTCGACACATAGTCGTATAAATCTACATCTCATTAAAAATTCCAAAAAGACTTCATCTTCAAAACTTTCTAGAAAGTCAGCTTCATCAAGTAAAGCGGGAGAAAATGGACACGACACTATTGAAGAGCATATCACTATATTTTAGAGATAAAACTTTCGAAAGAAAACACTATATTATGAATAATATTTAAAGTAAAAATAAAAATATAAAATATTTAAGTAATTAGTAAACGCAAAATTCTTTAATAAAAAAAATTAAAAAAATAAATAAATCAATTAAATCACTGCAAAAAAAAAGACATTTGTAAGTAAAACATAAGAATACCATAGTTATCAATAGAATAAATATTTTTGTTGCTGCAAAAAAAATATAAATGATAAGTAACTATGAATTAGAATGGACAAAATAAAAAAAAAATGATAATTAATGAATTAAATACTTACAATCGGTACCTGCAAAAAAAAAAAAAAAAAAAAAAAACCGAAATGCGTGACGATAGAAGACGAAGTAATTACGAATAGAATGGAAAAAATAAGATGATCATTGAATTAAATGGGATACTTACAATGTCCCTGCAAAAGAAAAACAAACGAAATGCTACGATATATTTATGAATCAAATAAAACAATCAATTAGCAAATACATATACAATGATCCCTTGCAAACACAAAAGGAAATGGAGATAATAATTAAGCTATTAATCGAAAACAAATTAATGAATGATGAAATGAACCCTGCAAAAAAAGTGAGAGGTAATGAGGAATGAGAATCGATAATAATATATTTATAGGGAAGATTTATGATTCTTCAAATTCGGCCAAAAATTTTGAATTCAAATTTTCAGTAAATACCCGCAATTATAGAATTTAAATTATATGATTACAATTAATTTTGTCGGTATTATTGATTTGCTTAAATTAAGGAGGTAATTTATAGTATAAAATAAATTATTAATATAAAGAATTGATAATTATGTTATTAGCGTTAAACAAAACAAATTTGTTGCTATAATTAAGGACGCGTATTTCACCCTATTAACCCGGTTTAAATATAGATTAAGGAAGCTAAATCGAGTAATTTTATTAAATAAATCGGCCGAGTAATTTGGACCGAAAAATCAGATTTTTCAATTGAAACTCGGCCGTAGATATCTCAATTTTTAAAATCATCCGACGCTTGAGAATTCGCGACGTCCTACATTTCTTCTCAAATTAAATATTGTATGATAATAATAATAATAATAATAATAATAATAATAATAATAATAATAATAATAATAATAATAATAATAATAATAATAAGCTTAATAAAAATCAGTATTTTTGGTATTTTAAACTTTAGTCAATAACTTAAATTCAAATTATGCTTAATTATAGCAATAAATAATAAGAATAATTATGTTTATATAAAAATTCGAATAAAAAATATAATTACAGATTGTATTCCATGAATTCATAGCGTAGTTGACCTATAATTAAGGAATTGTTTTAATAAATTAGCATAATTAAGGAATTGTTTTAAATTAATTAGCGCTTTTAAGAAATGAGTAATGATTTTAGCATTATTAAGGAATTATTTTAAATTAATTAGCGCTTTTAAGAAATTAATTAGCGTAATAAATATTAAATTAAAATAAAATTAAAATAAAAAGATTAAGTCAATAATGTTTTATTATTTTCTAATTTTTAATTAAGTAAAAGAAAATTATTGAACTTTAAAGAGAAAAAAAAAATGATCGCAAAAAAGAGTTGATACTTTATTAATTAATAAAGAAAAAAATACAAATAAAATAATATCATTATAATACAAATAAACTAATATAAGAGAACAATAATACTATAACACAAACAAATAATCTAAGAGGACGATTAGACTTCTTCCGTTTCAATACTTTCTTCATCATCTTCCAAATTTATCAAGCAACCTACAAAAGAAAACAAAAGTAGAATAAGATCAATCATTTATAAAATGCATAAATTGAAATACTTACATTGAGTACTGGAATTAGTAAAATTAAAATTGTTAAATTCATGAAAAACATAAAAAACAATAATGATAAAATTGTTAAATTCATGAAAAACATAAAAAACAATAATGAAAAAAAAAAATAGAACCTTTGATATCCTGCAAAAATAAACACTTCTTATTAGTAATCAAATATAGCATACTTAAATTCATACCTGCAAAAGACAAAATCGATGTAATTAAACATAAATTAAATTATAGTATTTTCTTATAACATAGAAATTATAGCTGAAAAAAAAATACATGAAGATGAAAATATTTAGAAAGAAAATAAATATAAGGATGTGTACCTTGATAGCTACAAAAAAAACTAAAAAATATTAGAAGCAAATCAAAAAATAAAAATGCAAAATAGAAATTACCTAGGTAGCTGCAAAACAAAAAAACAACAAAAAATATAGACACCCATAAATTAGAAATGCAAAAAGAATGTTTAAAAACGTATCTGTCGCCTACAAAAGAAAAAACATTCACAATAATAATAATAATTATAATAATAGTATAAGAAAATTAAAAAAATTATGCGTAATAATAGTATAAGAAAATTAAAAAAATGATGCGTATGAAGTTGAGATGGGTGAAGATGGAGAGCTTTTATAGTAGTAGATTTGAAATAGGGTTTGCATAATCTCGGTAAATTTGGTATTTTATTATTTAGTCAATAACTAAATATGCCAATTAAATTCAAATCATGTTATAGGAACAAATTATAAAGATAATATACAGATTTTATTCATGAATTTTGTACGATCTATAATTAAGGAAATAATTATAATTAATTAACGTAATTAAGGAATTGTTATTAATTAATTAGCGCAATTAAGGAATGATTTTTTAATTAAATTACTTAAACATGCGGTTAATAGCTAATTAAAAAAACCGGCCACTATTTATTTCTCATTTATGTAATTAAAATGTAATTAACAAATTAAACGGACGATTAGGATTAAGTTTCATTGAACATGTTTTAGATCTAATGGTGGATAGATAGTGCAATTTCTAGGTGAATTATATTATGTATGATTTGTTACAAAACATTTAATTTGAGAAAATAAAAATGAAAAACTCACTGAATTTATTTATAAGATTTGTAACACAAACTCAACATTAGAAGATTCAAACAAAATATTTCAATATATCAGAACTAGATCGGAGCCAAACGATCTACTAACATGTAAGAATCGAACCTATCCCTTGTTCCCAAGTCAAGTACAACCTCGTCAAAGCTTCCGTCCGAAAACGTAAAATAAACAGCCTTTCTGGGGACATGAAATAAAGCGGTCTACTATTCGATTGTATCATCCCTCACAAACCCCATAACACCAGTACGACCACTCGTGATTTGCCGATTCAAATCAGGACACGCGTCAAAAATCGAGTCTATATTAACCCTGCAAGTCTCGATCTAACCAGAATTATCGTCTATCAACTCAAACACAAACAAAGATTTCACCTAATGCATCAGATAAACCGAGATCCAATGCACGCGTCAATTTGACTCCATTGTATTCTTTTGTAGACTTCTTCGATCTAATCATAATTATCGTCCATGAACTCAAACACAAACAAAGATTTCACCTTAGGCCTCAGGTAAATCGAGATGTAATGCACGCGTCTATTCGACTCCATAAACTATTCTTTGTAGACTTCTCCTGTATCAATAGAACAGTTTCAATCACTACGACCTTAGATGAATTAATAATTATAAAAAATTAAAAATAGATATACAAATGTAATTAATTACGATACAATAAAATTATATAATAGCAAAAATTAAAATATAAATATACAATTCAAATGTATAAGGTTGCAATAAAAATATTCATAAATAGCGCAAAATAAAAATATATTATAACATTTAATAATATTTAAATTATTGGGCGATAAAAATATTAAAGCGAATATTTAATAAGTAATTAAAATATTTACAAATAGCGCCAAAAATAAAATTATATACTAGCACAATTATTTATAAATAACACAAAATAAAATAAATAATATTGAGCAAAATATACATTAATAAAAAAACATAAAATTATATTATATAGATTTATTATAGCTCACAAAATAACAACTATAATCATATTTAAATCGAGATTAATTAATCCTCAATTATAATTCTATTAATCATTTGTTACAAAAAAATTCAATCTGAAAAACTAAAAATAAAAATTTACTAAATTTATTTATACGATTTGTAAAAAAAACTTAACATTAGAAGATTCAAATAAAATATTTCAATGTATCAGAACTCGATCGGAGCCAAACGAACTACTAACATGTAAGAATCAAACTGATCCCTTGTTACCAAGTCAAGTACAACCTCGTCAAAGCTTCAAAATAAAAACCTTTATAGGGACATGAAATAAAGCGGTCTACTATTCGATTGTATCACCCCTCACAAACCCCATCACACCAGTTCGACCACTCGTGATATGTCGATTCAAATCAGGCCACACGTCGGAAATCGAGTCTATATTAACCCTTAAAAAACGTGAAATAAACAGCCTTTTAAGGGACATGAAATAAAGCGGTCTACTATTCGATTGTATCACCCCTCACAAAGCCCATCACTTCAGTCCGACCACTCTTGATTTGTCGATTCAAATCAGGCCACACGTCGGAAATCGAGTCTATATTAACCCTGCACGCCTCGATCTAACCAGAATTATCGTCTATCAACTCAAACACAAACAAAGATTTCACTTTAGGCTCAGATAAATCGAGATGGAATGCACGCGTCCATTCGACTCCATTAAGTATTCTTTGTAGACTTTCTCTATCTATAAGAATTATCGTCCATCAACTCAAACACAAACAAAGATTTCACCTTAGGCTTCAGGTAAATCGAGATGCAATGCACGCCTCCTTTCGATTCCATAAATTATTCTTTGTAGACTTTTATTCCATCAATCGAACAATTTCAACGACAACGAACTTATATCGAAGTAATAATAATAAAATATTAAAAATAGATATACAAATGCAATTAAAAAATTCATAAATTACTCAAAATAAAATTATATAATAGCAGAAATTAAAATATTAATATACAGTTAAAATTTATAAGGTTACAATTAAAATATTCATAATTTGGCAAAATAAAAATATATTATAGTAATTAAAAATATTTAAAATATTGGGCAATAAAAATATAACATCATATATTTAATATAACATCATATATTTAATAACCAATTTAAATATTTACAAATAGCGCCAAAAATAAAATTATATAGTAGCACAATTAAAATATTTATAAATAACAAAAAATAAAATAAATAATATTGAGCAAAACATATATTAATAAAAAAAATACAAAATTTTATTATATGGTTTTATTATAGCACAAAAAAAAATTACATCAATAATCTTATTTAAATTTAGCAAATTAAAGTGTATAATAAATTAAAAAAACTCATTAATGGAGATTAATTAATCCTCCATCATACTTCTATTATTCATTTGTTACAAAATATTTAATCTGAGAAAATAAAAATGAAATACTCACTGAATTTAAACAAAATATTTCAATGTATCAGAACTAGATCGGAGCCAAACGATCTACTAACATGTAAGAATCGAACCGATCCCTTGTTCCCAAGTCAAGTACAACCTCGTCAAAGCTTTCGTCCGAAAACGTGAAATAAACCGCCTTTCTGGGGAAATGAAATAAAGCGGTCTAGTATTCGATTGTATCACCCCTAACAAAGCCCATCCCATTAGTCCAACCACTTTTGATTTGTCGATTCAAATCAGGCCACACGTCGGAAATCGAGTCTATATTAACCCTGCATGCCTCGATCTAACCAGAATTATCGTCTATCAACTCAAACACAAACAAAGATTTCACTTTAGGCTCAGATAAATCGAGATGCAATGCACGCGTCCATTCGACTCAATTACGTATTCTTTGTAGACTTCCTCTATCGATCAGAATTATCGTTCATCAACTCAAATACAAACAAAAATTTTACCTTAGGCTTCAGGTAAATCGAGATGCAATGCACGCGTCCATTCGAGTCCATAAATTATTCTTTGTAGACTTCTATTCCATCAATAGAACAATTTCAACGACCATGACCTTAGATCGAAGTAATAATAATAAAATGTTAAAAATAGATATAAAAAATTCATAAATTACGTAAAATAAAATTATATAATAGCAGAAATTAAAATATTAATATACAGTTAAAATTTATAAGGTTACAATTAAAATATTCATAATTTGCGCAAAATAAAAATATATTATAGCAATTAAAAATATTTAAAATATTGCGCAATAAAAATATAACATCATATATTTATTAACCAATTAAAATATATACAAATAGGGTCAAAAATAAAATTATATAGTAGCACAATTAAAATATTTATAAATAACACAAAATAAAATAAATAATATTGAGCAAAACATACATTTATAAAAAAAACAAAAAATTGTTATGAATATTATTAATTAGTGAATTATTTACGTTAACAAGATCATAAACCCTACTTTGTATTATATAAAGGGGTCTCAAGTATGAATGAAATTACCATTCATAAGAATTCTCTTCATCCCTCTCTCTTTCTACTATATTATTTCTCTTGATTTTATAACACGTTATCAGCAAGCTCAACCCACCGCGTTCTTTTCTACTCATCCAAGATCTAAATATATCTACTTCCATATGTTCCAAAGAACATTATAATCTAATATTATTGAAATAATATCATATGTTATCGAAGAACATTATAATCTGATATTCTTGAAAAATTATCAAATTAAGTAATATCATATATTCCGAAGAACATTATAATCTAATATTCCTGAAATAATATTATATGTTACCGAAGAACATTATAATATGATATTCTTGAAGAAATATCAAATTAATTATGATTAAGTTACTGAAGAACATTATAATATAATATTCTTGAAGTAGTATCAAACTAATTATGCCTAATTAATCAATTAAAATTTTAATGTTCCTGAAGAACATTGTGATATGATAATTTTGAAGAACTATCAAAAGAAAATGTTCCTCAATAACATGATATGATATTCCCGAAGAAATATCAAAACTAAATGTTCCTGAAGAACATCGTAATATGATATTCGTGCAGAAATATCAATATCAACTTGATTATGATTATATACTAATAATCTCGAAAATATCTTTAAAAATTGACCATGAAAGATCCACTAGGTTTGTGGAAAGATTTAAAAGAAAGATACGATCACCCCGAAGTTGGTGTACTACCAAAAGATTGACTCCACATTGGATTACTAGATTTTAAATATGTTGAGACATATAATAAAGCTATCATGAAAAATATTATAATTTGATATTACTGAAGTAATATCAAATCAATTAAATTAAATGTTCCTGAAGAACATATTGGAGTTTTGTGGCCAAGTCATGTATGTGCGAACTCTACCCATGAATTAATTGAGGGACTTCTTGAATTTCAAAGTGGGTGAAACTTTAGGAAAAGTTAATAAAAACCTTGTTGAATAGCCGATGGTTATTTGCTTGAATATTGTGATAGCACATGAGTTTGAATCTCATGAAAATTTGATATTCCTGAAGTATTATCAAATCAATTATTTTTAATATATCAATTAAAATGAATGTTCCCGAAAAACATATACTCCGGTTTAAATATTATATTTATTGTTCTTGGAGAACATCATGATTTGATATTATTCGATAAATATCAAATTAAATTGCTCCCGAAGTAGCAATAAGTTTGGAAATATCAAATTAAATTACTCCCCGTAGTAGCAATAAGTTTGGAAATATCAAATTCGTAGTATCAATAAAGTTTAAATGTTCTGGAAGAACATTATGATATGATATTCCCGCGGAAATATCAAATCAAATTGCTTATGTGTAGCAGTTAAACTTTAAATATTTTAAATATTATACAAAATATTTCTTAAAGAATATTTTTATTGATTACTCCCGAAGAAGCAAAGTTGAAACATTAAATATTTTTAATAAAGTTACATCTCATTATACTCATAGTGAGCCAAATTTGATTGTACTCGTTGAAACATTGATTACATATGAATTATCCCTGAAGGATATCTTTTGAAAATCGAGAACAAATTGATCTTATTATGTGAGTAATCATGGAATATCGAAAAATTCGATTTGTGAGAAAATTATATATCGAGATTTATTTTGATCCCCAAAAGGTCGAGTAAAAACCCAATATTTTGATCCCCGAAGGATCATTGGTAAAACCTAATATTGATCCCGAAAGATCATTGATAAAGATATTGTATCCCGAAGGATCATTGATTTGAATATATTGTTATGCAAATTATGACATATTAATAGTGGGCTCCGGAAGAATTTTACTAATTATCTCCACGAGTACTACAAATGTACTTAAACATGAAAATGATGCATATCTTGATGCGTGGAAATGAATCAAACATTTCCCATCCGCGAATTATTTTTATATATGCAAGTTATATTCACCACTAAAGTATATTTTTATGAACGGGCATAATATCTCGAGCCCACGATCCAGAAGATCACGATTCAGAAGATCGGTTTATATCAATTACGCTGATTTGCATATTTAACGAAGATCATTTCCCGGCATTAGTGGGAGATAAAATATAAAGATATAAATGCCGAGAAATTTTATGGAATTAAAACGACCTTTAATTCTAGATCCATGCACCAATCAATTGAACCTGAAGTTCATGGAAATAAGTGACTTGCAATATTTAGCAAGTAATCTGCCAAATTAATGAAGGTGTGACAAATTCACATATATTTGTGATAAAATGAACTATAAGAGTTCAAATACCAAAGAGATCAACTCGAATGTTGATTCTATTTAATATACGCCAAATTAATGAAGGTGTGACAAATTCACATATATTTGTGATAAAATGAACTATAAGAGTTCAAATACCAAAGAGATCAACTCGAATGTTGATTCTATTTAATATACGCCTGAAGCGTAGTAGATCGATCTGAAAATATAAAATAAATCCGCGGATAAACAAAGAAATTAAGTCACCCTCAAAATCTCCCGAAGAGAGTTAGATGGAAATCCCATTGAAAAAGTATGTGCACGTGATAATAGAAAATCGTGGGATTGCGGAACAACCAAATTAAATATTTGGGGAAATGATGAAAGATTTGGTTGATAGAATTGTCATCAAATGGAAAAATAAAAATTCGTCAACGACATATTTACCTCAAGAGTTGCTCTAGAAAATTTGGATCCAAAACTTAAATCATAATGTGCCAGCAGCACACGAAAAACTAAGAAACGAGCAATTGAGGCTGAGCATGACTCGCTAAATAAAAGAGATATTTTGACTCTATAATACACACCTCAAAATATTATCCCAGAAGGATATATGTTGGAAATCGATATCCCGGATTTAATAAATCTATACATATATAATTTCAGGATCTACTAATGCCACATGAACCAATAAGAAAACAATAATAATGTTGTGTTCACACTATAAATTATAAATAAAAAAATTATAAATTATAAATAGTAATATTATTAAGCATATTTAAATTATTATATATAAATTTTAAATATTAATTTGAAATTATATATATATTTTAAATAATAATTAATAATCATCTTCAATATATACATTTTTATTTTTTTTCTCAAATTTTTTTTACTCTATTAATATTAATTTAATTCTAATTAATCGTACCAACCTCTTCTTATTCCTTAATCCAAAAAAAAATGATCAAACTTTTTAAGTATATTATTTTCTCTTGCTATAATCTGGATGTCCTTTTTTATTTTTCTGAAAATTGAATTGATTTACATGTATACGTTCTTCTATTCATTCTTTTTTTTTCCTCAATTTTTTTAATTTTATGTATTAATTATGATTTTTCAGATTCCAGAATCAAAGTATTAATTATGTTCGACTAGATTTTTTTTAATTTTTAGTTTAGCCTAATTCAGTTATGTTAAATTTGTTTTGCAGGTTAATATACATTATATTAAATTCAATTTTTTTATATTAATATTTATTTTTCAGATTTATAATTTTTATTTTCCATTTATTTTGATTTTCCCCCAACGGTTTTAGATATTTGTTGGATGACAGTTTTAGATATTTGTTGGATGCTTTTGACACTCGAGAAATACAGAGACAAGAAACTCCTCTTCCACCAGATCAAAGGCTCCTCGATCGGGTATGATGTAAATCAAGTAGCAGACACATGTGGGAGAGAAGTTTCATCCAAGGACTAACTTCACAATATCGGGTAGGATGTAAATCAAGTAGCAGACACATGTGGGAGAGAAGTTTCATCCAAGGACTAACTTCATAATATTTCAATAAAACTCCTCAATCGGGTAGGATGTAAATCAAGTAGCAGACACATGTGGGAGAGAAGTTTCATCCAAGTATTTCAATAAAAAATTGTCATATACGAGATTCGAACTCTGGGTCGTCGTGGAATTACACTAACATCACCAACTTTACAACTCGGTTATGCCCCAATAAGCTTACATACTATAAATTACATCAAACATGCGTAGTGTTTGAAAATTAAAAAAATATTCATAATTGAGATAATAATAATGAGATTAATACGAATTTACAAATTTAAGTGAGAGTTCCATTATTAAATAAAATATTTTGTTAGTCCATTAATAAATTTTTGGTCGAAATACATTTGAGATTAAATAAAATTTTAGATTATTTCAAACAAATAAATCACGTGCATCGCACGGGCAGTGATACTAGTTTAAATAAATAAATTATCTAATTAATTCCGACCGATATCCTTTGGAGATCGAATATCCGGGGTTGTCAAATTGCGGAACGACAACTCCAATCGAAATCCCGGTTGCCGGAAACCCGCCACGAACCACCACGGGGATAGAACCCAACCGAAACCCTAACCGCGGGGATAGCCCGCGGCTGTCCGGTCGAGCCCCCGCGTGGGGCTCGCGGCTGTTCGTAGCAGCCGTGCGGGGATCCCCAGCCCTGCCCCGGGTGATCGCACATCTGCCACGATCAAAATCGTGGCATGCGATCACCACAGCCCGCCGCCGCGCGAGCGGCGGTCCAGCCGCGCGAGCGGCTGCTCCAGCAGCCCGCTGGACAAGCATGGGCGATCGAGCTCATGCTCGATCGAGTCTCGGCGTCCAGCCGAGGCTCACTCCCCTCGACCCCTCCTAGGCGAGCCGTTGAGCCGCCGGCGGTCCGGTGATCTTCGATCACCACCGCCCGGTTCAACCTCGTCATGGGTCGCGTTCTCGGATCTTGGTTCACGATATTTTTACGATAATTAAACGATAAAATCATAAAGAGGGTTTTACGATTTACCTCGTTCTCGTTGTTCGGAAAAACGAAGAACTCAATTTGAAGACCTTGAGATCTTCCCACGCATTCCTTGCACTAGCTCGAACGTCGTGTGGGCGACGATCTTCCGAACTCCATGGATCTCCCTCTCTACTTTCTCTCTCTAGAATTGTGATTTTCAAGTTATGAGAATAGAGAAGACCATGTAGTGCTTTTATAGGCTACGTAGGGGATCTAAAGGAGGTGGAATATTGGGCTTCCAATATTAATGATTAAATTGAGCCCTAGCCCAAATCTATTAATCTCATTAATATTAATTAATTTATTTTCCACTATATAAATTAATTGCACTCCCAATATTAAACCATATTATATCAAATAATATTTCTCCGGTAGTATTATTTATTCTGTGTATTTAAGATATAAATATCCATGAATTAAATTAATTTATTGCTAATTAATTTATTCATCTCTTATATCCGAGAATAGTACCATTCAACCTTAATTATTATGCGGAACGAATCCACCTGCAGGGTTTACATAATAATTCCTTATGAACTCATATCGGGGATATTATCAACCCTTACGGGATACACTTTCCCGTCAAGTATTCACGGCATGTCATATATAAAATATAGCGACCCAACTTAATCGGTAATTGACCCAATAATTAAACCGGTCAATTCCTTTGAAAAATCAAAGTCACTTATATTAAATATACACACCCGCAATAGTATCGGGGATTAAGAATAAAATACACTGAGATTTAAATCGATTATCCAAGGCAATCCTAATCGATAAATCTCAAACGATCCGCCCAATACACCAAGTGTACAAGTATGATAAAATAATCAAGACAGATTATTTTCTCCCTCATACAACGACTATACCGATGGATTGGTCCGTGTCCATCTAGGTCGTGAGCAACTGTTCGATTATATACGAGTAACCGATAGTATGATCTTCCGTGTGACGTCGCACACCATACTAACTACAACGTATATAATCTAGGACTATAATTTCCATATATTTAATTATAAATAATTAAACGCAAATAATTGTTTATTTAATTAAATAGATTAATGGCAATGGATCGGGAGTTCATATCACATAAATCTAGACATTAAGTATACAACTTCAACAATCTCCCACTTATACTAAGGTCTAGTCATTTCCTCCAAACTCCCGACTCCCATACTCTTCACGTGCTTAATATGCACTTCCAAGAAGTGCCTTGTGAAAGAGCAATCTAGATTGTCGTTCTGAAGTTATCTTGGTGACTACAGCGTTGTCTTCCCTGACGATGATTCGTATCAGGTGGTACTTGCTCTATGTGTTATCTTACACTTATGGACTTGTGATTTCTTACCATTTGCCATCGCACCGCTATTTACATAGCCTTTGGCAAATTAAGAATTACATCTAAGTCCCAGAGATTATCCCGGAGCTATACCAAAACTTCTGCTGCCTCTGAGGCCGCTATTTGGTTACCCATGGCAGAGTCCGAAAAGCATCGTGCTTATCACTCTTCCATGTTAAAACTCCTTCTCCTTCAATAGTGAAACACATAGCCTGATATCGACTTACACCGATCCTTATTTGATTAGAAATCTAAGAGAGTGTAATCCAAAGGAAAAGCTTGTCTGCTTCGCAATCCAGAACATAGTTTCCAGTACTTCGAAAGTACTTAAAATGTTCATTACAGCAGTCAAGTATTCCTTTTCAGGATTACCTCGATATCCTCCCACTATGCTAACCGCATAGCCGATATTAGGTTCTTGTTTTCAACATTGCATTTATTAAGCTTTTTACACTCAAAGTGTAGGAAATTGCTTTCATTGCTTCTATCTCCTTTTGTGTTCCAAAACACATTTCCTTAGATAGATGCATTCCGTATCTGAAAGGTAACGAACCTTTCTCGGAATCTTGCATGTTAAAACGAACCATATATATATGTAAGTTGTCTAGGAGAAGTACAATGTTCTTTCCTAGAGATCCAAGATCTCAAGAACATGTCCAACTTCTTCCTTTATCTTTCATATTGATTTATCTATACAACCATCATTTTATGTCTTGACAACATCTTTACATTGTTACCAATGATAAGAATGTTCTCTACATAAAACCCGAGAAACACCACCTTGTTCCATCACGTTTCCAACACACACGATTCATCTATGCTTTGATGAATCCATAAAATGGACTATCTCATCAATTTGCAAGTACCACGAACTCAATGCTTTGTTTCAATCCATCAATGGATTACCTAAGCTTGTACTCTAAATGATCTTGCCTCTTAGCAATAATCCTTATTGCTCTCTAAGAAGGCACATTTAGATCTAGTACGGCCTTCATGTAGATCCAGGGATCGATTTCATGTATACTAGGTCCAGAGTCCGAAGACTCTCCTAGTCTTATGAATATCTCCGATTGTCCCACAACCTCCCACTACAATGGCATTCCGGTGTATAAACAGTGATAACAGTAGGTGCAGTTAGTGGTGTACAGCTACTCGGTTCGGCTGGTTCTAAGTCTTAATCTTTCACTCTCATTTCAAAGTATTACGTCACCTTGGGCTTGTGGTTCATCATATAGTCTTTCTCTAAGAACCGGGCGTTAGAACTTATAACGTCCTTCTGGTTCATAGTACTATTTAACACACATCTTTTGTTCTTCTAGGATATTCTACAACCGTATTTGAATGCGCCGTTGTTTCCAGACATATCCATAGAACATAGGTAGTTCCGTATAACTAATGATTTTACTATTTCTATAAGAGTTCCATTTCTTGTTTACGACACACCATTTCTACACAACAGTGTATGGTGTATACATTTGGGATCAAATCCCAATCTTTGATTAGTATGCCATGCATTCCTCAGATAGGTACTTGCCTCCGCGATCAAATCGCAGGCTACAAATGGATATACCTTGATGGTTCTCCACAATTGCTTAGTGTCCATTGACTTGTCAAAACACTTGCTTTTGTGGCACATCAGGTATTCTAATCCATTTCTCGAGTAATCATCAAATGAAGTACTCGTACCTTATTGTCTGAGTAGACATAGGTCTGCATACATCAGAGTCAATCAATTCTTATACTTTTACGGATCTTACATCTTATATCCATAAAGAATTGCTTAGTCATATTATCTTCCAAATTAGATTCTTAGGTCGGAAGGTCCACTCCTTCAACTTAATTGATCAAATATCAATTTTCGACCTTTGAACTTCGTATTTGAATAAACATGACTCAGCATAAGAATCCACAAGTATAATTGATAAAGAAATCTCTTATTAGTAAAACGAGTTTCATACTACGGTTCGTTGCATCGTGGTGGACTCAGGATTCATCATATATATATTGCTAGCTAATGTACCAAAATAGATAATATCATTATTTCTTCTTATGACCATCAAATGATTAAAAGAAATAAAATATCCATTCATTAAATTTCAGAAATCTAGAATAGAGTTCTTTCTAAAATTAAAGGTACATAAAAGCAATAACTCAAAATGAAATCTTATATAATAATGTCCTCCACTGCAATAGCTGCCTCCTCCACAGCATTGCCCATGTAGACTGCGATTTTTTCTTTTCCAAGTCGTTAGGTTTCCTGGAAGCTCTGCATTTAAAATGCACATACCGTCAGTGGTTCCATATCTACACACCAGGTTCCGGTAGATAATACCACTGACTATGTTTTACGACTTAAAGAAAATTTCGTACTTTCTTTGAGAGGATAATCAGACATCCAGTACCCAGACTGTTTGTATCGAGAACACTTGCCTCATGGCTTTCTCGTCCCATCTCGTGGTCCAATGACCACTGGGTTTCTTTGCTTGCTTTTCCTTTCCCCGGTTTTGCCTTTAGGTTCAAAACCTTTGGCATTGGCTTACAATAGCTTGCGATTTCCGTCTCAACTCGTCCAAAAGGTCAATCATCTAAGAAACGTGTTTAAGCGTTTCCTAGAATGACTGGCCTTTATGAGTATCCTCATCGCTTCTTGTCTAGCCGCCTATGTCATGTCTAAACACCAACTTGAGTTTGAACATGATATAATAATCAGTGGTCATTGCATAAGCATTCCCACTTCTTAAAATCAGTCCTTTCCTCATCAGTTGAGACATTAATAGGCTCGGGAGGACAAAGCTCACTGAGTACAAACTTGTACCCTTCAACAGTTTGGGCAATGTCTAGATCTCTATTCCAATCAATACATTTAGGGACCAGTGAGTTAAATTCCTTACGTATCACATAAAGTGGGTTCAAAGCCATTTCCTAATCTATGAGCACATATAACAACAAGCAATTGATTTAATCTCTGATATTATCTCCCTCAAATAATATCATTAAATCACTAATCACATCTAAAATCCCATCAGATATGGCAAGCCACGTGGTGTGGATGTTTACCTTACCCAAATGATTTAGCAATTAGTTTTGCTTCGGTCATACATCACTTATATCGTAACTTCGTGGGGAAGAATACCATAATGCGTATCTAAGTGTAAACCATTACTCAGCACTAAAGTAAATCGTTTGGAATTTCTACATCACCGCAAGCCACGTGGTGTGGACGTTTACGACAACTTCACAACTCTTCACAATTCCTTATAACTGTCTACATCAATTAATCCAAAATCCGTTAGTATAGCAAGCCACGTGGTGTGGACGTTTACTACGCCAAGAGACTTTTATAATTGACTCTCAATTACTCGATCCATTCGATCTTGTAAATCCAGACGCGGAGAATCATAAGTGAAACTCGAAGTTTCTTACCAGTGATTCACCATGCGAACGACCCTATCTCTCATAAATGAGGGAGCCGAGCAGACAATCGATCTAGTCATAAAATGACACGAAAGTCTCTAATTTGTGTCCTCGACATGACCAAGTGGCTTTGGCTCCATTTCACTCCCCGGGGTGAGAATGAGTCGACTTGAAATCAGTTTTGGAAAGACAAATTAGGCATTGTTTGATAAACTTAATCAATGTTTATCGTAAGAGGAATTACAAGAATTCTTCTCCAATGATTTATCTATATGAACTTCAAAAGTCCATAAAAGTCACCAAAAGAACAACAATGGAGACCATGACATTGTTTCCAATCCCTCTCCCACTTAGCTTTTTACAATAAAGGGATACGCTATCTAATGCATAATTAAATACACAAGCATGCATACATGAAATAAAGCACATAGAATATTATCACATAATCAAAATAATACTAGAATATTATTTTCCGACTATTATGGCTTTATCGCATCCCTATATGCGTCTTATAGTCTTCAGTCTTCGTTCTTGAATTCTTCATGTGACGGGAATATTAATTCCAATATTTAAATCTATTTATTTTTAATAAATCCAAAAGTTACTTAATTCGAAAATTAAGTCAATCGAATAAATCAAAAATAAAATTAAATATTATTATTTTTATTATTTTTATTTTCCTTTTCTAATTCCATTAAATCTCTAGAATCCTATCAAAGACCCACTTGGAATATTCTAGAAGATTTCCATAAGGAAATAAAATAATTTAGGACTCCTAATCCTTTCAAATTAATTCTTTTCCTTTTCTATTAAAAATTCCATAAAGGAATAATTAAATAAGGAAAAATTAATTAAGAACTCTTAAAACTTTCCAAATTAATTATTTTCCTAATCCATTAAAAATTCCTTAAAGGAATAATTAAATAGGAAAAATAAATTAATTATAAATTTATTCCTTTTCCTATTCCATGAAAATTCCCAAGAATATGAATAATCAATAAGGAAAAATAAATTTATTCTAAATTTATTCTTTTCCTATTCCATGAGAATTCCCAAAAAAATATTAGGAATACTCAAAATAGGAAAACCGAATAATTTTAGGAAAGTAAATCTTGACCAGGAGAAGCACGGGTTGGGGATCCCCGCGCCCCTCCCCATCATCATCGATCACCCCCGAAGGAGCACGTCGCCGCCGCCCAGCCGGCCAGCCGCCGTCGCCGGCGACCCAAGGCCGAGAAGCCCGCGGGCAGCCCCCTCGGTGGTCGATCGATCCAAGGGATCGGCCATGGGGTTGGTGATTTATGTCGTGTGTGTGTGTTTTTCGTTTATGTTTTAGTGTTGTTTGTGAGTCGTGTTTTGTTATGTTTGTGTCGTTTTAGTTATTTTTGATATTTTTGTGTGTGTCGGATCTCACGGGGTGTGCTGGAGTGGTTTGAGTTTGTTTTGTAGGTCGAAAGTTGGAGAAAATCAAGGAATCAAGTAAAAGATCGAAGAATCGAGAAGGAGCCGAAGCAGGACAAAAACGGCAGGCGCCAAATGATAAACGACGGTCGCCGAATCAAAACGGCGGTCGCCGGAGATGTAATGACGACCGCCGAAAGGGCCGAAATGATGCAGTAGGCTAGCCAAGATATTGGGGTAAACGGCGGACGCCGTTTTATAAATGGCGGTCGCCGAAGTCAAATGGCGGTCGCGGAAACGATAATGGCGGGCGCCGTTTAGAGGCAGTTTCAGGGCGGTTCCATGCGAAGTCAAAGGTGTATTTAGGCGAGGATTCGAAGAGAAAAACATAACTTTCGCCTGGGGATTTGAGGGAAGAGACGGAGAAGTCCGATTCGGAGCCGACAACTTCGAAGATCGACAACAAGTTCACGAGCCATTTTAATTACCGTAATCGTAGTTAATATTTCTAGTTCTAAAAACTTCTACTTGATTATCTTATATGTATTGATCTCTTTTGCAAAACTTTGAATGCTTATGAATGATTATCTAGATGAACTTGGTTTTCTTAATTAAAGATTGTTCTAAGCTTTTCCTTTGTTTAATCCTCTTAATTAATTTCTTGTTTATTTTCGAGTGCATACTTAAATTGATTATGAGTTTAATGTTAATTTTCGTTATTCGTTCTTTGTTGAAGATGATGAACTAAACTTTTGGCTCGGATGATAATATGAAGGACAAGGTTGAATATTTGTAGGATTCGGAAGACCGTATATAAACGACATAATCTTGAACTCGTAACCCGACCGGGAGCGAGATTTCAAGTGAATTAAACGTTTTCAAACGAGTTAAGCAACCCGACTGGGAACTTGACTTTCGTATGTCGATTATATATAGTTGATAAAGAGGAATACAAATTACGAACTAAGTTTAGATTATTATTGTCCGAGTGCTTTTCTTAAATTGTTAATTTCAAGATTTCTATTTTAATCGAGAATTCCAAAATGATTTTAGGATTTAGTTTAATGATTTACGTATCTATCTCTTTACTTGCACTTAAATTTCACTCTTTCGTTTCCTTGGATTGATACCGAGTCAACTACAATTGACCTCGGATTTTGACGAGAGACGCACACAAAAACGTCTAATCAAAATTGGCGTCGTTGTCAGGGAAACGGATAGTGTGTTTAAGTGTTTGTTTAGTTTTTAGTATCGTATTTCATTTAGTTAATTTAGTTAATTGTCTTGTTATTACTAATCTTCTACTTTGAGTGTGCATGGTCACTACAAGAAGTAAGGCGGCTAGTGAGCAACAAGGTTCATCTACCGAAGGAATGGAGAAGAATAAAGAAAGGGTTGATGTTGAAGATGAAACCGGACAAGAATCTTCGGGATTAAAGAAAGGTCAACCTTCCCAAGGACATGTTCTATCTCCTAATACTCAAGGACCTCTTCTACCTTTGGGAACTCCTCAAAATAGCAACAATCAAGCGGGGGGAAGTAATTTACAGATACAAATTCCTCAATTCAATGTTCAAGCACAACTTACTCCTCCAACACTAAATCCACAAGAAGAAGATCATCATTCTACTCCTCATAATGTGATGAGTCCTAACGTTGGTTATCCTCCAAACATGATGAATCCTCAGATGATGAACCAACCACCGATGATGAATCCTAATATGATGAATAATATGGCATATCAACCAAACTACGAGTATCCATTTCAGCAACCCGGAGTTCAAGTCAATCAAAACATGCAAGGACAATTCCAACA
The DNA here is from genome assembly GCA_954870475.1 of Euphrasia confusa. Lineage (NCBI taxonomy): Eukaryota > Viridiplantae > Streptophyta > Magnoliopsida > Lamiales > Orobanchaceae > Euphrasia > Euphrasia confusa. Next base: position 12,521,257 of record OX940957.1, on the reverse strand, counting down.
ACAATGGCCAAACATGGTGCCTAATATGATGCCGTATGGGGGTTATGGGATGCAACCGAATCAGTGGAATCACTATGGAAATCCAGCGGCACGACGAGTTCAACAAGGTGACATTACAAGGCCTATAATTGGAGCAACTCCGGCATGTGTGGATTTACCGGATGTGGTGAAGAATTATAAAGTGAATCTGATGGACTTCAATCAGCTACCGGAGTACCATGGGAATAACAACGAGGATGTGTTGAGTTTCATCCGAGATTTCTACAATACCATTCATACTTTTCCGTTGAATGGTCTTCAAGAAGACGAGTTGAGATGTAGGTTCTTTCCGATGACATTGAAAGATAAGGCCAAGTCTTGGTGGATAGCTTTGCCACCAAATTCTCTCCAAAATTGGAATGACATCTATGACGAGTTCATGAGTCAATTCTTCCCACACCATAAGACGACTGACTTTAGGAATCAAATTTGTGGTTTCACTAGTCGTCCGAGAGAATTTTTCCACGAGACTTGGGATCGTTTTCAAGATTTACTTCTTAAATGTCCACAACATACTTTTACTCAAGTCTTACTTAATCAAATTTTCTATGACTCTTTGACAGATTCTTTGCAAGGGTCGGTGGATAATCAAGCCGGAGGCGACATCACCTATCGATCACCGGAAGAGATGGTTACTATCTACAAGACCATGGCTGGGAATTCAAGGAGGAAAAGTTCGAGAAGGAGAGTTGTGAATGATGTGAAAGAAGTGGAAGCGAGCAACCTCGACTTGAAAATTGAAGAGATGTCAAAAGAAATCAAAGAGTTGAAAATGGAGGACGGGAATCAGAAAACACAACTCCTTTTGAATCAAATGGAAGTGTGTACTTTGTGTGGTTATCAAGGGCATGGACCAGCTACTTGTCCGATGCCTCAAATGCAAGCTCCTTTGATGATTGAAGGGCAGCCCATGGTTGGAGAACAAGGGAACATGTCATGTGTTCCATATCAACCACAACAAGGAGAAATGGTGATTTCGGAAGTACAAGCTTCAGTGGTACAACCGTATAATAAACAAGGAGGCTACTATAACAATCAACAAGGAGGAAATCAAAGGCCTAATTAATCTTATCAATCAAGGCCACAACCTCAACAATGGCAACCAAGGCAAAATTTTCAGCAAGGTCAATCTTCGAGCACACCGTACCGAGCTCCTTATCAAGCACCGAACCAACAGTATCGGGCTCCGTATCAAGCTCCTACTCAACAACAACAGCCTTTAAGGCCACCTCAACAACCCTCGAGTAATAATTTTGAAGAATGGATGAAGAAGTATGCCGAGAAGAATGATTTGAGGATGGACAATTTAGAGGTGAAAGTGGGAGGATATGATGCGGTACTTAATAGCATCAACACTCAAATGGGACAAATGGCTACTACACTTGAAAAAATGCAAGCTAAAGAAGAGTCGGGAAGACTTCCAAGTCAACCATCCCATGCAAAAGCTCTTACGATATTAAGGTCGGGAAAGATAATAGACAATAAGGTAAGGATGCCGGGTGAAGAGGTTGAGAAAGAAAAAGATGCAGCGGTTTTTGATGAAGAAAAATGAGGAAGAAATCGAGGAGATTGTTTGTGAAGAGAAGGAGGAGGAAAAAGAAGAGGAAGACGAACTCAAAGAGAAAGAAGAAGAAAGGAAGAAGAGAAAGAGGGTAGAAGCCGAGGCTGGAAGTGAAAGGGTAGTTCTTCATAAAGCAAAGAACCCATACAAGCCTCTGTTGGAAATCGACTACCCGGGATGCGTTCGTTCGATTGCTCGAACATCCGAACGATCCCAGTCGACCTCCCAAGTCGCTACTTCCTTCGCTTTCTCAGCCCGTGCCCCGATTCACGCCCAGCCGCTGCCCCGAAGGACAACCGCGCGAGCCGAGCGGGCTGCCAGAAAAACACCAAAACGGCGGTCGCCGTTTAGGAACGGCGGTCGCCGTTTCTTCGCGAACAGCAACTCGACGTTGCTGTTCCGCGCTCGTCTCCGGGTCGTTTTTCCTCTTCCGACTACCGATCCGAAGGTCCTAGAACCCCCAGTAGTCGAGGAATGCAACCCACAACCCCGGAAACCGATCTACGTTCATGTATGATCAACGAGGTAATTTTTAGATCGAATAATTGCGGAAAAAGAAGTTCCGATCTCATACCTTCTCGGTCGATTGTTGAGACCTTAGAGCTTCTAACGTATTCTCCGATCCCGTCTCCAACCGTTGTGTGGGCAACGATCCGCTGGAGTTCTCCCGTCTATACGCTCTCTGTCTCAACCTCAGTATAATTATTCTCAATGAGAGAATAAAATTATAATTGCGTTAACTCTATTTTTCACACAGAGAAAAATATTTTTGCGCTAAGCAAAATAATTATTCTCAGATGAAAAATGAGAATTGCGGCGAATGTTAGGTTAAGAGAGGGTAAGGGAGGAGGTTTAAATAGAGCTACGTTAGGGACCTAAGGATAAATTAATTAAGGTCTAAATTGAAATATTAATTAACTTGGAATACGTAAACGCAATTCCTTAATTAATCGATTTCAATTTTAATTATTATTAACTCCACTATAAAATAATAATTGAATTCCCGAAATTAATTTTAATATTATTTCAACAATAATAAATCCGTCGAAATTACATATACGACTTTCCCCGTGTTTAAGATATCGAACGTTCACGAATTTATTTAATTACTAATAATTAAATTAATTCGTCTCTTATTATCCGAGACTAGTACCACTCATCCTTATTATCATGTGGAACAAATCCACCTGCAGGGTTTACATGATAAACTTTATGAGCTCATCTCGGGAACGTCATCAACCCGATAAACGGGACACGGTTTCCTGTCTATAATCTATAGCATGCCGTGTGTACAATTCCGATTCCCAATTTACCGAGTATCTCGACTAATCAATTAGTCTCACTCATTGGCAAGTTAAAGAACCGAGAATTGGACAAACGCACCTATAATTATATAGGGATTAGGAATTCGTATATCCGTAATTCTGAGGTCTAGTTCGATTACGTCGATTAGTATAAATCGAACGCCCTCCCGTGGTCCTGCTCAATACACCAAGTGTACAAGTGTAACATAATAGTCAAGACCAACTATTACCCAGTCACACTACGACGTACCGATGGATTGTCCCTGTCCATCTAAGTCGTGAGCTTCTGTTCGATACTATACGAGTAACCGACAGTATGATCTTCCGCGTGTCTCCTCACGCCATACTGTCTACAACGTATATATCTAGGACTATTGCATTTAAGTACAAGATAGACAAAATGCCGACAGTTTGATTAATAGATAATGTAAAACACAGATAAGGAGTTCCATATTGTCACTAAACTAGACATTTAGAATATAACTCCATCAATCTCCCATTTATACTAAATCTCTAGTTGCCCTCTACCATACATCCGATACCCATCCCCTTCACGTGTCTCTTGAACGCTTCCGCTGGAAGTGCCTTCGTAAAGGGGTCAGCCAGGTTATCCGCTGATGCAATCTTGGTGACAACCGCATCGCCCCTCCTGACGATGTCTCTAATCAGGTGGTACTTGCGATCTATGTGTTTGCTCGCATTGTGGGCTCGTGGTTCCTTTGCATTAGCCACTGCACCGCTATTGTCACAATAAATTGTGATAGCTCTAGGCATCTTAGGAACCACATCCAAGTCCATAAGGAAGTTCCGGAGCCACACCGATTCTTTAGCTGCCTCAGAGGCTGCTACATATTCGGCTTCCATGGTAGAGTCCGAAATGCATTTCTGCTTAACACTCTTCCATGAAATTGCTCCACCTCCCAATGTGAACACATAGCCTGATGTAGACTTTCGCTGATCCTTATCAGATTGGAAATCCGAGTCTGTGTAACCAATAGGAATCAACTCGGACGCTTTGTAACTCAGAACATAATTCCTAGTCCTTCGCAGGTACTTAAGTATGTTCTTTACAGCAGTCCAGTGACCCTGTCCAGGGTTACTCTGATATCTAGCTACCATGCCCACGGCATAGCAGATATCAGGTCTCGTGCACAACATGGCATACATTAGACTTCCTACTGCCGAAGCATAAGGAACCTTCTTCATGTAATCTATCTCCTTTTGTGTTTTGGGACACATGCCTTTAGATAGATGAATTCCATGGCAGAAAGGTTGAGCACCTCTCTTGGAATTCTGCATGTTGAAACGAGCCAGAATCGTATCAATATATGAAGCCTGGGACAAGCTTAATGTTCTTTTCCGGCGATCCCTTATAACCTTGATCCCAAGAACATGCCCAACTTGTCCTAAGTCTTTCATATCGAATTGCTTGGACAACCATCCCTTTATGTCCGACAACATCTTCACATTGTTGCCAATTAGAAGGATGTCGTCTACATAAAGCACGAGAAACGCCACACTGTTTCCGTCACATCTCCGGTATACACACGACTCGTCCATGCTTTGAATGAATCCATAAGACTGGATAACCTCATCAAACCGCATGTTCCAAGATCTAGAAGCTTGCTTCAATCCATAAATGGATCGGTTTAGCTTACACACTAGATGCTCTTGGCCTTTCTTAATGAAACCCTCTGGCTGTCTCATGTAAATGGTCTCGTCAAGATTCCCATTCAAGAATGCTGTCTTGACGTCCATTTGCCACACCTCATAATCCATATGAGCTGCTATAGACAAAAGAATCCGGATCGACTTTAGCATAGCTACCGGCGAAAAGGTTTCCTCATAATCGATCCCTTCTTTCTGAGTATACCCCTTCGCAACAAGCCTAGCCTTGAAGGTTTCAACCTTCCCGTCAGACCCTCTTTTCCTCTTGTACACCCACTTGCAACCAATGGCTTTTACACCTTTGGGCGGTGCTACAAGATTCCAGACCTGATTTGAATCCATTGATTCAATCTCAGATTTCATCGCCTTTTGCCAAGACTGAGCATCTTGATCTTTAAGCGCCTCGCCATAGGTCCAGGGATCGGCTTCATGTTCTCCAGGTAACAAGTCCGAAGACTCACCTATAAACATGAACCTATCGGGTTGTCGAACAACCCTCCCACTACGACGAGGCTCCGGTGTAACCTCAGTAACTACAGGTGCAGACTGTGGTGGCGTATCACCCGGTTCGGTTGGATCTAAGCCTTGATCGTCCCCTCTCAGTTCGTTAAGTATTATCTCACTCTTGGGCTTGTGGTCCATTATATAATCCTCTTCTAAGAACCGAGCGTTGGTGCTAACAACGATCTTCTGGTCTTTAGGACTATAAAATAGACCACCTTTCGTTCCTCTAGGATATCCTATAAACAACCGAATATCTGAACGAGATTCCAACTTATCAGCCCCATGCTTCAGCACATGTGCTGGACAACCCCAGATCCGAATGTGTTTCAAATTCGGCTTTCGCCCGGTCCACAATTCCGAGGGCGTCTTAGGGACTGATTTAGAAGGAACTAAGTTCAGGATATACGCCGCTGTTTCCAAGGCATATCCCCAGAATGAAACTGGTAGGTCTGAATACCTCATCATAGATCTTACCATTTCCATAAGAGTCCTATTCCTTCTTTCTGCTACACCATTCTGCTGAGGCGTGTATGGTGCAGTCATCTGGGAGTCAATCCCATTCTCTAATAAGTACGCCTTAAACTCTCCCGAGAGGTACTCTCCTCCACGATCAGATCGTAGAGTCTTTATGGTTTTACCATGAAGGTTCTCCACAAGAGCTTTGTACTCCTTGAACTTGTCAAAGCACTCGCTCTTGCGGCGCATCAGGTATACAAAACCATACCTTGAGTAATCATCAGTGAAGGTTACGAAATATTCGTAACCTCCTCTCGCTTGGACAGATAAAGGCCCGCACAAATCAGAGTGAATCAACTCCAGTACTTCCTTGGATCTATACCCCTTATCACTAAAGGGTCGCTTGGTCATTTTTCCTTCCAGGCATGATTCGCAGGTTGGAAAGTCCTCATCTTTCACACCACTGAGTATTCCATCAGTTATCAACCTTTGAATCCTACCCAAGTTAATATGACCTAGCCTAAGATGCCATAAGTACTTTTGATTCATCCTAGAAGGCTCTTTTCTCTTATTGGTACTAGATGTGTTATTTGACTCTACTCGTTGCATCGTGGAATAATCAGGATTTAGTATATATAAGTTGCCTATCAATGTACCAGAACAGATATACTCACCATTCTTTTTTATAATAACAGAACTATCAAAAGAAACAGAATATTTATTCAAAACCAACTTAGAAACCGAAACAAGGTTCTTTCTAAAGTTCGGTACATAAAGACAATTATTCAATACTAAAACTTTATTATTAAAAGATAAATGAACATCTCCCACTGCAACTGCCGCCACTTTCGTAGCATTGCCCATGTAGATGGTGATCTCTCCCTCTCTAAGCCGCCGGGTTTCCTGGAACCCCTGCAAAGAATTGCAGACATGATCAGTGGCTCCCGTATCCACACACCAGGTACCGGTGGATAACACCGCTAAACATGTTTCAGTGACTAAGGAAAAGTTCATACCTCCTTGTCTGAGAGGACAATTAGACTTCCAATGTCCAGACTGCTTGCAACGGAAACACTTGCCCTTGGGCTTGTTCACTCCATTCTGTGGTCCACCATTTCTGGGTCCACTGGGTTTACGTCCTTGCTTCTTCTTCCTCTTAGCACCCGGAGGGCCAGGAAGTTTCACAGCCACAAGTGCCTGAGATTTCTTAAAGATTCCCTCTGCCGCCTGGAGTTCAGTCAGGAGTTCCGCCAACGTATATAACCTCTTATTCATGTTATAGTTCAGGCGGAACTGCTCAAAACTCCTAGGCAGAGACTGGAGCACTATATCGATCTGGGTTTCCCCATCGATAGTTCCTCCCATAATCTCTATCTCATTCAGATAGCCAATCATCCTAAGGATATGATCCCTTACGGGCGTTCCTTCGGACATGGTGGCCGTCATGAGTTTCCTCATAGCATCTTGCCTGGCTGCCCTATCCTGACTACCAAACATCTCCTTGAGGTTAAGCATCATATCATAGGCAGTGGTCATGGCCTCATGCTGATGTTGCAGCACATTTGACATAGAAGCCAAAATGTAGCACCGCGCCATCTGATCAGCCTTGACCCACTTCCGATGAGCTTCCTTTTCCTCAGGAGTGGAGGTATCAATAGGTTCATCAGGACAAACCTCATGGAGTACATACTTGTACTCCTCAGCAGTCAGGACAATGTCCAAGTTTCGTTTCCAATCAACATAATTTGGACCAGTGAGTTTGTTTTCTTTTAGTATGATGGACAGTGGGTTGAGTGCCATATCTATAAAAGAGACAAATCAAACCGTCAAATTTAATTCGATATTAACTCCCTTAATTAATATCATTAAATTTACCAATCAATCCTAAAATCCCATCAGACTAGCATGCCACGTTCATGTGGACGTATACTAGTCCAAACGATTTCATAACTGGACTTTTACTTCGGTCGTACATCATTACAGCAGTGACTCCGATGGGGAGGATACTGTAAAGCGTACCTAAGTGTATACCATTTCTCAGTACTAAGTTAACCGCTTGGAAACTACACGCCCACCGCAAGCCACGTTAGTGTGGACGTTTACGTTGACATGCAGTCCCTTTACGATTTCCTATAACTGTCGAGCCTCAATTAACCCAAAGTTCCGTTTCCGTCTAGCAAGCCACGATAGTGTGGACGTTTACTAAACAAACAACTTTGTTAATTGAATTCCATTTAATAAATTTCACAATTTCGTTAATCAAAGCTTGATATCTCGTAAGTGAAACTCGAAGTTTCTAACCAGCGATCAATCATGCAATTGAGCCCTATCTCTCACTAAGTGAGGGAGCCAACCAGACAATCGATCTAGTCATCAAATGACTCGATTGTCTCTAATCTGTGTCATCGACATAACCAAGCGCTTTGGCTCCATTCCACTCCCCGGGGTGAGAATGAGTCGAGTTGAAATTAGTCTTTGAAAGACAGATTAGGCATTGCTTTGAAAAACTTAAGTGTTCAATTCTATAAATGGAATTGAATTCGAATTTTGATCCAGTGATATCCGTGTGTCAACTTTATCCGATAGGGAGGATGACACTAAAGCCAACTCGTAAGCGACACACATCACCATCAAAACAGAGAATGGAGACCGTGGGATTGTTTCCAATCCCTCTCCCACTTAGTTTTTACGAATAGGGATAACAATCACATGCAAATGAAATTAAAGCATAATAAAACACGTAAACACATAGAAAGCATTTAACGTGGCCCGATTATTATGGCCTTTAAAATCTTCGATGCACGTCTCCTCGGATCTTCGTCTCGTTGCTCGTCTCGGTCTCGGTCCATCACCGACTCGTCTAAGGACCAAAAGACGAACTCCTCCCACTGGAGTATCGTCCTGGGCCCTCGACAAGCGATCCGTGATGTCCGTCGAACCCCGCGAAGCTGCTGCCCGAAGTCCAGCGAAACGGCGACCGCCGTTTGAGAAACGGCGACCGCCGTTTGCCCTTCAGCAGCCGCGGGTTCGACTTCTCGACCCTCGTTCGTCCGGCCTTCGATCTCGTCTCGATCCACCAAGCAGCAGCAACATTACATATGTAAGCTATACTACTTCCGGCATCGATCCTATACATTTTGATCGATCCTATACACCCGGATAAACGAAAAACGAAATAGAAAACCCTAAACGACTCAACCCGTCGTTTTAACTATTACAAACAAGCAACGATTCAAAAAACAAAGATCTCGACAATCCCGAGAGTTTAACAAACCACAATAAACAGTACATAAACATATGACCATAATAATCGGGTTATCCTGCAAAACAAAACTCGCAAACAATACAAGAACGCACAAAACCGGCTCTGATACCAATTGTTGGAAATCGACTACCCGGGATGCGTTCGTTCGATTGCTCGAACATCCGAACGATCCCAGTCGACCTCCCAAGTCGCTACTTCCTTCGCTTTCTCAGCCCGTGCCCCGATTCACGCCCAGCCGCTGCCCCGAAGGACAACCGCGCCAGCCGAGCGGGCTGCCAGAAAAACACCAAAACGGCGGTCGCCGTTTAGGAACGGCGGTCGCCGTTTCTTCGCGAACAGCAACTCGACGTTGCTGTTCCGGGCTCGTCTCCGGGTCGTTTTTCCTCTTCCGACTACCGATCCGAAGGTCCTAGAACCCCCAGTAGTCGAGGAATGCAACCCACAACCCCGGAAACCGATCTACGTTCATGTATGATCAACGAGGTAATTTTTAGATCGAATAATTGCGGAAAAAGAAGTTCCGATCTCATACCTTCTCGGTCGATTGTTGAGACCTTAGAGCTTCTAACGTATTCTCCGATCCCGTCTCCAACCGTTGTGTGGGGAACGATCCGCTGGAGTTCTCCCGTCTATACGCTCTCTGTCTCAACCTCAGTATAATTATTCTCAATGAGAGAATAAAATTATAATTGCGTTAACTCTATTTTTCACACAGAGAAAAATATTTTTGCGCTAAGCAAAATAATTATTCTCAGATGAAAAATGAGAATTGCGGCGAATGTTAGGTTAAGAGAGGGTAAGGGAGGGGGTTTAAATAGAGCTACGTTAGGGACCTAAGGATAAATTAATTAAGGTCTAAATTGAAATATTAATTAACTTGGAATACGTAAACGCAATTCCTTAATTAATCGATTTCAATTTTAATTATTATTAACTCCACTATAAAATAATAATTGAATTCCCGAAATTAATTTTAATATTATTTCAACAATAATAAATCCGTCGAAATTACATATACGACTTTCCCCGTGTTTAAGATATCGAACGTTCACGAATTTATTTAATTACTAATAATTAAATTAATTCGTCTCTTATTATCCGAGACTAGTACCACTCATCCTTATTATCATGTGGAACAAATCCACCTGCAGGGTTTACATGATAAACTTTATGAGCTCATCTCGGGAACGTCATCAACCCGATAAACGGGACACGGTTTCCTGTCTATAATCTATAGCATGCCGTGTGTACAATTCCGATTCCCAATTTACCGAGTATCTCGACTAATCAATTAGTCTCACTCATTGGCAAGTTAAAGAACCGAGAATTGGACAAACGCACCTATAATTATATAGGGATTAGGAATTCGTATATCCGTAATTCTGAGGTCTAGTTCGATTACGTCGATTAGTATAAATCGAACGCCCTCCCGTGGTCCTGCTCAATACACCAAGTGTACAAGTGTAACATAATAGTCAAGACCAACTATTACCCAGTCACACTACGACGTACCGATGGATTGTCCCTGTCCATCTAAGTCGTGAGCTTCTGTTCGATACTATACGAGTAACCGACAGTATGATCTTCCGCGTGTCTCCTCACGCCATACTGTCTACAACGTATATATCTAGGACTATTGCATTTAAGTACAAGATAGACAAAATGCCGACAGTTTGATTAATAGATATTGTAAAACACAGATAAGGAGTTCCATATTGTCACTAAACTAGACATTTAGAATATAACTCCATCAGCCTCCCGTTCCTTATCCGAGCAATCTTAGGAACAAAAGGAAGGATCAACAATTTCAGCAATTATACGATCTTCTAGCAAAGGTTGAGGTAAATGTTCCTTTGCTCGAAATGATTTCTAACATACCTTCTTATGTGAAATTTTTTAAGGAATTGGCTACTAACAAACGAAAGTTCGAAGAGAACGAGAAAGTGGTTTTGTTTGCAGGAGCAAGTGTTGTGATGCAACATCAAATACCACCAAAAGAAAGTGATCCGGGAAGTTTCGTGATCAAGATAGTTATTGGAGCCGGAAACGAGGTTTCCGAGATGTTAGATTTGGGAGCCGGAATCAACTTGATGCCGTCGGCGATTTATGATCAATTGAAACTCCAGAATTTGAAACCGACAAGAATTTGTCTTCAACTTGCTGATAGGTCGGTTAGATACCCGAGAGGAATTGTCGAAGACATACTTGTGGAAGTTGGAGGGTTGATCGTGCCGGTTGATTTTGTTGTGCTAGATGTTGGTGATATTCCGGAGAATACCCAAGATCATGCTATTTTATTGGGACGTCCATTCATGGCTACAACCAACACTCTCATTGATGTGAAGAAGGGACAACTCAAAATGTCGGTACTTGGAGAGACGGTTTCGATTTCGATGAGAAAGAAGAACATTGCTCCAGCTGCAACGTTAATGGAAGAGTGTTCATTCGTTGATGTGATTGATACATTGACGATGCAAGCCTTGGAGATTAAGGAAGAGAATGAAGTGGAGCTTGGAGATGATGATTTGGAAGAGCTAGAAGAGAATGAACAAGCTCCACGGTTTGTCGACTTCAGCGTGAGGGGAGAGGACCGAAAGAAAGATGTTTCGTTACCAACGAAGAGTGTGAAGTTGGTTTTGAATGATTTGCCTCCAAACCTCAAGTATGTGTTTTTGGAAGAAGGTGAAAACAAGCCGGTCATTAATTCATCGAAGTTGACCGTTGAAGAAGAGTTGAGATTGGTCGAAGTTTTACAAGAGAACAAGGCGGCCATTGGTTGGAGTATCGAGGACTTGAAGTGAATCAACCCTTTTATGTGTATGCATAGGATCAACTTGATCGAGAATGCAACTCCAAAGAGGCAGCCCCAAAGACGACTAAATCCACTTCTTAGTGATGTCGTGAAGAAGGAGATTATCAAGCTACATGGAGGTGGTTTGATTGTTCCGGCAGCGGATAGTGAATGGGTATCACCGATTCACATGGTTCCGAAGAAAGGAGGGATCACGGTAGAGGAGAACGAAGCTGGACAACTTATAGCTACTCGGGAGAGGACCGGGTGGAGAATGTGCATGGATTATCGGGAGTTGAATGCTGCTACGAAAAAGGATCATTTTCCTTTACCTTTTATTGACCAAATGCTTGATAAACTTGCCGGTAATTTCTTATATCATTATCTTGATGGACTTTCAGGTTATTACCAAATATTCATAGCACCGGAGGATCAATCGAAGACCACATTCACGAGTCCCTTTGGAAATTTCGCATGGAAGAGGATGCCATTTGGGCTTTGCAATGCCCCAGGTACGTTTCAACGTTGCATGCTTTCCATATTTTCCGAGATGGTAGGGGATTATGTTGAAGTGTTTATGGATGATTTTTCCGTGTTTAGTTCGTCATTTGATGATGCATTGAAAAAGATTGACACGGTTTTGAAAAGATGCATTGAGTGTAACCTTACTTTAAGTTGGGAAAAATCTAATTTCATGGTTACACAAGGGGTTGTACTTGGGCATGTGGTTTCTAGGAGAGGGATAGAAGTTGATCCCTCGAAAATTGAAGTGATTAAAAATTTGCCACCCCCGGTTAATGTGAAAGGCGTTAGAAGTTTTCTTGGGCATGCGGGTTTTTATCGTCGTTTCATTAAAGACTTTTCAAAAATTGCACAACCTTTGTGTCATTTACTTGGACAAGATGTTGAGTTTGTTTTTGATGATTCATGTTTGAATTCCTTTAATACTTTGAAAGAAAAGCTTGTGAGTGCACCTATATTAGTATCACCGAATTGTAATCTTGAATTTGAAATAATGTGTGATGCTTCGAATTTTGCTTTGGGTGCGGTGTTGGGTCAAAGAATAGACAAGATGTTGCATGTGATTTATTATGCTAGTATGACTTTGAATGATGCACAAGTAAATTACACGACTACGGAAAAAGAAATGTTAGCGGTTGTTTTCTCGCTAGATAAATTTAGGTCGTATTTACTTGGTACTAAGGTCGTTGTTCATAGTGATCATGCGGCTCTTAGGTATTTGATGAATAAAGCACAAGCTAAACCGAGAATAATTCGATGGATTCTTTTGTTGCAAGAATTTGATGTGGAAATTAGAGATAGGAAAGGATGTGAAAATGCGGTAGCCGATCACTTGTCTAGACTTGAATCGTGTGACAATAATGTGATTGCTAATGTTCCTATTTCTGAAACTTTTCCATATGAACAATCCATGCTTGTGAATGCTATTGATGAAAAAGTTCCGTGGTATGCCGACATTGCTAACTACTTGGCAAGTGGAGAGATGCGTGAGGGAATTACTTCCCAAGAACGCAAGCGTTTGTTGCATGTGTGTAGGTATTACTATTGGGACGATCCTTTGTTGTTCAAGCTTGGGAAGGACAACTTGTTGAGAAGATGTGTACCAGATGGAGAGCAACGAGCTATAATTTCCAAATGTCACGAGGATGCATCGGGAGGACATTTTGCAAGTAGGAAGACCGGAGCTAAGATTCTACAATCGGGTTTTTTCTGGCCTACTTTGTTCAAAGATGTCCATTTCTTTATTCTTTCATGTGATCGATGTCAACGTATTGGAAACATTAGTAAAAGGAATGAGATGCCCATGCAAGTTAATCTAGTTTGTGAAATTTTTGATGTATGGGGCATTGATTTTATGGGTCCTTTTATTAATGCCAACAAGTACGAGTACATCTTATTAGCCGTTGACTACGTGTCGAAGTGGGTTGAGGCAATCCCCACTCGAACATGTGGTGCTGATGTTGTTTTAAAGTTTGTGCAGGAGAACATCATTTCTCGATTTGGTTTTCCAAAGGCAATTATTAGTGATGGAGGATCACACTTTTGCAACAAACATTTCAAGAGATTGATGAAGTTAAATGGGATTGATAATCGTGTTGCTACTTCATATCATCCTCAAACTTCCGGTCAAGCCGAGACGAGCAACAATCAAATTAAGACGATCATTGCTAAAACCATGAAGCCATCGAGGAAAGATTGGCCGGAAAAACTTCGAGATGCACTTTGGGTTCACCGGACAGCTTTCAAAACAATACTTAATGCTACTCCGTTCCAAATCGTCTATGGGAAATCGTGTCACTTACCGGTGGAGATTGAACACAAGGCTTTTTGGGCTATCAAGAAAGTGAATTTGGAAATGACGAAGGCCGGAAAAGAGAGAGCTTTGCAAATCGAGGAGTTAGAAGAGCTTAGGAACGAAGCTTATGCGAATGCTGTGATTTCAACGGCTAAAATGAAGAAGGCACATGACCAGAAATTGATTGAAAAAGACTTACAACCGGGTATGAAAGCACTTTTATTCAATGCTCGACTTCGGTTATTTCCGGGAAAACTTAAGTCAAGATGGTGCTGGAATTCGATATCCCGGGGTATCAAAAATTGCGGAACCGATAACCCCGACCGAAAAACCCGTCGCCGGAAACCGATCACGAACACCACGAAGAACCGGGCTCGACAAGAGCATCGCCGCGGGATGAACCCGCGGCTAAACCCTAGCCGAGCCCCACCGTGGGGCTCGCGATCGCGCACGAGGCGATCGCTGGGGCTGCTCCGGCAGCCCCGGGCGGTGAGTCCGGCGACTCACCGCCACCGCCCGAGGAGGGCGGTTCGCCCAGCGGCGAACCCGCCGCGGCTGCCCGACGATCGACCACCGCGGTCGATCGCCCACCCCGGCTCCCAGCCGGGGTTCCTCGCGTGTGCACGCGATCGAACCCTAGGTTCGATCGCTCCCTCGGCGCCCAGCCGAGGGTTCTACTCGAGCTCCGCCGAGGATCTCGAATCCTCGTCCCCGGAGTTCGTCGTTTACCCGGATCGTGCGTTCATGTATGTATCACAATCAATTCACATAAAATCATAGAAGAGAGTATATGATTTTACCTTTCGATTCGTTGTGCGGAGAAACGAAATCAAGATGATGACCTTACGATCTTCCCACGTATTCCTTGCACTAGCTTGAACGTCGGGTGGGCGACGATCCTCCAAGCTTATGGATCCTCTTCTCTCTCTTTCTACTTTCTCTCTCTAGGAGAATTATGATCTTGTGTTATGTAGAATAGAGAAGACCATGTAGTGCTTTTATAGGCTACGTAGGGGATCTAAAGGAGGTGGAATATTGGGCTTCCAATATTAATGATTAAATTGAGCCCAAGCCCAAATCTATTAATCTCCCATTAATATTAATTAATTTATTTTCCACTATATAAATTAATTGCACTCCCAATATTAAACCATATTATATCAAATAATATTTCTCCGGTAGTATTATTTATTCCGTGTATTTAAGATTTAAATATCCATGAATAAAATTAATTTATTGCTAATTAATTTATTCATCTCTTTAATCCGAGACTAGTACCATTCAACCTTAATTATTGTGCGGAACGAATCCACTCATGAGGTTTACACAATAATTCCTTATGAACTCATCTCGGGGATATTATCAACCCTTCCGGGATACACTGTCCGGTCAATCATTCACGGCATGCCATATATAAAATATAGTGACCCAACTTAACCGGTAATTAACCCAATAATTAAATCGGTTAATTCCTTTGGTAAATCAAAGTCACTTATATTGAATATACACACCCGCAACAATATCGGGGATTAAGAATAAAATACACTGAGACTCGAATCGATTATCGCCGGCAATCCTAATCGATGAATCTCAACGATCCGCTCAATACACCAAGTGTACAAGTGTGATAAAATAATTAAGACAAATTATTTTCTCTCTCACACAACGACTATACCGATGGATTGGTCCGGGTCCATCTAGGTCGTGAGCCACTGTTTGATTAAATACGAGTAACCGATAGTATGATCTTCTGTGTGGGCCCGACACACCATACTAACTACAACGTATAAAATCCAGGACTATGATTTGCATATATTTAATTAATAATAATTAAAAGCAAACAATTGTTTATTAATTAAATAGATTAAATGCTATGACCGGGAGTTTACCGTTACTTAAATCTAGACATTAAGTACACAACTCCAACAATCTCCCACTTGTACTAAGGTCTAGTCATTTCCTCCAAACTCCCGGTTCCCATACTCATCACGTGCTTAAGGTGTACTTCCGAGAAGTACTATGTGAGTGAGCAATCTAAGTTGCCGCTCTGAAGTTATCTTGGTGACTACTACGTCGTCTCCCTCGACGATGACTCGTATCAGGTGGTACTTGCTCTATGTGTTAACATCACTTTTGACTTATGATCTCTTCCAGTTTACTGTGCACCGCTATCCAATAGCCTTTGGTAAACTAGGAGTCATATCCAAGTCAAGAGGTTATCCTGGAACCTAACCAAAACTTCCGCTGCCTCTGAGGCTGCTATTCGGTTATGAGAGAGCCTGAGAAGCGTCCTGCTTATCACTCTTTTAATTCATGGTTCCACCTCTTTCTAAAAGTGAACACATAGCCTGATATCGACTTACACTGGTCCTTTCTTTGATTTCTAGGATCTGAGAATTTGTAATAAAAGAAGATTTCGTCTTGCTTACAGCATTCGAAAAAAAATTCTTTTCTAGATCACTTTTGATATCCTCCCACTACGCAAACCGCATAGTTGATATCAGGTTCTTGTTTTACAACATTGCATCTATAAAGCTTTTCATACTTGAAGTATAGGAAACTGCTTTGTCTATCCCCTTCATGTGTATAAACACAAACCCTTTAGATAGATGTTTATTCTGTCTCTGAAAGGCAATAACCTTTCTCAGAAGTATGCATGTTTAAAACAAACCTTAATCGTATAAGATGTCTAGGAGAAGTACAATGTTCTTATCTCTAGATCATCAGATCTTAAGAACATGCTCTAACTTCTTCTCAATCTTATATCCCGATTCATTTAGACAACCATTATTTTATGTCTGACAACACTTTTACATTGTTGCCAATGATGAAATGTTATCTACATAAAATCTCCGAGAAACACCACCTTGTTTCCATTACGTCTTCAATACACCTTTCGTCTATGCCTTCTGATGAATCCATCAAATGGATTATCCCATCAACTCGCAAGCTCTACGACTCATAGCTTTATTTCAATCCATAAGTGGATTTACTAAGCTTGTACTCTAAATGATCTAGCCTCTCAACAATAATCCTTATTGTTCCAAGCAGGCACATTTAGATCTAGTACTGCCCTTATGCAGAGCTAGGGGTCGATTTCATCTTTACTAGATCCAGAGTCCGAACTCCTCTAGTCTTATGAATATCCCTGGTTGTCCAACAACCTCCCACTGCAATGGCGTCCCGGTGTATAACAGTAATAACAATAGGTGCAGTATGTGGTTTACTTCTACTCGGTTTGGCTGGTTCCTAGTCTTTTGTCCTTCTTCTCATTCCAAGGTATTACGTCAAATTAGGCTTTGTGGTTCATCTAATAGTCTTCCTCCATGAACCGGACGAGACGTCCCTCTGGTTCATAGTACTATAGAACACACAATACTTCGTTCATCCAGGATATCCTACAACCATATTCAATATGCCGTTGTACCTAGGAATATCCATAGAACATAGGTAGTTCCGAACAACTTGCTCTATTTACTATTAGATTTCCATTTCTTATTTACAGCGCACCATCTCTACACGTAAGTGTATGGCGCGCCCCTTTGGGATTTAATCCCAATCTTTGATTATGCTATGTGTTATCTAGATAGGTGATGGCCTCCGCGACCGAGTCGCAGGCTTCTAATGGATATACTTTGATGGTTCCCCATAATAGCTTTGTGTCCATTGACTAGTCAAAACACTTTGCTTTTATGGCACATCAAGTATTCTAATCCATCACCGAGTATTCTTGAAAGAATTGCTCGTACCTTTCTAATTTACACATATGTCTGCATATCTAATCATTTCCAACACTTGTCTGAATTCTATCCTTTTTCCAGAAAGGTTTTCTTAGACGTATTATCCTCCAAATTCAATTCTTAGGTCGGAAGGTCCATTCCTTCAACTATAATTGATCAAATCAATTTCGACCATTTGAATCTCATTTGAAAATACTACTAAGTATAAGATTTCACAAGTATAATGATTAATAAAGAAATATCTAATAAGTAAAACAAGTTATAGAACGGTTCGTTGCATTGGGGTAGACTTAGGATCTATCATTCATATATTGCTATCTAATGTACCAGAATAGATAATGCCATTATTTCTTATCAAAATCATCCAATGATTAAAGAAATAAAATATCCATTCATAAATAATAGAAATCCAGAACAAAACGTTCTTTCTAAAATAAAGGGTACATAAAGCAATAACTTTGAAATGAAATCCTATTTAACTACTAAAGCAGATAAATGTCTTCCACCGCAACCGCTGCCTCCTCTACAGCTTTGCCCGTGTAGACTCGAACTCTTCTTCTCTAAGTCGCCGGGTTTTCTGGAACCCCTTCATTCAAAAATGCACATACCGTCAGTGGTTCCATATCTACACACCAGAATTCTGGTATATAATACCGCTGACTATGTTTTTACGACTAAAGAAAAATTCGTACCTTTGAGAGGACATTCAGGCTTCCAGTGTCCCATCTTGTTGCATCGGAAGCACTTACCCTTTGGCTTTGCAGCCCCCACTCGTGGTACAGTCCTCTTGACACCACTGGGTTTCCAGGCTTGCTTCCTTCTCTTGCCCCTACCTCCACCAGGCTTAAAGCCTTTGGACTTGGTAGCTACAAGCGCTTGAGACTTGCCCTTCTTGTAGATCCCCTCTGCCGCCTTTAGTTCAGTCAGGAGTTGCGCAAGAGTATAAGATAGTTTACCCATATTATAGCTCATACGAAACTGCTCAAAACTAGGGGCCAGAGACTGGAGTATGATGTCGACTTGCGTCTCAGCATCAATAGAAGCTCCTAGGACCTCAAGTTCATTCAACAAACTCATCATCTTAAGAACGTGCTCCCAACGGGCGTTCCTTCAGATTGAGTAGTCGACATGAGGACTCTCATGGCTTCTTGCCTTGCCGCACGATCTTGCTCCCCAAACATCTCCTTGAGGTTAAACATCATATCAAAGGCAGTGTCCATCGACTCATGTTGGGTTTGGAGTACATTTGACATGGAAGCCAAAATATAACACCTAGCCATTTCATCAGCCTTTTTCCACTTCCGATATGTCAGTTTTTCCTCATCAGTTGAGGCAGCCGTGGGCTCAGCAGGGCATACTTCATGGAGTACAAACTTGTACTCCTCCGAAGTTAGGACAATGTCTAAATTTCTCTTCCAATCAATATAGTTGGGGCCAGTGAGCTTATGCTCCTTGAGTATCAAAGAAAGTGGGTTCATAGCTATTCTCTAAACCTATAAGCACATTTAAACAAACAATTAATTTAATATCCGATATTATCTCCCTCAAATAATATCATTAAATCACTAATCACATCTAAAATCCCATCAGATAAGGCAAGCCACGTTCGTGTGGACGTTTACCCACCCAAATGATTTAGCAATTAGATTTGCTTCGGTCGTACATCATTATAGCGTTACTTCGTTGGGAAGAATACTATAAAGCGTACCTAAGTGTAAACCATTACTCAGTACTAAGGTGAATCATTTGGAATTGCTACGTTACCGCAAGCCACGTTAGTGTGGACGTTTACGATAACTCACAATCCTTCACAATTCCCTATAACTGTTTACATCAACTATTTCCAAAAATCCCATTCAGCATAGCAAGCCACGTTCGTGTGGACGTTTACTACACCAAAAGACTTTTATAGTTGACATCCAATTACTTGAGGCATTCGATTTCATAAATCAAGACGCGGAGAATCATAAGTGAAACTCGAAGTTTCTAACCAGTGACTCACCATGCGAACAACCCTATCTCTCATTAGATGAGGGAGCCGAGCAGACAATCGATCCATCTATCAAAGAATGGTACGACTGCCTCTAATTTGTGTCCTCGACATGACCAAGTGGCTTTGGCTCCATTCCACTCCCCGGGGTGAGAATGAGTCGACTTGAAGTCAGTTTTAGAAAGACAAATTAGGCATTGTTTGATAAACTTAATCAATGTCTCTTGTAAAAGGAATTACAAGAATTATCCTCCAATGACACATCTATACGAACTTCAAAAGTCCATAAGAGTCACCAAGAGAACAGTAATGGAGACCATGGGAATGTTTCCATCCCCGCTCCCACTTAGCTTTTTATAACAAAGGGATACGCTATCTAATGCATAATTAAACACATAAGCATGCATACAAGCAATAAAGCACATAGCACATAGTCAAAATAATGCTAGAAAAATTATTTTTCCGACTATCATGGCTTTATTCCATCTCCGTATGCGTCTTCTAGTCTTCAGTCTTCGTTCTTGAATGCTCCATGTGACGAGAATATTAATCCCAATATTTAAATCTATTTATTTTCAATAAATCCAAAAGATACTTAATTCGAAAATTAAGTCAATCGAATAAATCAAAAATAAAATTAAATATTATTAATATTTTTATTTATTTATTTTCCTATCTAATTCTATTAAATCTCTAGAATAATCTATCCAAGTCAAACTTGGAATATTCTAGAAGATTTCTATAATAGAATAAGGAAATAAAATAAATTAGGACTCTTCTACTTTCCAAGATTAATTAATTTCCATTACTATGAAAATTCCCATAAAATAGGAATAAACAATTAGGAAATAGATTAATCCTAAATTAACTTTTATTCCTTTCCAATTCTATTAAATCTCTAGGATCCTATTCCAAGTAGAACTCGGAATACTCTAGAAGACTTCCATAATAGAATAAGGAATAAAATAATTCCAATTAATTCTTTTCCTATTTTCATGAGAGTTCCCAAAGAAAGGAAAACTCAATTAGGAAAACCGAATCAATTAGGTAAGTAGAATCTTGGTAGGAGTAGGAGTAGCACGGGTTGGGGATCCCCGTACCACCACCACCACCGACCGCCGCCACCACCGGAGAGGGCACCGCCGCCGCCTCCCCAGCCGGCCGGCCACCACCTTGCCGGCGGCAGCCCCAGCCGAGGGGCGATCGACCCCTCCCCATGGCTTCGGTCATGGGGTCGATCATGGGGTTGATCGACCCCCCGGTTCTTCGTCCTCTTCGTCTTCTTCGTCGCATGAGTTCTCCGGCGGTCGTCTCGGCATCGATCCAACGTAAATAAATTACAAGAAATAAATTTACAATTCCGGTATCGATTCTATACATGAAATCGACCCTATACACTTTCCGGAAAACATAGAACAATAATAATAAATCTAAATTCGGTCAACCCCCGAATTTTTACTATTACAAGCATTCATCCACACAAAACGAATCTCGACATGTCCGAGAGTTTAATAAACGAACAATCATGGTAAATTAAATAGCAATTAATTAAACCAATAATTAACAATTAATTAAACCATGATAGTCGGAATCCCTGCAAGGTAGAACACAATTGAACACATACATGAACACGAAACCAAACGCTCTGATACCAATTGCTGGAATTCGATATCCCGGGGTATCAAAAATTGCGGAACCGATAACCCCGACCGAAAAACCCGTCGCCGGAAACCGATCACGAACACCACGAAGAACCGGGCTCGACAAGAGCATCGCCGCGGGATGAACCCGCGGCTAAACCCTAGCCGAGCCCCACCGTGGGGCTCGCGATCGCGCACGAGGCGATCGCTGGGGCTGCTCCGGCAGCCCCGGGCGGTGAGTCCGGCGACTCACCGCCACCGCCCGAGGAGGGCGGTTCGCCCAGCGGCGAACCCGCCGCGGCTTCAGCCGCGGCTGCCCGGCGATCGACCACCGCGGTCGATCGCCCACCCCGGCCACCGCGGTCGATCGCCCACCCCGGCTCCCAGCCGGGGTTCCTCGCGTGTGCACGCGATCGAACCCTAGGTTCGATCGCTCCCTCGGCGCCCAGCCGAGGGTTCTACTCGAGCTCCGCCGAGGATCTCGAATCCTCGTCCCCGGAGTTCGTCGTTTACCCGGATCGTGCGTTCATGTATGTATCACAATCAATTCACATAAAATCATAGAAGAGAGTATATGATTTTACCTTTCGATTCGTTGTGCGGAGAAACGAAATCAAGATGATGACCTTACGATCTTCCCACGTATTCCTTGCACTAGCTTGAACGTCGGGTGGGCGACGATCCTCCAAGCTTATGGATCCTCTTCTCTCTCTTTCTACTTTCTCTCTCTAGGAGAATTATGATCTTGTGTTATGTAGAATAGAGAAGACCATGTAGTGCTTTTATAGGCTACGTAGGGGATCTAAAGGAGGTGGAATATTGGGCTTCCAATATTAATGATTAAATTGAGCCCAAGCCCAAATCTATTAATCTCCCATTAATATTAATTAATTTATTTTCCACTATATAAATTAATTGCACTCCCAATATTAAACCATATTATATCAAATAATATTTCTCCGGTAGTATTATTTATTCCGTGTATTTAAGATTTAAATATCCATGAATAAAATTAATTTATTGCTAATTAATTTATTCATCTCTTTAATCCGAGACTAGTACCATTCAACCTTAATTATTGTGCGGAACGAATCCACTCATGAGGTTTACACAATAATTCCTTATGAACTCATCTCGGGGATATTATCAACCCTTCCGGGATACACTGTCCGGTCAATCATTCACGGCATGCCATATATAAAATATAGTGACCCAACTTAACCGGTAATTAACCCAATAATTAAATCGGTTAATTCCTTTGGTAAATCAAAGTCACTTATATTGAATATACACACCCGCAACAATATCGGGGATTAAGAATAAAATACACTGAGACTCGAATCGATTATCGCCGGCAATCCTAATCGATGAATCTCAACGATCCGCTCAATACACCAAGTGTACAAGTGTGATAAAATAATTAAGACAAATTATTTTCTCTCTCACACAACGACTATACCGATGGATTGGTCCGGGTCCATCTAGGTTGTGAGCCACTGTTTGATTAAATACGAGTAACCGATAGTATGATCTTCTGTGTGGGCCCGACACACCATACTAACTACAACGTATAAAATCCAGGACTATGATTTGCATATATTTAATTAATAATAATTAAAAGCAAACAATTGTTTATTAATTAAATAGATTAAATGCTATGACCGGGAGTTTACCGTTACTTAAATCTAGACATTAAGTACACAACTCCAACAGATGGGTCGGTCCATATGAAGTGGTAACGGTCCATGAGAATGGATCAGTCACGTTGAAGAAGGAAGGAGATGAACATGAGTTCAAGGTCAATGGCCATTTAGTGAAACGTTACTATGAAGGAGAGTCGAAAATCGGGAATGTCGAGGTCTTTCGACTTGAGAAAATTGACGTTTGAACCCCAAAAATTGGAATAAGTCCAGCTCTGGACATTAAACTGAGCACGAATAAGGCTACTGGACTTGGATGAGCTCGGAAGTCGTCAAAATAGAAGAAAAGGGATGAAAAAGGAAAATCGAGGGAACAAGGACTTCAGCGACCGCCAAATACAAAACGGCGGTCGCCAAAGAGGAACGACGGTCGTCAAAACTGAAACAGCGGGCGCCGAATTTGGTGAAAAACGGGGTCCAACAATCTGCATAAAATTGGGCAAAATGGCGGTCGCCATTTGCATTTCAGCGACCGCCGAAACATTTCCGCGACCGCCAAACCAAAACGGCGGTCGCCGTTTTTGAAATTTCTGGGAATTAAAAGACGGGCTAGGGCAGATTTCTCATTACCCAAAATTCCTTTTTCTTCAAATTCTCTCTTGCAATTTTTCTCCTTCGATTTTTCATAGAATTCACTCAAATTTCTTCCATAATTCACCCACAAAACATCTTGAGATCATTGTGTGCAGGTTTTGGGGATTTTCATCGGTTCAATTGCAAGATTTTCAAGTGTCTTTGAGGTGCACACAAGGTGTTCGATAAAAGTTCCGAACCACAATTTTCATTTCTTCTCATCAATTCCATGGGGCGTACTAACAAGAGGGTTGGACACAAGGATGCTACACCACCTCCACCACCAAAGAGAAAGGGAAGAGGCTCCGCTACTACCTCCGCTTCAACCGGGCCTCGAGACATTTCCGACCGGTATGGTGCTCCGTTTCCGATTTTCGATGACGATGAAGGAAAGGCTTACGAGAAGTTGACGTCGAAGGGTGAACACATCTTACCTCGTCCGATCGATTGGGAGCTCATGGAGAAGATAAAAGTTAAAGAGAAGATTGAAGAGATTCTCGAGTGCATGAGCTTGAAGGAGTTCGCGGAGATGGATTTCAAGTACTCGGTTAAGCTTGGATTGGAGATGCTTTGCACATTCAAGCTAGTTCATGAGAAGAGGAAAGAATCGTATGCTACGTGTCGACTCCATGGAGAGGAGGTTACGATTACGGAAGACTTAATGCGTAGTACGTTTGGATTTAAAAGCGGAGAACAACGGCTCACCGAAGAGCGAGAAAGTGGAACCGTGAAGACTACTCATTGGAAAGAGTTTGTCGGGCCGAATGAGAAGTGGAATGATCACGGACGTTCAATTGCATTCCTCGATCCCGAGCTTTGCATTGTCCACAAATTCTTGACCTACAACATCTTCGGAAAAGTGGAGGGCAACAAAGTTAACCCATTGGAGTTTAACTTGATTCGGCAGCCGTGAATGGACAAGAATCGACTCCATTGAAGAAGGTATGGGGTTTGATGGAACAAGCGGCTAGAGGGATACGGACTAGAAGAACTTTGTTCCATTTGGCTCGACATCTTGCAATTAGAAATAGAGTCATTTTATCCAATGAAGAGTCGTATGATGGAGAGCCGTGGGTAATTCCTCGACCTTTGGATGTGGATGAATTGGAGGCGAGCGGGTTGATTTTGGCCGGAGAGTTCGTACAGCATGAAATCCGAACCGCCAAAGATCCACAAGTAATGGTGGATTATCGACAAAGGAACGCGGCCCGTATTCAAAAATGGAAGTTGGAGTTGGCGGGAGAAAGAGTGGGATCTTCGATTTTGAGAGCGGCTCAACTTGAGGAGGAGAACCTAATGCAAGAAAGAGCGGGTTCATCGTCCGGATGGGGACATAATGTTGTCGACGGGACATCGACAAGAGATCCGGTGTGAGAAAGCGTACACGGACTATGGAGCACAAGGGAACCAAGATGCCGGGTGGACTAACTCGGGAATGAATTGGAGTCCTGCATATGAGGTTCCTCAAGCCGGCACATATTATCCGGATTCGGAAAGAATGCACCCCGATGACCTCCAAGAAATTATCAATGCCAATGCTAGGGCATATGATGCACTTAATGCGAGGATGGATCGGATGGCGCTCGATGATGCTACATGGAATAATCGGATGGCGGTCGAGAGAAGCTACTACGAGGAAACCAATCGCCGGATTATAAGGGAGGCATTGGAGGAGAATGACAAACGTTGGACGACTCGAATGGAGGCCTATGCGAGAGGAGGAGGCCACTTTCCACCACCCGACATGTGAGAGAGGTCGTGCTTGGCACGACCTAGGTACGTTTTCTTTTCTTTTCTTTACGTCTTTGTAAATATGTGTTGGTGCTTATTTGTTTTGTGTGGTTTAGTTATGTTTCTTTTCATTGTTAGTTTGTGTGTTTTGTTTGAATTACTCTTCTACGCTCAAGAATTTGATTGTCCCGAATGTGGTGTGTTTGCATGTGGATTTGGTCAAGTTGTTGCTTGAACTCACTCGGTTTGTAGAATGTATCACTTGTTAAGTGTCGAGAAAATGAGAATATGGTAATATGAGATTTTCTTTGTTATATATGTGAGCTTTTGAACCTATATTCTTTGGAGAGTACTTGTGATATTCCTTGAGTGTTGAACATGAGATTTCTTTGGAATTGTTTCGAGAATGAATGATTGAACTTTGTTGTGACATTGCATAAATATGAAGTTACTTTGACTTGGTTGAGAATGGGAAAATGACGTTTTGAGATTGCTAGGATTTAACTCCACATTATATATATTTCCCAAAATGACCGTGCCCGTCGAGGGACTCCCTAGTTAACCCTTTTGAGCTTACATGATGCCTTTTTCTTGTAACCGAGAGTTCCACGAGTGATGTGAGAGTTTGATAGGTGTGTTGCAAGATGTGTTTAAAGGAATTAATATGGGATCGTGATGAAGTGTAACATGTTTCTCGTGTAAAGGCTAGATATAAGAAGAAAAAGCTTACCCCCTTAAATAAAAACGAATACTCATTGATTGTGGAAACGATTGATGAGGGATGACATAAAAAAAAAAAAAAAAAGAAAGAAAAGCAAAAAGAAAAAGATAAAAAAAAAAGGAGAAAAGAAAAATAAAAAATAATAATAAGTAAAAAGCGGGGGTACTAAATGATAAAGTCTATTGAGAACATGTATTCTTTGATGAGTTCGTTGTTATAAGAGAAGATGGGGAGATGTGTACATTTGGTGTAGGAGGGTGATTTGTGAGTTCATTCGGTGGAGGAGAGTGTCGAGAGCGATTTAACTTGTATTACTATTATTTCGATTCCTACCTATGAACCGAGCCCACCTAAATTGCAATCTCATTCCGATTCCTTCTTTGTCAAAGTATGCGGATTTTCTTGTGATGTGTTGATTTTTATATTCTCGATGTACTTGTTGAGTGATGACCATTTTATATTTTCGAGGGATTCATTTGGAGAGATAGGTGAGCTTGTGTGACATGTTATCGTTTCTCTCATTTTTCTCGTACATGGCATGTGGTTGGATTGTGGTTCGTAGTGAGTTCAAGTAGGTGATTTGTGCAAATACGTTGTTGGATGATTTTACCTTGCTCGGGACTAGCAAGGACTTGAGCGTGGGGGGGTGATTTATGTCGTGTGTGTGTGTGTTTCGTTTATGTTTTAGTGTTGTTTGTGAGTCGTGTTTTGTTATGTTTGTGTCGTTTTAGTTATTTTTGATATTTTGTGTGTGTCGGATCTCACGGGGTGTGCTGGAGTGGTTTGAGTTTGTTTTGTAGGTCGAAAGTTGGAGAAAATCAAGGAATCAAGTAAAAGATCGAAGAATCGAGAAGGAGCCGAAGCAGGACAAAAACGGCGGGCGCCAAATGATAAACGGCGGTCGCCGAATCAAAACGGCGGTCGCCGGAGATGTAATGACAACCACCGAAAGGGCCGAAATGATGCAGTAGGCTAGCCAAGATATTGGGGTAAACGGCGGTCGCCGTTTTATAAATGGCGGTCGCCGAAGTCAAATGGCGGTCGCGGAAACGATAATGGCGGGCGCCGTTTTGAGGCAGTTTCAGGGCGGTTCCATGCGAAGTCAAAGGTGTATTTAGGCGAGGATTCGAAGAGAAAAACATAACTTTCGCCTGGGGATTTGAGGGAAGAGACGGAGAAGTCCGATTCGGAGCCGACAACTTCGAAGATCGACAACAAGTTCACGAGCCATTTTAATTACCGTAATCGTAGTTAATATTTCTAGTTCTAAAAACTTCTACTTGATTATCTTATATGTATTGATCTCTTTTGCAAAACTTTGAATGCTTATGAATGATTATCTAGATGAACTTGGTTTTCTTAATAAAAGATTGTTCTAAGCTTTTCCTTGTTTAATCCTCTTAATTAATTTCTTGTTTATTTTCGAGTGCATACTTAAATTGATTATGAGTTTAATGTTAATTTTCGTTATTCGTTCTTTGTTGAAGATGATGAACTAAACTTTTGGCTCGGATGATAATATGAAGGACAAGGTTGAATATTTGTAGGATTCGGAAGACCGTATATAAACGACATAGTCTTGAACTCGTAACCCGACCGGGAGCGAGATTTCAAGTGAATTAAACGTTTTCAAACGAGTTAAGCAACCCGACCGGGAACTTGACTTTCGTATGTCGATTATATATAGTTGATAAAGAGGAATACAAATTACGAACTAAGTTTAGATTATTATTGTCCGAGTGCTTTTCTTAAATTGTTAATTTCAAGATTTCTATTTTAATCGAGAATTCCAAAATGATTTTAGGATTTAGTTTAATGATTTACGTATCTATCTCTTTACTTGCACTTAAATTTCACTCTTTCGTTTCCTTGGATTGATACCGAGTCAACTACAATTGACCTCGGATTTTGACGAGAGCCGCACACAAAAACGTCTAATCAGTTGGCCGATCCGGAGCTCTCCCTCTCTTCGTCTCCTCCGTCACATGTTTTCTCCGGCGGTCGTTTCAGCATCGATCCAACATAGAATAAATTACCAAAATAAATTCTATACTATCCGGTATCGATTCTACATGATATCGACCTCAAACAATTTCCGGAAAAAATAAGAACAAGCATCCACCACACAAAAACGAATGTCGATATCACCGAGAGTTTAATAATCAAGAGAAATATTATGACATTAATTAAAAATAATTAAATCTAGCCATAATAATCGGAAACCCTGCAAGGTAGAACAATTTATCGAAAAATACCATGAACGAAAACCAACGCCCTGATACCAATTGTTGGAAATCGATATCCCAGAATTAATAAATTTAAATAAATAAATTATCTAATTAATTCCGACTGATATCCTTTGGAGATCGAATATCCGGGGTTGTCAAATTGCGGAACGACAACTCCAATCGAAATCCCGGTTACCGGAAACCCGCCACGAACCACCACGGGGATAGAACCCAACCGAAACCCTAACCGCGGGGATAGCCCGCGGCTGTCCGGTCGAGCCCCCGCGTGGGGCTCACGGCTGTTCGTAGCAGCCGTGCGGGGATGCCCAGCCCTGCCCCGGGTGATCGCACATCCACCACGATCAAAATCGTGGCATGCGATCACCACAGCCCGCCGCCGCGCGAGCGGCGTCCAGCCCGCGCGAGCGGTGCTCGCACCGTGCGAGCGGATGCTCCAGCAGCCCGCTGGACAAGCATGGGCGATCGAGCTCATGCTCGATCGAGTCTCGGCGTCCAGCCGAGGCTCACGCCCCTCGACCCCTCCTAGGCGAGCCATTGAGCCGCCGGCGGTCCGGTGATCTTCGATCACCACCGCCCGGTTCAACCTCGTCATGGGTCGCGTTCTCGGATCTTGGTTCACGACATCTTTACGATAATTAAACGATAAAATCATAAAGAGGGTTTTACGATTTACCTCGTTCTCGTTGTTCGGAAAAACGAAGAACTAAATTTGAAGACCTTGAGATCTTCCCACGTATTCCTTGTACTAGCTCGAACGTCGTGTGGGCGACGATCTTCCGAACTCCATGGATCTCCCTCTCTACTTTCTCTCTCTAGAATTGTGATCTTCAAGTTATGAGAATAGAGAAGACCATGTAGTGCTTTTATAGGCTACGTAGGGGATCTAAAGGAGGTGGAATATTGGGCTTCCAAAATTAATGATTAAATTGAGCCTAAGCCCAAATCTATTAATCCCATTAATATCAATTAATTTATTTTCCACTATATAAATTAATTGCACTCCCAATATTAAAACATATTATATCAAATAATATTTCTCCAGTAGTATTATTTATTCCGTGTATTTAAGATATAAATATCCATGAATAAAATTAATTTATTGCTAATTAATTTATTCATCTCTTATATCCGAGAATAGTACCATTCAACCTTAATTATTATGCGGAACAAATCCACCTGCAGGGTTTACATAATAATTCCTTATGAACTCATCTCGGAGATATTATCAACCCTTACGGGATACACTTTCCCGTCAAGTATTCACGGCATGTCATATATAAAATATAGCGACCCAACTTAACCGGTAATTGACCCAATAATTAAACCTGTCAATTCCTTTGGAAAATCAAAGTCACTTATATTAAATATACACACCCGCAATAGTATCGGGGATTAAGAATAAAATACACTGAGATTTAAATCGATTATCCAAGGCAATCCTAATCGATAAATCTCAAACGATCCGCCCAATACACCAAGTGTACAAGTATGATAAAATAATCAAGACAGATTATTTTCTCCCTCATACAACGACTATACCGATGGATTGGTTCGTGTCCATCTAGGTCGTAAGCAACTGTTCGATTATATACAAGTAACCGATAGTATGATCTTCTGTGTGACGTCGCACACCATACTAACTACAACGTATATAATCTAGGACTATAATTTGCATATATTTAATTATAAATAATTAAACGCAAATAATTGTTTATTTAATTAAATAGATTAATGGCAATGGATCGGGAGTTCATATCACATAAATCTAAACATTAAGTATACAACTCCAACAATATATGTGGGTGTTCATACGAAAAACGAGTAATGATGTGGTGAGATATATAAGCGAAATTAGTTGCTCAAGAGTTTTTCGCAGAAACTCGATGTTAATCAAATTTTTGAAAGATGACATTAAGTTCCGCTACTTAATATTTATGGCAGCAACAACGATAGATATATGCATCGAATGTATGATTTGACTATGTAAAAGTCATTAGAAAGATACATACATGAAAATCCTGTATGGATTTTAAAATTCCTGATATGAAAGGAAATGAAAATCAGAACATGTAAAATATCATATTATATATGTCATTATGGACAAAATTTATATTGAGACAAGGTCCCGAAGACCAGTGATTGGTCCTGAATACCAGTGATTGTACTCTTTTTCCCTCTACTAAGTTTTTCCCACAGGGTTTTCTTAGTTAAAGGTTTTTAACGAGACAATCACCACAATATAAATGTGAATGCCATGTACTCTTTTCCTCGAGTATTTTTTCCTACAGGGTTTTATAACGAGGTTTTTAACGAGACATGTAAATCACTCAATAATAGTTAATGAGGACATCAAAATGTTCCATATGAGTTTATTTTCAAGATAAAGTGAGATATTGAACCTGAAGTTCAAATGATTGTGAATTGAAGTTCACATTATTATTCATTTGTGAAGAAATGAATATTGAACACTAGACGCATCTAAAATACTCCAGTAGAGTTACCGACCGGTTATAGCAATTGCGAATGCTCTAGTCAATATAGATGTCTGGTAAAGGCATGTCCCTGAAGGACGAAAAATATACAATAATACAAATGAATGTGAAACTCAACAATTCGAAAGTTGGGTCCTGAAGACCAAAATATATATTTGAATAACTAAGTTTTTCCTATATGGTTTTATTAGTTACAGATTTTAATGAGATGGATTGATCACCAATAACTATTGTCAAGAAGTCAAAGATCTTCGGTGATTACAATCAGGGGGAGCAGACTGTACTCTTTTTCCTTCGTCGAGGTTTTGTCCCACTAGGTTTTCCTGGCAAGGTTTTAACGAGGTAGCAATCCTGTAAATAGTCATTCAAGGGGGAGTGTTATGAATATTATTAATTAGTGAATGACTAGTTTACCCTTTCTTGGTGAACAAGACAGAAACCCTACTTTGTATCCTATATAAAGGGGGTCTCCCCGTATGAATGAAATAACAATTCATAAGAATTCTATTCTTCCCTCATATTGTCTCTCTTTCTACTATATTATTCTCTCTCAATTCTCTTGAGTTTATAACAAAAATTATATTATATGGTTTTATTATAGCACAAAAAAAAAATAACATCAATAATCTTATTTAAATTTAGCAAATTAAAGTGTATAATGAATTAAAAAAACTCATTAATCCAGATTAATTAATCCTCAATCATACTTCTATTAATCATTTGTTACAAAACATTTAATCTGAGAAAATAAAATGAAAAACTCACTATTTATAACACAAACTCAACATTAGAAGATTCAAACAAAATATTTTAATGTATCAGAACTAGATCGGAGCCAAACGATCTACTAACATGTAAGAATCGAACCGATCCCTTGTTCCCAAGTCAAGTACAACCTCGTCAAAGCTTCCGTCCGAAAACGTGAAATAAGCAGTCTTTCTGGGGGCATGAAATAAAGAGGTCTACTATTCGATTGTATCCTCCCTCACAAACCCCATCACACTAGTCCAACCACTCGTGATTTGCCGATTCAAATCAGGACATGCGTCGAAAATTGAGTCTATATTAACCCTGCAAGTCTCGATCTAACCAGAATTATCGTCTATCAACTCAAACACAAACAAAGATTTCACTTTAGGCTCAGATAAATCGAGATGCAATGCACGCGTCCATTCGACTCCATTACGTATTCTTTGTAGACTTCCTCTATCTATCAGAATTATCGTCCATCAACTCAAACACAAACAAAGATTTCAACTTAGGCTGCAGGTAAATCGAGATGCAATGCACGCGTCCATTCGACTCTATAAATTATTCTTTGTAGACTTCTATTCCATGAATAGAACAATTTCAACGACCACGACCTTAGATCGAAGTAATAATAAGAAAATATTAAAAATAGATATAAAAAATTCATAAATTACGTAAAATAAAATTATATAATAGCAGAAATTAAAATATTAATATACAGTTAAAATTTATAAGGTTAAAATTAAAATATTCATAATTTGCGCAAAATAAAAATATATTATAGCAATTAAAAATATTTAAAATATTGAAACAATAAAAATATAACATCATATATTTATTAACCAATTAAAATATATACAAATAGCGTCAAAAATAAAATTATATAGTAGCACAATTAAAATATTTATAAAGAACACAAAATAAAATAAATAATATTGAGCAAAACATACATTAATAAAAAAACACAAAATTATATTATATGGTTATATTATAGCACAAAAAAAAATAACATCAATAATCTTATTTAAATTTAGCAAATTAAAGTGTATAATGAATTCAAAAAAACTCATTAATCGAGATTAATTAATCCTCAATCATACTTCTATTAATCATTTGTTACAAAACATTTAATCTGAGAAAATAAAAATGAAAAACTCAGTATTTGTAACACAAACTCAACATTAGAAGATTCAAACAAAATATTTCAATGCATCAGAACTAGATCGGAGCCAAACGATCTACTAACATGTAAGAATGGAACCGATCCCTTGTTCACAAGTCAAGTACAACCTCGTCAAAGCTTCCGTCTGAAAACGTGAAATAAACAGTCTTTCTAGGGACATGAAATAAAGCGGTCTACTATTCGATTGTATCATCCCTCACAAACCCCATCACACTAGTCCGACCACTCGTGATTTGCCGATTCAAATCAGGACACGCGTCGAAAATCGACTGCAAGCCTCGATCTAACCAGAATTATCGTCTATCAACTCAAACACAAACAAAGATTTCACCTAATGCATCAGATAAACCGAGATCCAATGCACGTGTCCATTCGACTCCATTAAGTATTCTTTTGTACACTTCTTGGATCTAACCAGAATTATCGTCCATCAACTCAAACACAAACAAAGATTTCACCTTAGGCCTCAGGTAAATCGAGATTCAATTCACGCGTTTATTCGACTCCATAAACTATTCTTTGTAGACTTCTACTGTATCAATACAACAGTTTCAATCACTACGACCTTAGATGAAATAATAATTATAAAAAATTAAAAATAGATATACAAATGTAATTAAAAATGTCATAAATTACGATACAATAAAATTATATAATAGCCCAAATTAAAATATAACTATACAATTCAAATGTATAAGGTTGCAATAAAAATATTCATAAATAGCGCAAAATAAAAATATATTAAAACAATTAATAATATTTAAAATATTGGGCAATAAAAATATTAAAGCAAATATTTAATAAGCAATTAAAATATTTACAAATAGCGCCAAAAATAAAATTATATACTAGCACAATTATTTATAAATAACACAAAATAAAATAAATAATATTGAGCAAAATATACATTAATAAAAAAACATAAAATTATATTATATGGTTTTATTATAGCTCAAAAAATAACATCTATAATCATATTTAAATCGAGATTAATTAATTCTCAATTATACTTCTATTAATCATTTGTTACAAAAAAATTCAATCTGAAAAACTAAAAATAAAAACCTACTAAATTTATTTATACGATTTGTAACACAAACTCAACATTAGAAGATTCAAATAAAATATTTCAATGTATCAGAACTCGATCGAAGCCAAACGAACTACTAACATGTAAGAATCGAACCGATCCCTTTGTTACCTAGTCAAGTACAACTCGTCAAAGCTTCGAAATAAACAACCTTTCTAGGGACATGAAATAAAGCGGTCTACTATACGATTGTATCACCCCTCACAAACCCCATCACACCAGTCCGAACACTCATTATATGTCGATTCAAATCAGGCCACACGTCGGAAATCGAGTCTATATTAACCCTTCAAAAACGTGAAATAAACAGTCTTTCTGAGGATATGAAATAAAGCAGTCTAATATTCGATTGTATCATCCCTCACAAACCTCATCACACTAGTTCGACCACTCGTGATTTGCCGATTCAAATCAGGACACGCGTCGAAAATCGAGTCTATATTAACCCTGCAAGCCTCGATCTAACCAGAATTATCGTCTATAAACTTTAACACAAACAAAGATTTCACTTTAGGCTCAGATAAATCGAGATCAAATGCACGCGTCCATTCGACTCCATTACGTATTCTTTGTAGACTTCCTCTATCTATCATAATTATCGTCCATCAACACAAACACAAACAAAGATTTCACCTTAGACTTCAGGTAAATCGAGATGCAATGCACGCGTCCATTGGACTCCATAAATTATTCTTTGTAGACTTCTATTTCATCAATAGAACAATTTGAACTCCATCAATTATTCTTTGTAGACTTCTATTTCATCAATAGAACAATTTGAACGACCACGACCTTACATCGAAGTACTAATAATAAAATATTAAAAATAGATATAAAAAATTCATAAATTACGTAAAATAAAATTATATAATAGCAGAAATTAAAATATTAATATACAGTTAAAATTTATAAGGTTAAAATTAAAATATTCATAATTTGCGCAAAATAAAAATATATTATAGCAATTAAAAATATTTAAAATATTGAAACAATAAAAATATAACATCATATATTTATTAACCAATTAAAATATACAAATAGCGTCAAAAATAAAATTATATAGTAGCACAATTAAAATATTTATAAATAACACAAAATAAAATAAATAATATTGAGCAAAACATAAATTAATAAAAAAAACACAAAATTATATTATATGGTTTTATTATAGCACAAAAAAATAACATCAATAATCTTATTAAAATTTAGCAAACTAGTCTCAACACCCGTGCGATGCACGGACAAGTTTTAGCTAACATTTGTTATTATGTACAATTTAATATATTAAAAAAATTAATGTATGAAGTTTATACTCCATTTGTTTGGTGTTTAAGTTTATAAGACTTTAGTAATTTTGTAATACACCATTAGCTAGGTTGTATTGTTTAAAGTATTAGTATTATTTTTTAAACTTTTTTTCTCTTCATAAAATAAGATTATTTCAATTTTAAACAATTAAATTTCAATTGTCGTGTGAACACAGATAATGATAAGAGTTAATTCACTATTATAATTTTTGAAATTTTTGAAACACTTCTCTGTACACTACATTTTTTGTTCTATTGATAAACTTTCCACTCTCGTCACAGAGTAAAAGATTCAATCCGACTTCTCGACGTGACTCTCGACACCGCAACATAGAGTTGTCCATGCGTCAATACCAAGGCAAGAATTTATATGTTTGTTTATATTCATTAATAATTATAAATATATCTACTTCTCCTCCCTTGTTCTTAATATCATATGTTCCCGAAGAACATTATAATCTGATATTCCTGAAGTAATATCATATGTTCCCGAAGAACATTATAATCTGATATTCCTGAAGTAATATCATATACTCCTGAAAAACATTGTAATCTGATATTCATGAACTTCTCATGTTGAAGCAATTAAAATTTTAATGTTCCTGAAGAACGTTATAATATGATATCCTGAAGTAATATCAAATTAATTATGTCTAGTAAATCAATTAAAGTTTTTAATGTTCCTGAAGAACATGATATGATATTCCTGACGAAATATCAAAATTAAATGTTCCTGAAGAACATCGTGCGAGTTCTTTCGTGGTCAAGTCATGTATGTGCGAACTCGATCCATGAATCAATTGAGGTATACTTTCTAAAATCCAAAGTTGGTGAAACTTTAGGAAAAGATAATTTAAACCTTGTTGAATAGTCTAATGGTTATTTGCTTGAATATTGGGATAGTCACATGAGTTTGAATCCCCATGAAAATTTGATATTCCTGAAGTATTATCAAATCAATTATTTTTAATATATCAAATTAAATTAAATGTTCCTGAAGAACATATACTCCGATTTAAATATTATATTGATCGTTCTAGAAGAACATCATGATTTGATATTATTCGATAAATATCAAATTAAATTGCTCCCGTAGTAGCAATAAGTTTGAAAATGTGAAATTTAATTGCACCCGTATTAGCTGTAGTAGCAATAAGTTTTAAATGTTCCTAAAGAATAGTCTGATATGATATTTCCGCAGAAATATCAAATCAAATTGCTTATGGTATAGCAATAAAACTTTAAATATTGTAAATCAATATTGATATAATACAAAATATTCTTGAAAGAATATTTTTACAAATTGCTCCCGAAGAAGCAAAGTTTAAACATTAGATGTTTTTAATAAAGTTACATTATGATATTCTAAGTGAAAAGCCAAATTCAATTGTTCTCGTTGAAACAATGATTACATATGAATCATCCCTGAATGATATCTTTTGAAAATTGAGAACAAATGTATCTTATTATGTGGGTATTCATGGAATATCGAAAAAGTCGATTACGATTAAATGTAATTTTCTGAGAAAATTATATTTTGAGATTTATTTTTGTCTCCAAATGATCATTGGTAAAGATAATGTATCCCCGAAGGATAATTGATAAACATATTGTTATGCAAATTATGAAATATTAAGAGTGGGCTCCGGAAGAGTTTTACTAATTATCCCCACGAGTACTACAAATGTACTTAAAAATAAAAATGATGCATATCATGATTATTATTGAATGCGTGGAAATTGTTATTTCCCATCTGCGAATTAATTTGAAATATGGAACTTATATTCATATCACCACTAAAGTGTATTTTTATAAACGGGCATAATATCTCGAGCCTACGATCCAGAAGATCGGTGTATAGCAATTACGCTGATTTACATATTTAAGGAAGATCATTTCTCGGCATTAGGGGGAGATAAGAATATAAAAGATAGAAATGCCGAGAAATTTCATTGAATGAAAACGATCTTCAATTCTAGATTCACGCATCAATCAATTGAACCCGAAGTTCATGAAAATAAGTGACTTGCAATATTTAGCAAGTAATCTGCCAAATTAGTGAAGGTGTGACAAAATCACATATATTTGTGATAAAATGAACTATAAGAGTTCAAATGCCAAAGAGATCAACTCAAATGTTGATTCTAATATACGCCAGAAGCGTAGTAGATCGATCTCAAGATATAAAATAAATCTGCGGTAATAAAATTTAGTCACCCTCAAAATCTCCTGAAGAGAGTTAGATGAAAATCCCATTGAAAAAGCATGTGCACATGATAATAGAAAATCGTGTGATTGCGGAACAACCAAATTAAATATTTTGGGAAATGATTTAAGATTTGGTTGATAGAATGAATTATCATCAACATGGAAAAAGTCGTCAACGACATATTTGCCTCAAGAGTTGCTCTAGAAAATTTGGATCCAAAACTTAAATCAATAATAGTGTGCCGGCAGCACTCAAGAAAATAGAAATGAGCAATTGAGGCTGAGCATTACTCGCTGGATAAAAATATTATCCCAGAAGGATATACGTGGGTGTTCGTACGAAAACGAATAATTGTGTGGTGAGATATAAAAGCGAGATTAGTTGCTCAAGAGTTTTTCGCAGAAACTCGATGTAAATCAAATATTTTGAAAGATGACATTAAGTTCCGCTACTTAATATTTATGGCAGCAACAACGATAAATATATGCATCGAATGATACATACATGAAAATCCTGGATGGATTTTAAGATTTCTAAAATGAAAGGAAATGAAAATCAGAACATGTACAATATCATATTACATATGGACAAAAATGATATTGAATATAAGGTCCCGAAGACCAGTGATTGGTCCCGAAGACCAGTGATTGCACTCTTTTTCCCTCTACTAAATTTTTCCCACATGGTTTTCTTAGTTAAAGGTTTTTAACGAGACAATCATCACAATATAAATGTAAATGTCATGTACTCTTTTCCTCGAGTATTTTTTCCTACAAGGTTTTATAACGAGGTTTTTAACGAGACATGTACATCACTCGATAATAATGAGGACATCAGAATGTTCCATATGAGTTTGTTTTCGAGATACACTGAGATATTGAACCTGAAGTTCAAATGATTGTGAATTAAAGTTCACATTATTATTCATTTGTCAAGAAATGTATATTGAACACTAGACGCATCTAAAATACTCCAGAAGAGTTACCGGCCGATTATAGCAATTGCGAATGCTCTAGTAAATAGATGTCTGGTAAAGGCATGTCCCTGAAGGACGAAAAATATACAATAATACAAATGAATGTGAAACTCGAAAATTCAAAGGTTGTGTCCTGAAGACCAAAATGTATACTTGAATAACTAAGTTTTTCCTATATGGTTTTATTAGTTACATGTTTCAATGAGACTGATTGATCACAAAGTCAAAGATCTTCGGTGATTACAATCAGGGGGAGCAAGTTGTACTCTTTTTTCTTCGTCGAGGTTTTGTCCCACTGGGTTTTCCTGGCAAGGTTTTAACGAGGCAGCAAATTCTGTAAATAGTCATTCAAGGGGGAGTGTTATGAATATTATTAATTAGTGAATGAATAGTTTACCCTTTCTTGGTGAACAAGACAGAAACCCTAGTTTGTATCCTATATAAAGGGGTCTCCCCATATGAATGATATACAACAATTCATAACAATTCTATTCTCCTCTCATATTGTCTCTCTTTCTACTATATTATTCTCTCTCAATCTCTTGAGTTTATAACAATTATCAATTTCTTTTGGTTTCTTATTGGATAGTTATGTTGTTGGATCTAAATCCACTATAGATATTATTTTTTATCCACATTCTAATTATGGAATGAATAAATAAACTTGTCTTATCTTGCAAGATTTGTAACATAAATGAAATTCATGTACTTTTCATATGTATGTTTATTGATTACGTGTAGTTGATACGTATATATTAAATGATTAATTATGAGAATGTTGAATTAATGGATTATTAATAAATTAATAATAAAAAAATATTAAATACAATAAAATCATCATAGAACATTGATTTATTCTATTGCTTTATTGGATGTCCGAGAGATAGTTTGTTAGCTCCTTTATGCGGTAGGGTATTTCTCTATGTGCTTTTTGTACTATACATTTTTTTATAAGAAATTGACATTTACAAAAAAACATTGATTTATTCAATTTAAATATTTTTGTATTGTTTTAAGCAAAAAACATAATATAATATAGTAATAAATTATAACTTCAATCCCGTTAATTATTGATACGCATAATGTCATAATCATTTCTACTATAATCACTACAAATATACAACTTTAAATCTTTTTTATGGAAAATATTTAGTGAATCAATTTATTTGTTACATATGGAAAATATTTAGTGAATCAATTTGTTTTTTGTGTGCAAATTTTATTAAAATATAAAACAATAATTATAGTATGATTATAATGAAATAATATCAAATTTATTTTATTGCTTAAAATAAAAAAATAATTTATTATGTTATGAATTAATATTTATATTTATTTAAATATATTATGCAGATTCTTTCTTAATTGCGTAAAAATACTTATCATTAAGACTTTTTTTGAATTAATTTTCGGTTACTATCTTAATTGAAATACCTATAATTAAGGATTTATTTTTAAATTATTTTTCTATTACTATATATATGCCTGTTTAAA
Source organism: Euphrasia confusa (assembly GCA_954870475.1). NCBI lineage: Eukaryota > Viridiplantae > Streptophyta > Magnoliopsida > Lamiales > Orobanchaceae > Euphrasia > Euphrasia confusa. Next base: position 12,481,507 of record OX940957.1, on the reverse strand, counting down.
TTAGATAATATATACAAAAAATCAGTTTATTTTTAATTAAAATTCCAGCAGCAAATTGGTACTCCCTAATTTAAAGTGTATTTAAAGTTAATATTATATTGATGGAAGAAAACCGTTAAATTTTTACTTAATAAATTATATGAATATGATAATAAATAATTTGACTTAATTAAGGAAATTATAAATACTAAATGAATTAATTGAATATCATAACATAATTATAGAAATTAGAATAAGAGATTATATGTTTCATTTGATCGGTTCCTATAGTTAAGTAAATAAATATGCAAAGTTTGAAATCAAGATTTTTTTCTTTCAGTAATTAAGGATTAATTTTAATAATTTTAAAGTCCATTGATTAATTATAAATGATAGAACAATTACTTATTTACTTCCTTCTATAATGAAGGAGTAAATAAGGAGAAACTTTTATAAATTTGAATTGGTATAGGTTAACAAAATTATTTACTTACATTAAATATAGATTAATTAACAATAATTATTGATGAGTTTTGTAATTAAGTAATAATTTTAAATTATTTCATTTAATAAATATTAAGTTGATATAAAATTTATAATTATAATTTATTATTTTTAATTTAATATTACAAATATATTTTTTATTAATTTTTAATTGTTAATGAAGTAAAAAAACAAATAAAAATGATTACAGCTGAAGAGTTAATTAAGTAGAATTATATTTATTTACTTCCTATAATCAAGGAATAATAACTATTTATTAAAGGTAGTACAATTAATTATATTTAGTTACTCCCTATAATCAAGGAATTATAACGTTAAAACTTTGAATTGGTCTATATTTACCAATAATTTTTTAGGACGGTTGTAATTAAGTAATGATTTTAAATTAGTTTATTTAACAAATATTAAGTTAAAATAAAATTAAAATAAAAAGATTAAGTCAATAATGTTTTATTATTTTCTAATTTTTAATTAAGTAAAAGAAAATTCTTAAACTTCCTAAGAGAAAAAAAAGAAAAAAAAAATGATCGGGAGAAAAGAGTTTTAATTAATAAAGAAGAAGATACAAATAAACTAATATCATTATAATACAAATAAACTAATATAAGAGGACAATAATACTATAACTGAGTTTTAACCGGGTAAAATTTATTTTTCATAGTTATATACAAATCTTTTTGCAGATGAAGAGGGAGATTAAGATTTTGCAGAGTCTTTGTGGTGGGCCAAATATTGTGAAGCTGCTTGATGTTGTAATAAGGGATCAACAATCGAAGACTCCAAGCCTTGTCTTTTAACATGTGAACAACATTGACTTTACAGCTCAGTATCCGCTTTCGGACTTTGATATCAAATATTATATCTTTGAGTACTGCAATTGGAAAAATTAAAATTGTTAAATTCATGAAAAACATAAAAAACAATAATCGAATTAGAAAAAATAGAACATTTGATAACCTGCAAAAATAAACACTTTCTATTAGTAATCCAAAATTGCATACTTAAATTCATATCTGCAAAAGATAAAAGTTGTAATTAAACATAAATTAAATTATAGTAATTTTAAATAACATACAAGCTTGAAAAAAAATACACGAAGGTGAAATAATTTAGAAATTAAATAAATATAAAAATGTGTATAGCTACAAAAAAACCCAAAATATTAGACGCAAAACAAAGAATAGAAATTCAAAATAGAAATCACCTTGGTAGCTGCAAAAAATATAGCATAAAAAAACGACAAATGTAATTAGAAATGCAAAAAGAAACATTCATAATAATAATTATAATAATAGTATAAGAATAATAGTACAAGAAAATAAGAAAACCGTATGAAGTTGAGATGAGTGAAGATGGAGAGGCTTTTATTAGAGTAAATTTGGAATAGAGTTTGTATAAAATTGTTAATTTTGGTATTATATTATTTAGTCAATAACTGAAATATGGCAATTAAATTCAAATCATGCTTAATTATAGGAACGAATAATAAGGATAATTATGTTTATATAAAAATTAGATTAAATAATAATATAATATACAGATTCTATTTGAGTTGAACTATAATTAAGGAAATGATTTTAATTAATTAGCGTAACCAAGGAATTGTTTTTAATTAAATAACGCAATTTTAAATTAAATTACTTAATTTAAATATCCGGGATTAAGGAATGATTTTTAACTAAATTATTTAATTTAAATATCCGGTTAATATATAAATATTAAATTTACGCTAATTAAAAAGAGCGGAAACCATTTATTTCATAATTATCTATTTACGTTGTAATTAAAAAATTAAACAGACGATTAGGATTAAGTTTTATAGTGTGAACATCTTTTAAATCTAATGGTGGATAGATAAATTTCTAGCTGAATTATATTATGTATGATTAAAGTGTATAATGAATTAAAAAAACTTATTAATCGAGATTAATTAATCCTCAATCATACTTCTATTAATCATTTGTTACAATACATTTAATCTGAGAAAATAAAAATGAAAAACTCACTATTTGTAACACAAACTCAACATTAGAAGATTCAAACAAAATATTTCAATGTATTAGAAACAAACTCAACATTAGAAGATTCAAACAAAATATTTCAATGTATTAGAAATAGATCGAAGACAAACAATCTACTAACATGTAAGAATCGAACCGATCCCTTGTTCCCAAGTCAAGTACAACCTCGTCAAATCTTCTGTCCGAAAACGTGAAATAAACAGTCTTTCTAGGGACATGAAATAAAGCGGTCTACTATTCGATTGTATCATCCCTCACAAACCCCATCACACTAGTCCGACCACTCGTGATTTGTCGATTCAAATCAGGACACACGTCTAAAATCGAGTCTATATTAATCCTGCAAGCCTCGATCTAACCAGAATTATCGTCTATCAACTCAAACACAAACAAAGATTTCACCTAATGCATCAGATAAACCGAGATCCAATGCACGCGTCCATTGGACTCCATTAAGTATTCTTTTGTAGACTTCTTGGATCTAACCAGAATTATCGTCCATCAACTCAAACACAAACAAGGATTTCACCTTAGGCCTCAGGTAAATCGAGATGCAATGCTATCAATAGAACAATTTCGATCACTACGACCTTAGATGAAATAATAATTATAAAAAATTAAAAATAGATATACAAATGTAATTACAAAATTCATAAATTACGATACAATAAAATTATATAATAGCCGAAATTAAAATATAAATATACAATTTAAATGTATAAGGTTGCATTAAAAATATTCATAAATAGCGCAAAATAAAAATATATTATAACAATTAATAATATTTAAAATATTGGGCAATAAAAATATTAAGGCAAATATTTAATAAGTAATTAAAATATTTACAAATAGAGCCAAAAATAAAATTATTTTAGCACAATTATTTATAAATAACACAAAATAAAATAAATAATATTGAGCAAAATATACATTAATAAAAAAACATAAAATTATATTATTTAGTTTTATTATATCTCAAAAAATAACATTTATAATCATATTTAAATCGAGATTAACTAATTCTCAATTATACTTCTATTAATCATTTGTTACAAAACATTTAATCTGAGAAAATAAAAATGAAAAACTCACTATTTGTAACACAAACTCAACATTAGAAGATTCAAACAAAATATTTCAATGTATTAGAAATAGATCGAAGACAAACAATCTACTAACATGTAAGAATCGAACCGATCCCTTGTTCCCAAGTCAAGTACAACCTCGTCAAAGCTTCTGTCCGAAAACGTGAAATAAACAATCTTTCTAGGGACATGAAATAAAGCGGTCTACTATTCGATTGTATCATCCCTCACAAACCCCATCACACTAGTCCGACCACTCGTGATTTGTCGATTCAAATCAGGACACACGTCGAAAATCGAGTCTATATTAATCCTGCAAGCCTCGATCAAACCAGAATTATCGTCTATCAACTCAAACACAAACAAAGATTTCACCTAATGCATCAGATAAACCGAGATCCAATGCACGCGTCCATTGGACTCCATTAAGTATTCTTTTGTAGACTTCTTGGATCTAACCAGAATTATCGTCCATCAACTCAAACACAAACAAAGATTTCACCTTAGGCCTCAGGTAAATCGAGATACAATGCACGCGTCTATTCGACACCATAAACTATTCTTTGTAGACTTCTCCTGTATCAATAGAACAATTTCGATCACTACGACCTTAGATGAAATAATAATTATAAAAAATTAAAAATAGATATACAAATGTAATTACAAAATTCATAAATTACGATACAATAAAATTATATAATAGCCGAAATTAAAATATAAATATACAATTTAAATGTATAAGGTTGCATTAAAAATATTCATAAATAGCGCAAAATAAAAATATATTATAACAATTAATAATATTTAAAATATTGGGCAATAAAAATATTAAAGCAAATATTTAATAAGTAATTAAAATATTTACAAATAAAGCCAAAAATAAAATTATTTTAGCACAATTATTTATAAATAACACAAAATAAAATAAATAATATTGAGCAAAATATACATTAATAAAAAAACATAAAATTATATTATTTAGTTTTATTATAGCTCAAAAAATAACATTTATAATCATATTTAAATCGAGATTAACTAATTCTCAATTATACTTCTATTAATCATTTGTTACAAAACATTTAATCTGAGAAAATAAAAATGAAAAACTCACTATTTGTAACACAAACTCAACATTAGAAGATTCAAACAAAATATTTCAATGTATTAGAAATAGATCGAAGACAAACAATCTACTAACATGTAAGAATCGAACCGATCCCTTGTTCCCAAGTCAAGTACAACCTCGTCAAAGCTTCTGTCCGAAAACGTGAAATAAACAATCTTTCTAGGGACATGAAATAAAGCGGTCTACTATTCGATTGTATCATCCCTCACAAACCCCATCACACTAGTCCGACCACTCGTGATTTGTCGATTCAAATCAGGACACACGTCGAAAATCGAGTCTATATTAATCCTGCAAGCCTCGATCAAACCAGAATTATCGTCTATCAACTCAAACACAAACAAAGATTTCACCTAATGCATCAGATAAACCGAGATCCAATGCACGCGTCCATTGGACTCCATTAAGTATTCTTTTGTAGACTTCTTGGATCTAACCAGAATTATCGTCCATCAACTCAAACACAAACAAAGATTTCACCTTAGGCCTCAGGTAAATCGAGATACAATGCACGCGTCTATTCGACACCATAAACTATTCTTTGTAGACTTCTCCTGTATCAATAGAACAATTTCGATCACTAGGACCTTAGATGAAATAATAATTATAAAAAATTAAAAATAGATATACAAATGTAATTACAAAATTCATAAATTACGATACAATAAAATTATATAATAGCCGAAATTAAAATATAAATATACAATTTAAATGTATAAGGTTGCATTAAAAATATTCATAAATAGCTCAAAATAAAAATATATTATAACAATTAATAATATCTAAAATATTGGGCAATAAAAATATTAAAGCAAATATTTAATAAGTAATTAAAATATTTACAAATAGAGCCAAAAATAAAATTATTTTAGCACAATTATTTATAAATAACACAAAATAAAATAAATAATATTGAGCAAAATATACATTAATAAAAAAACATAAAATTATATTATTTAGTTTTATTATAGCTCAAAAAATAACATTTATAATCATATTTAAATCGAGATTAATTAATTCTCAATTATACTTCTATTAATCATTTGTTACAAAAAAATTCAATCTGAAAAACTAAAAATAAAAACTCAATAAATTTATTTATACGATTTGTAACACAAACCCAACATTAGAAGATTCAAATAAAATATTTCAATGTATCGGAGCCAAACGAACTACTAAAATGTAAGAATCGAACGATCCCTTGTTACAAAGTCAAGTACAACTCGTCAAAGCTTCGAAATAAACAACATTTCTAGGGACATGAAATAAAGCGGTCTACTGTACGATTGTATCACCCCTCACAAACCCCATCACACCAGTCCGAACACTCGTGATATGTCGATTCAAATCAGGCCACATGTCGGAAATCTAAGTCTATATTAACCCTTCAAAAACGTGAAATAAACAGCCTTTCTGAGGACATGAAATAAAGCAATCTAATATTCGATTGTATCATCCCTCACAAACTCCATCACACTAGTTCGACCACTCGTGATTTGCCGATTCAAATCAGGACACGCGTCGAAAATCGAGTCTATATTAACCCAGCAAGCCTCGATCTAACCAGAAATATCGTCTATCAACTCAAACACAAACAAAGATTTCACTTTAGGCTCAGATAAATCGAGATGCAATGCACGCGTCCATTCGACTCCATTACGTATTCTTTGTAGACTTCCTCTATCTATCAGAATTATCTTCCATCAACTCAAATACAAACAAAGATTTCACCTTAGACTTTAGGTAAATCGAGATAAAATGCACGCGTCCATTCGACTCCATAAATTATTCTTTGTAGACTTCTATTCTATCAATAGAACAATTTCAACGACCACGACCTTAGATCGAAGTAATAATAATAAAATATTAAAAATAGATATAAAAAATTCATAAATTACGTAAAATAAAATTATATAATAGCAGAAATTAAAATATTAATATACAATTAAAATTTATAAGGTTAAAATTAAAATATTCATAATTTGCGCAAAATAAAAATATATTATAGCAATTAAAAATATTTAAAATATTGAAACAATAAAAATATAACATCATATATTTATTAACCAATTAAAATATATACAAATAGCGTCAAAAATAAAATTATATAGTAGCACAATTAAAATATTTATAAAGAACACAAAATAAAATAAATAATATTGAGCAAAACATACATTAATAAAAAAAAACACAAAATTATATTATATGGTTTTATTATAGCAAAAAAAAATAACATCAATAATCTTATTAACATCAATAACATCAATAATCTTATTTAAATTTAGCAAAGTAAAGTGTATAATGAATTAAAAAAACTCATTAATCGAGATTAATTAATCCTCAATCATACTTCTATTAATCATTTGTTACAAAACATTTAATGTGAGAAAATAAAAATGAAAAACTCACTATTTGTAACACAAACTCAACAGTAGAAGATTCAAACAAAATATTTCAATGTATCAGAACTAGATCGGAGCCAAACGATCTACTAACATGTAAGAATCGAACCGATCCCTTGTTCCCAAGTCAAGTACAACCTCGTCAAAGCTTCCGTCCGAAAACGTGAAATAAACAGTCTTTTTAGGGACATGAAATAAAGCGGTCTACTATTCGATTGTATCATCCCTCACAAACCACATCACACTAGTCCGACCACTCGTGATTTGCCGATTCAAATCAGGACACACGTCGAAAATCGAGTCTATATTAACCTTGCAAGCCTCGATCTAACCAGAATTATCGTCTATCAACTCAAACACAAACAAAGATTTCACCTAATGCATCAGATAAACCGAGATCCAATGCACGCGTCCATTCGACTCCATTAAGTATTCTTTTGTAGACTTCTTGGATCTAACCAGAATTATCGTCCATCAACTCAAACACAAACAAAGATTTCACCTTAGGTCTCAGGTAAATCGAGATGCAATGCACGCGTCTATTCGACTCCATAAACTATTCTTTGTAGACTTCTCATGTATCAATAGAACAGTTTCGATCACTACGACCTTAGATTAAATAATAATTATAAAAAATTAAAAATAGATATACAAATGTAATTAAAAAATTCATAAATTACGATACAATAAAATTATATAATAGCCGAAATTAAAATATAAATATACAATTCAAATTTATAAGGTTGGAATAAAAATATTCATAAATAGCGCAAAATAAAAATATATTATAACAATTAATAATATTTAAAATATTGGGCAGTAAAAATATTAAAGCAAATATTTAATAAGCAATTAAAATATTTACAAATAGCGCCAAAAATAAAATTATATTAGCACAATTATTTATAAATAACACAAAATAAAATAAATAATATTGAGCAAAATATAAATTAATAAAAAAACATAAAATTATATTATTTGGTTTTATTATAGCTCAAAAAATAACATCTATAATCATATTTAAATCGAGATTAATTAATTCTCAATTATACTTCTATTAATCATTTGTTAAAAAAAATTCGATCTGAAAAACTAAAAATAAAAACTTACTAAATTTATTTATACGATTTGTAACACAAACTCAACATTAGAAGATTCAAATAAAATATTTCAAATTATCGGAGCCAAACGAACTACTAACATGTAAGAATCGAACCGATCCCTTGTTACCAAGTCAAGTACAACTTGTCACAGCTTCGAAATAAACAACCTTTTTGAGGACATGAAATAATGCAGTCTAATATTCGATTGTATCAACCCTCACAAAGCATATCACATCAGTCTGACCACTCTTGATTTGTCGATTCAAATCAGGCCACACATCGGAAATCGAGTCTATATTAACCCTGCACGCCTCGATCTAATCAGAATTATCGTCTATCAACTCAAGCAAAAACAAAGATTTCACTTTAGACTCAGATAAATCGAGATGCAATGCACGCGTCCATTCGACTCTATTAAGTATTCTTTGTAGACTTCCTCTATCTATCAGAATTATCGTCCATCAACTCAAACACAAACAAAGATTTCACCTTAGGCTTTAGGTAAATCGAGATGCAATGCACGCGTCAATTCGACTCCATAAATTATTCTTTGTAGACTTCTATTCCATCATTAGAAAAATTTCAACGACCACTACCTTAGATCGAATTAATAATAATTAAATATTAAAAATAGACATAAAAAAATCATAAATTACATAAAATAAAATTATATAATAGCAGAAATTAAAATATTAATATACAGTTAAAATTTAGAATGTTACAATTAAAATATTCATAATTTCCACAAAATAAAAATATATTATAGCAATTAAAGGTATTTAAAATATTGAAACAATAAAAATATAACATCATATATTTATTAACCAATTAAAATATATACAAATAGCGTCAAAAATAAAATTATATAGTAGCACAATTAAAATATTTATAAATAACACAAAATAAAATAAATAATATTGAGCAAAACATACATTAATAAAGAAAACACAAAATTATATTATATGGTTTTATTATAGCACAGAAAAATAACATCAATAATCTTATTTAAATTTAGCAAAGTAAAGTGTATAATGAATTAAAAAAACTCATTAATCGAGATTAATTAATCCTCAATCATACTTCTATTAATCATTTGTTACAAAACATTTAATGTGAGAAAATAAAAATGAAAAACTCACTATTTGTAACACAAACTCAACAGTAGAAGATTCAAACAAAATATTTCAATGTATCAGAACTAGATCGGAGCCAAACGATCTACTAACATGTAAGAATCGAACCGATCCCTTGTTCCCAAGTCAAGTACAACCTCGTCAAAGCTTCCGTCCGAAAACGTGAAATAAACAGTCTTTTTAGGGACATGAAATAAAGCGGTCTACTATTCGATTGTATCATCCCTCACAAACCACATCACACTAGTCCGACCACTCGTGATTTGCCGATTCAAATCAGGACACACGTCGAAAATCGAGTCTATATTAACCTTGCAAGCCTCGATCTAACCAGAATTATCGTCTATCAACTCAAACACAAACAAAGATTTCACCTAATGCATCAGATAAACCGAGATCCAATGCACGCGTCCATTCGACTCCATTAAGTATTCTTTTGTAGACTTCTTGGATCTAACCAGAATTATCCTCCATCAACTCAAACACAAACAAAGAGTTCACCTTAAGCCTCGGGTAAATCCAGATGCAATGCACGCGTCTATTCGACTCCATAAACTATTCTTTGTAGACTTCTCCTGTATCAATAGAACAGTTTCAATCACTACGACCTTAGATGAAATAATTATTATAAAAAATTAAAAATAGATATACAAATGTAATTAAAAAATTCATAAATTAAGATACAATAAAATTATATAATAGCCAAAATTAAAATATAACTATACAATTCAAATGTATAAGGTTGCAATAAAAATATTTATAAATAGCGCAAAATAAAAATATATTATAACAATTAATAATATTTAAAATATTGGGCAATAAAAATATTAAACCAAATATTTAATAAGCAATTAAAATATTTACAAATAGCGCCAAAAATAAAATTATATACTAGCACAATTATTTATAAATAACACAAAATAAAATAAATAATATTGAGCAAAATATACATTAATAAAAAAACATAAAATTATATTATATGGTTTTATTATAGCTCAAAAAATAACATCTATAATCATATTTAAATCGAGATTAATTAATTCTCAATTATACTTCTATGAATCATTTGTTACAAAAAAATTCAATTTGAAAAAATAAAAATAAAAATTCACTAAATTTATTTATACAATTTGTAACACAAACTCAACATTAGAAGATTCAAATAAAATATTTCAATATATCAGAACTTGATCGGAGCCAAACGAACTACTAACATGTAAGAATCGAATCGATCCCTTGTTACCAAGTCAAGTACAACTCGTCAAAGTTTCGAAATAAACAACCTTTCTAGGGACATGAAATAAAGCGGTCTACTATTAGATTGTATCACCCCTCACAAACCCCATCACACCAGTCCGACCACTAGTGATATGTCGATTCAAATCAGGCCACACGTCGGAAATCGAGTCTATATTAACACTTCAAAAACGTGAAACAAACAGCCTTTCTGAGGACATGAAATAAAGCGGTCTACTATTCGATTGTATCATCCCTCACTAACCCCATCACACTAGTCCGACCACTCGTGATTTGCCGATTCAAATCAAGACACGCGTCGAAAATCGAGTCTATATTAACCCTGCAAGCCTCGATCTAACCAGAATTATAGTCTATCAACTCAAACACAAACAAAGATTTCACCTAATGCATCAGATAAACCGAGATCCAATGCACGCATCTATTCGACTCCATTAAGTATTCTTTTGTAGACTTCTTGGAAGAGATGCAATGCACGCGTCTATTCGACTCCATTAACTATTCTTTGTAGACTTCTTATGTATCAATAGCACAGTTGCGTCTATTCGACTCCATTAACTATTCTTTGTAGACTTCTTATGTATCAATAGCACAGTTTCAATCACTACGACCTTAGATGAAATAATAATTATAAAAAATTAAAAATAGATATACAAATGTAATTAAAAAATTCATAAATTATGATACAATAAAATTATATAATAGCCGAAATTAAAATATAACTATACAATTCAAATGTATAAGGTTGCAATAAAAATATTCATAAATAACGCAAAATAAAAATATATTATAACAGTTAATAATATTTAAAATATTGGGAAATAAAAATATTAAAGCAAATATTTAATAAGCAATTAAAATATTTACAAATAGCGCCAAAAATAAAATTATATACTAGCACAATTATTTATAAATAACACAAAATAAAATAAATAATATTGAGCAAAATATACATTAATAAAAAAACATAAAATTATATTATATGGTTTTATTATAGCTCAAAAAATAACATCTATAATCATATTTAAATGAGATTAATTAATTCTCAATATCATTTGTTACAAAAAATTGAATCTGAAAAACTAAAAATAAAAACTCACTAAATTTATTTATACGATTTGTAACACAAACTCAACATTAGAAGATTCAAATAAAATATGTCAATGTATCAGAACTCGATCGGAGCCAAAGGAACTACTAACATGTAAGAATCGAACCGATCCCTTGTTACCAAGTCAAGTACAACTCGTCAAAGCTTCGAAATAAACAACCTTTCTAGGGACATGAAATAAAGCGGTCTACTATTCGATTGTATCAACCCTCACAAACCCCATCACACCAGTCCGACCACTCGTGATATGTCGATTCAAATCAGGTCACACGTCGGAAATCGAGTCTATATTAACCCTTCAAAAACGTGAAATAAACAGCCTTTCTGAGGACATGAAATAAAGTGGTCTAATATTCGATTGTATCACCCCTCACAAACCCCATCACACAAGTCCGACCACTCGTAATTTGCCGATTCAAATCAGGACACACGTCGAAAATCGAGTCTATATTAACCCTGCAAGCCTCGATCTAACCAGAATTATCGTCTATCAACTCAAACACAAACAAAGATTTCACCTAATGCATCAGATAAACCGAGATCCAATGCACGCGTCTATTCGACTCTATTAAGTATTCTTTTGTAGACTTCTTGGATCTAACCAGAATTATCCTCCATCAACTCAAACACAACCAAAGATTTTACCCTAGGCCTCAGGTAAATCGAGATTCAATGCACGCGTCTATTCGACTACATAAACTATTCTTTGTAGACTTCTCCTGTATCAATAGAATAGTTTCAATCACTACGACCTTAGATGAAATAATAATTATAAAAAATTAAAAATAGATATACAAATGTAATTAAAAAAATCATAAATTTAGATACAATAAAATTATATAATAGCCGAAATTAAAATATAAATATACAATTCAAATTTATAAGGTGCAATAAAAATATTCATAAATAGCGCAAAGTAAAAATATATTATAACAATTAATAATATTTAAAATATTGGGCAATAAAAATATTAAAGCAAATATTTAATAAGCAATTAAAATATTTACAAATAGCGCCAAATATAAAATTATATACTAGCACAATTATTTATAAATAACACAAAATAAAATAAATAATATTGAGCAAAATAAATTAATAAAAAAACATAAAATTATATTATATGGTTTTATTATAGCCCAAAAAATAACATCTATAATCATATTTAAATGAGATTAATTAATTCTCAATTATACTTCTATAAATCATTTGTTACAAAAAAATTCAATCTGAAAAACTAAATACAAAAAATTACTAAATTTATTTATACGATTTGTAACACAAACTCAACATTAGAAGATTCAAATAAAATATTTCAATGTATCAGAACTCGAGCCAAACGAACTACTTGTTGGGATATGTCCTTGGATCCTACGTGTAAGGTCGTCTATGGATGTTAAATGATTATTTGATAATATTAATTGTTGAGAATAATATAATATTGATCAATTAAATCATACGTCACACACGGACTCAAAGATAATGTACGTTGTTTGATAAATATATTGATTTAGAATTAATATTTACGTGGAATTAATTAACATGCATGGGATGCATGGCTTGCATGGATGCATGTCACATAGTGTGACATGGCATGCCACACAAGCAAGTGGGACCACATACAATGCATAGTGGCATTGTATGTGGCATGACCTTTCACCTCCTTTGTAACCCTTTGCATGATTATGGTACATTATGATGCCCATTATGTTGTAGGTTACAAAGGGGTGTAATGGGATGCATAATGATGCACTTAAATAGATGAAAATCAGATTTTCATCACACAATGGCATTAGCCACGAAATTCCACTCAAATAGAGAGAAAAGAGGTGATCTTGGAGATCCATTCTCAAGCAAGCAAAGGTGTTCATTATCCGAATTTCGTGTGCAACACGTAGAGGCCGGTCCATTTGTGCGACTTCAACATCCGGGCGATCCAAAGGCGTGACGAGGTCATACCAAGGGTGTACATTTCGAGGCTGATCTATTTGAGGTGGTTCAATCGACTCAACACCACCTCATCGACATTAACCAAAGTTAACGATCACCAAAAGTAAGTAATCGTTGAACCTTATATCACTACAAAAAATTCGCGGATTCCCTACGGCCATTCCCGTAGGGAAATCCGCAAAAATACGTAGGGAACAGGGTGCCGTAGACGTAGAGGCCGGGCCATTTGTGCGGCTTCAACATCCGGGCGATCCAAAGGCGTGACGAGGTCATACCAAAGGTGTACATTTCGAGGCTGATCTATTTGAGGTGTTTCAATCGACTTAACACCACCTCATCGACATTAACCAAAGTCAACGATCACCAAAAGTAAGTAATCGTTGAACCTTATATCACTACAAAAAATTCGCGGATTCCCTACGGCCATTCCCGTAGGGAAATCCGCAAAAATACGTAGGGAACAGGGTTCCCTACGGCATCCTCTATGGGAATCACGCCGTAGGGGAAACCTCGTAGGGAACAGCTCTCCCCTACGGGCTGGCCGTAGGGGAGACGTGGCTCATATGTTACTCGGGCCATCGGCCCGACAATATCCCAACCACCCAGGCCCGACCCAAGCCCAGCCCTCTTCGTATTACTTAATATTGTGTATTGCATAGCCCAGGGTTTGAAACCCTGGACCTAAGGCCCGACCTAAGCCCAGCCCTCTTCGTATTAATTAATAGCCCAGGGTTTGAACCCCAATATCCCAACCACCCAGGCCCGACCCAAGCCCAGCCCTCTTCGTATTACTTAATAATGTGTATTGCATAGCCCAGGGTTTGAACCCTTCAACGATCACCAAAAGTAAGTAATCGTTGAACCTTATATCACTACAAAAAATTCGCGGATTCCCTACGACCATTCCCGTAGGGAAATCCGCAAAAATACGTAGGGAACAGGGTTCCCTACGGCATCCTCTACGGGAATCACGCCGTAGGGGAAACCACGTAGGGAACAGATCTCCCCTACGGGCTGGCCGTAGGGGAGACGTGGCTCATATGTTACTCGGGCCATCGGCCCGACAATATCCCAACCACCCAAGCCCAGCCCTTTTCGTATTACTTAATAATGTGTATTGCATAGCCCAGGGTTTGAACCCTGGACCTAAGGCTCGACCCAAGCCCAACCCTATTCGTATTACTTAATAATGTGTATTGCATAGCCTTCGTATTACTTAATAATGTGTATTGCATAGCCCAGGGTTTGAACCCTGGACCTAAGGCCCGACCCAAGCCCAGCCTGACCTAAGGGTGAAGAGGAGGAAGATAACAGCTGGGCTAAGTTATATGTACAATTCTTAAAAGATAATATATATATTCATTAACTTATATTTATTATATAGTACAATATAATAATAAGATAAAATACAATATATATATATATATATATATATATATATATCAAATTATAAATATAAATAGTGGTTTAACAAAAGCTAATTTTAAATAAAAAACCATTTAAATATATTAAATTCCGAAATTTTTTTAATTGATTATTTTTATAAAATTGCGTAATTTTTTGGGTAATTGTAATTTTTCTTATTAATTATTTTTATAAAATTGCATAATTTTTTGCGTAATTGTATAATTTTTCTAATTAATTATTTTTATAAAATTATAATTGCGTAGTTGTATAATTACTTAGTGCTTAAAAAAACTTGTGTTGAACAAACATTGTATAATTTTTGTTATTAATTATTTTTATAAAATTGAGTAATTTTTTGCGTAATTGTATAATTTTTCTAATTAATTATTTTTATAAAATTATAATTGCGTAGTGCTTAAAAAAACTTGTCAAAATGTTGAACAAACATTGTATAATTTTTGTTATTAATTATTTTTATAAAATTGAGTAATGTTTTGCTTAATTGTATAATTTTTGTAACTAATTATTTTTATAAAATTATAATTGCTTAGTTGTATAATTACGTAAAGTAAAAAAAACTTTAATTGTAATTTACGCAAAAAAAACTTTAATTGTAATTTATTATTTAGTGAAATAGTGGTTTAAAAAAACATTTCAAACAATTTATAATAATATTTAATTTATTTATTATTATATAAATGAATAGTTTAAAAAAAAAATAAAAAAAATTTCCTACGACAAATGTCGTAGAGAATATTTTTCAATTCTCCCCTACGGGAAATAGCCATAGGGAAACCCTACGGTAAAAATTCCCGTAGGGATTTATTATTCCCCTACGGGCGTGTGCCGTAGGGACAATGGAGGGAAGCTATGCGCGCATTCCATACGGGAATCCCCTACGGGAGTCACCCCTACGGCTGAGGCTGTAGGGAATGCCGTAGGAGAACTGTGAATATGATTCCCGTAGGGAATGCCGTAAGAATCCCTACGGGAAAATTGCCGTAGGGAATCCCCGTAGGGATTCCCTGGTTTTTTTGTAGTGTATATATATATATATATATATATATATATATATATATATATATATATATATATATATATATATATATTGGATGTTTAAATATATATGTTTATATGTGTTCTTAAACACATTAAGTGTGCACTAAGATCATGGCATAGTAGATCTACTGCTTTACACGCTTCCGCACACACGGTATATCGATCGGATCGGTATACCGGTACCTTCAATTGGTATCAGAGCCTAGGGCTCGTGCACACTTTTGTGTTGGACACAATATGTTTAAATCAACATAATTGGCTTAATTGTTTTATGTGATTATGTGATTATGTGTTTAGATATAAGGTCGGCCACCGTTAGTGGTCGGGTGAATGGAATTGTCGTTTTTTACGTACGATTGGCCATAGTTTTGGAGGGCTGCGTCCCTTGGAATCTTTTGTAATAGATAGGTTTTTTCTATTCAAAAATGTATTGTTCAATGTGTAAGCAATGGATTGAATCCATGGATCGACATTGGATATCGGCTCTCCGACGAATACGAGAAGAAACGAAGCAAAACGAAGCGAAATGGGCGAAAACCGGGCTGCTGGAGCAAACCGGCGGGCGCCGTTTGTGCTCCGGCGGGCGCCGAATGGATTCGGCGACCGCCGAAATGCTCTTTTCAGGTCACCCCCGATTCTGTACCCTTTTGGCGGGCGCCGTTTTGGAAACAGCGACCGTTGGTGGTGTTCGGCGACCGCCGTTTGTGAAACGGCGGGCGCCGTTCTTGGTTTGTTGGGTACGGAATAGGTTTGACCAAAATCGGCGGGCGCAGAACTGAAACGGCGGGCGCGGACCAGTCCAGAAGATGTTCAAGGCCTGTTTTGTTGTTTCAATCTTTTCTTTTGAGAGTTGTGAGGTTCTAGGGCCTTTCGATTACGTATTTAATTGCTTTGCTAGTTATAGGATGTTTTATGTTATAAATGTTCAACTTACATATAAACACCTATGCATGTAAGTTCCCAAAATAATGAGTATAAATGTCTTGTCCAAAACATCACACCTATGAAGCCCTCGATCATAAGTTGGTAGGTCCGCCTCAGCGGGGTACTACTTGTTATCTTGGGATAGTGGGAGTAAGGGTTAGACCCTTACAAGTTAGATTGGTTTTCTCATCGATAGATCCACTACAGGCGTGGCTCTCGAGACATGAGATGAGAATGAGATTCTCGTCAACCGAGAGTGACATTAGATGTCATTGACATGAGATGTCTACCTATCTTGGAGTTTCTTAAGTGCGGACTTAGTCGGCTTAAGGATTCGCAAGATGAGGGTCTTGGGATCGTTTTGTTTAAGGGAACAACGATATTAGATATCGATTGAAAAAAATGGAACAAATAAGTAATTTTGATAGACAACCTTATTTGTTTACCGCTTTGTGGATGTTTACATACTTTAGTTATCTTTCTTTTGTAGTTTAATATGTCTGTCTCAACTCAATTCAAGTTCAGCTCTATCTTGGATAGAGAAAAGTTGAACAACACCAATTTCCTTGATTGGCAACGTAACTTGAGGATAGTCCTCCAATACGAAGAAAAGGAAAGTGTGTTGGACAAACCCCTTCCCGTGCTTCCAGCTGATGGGGGCACGGATGTGTTGGAATTCGATATCCCGGGTTATTTAAATTTGCGGAAATCAATAACCCGATCAAACCCTTCGCCGGAGATCACACGAACGCCGACGAACTCGCCGGGGTCCAGCCTTTGGAGACCACGCACCCGAAGGTACGCGGCCCGCCCCCAGCCGAACCCCCACTTCGCGGGGTTGTGCGATCGCACGACGATTGTTGGAAATCGATATCCCGGAATTAATAAATTTAAATAAATAAATTATCTAATTAATTCCGACCGAAATCCTACGGAGATCGAATATCCGGAATTTTCAAAATTGCGGAACCGACAACTCCAATCGACTCCCGGAACATGTACATGACCATACGAAAAAGTTACGCGGGAAAAACACGAGAGAACTCGCGTGAACCCGCGAAACCCGCAGCAGCCACGCGGGGTTGCTCGCAGCAGCCCGCAGCAACCCGCAGCGAGTCGCCTGACTCGCTGCTGCTGGGACCCTGCTGAGTCGCTACGGGTCCGCTGCGGGAAAACCCGCAGCACCCAGCGAATCTCCCGTAGCAGCTCGCAGCAACCTGCAGCGAGTCGCCTGACTTGCTGCTGCTGGGCGCTACAGGTCGCTGCGGGAAAACCCGCAGCAGGCAGCTGATCGCTGCGGGAAAACCCGCAGCCGATCCGCGTATCGAGCCCTAGGCTCGATTTTTCCCCGCGCGATCTTCGTCCAGCCGAGCCGTCGAACCGCCGGCGGTCCGGTGGTCCGACCACCACCGCCCGGTTCGACCTCGTCTCGTAGGTCCGTTCCTCGGATCTTGGTTCAAGGTATTTTTACGATAATTAAACGATAAAATCATAAAGAGGGATTTACGATTTACCTCGTTCTCGTTGTTCGGAAAAACGAAGAACTCAATTTGACGACCTTGAGATCTTCCCACGTATTCCTTGCACTAGCTCGGACGTCGTGTGGGCGACGATCTACCGAACTCCATGGATCTCCCTCTCTACTTTCTCTCTCTAGAATTGTGATCTTCAAGTTATGAGATTAGAGAAGACCATGTAGTGCTTTTATAGGCTACGTAGGGGATCTTAAGGAGGTGGAATATTGGGCTTCCAATATTGAAGATTAAATTGAGCCCAATGCTCAAGTCCATTAATCCTTATCAATATTAATTAATTCTATTTTCCACTATATAAAATTAATTGCACTCCCAATATTAAACCATATTATATCAAATAATATTTCTCCGGTAGTATTATTTATTCCGTGTATTTAAGATATAAATATCCATGAATAAAATTAATTTATTGCTAATTAATTTATTCATCTCTTATATCCGAGACTAGTACCATTCAACCTTAATTATTATGCGGATTAAATCCACCTGCAGGGTTTACATAATAATTCCTTATGAACTCATCTCGGGGATATTATCAACCCTTTCGGGATACACTTTCCGGTCAATTATTCACGGCATGTCATATATGAAATATAGTGACCCAACTTAACCGGTAATTAACCCAATAATTAAATCGGTTAATTCCTTTGGTAAATCAAAGTCACTTATATTAAATATACACACCCGCAATAATATCGGGGATTAAGAATAAAATACACTGAGACTCGAATCGATTATCTCCGGCAATCCTAATCGATGAATCTCAACGATCCACTCAATACACCAAGTGTACAAGTGTGATAAAATAATTAAGACAAATTATTTTCTCTCTCACACAACGACTATACCGATGGATTGGTCCGTGTCCATCTAGGTCGTGAGCAACTGTTCGATTAAATACGAGTAACCGATAGTATGATCTTCTGTGTGGGCCCGACACACCATACTAACTACAACGTATAGAATCCAGGACTATAATTTGCATATATTTAATTATAAATAATTAAATGCAAATAATTGTTCATTTAATTAAATAGATTAATGGCAATGGATCGTGAGTTTCCTTTACTTAAATCTAGACATTAAGTACACAACTCCAACAACGATCGCATCCAGCGATCAGCCGTAGTCTAGAACAGTACTTCGAAGGTACTTTTACGGCAGTCGAATATTCCTTTCCAGGATTACCTTGATATCCTCCCACTATGCTAACCGCATAGCCGATATCAGGTTCTTGTTTTCAACAATGCATTTATTAAGCTTTCCACACTCAAAGTGTAGGAAACTGCTTTCATTGCTTCTATCTCCTTTTGTGTTCCAAAACACATATCCTTAGATAGATGCATTCCGTCTCTGAAAGGTAACGAACCTTTCTCGGAATCTTGCATGTTAAAACGAACCATAATCATTTATGTAAGATGTCCAGGAGAAGTACAATGTTCTTTCTAGAGATCCAAGATCTCAAGAACATGTCCAACTTCTTCCTTTATCTTTCATAATGATTCATCTAGACAACCATCATTTTATGTCTGATAACATCTTTACATTGTTGCCAATGATAAGAGTGTCATCTACATAAAACCTCCGAGAAACACCACCTTGTTTTCCATCACGTTTCCAATACACACAATTCGTCTATGCTTTTGATGAATCCATAAAATGGACTATCTCATCAATTTGTAAGTACCACGAACTCAATGCTTTGTTTCAATCCATAAATGGATCAACTAAGCTTGTACTCTAAATGATCTCGCCTCTTAGCAATAATCCTTATTGCTCTCCAAGAAGGCACATTTAGATCTAGTACGACCTTCATGTAGATCTAGGGATCGATTTCATGTATACTAGGTCCAGAGTCCGATGACTCTCCTAGTCTTATGAATATCTCCGGTTGTCCCACAACCTCCCACTACAATGGCATTCCGGTGTATAAACAGTGATAACAGTAGGTGCAGTTAGTGGTGTACCGCTACTCGGTTCGGCTGGTTCTAAGTCTTAATCTTTCTCTCTCATTTCAAAGTATTACGTCACCTTGGGCTTGTGGTTCATTATATAGTCTTTCTCTAAGAACCGGGCGTTTGAACTTATAACGTCCTTCTGGTTCATAGTACTATTGAACACACATCTTTTGTTCTTCTAGGATATTCTACAACCGCATTTGAATGCGCCGTTGTTTCCAGACATATCCATAGAACATAGGTAGTTCCGTATAACTCATCTTTTACTATCTCTATAAGAGTTCCATTTCTTGTTTACGACACACAATTTCTACACAACAGTGTATGGTGTAGTCATTTGGGATCAAATTCCAATTTCTGGTCAGTATGCCATGCATTCCTCAGACAGGTACTTGCCTCTGCGATCAAATCGCAGGCTACAAATGGATATACCTTGATGGTTCTCCACAATTGCTTAGTGTCCATTGACTTGTCAAAACACTTGCTTTTGTGGCACATCAGGTATTCTAATCCATTTTTCGAGTAATCATAAAATGAAGTACTCGTACCTTATTGTCTGAGTAGGCATAGGTCTGCATACATCAGAGTCAATCAATTCTTATACTTGTCCGGATCTTACATCTTATATCCATAAAGGATTGCTTAGTCATGTTATCTTCCAAATAAGATTCTTAGGTCGGAAGGTCCACTCCTTCAACTTAATTGATCAAATATCAATTTTCGACCTTTGAACTTCTTATTTGAATAAACATGATTCAGCATAAGAATCCACAAGTATAATTGATAAAGAAATCTCTTATTAGTAAAACGAGTTTTACTACGGTTCGTTGCATTGTAGTGGACTCAGGATCCATCATTTATATATTGCTAGCCAATGTACCAGAATAGATAATATCATAATTTCTTCTTATAACCATCAAATGATTAAAAGAAATAAAATATCCATTTATTAGAAATCCAGAACAAAGTTCTTTCTAATATGAAAAGTACATAAAAGCAATAACCCAAAATGAAATCCTATAAAATGTCCTCCACTGCAACTGCTGCCTCCTCTACAGCATTTCCCATGTAGACTACGATTTCTTCTTTTCCAAGTCGTCGGGTTTCCTGGAACCCTTGCATTTAAAATGCACATACCGTCAGTGGTTCCATATCTACACACCAGGTTCCGGTAGATAATACCACTGACTATGTTTTACGACTAAAGAAAATTTCGTACTTTCTTTGAGAGGATAATCAGACTTCCAGTACCCAGACTGTTTGCATCGAGAACACTTGCCTATTGGCTTTCTCGTCCCATCTCGTGGTTCAAGTAACTTATGACCACTGGGTTTCTTTGCTTCAAAACCTTTGGCATTGGCTACAAGAGCTTGCGATTTCCGTCTCAGCTCATCTAAAAGGTCAATCATCTCAAAAACGTTTTTAAGCGTTTCCTCGAAGTGACTGGCCTTTATGAGTATCCTCATCGCTTCTTGTCTAGCCGCCTATGTCAATAGGCTCGGGAGGACAAAGCTCACTGAGTACTAACTAGCACTCTTTAACAGTTTGGGTAATGTCTAGATCTCTATTCCAATCATTACATTTAGGGACCAATGAGTTTAAAATCCTTACGTATCACAGAAAGTGGGTTCAAAGCCATATCCTAATCTATGAGCACATATAACAACAAACAATCGATTTAATCTCCGATATTATCTCCCTCAAATAATATCATTAAACCACTAATCACATCTAAAATCCCATCAGGTAAGGCAAGCCACGTTCGTGTGGACGTTTACCCACCCAAATGATTTAGCAATTAGATTTGCTTTGGTCGTACATCATTATAGCGTTACTTCGTTGGGAAGAATACTATAAAGCGTACCTAAGTGTAAACCATTACTCAGTATCTAAGAAGATTGTTTGGGACACGTATATTCACCGCAAGCCACGTTCGTGTGGACGTTTACGTTAACATACGCTCCTTTACTCCCTTCTATAACTGTCTACATCAATCGTTCCAAAATCCCATTCAATGTAGCAAGCCACGTTCGTGTGGACGTTTACTACACCAAAAGACTTTTACAATTGAAATCCAATTACTTGATCCATTCGATCTTGTAAATCAAGACGCGGAGAATCATAAGTGAAACTCGAAGTTTCTAACCAGTTATTCACCATGCGAACGACCCTATCTCTCATAAAATGAGGGAGCCGAGCAGACAATCGATCCACCTTCAAAAGATGGTACAACTGCCTCTAATTTGTGTCCTCGACATGACCAAGTGGCTTTGGCTCCATTCCACTCCCCGGGGTGAGAATGAGTCGACTTGAAATCAGTTTTGGAAAGACAAATTAGGCATTGTTTGATAGACTTAATCAATGTTTCTCGTAAGAGGAATTACAAGAATTCTCCTCCAATGACTTATCTATACGAACTTCAAAAGTCCATAAAAGTCACCAAGAGAACAGCAATGGAGACCATGGATATGTTTCCATACCCTCTCCCACTTAGCTTTTTATAACAAAGGGATACGCTATCTAATGCATAATTAAATACACATAAGCATGCATACATGAAATAAAGCACATAGAATATTATCACATAATCAAAAAAATACTAGAATATTATTTTCCGACTATTATGGCTTTATCGCATCTCCGTACGCATCTTCTAGTCTTTAGTCTTCGTTCTTTGAATGCTCCATGTGACGGGAATATTAATTCCAATATTTAAATCTATTTATTTTTAATAAATCCAAAAGTTACTTAATTCGAAAATTAAGTCAATCGAATAAATCAAAAATAAAATTAAATATTATTAATATTTTTATTTATTTATTTTTCTATCTAATTCTATTAAATCTCTAGAATAATCTATCCAAGACCCACTTGGAATATTCTAGAAGACTTCTATAATAGAATAAAGAAATAAAATAAATTAGGACTCTTCTACTTTCCAAAATTAATTAATTTCCATGTCCATGAAAATTCCCATAAAATAGGAATAATCAATTAGGAAATAAATTAATTTAATAATTAATTATTTTCCTTTCCAATTCTATTAAATCTCTAGAATCCTATTCCAAGTAAGACTTAGAATATTCTAGAAGACTTCCATAACAGAATAAGGAAATAATTAATTCCAATTAATTCTTTTCCTATTTCCATGAGAGTTCCCAAAAATAGGAATACTCAAAATAGGAAAACCGAATCAATTTAGGAAAGTTGGATCTTGGCGGGAGAGCACGAGATCACGAGGACCCCGCGCCCCCACCACAATCGCCGGCCGAGAGGAGAGCCACCGCCGCCTCTAGCCTACGCACCACCACCTCCGGTGGCCGGCGTGGCCGAGCGGTTCGAGGGCAGCCCCCTCTCCCTCGATCGATCCATCCCTTGGGGTCGATCATGGGGTTGATCGATCCCCGGAATCCTCCCTCTCTTCCTCTCCTCCGTCACACTTTTCCGGTGGTCGTTTCGGAATCGATCCAACGTAAATAATTTTACAAAATTAATTTACAATTATCCGGAATCAATTCTCTACATGAAATCGACCTCAAACAATTTCCGGAAAAATTAAGAACAAGCATTCACCACACAAGAACAAATATTGACATCACCGAGAGTTTAATAATCAAGAACATTATTATGACATTAATTAATAAAATTAAATCTAGCCATAATAATCGGAAACCCTACAAGGTAGAACAATTTATCGAAAAATACCATGAACTAAAACCAACGCTCTGATACCAATTGTTGGAAATCGATATCCCGGAATTAATAAATTTAAATAAATAAATTATCTAATTAATTCCGACCGAAATCCTACGGAGATCGAATATCCGGAATTGTCAAAATTGCGGAACCGACAACTCCAATCGACTCCCGGAACATGTACATGACCATACGAAAAAGTTACGCGGGAAAAACACGAGAGAACTCGCGTGAACCCGCGAAACCCGCAGCAGCCACGCGGGGTTGCTCGCAGCAGCCCGCAGCAACCCGCAGCGAGTCGCCTGACTCGCTGCTGCTGGGACCCTGCTGAGTCGCTACGGGTCCGCTGCGGGAAAACCCGCAGCACCCAGCGAATCTCCCGTAGCAGCTCGCAGCAACCTGCAGCGAGTCGCCTGACTCGCTGCTGCTGGGCGCTACAGGTCGCTGCGGGAAAACCCGCAGCAGGCAGCTGATCGCTGCGGGAAAACCCGCAGCCGATCCGCGTATCGAGCCCTAGGCTCGATTTTTCCCCGCGCGATCTTCTTCCAGCCGAGCCGTCGAACCGCCGGCGGTCCGGTGGTCCGACCACCACCGCCCGGTTCGACCTCGTCTCGTAGGTCCGTTCCTCGGATCTTGGTTCAAGGTATTTTTACGATAATTAAACGATAAAATCATAAAGAGGGATTTACGATTTACCTCGTTCTCGTTGTTCGGAAAAACGAAGAACTCAATTTGACGACCTTGATATCTTCCCACGTATTCCTTGCACTAGCTCGGACGTCGTGTGGGCGACGATCTACCGAACTCCATGGATCTCCCTCTCTACTTTCTCTCTCTAGAATTGTGATCTTCAAGTTATGAGATTAGAGAAGACCATGTAGTGCTTTTATAGGCTACGTAGGGGATCTTAAGGAGGTGGAATATTGGGCTTCCAATATTGAAGATTAAATTGAGCCCAATGCTCAAGTCCATTAATCCTTATCAATATTAATTAATTCTATTTTCCACTATATAAAATTAATTGCACTCCCAATATTAAACTATATTATATCAAATAATATTTCTCCGGTAGTATTATTTATTCCGTGTATTTAAGATATAAATATCCATGAATAAAATTAATTTATTGCTAATTAATTTATTCATCTCTTATATCCGAGACTAGTACCATTCAACCTTAATTATTATGCGGATTAAATCCACCTGCAGGGTTTACATAATAATTCCTTATGAACTCATCTCGGGGATATTATCAACCCTTCCGGGATACACTTTCCGGTCAATTATTCACGGCATGTCATATATGAAATATAGTGACCCAACTTAACCGGTAATTAACCCAATAATTAAATCGGTTAATTCCTTTGGTAAATCAAAGTCACTTATATTAAATATACACACCCGCAATAATATCGGGGATTAAGAATAAAATACACTGAGACTCGAATCGATTATCTCCGGCAATCCTAATCGATGAATCTCAACGATCCACTCAATACACCAAGTGTACAAGTGTGATAAAATAATTAAGACAAATTATTTTCTCTCTCACACAACGACTATACCGATGGATTGGTCCGTGTCCATCTAGGTCGTGAGCAACTGTTCGATTAAATACGAGTAACCGATAGTATGATCTTCTGTGTGGGCCCGACACACCATACTAACTACAACGTATAGAATCCAGGACTATAATTTGCATATATTTAATTATAAATAATTAAATGCAAATAATTGTTCATTTAATTAAATAGATTAATGGCAATGGATCGTGAGTTTCCTTTACTTAAATCTAGACATTAAGTACACAACTCCAACAACGATCGCATCCAGCGATCAGCCGGGGCTGCCAAGCAGCCCCCCGCGGCGAGTCCGGCGACTCGCCGCTGCATGGAGGAGCCCCGCCTTCACGGAGGGGTCGGGCACGGCACCAGCCCGTGCCCAGCGATCGATCATCGTGATCGATCGCACGCCCTCGGCCCAGCCGAGGGTCGATCCTCCCTGTGCCCGCCGAAACCCTAGCGGGCGATTGGCGTGGTCCGGTGGCTTCGCCACCACCACGCGATCGTCCGTCTAATCCGGGTTCGAACTTCGGATCTTGCATTCTATGGTATTTTACGATAAACAAAATCGAATAATATCTAGGGCGTTTAGATATCATACCTACGATTCGTTGTTCGGAGAAACGAAATCAAGATGACCTTTGAATCTTCCCACGTATTCCTTGCACTCCGTTCGAACGTCGGGTGGGCGACGATCTATCGAACTCCTATGGATCTCCTTCACGAACTCTCTAGACTAATCAAGTATGATTATCTTGTCTTATGATTTATGAAGGCCATGTAGTGCTTTTATAGGCTACGTAGGGGATCTAAAGGAGGTGGAATATTGGGCTTCCAATATTGAAGATTAAATTGAGCCCAATGCTCAAGTCCATTAATCCTTATCAATATTAATTAATTTATTTTCCACTATATAAATTAATTGCACTCCCAATATTAAACCATATTATATCCAAATAATATTTCTCCGGTAGTATTATTTATTCCGTGTATTTAAGATATAAATATCCATGAATAAAATTTATTTATTGCTTAATAAATTTATTCATCTCTTTTATCCGAGACTAGTACCACTCAACCTTATTTATTATGCAGAATTAAATCCACTCGCGAGGTTTACATAATACATCCTTATGAGCTCATCTCGGGGATATTATCAACCCTTCCGGGATACACTGTCCCGTCAAGAATTCACGGCATGCCATATATAAAATATAGTGACCCAACTTAACCGGTAATTGACCCAATAATTAAACCGGTCAATTCCTTTGGAAAATCAAAGTCACTTATATTAAATATACACACCCGCAATTGTATCGGGGATTAAGAATAAAATACACTGAGTCTCAAATCAATTATCGCCGAGCAAACCTAATTGATGAGTCTCAATCGATCCGCTCAATACACCAAGTGTACAAGTGTGATAAAATAATTAAGATAAATTATTTTCTCTCTCACACAACGACTATACCGATGGATTGGTCCATGTCCATCTAAGTCGTGAGCATCTGTTCGATTAAATACGAGTAACCGATAGTATGATCTTCTGTGTGGGCCCGACACACCATACTAACTACAACGTATAAAATCCAGGACTATGATTTGCATATATTTAATTAACAATAATTAAAAGCAAATGAATGTTTGTATTTAATAGGTAAATGAAAGTGTACAAGGAGTTTATAATACTCAAATCTAGACATTAAGTATACTACTCCAACAATCTCCCACTTATACTAAGGTCTAGTCTTATCCTCCAAACTTCTGACTCCCAAACCCTCCAAGTGCTTGAAATATACTTCCTTAGGAAGTATCTTGGTGAAAGGGTCCGCTAGGTTGTCCTCCGAAGCTATCTTGGTGACTATCGCATCGCCCCTCTTGACGATGACTCGAATCAGGTGGTACTTGCGCTCTATGTGTTTCGTAGCACTATGGGACCGTGGTTCCTTACTGTTTGCCACTGCACCGCTATTATCACAATAAATTGTCATAGCTCTGGGCAAAATCGGAATCACATCTAAGTCCTGGAGGAAATTAAGGAACCAAACTGACTCTTTCGCTGCCTCTGAGGCTGCAACATATTCAGCTTCGATGGTAGAGTCTGAAATGCACTTTTGCTTAACACTCCTCCATGATACGGCTCCACCTCCCAAAGTGTACACATAGCCTGATGTCGACTTACGCCGGTCCTTATCAGCTTGGAAATCCGAATCCGTATAACCCAAAGGAATCAGATTGTCTGCCCCGTAACTTAGAACATAATCCCTAGTATTTCGCAAATACTTGAAAATGCTTTTTACGGCATACCAATGAGCCTTTCCAGGGTTACTCTGATATCTCGCTACTACGCCAACTGCATAGCAGATATCAGGCCTCGTACATAACATTGCATACATTAAGCTTCCCACAGCCGAAGCGTAGGGAACTGCTTTCATTTCATCTTTCTCCTTTTGTGTCTGAGGACACATCTCCTTAGAAAGATAAGTTCCTTTACTGAAGGGCAGTTCACCCTTCTTGGAATCTTGCATGTTAAAACGAGCCAGAATCGTGTCTATGTAAGATTGCTGGGAAAGATACAATGTTCTATTCCGGCGATCCCTTATAACCTTGATCCCTAGAACATGTCCCACTTCTCCCAGATCTTTCATATCGAATTGTCTAGACAACCATCCCTTTATGTCTGATAACATTTTCACACTGTTGCCAATGAGAAGAATGTCGTCTACATAAAGCACGAGAAACACCACCTTCTTTCCATCACGTTTCCAATACACACACGATTCGTCCATGCTTTGACTGAATCCAAAAGATTGGACTACTTCGTCAAACCGCAGGTTCCACGATCTCGAGGCTTGTTTCAATCCATAAATGGATCGATTAAGCTTGCACACTAGATGATCTCGCCCCTTAGCAATGAATCCTTCTGGTTGTTTCATATAAATCGTCTCGTCAAGACTTCAATTTAGGAAAGCTGTCTTGACATCCATTTGCCACACCTCATAATCCATATGAGCTGCTATGGATAAGAGAATCCGGATCGACTTTATCTTGGCTACCGGCGAGAAGGTCTCCTCATAATCGATTCCCTCTTTCTGAGTATATCCTTTCGCAACAAGCCGAACTTTAAAGGTTTCAACCTTTCCGTCAGATCCTCTCTTTCTCTTGTAGACCCATTTACACCCAATTGGCTTTACGCCGTTTGGTGGTTCTACAAGATCCCAGACTTTATTTGAATCCATAGATTCAATTTCGGATTTCATCGCTTTCTTCCAAGAAGGCGCATCTATATCTTGTACCGCCTCATCATAGGTACAGGGATCGATTTCATGAACTCCAGGTCCAGAGTCCGAAGACTCACCCAGTCCAATCCATCTATTTGGTTGTTTAACAACCCTCCCACTACGACGGCGTTCCGGTGTATTAACAGTGACAGTAGGTGCAGGTTCTAGTGGTGTATCACTACTCGGTTCGGCTGTATCTAGGTCTTCCTTGTTTCCTCTCAACTCATCAAGTATTATGTCACTTTTGGGCTTGTGGTCCATGACATAGTCTTCCTCTAAGAACCGAACGTTAGTACTTATAACGATCTTCTGGTCCTTAGGACTATAGAACATGCCACCCTTAGTTCCTTTTGGATATCCTACAAACAGTCGTAATTCTGATCTAGGTTCTAACTTATCGGCCCCTTGTCGCAACACATGTGCTGGACATCCCCAGATCCGAAGGTGCCTTAAGCTAGGCTTGCGCCCGCTCCACCGTTCCATGGGTGTTGTGGGTACCGTTTTCGTCGGAACCATGTTGAGAATGTACGCCGCTGTTTCCAAGGCATGTCCCCAGAACATAGTAGGTAAGTCCGAGTAACTCATCATTGAACGCACCATTTCCATAAGAGTCATATTCCTTCTTTCTGACACACCATTCTGCTGAGGAGTATATGGTGATGTCATTTGGGAATCAATCCCATTCTCTGCCAAGTATGCCTTGAATTCTCCAGACAGGTACTCGCCTCCGCGATCAGATCGCAGGCATTTAATGGATTTGTTTTGAAGGTTCTCCACAAAAGCCTTGAACTCCTTGAACTTGTCAAAGGATTCGCTCTTGCGGCGCATCAAGTATACAAATCCATACCTTGAGTAATCATCAGTGAAAGTGATGAAATACTCGTACCCTCCCCTTGCCTGAGTAGACATAGGTCCGCATACATCAGAGTGAATCAAATCCAATACTTGTTCAGCCCTTCGTCCTTTACCAGAAAAAGAACGCTTGGTCATTTTACCCTCTAAACAGGATTCGCAGGTCGGAAGGTCCTCTCCTTCAACATCGCTGATTAGACCATCAGCTCTCAACCTTTGAAGCCTATTCGAGTTTATATGACCTAGCCTTATGATACGGCCCGAGGATCGTCTAAGAGGCAAGATGTACGTTTTCCGGCTGGAACGAGGAAGAAAACGCCGGAACGGAGGTCAGACGAGAGCCGAGGACGCGCCGCGGATTTCAGCCGAGAAATTGGCCTATTGTCGGCCGACACCAAAAATGCACTACATAAATGTCGGCCGACATCTTCAGAAAAGTCGTGGGTCTTACAGCAGGATGAAACTGCGCCCGAAGGATGATCCCGCGGACGAAGGTCCAATGTCGGCCGACATCCTTCTTAGTGTAAATCAATGTCGGCCGACATTGAGTCAGAAACGTGAAATTTCAGCGTCGCGACTTTTTGACGATTTTTAATGCTTTTAATTCCTTTTCCTTCATGTTTTATGTTTGCCTATTTAAAGGCTTTGAACCCTAATGTTTTAGAACAACTTTGATATTGAATAAATTTTATTGCGTGAGATTTATTTTCTCTCTTGGGTTTTGTCGAATTCTTCCGGGTTCTACCAAAAGAATTCAACCGGCGAATCAACGAAGTAATCACCCTTCGTTTGTGTGTCAACATCGTCTCTGAATTATTGATTCAACGTCTCGTTGGGGTTTAGGGCTTTCGAACCTAAATCATTTCGTGGGTTAGGATCAAGGGTTTTGGGATCTCCACCAGGTATCCTTTTTAATTATTTCGTTTCTTCTTCTCTTCCGATCGAGGTACGTATCATCTGGTATCAGAGCCCAGGTTAGGGCTTCTAATTTCTGATCACGTTACCTCGTTCATCTTTTCTTTTCGTCCTTCTTTCTTCAATCTTCGCTGAATCGGATTTCTTTCATCCGTAAGCACAAAAAAAAAAAAAATCATATAAAAAAATTATTTCTACTCCGTTTTTCTCGAAATTTTTTTTGGGATTTTCGTATTCTTGTTGCTGTTCGTATTCCCAGCCATAAAAAAAAAAAAAAAAAAAAAAAAAAAAAAAAAAAAAATAAATAAATAAATAAATTTTCTTGACCATATTTTGTGTTTGATTCCTGAGTTTTTTTGGCATCATTTTGAGCTACTTTGGTACTATCGAAATTTTCGTGCCAAATTCTATCACCTTCCAACCGCCTATCCTATTGTGTGTTTTGTTGATATTGTTGGAGTAAATTCGGCTGGTGATTCCGGAAGTTCGATTCTTAAGGGAGAAATTGAGAGAATACTGAGTGACCTCCTATTTTGAGAGACATACGAGAGCTGTGAGGGAAAGATTTCTTCATTTCTCTTGCTTTGTTTTAACGTTGTTTTGCAGGATGTCTGGTGGGTCTTCACCAAAAGCTGACGGTACAATGATCGATCCCCAAATTAAGTACCTCATGGAAGCCATGCGAACTGAGTTGAGAAAGTTCATTGCCTCTGAAATGGAGGCCGTGCATGAGCGGGTTAGTGCCATGGAGGAGAGGCCCAATCGGAGACAACGAGATGGTCGGAATGGCAACCATCGTTACCATGGCAGACATAGGGACGTCGATTCCGAGGAGGATGAAGCATCTGAGACTGATGAGAGGAGGCGAGGAGGTAGAGACCGGGAAG
The DNA here is from genome assembly GCA_954870475.1 of Euphrasia confusa. NCBI lineage: Eukaryota > Viridiplantae > Streptophyta > Magnoliopsida > Lamiales > Orobanchaceae > Euphrasia > Euphrasia confusa. The sequence goes on along the minus strand of OX940957.1, from coordinate 12,449,763 downwards.
ATGACAATTTGGGCAACATCAAGATGAATATTCCCTCATTCTTAGGGAAGAACGATCCCGAGTTGTATCTGGAGTGGGAGCGTAAGGTGGAGCTGATGTTTGACTGTTATAACTATTCTGAGCTCAAGAAGGTGAAGTTGGCAGCGATAGAGTTTTCTGAATATGCACTGGTTTGGTGGGATCAGCTTGTAACCAGTCGGAAGCGGAACCGAGAACAACATATTGCAACATGGGCCGAGATGAAAGCTGTGAGGAGGAAGCGGTTTGTTCCAACTCACTATTACCGAGAGTTGTACAACAAGTTGCAGAACCTACGACAGGGGTCGAAGAGTGTGGATGAGTACTTCAAGGAAATGGAGGTGTCTATGATTCGAGCCAATATTGACGAGGACAGGGAGGCGACCATGGCGAGATTCCTGGCTGGTTTAAATTGGGAGATTCGTAACACCGTGGAGTTGCAGCCATACGTTGAGTTGGAGGACATGGTTCATGTGGCAATCAAGATTGAGAACCAGCTTAAGAGGAGGGGTAGCTTGGGCAATTCGAAGCCAATTCAGTCTACATGGAGACAATCCCAGGGCCCTAGTGGTTCATCATACAAGGGGAACCAATGGAAGGAGGAAACAACAACACGGGATGAGAAGAAGATCTTCTACAAAGATCGTCTGGAGGGTGCAGGTACGACTACTCAGGCCAGTCCCGTGGTTACTGATAGTCTCAATCGGGATAAGAGGTGCTTCAAGTGTCAGGGATTCGGGCATATCATGAGTGAGTGTCCCAACCGGAGACTTATGCTCTTAAGAGATGATGGGGAAGTGGTGACTGATGACGAGGGTGAAAAGCCGGTACCGACAGCTACGGTAGAGTCCGAGGAGGAGGAGGAGATTATCGCACCGGACGGGAAGCTACTTGTAGCGCGAAGAGTCTTGAGTGCACATATTCAGCCCGATATTCAGGAGCAGCGAGAGAACCTTTTCCACACAAGGTGTCATGTGCAGGATAAGGTGTGCAGTGTCATCATTGATGGAGGTAGTTGCACGAACGTGGCTAGTGCAACCATGGTTCAGCGATTGGGTTTGGTTGTGGTGCAGCATCCTAGGCCATACCATCTACGGTGGTTGAATGCGACTGGCGTCATCAAGGTGACCAAGCAAGTGGAGGTTCCTTTGCGCATTGGGAAGTATGAAGATAAGGTACTATGTGATGTCATTCCCATGCACGCGAGCCATATTCTATTAGGGCGTCCATGGCAGTATGATCGGCGAGCTACCTATGACGGTTTCGCCAACAAGTACTCTTTCGAGTATAAGCAGAAGAAGGTCTCCCTTGTTCCTCTCACTCCTACACAGGTTTACGAGGATCAAGTGCAGTTGCAACGAGAGGCCGAAAGGGGAAAGTCTAAGGAGCAGGCCTTACCAAGTGAGGCTAGTGACATGACGCACGGAGTGGGGGCAACTACGTTGGCTATGTTGTGCGAGAAAGACCCGTTTCTCACTAACAACATTTCTCCTCTACTACCTTCTCTTCAGTCTGTTTTGCAGGATTTTGATGACATCACTCCTGTTGATACCCCGCCTGGATCACCACACATGGGGGGATTTGAGGAGGTTCCGACTTTGTTCAGGCCCGTGGTGTTCGAGCCTGGTGAAGTCTTGGATTTGAGGACAAATCCTCTTCAAGAGGAGGGGAATGATACGGCCCGAGGATCGTCTAAGAGGCAAGATGTACGTTTTCCGGCTGGAACGAGGAAGAAAACGCCGGAACGGAGGTCAGACGAGAGCCGAGGACGCGCCGCGGATTTCAGCCGAGAAATTGGCCTATTGTCGGCCGACACCAAAAATGCACTACATAAATGTCGGCCGACATCTTCAGAAAAGTCGTGGGTCTTACAGCAGGATGAAACTGCGCCCGAAGGATGATCCCGCGGACGAAGGTCCAATGTCGGCCGACATCCTTCTTAGTGTAAATCAATGTCGGCCGACATTGAGTCAGAAACGTGAAATTTCAGCGTCGCGACTTTTTGACGATTTTTAATGCTTTTAATTCCTTTTCCTTCATGTTTTATGTTTGCCTATTTAAAGGCTTTGAACCCTAATGTTTTAGAACAACTTTGATATTGAATAAATTTTATTGCGTGAGATTTATTTTCTCTCTTGGGTTTTGTCGAATTCTTCCGGGTTCTACCAAAAGAATTCAACCGGCGAATCAACGAAGTAATCACCCTTCGTTTGTGTGTCAACATCGTCTCTGAATTATTGATTCAACGTCTCGTTGGGGTTTAGGGCTTTCGAACCTAAATCATTTCGTGGGTTAGGATCAAGGGTTTTGGGATCTCCACCAGGTATCCTTTTTAATTATTTCGTTTCTTCTTCTCTTCCGATCGAGGTACGTATCATCCTTAGATGCCACAAGTATAATTGATTCATCTTAGAAGGTTCCTTTCTCTTATTGGTGTTCGTAGATGTGTTATTACTCTCGGTTAGTTGCATCGTGTTAGACTCAGGATTTAGCACATACAAATCGTCTACCAATGTACCAGAACAGATAATCTCACTATTGCTTCATATGATCACAGAGTGGTCAAAAGAAACAGAATATCCATTCGTAATGAGTTTAGAAACCGAAATTAAATTCTTTCTAAAGTTGGGTACATAAAGACAATTATGTAAAACTAAAACCCTATCACTACTAAAGCGTAAGTGAACGTCTCCCACTGCAACAGCCGCTACCCTCGCGGCATTGCCCATGTAGACCACGATCTCTCCCTCTCTAAGTCTCCGGGTTTCTTGGAACCCCTGCAATGAATTGCAGACATGATCAGTGGCCCCCGTATCTACACACCAGGTGCTGGTAGATAACACCACTGATAATGTTTCAGTGACTAAGGAAAATTTCGTACCTTTGATGAGAGGACAATCAGACCTCCAGTGCCCAGACTGCTTGCATTGATAGCACTTGCCTCGCGGCTTGCTCTTCCCATTCTGTGGTTTGGAACCACTGGGCTTCTTTGCTTGCACTTCCATCTTAGCCACAAGAGCTTGTGACTTTCTGATCATACTTATAAGTTCCGCTCTTTTCAAATCGTTTTTAAGCGATTCTCTAAGAGGACTGAATTTATAGAGTATGTCAATCACTTCTTGTCCGGCTTCCACACTATGTCTCAACATCATTCTGAGGTCATTCCAAATGTCCTCATGAGTTGGGTCAGCTGTGGATTCAGAAGGCTCAACAGTCTGGACAATGTCCAGATTTCTTTTCCAATCAGTACTATATGGAACCAGTGAGTTTTCATCTTTAAGTATATCACAAAGTGGGGTCACAGTCATTCTTAACCTATAAGCACATAAAACAAACAAACAATTTAATATCCGATATTATCTCCCTTAACTAATATCATTAAATCACTAATCACATCTAAAATCTGAAATTACGTCTTAGACGTAGGATACCAACTTTTCGCGAAGTCGGTCTTAAAACAGTCTTCAACAACTAAGGTTCACACACACTCAACAAAAGCTTGCACCGGATGTCGCACGCTCCAGTTGGAGCACGGTTCGTGTTGTGTGTAGAGTAGTGAAGACAAAGTTATGTAATAGTTTTCATTTCATTGATAAACAAAACTAAACTATTACACATGGAGAGAAAGGTAGACGGAATGATCAAAGGTCGTATCCCAAGTGACGCAGCACTCCAACGAACCAGAGACCTAGTACTACTACACCTAGAGCTAAATCACATAACCCTACTAGTGGTGCACAGCACAAAACAACTACCAAAACTCTAAGGCTCAGCGCCAACAAACAACGATAGATGATACTAGATATCGGATTTCGTTCTCTCAAAATCGTCAAATGAAGTCTTCAGCTTCCATGGGTTTATATAGGAGTGCCGCACATGTGGAGCGCTGATGTGGAGCAATCTCACTGGTCACATGCTTGGCTGACGTCACAAATCCATGGATGACATCACTTTTTGTACTTGGATTCTAGAATCTTGGAATCTTGAATCTTTGATTCTCGAATCTTCGAATCTTGAATCTTCAATTTCTTCAACTTCAAACTTCAACTCTATCTTGACTCCATCGATCTCAATACTTCGTCTTCAACTTCATCGTGATAAACACTCGTCGTTGAGGCTTCAGCATTTCATCGTCTTCATGGTCGTTGATAGTATTGAAGTAGTAAAAACCAGTCCATGTTGCAAAAGTCAAGAATTGCGACCCTGTTCGCAAATGAGGGAAAGCAAGATTTGCGAATCCATTCGCAATTGATGGACAGGCAGGGAGTGCGACTTCATTCGCAAATGTAGAGGATGGCACAAATTGCGACTCTAGTCGCAAGTGAGTGAAGTGCCAGAATTTGCGACTCCGTTCGCACAAGAGTGAGGGGCAAGGATTGCGACTACGTTCGCAATTTTGAGTGAAGCATGATTTGCGAACTCGTTCGCAAATAAGGAGGGTGCTAAAAAATGCGAACCCATTCGCATAGTTGAATGGCAGGATCTGCGAACCGATTCGCAAATGATGAGTGCCATAGAATTGCGAACCGGTTCGCAATTGTTGGAGGGGCAAGGTTTTGCGAACCCATTCGCAAATGTGGCAAAGTGAGGAGTTGCGACTCCATTCGCATAAGTTGATGGTTGAAGGGTTTTGCGACTTCATTCGCAAATCTTGAGGAAAGCTTGAATTGCGAATCCATTCGCATGAAAATACTTTACTTGAGTTCCACCCTTATATCCATTCACTCAGTCACCTGAAATCCAATCAAACAATGAAAATCATATGTTGTCGTCAAAACTAACATTTACAATCTCCCCCTTTTTGGCACAACCCATATGAATTAGAGTTAGAAATTAGAACCACCCAATCTCCCCCTCAAACAAATCATATCAAAAAATAGACTAAGTAAAAACAGGAAAACAATCATTCAACAACCATCAGAGATAAGAAATGAAAAACCAAAAACTTAGTCAATAGAATAATCATTCAAAAACTTCAACGAACTGAGTTCAACAACCGAGATATGAAAAACATGCATGATGGAAAATATCAAGTCTTATGCATGCAGGTAGAGAATCAAAACAAAACAAGTAAAAAAAAAATCAAGTCTTCAAAACAGAAAAACATATCGGCATCACTGAGATGCAAACTCAGAGTCCCTGGGTGAGCCAGGCGGAGTGGGTGAGCGCATAGGAGTAGTTGTTGGTGAAGCGTCATCAGACTTGGCTTCATCATCTTCATCATCGTCTTCAGCAGCATCACCGTCAGTATCTGAGTCATGGTCTTGATGGCCATAAATTTCATACTCCCCAAACTCATCTTCACCTAGCTTGATTCTCTCATAATCATCTTCATCATCAAGCTCTTCAACATCGACCTCTTCATCAACGTCCTTCAAACCGTCAGACGGCATCGCGGGCGATACCTCTGGATGTGTGGTACTCGTACTCTCAACCTTCTTCTTTTCAACAACCTTCTCTTCTTCAATAACTTTGCTTTTACCTTTTCTCAACAATTCAAACACTTCCCCAGCCATCATTTCTCTAACACCCTCATCATCAGTGTCAACAGCCTTGGACTTGGCCAACTCAGCAACAGCCTCCTTGAGTCCATCCTTGATGAGTTCAAACATGAACGTGTTGCTCAGACTCTTTACAGATGATCCAGCACTTGATCCACTAGATCCACCCAAACCTCCCCCTTGATGGGTTATCTGATATAGAGCATCGAGGGCCTCCTTCTGCTCGATCTGAGCATCAACCATCTCGTTGTAAGCAATGGCATGAGCAGCCTGCTTACGTTCCAAGTTTTTCGTTGTTGTGAAACAACGATGAACAATAGCAGAGGGAACAACAGAGCGGAAGTTGTGCATCGGATGAAAGGGGTTCTTATGCGGAGGCAAGCCAGACTTGGGACCAAACTTTTGTGGAACCACCTTCGGTTGAGGAGTAGGTGTAGTCTTCGTACGCTTGGCACTCGGATTCTCAAGTTTGAGGACAGGTGTCCTTTTCTTGGATGACTTTGGGGACAAGGGTGGAGTGATAGGATCAGGAACATCCTCACGCTTAGTATACTTTGTCCACGGAAGATCATTCACTCTATTCTTGAGGAAGGTAGGGGTGATGTTGATATGAGAATTTTTCTTTGTCTTCTTCTCAGTTTCCGTCATCGGAATGAACTTCTGATCGATCAACATCCCATAAATCAAGCATGGGTGAGTGAGATGAATTCTTCGTACTTCCTCGAGGTCAGGCTGCTGACGTAGAACATCATTTGGAGCCTTAACCACCCTGCATATATCAGCGAAAATGATCTCACCCAGATCAACTTGCTCACCACAACCCAGACGAAACAGAATGTGCATGAGTTTCGGAGAGAGATAGTTCTCGTCAGGGTGGGCTGCCCAATTTGTCATGCCGAGTCTATGCAGCGCACCATAAAAGGCAGAGAGTTTGTTCGGTGTAGGAAGGGGAGTTCGAGCCTTGCCCTTGGTTAAGAAAGAACCGATCTTCAGAGCGTTCATCCTATCATCATCTGAGGGAGTCTTCCAAGATCCCTCAATCTCCAACCGTTTCAAAAAGTTGTTAATGTTCAGAGGTCGGAAAGTATAGAGTTTTTCACGAAAAACAAAACGTCCACACATCTTGTGTGACGGATCAGCGAACTCAGGAGTCAAGTTAGCATAAAATTTCTGAATGATTGGCAGAGAGAATCTGTAGGTTTGAGTGACAGACTCAAGAATGTGCATGTCAGTGAAAAACTTTGAGAGACCATACTTCTCATAATCAGCCACTCGGACCTGACGATCCTCGAGTATGGGTAGGTTCTCAATCAAAGTAAGACGATGTTCCGCCTTCTCAGTGAAGAAGTCAGGTTTGTAGTGAGGTCCACAGTCCTCAACCTTCATCACATAAAACTGATCAGCTGCAGTTCCTGTCGAGCCTGAAGAGTGTGGCACGATAGGAGGAATGTAAGAACTAGGGACAACAGGTTTCCCTTTATCAGCAGAGCCAGATGCTCGTTGTTTGGACTTAGACGAGTCAGTAGAGACAGAGGGTTTAGACCTCTTAGGTTCAACAACCACGTCAGATGACGTTGATTTCTTGGGTATGTTAGCTGACCCAGAGACAGATGGTTTCACTACTTCAGCAGTGGAAGGAACTTTGACAATCTTCTTCCCATCAGATGTCATCTCGCCGTTAGCAACCATTCGTTCATACTCCTTGCGAGAGACAGTGCCTTTGTAGGTACGAAGGAAACCAGATTTAGGGTCCTTAGTTTGCTTGCCAGCACCATGGGACACAGAGTGTGCCGGTTTGGCAGTCTTGGTGAGATCAACAGTTGGAGTATCAGAGATAGATTTGCCAGAGCGACGATCCATCTTATCCATGTGTTTCTGTAAGGCGTGAAGTGCCTTCTTCTTCGAGTCTGGCGAAGGAGCCTGTTTCCAAGCATCACGGAGAGATTCTAACACTTCCTTATCGAGGTCATCGAACAGAGTACCAGTGGATGAAGACATAGTAAGAGTAGGAAGTGAACGAGATAGTAAATCTAGAAAACCTAAGTATCACAACCACAGCACCTGATGTGCGAAGCAAGAAAAGCAGAAGTCTAACACTTAGAGGAGTAGAGAGTCGAACTATCAACGTCGAACGCCGGTTGCGTAAACGAAGAACCTCAAACACAAAAACTTCGAACTCAACTTCAAACTCAAGGTAGCACGAGTGTAAGACTTAGTGAATTTTAGGATGCAAGTAACCCTAATCCAAGTTTTCAATGGCCTATATATAGGAAAATTTTGGGCCTGCTCGTTTTGGAACAAAAGACCTGCGAAAAAGCCCAATAAACAGAACAAAATTGGCCCATCAGTACAAAAATGAATAAAATAATAATAACAAAAATATTAAAATAATAAAAAATAAAACGAAAATCTTGAAAAAATTTCTAAGTAAAAAAAAATTTTCAAAAATTTTTCGAAATTTTTCAAGGATTTTCGGCGACGAGCAAGGATCACAAGGTTGTTTATCGTCGCAAGGCAGGGTTGACGGAGATGAAGTGTGTTGTAGCATTTGTGTTGAACAGCAGAGGTGAGGCGAGGTGTGAGACTTGTGTCACATGCGAACTGAGTCGCAAAACTAGCTTCTTCCTCATGTGCGAACAAAGTCGCAAGAGACGGCGTGCGACTAGATTCGCAATTCCTGGCGTGCGACTGGGTTCGCAAAAGCTGGTGTGCGACTGGGTTCGCATGAGGTGTTGTGCGCCTAGTGTTGCAAGACTTCTTTCAGGACCATCATGCATGAGGAGTTATGCACTGGAAGCCACTACACTCAAAATTCGCCTTAAAGATTTGAACTCCACGAGATGCTGAACATGAACTATAGGAATACCAAACAAAATAGCACATCCCGAGTTAGTATTCAAGCGTTCAACACACTGTACACATTCAAAAACATTTTAGTGGAGATTTAAGCGGTGATACGAGGCAGTGAAGAGCAAATATTTTCCCAGAAAAGAATTCACAATTTTCATCATTTTCCGAAAACCAAAAATTTCACACAAGGTGATAAAAACTTTGAGGTATAAGGAAAAACTCTCATATTAAAAACCGGTGATTCGGACCGAAGTATATTGATAGACATGTTTACTTGACTAGACTAATCCACGACAATTCCGAATGCGTATTCAGAAGTAAAGAAACTACTCGTTCAGACTTTAAAATTTTCGTGAACTCTTAGAGAGAACACATGCAGAGAGAATTTCTTAGAGTTTGAAATCTCTCAAAGTCAAGAGGTTTGGTAAAGATGTCAGCGAGCTGTTTTTCTGTTGAAATATGCTGTAGACTGACTATATCACGATCAACCAAATCTCTAATGAAATGATGTCGAATGTCGATGTGTTTAGTGCGAGAATGCTGGACAGGATTTTCACTGATTTTGATAGCACTTTGGTTATCACAGTACAGCACCAAGGGAGCACTCTCGATAAGATAATCATCCAACATCTGCTTCAGCCAAAGCAATTGAGTGCAGCAACTTCCGGCTGCAACATACTCAGACTCAGCAGTCGATAGAGCGATACAATTTTGCTTCCGACTATGCCATGACACTATATTGTTGCCAAGGAAGCAGCAGCATCCAGAAGTGCTCTTTCGTTCATCTGTATCGCTCGCCCAATCCGCATCGGAGAAGCCGACGAGATTTGATGTAGTGTCACGTGCATACAAAGACCGAGATCAGAAGTTCCAGAGATGTAGCGGAGTATCCGTTTCACAGCTCGTAGATGGTCCTCCTTTGGATCAGCTTGGTACCTGGCACACATGCAAACACTAAACATTATGTCAGGGCGAGTAGCAGTTAAATAAAGTAAACTCCCAATCATAGAGCGATAGAGTGTTTGATCAACACTTCGACTCTTAGTCGACATGGATAATCGTTCGGTTGTCGCCATGGGAGTTTTGGCAGGCTTAGCATGGTGCATCTCAAATCTTTCGACCATATTTTTCGCATATTTGCTTTGAGATACGAAGATTCCATCCGGTCGTTGAGATATCTGAAGTCCCAAGAATTGATGTAGCTCTCCTTCAAGACTCATCTGAAATGTTGAAGACATAGATTCCGTGAAAGCTTTCACGAGTTTAGAGCAGGTAGCACCAAAGACAATGTCATCAACGTAAATCTGGACAACCATCATGTGTTTGCCATCCCGCTTCAAGAAAAGAGTCTTGTCGACTGAGCCACGTTGACGAGCCCGTATGCTTGTCGTTAGGGGCAAACGCGCTTCCAAAATAAAATTTGTAATTAGCCAGTACTCCTATCACTACCAAAAGGGTAGATAGTGGTAAGTACGTGGGGTCGGTCCCACGAGGAGGCAATTGCAGTAGGTGATCTCGGCTAGCCCAAGGGTTGTCACGTTTTGAAAAAGGTTTTGATTGGTTGCTGTGGGCACAGCGGTTTTAATCAAGCTACCAAACTCAAACAATTAAATATAAACTCACTATGACCAAACTAAACAGACAGAAAATATACTAAACACTATGACCAAACAGAATGCAAACAGAAAACGGAAATCAAATAATGGAAAAACAAGCATCTGGGCATACAACATCTCTCAGGGTCATCTGGGCACACTACCGGTCATAGGCACTAAGGATTTCTACCAGCGGTTTGTCAGCAGTTATAGGGTGCAAAAACAAAAGTGGTCCTATTGCGTCACGCCCAACAATTGCCCCACCCCTCATCTATCCTTACTATGTAAGAGAAGGCAAGCTAACACTATGCCTAACCCCCTGGATCTGAACAATTCGATAACCTATGCGACCAAACATGGATCTAGTTTGCCCAAACCCGCATTACCCTCTAGAAAGACCCGCTCGGCCAATAGCATGCTCGAAACATACGACCGCATCTCCTGCAAGTTCTAGTGCTATGCCCGCAACAATACTACAAGGTACATCTATGCGGTTTGCCAATCACCAGTATCCCAGTTTGTAAGGGTTCACTAGTGGTCGTCCTAGTTTGCCCAAACTCCCCAGAAATAAACCTCAACCAACTTTGCCTCGGGAACAAACACCCAACCGGTTACTTTAGCCCCTCCAACCTCGCGGCCTAACTAAATCCAAAATCCCCCTCGATCTGCCTTTGCCCAGACGCAGATTACTAGCTATGCATAATCAAATCGAAAATAAACAAAATAAAAACAAAACAAAACATGCTGGAATTAAATCTTAAATTAAAGTACTGAATGTCTAGAACATAAATAAATTAATTGACGAAAATAAAAACATGAAATCAAAACGAATTCGCCCTGCTATGCCCGAAGGCCCATAACCGGCGAGAACTCGACTCCTTCTTCTTCAGCTCATCAATGGTGTATTTCTGAATTTTTGGGTGTTGATTTCGTTCCTCTCTCTCCTGTATATCGTGTGCTTCTTTTGCTGATCAGGAATTATATATGTGCGGTCTCTAGGGCATCAGATTCGTTTTAATGGGCTGATGGGCCTGGTGGGCTTGGGCCGTTTGGGCGTAGTCCGTCCAGAGTTTGTTTTTGCTGGGACTCTTGGCGGTCAAAGAAAGTCCTGGTCTTTAGGGATTCTTTCCTTATCAGCTGACCGGATAAAGATGGGGGGATTAGGCAGAATCCCCCAACTTTCGGAATCTGTTACTCTGGTATGCCCGATACTCGCCGTTTGCCCAAACTGGGCACCTTCTGCCCTTTGCCCAAAGTGCTGTTGCTGCTTTCTTCATGCCTCTTTGATCTTGGACTTTTCCTTCCAGGTGGGTGAACCATGCGCGATGCTTGTTACGCGGTTGACTCTTACGCATAGTGACTTTGCCCATAGTGACGTCTTTGCCTCACAGTGGCGACTTTGCCTTATTAGGCCCAACTGCCTGAGTCACCTCTGCTTCAGAATCCCGCGTTTGCCCAAAGTAGACCATTAATTTGACTTTTCCGCACAATCTCCACCTGCTGACATGAATACCTGCATACTTTGCCCAAACACTCCAATGTGCCCTCCCAGACACAATACTGACTCAAACTGACTCAATAAAAGGTGTAAAAACGCTCTAAGATGAGCAAATAAAATGGCTCATCAGAACCGCACACACTTGGATACGCTTGTCCCCAAGCGTGGGCTCTGATTTACCTGACTCTACCAAAGTGAAAAAAGAAATGAAGGAAGGAGGGGGAAACAAAACAAAGGACTTTAGCATGATCAGTACAGGGCATAGTACATACAGACAAATCAAAATTCAAGATAAGATAAAAACAAGTCAAGATTATGTTCAAGGTCTTTGGGTCACTCCCTCACAATGTGTTTCTCTCTTTTTTAGTGTATGGGTTTAAAGACACTCATTTCTGCTGTGACTCCACTTTGCCCAAATTTGACACATTGCTGCTATAAGCTTGTTTTAACTGAGTATGGGTCTTATCAAAGGGGCTTTTATTGGGTTGTAATGTGGGCTCATATGGGTGGATTTTGAGGAGTAAGCTCTATTTGGGCAGAGGGCTTTTTGATGTTAGCCTTTTCTCTACCACTTTGTCCCTTCTTACGGGCCTTAGCACACAACAACTTATTATTATTTTTTGCTTTTTTTTTTTTTTTGCTTTTTTTTTCTTTTTGCATTTTTTTTTTTTTTTTTTTTTTTTTTTTTTTTTTTTTTTTTGGAACACTATGCCTTTACTCCCTCATTTTCTCTGGATGCCTATGTACTGTATGGGCATAATACCAAATGGGTTTACAAAGAAATATCAATTCAGGCTCAAAGGGGATAGCAACGGACAATGTTATTTATTCAAGCAAACGAAAGAAAGAAAATGCCCTAATCATTTAATCACCCAACTCAGTCAAACTACTCATCACAGCAAATAGGCAAAGGCAGACATTGTTAGAATTCACAACAAACTCTCAAGAAAGAAATCATATAACAATGTAGGCTCAATTCTCACAGTTTGCCTAGAACAGTTCCATCATCCCTATTTCATGCATCTTAACTACAAACTTTGAGTTGTTGTATATATGTTTGCCCATATTGATCACAAAATCATGCTAACTCGATTAGAAACAGGGGTTTGCCCTTTCCCTTTCCCCCCTCACACACTTTGCCTTGGCAAAGTGTGCAAAAGTAATAAGATTGGTAGGGGCTACCCACGACCAGACTATGACTCTAAAATCGTCGGCGCACCTTCTGTTGGAATTCGATATCCCGGAGAATAATAACCCGACCGAAAACCTCTCGCCGGAGATGAAACCGCGAACCACCGTACGAGCCGGAGCTCGACCGAGCACCGCACGGGACGAACCCGCGCGCCCAGCCGAGCCCCCGCACGGGGCTCGCGATCGCTAACCCTAGCGATCGCCGGGGATGCATGCGCATCCCCGTGGGGCTGTTCCGAACAGCCCCCGGCGGTGAGTTCGGCGACTCACCGCCGCCGCCGAGGAGGGCGGTGCGCCCAGCGCACCCGCCGCGGCCCAGCCGCGGCTCGCCCGGCGATCGACCCCGCGGTCGATCGCGTGCCCCGGCGTTCAGCCGGGGCGTCCTCGTGTGGGCCCCGCGATCGATGCCCTAGGGCTCGATCGCACCCCTCGGCTCCCAGCCGAGGGTCCTTCGAACCTTCGCCGGGGATCTCGAATCCCCGTCCCCGAAGTTCGTCGTTTTTCCCGGATCATGCGTTCATGTATGTATCACAATTAATCCACATAAAATCATAGAAGAGAGTATATGATTTTACCTTTTGATTCGTTGTGCGGAGAAACGAAATCAAGATGATGACCTTACGATCTTCCCACGTATTCCTTGCACTAGCTTGAACGTCGGGTGGGCGACGATCCTCCAAGCTTATGGATCCTCTTCTCTCTCTCTCTACTTTCTCTCTCTAGAAGAATTATGATCTTCAAGTTATGATGTGTGTAGAAAAGAGAAGACCATGTAGTGCTTTTATAGGCTACGTAGGGGATCTAAAGGAGGTGGAATATTGGGCTTCCAATATTAATGATTAAATTGAGCCCAAGCCCAAATCTATTAATCTCCCATTAATATTAATTAATTTATTTTCCACTATATAAATTAATTGCACTCCCAATATTAAACCATATTATATCAAATAATATTTCTCCGGTAGTATTATTTATTCCGTGTATTTAAGATTTAAATATCCATGAATAAAATTAATTTATTGCTAATTAATTTATATTCATCTCTTGAATCCGAGACTAGTACCATTCAACCTTAATTATTGTGCGGAATGAATCCACTCATGAGGTTTACACAATAATTCCTTTTGAACTCATCTCGAGGATATTATCAACCCTTACGGGATACACTGTCCGGTCAATTATTCACGGCATGCCATATATAAAATATAGTGACCCAACTTAACCGGTAATTAACCCAATAATTAAATCGGTTAATTCCTTTGGTAAATCAAAGTCACTTATATTAAATATACACACCCGCAATAATATCGGGGATTAAGAATAAAATACACTGAGACTCGAATCGACTATCGCCGGCAATCCTAATCGATGAATCTCAACGATCCGCTCAATACACCAAGTGTACAAGTGTGATAAAATAATTAAGATAAATTATTTTCTCTCTCACACAACGACTATACCGATAGATTAGTTCGTGTCTATCTAGGTCGTGAGTAACTGTTCGATTAAATACGAGTAACCGATAGTATGATCTTCTGTGTGCCCATGCACACCATACTAACTACAACGTATAAAATCCAGAACCATGGTTTGCATTTATTTAATTATCAAGTAATTAAAAGCAAAACAATTGTTCGTTAATTTAATAGATTAAATGCTATGACGGGGAGTTTACCGTTACTTAAATCTAGACATTAAGTACACAACTCCAACAATCTCCCACTTGTACTAAGGTCTAGTCATTTCCTCCAAACTCCCGGTTCCCATACTCATCACGTGCTTTAAAGTGTACTTCCGAGAAGTACTATGTGAGTGAGCAATCTAGGTTGCCGCTCTGAAGTTATCTTGGTGACTACTACGTCGTCTCCCCTGACGATGACTCGTATCAGGTGGTACTTGCTCTATGTGTTAACATCACTTTTGACTTATGACCTCTTCTAGTTCACCGTGCACCGCCATTCAATAGCCTTTGGTAAACTAAGAGTCATATCCAAGTCAAGAGGTTATCCCGGAACCTAACCAAAACTTCCGCTGCCTCTGAGGCTGCTATTCGGTTATGAGAGAGTCTGAAAAGCGTCCCGCTTATCACTCTTTCACTTCATGGTTCCACCTCTTTCTAAAAGTGAACACATAGCCTGATATCGACTTTCACTGGTCCTTCTCTGATTTTTGGATCTGAGAATCTGTAATCTAAGAAGATTTCGTCTTGCTCAAGTCAGTACTATGAAAGTACTCTTGCAGCATTCGAACATCCCTTATCCAGATTACTTTGATATCCTCCCACTACGCAAACCGCATAGTTTGATATCAGGTTCTTGTTTTACAACATTGCATCTATAAAGCTTTCCATACTTGAAGTATAGGAAACTGCTTTGTCCTCATCTATCTCCTTCATGTGTTCGAACACATAACCTTTAGATAGATGTATATTCTGTCTCTGAAAGGCAATAACCTTTCTCAGAAGTATGCACGTTTAAAACAAACCTTAATCGTATAAGATGTCTAGGAGAAGTACAATGCTCTTATCTCTAGATCATAAGATCTTAAGAACAAGCTCTAACTTCTTCTCAATCTTATATCTCGATTTATTTAGACAACCACTATTTTATGTCTGATGACACTTTTACATTGTTGCCAATGATAAAATGTTATCTACACAAAATCTCCGAGAAACACCACTTTGTTTCGATTACGTCTTTAATACACCTCTCGTCTATGCCTTTTGATGAATCCATCAAATGAATTATCCCATCAACTCGCAAGTTCCACGATTCATAGCTTTATTTCAATCCACAAATGGATTTACTAAGCTTGTACTCTAAATGATCTAGCCTTTCAACAATAATCCTTATTGTTCCAAGCAGGCACATTTAGGTCTAGTACTGCCCTTATGCAGATCTAGGGGTCGATTTCATCTTTACTAGATCCAGAGTCCGAACTCCTCTAGTCTTATGATTATCTCTGGTTGTCCAACAACCTCCCACTGCAATGGCGTCCCGGTGTATAACAGTAATAACAATAGGTGCAGTATGTGGTGTACTTCTACTCGGTTTGGCTGGTTCCTAGTCTTTTGTCCTTCTTCTCATTTCAAGGTATTACGTTAGTTCAGGCTTTGTGGTCCATCTAATAGTCTTCCTCTATGAACCGGACGAGACGTCCCTCTGGTTCATAGTACTATAGAACACACAATACTTTGTTCATCTAGGACATCCTACAACCATATTCAATATGCCGTTGTATCTAGGAATATCCATAGAACATAGGTAGTTCCGAACAACTTGCTCTATTTACTATTAGATTTCCATTTCTTATTTATAGCGTACCATCTCTACACGTAAGTGTATGGCGCGCCCTTTTGGGATTGAATCCCAATCTTTGATTATGCTATGTGTTATTCAGATAGGTGATGGCCTCCGCGACCGAGTCGCAGGCTTCTAATGGATATACTTTGATGGTTCCCCATAATCGCTTTGTGTCCATTGACTAGTCAAAACACTTTGCTTTTATGGCACATCAAGCATTCTAATTCATCACTTGAGTATTCTTGAAAGAATTACTCGTACCTTTCTAATATACACATATGTCTGCATATCTAATCATTTCCAATACTTGTCTGAATTCTATCCTTTATCTAGAAAGGTTTGCTTAGATGTATTATCCTCCAAATTCAATCCTTAGGTCGGAAGGTCCATTCCTTCAACTATAATTGATTACATCAATTTCGACCATTTGAATCTCATTTGAAAATACTACTAAGTATAAGATTTCACAAGTATAATGATAAAGAAATATCTAATAAGTAAAACAAGTTATAGAACGGTTTGTTGCATCGTGGTAGACTAAGGATTCATCATTCATATATTGCTATCTAATGTACCAGAATAGATAATGCCATTATTTCTTATCAAAATCATTCAATGATTAAAGAAATAAAATATCCATTCATTAATAATAGAAATCCAGAACAAAACGTTCTTTCTAAAATAAAGGGGTACATAAAGCAATAACTTTGAAATGAAATCCTATTTAACTACTAAAGCAGATAAATGTCTTCTACCGCAACCGCTGCCTCCTCTACAGCTTTGCCTCGACTATTCCTCCATTTCCAAGTCTTTGGGTTTCCTGGTGTCCCTGCATTTTAAATGCATACATACCGTCAGTGGTTCTATATCTACCAACCAGGTTTCTTGGTAGATAACACAGCTGACTATGTATTTAAGACTAAGGAGAGAATCTCATACCTTCTCGAGGAGAAAATATAGACTTCCAGTCCCCAGAAAGCTTTCTTTGAGAATGACTGCCCGAAGGCTTTCTCACCCTATTCCGTGGTCCGAGTGAAGGACTACAGGGTTTCTTTGCTTGCTTATCCATTCCTTGGTCTATGCCCTTAGGTTCGAAACCTTTGGCTCTGGCCATAAGAGCTTGCGATTGCCTTAACTCATCCAAAAGATCCAACATCTCGAAAACGTGTTCAAGCGTTTCCTCGAAGCGACTGACCTTTATGAGTATCCTCATCGCCTCTTTTCTAACCTTCTCGTTGTCTCTAAACATGAGCTTGAGTTTTAGCATGATATCATGATTAGTGGTTAATGCAAAAGCATTGTCCCATTTCTCAAAATCAGCTTTTTCCTCAATAGTTGAGACACGTGTGGGTTTAGGAGGACAAAGTTCACTGAGTACTAACTTGTACTCAGCAACAGTCTGGGAAATGTCTAACTCTTTATTCCATCCAACACAGTATGGAACCAGTGTGTTGAATTCCTTGAGTATCATAGAAAGTGGGTTCATAACTATTCTCTAAACCTAAAAGCACATTTAAACAAACAATCAATTTAATATCCGATATTATCTCCCTCAAATAATATCATTAAATTACTAATCACATCTAAAATCCCATCAGGTAAGGCAAGCCACGGTGTGTGGACGTTTACCCACCCAAACGATTTAGCAATTAGATTTGCTTTGGTCATACATCATTTATAGCGGAACCTCGGTGGGAGGAATACTATAAAGCGTATCTAAGTGTAAACCATTACTCAGCACCAAAGGAAATCGTTTGGAATTGCTACATCACCGCAAGCCACGTTGTGTGGACGTTTACGACAACTTCACAAATCTTCACAATTCCTTACAACTGTCTACATCAATTAATCCAAAATCCGTCAGTATAGCAAGCCACGTTGTGTGGACGTTTACTATACTAAGAGACTTTTATAATTGACTCCCAATTACAAGATGCATTCGATTTTGTAAATCAAGACGCGGAGAATCATAAGTGAAACTCGAAGTTTCTAACCAGTGATTCACCATGCGAACAACCCTATCTCTCATAAAATGAGGGAGCCGAGCAGACAATCGATCCATCTATCAAAGAATGGTACGACTGCCTCTAATTTGTGTCATCCACATGACCAAGTGGCTTTGGCTCCATTCCACTCCCCGGGGTGAGAATGAGTCGACTTGAAGTCAGTTTCAGAAAGACAAATTAGGCATTGTTTGATAAACTTAATCAATGTTTCTTGTAAGAGGAATTACAAGAATTCTCCTCCAATGACACATCTATATGAACTTCAAAAATCCATAAGAGTCACCAAGAGAACAATAATGGAGACCATGGGAATGTTTCTATCCCCGCTCCCACTTAGCTTTTTATAACAAAGGGATACGCTATCTAATGCATAATTAAACACATAAGCATGCATACAAGTAATAAAGCACATATCACATAGTCAAAATAAGCTAGAAAATTATTTTCCGACTATCATGGCTTTATTCCATCTCCGTATGCGTCTTCTAGTCTTCAGTCTTCGTTCTTGAATGCTTCATGTGACGAGAATATTAATCCCAATATTTAAGTCTATTTATTTTTAATAAATCCAAAAGATACTTAATTCGAAAATTAAGTCAATCGAATAAATCAAAAATAAAATTAAATATTATTAATATTTTTTTTTTTTTTTTTTTATTTATTTTCCTATCTAATTCTATTAAATCTCTAGAATAATCTATCCAAGTCAAACTTGGAATATTCTAGAAGACTTTCTTTAATAGAATAAGGAAATAAAATAAATTGGGACTCTTCTACTTTCCAAGATTAATTAATTTCCATTACTATGAAAATTCCCATAAAATAGGAATAATCAATTAGGAAATAAATCAATCCTAAATTAACTTTTATTCCTTTCCAATTCTATTAAATCTCTAGGATCCTATTCCAAGTAGAACTCGGAATACTCTAGAAGATTTCCATAATAGAATAAGGAATAAAAATAATTCCAATTAATTCTTTTCCTATCTTCATGAGAGTTCCCAAAGTTAGGAATACTCAAAACAGGAAAACTTGAATCAATTAGGTAAGTAGAATCTTGGTAGGATTAGGAGTAGCACGGGTTGGGGATCCCCGCACCACCCCCTACCGCCGACCACCACCACCGCCGGGCACCACCGCCGCCGTCCCCCAGCCACGCGCCACCACCACCGGTGGCCGGCGTGGCCGGAAACCCTAACGGGCAGCCCCGGGCGTGGGGTCGATCGATCCTCATGGGGATCGATCATGGGGATGATCGACCCCCCTTTCTTTTCGTCCTCATCGTCCTCTTCGTCTCATGAGTTCTCCGGCGGTCGTCTTTTCATCGATCCAACGTAAATAAATTACAAGAAATAAATTTACAATTCCGGTATCGATTCTATACATGAAATCGACCCTATACACTTTCCGGAAAACATAGAACGTAATAATAAATCCTAAATTCGGTCAACCCCCGAATTTTTACTATTACAAGCATTCATCCACACAAAACGAATCTCGACATGTCCGAGAGTTTAATAAACGAACAATCATGGTAAATTAAATAGCAATTAATTAAACGAATAATTAACAATTAATTAAACCATGATAGTCGGAATCCCTGCAAGGTAGAACGCAATTGAACACATACATGAACACAAAACCAAACGCTCTGATACCAATTGTTGGAATTCGATATCCCGGGTCATTAAAAAATGCGGAAAATAATAACCCGACCGAAAACCTCTCGCCGGAGATGAAACCGCGAACCACCGTACGAGCCGGAGCTCGACCGAGCACCGCACGGGACGAACCCGCGCGCCCAGCCGAGCCCCCGCACGGGGCTCGCGATCGCTAACCCTAGCGATCGCCGGGGATGCATGCGCATCCCCGTGGGGCTGTTCCGAACAGCCCCCGGCGGTGAGTCCGGCGACTCACCGCCGCCGCCGAGGAGGGCGGTGCGCCCAGCGCACCCGCCGCGGCCCAGCCGCGGCTCGCCCGGCGATCGACCCCGCGGTCGATCGCGTGCCCCGGCGTTCAGCCGGGGCGTCCTCGTGTGGGCCCCGCGATCGATGCCCTAGGGCTCGATCGCACCCCTCGGCTCCCAGCCGAGGGTCCTTCGAACCTTCGCCGGGGATCTCGAATCCCCGTCCCCGAAGTTCGTCGTTTTTCCCGGATCATGCGTTCATGTATGTATCACAATTAATCCACATAAAATCATAGAAGAGAGTATATGATTTTACCTTTTGATTCGTTGTGCGGAGAAACGAAATCAAGATGATGACCTTACGATCTTCCCACGTATTCCTTGCACTAGCTTGAACGTCGGGTGGGCGACGATCCTCCAAGCTTATGGATCCTCTTCTCTCTCTCTCTACTTTCTCTCTCTAGAAGAATTATGATCTTCAAGTTATGATGTGTGTAGAAAAGAGAAGACCATGTAGTGCTTTTATAGGCTACGTAGGGGATCTAAAGGAGGTGGAATATTGGGCTTCCAATATTAATGATTAAATTGAGCCCAAGCCCAAATCTATTAATCTCCCATTAATATTAATTAATTTATTTTCCACTATATAAATTAATTGCACTCCCAATATTAAACCATATTATATCAAATAATATTTCTCCGGTAGTATTATTTATTCCGTGTATTTAAGATTTAAATATCCATGAATAAAATTAATTTATTGCTAATTAATTTATATTCATCTCTTGAATCCGAGACTAGTACCATTCAACCTTAATTATTGTGCGGAATGAATCCACTCATGAGGTTTACACAATAATTCCTTTTGAACTCATCTCGGGGATATTATCAACCCTTACGGGATACACTGTCCGGTCAATTATTCACGGCATGCCATATATAAAATATAGTGACCCAACTTAACCGGTAATTAACCCAATAATTAAATCGGTTAATTCCTTTGGTAAATCAAAGTCACTTATATTAAATATACACACCCGCAATAATATCGGGGATTAAGAATAAAATACACTGAGACTCGAATCGACTATCGCCGGCAATCCTAATCGATGAATCTCAACGATCCGCTCAATACACCAAGTGTACAAGTGTGATAAAATAATTAAGATAAATTATTTTCTCTCTCACACAACGACTATACCGATAGATTAGTTCGTGTCTATCTAGGTCGTGAGTAACTGTTCGATTAAATACGAGTAACCGATAGTATGATCTTCTGTGTGCCCATGCACACCATACTAACTACAACGTATAAAATCCAGAACCATGGTTTGCATTTATTTAATTATCAAGTAATTAAAAGCAAAACAATTGTTCGTTAATTTAATAGATTAAATGCTATGACGGGGAGTTTACCGTTACTTAAATCTAGACATTAAGTACACAACTCCAACACCTTCCCCCTCACACACTTTGCCTTGGGCAAAGTGTGTCAATGAAAAGATCAATCCTTGACTTAAAGGAAAACCGACTCAAAAATAAAAAATAAAAAAAAAATAAAAAAACATGGGAGGGCGAATGAGGTGGAGGTAAGCGCAAGGTAGAACCTGAATTAGGCACGGGCAAAGTGGGCCATTAATTTGTTCAGCAGCTCCACGAGGCCTTGTTACATGCTGCCTTGTCGCCTTAGGACTTTGCCCAGAATCAGTAGCGTGAGCACAACTGCCCAGACCTTGACTTCGTTCCAGGGTCATCCTTTCAACTTTAGGTAGCTCATCCATCTTCTGGCATAATCTGCAGTTTGACCAAGTAGCCAGTATGCCCACACAGCTACCCTTTCGCCCTCCTTGACCTGCACCTCAAAAACAAAGAAACCCTTTCTCCTTCTGGGATCAAACAAGTCAAAGTCCTCCATTCGATTTATTCAAAATAAAGTAAAATACTATACAAAAAGATACCAGGTTGCCTCCCGGTCAGCGCCTTAGTTATCGTCATGGGCATGACGTGATGTATGTTCACCATTCTTCATGGAGCGAGGTTTAAGCTTCTCCTCGTTGTGCCCATAAGAAGCCTTCAAATACTTGAGTAGATCTGAAAAGTTGCTCATCATCCATCTATGTAAAGTATCAGGAGCTTTGCCCAAACTAAATGGTATTCGCATGTTGGTGGTGGGCGTCTTCCTCTTGTCTTTTGGATGTTGGGCAAATGACTCATGGGCTTTCCTTTCTGAACTTTCGCTAGACTCATCACTGCTTCTCTCAGAGATTTTATTCACTTGTCTCAGGTAGAGATATTTGATAAGTTTGTGCAACTTCTTCAATTCTTCATCAGGTGCTTGCTCAAAGGGCGGCACCAATCTCTCCTCTGGGACAAATTTATTACTTGGGCTCGTGGGGATGAAAGTATTAGATGGTTCTAGGATTCCAATATGTAGTACCGCCTCCATTCTCTCTTCCATTTCGTTATCTTTGGCAAACTGTTCAACATTCGCCACTTTGCCCAAACCGGTTGCTATGTTTAGACCTGCTTCTCTGCCCAGACTATCAGGTATGCCCAAATGTTCTTTTTCTGATTTATTGACCTTTGCTAACCTTCCTGGAAATGGAGGTTTGATCACTATAGTTTGTGGTTTGGGCTTTGACTCCTTGATTTGGGCAGACATGTCTTCACGCTTGAAAAGTCTCTTTAGGGCTTCAAATTCTACCATATCTCGGTTTGGTCTCTTTCCCTTCTCTGGAAGTATGTCTTCACTCTTCATTTGGACGATACTTTGTTGCGCCTCTTGGGCTGATTGCTCCTCCTGGGCAGACTGCTCCTCTGTTTTCTCTTCCAATCTTGCCACAGTTTGGGCAAGCTGTGATATTTGGTCATTAAGATTCTGAAATCCTTTCGCCATCTCCTTCTTGAAATTTTCGGTCTCTTGTTGAGCTTTTATGTTCTCTTGTTGAGCTTTCATATTCTCCATCATGACACGGTTCACAAGCTCGGCTAGAGACGACTCTTCACTTTCATCATATTGTTGGGGTTCAAAGTATTGTTGATCGCTCTCTTGGCTTCCCTCTTGACAGTTTTCTTGCCCATACCCAAAATTCTTTTGATATCTCCATTCTGGTATGCTGGTATGGGCATACGGATCATAGTAACCCATTCTGCTTTGCCCAAAGCTGTTAAGTTCACATCTATCGACGGCCTTGAGTGGTCCAATGACCATATGCTCCATGAATTTCTCAATGGTGCTGCAAAGCTGATCGATTTTATTATCGGTTGCTATGGGCATAGCAACTATCTGTTTGGGCAATTCATACTCATCTTCACGGGATTCTTCAGCCAACTCTTTGAATATTTTGAACGCCTCACTTGCACTTTTATTCAAAATAGAACCCCCACATGCTGCACGAATTATCATCCTCTCTTGTCCTCTTAGCCCGGATACGAAGTATTGGACCAATTCATGATCTGGAATCTGATGGTATGGGCATAGCGCTAGAATTTCTTTGAATCGAACCCAATAGTCATGGAACGATTCTCCAGTGCCCATTTTAATGTTGTAAATTCTCTTCTTCACTTGCAAGATTCGAGACATGGGGAAGTACTTCTTCAAGAATTGGTGCTTCAATTCTTGCCATGTTGTAATTTCGCCTCTGGGCAAACTGTACAGCCATTCTCTTGCCCCATCAGCAAGGGAGAAGGGGAAGGCTAACAGTCGAATGTATTCTGCCAGTGTGCCCATAGCACGTATAGTACCACATGCCATCTCAAAATCTTGCAAATGTCGTTGAGGGTCCTCCCAGGGCATATCGCTGAATCTGGGCAAGATCTGAATAAAACTCTGCTTCATCTCCCAATCTGCAGTGATTCTGGGCAAAGTGATGCCCAGAGGTCCGAAGCTCAAATCGGTGGGGAACATCATTTCCCTCAAGGTCTGGACTACTGGTGGGTCGTACTGGTCACCCATCTCTCTTCTCTAGTCAAAAGGGTACTGCCCTCTTGCTCTTCTTTGGACTGCACGTGCTCTTTGCCCTGCTCCTCTCGTTCTGCCCTCCTTTGCCCTGTACGGTCAAGCTGGAGAAAAAACAAAAATTACAGGTCAAATAGCACAGAAGACTTACTGCTGGAATATTGCCTCCCCGGCAACGGCGCCAATTTTGACGAGCCCGTATGCTTGTCGTTAGGGGCAAACAAGCTGTCAAAATGAAATTTATATTTAGCCAGTACTCCTATCACTACCAAAAGGGTAGATAGTGGTAAGTACGTGGGGTCGGTCCCACGAGGAGGCAATTGCAGTAGGTGATCTCGGCTAGCCCAAGGGTTGTCACGTTTTGAAAAAGGTTTTGATTGGTTGCTGTGGGCACAGCGGTTTTAATCAAGCTACCAAACTCAAACAATTAAATATAAACTCACTATGACCAAACTAAACAGACAGAAAATATACTAAACACTATGACCAAACAGAATGCAAACAGAAAACGGAAATCAAATAATGGAAAAACAAGCATCTGGGCATACAACATCTCTCAGGGTCATCTGGGCACACTACCGGTCATAGGCACTAAGGATTTCTACCAGCGGTTTGTCAGCAGTTATAGGGTGCAAAAACAAAAGTGGTCCTATTGCGTCACGCCCAACAATTGCCCCACCCCTCATCTATCCTTACTGTGTAAGAGAAGGCAAGCTAACACTATGCCTAACCCCCTGGATCTGAACAATTCGATAACCTATGCGACCAAACATGGATCTAGTTTGCCCAAACCCGCATTACCCTCTAGAAAGACCCGCTCGGCCAATAGCATGCTCGAAACATACGACCGCATCTCCTGCAAGTTCTAGTGCTATGCCCGCAACAATACTACAAGGTACATCTATGCGGTTTGCCAATCACCAGTATCCCAGTTTGTAAGGGTTCACTAGTGGTCGTCCTAGTTTGCCCAAACTCCCCAGAAATAAACCTCAACCAACTTTGCCTCGGGAACAAACACCCAACCGGTTACTTTAGCCCCTCCAACCTCGCGGCCTAACTAAATCCAAAATCCCCCTCGATCTGCCTTTGCCCAGACGCAGATTACTAGCTATGCATAATCAAATCGAAAATAAACAAAATAAAAACAAAACAAAACATGCTGGAATTAAATCTTAAATTAAAGTACTGAATGTCTAGAACATAAATAAATTAATTGACGAAAATAAAAACATGAAATCAAAACGAATTCGCCCTGCTATGCCCGAAGGCCCATAACCGGCGAGAACTCGACTCCTTCTTCTTCAGCTCATCAATGGTGTATTTCTGAATTTTTGGGTGTTGATTTCGTTCCTCTCTCTCCTGTATATCGTGTGCTTCTTTTGCTGATCAGGAATTATATATGTGCGGTCTCTAGGGCATCAGATTCGTTTTAATGGGCTGATGGGCCTGGTGGGCTTGGGCCGTTTGGGCGTAGTCCGTCCAGAGTTTGTTTTTGCTGGGACTCTTGGCGGTCAAAGAAAGTCCTGGTCTTTAGGGATTCTTTCCTTATCAGCTGACCGGATAAAGATGGGGGGATTAGGCAGAATCCCCCAACTTTCGGAATCTGTTACTCTGGTATGCCCGATACTCGCCGTTTGCCCAAACTGGGCACCTTCTGCCCTTTGCCCAAAGTGCTGTTGCTGCTTTCTTCATGCCTCTTTGATCTTGGACTTTTCCTTCCAGGTGGGTGAACCATGCGCGATGCTTGTTACGCGGTTGACTCTTACGCATAGTGACTTTGCCCATAGTGACGTCTTTGCCTCACAGTGGCGACTTTGCCTTATTAGGCCCAACTGCCTGAGTCACCTCTGCTTCAGAATCCCGCGTTTGCCCAAAGTGGACCATTAATTTGACTTTTCCGCACAATCTCCACCTGCTGACATGAATACCTGCATACTTTGCCCAAACACTCCAATGTGCCCTCCCAGACACAATACTGACTCAAACTGACTCAATAAAAGGTGTAAAAACGCTCTAAGATGAGCAAATAAAATGGCTCATCACACGTACAAAACCAAACTTGAGAAGATAGTCCGTTAAGCATCCATACCAAGCGCGAGGAGCTTGCTTCAACCCATAGAGTGCTTTATGAAGTTTATAAACATGATTTGGCTTCTTGGGATCCTCGAATCCTTTTGGTTGAGCAACATACACCTCCTCTTCCAATACTCCATTTAGGAATGCAGCTTTGACATCCATTTGTCGAAGTTTGATGCCGAGATGGCATGCAATAGCGATTAAGAGTCTGATGGATTCAATTCGTGCAACTGGAGCAAAGGTTTCATCAAAATCTATCCCTTCCACTTGAGCATAGCCTTGTGCAACGAGACGAGCTTTATTTCTCCAGCAGGTGCCTCTCTAGGAGCATCAGCAGGATTGTCAACATCTTCACTCTCTTCACCATCAGACGATGAAGTATCATTGTTACGATGACTAGATTCTCCAACTTCAGGTGAAGTGTTAGGAGTCACATTTTCAGGAGCCACGTCAGTCGGTGTAGATGGAAAAGTTCTATACTCCAAAATTCCTTCTTTAACCCAGTCTTCATCCACATCTTTTCCTAGGAAGTCTTGTTCATCAAAATTTATGTTCACAGTTTCCATGACCTTCCTGGTTCTAAGATTGTAAGCACGGTAGGCATGACTATTCTGACTATAGCCAACAAAGATACCACGATCGGCTTTAGCTTCGAATTTCTTCAGAGGATCACGATCCCTCAAGATATAGCAAGTGCATCCAAAGACACGAAGGTGAGCTACAGATGGCTTCTTGCCATTTACAAGTTCATATGCAGTTGCCTTTGTGCCAGAACGAATACTAATTCGGTTCAGAATGTATCCAGCAGTAGAGACGGCTTCTGCCCAAAAATTTCGTGCAAGATTTTTCGAGATCAACATCACGCGAGCCATCTCTTGCAGTGTTCGATTCTTTCGTTCGGCAATCCCATTTTGTTGAGGCGTCTTTGGGGCCGAGTATTCATGATGAATTCCCTTCATCATACAAAATTCATTGAAGCTAGCGTTCTCAAATTCAGTCCCGTGATCACTTCTGATCCTCTTCACTTTCGCTTCATGATTTGTTCTTATCCATTTCACAATGCCTTTGAAAGCATCAAAAGTTTCATCCTTGGTAGCAAGAAATCTCGTCCAAGTGTAACGAGAGTAATCATCAACCACAACCAGCACATACTCTTTCTTAGCAATACTCTTCACTTCCATTGGACCCATGAGATCCATATGAAGCAGTTCAAAGGGAGTCGTAGTGCTCATCAGTGTTGGTAGTGCAGGATGAGATGACCTTGTAAGCTTTCCCTTCTGGCAGTCTCCACACACTCTTTTCTCGATTTTTGGGAGTTGAGAGATTCCTCGAACTATCTCCCCCTTAACAAGTTTACTCAGATTTCGAGAGCCAGTGTGTCCAAGGCGTTGATGCCATAAATCAACTTCATCAGCAACGGTCACCGAGAAACAGCTATACTCAGTTGTATAGCAGTTGTTTTTAGCACGTGGACCTTCCATGATGCATTTCCCTTCTACATCAAAAACTTTGCAAGAATCTCTATCAAAGCTAACATTCAGCCCTTCATCACACAGTTGGCTGATGCTAATAAGATTCGCCACGAGACCCTTCACATGAACAACATTGCGAATTGGTGGCAATCCTTTAATGTGAAGTGTTCCTTTTCCCATAACCATGCCTTTAGCTCCCCCTCCAAACACCACGGGAGAGCCAGTCATCGGCTCGTAATCTTTCAAGAATTTTTTAGTCCCGGTCATGTGTCGGGAACATCCACTATCAAAATACCAAATGCCTTTGTTTCCAGAATCGGAAGCATTCAGTGCAACATTGCAAAAAATAAGTTCTCTTGGTCTCCAGGTAGTTGAAGTGGTGGAGTTAAGCTTAACTTCACTCTTTTGGGACTTAGGTACCCACTTCTTCTTCATACCAAGATTTCGAGGCTTAGACTCTGTCACAAGTTTTACATTCTGTTTAACTTTCGGCACTGGAGATGTGTGTTTATTCACACTCTTGACGACTGCACTCTCCTTCTTCTCAGTCATGAAACCCCGATTTATGTCATCTCTCAGCTTAAAGCAGAAAGGTCTGATGTGTCCGGGTTCATTGCAATAGTGACACACATACTTCCTCTTTTGGCGAACTTCAACAAACTTTGAAGTCTTGACCATGACAGGTTTTGAGCGAGAGAGTTTAACGTTCGGTTTTACGTTCTGAGGTTTACTCAACTTTTTCAGCAATGTCTTTTCGTATGGTAAGATACCACGAGGATGCTTTACAATATTCTTCGGAAATTGATATGTCTCAGATTCAGATTTTGAAGTCGAGATCGACCTTTGAGTTTTAGGTTCTGGAGACTCAGCAATCTTCTTCCCTTCAGCAATCTCCTTCCGTTTAGATGATTCAACGTCATCTTTATTCTTATCCTCAGGCAGATCATTCGATGCCTTAACAAAACTCACATCCTTCTTCTTTTCAGATGTCGAGTATATAGACTCAAAAACTTTTTGAAATCCAAGACCGTAACGATTAGGATTCATATATGAAGCAGCATTGTCAAACACGGAAGAGTTCGTGTTCATCTTCCTTAATAGCTCATCAGTCATATGAAGTTTTTCTTTCAAAACATATCGTTCCTTGTCTGTCATGGCAAGGTCAGTCTGAGCTTTCATAAGGGATGACTTTAGTTCATCATTCTCAGCATCGGAGTTTTTGAACAAAATTTGAAGTTTCTTAACTTCTGCAGTTTCCTTTTTCAGGAGAGCTTTCAGTTTCGAATTTTCATAATTCGACTTCTCAAAAGATTCTCTTAGTTCAACAACTTCTTTGTAGTATTTGTGTTTCTCTTCGAAGAGAGCATCAAATTTGATTTTCAGAATTGTCAGAGAATTATTCAACCTCTTCTTCTCATCCATCGTCTTCTCAACTGAATTTTTCAGCTCGACAACCTCA
This sequence comes from Euphrasia confusa, assembly GCA_954870475.1. Taxonomy (NCBI): domain Eukaryota; kingdom Viridiplantae; phylum Streptophyta; class Magnoliopsida; order Lamiales; family Orobanchaceae; genus Euphrasia; species Euphrasia confusa. The sequence goes on along the minus strand of OX940957.1, from coordinate 12,420,931 downwards.
ACATACATCTTGTGTTTCTCATTCGAAAGTTTAGTGATTGATTCTGTCAGAAACTTTTGTGACACTTCAAGTGCAACATTCTCAGTGATTGCCAAGTCATTCAAGGTTTGAAGTTCAGAGTGACTATTTCTCAGAGTGAGTAGCTCATTGCACACACCTTCAGCGTGACACACTTCAGGTGTCATCTCTATCTCTTCAGCTTCAGATACAGATTCATCATTCGAGAAGATATCATCATCACAGCACGGTCGATTCTCAGAGGCCAGACAAAAAATATTGTCAGTCGTTGCTACATCCTTCATGAAGACATCAAGTTCAAAGTTTTCAACTTCGAAATTAGCGATGTCGAAATTTTCATCAAAAGTGACAACGAGAGCGTTGTCCTCATCTTCATCAGCGCTTTCATCCTCAGATTCTTCATTCTCTGAAATCACTTCCTCATCGTCTATCACAACATAGCTAACTGGTAGCTTCTTCTTACGATGTAGGTTTGGACATTCATTTTTGACGTGTCCATATCCTTTACACTCATAGCATTGCATCTTGGAGACATCCTTGTTAGTCGATGAGTATGGAGACAGTTTCGTCCCCTTAAATTTTTTGTCGGAGAATGACGTTTGATTTCGGTTGTCTGAGTTGCTCTGGAATGAGTTAGAATTTCTCTGAAATTTTCGAAAGTTTCGAGCACGGTTCTTCCTCTTAAAATCTTGTTTCACCAGATACGTGACTATATCAGTCAGAACGGCAAGTTTGTCTGGGTTGTTAGAATTCATCAACCTCTCAATATCCTCAGCTTCCTCATCATCAGATTCACCCAGATCAGCAGAAAAACTACTTTCAGTTTTCTCATTTTTCACATGAGTTTTTCGAGAGTTCGAGCTTCTTGAACTCTTCCCTTTCTCTGAGATCTTGAGAGCAGTCATTGGTTCGTAGACAAGAGACATGTCTGGGTTGCTTCGAACTTTGAGAGTCAGGTCATAGTTTCTCAAATCAGCCATCAAGTCGGCATAATCCCAGTTCTGGTTCTCGTCATTGCGTGCTTCGATAGTCAGCACCTTACTTTCAAATCTAGTGTTTACACTGGAGAGGACTTTCTCATAGACCATGGGAGCAGGAAAGATTTCTCCGAGTTAAAAAGCCTCATTCACATATCTCATGATCTTGTCCAAGTAGTCATTGATATCTTCATCTTCCCTCATCCTGAGTTGATGGAATTGAGCAGTGATAGTTCGGATTTTCGATCGCTTAACTGCATGACTTCCCTCACAAGTCCTTTGTAAAGTTTCCCATGCATCTTTGGCAGAAGTGCAATTTTTGACCAGCTGATACATACTTAGGTCCAGCCATTCACAGATAAGAAGTAGAGCCTTGCTATTAGCCGTGGACAAGTCATGTTCCTCTCTCGTCCAACTACGTTCCGGTTTCGGAGTTCTAACGCCATCGGCATCTTCAGTATATGGGCGTTCCCATCCTTCTAACACTGCCATCCAAGACCTAGAGTCAAAACCTTTAATTCTGGCAGAAACTTTGGCCTTCCAGTTTGAGTAATTCTGATGAGTAAGCATAATCGGTTTCTGGACAAACATGGACGACTCCATTGTAGCGGAAATATGAAGTTAAGTAACGGATCACGTCTTATACGTATGACGTCCCTCTCTGATACCAATTGAAATTACGTCTTAGACGTAGGATAGCAACTGACGAGCCCGTATGCTTGTCGTTAGGGGCAAACAAGCTGTCAAAATGAAATTTGTATTTAGCCAGTACTCTTATTACTACAAAACGTAGATAATGGCAAGTACGTGGGGTCGGTCCCACAAGGAGGCAATTACAGTAGGTGATCTCGGCTTTGACCAAGGGGTTGTCACAAAAAGATTTTGGTTTGGGGTGCTGTGGGCACAGCGGTTTTGCAATCGTTTCAACACTTTGACTAACTACGGCTAACCAAACTAACATGCAAATAAATAAAACTAAAAATAAACAAACCAAACACTCAGATCTAACAGAATACTAAAAGCAAAACTGAATCAAATAGGAAACAAAGCATCCGGGCAGACGACTTCACTCAGGATCGTTAGGGCAAACTACCGTTCATTGGCACTAAGGATTTTTTACCAGCGGTTTGTCAGCAGTTATGGGGTGTGTAAGACAAAAGTGGTCCTATTGTGTCACGCCCAACAGTTGCCCCACCCCTTATCTATCCTTACTGTATAAAGAGAAGGCTAGCTAACACTTTGCCTAATCCCCCTGGGTCTGAACAATTCGATAACCTATGCGACCAAACATGGATCTAGTTTGCCCAAACCCGCATTACCCTCTAGACAGACCCGCTCGGCCAATAGCATGCTCGAAACATACGACCGCATCTCCTGCAAGTTCTAGTGCTATGCCCGCAACAATACTACAAGGTACATCTATGCGGTTTGCCAATCACCAGTATCCCAGTTTGTAAAGGTTCACTAGTGGTCGTCCTAGTTTGCCCAAACTCCCCAGAAATAAACCTCAAACAACTTTGCCTCGGGAACAAACGCCCAACCGGTTAGTTCAGCCCCTCCAACCTCGCGGTCTAACTAAACCCTAATTTCACCTTCGATCCGCCCCTGCCCAGATGCACAATTAACTTAGCCGATCATACTGAAAATAAAAGACAAAATAATTAAGGGAAAACGATCTATATTATTCATAGCTTCAAATCGTAAAATCGTTTTTGAAGGAAATCGGAAAACGGAATTAAAAACTAAATAACATAAAAACATAAGATTGTTTCTCGACCCGAAGGTCGGATCTACTCAAAACAAACAAGAGACTCGGACGAACAGCTCCGATCTCTTCTCCGGCGACTCCTCCGGCTGCGACGGCGACTGCGGGACCGGCGGCTCTTCCGACTTCTCGGTGCGTAATCGTATTCTCTCCTGCTGCCCGTCGCGTCCCTCTCTTTTAAAGACTTCAAAATTTGAATTTCAGATCGCGGCTGTTTCTCGCCCCTTAGGAATAGGCGTCCTTGGTCAACGGGTTGGGGGATAAGTCAGATCCCCCGAATCCAGGGATTCTGGTACGCTGCCAGCTTGCCCGCAGCGAATCTTCTGTCACAGCCGCTCTCTGCCCAAATCGAAATCTGCAGGTATTTCTTCTCCTCCACAGGTGGTCGGACCAGGTACGGTACTTGGTACTTCTGGCTCTTCTGCTTCGTGACCTTACCCATTTGCCCGATGTGGTCAAACTGTTGCTTGTCACTACCGCTCCAGAACTTTGCCCAAAGAAGGGGATTTCCTTGCCTCTTTTGCCCAGTGCGCCACCTGTTACCTGCATCACCACACACTCTGCCCAAACACCTAATTGTGCCCTCCCAGACACGTAAACGACTCAAACTGACTCAATAAAGGGTGTAAAAGTGCTCTAAGATGAGCAAATAAAATGGCTCATCAGAACCGCACACACTTGGATACGCTTGTCCCCAAGCGTGGGCTCTGATTTGCCTGACTCAAGACCAAAGTGAAAACAGAAATGAAAGAAGTAGGGAGAAATAAAACAAAGGACTTTAGCATGATCAGTGCAGGGCATAGTACATACAGATAACACAAAATTCAAGTTAAGATAAAAATAAGTCAAGAGTCTGTTAAAGGTCTTTGGGTTCACTTCCTCACAGTGTTTCTCTCTTTTTAGTGTATGGGTTCAATGACACTCATTTTCTGCTGTGATTCCACTTTGCCTAAATTTGCCTTATTGCTAATCTGAGTTTGTTTTAACTAAGCAGGGGGGTTATCAAAGGGGCTTTTATTGGGTTGTAGTGTTGGGCTCATATGGGTAAATTTTGAGGAGTAGGCTCTATTTGGGCAGAGGGCTTTTTGATGTTAGCCTTTTCTCTGCCACTTTGCCCCTTTTCTTACGGGCCTTAGCACAACAACTATTTATTATTATTATTTTTTTTTTCTCTTTTTTTTTCTTCTTTTTTTTTTTCTTCTTTTTTTTTTTTCTTTTTTTTTTTTTCACACTATGCCCTAACTCCCTCTCTTCTCTCTGGCTGCCTATGTAATGTGGGCATAATACCAGATGGGTTCACAAAGAATATTCAATCAAGCTCAAAGGGGCTAGCAAGGGACAGTGTTATTTATTTATGCAAAAAGGAAACAAGAAAATGCCCTAATCATCTAACTACCCCTACTCAGTCAAACTACTCATTTCAGCAAGCAGGCAAAGACAGGCATTGTAAATATCACAGCAGACTCTCAAAGAAAGAAATCATATAATCATGTGGGCTCAATTCTCACAGTTTGCCTAGAACAGTTCCATCATCCCTATTTCATGCATCTTAACTATAAAGTTTGAGTTACTGTATGTATGTTTGCCCAAAGTGATCATATAATCATGCTGACTCGATTAGAAACAGGGGTTTGCCCTTTCCCTTTCCCCCCTCACACACTTTGCCTGGGCAAAGTGTGCAAAAGTAATAAGATTGGTAGGGGCTACCCATGACCAGACTATGACTCAAAAAGTTTGGCGCACCTGCCCCCTCACACACTTTGCCTGGGCAAAGTGTGTCAGCAGGGAGATCAACCTAGTCTCCCCCGAACCAAAGTGACTCGGGGGTGACCTTAACAAAACAAACAAAACAAAAATAGAAAAATAAAAACTAACAACTACTAAAAAAAAAAAAAACAAGGGAGGGTACAATTTAGGAGGTGGAGGCAGGTGTGTACCTGAATCCACAGTAGTCAAAGTAGGCGACCATCATCGCCTTCACATCCTCGAACGCCTTCTCGATCTTATCCAACCGCGCCTCAATCGCGACTTGTCTCTCTGCAATCTCCTCTTTGGCCTTAGCCTCTGCAATCGGATCTCTCGCCTCTGCCTTCACCACAACTGGTTTCTCCTCCAAGAACTTCACGCTGCCATCACTCGAAGTCACAATGTCCTGCATGCGTCTGAAACACTGGATGTCAAACTTGCCTTCCATCATCATGTCCAGCTCTTTGCCCTCCTTGATCAGGTTCATCTTTGCTGCATACACCATCGGGAAGTGGGCCAGTGAGAGGCGCTGGAGAGGGCGAGCATGGAGCCACTTCATCTGGGCACAGAGGCATGAACTGAAGTGCAGTCTTATGTTCTGGGTCATGCACCACAGTATGCCCAACTCGATCTGGGAAACTGCACTGCTGCTGTCGATTTTGCCAAAGAAGTTGACCGCCAGGATTCGGTGACAAATCCTAAGGGCATGGCTCTTGAACTGGATGGACTTGGTGGTTTGCCCTACGAACTCGCCTCCTTTGCCCAACTCTTTCCAGATCTTCTGCAGCTCCCTCTTTGTGTACTCCGGGAAAGTCCTCAGTGCTTCCTGGTAGGCCTTTGACTTCAGATCCGCAATACCTGCCATATCCAAACATAAATCTAATTCATTACCACCAATAGAAACACCTCGACCAAACAACTCAAACTGTATTCCTATCACTCCCTCGTCTTTGGTCTCTTTGATACCCAGAGACCCAAAGAACTCTCTCACGACGCCTTCGTTGATTTGCCCAGACCACTCAAGAAACGGCTCCCACCCAATAGCCTGGAAGTAGCCTCGGACCTCCTTCTCCACACCCATCAGTTTGAGCGAGTCGAAACACACTGTTTTGGGGGCCGCGATTTCGCGCGCCGATGTGTCAACCGCCTTTCTCTTCTTCGTGGATGCGCGGGTCCGGCTTTTGGGGGTTTTTTAGGTCACCTCCTCCACCTCGTCCTCCTCCATCGGAGTCTTGCCGGCGGCCGTGGAATCTTCTTTCTCCTTCTCGTCGGAGGTGGATCCGGCAGTGGGGGTGGGAGAAACCTTCTTCTTGTCTTTGCCCGCAGCCCTTTTCTGCTTCTTTTTCGGGGGGCTGTCAGCGGCGGCTTTGCCCTCCTCCTCCTGGGCGGCGGTGGCTAGGGTTTCCAGATCCCTCTCGCTAGTGGTTTTGGACTCGTCGATCTCCTTGGCCAGATCGTCGATTGGGGTGTTGTCGGTTTCAGTCGTGGCAGGGCTGGGTAGTATGGTGGCCAGGGGAACGGCGTTGAGGGCTTCTTCGACGGTGGGGGATTTGGGCTTCGCCGGACTTGATTTCTTCGGTGACACCATCTTCTTCAACTTGGCTGCAGCGGTACCTATGGTAAGATCAATTAGGGTTTTGTTAGGTAGTTTTCTCAATTTGTTTTTTGCACGGGTAGAAACCATAGAGAAAAGAAAAGATATATATTATTGTTTTTGAATTTTGAAAAAGAAGGGAGTTGGGGCAGTTATCGGGAATCGCGGGGTGCAATTATGATGATGATGGATTTGCAGAGTCCTTAGATGGGACGGTTTTCGTCCTCAAAAATCGCAACCGCCCACTTGCCGATTCCTAATTATCCTCACCGCCCTTGTATGCCCAAAGTAAACTCCTGCAAAATCAAAAACAAACATACCCTTTCTCACGGCGTAGTCAAAGTCTCTTGTTAAAAGTAGTTTTATTCCTAATCTAAATAAAGGGAAATAACAAAAATAAACAAACATACCAGGTTGCCTCCTGGCCAGCGCCCTAGTTATAGTCCCGGGCAGGACCCAATTGCTCATTTGATCACTCAATCAGGGCAAGCTGCCCTTCCAAATTCTCTTGCCCAAAGTAGGGCTTCACTCTATGGCCATTCACTTTGAATATATAGTCATCATCCTTTTTGCTTTTCAATTCCACAGATCCATTTGGGCTGACATGGTGAACAAAATAAGGCCCTTCCCATTTAGAGGACAGTTTGCCCGTACGGAACTGACTCCTGGTTTGGTACAGTAAGACTAACTGTCCAGCTTCAATCTTTTTCTTCTTAATCAGTTTGTCATGGGCTCTTTTGGTCCGCTCTTTGTAGTGGGCAGCATGGTCATACGCCTCAATGCGAAGCTGCTCCAATTCGACCAAGTCAAGTTTACGCTCGTTCCCAGCCAGATCCCAGTCAAAGTTGACCTTGTTCACAGCCCAGTGTGCCTTGTGCTCTATCTCTACGGGCAAATGGCAGGCTTTCCCAAATATCATTCGGTAGGGAGATATGCCAAATGGAGTCTTGAACGCAGTGCGGTATGCCCACAGTGCATCATCCAGTTTGCCTGCCCAATCCTTCCCCTCTGGTCTAACTGTCTTCCTCAGAATAGCCTTGATAATCCTGTTAGAGAGTTCTGCTTGGCCGTTTGCCTGGGGGTGATAGGCACAGGTGATTCGATGAGTGACTCCATATTTTTTCAGTAGCCTCTCAATGATATAATTGCAGAAATGGGTCCCCTGATCACTGATAAGCGCTCTGGGCACACCGAATCGAGTGAAGATGTTCCCTTTGAGGAATTCAGCCACAATGCGCGAATCATTGGTGGTGGTGGCCTTTGCCTCGACCCACTTAGAGACATAATCAACTGCTAGGAGTATGTATTCCTTACCTTGTGAATTTGGAAACGGCCCCATGAAGTCTATGCCCCAGACATCAAAGATCTCTACTGGCAGTATGGGCACAGAGGGCATTTCATTGCGCTTGGTCAAGTTGCCTTCCTTCTGACACTCGTTACACCTCTTACAAAGGTCATAGCAGTCTTTGAGCAAAGTGTTCCAGTAGAATCCGCAATCTAGAACTTTTCTTGCCGTTCGCCTAGGCCCAAAATGGCCTCCACAGGGTTGCTTGTGGCAGTGATCCACTATGCCCTGCTGCTCAGACTCAGGAATGCATCTTCTAAGGACTTGGTCTTCACATCTTTTCCACAAATAGGGTTCATCCCAAACGTAGCTCCTTGCCTCGCGTTTCATCTTGTTTTTCTCATAATACGTCATGCCTTCCCTGAAAATCCCTGTAACCATAAAGTTCACAAGGTCACCAAACCATGGCTCTTCGCCCAAAGTGGTAATAGAATATAAATGCTCATCGGGGAATGTTTCGGTGATAGGCATATCCTCTTCTTTTTGGAGAATCCTACTGAGGTGATCCGCCACCAGATTTTGATTCCCAGACTTGTCTCGAATTTCAATGTCAAACTCCTGGAGTAGCAGGATCCATCGAATAAGCCTTGGTTTAGTCTCCTTCTTTGCCATGAGGTACTTCAATGCAGCGTGGTCTGTGTACACTATGGTCTTACTGCCCAGCAGATATGACCTAAACTTCTCGAAGGCAAAGACTATGGCCAAAATCTCTTTCTCGGTCGTGGCATAGTTGCTTTGGGCGGCATTAAGGGTCTTCGAGGCATAGTAGATTACATGCCTTTCTTTCCCTTTAATTTGCCCTAGCACAGCTCCTACTGCATATCCACTTGCATCACACATCAGCTCGAACGGCATCCCCCACTCTGGTGGTTGAATAATAGGCGCTGTGACCAATCTCTCCTTCAAGTGGTTGAAAGCAGCCTTGCAATCCTCATCAAAGTCCCATTCTACATCATTCTGAAGTAGTCTGGTCAAAGGGCGAGCAATTTGGGCAAAGTCTTTCACAAAGCGTCTGTAAAAACCAGCATGCCCTAAGAACCCTCTGACTTGCTTCACATTCCTTGGATATGGTAGCTTCGAGATGACTTCGATTTTTGCTTTGTCCACCTCTATGCCCTTAGATGAAATAACATGTCCAAGGACAATTCCCTCTTCGACCATGAAATGGCATTTTTCGTAATTCAGTACGAGGCTCTTCTCCACACACCTTTTGAGCACCATCTCTAAGTGTTCCAGGCAGGATTCAAAGGAGTTGCCATACACTGTGAAATCGTCCATGAACACTTCAATTCCATTCTCGAGCAGGTCAGCGAAGATACTCATCATGCATCTTTGAAAGGTTCCTGGTGCATTGCAGAGGCCAAAGGGCATTCTCCTGTAGGCAAAGGTGCCAAAGGGACAGGTGAAGGTGGTTTTGTCCTGATCCTCTTGAGCGACCCATATCTGCATATACCCTGAGTAGCCATCTAGAAAACAGAAGTGCTTCTTCCCAGCCAATCTCTCTAACATTTCATCAATGAAGGGCAAAGGGAAGTGATCCTTGCGGGTTACCTTGTTCAGTTTGCGGTAGTCAATGCAAACTCTCCACCCAGTTTGTATGCGTGTGGCAATCTGCTCATTTCTTTCGTTCTCTATGACTTGAACTCCAGACTTCTTTGGTACCACGTGCACTGGGCTAACCCACTTGCTGTCTGACACTGGGTATATTATGCCCACACTGAGAAGCTTTTTGATCTCTTTGAGCACAACTTCCTTCATTGCTGGATTGAGCTTCCTTTGGGGATCACGTACGGGCATAGAGTCATCTTCCAGAAGAATGTGGTGTTGGCAGATGCTTGGACTTATCCCTCTGATGTCAGCCAAAGTCCACCCTATGGCCTGTTTGTACTGCCCCAGCACATATCTCAACTTTGCCTCCTCTGCCTCTTGCAAATAGGCACTTATGATGACGGGCAAAGTGTCATTATCTCCCAAATATAGATACTTGAGATGCTTGGGCAGTTTTTTCAATTCCAGCATTGGTGGCTTTTCAAGGGAAGGCACCATGATCATTTCTTCAATCTCTATCGGTTTGCCCGGGTTGCCTTTGAAATCCTCCAGAGAGTCTAGCTGCTCAACTGCTTCTTGTAATTCTTCTGGTTCGCCCTCCATATCAAACTCAGTAAGCCCTTGCTGAATGGCTATCTCAGTATGGTCATACTTGCCACATTGGAGTGCCTTTGCCTCCACTGCTTTCTCAATTTGGTCAATGTAGTGGATTTCCTCGGTGTCGGCTGGGTGCTTCATGGATTTGTAGAGGTCAAAGGTGACCGTCTCTCCTTCGAATTTGCACGTTAGCCTTCCGGTTTCACAGTCGATGTGGGTCCTTGCTGTTTTGAGGAACGGTCTGCCCAATATCATCACAGGGGCTTTACTTGATCTGCCCATATCGAGTACATAGAAATCAGCAGGAAATATTAACTCTTCCACTTTGACCAGGACATCTTCCAGTATGCCCTCAGGATAAACATTAGATCTATCAGCCAGTTGGATCACAACTCGAGTGGGCTTCAGTTGCCCGATTTCCAGGTCTTCGTACATCGTTTTGGGCATAACGTTAATTGATGCTCCTAGATCGAGCATTGCCTTCTCTATCTTCATATGCCCTATGATGCACGGGATGTAGAACATGCCTGGGTCTCCACACTTTGTAGGTCCAGTCTTTTTAATAACTGCAGAGACATTCTCCCCCACCTCAAACTTCGCATCATCCTGATATTTGACCTTCTTTGTGCAAAGCTCCTTCAAGAACTTAGCACATCTGGGCATAGCGTTAAGTATGGTCAGAAGGGGCATATTGATTTCCACCTTCTTGAACATTTTGAACATCTCTTGAGTTTCTTCCTTCTCACGGTTTTTACTCAGTCTGCCCGGGAAGGGTGGCTTGATTTTTGGTGGTGGAGATTTGTCCCTCTTTGCCCTGACTGTCACTTCTTCTTGCTCGACATCTGTCCCAGGGTCTTCCTCAATGACTGGGGGGCCATCTAACACGGGTTCTTTGCCCTTTTCTGCTGACTTTTCCACTATAGTGAGTGGTTTGCCACTCCTGAGCTGGACGGCGTTAACATGAGCATTGTTCACTTCGACTTTTGGGGGCAAAGTACCTCCGTTCTGTTCCAGCTTTGCCACCACTTGAGTAAGATGTGAGACTTGGGCTCCTAGATTTTGGAACTGCCCTCTGGTCTCTTGCTTGAATTTCTCATTCTCTTGGTGGGCTTTGGCATTCTCTTGCTGGAATTTAATATTCTCTTTGACCAAAGTTTCCATCATTTCAGACAAGGTAGGCCCTTTGGTCTGAGCGGGCTGGTGGTACATCCCTGGGCCTTGCTGTTGGTACTGCCCCTGCTGATTGTAGCGCTGGAAATTCTGGTTACCATTATAACCCTCATTGTAGTTGTTGCTATTCCCATACCTATTATCATAGTATGGTTTCCCCCTTCATTGCCCATTACCGTTACTCTGCCCCATCGCTTTGACCTCCTCGTCATACAGTGAGGGGCATTCATCAGTGGCATGCTCTATGCCCTGGCAGATCTGGCAAGCTTTTACACCTCTCTTTGGCCCGGTGGCCATAGTGTTCATAAACTTTTCCATCGCGCTGCATAGTTTGTCGATTTTTAGATCCGCAGCTGTGGTTGTCCCCAAATTGGTCCTGGGCAACTCACTTCCATCATCTCTGAACTCCTCTGCCATCTCCTTGAAGAGTTTAAATGCCTCCTCAGCACTTTTATTCAGGATGGACCCTCCACTGGCAGCATGCAAGAGGGTTCTCTCGTGCATCCTTAGCCCAGACACAAAGTATTGGATCAAATCGTGATCAGGGATTTGGTGCTGAGGACACTTTGCCAACATCTGCTTAAACCGAGCCCAATAAGCGGGAAACTCTTCTCCTGCCCCCATCCTAATGCTACTGATGTTCCTTCGCATGTGTTGGATCCGGGCTGCAGGGAAGTATTTTTCCAAGAACTTCTGCTGGAGTTGTGCCCAAGTAGTGATCTGTCCTTCGGGCAGAGTGTAGAGCCACTCTCGTGCTCCATCCCCAAGTGAAAAGGGAAAAGCCAGCAGTCGGATGTATTCACTCAAAGGGGGCCCTCCCCTTATTGTTCCGCAGGCTAACTCGAAGTCTTGAAGATGCCTCTGTGGGTCTTCCATGGGCATATCGCTGAACTTAGGCAGTATTTGGATGAAATTGTGTTTCATCTCCCAGTTCTCGTTGATGGTGGGCAAAGTGATGGCTGATGGTTGGAGGTTCAGATTGGCAGGGAACATCATTTCCCTGAGGGTTGCCATTACGGCTGGTTCCGGTGAAGGTCTTGGTGGGGTAACTGGTTCACCTCTCCTTGCCCTTCTCGGATTTTCTGCCCTTGGTGATCGGGCAGCTTCTTGGGCGGCACGTGCTAACGCTTTGGCTAGTCTTGTCTCTTTTCGGATTCGTTTCGCGGTCTTTTCGATCTCAGGGTCGTACCAGGGTACAATCTCTTTGCCCGAAGTGGAATCGTGCATAAACAAAACAAGTCAAACTGTTAGCACAGACGACTTACTGTTGGAAATTTGCCTCCCCGGCAACGGCGCCAATTTTGACGAGCCCGTATGCTTGTTGTTAGGGGCAAACAAGCTGTCAAAATGAAATTTGTATTTAGCCAGTACTCTTATTACTACAAAACGTAGATAATGGCAAGTACGAGGGGTCGGTCCCACAAGGAGGCAATTACAGTAGGTGATCTCGGCTTTGCCCAAGGGGTTGTCACAAAAAGATTTTGGTTTGGGGTGCTGTGGGCACAGCGGTTTTGCAATCGTTTCAACACTTTGACTAACTACGGCTAACCAAACTAACATGCAAATAAATAAAACTAAAAATAAACAAACCAAAAACTCAGATCTAACAGAATACTAAAAGCAAAACTGAATCAAATAGGAAACAAAGCATCCGGGCAGACGACTTCACTCAGGATCGTTAGGGCAAACTACCGTTCATTGGCACTAAGGATTTTTTACCAGCGGTTTGTCAGCAGTTATGGGGTGTGTAAGACAAAAGTGGTCCTATTGTGTCACGCCCAACAGTTGCCCCACCCCTTATCTATCCTTACTGTATAAAGAGAAGGCTAGCTAACACTTTGCCTAATCCCCCTGGGTCTGAACAATTCGATAACCTATGCGACCAAACATGGATCTAGTTTGCCCAAACCCGCATTACCCTCTAGACAGACCCGCTCGGCCAATAGCATGCTCGAAACATACGACCGCATCTCCTGCAAGTTCTAGTGCTATGCCCGCAACAATACTACAAGGTACATCTATGCGGTTTGCCAATCACCAGTATCCCAGTTTGTAAAGGTTCACTAGTGGTCGTCCTAGTTTGCCCAAACTCCCCAAAAATAAACCTCAAACAACTTTGCCTCGGGAACAAACGCCCAACCGGTTAGTTCAGCCCCTCCAACCTCGCGGTCTAACTAAACCCTAATTTCACCTTCGATCCGCCCCTGCCCAGATGCACAATTAACTTAGCCGATCATACTGAAAATAAAAGACAAAATAATTAAGGGAAAACGATCTATATTATTCATAGCTTCAAATCGTAAAATCGTTTTTGAAGGAAATCGGAAAACGGAATTAAAAACTAAATAACATAAAAACATAAGATTGTTTCTCGACCCGAAGGTCGGATCTACTAAAAACAAACAAGAGACTCGGACGAACAGCTCCGATCTCTTCTCCGGCGGCGACGGCGACTGCGGGGCCGGCGGCTCTTCCGACTTCTCGGTGCGTAATCGTATTCTCTCCTGCTGCCCGTCGCGTCCCTCTCTTTTAAAGACTTCAAAATTTGAATTTCAGATCGCGGCTGTTTCTCGCCCCTTAGGAATAGGCGTCCTTGGTCAACGGGTTGGGGGATAAGTCAGATCCCCCGAATCCAGGGATTCTGGTACGCTGCCAGCTTGCCCGCAGCGAATCTTCTGTCACAGCCGCTCTCTGCCCAAATCGAAATCTGCAGGTATTTCTTCTCCTCCACAGGTGGTCGGACCAGGCACGGTACTTGGTACTTCTGGCTCTTCTGCTTCGTGACCTTACCCATTTGCCCGATGTGGTCAAACTGTTGCTTGTCACTACCGCTCCAGAACTTTGCCCAAAGAAGGGGATTTCCTTGCCTCTTTTGCCCAGTGCGCCACCTGTTACCTGCATCACCACACACTCTGCCCAAACACCTAATTGTGCCCTCCCAGACACGTAAACGACTCAAACTGACTCAATAAAGGGTGTAAAAGTGCTCTAAGATGAGCAAATAAAATGGCTCATCACCAACTTTTCGCGAAGTCGGTCTTAAAACAGTCTTCAACAACTAAGGTTCACACACACTCAACAAAAGCTTGCTCCGGATGTCGCACGATCCAGTTGGAGCATGGTTCGTGTTGTGTGTAGAGTAGTGAAGACAAAGTTATGTAATAGTTTTCATTTCATTGATAAACAAAACTAAACTATTACACGTGGAGAGAAAGGTAGACGGAATGATCAAAGTTCGTATCCCAAGTGACGCAGCACTACAACGAACCAGAGACCTAGTACTACTACACCTAGAGCTAAATCACATAACCCTACTAGTGGTGCACAGCACAAAACAACTACCAAAACTCTAAGGCTCAGCGCCAACAAACAACGATAGATGATACTAGATATCGGATTTCGTTCTCTCAAAATCCTCAAATGAAGTCTTCAGCTTCCATGGGTTTATATAGGAGTGCCGCACATGTGGAGCGCTGATGTGGAGCAATCTCACTGGTCACATGCTTGGCTGACGTCACAAATCCATGGATGACATCACTTTTTGTACTTGGATTCTAGAATCTTGGAATCTTGAATCTTTGATTCTCGAATCTTCGAATCTTGAATCTTCAATTTCTTCAACTTCAAACTTCAACTCTATCTTGACTCCATCGATCTCAATACTTTGTCTTCAACTTCATTGTGATAAACACTCGTCGTTGAGGCTTCAGCATTTCATCGTCTTCATGGTCGTTGATAGTATTGAAGTAGTAAAAACCAGTCCATGTTGCAAAAGTCAAGAATTGCGACTCCGTTCGCAAATGAGGGAAAGCAAGATTTGCGAACCCATTCGCAATTGATGGACAGGCAGGGAGTGCGACTTCATTCGCAAATGTAGAGGATGGCACAAATTGCGACTCTAGTCGCAGGTGAGTGAAGTGCCAGAATTTGCGACTCCGTTCGCACAAGAGTGAGGGGCAAGGATTGCGACTCCGTTCGCAATTTTGAGTGAAGCATGATTTGCGAAATCGTTCGCAAATAAGGAGGGTGCTAAAAAATGCGAACCCATTCGCATTAGTTGAATGGCAGGATCTGCGAACCGATTCGCAAATGATGAGTGCCATAGAATTGCGAACCGGTTCGCAATTGTTGGAGGGGCAAGGTTTTGCGAACCCATTCGCAAATGTGGCAAAGTGAGGAGTTGCGACTCCATTCGCATAAGTTGATGGTTGAAGGGTTTTGCGACTTCATTCGCAAATCTTGAGGAAAGCTTGAATTGCGAATCCATTCGCATGAAAATACTTTACTTGAGTTCCACCCTTATATCCATTCACTCAGTCACCTGAAATCCAATCAAACAATGAAAATCATATGTTGTCGTCAAAACTAACATTTACAAAATCCCATCAGGTTAAAGCAAGCCACGTTCGTGTGGACGTTTACCCACCTAAATGATTTAGCAATTAGATTTGCTTCGGTCATACATCATTATAGCGTTACTTCGTTGGGAAGAATACTATAAAGCGTACCTAAGTGTAAACCATTACTCAGTACCAAGGTGAATCGTTTAGAATTGCTACGTTACCGCAAGCCACGTTCGTGTGGACGTTTACGACAACTCGCAATCCCTCACAACTCCCTACAACTGTCTACATCAATCGTTCTAAAATCCCATTCAGTATAGCAAGCCACGTTCGTGTGGACCTTTACTATACCAAAAGACTTATACAATTGAAATCCAATTACTTGATCCATTCGATCTTGTAAATCAAGACGCGGAGAATCATAAGTGAAACTCGAAGTTTCTAACCAGTGATTCACCATGCGAACAGCCCTATCTCTCATAAATGAGGGAGCCGAGCAGACAATCGATCCACCTTCAAAAGGATGGTACGAAGGTCTCTAATTTGTGTCCTCGACATGACCAAGTGGCTCTGGCTCCATTCCACTCCCCGGGGTAAGAATTGGTCGACTTGAAATCAGTTTTGGAAAGACAAATTAGGCATTGTTTGATGAACTTAATCAATGTTTCTTGTAAGAGGAATTACAAGAACTCTCCTCCAATGACCTATCTATATAAACTTCAAAAGTTTATAAAAGTCACCAAGAGAGCAGCAATGGAGACCATGGGTATGTTTCCATACCCTCTCCCACTTAGCTTTTTACAATAAAGGGATACGCTATCTAGTGCATAAAAGTAAACACATATAGCATGCATACAAGTAATAAAGCACATAGTATTATCACATAGTCAAAATAATACTAGAATATTATTTTCCGACTATTATTGCTTTACTCCATCTCCGTACGTATCTTCTAGTCTTCAGTCTTCGTTCTTGAATGCTCCATGTGACGAGAATATTAATTTCCAATATTTAAATCTATTTATTTTTAATAAATCCAAAAGATACTTAATTAATAATAATTAAGTCAATCGAATAAATCAAAAATAAAATTAAATATTATTAATATTTTTATTTATTTTATTTTCCCTTTCTACTTCATTAAATCTCTAGAATAATCTAACCAAGACCCACTTGGAATATTCTAGATGATTTCCATAATGAAATAAGGAAATAAAATAATTTAGGACTCTTCTACTTTCCAAATCAATTAGATTCCTAATCCATGAATATTTCCCGAAATAGAAATAATCAATATAGGAATCCTAATCAATTCCAAATTGATTCTTTTCCTAATCCATGAGAGTTCCAAAAAAAAAAAAAAAAAAAAAAAAAAAAGGAACACTCAAATAGGAAAAAACCCGAATCAATTAGGAAAGTGAATCTACCGGGAGAGCACGAAGATCACGAGGACCCCCGCGCCCCCACCGGATCGCCGATCATCGGCCGAGGACCACCGCCGCCACCACCCAGCCGGCGCACCACCACCGACGGTGGAGTCGCCGCCGTGAGGCGCGAATTCGGCGCCCTCCCATACGATCGATCGATCCTCATGGATCGATCATGGGGATTGATCGATCCAAGTCCCGTTTACCCTCACGATCATCTCCTTCGTCACGCGTCTTCTCCGGCGGTCGTTTCGGCATCGATCCAACGCAAAATAAATTACAAATTTGATTTTACACTATCCGGTATCGATTCTATACATGAAATCGACCCTATAGAATTTCCGGAAAAACGTAGAACGTAATAATAAATCCTAAATTCGGTCAACCCCTGAATTTTTAGTATTACAAGCATTCACCACCAAAAACGAATCTCGACATGTCCGAGAGTTTAATCAAACCAACAATCATGACAAAATAAATTAAACGAATAATAAATTAAGACATAATAGTCGGAAACCCTGCAAGGTAGAACAATTTTATCGAAAATACCGCGAACGTAAACCACGCTCTGATACCAATTGTTGGAATTCGATATCCCGGGTTATTTAAATTTGCGGAAATCAATAACCCGATCAAACCCTTCGCCGGAGATCACACGAACGCCGACGAACTCGCCGGGGTCCAGCCTTTGGAGACCACGCACCCGAAGGTACGCGGCCCGCCCCCAGCCGAACCCCCGCTTCGCGGGGTTGTGCGATCGCACGCCGATCGCATCCAGCGATCGGCCGGGGCTGCCAAGCAGCCCCCCGCGGCGAGTCCGGCGACTCGCCGCTGCATGGAGGAGCCCCGCCTTCACGGCGGGGTCGGGCACGACACCAGCCCATGCCCAGCGATCGACCATCGTGATCGATCGCACGCCCTCGGCCCAGCCGAGGGTCGATCCTCCCCGTGCCCGCCGAAACCCTAGCGAGCGATTGGCGTGGTCCGGTGGCTTCGCCACCACCACGCGATCGTCCGTCTAATCCGGGTTCAAACTTCGGATCTTGCGTTCTACGGTATTTTACGATAAACAAAATCGAATAATATCAAGGGCGTTTAGATATCATACCTACGATTCGTTGTTCGGAGAAACGAAATCAAGATGACCTTTGAATCTTCCCACGTATTCCTTGCACTCCGTTCGAACGTCGGGTGGGCGACGATCTATCGAACTCCTATGGATCTCCTTCACGAACTCTCTAGACTAATCAAGTATGATTATCTTGTCTTATGATTTATGAAGGCCATGTAGTGCTTTTATAGGCTACGTAGGGGATCTAAAGGAGGTGGAATATTCGGCTTCCAATATTGAAGATTAAATTGAGCCCAATGCTCAAGTCCATTAATCCTTATCAATATTAATTAATTTATTTTCCACTATATAAATTAATTGCACTCCCAATATTAAACCATATTATATCCAAATAATATTTCTCCGGTAGTATTATTTATTCCGTGTATTTAAAATATAAATATCCATGAATAAAATTTATTTATTGCTTAATAAATTTATTCATCTCTTTTATCCGAGACTAGTACCACTCAACCTTATTTATTATGCGGAATTAAATCCACTCGCGAGGTTTACATAATAAATCCTTATGAGCTCAACTTAACCGGTAATTGACCCAATAATTAAACCGGTCAATTCCTTTGGAAAATCAAAGTCACTTATATTAAATCTACACACCCGCAATTGTATCGGGGATTAAGAATAAAATACACTGAGTCTCAAATCAATTATCGCCGAGCAAACCTAATTGATGAGTCTCAATCGATCCGCTCAATACACCAAGTGTACAAGTGTGATAAAATAATTAAGATAAATTATTTTCTCTCTCACACAACGACTATACCGATGGATTGGTCCATGTCCATCTAGGTCGTGAGCATCTGTTCGATTAAATACGAGTAACCGATAGTATGATCTTCTGTGTGGGCCCGACACACCATACTAACTACAACGTATAAAATCCAGGACTATGATTTGCATATATTTAATTAACAATAATTAAAAGCAAATGAATGTTTGTATTTAATAGGTAAATGAAAGTGTACAAGGAGTTTATAATACTCAAATCTAGACATTAAGTATACTACTCCAACAGGATGTCCAAAAGGCATCATATGCCCTTGCTAAGAAAGCCTCGAATGAGGTGACATGTTTGATGTTGGCATCTATGGTACCCGAGTTGCAAAAACAATTTGAGTTCATGGAAGCCTATGACATCATAGAAGAGCTCAAGAGCATGTTCGGGGAACAGGCTAGGATTGAGCGCTTTGGTGTCACCCGGGCTATAGCAACAGCTAGGCTGGAAAAGGGTAAACCCGTGGGACCACATGTGCAGCAAATGATTGGATTATTTGCTTCAAGTGCTCGCCTCGGTTTTGCATATGATGACTAGTTGGCTACCGATTTCATTCTCCATTCTCTTCATGATGGTTATGACTCCTTTAGGCTGAATTTCCACATGAATGGACTGAAGAAATCGCTTCATGAGCTCCATGGGATGCTTAAGGCTGCTGAGCCGGCGATTAAGAAGGACCCTAGGAGGGAAGTTCTTATGATTCGGGAAGGAGGTACCAAAAAGTTCAAGGGGATTAAAAAACCGGAAATGAAAGGCAAAGGGAAAGGGAAAGTTGTAGCAACTCCTTCCAAAAGGTTCTTGAAAGCTTCTAAGGTTCCTGGGGAATCTGAGTGTTTCTACTGCAAGGGTGTTGGACACTACAAGCGGGATTGCCCCAAGTTCAAGGAGGATGTGAAGAACGGTGTCGTTCCTTCATCTTCAGGTATTTGTGTCATAGACATAAACTTTACAAATTCTTCTTCTTGGGTATTGGATACCGGATGCGGTGCTCACATTGTTTCACATGTGCAGGGACTGCAAAGAAGTAGAAGTTTGGTAAAGGGAGATGTCGATCTGCGGGTTGGAAATGGAGCGAGGGTCGCTGCATTAGCCGTAGGATCTTATGATTTGTGTTTGCCTTCAGGCCTTGTTTTAGTATTGAATAATGTTTATTTCGTACCAAGTATTACCAAGAACATTATTTCTATTTCAGTATTGGATACTGAAGGATTTTCCTTCACTATAATAAATGGTTTATTTACTATTTCAAAAAGTGGAGTGTTCTATGGTTCGGCACGATTAGAACATGGTTTATATATACTTCAACTTGACAATCATATATATAACATTGATACCAAAAGGGCCAAATCGAATGAATTCAATGAAACATACCTTTGGCATTGTCGATTAGGCCACGTCAACATTAAACGTGTAGAGAAACTTCTTAAAGAAGTTATTCTCAAATCTTTTGACTTGAAGTCATTTGATACATGTGAAAGGTGTTTGATGGGAAAAATGACAAAGTCACCTTTTCTAGGAAAAGGAGAACGTGCAAGTGATCTATTGGGTTTAATATATACTGATGTATGTGGTCCAATGAACTCACAAGCACGTGGAGGTTATTTCTACTTCATAACTTTTACTGATGACTTAAGTAGATATGGTTATGTCTATTTAATGAGGCATAAGTCGGAAGCCTTTGAAAAGTTCAAAGAATTCCAAAATGAAGTTGAGAATCAACTTGGTAAGAAGATAAAGGCCATTCGATCGGATCGAGGTGGTGAATATCTTAGCCAAGAGTTCGATGATCATCTTATGAGTTGTGGTATTCTATATCAACTCACTCCTCCTGGAACACCCCAGGTGAATGGTGTTTCCGAAAGAAGGAATAGAACCTTATTGGATATGGTTCGATAGATGATGAGCCTTAGTGAACTACCAAAATCTTTTTGGGGACATTCAATTTTAACAGCGGCCTATACACTGAATAGGACACCGTCAAAAGCTGTTGATAAGACACCATATGGAAAGGGAAGGTCCCTAACTTGTCTTATATCAAGATTTGGGGATGTGAAGCTTATGTGAAGAAAAATATCTCTACAAAGCTTGAACCCAAATCGGATAAATGTTTCTTTGTGGGTTATCCAAAAGAAACACGAGGGTACCACTTTTACAACCAATCCGAGAACAAAGTCTTTGTTGCTCGAGATGGTGTATTTCTTGAAAAGGAATATCTTTCCAAGAAAGTAAGTGGGAGCTAAGTTGAATTGAACGAAGTTCAAGAAGACTTGAACGAGGTTCAAGAAGAACAAACTGAGATGGAGACTCAAGACTTGGTCGAGAGTACTCCCATGGTTTTAGAAACCACACCTAACCCTCGAAGGTCCGGAAGGATTAGAACTCAACCTGACAGATACTTAGGTATTCTGACAAACGAGAACTATGAAGTCATGCTTTTAGAAAGCAATGAACCTTCGACCTATATCCAAGTTGTGACGAGTCCAGATTCCGAGAAATGGTAGGGTGCCATGAAATCCGAAATGGAATCAATGTCTGAAAATCAAGTTTGGAACTTGGTCGATTTGCCTAAAGGGGCTAGGCCCATTGGATGCAAATGGATTTACAAGATAAAAACAGACATGAATGGAAAACCTAGTGTTTTCAAAGCAAGGTTGGTGGCAAAAGGATATAAACAAATTCACGGGGTGGATTATGATGAAACCTTTTCACTAGTTGCTATGATTAAATCCATTCGGATTCTCTTAGCCATTGCTGCTCATTATGATTATTAGATATGGTAAATGGACGTTAAAACCGCCTTCTTGAATGAGATTCTAGTAGAGGATGTGTTTATGACACAACTAGAGGGTTTTATCGATCCTAATCAGGCTGAGAGAGTATGCAAGCTTAATAGATCCATCTATGGATTAAAGCAAGCATCTCGGAGCTGGAATCTTCGGTTCGATGAATCCATACAAGAGTTTGGATTTCAAAAGAACATGGAAGACTCTTGTGTTTACAAGAAGGTCAGTGGGAGTTACGTTGTTCGATTATTACCCAAAGTATCGTATGCTTTGAGCATTACGAATTGGTTTCAAGGAAAATCTGGTGAGGCCAATTGGATGTGGCCAAAACTATTCTAAAGTGTCGTTTACGGACAAAAGAATATTATATTGTCTTTGGAGCACAAGATTAGTTGAAATTAACAATATATTTGAATGCATACTTCAAAACAGACTAAGATAATTTCCGATTTTAATCTGGTTATATCTTTTGTCTGTTTAGAGGTAAAATGTGCTGGAATAGTTCCATGCAATGTATTAGCTGATTAAACTACAAAAGCTGAGTACAACACTGCATTGGATGTAGTGATGTTGGCAGTTCAGATTTGAAAGTTCTTCGATGAACTAGGTGGCGTAACTAGCTCGGCCCATCCGATAGTTATCTATTTATAGTAGAGCTATCGCGCAAGCCAATGAGTTAGAAAGCACCACAAGTCTAAAACTGGTGCTCAGGAAGTTCCACATTATCTGGGAGATAGTTTTGTGGAGACATCGAGATAATAAAGTTGCGACTTTTGGTAAGGTTGCAAACCCATTTTCTAAACCTCTCCAGCAGTTTAAGCTTGAGGCTTTCACGACTGCAATAGAGATCAGACATCTTAGAGATGGGTTGTGATTTCTATTACTGTATTAGTACTTTTGGAGATTTGGTAAACATTCACTCATATGTATAATACATATTTCTTCATATAAATATGGTTTAATTTATATGAATTGTCCAAATGATTAAGTGATATCAATTGGGTTATGAGGTCGACTTACCGCATAATGAAGTCCCAATGGTTGAACTGATATACTTGAATCATATAGTTGTTCCTGGTTCGTATAATCGAGTACGGACAAACCGATAATACAATGAACTAGTTTGTAATGTGTACTATAGCGCCGCTTCATGGGCTAGTGATGTGGGACATCAAGTACAATTACATAGATATTAGCTGGGAGCTAATGATCGAACAGACCCGATTGGAATTGTATTTAAGATTTCGAGTCATAATACTATTTCATTGACTGTCGAGCAATTTCCTCTGACCTGAGTAGTCCAGAGTGATTCCATTGTGAAATGGTGTACTTTGATACAAGTAAACGCCTTTCGTAAAAGGAGGTTATAAAACTTGTTATTAGGTATATCAGGAAGCAAGTGGGAGAGCTTGGATTGACAAGATGGGATTGTCCTCCATTTTATAATGAGATACATGTCTTATCGGCCACTTGGAGAGTCGAGAATGTGGAAAATACGTGGCCACGTCCAGATTCGTATCATAGTGATAAATTTGGTTTTACAGTCTGTCTCAAAGTCCAAGAAAGGTTTGAACCGATTGAGGATGACTCGAGTCTTGCCTCAAGTTCAAACTTAGACATAAAGTGACAACAGGAAGTTGGCAGCACACTGGCTCTGAAGGCCAAGTGGGAGATTGTTGGGATATGTCCTTCGATCCTACGTGTGCAATCGATAAAGTCATAAGGTCGTCTATGGATGTTAAATGATTATTTGATAATATTAATTGTTGGGAACAATATTATATTGATCAATTAAATCATACCTACAGGGTCACACACGGACTCAAAGATGATGTACGTTGCTTGATAAATATATTGATTTAGAATCAATATTTACGTGGAATTAATTAACATGCATGAGATGCATGGCTTGCATGGATGCATGTCACATAGTGTGACATGGCATGCCACACAAGCAAGTGGGACCACATACAATGCATAGTGGCATGTGTATGTGGCATGACCTTTCACCTCCTTTGTAACCCCTTTGCATGATTATGGTACATTATGATGCCCATTATGTTGTAGGTTACAAAGGGGTGTAATGGGATACATAATGATGCACATAAATAGATGAAAATCAGATTTTCATCACACAATGGCATTAGCCACGAAATTCCACTCAAATAGAGAGAAAAGAGGTGATGTTGGAGATCCATTCTCAAGCAAGCAAAGGTGTTCATTATTCGGGTTCGTGTGCAACACGTAGAGGCCGGGCCATTTGTGCGGCTTCAACATCCGGGCGATCCAAAGGCGTGACGAGGTCATACCAAAGGTGTACATTTCGAGGCTGATCTATTTGAGGTGGTTCAATCGACTCAACACCACCTCATCGACATTAACCAAAGTCAACGATCACCAAAAGTAAGTAATCGTTTAACCTTATATATATATATATATTGGATGTGTATATATATGTTTATATGTGTTCTTATACACATTAAGTGTGCACTAAGATCATGGCATAGTAGATCTATTGCTTTACACGCTTCCGCACACACGGTATATCAATCGGATCGGTATACCGGTACCTTCACTACTAACATGTAAGAATCGAAACGATCCTTTGTTACCAAGTCAAGTACAACTCGTCAAAGCTTCGAAATAAACAACCTTTCTAGGGACATGAAATAAAGCGGTCTACTATTCGATTGTATCAACCCTCAAAAACCCCATCACACCAGTCCGACCACTCGTGATATTTCGATTCAAATCAGGCCACACGTCGGAAATCGAGTCTATATTAACCCTTCAAAAACGTGAAATAAACAGCATTTCTGAGGACATGAAATAAAGCAGTCTAATATTCGTTTGTATCACCCCTCACAAAGCCCATCACATCAGTCTGACCACTCTTGATTTGTCGATTCAAATCAGGCCACACGTCGGAAATCGAGTCTATATTAACCTTGCACGCCTCGATCTAACCAGAATTATCGTCTATCAACTCAAACACAAACAAAGATTTCACTTTAGGCTCATATAAATCGAGATTCAATGCACGCGTCCATTCGACTCCATTAAGTATTCTTTGTAGACTTCCTCTATCTATCAGAATTATCGTCCATCAATTCAAACACAATCAAAGATTTCACCTTAGGCTTCAGGTAAATCGAGATGCAATGCACGCGTCCATTCGACTCCATAAATTATTCTTTGTAGACTTCTATTCCATCAATAGAACAATTTCAACGACCACTACCTTAGATCGAAGTAATAATAATAAAATATTAAAAATAGATATAAAAAATTCATAAATTACGTAAAAAAAATTATATAATAGCAGAAATTAAAATATTAATATACAGTTAAAATTTATAAGATTACAATTAAAATATTCATAATTTGCGCAAAATAAAAATATATTATAGCAATTAAAAATATTTAAAATATTGAAACAATAAAAATATAACATCATATATTTATTAACCAATTAAAATATATACAAATAGCGTCAAAAATAAAATTATATAGTAGCACAATTAAAATATTTATAAATAACACAAAATAAAATAAATAATATTGAGCAAAACATACATTAATAAAAAAACACAAAATTATATTATATGGTTTTATTAAAGCACAAAAAAAATAACATCAATAATCTTATTTAAATTTAGCAAATTAAAGTGTATAATGAATTAAAAAAACTCATTAATCGAGATTAATTAATCCTCAATCATACTTCTATTAATCATTTGTTACAAAACATTTAATCTGAAAAAATAAAAATGAAAAACTCACTATTTGTAACACAAACTCAACTTTAGAAGATTTAAACAAAATATTTCAATGTATCAGAACTAGATCGGAGCCAAACGATCTACTAACATGTAAGAATCGAACCGATCCCTTGTTCCCAAGTCAAGTACAACCTCGTCAAAGCTTCCGTCCGAAAACGTGACATAAACAGTCTTTCTAGGGACATGAAATAAGACGGTCTACTATTCGATTGTATCATCCCTCACAAACCCCATCACACTAGTCCGACCACTCGTGATTTGCCAATTCAAATCAACACACGCGTCGAAAATCGAGTCTATATTAACCCTGCAAGCCTCGATCTAACCAGAATTATCGTCTATCAACTCAAACACAAACAAAGATTTCACCTAATGCATCAGATAAACCGAGATCCAATGCACGCGTCCATTCGACTAAATTAAGTATTCTTTTGTAGACTTCTTGGATCTAACCAGAATTATCCTCCATAAACTCAAACACAAACAAAGATTTCACCTTAGGCCTCAGGTAAATCGAGATGCAATGCAAGCGTATATTCGACTCCATAAACTATTCTTCGTAGACTTCTCCTATATCAATAGAACAGTTTCAATCACTACGACCCTAGATGAAATAATAATTATAAAAAATTAAAAATAGATATACAAATGTAATTAAAAAATTCATAAATTACGATACAATAAAATTATATAATAGCCGAAATTAAAATATAAATATACAATTCAAATGTATAAGGTTGCAATAAAAATATTCATAAATAGCGCAAAATAAAAATATATTATAACAATTAATAATATTTAAAATATTGGGTAATAAAAATATTAAAGCAAATATTTAATAAACAATTAAAATATTTACAAATAGCGCCAAAAATAAAATTATATACTAGCACAATTATTTATAAATAACACAAAATAAAATAAATAATATTGAGCAAAATATAAATTAATAAAAAAACATAAAATTATATTATATGGTTTTATTATAGCTCACAAAATAACAACTATAATCATATTTAAATCGAGATTAATTAATCCTCAATTACACTTCTATTAATCATTTGTTACAAAAAAATTCAATTTGAAAAACTAAAAATAAAACTCACTAAATTTATGTATACGATTTGTAACAAAAACTCAACATTAGAAGATTCAAACAAAATATTTCAATGTATCAGAACTAGATCGGAGCCAAACGATCTACTACCATGTAAGAATCGAACCTCCCAAGTCAAGTACAACCTCGTCAAATCTTCCGTCCGAAAACGTGAAATAAACAGTCTTTCTGGGGACATTAAATTAAGCGGTCTACTATTCGATTGTATCATCCCTCACAAACCCCATCACACTAGTCCGACCACTCGTGATTTTCCGATTCAAATCAGGACACGCGTCGAAAATCGAGTCTATATTAACCCTGCAAGCCTCGATCTAACCAAAATTTTCGTCTATCAACTCAAACACAAACAAACATTTCACCTAATGCATCAGATAAACCGAGATCCAATGCACGCGTCCATTCGACTCCATTAAGTATTCTTTTGTAGACTTCTTGGATCTAACCAGAATTATCCTCCATAAACTCAAACACAAACAAAGATTTCACCTTAGGCCTCAGGTAAATCGAGATGCAATGCACGCGTCTATTCGACTCCATAAACTATTCTTTGTAGACTTCTCCTATATCAATAGAACAGTTTCAATCACTACGACCCTAGATGAAATAATAATTATAAAAAATTAAAAATAGATATACAAATGTAATTAAAAAATTCATAAATTACAATACAATAAAATTATATAATAGCCGAAATTAAAATATAAATATACAATTCAAATGTATAAGGTTGCAATAAAAATATTCATAAATAGCGCAAAATAAAAATATATTATAACAATTAATAATATTTAAAATATTGGGTAATAAAAATATTAAAGCAAATATTTAATAAGCAATTAAAATATTTACAAATAGTGCCAAAAATAAAATTATATACTAGCACAATTATTTATAAATAGCACAAAATAAAATAAATAATATTGAGCAAAATATACATTAATAAAAAACATAAAATTATATTATATGGTTTTATTATACCTCACAAAATAACAACTATAATCATATTTAAATCGAGATTAATTAATCCTCAATTACACTTCTATTAATCATTTGTTACAAAAAAATTCAATTTGAAAAACTAAAAATAAAAACTCACTAAATTTATTTATACAATTTGTAACACAAACTCAACATTAGAAGATTCAAACAAAATATTTCAATGTATCAGAACTAGATCGGAGCCAAACGATCTACTAACATGTAAGAATGGAACCGATCCCTTGTTCCCAAGTCAAGTACAACCTCGTCAAAGCTTCCGTCCGAAAACGTGAAATAAACAGTCTTTCTAGGGACGTGAAATAAAGCGGTCTACTATTCGATTGTATCATCCCTCACAAACCCCATCACACTAGTCCGACCACTCGTGATTTCCTGATTCAAATCAGGACACGCGTTGAAAATCGTGTCTATATTAACCCTGCAAGCCTCGATCTAACCAGAATTTTCGTCTATCACGCAAACACAAACAAAGATTTCACCTAATGCATCAGATAAACCGAGATCCAATGCACGCGTCCATTCGACTCCATTAAGTATTCTTTTGTAGACTTCTTGGATCTAACCAGAATTATCCTCCATAAACTCAAACACAAACAAAGATTTCACCTTAGGCCTCAGGTAAATCGAGATGCAATGTACGCGTTTATTCGACTCCATAAACTATTCTTTGTAGACTTCTCCTGTATCAATAGAACAGTTTCAATCACTACGACCCTAGATGAAATAATAATTATAAAAAAATAAACATAGATATACAAATGTAATTAAAAAAATCATAAATTACGATACAATAAAATTATATAATAGCCGAAATTAAAATATAAATATACAATTCAAATGTATAAGGTTGCAATAAAAATATTCATAAATAGCGCAAAATAAAAATATATTATAACAAGTAATAATATTTAAAATATTGGGTAATAAAAATATTAAAGCAAATATTTAATAAGCAATTAAAATATTTACAAATAGCGCCAAAAATAAAATTATATACTAGCACAATTATTTATAAATAACACAAAATAAAATAAATAATATTGAGCAAAATATAAATTAATAAAAAACATAAAATTATATTATATAGTTTTATTATACATCACAAAATAACAACTATAATCATATTTAAATCGAGATTAATTAATCCTCAATTACACTTCTATTAATCATTTGTTACAAAAAAATTCAATTTGAAAAACTAAAAATAAAAACTCACTAAATTTATTTATACAATTTGTAACACAAACTCAACATTAGAAGATTCAAACAAAATATTTCAATGTATCAGAACTAGATCGGAGCCAAGCGATCTACCAACATGTAAGAATCGAACCGATCCCTTGTTCCCAAGTCAAGTACAACCTCGTCAAAGCTTCCGTCCGAAAAACGTGAAATAAACAGTCTTTCTAGGGACGTGAAATAAAGCGGTCTACTATTCGATTGTATCATCCCTCACAAACCCCATCACACTAGTCCGACCACTCGTGATTTGCTGATTCAAATCAGGACACGCGTCGAAAATCGAGTCTATATTAACCCTGCAAGCCTCGATCTAACCAGAATTTTCGTCTATCAACTCAAACACAAACAAAGATTTCACCTAATGCATCAGATAAACCGAGATCCAATTCACGCGTCCATTCGACTCCATTAAGTATTCTTTTGTAGACTTCTTGGATCTAACCAGAATTATCCTCCATAAACTCAAACACAAACAAAAATTTCACCTTAGGCCTCAGGTAAATCGAGATGCAATGCACGCGTCTATTCGACTCCATAAACTATTCTGTGTAGACTTCTCCTGTATCAATAGAACAGTTTCAATCACTACGACCCTAGATGAAATAATAATTATAAAAAATTAAAAATAGATATACAAATGTAATTAAAAAAATTCATAAATTACAATACAATAAAATTATATAATAGACGAAATTAAAATATAAATATACAATTCAAATGTATAAGGTTGAAATAAAAATATTCATAAATAGCGCAAAATAAAAATATATTATAACAATTAATAATATTTAAAATATTGGGTAATAAATATATTAAAGCAAATATTTAATAAGCAATTAAAATATTTACAAATAGCGCCAAAAATAAAATTATATACTAGCACAATTATTTATAAATAACACAAAATAAAATAAATAATATTGAGCAAAATATACATTAATAAAAAAACATAAATTATATTATATAGTTTTATTATAGCTCACAAAATAACAACTATAATCATATTTAAATCGAGATTAATTAATCCTCAATTACACTTCTATTAATCATTTGTTACAAAAAAATTCAATTTGAAAAACTAAAAATAAAAACTCACTAAATTTATTTATACAATTTGTAACACAAACTCAACATTAGAAGATTCAAATAAAATATTTCAATTTATCAGAACTCGATCGGATCCAAACGAACTAATAACATGTAAGAATCGAATGGATCCCTTGTTACCAAGTCAAGTACAACCTCGTCAAAGCTTCAAAATAAACAACCTTTATAGGGAAATGAAATAAAGCGGTCTACTATTCGATTGTATCACCCCTCACAAACCCCATCACACCAGTCCGACCACTCGTGATATGTCGATTCAAATCAGGCCACAAGTCGGAAATCGAGTCTATATTAACCCTTAAAAAACGTGATATAAACAGCCTTTCTGGGGACATGAAATAAAGCGGTCTACTATTAGATTGTATCACCCCTCACAAAGCCCATCACTTCAGTCCAACCACTCTTGATTTTTCGATTCAAATCATGCCACACGTCGGAAATCGAGTCTATATTAACCCTGCACGCCTCGATCTAACCAGAATTATCGTCTATCAACTCAAACACAAACACAAACAAAGATTTCACCTTAGGGTTCAGGTAAATCGAGATGCAATGCACGCGTCCATTCGATTACATAAATTATTCTTTGTAGATTTCTATTCCATCAATAGAACAATTTCAACGATCACGACCTTAGATCGAACTAATAATAATAAAATATTAAAAATAGATATACAAATGCAATTAAAAAATTCATAAATTAAGCAAAATAAAATTATATAATAGCAGAAATTAAAATATTAATATACAGTTAAAATTTATAAGGTTACAATTAAAATATTCATAATTTGCGGAAAATAAAAATATATTATAGCAATTAAAAATATTTAAAATATTGCGCAATAAAAATATAACATCATATATTTAATAACCAATTTAAATATTTACAAATAGCGCCAAAAATAAAATTATATATTAGCACAATTAAAATATTTATAAATAACAAAAAATAAAATAAATAATATTGAGAAAAACATACATTAATAAAAAAACAAAAAATATATTATATGGTTTTATTATAGCACAAAATAACATCAATAATCTTATTTAAATTTAGCAAATTAAAGTGTATAATGAATTAAAAAAACTCATTAATCAAGATTAATTAATCCTGAATCATACTTCTATTAATCATTTGTTACAAAACATTTAATTTGAGAAAATAAAAATGAAATACTATTTTTACGATTTGTAACACAAACTCAACATTAGAAGATTCAAACAAAATATTTGTATCAAAACTAGATCGGAGCTGATTTATTTGTTTTCGTGTTGTTTATCCGGGTTTTTTAGTGTCGTCTCGTGTCTCTTTGTTTCGCTTTTTAGTGCCATCCTCATGTCTTGTGGTAGTTTTGATGTTGTGATTGAGTGTGCAGGTTCTTGAGTGTATTCGAATGAAAAAGCCGAAGAAACGGGTGTTATCGATCAATAGCGAGAAGAGTCGACTCCCAGCAGGACCAGGCGCCCGCCTGGTCCCTAGGCGCCCGCCAGCAGCCCTAAGCATTCGCCCGCTCGCGTCTCAAGCGAGCGCTTCCTCAGCTGGGCAGACCCTCTGCAATTGGCCCCAAGCGAGCGCCTCATCAGCAAGCGGGCGCCCGCGATGGTCACCAAGCGCCCGCCAGGTGACCAAGCGGCCGCTTGCTCGCTTGTCCAGAAACCTGCCAGTCCAACCAGGCGCCCGCTCCTGCTTCAGCCGCCCACTTGCCAGGCGTCGCTAGCGCTCGCTCTGTACCCAGGTGGCCGCTTGGTCCGACGTTCAGCATTGACCGAGTTTGACTTCGGAAATCTTTGTACTATAAGTAGGGTTTCGACCCGAAGAAACAGAGAACGTTATTCCTACTTTATTTTCTGCACGTTTTGAGAAGACATTGAGACTCGTTCCATCTAGGTTTTCACATCGCTTTTTATTGCTTTCAATTCTCGGACGAAAATCGGGGTTAGCACTGATCCTTGTTTTGACTTTGAACGATTCATCTAGTAAGAATTTTCCTTTTCATCTTTGGTTTATTTTCAGTTCCTATTACTTGTAGGTATTTTATCCTTGATCGATTAGTTGTTCTTCTTATTTATTTGTTTCTCGCTAATATGAATTCGTACGCTACCTGTTATTTCACCAATCTAGTTATGAGTAGCTAAATCCATTGCTAGGGCTAGGGGAATTCAAGCTTGGGTTAGGGTTGGAGATTTACGATATCATCTAATATGTTCGATTATTAGCTAATAAATTTCAAAACCCTTGTTTGAGGCTTAGGAGCAATTAAAAGACATAGGATAATCGAATTTATTAAAATCAACCGGTGACGGACATTTTAACTTTTATTTGTTCCTCGTAAATCGAAAACCCGAACTTGATGCTTGATGAACCCGAAACTCTAGTTCTCCCTTTATTAATTACTCCTCGTTCATTACTTGTTGAATTATTTTCGTGTTTATTTTTAGTACTTAGTTTTAGTTTAAAAACAAAACAAACTCAAACATGCAATATGCTATACATTCTACTCTCTTTTCTTTTGCAACCACTTGAATATTAGTACGAGTACCGATAGTAGTGTTCCTCGTAAGACCGTCTCGGGCGAGTTGCTTCGGCAACTAGTTCGGAATATTTTTTTTATTTGATTTTAGCCTCTATAAAAATGACTAATCAAATTGGCGCCGTTGCCGGGGAACACTTTAAGCACTAGTATTAGTGTTTAGGTGTTTGCAACAATTTCTTTTTTATTTTTCTTTTACTTATTTTCGTTGTTCAGGTGCGTTTGATCCTTTTCTTGGTTTTGTTGGTGCATGGTAGGTACACGAAGTCGAACTACCGAACTTGCACCCGTGATCGAGAATATCAACCGACGCAAGAGCATCAGTCGGTGCACAAACCTAGACGACGACGCCTCGTCTGAATCTACCACTACCGATTCTGAACCCGAGACCGAAATCTTAACCATGAATGAGGCCGAAATCAATAATGTCGACAAGCGTAATGGAAACAACGGAATCAACAACAACAACAACAACAACAACAACAACAACAACAACGTCAACGTTAATCAGAGGTCACGTTTTGGAGACTCAGCCCACCCGCTCGTGGACGGAGCAAGCTCGTGCATTGTGTTGAGTGCCGCTGCTCGTCGGTACGACCTGAAGTCCCACCACTTGGCCCAGCTGCCGCAGCGAAGGACTCCGGAGCGAAGTACTGATCCATCATCTGAGGTGGGGAAGGCATGTACTGACAGGTACTCGAATAGTGCCCAATTTCTCCACAATTACCGCACGGGTCAGGCTGATGCACTAACAACTGGGTAGGGGTAGTCTCTTTGGCCTCCATCATGTGTAGCTTTCGGGTTAGTTCGGCAACTTGCTTCGTCAGTGAAGAATCAAGACTCCCGTCTACTGAAGCTGCTACCTCTCTATCTCGGGTGTTTGTCTGTCGAGATCTCTCGGCCATCTCTTTGAAAAGGGCCACGAAGTCATTGGTGAGTAGGTTGCTAATGTTCCCTCCGGCTGCGTTCTGCACGTCGTTCTGCATTGCCGGCGGTAATCCTGTGTAAAAGAACTTATTAAGGATCTCTTGGGTTATCTGGTGGTGAGGACACTGTCTGAGCAAACTCCTGAATCTCTCCCAAGCCTCGTGGAATGACTCTCCACGCTCATGACTAAACGAACAAATCTGACCCCTCAAATCAATGGTTTTCTGTTGAGGGTAGAAACGCTTGATGAACTCCTGGTACATCTTGTCCCATGTATCGATGGAATCCGGCTCCATGGACAACAACCAGTTCTTAGCTCGATCTTTCAGAGCATAAGGGAAACACTTCAATCGTAGTTGCCCGTTGACGAGCCCGTATGCTTGTCGTTAGGGGCAAACAAGCTGTCAAAATGATATTTATATTTAGCCAGTACTCTTATTACTACAAAACGTAGATAATGGCAAGTACGTGGGGTCGGTCCCACAAGGAGGCAATTACAGTAGGTGATCTCGGCTTTGCCCAAGGGGTTGTCACAAAAAGATTTTGGTTTGGGGTGCTGTGGGCACAGCGGTTTTGCAATCGTTTCACACTTTGACCTACTACTACTAACCAAACTAACATGCAAATAAATAAAACTGAAAATAAACACGCCAAACACTCAGATCTAACAGAATACTAAAAGCAAAAACTTAAATCAAATAGGAAACAAAGCATCCGGGCAGACGACTTCACTCAGGATCGCTAGGGCAAACTACCGTTCATTGGCACTAAGGATTTTTACCAGCGGTTTGTCAGCAGTTATGGGGTGTGTAAGACAAAAGTGGTCCTATTGTGTCACGCCCAACAGTTGCCCCACCCCTTATCTATCCTTACTGTATAAAGAAAAGGCTAGCTAACACTTTGCCTAATCCCCTGGATCTGAACAATTCGATAACCTATGCGACCAAACATGGATCTAGTTTGCCCAAACCCGCATTACCCTCTAGACAGACCCGCTCGGCCAATAGCATGCTTGAAACATACGACCGCATCTCCTGCAAGTTCTAGTGCTATGCCCGCAACAATACTACAAGGTACATCTATGCGGTTTGCCAATCACCAGTATCCCAGTTTGTAAAGGTTCACTAGTGGTCGTCCTAGTTTGCCCAAACTCCCCATAAATAAACCTCAAACAACTTTGCCTCGGGAACAAACGCCCAACCGGTTAGTTCAGCCCCTCCAACCTCGCGGTCTAACTAAACCCTAATTTCACCTTCGATCCGCCCCTGCCCAGATGCAAAACAACTTAGCTACTCATACAGAAATTAAAAGACAAAATAATTAAGGGAAAACGATCTATATTATTCATAGCTTCAAATCGTAAAATCGTTTTTGAAGGAAATCGGAAAATGGAATTAAAAACTAAATAACATAAAAACATAAAATTGTTTCTCGACCCGAAGGTCGGATCTACTCAAAACAAACAAGAGACTCGGACGAACAGCTCCGATCTCTTCTCCGGCGACTCCTCCGGCTGCGACGGCGACTGCGGGACCGGCGGCTCTTCCGACTTCTCGGTGCGTAATGTGTTTTCTCCTTGCTGCCCGTCGCGCCCCGCTCTTTTAAAGACTCCCAATTTAAATTTTGAATTCCCGGCTGTTACTCCTCCCTAAGGAATAGGGGTCAGCGGTCAATGATTTGGGGATAAGTCAAATCCCCCCGAATCCAGGGATTCTGGCGCGCTGACTCCTTGCCCCTAGTGAACTTCTGTCCTCAGCCGTTCTCTGCCCAAACTGGAATTCTGCAGGTATTTCTTCTCCTTCACAGATGGTCAGACCAGGCACGGTACTTGGTACTTCTGGCTCTTCTGCTTCGTGACCTTACCCATTTGCCCGATGTGGTCAAACTGTTGCTTGTCACTACCGCTCCAGAACTTTGCCCAAAGAAGGGGATTTCCTTGCCTCTTTTGCCCAGTGCGCCACCTATTACCTGCATCACCACACACTCTGCCCAAACACCTAATTGTGCCCTCCCAGACACGTAAACGACTCAAACTGACTCAATAAAGGGTGTAAAAGTGCTCTAAGATGAGCAAATAAAATGGCTCATCAGAACCGCACACACTTGGATACGCTTGTCCCCAAGCGTGGGCTCTGATTTGCCTGACTCAAGACCAAAGTGAAAACAGAAATGAAAGAAGTAGGGAGAAATAAAACAAAGGACTTTAGCATGATCAGTACAGGGCATAGTACATACAGATAACACAAAATTCAAGTAAAGATAAAAGTAAGTCAAGAGTCTGTTCAAGGTCTTTGGGTTCATTCCCTCACAGTGTTTCTCTCTTTTTAGTGTATGGGTTCAATGACACTCATTTTCTGCTGTGATTCCACTTTGCCTAAATTTGCCGTATTGCTAATCTGAGTTTGTTTTAACTAAGCGGGGGGTTATCAAAGGGACTTTTATTAGGTTGTAGTGTTGGGCTTATTTGGGTAGATTTTGAGGAGTAGGCTCTATTTGGGCAGAGGGCTTTTTGGAGTTAGCCTTTCTCTGCCACTTTGCCCCTTTCTTACGGGCCCTAGCACAACAACTTTTATTCTATATTTTTTCTTTTCTTTTTTTTTTTTCTTTTTCTTTTTTTTTTCTTTTTTTTTCTTTTTTCTTTTTTTTTTTCTTTTTTTTTTTCTCTTTTTTTTTTTTTGAACACTATGCCCTAACTCCCTCTTATCTCTCTGGCTGCCTATGTAATGTGGGCATAATACCAGATGGGTTCACAAGGAAATATTCAATCAGGCTCAAAGGGCTAGCAAGGGACAATGTTATTTATTCAGGCAAAATAAAACAAGAAAATGCCCTCATCTAACTACCCCTATTCAGTCAAACTACTCATTTCAGCAAACAGGCAAAGACAGGCATTGTAAATATCACAGCAGACTCCCAAAGAAAGAAATCATATATCAATGTAGGCTCAATTCTCACAGTTTGCCTAGAACAGTTCCATCATCCCTATTTCATGCATCTTAACTATAAAGTTTGAGTTACTGTATGTACGTTTGCCCAAAGTGATCACATAATCATGCTGACTCGATTAGAAACAGGGGTTTGCCCTTTCCCTTTCCCCCCTCACACACTTTGCCTGGGCAAAGTGTGCAAAAGTAATAAGATTGGTAGGGGCTACCCACGACCAGACTATGACTCAAAATGTTTGGCGCACCTGCCCCCTCACACACTTTGCCTGGGCAAAGTGTGTCAGCAGGGAGATCAACCTAGTCCCCCCCGAACCAAAGTGACTCGGGGGTGACCTTAACAAAAACAAAATATGAAAAACTCACTATTTGTAACACAAACTCAACATTAGAAGATTCAAACGAAATATTTCAATGTATCAGAATTAGATCGGAGCCAAACGATCTACTAACATGTAAGAATCGAACCGATCCCTTGTTCCCAAGTCAAGTACAACCTCGTCAAAGCTTTCGTCCGAAAACGTGAAATAAACAGTCTTTCTGGAGACATGAAATAAAGTGGTTTATTATTCGATTGTATCACCCCTCACAATGCCCATCACATCAGTCCGACCACTCTTGATTTGTCGATTCAAATCAGGCCACACGTCGGAAATCGAGTCTATATTAACCCTGCACGCCTCGATCTAACCAGAATTATCGTCTATCAACTCAAACACAAACAAAGATTTCGCTTTATGCTCAGATAATTCGAGATTCAATGCACGCGTCCATTCGACTCCATTAAGTATTCTTTGTAGATTTCCTCTATCTATCAGAATTATCGTCCATCAACTCAAACACAAACAAAGATTTTACCTTAGGTTTCAAGTAAATCGAGATGAAATGCACGCGCTCATTCGACTCCATAAATTATTCTTTGTAGACTTCTATTCAATCAATAGAACAATTTCAACGACCACAACCTTAGATCGAAGGAATAATAATAAAATATTAAAAATAGATATACAAATGCAATTAAAAAATTCATAAATTACGTAAAATAAAATTATATAATAGCAGAAATTAAAATATTAATATACAGTTCAAATTTATATGGTTACAATTAAAATATTCATAATTTGAATATTGTGCAATAAAAATATAACATCATATATTTAATAACCAATTAAAATATTTAGAAATAGCGTTAAAAATAAAATTATATAGTAGCACAATTAAAATATTTAAAAATTATACAAAATAAAATAAATAATATTGAGCAAAACATAAATTAATAAAAAAAACACAAAATTATATTATATGGTTTTATTATAGCACAAAAAAACAATAATCTTATTTAAATTTAGCAAATTAAAATGTATAATGAATTTAAAAAAACTCATTAATGGAGATTAATTAATCCTCAATCATATTTCTATTAATCATTTGTTACAAAACATTTATTCTATTAATCATTTGTTACAAAACATTTAATCTGAGAAAATAAAAATGAAAAACTCAGTGAATTTATTTATACGATTTTGTAACACAAACTAACATTAGAAGATTCAAACAAAATATTTCAATGTATCAGAACTACATCGGAACCAAATGATCTACTAACATGTAAGAATCGAACCGATCCCTTGTTCCCAAGTAAGTAAAACCTCTTCAAAGCTTCCGTCCGAAAACGTGAAATAAACAGTCTTTCTGGGACATGAAATAAAGCGGTTTATTATTCGATTGTATCACCCCTCACAAAGCCCATTACATCAGTCCGACCACTCTTGATTTGTCGATTCAAATCAGGCCACACGTCGGAAATCGAAAATTATATAAATACACAATTAAAATATTTATAAATAACACAAAATAAAATAAATAATATTGAGCAAAACATACATTAATAAAAAAACACAAAATTATATTATATGGTTTTATTTAAAAAAAAAATAAAATCAATAATCTTATTTAAATTTAGCAATTTAAAGTGTATAATGAATTAAAAAAAAATCTTTAATCGATATTAATTAATACTCAATCATTAGGGGTGGGAATGAGCCAGGCTACCCGACAGGGGCCTATGGCTCGGCCTACAAAAGCCCGGCTCGGCTCAGCTCGTTTATTAAACAAGCCGGGCTCAAACATTTTTTTTGGCCTTTTTAAACAAATAGGCCAGGCTTTAAGCTTTTGTAAAGCCTACTAGGCCTATAAGGCCGGGCCTGTTTATATATATATATATATATATATATATATATATATAAATAAATATATATATATATATATATATTATTAATAATAATAATAATGATTAAATAATAAAAAAAATATGAAAGAAAAAAAACTCTTTCAACTTCTAAATCTCTCCTCCCAAGTCGCAGTAATTATACTTATCAACCTAACGGTTGAACTCCCAACATAACTTTTCTATTCTTAAATTTCAATACTCCCTAATCCATATGCTTCTTCCTAGCTCCTAAGTTTAAAAAAAATTACTCTCTTCTGCAAACGAGCTATGGATGGTAATTTGGGTAAGTTTTATTTTCTCTTGCAATTATTTATATTTGATGTCCGCAAAAAATTGTAGGGTTTTTTTTACTTTAGTTCAAAATAGTGAATTTGATGTTTAAATTTTGATTTTTTTTTTGTTACTATTATTTCAAATGGGGCCAACATATTTCTTTCATAAAGATGTTGCAATTGTATTATTCTTAAATTTAATTTTGTTATTTTTGTGTGTATTGTGTGTTGTGCAGAAGTCTCTTCTCAGCAAATCATTGATGAGGCAAATCCACGTACTCAAGATAGAAATATCGATAACGAGATGGTCGAAGATCATAATGGCAGTGATTGTATAATTAACAACAAGAGGCGAAAGACATCGGTTGTGTGGAATGATTTTGCAGTGGTTGTTCTTCCTGAAGTTGGGATGAAAGCTGTTTGCAACCATTGCAAATACAAATTTGCTTATGGTGGAAGAGGCTCTAGCACTAGCCATTTAAAAAGACACCTAAAAATTTGTTTGCCAACCATTGCAAATACAAATTTGCTTATGGTGGAAGAGGCTCTAGCACTAGCCATTTAAAAAGACACCTAAAAATTTGTTTGCCAAAGAAGCTAAGCATGAAGGACTGCAAAATTATATAATAGCAGAAATTAAAATATTAATATACAGTTAAAATTTATAAGATTACAATTAAAATATTCATAATTTGCGCAAAATAAAAATATATTATAGCAATTAAAAATATTTAAAATATTGAAACAATAAAAATATAACATCATATATTTATTAACCAATTAAAATATATACAAATAGCGTCAAAAATAAAATTATATAGTAGCACAATTAAAATATTTATAAATAACACAAAATAAAATAAATAATATTGAGCAAAACATACATTAATAAAAAAACACAAAATTATATTATATGGTTTTATTAAAGCACAAAAAAAATAACATCAATAATCTTATTTAAATTTAGCAAATTAAAGTGTATAATGAATTAAAAAAACTCATTAATCGAGATTAATTAATCCTCAATCATACTTCTATTAATCATTTGTTACAAAACATTTAATCTGAGAAAATAAAAATGAAAAACTCAGTGAATTTATTTATACGATTTTGTAACACAAACTAACATTAGAAGATTCAAACAAAATATTTCAATGTATCAGAACTAGATAGGAACCAAACGATCTACTAACATGTAAGAATCGAACCGATCCCTTGTTCAAGTCTAGTAAAACCTCTTCAAAGCTTCCGTCCGAAAACGTGAAATAAACAGTCTTTCTGGGGAAATGAAATAAAGCAGTTTATTATTCGATTGTATCACCCTTCACAAAGCCAATCACATCAGTCCGACCACTCTTGATTTGTCGATTCAAATCAGGCCACAAGTCCGAAATCGAGTCTATATTAACCCTGCATGCCTCGATCTAACCAGAATTATCGTCTATCAACTCAAACACAAACAAAGATTTCACTTTAGGCTCAGATAAATCGAGATGCAATGCACGCGTCCATTGACTCCATTAAGTATTTTTTGTAGACTTCACCTGTATCAATAGAACAGTTCAAATCACTACTACATTAGATGAAGTAATAATTATAAAAAATTAAAAATAGATATACAAATTTAATTAAAAAATTCATAAATTATGATAAAATAAAATTATATAATAGCAGAAATTAAAATTTAAATATACAATTAAAATGTATAAAGTTGCAATAAAAATATTCATAAATAGCGCAAAATAAAAATATATTATAGCAATTAAAAATATTTAAAATATTGGGCAATAAAAATATTAAAGCATATATTTAATAAGCAATTAAAATATTTACAAATAGCGCCAAAAATAAAATTATATACTAGCACAATTATTTATAAATAACACAAAAGAAAATAAATAATATTGAGGAAAATATACATTAATAAAAAAACATAAAATTATATTATATAGTTTTATTATAGCTCACAAAATAACAACTACAATCATATTTAAATCGAGATTAATTAATCCTCAATTATACTTTTATTATTTGTTTGTTACAAAAAAATTCAATCTGAAAAACTATAACTAAAAACTCACTAAATTTATTTATACGATTTGTAACACAAACTCAACATTAGAAGATTCAAATAAAATATTTCAATGTATCAGAACTCGATCGGAGCCAAACGAACTACTAACATGTAAGAATCGAACCGATCCCTTGTTACCAAGTCAAGTACAACCTCGTCAAAGCTTCAAAATAAACAACCTTTATAGGGAAATGAAATAAAGCGGTCTACTATTCGATTGTATCACCCCTCACAAACCCCATCACACCAGTCCGACCACTCGTGATATGTCGATTCAAATCAGGCCACACGTCGGAAATCGAGTCTTTATTAACCCTTCAAAAACGTGAAATAAACAGCCTTTCTGGGGACATGAAATAAAACGGTCTACTATTCGATTGTATCACCCCTCACAAAGCTCATCACATCAGTCCGACCACTCTTGATTTGTCGATTCAAATCAGGCCACGCGTCGGAAATCGAGTCTATATTAACCCTATCAGAATTATCGTCTATCAACTCAAACACAAACAAAGATTTCACTTTAGGCTCAGATAAATCGAGGTGCAATGCACGCGTCCATTCGACTCCATTAAGTATTCTTTGTAGACTTCCTCTATCTATCAGAATTATCGTCCATCAACTCAAAAACAAACAAAGATTTCTCCTTAGGCTTCAGGTAAATCAAACAAACAAAGATTTCTCCTTAGGCTTCAGGTAAATCGAGATGCAATGTGTAACGCCCCGATTTGAGTTTTTCAAAAATAAAGCGGAAGCTTTTAAAATAAAATTATTTATTTAAAAATAACATTTAATAAAATGCCGGAGTTACGCAAAATAGATTGATTTTTCAAAATCAGAGTAACATTCTACAAAAATAAATTAGTCTTTCAAAATAGAATACTTAAAAATAAAAGTCGAGCATTTAAGTCTAAATAAACATAGAAATAAAAGTAAAAGAAACGATATCATAAACACGTGTCACTGCGCCGC
This sequence comes from Euphrasia confusa, assembly GCA_954870475.1. Taxonomy (NCBI): domain Eukaryota; kingdom Viridiplantae; phylum Streptophyta; class Magnoliopsida; order Lamiales; family Orobanchaceae; genus Euphrasia; species Euphrasia confusa. The sequence goes on along the minus strand of OX940957.1, from coordinate 12,379,513 downwards.
GTCCTCGTCACGCCCCTCGAAGTCTCCGTTCGTACCTCTCTTAGCGTGTGCGTTCCTAGTCCGTCGATCCCTAAAGCAAAGTCCCTTAAATTCGAAAGTCAAATTCTTAAAGTCTCAGATGATGTCCGTTTCAGTGGTGAGAGGCCAAGAGAGAGATCGAGAGCGGAGGAAATTTCAGCAGCGGCGACTCCCGAAAGAAGCTTGGATGAGGTGGTGGTTTCGTCAACGAGCGTCGATCCAATTCCTGGTAGTATGTTCGTCTTCGGCTCACGATATTGGAATGGGGCGGTCGTGGTCGACGTGTGGTGGTCCTCGGCGTGGCTCCGGCGACGAGATGATGGGTCGACTTTCCGGCTAGGGGGTCACAGTCCGGTCAGACGGTGGGGTACAGTGGCCTCGGCTAAGGATTAAGGTCTAGGTGTTTGGTGCTTGGAATTGGGAACTCGGGATTGGTGCAGGTCGGAAGAACTTGGGCAGTATTTTATGAGAAGTGTTGAGGGTTTTTATGATGAACTTAGACGTGATTAATAAGCCGGGTGACCAGAAGGACGTTATAAGTTCTAACGCCCGGTTCTTGTAAGAGTACTATTAGATGAGACACAAGTCCCGAAAAGACGAGATACCTTAGGACGAGAGAAAAAGGACAAAGACTGGAAACCAGTCAAACCGAGTAGGAGTACACCACTAACTGCACCTACTGTTATTACTGTTTATACACTGGAACGCCATTGTAGTGGGAGGTTGTGGACAACCGAAGATGTTCATAAGACTAGAAGGGTTGTTGAACTCTGGATCTAGTATACATGAAATCATTCCCTAGATCTACATGAAGGGCAGTACTAAATCTAAATATGTCTTCTTAAGAGAGCAATAAGGATTATTGCTAAGAGACAAGATTATTTAGTGTACAAGCTTAGTTGATCCATTTATGGATTGTAACAAAGCTATAATTCGTGATACTTGTAAATTGATGAGATAGTCCATTTGATGGATTCATCAAAAGGCATGAGCGAATAATGTGTATTGGAAACATGATGGAAACAAGGTGGTGTTTCTCGGAGATTTATGTAGATAACATTCTATCATTGGGGACAATGTAAGTGTGCTATCAGACATAAAGTAATGGTTGTCTAAGATAGAATCGATATATAAGATAAAGAAGAAGTTAGATCATGTTCTAAAGATCTAGGATCTTGTGAAAAGAACATTGTACTTCTCTTAGGTATCTTATACGATTAAGGTTCATTTCAATATACATAATTCCAAGAAGGGTGTGTTACCTTTCAAATGGAATGCATCTATCTGAAGGTATGTGTTGTGAACACATAAAAGGAGATAGAAGAAGTTAAAGCAGTTTCCTACACTGTGGGTGTGGAAAGCTTTAAAATGTAATGTTGAAAAACGAGAACCAGATATCGACTATGCAGTTGGCATAGTGGGAGGATATCAAGGTAATCCTGGAAAGGAATATTCGACTGCTGTAAAAGTACTTTCGAAGTACTGTTCTAGACTACGAAGCAGACGAGCTTTTCCTTTGGATTACAGTTCTAAGATCTCTTATTAAATCAGGATCAGTGTAAGTCGATATCAGGCTATGTGTTCACTTGTAAAAGGAGGTGAAGCTTTAAAATGGAAGAGTGATAAGCATGATGCTTTTCGGACTCAACCATGGGTAACCAAACTGCGGCCTCAGAGGCTGCGGAAGTTGTGGTAAAGCTTTAGGATAACCTCTGGACTTGGATATGATTCTTGGTTTACCAAAGGCTATTAAGATAGCGGTGCAATGGCAAACTGAAAGAAATCATAAGTCCATAGTGATGATAACACATAGAGCAAGTACCACCTGATACGAGTCATCGTCATGTGAGACGACGCTGTAGTCACCAAGATAACTTCGGAAACGGCAACCTAGACTGCTCATGCACAAGGCACTTCTTTGGAAATGCAGATCAAGCACGTGATGAGTATGGGAGTCGGGAGTTTGGATGAAATGACTAGACCTTAGTATAAGTGGGAGATTGATGGAGTTGTATACTTAATGTCTAGATTTAAGTATCTTAAACTCCCGGTCATAGTATTTAACCTAATTAAATGAATAATCGTTTGCTTTAATTATTTGTAATTAAATAAATGCAAATATGGTTCTGGATTATATACGTTGTATTTAGTATGGTGTGCGTCGTCACACGGAAGATCATACTATCAGTCACTCGTATATAATCAAACAGTAGCTCACGACCTAGATGGACAAGAACTAATCCATCGGTATAGTCGTTGTATGAGAGAGAAAATAATTGGTCTTGATTATTTTATCATACTTGTACACTTGGTGTATTGAGCGGATCGCTGGAGATTTATCGATTAGGATTGCCTTGGATAATCGATTTAAATCTCTGAGTATTTTATTCTCAATCCCTGATATTATTGCGGGTGTGTGCATTTAATATTAGTGACTTTGATTTTCCAAAGGAATTGATTGATTAGAATAACCGATCAATTACCGGCAAAGTTGGGTCACGGTATTTTATGTATGACATGCCGTGAATTCTTGATGGGAAAGTGTGTCCTCGAAAGGGTTGATAATATCCCCGAGATGAGTTCATAAGGAATTATTATGTAAACCTCATGAGTGGATTTGTTCCGCATAATAATTAAAGTTGAATGGTACTAGTCTCGGATATAAGAGATGAATAAATTAATTAAGCAATAAATTAATTTTATTCATGGATATTTATATCTTAAACTAATGGAATAAATAATACTACCGGAGAGAATATTATTTGATATAATATGGTGAATATTGAGAGTGCAATTATATTTATATAGTGGAATTAATCATATAATTAATATTAATGGATTAATAGATTTGGGCTTGGGCTCAAATTTAATCATTAATATTGGGAGCCCAATATTCCACCTCCTTTAGATCCCCTACGTAGCCTATAAAAGCACTACATGGTCTTCTCTATTCTACACACAATCATAACTTGAAGATCATAATTCAAGAGAGAGAGAAGGAGATCCATAAGCTTGGAGGATCGTCGCCCACACGACGTTCAAGCTAGTGCAAGGAATACGTAGGAAGATTCAAAGGTCTTTAAATTAATCTCGTTTCTCCACACAACGAGATCAAAGGTAAAATCGTTCAACGCCCTCTATGATTTTATGTGATTTAAAATCGTGATATATACATGAACGAAGATCCGGGAACGACGAACTCCGCGGATGGGGATGGACCGCGAGGTCGACATCCCCGCGGGGATCGACGAACACCCTCGGCTGGGAGTCGAGGGGTGGCGATCGAAGCCCTAGTGCTCGATCGCCGTGCGCGACGGCGTAGGAACCCCGGTTGGACGCCGGGGTATGCGATCGACCGTGAGGTCGATCACTGGGGGCTGCCGCGGGCTGGTGCTGCGGCGGTGCCCCCTCCCTCCTCCGATGACGGCGGTGAGTCGCCGGACTCACCGTCGGGGGCTGCCGGAGCAGCCCCACGCGATCGCGGCTGGCGCGCGATCGCAACCCTCGCGGCGGGGGTTCGGCTAGGGTTAGCCGTGGGTTCGCCCACGTCGACGCTCCGGTTGAGCTCCGGCTTCGTACAGTGGTTCGCGTGTTTTCCGGCGATGGGATTTCGGTCGGGGTTATGTTTTCCGCAATTCCGTTAACCCCGGGATATCGATTTCCAACAATTGGTATCAGAGCATTGGTTCTAGTTCATGTATATGTTCGATTTTGTGTTCTACCTTGCAGGGATTCCGACTATTATGGCTTGTTAATTATTTGTTAATTATTGTCATAATTTTATTAAACTCTCAGACATGTCGAGATTCGTTTTGTGTGGATGAATGCTTGTAATAGTAAAAATTCGGGGGTTGACCGAATTTTGGATTTATTATTATTGTTCTAAGTTTTTCCGGAAAGTGTATAGGATCGATTTCATGTATAGAATCCATACCGGAATTGTAATTTAAATTTGTAATTTATTTTACGTTGGTTCGATGTTGAGACGATCGCCGGAGAACGAAGTGTGACGAAAGAGAAGACGAGAGGGGAGGACCGGGATCGATCAATCCCCATGATCGATCCCATGAGGATCGATCGACCCGGGCTGCCCGCGGAAGATCTCGGCCACGCCGGCCACCAATGGTGGTGGCGCGTGGGCTGGGGCAGCGGCGGCGGTAGTCGATGGTTGGGGGGGCGCGGGGATTCCCACCCCGTGCTTCTCCTACCATAATTCAACTTTCCTAATTTAGTTCGGTTTTCCTATTTTGAGTATTCTTATTTTTAGGAACTCTCATAGAATAGGAAAAAAATTAAATTGGAATTAATTTATTCCTTATTGAGTGTTCTTATTTTTTTTTTTTGGAACTCTCATGGATAAGGAAGAGAATTAATTTAAAATTAATTTATTTCCTAATTGATTATTCCTATTTATGGGAATTTTCATGGACATGGAAATTAATTAATTTGGAAAGAAGAAGAGTCCTAATTTATTTTATTTCCTTATTCTATTATGGAAGTCTTCTAGAATGTTCCAAGTTTGACTTGGATAGGATTCTAGAGATTTAATAGAATTAGAAAGGATAATAAATAAATAAAAATATTAATAATATTTAATTTTATTTTTGATTTATTCGATTGATTTAATTTTCGAATTAAGTATATTTTGGATTTATTAAAAATAAATAGATTTAAATATTGGAATTAATATTCTCGTCACATGGAGCATTCAAGAAACGAAGACTGAAGACTAGAAGATGCGTACGAGGATGGAATAAAGCCATAATAGTCGGAAAATAATATTCTAGTATTATTTTGACTATGTGATAATATTTATGTGCTTTAATTTCATGTATGCATGCTTATGTGTATTTAATTATGCATTAGATAGCGTATCCCTTTATTGTAAAAAGCTAATTGGGAGAGGGATTGGAAACAATACCCATGGTCTCCATTGCTGTTCTCTTGGTGACTTTTATGAGCTTTTTTGAAGTTCATATAGACAAGTCATTGGAGGAGAATTCTTGTATTTGCTTTTACAAGAGACATTGATTAAGTTTGTCAAACAATGCCTAATTTGTCTTTCTAAAACTGACTTCAAGTCGACTCATTCTCACCCCGGGGAGTGGAATGGAGCCAAAGCCACTTGGTCATGTGGATGACACAAATTAGAGACTTTCGTATCTTTGGATCGATTGTCTGCTCGGCTCCCTCATTCTATGAGAGATAGGGTCGCTCGCATGGTGAATCACTGGTAAGAAACTTCGAGTTTCACTTATGATTTACCACGTCTTGATTCACAAGATTGAATGTCTCGAGTAATTGGGAGTCAATTATAAAAGTCTCTTGGTGGAGTAAACGTCCACACCACGTGGCTTTCTACACTAACGAATTTTGGAATAATTGATGTAGACAGTTATAGGGAATTGTGAAGTATTGTGAAGTTATCGTAAATGTCCACACCACGTGGCTTGCGGTAATATAGCAATTCCAAACGATTCACCTTAGTACTGAGTGAATGGTTTACACTTAGGTACGCGTTATAGTATTCTTCCCCACGAAGTTACGCTATAATCGATGTACGACCAAAGTAAATCTAATTACTAAATCATTTGGATAGGTAAACGTCCACACCACGTGGCTTGCCATATCTGATGGGATTTTAGATGTGATTAGTAATTTAATGATATTATTTGAGGGAGATAATATCGGAAATTAAATTGATTATTTGTTTATGTGCTTATAGGTTTAGAGAATAGCTATGAATCCACTTTCTGTGATACTCAAGGAGAATAAACTCACTGGCCCCAATTATATTGATTGGAGGAGAAATCTGGACATTGTCCTAACTTCTGAGGAGTACAAGTTTGTACTTCATGATCAATGCCCTGCTGAGCCCACGAATGCCTCAACTGATGAGGATCGAGCGGCATATAGGAGGTGGAAAAAGGCTGATGAGATGGCTAGGTGCTATATTTTGGCTTCCATGTCAAATGTACTCCAAAACCAGCATCAGTCAATGGACACCGCCTATGACATGCTGTTTAACCTCAAAGAGATGTTTGGGCATCAAGATCGTGCGGCTAGGCAAGATGCAATGAGAGTCCTTATGACAACTACTCAGTCTGAAGGAACGCCCGTTGGGGAGCACGTTCTTAAGATGATGGGGTTGTTGAATGAGTTGGAGATCCTAGGAGCTCAAATTGATGGAGAGACGCAAGTCGACATCATACTCCAATCTCTGGCCTCTGGTTTTGAGCAGTTCCGCATGAGCTATAATATGGGTAAACTATCTTATTCTCTAGCGGAACTCCTGACTGAACTGACAGCGGCGGAGGGGATCTACAAGAAGGGCAAGTCTCAAGCTCTTGTAACTACTAAGTCCAAAGGCTTTAAAGCTAACGGAGGTAGAGGGAGGAAGAGGAAGCAAGTCTGGAAACCCAGTGGTGCCAAGAGGCAAGCACCGCGTGAAGGGACCAGCAAGCCTAAAGGCAAGTGCTTCCGATGCAAGAAGTCTGGACACTGGAGGTCTGATTGTCCTCTCAAAGGTACGAATACTTCTTTAGTCATTAAAACACAGTCAGCGGTATTATCTACCAGAATTCTGGTGTGTAGATATGGAACCACTGACGGTATGTGAATTTTAAATGCAGGGGTTCCAGAAACCCCGACGACTTAGAGAAGAAGAGTTCAAGTCTACATGGGCAAAAGCTGTAGAGGAGGCAGCGGTTGCAGTGGAAGACATTTTATCTGCTTTTAGTAGCTTTAGGATTTCATTTCAAAGATATTGCTTTTATGTACCCCTTTTATTTTAGAAAGAACTATGTTCTGGTTTTCTATTATTAATGAATGGATATTTATTTCTTTTAATCATTTGATGATTATTGAGAAGAAATTATGATATTATCTATTCTGGTACATTAGTTAGCAATATGTGAATGATGAATCCTAAGTCTCCACGATGCAACAAACCGTAGTATATAATTCGTTTTACAAGTTAGAGATATTTCTTTACTAAATCATTATACTTGTGAATTCTATGCTGAGTAGTATTTATTCAAATAAGATTCAAAGGTTGAAAATTAATCTGATCAATTAAGTTGAAGGAGTGGACCTTCCAACCTAAGAATTGAATTTGGAAGATAAATACAGACTAAGCAGACCTTTCTGGATAAAGGATATAGAATCCGGACAAGTATTGAAATTGATTAAACACTGATATGTAGACCTATGTCTACTCAGACAAGAGAGGTACGAGTATTTCATTTGATGAATACTCTAAGCATGAATTGGAATACATGATATACCACAAAAGCAAGTGTTTTGACAAGTCAATGGACACAAGCTATAGTGGAAGAGTTATCAAAGTATATTCATAAGTAGCCTGTGATCTAATCACGAAGGGTAGTACCTGTCTGAAGACATAACATAATCAACAATTGGAATTAGATTCCAAATGATTACACCATACACTTCTAAGTGTAGACATGGTGTGTAAGTAAGAAGTAGATCTCTAATGGAAATGTAAAAGAAAGAGTTAATCGGTACTACCTATGTTCTATGAATATTTATGAAAGACAACGGCACATTCAATGTGGTTGTAAAATATCCTAGAAGAACAAAAGTTGTGTGTTCAATAGTACTATGGACCAGAAGGACGTTATAAGTTCTAACGCCCGGTTCTTGTAAGAGTACTATTAGATGAGACACAAGTCCCGAAAAGACGAGATACCTTAGGACGAGAGAAAAAGGACAAAGACTGGAAACCAGTCAAACCGAGTAGGAGTACACCACTAACTGCACCTACTGTTATTACTATTTATACACTGGAACGCCATTGTAGTGGGAGGTTGTGGACAACCGAAGATGTTCATAAGACTAGAAGGGTTGTTGAACTCTGGATCTAGTATACATGAAATCATTCCCTAGATCTACATGAAGGGCAGTACTAAATCTAAATATGTCTTCTTAAGAGAGCAATAAGGATTATTGCTAAGAGACAAGATTATTTAGTGTACAAGCTTAGTTGATCCATTTATGGATTGTAACAAAGCTATAATTCGTGATACTTGTAAATTGATGAGATAGTCCATTTGATGGATTCATCAAAAGGCATGAACGAATAATGTGTATTGGAAACATGATGGAAACAAGGTGGTGTTTCTCGGAGATTTATGTAGATAACATTCTATCATTGGGGACAATGTAAGAGTGCTATCAGACATAAAGTAATGGTTGTCTATGATAGAATCGATATATAAGATAAAGAAGAAGTTAGATCATGTTTTAAAGATCTAGGATCTTGTGAAAAGAACATTGTACTTCTCTTAGGTATCTTATACGATTAAGGTTCATTTCAACATACATAATTCCAAGAAGGGTGTGTTACCTTTCAGATGGAATGCATCTATTTGAAGGTATGTGTTGTGAACACATAAAAGGAGATAGAAGCAGTTAAAGCAGTTTCCTACACTGTGGGTGTGGAAAGCTTTAAAATGTAATGTTGAAAAACGAGAACCAGATATCGACTATGCAGTTGGCATAGTGGGAGGATATCAAGGTAATCCTGGAAAGGAATATTCGACTGCTGTAAAAGTACTTTCGAAGTACTGTTCTAGACTACGAAGCAGACGAGTTTTTCCTTTGGATTACAGTTCTCAGATCTCTTATTAAATCAGGATCAGTGTAAGTCGATATCAGGCTATGTGTTCACTTGTAAAAGGAGGTGAAGCTTTAAAATGGAAGAGTGATAAGCATGATGCTTTTCGGACTCAACCATGGGTAACCAAACTGCGGCCTCAGAGGCAGCGGAAGTTGTGGTAAAGCTTTAGGATAACCTCTGGACTTGGATATGATTCTTGGTTTACCAAAGGCTATTAAGATAGCGGTGCAATGGCAAACTGAAAGAAATCATAAGTCCATAGTTATGATAACACATAGAGCAAGTACCACCTGATACGAGTCATCGTCATGTGAGACGACGCTGTAGTCACCAAGATAACTTCGGAAACGGCAACCTAGACTCCTCATGCACAAGGCACTTCTTTGGAAATGCAGATCAAGCACGTGATGAGTATGGGAGTCGGGAGTTTGGATGAAATGACTAGACCTTAGTATAAGTGGGAGATTGATGGAGTTGTATAATTAATGACTAGATTTAAGTATCGTAAACTCCCGGTCATAGTATTTAACCTACTTAAATGAATAATCGTTTGCTTTAATTATTTGTAATTAAATAAATGCAAATATGGTTCTGGATTATATACCTTGTATTTAGTATGGTGTGCGTCGTCACACGGAAGATCATACTATCAGTCACTCGTATATAATCAAACAGTAGCTCACGACCTAGATGGACAAGAACTAATCCATCGGTATAGTCGTTGTATGAGAGAGAAAATAATTGGTCTTGATTATTTTATCAAACTTGTACACTTGGTGTATTGAGCGGATCGCTGGAGATTTATCGATTAGGATTGCCTTGGATAATCGATTTAAATCTCTGAGTATTTTATTCTCAATCCCTGATATTATTGCGGGTGTGTGCATTTAACATTAGTGACTTTGATTTTCCAAAGGAATTGATTGATTAGAATAACCGATCAATTACCGGCAAAGTTGGGTCACGGTATTTTATGTATGACATGCCGTGAATTCTTGATGGGAAAGTGTGTCCTCGAAAGGGTTGATAATATCCCCGAGATGAGTTCATAAGGAATTATTATGTAAACCTCATGAGTGGATTCGTTCCGCATAATAATTAAAGTTAAATGGTACTAGTCTCGGATATAAGAGATGAATAAATTAATTAAGCAATAAATTAATTTTATTCATGGATATTTATATCTTAAACACATGGAATAAATAATACTACCGGAGAGAATATTATTTGATATAATATGGTGAATATTGGGAGTGCAATTATATTTATATAGTGGAATTAATCATATAATTAATATTAAGGATTAATAGATTTGGGCTTGGGCTCAATTTAATCATTAATATTTGGAGCCCAATATTCCACCTCCTTTAGATCCCCTACGTAGCCTATAAAAGCACTACATGGTCTTCTCTATTCTACACACAATCATAACTTGAAGATCATAATTCAAGAGAGAGAGAAGGAGATCCATAAGCTTGGAGGATCGTCGCCCACACGATGTTCAAGCTAGTGCAAGGAATACGTAGGAAGATTCAAAGGTCTTCAAATCAATCTCGTTTCTCCACACAACGAGATCAAAGGTAAAATCGTTCAACGCCCTCTATGATTTTATGTGAATTAAAATCGTGATATATACATGAACGAAGATCCGGGAACGACGACTCCGCGGATGGGGATGGACCGCGAGGTCGGCATCCCCGCGGGGATCGATGAACACCCTCGGCTGGGGAGCCGAGGGGTGGCGATCGAAGCCCTAGGGCTCGATCGCCGTGCGCGACGGCAAAGGAACCCCGGCTGGACCCCGGGGTATGCGATCGACCGTGAGGGCGATCGCTGGGGGCTGTCGCGGGCTGGTGCCGCGGCGGTGCCCCCTCCCTCCTCCGATGACGGCGGTGAGTCGTCGGACTCACCGCCGGGGGCTGCCGGAGCAGCCCCACGCGATCGCGGCTGGCTCGCGATCGCAATTATTCGCGGCGGGGGTTCGGCTAGGGTTAGCCATGGGTTCGCCCACGGCGACGCTCCGGTTGAGCTCCGGCGTCGTACGGTGGTTCGCGTGTTTTCCGGCGGTGGGATTTCGGTCGGGGTTATGTTTTCCGCAATTCCGTTAACCCCGGGATATCGATTTCCAACACCGACAGCTGCTGGCCAAAAAGGTGTGTAACAGGCTTCAATTTGCTCCCGTTAGCCACTGAAGTTGTTATTTCGGCCAACGCCTTAATGTTGTCGGTCGACGGTGACTTTGTTCCAACTATCGTGGAGCTCGTAATCTGCTTCGATCGACTTGGGCTGGAACTCTCATTCCTGATCAAGAGCAATGGGGTTCTGCACCTTTCTGGGAAATCAGCGATGGCCCACTACTCAGTCGCCCCCTCCTTCCAGCGATGGCGCAGCCTTCAATGGCACAACCCCATTACCAACTTTAGCATTCTTAGCAACATGTCCCCTGATTCCTTTGTCTGTATTTTTATTTTATTTTAAGCTCTTACCACAGTCCAATTTTCTTCTCTTGAGGATTGTTTTCCAGAATCCACGGCCTGTAAATTCGATTTGGCCGACCCTGAAGTTTCTCTCTGTTTAATCTGTGTAGCCAATTCTCCCACAATATTACTAATCGCATTACCAGTTTTCCCTCCCACAGAACTCACTGACCCAGAAATTCCTTTGCTTATCCCTCTCGGTTCATAACGTGTGATCGGTCTTGAGTCCAACTTTTTGGCCAACGTGGGACATGCATTCTTTTTATGTCCAAAAGAGTTGCAAATATCACAAACATCTGGTCTCCATTCGTAATCGATACTAATTTTGCAACTGTCTTGATATCCACCCTCCTGTTCCGTCGGTTTAAGGAGCATGATAAAGTCCTTGAAGTCCCCGTCAATCTTCATCATCACACATACACGTGCATAATCCAGGCGCTCCATGGTAGAAGTAATAATGTCCGGGTACAATGGTACTCCCACCGCACTCGCCACCGTACTCAGGCCCTCCGACGTCCAGTACTCCATTGGTAGGTTGTTAAAACGCACCCAGATTGGGACTTCCTGATGTACATGTCGTACCAACATCATACCCTGCTGCCATCGCTGTAGGAACAACGGTCTCCCCGCAAATATCCACGGCCCCCTCCACAACCGTCTGCAAATCCTTTTCTGTGTTAAAGGAGTAAAAGAAAAATCCATTTTCCTTAGCTTTAATGTCCTTTAACCCTTTCCAGATGGGGGTAACAAACCTCTTCGTCGTATGAAATCCCACATTCGCAGCAACAAAATATCCCACAAGCATACAAGCCCATCTCTTACCTCCATCATACGCTGTTTTCCAGGATGGTCGTACAAAAACCGTACCATTATTAACCTCCGATTGGATATAACGCAGTGATACTCTTGTGGGTTGTATCGGTCGAGGATCGTAATATGATGTTGTAGGAGTCTTATTTAGTCGAACCACCCCTACAAATAAGTTTTCCAGAGGATTACGATTAATAGTGTACTCAGTGATAAGATGTGCCCGAGATTTTGGAGTTTCCTGGAGCATATTGTGGTTCTGAGTAGTTGGGGTCGTGTCCTAATGCATCATACTTCTATTAATCATTTGTTACAAAACATTTAATCTGAGAAAATAAATATGAAAAACTCACTGAATTTATTTATACGATTTGCAACACAAACTCAACATTAGAAGATTCAAACAAAATAGAGAGAAATTTTTTTATGGTTACAAATATAAAAAATCTACTCATTTTAACCCCTCTTTTAAAACTACACCCAATCTATACATTTTGTAAAGAAAATGTCCCATTTACCCTCCCTTTTTACGAAAAACAACAAAACAAATAAAAAACAACAAAAAACAACAAAAAACATTAAAAAAAAGCGGTCCCCCCCCCATATTCTCTCTCCCGTCGCCCCCCCCCCCCCCCCCCCCCCCCCCCAATTTCAAAGAAACCGCCGCCGATTTTCGAAATTTCCGGCCACCCGATGTCGGAAAACGAGCAGGAAGACCAGCACGACGAAGAGCACGAAGAGGAGCACCAAGAAGAGCAACAATGGCCGCTCAAAGCTCTGGTAAGTTTTCAAAAACCTAGGTTTTGAATTTCGTTTTTTTTCAACAATGTGTGTGATTTTATGCTTGAATTGACTGCCTTTTAGTGTATATGAGTGTTGTAGTTGTTTAAGAGTCGAAATTGAGTGTTGAAATGCGTTTAAAACGCTCTGAAAAATTTCAGTTTTTCGGCCCTCGGTCGACCCCCTCGGTCGACCCCTCGGCCGCGGGGAAGAAGATACCGGCCGAGGGCACTTGGTGACCGAGCAAGTGACCGGCCGAGGGCTGCTATCCGGTCACTCAGCCCCTCGGTCACCGAGGGCACTTGGTCATGACCGAGGGGTCGACCAAGTGCAGAAATTTTTTTTTTTTATTTTTTTATTTTTGCTTTATTATATTTACAATATTATGTGTTTATTTATTTAACTTAATTGTGTTTTTGCAGGATGGGTTCCAATGGAGGAGGCCACAATTCATTTACACACTAAAGAATTGAATTTGTACGACCGGTTCCCCGTGTTGAAGCACATAAAAAAGGTTTTAAGAGCCGTTGACGATACGCACGAGGCTCACCGGAAGCTCCGTCGTTCGTGTTTTGAAAGGTTGGTGCACCTTCAAAGAGACGGTCGATCGAACGCGGCCATGCACCACTTATTAGCTCGGGAGATCGTGGGTCCGACGATACCTCCGTTCGAGCATTGGTTTTCGCTCGGGGGCAAGATCATTTGCTTTAGAGCACAGGAGTATTCCTTGGTGACCGGGCTTCGTTTTGGGAATCACAGCTTTGATACTTCGGCCCAGCACATTATTCCTCCCGGCACTTTCTTTCATAGGCACTTCGGATTCGGTCAAAAATTAAAAGTGAACGAGCTTTTCACTAGATTCAAGTCTATGGACTTGGGGTCAGACCCGGCCGACTACCTGAAGGCTGCGAAGGTGCTGATTTATAACTTGATGCTCCTATGCAGAGGCGATATCATGACCGAGGATTGGGTTTGGACTTTGGTAGAGGACGAGGAGGGATGGGAGACGTTTCCCTGAGGCTCCCACACATTTCAGATCATGTCCTACTACCTCTCCATAGCTGCGATGCATCCCGGTCAAGTACTGAAGCCGGCCTACCACATCTACGGTCCCATTTGGGTCTATCAGCTATGGTCGTACGAGGCTATACCTAGTCTCGGGAGAGTGTGCGCGCTTAGAGCCGACCGTCCGACGATTACTCGGCTACTGGGGTGGAACTCGATTACTACTCACGTCGATTTTTCTCATTTCTACGAGGACCCAGAGGTAAACTTGTTTTAATGTTCAAGTAATGGTTATATCAAATAATTAAATTAATTAACTATATATAATTTTGATTTCTTTTCAGCTTGAGGTTCATCGGTATCTAGAGCCGACGGAGGAGGAGGCGGTTGCTCCGCATTTTATTTTCGTGCGTGACAGAGCAGATGAGGTCACGTACCATCCTCCTCCTAGACTTGGATTGCCTGCAGACGAGGCACATGCACAGGCACCGGCACAGAAGAAGAAGAAGAACTTGATGGAACGCGTGGTCGGACGCGTGTCCAAGGCGGTCGACAAGATGACCGGCGACTCTGGGCCTAGTAGACGGGGTCGTGATGCCATCACGCCTAATTCATCGGCAGAGCGTCGTCCCTCTCAGCGAGCCCGACGAGAGGGCTCTCCTGCTCCTGAGGGGTCTGATGACAGTACCGATCGACGGATTGATCGACGGTTCAAGAAAATCCTGAACGACGAGTCCGACACGGGATTTATGGCTCGACTGACTGCCCGGATCACGAGGACACATCAGGAGAGCAACGATAGACTCCTGGAGAGTGTCAGGAGGGCACAAAAAGAGGGCCACGACAGTCTGATGGAGCAGATTCGGGGGTTTTTCGGTCGCAGACGATTCTCGAAGATGCGCCCTTGTCCTTCCGATCCCGTGGAGCCTTCTGCATCTCATCACTCTGGATCCGGACGTGCTGCGTCTCATCATTCGGGTTCAGGACGTGTTCCGTCTCATCGCTCCGGGTCCGGACGTGTTGCGTCTCATCGCTCCGGGTCTGTACCGGGCCGTCATTCGCATGCAGAGCCTTCTGTGTCGCACCGGGAGGAGGAGGAGACCTTTCCTGCTAGAGCATCGTGTGGAGATATTGACAGTTACCGCACTCCGATGCAGCCCTTAGTTGACCCGACTTATGGTTCTCCTCCGAAGATGGGCTTGCTAGACTTCGGGAGTCTCTTCAAGCCGACGGAGGCTCCTACTGATTTCGGGACTTCCTTCTCGCCGATTCCTGCCCGTGATACACAGCCTTATATCCCCCCGGATGTTCCTGCCCGTGATATGTCGCGAGTTATCATCGATGCGGAGAGTTATTTCATGCCGGAAGTGGATTTGTTCACGCAGACATCTCCCGGGGCAGATGCACACTGTTTTGAGGAGACGTTCAGCGATGAAGATAAAGAACTCGACACCGATGATGTCGCAGCGGAGCCCGATGAGGTCGCCGAGAGTAGCATCGGACCCCGTGTGAGACAGCCCTCGGCAGCTCTTCGGAGCCCGTACGTCACGCATTTCACCCCAGCCGGTGAACGGAAGATTAGAGGCTGGTTTTCGGTGTTCCGACAAGAAGGGCAACACAAGAGCATCCGGTTGAATGAAGGCATTTTGAATCGGGCATATTTCGACGCTATTGAGGATATGAGTTATTGGTACACAGACGTGGTAAGTTAATTTTTAATTTTACTTTCAAATTCATAGTATTTATTTATTGGTGATGAGCTGTGGTATGTTTATTTTTCATGAGATCGATCTGTACATTCGATACTTGCAGGAGAAGGTGAAATTGATGAAGGGTGTACGACAAGGAGTATCTCCAAAAACGACTATACTCTTGAATACCGAGTTCTTCGTAAGTTTCAATTATCATACCAAATGCACTATTTATCTCACTTTTCTCATTTTTCTAACGTTTAATATTTTTAACAGAACAAATTGGCATTTGAGTGGCGGACGGTGAAGTCGGACAAGAAATTTTCGACTTCAACAAACTTCGAAGAGAGATATAAGCACTGGAAAGTACCGGACCATTTGTTGAGGATGGTCAGGGGAGACGAGGAATACACGAGTTGGTTTCATGCTACTGAGGTAATATTATTTATCGGGTTAATATTGTTTAATTATCCAATTTAATAACGTTCCTTTATTTATCAATAACGTTTTGTTTTGTTTTTTGTATTTTTTTAGGTAATAACGGTTGTCAATACTGGCGCTCATTGGGTCGTGGTGCGTATTGATCTGGCCAACTGGAGTGTATCTCTGTACGACTCTTTCACTTTCCGTGTGCCACTCGATATTCGGGAACCGATGCTGCGACCGTTGCACCACTTGTTGCCTCGGCTGTTGGTCGCAGCGGGATATTGGGATGCAGAAACGAACTTTTTCAGAAAAGCCCACAAGAGAACTGCTCTTAGGATCGTCGTCCCGAAGACGCAATTTACCCAGTACGACAACTCCAATTGTGGCCCGTACGTGTGCATGTATCTCGATCGTCTCATCAACAAGTCTTTGACTCACTTGAAAAAACCGGTCGACGATGATTATTTGCTCAAGTATCGTAGATATATTGCTCGGAAGATCTTTGGTTTGAGTCGTACTTTCGAGTCGTAGGTTTGAGTCGTAGTGTGTTTGTTTGGATTGATTTGTATGTGTGTTGATTTGGTTTTTTTTTTGCACTTGGTGGCTGCCCTTGGTGGCGCCACCAAGTGCACTTGGTGGCTGGGAAAAATAAAAGTATTTTTAAATTCGGCACTTGGTTGTTGCACTTGGTCAAAGTGACCAAGTGCACTTGGTGGTGACCAAGTGCAGGGACTACCAAGTGCACCACCAAGTGCCCCACCAAGTGCTTTAGAACATAAATTCATTTTAATTGATTTTAAATCTTTTTTTCAATTGTAAGGTTGTTGTGTTCAATTAAACATCAATTTCATAGTCAAAACAATTCAAAAAACATGATCAAACGTTGAATTGGGTAAATTAATTGATTACGCATTCGGATCGTGAACAAATTGGAAAGCATGTTGTTAACATTGTAACAATATTACTAGAAAGTTCAAAAACTTGTAAAACTTCTACGTTTCAACTTGATAGTACTAATTTGGCTTTGTTTTCATGTTGATTCGATGTTTATAGGCTTCAAATGATCTTTAATGTCAACGTAACAATTTAGTTATCGCTCGTTGGCCTCAAATTAATAAAAAAAAAAAATCCTAGGCACTTGGTCGTGCACTTGGTGGGGCACTTGGTGGTGCACTTGGTGGCCTCTGCCCTCAGACACCACCAAGTGCACTTGGTCAAAGTGACCAAGTGCATCGACCAAGTGCCAAATTTAAAAATACTTTTATTTTTCCCAGCCACCAAGTGCACTTGGTGGCGCCACCAAAGGCAGCCACCAAGTGCAGTTTTTTTTTAATAATATTTTTATATACTTAATTTAATTTTTTTTATTTTTTTTATATACTTAATTTAAATATTTTTTATAATTAATTTAATAATATTTTTATATACTTAATTTAATTTTTTTTATCTTTTTATATATTTAATTTAAATATTTTTTATAATTTTTTTTAATTTTTTATAAACTTAATTTAATTTTTTTTATCTTTTTTATATACTTAATTTAAATATTTTTTATAATTTTTTTTAATTTTGTTATATAATTAATTTAATTTTTTTTATCTTTTTTATATACTTAATTTAAATATTTTTTATAATTAAGTATATAATATTTTTATATACTTAATTTAATTTTTTTTTTATCTTTTTTATATACTTAATTTAAATATTTTTTATCTTTTTTTTATAAATTCATATATTTGTTTGATTTGGTTTATAAAATAAAATAAAATATTTTACAAATTTTATTAAATTAAATAAGTTAATATATTATAAATAATTTTAAAAAATTTTGACGGGATTTATTTAGTTAATATCAAAGCTAAACCTGCAAATCAATCTCAAACAACACCAAATAAACCCAAATCAACCTAAATAACACCGAATCAATCCAAATAACACCATCAACTTCAAAACAATGAAAGTCTCAAATAAAAGCAAATCAGTCAATAAAAAACTCAAACCATCAACCTCTCACTCCGTACTCACTGGACATTTTCTTCTCGTGTGACCCTCGCTTTTGCAGATGCTGCACTTCTTCTTTTGTCTTCTTCGGCTCGACTCTTCCGTTCCCGTTTCTTGTGGAGGACCATTCAAATCAACACTCTCAGGTGGAATAAAAACAGTGCACACGCGTCTGCTGTGACCTACGCCCTTGCATCTCGAACACACCTGCACACGACGACACGATATTAGGTCTAAGCCACGACATACGTACAATGTTACTTTTGGGGAACAAACCGGAACACGTCGTGCAGAGCTCTCAACAGCGGAACGGGCACGAGTCGTCTTCGGACGTCCAGCCTGGCTAACCACTACTGGAGGAAGAATTACGTACGATGCCACATCCGGTGGGACCACCCAATCATCATAATGTGGCAACGGCACAATAGGCGTCGCGTACATCTCGACATGGCTGCTCATCTTGAAATAGGGGCTCACGAAATCGTACGATGAAAATCCGGCTCGTCTACATAAAAACAACAAACAAGTTAGTGAAATCACCAGTTTAAAATTAAATTTAAAGGTAAAATGATATCATACCTAATAGCGGCAATAACATGACAACACGGTATTAGGTCTAAGTCGAACTCCCGACATTCACACGTGCGATTCGCGAGATCCACAAGATAAGACCTGTCATCCTCCTGAACTCTGTACTTGGTATTCGCACTGACCTCCCGAACAATGAAATAACGGCTCAACATATCCTGATTAGACAACTTGGCCAATGCCTCCTCGGTCAGCTCATGCTGCTCATTCTGTCTCTCGTTAGCTATCCTTCGTTTCTCGTCAAACCATCTCTCAATAATCGCACGAATCGCCTCGAGCATCGCACAGACTGGTAATCTCCGTGGCCATTTGATAGCATTGTTGAAGACTTCGGCCGCATTCGATGTCATGAAACCGTATCGTCGTGCAGCACACTTTGACCTTGCCCAGGTCTCAACCCCGATTTCAATAAGGCGACTATAAGCGCTGCCACTGAGTCTCTCCACATCCGCTAGATGTTTTTCAAACTCATCCACCCGATAACAATAAGCAGCACTGTATACAGCTCCGACCAGCTGATGGCCGTACCGTGCTAGATTCTTCGAGAGGTGGTGATAGCACAACGCTCGGGTAGCGTGGGGATAGACACTGCGAATAGCATTCGCGATGCTCTTATGCTGGTCGGACACAATGAGCAGATCATCATCGTCTGTATCGTAGCAATCTCTGAGGTGCTGGAGAAACCACGTCCACTCCTCATCATTCTCTATCGGACCGATACCAAACGCAAGCGGGAAAATATTCTCATTCCCGTCTTTTGTGCAGGCGACAAACAACACACCAGTGTTTCTCCCTTTCAAATGGGTGGCATCGACTACTATCACAGGACGCAGATTGTGCTGAAATGCACGAATGCACTGCCCGAGCGCAACAAACATGTGGCAAAACACGCCCTGGTCTGTCGTCTGAATATCATACATAGTCCCGGGATTAAGTTCTCTGAGCATG
Organism: Euphrasia confusa; assembly: GCA_954870475.1. Classification (NCBI taxonomy): domain Eukaryota; kingdom Viridiplantae; phylum Streptophyta; class Magnoliopsida; order Lamiales; family Orobanchaceae; genus Euphrasia; species Euphrasia confusa. Next base: position 12,360,131 of record OX940957.1, on the reverse strand, counting down.
TACAAATATGACGGGAGCCTCTGATACGATCCATGATAGTCGCCGTACGCTATTTCAAGCGCCATATTCCTCGTCCGCAGGGCGAAATTGTAGTTGATGTGAACTCCGTACAATCTCCTCAAATCATCAACCATATCTTTCGGCTTCAGTTCCCGATTGCCGACTAACTGGCGTGCAAAGAAAGTAGCCGCAACCCTGCTCGACACCTGTCGATCCGCAGTCCGCCCCAAATTGTTACGGCACTCGTGATTCAAGTTCAGCCTCGTAATCCTCCAAAAGGTGTCATCGGAACCCGTGGAACACAATTTGAACGGGCATTTCTCACTCCCAAGCTTGCAAACGTACGTCACCCGATCAGTGCACGAGCGGCGAGTTTTGCACTCTACGTTGTTCTCCATGTGATACATCCCCACCATCACCTTCAGATCCTGTTTCTTTCGGAATGTGGCTCCGACTGCCATCTGACCATAAATAGGTTGAGTTTCTACAGAACGCAACGGAACAGCGGGGTCAAACGTCGGCAGTGGAATGATCCAATTGCGCAGTGGATTGTTTTGTGCATTCTGAAAAGCTTCGGCTTGCTCACCGCCTCCCGCAGTAGAACTCGAGGACATATTACGGCGCGACATAATCTTTTTAACCACGCTCGGCTGCCTAATCCACTCGGTTCACTCCGTGGTCAACGAAGCCAAGAGATCGGACTGACGGGCTTCTTCCTCGTCCTCGGAAGTGTGTACCGCCTCGTTCTCGTTCTCGTTCTCTGACGGTACCGCCTCGTTCTCGTTCTCCGACGGTACGCCCCGATGGCGATTTTCTTCTCCGATATTCACCTCCGGCGCAGCTTGTTGTCCCTCTACTTCGACGACGAACACAAAGCACTCAGCCCTTTGCTCGTCTAACATGCGGGACACATCCTCGTCGCATAGCATAGGAGCTCGCACGCTCCTCATGTCATAGCCTCGGGTATAACAATACAACAAATACTCGACATTGGGCGGAGGGCGCAAAACCGCACGAATCCGGCTCACGAGAGTGTCGAGTGTAATTTCTTCCCTACGAAAGAAGAGGCACATATCTACTCCGTCAACGTAGCCCTCTCGATCCCAACGACCACCGTAACGTACCGTGATTCGTTGATTCGACATCTACAATTACAAATAACAATTGAATTCAATTAGAAAATCCAAAATATCCATTGCAATTACAAATAACAATTGAATTCAATTAGAAAATCCCAAATATACATCCAAACGTATAAAACAAGCCATTAATTAATAGACAATTCAATTTAAAAAAAAAAAAATAATTCTGCACTTGGTCAACTTTTGACCAAGTGCACTTGGCCGCTCGGTGACCGAGGGCCGTGTACTATCCGGTCCCTTGGCCGATCTATCCGGTCACCGAGGGCCGAACTATCCGGTCACTTGGCCGGTTGACCGAGGGCCCTCGGCCAAAATTCTCGACCGAGGGCTCAAGAACCCAGTAGCCCTCGGTCGTCCCCTCAGTCACATTTTCGACCGAGGGCTTCGACCGAGGGCAGAAAAATCCAGCTCGAAAATTAAAAAAAAAACGGACGGGGGCAAGGTCGCGAGCAACGTACCTTTTTTCCGTCAAAACCTAGCTCCTTCCACGGATATTCCGACCTAGATTTTTCATATAGAGAGGTTTTTGTGTGAGAAAAGTTTTTTTTTTTAAATGGGTTTGAGTTATGGAGGGTTTGAGGTGGTAGAGAGGATATGCATTCATGCATGCATTTACACCTCTACCAACCTCAAAAAATCTGATTTGTGTATGGAGTGGGCCCCGCATAAATTCTTTTTGGTTTTTTTAATTGTTTTTAATTGGTTTTATGTTATTAAAAAAGAGAAAAGAAAAGTAAGGGTATTTAGGACTTTTCCATTTCATTTTGTATAGAATGGGTGTAGTTTTATATGTGGGTTCAAAAAGAGTAGATGTTTTATATTTGTGTATGAAAAGTGGTATTCCCACAACAAAATATTTCAATGTATCATAACTAGATCAGAGCCAAACGATCTACTAACATGTAAGAATCGAACCGATCCCTTGTCCCCAAGTCAAGTACAACCTCGTCAAAGCTTCCGTTCGAAAACGTGAAATAAACAGCCTTTCTGGGGACATGAAATAAAGCGGTCTACTATTCGATTGTATCACCCTTCACAAACCCCATCACACCAGTCCGACCACTCGTGATTTGCCGATTCAAATCAGGACACGCGTCGAAAATCGAGTCTATATTAACCCTGCAAGCCTCGATCTAATCAGAATTATCGTCTATCAACTCAAACACAAACAAAGATTTCACCTAATGCATCAGATAAATCGAGATCCAATGCACGCGTTCATTCGACTCCATTAAGTATTCTTTGTAGACTTCCTCTATCTATAAGAATTATCGTCCATCAACTCAAACACAAACAAAGATTTCAACTTTGACTTCAGGTAAATCGAGATGAATGCACGCGTCCATTCGACTCCATAAATTATTCTTTGTAGACTTCTATTCCATCAATAGAACAATTTCAACGACCACGATCTTAGATCGAAGTAATAATAATAAAATATTAAAAATAAATATAAAAATGCAATTAAAAAATTTATAAATTACGCAAAATAAAATTATATAATAGCAGAAATTAAAATATTAATATAGAGTTCAAATTTATAAGGTTACAATTAAAATATTCATTATTTGCGCAAAATAAAAATATATTATAGCAATTAAAAATATTTAAAATATTACGCAATCACAATATTACAGGCATAAATATAATAAACAATTAAAATATTTAAAAATATAGTGCAAAATAAAATTATATAATAACACAATTAAAATATTTATAAATATCACAAAATAAAATAAATAATTTTGAACAAAACATACATTGACAAAAACACAAAATTATATTATATGGTTTTATTTTACCTAAAAAATAACATTAATAATCATATTTAAATTTGGCAAATTAAAATGTATAATGAATTTAAAAAACTCATTAATAGCCAGATTAATTAATCCTCAATGATATTTCTTTTGTTACAAAACATTAATTATGAGAAAATAAAAATGAAAAACTCACTAAACTTATTTATACGATTTGTAAAAACTCAACATTAGAAGATACAAATGAAATATTCAAATGTATCAAAACTCGATTGGAGCCAAACGATATACGAACTGGTAAGAATCGAACCGATTTTTTATTTCCAAGTCAAGTATAACCTCGTCAAAGCTTTCGTCTGAAAACTTGAAATAAACAGCATTTCTGAGAACATGAAATAAAATGGTCGGCTATTCGAATGTATCAATTCTCAAAACCCCATCACACCAATCCGACCACTCGTGATTTATCGATTCAAATCAGGCAACGCGTCGGAAATTGAGTCTATATTAACCCTGCACGCTTCGATCCAACCAGAATTATCGTCCATTAACTCAAACACAAAAAAAGATTTCACCTTAGGCATTAGATAAATCGAGTTGCAATGCACGTGTTCATTCGACTCCATAAAGTATTCTTTGTAGACTTCTCCTCGATCAAAGAACAGTTTGAACGACAAGTCCTTAAATGAAATAATAGCAGAAATTAAAATATAGATATACAAAACAATTACAAAATTCATCAATTACCTAAAATAAAAATATATAATAGCAGAAATTAAAATAGAAATATACAGTTAAAATTTATAAGGTTGCAATTAAAATATTCATAAATAGCACAAAATAAAAATATATTATAGCAATTAAAACTATTTAAAATATTGCGCAATTAAAATATTACAGACATATATATAATAAGCAATTAAAATATTTACAAATAACGCCAAAAATAAAATTATACTGTAGCACAATTAAAATATTTATAAATAACACAAAATAAAATAAATAATATTGAGCAATACATACATTAATAAAAAAACACAAAATTATATTATATAGTTTTATTATAGATCAAAAAAATAACATCAATAATTATATTTAAATTTAGTGTATAATGAATTAAAAAAACTCATTAATAGCGCGAGATTAATTAATCCTCAATTATACTTTTATTAATTATTTCTTACAAAATATTCAATATAAGAAAATAAAAATTAAAAATTTACTAAACTTATTGATACGATTTGTAACACAAACTTAAAATTAAAATAATCCTTAATATGCAACTTTTCCATTGAATTCATATATTTTTAGGTTGTAATCTATAATCTTTAGGTTGTAATATGTAATATGCAATTTTTTCACAGAAACCATAAATCTTTAAGTTGTAATATGTAATCTGCAATTTTTGAGGAAGTTGGAAAATGTAAAAACAAGGATGGTTCAAATTAAAAAATGTAATTATTCCTAGTAATTTATTCCTTTTGATTTTAAAATAAATTTTATTTTATCTGCAATCTCGATGCAACACGGCACGATGGCAACTATCACCTCCCAATTTATTTTGAAAAAAAATCAAAATTGTTCTTTTAACACAAAAGACTTGGAATACTCTGTATCATTCTGTATGCATTTACTTATTATTAATTCCTGATTATGATTTTTAATTACACTTCCTGAAACACCAAATCAGTATTAAACCTTTTCTCTCTCCCAATTTTTTCCTGATCGTGTGGCTGGAAAAACCTGGGTATTCATGATTTCTTTAACGTTCCTTTTATATTCTGTTTTAATGGGATATTGATCCTCCTTTGTGCTTCCTTGATTCTCCTCAGGATATGGAATTGGAATTCGTTACCGACGAAACATCGGATGACGAGAATTGCGGTTTTCACGACACCAGTGAGGTAAATGTTGAATAATTAGTTTGAATTGAGTTGTGTTTTCGTTAGAAATGTGGTGGGGATCATTGAAATCTAGGTTATGTAAAACCGATTATAATCACAATTTATGTGTGGGAAGGTAGTAGACCAATGGTATTTGGATGCTTTAATTTCAGTTCCGGCTTGCTGTTTTTGGGTTGTTTAATTGATTTGAGATGGCGCCGCGTGTTTCCAAGTATTATACTGTGTTTTCTCTAGCAGGATTACCTATCTATTGAGGGTGAAAGATGTGGGATTTGTATGGATGTTGTGATAGATAGAGGCGTGCTTGATTGCTGCCAGCACTGGTATGTTGAATTTGTTATTCTATGCTTCTGTTCAAATTTCACTGAAAATGTTCTCTGCATTGTGGTTTGCGGGTTTCGGTCCTTCTGACTTCAGTGTCGTCTTTTCCACATTTTTGCGAGCGTGTAACAAAAATGATGAGTAGAACCAACTCCTTGTAATTTGTTAACTTATCCCTCTTTTGAGAGGGACAAACTCATTTTACGAATCAACAGAAAGCATGGATCTCTTGGTTATAAATTTATAATAGCTTGACTGGATGCAGATCTTCACGATCACTTTTATTTCAGGTTCTGTTTTGCATGCATTGACAATTGGGCTACCATCACAAGCCTCTGCCCTCTTTGCCAGAATGAATTTCAGCTAATTACTTGTGTGCCTGTGAGTAGCAGAATTTGTTATAAACTATTCTTTGCTCTGTTTTCAATTTTCATTTTTGTGGGATTTGGTTGTCATATTAATATCGTTTTAGACACTGAGACATTATGAATGCGAAATTGGTTTGATTCTTTCTGACTACTTGAAAACTTTCTTCCTGTATGCTTTTGCTTATAAGGTTCTAAATAAACATTTTTTCTGTTTGTTTGATGTATTTACAAGTTAAATTCTGCTTTTGTCTAGAAAAATTATTTCCTCATGTTCAAAATGATTAATGAAGGTATATGATACTGTCGGTGGCAACAGAACTGATGACGATACAAACATAAGGTATACTAAATTCGTTCTTTTCCATTAGCTCTTAGCCTCTTTCTCTCTAACTTATGAACTTTTCCTACACTCTTTCCTTTCACGCTGTATATAATATTCTGTTTGTGTTTAGAGATTGGAGGCTCGATGACTCTTGATTTGAGGAGATGAATATATTAGGTGTGAAAAGTGAAAACATTATTTGATTTTGATAAGAAGTGGTAATGGTAATGGGAGTATAATAAGTGTGAACATTCTCTCTTGGTAGGAGGCCTTTTTGGTCTAAAGTCCAAAAATATAACTATTATAACTTGCGCCCAAAGTGAGCAATATTATACCAATATGGCGATAGTGTGTTCACTCACATCAAAGTGTTAATTTTTTGGGCTTTCGACTCTTGTTCTAATTTATCTAGGGAAAATACTCCTTCTGTCACATATCATTGGTCACAATTTCCTTTTCGAGTTGTCCCATATCAATGGTCACACGCTTTTCAAGGAAATAATTATTTTTACTTTTTCATTTAAAAAGACATAATGACATATATACCATTACTTTTTTACCTACTTTTTTAAACACTACTCTCAACTACTTAATTTTATTAATTTAAAATAAATTTTTACCCTCAACTTTTTGGTCAAAAAATCAATAACACTATATTTTCTTAATCTCCGTGTCCGATCACACGTGACCATTGTTGCGGGGCGGAGGGAGTATCACTTTTTTTTTCAGGCCACTGTTTTAGAATGCCATGTAGTTGTTGAGAGATTTTTGAACTGTAATTGAAGGTTACTGTATTTTAGATCAGATGATGTTGGAACTTGGAATTGCCATGTTAAATCTGCATTTCTCTGGCAAAATTATTTTTCTAAGGTGGTCAAAAATTTTAGACTCTAGATAATAGTTTTTTTAATATAGTTTCAGAACTGCTGCTGTTGTATGTTATTATCTCAGCAGAGGATTACTAGAACTTCCTTTATTTTGTTGCAGAGACGATGACTGGTTTATTGAAGGGAAAAGTAACACACTCTCTTTTCCATCATACTATATCGACGAGAATGTAAGTCGATAATATGGTTGTATATTTCATCCTGCATTTATCTTTATCTTGTTTTTAACTGGCGTCTGGCATCAACCATTTTGCCTAATTTGCATGTTACGTTCGATGATTTAAATCATCAGATGCGCATTTTGAATTCCTCTCACAGATATTTGAGTTTCAGTATGTTAATAATTTCTGATTTTTTTTATACAATATGTGTAAGCTATATGCTGCCATTTTGAGTTCGCGTTTAGAGTGGTATCTTTTGAAGAAGATAAGGTTTGGCAATCTTTGAGGAATGAATGATATGTCAATAGAATTAGCTCACCTTAATTTGGGAAACCTGGATAATGTTCTTTGAAGGGTACTCAGATCAGTAACCTCATCAGCATATTCCCTTAGGAGATTGAGAAATGTTATCCGTGTGTGACTCTGGATCAGTGATCATCATTTTACTCATTTAAAGCTCACCTTTTTTTCTTAATTGTAAGCCAGTATTAGTAAACATGCAATCATGGTGACTTTGACTTCTTGTAGGCAGTTGTCTGCTTGGATGGAGATAGCTGCAAAATTCGTAGTGGATCAGTGGCAATTGAAGAAGATTCAGATATTGATACATCCATTGCTTGTGACTCATGTGATAAGTGGTATGTAAAAAATGTTCATGTTTCCCATTTGTTTGTTCAACCTTATCTTTATTTGTTTGTTTGTTCGTTCAATTCAAAATCTGATATCAAGCTATCATCAGTTACCTGTTTATTTTCTTCTCTATCTCTCTTGTTAATTGTTCTCTTGGATTAGCCGGTAAGTCGGTAACCATCTTGTTTGTTTTATGCAATATTTCGTCACAATTACACTATACAGAATGCTTTGTTTAGTTTGAGAAGAACTTCGGTAGTGCACCATTTGGAGTTATTTGGATCCTGTATTCTCTTGTATCTAGTTATTATTTTTAGCGGTTTAGCCTTTTTCTCCCTTCTTAATTATATGCATTAACCATTATGTTTTTGTAAAGGACCTCTATAATATTGACTTGTACCCTCTACTGTTTCATGATATTACTTTTATGTGGAAATTAAGATTTTACCATCTGTGGATGGGGTGTCGTTTGAAATAGTTTTAAATTTTTAATTTTGATTTCTTCTTGATGCTTCAAACAGGTACCATGCTTATTGTGTGGGATTTGATCCTGAAGGCACATGTGATAGCTCATGGCTGTGCCCAAGGTAAATCGGTCTTTCCTGCAATACCAATCACACCCCATGATATACTGCTTATCTATATTTTACCAGAAAGCCTTGTGGTGGGAGACAATTTTTTGAATGTTTTAGCATCAGTTTATGGGTCTTCTTGGTGATCGGATGTGTTCACAGAGAATTTTGGGTCATAAATTTTCGATAAGTTTCATCTCGTTAGATTATTGATATCTTGTTGCTAGTTGATGCAGGTGTACCCTTGGTAAAAGTCCTGAAGAATCTTTTTCTGGAACAGTATCGGTATCTGTTGCCGATGACGGTGAGACAGCTGTAATCATATCACTGCATGACGAAAACCAAGAGATTCATGAATCTAGTCAATCAGCCTTGGGTTGTAGTACAGACATGGGAAACACCTTGTTACCCTGTTCTATATCCTGCTTACCAAAGCCAGAAGCACTACCTGGAGATGAAGAACGTGTTGAATCTAATTCATGTCAACAAGGAATGGAACTAACTTCATCGAAAAATAATCATCAAACTTCTCTACATGTCATATCACCTGCCAAGTTGAAAACAAATGCCGATGGTGCTGTGGTTGACTCTGGTTTTGATGTTGATCCTGGTAATTTGCATTGCCTAGACACTTTTTAATCTTTTTAGTACTTCGTCCGTCCGACAAGGATGGGCTTATAGTTGGTTAATATGTTTAAGCATTGCATTTTCTATGCAGCTTCTATGGTTCATTAAATAATTAGTCATTGTCTAACTCAGTTTCCATTTAAGCTACTCTAGGTATCCAAAAATAATTAAACCTGTTCATGGAAATGAAAACTTAATTGCATATAAATTCTAATAACTATGCCTATCTTTGTGGGACACCCGAAATAGTAACGTGGAATATCTTTAGAGATGTTTATCTCGTTATTCTTTACATGAATATTCTTTTAGTAGACATGAAGGAGAATGACACAGCTGAAGATAAAGTGCTTGGATTGCTGGAACCAGATCATGGGCCAGAAAATCTTATACCAGGTATTAGATATATATTTGACAAATATATAATTATTTCTTTAACATCAGTTTTATCCTGAGTCTGTTTATCTGGTTTTTGTATATTGCGTTATCTCCAGTGGTTTTGGCTAAGAAGATGGTGCCCAATGAAATTGAAGTTTTCTCGCTCGGACATATGATGCCTGATGAGAAGCCAACCACAAATGGAATCACTGCTGCTAAACGAAAGCACAGAGATAGCAGGTTGTCCTATAATAGAAATGCATTGTTTCATTTTTTATGTTAGCCTTTTCTGCTGGAGTTTTAGACGTGTTGTATATGTAGTTAAAATGTAGTTCCTCTCTTTAGCAATTCATTCATTCGGTTAAAGAATTATGTGAATTGATAGAAGTACCTGTTATGAGATCTGCTCATATTTTACTTTACCTGACTCTTATTTGAAGTTGTTTTTAAATGAACCTTGCGATATTAGCCAGCTAAAGTGCCTAGTACCCCCATATGTACCTGATATTCCATAATTTCCACCATTTGTGCTATATAAAAAACAGCTCACCTGTTTAGAATTTGTAGATGTCATGCAGTACCTTTATGTAGTTTTTTGTACATGTTAATTTATGACATGCACTTTTCAACTGTATACTTACTGGAATGCTGAGCTTCACAATGTGCATATTATGCATCTTTTCTTTTTCCGCCTTTTGCATAACTTGGAGCTGTTGTAACATCTCCTGTTGTAGCCATACATCAGCTCATTCTATTTTACTCTGGCACACGACTTTAGACATGAAACAACATATTATTTTAAATGTTTGACCAAATACTGACCCTTCATATGCTTTCATATAATTTATTGTGATGCTCATAGAAATGCGGATGACAGAGGAAGAGAAGCCAATATTGAGTCTAGAATTTCTCGAAAGAAAATTAAAGCTGAGAAAAACAGTGAACCCTCATCTACTCCGGTTGACTCTCAAACTTTTAGACGAAGTAATTCAAGGGACATCTCAATTAGATGTACTGAAAAGGAGAAAAGCACTTCCAATATAATGGATATAGTTCAAGGGGTAGATCGTAGGTCTCTGAAACAGTCCGGACATAAAAATTCTCCCGATATTACGCCAAGAGAAAGAGAAAGTGCTGCTAGGTTGAGGCTCAAAAAGATCATGAGGAGACCTGGTGATGGTGATAAAGATTCTTCAATGGTCGTTCAAGAGATTCGAAAAAAAATCAGAGCTGCAGTCCGTAATAAATCTTTGGGAGAGCCTGGGCAAAATATTTTTGATCCAAAGCTTCTGGATGCTTTCCGGACTGCTTTGGCTGGATCAGAAGCAGAAAATAGAAAACCAGTGTTGGATGTGGCGGCGAAAAGGTCATTATTGCAAAAAGGAAAGATTCGGGAAAGTCTAACCAAAAAAATATACGGGGCTGGCGGAAAACGAAAACGGGCTTGGACTCGGGAATGTGAAGTTGAATTTTGGAAGCACCGGTGCTTAAAAGCATCAAGGCCCGAAAAAATTCAGACTTTAAAGTCAGTTCTTGATCTCCTGAGAGATCATGAATCTGATCATGTGAAGAAAATGTCTGGGAATGAAGAGGAGACAAAGGATTCTGTCCTTTCGAGATTGTATTTAGCTGACACATCTGTGTTCCCCAGAAAGAATGATATCAAGCCCCTATGTACAACGCGGCCTGATAATCTTTCTGATTCAAATTCACAGAAACACAATAGTTTATCTCGGTTGTTAGTTGCTCCTCTAGACGGAAAAGAGACAAAGAAGAGTGTTGTTGTTAAGGGGGTGAAATCGGAAAATGCTTCCAAAGGCGCACTTGCTGCTCTAGGTGGCAAGAAAATATCTTCTGAGAAGGACAAGGCATGTAACCCCGACACGATAAAGGGTGATAAAAGGCAATGGGCCTTAGAAGTTCTGGCTAGAAAAAAAGCTGTCTCAGGCAAGAATATTCAAGATACAGAAGAGGATAGTGCGATTCTCAAGGGCAATTATACTTTACTGGTAAGCTGCAATATTATTCATCTATTTTCCTGGAAGAGTTTGTACCCTCCAGGTAATTCTGATTAAATAAAAAAAAAATCTTAATTTATATGATCATGCAGGCTCAACTACCAAAAGAAATGCGGCCTATTTTGGCTCCCAGCCGTCATAATAAAATTCCCGAATTAGTCAGACAGGTAAGTCGACTTTTTTAATCTTGAAAGAATTGATGATTTGTTCTATAGCCAGTGTGCGAATGATAAGATATTGGGAAGAAAAGCTAGAAAAAATTGAGGAATGAGTATAAGCTCTCCTTCCAGTGGTGGTTATACTAATATACTGTATGTAACATAACTAATGTTGAATGGGTTTGACACTGTCAGTTGCTGCTTGAGATTTCCCTTTTTCTTTTACCCAGCAAAATCCTAGTGCTTGGCAGTGATATTGGCGCTACATCTATTCTGCTAAGATATATTTTTCAACATACCAATTTCTAATTTGGTACCTGAAGTTTTCTGGTCAGAGCAAAAAATATGTATCACACTTTAGGTTTATAATTCACCCAATGTTTTTAAATGCATATTCAGTTGATGTTGTAAACCATCAGTGTGATAAAAGAAGCAATTAACACTGCAGCTTTTAACTCCAATTAGAAGTCTGATGGGCCTTCAGAATTTTCTTCATTCAGAGGATAGATATTTTCATATATCTCAACACATTTTTGCAATCTTACTTTCATCTTTATTAAACTACCACTTAACACTAATGTATTTACTCTGCATGATAAAGTTCCTTGCATCTAGTAAAACATGGTGAGTTTTTTGACTCTCATCTTGATGATAATTCTGTGATTTATCTTATTTTAAGCTCTTGTCTATTCTGAAGCTAGAGTTATTTTTTGTTTATGGATTATAGTTATTTTCTTCACTTTTGTATATCACATTAACCAAGTATTAACTACGCAGACTCAACTTTATCGTCTGACTGAGTACTTCCTGAAAAAAGCAAATGTGTCCGTAGTTTACAGAACAGCCGAATCAGAGTTAGCTGTTGCAGATGCAGTTAATATCGAAAAACAAGTTGCTGACCGGTCGAACAGCAAGCTTGTATACCTGAATTTGTGCTCTCAGGAGCTATCACGTAGATCAGACGACATGAGCTCTGCCAGACGTAAAGAAACGGATATTCCTTGCTCAAATTCAGAATTCACTTCATATCAATATGGAGCAACTGAAGATAACAATAATAACGAGGACAATAATAACAAGACCTCTTTAGATTTGGAAGTTGAAGAAGCACTGAAAAGAGCTGGTCTCATGTCAGATTCTCCTCCAACTAGTCCCAATCATCCAATGGAGGATATTAATAATGATAATAAAGTTGACATGGTTGAAAGCAGTGATGACGAGGGGCCCGAGAACATTTTTGAAGTCGATTCTCATTCGGAATTTGATATTTATGGTGATTTTGAGTATAATTTGGAAGATGATGATTTCGTTGGTGCTGGTACTTTAAGCAACACTTCTAAGTCACTGCCTGAGCCAGAGTCGCCAAAATTGAAGTTGTTGTTTTCGACGCTTAAGCTCGAGAAACTGGATGGGATTGTGGGTCCCCCTGATCACGAGGAGGCTTTAGTGAACTCGTCAGGTCCGATTGAGTCTCAAGATGAGATTAGCGGAAAAGACGAATGTCCTGTTCAAAATTCTTCGGTCCATGAGGACGAGGAGCTTTCTATGGCAGAATGTGAAGAGCTCTATGGACCTGATAAAGATCCGCTTATTAAAAAGTTTTCGGTAACCACATTGGTTATGCCAATTGAACAAACGGTCGAGAAATCTGGACAATCAAATGAGGATTGTGCGGGTCAGTTAGGAGCTAGCGCCGATGGGTCGATGCTATTGTGTCCCGACTCACAACAAAGAGAAAATGTAGTTGAGAAAGAGAAGGCTGCTAAATCCAAGGCCAAGCAATCAGAACCGTGTCGTACTATCATGAATAAGGTACCATGCCACAAATAATTACATAAATGACTTTGAGGATTGATCTGTTTAGGAAGAACAAATACAACCCTTACAAGTATTACACACTCCTTACATTTTCTGGTTATCATTTTCCCAAAAAACAGTCCCGAGTGTGAATTTGCGAATTGCAACTTATAAACAAACATTTGGGGGAAGGGGATATGTAATTTTGAAAGTTTTATTTTATTTAGACCAAGTCTGAAGGGTATTTTTGGTAATTAACCCAAAACGTTGAATATGTATTGGTGATCTGATTCATACTCTTATGTTATTTTAATTTTTAAATTCTTAGTACCTCCTTAAAGATTTACGTAACACCCGGTTCGGTGCATTATCTTCACAAATTTCCCTGAGGGTGGAACTTGTACAGTAGAAACAAACATATAAGGGGGCTATTTGTAATTTTTGAAAGAGTTTGGGTTTTGGTATTTGAAATAAATCAATTTGGAAGGCATTAAAATACATGATAATAATCCAATCTGTGACGGTGTGTTGCAGGTTGAAGCATACATAAAGGAGCACATAAGACCACTTTGCAAGAGCAATGTGATTACAGTCGATCAGTATAGGTGGGCAGTGGGGAAGACAACCGAGAAAGTTATGAAGTACCACTCCAAGGAGAAAAACGCGAATTTCCTCATCAAGGAAGGTGAAAAGGTGAAGAAGCTGGCTGAGCAATACGTTGAAGCTTCTCAGCTGCAGAAGCCAAAAAATTAAACTAGGAAACATCTGTATTTTTCTCTCAATGGTAACATCTATATACTGTTTGTATGATACTGTAGGGCTGGTTTACTTCTTTGGATGGGATGGTTAGTAAATGAATGGTGAGATATGCAGATTGAGATTATTTTGTTTAATACATTAATTAATTAGTACTGTACTACTTTATATCGAGTGATGTTACTCTATAATTCCACTTGAATATTACAATGTAGTACTACTCCAACTACCTCAAAATATTTGACATATTTCCTTTTTTAGTGTCTTAAACTCAACTTAAAAAAAAAAAAAATTATTCCAAGTTTTTTTTTTAAATACAATTTTATTTTATTTTATCCACATATTTTTTAAACTTTATTCATAACTATTTTAGTTTTTACTTTAAAATATATTTTTATCCTTTATTTTTTATTTAAGAAAATAAATAAATTTAAAACTCACATCTAGAAAAGTATGACATTTATTTTGGTAGGAAAGGAATACAAGCATTTCATTCTCTTGTGAGTTTTAAATTTACAAAGAATATATTATAATTCTTTGAGACTGGAGTATTTTTTTGCAAGTATTTGATATTCAGGAGATTGTTGAGTGGAGTTTTAAGTAACAATACTATATTTATGTGTGATCATAAATGAAATTTAACTCTTGTAAGAGCATTGATATCTCAATGGTAGGTACAAATCCTACATGTCACAAATTTGTACTTAGTTATACTATAGGGGATCAAGTACAAATTGAGAGAGAGAAACATGTCACAAATTTGTACTTAGTTATACTATAGGGGATCAAGTACAAATTGAGAGAGAGAAAAAGGAGTATCAAATATTTGATACTAGGTACAAATTTGATGTGTCTTGTATTGTGGGACCCACATGCATAAAGAAGAAGAATTGTACCTCAAAACCATTGGGATGAGAAGGTACAAATTAATGGGTACAAATTAATGTGTAATGTGTCAACTAAATTGTACCTATAGTGAGGTATACCATTAGAGATGCTCTAATGAGATAAAAAAAAAAAAATACTACAGTATAATGTAACACTTGACTTTGAACAAAGAGTATAATCTACAAAGTACTCTATCTTTTCATTTTTCCAAAATAGTTCACGTACTTTTTTTTAAGGTGTCACACAGAGGCTAGTCTTCACCCAATCCATGAAAGCACGGAAGGTTGAACTAGACAAACCAAAACAATATAAAAAATTATTTTAATTTTTTTCATTTTAAAATACAACTTTATTTTATTTTATCCAAATACTTTTTGAACTTTATTCACAATTATTTTACTTTTCAATTTAAAATATACTTTTTATCTTTTACTGTTAAAAATATTTTTGAACTTTACTCACAATTACTTTACTTTTCAATTTAAAATATACTTACCCTTTACTTTTAACATTTTTCTTAACAAAATCATTGGACCAATCAACAAAAAACAAAACCATCATGTGCATGTATTTTTTCCAAGTAAATCACATAAACCTTCAACAATGAACGAGCCTTTCTTCAATGATAGATATAGCTAGAAAACTAATGTATTTTGAAACAAAGAGTCAGGGGTTTAAAGAGAAAATACACGAAATATCTCCCAAGAAAAATCTTCGATGATTTCTTAAAAGAGTTAATTCTAGCTAAAAGTAGTAAAATTGTAACACTCCATACAGAAAATTACGGCTCATATACTCCATGGACGATAATTACCGAGCTATGATGGTGCACCAAGTACCACTGACCGTGGTGAAATTCATAAACATTTGTTACATTATCTGGGCTGCGGTTCACATCAACATAAGCTCTCATGGTGACCCATGCCAGGCCGGGTGTGACTCGTGTCCTCACATCTCGTGCTACCTGGTAAGAAGCAATGTTGTTATTCCAGGCAAACGCCAACTGCCAGCTCTCCATTACTGCATTGTAACTAGGAAAAAAGGAGAGAAAGAGAGTTGAGGGCAACACGTTAAGCTTTGGTAATCATTCATTCAAGCATGGAACTCAACAAAGACGAATCAATAAATCTATTATATAGATAGTGGTAGTAAATTACATGACATTTAGACTAATTGCAGATAGTCTACAAATCAAACACACCAACAAGGGGACTTGATCCCCTGATCTCATCCTAAAGAAATAAGGTAGATACCACATTAGCTCAAAAAACACTCCAATTTTTATCACAATTGCACGTACTCATAGGTCTCGTTTAGATTATGAGTCATAGAATTAAAAGTACTTGGTATTGAGAGTTCTATGACTACATAAGAAACTTGTTTGTTGTAGAATTAAAACTTCACATCTGGACCATAGATAATAATAATAAGAAAAATTAAACTGAGTAATGATTTAGTTTTCACCATAGATGTTAAACAACATAAGTTGTTGAATATGATCGGAATTCGAATCCTACAAGAACTGGTGTGGGAATTGGAGATTGACAACCTGGCACATACAACCATTAAAGTAATACAAATACCCCGTGAGATTTGCATTTTATCCAAAAAAACATGCCATCATTCTTCAATATACATCAGCAAGTTTCCCATGTGAGCTTATTGCCGTCTGAATTTAAATAATTTATATTCAAAACTTGACAATCAAGCGCATCTGGCAGTTATCATTTTCACAGTTAAATTCTAGCACAGAGGCTTAAATCTATAATGTAATTCACAATTCAGATCTGTTTCTGACCAGCCATTAGGTATATGAGTATATCGACAGGAGCCTCTACTTAGTCTTCATGTAAACTTTTCCATATATGAGCAAAGCAAGTAAAAAAGGAAACTTATATATCTCTATGACATCTAATTAAGGAAAATGAGCATTTCAGAAATCATTAAAAAGAGAAATCGGGAACACGTGAGGGATATATATTTAGTAGATGGAATAGTTTAGAAAATATTAAATGCAGTGGTTAAAAAGCCCCATACCCACTAAATGCCTCACGGCTTGCATAAAAGCACTTGACGTAATCTGCATTGAGCCAAAGCTGGGCCATAGCTGGAAGCGACCTTTCTCGGAGTATCCTAAAAAACTCGTTATTGACATTAACAATGGCTCGTGTGGTTGCATAATAGGCTTTCCATCCATTGGGTGGTACCAAACTATCTTGCTCCATGGTGAAATCCTTGAGTTTAGACAATAAGCAACATAATCAATGAACATATGATTAGAAGAATCCATCGATATTAATATCTAACATAGGAAGTGACAAACTAGAAAACTATTTGTATAATAGAGTAAAGATGATAAAGTGCAAAACAAGTAACTCAAGAATAAATAGTGTTAGCACTATAACAGATGTCTCTTTTTTTCCGTTTTTCATTTTCCAATGCGTTGTAGAAGGTAAAAAATCATATCACCACATAATCATACGATTCCCTTCAAGCAAGCTAACATATGTACCCAAACACTCTTAATGAACAATAATATACCACACGGTTGGATAGGAGGCCAAGTAGAAATATTAAAACAGAAGGATCCAAATCCCAATTATAACTTCTCACATAAAAAAATGGAGTTCCGGAAATCTGGGTATGTAAGTATAGTCTAATAAATCACACACAAACCATACAAACATCATATAAATAAATATTTGTATAAAGATTAAAGAAAATAATCAAAATATATCAAGAATAACACCACCACCACCACCACCACCACCACCACCCCCCTCCCCCCCCCCCCCCACACACACACACAAACACACTCTTTTCTATTTTATGACCAATACCGAGAGCTCGTGTCTAGGACTTAATGATTTCCTCATGAATAGCACTGTTATCATGAGACAACAAAATTCAATACCCAAAACCTTAATGTGACAATTTTTAATATTCTGAAGTCATGATTTTAGAGACTCTTGGCCGTAAAATTCAATTCTATACTCAAGAATTTCATTTATATAAATAATATAAGCTGATGAAAAAAATATAATAAATAGGTAACACATATCATATGATTCACATTTACTCATTAACTTGCAACAAGTTTGATTTTTCTGTCTCGGTAATAGCCAATAATTCGCCATCGACTAAAGCAGATTGAATGTCAAAGGCTTATTCATCATATTGCTTATAACTCCATCCAATGACATGAAATATTTACCACGCCTTTCTTATTCTTCCAAGAAAGATAACCCAAGTTCAGAAACTATATAATCACAAGAACCCCGTAGCTGGTCTTCTTTATTCTATTTCATTTCCAGACAAAAAATAATTATACAAATACACTAATTTAAGTATTTTTTAAAACACAAAACACAACACTAGAACAAAAACAATGCACCTACATTCAAATAAACTAGCAACAGAGAAAAAAAAAGAATAGTAAAAACCTTATGATAGAGGGCCTTCCACGCATTGTCATCATTTGCAACTCTCCGCATAAGCGAGTTGGTCATGGAAAGACGGCACAGGCTCGGGTAATCCAAGTAGCTGAGGGCATGCATAGTTATCTCCGGCACAAGCTGCTCCATCATGGATGCCCCTGTCAGTTTCTCCACCACCGCCATCTCTCCGCCAAAACCGCCGTTCACGCGCGCAGCCATCTTCTCGCCACAGCACAGTGGATCAATTCAGCCAAATCAGATGATATTTCGCTCTCCGATGAATCAAGAGAACTGGAACAAGGTGCAAAAATGGGCTACCAATAATCGCTGGTGAGGAATGCGAAATCGATTTTTTCTGAAAATGGGGAAATGAAAAAACCCTAAGTGTGTGTGCTCAAACACAAATATATTTATTGGGTTTATTGGAGGTGTGTTCGCGCGTGTTTTTTGCTGCCTGAAGATTCTCTTTGAATTCAGGCCGAAATCAAAGGGTTTGGTGGGTGGGAACTGGGAAGGTGGTGGGAGGAATAAAAACTGATCGTGTTTGACGCCCTCTCCGATGTGCCCCAAAAGTGGGCAAAACACCGAGTCCTGTATTGTGCAACTAAATTTAAGGTATGTCATTTAATAATAAAAATAAAAATAAAAATAAAATTTTTAATTTTAATTTAGTGTTAAATCCTTAAATAAAACAATCATCATTAAATAAAATAAATTTCATTCGATACAAAAATATAAATTTAAAACAGTATTTAATCTATAAATTTAATTTATACATAATAAAAAAATTATTTTTTAATTTATATTAATATTCATTATAAAATCAAATATTTATAATGTAATAAATAAATTTTCGTTTAGCGTAAATCAAATTTTTATTGTAAATTTTCAACAATTTCATTTACGATAGATTTTAAACAAATATAATATAACACTCAAATCTTCATCACGTAATACAATAATATTCTTTCATAGTACATAAGATATTCGTGATAAAAAAATATAAAAAATAATTCTCATATTACTCACAAATCTTCTTCACATAATACAACAATATCATACAATATTCAACATGAATAAAAATGAAAAATAAATATGAAAAATAATTCTTATCTTACCCACAAATCTTCATCACCTAATACATCAATCTTTATTACGCAAAAAAAATATTACTCAAAACAATAAATTGAATTAATTAAGTAATTTTTATATTAAATTGAATAAATTAATTAATTTTTATATTACTCAAAAAATATATCGAGATAAAAATAAGAAAAACAAAACAAAGAAAAGAAATATAGAAAGAAAATAAAATAAATAAATTAAATTTAAATATTAATCAACTATGTATCATACTTTTTGCATCTAGTTGTACTGTACGTTATAAATTGTCAGTGAAGTGGGGACATTGTTGTGTATTTTTATATATATAAGAGACAGAAATTGAAAAACCACTACCCGAAAAACTATGTAGAAATTTGTTAGCCACAAAATTCTTATTGAGAAACTTATAATAGACATTATACTGTTGTTACTCTTATTTGACTTGTGTTAGTTTGTTACTCTGTATTTGTACAGTGTGTTTTTCTTTATTGCGTAAACATATATTTATACGCAAATCACAACAATTCTAAGGGACGCAATTTGTTTCAAAATTATAAGCTATTTTAGCGTTAACCGATTCAGTTTTAGCGTTAACATTATACACAATGTTTTAAATTCTAACGTTGAGGGCAATTTGTTTTAGATAACGTTATACACAACGTTTCACATTCTAATTAAGTTTTGCGTTAATATTAAACTTTATCTGAAAATTAATTTATCACTGTGAATGTTGATTTTGGACAGCATATTTGTGTTTATGTTTTTGTTTGTTTTTCAGTGTTAAGTATCCCAAATCGGTTGGATATCGATCCTAAAGCTCAAATATAAGTTGGATAACCTTATCACCTTAACAAGGCATTTTAAGGTGTATATTGACCTAACTTTGACATGGTATCAGAGCAGGCCCAACACGATGATGGGTGCCCCAGCCGATGAAATTTCCGGCTTGCCCAAAGATGGCACTATGTCCACGAGTAGAGCCGACAAAATCGAGCCTACTCGTGAGGGGGCGTGTTAAGTATGGGTGCCCCAGCCGATGAAATTTCCGGCTTGCCCTGCCCCAGTCGATGAAATTTCCGGTTTGCACTATGTCCACGAGTAGAGCCGACAAAACCGAGCCTACTCGTGAGGGGGCGTGTTAAGTAGACTGACTCAACTTAAAAGGCCCATAAATATAAATGTAAAGAAGCCCAACTTCTCTAATAAAATCGAGCCTATTCGTGAGGGGGCGTGTTAAGTAGACTGACTCAACTTAAAAGGCCCATAAATATAAATGTAAAGAAGCCCAACTTCTCTAATAGTTCGAGCTTTTAGATGAAGCTTTCCCCTGAGGTTGAAATCGGCCCACAAGTGAGGGGGAGTATTGGAGGATATATTCGGCCCACTATAAATGTCTAGTTGCCCAACTTCTCTAACAGTTCGAGCTTTTAGATGAAGCTTTCCCCTGAGGTTGAAATCGGCCCACAAGTGAGGGGGAGTATTGGAGGATATATTCGGCCCACTATAAATGTCTAGTTGCCCAACTTCTCTAACAGTTCGAGATTTTAGATGAAGCGGTTTCTAACATTCAGGATTACTGGTTGAGAATCCTTAGTCAACGACTTCGCATTTGGAAACGGAGACAAGAGTCGCCGCTTTGCGTGGATGCATGGAAACGGCGACTGAAGTCGCCACCTTTGAAGTTACAAGGAATCGGCGACAGGAGTCGCCGAAATTGGATGTGCATAGAAACGGCGACCAGAGTCGCCGCTTTTGGTGAATTGAAGAAACGGCGACTGATGTCGCCGCTTTTGATGATGCTAGGAAACGGCGACTGGAGTCGCCGTTTTTGTTGTGTGATGGATTCCAGCGACTGGAGTCGCTAGTTTGGGGCTTGACATGGAACCAGCGACTCGAGTCGTCGGTTTTGAATTCCTTACTAAAAACCGGCGACTCATGCAATCTTGTCAACGACTGAGTGCCTTCGACATGATTCTTTTCACCAAGTACTCAAATCAAGAAAATGAAGAATGGTTCCAGTGTTTACTACTTCAATGATATCGACGACCATGAAGACGATGAAATTCCGAAGCTTCAACACTTAGAGATTTTCACAAGAAATTGATGAAGAATTGAGATCGATGGAGTCAAGATTAAATTGAAGTCTGATTTTAAAATTGAAGATTCAAGATTAAAAGATTCGAGAATCAAAGATTCAAGATTCCAAGATTCTAGAATCCAAGTTCTACAAAGTGATGTCATCCATGGAGAAGTGACATCAGCCAAGCATGTGATCAATGAGAATGTGCCACGTCAACATCTCACATGTGCGGGCTGCCTATATATACCCATGGATTTCCGTGCCATCACTTGACGATTTTGAGAGAACGAAATCTGATTTTTAGAATCGTAACCGATAGCTTCGAGCTTCGAGTTTGTGTAGTTTGCTTTTGCACTGTGTGCCAAGATTAGAGTTAGGCGATTTAGCTCTAGGTGCACGTGTGCTAGATTACTCATAAGTGGGAGTGTTCCGACACTCGGGAAACTTCTTGTAATCGTTTTGCCTACCATACTCCGTGTAATAGTTTCGTTTTGTTTTCAATGAAATGAAATATATTACATAAACTTTGTCTTCAGTTTTTTACTACGAACTTGTGAGTGCGTGAGTTCTTCGACTAAAGCTGCTGACTGTGTGTTTTAGGCCAACTTCGCGAAAATTTGGTATCCTACGTCGAAGACGTAATTGATGGAGTTGTATACTTAATGTCTAGATTTAAGTATCGTAAACTCCCGGTCATAGTATTTAACCTAATTAAATAAATAATCGTTTGCTTTTAATTATTTATAATTAAATAAATGCAAATATGGTTCTAGATTATATACGTTGTATTTAGTATGGTGTGCGTCGTCACACGGAAGATCATACTATCAGTCACTCGTATATGATCAAACAGTAGCTCACGACCTAGATGGACAAGAACTAATCCATCGGTATAGTCGTTGTATGAGAGAGAAAATAATTGGTCTTGATTATTTTATCATACTTGTACACTTGGTGTATTGAGCGGATCGCTTGAGATTTATCGATTAGGATTGCCTTGGATAATCGATTTAAATCTCTGAGTATTTTATTCTTAATCCCTGATATTATTGCGGGTGTGTGCATTTAATATTAGTGACTTTGATTTTCCAAAGGAATTGATTGATTTATTTTAACCGATCAATTAGCGGTAAAGTTGGGTCACGGTATTTTATGTATGACATGCCGTGAATTCTTGATGGGAAAATGTGTCCTCGAAAGGGTTGATAATATCCCCGAGATGAGTTCATAAGGAATTATTATGTAAACCTCATTAGTGGATTTGTTCCGCATAATAATTAAAGTTGAATGGTACTAGTCTCGGATATAAGAGATGAATAAATTAATTAACAATAAATTAATTTTATTCATTGATATTTATATCTTAAACACATGGAATAAATAATACTACCGTAGAGAATATTATTTGATATAATATGGTGAATATTGGGAGTGAAATTATATTTATATAGTGGAATTAATCATATAATTAATATTAATGGATTAATAGATTTGGGCTTGGACTCAATTTAATCATTAATATTGGAAGCCCAATATTCCACCTCCTTTAGATTCCCTACGTAGCCTATAAAACCACTACATGGTCTTCTCTATTCTCATCATAATCTATAACTTGAAGATCACAATTATTCTAGAGAGAGAAAATAGAGAGAAGGAGATCCATAAGCTTGGAGGATCGTCGCCCACACGACGTTCAAGCTAGTGCAAGGAATACGTAGGAAGATCCGAAGGTCTTCAAGTCAATCTCGTTTCTCCGCACAACGAGATCAAAGGTAAAATCGATAAACACCCTCTATGATTTTATGTGATTTGTAAATCGTGATATATACATGAACGAAGATCCGGGAACGACGAACTCCGCGGATGGGGATGGACCGCGAGGTCGACATCCCCGCAGGGATCGAAGAACACCCTCGGTTGGGAGCCGAGGGGTGGCGATCGAAGCCCTAGGGCTCGATCGCCGGCGCGCATCGAAGGAGCCCCGGCTGGACGCCGGGGCATGCGATCGACCGTGAGGTCGATCGCTGGGGGCTACCGCGGGCTGGTGCCGCGGCGAGCGCCCCCTCCCTCCTCCGGTCACGGCGGTGAGTCGCCGGACTCACCGCCGGGGGCTGCCGGAGCAGCCCTACGCGATCGCGGCTGGCGCGCGATCGCAAGCCTCCCGGCGGGGGCTCGACTAGGGTTAGCCGTGGGTTCACCCACGGCGACGCTCTGGTCGAGCTCCAGCGTCGTACGTGGTTCGCGTGTTTTCCGGCGATGGGATTTCGGTCGGGGTTATGTTTTCCGCAATTCCGTTAACCCCGGGATATCGGTTTCCCGCAATTGGTATCAGAGCGTTGGTTCTAGTTCATGTATATGTTCGATTTTGTGTTCTACCTTGCAGGGATTCCGACTATTATGGCTTGTTACTTATTTGTTAATTATTGTCATAATTTTTATTAAACTCTCGGACATGTCGAGATTCGTTTTGTGTGGATGAATGCTTGTAATAGTAAAAATTCGGGGGTTGACCGAATTTAAGATTTATTATTATTGTTCTTGTTTTTTCCGGAAAGTGTATAGGATCGATTTCATGTATAGAATCGATACCGGAATTGTAATTTAAATTGTAATTTAATTTTACGTTGGTTCGATGTTGGAACGATCGTCGGAGAACGAGTTGTGACGAAGGAGACGATGAGAGGGAAGGACCGGGGATCGATCCCCATGATCGATCAATCCCCATGATCGATCCCGAGCGATCGACCACAAGGAAAGGGGCCGATCGCCCCTCGGCCATGGGCTGTTGCCGGCGACGGTGGTGGCTGGCCGGCCGGCTGGGCGGCGGTGCTCCTCCCGGAGTGGTGACCGATCGAGTAGGAGGGGTGCGGGGATCCCCACCCCGTGCTTCTCCTACCATGATTCGTTTTCGTAATTTAATTCGGTTTTCCTATTTTGAGTGTTCTTATTTTTAGGAACTCTAATGGAATATGAAAAGAATTAAATTGGAATTAATTTATTCCTTATTGAGTGTTCTTATTTATGGGAACTCTCATGGATAAGGAAAAGAATTAATTTGGAATTAATTTATTTCCTAATTGATTATTCCTATTTTATGGGAATTTTCATGAAGATGGAAATTAATTAATTTGGAAAGTAGAAGAGTCCTAATTTATTTTATTTTCTTATTCTATTATGGAAGTCTTCTAGAATGTTCCAAGTTTGATTTTGATAGGATTCTAAAGATTTAATAGAATTAGAAAGGAGAATAAATAAATAAAAATATTAATAATATTTAATTTTATTTTTTATTTATTCGATTGACTTAATTTTCGAATTAAGTATCTTTTGGATTTATTAAAAATAAATAGACTTAAATATTGGAATTAATATTCTCGTCACATGGATCATTCAAGAACGAAGACTGAAGACTAGAAGATGCGTACAAGGATAGAATAAAGCCATGATAGTCGGAAAATAATATTCTAGTATTATTTTGACTATGTGATAATATTTATGTGCTTTTATTTCATGTATGCATGCTTATATGTATTTAATTATGCATTAGATAGCGTATCTCTTTATTGTAAAAAGCTAAGTGGGAGAGGGTTTGGAAACAATACCCATGGTCACCAAGAGAGCAGCAATGGAGACCATGGGTATGTTTCCATACCCTCTCCCACTTAGCTTTTTACAATAAAGGGATACGCTATCTAGTGCATAAAAGTAAACACATATAGCATGCATACATGTAATAAAGCACATAGTATTATCACATAGTCAAAATAATTACTAGAATATTATTTTCCGACTATTATGGCTTTACTCCATCTCCGTACGCATCTTCTAGTCTTCAGTCTTCGTTCTTGAATGCTCCATGTGACGAGAATATTAATTTCCAATATTTAAATCTATTTATTTTTAATAAATCCAAAAGATACTTAATTAATAATAATTAAGTCAATCGAATAAATCAAAAATAAAATTAAATATTATTAATATTTTTATTTATTTTATTTTCCTTTTCTACTTCATTAAATCTCTAGAATAATCTATCCAAGACCCACTTGGAATATTCTAGATGCTTTCCATAATGAAATAAGGAAATAAAATAATTTAGGACTCTTCTACTTTCCAAGATTAATTAATTTCCATTACTATGAAAATTCCCATAAAATAGTATTAATCAATTAGGAAATAAATCAATCCTAAATTAACTTTTATTCCTTTCCAATTCTATTAAATCTCTAGGATCCTATTCCAAGTAGAACTCGGAATACTCTATAAGACTTCCATAATAGAATAAGGAAATAAAATTAATTCCAATTGATTCTTTTCCTAATCCATGAGAATTCCCAAAAATAGAAAAACTCAAATAGGAAAACCGAACTAATTAGGAAAGTAGAATCACCGGACCGGGATAGCGCGGGGTGGGGATCCCCGCGCCACCATCGACCGCCACCTAGGAGGTGGCCGGCCACCGACGCCGGCGGCCCCTCCAAGGGTCGATCGATCGATCCTCATGGATCGACCATGGGGTGGTCGATCCTCGTCCCTTCACCCTCACGATCATCTCCTTCGTCACGCGTCTTCTCCGGCGGTCGTTTCGGCATCGATCCAACGCAAAATAAATTACAAAATAAATTTTACACTATCCGGTATCGATTCTATACATGAAATCGACCCTATACAATTTCCGGAAAAAACGTAGAACGTAATAATAAATCCTAAATTCGGTCAACCCCCGAATTTTTACTATTACAAGCATTCACCACCAAAAACGAATCTCGACATGTCCGAGAGTTTAATCAAACCAACATACATGACAAAATAAATTAAACGAATAATAAATTAAGCCATAATAGTCGGAACCCTGCAAGGTAGAACAATTTTATCGAAAATACCGCGAACGTAAACCACGCTCTGATACCAATTGTTGGAATTCGATATCCCGGGCTATTAAAATTTGCGGAAAAACAATAACCCGATCAAAACCATCCGCCGGAGATCACGCGAGCACCACGTACGAGCCGGAGCACGAGCCGAACGCACGACGCGGCCGAAGCCGCGTGCACGCCCAGCCCGAGCCCCCGCACGCGGGGCTCGCGATCGATTTGCATCGATCGCATGGGCGATCGTTGGGGCTGCATCCGGCAGCCCCCGGCAACAGGTTCGGCGACCTGCTGCCCGCCGTGGAGGAGCGGCTCGACCCACGAGCCGCTGAGGGCGCACCAGCCGCCCGCCAGCGATCGCGCCCCGTGGCAGCGATCGCCCCCTCGGCCGAAGCCGAGGGCTCCCCTTGCGCGCCGAACCCTAGGCGGGCGATCCCCACGCGTTCCGGTGGCTTCGCCACCACCGCGTGGTCGTTCGTCTAATCCGGGTTCGATCCTTTTGGATCTTTGTTCTACGGTATTCTCGATAAACCAAATCAAACAATATTAAGGGCGTTTAGATATTGTACCTTTCGATTCGTTGTTCGGAGAAACAAAATCAAGATGACCTTTGAATCTTCCCACGTATTCCTTACACTTCGTTCGAACGTCGGGTGGGCGACGATCTATCGAACTCCTATGGATCTCCTTCAACTCTCTAGAATATCAAGTATGATAATCTTGTCTTATTATTTATGAAGGCCATGTAGTGCTTTTATAGGCTACGTAGGGGATCTAAAGGAGGTGGAATATTGGGCTTCCAATATTGAAGATTAAATTGAGCCCACTGCTCAAGTCCATTAATCCTTATCAATATTAATTAAATTTATTTTCCACTATATAAATTAATTGCACTCCCAATATTAAACCATATTATATCCAAATAATATTTCTTCGGTAGTATTATTTATTCCGTGTATTTAAGATATAAATATTGATGGAGTTATATTCTAAATGTCTAGTTTAGTGACAATATGGAACTCCTTATCTGTGTTTTACATTATCTAATAATCAAACTGTCGGCAATTTTGTCTATCTTGTACTTAAATGCAATAGTCCTAGATATATACGTTGTAGACAGTATGGCGTGAGGAGACACGCGGAAGATCATACTGTCGGTTACTCGTATACTATCGAACAGAAGCTCACGACTTAGATGGACAGGGACAATCCATCGGTAC
Source organism: Euphrasia confusa (assembly GCA_954870475.1). Taxonomy (NCBI): domain Eukaryota; kingdom Viridiplantae; phylum Streptophyta; class Magnoliopsida; order Lamiales; family Orobanchaceae; genus Euphrasia; species Euphrasia confusa. The sequence goes on along the minus strand of OX940957.1, from coordinate 12,332,733 downwards.
GTCGTAGTGTGACTGGGTAATAGTTGGTCTTGACTATTATGTTACACTAGTACACTTGGTGTATTGAGCAGGACCACGGGAGGGCGTTCGATTTATACTAATCGACGTAATCGAACTAGACCTCAGATATTACGGATAAACGAATTCCTAATCCCTATATAATTATAGGTGCGTATGTCCAATTATCGGTTCTTTAACTTGCCAATGAGTGAGACCATTTGATTAGTCGAGATACTCGGTAAATTGGGAATCGGAATTGTACACACGGCATGCTATAGATTATAGACAGGAAACCGTGTCCCGTTTATCGGGTTGATGATGTCCCCGAGATGAGCTCATAAAGTTTATCATGTAAACCCTGCAGGTGGATTTGTTCCACATGATAATAAGGTTGAGTGGTACTAGTCTCGGATAATAAGAGACGAATTAATTTAATTATTAGTAATAAAATTAATTCGTGGACATACGATATCTTAAACACGGGGAAGGTCGTTTATGTAATTTCGGCGGAATTATTATTGTTGAAATAATATTAAATTTATTTCGGGAATTCAATTATAATTTTATAGTGGAATTAATTATAATTAAAATTGAATTTAATTAAAGGTTTTCTTTTAAGGACACCGGTTTAATTAAATTGCAATTTAGCCCGGGATTTATTTACCTAAGGGGTCCCTAGTGTAACTCTATAAATACCCTACCTTGCCTATCCTAAACCTAAAATTCCGCAGCTTTTTATTTTTCTGAGAATTATTATTGCGTTAGCGCAATTAAGTTTTCTCTGCAAAAATAATACAGTGTAGCGCAAATATTTTTCTCTCAGCAGAGAAAAGAAATATAACGCTGGTGGAAAAGGAGAAGGCAGAAAAGGAGACCCAACGGATCGTTGCCCACACAACGGTTGGAGTCAAGGGAAGAGGCATACACTAGCAATCGCTAAGGTCTCAACAATCGACCGATAAGGTATGAGATCGGAACTTTTAATTCCGCGTTATTTCGATCTCACTTTTCCTCGTTGATCTTACTTTGAACGTAGATCGGGTTCCGGGGTTGTGGGTTGTATTCCTCGACTACTGGGGGTTCTAGGACCTCCGGATCGGTAGTCGGATGAGGAAAAATGACCCGGAAACGAGCCCGGAACAGCAACGTCACGTTGCTGTTCGCGGACAAAACGGCGGTCGCCAAAGGGCAAATGGCGGTCGCCGTTTGCAGTTCCTTTCAGCGACCGCTGGACTGCTTTCGGCGGTCGCCGAATTGATGCAGTCCAGTTCCGTTTCGCGCGGTTGTCCTCCGGGGCGATGGCTGGGCGTGATTCGGGATAAGGGCTGTTAAGCGAACGAAGTGGTGACTTCGGAGGTCGACTGGGATGGTTCGGATGTTCGAGCGATCGAACGAACGCATCCCGGAGAGTCGATTTCCAACAATTGGTATCAGAGCCGGTTATGCGTTCTTGTATTGTTTGCGAGTTTGTTTTGCAGGTAACCCGATTATTATGGTCATATGTTTATGTACTGTATGTTGTGGTTTGTTAAACTCTCAGGGTTGTCGAGATCTTTATTTTTGAATCGTTGCTTGTTTGTAATAGTTAAAACGACGGGTTGAGTCGTTTAGGTTTTATTTTCGTTTTTCGTTTTTCCGGGTGTATAGGATCGATCGATATGTATAGGATCGATGCCGGAAGTAGTACTTTTTACTCTTGTAATGTTGCTTCTACTTGGTGAATCGAGACGAGATCGAGGGCCGGACGAACGAGGGTCGAGAAGTCGAACCCGCGGCTGCTGAAGGGCAAACGGCGGTCGCCGTTTTTCAAACGGCGGTCGCCGTTTCGGTGTTTTCTTGGCAGCAGCTTGCGGGGGTTCGACGGACATCACGGATCGCTTGTCGAGGGCCCGGGATGATACTCCAGTGGGAGGAGTTCGTCTCTTGGTCCTTAGACGAGTCGGTGGTGGATCGAGACCTAGACGAGCAACGAGACGAAGATCCGAGAAGACGTGCATCGAAGTTTTAAAGGCCATAATAATCGGGCCACGTTAATTGCTTCTTGTGTGTTTAACGTGCTTTTATTATGCTTTAATTCATATGCATGCTTGTATATCCCTAAATCGTAAAAACTAAGTGGGAGAGGGATTGGAAACAATCCCGCGGTCTCCATTCTCTGTTTCGAGAGTGATGTGTATTGACTTACGAGTTGGCTTTAGTGTCATCCTCCCTATCGGATAAAGTCGATACACGGAAATCACTTTGATCGAAATTCGAATGAAATTCCAATTTTAAAATTAAACACTTAAGTTTTTCAAAGCAATGCCTAATCTGTCTTTCAAAGACTAATTTCAACTCGACTCATTCTCACCCCGGGGAGTGGAATGGAGCCAAAGCGCTTGGTTATGTCGATGACACAGATTAGAGACATTCGAGTCATTTGATGACTAGATCGATTGTCTGGTTGGCTCCCTCACTTTGTGAGAGATAGGGCTCAATTGCATGATTGATCGCTGGTTAGAAACTTCGAGTTTCACTTACGAGATATCAAGCTTTGATTAACGAAATTGTGAAATTTATTAAATGGAATTCAATTAACAAAGTTGTTTGTTTATTAAACGTCCACACTATCGTGGCTTACTAGACGGAAACGGAACTTTGGGTTAATTGAGGCTCGACAGTTATAGGAAATCGTAAAGGGACCGCATGTCAACGTAAACGTCCACACTAACGTGGCTTGCGGTGGGCGTGTAGTTTCCGAGCGGTTAACTTAGTACTGAGAAATGGTATACACTTAGGTACGCTTTACAGTATCCTCCCCATCGGAGTCACTGCTGTAATGATGTATGACCGAAGTAAAAGTCCAGTTATAAAATCGTTTGGACTAGTATACGTCCACATGAACGTGGCATGCTAGTCTGATGGGATTTTAGGATTAATTGGTAAATTTAATGATATTAATTAAGGGAGTTAATATCGAATTAAATTTGACAGTTTGATTTGTCTCTTTTATAGATATGGCACTCAACCCGCTGTCCATTATACTAAAAGAAAACAAACTCACTGGTCCGAACTATGTTGATTGGAAACGAAACTTGGACATTGTCCTAACTGCTGAGGAGTACAAATATGTACTCCATGAGGTTTGTCCTGATGAACCTATTGACACCTCCACTCCTGAGGAAAAGGAAGCTCATCGGAAGTGGGTCAAGGCTGATCAGATGGCGCGGTGCTACATTTTGGCTTCTATGTCAAATGTGCTGCAACATCAGCATGAGGCCATGACCACTGCCTATGATATGATGCTTAACCTCAAGGAGATGTTTGGTAGTCAGGATAGGGCAGCCAGGCAAGATGCCATGAGAAAACTCATGACGGCCACTATGTCCGAAGGAACGCCCGTGAGGGATCACGTTCTTAGGATGATAGGCTATCTGAATGAGATAGAGATTATGGGAGGAGCTATTGATGGGGAAACCCAGATCGATATAGTGCTCCAGTCTCTGCCTAGGAGTTTTGAGAAGTTCCGCCTGAACTATAACATGAACAAGAGGTTATATTCGTTGGCGGAGCTCCTGACTGAACTCCAGGCGGCAGAGGGAATCTTTAAGAAATCTCAGGCACTTGTGGCTGTGAAACTTCCTGGCCCTCCGGGGACTAAGAGGAAGAAGAAGCAAGGACGGAAACCCAGTGGACCCAGCAATGGTGGACCACGGAATGGAGTGAACAAGCCCAAGGGCAAGTGTTTCCGTTGCAAGCAGTCTGGACATTGGAAGTCTAATTGTCCTCTCAGACAAGGAGGTACGAACTTTTCCTTAGTCACTGAAACATGTTTAGCGGTGTTATCCATCGGTACCTGGTGTGTGGATACGGGAGCCACTGATCATGTCTGCAATTCTTTGCAGGGGTTCCAGGAAACCCGGCGGCTTAGAGAGGGAGAGATCACCATCTACATGGGCAACGCTACGAAAGTGGCGGCGGTTGCAGTGGGAGATGTTCATTTATCTTTTAATAATGAAGTTTTAGTATTGAATAATTGTCTTTATGTACCGAATTTTAGAAAGAACCTTGTTTCGGTTTCTAAATTGGTTTTGAATAAATATTCTGTTTCTTTTGATAGTTCTGTTATTATCAAAAAGAATGGTGAATATATCTGTTCTGGTACATTGATAGGCAACTTATATATACTGAATCCTGATTATTCCACGATGCAACAAGTAGAGTCAAATAACACATCTAGTACCAATAAGAGAAAGGAGCCTTCTAGGATGAATCAAAAGTACTTATGGCATCTTAGGCTAGGTCATATTAACTTGGGTAGGATTCAAAGGTTGATAACTGATGGAATACTCAGTGGTGTGAAAGATAAGGACTTTCCAACCTGCGAATCATGCCTGGAAGGAAAAATGACCAAGCGACCCTTTAGTGATAAGGGGTATAGATCCAAGGAAGTACTGGAATTGATTCACTCTGATTTGTGCGGGACTTTATCTGTCCAAGCGAGAGGAGGTTATGAATATTTCGTAACCTTCACTGATGATTACTCAAGGTATGGTTTTATATACCTGATGCGCCGCAAGAGCGAGTGTTTTGACAAGTTCAAGGAATACAAAGCTCTTGTGGAGAACCTTCATGGTAAAACCATAAAGACTCTACGATCTGATCGTGGAGGAGAGTACCTCTCGGGAGAGTTTAAGGCGTACTTATTAGAGAATGGGATTGACTCCCAGATGACTGCACCATACACGCCCCAGCAGAATGGTGTAGCAGAAAGAAGGAATAGGACTCTTATGGAAATGGTAAGATCTATGATGAGTTATTCAGAACTACCAGTTTCGTTCTGGGGATATGCCTTGGAAACAGCGGCGTATATCCTGAACTTAGTTCCTTCTAAATCAGTCCCTAAGACGCCCTCGGAATTGTGGACCGGGCGAAAGCCAAATTTGAAACACATTCGGGTCTGGGGTTGTCCAGCACATGTGCTGAAGCATGGGGCTGATAAGTTGGAATCTCGTTCAGATATTCGGTTGTTTATAGGATATCCTAGAGGAACGAAAGGTGGTTTATTTTATAGTCCTAAGGACCAGAAGATCGTTGTTAGCACCAACGCTCGGTTCTTGGAAGAGGATTATATAATGGACCACAAGCCCAAGAGTGAGATAATACTAAACGAACTGAGAGGGGACGATCAAGGCTTAGATCCAACCGAACCGAGTGATACGCCACCACAGTCTGCACCTGTAGTTACTGAGGTTACACCGGAGCCTCGTCGTAGTGGGAGGGTTGTTCGACAACCCGATAGGTTCATGTTTATAGGTGAGTCTTCGGACTTGTTACCTGGAGAACATGAAGCCGATCCCTGGACCTATGGCGAGGCGCTTAAAGATCAAGATGCTCAGTCTTGGCAAAAGGCGATGAAATCTGAGATTGAATCAATGGATTCAAATCAGGTCTGGAATCTTGTAGCACCGCCCAAAGGTGTAAAAGCCATTGGTTACAAGTGGGTGTACAAGAGGAAAAGAGGGTATGACGGGAAGGTTGAAACCTTCAAGGCTAGGCTTGTTGCGAAAGGGTATACTCAGAAAGAAGGGATCGATTATGAGGAAACCTTTTCGCCGGTAGCTATGCTAAAGTCGACCCGGATTCTTTTGTCTATAGCAGCTCATATGGATTATGAGGTGTGGCAAATGGACGTCAAGACAGCATTCTTGAATGGGAATCTTGACGAGACCATTTACATGAGACAACCAGAGGGTTTCATTAAGAAAGGCCAAGAGCATCTAGTGTGTAAGCTAAACCGATCCATTTATGGATTGAAGCAAGCTTCTAGATCTTGGAACATGCGTTTTGATGAGGTTATCCAGTCTTATGGATTCATTCAAAGCATGGACGAGTCGTGTGTATACCGGAGATGTGACGGAAACAGTGTGGCGTTTCTCGTGCTTTATGTAGACGACATCCTTCTAATTGGCAACAATGTGAAGATGTTGTCGGACATAAAGGGATGGTTGTCCAAGCAATTCGATATGAAAGACTTAGGACAAGTTGGGCATGTTCTTGGGATCAAGGTTATAAGGGATCGCCGGAAAAGAACATTAAGCTTGTCCCAGGCTTCATATATTGATACGATTCTGGCTCGTTTCAACATGCAGAATTCCAAGAGAGGTGCTCAACCTTTCTGCCATGGAATTCATCTATCTAAAGACATGTGTCCCAAAACACAAAAGGAGATAGATTACATGAAGAAGGTTCCTTATGCTTCGGCAGTAGGAAGTCTAATGTATGCCATGTTGTGCACGAGGCCTGATATCTGCTATGCCGTGGGCATGGTGGCTAGATATCAGAGTAACCCTGGACAGGGTCACTGGACTGCTGTAAAGAACATACTTAAGTACCTGCGAAGGACTAGGAATTATGTTCTGAGTTACAAAGCGTCCGAGTTGATTCCTATTAGTTACACAGACTCGGATTTCCAATCTGATAAGGATCAGCGAAAGTCTACATCAGGCTATGTGTTCACATTGGGAGGTGGAGCAGTCTCATGGAAGAGTGTTAAGCAGAAATGCATTTCGGACTCTACCATGGAAGCCGAATATGTAGCAGCCTCTGAGGCAGCTAAAGAATCGGTGTGGCTCCGGAACTTCCTTATGGACTTGGATGTGGTTCCTAAAATGCCTAGAGCTATCACAATTTATTGTGACAATAGCGGTGCAGTGGCAAATGCAAAGGAACCACGAGCCCACAATGCGAGTAAACACATAGATCGCAAGTACCACCTGATTAGAGACATCGTCAGGAGAGGCGATGCGGTTGTCACCAAGATTGCATCAGCGGATAACCTGGCTGACCCCTTTACGAAGGCACTTCCAGCGGAAGCGTTCAAGAGACACGTGAAGGGGATGGGTATCGGATGTATGGTAGAGGGCAACTAGAGATTTAGTATAAGTGGGAGATTGATGGAGTTATATTCTAAATGTCTAGTTTAGTGACAATATGGAACTCCTTATCTGTGTTTTACATTATCTAATAATCAAACTGTCGGCAATTTTGTCTATCTTGTACTTAAATGCAATAGTCCTAGATATATACGTTGTAGACAGTATGGCGTGAGGAGACACGCGGAAGATCATACTGTCGGTTACTCGTATACTATCGAACAGAAGCTCACGACTTAGATGGACAGGGACAATCCATCGGTACGTCGTAGTGTGACTGGGTAATAGTTGGTCTTGACTATTATGTTACACTAGTACACTTGGTGTATTGAGCAGGACCACGGGAGGGCGTTCGATTTATACTAATCGACGTAATCGAACTAGACCTCAGATATTACGGATAAACGAATTCCTAATCCCTATATAATTATAGGTGCGTATGTCCAATTATCGGTTCTTTAACTTGCCAATGAGTGAGACCATTTGATTAGTCGAGATACTCGGTAAATTGGGAATCGGAATTGTACACACGGCATGCTATAGATTATAGACAGGAAACCGTGTCCCGTTTATCGGGTTGATGATGTCCCCGAGATGAGCTCATAAAGTTTATCATGTAAACCCTGCAGGTGGATTTGTTCCACATGATAATAAGGTTGAGTGGTACTAGTCTCGGATAATAAGAGACGAATTAATTTAATTATTAGTAATAAAATTAATTCGTGGACATACGATATCTTAAACACGGGGAAGGTCGTTTATGTAATTTCGGCGGAATTATTATTGTTGAAATAATATTAAATTTATTTCGGGAATTCAATTATAATTTTATAGTGGAATTAATTATAATTAAAATTGAATTTAATTAAAGGTTTTCTTTTAAGGACATCGGTTTAATTAAATTGCAATTTAGCCCGGGATTTATTTACCTAAGGGGTCCCTAGTGTAACTCTATAAATACCCTACCTTGCCTATCCTAAACCTAAAATTCCGCAGCTTTTTATTTTTCTGAGAATTATTATTGCGTTAGCGCAATTAAGTTTTCTCTGCAAAAATAATACAGTGTAGCGCAAATATTTTTCTCTCAGCAGAGAAAAGAAATATAACGCTGGTGGAAAAGGAGAAGGCAGAAAAGGAGACCCAACGGATCGTTGCCCACACAACGGTTGGAGTCAAGGGAAGAGGCATACACTAGCAATCGCTAAGGTCTCAACAATCGACCGATAAGGTATGAGATCGGAACTTTTAATTCCGCGTTATTTCGATCTCACTTTTCCTCGTTGATCTTACTTTGAACGTAGATCGGGTTCCGGGGTTGTGGGTTGTATTCCTCGACTACTGGGGGTTCTAGGACCTCCGGATCGGTAGTCGGATGAGGAAAAATGACCCGGAAACGAGCCCGGAACAGCAACGTCACGTTGCTGTTCGCGGACAAAACGGCGGTCGCCAAAGGGCAAACGGCGGTCGCCGTTTGCAGTTCCTTTCAGCGACCGCTGGACTGCTTTCGGCGGTCGCCGAATTGATGCAGTCCAGTTCCGTTTCGCGCGGTTGTCCTCCGGGGCGATGGCTGGGCGTGATTCGGGATAAGGGCTGTTAAGCGAACGAAGTGGTGACTTCGGAGGTCGACTGGGATGGTTCGGATGTTCGAGCGATCGAACGAACGCATCCCGGAGAGTCGATTTCCAACAAATATCCATGAATAAAATTTATTTATTGCTTAATAAATTTATTCATCTCTTTTATCCGAGACTAGTACCACTCAACCTTATTTATTATGCGGAATTAAATCCACTCGCGAGGTTTACATAATAAATCCTTATGAGCTCATCTCGGGGATATTATCAACCCTTCCGGGATACACTGTCCCGTCAAGAATTCACGGCATGCCATATATAAAATATAGTGACCCAACTTAACCGGTAATTGACCCAATAATTAAATCGGTCAATTCCTTTGGAAAATCAAAGTCACTTATACTAAATATACACACCCGCAATTGTATCGGGGATTAAGAATAAAATACACTGAGTCTCAAATCAATTATCGCCGAGCAAACCTAATTGATGAGTCTCAATCGATCCGCTCAATACACCAAGTGTACAAGTGTGATAAAATAATTAAGACAAATTATTTTCTCTCTCACACAACGACTATACCGATGGATTGGTCCGTGTCCATCTAGGTCGTGAGCATCTGTTCGATTAAATACGAGTAACCGATAGTATGATCTTCTGTGTGGGCCCGACACACCATACTAACTACAACGTATAAAATCCAGGACTATAATTTGCATATATTTAATTAACAATAATTAAAAGCAAATGAATGTTTGTATTTAATAGGTAAATGAAAGTGTATAAGGAGTTCACAATACTCAAATCTAGACATTAAGTATACCACTCCAACACGACTGCCGCGGCACCAGCCCGCGGCTGCCCCCAGCGATCGACCACCATGGTCGATCGCACGCCCCGGCTCCAGCCGGGGCCCCTACGCGCACGGCGATCGTGCTCTAGGGCCGATCGCCACCCTCGGCGTCCAGCCGAGGGTTTAATGTTCTCGATCCCGGCGGGGCTCGCTTGACCGTCCGCGGTCCGGTGATCTCGGATCACCACCGCGCGGTCAAACCCCATCCCCGGGTTCGTCCCTCGGATCTTGGTTCATGATATTTTCACGATAAATAAACGATAAAATCATAAAGAGGGTTTTACGATTTACCTCGTTCTCGTTGTTCGGAAAAACGAAGAACTCAATTTGACGACCTTGAGATCTTCCCGCGTATTCCTTGCACTAGCTCGGACGTCGTGTGGGCGACGATCTACCGAACTCCATGGATCCTCCTCTCTACTTTCTCTCTCTAGAATTGTGATCTTCAAGTTATGAGATATGAGAATAGAGAAGACCATGTAGTGCTTTTATAGGCTACGTAGGGGATCTAAAGGAGGTGGAATATTAGGCTTCCAATATTGAAGATTAAATTGAGCCCAATGCTCAAGTCCATTAATCCTTATCAATATTAATTAATTCTATTTTCCACTATATAAAATTAATTGCACTCCCAATATTAAACCATATTATATCAAATAATATTTCTCCGGTAGTATTATTTATTCCGTGTATTTAAGATATACTTATCCATGAATAAAATTAATTTATTGCTAATTAATTTATTCATCTCTTATATCCGAGACTAGTACCATTCAACCTTAATTATTATGCGGAACGAATCCACCTGCAGGGTTTACATAATAATTCCTTATGAACTCATCTCGGGGATATTATCAACCCTTACGGGATACACTTTCCTGTCAAGTATTCACGGCATGCCATATATAAAATATAGTGACCCAACTTAACCGGTAATTAACCCAATAGTTAAATCGGTTAATTCCTTTGGTAAATCAAAGTCACTTATATTAAATATACACACCCGCAATAGTTTCGGGGATTAAGAATAAAATACACTGAGACTCGAATCGATTATCGCCGGCAATCCTAATCGATGAATCTCAACGATCCGCTCAATACACCAAGTGTACAAGTGTGATAAAATAATTAAGATAAATTATTTTCTCTCTCACACAACGACTATACCGATGGATTGGTCCGTGTCCATCTAGGTCGTGAGCACTGTTCGATTAAATACGAGTAACCGATAGTATGATCTTCTGTGTGTCCATACAACACCATACTAACTACAACGTATAAAATCCAGACTATGATTTGCATATATTTAATTATAAATAATTAAACGCAAATAATTGTTTATTTAGTTAAATAGATTAATGGCAATGGATCGTGAGTTTCTGTTACTTAAATCTAGACATTAAGTACACAACTCCAACAGTATCCTCCCCATCGGAGTTACTGCTGTAATGATGTACGACCGAAGTAAAAGTCCAGTTATAAAATCGTTTGGACTAGTATACGTCCACATGAACGTGGCATGCTAGTCTGATAGGATTTTAGGATTGATTGGTAAATTTAATGATATTAATTAAGGGAGTTAATATCGAATTAAATTTGACTGTTTGATTTGTCTCTTTTATAGATATGGCACTCAACCCACTGTCTATGATACTAAAAGAGAACAAACTCACTGGTCCGAACTATATTCACTGGAAACGAAACTTGGACATTGTCCTGACTGCTGAGGAGTACAAATATGTACTCCATGAGGATTGTCCTGATGAACCTATTGATACCTCCACTCCTGAGGAAAAGGAAGCTCATCGGAAGTGGGTCAAGGCTAATCAGATGGCGCGGTACTACATTTTGGCTTCTATGTCAAATGTGTTGCAACATCAGCATGAATGATTAGACGTTTTTGTGCGCGTCTCTCGTCAAAATCCGAGGTCAATTGTAGTTGACTCGGTATCAATCCAAGGAAACGAAAGAGCAATGTTTAAGTGAAAGAAAAGTAGTAGAATCATAGTTCATTGTACTAAATCCTAGATTCATTTTGAAACTCTCAATTAAAATGGAAATCTTGCAATAAACAAATAAGAGAAACACTCGGATAGTAATAATCTAGACTTAGAACTTAAGTTGTATTCCTCTTTATCAACTCGATATAATCGACACACGAAAGTCAAGTTCCCGGTCGGGTTGCTTAACTCGTTAGAAACATTTAATTCACTTGAATTCTCGCTCCCGATCGGGTTACGAGTTCTAGACTATGTAGTTTATATACGGTCTTCCGAATCCTACAACTATTCAACCTTGTCCTTCATATTATCATCCGAGCCAAACGATTAGTTCATCATTCTCATGATTGATCAAACACAAATTATAACAACAAAAGCAAACATAGATTTTAAGATGCACTCGAAAATAAATACGAAACCATACAAGAGAATGAAACTAAGAACAAACTTAAAACAATCTTTGATTAATAAAGCATTCATATAATTTAATAGGCATTCCAATATTTGCAAACTTGAAAGCATTCAGAGTATTTTGCCAAAAGAGAATAAAACATGAAAAGATAATTAACTAGAAGTTTACGAAATTGAAATTCATCTACGATTACTAATCTTGAATCGCCTTCGGATTTGATCGATCGTCTCTCGGAGTTGTCGGCTCCGAAATGGTCTCCCTCTGCTCCTCGATTAATTCCCAGGAGAAAGTTACTGTTTTTCCCCTCATTTCCTCGCCTAAATGCGTCTAAGATTGGCTGGAGAACCGCCATGCAACCACTCCAAAACGGCGACCGCCGTTTCTATTTCTGCGCTCGCCAAAGTGATTTCGGCGACCGCCGTTTTACCCAAAAGCCTTGGCTGGAAATATGCATGCTTTTTGGACTCTTTGGCGACCGTCACTTCTGCTCCGGCGACCGCCGTTAAGTTCTTGCGACCGCCGGTTTGAATTCGGCGCTCGCCATTTCTCCCTTTTCCAGCCTTCTCTCGATTTCTCGACTTTTCTCAGCAACCGACCTACAAAATCATACTAAACATACCACTCCACCCCAAGTGAGATTCGATACCAACGCAAACATAAAACACAACCAAAATGCATAAAAACGAACCACACAACTTACACTCGACACAAACGAAAAACGCACACACACGACATAAATCACCCCCCCCCCCCCACGCTCAAGTCCTTGCTAGTCCCGAGCAAGGTAAAAATCAACCAACAACGTATTTGCACAAATCACGTACTTTGAACTCACTAACAAACCAAACCAACCACTTGTCAAGAACAAGAAAAATAAGAAATATGAAACATGTCACTCAAACATACCAATTATATCCCTCGGAAATATGAAATGGTCATCACTCATCAAGCACATCGAGAATATATATATCAACACATCACAAAAAAAATCCGCATACTTTGACAAAGGAGAACGAGAATCGGAATGAGATTGCAATTTAGGTGGGCTCGGTTCATAGGTAGGAATCGAAATAATAATAATACAAGTTAAATCGCTCTCGACATCCTCCTCCACCGAATAAACTCCCAAATCACCCTCCTACACCAAATGTACACATCCCCATCTTCTCTTATAACAACGAACTCATCCAAGAATACATGTTCTCAATAGGCTTTATTATAGTAGTACTCCCCGCTTTTTACTTATTCATTTTCTCATTTTTTTTCCTTTTGCTTTTCTCACTTTTTTTTATATCATCCCTCATCAATCGTTCCACAATCAATGAGTATTCGTTTTTTTTTTTTTTTTTTTTTTTTTTTTTTTTTTTTTATATTAGGGGGGTAAGCTTTTTCTTCTTATATTTAGCCTTTAAACGAGAAACATGTTTACAATATATCACAATCCCAGAATAACCTTTAAACAACAATCTCGTAACCCCTCATAATCTCACATCTCTCGTGGAACACTCGGTTACAAGAAAAAGGCACCATATAAGCTCAAAAGGTTAACTAGGGAGTCCCTCGACGGGCACGGTCATTTTGGGAAATTTTATAAATGTGGAGTTAAATCCTAGCAATCTCAAAACTTCATTTTCCCATTCTACACCAAGTCAAAGTAACTTCATATTCATGCAATGTCACAACAAAGTACAATCATTCATTCTCGAAACAATTCTAAAGAAATCTCATGTTCAACACTCGAGGAATATCACAAGTACTCTCCAAAGATAATAGGCTCAAAAGCTCACATGTATATATATATATATATATAGCAAGGAAAGAAACTCATGAAAATCATATACTCATTTTCTCGACACTTAACAAGTGGTACAACCTACAAACCGAGTGAGTTCAAGCAACAACTTGACCATATCCACATGCAAACACACCACATTCGGGACAAATCAAAATTTTGAGCGTAGAGAAGTAATTCAAACAAAACACACAACTAACAATGAAAAGAAACATAACTAAACCACACAAAACAAATAAGCACCAACACATATATACAAAGACATAAAAGAAAAGAAAAGAAAACGTACCTAGGTCGTGCCAAGCACGACCTCTCTCACATATTGGGTGGTGGAAAGTGGCCTCCTCCTCTAGCATAGGCCTCGAAAAATTGTCGTTGCTCTCGTTGCATGTCCTCCATCTCCTATCTCACAATCCGGCGGGTAGTTTGCTCATAATAGCTTCTCTCGACCGCCATCCGGTTAGTCCATGTAGCATCGTCGAGAGCCATCCGGTCCATCCTAGCATTCATCGACTCATATGCTCTAGCATTCGCATTAATGATCTCTTGGAGGTCCTCGGGATGCATCCGTCCCGAATCCGAATAGTAGTTTCCGGTTTGAGGAACCTCGTATGAAGGATTCCAATTCATTCCTGAATCGGTCCACCCGGAGCCTTGATTTCCTTGTGCTCCATAGCCCGAATATGCTTGGTCCCACACCGGATCTCTCGTCGTCCCATCATCAACATTTCGACCTCCTCCCGCCGATGAACCCGCTCTTTCCCGCATGAGGTTCTTCTCCTCAAGTTGAGCCGCTCTCAAAATCGACGAACCCACTCTTTCTCCCGCCAACTCCAACTTCCATTTTTGAATTCGGGCCATGTTAATTTGTCGATAATCCACCATAACTTGTGGATCCTTGGCGGTTCGGATTTCATGCGGTACAAACTCTCCAGCCATAATCAACCCGCTCGCCTCCAACTCATCCACATCCAAAGGTCGAGGAATTACCCACGGCTCTCCGTCATAAGAATCATCACCTTCCCCAATGATATCAAAGTGAATTGCAAGTGGTCGCACAAAATGGAATAACAAGGCTTCTAATCCCCTTAGCCGCTTGATCCATCAAACCCCAAACTTTCTTAAATGGAGTCGATTCTTGTCCGTTCACGTCCGCATTAATGAATGAAAACTCCAATGAGTTAACCTTGTTGCCCTCCACCTTTCCGAAGATATTGTAAGTCAAGAACTTGTGGACAATACTAAGTACAGGATCGATAAATGCAATTGATCGACCGTGATCCTTCCATTTTTCATCCGATCCGGCCAACTCTTGCCAATGTGTGGTCTTCCTGGTTCCACTTTCTCGTTCCTCGGTAAGTCTTCTGTCTCCATTGTAAAACCCAAACACTCGGTACATTACGCTCTCCGTAATCTCTACCTCCTCTCCGTTGAGCCGACACGTAGCATACGTGTCTTTATTTTTTTCGCGAATGAGCTTGAACGTGCTTAACATCTCCAATTCAAGCTTAATGGAGTATTTGAAATCCATCTCCGCAAACTCCTTCAAGCTCATAAAATCTAGAAGCTCTACAACCCTAGCCTTGACCTTTAACTTTTCGATGAGTTCCCAATCGATAGGGCGAGGTAGGATATGCTCACCTTTTGAAACCAACTTCTCGTACGCCCTTCCTTTAGCGTCGTCAAAAATCGGAAACGGGGCTCCATAACGATCGGAGATATCTCTAGGCCCTGTCGAAACGGAAGATGTAGCGGCTCCTCGTCCTCTTTTCCTTGGTGGTGGTGGTGGTGAAGAACTACGAGCTCCAGGCTTACGTCGAGTATTCGTCATTGAATTAGTTGGAGGAAGTTGAAATTTTTGGTTCGGGACTTTTGTCGAACACCTTACGAGCACCTCAAGAACCTTCGAATTTCTAGCAATTTAGCCGTTGAAATTCCCCAAAACCTGCACACAATGATCTCAAGATGATTTGGAAGTGAATTATGGAAGAAATTTGAGTGAATTCGGTGAAGAATCGAAAGAGAAAAATCGCAAGAGAGAAAAAAGATAAAAAGGGTTTTTAGTTGTGTTAAAAACTGCCCTTGCCCGTTTCTTCTTATTCCCAGAATTTTTAAAAACGGCGACCGCCGTTTTACTTTTGGCGGTCGCGGAATTAATTTGGCGGTCGCAGAATGGTAGATGGCGACCGCCGTTTTGGCTCAAAACCATGCAGATATCTGACCCCCTTCTTCTCTCTTTCGGCGGTCGCCGATTTGTGTTTGACGCTCGCCGTTTTCTGTGGCGACCGCTGTTTTGTATTTGGCGGTCGCTGAACTCCTAGTTCCCTCGATTTTCCTTTTTTTTAGCCCTTTTTCTTCGATTTCGACGACTTCCGAGCTCATCCAAGTCCAGTAACCTTATTCCTGCTCAGTTTATTGTCCGGAGCTGGACTTATTCTCATTTCCAAGTTCAAATGTCGATTTCCTCGAGTCGAAAAACCTCGACGTTCCCGATTTTCGACTCTCCTTCATAATACCGTTTCACTAGATGTCCATTGACCTTGAACTCTTATTCCTCTCCTTCCTTCTTCAACGTGACTGACCCATTCTCATGCACTTTTATCACGTCAAACGGCCCAACCCATCTCGATTTAAGCTTTCCCGGAAAAAGACGAAGTCGAGCATTGAACATCAAAGCCTTCATACCTGGTTTTAAATCCTTATCAATAATTTTCCGGTCATGAGCCATCTTCATTTTCGCCTTTGAGATAACGGCATTCTTGTAAGCTTCATTTCTAAGCTCCTCAAGTTCCTCAATTTGCAACAATCTCTCTTTCCCAGCTTTTGTCATCTCAAGGTTTACTTTCTTAATAGCCCAAAATGCTTTGTGCTCAATTTCAACCGGCAAATGACATGATTTTCCATACACGATTTGAAACGGAGTCGCATTCAAAATCGTCTTGAATGCCGTCCTATAAGCCCAAAGTGCATCTCTTAGCTTCTCTGGCCAATCTTTCCTCGATGGCTTCACTGTCTTAGCGATGATGGCCTTAATTTGATTGTTGCTTGTCTCGGCTTGACCGGAAGTTTGAGGATGATAAGGAGTAGCCACACGATGATCAATCCCATTCAATCTCATCAATCTCTTGAATAGTTTGTTGCAAAAGTGTGATCCTCCATCACTAATAATTGCTTTTGGAAATCCAAAGCGAGATATAATGTTCTCCTGCACAAACTTCAAAACAACATCAGCCCCACAAGTTCGAGTGGGGATTGCCTCAACCCACTTCGAAACATAATCCACAGCTAATAAGATGTACTCGTACTTGTTAGCATTGATAAAAGGACCCATGAAATCGATACCCCACACATCAAAAATTTCACACACAAGATTAACTTGCATAGGAATTTCGTTCCTTTTACCAATGCTACCAATATGTTGACATCGATCACATGAAAGAATAAAGAAATGGACATTTTTGAACAAAGTAGGCTAGAAAAAACCCGATTGTAGAATCTTAACTTTGGTCTTCCTACTAGCAAAGTGTCCTCCCGATGCATCCTCATGACATTTGGAAATTATAGCTCGTTGCTCTCCTTCTGGTACACATCTTCTCAACAAGTTGTCCTTCCCAAGCTTGAACAACAAAGGATCGTCCCAAAAGTAGTACCTACACACATGCAACAAACGTTTGCGTTCTTGGGAAGTAATTCCCTCACGCATCTCTCCACTTGCCAAATAGTTAGCAATGTCGGCATACCATGGAACCTTTTCATCAATAGCATTCACAAGCATGGATTGTTCATATGGAAAAGTTTCATAGATAGGCACATCAATCACATTATTCTCACACGATTCAAGTCTAGACAAGTGATCGGCTACCGCATTTTCACATCCCTTCCTATCTCTTATTTCCACATCAAATTCTTGCAACAAAAGTGTCCATCTTATGATTCTCGGTTTAGCTTGTGCTTTAGTCATTAAATACCTAAGAGCCGCATGATCACTATGAACAATAACCTTAGTACCAAGCAAATACGACCTAAATTTATCTAGCGAGAAAACAACCGCTAACATTTCTTTTTCCGTAGTCGTGTAATTTACTTGAGCATCATTCAAAGTCATACTAGCATAATAAATCACATGCAACATCTTATCAATTCTTTGACCCAACACCGCACCCACAGCAAAATTCGAAGCATCACACATTATTTCAAATTCAAGATTCCAATTAGGTGATACAAGAATAGGTGCACTCACAAGCTTTTCTTTCAAAGTATTAAAGGCATTCAAACATGAATCATCAAAGACAAACTCAACATCTTGTCTAAGTAAATGAAACAAAGGTTGTGAAATTTTTGAAAATTCTTTAATGAACCGTCTATAAAAACCCGCATGCCCAAGAAAACTTCTAACACCTTTCACATTGACCGGGGGTGGCAAATTTTTAATCACTTCAATTTTCGAGGGATCCACTTCTATCCCTCTCCTAGAAACAACATGCCCAAGAACAACCCCTTGTGTAACCATAAAATTTGATTTTTCCCAACTCAAAGTAAGGTTACACTCAATGCATCTTTTTAAAACCTTGTCAATCTTTTTCAATGCATCATCAAATGACGAACCAAATACGCAAAAATCATCCATGAACACTTCAACAAAATCCCCTACCATTTCGGAAAATATGGAAAGCATGCAACGTTGAAACGTACCTGGGGCATTGCAAAGCCCAAATGGCATCCTCTTCCATGCAAATGTTCCAAAGGGACTCGTGAAGGTAGTCTTCGATTGATCTTCCGGTGCTATAAAGATTTGGTAATAACCTGAAAGTCCATCAAGATAATGATATAAGAAATTACCTGCAAGTTTATCAAGCATTTGGTCAATAAAAGGTAAAGGAAAATGATCTTTTTTCGTAGAAGCATTCAACTCTCGATAATCCATGCACATTCTCCACCCGGTCCTCTCCCGAGTAGCTATGAGTTGTCCCGCCTCGTTCTCCTCTACCGTAATCCCTCCTTTCTTCGGAACCATGTGAATAGGCGAAACCCATTCACTATCCGCTGCCGGAACAATCAAACCACCTCCATGTAGCTTGATAATCTCCTTCTTCACGACATCACTAAGAAGTGGATTTAGTCGTCTTTGGGGCTGCCTCTTTGGAGTTGCATTCTCGATCAAGTTGATACGGTGCATGCACATAGAAGGGCTAATTCCCTTCAAATCCTCAATGCTCCATCCAATAGATGCCTTGTTCTCTTGAAGTACCTCGACTAATCTCACTTCTTCTTCTACGGTCAACTTTGAAGAAATAATGACCGGTTTGTTTTCACCTTCTTCCAAAAACACGTACTTGAGGTTTGGAGGCAAATCTTTCAAAACCAACTTCATACTCTTCGCTGGTAACGAAACATCTTTCTTTCGGTCCTCCCCCCCCCCCCCCCCCCCCATGCTCAAGTCGACAAACCGTGGAGCTTGTTCATTTACTTCTAAATCTTCTAAATCTTCGTCTCCCAGCTCCACCTCATTCTCTTCTTTTATCTCCAAAGTTTGCATGGTCAATGTATCGATAACATCAACAAACGAGCACTCTTCCATCAACGTTGCAGCTGGAGCCATGTTCTTCTTCCTAACCGAAATGGACACCGTCTCTCCAAGTACCGACATTTGTAGTTGTCCCTTCTTCACATCGATGAGAGTGTTGGTTGTGGTCATGAATGGACGTCCCAATAAAATAGCATGATCTTGGGTATTCTCCGGAATGTCACCAACATCTAACACAACAAAATCAACCGACACGATCAACCCTCCAACTTCCACAAGTATGTCTTCTGTTGGAGTTGTGTACTTAATGTCTAGATTTGAGTAACGGTAAACTCCCGGTCATAGCATTTAATCTATTAAATTAATAAACAATTGTTTGCATTTAATTATTGATAATTAAATATATGCAAAATATAGTCCTGGATCATATACGTTGTAGTTAGTATGGTGTGCGACGTCACACAGAAGATCATACTATCGGTTACTCGTATTTAATCGAACGGTTGCTCACGACCTAGATGGACACGGACCAATCCATCGGTATAGTCGTTGTGTGAGAGAGAAAATAATTTGTCTTAATTATTTTATCACACTTGTACACTTGGTGTATTGGGCGGATCGCTTGAGATTTATCGATTAGGATTGCCGGCGATAATCGATTCAAGTCTCAGAGTATTTTATTCTTAATCCCCGATACTATTGCAGGCGTGTATATTTAATATATGTGACTTTGATTTTCCAAAGGAATTAACCGATTTAAATATTGGGTTAATTACCGGTTAAGTTGGGTCACTATATTTTATATATGGCATGCCGTGAATACTTGACGGGAAAGTGTATCCCGGAAGGGTTGATAATATCCCCGAGATGAGTTCATAAGGAATTATTGTGTAAACCTCATGAGTGGATTCGTTCCACACAATAATTAAGGTTGAATGGTACTAGTCTCGGATTCAAGAGATGAATAAATTAATTAGCAATAAATTAATTTTATTCATGGATATTTAAATCTTAAATACACGGAATAAATAATACTACCGGAGAAATATTATTTGATATAATATGGTTTAATATTGGGAGTGCAATTAATTTATATAGTGGAAAATAAATTAATTAATATTAATGGGAGATTAATAGATTTGGGCTTGGGCTCAATTTAATCATTAATATTGGAAGCCCAATATTCCACCTCCTTTAGATCCCCTACGTAGCCTATAAAAGCACTACATGGTCTTCACTTTTTCATAAGACAAGATTATCATACTTGATATTCTAGAGAGTTGAAGAGGATCCATAAGCTTGGAGGATCGTCGCCCACCCGACGTTCAAGCTAGTGCAAGGAATACGTAGGAAGATCGTAAGGTCATCATCTTGATTTCGTTTCTCCGCACAACGAATCGAAAGGTAAAATCATATACTCTCTTCTATGATTTTATGTGAATTGATTGTGATACATACTGCTGGAATTCGATGTCCCGGGTTATCAAAAAATGCGGAAACCGACAACCCGACCGAAATCCCGTCGCCGGAGATGAAACCACGAACCACACGGAGAACCGGGCTCGACAAGAGCATCGCCGCGGGATGAACCCGCGGCTAAACCCTAGCCGAGCCCCACCGCGGGGCTCGCGATCACCATCGATCGCGTGGGGCTGCCTAGCAGCCCCCGGCGGTGAGTCCGGCGACTCACCGCCACCATCGACCGGAGGGGGGACCACCAGCCGCGGCGCGAAGCCGCGACGGTCCCCGGCGATCGAACTAGGGTTCGATCGCCCCCAGCCGCGGCGTACAGCCGCGGCCTTCCTTCGATGCGCGCCGGCGGTCGAAGCCCTAGGCTCGACCGCCACCCCCTCGGCTCCCAGCCGAGGGTCCTCTCGATCCTTCGCCGGGGATCTCGAATCCCCGTCCCCGAAGATCGTCGTTTTCCCGGATCGTGCGTTCATGTATGTATCACAATCAATTCACATAAAATCATAGAAGAGAGTATATGATTTTACCTTTTAATTCGTTGTGCGGAGAAACGAATTTAAGTTCATGACCTTACGATCTTCCCACGTATTCCTTGCACTAGCTTGAACGTCGGGTGGGCGACGATCCTCCAAGCTTATGGATCCTCTTCAACTCTCTAGAATATCAAGTATGATAATCTTGTCTTATGAAAAAGTGAAGACCATGTAGTGCTTTTATAGGCTACGTAGGGGATCTAAAGGAGGTGGAATATTGGGCTTCCAATATTAATGATTAAATTGAGCCCACTGCCCAAGTCCATTAATCCTTATCAATATTAATTAAATTTATTTTCCACTATATAAATTTAATTGCACTCCCAATATCAAACCATATTATATCAAATAATATTTCTCCGGTAGTATTATTTATTCCGTGTATTTAAGATTTAAATATCCATGAATAAAATTAATTTATTGCTAATTAATTTATTCATCTCTTTAATCCGAGACTAGTACCATTCAACCTTAATTATTGTGTGGAACGTATCCACTCATGAGGTTTACACAATAATTCCTTATGAACTCATCTCGGGGATATTATCAACCCTTCCGGGATACACTGTCCGGTCAATCATTCACGGCATGCCATATATGAAATATAGTGACCCAACTTAACCGGTAATTAACCCAATAATTAAATCGGTTAATTCCTTTGGTAAATCAAAGTCACTTATATTAAATATACACACCCGCAACAATATCGGGGATTAAGAATAAAATACACTGAGACTCGAATCGATTATCGCCGGCAATCCTAATCGATGAATCTCAACGATCCGCTCAATACACCAAGTGTACAAGTGTGATAAAATAATTAAGACAAATTATTTTCTCTCTCACACAACGACTATACCGATGGATTGGTCCGGGTCCATCTAGGTCGTGAGCCACTGTTTGATTAAATACGAGTAACCGATAGTATGATCTTCTGTGTGGGCCCGACACACCATACTAACTACAACGTATAAAATCCAGGACTATGATTTGCATATATTTTTAATTAATAATAATTAAAAGCAAACAATTGTTTATTAATTTAATAGATTAAATGCTATGATCGGGAGTTTACCGTTACTTAAATCTAGACATTAAGTACACAACTCCAACAATCTCACACTTGTACTAAGGTCTAGTCATTTCCTCCAAACTCCCGGTTCCCATACTCATCACGTGCTTAAGGTGTACTTCCGAGAATTACTATGTGAGTGAGCAATCTAGGTTGCCGCTCTGAAGTTATCTTGGTGACTACTACGTCGTCTCCCTTGACGATGACTCGTATCAGGTGGTACTTGCTCTATGTGTTAACATCACTTTTAACTTATGACTTCTTCCAGTTCACCATGCACCGCTATCCAATAGCCTTTGGTAAACTAAGAGTCATATCCAAGTCAAGAGGTTATCCCGAAACCTAACCAAAACTTCCGCTGCCTCTGAGGCTGCTTTTCGGTTATGAGAGAGTCTGAGAAGCGTCTTGCTTATCACTCTTTTATGGTTCCACCTCTTTCTAAAAGTGAACACATAGCCTGATATCGACTTTCACTGGTCCTTTCTTTGATTTTTGGATCTGAGAATCTGTAATCTAAGAAGATTTCGTCTTGCTTAATCCAGTACTTTGCAAGTACTATTACAGCATCCGAAAATTTCTTGTCTAGATCACTTTGATATCCTCCCACTACGCAAACCGCATAGTTGATATCAGGTTCTTGTTTTACAACATTGCATCTATAAAGCTTTCCATACTTGAAGTATAGGAAACTGCTTTGTCTATCTCCTTCATGTGTACGAACACAAAACCTTTAGATAGATGTTTATTCTGTCTCTGAAAGGCAATAACCTTTCTCAGAAGTATGCATGTTTAAAACAAACCATTAATCGTATAAGATATCTAGGAGAAGTACAATGTTCTTATCGTTAGAACGAACGATCTTAAGAACATGCTCTAACTTCTACTCAATCTTATATCTTGATTTATTTAGACAACCATTATTTTATGTCTGACGACATTCTTACATTGTTGCCAATGATGAAATGTTATCTACATAAAAATCTCCGAGAAACACCACCTTGTTTCCATTACGTCTTCAATACACCTTTCGTCTATGCCTTTTGATGAATCCATCAAATGGACTATCCCATCAATTCGCAAGTTCCACGATTCATAGCTTTATTTCAATCCATAAATGGATTTACTAAGCTTGTACTCTAAATGATCTAGCCTCTCGACAATAATCCTTATTGTTCCAAGCAGGCACATTTAGATCTAGTACCGCCCTTATGCAGAGCTAGGGGTCGATTTCATCTTTACTAGATCCAGAGTCCGAACTCCTCTAGTCTTATGAATATCTCTGGTTGTCCGACAACCTCCCACTGCAATGGCGTCCCGGTGTATAACAGTAATAACAATAGGTGCAGTATGTGGTGTACTTCTACTCGGTTTGGCTGGTTCCTAGTCTTTTGTCCTTCTTCTCATTTCAAGGTATTACGTCAATTTTAGGCTTTGTGGTTCATCTAATAGTCTTTCTCTATGAACCGGACGAGACGTCCCTCTGGTTCATAGTACTATAGAACACACAACATTTTGTTCATCTAGGATATCCTACAACCATATTGAATATGCCGTTGTATCTAGGAATATCCATAGAACATAGGTAGTTCCGAACAACATGTCCTTTTTCTATCAGATTTCCATTTCTTTACAACGCACCATCTTTACACGTAAGTGTATGGCGCGCCCCTTTGGGATTGAATCCCAATCTTTGATTATGCTATGTGTTATCCAGATAGGTGATGGCCTCCGCGACCGAGTCGCAGGCTTCTAATGGATATACTTTGATGGTTCCCCATAATAGCTTTGTGTCCATTGACTAGTCAAAACACTTTGCTTTTATGGCACATCAAGCATTCTAATCCATCACCGAGTATTCTTGAAAGAATTACTCGTGCCTTTCTAATATACACATATGTCTGCATATCTAATCATTTCCAATGCTTGTCTGAATTCTATCCTTTTTCCAGAAAGGTTTGCTTAGACGTATTATCCTCCAAATTCAATTCTTAGGTCGGAAGGTCCATTCCTTCAACTATAATTGATCCAATCAATTTCGACCGTTTGAATCTTATTTGAAAATACTACTAAGTATAAAAATTCACAAGTATAATGATTCAGTAAAGAAATATATATCTAACAAGTAAAACAAGTTATAGAACGGTTCGTTGCATCGGGGTAGACTTAGGATCTATCATTCATATATTGCTATCTAATGTACCAGAATAGATAACGCCATTATTTCTTATCAAAATCATCCAATGATTAAAGAAATAAAATATCCATTCATAAATAATAGAAATCCAGAACAAAACGTTCTTTCTAAAATAAAGGGGTACATAAAGCAATAACTTTGAAATGAAATCCTATTTAACTACTAAAGCAGATAAATGTCTTCCACCGCAACCGCTGCCTCCTCTACAGCTTTTGCCCATGTAGACTCGAACTCTTCTTCTCTAAGTCGCCGGGTTTTCTGGAACCCCTGCATTCAAAATGCACATACCGTCAGTGGTTCCATATCTACACACCAGAATTCTGGTAGATAATACCGCTGACTATGTTTTTACGACTAAAGAAAAATTCGTACCTTTGAGAGGACATTCAGACTTCCAGTGTCCAGTCTTGTTGCATCGGAAGTACTTGCCCTTTGGCTTTGCAGCCCCCACTCGTGGTACAGTCCTCTTGACACCACTGGGTTTCCAGGCTTGCTTCCTCCTCTTGCCCCTACCTCCACCAGGCTTAAAGCCTTTGGACTTGGTAGCTACAAGCGCTTGAGACTTGCCCTTCTTGTAGATCCCCTCTGCCGCCTTCAGTTCAGTCAGGAGTTGCGCAAGAGAATAAGATAGTTTACCCATATTATAGCTCATGCGAAACTGCTCAAAACTAGGGGTCAGAGACTGGAGTATGATGTCGACTTGCGTCTCAGCATCAATTTGAGCTCCTAGGATCTCAAGCTCATTCAACAGACCCATCATCTTAAGAACGTGCTCCCCTACGGGCGTTCCTTCAGACTGAGTAGTTGTCATGAGGACTCTCATGGCTTCTTGCCTTGCCGCACGATCTTGCTCCCCAAACATCTCCTTGAGGTTAAACATCATATCATAGGCAGTGTCCATCGACTCATGTTGGGTTTGGAGTACATTTGACATGGAAGCCAAAATATAACACCTAGCCATTTCATCAGCCTTTTTCCACTTCCGATATGTCAGTTTTTCCTCATCAGTTGAGGCAGCCGTGGGCTCAGCAGGGCACACTTCATGGAGTACAAACTTGTACTCCTCCGAAGTTAGGACAATGTCTAAATTTCTCTTCCAATCAATATAGTTGGGGCCAGTGAGCTTATGCTCCTTGAGTATCATAGAAAGTGGGTTCATAGCTATTCTCTAAACCTATAAGCACATTTAAACAAACAATTAATTTAATATCCGATATTATCTCCCTCAAATAATATCATTAAATCACTAATCACATCTAAAATCCCATCAGATAAGGCAAGCCACGTTCGTGTGGACGTTTACCCACCCAAATGATTTAGCAATTAGATTTGCTTCGGTCGTACATCATTATAGCGTTACTTCGTTGGGAAGAATACTATAAAGCGTACCTAAGTGTAAACCATTACTCAGTACTAAGGTGAATCATTTGGAATTGCTATGTCACCGCAAGCCACGTTAGTGTGGACGTTTACGATAACTCACAATCCTTCACAATTCCCTATAACTGTCTACATCAACTATTTCCTAAAATCCCATTCAGCATAGCAAGCCACGTTCGTGTGGACGTTTACTACACCAAAAGACTTTTATAGTTGAAATCCAATTACTTGAGGCATTCGATTTCATAAATCAAGACGCGGAGAATCATAAGTGAAACTCGAAGTTTCTAACCAGTGATTCACCATGCGAACAACCCTATCTCTCATTAGATGAGGGAGCCGAGCAGATAAATGATCCATCTTTAAAAGAATGGTACGAATATCTCTAATTTGTGTCATCCACATGACCAAGTGGCTTTGGCTCCATTCCACTCCCCGGGGTGAGAATGAGTCGACTTGAAGTCAGTTTCAGAAAGACAAATTAGGCATTGTTTGATAAACTTAATCAATGTCTCTTGTAAAAGGAATTACAAGAATTCTCCTCCAATGACACATCTATACGAACTTCAAAAGTCCATAAATGTCACCAAGAGAACAGTAATGGAGACCATGAGAATGTTTCCATCCCCGCTCCCACTTAGCTTTTTATAACAAAGGGATACGCTATCTAATGCATAATTAAACACATAAGCATGCATACAAGTAATAAAGCACATATCACATAGTCAAAATAATGCTAGAAAATTATTTTCCGACTATCATGGCTTTATTCCATCTCCGTATGCGTCTTCTAGTCTTCAGTCTTCGTTCTTGAATGCTCCATGTCACGAGAATATTAATTCCAATATTTAAATCTATTTACTTTTAATAAATCCAAAAGATACTTAATTCGAAAATTAAGTCAATCGAATAAATCAAAAATAAAATTAAATATTATTAATATTTTTTTATTTATTTATCTTCCCATCTAATTCTATTAAATCTCTAGAATAATCTATCCAAGTGAAACTTGGAATATTTTAGAAGACTTCTATAATAGAATAAGGAAATAAAATAAATTAGGACTCTTCTACTTTCCAAGATTAATTAATTTCCATGTCCATGAAAATTCTCATAAAATAGGAATAATCAATCCCCATGAGGATCGATCGACCCCACGCCAAGGGGATGCCCGCTAAGATTAATTAATTTCCATTATGGGAATTTTCATAGTAATGGAAATTAATTAATCTTGGAAAGTAGAAGAGTCCTAATTTATTTTATTTCTTTATTCTATTATAGAAGTCTTCTAGAATATTCCAAGTTTGACTTGGATAGATTATTCTAGAGATTTAATAGAATTAGATAGGAAAATAAATAAATAAAAATATTAATAATATTTAATTTTATTTTTGATTTATTCGATTGACTTAATTTTCGAATTAAGTATCTTTTGGATTTATTGAAAATAAATAGATTTAAATATTGGGATTAATATTCTCGTCACATGGAGCATTCAAGAACGAAGACTGAAGACTAGAAGACGCATACGGAGATGGAATAAAGCCATGATAGTCGGAAATTAATTTTTCTAGTATTATTTTGACTATATGCTTATGTGCTTTATTACTTGTATGCATGCTTATGTGTTTAATTATGCATTAGATAGCGTATCCCTTTGTTATAAAAAGCTAAGTGGGAGCGGGGATGGAAACATTCCCATGGTCTCCATTACTGTTCTCTTGGTGACATTTATGAGCTTTCGAAGTTCATATAGATATGTTATTGGAGGAGAATTCTTGTAATTCCTTTTACAAGAAACATTGATTAAGTTTATCAAACAATGCCTAATTTGTCTTTCTGAAACTGACTTCAAGTCGACTCATTCTCACCCCGGGGAGTGGAATGGAGCCAAAGCCACTTGGTCATGTGGATGACACAAATTAGAAACATTCGTACCATTCTTTTGAAGATGGATCGTTTGTCTGCTCGGCTCCCTCATCTAATGAGAGATAGGGTTGTTCGCATGGTGAATCACTGGTTAGAAACTTCGAGTTTCACTTATGATTCTCCGCGTCTTGATTTACAAAATCGAATGCTTCAAATAATTGAATGTCAATTGTAAAAGTCTTTTGGTGTAGTAAACGTCCACACTATCGTGGCTTGCTGCATTGAATGGGATTTTGGAACGATTGATGTAGACAGTTATAGAAGGGAGTGAAGGAAACGTACGTTAACGTAAACGTCCACACTATCGTGGCTTGCGGTAACATGCGAATCTTAAACAAACTTCTTAGTACTGAGTAATGGTTTACACTTAGGTACGCTCTATAGTATTCTTCCCATCGAAGTAACGCTATAGTGATGTACGACCGAAGCAAATCTAATTACGAAATCATTTGGATAGGTAAACGTCCACACTATCGTGGCTTGCCATATCTGATGGGATTTTAGATGTAATTAGTAATTTAATGATATTATTTGAGGGAGATAATATCTGATATTAAATTGATTGTTTGTTTAAATGTGCTTATAGGTTTAGAGAATAGCTATGAACCCACTTTCTGTGATACTCAAGGAGCATAAGCTCGCTGGTCCCAATTACATTGATTGGAAGAGAAATTTAGACATTGTCTTGACTTCTAAGGAGTACAAGTTTGTACTCCATGAAGTGTGCCCTGCCGAGCCCACGGCTGCCTCAACTGATGAGGAAAAACTGACATATCGGAAGTGGAAAAAGGCTGATGAAATGGCTAGGTGTTATATTTTGGCTTCCATGTCAAATGTACTCCAAACCCAACATCAGCCGATGGACACTGCCTATGATATGATGTTTAACCTCAAGGAGATGTTTGGGGAGCAAGATCGTGCGGCTAGGCAAGAAGCCATGAGAGTCCTCATGTCGACTACTCAGTCTGAAGGAACGCCCGTTGGGGAGCACGTTCTTAAGATGATGAGTTTGTTGAATGAACTTGAGGTCCTAGGAGCTTCTATTGATGCTGAGACGCAAGTCGACATCATACTCCAGTCTCTGGCCCCTAGTTTTGAGCAGTTTCGTATGAGCTATAATATGGGTAAACTATCTTATACTCTTGCGCAACTCCTGACTGAACTAAAGGCGGCAGAGGGGATCTACAAGAAGGGCAAGTCTCAAGCGCTTGTAGCTACCAAGTCCAAAGGCTCGAAGCCTGTTGGAGGTAGGGGCAAGAAAAGGAAGCAAGCCTGGAAACCCAGTGGTGCCAAGAGGAGTGGACCACGAGTGGGGGCTGCAAAGCCAATAGGCAAATGCTTCCGATGCAATAAGACTGGACACTGGAAGTCTGAATGTCCTCTCAAAGGTACGAATTTTTCTTTAGTCGTAAAAACATAGTCAGCGGTATTATCTACCAGAAATCTGGTGTGTAGATATGGAACCACTGACGGTATGTGCATTTTAAATGCAGGGGTTCCAGAAAACCCGGCGACTTAGAGAAGAAGAGTTCGAGTCTACACGGGCGAAAGCTGTAGAGGAGGCAGCTGTTGCAGTGGAAGACATTTATCTGCTTTAGTAGTTAAATAGGATTTCATTTCAAGTCTATTGCATTATGTACCCTTTATTTTAGAAAGAACTTTTGTTCTGGATTTCTATTATTTATGAATGGATATTTTATTTCTTTAATCATGGTGATGATTTTGATAAGAAATAATGGCTATTATCTATTCTGGTACATTAGATAGCAATATGTGAATGATGAATCCTTAGTCTACCACGATGCAACAAACCGTTCTATAACTTGTTTTACTTGTTAGATATATTTCTTTATTAAATCATTATACTTGTGAATTCTTATACTTAGTAGTATTTATTCAAATAAGATTCAAAAGGTTGAAATTGATTTGATCAATTATAGTTGAAGGAATGGACCTTCCGACCTAAGAATCAAGTTTGGAAGATAATACAACTAAGCATACCTTTCGGTAAAAAATAGTATTCGGACAAGTATTGAGAATGATCAATGATATATGCAGATATATGTGTAAGATATGAGTAGTTCTTTAAGAATACTCGAAAATGGATTAGAATGCTTGATGTGCCATAAAAGCAAAGTGTTTTTGTCACAAAGCAATTATGGGGAACCTTCAAAGCATATCCATTGGAAGCCTGCGACTTAGTCGCGGAGGCTACCACATAACACATAGCATAATCAAAAGATTGAGATTAAGTCTCAAATGACTACACCATACACTTACGTGTAGAGATGGTAAGTCAGTAAGAAATAGAATTCTAACAGTGAAAAGAACAAGTTGTACGGAACTACCTATGTTCTATGAATATTCCTGGAAACAACGGCATATTCAATATGGTTGTAGGATATCCTAGATGAACAAAGTATTGTGAGTTCTATAGTACTATGAACCAGAAGGACGTGTAACGCCCGGTTCTTAGAGAAAGACTATTAGAAGAACCACAAAGCCCGAACTGATGCAGTACCTTGGAATGAGAAAAAGGACAAAGACTAGGAACCAGCCAAACCGAGTGGAAGTACACCACACACTGCACCTACTGTTGTTACTGTTATACATCGGGACGCCGTTGCAGTGGGAGGTTGTTGAACAACCAGAGATGTTCATAAGACTAGAAGAGTTTCGAACTCTGGATCTAGTAAAGATGAAATCGATCCCTAGCTCTGCACGAGGGCGGTACTAGATCTAAATGTGCCTGCTTAGAAAACAATAAGGATTATTGTTAAGAGGCAAGATCATTTAGAGTACAAGCTTAGTAAATCCATTTATGGATTGAAACAAAGCTATAAATCGTAGAACTTGCGAATTGATGGGATAGTCCATTTGATGGATTCATCAAAAGGCATAGACGAAAGATGTATTGGAGATGTAATAGAAACAAGGTAGTGTTTCTCGGAGATTTTATGTAGATGACAATTTCATCATTGGCAACAATGTAGAAAATGTTGTCAGACATAAAATAATGGTTGTCTAAATGAATCGAGATATAAGATTGAGTAGAAGTTAGAGCATGTTCTTGAGATCTTTCGATCTAAGGATAAGAACATTGTACTTCTCCCAGATATCTTATACGATTATGGTTTGTTTTAAACATGCATACTTCTGAGAAAGGTTATTGCCTTTCAGAGACAGAATATACATCTATCTAAAGGGTTTGTGTTCGAACACATGAAGGAGATAGACAAAGCAGTTTCCTATACTTCAAGTATGGAAAGCTTTATAGATGCAATGTTGTAAAACAAGAACCTGATATCAACTATGCGGTTTGCGTAGTGGGAGGATATCAAGGTAATCTAGACAAGAGATTTTCGGATGCTGTAATAGTACTTGCAAAGTACTGGATTATTAAGCAAGACGAAATCTTCTTTGATTACAAATTCTCAGATCCTAAATCAGAGGAGGACCAGTGTAAGTCGATATCAGGCTATGTGTTCACTTTTAGAAAGAGGTGGAACCATGGAATGAAAGAGTGATAAGCAGACGCTTCTCAGACTCTCTCATAACCGAATAAGCAGCCTCAGAGGCAGCGGAAGTTTTTGTTAGGTTCCGGGATAACCTCTTGGCTTGGATATGACTCTTAGTTTACCAAAGGCTATTGGATAGCGGTGCACGGTAAACTGGAAGAAGTCATAAGTCAAAAGTGATGTTAACACATAGAGCAAGTACCACCTGATACGAGTCATCGTCAAGGGAGACGACGCAGTAGTCACCAAGATAACTTCAGAGCGGCAACCTAGAGTGCTCATTCACACAGTACTTCTTGGAAGTACAACCCTAAGCACGTGATGAGTATGGGAGTCGGGAGTTTGGAGGAAATGACTAGACCTTAGTACAAGTGGGAGATTGTTGGAGTTGTGTACTTAATGTCTAGATTTGAGTAACGGTAAACTCCCGGTCATAGCATTTAATCTATTAAATTAATAAACAATTGTTTGCATTTAATTATTGATAATTAAATATATGCAAAATATAGTCCTGGATCATATACGTTGTAGTTAGTATGGTGTGCGACGTCACACAGAAGATCATACTATCGGTTACTCGTATTTAATCGAACGGTTGCTCACGACCTAGATGGACACGGACCAATCCATCGGTATAGTCGTTGTGTGAGAGAGAAAATAATTTGTCTTAATTATTTTATCACACTTGTACACTTGGTGTATTGGGCGGATCGCTTGAGATTTATCGATTAGGATTGTCGGCGATAATCGATTCAAGTTTCAGAGTATTTTATTCTTAATCCCCGATACTATTGCGGGTGTATATTTAATATATGTGACTTTGATTTTCCAAAGGAATTAACCGATTTAATTATTGGGTTAATTACCGGTTAAGTTGGGTCACTATATTTTATATATGGCATGCCGTGAATACTTGACGGGAAAGTGTATCCCGGAAGGGTTGATAATATCCCCGAGATGAGTTCATAAGGAATTATTGTGTAAACCTCATGAGTGGATTCGTTCCACACAATAATTAAGGTTGAATGGTACTAGTCTCGGATTCAAGAGATGAATAAATTAATTAGCAATAAATTAATTTTATTCATGGATATTTAAATCTTAAATACACGGAATAAATAATACTACAGGAGAAATATTATTTGATATAATATGGTTTAATATTGGGAGTGCAATTAATTTATATAGTGGAAAATAAATTAATTAATATTAATGGGAGATTAATAGATTTGGGCTTGGGCTCAATTTAATCATTAATATTGGAAGCCCAATATTCCACCTCCTTTAGATCCCCTACGTAGCCTATAAAAGCACTACATGGTCTTCACTTTTTCATAAGACAAGATTATCATACTTGATATTCTAGAGAGTTGAAGAGGATCCATAAGCTTGGAGGATCGTCGCCCACCCGACGTTCA
The DNA here is from genome assembly GCA_954870475.1 of Euphrasia confusa. Taxonomy (NCBI): domain Eukaryota; kingdom Viridiplantae; phylum Streptophyta; class Magnoliopsida; order Lamiales; family Orobanchaceae; genus Euphrasia; species Euphrasia confusa. Next base: position 12,300,150 of record OX940957.1, on the reverse strand, counting down.
AGCTAGTGCAAGGAATACGTAGGAAGATCGTAAGGTCATCATTTTGATTTCGTTTCTCCGCACAACGAATCGAAAGGTAAAATCATATACTCTCTTCTATGATTTTATGTGAATTGATTGTGATACATACATGAACACACGATCCGGGTAAACGACGAACTCCGGGGACGAGGATTCGAGATCCTCGGCGGAGCTCGAGAGGAACCCTCGGCTGGGCGCCGAGGGAGCGATCGAACCTAGGGTTCGATCGCGTGCACACGCGAGGAACCCCGGCTGGGAGCCGGGGTGGGCGATCGACCGCGGTGGTCGATCGCCGGGCAGCCGCGGCGGGTTCGCCGCTGGGCGAACCGCCCTCCTCGGGCGGTGGCGGTGAGTCGCCGGACTCACTGCCCGGGGCTGCCGGAGCAGCCCCAGCGATCGCATGCGTGCGATCGCGAAACCCGCGACGGGGTTCGGCTAGGGTTTAGCCGCGGGTCTATCCCGCGGCGATGCTCTTGTCAAGCCCGGTTCTTCGTGGTGTTCGTGATCGGTTTCCGGCGATGGGATTTCGGTCGGGGTTATCGGTTCCGCATTTTTTGATACCCCGGGATATCGATTTCTAGCATCTTCGACAATTCCTCTCGGATATCTAACCGACCTATCGGCAAGTTGAAGAAAAATTCTTTTCGGCTTCAAATTCTGGAGTTTCAATTGATCATAAATCGCCGACGGCATCAAGTTGATTCCGGCTCCCAAATCTAACATCCCGGACACCTCATTTCCGGCTCCAATAACTATCTTGATCACGAAACTTCCCAGATCACTTTCTTTGGGTGGTATTTGATGTTGCATCACAGCACTTGCTCCTGCAAACAAAACCACTTTCTCGTTCTCTTCGAACTTTCGTTTGTTAGTAGTCAATTCCTTGAAAAATTTCACATAAGAAGGAATATTATTAATCATATCAAGAAACGGTACATTTACCTCTACCTTTGCTAGAAGATCATATAAATTTTGAAATTGTTGATCCTTCTTTTTGTTTTGGAGTTTGCTAGGAAAAGGAACGGGAGGTTTGTACGGGTTCTTCGCTTTATGAAGAACTTCCCTTTCACTTCCGGTCTCGGCTTCTACTTTTTTTTTCTCTTTCTTTCTTCTTCTTTCTCTTCTTGTTCCTCCTTCTCCTCACAAATAATTTCTTCGATAACCTCCTCATTTTCCTCATCAACTACCGCTGCCCTTTTGTCTTTCTCAATCTCTTCACCCGGCATCCTTACTTTGTTATCTATAATCTTTCCCGATCTCAATACTGTAATAGCTTTAGCATGGGATGGTTGACTTGGAAGTCATCCCGACTCCTCTTTGGCTTGCATCTTCCCAAGTGTAGTGGCCATTTGCCCCATTTGAGTGTTGATGCTATTAAGCACCGCATCATAACCTCCCACTTTCACCTCTAAACTATCCATCCTCAAATCGTTTTTCTCGGCATAATTTTTCATCCATTCTTCAAAATTATTGCTCGAGGGTTGTTGAGGTGGCCTTAGGGGCTGTTGTTGTTGAGTAGGAGCTTGATATTGAGCCCGGTATTGTTGCTTCGGTGCTTGGTAAGGAGCTCGGTAAGGTGTGCTCGATGATTGACCTTGCTGAAAATTTTGCCTTGGTTGCCATTGTTGAGGTTGTTGCCTTGGTTGATAAGGATAATTAGGCCTTTGATTCCCTCCTTGTTGATTGTTGTAGTAGCCTCCTTGTTGATTATACGGCTGTACCACCGAAGCTTGTACTTCCGAAATCACAATTTCTCCTTGTTGTTGTGGCTGGTACGGAACACATGCCATGTTCCCTTGCTCTCCAACCATAGGCTGCCCTTCAATCATCAACGGAGCTTGCATTTGAGGCATCGGACATGTAGCTAGCCCATGCCCTTGATAACCACACAACGTACACACCTCCATTTGGTTCAAAAGGAGTTGTGTCTTCCGGTTCCCATCCTCCATTTTCAAATCCTTGATTTCTTTAGCCATCTCCTCGATTTTTATGTTGAGGTTGCTAGCTTCTACTTCCTTGACATCGTTCACAACACGTCTCCTTGAACTTTTTCTCCTTGAATTCCCAGCCATCTTCTTATAAATTGTAACCATTTCCTCCGGAGATCGGTAAGTTATATCGCCCCCGACTTGATTATCTACCGATCCTTGCAAAGAATCTGTCAAAGAATCATAGAAAATTTGGTTAAGTAAGACTTGAGTAAAAGTGTGATGTTGGCATTTAAGAGTAAATCTTGAAAACGATCCCAAGTTTCATGGAAAAATTCTCCCGGACGACTCGTAAAACCACAAATTTGATTTCGGAAATCCGTCGTCTTGTGATGTGGAAAGAATTGATTCATGAACTCGTCGTAAATGTCATTCCAATTTTGAAGAGAATTTGGTGGCAATGCAATCCACCATGACTTAGCCTTGTCTTTCAATGTCATTGGAAAGAACCGATATCTCAACTCATCTTCTTGAAGTCCATTCAATGGAAAGGTATGAATGGTGTTGTAGAAGTCACGGATGAAACTTAACACATCCTCGTTATTATTCCCATGATACTCCGGTAGTTGATTAAAATCCATCGGATTAACCTTATAGTTCTTCACCACCTCCAGTAAATCCACACATGCCGGAGTTGCTCCAATGATAGGCCTTGTGATGTCACCTTGTTGTACTCGTCGAGTCGCTGGATTTCCATATTGATTCCACTGATTCGGTTGCATCCCATAACCCCCATACGACATCATGTTAGGCACCATGTTTGGCCATTGTTGTTGTTGGAATTGACCTTGCATGTTTTGATTAACTTGAACTCCAGGTTGCTGAAATGGATACTCGTAGTTTGGTTGGTAAGCCATGTTATTCATCATGTTCGGATTCATCATTGGTGGTTGATTCATCATTTGAGGATTCACCATCATCTGAGGATTGATCATGTTTGGATGAACCAACATTAGGACTCATCACATTATGAGGAGTAGAATGATGATCTTCTTCTTGTAGATTTAGAGTTGTTGGAGGAGTAAGTTGTGCTTGAACATTGAATTGAGGAATTTGTATCTGTAAATTACTTCCTCCCGCTTTGTTGTTGCTATTTTGAGGAGTTCCCAATGGTAGAATAGGTTCTCGAGTATTCGGAGATAGAACATGTCCATGGGAAGGTTGACCTTTCTTGACACCCGAAGTTTCTTGATCGGAATCATCTTCGACTTGAACTTTATCTTTATCCTTCTCCATATTTTCTCCGGATTGCTCTTGAGAAGCCTTACTTCTTGTAGTCACCATGCACACTTAAGTAGATAGTTAGCAAATAATAAGACAAATAACTAAATTAACTAAAGGAAATACAAAACTAAAACTAAACAAACACTTAAACAATACTATCCGTTTCCCCGGCAACAACGCCAATTTTGATTAGAATTTTTTGTGCGCGTCTCTCGTCAAAATCCGAGGTCAATTGTAGTTGACTCGGTATCAATCCAAGGAAACGAAAGAGCAATGTTTAAGTGAAAGAAAAGTAGTAGAATCATAGTTCATTGTACTAAATCCTAGATTCATTTTGAAACTCTCAATTAAAATGAAAATCTTGCAATAAACAGATAAGAGAAACACTCGGATAGTAATAATCTAGACTTAGAACTTAAGTTGTATTCCTCTTTATCAACTCGATATAATCGACACACGAAAGTCAAGTTCCCGGTCGGGTTGCTTAACTTGTTAGAAACGTTTAATTCACTTGAATTCTCGCTCCCGATCGGGTTACGAGTTCAAGACTATGTCGTTTATATACGGTCTTCCGAATCCTACAACTATTCAACCTTGTCCTTCATATTATCATCCGAGCCAAACGATTAGTTCATCATTCTCATGATTGATCAAACACAAATTATAACAACAAAAGCAAACATAGATTTTAAGATGCACTCGAAAATAAATACGAAACCATACAAGAGAATGAAACTAAGAACAAACTTAAAACAATCTTTGATTAATAAAGCATTCATATAATTTAATAAGCATTCCAATATTTGCAAACTTGAAAGCATTCAATGTATTTTGCCAAAAGAGAATAAAACATGAAAAGATAATTAACTAGAAGTTTACGAAATTGAAATTCATCTACGATTACTAATCTTGAATCGCCTTCGGATTTGATCGATCGTCTCTCGGAGTTGTCGGCTCCAAAATGGTCTCCCTCTGCTCCTCGATTAATTCCCAGGTGAAAGTTACTGTTTTTCCCCTCATTTCCTCGCCTAAATGCGTCAAAGATTAGCTGGAGAACCGCCACGCAACCGCTCCAAAACGGCGACCGCCGTTTCTATTTCTGCGCTCGCCGAAGTGATTTCGGCGACCGCCGTTTTACCCAAAATCCTTGGCTGGAAATCTGCATGCTTTTTGGACTCTTCGGCGACCGTCACTTCTGTTGGAATTCGATATCCCGGGTTATTAAAAATTATGCGGAAACCAATAACCCGATCAAACCCTTCGCCGGAGATCACATGAACGCCGACTCATCCGCCGGAGTCCGGCCTTTGGAGACCACGCGCCCGAAGACGCGTAGGCCGCCCCCAGCCGAACCCCCGCGAGCCGGGGTTCACGCGATCGTGAGGATCGACCGCACGCCGGCGATCGATCGGGGTGGGCTGCTCACAGCAGCCCCGCGGCGAGTCCGGCGACTCGCCGCCGCATGGGGAGTCCCCACCGTCGCGGTGGGGTCGGGCACGGCACCAGCCCGTGCCCAGCGATCGATCGCGATGATCGATCGCACACCCTCGGCCCAGCCAAGGGTTCGCCCCCTTTCGCCCCGCCGAAACCCTAGCGGGCGTACGCCGTGGTCCGGTGGCTTCGCCACCACCACGCGTTCGTCCGTCTAATCCGGGCTTCGAACTTTTGGATCTTCGTTCTACGGTATTTTCAATAAATCAAAACCGAAATAATATCGAGGGAGTTTAGATATTATACCTTCGATTCGTTGTTCGGAGAAACGAAATCAAACACCTTTGAATCTTCCCACGTATTCCTTGCACTCCGTTCGAACGTCGGGTGGGCGACGATCTATCGAACTCCTATGGATCTCCTTCAACTCTCTAGAACTATCAAATAATGATATTCTTGTCTTATGAATTATGAAGGCCATGTAGTGCTTTTATAGGCTACGTAGGGGATCTAAAGGAGGTGGAATATTGGGCTTTTAATATTGAAGATTAAATTGAGCCCAATGCTCAAGTCCATTAATCCTTATCAATATAAATTTTATTTATTTTCCACTATATAAATAAAATTGCACTCCCAATATTTACCCATATTATATCGAATAATATTTCTCCGGTAGTATTATTTATTCCGTGTATTTAAGATTTAAATATCCATGAATAAAATTTATTTATTGCTTAATAAATTTATTCATCTCTTTTATCCGAGAATAGTACCACTCAACCTTATTTATTATGCGGAACAAATCCACTCGCGAGGTTTACATAATAAATCCTTATGAGCTCATCTCGGGGATATTATCAACCCTTACGGGATACACTGTCCCGTCAAGAATTCACGGCATGCCATATATAAAATATAGTGACCCAACTTAACCGGTAATTGACCTAATAATTAAACCGATCAATTCCTTTGGAAAATCAAAGTCACTTATACTAAATATACACACCCGCAATTTTATCGGGGATTAAGATAAAATACTCTGAGATTTAAATTGATTATCCAAGGCAATCCTAATCAATAAATCTCAAGCGATCCGCCCAATACACCAAGTGTACAAGTGTGATAAAATAATCAAGATAAATTATTTTCTCTCTCACACAACGACTATACCGATGGATTGGTCCGTGTCCATCTAGGTCGTGAGCAACTGTTTGATTAAATACGAGTAACCGATAGTATGATCTTCTGTGTGCCCATGCAACACCATACTAACTACAACGTATAAAATCCAGGACTATTATTTGCATATATTAATTAACAATAATTAAAAGCAAATGAATGTTTGTATTTAATAGGTAAATGAAAGTGCACAAGGAGTTCAGAATACTCAAATCTAGACATTAAGTATACTACTCCAACAATCTCCCACTTATACTAAGGTCTAGTCATTTCCTCCAAACTCCCGACTCCCATACTCATCACGTGCTTAAGTTGTACTTCCGAGAAGTATCATGTGAATGAGCACTGTAGGTTGCCGCTCTGAAGTTATCTTGGTGACTACAGCGTCGTCTCCCTAGACGATGTCTTGAATCAGGTGGTACTTGCTCTATGTGTTATCATCACTTTTGACTTGTGACTTCTTCCGGTTTACCGTGCACCGCTATTCAATAGCCTTTGGTAAACTAAGAGTCATATCCAAGTCCAGAGGTTATCCCGGAACCTAACCAAAACTTCCGCTGCCTCTGAGGCTGCTATTCGGTTATGATAGAGTCTGAGAAGCGTCCTGCTTATCACTCTTTCATTTCATGGTTCCACCTCTTTCTAAAAGTGAACACATAGCCTGATATCGACTTACACTGGTCCTTATCAGCTTGGAAATCCGAATCCGTATAACCCAAAGGAATCAGATTGTCTGCCCCGTAACTTAGAACATAATCCTTAGTATTTCGCAAATACTTGAAAATGCTCTTTACGGCAGTCAAATGAGCCTTTCCAGGATTACTCTGATATCTCGCTACTATGCCCACTGCATAGCAGATATCAGGACTCGTGCATAACATTGCATACATCAAGCTTCCCACAGCCGGAGCGTAGGGAACTGCTTTCATTTCATCTTTCTCCTTTTGTGTCTGAGGACACATCTCCTTAGAAAGATAAGTTCCTTTACTGAAGGGCAGTTCACCCTTCTTGGAATCTTGCATGTTAAAACGAGCCAGAATCGTGTCTATGTAAGATTGCTGGGATAGGTACAATGTTCTATTCCGGCGATCCCTTATAACCTTGATCCCTAGAACATGCCCGACTTCTCCCAAATCTTTCATATCGAATTGTCTAGACAACCATCCCTTTATGTCTGATAACATCTTTACACTGTTGCCAATGAGAAGAATGTCGTCTACATAAAGCACGAGGAACACCACCTTCTTTCCATCACGTTTCCAATACACACACGATTCGTCCATGCTTTGAATGAATCCAAAAGATTGGACTACTTCATCAAACCGCAGGTTCCACGATCTCGAGGCTTGTTTCAATCCATAAATGGATCGATTAAGCTTGCACACTAGATGATCTCGCCCCTTAGCAATAAATCCTTCTGGCTGTTTCATATAAATCGTCTCGTCAAGACTTCCATTTAGGAAAGCTGTCTTGACATCCATTTGCCACACCTCATAATCTATATGAGCTGCTATGGATAAGAGAATCCGGATCGACTTTATCTTGGCTACCGGTGAAAAGGTCTCCTCATAATCGATTCCTTCTTTCTGAGTATAGCCTTTCGCAACAAGCCGAGCTTTAAAGGTTTCAACCTTTCCGTCAGATCCTCTCTTACTCTTGTAGACCCATTTACACCCAATTGGCTTTACGCCGCTTGGTGGTTCTACAAGATCCCAGACTTTATTAGAATCCATAGATTCTATTTCGGATTTCATTGCTTTCTTCCAAGAAGGCGCATCTATATCTTGTACCGCCTCATCATAGGTCCAGGGATCGATTTCATGAACTCCAGGTCCAGAGTCTGAAGACTCACCCAGTCCAATCCATCTATCTGGTTGTTTAACAACCCTCCCACTACGACGGCGTTCCGGTGTATTAACAGTGACAGTATTAGGTGCAGGTTATAGTGGTGTATCTACACTCGGTTCGGCTGTATCTAAGTCTTCCTTGTCTCCTCTCAACTCATCGAGTATTAAGTCACTCTTGGGCTTGTGGTCCATGATATAGTCTTCCTCTAGGAACTTAGCGTTAGTACTTGTAACGAGCTTCTGGTCCGTAGGACTATAGAACATGCCCCCTTTAGTTCCTTTCGGGTATCCTACAAACAGCCGTAATTCTGATCTAGGTTCTAACTTATCAGCACCTTGTCGCAACACATGTGCTGGACAACCCCAGATCCGAATGTGTCCCAAGCTAGGCTTACGCCCACTCCACAATTCCATGGGTGTAGTTGGTACTGTTTTGGTCGGAACCCTATTTAGAATGTACGCCGCTGTTTCCAAGGCAAGTCCCCAGAACATAACAGGTAAATCCGAGTAACTCATCATTGATCGCACCATCTCCATAAGAGTCCTATTCCTTCTTTCTGACACACCATTCTGCTGAGGAGTATATGGTGAGGTCAGTTGGGATTCAATCCCATTCTCTGCCAAGTATGCCTTGAATTCTCCAGACAGGTACTCGCCTCCGCGATCAGATCGCAGGCATTTTATGGATTTACCACGAAGGTTCTCCACAAGAGCCTTGAATTCCTTGAACTTGTCAAAAGAATCACTCTTGTGGCGCATCAGGTATACATATCCATACCTTGAGTAATCATCAGTAAAGGTGATGAAATACTCGTACCCTCCCCTTGCCTGAGTAGACATAGGTCCGCATACATCAGAGTGAATCAAATCCAATACTTGTTCAGCTCTCCGTCCTTTACCAGAAAAAGGACGCTTGGTCATTTTACCCTCTAAACAGGATTCGCAGGTTGGAAGGTCCTCTCCTTCAACATTGCTGATTAGACCATCAGCTTTCAACCTTTGAAGCCTATTTGAGTTTATATGACCTAGCCTTAGATGCCACAAGTATAATTGATTCATCCTAGAAGGTTCCTTTCTCTTATTGGTGTTCGTAGATGTGTTATTACTCTCGGTTAGTTGCATCGTGTTAGACTCAGGATTTAGTACATACAAATCGTCCACCAATGTACCAGAACAGATAATCTCACTGTTTCTTCTTATGATCACAGAGTGGTCAAAAGAAACAGAATATCCATTCATAATAAGTTTAGAAACCGAAATTAAATTCTTTCTAAAGTTGGGTACATAAAGACAATTATGTAAAACTAAAACCCTATCACTACTAAAGCGTAAGTGAACGTCTCCCACTGCAACAGCCGCCACCCTCGCGGCATTGCCCATGTAGACCACGATCTCTCCCTCTCTAAGTCTCCGGGTTTCCTGGAACCCCTGCAATGAATTGCAGACATGATCAGTGGCCCCCGTATCTACACACCAGGTGCTGGTAGATAACACCACTGATAATGTTTCGGTGACTAAGGAAAATTTCGTACCTTTGATGAGAGGACAATCAGACTTCCAGTGCCCAGACTGTTTGCATAGATAGCATTTGCCTCGCGGCTTGCTCTTCCCAATCCGTGGTTCACAACCACTGGGCTTCTTTGCTTGCACTTCCATCTTAGCCACAAGAGCTTGTGATTCTCTGACCATACTTATAAGTTCCGATCTTTTGAAATCGTTTTTAAGCGATTCCTTAAGAGGACTGAATTTATAGAGTATGTCAATCACTTCTTGTCCGGCTTCCACACTATGTCTCAACATCATCCTGAGGTCATTCCTAATGTCCTCATGAGTTGGGACAGCAGTGGATTCGGAAGGCTCAACAGTCTGGACAATGTCCAGATTTCTTTTCCAATCAGTACTATATGGAACCAGTGAGTTTTCATCCTTAAGTATATCACAAAGTGGGGTCACAGTCATTCTTAACCTATAAGCACATAAAACAAACAAACAATTTAATATCCGATATTATCTCCCTTAAATAATATCATTAAATCACTAATCGCCTCTAAAATCCCATCAGGTAAGGCAAGCCACGTGGTGTGGACGTTTACCCACCCAAACGACTTAGCAATTAGATTTTCTTTGGTCATACATCACTTATAGCGGAACCTCGTGGGGAGGAATACTATAAGGCGTATCTAAGTGTAAACCATTACTCAGCACCAAAGCAAATCGCTTGGAATTGCTATATTACCGCAAGCCACGTGGTGTGGACGTTTACGATAACTTCACAACTCTTCACAATTACTTACAACTGTCTACATCAATTAATCCAAAATCCGTCGGCATACCAAGCCACGTGGTGTGGACGTTTACTACACCAAGAGACTTTTATAATTGACTCCCAATTACTTGATCCATTCAATCTTGTAAATCAAGACGCGGAGAATCATAAGTGAAACTCGAAGTTTCTAACCAGTGATTTACCTTGCGAACAACCCTATCTCTCATAAATGAGGGAGCCGAGCAGACAATCGATCCATCTATCAAAGAATGGTACGACTGCCTCTAATTTGTGTCCTCGACATGACCAAGTGGCTCTGGCTCCATTCCACTCCTCGGGGTGAGAATGTGTCGACTTGAAATCAGCTTTGGAAAGACAAATTAGGCATTGTTTGATAAACTTAATCAATGTTTCTCGTAAGAGGAATTACAAGAACTCTCCTCCAATAACTTGTCTATATAAACTTCAAAAGTTTATAAAAGTCACCAAGAGAGCAGCAATGGAGACCATGGGTATGTTTCCATACCCTCTCCCACTTAGCTTTTTACAATAAAGGGATACGCTATCTAGTGCATAAAAGTAAACACATATAGCATGCATACATGTAATAAAGCACATAGTATTATCACATAGTCAAAATAATAGTAGAATATTATTTTCCGACTATTATGGCTTTACTCCATCTCCGTACGCATCTTCTAGTCTTCAGTCTTCGTTCTTAAATGCTCCATGTGACGAGAATATTAATTTCCAATATTTAAATCTATTTATTTTTTAATAAATCCAAAAGATACTTAATTAATAATAATTAAGTCAATCGAATAAATCAAAAATAAAATTAAATATTATTAATATTTTTATTTATTTTATTTTCCCTTTCTACTTCATTAAATCTCTAAAATAATCTATCCAAGACCCACTTGGAATATTCTAGATGATTTCCATAATGAAATAAGGAAATAAAATAACTTGGGACTCTTCTACATTCCAAGATTAATTAATTTCCATTACTATGAAAATTCCCATAAAATAGGAATAATCAATTAGGAAATAAATCAATCCTAAATTAACTTTTATTCCTTTCCAATTCTATTAAATCTCTAGGATCCTATTCCAAGTAGAACTCGGAATAATCTAAAGACTTCCATAATAGAATAAGGAAATAAAATTAATTCCAATTAATTCTTTTCCTAATCCATGAGAATTCCCAAAAATAGGAATACTCAAATAGAAAAAATCCGAACTAATTAGGAAAGTAAATTTCCGGACCGGGATAGCACGGGGTGGGGATCCCCGCGCCACCCTCGACCCACGCCTAGGAGGTGGCCGGCCACCATCGCCGGCGGCGCCTCCACGCATGGATCGATCGATCCTCATGGGATCGACCATGGGGATGGTCGATCCTTGTCCCTTTTACCCTCTCGATCATCTCCTTCGTCACGTGTCTTCTCCGGCGGTCGTTTCGGCATCGATCCAACGCAAAATAAATTACAAATTTAATTTTACACTATCCGGTATCGATTCTATACATGAAATCGACCCTATACATTTTCCGGAAAAAAGTAGAACGTAATAATAAATCCTAAATTCGGTCAACCCCCGAATTTTTACTATTACAAGCATTCACCACCAAAAACGAATCTCGACATGTCCGAGAGTTTAATCAAACCAACATACATGACAAAATAAATTAAACGAATAATAAATTAAGCCATAATAGTCGGAACCCTGCAAGGTAGAACAATTTTATCGAAAATACCGCGAACGTAAACCACGCTCTGATACCAATTGTTGGAATTCGATATCCCGGGTTATTAAAAATTATGCGGAAACCAATAACCCGATCAAACCCTTCGCCGGAGATCACATGAACGCCGACTCATCCGCCGGAGTCCGGCCTTTGGAGACCACGCGCCCGAAGACGCGTAGGCCGCCCCCAGCCGAACCCCCGCGAGCCGGGGTTCACGCGATCGTGAGGATCGACCGCACGCCGGCGATCGATCGGGGTGGGCTGCTCACAGCAGCCCCGCGGCGAGTCCGGCGACTCGCCGCCGCATGGGGAGTCCCCACCGTCGTGGTGGGGTCGGGCACGGCACCAGCCCGTGCCCAGCTATCGATCGCGATGATCGATCGCACACCCTCGGCCCAGCCGAGGGTTCGCCCCCTTTCGCCCCGCCGAAACCCTAGCGGGCGTACGCCGTGGTCCGGTGGCTTCGCCACCACCACGCGTTCGTCCGTCTAATCCGGGCTTCGAACTTTTGGATCTTCGTTCTACGGTATTTTCAATAAATAAAAACCGAAATAATATCGAGGTAGTTTAGATATTATACCTTCGATTCGTTGTTCGGAGAAACAAAATCAAACACCTTTGAATCTTCCCACGTATTCCTTGCACTCCGTTCGAACGTCGGGTGGGCGACGATCTATCGAACTCCTATGGATCTCCTTCAACTCTCTAGAACTATCAAATAATGATATTCTTGTCTTATGAATTATGAAGGCCATGTAGTGCTTTTATAGGCTACGTAGGGGATCTAAAGGAGGTGGAATATTGGGCTTCTAATATTGAAGATTAAATTGAGCCCAATGCTCAAGTCCATTAATCCTTATCAATATTAATTTTATTTATTTTCCACTATATAAATAAAATTGCACTCCCAATATTTACCCATATTATATCGAATAATATTTCTCCGCTAGTATTATTTATTCCGTGTATTTAAGATTTAAATATCCATGAATAAAATTTATTTATTGCTTAATAAATTTATTCATCTCTTTTATCCGAGAATAGTACCACTCAACCTTATTTATTATGCGGAACAAATCCCACTCGCGAGGTTTACATAATAAATCCTTATGAGCTCATCTCGGGGATATTATCAACCCTTACGGGATACACTGTCCCGTCAAGAATTCACGGCATGCCATATATAAAATATAGTGACCCAACTTAACCGGTAATTGACCCAATAATTAAACCGGTCAATTCCTTTGGAAAATCAAAGTCACTTATACTAAATATACACACCCGCAATTTTATCGGGGATTAAGAATAAAATACTCTGAGATTTAAATTGATTATCCAAGGCAATCCTAATCAATAAATCTCAAGCGATCCGCCCAATACACCAAGTGTACAAGTGTGATAAAATAATCAAGATAAATTATTTTCTCTCTCACACAACGACTATACCGATGGATTGGTCCGTGTCCATTTAGGTCGTGAGCAACTGTTTGATTAAATACGAGTAACCGATAGTATGATCTTCTGTGTGCCCATGCAACACCATACTAACTACAACGTATAAAATCCAGGACTATTATTTGCATATATTAATTAACAATAATTAAAAGCAAATGAATGTTTGTATTTAATAGGTAAATGAAAGTGTACAAGGAGTTCAGAATACTCAAATCTAGACATTAAGTATACTACTCCAACAACTTCTGCTCCGGCGACCGCCGTTAAGTTCCTGCTACCGCCGGTTTGAATTCGACGCTCGCCATTTCTCCTTTTTCCAGCCTTCTCTCGATTTCTCGACTTTTCTCAGCAACCGACCTACAAAATCATACTAAACATACCACTCCACCCCAAGTGAGATCTGATACCAACGCAAACATAAAACACAACCAAAATGCATAAAAACGAACCACACAACTTACACTCGATACCAAAAACACAAACGAAAAACGCACACACACGACATAAATCAATGAAGCCATGACCACTGCCTATGATATGATGCTTAACCTCAAGGAGATGTTTGGTAATCAGGACAGGGCAGCCAGGCAAGATGCCATGAGGCAACTCATGACGGCCACCATGTCCGAAGGAACGCCCGTAAGGGATCACGTTCTCAGGATGATAGGCTATCTGAATGAGATAGAGATTATGGGAGGATCTATCGATGGGGAAACCCAGATCGATATAGTGCTCCAGTCTCTGCCTAAGAGTTTTGAGCAGTTCCGCCTGAACTATAACATGAACAAGAGGTTATAGTTGGCGGAGCTCCTACCTGAACTTCAGGCGGCAGAGGGAATCTTTAAGAAGTCTCAGGCACTTGTGGCTCCGGGAACTAAGAGGAAGAAGAAGCAAGGACGGAAACCCAGTGGACCCAGAAATGGTGCACCACGGAATGTAGTGAACAAGCCCAAGGGCAAGTGTTTCCGTTGCAAGCAGTCTGGACATTGGAAGTCTAATTGTCCTCTCAGACAAGGAGGTATGAACTTTTCCTTAGTCACTGAAACATGTTTAGCGGTGTTATCCACCGGTACCTGGTGTGTGGATACGGGAGCCACTGATCATGTCTGCAATTCTTTGCAGGGGTTCCAGGAAACCCGGCGGCTTAGAGAGGGAGAGATCACCATCTACATGGGCAACGCTACGAAAGTGGCGGCGGTTGCAGTGGGAGATGTTTATTTATCTTTTAATAATAAAGTTTTGGTATTGAATAATTGTCTTTATGTACCGAATTTTAGAAAGAACCTTATTTCGGTTTCTAAATTGGTTTTGAATGGATATTCTGTTTCTTTTGATAGTTCTGTTATTGTCAAAAAGAATGGTGATTATATCTGTTCTGGTACATTGATTGGCAACTTATATACTGAATCTCGATCATTCCACGATGCAACGAGTAGAGTCATATAACACATCTAGTACCAATAAGAGAAAGGAGCCTTCTAGGATGAATCAAAAGTACTTATGGCATCTTAGGCTAGGTCATATTAACTTGGGCAGGATTCAAAGGTTGATAACTGATGGAATACTCAGTGATGTGAAAGATGAGGACTTTCCAACCTGCGAATCATGCCTGGAAGGAAAAATGACCAAGCGACCCTTTAGTGATAAGGGGTATAGATCCAAGGAAGTACTAGAATTGATTCACTCTGATTTGTGCGGACCTTTATCTGTCCAAGCGAGAGGAAGTTATGAATATTTCGTAACTTTCACGGATGATTACTCAAGGTATGGTTTTGTATACCTGATGCGCCGCAAGAGCGAGTGCTTTGACAAGTTCAAGGAGTACAAAGCTCTTGTGGAGAACCTTCATGGTAAAACCATAAAGACTCTACGCTCTGATCGTGGAGGAGAGTACCTCTCGGGAGAGTTTAAGGCGTACTTATTAGAGAATGGGATTGACTCCCAGATGACTGCACCATACACGCCCCAGCAGAATGGTGTAGCAGAAAGAAGGAATAGGACTCTTATGGAAATGGTAAGATCTATGATGAGTTACTCAGACCTACCAGTTTCGTTCTGGGGATATGCCTTGGAAACAGCGGCGTATATCCTGAACTTAGTGCCTTCTAAATCAGTCCCTAAGACGCCCTCGGAATTGTGGACCGGGCGTAAGCCGAACTTGAAACACATTCGGATCTGGGGTTGTCCAGCACATGTGCTGAAGCATGGGGCTGATAAGTTGGAGTCACGTTCAGATATTCAGTTGTTTATAGGATATCCTAGAGGAACGAAAGGTGGTCTATTTTATAGTCCTAAGGACCAGAAGATCGTTGTTAGCACCAACGCTCGGTTCTTGGAAGAGGATTATATAATAGACCACAAGCCCAAGAGTGAAATAATACTTAAAGAAATGAGAGGGGACGATCAAGACTTAGATCCAACCCAGTCGGGTGTTACGCCACCACAGTCTGCACCTGTAGTTACTGAGTTTACACCGGAGCGTCGTCGTAGTGGGAGGGTTGTTCGACAACCCGACAGGTTCATGTTTATAGGTGAGTCTTCGGACTTGTTACCTGGAGAACATGAAGCCGATCCCTGGACCTACGACGAGGCGCTTAAAGATCAAGATGCTCAGTCTTGGCAAAAAGCGATGAAATCTGAGATTGAATCAATGGATTCAAATCAGGTCTGGAATCTTGTAGCACCGCCCAAAGGTGTAAAAGCCATTGGTTGCAAGTGGGTGTACAAGAGAAAAGGAGGGTCTGACGGGAAGGTGGAAACCTTCATGTTGGGATATGTCCTTCGATCCTACGTGTGCAATCGATAAAGTCATAAGGTCGTCTATGGATGTTAAATGATTATTCGATAATATTAATTGTTGGGAACAATATAATATTGATCGATAAAATCATACCTACAGGGTCACACACGAGTTCGATATTGATATACATTGCTTGATAAATATATTGATTTAGAATCAATATTTACGTGGATTTAATTCCCATGCATGGGATGCATGGCTTGCATGGATGCATGTCACATAGTGTGAAATGGCATGTCACACAAGCCAATGGGACCACATATCATGTTCGACAACCCGACAGGTTCATGTTTGTAGGTGAGTCTTCGGACTTGTTACCTGGAGAACATGAAGCCAATCCCTGGACCTACGACGAGGCGCTTAAAGATCAAGATGCTCAGTCTTGGCAAAAAGCGATGAAATCTGAGATTGAATCAAAGGATTCAAATCAGGTCTGGAATCTTGTAGCACCGCCCAAAGGTGTAAAAGCCATTGGTTGCAAGTGGGTGTATAAGAGAAAAAGAGGGTCTGACGGGAAGGTGGAAACCTTCATGTTGGGATATGTCCTTCGATCCTACGTGTGCAATCGATAAAGTCATAAGGTCGTCTATGGATGTTAAATGATTATTCGATAATATTAATTGTTGGGAACAATATAATATTGATCGATAAAATCATACTACAGGGTCACACACGAGTTCGATATTGATATACATTGCTTGATAAATATATTGATTTAGAATCAATATTTACGTGGATTTAATTCCCATGCATGGGATGCATGGCTTGCATGGATGCATGTCACATAGTGTGAAATGGCATGCCACACAAGCCAATGGGACCACATATCATGATTTGGCATGATTATGTGGAGATGACCTTTGAACTTCACCATAACACCCCATTATGTGTGGTTATGACACACACGTTATGGTGGGGGTTACATGTCAAGTAAAAGGGGTATAATGAGCATGAAAATCAGATTTTCATGTCTCATTCTAACACCATCATCTAGCCACGAAATTCACAAGTGAAAGAGAGAAAAGAGGTTGTTCTTAGAGAATCAACTCGATCAAGCAAGCAATTTATCATCCGGGTTCGTGTGCAACACGTAGAGGCCGGGCCATTTGTGCGGCTTCAACATCCGGGCGATCCAAAGGCGTGACGAGGTCATTCACAAGGAGAGCATCTAGTGACTGATCCATGAAGGTGGTTCAATCGACTCAACACCACCTTCATCAACATTAACGAGGCACGCTACACCGGTTGTAAGGTAATCGAGCGATTGGATCGGCATCGAAAACCTTCAATTGGTATCAGAGCCTAGGGCTCGTGCACACTTTTGTGTTGGACACAAGAAGTTTAATCAACATAATTGGATTATTTGTTTAATTGTGATTATGTGATTAGATGTAAGGCCGGCCACCGTTAGTGGTCGGGTAAATGAAATCGTGTTTTTTACGTACCGAATGGCTTTAATTTGGAGGACTGCGTGCCTTGGAATCATTTGTAATAGATAGGTTTCTTTTACATTTGTATTGTACAACTTGTAAGCAGTGGATTTGATCCACGGATCGACCTTGGATCTCGAAGCACCGACGAATATGAATAGAAACGAAGCAAGAAGAAGCATTTTTTTCAGCCACTGGAGCAGGTAGCGGTCGCTACCCTGAACGCTAGTCTGATCGCTGCTCGATCTCTACCGGGGCCGAAAAATGGTCTGGACTGAGGTAGCGGTCGATACCCCCTCAAAAATCAGCATGGCGATGTTTCGGTGTACGGGGCGCTACTCATGGAGTTTTGCATATTTTTCGTTCGTTCTTTTTCCTGTGTGTTGTGAGTTTAGGGGCCATTCGAGTATGTATTGCTTGCTTTGCTAGTTCAAGGTTTATATATGTTAAAAATGTTCAACTTACATATAACACCTATGCATGCAAGTTCCCAAAATAATGAGTATAATGTCTTGTCCAAAAACATCATACCCATGAAGCCCTCGATCATAAGTTGGTAGGTCCGCCTCAGCGGGGTACTACTTGTTATCTTGGGATAAGTGGGAGTAAGGGTTAGACCCTTACACGTGAGTTTGGTTTTCTCATTGATAGATCCACTGCAGGCGTGGCTATTGATCGAGACATGAGATGAGAAAGGGATTCTTATCGACCGAGAGTGACATTAGATGTCATTGACATGGGATGTCTACCTATCTTGGTTTTCTTAAGTGCGGACTCAGTCGGCTTAAGGATTCGCAAGATGAGGGTCTTGGGATCGTTTTGTTCAAGGGAACAACGATATTAGATATCGATTGAACAAAATTTTATAAATAGGTAGCTTGTTAGACGACCTTATTTGTTTACCGCTTTGTGAATGTTTACATACTTTATTTATCTTTCTTTTATAGTTTATCGTGTCAAATATCAACTCAATTCAAGTTTGGTTCAATTCTTGATTATGAAAAATTGAACAAATTTTCTTGATTCACAACGTAATTTGAGGATGGTCCTCAAATACGAATACAAGGAAATTGAGGATGGTCCTCAAATACGAAGACAAGGAAATTGTGTTAGATAACCACATCCTAAGATATCATTGAACAACTCAATATCATGTTCGGGGAACATACTATGACTGAGCGGTTCGGTATGACCAGTGTCATCGCTTCAGCTAGGCTGGAAAAATGGAAATCTATGGAATCACATGTACAACAAATGATTGGATTATTTGTTTCAAGTGATCGCCTAGGTTTTTCCTATGATGATGAGTTGGCAACCGATTTCATACTCATTCATCAATTTCATACTTCAATCCCATCATGATGGTTATGATGCCATTAGGATAAATTTTCCATATGAATAGTTTGAAGAAATCGCTACATGAGATCCACGGGATTCTCAAGGCTGCTGAGCCGGCGATAGAAAAGGACCCTAAGAGGGAAATTCTTATGATATGGGATAGGGTAGTCAAAAGAGTGTTGGAGTGGTATACTTAATGTCTAGATTTGAGTATTGTGAACTCCTTGTACACTTTCATTTACCTATTAAATACAAACATTCATTTGCTTTTAATTATTGTTAATTAAATATATGCAAATTATAGTCCTGGATTTTATACGTTGTAGTTAGTATGGTGTGTCGGGCCCACACAGAAGATCATACTATCGGTTACTCGTATTTAATCGAACAGATGCTCACGACCTAGATGGACACGGACCAATCCATCGGTATAGTCGTTGTGTGAGAGAGAAAATAATTTGTCTTAATTATTTTATCACACTTGTACACTTGGTGTATTGAGCGGATCGATTGAGACTCATCAATTAGGTTTGCTCGGCGATAATTGATTTGAGACTCAGTGTATTTTATTCTTAATCCCCGATACAATTGCGGGTGTGTATATTTAGTATAAGTGACTTTGATTTTCCAAAGGAATTGACCGGTTTAATTATTGGGTCAATTACCGGTTAAGTTGGGTCACTATATTTTATATATGGCATGCCGTGAATTCTTGACGGGACAGTGTATCCCGGAAGGGTTGATAATATCCCCGAGATGAGCTCATAAGAATTTATTATGTAAACCTCGCGAGTGGATTTAATTCCGCATAATAAATAAGGTTGAGTGGTACTAGTCTCGGATAAAAGAGATGAATAAATTTATTAAGCAATAAATAAATTTTATTCATGGATATTTATATCTTAAATACATGGAATAAATAATACTACCGGAGAAATATTATTTGGATATAATATGGTTTAATATTGGGAGTGCAATTAATTTATATAGTGGAAAATAAATTTAATTAATATTGATAAGGATTAATGGACTTGAGCAGTGGGCTCAATTTAATCTTCAATATTGGAAGCCCAATATTCCACCTCCTTTAGATCCCCTACGTAGCCTATAAAAGCACTACATGGCCTTCATAAATAAAAAGACAAGATAATCATACTTGATTAGTCTAGAGAGTTGAAGGAGATCCATAGGAGTTCGATAGATCGTCGCCCACCCGACGTTCGAACGGAGTGCAAGGAATACGTGGGAAGATTCAAAGGTCATCTTGATTTCGTTTCTCCGAACAACGAATCGTAGGTATGATATCTAAACTAACTTGATATTATTCGATTTTGTTTATTGAAAATACCGTAGAACGCAAGATCCGAAGTTCGAACCCGGATTAGACGGACGATCGCGTGGTGGTGGCAAAGCCACCGGACCACGCCAATCGCCCGCTAGGGTTTCGGCGGGCATGGGGAGGATCGACCCTCGGCTGGGCCGAGGGCGTGCGATCGATCACGATGATCGATCGCTGGGCACGGGCTGGTGTCGTACCCGACCCCGCCGTGAAGGCGGGGCTCCTCCATGCAGCGGCGAGTCGCCGGACTCGCCGCGGGGGGCTGCTTGGCAGCCCCGGCCGATCGCTGGATGCGATCGGCGTGCGATCGCACAACCCCGCGAAGCGGGGGTTCGGCTGGGGGCGGGCCGCACGCCTTCGGGTGCGTGGTCTCCAAAGGCTGGACCCCAGCAAGTTCGTCGGTGTTCGTGTGATCTCCGGCGAAGGGTTTGATCGAGTTATTGACTTCCGCAAATTTTAATAGCCCGGGATATCGAATTCCAACAATTGGTATCAGAGCGTGG
This sequence comes from Euphrasia confusa, assembly GCA_954870475.1. Taxonomy (NCBI): domain Eukaryota; kingdom Viridiplantae; phylum Streptophyta; class Magnoliopsida; order Lamiales; family Orobanchaceae; genus Euphrasia; species Euphrasia confusa. The sequence goes on along the minus strand of OX940957.1, from coordinate 12,279,579 downwards.
TTTACGTTCGCGGTATTTTCGATAAAATTGTTCTACCTTGCAGGGTTCCGACTATTATGGCTTGATTTATTATTCGTTTAATTTATTTTGTCATGTATGTTGGTTTGATTAAACTCTCGGACATGTCGAGATTCGTTTTTAGTGGTGAATGCTTGTAATAGTAAAAATTCGGGGGTTGACCGAATTTAGGATTTATTATTACGTTCTACGTTTTTCCGGAAAATGTATAGGGTCGATTTCATGTATAGAATCGATACCGGATAGTGTAAAATTTATTTTGTAATTTATTTTGCGTTGGATCGATGCCGAAACGACCGCCGGAGAAGATGCGTGACGAAGGAGATGATCGTGAGGGTGAGGACAAGGATCGACCATCCCCATGGTCGATCCCACGAGGATGATCGACCCACGCCCAAAGGGGGCTGCCCGCGGGAGCTCCGGCCACGCCGGCCACCAAGGGAGGTGGCGCGTGGGCTGGACGGCGGCGGCTTGATGGCGGCGGTCGAGGGTGGCGCGGGGATCCCCACCCCATGCTATCCCGGTCCGGAAATTTACTTTCCTAATTGGTTCGGATTTTTCCTATTTGAGTATTCCTATTTTTTGGGAATTCTCATAGATTAGGAAAAGAATCAATTTGGAATTGATTAGGATTCCTAAATTGATTATTTCTATTTTATGGAAATATTCATGGATTAGGAATCTAATTGATATGGAAAGTAGAAGAGTCCTAAATTATTTCATTTTCTTATTTCATTATGGAAATCATCTAGAATATTCCAAGTGGGTCTTGGATAGATTATTCTAGAGATTTAATGAAGTAGAAAGGGAAAATAAAATAAATAAAAATATTAATAATATTTAATTTTATTTTTGATTTATTCGATTGACTTAATTATTATTAATTAAGTATCTTTTGGATTTATTAAAAATAAATAGATTTAAATATTGGAAATTAATATTCTCGTCACATGGAGCATTCAAGAACGAAGACTAAAGACTAGAAGATGCGTACGGAGATGGACTAAAGCCATAATAGTCGGAAAATAATATTCTAGTAATTATTTTGACTATGTGATAATACTATGTGCTTTATTACATGTATGCATGCTATATGTGTTTACTTTTATGCACTAGATAGCGTATCCATTTATTGTAAAAAGCTAAGTGGGAGAGGGTATGGAAACATACCCATGGTCTCCATTGCTGCTCTCTTGGTGACTTTTATAAACTTTTGAAGTTTATATAGATAGGTCATTGGAGGAGAGTTCTTGTAATTCCTCTTACGAGAAACATTGATTAAGTTCATCAAACAATGCCTAATTTGTCTTTCCAAAACTGATTTCAAGTCGACTCATTCTTACCCCGGGGAGTAGAATGGAGCCAGAGCCACTTGGTCATGTCGAAGACACAAATTAGAGGCAGTCGTACCATTCTTTGATAGATGGATCGATTGTCTGCTCGGCTCCCTCATTTATGAGAGATAGGGTTGTTCGCATGGTGAATCACTGGTTAGAAACTTCGAGTTTCACTTATGGTTCTCCACGTCTTGATTTACAAGATCGAATGGATCAAGTAATTGGATTTCAATTATATAAATCTTCTGGTGTAGTAAACGTCCACACGAACGTGGCTTGCTATACTGGATGGGATTTTAGAATAAATGATGTAGAGAGTTATAGGGAATTGTGAAGGATTGCGAGTTATCGTAAACGTCCACACGAACGTGGCTTGCGGTGATGTAGCAATTCTAAACGATTCACCTTGGTACTGAGTAATGGTTTACACTTAGATACGCTTTATAGTATTCTTCCCAACGAAGTAACGCTATAATGATGTATGACCGAAGCAAATCTAATTGCTAAATCATTTGGGTGGGTAAACGTCCACACGAACGTGGCTTGCTTTAACCTGATGGGATTTTAGATGTGATTAGTGATTTAATGATATTATTTGAGGGAGATAATATCGGATATTAAATTGTTTGTTTGTTTTATGTGCTTATAGGTTAAGAATGACTGTGACCCCACTTTGTGATATACTTAAAGATGAAAACTCACTGGTTCCATATAGTACTGATTGGAAAAGAAATCTGGACATTGTCCAGACTGTTGAGCCTTCCGAATCCACAGCTGACCCAACTCATGAGGACATTTGGAATGACCTCAGAATGATGTTGAGACATAGTGTGGAAGCCGGACAAGAAGTGATTGACATACTCTATAAATTCAGTCCTATTAGAGAATCGCTTAAAAACGATTTGAAAAAGGCGGAACTTATAAGTATGGTCAGAAAGTCACAAGCTCTTGTGGCTAAGATGGAAGTGCAAGCAAAGAAGCCCAGTGGTTCCAAACCACGGAGTGGGAAGAGCAAGCCACGAGGCAAGTGCTATCGATGCAAGCAGTCTGGGCACTGGAGGTCTGATTGTCCTCTCATCAAAGGTACGAAATTTTCCTTAGTCACCGAAACATTATCAGTGGTGTTATCTACCAGCACCTGGTGTGTAGATACGGGGGCCACTGATCATGTCTGCAATTCATTGCAGGGGTTCCAGGAAACCCGGAGACTTAGAGAGGGAGAGATCGTGGTCTACATGGGCAATGCCGCGAAGGTGGCGGCTGTTGCAGTGGGAGACGTTCACTTACGCTTTGGTAGTGATAGGGTTTTAGTTTTACAAAATTGTCTTTATGTACCCAACTTTAGAAAGAATTTAATTTCGGTTTCTAAGCTTATTTTGAATGGATATTCTGTTTCTTTTGACCACTCTGTGATCATAAGAAGAAACAGTGAAATTATCTGTTCTGGTACATTGGTGGACGATTTGTATGTGCTAAATCCTGAGTCTAACACGATGCAACTAACCGAGAGTAATAACACATCTACGAACACAAATAAGAGAAAGGAACCTTCTAGGATGAATCAATTATACTTGTGGCACTTAAGGCTAGGTCATATTAACTCAAATAGAATTCAAAGGTTGAAAGATGATGGTCTCATCAGTGGTATTTGAAGGAGAGGACCTTCCAACCTGCGAATCCTGTTTAGAGGGAAAAATGACCAAGCGTTCTTTTTCTGGTAAAGGACGAAGGGCTGAACAAGTATTGGATTTGATTCACTCTGATGTATGCGGACCTATGTCTACTCAGGCAAGGGGAGGGTACGAGTATTTCATCACTTTCACTGATGATTACTCAAGGTATGGATTTGTATACCTGATGCGCCGCAAGAGCGAATCCTTTGACAAGTTCAAGGAGTTCAAGGCTTTTGCGGAGAACCTTCAAGGTAAATCCATTAAATGCATGCGATCTGATCGCGGAGGCGAGTACCTGTCTGGAGAATTCAAGGCATACTTGGCAGAGAATGGGATTGATTCCCAAATGACATCACCATATACTCCTCAGCAGAATGGTGTGTCGGAAAGGAGGAATAGGACTCTTATGGAGATGGTGCGTTCAATGATGAGTTACTCGGACTTACCTACTATGTTCTGGGGACATGCCTTGGAAACAGCGGCGTACATTCTCAACATGGTTCCAACAAAAACGGTACCCACCACACCCATGGAAAGGTGGAGCGGGCGCAAGCCTAGCCTCAGGCACCTTCGGATCTGGGGTTGTCCAGCACATGTGTTGCGACAAGGTGCCGATAAGTTAGAACCTAGATCAGAATTACGGCTGTTTGTAGGATACCCGAAAGGAACTAAAGGTGGTGTTGGAGTTGTGTACTTAATGTCTAGATTTAAGTAACGGTAAACTCCCCGTCATAGCATTTAATCTATTTAATTAATAAACAATTGTTTGCTTTTAATTATTATTAATTAAATATATGCAAATCATAGTCCTGGATTTTATACGTTGTAGTTAGTATGGTGTGTCGGGCCCACACAGAAGATCATACTATCGGTTACTCGTATTCAATCAAACAGTGGCTCACGACCTAGATGGACCCGGACCAATCCATCGGTATAGTCGTTGTGTGAGAGAGAAAATAATTTGTCTTAATTATTTTATCACACTTGTACACTTGGTGTATTGAGCGGATCGTTGAGATTCATCGATTAGGATTGCCGGCGATAATCGATTCGAGTCTCGGTGTATTTTATTCTTAATCCCCGATATTGTTGCGGGTGTGTATATTTAATATAAGTGACTTTGATTTACCAAAGGAAGTAACCGATTTAATTATTGGGTTAATTACCGGTTAAGTTGGGTCACTATATTTTATATATGGCATGCCGTGAATGATTGACCGGACAGTGTATCCCGGAAGGGTTGATAATATCCCCGAGATGAGTTCATAAGGAATTATTGTGTAAACCTCATGAGTGGATACGTTCCGCACAATAATTAAGGTTGAATGGTACTAGTCTCGGATTAAAGAGATGAATAAATTAATTAGCAATAAATTAATTTTATTCATGGATATTTAAATCTTAAATACACGGAATAAATAATACTACCGGAGAAATATTATTTGATATAATATGGTTTGATATTGGGAGTGCAATTAAATTTATATAGTGGAAAATAAATTTAATTAATATTGATAAGGATTAATGGACTTGGGCAGTGGGCTCAATTTAATCTTCAATATTGGAAGCCCAATATTCCACCTCCTTTAGATCCCCTACGTAGCCTATAAAAGCACTACATGGTCTTCACTTTTTCATAAGACAAGATTATCATACTTGATATTCTAGAGAGTTGAAGAGGATCCATAAGCTTGGAGGATCGTCGCCCACCCGACGTTCAAGCTAGTGCAAGGAATACGTGGGAAGATCGCAAGGTCATCAACTTAAATTCGTTTCTCCGCACAACGAATTAAAAGGTAAAATCATATACTCCCTTCTATGATTTTATGTGAATTGATTGTGATACATACATGAACGCACGATCCGGGAAACGACGAGACCGGGGACGGGGATAGACCGGGCGGTGGTGGTTGTGGACCACCGGACCGCCGGCGGTCTAGGGATCCCCGCCGGGATCGAGAGCAACCCTCGGCTGGGAGTCGAGGGGGTGGCGGTCGAGCCTAGGGCTTCGACCGCCGGCGCGCATCGAAGGAAAGCCGCGGCTGGACGCCGCGGCTGGGGCGATCGAACCCTAGTTCGATCGCCGGGGACCGTCGCGGCTTCGCGCCGCGGCTGGTGGTCCCCCCTCCGGTCGATGGTGGCGGTGAGTCGCCGGACTCACCGCCGGGGGCTGCTAGGCAGCCCCACGCGATCGATGGTGATCGCGAGCCCCGCGGTGGGGCTCGGCTAGGGTTTAGCCGCGGGTTCATCCCGCGGCGATGCTCTTATCGAGCCCGGTTCTCCGTATGGTTCGTGGTTTCATCTCCGGCGACGGGATTTCGGTCGGGTTGTCGGTTTCCGCAAATTTTGATAACCCGGGACATCGAATTCCATCAATTGGTATCAGAGCGTTTGGTTTCGTGTTCATGTATGTGTTCAATTGTGTTCTACCTTGCAGGGATTCCGACTATCATGGTTTAATTAATTGTTAATTATTCGTTTAATTAATTGCTATTTAATTTACCATGATTGTTCGTTTATTAAACTCTCGGACATGTCGAGATTCGTTTTGTGTGGATGAATGCTTGTAATAGTAAAAATTCGGGGGTTGACCGAATTTAGATTTATTATTATTGTTCTATGTTTTCCGGAAAGTGTATAGGGTCGATTTCATGTATAGAATCGATACCGGAATTGTAAATTTAAATTCTTGTAATTTATTTACGTTGGATCGATGCCGAGACGACCGCCGGAGAACTCATGAGACGAAGAAGACGAAGAGGACGAAAAGACGGGGGGGTCGATCATCCCCATGATCGATCCCCATGAGGATCGATCGACCCCACGCCAAGGGGCTGCCCGCTAGGGTTTCCGGCCACGCCGGCCACCGGTGGTGGTGGCGCATGGCTAGGGGGCGGCGGCGGTGGTGCCCGGCGGTGGTGGTGGTCGACGGTGGGGGTGGTGCGGGGATCCCCAACCCGTGCTACTCCTACTCCTACCAAGATACTACTTACCTAATTGATTCAAGTTTTCCTATTTTGAGTATTCCTAAGTTTGGGAACTCTCATGGAGATAGGAAAAGAATTAATTGGAATTAATTTTATTCCTTATTCTATTATGGAAGTCTTCTAGAGTATTCCGAGTTCTACTTGGAATAGGATCCTAGAGATTTAATAGAATTGGAAAGGAATAAAAGTTAATTTAGGATTAATTTATTTCCTAATTGATTATTCCTATTTTATGGGAATTTTCATAGTAATGGAAATTGATTAATCTTGGAAAGTAGAAGAGTCCTAATTTATTTTATTTACTTATTCTATTATAGAGGTCTTCTAGAATATTCCAAGTTTGACTTGGATAGATTATTCTAGAGATTTAATAGAATTAGATAGAAAAAATAAATAAATAAAAATATTAATAATATTTAATTTTATTTTTGATTTATTCGATTGACTTAATTTTCGAATTAAGTATCTTTTGGATTTATTGAAAATGAATAGATTTAAATATTGGGATTAATATTCTCGTCACATGGAGCATTCAAGAACGAAGACTGAAGACTAGAAGACGCATACGGAGATGGAATAAAGCCATGATAGTCGGAAAATAATTTTTTCTAGTATTATTTTGACTATGTGCTATGTGCTTTATTGCTTGTATGCATGCTTATGTGTTTAATTATGCATTAGATAGCGTATCCCTTTGTTATAAAAAGCTAAGTGGGAGCGGGGATGGAAACATTCCCATGGTCTCCATTACTGTTCTCTTGGTGACTCTTATGGACTTTTGAAGTTCGTATAGATGTGTCATTGGAGGAGAATTCTTGTAATTCCTTTTACAAGAGACATTGATTAAGTTTATCAAACAATGCCTAATTTGTCTTTCTGAAACTGACTTCAAGTCGACTCATTCTCACCCCGGGGAGTGGAATGGAGCCAAAGCCACTTGGTCATGTGGATGACACAAATTAGAGATATTCGTTCCATTCTTTTAAAGATGGATCGTTTATCTGCTCGGCTCCCTCATCTAATGAGAGATAGGGTTGTTCGCATGGTGAATCACTGGTTAGAAACTTCGAGTTTCACTTATGATTCTCCGCGTCTTGATTTATGAAATCGAATGTCTCAAGTAATTGGATGTCAACTATAAAAGTCTTTTGGTGTAGTAAACGTCCACACGAACGTGGCTTGCTATGCTGAATGGGATTTTTGGAGATAGTTGATGTAGACAGTTATAGGGGATTGTGAAGGATTGTGAGTTATCGTAAACGTCCACACTAACGTGGCTTGCGGTGACGTAGCAATTCCAAATGATTCACCTTGGTACTGAGTAATGGTTTACACTTAGGTACGCTTTATAGTATTCTTCCCAACGAAGTAACGCTATAATAATGTACGACCGAAGCAAATCTAATTGCTAAATCATTTGGGTGGGTAAACGTCCACACGAACGTGGCTTGCCTTATCTGATGGGATTTTAGATGTGATTAGTGATTTAATGATATTATTTAAGGGAGATAATATCGGATATTAAATTAATTGTTTGTTTAAATGTGCTTATAGGTTTAGAGAATAGCTATGAACCCACTTTCTATGATACTCAAAGAGCATAAGCTCACTGGCCCCAACTATATTGATTGGAAGAGAAATTTAGACATTGTCCTAATTTCGGAGGAGTACAAGTTTGTACTCCATGAATTGTGCCCTGCTGAGCCCACGGCTGCCTCAACTGATGAGGAAAAACTGACATATCGGAAGTGGAAAAAGGCTGATGAAATGGCTAGGTGTTATATTTTGGCTTCCATGTCAAATGTACTCCAAACCCAACATGAGTCGATGGACACTGCCTATGATATGATGTTTAACCTCAAGGAGATGTTTGGGGAGCAAGATCGTGCGGCAAGGCAAGAAGCCATGAGAGTCCTCATGACAACTACTCAGTCTGAAGGAACGCCCGTAGGGGAGCACGTTCTTAAGATGATGGGTCTGTTGAATGAGCTTGAGATCCTAGGAGCTCAAATTGATGCTGAGACGCAAGTCGACATCATACTCCAGTCTCTGACCCCTAGTTTTGAGCAGTTTCGCATGAGCTATAATATGGGTAAACTATCTTATTCTCTTGCGCAACTCCTGACTGAACTGAAGGCGGCAGAGGGGATCTACAAGAAGGGCAAGTCTCAAGCGCTTGTAGCTACCAAGTCCAAAGGCTTTAAGCCTGGTGGAGGTAGGGGCAAGAGGAGGAAGCAAGCCTGGAAACCCAGTGGTGTCAAGAGGACTGTACCACGAGTGGGGGCTGCAAAGCCAAAGGGCAAGTGCTTCCGATGCAACAAGACTGGACACTGGAAGTCTGAATGTCCTCTCAAAGGTACGAATTTTTCTTTAGTCGTAAAAACATAGTCAGCGGTATTATCTACCAGAATTCTGGTGTGTAGATATGGAACCACTGACGGTATGTGCATTTTGAATGCAGGGGTTCCAGAAAACCCGGAGACTTAGAGAAGAAGAGTTCGAGTCTACATGGGCAAAAGCTGTAGAGGAGGCAGCGGTTGCGGTGGAAGACATTTATCTGCTTCAGTAGTTAAATAGGATTTCATTTCAAAGTTATTGCTTTATGTACCCCTTTATTTTAGAAAGAACGTTTTGTTCTGGATTTCTATTATTTATGAATGGATATTTTATTTCTTTAATCATTGGATGATTTTGATAAGAAATAATGGCGTTATCTATTCTGGTACATTAGATAGCAATATATGAATGATAGATCCTAAGTCTACCCCGATGCAACGAACCGTTCTATAACTTGTTTTACTTGTTAGATATATATTTCTTTACTGAATCATTATACTTGTGAATTCTTATACTTAGTAGTATTTTCAAATAAGATTCAAACGGTCGAAATTGATTGGATCAATTATAGTTGAAGGAATGGACCTTCCGACCTAAGGATTGAATTTGGAGGATAATACGTCTAAGCAAACCTTTCTGGATAAAGGATAGAATTCAGACAAGTATTGGAAATGATTAGATATGCAGACATATGTGCAAATTAGAAAGGTACGAGCAATTCTTTCAAGAATACTCCGTGATGGATTAGAATACTTGATGTGCCATAAAAGCAAAGTGTTTTGACTAGTCAATGGACACGAAGCTATTATGGGGAACCATCAAAGTATATCCATTAGAAGCCTGCGACTCGGTCGCGGAGGCCATCACCTATCTGAATAACACATAGCATAATCAAAGATTGGGATTCAATTCCAAAGGGCCACGCCATACACTTACGTGTAGAGATGGTGCGCTATAAATAAGAAATGGAAAACTAATAGTAAAAGAACAAGTTGTTCGGAACTACCTATGTTCTATGGATATTCCTAGATACAACGGCATATTCAATATGGTTGTAGGATATCCTAGATGAACAAAAATGTTGTGTGTTCTATAGTACTATGAACCAGAGGGACGTCTCGTCCGGTACATAGAGAAAGACTATTAGATGAACCACAAAGCCTGAACTGACGTAATACCTTGGAATGAGAAGAAGGACAAAAGACTAGGAACTAGCCAAACCTAGTAGAAGTACACCACATACTGCACCTATTGTTATTACTGTTATACACCGGGATGCCATTGCAGTGGGAGGTTGTCGGACAACCAGAGATATTCATAAGACTAGAGGAGTTCGGACTCTGGATCTAGTAAAGATGAAATCGACCCCTAGCTCTGCATAAGGGCAGTACTAGATCTAAATGTGCCTGCTTGGAACAATAAGGATTATTGTTGAGAGGCTAGATCATTTAGAGTACAAACTTAGTAAATCCATTTGTGGATTGAAATAAAGCTATGAATCGTGGAACTTGCGAATTGATGGGATAGTCCATTTGATGGATTCATCAAAAGGCATAGACGAAAGGTGTGTTGAAGACGTAATGGAAACAAGGTGGTGTTTCTCGGAGATTTTATGTAGATAACATTTCATCATTGGCAACAATGTAAAAATATTGTCATACATAAAATAATGGTTGTCTAAATAAATCGAGATATAAGATTGAGAAGAAGTTAGAGCATGTTCTTAAGATCTTATGATCTAGAAATAAGAACATTGTACTTCTCCTAGACATCTTATACGATTAAGGTTTGTTTTAAACATGCATACTTCTGAGAAAGGTTATTGCCTTTCAGAGACAGAATATTCATCTATCTAAAGGGTTGTGTTCATACACATGAAGGAGATAGACAAAGCAGTTTCCTATACTTCAAGTATGGAAAGCTTTATAGATGCAATGTTGTAAAACAAGAACCTGATATCAACTATGCGGTTTGCGTAGTGGGAGGATATCCAGATGATCTAGACAAGAGTTTTTCGGATGCTGTAAGCAAGACGAAATCTTCTTAGATTACAGATTCTCAGATCCAAAAATCAAAGAAAGGACCAGTGAAAGTCGATATCAGGCTATGTGTTCACTTTTAGAAAGAGGTGGAACCATGAAATAAAAGAGTGATAAGCAGGACGCTTCTCAGGCTCTCTCATAACCGAAAAGCATCCTCAGAGGCAGCGGAAGTTTTGGTTAGGTTCCGGGATAACCTCTTGACTTGGATATGACTCTTAGTTTACCAAAGGCTATTGGATAGCGGTGCACGGTGAACTGAAAGAGATCATAAGTCAAAAGTGATGTTAACACATAGATCAAGTACCACCTGATACGAGTCATCGTCAAGGGAGACGACGTAGTAGTCACCAAGATAACTTCAGAGTGGCAACCTAGATTGCTCACTCACATAGTACTTCTCGGAAGTACACCTTAAGCACGTGATGAGTATGGGAATCGGGAGTTTGGAGGAAATGACTAGACCTTAGTACAAGTGGGAGATTGTTGGAGTTGTGTACTTAATGTCTAGATTTAAGTAACGGTAAACTCCCCGTCATAGCATTTAATCTATTTAATTAATAAACAATTGTTTGCTTTTAATTATTATTAATTAAATATATGCAAATCATAGTCCTGGATTTTATACGTTGTAGTTAGTATGGTGTGTCGGGCCCACACAGAAGATCATACTATCGGTTACTCGTATTCAATCAAACAGTGGCTCACGACCTAGATGGACCCGGACCAATCCATCGGTATAGTCGTTGTGTGAGAGAGAAAATAATTTGTCTTAATTATTTTATCACACTTGTACACTTGGTGTATTGAGCGGATCGTTGAGATTCATCGATTAGGATTGCCGGCGATAATCGATTCGAGTCTCGGTGTATTTTATTCTTAATCCCCGATATTGTTGCGGGTGTGTATATTTAATATAAGTGACTTTGATTTACCAAAGGAATTAACCGATTTAATTATTGGGTTAATTACCGGTTAAGTTGGGTCACTATATTTTATATATGGCATGCCGTGAATGATTGACCGGACAGTGTATCCCGGAAGGGTTGATAATATCCCCGAGATGAGTTCATAAGGAATTATTGTGTAAACCTCATGAGTGGATACGTTCCGCACAATAATTAAGGTTGAATGGTACTAGTCTCGGATTAAAGAGATGAATAAATTAATTAGCAATAAATTAATTTTATTCATGGATATTTAAATCTTAAATACACGGAATAAATAATACTACCGGAGAAATATTATTTGATATAATATGGTTTGATATTGGGAGTGCAATTAAATTTATATAGTGGAAAATAAATTTAATTAATATTGATAAGGATTAATGGACTTGGGCAGTGGGCTCAATTTAATCTTCAATATTGGAAGCCAAATATTCCACCTCCTTTAGATCCCCTACGTAGCCTATAAAAGCACTACATGGTCTTCACTTTTTCATAAGACAAGATTATCATACTTGATATTCTAGAGCGTTGAAGAGGATCCATAAGCTTGGAGGATCGTCGCCCACCCGACGTTCAAGCTAGTGCAAGGAATACGTGGGAAGATCGCAAGGTCATCAACTTAAATTCGTTTCTCCGCACAACGAATTAAAAGGTAAAATCATATACTCCCTTCTATGATTTTATGTGAATTGATTGTGATACATACATGAACGCACGATCCGGGAAACGACGAGACCGGGGACGGGGATAGACCGGGCGGTGGTAGTTGTGGACCACCGGACCGCCGGCGGTCTAGGGATCCCCGCCGGGATCGAGAGCAACCCTCGGCTGGGAGCCGAGGGGGTGGCGGTCGAGCCTAGGGCTTTGACCGCCGGCGCGCATCGAAGGAAAGCCGCGGCTGGACGCCGCGGCTGGGGCGATCGAACCCTAGTTCGATCGCCGGGGACCGTCGCGGCTTCGCGCCGCGGCTGGTGGTCCCCACTCCGGTCGATGGTGGCAGTGAGTCGCCGGACTCACCGCCGGGGGCTGCTAGGCAGCCCCACGCGATCGATGGTGATCGCGAGCCCCGCGGTGGGGCTCGGCTAGGGTTTAGCCGCGGGTTCATCCCGCGGCGATGCTCTTATCGAGCTCGGTTCTCCGTATGGTTCGTGGTTTCATCTCCGGCGACGGGATTTCGGTCGGGTTGTCGGTTTCCGCAAATTTTGATAACCCGGGACATCGAATTCCATCAGGTGGCATGTTCTATAGTCCTACGGACCAGAAGATCGTTATAAGTACTAACACTCGGTTCTTAGAGGAAGACTATGTCATGGACCACAAGCCCAAAAGTGACATAATACTTGATGAGTTGAGAGGTAACAAAGAAGACTTAGATACAGCCGAACCGAGTATAGATACACCACTAGAATCTGCACCTAACACTGTCACTGTTAATACACCGGAACGCCGTCGTAGTGGGAGGGTTGTTAAGCAACCAGACCGATGGATTGGACTGGGTGAGTCTTCGGACTCTGGACCTGGAGTTCATGAAATCGATCCCTGGACCTATGATGATGCGGTACAAGATATAGATGCGTCTTCTTGGAAGAAAGCGATGAAATCCGAAATTGAATCTATGGATTCTAATAAAGTCTGGGATCTTGTAGAACCACCAAACGGCGTAAATCCAATTGGGTGTAAATGGGTCTACAAGAGAAAGAGAGGATCTGACGGAAAGGTTGAAACCTTTAAAGCTCGGCTTGTTGCGAAAGGATATACTCAAAAAGAGGGAATCGATTATGAGGAGACCTTCTCGCCGGTAGCCAAGATAAAGTCGATCCGGATTCTCTTATCCATAGCAGCTCATATGGATTATGAGGTGTGGCAAATGGATGTCAAGACAGCTTTCCTAAATGGAAGTCTTGACGAGACGATTTATATGAAACAACCAAGAAGGATTCATTGCTAAGGGGCGAGATCATCTAGTGTGCAAGCTTAATCGATCCATTTATGGATTGAAACAAGCCTCGAGATCGTGGAACCTGCGGTTTGACGAAGTAGTCCAATCTTTTGGATTCAGTCAAAGCATGGACGAATCGTGTGTGTATTGGAAACGTGATGGGAAAAAGGTGGTGTTTCTCGTGCTTTATGTAGACGACATTCTTCTCATTGGCAACAGTGTGAAAATGTTATCAGACATAAAGGGATGGTTGTCTAGACAATTCGATATGAAAGATTTGGGAGAAGTCGGGCATGTTCTAGGGATCAAGGTTATAAGGGATCGCCGGAATAGAACATTGTACCTATCCCAGCAATCTTACATAGACACGATTCTGGCTCGTTTTAACATGCAAGATTCCAAGAAGGGTGAGCTGCCCTTCAGTAAAGGAACTTATCTTTCTAAGGAGATGTGTCCTCAGACACAAAAGGAGAAAGATGAAATGAAAGCAGTTCCCTACGCTTCGGCTGTGGGAAGCTTGATGTATGCAATGTTATGCACGAGGCCTGATATCTGCTATGCAGTCGGCGTAGTAGCGAGATATCAGAGTAACCCTGGAAAGGCTCATTGGACTGCCGTAAAGAGCATTTTCAAGTATTTGCGAAATACTAGAGATTATGTTCTAAGTTACGGGGCAGACAATCTGATTACTTTGGGTTATACGGATTCGGTTTTCCAAGCTGATAAGGACCAGTGTAAGTCGTGATCAAGCTATGTGTTTCACTATTAAAGGAGGAGGAGTTTTTAACATGGAAGAGTGATAAGCACGATGCTTTTCGTACTCTCCCATGGGTAACCAAATAGCGGCCTCAGAGGCAGCGGAAGATTTGGTATGGCTCCGGTATTACCTCTGGGACTTAGATGTGATTCTTAGTTTACCAAAGGCTATGTAAATAGCGGTGCAGTGGCAAACTTTAAGAGATCACGAGTCCATGAGTGTAAGATAACACATAGGGAAAGTACCACCTGATACGAGTCATCGTCAGAGGGACGATGCAGTAGTCACCAAGATAACTTCAGAGCGGCAACCTAGATTGCTCATTCACATCGTACTTCTTGGAAGTACAACTTTAAGCACGTGATGAGTATGGGAGTCGGGAGTTTGGAAGATAAGACTAGACCTTAGTATAAGTGGGAGATTGTTGGAGTGGTATACTTAATGTCTAGATTTGAGTATTGTGAACTCCTTGTACACTTTCATTTACCTATTAAATACAAACATTCATTTGCTTTTAATTACTGTTAATTAAATATATGCAAATTATAGTCCTGGATTTTATACGTTGTAGTTAGTATGGTGTGTCGGGCCCACACAGAAGATCATACTATCGGTTACTCGTATTTAATCGAACAGATGCTCACGACCTAGATGGACACGGACCAATCCATCGGTATAGTCGTTGTGTGAGAGAGAAAATAATTTGTCTTAATTATTTTATCACACTTGTACACTTGGTGTATTGAGCGGATCGATTGAGACTCATCAATTAGGTTTGCTCGGCGATAATTGATTTGAGACTCAGTGTATTTTATTCTTAATCCCCGATACAATTGCGGGTGTGTATATTTAGTATAAGTGACTTTGATTTCCAAAGGAATTGACCGGTTTAATTATTGGGTCAATTACCGGTTAAGTTGGGTCACTATATTTTATATATGGCATGCCGTGAATTCTTGACAGGACAGTGTATCCCGGAAGGGTTGATAATATCCCCGAGATGAGCTCATAAGGATATATTATGTAAACCTCGCGAGTGGATTTAATTCCGCATAATAAATAAGGTTGAGTGGTACTAGTCTCGGATAAAAGAGATGAATAAATTTATAGCAATAAATAAATTTTATTCATGGATATTTATATCTTAAATACACGGAATAAATAATACTACCGGAGAAATATTATTTGGATATAATATGGTTTAATATTGGGAGTGCAATTAATTTATATAGTGGAAAATAAATTTAATTAATATTGATAAGGATTAATGGACTTGAGCAGTGGGCTCAATTTAATCTTCAATATTGGAAGCCCAATATTCCACCTCCTTTAGATCCCCTACGTAGCCTATAAAAGCACTACATGGCCTTCATAAATAAAAAGACAAGATAATCATACTTGATTAGTCTAGAGAGTTGAAGGAGATCCATAGGAGTTCGATAGATCGTCGCCCACCCGACGTTCGAACGGAGTGCAAGGAATACGTGGGAAGATTCAAAGGTCATCTTGATTTCGTTTCTCCGAACAACGAATCGTAGGTATGATATCTAAACTAACTTGATATTATTCGATTTTGTTTATTGAAAATACCGTAGAACGCAAGATCCGAAGTTCGAACCCGGATTAAACGGACGATCGCGTGGTGGTGGCAAAGCCACCGGACCACGCCAATCGCCCGCTAGGGTTTCGGCGGGCATGGGGAGGATCGACCCTCGGCTGGGCCGAGGGCGTGCGATCGATCACGATGATCGATCGCTGGGCACGGGCTGGTGCCGTGCCCGACCCCGCCGTGAAGGCGGGGCTCCTCCATGCAGCGGCGAGTCGCCGGACTCGCCGCGGGGGGCTGCTTGGCAGCCCCGGCCGATCGCTGGATGCGATCGGCGTGCGATCGCACAACCCCGCGAAGTGGGGGTTCGGCTGGGGGCGGGCCGCGCGCCTTCGGGTGCGTGGTCTCCAAAGGCTGGACCCCGGCAAGTTCGTCGGTGTTCGTGTGATCTCCGGCGAAGGGTTTGATCGGGTTATTGACTTCCGCAAATTTTAATAGCCCGGGATATCGAATTCCAACAAAGAGCATGTGCAAGAAGGCTACTAGGGTTCCTAGGGAATCTCAATGCGTCTACTGCAAAAGTGTTGGACACTACTTGCAAACATATAAAAGTTCATATTTTATTCAGTTTCAAAACAAATGCCTAATTTGTCTTTCATTTGATGGATTATAAGGTTATGATTATTTACACCTCGGGGAGTGATTTAATCCAAAACACTTAAGTTCATCAATGACACAAATTAGAGACTTTCGAGCCAATGGCTGGCGTGAACCGATTGTCTGGTTGACTCCCTTATATTTTATGAGAGATAGGGCTTCAATTGCATGATAATATCGCTGGTTAGAAAACTTCGATTTTTCACTTACGATTTATCACGTTTTGACATTGAGATAATTTTGAATGGGAAATTTGAATGAAACTCAATTATTGGGAATAATTGAATTTGCCCAAAGATCAATGAAGATGTGAAGAACGGGGTTGCTTCTGTTGGAAATCGATATCCCGGGCTATTAAAATTATGCTGAACCGATAGCCCGACCGAAATCCTTCATCGCCGGATATTGGATCCCCGACTCATCCGCAGGAGTCCGACCTTTGGAGACTACGCGCCCGAGGACACGCAGCCCGCCCCCAGCCGATTTTCTCCCGCGAGTCGGATCCACGAACGCGAACCACCGCACGACCCGAGGCCCGACCGAATACTCAGCGAGGCCCGAAGGCCGCGAGCACTCAGCCGAGCCCCCGCACGGGGCTCGCGATCATCTCGCGATGATCGCTGGGGATGCACGAGGCATCCCCGGGGCTGCTCGTAGCAGCCCCGCAGCGGGTTCATGAACCCGCTGCTCGCGGAGGGGTCAGCCCCGCACGCCCGCTACGGGCGAACCCGTAGCACGTACGAGGCAGCTACGGGTGACCCCGTAGCATACCCGCGATCGAGCTCACGGGCTCGATCGCCCCTCGGCTCCAGCCGAGGGTTTCTCCACCCGACGCCGCCGGACGGGAGGGCTGGGGTTCATCCGCCGTGGCTCCAACCCACGGCGAACCCCGGTGGTCGACCCGAGGTCGACCCCACGCCCCGGCGTCCAGCCGGGGCTCATCCTCTTCGTCCGCGCGCTCCCGGCGGTTGAACCCTAGGTTCGACCGCCTCTATCGATCCTCGCCGGGGATCTCGAATCCCCGTCCCCGAGGTTCGTCGTTTATCCGGATCGTGTGTTCATGTATTTACTACGATTAATTCACACGAAATCATAAAAGAGGGTTTATGATTTTACCTTCGATTCGTTGTGCGGAGAAACGAAATCAAACACCTTTGATGACCTTGCGATCTTCCCACGTATTCCTTGCACTCCGTTCGAACGTCGTGTGGGCGACGATCTATCGAACTCCTATGGATCTTCCTCACTCTCAAGACTTTATGATTGGCGTAGGTCAATTAATTGTGTTATGAAAAGTGAAGACCATGTAGTGCTTATATAGGCTACGTAGGGGATCATAAGGAGAATAAATATTTGGCTTCTAAATATTGAAGATTAAATTGGGTCCAACCCAAATCCATTAATCCTTATCAATATTAAATTTTATTTATTTTCCACTATATTAATAAAATTGCACTCCCAATATTATTCCATATTATATCAAATAATATTTCTCCGGTAGTATTATATATTCCGTGTATTTAAGATTTAAATATCCATGAATAAATTTATTTATTGCTCAATAAATATTATTCATCTCTTATATCCGAGACTAGTACCATTCAACCTTAATTATTATGCGGATTAAATCCACCTGCAGGGTTTACATAATAATTCCTTATGAACTCATCTCGGGGATATTATCAACCCTTACGGGATACACTTTCCCGTCAAGTATTCACGGCATGCCATATATGAAATATAGTGACCCAACTTAACCGGTAATTAACCCAATAATTAAATCGGTTAATTCCTTTGGTAAATCAAAGTCACTTATATTAAATATACACACCCGCAATAATATCGGGGATTAAGAATAAAATACACTGAGACTCGAATCGATTATCGCCGGCAATCCTAATCGATGAATCTCAAGCTGATCCGCCCAATACACCAAGTGTACAAGTGTGATAAAATAATTAAGATAAATTATTTTCTCTCTCACACAACGACTATACCGATGGATTAGTTCGTGTCCATCTAGGTCGTGAGCAACTGTTCGATTAAATACGAGTAACCGATAGTATGATCTTCTGTGTGCCCATGCAACACCATACTAACTACAATGTATAAAATCCAGAACTATATTTTGCATATTTAATTAAATGCAAATAATTGTTCATTAATTAAATAGATTAAATGTTATGATCGGGAGTTTACCGTTACTTAAATCTAGACATTAAGTACACAACTCCAACAATCTCCCACTTGTACTAAGGTCTAGTCATTTCCTCCAAACTCCCGGTTCCCATACTCATCACGTGCTTAAGGTGTACTTCCGAGTACTATGTGAGTGAGCACTCTAGGTTGCCGCTCTGAAGTTATCTTGGTGACTACTACGTCGTCTCTCTGACGATGATTCGTATCAGGTGGTACTTGCTCTATGTGTTATCATCATCTTTTGAACTTATGACTTCTTCCAGTTTACCATGCACCGCTATGTACATAGCCTTTGGTGAACCAAGAGTCATATCCAAGTTCAGAGGTCATTCCGGAACCTAACCAAAACATCCGCTGCCTCTGAGGCTGCTATTCGGTTTCTTAGGTTCCACCTCTTCTAAAATGAACACATAGCCTGATATCGACCTACACTGGTCCTTTCTCTGATTTTTATCTGAGAAAGCGTAATCTAAGAAGATTTCGTATTGCCAGTAATCCTGTACTTCCAAGTACTTTTACAGCATTCGAATATTTCTTTTCCAGATTACTTTGATATCCTCCCACTATGCTAACCGCATAGTTGATATCAGGTTCTTGTTTTATAACACCGCATTTACAAAGCCCTTTACACACGAAGTGTAAAGAATCTGCTTTGTCTATATTTATCTCCTTCATGTGTTCAAGACACATACCTTAGATAGATGCATTCTGTTCTCGAAAGGCAATAACCTTTCTCAGAATTGTGCATGTTTAAAACAAACCATAATCGTATAAGATATCTTAAGAGAAATACAAGTGTTCTTATCTAGAGATCGAAAGATTTCTAAGAACATTGATCCAACTTCATCTTAATCTTATATCTCGATCTATTTAGACAACCTCTATTTTATGTCTGACAACACTTTTACATTGTTGCCAATGATGAAGTGTTATCTACACAAAATTCCGAGAAACACCACCTTGTTTCCATTACGTCTCTAATACACCTTTTATTGTCTATGCCTTCTGATGAATCCATATAATGGACTATCTCATCAATTCGCAAGTTCCACAATTTCCAGCTTTGTGATAATCCATGAATGGATTCACTAAGCTTGTACCTCTAAATGGTCTTGCCTCTTAACAATATCATTGCTTTCCAAGTAGGCACATTTAGATTAGTACTGCCCCTTATGCAGAACTAGGGATCGATTTCATGTCTACTAGATCCAGAGTTTAAAACTCCTCCAGTCTTATGAACATCTCCGGTTGCTTAACAACCTCCCACTGCAATGGCGTTCCGGTGTATAACAGTAATAACATTAGGTGCAGTTAGTGGTGTACTACTACTCGGTTAGGCTGGTTCTCAGTCTACTCTTTCCTCTTTATAAGGTACTTTGTCAATTAGGGCATTGTAGTTCATCCAATAGTCTTCCTCTAAGAACCGGGCGAAGACACCATTCTGGTTCGTAGTACTATTGAACATACAATTACTTGTTCTTCTAGGATATTCTACAATTACATCGAATGTGTCATTGTATCCAGAAATATCCATAGAACATAGGTAGTTCCGAACAAACTTGCTCTTTTACTATTAGAATCCTATTTCTTATTCCTGACACACCATGTCTACACATCAGTGTATGGTGCAGTCGTTTGAGACTTAATCTCAACCTTTGATTTATGCTATGTGTTATTTAGATAGGTGATAGCCTCCGCGAACTGGTCGCAGACTTCCAATGGATATACTTTGAAGGATCCCCATAATGGCTTTGTGTTGAAAACACTCCGCTTTTATGGCACATCAAGTATTCTAATCCACCTTCGAGTATTCTTTAAAGAACGACTCGTACTTCTCTAATTACACATATATCTGCATATATCATCTTTGATCATTCTTAATACTTGTCCGAATTCCATCCTTTATCCAGAAAAGTTAACTTAGTTGTCTCAAGATCGATTCTTAGGTCGGGAAGTCCATTCCTCCAATTATAATTGATCAAATCAATTTCGACCTTTTGAATCCCTTTTGAATAGACACTACCAAGTTCAAGAATTCAAAAATATAATGATCGATAAAGAAATACATCCAATAAGTAAAACAAGTTATACATAACGGTTTGTTGCATTGTGGTAGACTAAGGATTCATCATTCACATATTGCTATCTAATGTACCAGAATAGATATTACCATTATTTCTTTATCTAAATCATCAAATGATTAAAGAAATAAAATATCCATTAATAATAGAAATCCAGAACAAAAGTTCTTTCTAAAAATAAAAGGTACAAAGCAATTAACTTGAAATGAAATCCTATAACTATCAAACAGATAGATAAATGTCTTCCACTGCAACCGCTGCTTCCTCAACAGCTCTGCCCAAGTGGACTCGAACTCTTCTTATCTAAGTCGCTGGGTTTTCTGGAACCCCTGCATTTAGAATGCACATACCGTCAGTGGTTCCATATCTACACATCAGAATTCTGGTAGATAATACCGCTGACTATGTTTTACGACTAAAGAAAAATTCGTACCTTTGAGAGGACAAGATGTAGACCCCCAGTACTCAGACTGCTTCCCTTGGGTATGTTTGCCCGAAGGCTCCTTTATCCCACCCTTTGGTCCAAGTCCTTTAGGACCACCGGACCCCCTTGTCTTCTTCTCCTTTCCTTTGCCTTTAGGTTCGAAACCTTTGGCTTTGACTATAAGAGCTCGCGATTGTTTCAACTCGTCTAAAAGATCCATCATCTCAAAAACATGATCAAGTGTTTCATCGAAGTAACAGATCTTTATGAGTATCCTCATCGCCTCTTTTCTAGCGTTCTCATCATGTCCAAACAGCAACTTGAGTTTGAGCATGACATCATGATTAGCGGCTAATGCACGAGCACTACCCCACTTTTCAAAGTCAAAAATCTCCTCCTCAGTTGAGTTAATGGTGAGTCCAGGAGGACAAGTTTCACTGAGTACATCTTTGTACTCCTTTGCAGTCTGAGCAATGTCTAACTCTTCTTTCCATTCAATACAGTATGGAACCAGTGCGTTAATTTCCTCAAGTATCAACAAAAGTGGATTCATAGCAATTCTCTAAACCTATAAGCACATTTAAACAAACAATTAATTTAATATCCGATGTTATCTCCCTAGAACAACATCATTAAATTACTAATCACATCTAAAATCCCATCAGGTAAGGCAAGCCACGTGGTGTGGACGTTTACCCACCCAAATGATTTAGTAATTAGATTTTCTTTGGCCATACATCAATTATAGCGGAACTTCGTGGGGAAGAATACTATAACGCGTATCTAAGTGTAAACCATTACTCAGTACCAAAGTAAATTACTTGGAATTGCTACATCACCGCAAGCCACGTGGTGTGGACGTTTACGATAACTTCACAACTCTTCGTAATTACTTACAACTGTCTACATCAATTAATCCAAAATCCGTCAGCATAGCAAGCCACGTGGTGTGGACGTTTACTACACTAAGAGACTTTTATAATTGACTCCCAATTACTTGATCCATTTAATCTCGTAAATCAAGACGTGGAGAATCATAAGTGAAACTCGAAGTTTCTAACCAGTGATTCGCCATGCGAACGACCCTATCTCTCATAAATGAGGGAGCCGAGCAGACAAGCGACCCATCTATCAAAGAATGGCACGGAAGTCTCTAATTTGTGTCCTCTACATGACCAAGTGGCTCTGGCTCCATTCCACTCCCCGGGGTGAGAATGAGTCGACTTGAAGTCAGTTTCAGAAAGACAAATTAGGCATTGTTTGATAAATTTGATCAATGTTTCTTGTAAAAGGAATTACAAGAATTCTCCTCCAATGACTCGTCTATACGAACTTCGAAAGTCCATAAGAGTCACCAAGAGAGCAGTAATGGAGACCATGGGAATGTTTCCATCCCCTCTCCCACTTAGCTTTTTATAATAAAGGGATACGCTATCTAGTGCATAAAATAAACACATATAGCATGCATACAAGCAATAAAGCATATAGTATCACATAGTCAAAATAATGCTAGAAAATTATTTTCCGACTATCATGGCTTTATTCCATCTCCGTACGCATCTTCTAGTCTTCAGTCTTCGTTCTTGAATGCTCCATGTGACGAGAATATTAATCTCTAATATTTAAATCTATTTATTTTCAATTAATCCAAAAGTTACTTAATTCGAAAATTAAGTCAATCGAATATATCAAAAACAAAATTAAATATTATTAATATTTTTATTTATTTATTTTCCTATCTAGTTTTATTAAAACTCTAGAATAATCTATCCAAATAAAATTTGGAATACTCTAGAAGTTATCTATAATAGAACAAGGAAAAATAAATTAGGACTTACTACTTTCCAAATTTATTTTTATTCCTAATCCATGAATATTCCCATGAGTAGGAATAATCAAATAGGAAAAATAAATTTAGTACTAAATTAATTAAATTTCTAATCTATGAATATTTCCATGAAGGAAATAAATCAATAGAAAATAAAATTAATTTAAATTAATTCTTTTCCTAAACCATGAGAGTTTCCAAAAAGAAAGTACTCAAAATAGGAAAAATCCGAATTAATTGGGAAAGTGGATCTTGGTAGGAATAGCATGAGATTGGGAGATCCCACGCCATCCCCACCGTCGACCTCCACCGCCCGGGACCACCACCGCCGCCGCCCCCAGCCCACGCGCCACCACCACCGGTGGCCGGCGTGGCTAGAAGCCCTAGCGGGCAGCCCCCGGGATGGGGTCGATCGATCCTCATGGGGATCGATCATGGGGATGATCGACCCCCCCGGTTTTTTTGTCCTCTTCGTCTTCGTCACACGTCTTCGTCTTCCGGCGATCGTCTCATCATCGAACCAACGTAATTAAAATTACAAAATTTAAATTACAATTATCCGGTATCGATTCTATACATGAAATCGACCCTATACATTTTCCGGAAAAATAAAGAACGTAATAATAAATCCTAAATTCGGTCAACCCCCGAATTTTTACTATTACAAACATTCATCCACACAAAACGAATCTCGACATGTCCGAGAGTTTAATAATCATGATAATTAATTAATAAACAATAATTAATTAAATCCAACCATGATAGCCGGAGATCCTGCAAGGTAGAACAATAATCGAGCATATACATGAACACGAAACCAAACGCTCTGATACCATTTGTTGGAAATCGATATCCCGGGCTATTAAAATTATGCGGAACCGATAGCCCGACCGAAATCCTTCATCGCCGGATATTGGATCCCCGACTCATCCGCAGGAGTCCGACCTTTGGAGACTACGCGCCCGAGGACACGCAGCCCGCCCCCAGCCGATTTTCTCCCCGAGTCGGATCCACGAACGCGAACCACCGCACGACCCGAGGCCCGACCGAATACTCAGCGAGGCCCGAAGGCCGCGAGCACTCAGCCGAGCCCCCGCACGGGGCTCGCGATCATCTCGCGATGATCGCTGGGGATGCACGAGGCATCCCCGGGGCTGCTCGTAGCAGCCCCGCAGCGGGTTCATGAACCCGCTGCTCGCGGAGGGGTCAGCCCCGCACGCCCGCTACGGGCGAACCCGTAGCACGTACGAGGCAGCTACGGGTGACCCCGTAGCATACCCGCGATCGAGCTCACGGGCTCGATCGCCCCTCGGCTCCAGCCGAGGGTTTCTCCACCCGACGCCGCCGGACGGGAGGGCTGGGGTTCATCCGTCGTGGCTCCAACCCACGGCGAACCCCGATGGTCGACCCGAGGTCGACCCCACGCCCCGGCGTCCAGCCGGGGCTCATCCTCTTCGTCCGCGCGCTCCCGGCGGTTGAACCCTAGGTTCGACCGCCTCTATCGATCCTCGCCGGGGATCTCGAATCCCCGTCCCCGAGGTTCGTCGTTTATCCGGATCGTGTGTTCATGTATTTACTACGATTAATTCACACGAAATCATAAAAGAGGGTTTATGATTTTACCTTCGATTCGTTGTGCGGAGAAACGAAATCAAACACCTTTGATGACCTTGCGATCTTCCCACGTATTCCTTGCACTCCGTTCGAACGTCGTGTGGGCGACGATCTATCGAACTCCTATGGATCTTCCTCACTCTCAAGACTTTATGATTGGCGTAGGTCAATTAATTGTGTTATGAAAAGTGAAGACCATGTAGTGCTTATATAGGCTACGTAGGGGATCATAAGGAGAATAAATATTGGGCTTCTAAATATTGAAGATTAAATTGGGTCCAACCCAAATCCATTAATCCTTATCAATATTAAATTTTATTTATTTTCCACTATATAAATAAAATTGCACTCCCAATATTATTCCATATTATATCAAATAATATTTCTCCGGTAGTATTATATATTCCGTGTATTTAAGATTTAAATATCCATGAATAAATTTATTTATTGCTCAATAAATATTATTCATCTCTTATATCCGAGACTAGTACCATTCAACCTTAATTATTATGCGGATTAAATCCACCTGCAGGGTTTACATAATAATTCCTTATGAACTCATCTCGGGGATATTATCAACCCTTACGGGATACACTTTCCCGTCAAGTATTCACGGCATGCCATATATGAAATATAGTGACCCAACTTAACCGGTAATTAACCCAATAATTAAATCGGTTAATTCCTTTGGTAAATCAAAGTCACTTATATTAAATATACACACCCGCAATAATATCGGGGATTAAGAATAAAATACACTGAGACTCGAATCGATTATCGCCGGCAATCCTAATCGATGAATCTCAAGCTGATCCGCCCAATACACCAAGTGTACAAGTGTGATAAAATAATTAAGATAAATTATTTTCTCTCTCACACAACGACTATACCGATGGATTAGTTCGTGTCCATCTAGGTCGTGAGCAACTGTTCGATTAAATACGAGTAACCGATAGTATGATCTTCTGTGTGCCCATGCAACACCATACTAACTACAACGTATAAAATCCAGAACTATATTTTGCATATTTAATTAAATGCAAATAATTGTTCATTAATTAAATAGATTAAATGCTATGATCGGGAGTTTACCGTTACTTAAATCTAGACATTAAGTACACAACTCCAACAGCTTCATCTTCATGTATTAATGTTATAGACATTAAACTTCATAAATTCTACTTCTTGGGTATTGGATGCCAAATGTGGTTCTCACATTTGCATGTGAAGGAACTACATAGAAGTATAAGTTTGGTGAATAGAGATGTCGATCTATGGCGATAAATGGAGCGAATGTCGCTGCATTAGCCGTATGATCATATGATATTGTTTTGCCTTAGGGCTTTGTTTTAGTATTATAACTATGTAATTTCGTACCTTCAATAAACAATGAATATTGGTTCAGTATTGGATACTGATGGATTCGTTTTTCACTATTAAATAGTTTGGTAACTATTTTAATTGTGAATTATTCTTTGTTTTGGCACGATTATTATATGGTTTATGTATACTTTAACTTGAAAAAATCACATATATCATTAAGACCAAAGGCCAAATCGAATAAGTCTCAATGAGACATAACTGAAACATTGTTGATTAGATCAAATCAAAATCTAAACATGTAACGAAGCTTCTTTTAGAAGGAATTTTAGAATCATTTGACTTGGAGTCATTTGATACATGTAAATGATGTGTGATTGAAAAGATAACAATGTCATCTTTCTTGGAGAAAGGAGAACATGTGAGTAATTAATTAGGGATGATCCATACTGATGTATGTGAAACCTATTAGTTCACAAGCACATGAAGGTTATGTTTCGGAAAAGAGAAAACTAACTCTATTAGATAGAGTTCGATCTATCGATGATGAGTCTAATTGAACTACTGAACTCTTTTGGGAACACACTATTCTTGACTTCAACCTATACACTGAATAGGACACTGTCAAAAGCTGTTGATAAAGACACCATACTAGGTATGGAAAGGGAGGGTCCCTAAATTGTTTTCATCAAGATTTGAGGTTCTATAGCTTCTATGAAGAGATTTATCTCTACAGGGCTTGAACTCAAATGGGATAAAAGTTTCCTTATGGTATGTCCATATGAAACTCGAGGGTACAACTTCTACGATCTATCTGAGAACAATATTTTGTTGCTCGAGATGGTGATTTTCTTGAAAAGAGATATATTTCCTAGAAAGTCAGTGGGAGCTCGGTTATCTTGAACGAGGTTAAAGTGGAACAACCAATGATGATACTCAAGACTGGGTTGAGAGTATTCCTATGGTTTTGGAAACCATACCAGCCCTTGTAGGTCCAGAAGGTATGTATCTCGTTTAGTCAGATACTTAGGTATTGTGATAAATGAGAGATATGAAGTCATACTTTTGGAAAACGATGAACCTTCGAACTATATCCAAGCTATGACGAGTGCAGCTACTAAAAAAATTGGCATGGTGCCATATAATCCGAGATGATTTCAATGTCTGGTAATCAAGTTTGGAACTTGATAGATTTGCATCAAGAGGCTAGACCAATTGAGTGCAAATAGTTCTTCAAGATCAATATAGACATGAATGGAAAACCTAGGGTTTTCAAAGCAATTTTGGTGGTAAAAGATTTATATTCACGAGGTGGATTATGATCAATCTTTTTCACCAGTTGTTGTGATTTATTCATTCGGATTAACTTAGCCATTGTGACTCATCTTAATAATGAGTTATGGTAATATTGGATGTTAAAACTAACTTCTTGAATTGGATTCTAGAAGAGAATGTGTTTTAACACAACCAAAGAGTTTTATCGATCTTAATAAGGCTGAGAAATTATGCAAGCTTATAGTTATATTTATGGAATAAAGAATGCATATCGGAGTAGTATTCTTCAGTTCAATGAATCCATACTGGGATTTGGATTTTAGAGGAACTCGGAAGAGTCTTGTTTTACAAGAAGATCAGTGGGAGTTACGTTGTATTAATTGTGTTGTATGTCGGTGAAATACTCCTTATTGGAAACAATGTTTCTATGCTTAATTCTATTAAAGAATGGCTTGGGAATTGTTTTTCAATGAAGGATCTTGGAGAAGCACAGTACATATTGGGCATCAAGATCTGTCGGAACAGATCGAAAATGATGTTTGGACTTAGTCAAGTGACCTATATTGATAAGGTACTTGATAAGTTCAGAATGAAAGACGCCAAAAAGGGTCTCATTCCAATGAGTCATGGCACATCTCTTAGCAAGATGCAAGGCCCTACGGGACTTGATGAGCAAAAGAGGATGGAAAACATTCCTTATGCTTCGGCAATAGGGTTTATAATGTACGCCATGATATGTACACGACCGGACGTATCGTATGCTTTGAGCATGACGAGTCAGTTTCAAGGAAATCCATGTAAGGCGCGTTAGACTGCGAACAAGAATATTCTTATGTACCTTAGATGGACAAAAGAATATTTTGTTGTCTTTGGAAGACAAAAAGAGTTGATATTAACAAGCTGTTTGAATGCTAACTTCAAAACAGACTAAGATAATTTCCGTTTTTAATCTGGTTATATCTTTTGTCTGGTTAGAGGTGATATTTGCTGGAATAGTTCCATGCAATGCAATATAGCTAATTAAACTACAAAAGCTGAGCACAGTATTGCATTGGATGCAGTAATGTTGGAAGTTAGGATTTGAAAGTTCTTTAATGAACTAGGTGGCGTAACTAGCTCAACCCATCCGATAGTTCTCTATTTATAGTAGAGTTATCGCGAAAGCCTATGAGCTAGGAAGCACAACAAGTCTAAAACTGGTGCTCAGGAAGTTCCACATTATTTGGGAGATAGTTTTGTGGAGAAATAGAGATAATAAAGTTGCAACTTTTGGTAAGGTTGCAAACCGGCTTTCTAAACCTCTCCAGCAGTTTAAGCTTGAGGCTTTCACGACTGCAATAGATATCAGACATCTTAGAGATGGGTTGTGATTTCTATTACTGTATTAGATACTTTTGGAGATTTGGTAAACATTCACTCATATGTATAATACATAATTCTTCATATAAATATGGTTTAATTTATATGAATTGTCCAAATGATTAAGTTATATCAATTGGGTTATGAGGTCGACTTACCGCATAATGAAGTCCCAATGGTTGAACTGATATACTTGAATCATATAGTTGTTCCTGGTTCGTATAATCGAGTACGGACAAACCGATAATACAAAGAACTAGATTGTAATGTGTACTATAGCGCCGCTTCATGGGCTAGTGATGTGGGACAACAAGTACAATTACATAGATATTAGCTGGGAGCTAATGATCGAACAGACCCGACTGAAATAGTATTTAAGATTTCGAGTCATAATACTATTTCATTGACTGTCGAGCAATTTCCTCTGACCTGAGTAGTCCAGAGTGATTTCATTGTGAAATGGTGTACTGTGATACAAGTAAACGCCTTTCGTAAAAGGAGGTTATAAAACTTGTTATTGGGTATATCAGGAAGCAAGTGGGAGAGCTTGGATTGACAAGATGGGATTGTCCTTCATTTTATAATGGGATAAATGTCTTACCGGCCACTTGGAGAGTCGAGACTGTGGAAAATACGTGGCCACGTCCAGATTCGTATCATAGTGATAAATCTGGTTTTACAGTCTGTCTCAAAGTCCAAGAAAGGTTTGAACCGATTGAGGATGACTCAAGTCTTGCCTCAAGTTCAAACTTAGACATAAAGTGACAACAGGAAGTTGGGAGCACACTCGCTCTGAAGGCCAAGTGGGAGATTGTTGGGATATGTCCTTCGATCCTACGTGTGCAATCGATAAAGTCATAAGGTCGTCTATGGATGTTAAATGATTATTCGATAATATTAATTGTTGGGAACAATATAATATTGATCGATAAAATCATACCTACATGGTCACACACGAGTTCGATATTGATATACATTGCTTGATAAATATATTGATTTAGAATCAATATTTACGTGGATTTAATTCTCATGCATGGGATGCATGGCTTGCATGGATGCATGTCACATAGTGTGAAATGGCATGCCACACAAGCCAATGGGACCACATATCATGATTTGGCATGATTATGTGGAGATGACCTTTGAACTTCACCATAACACCCCATTATGTGTGGTTATGACACACACGTTATGGTGGGGGTTACATGTGAAGTAAAAGGGGTATAATGAGCATGAAAATCAGATTTTCATGTCTCATTCTAACACCATCATCATCAGCCACGAAATTCACAAGTGAAAGAGAGAAAAGAGGTTGTTCTTAGAGAATCAACTCGATCAAGCAAGCAATTCATCATCCGGGTTCGTGTGCAACACGTAGAGGCCGGGCCATTTGTGCGGCTTCAACATCCGGGCGATCCAAAGGCGTGACGAGGTCATCCACAAGGAGAGCATCTAGTGACTGATCCATGAAGGTGGTTCAATCGACTCAACACCACCTTCATCAACATCAACGAGGCACGCTACACCGGTTGTAAGTGTTCTCGTTAATCCCTATATATATATTGGATGTATATATATAAACGTGTCTATACATATAATGTGTGCCTAGATCTTCATGTTGTTCGTGTTCTATTGTTTTACACGCTTCCGCACACACGAACAAGGTAATCGAGCGATTGGATCGGCATCGAAAACCTTCACTTCAAGGCTAGGCTTGTTGCGAAAGGGTATACTCAGAAAGAAGGGATCGATTATGAGGAAACCTTTTCGCCGGTAGTTATGCTAAAGTCGATCCGGATTCTTTTGTCTATAGCATCTTATATGGATTATGAAGTGTGGCAAATGGACGTCAAGACAGCATTCTTGAATGGGAATCTTGACGAGACCATTTACATGAGACAGCCAGAAGGTTTCATCAAGAAAGGCCAAGAGCATCTAGTGTGTAAGCTAAACCGATCCATTTATGGATTGAAGCAAGCTTCTAGATCTTGGAACATGCCGTTTGATGAGGTTATCCAGTCTTATGGATTCATTCAAAGCATGGACGAGTCGTGTGTATACCGGAGAAGTGACGGAAACAGTGTGGCGTTTCTCGTGCTTTATGTAGACGACGTCCTTCTAATTGGCAACAATGTGAAGATGTTATCGGACATAAAGGGATGGTTGTCCAAGCAATTCGATATGAAAGACTTAGGACAAGTTGGGCATGTTCTTGGGATCAAGGTTATAAGGGATCGCCGGAAAAGAACATTAAGCTTGTCCCAAGCTTCATATATTGATACGATTCTGGCTCGTTTCAACATGCAGAATTCTAAGAGAGGTTCTCAACCTTTCTGCCATGGAATTCATCTATCTAAGGATATGTGTCCCAAGACACAAAAGGAGATAGATTACATGAAGAAGGTTCCTTATGCTTCGGCAGTAGGAAGTCTAATGTATGCAATGTTGTGCACGAGACCTGATATCTGCTATGCCGTAGGCATGGTAGCTAGATATCAGAGTAACCCTGGACAGGGTCACTGGACTGCTGTAAAGAACATACTTAAGTACCTGCGAAGGACTAGGAATTATATTCTGAGTTACAAAGCGTCCGAGTTGATTCCTATTGGTTACACAGACTCGGATTTCCAATCTGATAAGGATCAGCGAAAGTCTACATCAGGCTATGTGTTCACATTGGGAGGTGGAGCAATTTCATGGAAGAGTGTTAAGCAGAAATGCATTTCGGACTCTACCATGGAAGCCGAATATGTAGCAGCCTCTGAGGCAGCTAAAGAGTCGGAGTGGCTTCGGAACTTCCTTATGGACTTGGATGTGGTTCCTAATTTGCCTAGAGCTATCACAATTTATTGTGACAATAGCGGTGCAGTGGCAAATGCGAAGGAACCACGAGCCCACAATGCGAGTAAACACATAGATCGCAAGTACCACCTGATTAGAGACATCGTCAGGAGAGGCGATGCGGTTGTCACCAAGATTGCATCAGCGGATAACCTGGCAGACCCCTTTACGAAGGCACTTCCATCGGAAGCGTTCAAGAGACACGTGAAGGGGATGGGTATCGGATGTATGGGAGAGGGCAACTAGACTTGTAGTATAAGTGGGAGATTGATGGAGTTATATTCTAAATGTCTAGTTTAGTGACAATATGGAACTCCTTATATGTGTTTTATTATCTATTAATCAAACAGTCGGCATTTTGTTTTTCATATACTTTATGATATAGTCCTAGATATATACGTTGTAGACAGTATGGCGTGAGGAGACACGCGGAAGATCATACTGTCGGTTACTCGTATACTATCGAACAGTGGCTCACGACTTAGATGGACAAGGACAGTCCATCGGTACGTCGTAGTGTGACTGGTAGATAGTCGGTCTTGACTATCATGTTACACTTGTACACTTGGTGTATTTAGCAGGACCACAGGAGGGCGTTCGATTTATACTAATCGAAGTAATCGAACTAGACCTCAGATATTACAGATATACGAATTCATAATCCCTATATAATTATAGGTGCGTGTGTCCAATTCTCGGTTCTTTAATATGCCAATGAGTTAGACTAATTGATTAGTCAAGATTCTCGGTAAATTGGGAATCGTAATTGTACTCACGGCATGCTATAGATTATAGACAGGAAATCGTGTCCCGTTTATCGGGTTGATGATGTCCCCGAGATGAGCTCATAAAGTTTATCATGTAAAGCCTGCAGGTGGATTTGTTCCACATGATAATAAGGATGAGTGGTACTAGTCTCGGATAATAAGAAACAAATTAATTTAATTATTAGTAATTAAAATTAATTCGTGGACATTCGATATCTTAAATACGGGGAAAGTCGTATATGTAATTTCGGCGGAAATATTATTGTTGATATTATTTTTTAGTGGAGTTAATAATAATTAAATTTGAAATCGATTAATTAAGGAATTGCTTTTAAGTATTCCAAGTTAATTAATATTTCATTTTATCTCCTAATTAATTTACCTAAGAGGTCCCTAGTGTAACTCTATAAAAACCCCCCCTTGCCCTCTCTTAAACCTACAGTTCGCCGCTTTTTATTTTGCTGAGAAAAATAATTGTTTTAACGCAATTATAATTTTTTCTATGTAAAATAAATAAGTTTGCGCTAATATTTTTCTCTCAGAGAGAAAAAGAAATATTAACGCTGGTTGAGAAGAGAGAGCAGACTAGGAAATTCCAGCAGATCGTTGCCCACACAACGGCTGGAGTCTGGAAGAGACATACGCTAGCAATCGCTAAGGTCTCAACAATTCGACCGCTAAGGTATATGATCGGATCTTTTATTCCGCATTTATTCGATCTCAATTTATCTCGTTAATCATACATTGAACGTTGATGAGCCATTTTATTTGCTCATCTTAGAGCGTTTTTACACCTTTTATTGAGTCAGTTTGAGTCAGTATTGTGTCTGGGAGGGCACATTGGAGTGTTTGGGCAAAGTATGCAGGTATTCATGTCAGCAGGTGGAGATTGTGCGGAAAAGTCAAATTAATGGTTCACTTTGGGCAAACGCGGGATTCTGAAGCAGAGGTGACTAAGGCAGTTGGGCCTAATAAGGCAAAGTCGCCACTGTGAGGCAAAGACGTCACTATGGGCAAAGTCACTATGCGTAAGAGTCAACCGCGTAACAAGCATCGTGCATGGTTCACCCACCTGGAAGGAAAAGTCCAAGATCAAAGAGGCATGAAGAAAGCAGCAACATCACTTTGGGCAAAGGGCAGAAGGTGCCCAGTTTGGGCAAACGGCGAGTATCGGGCATACCAGAGTAACAAATTCCGAAAGTTGGGGGATTCTGCCTAATCCCCCATCTTTATCCGGTCAGCTAATAAGGAAAGAATCCCTAAAGACCAGGACTTTCTTTGACCGCCAAGAGTCCCAGCAAAAACAAACTCTTGGCGGACTACGCCCAAACGGCCCAGGCCCATCAGCCCACCAGCCCATTAATACAAATCTGATGCCCTAGAGACCGCACATATAAAGAAGGGATCGCTGATCAGCAAAAAAGAGACGACACACACGACGCCACACAAGAAGAAATATAGAGAGCACAATATACGAAATTTATGAGAGTTCTTATATATTTGTTTTGAGAGTCGAGAGGTGAAACACTGCCCTTTGGGGCAGCCCGTTTGGGCGAAATTGTATATTATGTTTTTTCTTTATTTAATTAAAAGCTTTTCTTTTTAGTATTTGGTTTCAATTTCGTTGTTGCTTTATTTATTTATTTTAATTATTTGTTGATGGATTATTAGCGTCTGGGCAAAGGCAGATCTAGGGGGAGTTTGGGTAAAGTGAGGCCGCGAGGTTGGATGGGCTAAAGTAACCGGTTGGGCGTTTGTTCCCGAGGCAAAGTTGGTTGAGGTTTATTTCTAGGGAGTTTGGGCAAACTAGGACGACCACTAGTGAACCTTTACAAACTGGGATACTGGTGATTGGCAAACCGCATAGATGTACCTTGTAGTATTGTTGCGGGCATAGCACTAGAACTTGCAGGAGATGCGGTCGTATGTTTCGAGCATGCTATTGGCCGAGCGGGTCTGTCTAGAGGGTAATGCGAGTTTGGGCAAACTAGATCCATGTTTGGTCGCATAGGTTATCGAATTGTTCAGATCCAGGGGTTTAGGCAAAGTGTTAGCTTGCCTTCTCTTACACAGTAAGGATAGATGAGGGGTGGGGCAATTGTTGGGCGAGACGCAATAGGACCACTTTTGTTTTTGCACCCTATAACTGCTGACAAACCGCTGGTAAAAATCCTTAGTGCCTATGACCGGTAGTATGCCCAGATGACCCAGAGAGATGTTGTATGTGTTGGAATTCGATATCCCGGGCTATTTAAATTTGCGGAAACCAATAACCCGATCAAAACCATCCGCCGGAGATCACGCGAGCACCACGTACGAGCCGGAGCACGAGCCGAACGCACGACGCGGCCGAAGCCGCGCGCACGCCCAGCCCGAGCCCCCGCACGCGGGGCTCGCGATCGAAGGAGTCGATCGCTCACGGCGATCGACCGGGCTGCCTAGCAGCCCAGCGGCGAGTCCGGCGACTCGCCGCCGTCGGGGCGTCGGTCCGACCAACGGACAGCCGCGGGTCCTAGCCCCCGCGGCTCGCGATCGATCGGGGTGATCGATCGCGTCCCCGGCTCCCAGCCGGGGTTCGCCCCCTTCGCGCGTACAAACCCTAGCCGGGCGATCCGCATGGTCCGGTGGTTTCGCCACCACCATGCGATCGTTCGTCTATTCCGGGTTTGAACTTCGGATCTTTGTTCTACGGTATTCTCGATAAACCAAAAACGAATAAATCAAGGGCGTTTAGATTTTTACCTTTCGATTCGTTGTTCGGAGAAACGAAATCAAGATGACCTTTGAATCTTCCCACGTATTCCTTGCACTCCGTTCGAACGTCGGGTGGGCGACGATCTATCGAACTCCTATGGATCTCCTTCAACTCTCTAGACTAATCAAGTATGATTATCTTGTCTTGTCTATTATGAAGGCCATGTAGTGCTTTTATAGGCTACGTAGGGGATCTAAAGGAGGTGGAATATTGGGCTTCCAATATTGAAGATTAAATTGAGCCCACTGCCCAAGTCCATTAATCCTTATCAATATTAATTAAATTTATTTTCCACTATATAAATTTAATTGCACTCCCAATATTAAACCATATTATATCCAAATAATATTTCTCCGGTAGTATTATTTATTCCGTGTATTTAAAATATAAATATCCATGAATAAAATTTATTTTTTTCTTAATAAATTTATTCATCTCTTTTATCCGAGACTAGTACCACTCAACCTTATTTATTATGCGGAATTAAATCCACTCGCGAGGTTTAAATAATAAATCCTTATGAGCTCATCTCGGGGATATTATCAACCCTTCCGGGATACACTGTCCCGTCAAGAATTCACGGCATGCCATATATAAAATATAGTGACCCAACTTAACCGGTAATTGACCCAATAATTAAACCGGTCAATTCCTTTGGAAAATCAAAGTCACTTATACTAAATATACACACCCGCAATTGTATCGGGGATTAAGAATAAAATACACTGAGTCTCAAATCAATTATCGCCGAGCAAACCTAATTGATGAGTCTCAATCGATCCGCTCAATACACCAAGTGTACAAGTGTGATAAAATAATTAAGACAAATTATTTTCTCTCTCACACAACGACTATACCGATGGATTGGTCCGTGTCCATCTAGGTCGTGAGCATCTGTTCGATTAAATACGAGTAACCGATAGTATGATCTTCTGTGTGGGCCCGACACACCATACTAACTACAACGTATAAAATCCAGGACTATAATTTGCATATATTTAATTAACAATAATTAAAAGCAAATGAATGTTTGTATTTAATAAGTAAATGAAAGTGTACAAGGAGTTCACAATACTCAAATCTAGACATTAAGTATACCACTCCTAAGTATACCACTCCAACAATCTCCCACTTATACTAAGGTCTAGTCTTATCCTCCAAACTTCTGACTCCCAAATCCTCCAAGTGCTTGAAATATACTTCCTTAGGAAGTATCTTGGTGAAAGGGTCCGCTAGGTTGTCCTCCGAAGCTATCTTGGTGACTATCGCATCGCCCCTCTTGACGATGACTCGAATCAGGTGGTACTTGCGCTCTATGTGTTTCGTAGCACTATGGGACCGTGGTTCCTTACTGTTTGCCACTGCACCGCTATTGTCCCAATAAATTGTCATAGCTTTAGGCAAACTCGGAATCACATCTAAGTCCTGGAGGAAATTAAGGAACCAAACTGATTCTTTCGCTGCCTCTGAGGCTGCAACATATTCAGCTTCCATGGTAGAGTCTGAAATGCACTTTTGCTTAACACTCCTCCATGATACGGCTCCACCTCCCAAAGTGTACACATAGCCTGATGTCGACTTTCGCCGGTCCTTATCAGCTTGGAAATCCGAATCCGTATAACCCAAAGGAATCAGATTGTCTGCCCCGTAACTTATAACATAATCCCTAGTATTTCGCAAATACTTGAAAATGCTCTTTACGGCAGTCCAATGAGCCTTTCAAGGGTTACTCTGATATCTCGCTACTACGCCAACTGCATAGCAGATATCAGGCCTCGTGCATAACATTGCATACATCAAGCTTCCCACAGCCGAAGCGTAGGGAACTGCTTTCATTTCATCTTTCTCCTTTTGTGTCTGAGGACACATCTCCTTAGAAAGATAAGTTCCTTTACTGAAGGGCAGCTCACCCTTCTTGGAATCTTGCATGTTAAAACGAGCCAGAATCGTGTCTATGTAAGATTGCTGGGATAGGTACAATGTTCTATTCCGGCGATCCCTTATAACCTTGATCCCTAGAACATGCCCGACTTCTCCAAAATCTTTCATATCGAATTGTCTAGACAACCATCCCTTTATGTCTGATAACATCTTTACACTGTTGCCAATGAGAAGAATGTCATCTACATAAAGCACGAGAAACACCACCTTCTTCCCATCACGTTTCCAATACACACACGATTCGTCCATGCTTTGACTGAATCCAAAAGATTGGACTACTTCGTCAAACCGCAGGTTCCACGATCTCGAGGCTTGTTTCAATCCATAAATGGATCGATTAAGCTTGCACACTAGATGATCTCGCCCCTTAGCAATGAATCCTTCTGGTTGTTTCATATAAATCGTCTCGTCAAGACTTCCATTTAGGAAAGCTGTCTTGACATCCATTTGCCACACCTCATAATCCATATGAGCTGCTATGGATAAGAGAATCCGGATCGACTTTATCTTGGCTACCGACGAGAAGGTCTCCTCATAATCGATTCCCTCTTTCTGAGTATATCCTTTCGCAACAAGCCGAGCTTTAAAGGTTTCAACCATTCCGTCAGATCCTCTCTTTCTCTTGTAGACCCATTTACACCCAATTGGCTTTACGCCGTTTGGTGGTTCTACAAGATCCCAGACTTTATTAGAATCCATAGATTCTATTTCGGATTTCATCGCTTTCTTCCAAGAAGGCGCATCTATATCTTGTACCGCCTTATCATAGGTCCAGGGATCGATTTCATGAACTCCAGGTCCAGAGTCCGAAGACTCACCCATTCCAATCCATCGGTCTGGTTGCTTAACAACCCTCCCACTACGACGGCGTTCCGGTGTATTAACAGTGACAGTGTCAGGTGCAGATTCTAGTGGTGTATCTATACTCGGTTCGGCTGTATCTAAGTCTTCCTTGTTACCTCTCAACTCATCAAGTATTATGTCACTTTTGGGCTTGTGGTCCATGACATAGTCTTCCTCTAAGAACCGAGCGTTAGTACTTATAACGATCTTCTGGTCCGTAGGAATATAGAACATGCCACCTTTAGTTCCTTTCGGGTATCCTACAAACAGCCGTAATTCTGATCTAGGTTCTAACTGTTGGAGTTGTGTACTTAATGTCTAGATTTAAGTAACGGTAAACTCCCGATCATAGCATTTAATCTATTAAATTAATAAACAATTATTTGCATTTAATTATCATTAATTAAATATGCAAAAATATAGTCCTGGATTTTATACGTTGTAGTTAGTATGGTGTTGCATGGGCACACAGAAGATCATACTATCGGTTACTCGTATTTAATCAAACAGTTGCTCACGACCTAGATGGACATGGACCAATCCATCGGTATAGTCGTTGTGTGAGGGAGAAAATAATTTATCTTAATTATTTTATCACACTTGTACACTTAGGTGTATTGGGCGGATCGCTTGAGATTTATTGATTAGGATTGCCTTGGATAATCAATTTAAATCTCAGAGTATTTTATTCTTAATCCCCGATACTATTGCGGGTGTATATATTTAATATTAGAGACTTTGATTTTCCAAA
Organism: Euphrasia confusa; assembly: GCA_954870475.1. Classification (NCBI taxonomy): domain Eukaryota; kingdom Viridiplantae; phylum Streptophyta; class Magnoliopsida; order Lamiales; family Orobanchaceae; genus Euphrasia; species Euphrasia confusa. The sequence continues at coordinate 12,241,341 of OX940957.1, read as the reverse complement.
GGAATTAACCGATTTAATTATTGGGTTGATTACCGGTAAAGTTGGGTCACTATATTTTATATATGACATGCCGTGAATACTTGACGGGAAAGTGTATCCCGGAAGGGTTGATAATATCCCCGAGATGAGTTCATAAGGAATTATTGTGTAAACCTCATGAGTGGATTTGTTCCGCACAATAATTAAGGTTGAATGGTACTAGTCTCGGATATAAGAGATGAATATAATTTATTGAGCAATAAATAAATTTATTCATGGATATTTAAATCTTAAATACACGGAATAAATAATACTACCGGAGAAATATTATTCGATATAATATGGGTAAATATTGGGAGTGCAATTTTATTTATATAGTGGAAAATAAATAAAATTAATATTGATAAGGATTAATGGACTTGAGCATTGGGCTCAATTTAATCTTCAATATTAGAAGCCCAATATTCCACCTCCTTTAGATCCCCTACGTAGCCTATAAAAGCACTACATGGCCTTCACAATTAATAACGCAACATAAGAGAAGAATATCACACTTGATATTCTAGAGAGTTGAAGGAGATCCATAGGAGTTCGATAGATCGTCGCCCACCCGACGTTCGAACGGAGTGCAAGGAATACGTGGGAAGATTCAAAGGTGTTTGATTTCGTTTCTCCGAACAACGAATCGAAGGTATAATATCTAGAACCCCCTCGATATTATTTCGGTTTTGGTTTATCGAAATTACCGTAGAACGCAAGGTCCGAAGGATGAAATCCGGAACGAGGGACGATCGCGTGGTGGTGGTCGAACCACCGGACCACGGGGTCGATCGCCCCTAGGGTTTCATGGGGCGTGAGGGTCGAACCCTCGGCTGGAGCCGAGGGCATGCGATCGATCCTTGTGATCGATCGCTGGGGGCGCGGCCTGGTGCCGCCCCCCATCCCGCCGTGAAGGCGGGGCCCCTCCAGGCGCCGGCGAGTCGCCGGACTCGCCGCGGGGGCTGCTGGGCAGCCCCACCCCAACCGATCGCATGGTGCGATCGGGATCGCACAACCCCGCGACGCGGGGGTTCGGTCGGGGCAGCCGTGCGCCTTCGGGTGCATGGTCTCCTCGGCTGGACTCCGGCGCGTTCGTCGGCGTTCATGTGATTTCCGGCGAAGGGTTTGATCGGGCTATGGTTTCCGCAGTTTTTAATAGCCCGGGATATCAAATTCCAGCAATTGGTATCAGAGCGTGGTTTACGTTCGCGGTAATTTTCGATATTGTTGTTCTACCTTGCAGGGATTTCCGGCTATCATGGTTGGATTTAATTATTGTGTTAATTAATTATCATGATTGTTCGTTTATTAAACTCTCGGACATGTCGAGATTCGTTTTGTGTGGTTGAATGTTTGTAATAGTAAAAATTCGGGGGTTGACCGAATTTAGGATTTATTATTACGTTCTATGTTTTCCGGAAAATGTATAGGGTCGATTTCATGTATAGAATCGATACCGGATAGTGTAATTTAAATTCTTGTAATTTATTTACGTTGGATCGATGCCGAGACGACCGCCGGAGAACTCATGTGACGAAGAAGACGAAGAGGACGAAAAACCGGGGATCGATCAAACCCCTTGATCGACCCCAAGCGATCGACCAAGGAGAGGGGCCGATCGCCCTCGGCTAGGGCTGCCGCCGGCGACGGTGGCGGCTGGTGGCTGGGCGGCGGTGCTCCTCCCGTGGAGGTGGTCGACGGTGGGGGTGGTGTGGGGATCCCCAACCCGTGCTACTCCTATTCCTACCAAGATACTACTTTCCTAATTAATTCGGTTTTCCTATTTGAGTTTTCCTATTTTTGGGAATTCTCATGGATTAGGAAAAGAATTAATTGGAATTAATTTTATTTCCTTATTCTATTATGGAAGTCTTCTAGAGTATTCCGAGTTCTACTTGGAATAGGATCCTAGAGATTTAATAGAATTGGAAAGGAATAAAAGTTAATTTAGGATTGATTTATTTCCTAATTGATTATTCCTATTTTATGGGAATTTTCATAGCAATGGAAGTTAATTAATCTTGGAAAGTAGAAGAGTCCTAATTTATTTTATTTCCTTATTCTATTATAGAAGTCTTCTAGAATATTCCAAGTTTTACTTGGATAGATTATTCTAGAGATTTAATAGAATTAGATAGGAAAATAAATAAATAAAAATATTAATAATATTTAATTTTATTTTTGATTTATTCGATTGACTTAATTTTCGAATTGAGTATCTTTTGGATTTATTAAAAATAAATAGATTTAAATATTGGGATTAATATTCTCGTCACATGGAGCATTCAAGAACGAAGACTGAAGACTAGAAGATGCATATGAAGAAGGAGTAAAGCCATGATAGTCGGGAAAATAATTTCCTAGCATTATTTGACTATGTGATATGTGCTTTATTACTTGCATGCATGCTTATGTGTTTAATTATGCATTAGATAGCGTATCCCTTTGTTATAAAAAGCTAAGTGGGAGAGGGGATGGAAACATTCCCATGGTCTCCATTACTGTTCTCTTGGTGACATTTATGAGCTTTCGAAGTTCATATAGATATGTCATTGGAGGAGAATTCTTGTTATTCCTTTTACAAGAAACATTGATCAAGTTTATCAAACAATGCCTAATTTGTCTTTCTGAAACTGACTTCAAGTCGACTCATTCTCACCCCGGGGAGTGGAATGGAGCCAAAGCCACTTGGTCATGTGGATGACACAAATTAGAGACCTTCGTACCATTCTTTGATAGATGGATCGATTGTCTGCTCGGCTCCCTCATTTATGAGAGATAGGGTCGTTCGCATGGTGAATCACTGGTTAGAAACTTCGAGTTTCACTTATGATTCTCCGCGTCTTGATCTATGAGAATCGAATGGATCTTGTAACTGGGAGTCAATTATAAAAGTCTCTTAGTGTAGTAAACGTCCACACCACGTGGCTTGCTATACTGACGGATTTTGGATTAATTGATGTAGACAGTTGTAAGTAATTGTGAAGAGTTGTGAAGTTATCGTAAACGTCCACCCCACGTGGCTTGCGGTGATGTAGCAATTCCAAGCGATGTACTTTGGTGCTGAGTAATGGTTTACACTTAGATACGCGTTATAGTATTCTTCCCCACGAAGTCACGCTATAATTGATGTATGACCAAAGAAAATCTAATTGCTAAATCATTTGGGTGGGTAAACGTCCACACCACGTGGCTTGCCTTACCTGATGGGATTTTAGATGCAATTAGTAATTTAATGATATTATTTGAGGGAGATAATATCGGACATTAAATTAATTGTTTGTTTAAATGTGCTTATAGGTTTAGAGAATAGCTATGAACCCACTTTCTGTGATACTCAAGGAGCATAAGCTCACTGGTCCAAATTACATTGATTGGAAGAGAAATTTAGACATTGTCCTGACTTCGGAGGAGTACAAGTATGTACTCCATGAAGTGTTCCCTGCCGAGCCCACGGCTGCCTCAACTGATGAGGAAAAACTGGCATATCGGAAGTGGAAAAAGGCTGATGAAATGGCTAGGTGTTATATTTTGGCTTCCATGTCAAATGTACTCCAAACCCAACATGAGCCAATGGACACTGCCTATGATATGATTGATGGAGTTATATTCTAAATGTCTAGTTTAGTGACAATATGGAACTCCTTATCTGTGTTTTACATTATCTATTAATCAAACTGTCGGCATTTTGTCTATCTTGTACTTGAATGCAACAGTCCTAGATATATACGTTGTAGACAGTATGGCGTGAGGAGACACGCGGAAGATCATACTGTCGGTTACTCGTATATTATCGAACAGAAGCTCACGACTTAGATGGACAGGGACAATCCATCGGTAAGTCGTAGTGTGACTGGGTAATAGTTGGTCTTGACTATTATGTTACACTTATACACTTGGTGTATTGAGCAGGACCACGGGAGGGCGTTCGATTTATACTAATCGACGTAATCGAACTAGACCTCAGAATTACGGATATACGAATTCTTAATCCCTATATAATTATAGGTGCGTATGTCCAATTCTCGGTTCTTTAACTTGCCAATGAGTGAGACTATTTGATTAGTCGAGATACTCGGTAAATTGGGAATCGGAATTGTGCACACGGCATGCTATAGATTATAGACAGGAAACCGTGTCCCGTTTATCGGGTTGATAACGTCCCCGAGATGAGCTCATAAAGTTTATCATGTAAACCCTGCAGGTGGATTTGTTCCACATGATAATAAGGATGAGTGGTACTAGTCTCGGATAATAAGAAACGAATTAATTTAATTATTAGTAATTAAATAAATTTGTGGACGTTCGATATCTTAAACACGGGGAAGGTCGTATATGTAATTTCGGCGGATTTATTATTGTTGAAATAATATTAAAATTAATTTCGGGAATTCAATTATTATTTTATAGTGGAATTAATAATAATTAAAATTGAAATCGATTAATTAAGGAATTGCGTTTACGTATTCCAAGTTAATTAATATTTCAATTTAGCCCTTAATTAATTTCCCTTAGGTCCCTAACGTAGCTCTATTTAAACCCCTCCTTGCCCTCTCCTAAAACCTACACTTCGCCGCTTTTTATTTTCATCAGAGAAAAATAATTGTTTAGCGTAATTAAACTTTTCTCTGTTAAAAACATTAAGTTAGCGCTGATATTTTCTCTTAGAGAGAAAAGACATATTAACGCTGGTTTGAGAAAGGAGAGAGCGGACAAGGAGTTTCCAGCGGATCGTTGCCCACACAACGGTTGGAATTGGGAAGAGAATACGTTAGAAGCTCTAAGGTCTCAACAATCGACCGATAAGGTATGAGATCGGATCTCTAAATTCCGCATTCATTCGATCTAATTTCTCGTTGAACGTATATGAACGTATATCGGGTTCCGGGGTCGTGGATCGTGTTCCTCGACTACTGGGGGGTCTAGGACCTCCGGAACGGTAGTCGGATGAGGAAAAACGACCCGGAAACGAGCCCGGAACAGCAACATCGCGTTGCTGTTCGCGGACAAACGGCGGTCGCCAGAGAGCAAACGGCGGTCGCCGTTTGCAGCTTCTCCAGCGACCGCTGGACTGCATACAGCGGGCGCTGTTTTTGTGCAGTCCAGCCCCGTTTCGCGCGGTTGTCCTCCGGGGCGATGGCTGGGCGTGATTCGGGATAAGGGCTGTTAAGCGAACGAAGTAGCGACTTCGGATGTCGACTGGGATGGTTCGGAAGTTCGAGCGATCGAACGAACGCATCCCGGAGAGTCGAAATCCAACAATTGGTATCAGAGCCGGTTATGCGTTCTTGTATTGTTTGCGAGTTTGTTTTGCAGGTAACCCGATTATTATGGTCATATGTTTATGTACTGTATATTGTGGTTTGTTAAACTCTCGGGGTTGTCGAGATCTTTTGGTTTTAACGTTGCTTGCTTGTAATAGTTAAAACGACGGGTTGAGTCGTTTAGGTTTTCTATTTCGGTTTTTCGTTTTTCGTTTATCCGGGTGTATAGGATCGATCATTCCTGTATAGGATCGATGCCGGAAGTAGTTAGTATTACTCTTGTAATGTTGCTGCTGCTTGGTGGATCGAGAGAAGATCGAAGGACGGACGAACGAGGGTCGAGGAGTCGAACCCGCGGCTACTGTGCAAAAACGGCGCCCGCTGGAGGGCAAACGGCGGTCGCCGTTTGCAGCTCCTCCAGCGACCGCTTTTCCTCAAACGGCGGGCGCTGTTTTGAGTTTTGGCAGCAGCGACGCGGGGGTTCGACGGACATCACGGATCGCTTGTCGAGGGCCCGGGATGATACTCCAGTGGGAGGAGTTCGTCTCTTGGTCCTTAGACGAGTCGGTGATGGACCGAGACCAAGGCGAGCAACGAGACGAAGATCCGAGAAGACGTGCATCGAAGATTTAAAGGCCATAATAATCGGGCCACGTTAATTGCTTTTTGTGTGTTTAACGTGCTTTTATTATGCTTTAACTCTATATGCATGCTCGTTAATCCCTTTCGTAAAAACTAAGTGGGAGAGGGATTGGAAACAATCCCGCGGTCTCCATTCTCTGTTTTGATGGTGATGTGTGTCGCTTACGAGTTGGCTTTAGTGTCATCCTCCCTATCGGATAAAGTTGACACACGGATATCACTGGATCAAAATTCGAATTCAATTCCATTTATAGAATTGAACTCTTAAGTTTTTCAAAGCAATGCCTAATCTGTCTTTCAAAGACTAATTTCAACTCGACTCATTCTCACCCCGGGGAGTGGAATGGAGCCAAAGCGCTTGGTTATGTCGATGACACAGATTAGAGACATTCGAGTCATTTGATGACTAGATCGATTGTCTGGTTGGCTCCCTCACTTTGTGAGAGATAGGGCTCAATTGCATGATTGATCGCTGGTTAGAAACTTCGAGTTTCACTTACGAGATATCAAGCTTTGATTAACGAAATTGTGAAATTTATTAAATGGAATTCAATTAACAAAGTTGTTTGTTTAGTAAACGTCCACACTATCGTGGCTTACTAGACGGAAACGGAACTTTGGGTTAATTGAGGCTCGACAGTTATAGGAAATCGTAAAGGGACCGCATGTCAACGTAAACGTCCACACTAACGTGGCTTGCGGTGGGCGTGTAGTTTCGGAGCGGTTAACTTAGTACTGAGAAATGGTATACACTTAGGTACGCTTTACAGTATCCTCCCCATCGGAGTCACTGCTGTAATGATGTACGACCAAAGTAAAAGTCCAGTTATAAAATCGTTTGGACTAGTATACGTCCACATGAACGTGGCATGCTAGTCTGATGGGATTTTAGGATTAATTGGTAAATTTAATGATATTAATTAAGGGAGTTAATATCGAATTAAATTTGACAGTTTGATTTGTCTCTTTTATAGATATGGCACTCAACCCGCTGTCCATTATACTAAAAGAAAACAAACTCACTGGTCCGAACTATGTTGATTGGAAACGAAACTTGGACATTGTCCTAACTGCTGAGGAGTACAAATATGTACTCCATGAGGTTTGTCCTGATGAACCTATTGACACCTCCACTCCTGAGGAAAAGGAAGCTCATCGGAAGTGGGTCAAGGCTGATCAGATGGCGCGGTGCTACATTTTGGCTTCTATGTCAAATGTGCTGCAACATCAGCATGAGGCCATGACCACTGCCTATGATATGATGCTTAACCTCAAGGAGATGTTTGGTAGTCAGGATAGGGCAGCCAGACAAGATGCCATGAGAAAACTCATGACGGCCACTATGTCCGAAGGAACGCCCGTGAGGGATCACGTTCTTAGGATGATAGGCTATCTGAATGAGATAGAGATTATGGGAGGAGCTATCGATGGGGAAACCCAGATCGATATAGTGCTCCAGTCTCTGCCTAGGAGTTTTGAGCAGTTCCGCCTGAACTATAACATGAACAAGAGGTTATATTCGTTGGCGGAGCTCCTGACTGAACTCCAGGCGGCAGAGGGAATCTTTAAGAAATCTCATGCACTTGTGGCTGTGAAACTTCCTGGCCCTCCGGGGACTAAGAGGAAGAAGAAGCAAGGACGGAAACCCAGTGGACCCAGCAATGGTGGACCACGGAATGGAGTGAACAAGCCCAAGGGCAAGTGTTTCCGTTGCAAACAGTCTGGACATTGGAAGTCTAATTGTCCTCTCAGACAAGGAGGTATGAACTTTTCCTTAGTCACTGAAACATGTTTAGCGGTGTTATCCACCGGTACCTGGTGTGTGGATACGGGAGCCACTGATCATGTCTGCAATTCTTTGCAGGGGTTCCAGGAAACCCGGCGGCTTAGAGAGGGAGAGATCACTATCTACATGGGCAACGCTACGAAAGTGGCGGCGGTTGCAGTGGGAGATATTTATTTGTCTTTTAATAATAAAGTTTTGGTATTGAATAATTGTCTTTATGTACCGAATTTTAGAAAGAACCTTGTTTCGGTTTCTAAATTGGTTTTGAATAAATATTCTGTTTCTTTTGATAGTTCTGTTATTATCAAAAAGAATGGTGAGTATATCTGTTCTGGTACATTGATAGGCAACTTATATATACTGAATCCTGATTATTCCACGATGCAACGAGTAGAGTCAAATAATACATCTAGTACCAATAAGAGAAAGGAGCATTCTAGAATGAATCAAAAGTACTTATGGCATCTTAGGCTAGGTCATATTAACTTGGGCAGGATTCAAAGGTTGATAACTGATGGAATACTCAGTAGGTGTGAAAGATGAGGACTTTCCAACCTGCGAATCATGCCTGGAAGGAAAAATGACCAAGCGACCCTTTAGTGATAAGGGGTATAGATCCAAGGAAGTACTGGAATTGATTCACTCTGATTTGTGCGGGCCTTTATCTGTCCAAGCGAGAGGAGGTTATGAGTATTTCGTAACCTTCACTGATGATTACTCAAGGTATGGTTTTATATACCTGATGCGCCGCAAGAGCGAGTGCTTTGACAAGTTCAAGGAGTACAAAGCTCTTGTGGAGAACCTTCATGGTAAAACCATAAAGACTCTGCGATCTGATCGTGGAGGAGAGTACCTCTCGGGAGAGTTTAAGGCATACTTATTAGAGAATGGGATTGATTCCCAGATGACTGCACCATACACGCCCCAGCAGAATGGTGTAGCAGAAAGAAGGAATAGGACTCTTATGGAAATGGTAAGATCTATGATGAGTTATTCAGACCTACCAGTTTCGTTCTGGGGATATGCCTTGGAAACAGCGGCGTATATCCTGAACTTAGTTCCTTCTAAATCAGTCCCTAAGACGCCCTCGGAATTGTGGACCGGGCGAAAGCCGAACTTGAAACACATTCGGATCTGGGGTTGTCCAGCACATGTGCTGAAGCATGGGGCTGATAAGTTGGAATCTCGTTCAGATATTCGGTTGTTTATAGGATATCCTAGAGGAACGAAAGGTGGTCTGTTTTATAGTCCTAAGGACCAGAAGATCGTTGTTAGCACCAACGCTCGGTTCTTGGAAGAGGATTATATAATGGACCATAAGCCCAAGAGTGAGATAATACTTAACGAACTGAGAGGGGACGATCAAGGCTTAGATCCAACCGAACCGGGTGATACGCCACCACAGTCTGCACCTGTAGTTACTGAGGTTACACCGGAGCCTCGTCGTAGTGGGAGGGTTGTTCGACAACCCGATAGGTTCATGTTTATAGGTGAGTCTTCGGACTTGTTACCTGGAGAACATGAAGCCGATCCCTGGACCTATGGCGAGGCGCTTAAAGATCAAGATGCTCAGTCTTGGCAAAAGGCGATGAAATCTGAGATTGAATCAATGGATTCAAATCAGGTCTGGAATCTTGTAGCACCGCCCAAAGGTGTAAAAGCCATTGGTTGCAAGTGGGTGTACAAGAGAAAAAGAGGGTCTGACGGGAAGGTTGAAACCTTCAAGGCTAGGCTTGTTGCGAAAGGGTATACTCAGAAAGAAGGGATCGATTATGAGGAAACTTTTTCGCCGGTAGCTATGCTAAAGTCGATCCGGATTCTTTTGTCTATAGCAGCTCATATGGATTATGAGGTGTGGCAAATGGACGTCAAGACAGCATTCTTGAATGGGAATCTTGACGATACCATTTACATGAGACAGCCAGAAGGTTTCATCAAGAAAGGCCAAGAGAATCTAGTGTGTAAGCTAAACCGATCCATTTATGGATTGAAGCAAGCTTCTAGATCTTGGAACATGCGGTTTGATGAGGTTATCCAGTCTTATGGATTCATTCAAAGCATGGACGAGTCGTGTGTATACCGGAGATGTGACGGAAACAGTGTGGCGTTTCTCGTGCTTTATGTAGATGACATCCTTCTAATTGGCAACAATGTGAAGATGTTGTCGGACATAAAGGGATGGTTGTCCAAGCAATTCGATATGAAAGACTTAGGACAAGTTGGGCATGTTCTTGGGATCAAGGTTATAAGGGATCGCCGGAAAAGAACATTAAGCTTGTCCCAGGCTTCATATATTGATACGATTCTGGCTCGTTTCAACATGCAGAATTCCAAGAGAGGTGCTCAACCTTTCTGCCATGGAATTCATCTATCTAAAGACATGTGTCCCAAAACACAAAAGGAGATAGATTACATGAAGAAGGTTCCTTATGCTTCGGCAGTAGGAAGTCTAATGTATGCCATGTTGTGCACGAGACCTGATATCTGCTATGCCGTGGGCATGGTAGCTAGATATCAGAGTAACCCTGGACAGGGTCACTGGACTGCTGTAAAGAACATACTTATGTACCTGCGAAGGACTAGGAATTATGTTCTAAGTTACAAAGCGTCCGAGTTGATTCCTATTGGTTACACAGACTCGGATTTCCAATCTGATAAGGATCAGCGAAAGTCTACATCAGGCTATGTGTTCACATTGGGAGGTGGAGCAGTCTCATGGAAGAGTGTTAAGCAGAAATGCATTTCGGACTCTACCATGGAAGCCGAATATGTAGCAGCCTCTGAGGCAGCTAAAGAATCGGTGTGGCTCCGGAACTTCCTTATGGACTTGGATGTGGTTCCTAAAATGCCTAGAGCTATCACAATTTATTGTGACAATAGCGGTGCAGTGGCTAATGCAAAGGAACCACGAGCCCACAATGCGAGTAAACACATAGATCGCAAGTACCACCTGATTAGAGACATCGTCAGGAGAGGCGATGCGGTTGTCACCAAGATTGCATCAGCGGATAACCTGGCTGACCCCTTTACGAAGGCACTTCCAGCGGAAGCGTTCAAGAGACACGTGAAGGGGATGGGTATCGGATGTATGGTAGAGGGCAACTAGAGATTTAGTATAAGTGGGAGATTGATGGAGTTATATTCTAAATGTCTAGTTTAGTGACAATATGGAACTCCTTATCTGTGTTTTACATTATCTATTAATCAAACTGTCGGCATTTTGTCTATCTTGTAATTGAATGCAACAGTCCTAGATATATACGTTGTAGACAGTATGGCGTGAGGAGACACGCGGAAGATCATACTGTCGGTTACTCGTATATTATCGAACAGAAGCTCACGACTTAGATGGACAGGGACAATCCATCGGTACGTCGTAGTGTGACTGGGTAATAGTTGGTCTTGACTATTATGTTACACTTATACACTTGGTGTATTGAGCAGGACCACGGGAGGGCGTTCGATTTATACTAATCGACGTAATCGAACTAGACCTCAGAATTACGGATATACGAATTCTTAATCCCTATATAATTATAGGTGCGTATGTCCAATTCTCGGTTCTTTAACTTGCCAATGAGTGAGACTATTTGATTAGTCGAGATACTCGGTAAATTGGGAATCGGAATTGTGCACACGGCATGCTATAGATTATAGACAGGAAACCGTGTCCCGTTTATCGGGTTGATAACGTCCCCGAGATGAGCTCATAAAGTTTATCATGTAAACCCTGCAGGTGGATTTGTTCCACATGATAATAAGGATGAGTGGTACTAGTCTCGGATAATAAGAAACGAATTAATTTAATTATTAGTAATTAAATAAATTTGTGGACGTTCGATATCTTAAACACGGGGAAGGTCGTATATGTAATTTCGGCGGATTTATTATTGTTGAAATAATATTAAAATTAATTTCGGGAATTCAATTATTATTTTATAGTGGAATTAATAATAATTAAAATTGAAATCGATTAATTAAGGAATTGCGTTTACGTATTCCAAGTTAATTAATATTTCAATTTAGCCCTTAATTAATTTCCCTTAGGTCCCTAACGTAGCTCTATTTAAACCCCTCCTTGCCCTCTCCTAAAACCTACACTTCGCCGCTTTTTATTTTCATCAGAGAAAAATAATTGTTTAGCGTAATTAAACTTTTCTCTGTTAAAAACATTAAGTTAGCGCTGATATTTTCTCTTAGAGAGAAAAGACATATTAACGCTGGTTTGAGAAAGGAGAGAGCGGACAAGGAGTTTCCAGCGGATCGTTGCCCACACAACGGTTGGAATCGGGAAGAGAATACGTTAGAAGCTCTAAGGTCTCAACAATCGAACGATAAGGTATGAGATCGGATCTCTAAATTCCGCATTCATTCGATCTAATTTCTCGTTGAACGTATATGAACGTATATCGGGTTCCGGGGTCGTGGATCGTGTTCCTCGACTACTGGGGGGTCTAGGACCTCCGGAACGGTAGTCGGATGAGGAAAAACGACCCGGAAACGAGCCCGGAACAGCAACATCGCGTTGCTGTTCGCGGACAAACGGCGGTCGCCAGAGAGCAAACGGCGGTCGCCGTTTGCAGCTTCTCCAGCGACCGCTGGACTGCATACAGCGGGCGCTGTTTTTGTGCAGTCCAGCCCCGTTTCGCGCGGTTGTCCTCCGGGGCGATGGCTGGGCGTGATTCGGGATAAGGGCTGTTAAGCGAACGAAGTAGCGACTTCGGATGTCGACTGGGATGGTTCGAAAGTTCGAGCGATCGAACGAACGCATCCCGGAGAGTCGAAATCCAACAATGATGTTTAACCTCAAAGAGATGTTTGGGGAGCAAGATCGTGCGGCTAGGCAAGAAGCCATGAGAGTCCTCATGTCGACTACTCAGTCTGAAGGAACGCCCGTTGGGGAGCACGTTCTTAAGATGATGAGTTTGTTGAATGAACATGAGGTCCTAGGAGCTTCTATTGATGCTGAGACGCAAGTCGACATCATACTCCAGTCTCTGACCCCTAGTTTTGAGCAGTTTCGTATGAGCTATAATATGGGTAAACTATCTTATACTCTTGCGCAACTCCTGACTGAACTAAAGGCGGCAGAGGGGATCTACAAGAAGGGCAAGTCTCAAGCGCTTGTAGCTACCAAGTCCAAAGGCTCGAAGCCTGTTGGAGTTAGGGGCAAGAAAAGGAAGCAAGCCTGGAAACCCAGTGGTGCCAAGAGGAATGGACCACGAGTGGGGGCTGCAAAGCCAAGAGGCAAGTGCTTCCGATGCAACAAGTCTGGACACTGGAAGTCTGAATTGTTGGAAATCGATATCCCGGAATTAATAAATTTAAATAAATAAATTATCTAATTAATCCTTTCGAATATCCGGATTGTCCAAATTGCGGAACCGACAACCAAATCGAAAAAAAATCCTTTCGCCGGAAACCACCGCGAACCACCGTACGCGAACCGGGCTCGACCAAGAACACCACGCGGGGATAACCCCACGCGTGCCCTAGCCGAGCCCTGCGAGGGGCTCGCGATCACGCACGGTGATCGCATGGGGATGCATCGTGCATCCCCGGGGCTGCTCGTAGCAGCCCCCGGCGGTGAGTCCGGCGACTCACCACCACCGCCGATGGAGGAGGGGGCGCCTGCCGCGGCACCAGCCCGCGGCTGCCCCCAGCGATCGACCGAGCGTCGATCGCACGCCCCGGCACCAGCCGGGGCTTCTCCTTGCGCGCCCGGCGATCGAGCCCTAGGGCATCGATCGCCACCCTCGGCGTCCAGCCGAGGGTTCCATGCCTCGTGCATGGGCACGATCCCCACGAGGATCCGAACCGCCGCGGTCCGGTGGTTCGACCACCACCGCCGGTTCATCCTCGTTTCCGGGGTTCGTCCTCGGATCTTGGTTCACGGTATTTTCACGATAATTAACGATAAAATCATAAAGAGAGTTTTACGATTTACCTCGTTCTCGTTGTTCGGAGAAACGTAGAACTCAATTTGACGACCTTGAGATCTTCCCACGTATTCCTTGCACTAGCCCGGACGTCGTGTGGGCGACGATCTACCGAACTCCATGGATCCTCCTCTCTACTTTCTCTCTCTAGAATTGTGATCTTCAAGTTATGAGAATAGAGAAGACCATGTAGTGCTTTTATAGGCTACGTAGGGGATCTTAAGGAGGTGGAATATTAGGCTTCCAATAATAGTGATTAAATTGAGCCCAAGCCCAAATCTATTAATCCTTATTATTATTAATTAATTCTATTTTCCACTATATAAAATTAATTGCACTCCCAATATTAAACCATATTATATCAAATAATATTTCTCCGGTAGTATTATTTATTCCGTGTATTTAAGATATAAATATCCATGAATAAAATTAATTTATTGCTAATTAATTTATTCATCTCTTATATCCGAGACTAGTACCATTCAACCTTAATTATTATGCGGAACGAATCCACCTGCAGGGTTTACATAATAATTCCTTATGAACTCATCTCGGGGATATTATCAACCCTTCCGTGATACACTTTCCCGTCAAGTATTCACGGCATGCCATATATAAAATATAGTGACCCAACTTAACCGGTAATTAACCCAATAATTAAATCGGTTAATTCCTTTGGTAAATCAAAGTCACTTATATTAAATATACACACCCGCAATAATATCGGGGATTAAGAATAAAATACACTGAGACTCGAATCGATTATCGCCGGCAATCCTAATCGATGAATCTCAACGATCCGCTCAATACACCAAGTGTACAAGTGTGATAAAATAATTAAGATAAATTATTTTCTCTCTCACACAACGACTATACCGATGGATTGGTCCGTGTCCATCTAGGTCGTGAGCAACTGTTCGATTAAATACGAGTAACCGATAGTATGATCTTCTGTGCGCCCATGCAACACCATACTAACTACAACGTATAAAATCCAGGACTATGATTTGCATATATTTAATTATAAATAATTAAATGCAAATAATTGTTCATTTAATTAAATAGATTAATGGCAATGGATCGTGAGTTTCCTTCACTTAAATCTAGACATTAAGTACACAACTCCAACAATCTCCCACTTGTACTAAGGTCTAGTCATTTCCTCCAAACTCCCGACTCCCATACTCATCACGTGCTTAAGTTGTACTTCCAAGAAGTACTATGTGAATGAGCACTCTAGGTTGCCGCTCTGAAGTTATCTTGGTGACTACAGCGTCGTCTCCCTCGACGATGACTCGTATCAGGTGGTACTTGCACTATGTGTTACCTTACACTTATGGACTAGTGATTTCTTACCATTTGCCATTGCACCGCTATTTACATAGCCTTTGGCAAATTAAGAATCACATCTAAGTCCCAGAGATTATTCCGGAGTTATACCAAAACTTCCGCTGCCTCTGAGGCCGCTATTTGGTTACCCATGGCAGAGTCCGAAAAGCATCGTGCTTATCACTCTTCCATGTTAAACTCCTTCTCCTTCAATAGTGAAACACATAGCCTGATATCGACTTACACCGGTCCTCATTCGATTAGAAATCTAAGAGAATGTAATCCAAAGGAAAATGTTCGTCTGCTTCGTAGTCTAGAACAGTACTTCGAAAGTACTTTTACGGCAGTCGAATATTCCTTTCCAGGATTACCTTGATATCCTCCCACTATGCTCACCGCATAGCCGATATCAGGTTCTCGTTTTTCAACATTGCATTTATTAAGCTCTCCACACTCAAAGTGTAGGAAACTGCTTTCATTGCTTCTATCTCCTTTTGTGTTCCAAAACACATATCCTTAGATAGATGCATTCTGTTGGAGTTGTGTACTTAATGTCTAGATTTAAGTAACGGAAACTCACGATCCATTGCCATTAATCTATTTAATTAAATAAACAATTATTTGCATTTAATTATTTATAATTAAATATATGCAAATTATAGTCCTGGATTTTATACGTTGTAGTTAGTATGGTGTTGCATGGGCGCACAGAAGATCATACTATCGGTTACTCGTATTTAATCGAACAGTTGCTCACGACCTAGATGGACACGGACCAATCCATCGGTATAGTCGTTGTGTGAGAGAGAAAATAATCTATCTTGATTATTTTATCACACTTGTACACTTGGTGTATTGAGCGGATCGTTGAGATTCATCGATTAGGATTGTCGGCGATAATCGATTCGAGTCTCAGTGTATTTTATTCTTAATCCCCGAAACTATTGCGGGTGTGTATATTTAATATAAGTGACTTTGATTTACTAAAGGAATTGACCGGTTTAATTACTGGGTCAATTACTGGTTAAGTTGGGTCACTATATTTTATATATGGCATGCCGTGAATACTTGACGGGAAAGTGTATCCCGTAAGGGTTGATAATATCCCCGAGATGAGTTCATAAGGAATTATTATGTAAACCCTGCAGGTGGATTTATTCCGCATAATAATTAAGGTTGAATGGTACTAGTCTCGGAAATAAGAGATGAATAATTAATTAATTAGCAATAAATTAATTTTATTCATGGATATTTCTATCTTAAATACACGGAATAAATAATACTACCGGAGAAATATTATTTGATATAATATGGTAAATATTGGGAGTGCAATTATATTTATATAGTGGAGTTAATCATATAATTAATAATAGTAAGGATTAATAGATTTGGGCTTGGGCTCAATTTAATCACTATTATTGGAAGCCCAATATTCCACCTCCTTAAGATCCCCTACGTAGCCTATAAAAGCACTACATGGTCTTCTCTATTCTCATAACTTGAAGAACACAATTCTAGAGAGAGAAAGTAAAGAGGAGGATCCATGGAGTTCGGTACATCGTCGCCCACACGACGTCCGGGCTAGTGCAAGGAATACGTGGGAAGATCTCAAGGTCATCATAAGATCTCGTTTCTCCGCACAACGAATCGAAAGGTGAATTAAATATTTCCGCTATTTAATTCTTATTGAAATCAATTATCGAAAAACAAGATCCAAGGGTCGAACCCGGAATAGACGGACGATCGCGTGGTGGTGGCGAAGCCACCGGACCACGCCAATCGCCCGCTACGGTTTCGGCGGGGGCGAGAGGGTCGAACCCTCGGCTGGAGCCGAGGGGATGCGATCGATCGCTTGGATCGATCGCGGAGGGCGCGGGCTGGTGCCGCCCCTCCCCACCGTGAAGGTGGCTGACCTCCAGGCGGCGGCGAGTCGCCGGACTCGCCGCGGGGGCTGCATGGGCAGCCCCACCCGATCGATCACATGAGCCCCGCGGACGGGGGCTCGGGCTGGGCGTGCGCGCGGCTTCGGCCGTGTCGTGCGTTCGGCTCGTGCTCCGGCTCGTACGCGGCGTTCGTGTTATCTCCGGCGAAGGGTTCGTTCGGGTTATTGTTTTCCGCAAATTTAAATAACCCGGGATATCGAATTCCAACAATTGGTATCAGAGCGTACGGTTACGTTTTTTTTCGTTAATTGTTTCGATAATCGATTGTCGTTGTTTATAGCCATAGATTAATTTAAATTGTTAAATTATTGTGCTATATTGTTCTACGTACTTGATTTTCTCTCTCATATGAATTGTGTTTGTCGGAAAAATTAATTATTAAAAATCGAGGGTTTTCGGAAATATCGAACCGGATCAATCGACCGTGGGCTCGGTGCGGGCTGCCGGGGAGGTGGCTGGAAGCACGGGCTGTACCGGCTGCTGTAAGCGGGCTGAACGCAGCTGGGCGTGTCGGCGTATGCCACCAGCGGTGGTGGTTCGCCGGCAGCCGGCAGCGGCGTTAGGTTCGCGCATCGGCTTCGGTTCGCGGCTTCGGCTTCGGATCGTGGGCTGCTGGTGCGCCAAGGCTCGGAGCTGTTGGTGCTGGGCTGGTCGACTTGGTGATCACCATCGCGGGATGGCTCACCGGAAGTCGGGGGCAGTCGGCGGCGCGGCTACGAGCACAGTCGGGGCACGCCATCGGGGCCGTGATTCTTTGCGGGTCGCGGTGGCGAGCAAGGCTGGACGTGTGGCGGCGAGCAAGGTTGATGGCGTGTATTGTCAGTGGAGACGACATGCCGGAAATTGACCATGCCGCTGCACAGCTCATCGAAGAAGACGATGTGAAGACGATCGCTGTGTGTTTTAACAAAAGGAGTCGGCCGTTTTTTTTTTATTGTCAGCAACCGACACCATGCATTTTTTGATATGCATGGCTGTTAATTCACATTGGAATTAATTAATGCATGATTATGCATGCATGGAGCCAATTAATTGTTTCATGCGATGGCTATTGGTTGGTCCGGCCACGGGTTCGATTTAGGGATGACCGGAATTCGTTTCGATTCGTCCCGGTAAATCCGATCTTTCCGGAAATAATTTAATCTTTCTAATTTTATTTAATTTAATTTTGGAATTAATTCAAATTCCATTTGGATTAGATTTCTTAATTATGGAATTAAATAATGGAATTAGATGGAGAGTTAAATTAGGAGAGAAAATCCTAGTTTCTCTAGATATCCTATACCTACTTGGATTAGAAGTCTTAAGAAGAATCAAAATTCGATTTTGATTAGGATTCTTGAGATCTAATCTAAATAGGATTGAGAAATTATTAAAATATTGATTTTATTTAATTTAAGTATTTTATTTAAAATCATTAGATTAATTCAAAATTTATTTTGGATTGGAGAATCTTGGATTTTATTTAGAATAGAATTAAATATGGAAATCAATGGATTTTAATAATATTGATTTTATTTAATTTAAGTATTTTATTTAAAATCATTAGATTAATTCAAAATTTATTTTGGATTGGAAAATCTTGGATTTTATTTAGAATAGAATTAAATATGGAAATCAATGGATTTTAATAATATTGATTTTATTTAATTCAAGTATTTTATTTAAAATCATTAGATTAATTCAAAATTTATTTTGGATTGGAAAATCTTGGGTTTTATTAAAATAGAATTAAATATGGAAATCAATGGAATTGATTTTATTTAATTGGAGTATTTTATTTAAAATCATTAGATTGATTCAAATTTATTTTGAATTGGAATCTTGGATTTTATTTATAATAAATTAAATATGAGAATCAAAGAATTTTTCCGTCGCTCGGCAAAGTACTCAAGACGTAGATTGAAGACTCAAGACAAGCATGCTGGAATTCATCAAGGTACGAATAGTCGAGAAATAATTTTACTTGAGTAATTATTTGATTATTTGTGAACGTACTTGCATGAAATGTATGTTTGTTATTATGCTTATGTGTATTTAATTATGCATTAGATAGCGTATCCCTTTGTTATAAAAAGCTAAGTGGGAGAGGGTATGGAAACATATCCATGGTCTCCATTGCTGCTCTCTTGGTGACTTTTATAAACTTTTGAAGTTTATATAGATAAGTCATTGGAGGAGAGTTCTTGTAATTCCTCTTACGAGAAACATTGATTAAGTTTATCAAACAATGCCTAATTTGTCTTTCCAAAGCTGACTTCAAGTCGACTCATTCTCACCCCGGGGAGTGGAATGGAGCCAGAGCCACTTGGTCATGTAGAGGACACAAATTAGAGACTTCCGTGCCATTCTTTGATAGATGGGTCGCTTGTCTGCTCGGCTCCCTCATTTATGAGAGATAGGGTCGTTCGCATGGCGAATCACTGGTTAGAAACTTCGAGTTTCACTTATGATTCTCCACGTCTTGATTTACAAGATTAAATGGATCAAGTAATTGGGAGTCAATTATAAAAGTCTCTTAGTGTAGTAAACGTCCACACCACGTGGCTTGCTATACTGACGGACTTTGGATTAATTGATGTAGACAGTTGTAAGTAATTATGAAGAGTTGTGAAGTTATCGTAAACGTCCACACCACGTGGCTTGCGGTGATGTAGCAATTCCAAGTAATTTACTTTGGTACTGAGTAATGGTTTACACTTAGATACGCATTATAGTATTCCTCCCCACGAGGTTCCGCTATAAGTGATGTATGACCGAAGCAAATCTAATTGCTAAATCATTTGGGTGGGTAAACGTCCACACCACGTGGCTTGCCTTACCTGATGGGATTTTAGATGTGATTAGTGGTTTAATGATATTATTTGAGGGAGATAATATCGGAGATTAAATCGATTGTTTGTTGTTATATGTGCTCATAGATTAGGATATGGCTTTGAACCCACTTTATGTGATACGTAAGGATTTTAAACTCATTGGTCCCTAAATGTAATGATTGGAATAGAGATCTAGACATTACCCAAACTGTTGAAGAGTACAAGGTTGTACTCAATGAGCTTTGTCCTTCCGAGCCTATTGATATAGGCGGCTAGACAAGAGGTGATGTGGATACTCATAAAGGGCAGTCGATTCGAGGAAACGCTTAAACACGTTTTTTGAGATGACTGACTTTTTGGACGAGTTGAGACGGAAATCGCAAGCTCTTGTAGCCAATGCCGAAGGTTTTGAACCTAAGGGTAAAATCGGGGGAAAGGAAAAGCAAGCAAAGAAACCCAGTGGTGCTAAGTTACTTAGACCACTAGATGGGACGAGAAAGCCAAGAGGCAAGAGTTCTCGAAGCAAACAGTCTGGGTACTGGAAGTCTGATTATCCTCTCAAAGAAGGTACGAAATTTCTTTAGTCGTAAAACATAGTCAGTGGTATTATCTACCGGAACCTGGTGTGTAGATATGGAACCACTGGCGGTATGTGCATTCTAAATGCAAGGGTTCCAGGAAACCCGACGACTTAGAAAAGAAAAGATCGTAGTCTACATGGGTAATGCTGTAAGGAGGCAGCTGTTGCAGTGGAGGACATTTTATAGGATTTCATTTTGGGTTATTGCTTTTATGTACCTTTTATATTAGAAAGAACTTTGTTCTGGATTTCTAATGAATGGATATTTTATTTCTTTTAATCATTTGATGGTTATAAGAAGAAATAATGATATTATCTATTTTGGTACATTAGCTAGCAATATATAAATGATGAATCCTGAGTCCACCACGATGCAACGAACCGTTATACATAACTCATTTTACTAATAAGAGATTTCTTTATTAAATCATTTATACTTGTGGAATCTTATGCTAAGTCATATTTATTCAAATAAGAAGTTCAAAGGTCGAAAATTGATTGTAAGATCAATTAAGTTGAAGGAGTGGACCTTCCGACCTAAGAATCTAATTTGGAAGATAATACGACTAAGCAATCCTTTATGGATATAAGATGTAAGATCCGGACAAGTATTAGAATTGATTGACTCTGATTTATGATCAGAGCTTGGGATTGGATCCCAAGTGACTACACCATACAGTCCTCTGTAAGATTGGTGTGTCGGAAATAAGAAATGGAACTCTTATAGAAATAGTAAAAGCGCGAGTTAAACGGAACTACCTATGTTCTATGGATATGTCTTGGTAACAACGGCACATTCAAATGTGGTTGTAGAATATCCTTGAAGAACAAAAGATGTGTGTTCGATAGTACTATGAACCAGAAGGACGTTATAAGTTCTAACGCCCGGTTCTTAGAGGAAGACTATTAGATGAACCACAAAGCCCAAAATGACATGATGCTTCTGAAAAGAGAGAAAACGATTAAGACTTAGAACCAGCCGAACCGAGTAGCGGTACACCACTAACTGCACCTACTGTTATTACTGTTTATACACCGGAACGCCATTGTAGTGGGAGGTTGTATAACAACCGGAGATATTCATAAAACTGGGTGAGTCTTCGGACTCTGGACCTAGTATACGTGAAATCGATCCCTATATCTACATAGAGGCGGTACTAGATCTAAATGTGCCTTCTTGGAAAGCAATAAGGATTATTGTTAAGAGGCGAGATCATTTAGAGTACAAGCTTAGTTGATCCATTTATGGATTGTAACAAAGCTAGAATTCGTGGAACTTGCGCATTGATGAGATAGTCCATTTGATGGATTCATCAAAAGGCATTGACGAATCGTGTGTATGGGAAACGTGATGGAAACAAGGTGGTGTTTCTCGGAGGTTTTATGTAGATAAACATTTTATCATTGGCAACAATGTAAAGATGTTGTCAGACATAAAATGATGGTTGTCTAGAAAAATCGATATATAAGATAAAGAAGAAGTTAGAGCATGTTCTTAAGATCTAGGATCTCAAGAAAAGAACATTGTACTTCTCCTGGACATCTTACATATATATGATTATGGTTCGTTTTAACATGCAAGATTTCGAGAAAGGTTCGTTACCTTTCAGAGACGGAATGCATCTATCTAAGGTATGTGTTTTTGAACACATAAAGGTGATAGAAGCAGTGAAAGCAGTTTCCTACACTTGGAGTGTGGAAAGCTTGATAAATGCATTGTTGAAAACAAGAACCTGATATCGGCTATGCGGTTAGCATAGTGGGAGGATATCAAGGTAATCCTGGAAAGGAATATTCGACTGCCGTAAAAGTACTTTCGAAGTACTGTTCTAGGCTACGAAGCAGACGAGTTTTTCCTTTGGATTACATTCTCTTAGATTTCTAATCGAATAAGGACCGGTGTAAGTCGATATCAGGCTATGTGTTTCACTATTAAAGGAGAAGGAGTTTTAACATGGAAGAGTGATAAGCACGATGCTTTTCGGACTCTGCCATGGGTAACCAAATAGCGGCCTCAGAGGCAGCGGAAGTTTTGGTATAACTCCGGGATAATCTCTGGGACTTAGATGTGATTCTTAATTTGCCAAAGGCTATGTAAATAGCGGTGCAATGGCAAATGGGAAGAAATCACTAGTCCATAAAGTGTAAGATAACACATAGTGCAAGTACCACCTGATACGAGTCATCGTCGAGGGAGACGACGCTGTAGTCACCAAGATAACTTCAGAGCGGCAACCTAGAGTGCTCATTCACATAGTACTTCTTGGAAGTACAACTTAAGCACGTGATGAGTATGGGAGTCGGGAGTTTGGAGGAAATGACTAGACCTTAGTACAAGTGGGAGATTGTTGGAGTTGTGTACTTAATGTCTAGATTTAAGTAACGGAAACTCACGATCCATTGCCATTAATCTATTTAATTAAATAAACAATTATTTGCATTTAATTATTTATAATTAAATATATGCAAATTATAGTCCTGGATTTTATACGTTGTAGTTAGTATGGTGTTGCATGGGCGCACAGAAGATCATACTATCGGTTACTCGTATTTAATCGAACAGTTGCTCACGACCTAGATGGACACGGACCAATCCATCGGTATAGTCGTTGTGTGAGAGAGAAAATAATCTATCTTGATTATTTTATCACACTTGTACACTTGGTGTATTGAGCGGATCGTTGAGATTCATCGATTAGG
Organism: Euphrasia confusa; assembly: GCA_954870475.1. Classification (NCBI taxonomy): domain Eukaryota; kingdom Viridiplantae; phylum Streptophyta; class Magnoliopsida; order Lamiales; family Orobanchaceae; genus Euphrasia; species Euphrasia confusa. The sequence goes on along the minus strand of OX940957.1, from coordinate 12,218,324 downwards.
ATTGCCGGCGATAATCGATTCGAGTCTCAGTGTATTTTATTCTTAATCCCCGAAACTATTGCGGGTGTGTATATTTAATATAAGTGACTTTGATTTACCAAAGGAATTGACCGGTTTAATTACTGGGTCAATTACCGGTTAAGTTGGGTCACTATATTTTATATATGGCATGCCGTGAATACTTGACGGGAAAGTGTATCCCGTAAGGGTTGATAATATCCCCGAGATGAGTTCATAAGGAATTATTATGTAAACCCTGCAGGTGGATTTATTCCGCATAATAATTAAGGTTGAATGGTACTAGTCTCGGAAATAAGAGATGAATAATTAATTAATTAGCAATAAATTAATTTTATTCATGGATATTTCTATCTTAAATACACGGAATAAATAATACTACCGGAGAAATATTATTTGATATAATATGGTAAATATTGGGAGTGCAATTATATTTATATAGTGGAGTTAATCATATAATTAATAATAGTAAGGATTAATAGATTTGGGCTTGGGCTCAATTTAATCACTATTATTGGAAGCCCAATATTCCACCTCCTTAAGATCCCCTACGTAGCCTATAAAAGCACTACATGGTCTTCTCTATTCTCATAACTTGAAGAACACAATTCTAGAGAGAGAAAGTAGAGAGGAGGATCCATGGAGTTCGGTAGATCGTCGCCCACACGACGTCCGGGCTAGTGCAAGGAATACGTGGGAAGATCTCAAGGTCATCATAAGATCTCGTTTCTCCGCACAACGAATCGAAAGGTGAATTAAATATTTCCGCTATTTAATTCTTATTGAAATCAATTATCGAAAAACAAGATCCAAGGGTCGAACCCGGAATAGACGGACGATCGCGTGGTGGTGGCGAAGCCACCGGACCACGCCAATCGCCCGCTAGGGTTTCGGCGGGGGCGAGAGGGTCGAACCCTCGGCTGGAGCCGAGGGGATGCGATCGATCGCTTGGATCGATCGCGGAGGGCGCGGGCTGGTGCCGCCCCTCCCCACCGTGAAGGTGGCTGACCTCCAGGCGGCGGCGAGTCGCCGGACTCGCCGCGGGGGCTGCATGGGCAGCCCCACCCGATCGATCACATGAGCCCCGCGGACGGGGGCTCGGGCTGGGCGTGCGCGCGGCTTCGGCCGTGTCGTGCGTTCAGCTCGTGCTCCGGCTCGTACGCGGCGTTCGTGTTATCTCCGGCGAAGGGTTCGTTCGGGTTATTGTTTTCCGCAAATTTAAATAACCCGGGATATCGAATTCCAACACATTCCATCTCTGAAAGGTAACGAACCTTTCTCGGAATCTTGCATGTTAAAACGAACCATAATCATATATATGTAAGATGTCCAGGAGAAGTACAATGTTCTCTTCTTGAGATCCTAGATCTTAAGAACATGCTCTAACTTCTTCTTCATCTCATATATCGATTTTTCTAGACAACCATCATTTTATGTCTGACAACATCTTTACATTGTTACCAATGATAAAATGTTATCTACATAAAACCTCCGAGAAACACCACCTTGTTTTCCATCACGTTTCCAATACACACAATTCGTCTATGCTTTTGATGAATCCATAAAATGGACTATCTCATCAATTTGCAAGTACCACGAACTCAATGCTTTGTTTCAATCCATAAATGGATCAACTAAGCTTGTACTCTAAATGATCTCGCCTCTTAGCAATAATCCTTATTGCTTTCCAAGAAGGCACATTTAGATCTAGTACTGCCTTCATGTAGATCAAGGGATCGATTTCATGTATACTAGGTCCAGAGTCCGAAGACTCACCTAGTCTTATGAATATCTTCGGTTGTTCCACAACCTCCCACTACAACGGCATTCCGGTGTATAAACAGTAATAACAGTAGGTGCAGTTAGTGGTGTACCGCTACTCGGTTCGGCTGGTTCTAAGTCTTAATCTTTCTCTCTCATTTCAATGTATCATGTCTCTTTGGGCTTGTGGTTCATCGTATAGTATTTCTCTAAGAACCGGGCGTTAGAACTTATAACGTCCTTCTGGTTCATAGTACTATTGAACACACATCTTTTGTTCTTCTAGGCCATTCTACAACCGCATTTAAATGCGCCGTTGTTTCCAGATATATCCATAGAACATAGGTAGTTCCGTATAACTCATGCTTTTACTATTTCTATAAGAGTTCCATTTCTTGTTTACGACACACCATTTCTACACAACAGTGTATGGTGAAGTCATTTAGGATTAAATCCCAATTTCTGATTAGTATGCCATGCATTCCTCAGACAGGTACTTGCCTCCGCGATCAAATCGCAGGCTACAAATGGATATACCTTGATGGTTCTCCACAATTGCTTAGTGTCCATTGACTTGTCAAAACACTTGCTTTTGTGGCACATCAGGTATTCTAATCCATTTCTTGAGTAATCATCAAATGAAGTACTCGTACCTTATTGTCTGAGTAGACATAGATCTGCATACATCAGAGTTAATCAATTCCAATACTTGTCCGGATCTTATATCTTATATCCATAAAGGATTGCTTAGTCATGTTATCTTCCAAATTAGATTCTTAGGTCGGAAGGTCCACTCCTTCAACTTAATTGATCAAAATCAATTTTCGACCTTCGAACTTCTTATTTGAATAAACGTGACTTAGCATAAGAATCCACAAGCATAATTGATTTAATAAAGAAATCTCTTATTAGTAAGACGAGTTTCATACTACGGTTCGTTGTATCGTGGTGGACTCAGGATTCATCATTTATATATTGCTAGCTAATGTACCAGAATAGATACTATCATTATTTCTTCTTATAACCATCAAATGATTAAAAGAAATAAAATATCCATTCATTAGAAATCCAGAACAAAAGTTCTTTCTAATATGAAAGGTACATAAAAGCAATAACTCAAAATGAAATCCTATAAAATGTCCTCCATTGCAACAGCTGCCTCCTCTACAGCATTGCCCATGTAGACTACGATTTCTTCTTCTCTAAGTCGTCGGGTTTCCTGGAACCCTTGCATTTAAAATGCACATACCGTCAGTGGTTCCATATCTACACACCAGGTTCCGGTAGATAATACCACTGACTATGTTTTTCGACTAAAGAAAATTTCGTACTTTCTTTGAGAGGATAATCAGACTCCCAGTACCCAGACTGTTTGCATCGAGAACACTTGCCTATTGGCTTTCTCGTCCCATCTTGTGGTTCAAGTAACTTATGACCACTGGGTTTCTTTGCTTACTTTTCCTTTCCCCCGATTTTGCCCTTAGGTTCAAAACCTTTGGCATTGGCTACAAGAGCTTGCGATTTCCGTCTCAACTCGTCTAAAAGGTCAATCATCTCAAAAACGTTTTTAAGCGTTTCCTCGAAGCGACTGGCCTTTATGAGTATCCTCAACGCTTCTTGTCTAGCCGCCTATGTCATGTCTAAACACCTTGAGTTTGAACATGATACCATAATCAGTGGTTATTGCAAAAGCATCTTCCCACTTCTTAAAATCAGTCCTTTCCTCATAAGTTAAGACATTTGTAGGCTCGGGAGGACAAAGCTCACTGAGTACAAACTTGTACTCTTCAACAGTTTGGGTAATGTCTAGATCTCTATTCCAATCATTACATTTAGGGACCAGTGAGTTTAAAAAAACTTACGTATCACATAAAGTGGGTTCAAAGCCATATCCTAATCTATGAGCACCTATAACAACAAACAATTGATTTAATCTCCGATATTATCTCCCTCAAATAATATCATTATACCACTAATCACATCTAAAATCCCATCAGGTAAGGCAAGCCACGTTCGTGTGGACGTTTACCCACCCAAATGATTTAGCAATTAGATTTGCTTCGGTCGTACATCATTATAGCGTTACTTCGTTGGGAAGAATACTATAAAGCGTACCTAAGTGTAAACCATTACTCAGTATCTAAGAAGATTGTTTGGGACACGTATATTCACCGCAAGCCACGTTCGTGTGGACGTTTACGTTAACATACGCTCCTTTACTCCCTTCTATAACTGTCTACATCAATCGTTCCAAAATCCCATTCAATGTAGCAAGCCACGTTCGTGTGGACGTTTACTACACCAAAAGACTTTTACAATTGACTCCCAATTACTTGAATCATTTAATCTTGTAAATCAAGACGCGGAGAATCATAAGTGAAACTCAAATTTTCTAACCAGTGATTCACCAGCAATTGTATCGGGGATTAAGAATAAAATACACTGAGTCTCAAATCAATTATCGCCGAGCAAACCTAATTGATGAGTCTCAATCGATCCGCTCAATACACCAAGTGTACAAGTGTGATAAAATAATTAAGACAAATTATTTTCTCTCTCACACAACGACTATACCGATGGATTGGTCCGTGTCCATCTAGGTCATGAGCATCTGTTCGATTAAATACGAGTAACCGATAGTATGATCTTCTGTGTGGGCCCGACACACCATACTAACTACAACGTATAAAATCCAGGACTATAATTTGCATATATTTAATTAACAATAATTAAAAGCAAATGAATGTTTGTATTTAATAAGTAAATGAAAGTGTACAAGGAGTTCACAATACTCAAATCTAGACATTAAGTATACCACTCCTAAGTATACCACTCCAACAATCTCCCACTTATACTAAGGTCTAGTCTTATCCTCCAAACTTCTGACTCCCAAACCCTCCAAGTGCTTGAAATATACTTCCTTAGGAAGTATCTTGGTGAAAGGGTCCGCTAGGTTGTCCTCCGAAGCTATCTTGGTGACTATCACATCGCCCCTCTTGACGATGACTCGAATCAGGTGGTACTTGCGCTCTATGTGTTTCGTAGCACTATGGGACCGTGGTTCCTTACTGTTTGCCACTGCACCGCTATTATCACAATAAATTGTCATAGCTTTAGGCAAACTCGGAATCACATCTAAGTCCTGGAGGAAATTAAGGAACCAAACTGATTCTTTCGCTGCCTCTGAGGCTGCAACATATTCAGCTTCCATGGTAGAGTCTGAAATGCACTTTTGCTTAACACTCCTCCATGATACGGCTCCACCTCCCAAAGTGTACACATAGCCTGATGTCGACTTTCGCCGGTCCTTATCAGCTTGGAAATCCGAATCCGTATAACCCAAAGGAATCAGATTGTCTGCCCCGTAACTTATAACATAATCCCTAGTATTTCGAAAATACTTGAAAATGCTCTTTACGGCAGTCCAATGAGCCTTTCAAGGGTTACTCTGATATCTCGCTACTACGCCAACTGCATAGCAGATATCAGGCCTCGTGCATAACATTGCATACATCAAGCTTCCCACAGCCGAAGCGTAGGGAACTGCTTTCATTTCATCTTTCTCCTTTTGTGTCTGAGGACACATCTCCTTAGAAAGATAAGTTCCTTTACTGAAGGGCAGCTCACCCTTCTTGGAATCTTGCATGTTAAAACGATCCAGAATCGTGTCTATGTAAGATTGCTGGGATAGGTACAATGTTCTATTCCGGCGATCCCTTATAACCTTGATCCCTAGAACATGCCCGACTTCTCCCAAATCTTTCATATCGAATTGTCTAGACAACCATCCCTTTATGTCTGATAACATCTTTACACTGTTGCCAATGAGAAGAATGTCATCTACATAAAGCACGAGAAACACCACCTTCTTCCCATCACGTTTCCAATACACACACGATTCGTCCATGCTTTGACTGAATCCAAAAGATTGGACTACTTCGTCAAACCGCAGGTTCCACGATCTCGAGGCTTGTTTCAATCCATAAATGGATCGATTAAGCTTGCACACTAGATGATCTCGCCCCTTAGCAATGAATCCTTCTGGTTGTTTCATATAAATCGTCTCGTCAAGACTTCCATTTAGGAAAGCTGTCTTGACATCCATTTGCCACACCTCATAATCCATATGAGCTGCTATGGATAAGAGAATCCGGATCGACTTTATCTTGGCTACCGGCGAGAAGGTCTCCTCATAATCGATTCCCTCTTTCTGAGTATATCCTTTCGCAACAAGCCGAGCTTTAAAGGTTTCAACCATTCCGTCAGATCCTCTCTTTCTCTTGTAGACCCATTTACACCCAATTGGCTTTACGCCGTTTGGTGGTTCTACAAGATCCCAGACTTTATTAGAATCTATAGATTCTATTTCGGATTTCATCGCTTTCTTCCAAGAAGGCGCATCTATATCTTGTACCGCCTTATCATAGGTCCAGGGATCGATTTCATGAACTCCAGGTCCAGAGTCCGAAGACTCACCCATTCCAATCCATCGGTCTGGTTGCTTAACAACCCTCCCACTACGACGGCGTTCCGGTGTATTAACAGTGACAGTGTCAGGTGCAGATTCTAGTGGTGTATCTATACTCGGTTCGGCTGTATCTAAGTCTTCCTTGTTACCTCTCAACTCATCAAGTATTATGTCACTTTTGGGCTTGTGGTCCATGACATAGTCTTCCTCTAAGAACCGAGCGTTAGTACTTATAACGATCTTCTGGTCCGTAGGACTATAGAACATGCCACCTTTAGTTCCTTTCGGGTATCCTACAAACAGCCGTAATTCTGATCTAGGTTCTAACTGTTGGAGTTGTGTACTTAATGTCTAGATTTAAGTAACGGTAAACTCCCGATCATAGCATTTAATCTATTAAATTAATAAACAATTATTTGCATTTAATTATCATTAATTAAATATGCAAAAATATAGTCCTGGATTTTATACGTTGTAGTTAGTATGGTGTTGCATGGGCACACAGAAGATCATACTATCGGTTACTCGTATTTAATCAAACAGTTGCTCACGACCTAGATGGACATGGACCAATCCATCGGTATAGTCGTTGTGTGAGGGAGAAAATAATTTATCTTAATTATTTTATCACACTTGTACACTTAGGTGTATTGGGCGGATCGCTGGAGATTTATTGATTGGGATTGCCTTGGATAATCAATTTAAATCTCAGAGTATTTTATTCTTAATCCCCGATACTATTGCGGGTGTATATATTTAATATTAGAGACTTTGATTTTCCAAAGGAATTAACCGATTTAATTATTGGGTTGATTACCGGTAAAGTTGGGTCACTATATTTTATATATGACATGCCGTGAATACTTGACGGGAAAGTGTATCCCGGAAGGGTTGATAATATCCCCGAGATGAGTTCATAAGGAATTATTGTGTAAACCTCATGAGTGGATTTGTTCCGCACAATAATTAAGGTTGAATGGTACTAGTCTCGGATATAAGAGATGAATATAATTTATTGAGCAATAAATAAATTTATTCATGGATATTTAAATCTTAAATACACGGAATAAATAATACTACCGGAGAAATATTATTCGATATAATATGGGTAAATATTGGGAGTGCAATTTTATTTATATAGTGGAAAATAAATAAAATTAATATTGATAAGGATTAATGGACTTGAGCATTGGGCTCAATTTAATCTTCAATATTAGAAGCCCAATATTCCACCTCCTTTAGATCCCCTACGTAGCCTATAAAAGCACTACATGGCCTTCACAATTAATAACGCAACATAAGAGAAGAATATCACACTTGATATTCTAGAGAGTTGAAGGAGATCCATAGGAGTTCGATAGATCGTCGCCCACCGACGTTCGAACGGAGTGCAAGGAATACGTGGGAAGATTCAAAGGTGTTTGATTTCGTTTCTCCGAACAACGAATCGAAGGTATAATATCTAGAACCCCCTCGATATTATTTCGGTTTTGGTTTATCGAAATTACCGTAGAACGCAAGGTCCGAAGGATGAAATCCGGAACGAGGGACGATCGCGTGGTGGTGGTCGAACCACCGGACCACGGGATCGATCGCCCCTAGGGTTTCATGGGGCGTGAGGGTCGAACCCTCGGCTGGAGCCGAGGGCATGCGATCGATCCTTGTGATCGATCGCTGGGGGCGCGGGCTGGTGCCGCCCCCCATCCCGCCGTGAAGGCGGGGCCCCTCCAGGCGGCGGCGAGTCGCCGGACTCGCCGCGGGGGCTGCTGGGCAGCCCCACCCCAACCGATCGCATGGTGCGATCGGGATCGCACAACCCCGCGATGCGGGGGTTCGGTCGGGGCAGCCGTGCGCCTTCGGGTGCATGGTCTCCTCGGCTGGACTCCGGCGCGTTCGTCGGCGTTCATGTGATTTCCGGCGAAGGGTTTGATCGGGCTATGGTTTCCGCAATTTTTAATAGCCCGGGATATCAAATTCCAGCACTAACTTATCGGCACCTTGTCGCAACACATGTGCTGGACAACCCCAGATCCGAAGGTGCCTGAGGCTAGGCTTGCGCCCGCTCCACCTTTCCATGGGTGTGGTGGGTACCGTTTTTGTTGGAACCATGTTGAGAATGTACGCCGCCGTTTCCAAGGCATATCCCCAGAACATAGTAGGTAAGTCCGAGTAACTCATCATTGAACGCACCATTTCCATAAGAGTCCTATTCCTTCTTTCCGACACACCATTCTGCTGAGGAGTATATGGTGATGTCATTTGGGAATCAATCCCATTCTCTGCCAAGTATGCCTTGAATTCTCCAGACAGGTACTCGCCTCCGCGATCAGATCGCAGGCATTTAATGGATTTGCCTTGAAGGTTCTCCGCAAAAGCCTTGAACTCCTTGAACTTGTCAAAGGATTCGCTCTTGCGGCGCATCAGGTATACAAATCCATACCTTGAGTAATCATCAGTGAAAGTGATGAAATACTCGTACCCTCCCCTTGCCTGAGTAGACATAGGTCCGCATACATCAGAGTGAATCAAATCCAATACTTGTTCAGCCCTTCGTCCTTTACCAGAAAAAGAACGCTTGGTCATTTTTCCCTCTAAACAGGATTCGCAGGTTGGAAGGTCCTCTCCTTCAACACCACTGATGAGACCATCAGCTTTCAACCTTTGAATTCTATTTGAGTTAATATGACCTAGCCTTAAGTGCCACAAGTATAATTGATTCATCTTAGAAGGTTCCTTTCTCTTATTGGTGTTCGTAGATGTGTTATTACTCTCGGTTAGTTGCATCGTGTTAGACTCAGGATTTAGCACATACAAATCGTCCACCAATGTACCAGAACAGATAATCTCACTGTTTCTTCTTATGATCACAGAGTGGTCAAAAGAAACAGAATATCCATTCAAAATAAGTTTAGAAACCGAAATTAAATTCTTTCTAAAGTTGGGTACATAAAGACAATTTTGTAAGACTAAAACCCTATCACTACCAAAGCGTAAGTGAACGTCTCCCACTTCAACAGCCGCCACCTTTGCGGCATTGCCCATGTAGACCACGATCTCTCCCTCTCTAAGTCTCCGGGTTTCCTGGAACCCCTGCAATGAATTGCAGACATGATCAGTGGCCCCCGTATCTACACACCAGGTGCTGGTAGATAACACCACTGATAATGTTTCGGTGACTAAGGAAAATTTTGTACCTTTGATGAGAGGACAATCAGACCTCCAGTGCCCAGACTGCTTGCATCGATAGCACTTGCCTCGCGGCTTGCTCTTCCCACTCCGTGGTTTGGAACCACTGGGCTTCTTTGCTTGCACTTCCATCTTAGCCACAAGAGCTTGTGATTTTCTGACCATACTTATAAGTTCCGCCTTTTTCAAATCGTTTTTAAGCGATTCTCTAATAGGACTGAATTTATAGAGTATGTCAATCACTTCTTGTCCGGCTTCCACACTATGCCTCAACATCATTCTGAGGTCATTCCAAATGTCCTCATGAGTTGGGTCAGTTGTGGATTCGGAAGGCTCAACAGTCTGGACAATGTCCAGATTTCTTTTCCAATCAGTACTATATGGAACCAGTGAGTTTTCATCTTTAAGTATATCACAAAGTGGGGTCACAGTCATTCTTAACCTATAAGCACATAAAACAAACAAACAATTTAATATCCGATATTATCTCCCTCAAATAATATCATTAAATCACTAATCACATCTAAAATCCCACCAGGTTAAAGCAAGCCACGTTCGTGTGGACGTTTACCCACCCAAATGATTTAGCAATTAGATTTGCTTCGGTCATACATCATTATAGCGTTACTTCGTTGGGAAGAATACTATAAAGCGTATCTAAGTGTAAACCATTACTCAGTACCAAGGTGAATCGTTTAGAATTGCTACATCACCGCAAGCCACGTTCGTGTGGATGTTTACGACAACTCGCAATCCTTCACAATTCCCTATAACCGTCTACATCAATTATTCTAAAATTCCATCCAGTATAGCAAGCCACGTTCTTGTGGACGTTTACTACACCAGAAGATTTATATAATTGAAATCCAATTACTTGATCCATTCGATCTTGTAAATCAAGACGTGGAGAATCATAAGTGAAACTCGAAGTTTCTAACCAGTGATTCACCATGCGAACAACCCTATCTCTCATAAATGAGGGAGCCGAGCAGACAATCGATCCATCTATCAAAGAATGGTACGACTGCCTCTAATTTGTGTCCTCGACATGACCAAGTGGCTCTGGCTCCATTCCACTCCCCGGGGTGAGAATGAGTCGACTTGAAGTCAGTTTTGGAAAGACAAATTAGGCATTGTTTGATGAACTTAATCAATGTTTCTCGTAAGAGGAATTACAAGAACTCTCCTCCAATGACCTATCTATATAAACTTCAAAAGTTTATAAAAGTCACCAAGAGAGCAGCAATGGAGACCATGGGTATGTTTCCATACCCTCTCCCACTTAGCTTTTTACAATAAAGGGATACGCTATCTAGTGCATAAAAGTAAACACATATAGCATGCATACATGTAATAAAGCACATAGTATTAACACATAGTCAAAATAATTACTAGAATATTATTTTCCGACTATTATGGCTTTACTCCATCTCCGTACGCATCTTCTAGTCTTCAGTCTTCGTTCTTGAATGCTCCATGTGACGAGAATATTAATTTCCAATATTTAAATCTATTTATTTTTAATAAATCCAAAAGATACTTAATTAATAATAATTAAGTCAATCGAATAAATCAAAAATAAAATTAAATATTATTAATATTTTTATTTATTTTATCTTCCCTTTCTACTTCATTAAATCTCTAGAATAATCTATCCAAGACCCACTTGGAATATTCTAGATGATTTCCATAATGAAATAAGGAAATAAAATAATTTAGGACTCTTCTACTTTCCATATTAATTAGATTCCTAATCCATGAATATTTCCATAAAATAGAAATAATCAATTAGGAATCCTAATTAATTCCAAATTGATTCTTTTCCTAATCCATGAGAGTTCCCAAAAATAGGAACACTCAAATAGGAAAAACCCGAACCAATTAGGAAAGCGAATTACCGGACCGGGATAGCACGGGGTGGGGATCCCCGCGCCACCCCTCGACATCCGCCTAGGCACCGCCGCCGTCCAGCCCACGCGCCACCTCCATTGGTGGCCGGCGTGGCCGGAGCTCCCACGGGCAGCCCCTTTGGGCGTGGGTCGATCGTCCTCGTGGGATCGACCATCGTCACGCGTCTTCTCCGGCGGTCGTTTCGGCATCGATCCAACGCAAAATAAATTACAAAATAAATTTTACACTATCCGGTATCGATTCTATACATGAAATCGACCCTATACAATTTCCGGAAAAACGTAGAACGTAATAATAAATCCTAAATTCGGTCAACCCTCGAATTTTTACTATTACAAGCATTCACCACCAAAAACGAATCTCGACATGTCCGAGAGTTTAATCAAACCAACATACATGACAAAATAAATTAAACGAATAATAAATCAAGCCATAATAGTCGGAACCCTGCAAGGTAGAACAATTTATCGAAAATACCGCGAACGTAAACCACGCTCTGATACCAATTGTTGGAATTCGATATCCCGTGCTATTTAAATTTGCGGAAACCAATAACCCGATCAAAACCATCCGCCGGAGATCACGCGAGCACCACGTACGAGCCGGAGCACGAGCCGAACGCACGACGCGGCCGAAGCCGCGCGCACGCCCAGCCCGAGCCCCCGCACGCGGGGCTCGCGATCGAAGGAGTCGATCGCTCACGGCGATCGACCGGGGTGCCTAGCAGCCCAGCGGCGAGTCCGGCGACTCGCCGCCGTCGGGGCGTCGGTCCGACCAACGGACAGCCGCGGGTCCCAGCCCCCGCGGCTCGCGATCGATCGGGGTGATCGATCGCGTCCCCGGCTCCCAGCCGGGGTTCGCCCCCTTCGCGCGTACAAACCCTAGCCGGGCGATCCGCATGGTCCGGTGGTTTCGCCACCACCATGCGATCGTTTGTCTATTCCGGGTTTGAACTTCGGATCTTTGTTCTACGGTATTCTCGATAAACCAAAAACGAATAAATCAAGGGCGTTTAGATTTTTACCTTTCGATTCGTTGTTCGGAGAAACGAAATCAAGATGACCTTTGAATCTTCCCACGTATTCCTTGCACTCCGTTCGAACGTCGGGTGGGCGACGATCTATCGAACTCCTATGGATCTCCTTCAACTCTCTAGACTAATCAAGTATGATTATCTTGTCTTGTCTATTATGAAGGCCATGTAGTGCTTTTATAGGCTACGTAGGGGATCTAAAGGAGGTGGAATATTGGGCTTCCAATATTGAAGATTAAATTGAACCCACTGCCCAAGTCCATTAATCCTTATCAATAATAATTAAACTTATTTTCCACTATATAAATTTAATTGCACTCCCAATATTAAACCATATTATATCCAAATAATATTTCTCCGGTAGTATTATTTATTCCGTGTATTTAAGATATAAATATCCATGAATAAAATTTATTTTTTGCTTAATAAATTTATTCATCTCTTTTATCCGAGACTAGTACCACTCAACCTTATTTATTATGCGGAATTAAATCCACTCGCGAGGTTTACATAATAAATCCTTATGAGCTCATCTCGGGGATATTATCAACCCTTCCGGGATACACTGTCCCGTCAAGAATTCATGGCATGCCATATATAAAATATAGTGACCCAACTTAACCGGTAATTGACCCAATAATTAAATCGGTCAATTCCTTTGGAAAATCAAAGTCACTTATACTAAATATACACACCCGCAATTGTATCGGGGATTAAGAATAAAATACACTGAGTCTCAAATCAATTATCGCCGAGCAAACCTAATTGATGAGTCTCAATCGATCCGCTCAATACACCAAGTGTACAAGTGTGATAAAATAATTAAGACAAATTATTTTCTCTCTCACACAACGACTATACCGATGGATTGGTCCGTGTCCATCTAGGTCGTGAGCATCTGTTCGATTAAATACGAGTAACCGATAGTATGATCTTCTGTGTGGGCCCGACACACCATACTAACTACAACGTATAAAATCCAGGACTATAATTTGCATATATTTAATTAACAATAATTAAAAGCAAATGAATGTTTGTATTTAATAAGTAAATGAAAGTGTACAAGGAGTTCACAATACTCAAATCTAGACATTAAGTATACCACTCCAACAGTATGCCCAGATACTGATTTTCCTCAACTTAGTTTAGTTTAGTCGTAGTTAGTTGAGTCGAGTTGTTCATGAGAGAACCGCTGTGCCCACAGCAAATCAAAACAAAACTTTTTAAATCGTCACAACCCTTTGGGCAAGCCGAGATCACTTACTGCAATTGCCTCCTCGTGGGACCGACCCCACGTACTTGCCATTATCTACGCTTTGTAGTTATAAGAGTACTGGCTAAATACAAATTTCATTTTGGCAGCGCGTTTGTTCCCAACGACAACCATTCGTGCTCGTCAAAATTGGCGTCGTTGCCGGGGAGGCAATATTCCAGCAGTAAGTCTTCTGTGCTATTTGACCTGTGATTTTTTGTTTTTGCTCCAGCTGGACCGTACAGGGCAAAGGAGGGGCAGAACGAGAGGAGCAGGGCAAAGAGCACGCGCTGCCCATAAACAAACGTCTTGCCCATGACGATAACTAAGGCGCTGGCCAGAAGGCAACCTGGTATGCTGTATATTTTTTTATAAATAAGCCTTGAGCAGTGTTCTCCTCGAAAGGTAGTGTGTTTTGTATTGCAGATTATAGGCAAAGAGCCTGATCAGAGGGAGAAAGGGTAGCTGTGTGGGCATACTAAAAGACCACTTGTTCAAACGGCAGTGTATTCTAGACGGACACCAAGCTCCCTGAAGTTGCAAGGATGACTCTGGAACGAATTCAAGGTCTGGGCAGGTGTGCTCACGCTACTGATTCCGGGCAAAGTTCTAAGACGACAGGGCAACATGTAGAAAAGTCTCGCGGAGCTGCTGAACAAGTTAATGGCCCACTTTGCCCACACTGGATTCAGGTACCCACCTGACTCCACCTCCTAATTGTTCCCTCCCAAGTATTGTAGTTTTTAATTTTTTTTATCATTTTATTTTTATTATTTTCTGAAAGTCACCCCGAGTCACTTTGACTCTGGTGACTAGGTCGATCTCCCTACTGACACACTTTGCCAGGGCAAAGTGTGTGAGGGGGCAGGTGCGCCAACTTTTTGAGTCATAGTCTGGTCGTGGGTAGCCCCTACCAATCTTATTACTTTTGCACACTTTGCCAAGGCAAAGTGTGTGAGGGGGGAAAGGGAAAGGGCAAACCCCTGTTTCTAATCGAGTCAGCATGATTATGTGATCACTTTGGGTAAACATACATACAGTAACTCAAACTTCATAGTTAAGATGCATGAAATAGGGATGATGGAATTGTTCTAGGCAAACTGTGAGAATTAAGCCAACATTGACATATGATTTCTTTCTTTGAGAGTCTGCTGTGATATCCAACGATGCTTGCCTTTGCCTGTTTGCTGAAATGAGTAGTTTGACTTAGTAGGGTTGTTAAATGATTAGGGCATTTTCTTGTTTCATTTTGCTTGAATAAATAACACTGCCCCTTGCTAGCCCTTTGAGCCTGATTGAATATTCTTTGTGAACCCATCTGGTATTATGCCCACATTACATAGGCAGCCAGAGAGAAAAGAGGGAGTTAGGGCATAGTGTTGAAAAAAAAAAAAGAGAAAAAGAAATAAAAAAAAAAAAAGAATAAATAGTTGTTGTGCTAAGGCCCGTAAGAAAAGGGGCAAAGTGGCAGAGAAAAGGCTAACAACAAAAAAGCCCTCTGCCCAAATAGAGCCTACTCCTCAAAATCTACCCATATGAGCCCAACACTACAACCCAATAAAAGTCCCTTTGATAAGACCCCTACTTAATTTAAACAAACTCAAACTAGCAATACGACAAATTTAGGCAAAGTGGAGTCACAGCAGAAAATGAGTGTCATTAAACCCATACACTAAAAAGAGAGAAACACTGTGAGGGAGTGTACCCAAAGACCTTTAACAGACTCTTGACTTATTTTTATCTTTACTTGAATTTTGTGTTATCTGTATGTACTATGCCATATACTGATCATGCTAAAGTCCTTTGTTTTATTTCTCCCTACTTCTTTCATTTCTGTTTTCACTTTGGTCTTAAGTCAGGCAAATCAGAGCCCACGCTTGGGGACAAGCGTATCCAAGTGTGTGCGGTTCTGATGAGCCATTTTATTTGCTCATCTTAGAGCGTTTTTACACCTTTTATTGAGTCAGTTTGAGTCAGTATTGTGTCTGGGAGGGCACATTGGAGTGTTTGGGCAAAGTATGCAGGTATTCATGTCAGCAGGTGGAGATTGTGCGGAAAAGTCAAATTAATGGTTCACTTTGGGCAAACGCGGGATTCTGAAGCAGAGGTGACTAAGGCAGTTGGGCCTAATAAGGCAAAGTCGCCACTGTGAGGCAAAGACGTCACTATGGGCAAAGTCACTATGCGTAAGAGTCAACCGCGTAACAAGCATCTTGCATGGTTCACCCACCTGGAAGGAAAAGTCCAAGATCAAAGAGGCATGAAGAAAGCAGCAGCATCACTTTGGGCAAAGGGCAGAAGGTGCCCAGTTTGGGCAAACGGCGAGTATCGGGCATACCAGAGTAACAAATTCCGAAAGTTGGGGGATTCTGCCTAATCCCCCATCTTTATCCGGTCAGCTAATAAGGAAAGAATTGTTGGAATTCGGTATCCCGGGTTATCTAAATTTGCGGAAACCGACAACCCGACCGAAATCCTCTCGCCGGAGATGAAACCGCGAACCACCGCACGAGCCGGAGCTCGACCGAGCACCGCACGGGACGAACCCGCGCGCCCAGCCGAGCCCCCGCACGGGGCTCGCGATCGCTATCGATCGCGTGGGGCTGCCCGGCAGCCCCCGGCGGTGAGTCCGGCGACTCACCGCCACAACCGACCGGAGGGGGGACCACCAGCCGCGGCGCGAAGCCGCGACGGTCCCCGGCGATCGAACTAGGGTTCGATCGCCCCTAGCCGCGGCGTCCAGCCGCGGCCTTTCCTCGGTGCGCGCCGGCGGTCGTGCCCTAGGCCGACCGCCGCCCCCTCGGCTCCCAGCCGAGGGCTCTCTCGAACCTTCGCCGGGGATCTCGAATCCCCGTCCCCGAAGTTCGTCGTTTACCCGGATCGTGCGTTCATGTATGTATCACAATTAATCCACATAAAATCATAGAAGAGAGTATACGATTTTACCTTTTGATTCGTTGTGCGGAGAAACGGAATCAAGATGATGACCTTACGATCTTCCCACGTATTCCTTGCACTAGCTTGAACGTCGGGTGGGCGACGATCCTCCAAGCTTATGGATCCTCTTCTCTCTCTCTCTACTTTCTCTCTCTAGAAGAATTATGGTCTTCAAGTTATGATGTGTGTGTAGAAAAGAGAAGACCATGTAGTGCTTTTATAGGCTACGTAGGGGATCTAAAGGAGGTGGAATATTGGGCTTCCAATATTAATGATTAAATTGAGCCCAAGCCCAAATCTATTAATCTCCCATTAATATTAATTAATTTATTTTCCACTATATAAATTAATTGCACTCCCAATATTAAACCATATTATATCAAATAATATTTCTCCGGTAGTATTATTTATTCCGTGTATTTAAGATTTAAATATCCATGAATAAAATTAATTTATTGCTAATTAATTTGTGCGGAACGAATCCACTCATGAGGTTTACACAATAATTCCTTTTGAACTCATCTCGGGGATATTATCAACCCTTCCGGGATACACTGTCCGGTCAATCATTCACGGCATGCCATATATAAAATATAGTGACCCAACTTAACCGGTAATTAACCTAATAATTAAATCGGTTAATTCCTTTGGTAAATCAAAGTCACTTATATTGAATATACACACCCGCAACGATATCGGGGATTAAGAATATAATACACTGAGACTCGAATCGATTATCGCCGGCAATCCTAATCGATGAATCTCTACGATCCGCTCAATACACCAAGTGTACAAGTGTGATAAAATAATTAAGACAAATTATTTTCTCTCTCACACAACGACTATACCGATGGATTGGTCCGTGTCCATCTAGGTCGTGAGCATCTGTTTGATTAAATACGAGTAACCGATAGTATGATCTTCTGTGTGGGCCCGACACACCATACTAACTACAACGTATAAAATCCAGGACTATGATTTGCATATATTTAATTAATAATAATTAAAAGCAAATAATTGTTTATTTAATAGATTAAATGCTATGATCGGGAGTTTATCGTTACTTAAATCTAGACATTAAGTACACAACTCCAACAATCTCCCACTTGTACTAAGGTCTAGTCATTTCCTCCAAACTCCCGGTTCCCATACTCGTCACGTGCTTTAAAGTGTACTTCCGAGAAGTACTATGTGAGTGAGCAATCTAGGTTGCCGCTCTGAAGTTATCTTGGTGACTACTACGTCGTCTCCCCTGACGATGATTCGTATCAGGTGGTACTTGCTCTATGTGTTAACATCACTTTTGACTCATGACCTCTTCTAGTTCACCATGCACCGCTATCCAATAGCCTTTGGTAAACTAAGAGTCATATCCAAGTCAAGAGGTTATCCCGGAACCTAACCAAAACTTCCGCTGCCTCTGAGGCTGCTATTCGGTTATGAGAGAGTCCGAGAAGCGTCCCGCTTATCACTCTTTCACTTCAAGGTTCCACCTCTTTCTAAAAGTGAACACATAGCCTGATATCGACTTTCACTGGTCCTTCTCTGATTTTTGGATCTGAGAATCTGTAATCTAAGAAGATTTCGTCTTGCTCAAGCCAGTACTATGAAAGTACTCTTGCAGCATTCGAACATCCCTTATCCAGATTACTTTGATATCCTCCCACTACGCAAACCGCATAGTTGATATCAGGTTCTTGTTTTACAACATTGCATCTATAAAGCTTTCCATACTTGAAGTATAGGAAACTGCTTTGTCCTCATATATCTCCTTTATGTGTTCGAACACATACCCTTTAGATAGATGTATATTCTGTCTCTGAAAGGCAATAACCTTTCTCAGAATTATGCATGTTTAAAAACAAACCTTAATCATATAAGATGTCTAGGAGAAGTACAATGTTCTTATCTCTAGATCATCAGATCTTAAGAACATGCTCTAACTTCTTCTCAATCTTATATCTCGATTCATTTAGACAACCATTATTTTATGTCTGACAACACTTTTACATTGTTGCCAATGATGAAATGTTATCTACATAAAATCTCCGAGAAACACCACTTTGTTTCCATTACGTCTTCAACACACCTTTCGTCCATGCCTTTTGATGAATCCATCAAATGGATTATCCCATCAATTCGCAAGTTCCACGATTCACAGCTTTAATTCAATCCATAAATGGATTTACTAAGCTTGTACTCTAAATGATCTAGCCTCTTAACAATAATCCTTATTGTTCCAAGCAGGCACATTTAGATCTAGTACCGCCCTTATGCAGAGCTAGGGGTCGATTTCATCTTTACTAGATCCAGAGTCCGAACTCCTCTAGTCTTATGAATATCCCTGGTTGTCCAACAACCTCCCACTGCAATGGCGTCCCGGTGTATAACAGTAATAACAATAGGTGCAGTATGTGGTGTACTTCTACTCGGTTTGGCTGGTTCCTAGTCTTTTGTCCTTTCTCTCATTTCAAGGTATTACGTCAATTTAGGCTTTGTGGTCCATCTAATAGTCTTCCTCTATGAACCGGACAGGACGTCCCTCTGGTTCATAGTACTATAGAACACACAATACTTCGTTCATCTAGGATATCCTACAACCATATTCAATATGCCGTTGTATCTAGGAATATCCATAGAACATAGGTAGTTCCGAACGACTTGTTCTTTTACTATTAGATTTTCCATTTCTTTATAGCGCACCATCTCTACACACAAGTGTATGGCGCGGTCCTTTGGGATTGAGTCCCAATCTTTGATTATGCTATGTGTTATTCAGATAGGTGATGGCCTCCGCGACCGAGTCGCAGGCTTCTAATGGATATACTTTGATGGTTCCCCATAATTGCTTTGTGTCCATTGACTAGTCAAAACACTTTGCTTTTATGGCACATCAAGCACTCTAATCCATCACTTTGAGTATTCTTGAAAGAATTACTCGTACCTTTCTAATATACACATATGTCTGCATATCTAATCATTTCCAATATTTGTCTGAATTCTATCCTTTATCCAGAAAGGTTTTCTTAGATGTATTATCCTCCAAATTCAATCCTTAGGTCGGAAGGTCCATTCCTTCAACTATAATTGATCGAATCAATTTCGACCATTTGAATCTTATTTGAAAATACTACTAAGTATAAGAATTCACAAGTATAACGATTAATAAAGAAATATCTAATAAGTAAAACAAGTTATAGAACGGTTCGTTGCATTTGGGGTAGACTTAGGATCTATCATTCATATATTGCTATCTAATGTACCAGAATAGATAATGCCATTATTTCTTATCAAAATCATCCAATGATTAAAGAAATAAAATATCCATTCATTAATAATAGAAATCCAGAACAAAACGTTCTTTCTAAAATAAAGGGGTACATAAAGCAATAACTTTGAAATGAAATCCTATCTAACTACTAAAGCAGATAAATGTCTTCCACCGCAACCGCTGCCTCCTCTACAGCTTTGCCCATGTAGACTCGAACTCTTCCTCTCTAAGTCGCCGGGTTTTCTAGAACCCCTGCATTCAAAAATTCACATACCGTCAGTGGTTCCATATCTACACACCAGAATTCTGGTAGATAATACCGCTGACTATGTTTTTACGACTAAAGAAAAATTCGTACCTCTGAGAGGACATTCAGACTTCCAGTGTCCCATCTTGTTGCATCGGAAGCACTTGCCCTTTGGCTTTGCAGCCCCCACTCGTGGTACAGTCCTCTTGACACCACTGGGTTTCCAGGTTTGCTTCCTTTTCTTGCCCCTACCTCCACCAGGCTTAAAGCCTTTGGACTTGGTAGCTACAAGCGCTTGAGACTTGCCCTTCTTGTAGATCCCCTCTGCCGCCTTTAGTTCAGTCAGGAGTTGCGCAAGAGTATAAGATAGTTTACCCATATTATAGCTCATACGAAACTGCTCAAAACTAGGGGCCAGAGACTGGAGTATGATGTCGACTTGCGTCTCACCATCAATAGAAGCTCCTAGGACCTCAAGTTCATTCAACAAACTCATCATCTTAAGAACGTGCTCCCCTACGGGCGTTCCTTCAGACTGAGTAGTCGACATAAGGACTCTCATGGCTTCTTGCCTTGCCGCACGATCTTGCTCCCCAAACATATCCTTGAGGTTAGTCATCATATCATAAGCAGTGTCCATTGGCTCATGTTGGGTTTGGAGTACATTTGACATGGAAGCCAAAATATAACACCTAGCCATTTCATCAGCCTTTTTCCACTTCCGATATGCCAACTTTTCCTCATCAGTTGAGGCAGCCGTGGGCTCGGCAGGGCATACTTCATGGAGTACATACTTGTACTCTTCCGAAGTTAGGACAATGTCTAAATTTCTCTTCCAATCAATATAGTTGGTGTTGGGATATGTCCTTCGATCCTACGTGTGCAATCGATAAAGTCATAAGGTCGTCTATGGATGTTAAATGATTATTCGATAATATTAATTGTTGGGAACAATATAATATTGATCGATAAATCATACCTACAGGGTCACACACGAGTCGGAATTAAGTTGCTTGTTATATTGATTTAGAATCAATACGTATGGATTTTCACATGCATGGGATGCATGGCATGCATGAGATGCATGGCTTGCATGGATGCATGTCACATGGTGTGACATGGCATGCCAAACAAGCAAGGGGACCACATCTAATGCCATTTGGCATGGTGATGTGGAAATGACCCTTTACCTCCCCATTATCCACCATTACTTGTTCATTATGATGCACATTAAGGTGGGGGTTACAAGGGAGGTTAATGGTGATCAATATAGTGATGAAAACATGTGTTTTCACATCACTTTTGATCAGCCACGAAATTCCACACAACAAGAGAGAAAAGAGTGAGAGAATCACTCAAGAACAAGCAAGCAAGTTCAATTCCGGGTTCGTGTGCAACACGTAGAGGCCGGGCCATTTGTGCGGCTTCAACATCCGGGCGATCTAGACAAGAGGAGTGACGAGGTCATTCACAAGGAGAGCTTCGAGAGGCTGATCCATTTGAGGTGGTTCAATCGACTCAACACCACCTCAACGACATCAACGAATCACTTCGTCACCATAAGTAAGTAATCGTTGAACCTTATATATATATATATTGGATGTGTATATATATATATGTTTATATGTGTTCTTATACACATTAAGTGTGAACTAAGATAATGGCATAGTAGATCTATTGCTTTACACGCTTCCGCACACACGGTATATCGATTGGATCGGTATACCGGTACCTTCAATTGGTATCAGAGACTAGGGCTCGTGCACACTTTTGTGTTGGACACAAGAAGTTTAATAAACATAATTGGATTATTTGTTTAAATGTGATTATGTGATTAGATGTAAGGCCGGCCACCGTTAGTGGTCGGGTGAATGAAATCGTGTTTTTTTACGTGTTGAATGACCATAGTTTTGGAGGGCTGCGTCCCTTGGAATCTTTTGTAATAGATAGGTTTTTCTATTCAAAAATGTATTGTTCAATATGTAAGCTATGGATTTATCCATGTATCGGAGTTGGATTTCGAAGCCCAAGCGAAAACAAGAAGAAACGAAGCAAACCAGAGCGAAACGGACGAAACCGGGGCCACTGGAGCCAAACAGCGGGCGCTGTTGTGGCACCAGCGGCCGCTGGTACATGTTCGGCGACCGCCGTTTCAAAACAGCGGTCGCCGTTTGGGTCTTTTTGGGGCAGAATGTTGTCCCATGTTTTGTGCCTTTCCAACGAGCGCGGTTTTGAATCCGCGACCGCTGGAGTGTGTTCAGCGGGCGCTGTTATAGTAACAGCGACCGCTGTTCGTGGTTTTTGGGCACAAAATGATATTTGACCTAAACGGCGGGCGCGGAAAGGTGGTGGCGGGCGCGGATCTTCCATGAAGTGTCTCCAACCAGTTTTAATGCTTTATTTCGTTTTTCGTTTGAGTGTTGTGAGGTTCTAGGGGCCTTTCAATACGTATTATTTGCTTTGCTAGTTATAGGTTGTTTTATGTTATAAATGTTCAACTTACATATAAACGAACCTATGCATGCAAATTCCCAAAATAATGAGTATAATGTCTTGTCCAAAACATCACACCCCTAAAGCCCTCGATCATAAGTTGGTAGGTCCGCCTCAGCGGGGTACTACTTGTTATCTTGGGATAAGTGGGAGTAAGGGTTAGACCTTTACACGTGAATTTGGTTTTCTCATCGATAGATCCACTGCAGGCGTGGCTATCGAGACATGAGATGAGAATGAGATTCTCATCGACCGAGAGTGATATTAGATATAATTGACATGGGTATGTCTACCTATCTTGAAATACTTAAGTGCGGACACAGTCGGCTTAAATATTTACAAGATGAGGATCACGGGATCGTTTTGTTCTAAGGGACAATGATATTGGATATCAATTGAACAAAATGAAATAAATAAGTAGCTTGTTAGACAACCTTATTTGTTTACAGCTTTGTGAATGTTTACATACTTTATTTATCTTACTTTTGTAGTTTATCATGTTAATTTCAACTCGATTCAAGTTTGGTTCAATTCTTGATTATGAAAAATTGAACAACATAAATTTTCTTGATTCACAACGTAATTTGAGGATGGTCCTCAAATACGAAGACAATAAAAATGTGTTAGATAACCACATCCTAAGATATCATTGAACAACTCAATAGCATGTTCGGGGAATATGCTAAGATTGAGCGGTTCGGTATGATCAGGGTCATCGTTTTAGCTAGGCTGGAAAAATGGAAATCTATGGGATCACATATGCAACAAATGATTGGATCATTTGTTTCAAGTGACCGCCTAGATTTTTCCTATGATGATTATTTGGCAACCGATTTCATACTTCAATCTCATGATGGTTATAATGCCTTCAGGCTAAATTTTCCATATGAATGGTTTGAAGAAATCGCTTCGTGAGCTCCACGGGATGCTCAAGGCTGCTGAGCCGGCGATAGAGAAGGACCCTAAGAGGGAAATTCTTATGATATAGGATAGGGTATTCAAAAGAGCATGGGCAAGAAGGCTACTAGGGTTCCTAGGGAATCTCAATGCGTCTACTGCAAAAGTGTTGGACACTAATTGCAAACATATAAAAGTTCATATTTTATTCAATTTCAAAACAAATGCCTAATTTGTCTTTCATTTGATGGATTATAAGGTTAGGATTATTTACACCTCGGGGAGTGATTTAATCCAAAACACTTAAGTTCATCAATGACACAAATTAGAGACTTTCGAGCCATTGGATGGCGTGAATCGATTGTCTGGTTGGCTCCCTCATATTTTATGAGAGATAGGGCTTCAATTGCATGATAATATCGCTGGTTAGAAAACTTCAATTTTTCACTTACGATTTATCACGTTTTGACATTGAGATAATTTTGAATGGAAATTTGAATGAGATTCAATTATTGGGAATAATTGAATTTGCCCAAAGTTCAAAGAAGATGTGAAGAACGGGGTTGCTTCATCTTCAAGTATTAATGATATAGACATTAAACTTCACAAATTATACATTTTTGGGTATTGGATGCCAAATGTGGTTCTCACATTTTATGTGGAGGAACTACATAGAAGTATAAGTTTGGTGAATAGAGGTGTCGATCTACGGGCAAGAAATGGAGCGAAGGTCGCTGCATTAGCCGTATGATCATATGATGTTGTTTTGCCTTAGGGCCCTGTTTTAGTATTATAACTATGTAATTTCGTACCTTCAATAAACAATGAATATTGGTTCAGTATTGGATACTGATGGATTAGTTTTTCACTATTAAATAGTTTGGTAACTATTTTAATTGTGAATTATTCTTTGTTTTGGTACGATTATTATATTGTTTATGTATACTTTAAACTTGACAAATCATATATATCATTAAGACCAAAGGCCAAATCGAATAAGTATCAATGAGACATAACTGAAACATTGTTGATTAGATCAAATCAAAATCTAAACATGTAACGAAGCTTCTTTAAGAAGGAATTTTAGAATCATTTGATACATGTGAATGATGTGTGATTGAAAAGATAACAATGTCATCTTTCTTGGAGAAAGGAGAACATGTGAGTAATTAGGGATGATACATACTGATGTATGTGGAACCTATAAGTTCACAAGCACATGAAGGTTATGTTTCGGAAAAGAGAAAACTATATTAGATATAGTTCGACCATTCGATGAGAGGTCTAAATGAACTACTGGTCTCTTTTGGGAACACACAATTCTTGACTTCAACTTATACACTGAATAGGACACTGTCAAAAGCTGTTGATAAGACACCATACTAGGTATGGAAAGGGAGGGTCCCTAAATTGTTTTCATCAAAATTTGAGGTTCTAAAAGCTTCTCTGGCGAGATTTATCTCTATAGAGCTTGAACTCAAATG
Organism: Euphrasia confusa; assembly: GCA_954870475.1. Lineage (NCBI taxonomy): Eukaryota > Viridiplantae > Streptophyta > Magnoliopsida > Lamiales > Orobanchaceae > Euphrasia > Euphrasia confusa. The sequence goes on along the minus strand of OX940957.1, from coordinate 12,193,366 downwards.
GGATAAAAGTTTCTTTATGGTATTCATAAGAAACTCGAGGGTACAACTTCTACGATCTATCTGAGAACAATATTTTGTTGCTCGAGATAGTGATTTTCTTGAAAAGAGTTATCTTTCCTAGAAAGTCAGTGGGAGCTCGGTTGTCTTGAACGAGGTTCAAGTGGAACAACTAATGATGAATTTCAAGACTGGGTTGAGAGTATTCTTATGGTTTTGGAAACCATACCAGCCCTCGTAGGTCCAGAAATGCATAGATCTCTATTATTCAAATACTTAGATATTGTGATCAATGAGAGATATGAATTCATGCTTTTGGAAAGCGATGAACCTTCGACCTATATTCAAGCTATGACGAGTCCAGCTACTTAAAATTGGCATGGTGCCATGAAATCTGAGATGATATCAATATCTGATAATCAAGTTTGGAACTTGATATATTTGCATCACGGGGTTAGACCCAATGAATGCTAATAGATCTTTAAGATCTAAACAGACAGATGGAAAACCTAGGGTTTTCAAGCAAGGTTGATGGTAAAAGTTTTATTCACGAGGTGGATTATGAAAAAAATTTCACCAATTGCTTTGATTAGATCATTCAGATTATCTTAGTCATTACTACTCATCTTGATAATGAGTTATGGTAATATTGGATGTTAAAACTAACTTCTTGAATTGGATTCTAGAAGAGGCTGTGTTTTAACACAGCCAAAGAGTTTTATCGATCATAATAAGGCTGAGAAATTATGCAAGCTTATAGTTCTATTTATAAAGAATGCATATCAGAGTAGCAATCTTCAGTTCAATGAATCCATACTGGGTTTTGGATTTCAGAGGAACTCGGAAGAGTCTTGTTTTACAAGAAGATCAGTGGGAGTTACGTTGTATTAATTGTGTTGTATGTCGGTGACATACTCCTTATTGGAAACAATGTTTCTATGCTTAATTCTATTAAAGAATGGCTTGGAAATTGTTTTTCAATAAAGGATCTTGGAGAAGCACAGTACATATTGGGCATCAAGATCTGTCGGAACAGATCGAAAAGGATGTTTGGACTTAGTCAAGCCACCTATATTGATAAGGTGCTTGACAGGTTCATAATGAAAGACGCCAAGAAGGGTCTCATTCCAATGACTCATGGTACATCTCTGAGCAAGAGGCAGTGCCCTTCGGGACCTGATGAGCAAAGGAAGATGGAAAACATTCCTTATGCTTCGGCAATAGGGTCTATAAAGTACGCTATGATATGTACACGACCGGATGTATCGTATGCTTTGAGCATGACGATTCGGATTCAAGGAAACCCATGTGAGGCGCATTAGACTGCGGCCAATAATATTCTTATTTACCTTAGATGGACTAAAGAATATTTTGTTGTCTTTGGAAGACAAAAAGAGTTGATATTAACAAGCTGTTTGAATGCTAACTTCAAAACAGACTAAGATAATTTCCGATTTTAATCTGGTTATATCTTTTGTCTAGTTAGAGGTGAAATTTGCTGGAATAGTTCCATGCAATGCAATATAGCTGATTAAACTACAGAAGCTGAGCACAGTATTGCATTGGATGCTGTAATGTTGGCAGTTAAGATTTGAAAGTTCTTGAATGAACTAGGTGGCGTAACTAGCTCAGCCCATCCGATAGTTCTCTATTTATAGTAGAGTTATCGCGCAAGCCAATTAGCTAGGAAGCACCACAAGTCTAAAACTGGTGCTCAGGAAGTTCCATATTATCTGGGAGATAGTTTTGTGGAGACATCGAGATAATAAAGTTGCAACTTTTGGTAAGGTTGCAAACCCGCTTTCTAAACCTCTCCAGCAGTTTAAGCTTGAGGCTTTTACGACTGAAATAGAGATCAGACATCTTAGAGATGGGTTGTGATTTCTATTACTGTATTAGATACTTTTGGAGATTTGGTAGACATTCTCTCATATGTATAATACATATTTCTTCATATAAATATGGTTTAATTTATATGAATTGTCCAAATGATTAAGTAATATCGATTGGGTTATGAGGTCGACTTACCGCATAATGAAGTCCCAATGGTTGAACTGATATACTTGAATCATATGCTTGTTCCTAGTTCGTATAATCGAGTACGGACAAACCGATAATACAAAGAACTAGATTGTAATGTGTACTATAGCGCCGCTTCATGGGCTAGTGATGTGGGACATCGAGTACAATTACATAGATATTAGCTGGGAGCTAATGATCGAACAGACCCGACTGGAATAGTATTTAAGATTTCGAGTCATAATACTATTTCATTGACTGTCGAGCAATTTCCTCTGACCTGAGTAGTCCAGAGTGATTCCATTGTGAAATGGTGTACTTTGATACAAGTAAACGCCTTACGTAAAAGGAGGTTATAAAACTTGTTATTGGGTATATCAGGAAGCAAGTGGGAGAGCTTGGATTGACAAGATGGGATTGTCCTCCATTTTATAATGGGATAAATGTCTTACCGGCCACTTGGAGAGTCGAGACTGTGGAAAATACGTGGCCACGTCCAGATTCGTATCATAGTGATAAATCTGGTTTTACAGTCTGTCTCAAAGTCCAAGAAAGGTTTGAACCGATTGAGGATGACTCGAGTCTTGCCTCAAGTTCAAACTTAGACATAAAGTGACAAAAGGAAGTTGGCAGCACACTGGCTCTGAAGGCCAAGTGGGAGATTGTTGGGATATGTCCTTCGATCCTACGTGTGCAATCGATAAAGTCATAAGGTCGTCTATGGATGTTAAATGATTATTCGATAATATTAATTGTTGGGAACAATATAATATTGATCGATAAATCATACCTACAGGGTCACACACGAGTCGGAATTAAGTTGCTTGTTATATTGATTTAGAATCAATACGTATGGATTTTCACATGCATGGGATGCATGGCATGCATGAGATGCATGGCTTGCATGGATGCATGTCACATGGTGTGACATGGCATGCCAAACAAGCAAGGGGACCACATCTAATGCCATTTGGCATGGTGATGTGGAAATGACCCTTTACCTCCCCATTATCCACCATTACTTGTTCATTATGATGCACATTAAGGTGGGGGTTACAAGGGAGGTTAATGGTGATCAATATAGTGATGAAAACATGTGTTTTCACATCACTTTTGATCAGCCACGAAATTCCACACAACAAGAGAGAAAAGAGTGAGAGAATCACTCAAGAACAAGCAAGCAAGTTCAATTCCGGGTTCGTGTGCAACACGTAGAGGCCGGGCCATTTGTGCGGCTTCAACATCCGGGCGATCTAGACAAGAGGAGTGACGAGGTCATTCACAAGGAGAGCTTCGAGAGGCTGATCCATTTGAGGTGGTTCAATCGACTCAACACCACCTCAACGACATCAACGAATCACTTCGTCACCATAAGTAAGTAATCGTTGAACCTTATATATATATATATATATTGGATGTGTATATATATATATGTTTATATGTGTTCTTATACACATTAAGTGTGCACTAAGATAATGGCATAGTAGATCTATTGCTTTACACGCTTCCGCACACACGGTATATCGATTGGATCGGTATACCGGTACCTTCAGTTGGGGCCAGTGAGCTTATGCTCCTTGAGTATCATAGAAAGTGGGTTCATAGCTATTCTCTAAACCTATAAGCACATTTAAACAAACAATCAATTTAATATCCGATATTATCTCCCTCAAATAATATCATTAAATCACTAATCACATCTAAAATCCCATCAGGTAAGGCAAGCCACGTTCGTGTGGACGTTTACCCACCCAATTGATTTAGCAATTAGATTTGCTTCGGTCGTACATCATTATAGCGTTACTTCGTTGGGAAGAATACTATAAAGCGTACCTAACTGTCTACATCAACTATTTCCAAAAATTCCCATTCAGCATAGCAAGCCACGTTCGTGTGGACGTTTACTACACCAAAAGATTTTTATAGTTGACTCCCAATTACTTGAAGCATTCGATTTTGTAAATCAAGACGCGGAGAATCATAAGTGAAACTCGAAGTTTCTAACCAGTGATTCACCATGCGAACAACCCTATCTCTCATAAATGAGGGAGCCGAGCAGACAATCGATCCATCTATCAAAGAATGGTACGACTGCCTCTAATTTGTGTCATCCACATGACCAAGTGGCTTTGGCTCCATTCCACTCCCCGGGGTGAGAATGAGTCGACTTGAAGTCAGTTTCAGAAAGACAAATTAGGCATTGTTTGATAAACTTAATCAATGTTTCTTGTAAGAGGAATTACAAGAATTCTCCTCCAATGACACATCTATACGAACTTCAAAAGTCCATAACAGTCACCAAGAGAACAGTAATGGAGACCATGGGAATGTTTCCATCCCCTCTCCCACTTAGCTTTTTATAACAAAGGGATACGCTATCTAATGCATAATTAAACACATAAGCATGCATACAAGTAATAAAGCACATATCACATAGTCAAAATAAGCTAGAAAAATTATTTTCCGACTATCATGGCTTTATTCCATCTCCGTATGCGTCTTCTAGTCTTCAGTCTTCGTTCTTGAATGCTCCATGTGACGAGAATATTAATCCCAATATTTAAGTCTATTTATTTTTAATAAATCCAAAAGATACTCAATTCGAAAATTAAGTCAATCGAATAAATCAAAAATAAAATTAAATATTATTAATATTTTTATTTATTTATTTTCCTATCTAATTCTATTAAATCTCTAGAATAATCTATCCAAGTCAAACTTGGAATATTCTAGAAGACTTCTATAATAGAATAAGGAAATAAAATAAATTAGGACTCTTCTACTTTCCAAGATTAATTAATTTCCATGTCCATGAAAATTCCCATAAAATAGGAATAATCAAATAGAAATAAATTAATTATTTTCCTATCTAATTCTATTAAATCTCTAGATTCCTATTCCAAGTAGAACTTGAAATATTCTAGAAGACTTCCATAATAGAATAAGGAAATAAATAATATTAATTCTTTTCCTATCTAATTCTATTAAATCTTTAGATTCCTATTCCAAGTAGAACTTGAAATATTCTAGAAGACTTCTATAATAGAATAAGGAAATAAATAATATTAATTAATTCTTTTCCTATCTCCATGAGAGTTCCCATACTTAGGAATACTCAAAATAGGAAAACTTGAATCAATTAGGTAAGTAGTATCTTGGTAGGATTAGGAGTAGCACGGGTTGGGGATCCCCGCACCACCCCCACCGTCGACCACCACCACCGCCGGGCACCACCGCCGCCGCCCCCTAGCCACGCGCCACCACCACCGGTGGCCGGCGTGGCCGGAAACCCTAGCGGGCAGCCCCGGGCGTGGGGTCGATCGATCCTCATGGGGATCGATCATGGGGATGATCGACCCCCCCGGTTTTTCGTCCTCTTCGTCTTCTTCGTCTCATGAGTTCTCCGGTGGTCGTCTCGGCATCGATCCAACGTAAATAAATTACAAGAAATAAATTTACAATTCCGGTATCGATTCTATACATGAAATCGACCCTATACACTTTCCGGAAAAAATAGAACGTAATAATAAATCCTAAATTCGGTCAACCCCCGAATTTTTACTATTACAAGCATTCATCCACACAAAACGAATCTCGACATGTCCGAGAGTTTAATAAACGAACAATCATAGTAAATTAAATAGCAATTAATTAAACGAATAATTAACAATTAATTAAACCATGATAGTCGGAATCCCTGCAAGGTAGAACGCAATTGAACACATACATGAACACGAAACCAAACGCTCTGATACCAGTTGTTGGAATTCGGTATCCCGGGCCATTAAAATTTGCGGAAAATAATAACCCGACCGAAAACCTCTCGCCGGAAACCGACCACGAACCACCACGAAGAACCGGACTCGACAAGAGCATCGCCGCGGGATAAACCCGCGGCTAAACCCTAGCCGAGCCCCACCGTGGGGCTCGCGATCGCCGTTGATCGCGTGGGGCTGCCCGGCAGCCCCCGGCGGTGAGTCCGGCGACTCACCGCCACCACCGACCGGAGGGGGGACCACCAGCCGCGGCGCGAAGCCGCGACGGTCCCCGGCGATCGAACTAGGGTTCGATCGCCCCTAGCCGCGGCGTCCAGCCGCGGCCTTTCCTCGGTGCGCGCCGGCGGTCGTGCCCTAGGCCGACCGCCGCCCCCTCGGCTCCCAGCCGAGGGCTCTCTCGAACCTTCGCCGGGGATCTCGAATCCCCGTCCCCGAAGTTCGTCGTTTACCCGGATCGTGCGTTCATGTATGTATCACAATTAATCCACATAAAATCATAGAAGAGAGTATACGATTTTACCTTTTGATTCGTTGTGCGGAGAAACGGAATCAAGATGATGACCTTACGATCTTCCCACGTATTCCTTGCACTAGCTTGAACGTCGGGTGGGCGACGATCCTCCAAGCTTATGGATCCTCTTCTCTCTCTCTCTACTTTCTCTCTCTAGAAGAATTATGGTCTTCAAGTTATGATGTGTGTGTAGAAAAGAGAAGACCATGTAGTGCTTTTATAGGCTACGTAGGGGATCTAAAGGAGGTGGAATATTGGGCTTCCAATATTAATGATTAAATTGAGCCCACTGCCCAAATCTATTAATCTCCCATTAATATTAATTAATTTATTTTCCACTATATAAATTAATTGCACTCCCAATATTAAACCATATTATATCAAATAATATTTCTCCGGTAGTATTATTTATTCCGTGTATTTAAGATTTAAATATCCATGAATAAAATTAATTTATTGCTAATTAATTTATTCATCTCTTGAATCCGAGACTAGTACCATTCAACCTTAATTATTGTGCGGAACGAATCCACTCATGAGGTTTACACAATAATTCCTTTTGAACTCATCTCGGGGATATTATCAACCCTTCCGGGATACACTGTCCGGTCAATCATTCACGGCATGCCATATATAAAATATAGTGACCCAACTTAACCGGTAATTAACCCAATAATTAAATCGGTTAATTCCTTTGGTAAATCAAAGTCACTTATATTGAATATACACACCCGCAACGATATCGGGGATTAAGAATATAATACACTGAGACTCGAATCGATTATCGCCGGCAATCCTAATCGATGAATCTCTACGATCCGCTCAATACACCAAGTGTACAAGTGTGATAAAATAATTAAGACAAATTATTTTCTCTCTCACACAACGACTATACCGATGGATTGGTCTGTGTCCATCTAGGTCGTGAGCATCTGTTTGATTAAATACGAGTAACCGATAGTATGATCTTCTGTGTGGGCCCGACACACCATACTAACTACAACGTATAAAATCCAGGACTATGATTTGCATATATTTAATTAATAATAATTAAAAGCAAATAATTGTTTATTTAATAGATTAAATGCTATGATCGGGAGTTTATCGTTACTTAAATCTAGACATTAAGTACACAACTCCAACAAGAATCCCTAAAGACCAGGACTTTCTTTGACCGCCAAGAGTCCCAGCAAAAACAAACTCTGGGCGGACTACGCCCAAATGGCCCAGGCCCATCAGCCCACCAGCCCATTAATACAAATCTGATGCCCTAGAGACCGCACATATAAAGAAGGGATCGCTGATCAGCAAAAAAGAGACGACACACACGACGCCACACAAGAAGAAATATAGAGAGCACAATATACGAAATTTATGAGAGTTCTTATATATTTGTTTTGAGAGTCGAGAGGTGAAACACTGCCCTTTGGGGCAGCCCGTTTGGGCGAAATTGTATATTATGTTTTTTCTTTATTTAATTAAAAGCTTTTCTTTTTAGTATTTGGTTTCAATTTCGTTGTTGCTTTATTTATTTATTTTAATTATTTGTTGATGGATTATTAGCGTCTGGGCAAAGGCAGATCGAGGGGGAGTTTGGGTAAAGTGAGGCCGCGAGGTTGGAGGGGCTAAAGTAACCGGTTGGGCGTTTGTTCCCGAGGCAAAGTTGGTTGAGGTTTATTTCTAGGGAGTTTGGGCAAACTAGGACGACCACTAGTGAACCTTTACAAACTGGGATACTGGTGATTGGCAAACCGCATAGATGTACCTTGTAGTATTGTTGCGGGCATAGCACTAGAACTTGCAGGAGATGCGGTCGTATGTTTCGAGCATGCTATTGGCCAAGCGGGTCTGTCTAGAGGGTAATGCAGGTTTGGGCAAACTAGATCCATGTTTGGTCGCATAGGTTATCGAATTGTTCAGATCCAGGGGTTTAGGCAAAGTGTTAGCTTGCCTTCTCTTACACAGTAAGGATAGATGAGGGGTGGGGCAATTGTTGGGCGTGACGCAATAGGACCACTTTTGTTTTTGCACCCTATAACTGCTGACAAACCGCTGGTTAAAATCCTTAGTGCCTATGACCGGTAGTATGCCCAGATGACCCTGAGAGATGTTGTATGCCCAGATACTGATTTTCCTCAACTTAGTTTAGTTTAGTCGTAGTTAGTTGAGTCGAGTTGTTCATGAGAGAACCGCTGTGCCCACAGCAAATCAAAACAAAACTTTTTAAATCGTCACAACCCTTTGGGCAAGCCGAGATCACTTACTGCAATTGCCTCCTCGTGGGACCGACCCCACGTACTTGCCATTATCTACGCTTTGTAGTTATAAGAGTACTGGCTAAATACAAATTTCATTTTGGCAGCGCGTTTGTTCCCAACGACAACCATTCATGCTCGTCAACGTAGATCGGGTTCCGGGTATCGTGGATCGTATTCCTCGATTACTAGGGGTTCTAGGACCTCCGGATCGGTAGTCGGAAGAGGAAAAACGACCCGGAAACGAGCCCGGAACAGCAACGTCGCGTTGCTGTTCGCGGACAAACGGCGCCCGCTGGAGGGCAAACGGCGGTTGCCGTTTGCAGCTCCTCCAGCGACCGCTGGTCTGCAATCGGCGGGCGCCGATTGAGGCAAACCAGCCCCCGTTTCGCGCGGTTGTCCTCCGGGGCGATGGCTGGGCGTGATTCAGGACACGGGCTGTCACGTGAAAAAAGTAACGGGCCTGGAGGTTGACTGGGAACGTTCGGATGTTCGAGCGATCGAACGAACGCATCCCGGGTAGTCGATTTCCAACATTGAGCGGATCGCTTGAGATTTATCGATTAGGATTGCCTTGGATAATCGATTTAAATCTCTGAGTATTTTATTCTTAATCCCTGATATTATTGCGGGTGTGTGCATTTAATATTAGTGACTTTAATTTTCCAAAGGAATTGATTGATTAGAATAACCGATCAATTACCGGTAAAGTTGGGTCACGGTATTTTATGTATGACATGCCGTGAATTCTTGATGGGAAAATGTGTCCTCGAAAGGGTTGATAATATCCCCGAGATGAGTTCATAAGGAATTATTACGTAAACCTCATGAGTGGATTTGTTCCGCATAATAATTAAAGTTGAATGGTACTAGTCTCGGATATAAGAGATGAATAAATTAATTAAGCAATAAATTAATTTTATTCATGGATATTTATATCATAAACACATGGAATAAATAATACTACCGGAGAAAATATTATTTTATATAATATGGTGAATATTGGGAGTGCAATTATATTTATATAGTGGAATTAATCATATAATTAATATTAATGGATTAATATATTTGGGCTTGGGCTCAATTTAATCATTAATATTGGAAGCCCAATATTCCACCTCCTTTAGATCCCCTACGTAGCCTATAAAAGCAATACATGGTCTTCTCTATTCTCATCATAATCTATAACTTGAAGATCATAATTCTTCTAGAGAGAGAAAGTAAAGAGAAGGAGATCCATAAGCTTGGAGGATCGTCGCCCACACGACGTTCAAGCTAGTGCAAGGAATACGTAGGAAGATCCGAAGGTCTTCAAATTAATCTCGTTTCTCCGCACAACGAGATCAAAGGTAAAATCGATAAACACCCTCTATGATTTTATGTGATTTGTAAATCGTGATATTACATGAACGAAGATCCGGGAACGACGAACTCCGCGGATGGGGATGGACCGCGAGGTCGACATCCCCGCGGGGATCGAAGAACACCCTCGGCTGGGAGCCGAGGGGTGGCGATCGAAGCCCTAGGGCTCGATCGCCGGCGCGCATCGAAGGAGCCCCGGCTGGACGCCGGGGCATGCAATCGACCGTGAGGTCGATCGTGTTGGAAATCGACTACCCGGGACACGTCCGTTCGAACCCTCGAACATCCGGACGTCCCCAATCGACTTCTGGAGGTCACCCTCAGACAGCCATGGCCTCCCGCCCAAGAGATCGCGCGTCCGCCGCAGCCGAAGCCGCGGCTCGCGATCTACCCGGAGCAAGCGACCGCTTGGTCACCAGGCGAGCGCTCGCGCAGCAAGGCAAGCGAGCGCTTGCGGCCCAGGCGAGCGCCCGCGACCTGTCGCGAGCGGGCGCTTGCCCCTCAGGCGGGCGCCTGCCTGCTGCGAATAGCGACCCCGTTCGCCCGTTCCGGCTGTTCCGACGCGATTTTCTCGATCCGACTGCCACGCCGAAGGTCAGAAACCTCCCAGCAGTCCGAGAATATCACATCCAAGCCACGGGACCCGATCCTTGTTCAATGTATGATCAACGAGATAAATAAGTGAGATCGAGTAAATGCGGAATAAAAGTTCCGATCTCATACCTTCTCGGTCGATTGTTGAGACCTTAGGTGCTTCTAACGTATGCCTCAGATCCCGTCTCCAACCGTTGTGTGGGCAACGATCCGCTGGAGTTCTCCCGTCTGTACTCTCCTTTCCAAGACCAGCGTATGATTATTCTCAATGAGAGAATTAAAATATAATTGCGTTAACTTTATTTTTACACAGAGAAAAATATTATTGCGCTAAGCAATTAATTATTCTCTGAACAAAAATGAAAGTTGCGGCGAAAGTTAGGTCTTAGGATAGTAAGGGAGGGGGTTTATATAGAGTTACGTTAGGGACCTTAGGATAAATTAATTAAGGGCTAAAATTGAAATATTAATTAACTTGGAATACGTAAACGCAATTCCTTAATTAATCGATTTCAATTTTAATTATTATTAACTCCACTAAAAAATAATAATTGAATTCCCGAAATTAATTTTAATATTATTTAAACAATAATAATTCCGCCGAAATTACATAAACGACCTTCCCCGTGTTTAAGATATCGTATGTCCACGAATTAATTTTATTACTAATAATTAAATTAATTCGTCTCTTATTATCCGAGACTAGTACCACTCAACCTTATTATCATGTGGAACAAATCCACCTGCAGGGTTTACATGATAAACTTTATGAGCTCATCTCGGGGACATCATCAACCCGATAAACGGGACACGGTTTCCTGTCTATAATCTATAGCATGCCGTGTGTACAATTCCGATTCCCAATTTACCGAGTATCTCGACTAAACAAATAGTCTCACTCATTGGCAAGTTAAAGAACCGAGAATTGGACAAACGCACCTATAATTATATAGGGATTAGGAATTCGTTTATCCGTAATATCTGATGTCTAGTTCGATTACGTCGATTAGTATAAATCGAACGCCCTCCCGTGGTCCTGCTCAATACACCAAGTGTACTAGTGTAACATAATAGTCAAGACCAACTATTACCCAGTCACACTACGACGTACCGATGGATTGTCCCTGTCCATCTAAGTCGTGAGCTTCTGTTCGATAATATACGAGTAACCGACAGTATGATCTTCCGCGTGTCTCCTCACGCCATACTGTCTACAACGTATATATCTAGGACTGTTGCATTCAAGTACAAGATAGACAAAATGCCGACAGTTTGATTAATAGATAATGTAAAACACAGATAAGGAGTTCCATATTGTCACTAAACTAGACATTTAGAATATAACTCCATCAATCTCCCACTTATACTAAATCTCTAGTTGCCCTCTACCATACATCCGATACCCATCCCCTTCACGTGTCTCTTGAACGCTTCCGCTGGAAGTGCCTTCGTAAAGGGGTCAGCCAGGTTATCCGCTGATGCAATCTTGGTGACAACCGCATCGCCTCTCCTGACGATGTCTCTAATCAGGTGGTACTTGCGATCTATGTGTTTACTCGCATTGTGGGCTCGTGGTTCCTTTGCATTAGCCACTGCACCGCTATTGTCACAATAAATTGTGATAGCTCTAGGCATTTTAGGAACCACATCCAAGTCCATAAGGAAGTTCCGGAGCCACACCGATTCTTTAGCTGCCTCAGAGGCTGCTACATATTCGGCTTCCATGGTAGAGTCCGAAATGCATTTCTGCTTAACACTCTTCCATGAGACTGCTCCACCTCCCAATGTGAACACATAGCCTGATGTAGACTTTCGCTGATCCTTATCAGATTGGAAATCCGAGTCTGTGTAACCAATAGGAATCAACTCGGACGCTTTGTAACTCAGAACATAATTCCTAGTCCTTCGCAGGTACTTAAGTATGTTCTTTACAGCAGTCCAGTGACCCTGTCCAGGGTTACTCTGATATCTAGCTACCATGCCTACGGCATAGCAGATATCAGGTCTCGTGCACAACATGGCATACATTAGACTTCCTACTGCCGAAGCATAAGGAACCTTCTTCATGTAATCTATCTCCTTTTGTGTTTTGGGACACATGTCTTTAGATAGATGAATTCCATGGCAGAAAGGTTGAGCACCTCTCTTGGAATTCTGCATGTTGAAACGAGCCAGAATCGTATCAATATATGAAGCCTGGAATTCTTAATGTTCTTTTCCGGCGATCCCTTATAACCTTGATCCCAAGAACATGCCCAACTTGTCCTAAGTCTTTCATATCGAATTGCTTGGATAACCATCCCTTTATGTCTGACAACATCTTCACATTGTTGCCAATTAGAAGGATGTCATCTACATAAAGCACGAGAAACGCCACACTTTTTCCGTCACTTCTCCGGTATACACACGAATCGTCCATGCTTTGAATGAATCCATAAGACTGGATAACCTCATCAAACCGCATGTTCCAAGATCTAGAAGCTTGCTTCAATCCATAAATGGATCGGTTTAGCTTACACACTAGATGCTCTTGGCCTTTCTTGATGAAACCTTTTGGCTGTCTCATGTAAATGGTCTCGTCAAGATTCCCATTCAAGAATGTTGTCTTGACGTCCATTTGCCACACCTCATAATCCATATAAGATGCTATAGACAAAAGAATCCGGATCGACTTTAGCATAGCTACCGGCGAAAAGGTTTCCTCATAATCGATCCCTTCTTTCTGAGTATACCCTTTCGCAACAAGCCTAGACTTGAAGGTTTCAACCTTCCCATCAGACCCTCTTTTTCTCTTGTACACCCACTTGCAACCAATGGCTTTTACACCTTTGGGCGGTGCTACAAGATTCCAGACCTGATTTGAATCCATTGATTCAATCTCAGATTTCATCGCCTTTTGCCAAGACTGAGCATCTTGATCTTTAAGCGCCTCGCCGTAGGTCCAGGGATCGGCTTCATGTTCTCCAGGTAACAAGTCCGAAGACTCACCTATAAACATGAACCTATCGGGTTGTCGAACAACCCTCCCACTACGACGACGCTCCGGTGTAACCTCAGTAACTACAGGTGCAGACTGTGGTGGCGTATCACCCGGTTGGGTTGGATCTAAGCCTTGATCGTCCCCTCTCAGTTCGTTTAGTATTATCTTGCTGGAAATCGATATCCCGGGTTATCAAAATATTGCGGAAACCGACAACCCGACCGAAATCCCGTCGCCGGAGATGAAACCGCGAACCACCGTACGAGCCGGAGCTCGACCGAGCACCGCACGGGCGAACCCGCGCGCCCAGCCGAGCCCCCGCACGGGGCTCGCGATCGCTAGCCCTAGCGATCGCCGGGGATGCACGCGCATCCCCGTGGGGCTGTTCCGAACAGCCCCCGACGGTGAGTCCGGCGACTCACCGCCACCGCCGAGGAGGGCGGTGCACCCAGCGCACCCGCCGCGGCCCCGCCGCGGCTACCCCCGCGATCGACCGTGAGGTCGATCGCATGCCCCGGCGTCCAGCCGGGGCGTCCTCGTGTGGGCCCCGCGATCGACGCCCTAGGGCTCGATCGCACCCCTCGTTGTGTGAGAGAGAAAATAATCTGTCTTGATTATTTTATCACACTTGTACACTTGGTGTATTGAGCGGATCGTTGAGATTCATCGATTAGGATTGCCGGCGATAATCGATTCGAGTCTCAGTGTATTTTATTCTTAATCCCTGAAACTATTGCGGGTGTGTATATTTAATATAAGTGACTTTGATTTACCAAAGGAATTAACCGATTTAATTATTGGGTTAATTACCGGTTAAGTTGGGTCACTATATTTTATATATGACATGCCGTGAATACTTGACGGGAAAGTGTATCCCGGAAGGGTTGATAATATCCCCGAGATGAGTTCATAAGGAATTATTATGTAAACCCTGCAGGTGGATTCGTTCCGCATAATAATTAAGGTTGAATGGTACTAGTCTCGGATATAAGAGATGAATAAATTAATTAGCAATAAATTAATTTTATTCATGGATATTTATATCTTAAATACACGGAATAAATAATACTACCGGAGAAATATTATTTGATATAATATGGTTTAATATTGGGAGTGCAATTAATTTTATATAGTGGAAAATAGAATTAATTAATATTGATAAGGATTAATGGACTTGAGCATTGGGCTCAATTTAATCTTCAATATTGGAAGCCCAATATTCCACCTCCTTTAGATCCCCTACGTAGCCTATAAAAGCACTACATGGTCTTCTCTATTCTCATAACTTGAAGATCACAATTCTAGAGAGAGAGAGAAAGTAGAGAGGAAGATCCATGGAGTTCGGTAGATCGTCGCCCACACGACGTCCGGGCTAGTGCAAGGAATACGTGGGAAGATCTCAAGGTCATCAAATTGAGTTCTACGTTTCTCCGAACAACGAGAACGAGGTAAATCGTAAAACCCTCTTTATGATTTTATCGTTAATTATCGTGAAAATATCATGAACAAGATCCGAGGGATGAACTCAAAGGCGAGGACAAACCGGGCGGTGGTGGTTGGACCACCGGACCGCCGGCGGTTTGTGGATCCCCGCCCAAGAGGGGCTGCCGGGCGTGAGCCTCGGCTGGAGCCGAGGGCTCGATCGAGCTAGGCTCGATCTCCCCGTACGGCGTCGCCGCGAGCTACGGGAGTTCCCGTAGAGGGCACGCGGGCGACGCGAGTCGCGTACGGGGCGTGCCCAGCGGGCTGCTGGGAGCAGCCCGTGCGACTCGTACGGGGCAGCCACCTCCCGTGAGCAGCGAGTCGAGGACTCGCTGCGGGGCTGCTACGAGCAGCCCCAGCGGTTGCCGTGAGCAACCGCGAGCCCCTCGTGGGGGCTCGGCTGGACACACGCGGGCTTGCTCGCGTGTGGTGTTCGGTTGAGCCCGGCTCCTCGTGGCGTGTTCGTGGTTTCTCCGGCGGTCGGGATTTCGATTGGGTTGTTGGTTCCGCAATTTAGACAATCCGGATATTCGATCTCCGTAGGATTTCGGTCGGAATTAATTAGATAATTAATTTTTAATTAATTTATTAATTCCGGGATATCGATTTCCAACAATTGGTATCAGAGCGATGGTTTTAGTTCATGGTATTTTTCGATAAATTGTTCTACCTTGCAGGGTTTCCGATTATTATGGCTAGATTTAATTTTGTTAATTAATGTCATAATAATGTTCTTGATTATTAAACTCTCGGTGATGTCAATATTTGTTCTTGTGTGGTGAATGCTTGTTCTTATTTTTCCGGAAATTGTTTGAGGTCGATTTCATGTAGAGAATTGATTCCGGATAATTGTAAATTAATTTTGAAAAATTATTTACGTTGGATCGATTCCGAAACGACCACCGGAAAAGTGTGACGGAGGAGACGAAGAGAGGGAGGATTCCGGGGGTCGATCAACCCCATGATCGACCCCAAGGGATAGATCGATCGAGGGAGAGGGGGCTGCCCTCGAACCGCTCGGCCACGCCGGCCACCGGAGGTGGTGGCGCGTAGGCTAGGGGCGGCGGTGGCTCTCCTCTCGGCCGGCGATTGTGGTGGGGGCGCGGGGTCCTCGTGATCTCGTGCTCTCCCGCCAAGATCCAACTTTCCTAAATTGATTCGGTTTTCCTATTTTGAGTATTCCTATTTTTGGGAACTCTCATGGAAATAGAAAAAGAATTAATTGGAATTAATTTATTTCCTTATTCTATTATGGAATTCTTCTAGAATATTCTAAGTTCTACTTGGAATAGGATTCTAGAGATTTAATGGAATTAGAAAGGAATATAATTAATTATTAAATTAATTTGTTTCTATTTTGATTATTCCTATTTTATGGGAATTTTCATGGACATGGAAATTAATTAATTTTGGAATGTAGAAGAGTCCTAAATTAATTTTTCCTTATTTAATTATTCCTTTATGGAATTTTTAATGGATTAGGAAAGGAATTAATTTGGAAGGACTAAGAGTCCTAAATTATTTTATTTCCTTATTTCATTATGGAAATCATCTAGAATATTCCAAGTGGGTCTTGGATAGATTATTCTAGAGATTTAATGAAGTAGAAAGGGAAAATAAAATAAATTATTTTATTTCCTTATTTCATTATGGAAGTCTTCTAGAATATTACAAGTGAGTCTTGGATAGATTATTCTAGAGATTTAATGAAGTAGAAAAGGAAAATAAAAATAATAAAAATATTAATAATATTTAATTTTATTTTTGATATATTCGATTGACTTAATTTTCGAATTAAGTAACTTTTGGATTAATTGAAAATAAATAGATTTAAATATTGGAATTAATATTCCCGTCACATGGAGCATTCAAGAACGAAGACTGAAGACTAGAAGACGCATACGGGGATGCGATAAAGCCATAATAGTCGGAAAATAATATTCTAGTATTATTTTGATTATGTGATAATATTCTATGTGCTTTATTTCATGTATGCATGCTTATGTGTATTTAATTATGCATTAGATAGCGTATCCCTTTATTGTAAAAAGCTAAGTGGGAGAGGGTATGGAAACATATCCATGGTCTCCATTGCTGTTCTCTTGGTGACTTTTATGGACTTTTGAAGTTCGTATAGACAAGTCATTGGAGGAGAATTCTTGTAATTCCTCTTACGAGAAACATTGATTAAGTCTATCAAACAATGCCTAATTTGTCTTTCCAAAACTGATTTCAAGTCGACTCATTCTCACCCCGGGGAGTGGAATGGAGCCAAAGCCACTTGGTCATGTCGAGGACACAAATTAGAGGCAGTCGTACCATCTTTTGAAGGTGGATCGATTGTCTGCTCGGCTCCCTCATTTATGAGAGATAGGGTCGTTCGCATGGTGAATCACTGGTTAGAAACTTCGAGTTTCACTTATGATTCTCCGCGTCTTGATTTACAAGATTAAATGAATCAAGTAATTGGGAGTCAATTGTAAAAGTCTTTTGGTGTAGTAAACGTCCACACTATCGTGGCTTGCTACATTGAATGGGACTTTGGAACGATTGATGTAGACAGTTATAGAAGGAAGTAAAGGAGCGTATGTTAACGTAAACGTCCACACTATCGTGGCTTGCGGTGAATATGCGTATCCCAAACAAACTTCTTAGATACTGAGTAATGGTTTACACTTAGGTACCCTTCTTAGTATTCTTCCCATCGAAGTAACGCTAATGATGATGTACGACCGAAGGAAATCTAGTTGCTAAGTCATTTGGATAGGTAAACGTCCACACTATCGTGGCTTGCCATATCTGATGGGATTTTAGATGCAATTAGTGGTTTAATGATATTATTTGAGGGAGATAATATCGGAGATTAAATCGATTGTTTGTTGTTATATGTGCTCATAGATTAGGAGATGGCTTTGAACCCACTTTATGTGATAACTAAGGATTTTTATACTCACTGGTCCCTAAATGTAATGATTGGAATAGAGATCTAGACATTACCCAAACTGTTAAAGAGTACTAGTTAGTGCTCAGTGATCTTTGTCCTCCCGAGCCTATTGACATAGGCGGCTAGACAAGAGGCGATGTGGATACTCATAAAGGGCAGTCGATTCGAGGAAACGCTTAAACACGTTTTTGAGATGATTGACCTTTTTAGACGAGTTGAGACGGAAATCGCAAGCTCTTGTAGCCAATGCCAAAGGTTTCGAACCTAAGGGAAAAATCGGGGGAAAGGAAAAGCAAGCAAAGAAACCCAGTGGTCCTAGGTTTCTTGGACCACGAGATGGGACGAGAAAGCCATGAGGCAAGAGTTCTCAATGCAAACAGTCTGGGTACTGGAAGTCTGATTATCCTCTCAAAGAAAGTACGAAATTCTTCTTTAGTCGTAAAACATAGTCAGTGGAATTATCTACCGGAACCTGGTGTGTAGATATGGAACCACTGACGGTATGTGCATTTTAAATGCAAAGGTTCCAGGAAACCTAACGACTTGGAAAAGAAGAAATCGTAGTCTACATGGGCAATGCTGTAGAGGAGGCAGCAGTTGCAGTGGAGGACATTTTATAGGATTTCATTTTGAGTTATTGCTTTTATGTACCTTTCATATTAGAAAGAACTTTGTTCTGGATTTCTAATGAATGGATATTTTATTTCTTTTAATCATTTGATGGTTATAAGAAGAAATAATGATAGTATCTATTCTGGTACATTAGCTAGCAATATATAAATGATGAATCCTGAGTCCACCACAATGCAACGAACCGTAGTATAAAACTCGTTTTACTAATAAGAGATTTCTTTATCAATTATACTTGTGAATTCTTATGCTAAGTCATGCTTATTCAAATAAGAAGTTCAAAGGTCGAAAATTGATTTTTGATCAATTAAGTTGAAGGAGTGGACCTTCCGACCTAAGAATCTTATTTGGAAGATAACATGACTAAGCAATCCTTTATGGATATAAGATGTAAGATCCGGACAAGTATAAGAATTGATTGACTCTGATGTATGCAGACCTATGCCTACTCAGACAATAAGGTACGAGTACTTCATTTTATGATTACTCGAAAAATGGATTAGAATACCTGATGTGCCACAAAAGCAAGTGTTTTGACAAGTCAATGGACACTAAGCAATTGTGGAGAGCCATCAAGTTATATCCATTTGTAGCCTGCGATTTGATCGCGGAGGCAAGTACCTGTCTGAGGAACGCATAGCATACTGATCAGAGATTGGGATTTGATCCCAAATGACTACACCATACACTGTTGTGTAGAAATGGTGTGTCGATAATAAGAAATGGAACTCTTATAGAAATAGTAAAAGTATGAGTTATACGGAACTACCTACGTTCTATGGATATGTCTGGAAACAACGGCGCATTCAAATGCGGTTGTAGAATATCCTAGAAGAACAAAAGACGTGTGTTCAATAGTACTATGAACCAGATGGACGTTATAAGTTCTAACGCCCGGTTCTTAGAGAAAGACTATATGATGAAACACGAGCCCAAAGTGACGTAATACTTTGAAATGAGAGAGAGATTAAGACTTAGAACCAGCCGAACCGAGTAGCGGTACACCACTAACTGCACCTACTGTTATCACTGTTTATACACCGGAATGCCATTGTAGTGGGAGGTTGTGGGACAACCGGAGATATTCATAAGACTAGGAGAGTCTTCGGACTCTGGACCTAGTATACATGAAATCGATCCCTGGATCTACATGAAGGCCGTACTAGATCTAAATGTGCCTTCTTGGAGAGCAATAAGGATTATTGCTAAGAGGCGAGATCATTTAGAGTACAAGCTTAGTTGATCCATTTATGGATTGAAACAAAGCATTGAGTTCGTGGTACTTGCAAATTGATGAGATAGTCCATTTTATGGATTCATCAAAAGCATAGACGAATCGTGTGTATGGGAAACGTGATGGAAACAAGGTGGTGTTTCTTGGAGGTTTTATGTAGATGACATTTTATCATTGGTAACAATGTAAAGATGTTGTCAGACATAAAATGATGGTTGTCTAGAAAAATCGATATATGAGATGAAGGAGAAGTTAGAGCATGTTCTTAAGATCTAGGATCTCAAGAAAAGAACATTGTACTTCTCCTGGACATCTTGCATATATATGATTATGGTTCGTTTTAACATGCATGATTCCGAGAAAGGTTCGTTACCTTTCAGAGACGGAATGCATCTATCTAAGGATATGTGTTTTGGAACACAAAAGGAGATAGAAGCAATGAAAGCAATTTCCTACACTTTGAGTGTGGAAAGCTTAATAAATGCAATGTTGAAAAACGAGAACCTGATATCGGCTATGCGGTGAGCATAGTGGGAGGATATCAAGGTAATCCTGGAAAGGAATATTCGACTGCCGTAAAAGTACTTTCGAAGTACTGTTCTAGACTACGAAGCAGACGAGCATTTCCTTTGGATTACATTCTCTTAGATTTCTAATCAAATGAGGACAGGTGTAAGTCGATATCAGGCTATGTGTTTCACTATTGAAGGAGAAGGAGTTTTAACATGGAAGAGTGATAAGCACGATGCTTTTCGGACTCTGCCATGGGTAACCAAATAGCGGCCTCAGAGGCAGCGGAAGTTTTGGTATAACTCCGGGATAATCTCTGGGACTTAGATGTGATTCTTAATTTGCCAAAGGCTATGTAAATAGCGGTGCAATGGCAAATGGTAAGAAATCACAAGTCCATAAGTGTAAGATAACACATAGTGCAAGTACCACCTGATACGAGTCATCGTCGAGGGAGACGACGCTGTAGTCACCAAGATAACTTCAGAGCGGCAACCTAGAGTGCTCATTCACATAGTACTTCTTGGAAGTACAACTTAAGCACGTGATGAGTATGGGAGTCGGGAGTTTGGAGGAAATGACTAGACCTTAGTACAAGTGGGAGATTGTTGGAGTTGTGTACTTAATGTCTAGATTTAAGTGACAGAAACTCACGATCCATTGCCATTAATCTATTTAACTAAATGAACAATTGTTTGCGTTTAATTATTTATAATTAAATATATGCAAAACATAGTCCTGGATTCTATACGTTGTAGTTAGTATGGTGTGTCGGGCCCCACACAGAAGATCATACTATCGGTTACTCGTATTTAATCGAATAGTTGCTCACGACCTAGATGGACACGGACCAATCCATCGGTATAGTCGTTGTGTGAGAGAGAAAATAATCTGTCTTGATTATTTTATCACACTTGTACACTTGGTGTATTGAGCGGATCGTTGAGATTCATCGATTAGGATTGCCGGCGATAATCGATTCGAGTCTCAGTGTATTTTATTCTTAATCCCTGAAACTATTGCGGGTGTGTATATTTAATATAAGTGACTTTGATTTACCAAAGGAATTAACCGATTTAATTATTGGGTTAATTACCGGTTAAGTTGGGTCACTATATTTTATATATGACATGCCGTGAATACTTGACGGGAAAGTGTATCCCGGAAGGGTTGATAATATCCCCGAGATGAGTTCATAAGGAATTATTATGTAAACCCTGCAGGTGGATTCGTTCCGCATAATAATTAAGGTTGAATGGTACTAGTCTCGGATATAAGAGATGAATAAATTAATTAGCAATAAATTAATTTTATTCATGGATATTTATATCTTAAATACACGGAATAAATAATACTACCGGAGAAATATTATTTGATATAATATGGTTTAATATTGGGAGTGCAATTAATTTTATATAGTGGAAAATAGAATTAATTAATATTGATAAGGATTAATGGACTTGAGCATTGGGCTCAATTTAATCTTCAATATTGGAAGCCCAATATTCCACCTCCTTTAGATCCCCTACGTAGCCTATAAAAGCACTACATGGTCTTCTCTATTCTCATAACTTGAAGATCACAATTCTAGAGAGAGAGAGAAAGTAGAGAGGAAGATCCATGGAGTTCGGTAGATCGTCGCCCACACGACGTCCGGGCTAGTGCAAGGAATACGTGGGAAGATCTCAAGGTCATCAAATTGAGTTCTACGTTTCTCCGAACAACGAGAACGAGGTAAATCGTAAAACCCTCTTTATGATTTTATCGTTAATTATCGTGAAAATATCATGAACAAGATCCGAGGGATGAACTCAAAGGCGAGGACAAACCGGGCGGTGGTGGTTGGACCACCGGACCGCCGGCGGTTTGTGGATCCCCGCCCAAGAGGGGCTGCCGGGCGTGAGCCTCGGCTGGAGCCGAGGGCTCGATCGAGCTAGGCTCGATCTCCCCGTACGGCGTCGCCGCGAGCTACGGGAGTTCCCGTAGAGGGCACGCGGGCGACGCGAGTCGCGTACGGGGCGTGCCCAGCGGGCTGCTGGGAGCAGCCCGTGCGACTCGTACGGGGCAGCCACCTCCCGTGAGCAGCGAGTCGAGGACTCGCTGCGGGGCTGCTACGAGCATCCCCAGCGGTTGCCGTGAGCAACCGCGAGCCCCTCGTGGGGGCTCGGCTGGACACACGCGGGCTTGCTCGCGTGTGGTGTTCGGTTGAGCCCGGCTCCTCGTGGCGTGTTCGTGGTTTCTCCGGCGGTCGGGATTTCGATTGGGTTGTTGGTTCCGCAATTTAGACAATCCGGATATTCGATCTCCGTAGGATTTCGGTCGGAATTAATTAGATAATTAATTTTTAATTAATTTATTAATTCCGGGATATCGATTTCCAACAGACTATACCGATGGATTGGTCCGGGTCCATCTAGGTCGTGAGCCACTGTTTGATTAAATACGAGTAACCGATAGTATGATCTTCTGTGTGGGCCCGACACACCATACTAACTACAACGTATAAAATCTAGGACTATGATTTGCATATATTTAATTAATAATAATTAAAAGCAAACAATTGTTTATTAATTTAATAAATTAAATGCTATGACCGGGAGTTTACCGTTACTTAAATCTAGACATTAAGTACACAACTCCAACAATCTCCCACTTGTACTAAGGTCTAGTCATTTCCTCCAAACTCCCGGTTCCCATACTCATCACGTGCTTAAGGTGTACTTCCGAGAAATACTATGTGAGTGAGCAATCTAGGTTGCCGCTCTGAAGTTATCTTGGTGACTACTACGTCGTCTCCCTCGACGATAACTCGTATCAGGTGGTACTTGCTCTATGTGTTAACATCACTTTTGACTTATGACTTCTTGCAGTTTACCGTGCACCGCTATCCAATAGCCTTTGGTAAACTAAGAGTCATATCCAAGTCAAGAGGTTATCCCGGAACCTAACCAAAACTTCCGCTGCCTCTGAGGCTGCTATTCGGTTATGAGAGAGTCTGAGAAGCGTCCTGCTTATCACTCTTTTATGGTTCCACCTCTTTCTAAAAGTGAACACATAGCCTGATATCGACTTACACTGGTCCTTCTTTTGATTTTAGGATCTGAGAATTTGTAATCAAAGAAGATTTCGTCTTGCTTAATAATCCAGTACTTTGCAAGTACTATTACAGCATCCGAAAAACTCTTGTCTAGATCACCTTGATATCCTCCCACTACGCAAACCGCATAGTTGATATCAGGTTCTTGTTTTACAACATTGCATCTATAAAGCTTTCCATACTTGAAGTATAGGAAACTGCTTTGTCTATCTCCTTCATGTGTACGAACACAAACCCTTTAGATAGATGTATATTCTGTCTCTGAAAGGCAATAACCTTTCTCAGAAGTATGCATGTTTAAAACAAACCATAATCGTATAAGATATCTAGGAGAAGTACAATGTTCTTATCGTTAGAACGAACGATCTTAAGAACATGCTCTAACTTCTACTCAATCTTATATCTCGATTTATTTAGACAACCATTATTTTATGTCTGACAACATTTTTACATTGTTGTCAATGATGAAATGTTATCTACATAAAATCTCCGAGAAACACCACCTTGTTTCCATTACGTCTTCAATACACCTTTCGTCTATGCCTTTTGATGAATCCATCAAATGGACTATCCCATCAATTCGCAAGTTCCACGATTCATAGCTTTATTTCAATCCATAAATGGATTTACTAAGCTTGTACTCTAAATGATCTAGCCTCTCAACAATAAACCTTATTGTTCCAAGCAGGCACATTTAAATCTAGTACTGCCCTTATGCAGAGCTAGAGGTCGATTTCATCTTTACTAGATACAGAGTCCGAACTCCTCTAGTCTTATGAATATCTCTGGTTGTCCGACAACCTCCCACTGCAATGGCGTCCCGGTGTATAACAGTAATAACAATAGGTGCAGTATGTGGTGTACTTCTACTCGGTTTGGCTGGTTCCTAGTCTTTTGTCCTTCTTCTTATTCCAAGGTATTACGTCAGTTCAGGCTTTGTGGTTCATCTAATAGTCTTCTTCTATGAACCGGACGAGACGTCCCTCTGGTTCATAGTACTATAGAACACACAATACTTCGTTCATCTAGGATATCCTACAACCATATTCAATATGCCGTTGTATCTAGGAATATCCATAGAACATAGGTAGTTCCGAACAACTTGTTCTTTTACTATCAGATTTCCATTTCTTTATAACGCACCATCTCTACACGTAAGTGTATGGCGCGGCCCTTTGGAATTGAATCCCAATCTTTGATTATGCTATGTGTTATTCAGATAGGTGATGGCCTCCGCGACCGAGTCGCAGGCTTCTAATGGATATACTTTGATGGTTCCCCATAATAGCTTTGTGTCCATTGACTAGTCAAAAACACTTTGCTTTTATGGCACATCAAGCATTCTAATCCATCACCGAGTATTCTTGAAAGAATTACTCGTACCTTTCTAATATACACATATGTCTGCATATCTAATCATTTCCAATACTTGTCTGAATTCTATCCTTTTTCCAGAAAGGTTTGCTTAGACGTATTATCCTCCAAATTCAATCCTTAGGTCGGAAGGTCCATTCCTTCAACTATAATTGATCAAATCAATTTCGACCATTTGAATCTTATTTGAAAAATACTACTAAGTATAAGAATTCACAAGTATAATGATTAATAAAGAAATATCTAATAAGTAAAACA
Organism: Euphrasia confusa; assembly: GCA_954870475.1. Lineage (NCBI taxonomy): Eukaryota > Viridiplantae > Streptophyta > Magnoliopsida > Lamiales > Orobanchaceae > Euphrasia > Euphrasia confusa. The sequence goes on along the minus strand of OX940957.1, from coordinate 12,168,343 downwards.
AGTTATAGAACGGTTCGTTGCATTGGGGTAGACTTAGGATCTATCATTCATATATTGCTATCTAATGTACCAGAATAGATAACGCCATTATTTCTTATCAAAATCATCCAATGATTAACGAAATAAAATATCCATTCATAAATAATAGAAATCCAGAACAAAACGTTCTTTCTAAAATAAAGGGTACATAAAGCAATAACTTTGAAATGAAATCATATTTAACTACTAAAGCAGATAAATGTCTTCCACCGCAACCGCTGCCTCCTCTACAGCTTTTTCCCGTGAAGACTCGAACTCTTCTTCTCTAAGTCGCCGGGTTTTCTGGAACCCCTGCATTCAAAATGCACATACCGTCAGTGGTTCCATATCTACACACCAGAATTCTGGTAGATAATACCGCTGACTATGTTTTTACGACTAAAGAAAAATTCATACCTTTGAGAGGACATTCAGACTTCCAGTGTCCATACTTGTTGCATCGGAAGCACTTGCCCTTTGGCTTTGCAGCCCCCACTCGTGGTACAGTCCTCTTGACACCACTGGGTTTCCAGGCTTGCTTCCTCCTCTTGCCCCTACCTCCACCAGGCTTAAAGCCTTTGGACTTGGTAGCTACAAGCGCTTGAGACTTGCCCTTCTTGTAGATCCCCTCTGCCGCCTTTAGTTTAGTCAGGAGTTGCGCAAGAGAATAAGATAGCCCCATATTATAGCTCATGCGAAACTGCTCAAAACTAGGGGTCAGAGACTGGAGTATGATGTCGACTTGCGTCTCAGCATCAATTTGAGCTCCTAGGATCTCAAGCTCATTCAACAGACCCATCATCTTAAGAACGTGCTCCCCTACGGGCGTTCCTTCAGACTGAGTAGTTGTCATGAGGACTCTCATGGCTTCTTGCCTTGCCGCACGATCTTGCTCCCCAAACATCTCCTTGAGGTTAAACATCATATCATAGGCAGTGTCCATCGACTCATGTTGGGTTTGGAGTACATTTGACATGGAAGCCAAAATATAACATCTAGCCATTTCATCAGCCTTTTTCCACTTCCGATATGTCAGTTTTTCCTCATCAGTTGAGGCAGCCGTGGGCTCAGCAGGGCACACTTCATGGAGTACAAACTTGTACTCCTCCGAAGTTAGGACAATGTCTAAATTTCTCTTCCAATCAATATAGTTGGGGCCAGTGAGCTTATGCTCCTTGAGTATCATAGAAAGTGGGTTCATAGCTATTCTCTAAACCTATAAGCACATTTAAACAAACAATTAATTTAATATCCGATATTATCTCCCTCAAATAATATCATTAAATCACTAATCACATCTAAAATCCCATCAGATAAGGCAAGCCACGTTCGTGCGGACGTTTACCCACCCAAATGATTTAGCAATTAGATTTGCTTCGGTCGTACATCATTATAGCGTTACTTCGTTGGGAAGAATACTATGAAGCGTACCTAAGTGTAAACCATTACTCAGTACTAAGGTGAATCATTTGGAATTGCTACGTCACCGCAAGCCACGTTAGTGTGGACGTTTACGATAACTCACAATCCTTCACAATTCCCTATAACTGTCTACATCAACTATTTCCAAAATTCCCATTCAGCATAGCAAGCCACGTTCGTGTGGACGTTTACTACACCAAAAGACTTTTATAGTTGACTCCCAATTACTTGAGGCATTCGATTTCATAAATCAAGACGCGGGGAATCATAAGTGAAACTCGAAGTTTCTAACCAGTGATTCACCATGCGAACAACCCTATCTCTCATAAATGAGGGAGCCGAGCAGACAAACGATCCATCTTTAAAAAGAATGGTACGAATGTCTCTAATTTGTGTCATCCACATGACCAAGTGGCTTTTGCTCCATTCCACTCCCCGGGGTGAGAATGAGTCGACTTGAAGTCAGTTTCAGAAAGACAAATTAGGCATTGTTTAATAAACTTAATCAATGTCTCTTGTAAAAGGAATTACAAGAATTCTCCTCCAATGACACATCTATACGAACTTCAAAAGTCCATAAGAGTCACCAAGAGAACAGTAATGGAGACCATGGGAATGTTTCCATCCCATCTCCCACTTAGCTTTTTATAACAAAGGGATACGCTATCTAATGCATAATTAAACACATAAGCATGCATACAAGCAATAAAGCACATAGCACATAGTCAAAATAATGCTAGAAAAATTATTTTCCGACTATCATGGCTTTATTCCATCTCCGTATGCGTCTTCTAGTCTTCAGTCTTCGTTCTTGAATGCTCCATGTGACGAGAATATTAATCCCAATATTTAAATCTATTTATTTTCAATAAATCCAAAAGATACTCAATTCGAAAATTAAGTCAATCGAATAAATCAAAAATAAAATTAAATATTATTAATATTTTTATTTATTTATTTTCCTATCTAATTCTATTAAATCTCTAGGATAATCTATCCAAGTCAAACTTGGAATATTCTAGAAGATTTCTATAATAGAATAAGGAAATAAAATAAATTAGGATTCTTCTACTTTCCAAGATTAATTAATTTCCATTACTATGAAAATTCCCATAAAATAGGAATAATCAATTAGGAAATAAATCAATCCTAAATTAACTTTTATTCCTTTCCAATTCTATTAAATCTCTAGGATCCTATTCCAAGTAGAACTCGGAATACTCTAGAAGAATTCCATAATAGAATAAGGAATAAAATTAATTCCAATTAATTCTTTTCCCAATCCATGAGAATTCCCAAAAATAGGAAAACTCAATTAGGAAAACCGAATCAATTAGGTAAGTAGAATCTAGGTAGGAGTAGGAGTAGCACGGGTTGGGGATCCCCGCACCACCACCACCACCGACCGCCGCCACCACCGGAGAGGGCACCGCCGCCGCCTCCCCAGCCGGCAGGCCACCACCTTGCCGGCGGCAGCCCCAGCCGAGGGGCGATCGACCCCTCCCCATGGCTTCGGTCATGGGGTCGATCATGGGGTTGATCGACCCCCCGGTTCTTCGTCCTCTTCGTCTTCTTCGTGACACGAGTTCTCCGGCGGTCGTCTCGGCATCGATCCAACGTAAATATTACAAGAAATAAATTTACAATTCCGGTATCGATTCTATACATGAAATCGACCCTATACACTTTCCGGAAAACATAGAACAATAATAATAAATCTAAATTCGGTCAACCCCCGAATTTTTACTATTACAAGCATTCATCCACACAAAACGAATCTCGACATGTCCGAGAGTTTAATAAACGAACAATCATGGTAAATTAAATAGCAATTAATTAAACGAATAATTAACAATTAATTTCAACCATGATAGTCGGAATCCCTGCAAGGTAGAACACAATTGAACACATACATGAACACGAAACCAAACGCTCTGATACCAATTGCTGGAAATCGATATCCCGGGTTATCAAAATATTGCGGAAACCGACAACCCGACCGAAATCCCGTCGCCGGAGATGAAACCGCGAACCACCGTACGAGCCGGAGCTCGACCGAGCACCGCACGGGCGAACCCGCGCGCCCAGCCGAGCCCCCGCACGGGGCTCGCGATCGCTAGCCCTAGCGATCGCCGGGGATGCACGCGCATCCCCGTGGGGCTGTTCCGAACAGCCCCCGGCGGTGAGTCCGGCGACTCACCGCCACCGCCGCGGCTACCCCCGCGATCGACCGTGAGGTCGATCGCATGCCCCGGCGTCCAGCCGGGGCGTCCTCGTGTGGGCCCCGCGATCGACGCCCTAGGGCTCGATCGCACCCCTCGGCTCCCAGCCGAGGGTCCTTGAACCTTCGCCGGGGATCTCGAGTCCCCGTCCCCGAAGTTCGTCGTTTACCCGGATCATGCGTTCATGTATGTATCACAATTAATATCACATAAAATCACACAAGGAGTTTTATGATCATACCTTTGATTCGTTGTGCGGAGAAACGAAATCAAGTTGAAGACCTTTTGGATCTTCCCACGTATTCCTTGCACTCCGTTCGAACGTCGGGTGGGCGACGATCTATCGAACTCCTATGGATCTCCTTCAACTCTCTAGAATATCAAGTATGATAATCTTGTCTTATTCAAGTCTTGAATTATGAAGGCCATGTAGTGCTTTTATAGGCTACGTAGGGGATCTAAAGGAGGTGGAATATTGGGCTTCCAATATTGAAGATTAAATTGAGCCCACTGCCCAAGTCCATTAATCCTTATCAATATTAATTAATTTATTTTCCACTATATAAATTAATTGCACTCCCAATATTAAACCATATTATATCAAATAATATTTCTCCGGTAGTATTATTTATTCCGTGTATTTAAGATTTAAATATCCATGAATAAATTTAATTTATTGCTAATTAATTTATTCGTCTCTTTAATCCGAGACTAGTACCATTCAACCTTAATTATTGTGCGGAACGAATCCACTCATGAGGTTTACACAATAATTCCTTATGAACTCATCTCGGGGATATTATCAACCCTTCCGGGATACACTGTCCGGTCAATCATTCACGGCATGCCATATATAAAATATAGTGACCCAACTTAACCGGTAATTAACCCAATAATTAAATCGGTTAATTCCTTTGGTAAATCAAAGTAACTTATATTAAATATACACACCCGCAACAATATCGGGGATTAAGAATAAAATACACTGAGACTCGAATCGATTATCGCCGGCAATCCTAATCGATGAATCTCAACGATCCGCTCAATACACCAAGTGTACAAGTGTGATAAAATAATTAAGACAAATTATTTTCTCTCTCACACAATGACTATACCGATGGATTGGTCCGGGTCCATCTAGGTCGTGAGCCACTGTTTGATTAAATACGAGTAACCGATAGTATGATCTTCTGTGTGGGCCCGACACACCATACTAACTACAACGTATAAAATCTAGGACTATGATTTGCATATATTTAATTAATAATAATTAAAAGCAAACAATTGTTTATTAATTTAATAGATTAAATGCTATGACCAGGAGTTTACCGTTACTTAAATCTAGACATTAAGTACCCAACTCCAACATATCTCACTCTTGGGCTTGTGGTCCATTATATAATCCTCTTCCAAAAACCGAGCGTTGGTGCTAACAACGATCTTCTGGTCCTTAGGACTATAAAATAGACCACCTTTCGTTCCTCTAGGATATCCTATAAACAACCGAATATCTGAACGAGATTCCAATTTATCCGCCCCATGCTTCAGCACATGTGCTGGACAACCCCAGATCCGAATGTGTTTCAAGTTCGGCTTACGCCCGGTCCACAATTCCGAGGGCGTCTTAGGGGCTGATTTAGAAGGAACTAAGTTCAGGATATACGCCGCTGTTTCCAAGGCATATCCCCAGAGCGAAACTGGTAGGTCTGAGTAACTCATCATAGATCTTACCATTTCCATAAGAGTCCTATTCCTTCTTTCTGCTACACCATTCTGCTGGGGCGTGTATGGTGCAGTCATCTGGGAGTCAATCCCATTCTCTAATAAGTACGCCTTAAACTCTCCCGAGAGGTACTCTCCTCCACGATCAGATCGTAGAGTCTTTATGGTTTTACCATGAAGGTTCTCCACAAGAGCTTTGTACTCCTTGAACTTGTCAAAGCACTCGCTCTTGCGGCGCATCAGGTATATAAAACCATACCTTGAGTAATCATCAGTGAAGGTTACGAAATATTCATAACCTCCTCTCGCTTGGACAGATAAAGGCCCGCACAAATCAGAGTGAATCAATTCCAGTACTACCTTGGATCTATACCCCTTATCACTAAAGGGTCGCTTGGTCATTTTTCCTTCCAGGCATGATTTACAGGTTGGAAAGTCCTCATCTTTCACACCACTGAGTATTCCATCAGTTATCAACCTTTGAATCCTACCCAAGTTAATATGACCTAGCCTAAGATGCCATAAGTACTTTTGATTCATCCTAGAAGGTTCCTTTCTCTTATTGGTACTAGATGTGTTAAAAGACTCTACCCGTTGTATCGTGGAATAATCAGGATTCAGTATATATAAGTTGCCTATCAATGTACCAGAACAGATATAATCACCATTCTTTTTGACAATAACAGAACTATCAAAAGAAACTGAATATCCATTCAAAACCAACTTAGAAACCGAAACAAGGTTCTTTCTAAAGTTCAGTACATAAAGACAATTATTCAATACTAAAATTTTATTATTAAAAGATAAATAAATATCTCCCACTGCAACAGCCGCCACTTTCGTCGCGTTGCCCATGTAGATAGTGATCTCTCCCTCTCTAAGCCGCCGGGTTTCCTGGAACCCCTGCAAAGAATTGCAGACATGATCAGTGGCTCCCGTATCCACACACCAGGTACCGGTGGATAACACCGCTAAACATGTTTCAGTGACTAAGGAAAAGTTCGTACCTCCTTGTCTGAGAGGACAATTAGACTTCCAATGTCCAGACTGCTTGCAACGGAAACACTTGCCCTTGGGCTTGTTCACTCCATTATGTGGTCCACCATTTCTGGGTCCACTGGGTTTCCGTCCTTGCTTTTTCTTCCTCTTAGTCCCCGGAGGACCAGGAAGTTTCACAGCCACAAGTGCCTGAGACTTCTTAAAGATTCCCTCTGCCGCCTGGAGTTCAGTCAGGAGTTCCGCCAACGAATATAACCTCTTGTTCATGTTATAGTTCAGGCGGAACTGCTCAAAACTCCTAGGCAGAGACTGGAGCACTATATCGATCTGGGTTTCCCCATCGATAGCTCCTCCCATAATCTCTATCTCATTCAGATAGCCAATCATCCTAAGAACGTGATCCCTCACGGGCGTTCCTTCGGACATGGTGGCCGTCATGAGTTTCCTCATAGCATCTTGCCTGGCTGCCCTATCCTGACTACCAAACATCTCCTTGAGGTTAAGCATCATATCATAGGCAGTGGTCATGGCCTCATGCTGATGTTGCAGCACATTTGACATAGAAGCCAAAATGTAGCACCGCGGCATCTGATCAGCCTTGACCCACTTCCGATGAGCTTCCTTTTCCTCAGGAGTGGAGGTATCAGTAGGTTCATCAGGACAAACCTCATGGAGTACATACTTGTACTCCTCAGCAGTTAGGACAATGTCCAAGTTTCGTTTCCAATCAACATAGTTTGGACCAGTGAGTTTGTTTTCTTTTAGTATAATGGACAGCGGGTTGAGTGCCATATCTATAAAAGAGACAAATCAAACTGTCAAATTTAATTCGATATTAACTCCCTTAATTAATATCATTAAATTTACCAATCAATCCTAAAATCCCATCAGACTAGCATGCCACGTTCATGTGGACGTATACTAGTCCAAACGATTTTATAACTGGACTTTTACTTTGGTCGTACATCATTACAGTAGTGACTCCGATGGGGAGGATACTGTAAAGCGTACCTAAGTGTATACCATTTCTCAGTACTAAGTTAACCGCTCGGAAACTACACGCCCACCGCAAGCCACGTTAGTGTGGACGTTTACGTTGACATGCGGTCCCTTTACGATTTCCTATAACTGTCGAGCCTCAATTAACCCAAAGTTCCGTTTCCGTCTAGTAAGCCACGATAGTGTGGACGTTTACTAAACAAACAACTTTGTTAATTGAATTCCATTTAATAAATTTCACAATTTCGTTAATCAAAGCTTGATGTCTCGTAAGTGAAACTCGAAGTTTCTAACCAGCGATCAATCATGCAATTGAGCCCTATCTCTCACTAGGTGAAGGAGCCAACCAGACATTCGATCCAGTCATCGAATGACTCGAATGTCTCTAATATGTGTCATCGACATAACCAAGCGCTTTGGCTCCATTCCACTCCCCGGGGTGAGAATGAGTCGAGTTGAAATTAGTCTTTGAAAGACAGATTAGGCATTGCTTTGAAAACCTTAATTGTTCAATTTTTAAATTGGAATTTCATTCGAATTTCGATCAAAGTGATTTCCGTGTATCGACTTTATCCGATAGGGAGGATGACACTAAAGCCAACTCGTAAGTCAATACACATCACTCTCGAAACAGAGAATGGAGACCGCGGGATTGTTTCCAATCCCTCTCCCACTTAGTACTTTACGATTTAGGGATATACATGCATAAAATAATAAGCATAATAAAACACGTAAATCACATAAGAAAGCAATTAACGTGGCCCGATTATTATGGCCTTAAAATCTTGAATGCACGTCTCTTGGAACTCGAACTCGTTGCTCGTCTCGACTTCGATTCTCGTTCCTCCGGGCTTCGATCTCGTCTCGATCCAATAGCAGAAATTAATTACAAAATTATTCTACTAAGTCCGGTATCGATCCTATACATTTGATCGACCCTATACAAGTCCCGGATCCAACGAAAAGATAAATAAACCTAACGACTCAACCCGTCGGTTTTATCTATTACAAACAAGCAACTTTCCAAAAATAAAACCGATCTCGACAAGCCCGAGAGTTTAATCAAAACCACACACATAGCACAAAATACCAAAAATAAATTGGCCATAATAATCGGGTGATCCTGCAAAACAATTCTCGCAAACAATACAAAGAACGTATATAACTGGCTCTGATACCAATTGTTGGAAATCGACTACCCGGGACACGTCCGTTCGAACCCTCGAACATCCGGACGTCCCCAATCGACTTCTGGAGGTCACCCTCAGACAGCCATGGCCTCCCGCCCAAGAGATCGCGCGTCCGCCGCAGCCGAAGCCGCGGCTCGCGATCTGCCCGGAGCAAGCGACCGCTTGGTCACCAGGCGAGCGCTCGCGCAGCAAGGCAAGAGATTAACCATGAAATTTGTTTTAACTTGTCAAAAGCTATGGGTCACAAGCTATGTTTTTTTTTGGACCGAAATTTGTTGAACTAAATTGAATGTATCTTAATGAACCAAGTGAATTGAATGAATTTTCTTATAAAATAATAATAATTTTTATAAATTGTTAAATATTTTTTAAAAAATATTAAATATTTCAAGTATTAACTAGAATGTATATTTAAAATTATAAATTCCATTTTTTTTTTTTTTTTTGAAATGAGATTTAATTGGGCTTAACTTAACTGAACTTAACTAAATTCAAAGGATCTGAATTGAAATTAAGTGTAAAATAATTAACGTTAGTGTTGATTTATTAAGTGAAAGAGAAAGAAAATGAGGTAATTAAGTGTAAAATAATTAGTGTTAGTGTTGATTTATTAAGTGAAAGAGAAAGAAAATGAGTGGAGTGTTAAAAAAATACTAATAAATTAAAGTGTTTAATTGTTTTACGATTCTAGATAGTCTAATGTTTGTGCCTGTGATTTTGGGCCTTTGATACATAAGGATTTAGTCTAATATATTTGGTATTATCAATTCTTTTTTTTTGTACTTAAATGACATTTTTCTAAAGACAACATTTAATTTTCAAATAGAGTCAACAAAGTGATATGCTGTGAATTTGAAAATCTATATTTTCTTCTTATAATATTCATTTGGTCTTGAATTCATAATGTTAGGATTAGGGTCGCCAGTGGCCTCGACCCGTTAAAGAATTAAAATAAAAATATTTTAATTCATTTTATAATATATATATTATTTATGTAATATTATATATATTATAAATCCTAATTATCTAAAACAGCAGTTATGTTTGCGGTTTTCTGTATAATTGTTATATACAAATAAATTATATAGATTGAAAAAGCGCAATAATGAAAACCTGCAAAACGCAAAACAAAAGTTACAGAGAAATAAACATATAGAACAATGTTATTGTGGTTCTTAGATCGTGAAAGAACAATTCAACACTCCGATCGATCGGGAGAGTGTTGTAGACACTGCGCAGCACGAGAAACAACACGCAACAAGAGGATTCGGTCCGTTCGATTTACGTTTCCGCATCGAAGACAAGTAAGTCTTCTAATCTATTTTTATCGAATTGCTTATGTCGTTTAAGTAATTCCTTCATTGGTATCAGAGCAAGTGTGATCGGATCCCTTGTGAATTATGTGTTTGATTTTGTTTGTTCATGTTTAATATTTATGTTCATGGTTAATCTAGCATGAACTGTATTTAATATATTATTCTGTGTGATATTTACTGCATGAAAAAATAAGTTATTTGTTCTTGGTGAACTTGATGTAACTCTGCGTAGATGTATTTAATTGTTCTAAGTGAACTTTATTTAAATATATTTTTGCGTTCTGTGTGAATTTATTTATAGTGTATTAAAAATTCATTTTGTATGAATTTATTTTACCGAATTGAAATTTATTGAATTTATTTCAAGTAAATTTTATTCAGTTTGAATAATTTTCGTAAAATATATGTACGAGTACATATAATTGCGTTAAACAATGATTATTAATTGATTTTATTTTATTAATTTTTTTTGTGTAAACATTATTAATTGATTTTATTTTATTAATTTTTTTTTGTGTAAACATTATTTAATAAAATAAATAAAAGTACCGTTTATTTAAAATATATTCTGTGTGAATAATAAAATTAAATAAAAAAAAGTACATTTGATTTAAAAAATATTCAGTGTGGATATTTTTTTTATTCTGTGTGAATATTGTATTACGCTCAAAATGTCTTTTGGGATTTGGAAATTTTTAAAAATAATGATTTTTAAGGTTTTTGGATTTTTTTTTAAATCTTATTAAATTATTTTCAATGTGAAAATAATATTTAATTTTATTTTGAATTAATGTAATATTTTGAGCATGTGAAAGTAATACACTTTGTCTATCTTAACGGGCTCATCGGCACTTAATAAGTTATATGCCAATATATTTGTATGAAAATCGGATTTTCTAACGTTTAAGCTACGTGTGTGTCATTTTGATAAGGGGAGTGACTTAGTGTTACTTATAACATTTAGACATTTTATACGATCAAGTGTGTTCGTTAATTATTGATTTTTGAATTGGAAGTGTCCGATTTTAAAACTTGTCTAAATACAAGTACTGTGTATCGCTCGAGAATTCTTTTCTCTAAAGATGAAACCAACATATACTTATTGAGATCATGTGTTGAACATGCATTGCAAGTATAAGACCATGTGGAATAAGGTTGGTGACTTGTTCAATTGGGACGAGTTTAAAATCATATTTAGAGACATGAGATGTGAGAAATGATTTGGAATCAAGAACATGAGTTCTTCCATGATGTCTATCTCACTTGTGTCATAGCTATATATGATAAGTTTTATGGTCATGGTACTGAACACCAGTGTGTGACCCCTATCGTTTTCAAGACAAAGGGAAAAATGTACTATGGGACTGAGCCTATTAAGAGGATGCCAAAAGCTCATGCTCATTTGTGGGCATGTTATCATGTACATTAGTAGTTAGTGTGTACTGACTATTGGTACTTTGTTTGTTTTACAAACACTGTTTTTCATTTCGTAGTTTTTTGTTTGACTTTAGTGGTCATTCTGATTAAACTATGTGAACTTTTGATAACTTTAATGTATATATTTCGTTTGTCGTTTTATATATGTTTTCATTTAAACATTAGTTGTTTGAATGCTAAGTGTCAAAGTGGGATTTAAAATGGTTTGGTTAATTAAGTGTTTTTGGGATTGAGTTCATTATGATAATACCTAATTGGGGCCGATGATTGAGATATTAAGTCTTCTTTCGACGTTCTGTTAAGGGAGAATTATTTTGAGCAAAAGTATTCTAAATGATCACTTAATTGTTTTACACACAATAAGAGCATGATTTATATTTACTTTCCTGATTTGCCTGTGACTAGCAAATCAATCATTGGTGATATGATTAAAGGAAATAAGCTCGATGAAGACAACTACAATCCGTGGTACTGAAAGGTTGGTACATAATGGATGGTAAAGATGTTGTCGATGTTGCGAACCATGAGATGTTCGGTCCTGGACAGGACACTTGTCCTAAGGATTGTAGAAACTAAGATACTTATAAGGCTTGAAAGAAATAGGATTCTAAAGCCTGGGGTATCATGATCGCATCCGTCGAGGATGACATGATTTTTTAATGTGAATTGCAAGGTAGTGCGCATGTCATGTGGGAGTATTCGCGTGATAAGTATGGTGATACTTTTGTCACTAAGCTTCGCCTGTTGAATATAAAGATTGATACCTACACGAAGCATGGTGATCATTCTATTAAACAACATGTGAGAATTATGTCTAACATGATTGTGGAGCTTAAGACAGCTGGACACATTCTTTCAAATGAACAATGAGTTCAAACCTTAATATCTTTCCTTCGCGACCAGTGACAGCACTTTAATGTCAACCTTACTATCAATGATAACATCAAAATCTTCAAAGATGCAGCTCGACATGTTGAGCTTGAGGATGAGCGACTAGGTGTTGTGAAACCTCGTGGAGATGATGTTTATGTGGCTGAGAGTTATGGTTCCAATAAAAACATTGGTTTTTAGCGTAAATGGAACAAGAACAAAGGAAAAGGTAAAGAATCTAGTGAAGGTTCAAAGAAGGATACTGATAAAAATGAAAGGAAATTATTTCCTAAGAATCCATTTTTTCAGTAGTTCTTCTTCGTTGAGGTTATCAGTTGTTGTTTTGAAAATGACATGGTTTCTATTATATATGATAATGCTATGTGCTTTAACGAACATATTAATGCCGACTTTATGGTTATGAATTGTAGTAGTACAATTTTTTGTCTTTTATGAAAATTATGGCTTGTTTCATAATGTTTCTTCTACTTGTTTTGAGCATGTTTATAATGTGTTTTGATATGCACGTTTGAGACACATTGGGAATGATAAGATGAATCGTCTAATGAAAGAATAACTTTTGAGTTCACTTTCTAAATTCGATTTGTACACATGTGAAATATGTCTTGCAAGTGAAATAACTCGCAAGCCTTTTTAGTAAGGCAACAAGAGCTGAATATCCATTGCAATCAATACATACTGACATTTGTGTTTCATTGAGTGTGACAACTCGTCACTGAGCTTCATATTTTATGACATTCATTGAAGACTTCACGCATTTTGATTAAGTGTATTTGATATCTCTCAAGTCTGAAGCACAAGGTTGTTTCAAATACTTCATGAGTGAAGTCGAGAATCAAAAGAATGAACGATCAAAACTTTGAGAACCGATTGCGGGCGTGAATATTTGTCAGAACAGTTTTGGGAACTGTGTATTGAAAAAGGGATTACTCGATAGTTGACTACTCCTAATACTCCACAGCAAAACAGTGTTGCTGAGAGAAGGAGTAGAACTTTATTAGACATGGTGAGATCCATGATGGTTCAAGTTAACTTATCTATTTCCTTTTGGGGAGATATTTTTGTTAACTACAGCCTATATTCTAAATTGAGTATCATCCAAGTCAGTGACATCATCTCCGTATGAACTATGGACAGGTAGGAGACCTGACCTAAATAATCTCAAGCCTTGGGGTTCGGCTGCATTTATGCATAACGTGTTGGAATTCGATCACCCGGAGTTGCCGGAATTGCGGAACATGACAACTCCGATCAAAAACCCTTCGCCGGAGATCACGCGAACACCACCGCACGCGCCGGAGCACGACCGAAGACACGACGCACCCGAAGGCACGCCGCTGCCCCAGCCGAGCCCCCGCGAGCGGGGCTCCATGCGATCATCGATCGCATCAATCGATCGATTGGGGTGGGGCTGCCCAGCAGCCCCCGCGGCGAGTCCGGCGACTCGCCGCCGCCTGGAGGGGGCCCACCTTCACGGTGGGGAGGGGCGGCACCAGCCCGCACCCTCCGCGATCGATCCATGCGATCGATCGCATGCCCTCGGCCCAGCCGAGGGTCGATCCCTCTCGCCCCTTCGAAACCCTAGGCAGCGATCGCCGTGGTCCGGCGATCCTAGATCGCCACCACGCGTTCGTCGTCTAATCCGGGGTTCGATCCTTGGATCTTGCTTTTCGATAATTGATTTCAATAAGAATTAAATAGCGGAAATATTTAATTCACCTTTCGATTCGTTGTGCGGAGAAACGAGATCTTATGATGACCTTGAGATCTTCCCACGTATTCCTTGCACTAGCCCGGACGTCGTGTGGGCTACGATCTACCGAACTCCATGGATCCTCCTCTCTACTTTCTCTCTCTAGAATTGTGATCTTCAAGTTATGAGAATAGAGAAGACCATGTAGTGCTTTTATAGGCTACGTAGGGGATCTTAATGAGGTGGAATATTGGGCTTCCAATAATAGTGATTAAATTGAGCCCAAGCCCAAATCTATTAATCCTTACTATTATTAATTAATTTATTTTCCACTATATAAATTAATTGCACTCCCAATATTAAACCATATTATATCAAATAATATTTCTCCGGTAGTATTATTTATTCCGTGTATTTAAGATAGAAATGTCCATGAATAAATTTAAATTAATTGTGTAATTAATTTATTCATCTCTTGTATCCGAGACTAGTACCATTCAACCTTAATTATTATGCGGAACGAATCCACCTGCAGGGTTTACATAATAATTCCTTATGAACTCATCTCGGGGACATTATCAACCCTTACGGGATACACTTTCCCGTCAAGTATTCACGGCATGCCATATATAAAATATAGTGACCCAACTTAACCGGTAATTAACCCAATAATTAAATCGGTTAATTCCTTTGGTAAATCAAAGTCACTTATATTAAATATACACACCCGCAATAGTATCGGGGATTAAGAATAAAATACTCAGAGATTTAAATCGATTATCGCCGGCAATCCTAATCGATAAATCTCAAGCAGATCCGCTCAATACACCAAGTGTACAAGTGTGATAAAATAATTAAGATAAATTATTTTCTCTCTCACACAACGACTATACCGATGGATTGGTCCGTGTCCATCTAGGTCGTGAGCAACTGTTTGATTAAATACGAGTAACCGATAGTATGATCTTCTGTGTGTCCATACAACACCATACTAACTACAACGTATAAAATCCAGGACTATGATTTGCATATATTTAATTATAAATAATTAAACGCAAATAATTGTTTATTTAATTAAATAGATTAGTGGCAATGGATCGTGAGTTTCCGTTACTTAAATATAGACATTAAGTACACAACTCCAACAATCTCCCACTTGTACTAAGGTCTAGTCATTTCCTCCAAACTCCCGACTCCCGTACTCATCACGTGCTTAAGTTGTACTTCCAAGAAGTACTATGTGAATAAGCACTCTAGGTTGCCGCTCTGAAGTTATCTTGGTGACTACAGCGTCGTCTCCTTTGACGATGACTCGTATCAGGTGGTACTTGCACTATGTGTTATCTTACACTTATGGACTTGTGATTTCTTACCATTTGCCATCGCACCGCTATTTACATAGCCTTTGGCAAATTAAGAATCACATCTAAGTCCCAGAGATTATCCCGGAGTTATACCAAAACTTCCGCTGCCTCTGAGGCCGCTATTTGGTTACCCATGGCAGAGTCCGAAAAGCATCGTGCTTATCACTCTTCCATGTTAAAACTCCTTCTCCTTCAATAGTGAAACACATAGCCTGATATCGACTTACATCGGTCCTCATTTGATTAGAAATCTAAGAGAATGTAATCCAAAGGAAATGCTCGTCTGCTTCGTAGTCTAGAACAGTACTTTGAAAGTACTTTTACAGCAGTCGAATATTCCTTTCCAGGATTACCTTGATATCCTCCCACTATGCTTACTGCATAGCCGATATCAGATTCTCGTTTTTAACATTGCATTTATTAGCTTTCCACACTCAAAGCGTAGGAAACTTCTTTCATTGCTTCTATCTCTTTTTGTTGGAAATCGATATCCCGGAATTAATAAATTAATTAAAATTAATTATCTAATTAATTCCGACCGAAATCCTACGGAGATCGAATATCCGGATTGTCTAAAATTGCGGAACCGACAACCCAATCGAAATTCCGATCGCCGGAAAACAACCACGAACACCACCGCGCGAGCCGGGGCACGACCGAGCACACAACGCACCCGAAGGCACGCCGTGCGTCCAGCCGAGCCCCCGCGAGGTTGGGGCTCGCGATCACGCCGATCGCCGGGTTGCGCACGGCAACCCCACGGCGAGTCCGGCGACTCGCCGTCCGCGGAGGAGGGGCTGCTCGCCGTGCGAGCAGCAGCGGCACCAGTCCGCTGCCCACGCGATCGAGCACGCGCTCGATCGCATCCCCGGCGTCCAGCCGGGGTCCTTCGTGCGTCGCCGGCGGTCGAAGCCCTAGGGCTCGACCGCCACCCTCGGCGTCCAGCCGAGGGTTCGTCCTCTCGATCCCGGCGAGGATCTCTCGACCTCCCGCGGTCCGGTGATCCTCGATCACCACCGCGAGGTCGATCCTCGTCCCCGGGTTCGTACGTCCCTTGGATCTTGGTTCATAATATTCTCACGATAAATAAACGATAAAATCATAAAGAGGGTTTTACGATTTACCTCGTTCTCGTTGTTCGGAAAAACGAAGAACTCAATTTGACGACCTTGAGATCTTCCCTCGTATTCCTTGCACTAGCTCGGACGTCGTGTGGGCGACGATCTACCGAACTCCATGGATCTCCCTCTCTACTTTCTCTCTCTAGAATTGTGATCTTCAAGTTATGAACTTATGAGAATAGAGAAGACCATGTAGTGCTTTTATAGGCTACGTAGGGGATCTTAAGGAGGTGGAATATTGGGCTTCCAATATTGAAGATTAAATTGAGCCCAATGCTCAAGTCCATTAATCCTTATCAATATTAATTAATTCTATTTTCCACTATATAAAATTAATTGCACTCCAAATATTAAACCATATTATATCAAATAATATTTCTCCGGTAGTATTATTTATTCCGTGTATTTAAGATATAAATATCCATGAATAAAATTAATTTATTGCTAATTAATTTATTCATCTCTTATATCCGAGACTAGTACCATTCAACCTTAATTATTATGCGGATTAAATCCACCTGCAGGGTTTACATAATAATTCCTTATGAACTCATCTCGGGGATATTATCAACCCTTACGGGATACACTTTCCCGTCAAGTATTCACGGCATGCCATATATAAAATATAGTGACCCAACTTAATCGGTAATTAACCCAATAATTAAATCGGTTAATTCCTTTGGTAAATCAAAGTCACTTATATTAAATATACACACCCGCAATAATATCGGGGATTAAGAATAAAATACACTGAGACTCGAATCGATTATCGCCGGCAATCCTAATCGATGAATCTCAACGATCCGCTCAATACACCAAGTGTACAAGTGTGATAAAATAATTAAGACAAATTATTTTCTCTCTCACACAACGACTATACCGATGGATTGGTCCGTGTCCATCTAGGTCGTGAGCAACTGTTCGATTAAATACGAGTAACCGATAGTATGATCTTCTGTGTGGGCCCGACACACCATACTAACTACAACGTATAGAATCCAGGACTATGTTTTGCATATATTTAATTATAAATAATTAAACGCAAACAATTGTTCATTTAGTTAAATAGATTAATGGCAATGGATCGTGAGTTTCCATTACTTAAATCTAGACATTAAGTACACAACTCCAACAATCTCCCACTTGTACTAAGGTCTAGTCATTTCCTCCAAACTCCCGACTTCCATACTCATCACGTGCTTAAGTTGTACTTCCAAGAAGTACTATGTGAATGAGCACTCTAGGTTGTCGCTCTGAAGTTATCTTGGTGACTACAGCGTCGTCTCCCTCGACGATGACTCGTATCAGGTGGTACTTGCTCTATGTGTTATCTTACACTTATGGACTTGTGATTTCTTACCATTTGCCATCGCACCGCTATACACATAGCCTTTTGGAAAATTAAGAATCACCTCTAAGTCCCAGAGATTATCCCGGAGTTATACCAAAACTTCCGCTGCCTCTGAGGCCTCTATTTGGTTACCCATGGCAGAGTCCGAAAAGCATCGTGCTTATCACTCTTCCATGTTAAAACTCCTTCTCCTTCAATAGTGAAACACATATCCTGATATCGACTTACACCGGTCCTCATTCGATTAGAAATCTAAGAGAATGTAATCCAAAGGAAAAACTCGTCTGCTTCGTAGTCTAGAACAGTACTTCGAAAGTACTTTTACGGCAGTCGAATATTCCTTTCCAGGATTACCTTGATATCCTCCCACTATGCTAACCGCATAGCCGATATCAGGTTCTTGTTTTCAACAATGCATTTATTAAGCTTTCCACACTCAAAGTGTAGGAAATTGTTTTCATTGCTTCTATCTCCTTTTGTGTTCCAAAACACATATCCTTAGATAGATGCATTCCGTCTCTGAAAGGTAACGAACCTTTCTCGGAATCTTGCATGTTAAAACGAACCATAATCATATATGTAAGATGTCCAGGAAAAGTACAATGTTCTTTCTAGAGATCCAAGATCTCAAGAACATGTCCAACTTCTTCCTTTATCTTTCATAATGATTCATCTAGACAACCATCATTTTATGTCTGATAACATCTTTACATTGTTGCCAATGATAAGAGTGTCATCTACATAAAACCTCCGAGAAACACCACCTTGTTTTCCATCATGTTTCCAATACACACAATTCGTCTATGCTTTTGATGAGTCCATAAAATGGACTATCTCATCAATTTGCAAGTACCGCGAATTCAATGCTTTGTTTCAATCCATAAATGGATCAACTAAGCTTGTACTCTAAATGATCTCGCCTCTTAGCAATAATCCTTATTGCTCTCCAAGAAGGCACATTTAGATCTAGTACGGCCTTCATGTATATCTAGGGATCGATTTCATGTATACTAGGTCCAAAGTCCGAAGACTCTCCTAGTCTTATGAATATCTCCGGTTGTCCCACAACCTCCCACTACAATGGCATTCCGGTGTATAAACAGTGATAACAGTAGGTGCAGTTAGCGGTGTACCGCTACTCGGTTCGACTGGTTCTAAGTCTTAATCTTTCTCTCTCATTTCAAAGTATTACGTCACCTTGGGCTTGTGGTTCATTATATAGTCTTTCTCTAAGAACCGGGCGTTAGAACTTATAACGTCCTTCTGGTTCATAGTACTATTGAACACACATCTTTTGTTCTTCTAGGATATTCTACAACCGCATTTGAATGCGCCGTTGTTTCCAGACATATCCATAGAACACAGGTAGTTCCGTATAACTCATCTTTTACTATCTCTATAAGAGTTCCATTTCTTATTTACGACACACCATTTCTTACACAAAAGTGTATGGTGTAGTCATTTGGGATCAAATCCCAATCTCTGATCAGTATGCCATGCATTCCTCAGACAGGTACTTGCCTCCGCGATCAAATCGCAGGCTACAAATGGATATACCTTGATGGTTCTCCACAATTGCTTAGTGTCCATTGACTTGTCAAAACACTTGCTTTTGTGGCACATCAGGTATTCTAATCCATTTTTCGAGTAATCATAAAATGAAGTACTCGTACCTTATTGTCTGAGTAGGCATAGGTCTGCATACATCAGAGTCAATCAATTCTTATACTTGTCCGGATCTTACATCTTATATCCATAAAGGATTGCTTAGTCATATTATCTTCCAAATAAGATTCTTAGGTCGGAAGGTCCACTCCTTCAACTTAATTGATCAAAAATCAATTTTCGACCTTTGAACTTCTTATTTGAATAAACATGATTCAGCATAAGAATCCACAAGTATAATTGATAAAGAAATCTCTTATTAGTAAAACGAGTTTTACTACGGTTCGTTGCATTGTGGTGGACTCAGGATCCATCATTTATATATATTGCTAGCCAATGTACCAGAATAGATAATATCATTATTTCTTCTTATAACCATCAAATGATTAAAAGAAATAAAATATCCATTTATTAGAAATTCAGAACAAAGTTCTTTCTAATATGAAAGGTACATAAAAGCAATAACCCAAAATGAAATCCTATAAAATGTCCTCCACTGCAACTGCTGCCTCCTCTACAGCATTGCCCATGTAGACTACGATTTCTTCTTTTCCAAGTCGTCGGGTTTCCTGGAACCCTTGCATTTAAAAAATGCACATACCGTCAGTGGTTCCATATCTACACACCAGGTTCCGGTAGATAATACCACTGACTATGTTTTACGACTAAAGAAAATTTCGTACTTTCTTTGAGAGGATAATTAGACTTCCAGTACCCAGACTGTTTGCATCGAGAATACTTGCCTATTGGCTTTCTCGTCCCATCTTGTGGTTCAAGTAACTTATGACCACTGGGTTTCTTTGCTTGCTTTTCCTTTCCCCCGATTTTTCCCTTAGGTTTAAAACCTTTGGCATTGGCTACAAGAGCTTGCGATTTCCGTCTCAACTCGTCTAAAAGGTCAATCATCTCAAAAACGTTTTTAAGCGTTTCCTCGAAGTGACTGGCCTTTATGAGTATCCTCATCGCTTCTTGTCTAGCCGCCTATGTCAATAGGCTCGGGAGGACAAAGCTCACTGAGTACTAACTAGCACTCTTTAACAGTTTGGGTAATGTCTAGATCTCTATTCCAATCATTACATTTAGGGACCAATGAGTTTAAAATCCTTACGTATCACAGAAAGTGGGTTCAAAGCCATATCCTAATCTATGAGCACATATAACAACAAACAATCGATTTAATCTCCGATATTATCTCCCTCAAATAATATCATTAAACCACTAATCACATCTAAAATCCCATCAGGTAAGGCAAGCCACGTTCGTGTGGACGTTTACCCACCCAAATGATTTAGCAATTAGATTTGCTTCGGTCGTACATCATTATAGCGTTACTTCGTTGGGAAGAATACTATAAAGCGTACCTAAGTGTAAACCATTACTCAGTATCTAAGAAGATTGTTTGGGACACGTATATTCACCGCAAGCCACGTTCGTGTGGACGTTTACGTTAATATACGCTCCTTTACTCCCTTCTATAACTGTCTACATCAATTGTTCCAAAATCCCATTCAATGTAGCAAGCCACGTTCGTGTGGACGTTTACTACACCAAAAGACTTTTACAATTGACTCCCAATTACTTGAATCATTTAATCTTGTAAATCAAGACGCGGAGAATCATAAGTGAAACTCAAAGTTTCTAACCAGTGATTCACCATGCGAACAACCCTATCTCTCATAAAATGAGGGAGCCGAGCAGACAATCGATCCACCTTCAAAAGATGGTACGACTGCCTCTAATTTGTGTCCTCGACATGACCAAGTGGCTTTGGCTCCATTCCACTCCCCGGGGTGAGAATGAGTCGACTTGAAGTCAGTTTTGGAAAGACAAATTAGGCATTGTTTGATAGACTTAATCAATGTTTCTCGTAAGAGGAATTACAAGAATTCTCCTCCAATGACTTATCTATACGAACTTCAAAAGTCCATAAAAGTCACCAAGAGAAAAGCAATGGAGACCATGGATATGTTTCCATACCCTCTCCCACTTAGCTTTTTACAATAAAGGGATACGCTATCTAATGCATAATTAAATACACATAAGCATGCATACATGAAATAAAGCACATAGAATATTATCACATAATCAAAATAATACTAGAATATTATTTTCCGACTATTATGGCTTTATCGCATCTCCGTACGCATCTTCTAGTCTTTAGTCTTTGTTCTTGAATGCTCCATGTGACGGGAATATTAATTCCAATATTTAAATCTATTTATTTTTAATAAATCCAAAAGTTACTTAATTCGAAAATTAAGTCAATCGAATAAATCAAAAATAAAATTAAATATTATTAATATTTATATTTATTTTATTTTCCCTTTCTACTTCATTAAATCTCTAGAATAATCTATCCAAGACCCACTTGGAATATTCTAGAAGACTTCTATAATGAAATAAGGAAATAAAATAATTTATTTTATTTTCCCTTTCTACTTCATTAAATCTCTAGAATAATCTATCCAAGACCCACTTGGAATATTCTGGATGATTTCCATAATGAAATAAGGAAATAAAATAATTTAGGACTCCTAGTCCTTCCAAATTACTCCCTCCAATCTTTTTTAATTGTCGTTCTACCTATTTGCACATATATTAATAAACTTTTTTTTTTCCAAATTTAACCTCCTATTAATGCTATATTATTTACGGAATAGATATTTTCTTATTCTTTCTCTTATCTAAATTAAAAAACTCATACCTCTTCCTTCTTCTTTTCTTTCAGCTCTCTTTTTCTTTCGTCTTCTTTTTCCAGCCTTTTTATTTCTTTCATCTTCTTCATCAAAAACTCAAGAGTTCTTTGATTTGATTTCAAAACTTTGATTTGGAGCCAAATTGCTAGATAAAAATTTCGATTTCCCACTCGAAATTTGAATTTTTGCCTAAAAAATTGTCTACAAATATGACGAGATTATACTATTCTCCCATTCATACCCTCATACATGGATTCACAATTCACAATCGATTTGAATCAGCCCCCTCCAATTTTCGATCATGATTTACACAATGAAGGAGGAATTTCAATTTCTGTGACAAATTCTTCAACCGGAAACTTCATTATTGAATTAAACGAAGACAATCATGAGCTTGAATATCCAATCATAGAGCTCGATGTAGAAGAGTTGAGGAATACCAATAGTGAAGAAGATTCAGATACTTCGCATGAAGACATGGATGCCCATCAAACATTCCAAGGTAATTTTCTTATTAACCGTGCACATGTTTTTTGTTAACAATTGTTTAAGCATCTATAAAATATTTAATTTAATTTTTCCTCTGATTGGTACAGAATGCAATTTCAATTTTTTAAAATCACAAAATGCATTTTATTTTGATTAGTGGCTTTACGTGTGTGTGCTGAATGTGTGTTTTTATGTGTGTACTTCGATACTTTTTGATGTTATAACTGCTCTGTATAATTAGGCAATGTTCCAGAAAAGAAATATAGGGTCTTGACTAATGATGAACGATGGGAAATTTATCGCGCTTTATTGGAGAAAAGCGTGAATGGAAAATTGAGAAAGAACACAACAAAAGAAGTGCAGCATATGTTTAATATTGGGAATTTGCGAACAGTACAAAGAATATGGAAAATTCACAAGAGAACTCCCTCAGGCATAGATGTCGACGTTTCGTCAAGGAGAACACAAAACTGTGGCCGTAAAAGAATTGAGATTGATCTAACAAGGATCCGAGATATAGAGTTGCATAAACGAACAACGCTTGCGGCGCTTTCTGACGCTTTAGGAGTTACCTACTCCAAGATGCATCGCTTATTTAAGAAAGGTGTCATTCGTCGTCACTCTAGTGCAATTAAACCACATTTGAAAGAGGATAATAAATTATCCCGACTACAGTTCTGCTTGTCGATGCTCGACGAAAGCCCAATGTTGGAGGATCCCAAATTTAAGAGAATGCATAATTATGTGCATATCGACGAGAAATGGTTTTATATGACGCAAAAAGACCAAAAATATTACCTGCTCGAAAATGAGGGAGATCCTGATAGGTCATGTAAGAGCAAAAATTTCATTGAGAAAGTTATGTTCTTAGCGGCTACAGCTCGTCCCCGATTTGATGATGAAGGGAGGGTGTTATTTGATGGTAAAATTGGATGTTGGCCAATAGTCACTCAAGAACCTGCCAAAAGAAGTAGTAGAAATAGGCAGGCTGGCACTATGGAAATGAAGCCGATTACATCTGTAAAGAGAGACACTATAAGAACATTTTTAGTAGAAAATTTGATTCCTGCAATTCAAGAGAAGTGGCCAAGATCTAATGAAAGAGAAACTATATTCATCCAACAAGACAATGCTAGGACGCATGTCCTTCCTAAAGACCCTGTTTTTCTAGCTGCGACATCACAAAGTGGCCTTGACATTCAACTATTTTGCCAGCCCCCAAACTCTCCTGATTTCAATGTACTCGACCTTGGATTTTTTAGAGCTATACAGTCGCTACAACAAAAAATGCGCGCAAGTAATGTCCAAGAGCTTGTTGATGCAGTACAGAAAGCATTTGATGATTATTCACCCATCAAATTGAATTATGTGTGGCTGACATTGCAACTTTGTTTGAAAGAGTCCATGAAACTATATGGAGGAAATCGTTATAAAATCCCTCACATGAACAAACAACGACTCCAAAGGCGAGGTGCTCTTCCTAAATCGATTTCTTGTGAGACTAACTTAGTTCAAGCGACCAAAAACATCTTAGCAAATGGACAAGGTATGTTATTCTTAATTAGATTTTTTTCTATTTTCTTATGGAAAACTTTTATGCCCAGTACATTACAAACCTAATACTTTCAATTTTATTTTTGTGTATGTATGGATGGTGGAGCTAATGAATGAGCAAGCGAAAATTTGAGATGAAGTTACAGGTTTCCTACAGATTGTTCGTTTTGCAGGCTACTTGGATTTAAAGGGCGATATGCATAAATCAAATGTTTATTTTTTCGCTTTTAATTTCTTATGCTGTTGTTTTGATTTGAGTTGATTTCATTGTGATAAGAAAATGAACTAGAATATTTACTGGCAATGAACTAAAAGTCATTCATAATCCCATTGTTTGGTGAGTCTCATTTGCATTCAAATGAACTAGAATATTTACTGGCAATAAGAAAATTCAAACACATTATTTTACAAACTTGAACATACCAACACTTGAGGAAATAATACTCCATGATCAATAACATTCCTTAAATGATGAAATCAACAAATTATTGAACACATGGCTGTGGATTCATCATAATAAAGTAATGAAACATTATTTTTTAGGCTTCTCAAATAACAGGGGTAGCAAAATCCTAAGCATGCTGTGTTCCTCGTTTTGACCATTCAAAATAGGTTTCTCTTCAACTTTGACTGCACCATTCAAGATAGGTTTCTCTTCAACTTTGATTGCACCACGGCGGCGAATGCAAGGAGTAGCATTTCGGTGAACATCGTCGTCAACGTCTGAATCAGACACATACATATTACGTGATTCTAGTGCGTTGCGAATTTGCAAGGCAAGTTCTCCTGCTTTTTCCAATGATGCTCTAGCCTCTTTAATAGTCTTCTCCATCAACATTTTTGCTTCATCCGCATCCATGATTTAGAACACTTTGAAATGGTGCTACAAAAAAAAAATCATTTTCTTAAAAAAAAAAAAAGGTACAAACATGTACACATATATATACACTCCTTTGCAACATAGACTTTAACAACCTAAACCGGTTGAATTCATCAAGCATGTACTAACTGTCAGAATTCTTTTTAATTGAGTTAATAACAAAATAAAAAGTACTGACATCCCAGAAACAAACACAAAAAATCTGAATAAGGATTTGGAAAAAAAACTTGATACCGCAGTGAGAAAAAAAACTCCCAAATCTTTTTAGTTAGAGATGGAAAAAAAAATCGATAAAAACCGTTGTATAAAAAAATTTGGTTCGTAGAAATTGAGTGAAAAATTACTTACCGTAATTTAATCTTCTTTTTTTGCCCATGAATTGAATTTAAAGGAGATAGGTAGAATTTGAAAGGATAATAACAGTACAGATTCATCCGTATTGGGAATAAATGTAAAAATAATTTGTGATAATAAATGAAGGGTATATGAGGAATAAATGGTCAAAACGACAATTAAAAAGTACAAAAGTAAAAAACTAAAACGACAATTAAAAAAGATTGGAGGGAGTAATTCCTTTCCTAATCCATTAAAAATTCCATAAAGGAATAATTAAATAAGGAAAAATTAATTTAAGGACTCTTCTACTTTCCAAAATTAATTAATTTCCATGTCCATGAAAATTCCCATAAAATAGGAATAATCAACTAGGAAATAAATTAATTTAATAATTAATTATTTTCCTTTCTAATTCTATTAAATCTCTAGAATCCTATTCCAAGTAGAACTTAGAATATTCTAGAAGACTTCCATAATAGAATAAGGAAATAAATTAATTTCAATTAATTCTTTTCCTATTTCCATGAGAATTCCCAAAAATAGGAATACTCAAAATAGGAAAACCGAATCAATTTAGGAAAGTTGGATCTTTACCGGGATTAACACGGAATGGGGATTTCCGGTCTATCCCCGAGCTCGGTCGAGAAGCACGCCCACCACCGCCACCACCCAACCGGCGCGCCACCATCGCCGGTGACATCGCACGGCCGAGGGTGCGGTCGAGTGCCCCCCACGCGCTCGATCCATGGTTCGGCTATGGGGATAGCCGAACCGAGCCCTAACCCTCTCTTCGTCTCCTCCGTCACACTTTTCCGGTCGTCGTTTTGTCCTCGATCCAACGTAAAATAAATTACAAATTTATTACTACGCTATCCGGTATCGATTCTCTACAAAAACGACCTCACAATTTCCGGAAAAATTAAGAACAAACATTCACCACACAAGAACAAAAAACATCACTGAGAGTTTAATAATCAAGAACATTATTATGACATTAATTAACAAAATTAAATCTAGCCATAATAATCGGAAACCCTGCAAGGTAGAACAATTTATCGAAAAATACCATGAACTAAAACCAACGCTCTGATACCAATTGTTGGAAATCGATATCCCGGAATTAATAAATTAATTAAAATTAATTATCTAATTAATTCCGACCGAAATCCTACGGCGATCGAATATCCGGATTGTCTAAAATTGCGGAACCGACAACCCAATCGAAATTCCGATCGCCGAAAAACAACCACGAACACCACCGCGCGAGCCGGGGCACGACCGAGCACACAACTCACCCGAAGGCACGCCGTGCGTCCAGCCGAGCCCCCGCGAGGTTGGGGCTCGCGATCACGCCGATCGCCGGGTTGCGCACGACAACCCCACGGCGAGTCCGGCGACTCGCCGTCCGCGGAGGAGGGGCTGCTCGCCGTGCGAGCAGCAGCGGCACCAGCCCGCTGCCCACGCGATCGAGCACGCGCTCGATCGCATCCCCGGCGTCCAGCCGGGGTCCTTCGTGCGTCGCCGGCGGTCGAAGCCCTAGGGCTCGACCGCCACCCTCGGCGTCCAGCCGAGGGTTCTTCCTCTCGATCCCGGCGAGGATCTCTCGACCTCCCGCGGTCCGGTGATCCTCGATCACCACCGCGAGGTCGATCCTCGTCCCCGGGTTCGTACGTCCCTTGGATCTTGGTTCATGATATTCTCACGATAAATAAACGATAAAATCATAAAGAGGGTTTTACGATTTACCTCGTTCTCGTTGTTCGAAAAATGAAGAACTCAATTTGACGACCTTGAGATCTTCCCGCGTATTCCTTGCACTAGCTCGGACGTCGTGTGGGCGACGATCTACCGAACTCCATGGATCTCCCTCTCTACTTTCTCTCTCTAGAATTGTGATCTTCAAGTTATGAACTTATGAGAATAGAGAAGACCATGCAGTGCTTTTATAGGCTACGTAGGGGATCTTAAGGAGGTGGAATATTGGGCTTCCAATATTGAAGATTAAATTGAGCCCAATGCTCAAGTCCATTAATCCTTATCAATATTAATTAATTCTATTTTCCACTATATAAAATTAATTGCACTCCCAATATTAAACCATATTATATCAAATAATATTTCTCCGGTAGTATTATTTATTCCGTGTATTTAAGATATAAATATCCATGAATAAAATTAATTTATTGCTAATTAATTTATTCATCTCTTATATCCGAGACTAGTACCATTCAACCTTAATTATTATGCGGATTAAATCCACCTGCAGGGTTTACATAATAATTCCTTATGAACTCATCTCGGGGATATTATCAACCCTTACGGGATACACTTTCCCGTCAAGTATTCACGGCATGCCATATATAAAATATAGTGACCCAACTTAACCGGTAATTAAATCGGTTAATTCCTTTGGTAAATCAAAGTCACTTATATTAAATATACACACCCGCAATAATATCGGGGATTAAGAATAAAATACACTGAGACTCGAATCGATTATCGCCGGCAATCCTAATCGATGAATCTCAACGATCCGCTCAATACACCAAGTGTACAAGTGTGATAAAATAATTAAGACAAATTATTTTCTCTCTCACACAACGACTATACCGATGGATTGGTCCGTGTCCATCTAGGTCGTGAGCAACTGTTCGATTAAATACGAGTAACCGATAGTATGATCTTCTGTGTGGGCCCGACACACCATACTAACTACAACGTATAGAATCCAGGACTATGTTTTGCATATATTTAATTATAAATAATTAAACGCAAACAATTGTTCATTTAGTTAAATAGATTAATGGCAATGGATCGTGAGTTTCCGTTACTTAAATCTAGACATTAAGTACACAACTCCAACACTTTTTGTGTTGCCAAAACACATATCCTTAGATAGATGCATTCCGTCTCTGAAAGGTAACGAACCTTTCTCAGAATCTTGCTTGTTAAAACGAACCATAATCATATATATGTAAGATATCCAGGAGAAGTACAATGTTCTTTTCTTGAGATTCTAGATCTTAAGAACATGCTCTAACTTCTTCTTTATCTCATATATCGATTTTTCTAGACAACCATCATTTTATGTCTGACAGCATCTTTACATTGTTACCAATGATAAAATGTTATCTACATAAAACCTCCGAGAAACACCACCTTGTTTCCATCACGTTTCCCATACACACGATTCGTCAATGCCTTTTGATGAATCCATCAAATGGACTATCTCATCAATTCGCAAGTTCCACGATCTCCAGCTTCGTTTCAATCCATCAATGGATTAACTAAGCTTGTACTCTAAATGATCTTGCCTCTTAGCAATAATCCTTATTGCTTTCCAAGAAGGCACATTTAGATCTAGTACTGCCTTCATGTAGATCAAGGGATCGATTTCATGTATACTAGGTCCAGAGTCCGAAGACTCACCTAGTATTATGAATATCTTCGGTTGATCCTCAACCTCCCACTACAACGGCATTCTGGTGTATAAACAGTGATAACAGTAGGTGCAGTTAGTGGTGTACCGCTACTCGGTTCGGCTGGTTCTAAGTCTTAATCTTTCTCTCTCATTTCAAAGTATTACGTCACTTTGGGCTCGTGGTTCATCATATAGTCTTTCTCTAAGAACCGGGCGTTAGAACTTATAACGTCCCTCTGGTTCATAGTACTATTGAACACACGTCTTTTGTTCTTCTAGGATATTCTACAACCGCATTTGAATGCGCCGTTGTTTCCAGACATATCCATAGAACATAGGTAGTTCCGTATAACTCATCTTTTACTATCTCTATAAGAGTTCCATTTCTTATTATCGACACACCATTTCTACACAAAAGTGTATGGTGTAGTCATTTGGGATCAAATCCCAATCTCTGATCAGTATGCCATGCATTCCTCAGACAGGTACTGTTGGAGTTGTGTACTTAATGTCTAGATTTAAGTAACGGTAAACTCCCGATCATAGCATTTAATCTATTAAATTAATAAACAATTGTTTGCTTTTAATTATTATTAATTAAAAATATATGCAAATCATAGTCCTGGATTTTATACGTTGTAGTTAGTATGGTGTGTCGGGCCCACACAGAAGATCATACTATCGGTTACTCGTATTTAATCAAACAGTGGCTCACGACCTAGATGGACTCGGACCAATCCATCGGTATAGTCGTTGTGTGAGAGAGAAAATAATTTGTCTTAATTATTTTATCACACTTGTACACTTGGTGTATTGAGCGGATCGTTGAGATTCATCGATTAGGATTGCCGGCGATAATCGATTCGAGTCTCAGTGTATTTTATTCTTAATCCCCGATATTGTTGCGGGTGTGTATATTTAATATAAGTGACTTTGATTTACCAAAGGAATTAACCGATTTAATTATTGGGTTAATTACCGGTTAAGTTGGGTCACTATATTTCATATATGGCATGCCGTGAATGATTGACCGGACAGTGTATCCCGGAAGGGTTGATAATATCCCCGAGATGAGTTCATAAGGAATTATTGTGTAAACCTCATGAGTGGATACGTTCCGCACAATAATTAAGGTTGAATGGTACTAGTCTCGGATTAAAGAGATGAATAAATTAATTAGCAATAAATTAATTTTATTCATGGATATTTAAATCTTAAATACACGGAATAAATAATACTACCGGAGAAATATTATTTGATATAATATGGTTTGATATTGGGAGTGCAATTAAATTTATATAGTGGAAAATAAATTTAATTAATATTGATAAGGATTAATGGACTTGGGCAGTGGGCTCAATTTAATCTTCAATATTGGAAGCCCAATATTCCACCTCCTTTAGATCCCCTACGTAGCCTATAAAAGCACTACATGGTCTTCACTTTTTCATAAGACAAGATTATCATACTTGATATTCTAGAGAGTTGAAGAGGATCCATAAGCTTGGAGGATCGTCGCCCACCCGACGTTCAAGCTAGTGCAAGGAATACGTGGGAAGATCGTAAGGTCATCAACTTAAATTCGTTTCTCCGCACAACGAATTAAAAGGTAAAATCATATACTCTCTTCTATGATTTTATGTGAATTGATTGTGATACATACATGAACGCACGATCCGGGAAAACGACGATCTTCGGGGACGGGGATTCGAGATCCCCGGCGAAGGATCGAGAGGACCCTCGGCTGGGAGCCGAGGGGGTGGCGGTCGAGCCTAGGGCTTCGACCGCCGGCGCGCATCGAAGGAAGGCCGCGGCTGTACGCCGCGGCTGGGGGCGATCGAACCCTAGTTCGATCTCCGGGGACCGTCGCGGCTTCGCGCCGCGGCTGGTGGTCCCCCCTCCGGTCGATGGTGGCGGTGAGTCGCCGGACTCACCGCCGGGGGCTGCTAGGCAGCCCCACGCGATCGATGGTGATCGTGAGCCCCGCGGTGGGGCTCGGCTAGGGTTTAGCCGCGGGTTCATCCCGCGGCGATGCTCTTGTCGAGCCCGGTTCTCCGTGTGGTTCGTGGTTTCATCTCCGGCGACGGGATTTCGGTTGGGTTGTCGGTTTCCGCATTTTTTGATAACCCGGGACATCGAATTCCAGCAATTGGTATCAGAGCGTTTGGTTTCGTGTTCATGTATGTGTTCAATTGTGTTCTACCTTGCAGGGATTCCGACTATCATGGTTGAAATTAATTGTTAATTATTAGTTTAATTAATTGCTATTTAATTTACCATGATTGTTCGTTTATTAAACTCTCGGACATGTCGAGATTCGTTTTGTGTGGATGAATGCTTGTAATAGTAAAAATTCGGGGGTTGACCGAATTTAGATTTATTATTATTGTTCTATGTTTTCCGGAAAGTGTATAGGGTCGATTTCATGTATAGAATCGATACCGGAATTGTAAATTTATTTCTTGTAATTTATTTACGTTGGATCGATGCCGAGACGACCGCCGGAGAACTCGTGTGACGAAGAAGACGAAGTGGACGAAGAACCGGGGGGTCGATCAACCCCATGATCGACCCCATGACCGAAGCCATGGGGAGGGGTCGATCGCCCCTCGGCTGGGGCTGCCGCCGGCAAGGTGGTGGCCGGCCGGCTGGGGAGGCGGCGGCGGTGCCCTCTCCGGTGGTGGCGTCGGTCGGTGGTGGTGGTGGTACGGGGATCCCCAACCCGTGCTACTCCTACTCCTACCAAGATACTACTTACCTAATTGATTCGGTTTTCCTAATTGAGTTTTCCTATTTTTGGGAATTCTCATGGATTAGGAAAAGAATTAATTGGAATTAATTTTATTCCTTATTCTATTATGGAAGTCTTCTAGAGTATTCCGAGTTCTACTTGGAATAGGATCCTAGAGATTTAATAGAATTGGAAAGGAATAAAAATTAATTTAGGATTGATTTATTTCCTAATTGATTATTCCTATTTTATGGGAATTTTCATAGTAATGGAAATTAATTAATCTTGGAAAGTAGAAGAGTCCTAATTTATTTTATTTCCTTATTATATTATAGAAGTCTTCTAGAATATTCCAAGTTTGACTTGGATAGATTATTCTAGAGATTTAATAGAATTAGATAGGAAAAATAAATAAATAAAAATATTAATAATATTTAATTTTATTTTTGATTTATTCGATTGACTTAATTTTCGAATTAAGTATCTTTTGGATTTATTGAAAATGAATAGATTTAAATATTGGGATTAATATTCTCGTCACATGGAGCATTCAAGAACGAAGACTGAAGACTAGAAGACGCATACGGAGATGGAATAAAGCCATGATAGTCGGAAAATAATTTTTCTAGCATTATTTTGACTATGTGCTATGTGCTTTATTGCTTGTATGCATGCTTATGTGTTTAATTATGCATTAGATAGCGTATCCCTTTGTTGTAAAAAGCTAAGTGGGAGAGGGGATGGAAACATTCCCATGGTCTCCATTACTGTTCTCTTGGTGACTGTTATGGACTTTTGAAGTTCGTATAGATGTGTCATTGGAGGAGAATTCTTGTAATTCCTTTTACAAGAGACATTGATTAAATTTATCAAACAATGCCTAATTTGTCTTTCTGAAACTGACTTCAAGTCGACTTATTCTCACCCCGGGGAGTGGAATGGAGCCAAAGCCACTTGGTCATGTGGATGACACAAATTAGAGATATTCGTACCATTCTTTTAAAGATGGATCGTTTGTCTGCTCGGCTCCCTCATTTATGAGAGATAGGGTTGTTCGCATGGTGAATCACTGGTTAGAAACTTCGAGTTTCACTTATGATTCTCCGCGTCTTGATTTATGAAATCGAATGCCTCAAGTAATTGGATGTCAACTATAAAAGTCTTTTGGTGTAGTAAACGTCCACACGAACGTGGCTTGCTATGCTGAATGGGATTTTTGGAAATAGTTGATGTAGACAGTTATAGGGAATTGTGAAGGATTGTGAGTTATCGTAAACGTCCACACTAACGTGGCTTGCGGTGACATAGCAATTCCAAATGATTCACCTTAGTACTGAGTAATGGTTTACACTTAGGTACGCTTTATAGTATTCTTCCCAACGAAGTAACGCTATAATGATGTACGACCGAAGCAAATCTAATTGCTAAATCATTTGGGTGGGTAAACGTCCACACGAACGTGGCTTGCCTTATCTGATGGGATTTTAGATGTGATTAGTGATTTAATGATATTATTTGAGGGAGATAATATCGGATATTAAATTAATTGTTTGTTTAAATGTGCTTATAGGTTTAGAGAATAGCTATGAACCCACTTTCTATGATACTCAAGGAGCATAAGCTCACTGGCCCCAACTATATTGATTGGAAGAGAAATTTAGACATTGTCCTAACTTCAGAGGAGTACAAGTTTGTACTCCATGAAGTGTGCCCTGCTAAGCCCACGGCTGCCTCAACTGATGAGGAAAAACTGACATATCGGAAGTGGAAAAAGGCTGATGAAATGGCTAGGTGTTATATTTTGGCTTCCATGTCAAATGTACTCCAAACCCAACATGAGTCGATGGACACTACCTATGATATGATGTTTAACCTCAAGGAGATGTTTGGGGAGCAAGATCGTGCGGCAAGGCAAGAAGCCATGAGAGTCCTCATGACAACTACTCAGTCTGAAGGAACGCCCGTAGGGGAGCACGTTCTTAAGATGATGGGTCTGTTGAATGAGCTTGAGATCCTAGGAGCTCAAATTGATGCTGAGACGCAAGTCGACATCATACTCCAGTCTCTGACCCCTAGTTTTGAGCAGTTTCGCATGAGCTATAATATGGGTAAACTATATTATTCTCTTGCGCAACTCCTGACTGAACTAAAGGCGGCAGAGGGGATCTACAAGAAGGGCAAGTCTCAAGCGCTTGTAGCTACCAAGTCCAAAGGCTTTAAGCCTGGTGGAGGTAGAGGCAAGAGGAGGAAGCAAGCCTGGAAACCCAGTGGTGTCAAGAGGACTGTACCACGAGTGGGGGCTGCAAAGCCAAAGGGCAAGTGCTTCCGATGCAACAAGACTGGACACTGGAAGTCTGAATGTCCTCTCAAAGGTACGAATTTTTCTTTAGTCGTAAAAACATAGTCAGCGGAATTATCTACCAGAATTCTGGTGTGTAGATATGGAACCACTGACGGTATGTGCATTTTGAATGCAGGGGTTCCAGAAAACTTGGCGACTTAGAGAAGAAGAGTTCGAGTCTACACGGGCAAAAGCTGTAGAGGAGGCAGCGGTTGCGGTGGAAGACATTTATCTGCTTTAGTAGTTAAATAGAATTTCATTTCAAAGTTATTGCTTTATGTACCCTTTATTTTAGAAAGAACATTTTGTTCTGGATTTCTATTATTAATGAATGGATATTTTATTTCTTTAATCATTGGATGATTTTGATAAGAAATAATGGCATTATCTATTCTGGTACATTAGATAGCAATATATGAATGATAGATCCTAAGTCTACCCCAATACAACGAACCGTTCTATAACTTGTTTTACTTGTTAGATATTTCTTTATTAATCATTATACTTATGAATTCTTATACTTAGTAGTATTTTCAAATAAGATTCAAATGGTCGAAATTGATTTGATCAATTATAGTTGAAGGAATGG
Organism: Euphrasia confusa; assembly: GCA_954870475.1. Taxonomy (NCBI): domain Eukaryota; kingdom Viridiplantae; phylum Streptophyta; class Magnoliopsida; order Lamiales; family Orobanchaceae; genus Euphrasia; species Euphrasia confusa. The sequence continues at coordinate 12,133,896 of OX940957.1, read as the reverse complement.
ACCTTCCGACCTAAGGATTGAATTTGAAGGATAATACGTCTAAGCAAACCTTTCTGGATAAAGGATAGAATTCAGACAAGTATTGGAAATGATTAGATATGCAGACATATGTGTAAATTAGAAAGGTACGAGTAACTCTTTCAAGAATACTCGGTAATGGATTAGAATGCTTGATGTGCCATAAAAGCAAAGTGTTTTGACTAGTCAATGGACACAAAGCTGTTATGGGGAACCATCAAAGTATATCCATAAGAAGCCTGCGACTCGGTCGCGGAGGCCATCACCTATCTGGATAACACATAGCATAATCAAAGATTGGGATTCAATCCCAAAGGGGCGCGCCATACACTTACGTGTAAAGATGGTGCGTTGTAAAGAAATGGAAATCTGATAGAAAAAGGACATGTTGTTCGGAACTACCTATGTTCTATGGATATTCCTAAATACAACGGCATATTCAATATGGTTGTAGGATATCCTAGATGAACAAAATGTTGTGTGTTCTATAGTACTATGAACCAGAGGGACGACTCGTCCGGTTCATAGAGAAAGACTATTAGATGAACCACAAAGCCTAAAATTGACGTAATACCTTGAAATGAGAAGAAGGAAAAAAGACTAGGAACCAGCCAAACCGAGTAGAAGTACACCACATACTGCACCTATTGTTATTACTGTTATACACCGGGACGCCATTGCAGTGGGAGGTTGTCGGACAACCAGAGATATTCATAAGACTAGAGGAGTTCGGACTCTGGATCTAGTAAAGATGAAATCGACCCCTAGCTCTGCATAAGGGCGGTACTAGATCTAAATGTGCCTGCTTGGAACAATAAGGTTTATTGTTAAGAGGCTAGATCATTTAGAGTACAAGCTTAGTAAATCCATTTATGGATTGAAATAAAGCTATGAATCGTGGAACTTGCGAATTGATGGGATAGTCCATTTAATGGATTCATCAAAAGGCATAGACGAAAGGTGTATTGAAGACGTAATGGAAACAAGGTGGTGTTTCTCGGAGTTTTTATGTAGATAACATTTCATCATTGGCAACAATGTAAAAAATGTTGTCAGACATAAAATAATGATTGTCTAAATAAATCGAGATATAAGATTGAGTAGAAGTTAGAGCATGTTCTTAAGATCGTTTGTTCTAACGATAAGAACATTGTACTTCTCCTAGATATCTTATACGATTATGGTTTGTTTTTAAACATGCATACTTCTGAGAAAGGTTATTGCCTTTCAGAGACAGAATAAACATCTATCTAAAGGTTTTGTGTTCGTACACATGAAGGAGATAGACAAAGCAGTTTCCTATACTTCAAGTATGGAAAGCTTTATAGATGCAATGTTGTAAAACAAGAACCTGATATCAACTATGCGGTTTGCGTAGTGGGAGGATATCAAAGTGATCTAGACAAGAAATTTTCGGATGCTGTAATAGTACTTGCAAAGTACTGGATTAAGCAAGACGAAATCTTCTTAGATTACAGATTCTCAGATCCAAAAATCAAAGAAAGGACCAGTGAAAGTCGATATCAGGCTATGTGTTCACTTTTAGAAAGAGGTGGAACCATAAAAGAGTGATAAGCAGGACGCTTCTCAGACTCTCTCATAACCGAAAAGCAGCCTCAGAGGCAGCGGAAGTTTTGGTTAGGTTCCGGGATAACCTCTTGACTTGGATATGACTCTTAGTTTACCAAAGGCTATTGGATAGCGGTGCATGGTGAACTGGAAGAAGTCATAAGTCAAAAGTGATGTTAACACATAGAGCAAGTACCACCTGATACGAGTCATCGTCAAGGGAGACGACGTAGTAGTCACCAAGATAACTTCAGAGCGGCAACCTAGATTGCTCACTCACATAGTACTTCTCGGAAGTACACCTTAAGCACGTGATGAGTATGGGAACCGGGAGTTTGGAGGAAATGACTAGACCTTAGTACAAGTGGGAGATTGTTGGAGTTGTGTACTTAATGTCTAGATTTAAGTAACGGTAAACTCCCGATCATAGCATTTAATATATTAAATTAATAAACAATTGTTTGCTTTTAATTATTATTAATTAAAAATATATGCAAATCATAGTCCTGGATTTTATACGTTGTAGTTAGTATGGTGTGTCGGGCCCACACAGAAGATCATACTATCGGTTACTCGTATTTAATCAAACAGTGGCTCACGACCTAGATGGACCCGGACCAATCCATCGGTATAGTCGTTGTGTGAGAGAGAAAATAATTTGTCTTAATTATTTTATCACACTTGTACACTTGGTGTATTGAGCGGATCGTTGAGATTCATCGATTAGGATTGCCGGCGATAATCGATTCGAGTCTCAGTGTATTTTATTCTTAATCCCCGATATTGTTGCGGGTGTGTATATTTAATATAAGTGACTTTGATTTACCAAAGGAATTAACCGATTTAATTATTGGGTTAATTACCGGTTAAGTTGGGTCACTATATTTCATATATGGCATGCCGTGAATGATTGACCGGACAGTGTATCCCGGAAGGGTTGATAATATCCCCGAGATGAGTTCATAAGGAATTATTGTGTAAACCTCATGAGTGGATACGTTCCGCACAATAATTAAGGTTGAATGGTACTAGTCTCGGATTAAAGAGATGAATAAATTAATTAGCAATAAATTAATTTTATTCATGGATATTTAAATCTTAAATACACGGAATAAATAATACTACCGGAGAAATATTATTTGATATAATATGGTTTGATATTGGGAGTGCAATTAAATTTATATAGTGGAAAATAAATTTAATTAATATTGATAAGGATTAATGGACTTGGGCAGTGGGCTCAATTTAATCTTCAATATTGGAAGCCCAATATTCCACCTCCTTTAGATCCCCTACGTAGCCTATAAAAGCACTACATGGTCTTCACTTTTTCATAAGACAAGATTATCATACTTGATATTCTAGAGAGTTGAAGAGGATCCATAAGCTTGGAGGATCGTCGCCCACCCGACGTTCAAGCTAGTGCAAGGAATACGTGGGAAGATCGTAAGGTCATCAACTTAAATTCGTTTCTCCGCACAACGAATTAAAAGGTAAAATCATATACTCTCTTCTATGATTTTATGTGAATTGATTGTGATACATACATGAACGCACGATCCGGGAAAACGACGATCTTCGGGGACGGGGATTCGAGATCCCCGGCGAAGGATCGAGAGGACCAGGGGGTGGCGGTCGAGCCTAGGGCTTCGACCGCCGGCGCGCATCGAAGGAAGGCCGCGGCTGTACGCCGCGGCTGGGGGCGATCGAACCCTAGTTCGATCGCCGGGGACCGTCGCGGCTTCGCGCCGCGGCTGGTGGTCCCCCCTCCGGTCGATGGTGGCGGTGAGTCGCCGGACTCACCGCCGGGGGCTGCTAGGCAGCCCCACGCGATCGATGGTGATCGCGAGCCCCGCGGTGGGGCTTGGCTAGGGTTTAGCCGCGGGTTTATCCCGCGGCGATGCTCTTGTCGAGCCCGGTTCTCCGTGTGGTTCGTGGTTTCATCTCCGGCGACGGGATTTCGGTCGGGTTGTCGGTTTCCGCATTTTTTGATAACCCGGGACATCGAATTCCAGCAGGTACATGCCTCCGCGATCAAATCGCAGGCTACAAATGGATATACCTTGATGGTTCTCCACAATTACTTAGTTTCCATTGACTTGTCAAAACACTTGCTTTTGTGGCACATCAGGTATTCTAATCCATTTCTCGAGTAATCATTAAATGAAGTACTCGTACCTTATTGTCTGAGTAGGCATAGGTCTGCATACATCAGAGTCAATCAATTCTTATACTTGTCCGGATCTTATATCTTATATCCATAAAGGATTGCTTAGTTATGTTATCTTCCAAATTAGATTCTTAGGTCGGAAGGTCCACTCCTTCAACTTAATTGATCAAAAATCAATTTTCGACCTTTGAACTTCTCATTTGAATAAACATGACTTAGCATAAGAATCCACAAGTATAATCGATTTAATAAAGAAATCTCTTATTAGTAAAACGAGTTTCACTTACGGTTCGTTGCATCGTGGTGGACTCAGGATTCATCATTTATATATTGCTAGCTAATGTACCAGAATAGATAATATCATTATTTCTTCTTATAACCATCAAATGATTAAAAGAAATAAAATATCCATTCATTAGAAATCCAGAACTAAGTTCTTTCTAATATGAAAGGTACATAAAAGCAATAACTCAAAATGAAATCCTATAAAATGTCCTCCATTGCAACAGCTGCCTCCTCTACAGCATTGCCCACATAGACTACGATCTTTTCTTTTCTAAGTCGTCAGGTTTCTTGGAACCTTTGCATTTAGAATGCACATACCGTCAGTGGTTCCATATCTACACACCAGGTTCCGGTAGATAATACCACTGACTATGTTTTACGACTAAAGAAAATTTCGTACTTTCTTTGAGAGGATAATCAGACTTCCAGTACCCAGACTGTTTGCATCGAGAACTCTTGCCTCATGGCTTTCTCGTCCCATCTCGTGGTCCAAGTAGCTTAGGACCACTGGGTTTCTTTGCTTGCTTTTCCTTTTCCCCGATCTTGCCCTTAGGTTCGAAACCTTTGGCATTGGCTACAAGAGCTTGCAATTTCCGTCTCAACTCGTCCAAAAGGTCAATCATCTCAAAAACGTGTTTAAGCGTTTCCTCGAAGCGACTGGCCTTTATGAGTATCATCATCGCTTCTTGTCTAGCCGCCTATGTCAATAGGCTCGGGAGGACAAAGCTTACTGAGTTACATTTAGGGACCAGTGAGTTTAAAAATCCTTAGGTATCACAGAAAGTGGGTTCAAAGCCATTTCCTAATCTATGAGCACATATAACAACAAACAATTGATTTAATCTCCGATATTATCTCCCCTAAATAATATCATTAAATCACTAATCGCCTCTAAAATCCCATCAGATATGGCAAGCCATGTGGTGTGGACGTTTACCTTACCCAAATGATTTAGCAATTAGTTTTGCTTCGGTCATACATCACTTATAGCGGAACTTCGTGGGGAAGAATACTATAATGCGTATCTAAGTGTAAACCATTACTCAGTACCAAAGTAAATCGTTTGGAATTGCTACATTACCGCAAGCCACGTGGTGTGGACGTTTACGAAAACTTCACAACTCTTCACAATTTCTTACAACTGTCTACATCAATTAATCCAAAATCCGTCAGCATAGCAAGCCACGTGGTGTGGACGTTTACTACACCAAGAGACTTTTATAATTGACTCCCAATTACTTGATTCATTTAATCTTGTAAATCAAGACGCGGAGAATCATAAGTGAAACTCAAAGTTTCTAACCAGTGATTCACCATGCGAACGACCCTATCTCTCATCGCTTGAGGGAGCCGAGCAGACAATCGATCCATTTTAAAACAAATGGTACGAAAGCCTCTAATTTGTGTCCTCGACATGACCAAGTGGCTTTGGCTCCATTCCACTCCCCGGGGTGAGAATGAGTCGACTTGAAGTCAGTTTTGGAAAGACAAATTAGGCATTGTTTGATAGACTTAATCAATGTTTCTCGTAAAAGGAATTACAAGAATTCTCCTCCAATGGCTTATCTATATGAACTTCGAAAGTTCATAAAAGTCACCAAGAGAACAGCAATGGAGACCATGGATATGTTTCCATACCCTCTCCCACTTAGCTTTTTATAACAAAGGGATACGCTATCTAATGCATAATTAAATACACATAAGCATAATAACAAACATACATTTCATGCAAGTACGTTCACAAATAATCAAATAATTGCTCAAGTAAAATTATTTCTCGACTATTCGTACCTTGATGAATTCCTGCATGCTTGTCTTGAGTCTTCATTCTACGTCTTGAATACTTTGTCGAGTGACGGAAAAAATTCTTTGATTCTCATATTTAATTTTGCTCCAATTAAATAAAATCAATTCCATTGATTTCCATATTTAATTATATTTTAAATAAAATCCAAGATTTTCCAATTCAAAATAAATTTTGAATTAATCTAAAGATTTTAAATAAAATACTTAAATTAAATAAAATCAATATTATTAAAGTCCATTGATTTCCATATTTAATTCTATTCTAAATAAAATCCAAGATTTTCCAATTCAAAATAAATTTTGAATTAATCTAATGATTTTAAATAAAATACTTAAATTAAATAAAATCAATATTTTAATAATTTCTCAATCCTATTTAGATTAGATCTCAAGAATCCTAATCAAAATCGAATTTTGATTCTTCTTAAGACTTCTAATCCAAGTAGGTATAGGATATCTAGAGAAACTAGGATTTTCTTTCCTAATTTAACTCTCCATCTAATTCCATTATTTAATTCCATAATTAAGAAATCTAATCCAAATAGAATTTGAATTAATTCCAAAATTAAATTAAATAAAATTAAAAAGATTAAATTATTTCCGGAAAGATCGGATTTACCGGGACGAACCAAAAAACGAGACCCGCTCGAATCAAAGGTCCGTGCCGATCGAACCACGCACAGCACTTGCCTAGCCATGCACACCAACGTGCACCACCAGGCCATGCATATTAAAGAATGAATTCATTCATTCAGCAGCCATGCAAGATTCAATTACGCACATGCATAATCACCAAAAAAAAAAAAAAAATACATTGGTGTCGGCCCACTTAAAAAAAAGTGTCAGCCGACATCTTTGTAATATTTCAGCGCGCATCTTAAAAAATAAAACGCGATCGTCTTCTCCGGCAAGTAGACTGTGCACCTTTAGTCGATTTCCGGCATGTCATCACCACCGACAATACACGCCATCAACCTCGTCACAGTCACACGTCCAGCCGCAGCCATCGATGTCCGAGCGTGAACCTGCCCGTGATGCCGCGAACTCGATCATCGAGCGCAGCCGCCGGCTGCCGGCGAACCACCACCACTGGTGGCACACGCCGGCATGCCCAGCTGCGTTCAGATAAATCCCAGCAGCCCGCACAGCAGTTTTTGGCGCACCAGCAGCCCGCTCAAAGGGGCTGCTCCTTGGTGAATCGACACGGGAGGCTTGTTAGCGATCGACATCCGGCGACCACCTCCCTTGGTGAATCAAGCCGTCGATCTCCGCCAACAGCCGAGCCTATGCGACCAGCCCCCTCGCCGCTGCTCCAAGAGCAGCCGAAGCAGCCGGGTTCACGCCCATGCCGCAATCGACAAGGTTCGTTTTCTCCGAAAAAAAATCATTCCTCGATTTTTAATAATTAATTTTTCCGACCAAGACAATTCATACGAGAGAGAAAATCAAAGACGTAGAACAATATAGCACAATAATTTAATAAATTAAATTAATCTATGGCCATATACATCGAGAATCGATTATCGAAACAATTAACGAAAAACGTAACCGTACGCTCTGATACCAATTGTTGGAATTCGATCACCCGGAGTTGCCGGAATTGCGGAACATGACAACTCCGATCAAAAACCCTTCGCCGGAGATCACGCGAACACCACCGCACGCGCCGGAGCACGACCGAAGACACGACGCACCCGAAGGCACGCCGCTGCCCCAGCCGAGCCCCCGCGAGCGGGGCTCCATGCGATCATCGATCGCATCAATCGATCGATTGGGGTGGGGCTGCCCAGCAGCCCCCGCGGCGAGTCCGGCGACTCGCCGCCGCCTGGAGGGGGCCCACCTTCACGGTGGGGAGGGGCGGCACCAGCCCGCACCCTCCGCGATCGATCCATGCGATCGATCGCATGCCCTCGGCCCAGCCGAGGGTCGATCCCTCTCGCCCCTTCGAAACCCTAGGCGGCGATCGCCGTGGTCCGGCGATCCTAGATCGCCACCACGCGTTCGTCGTCTAATTCGGGGTTCGATCCTTGGATCTTACTTTTCGATAATTGATTTCAATAAGAATTAAATAGCGGAAATATTTAATTCACCTTTCGATTCGTTGTGCGGAGAAACGAGATCTTATGATGACCTTGAGATCTTCCCACGTATTCCTTGCACTAGCCCGGACGTCGTGTGGGCGACGATCTACCGAACTCCATGGATCCTCCTCTCTACTTTCTCTCTCTAGAATTGTGATCTTCAAGTTATGAGAATAGAGAAGACCATGTAGTGCTTTTATAGGCTACGTAGGGGATTTTAAGGAGGTGGAATATTGGGCTTCCAATAATAGTGATTAAATTGAGCCCAAGCCCAAATCTATTAATCCTTACTATTATTAATTAATTTATTTTCCACTATATAAATTAATTGCACTCCCAATATTAAACCATATTATATCAAATAATATTTCTCCGGTAGTATTATTTATTCCGTGTATTTAAGATAGAAATGTCCATGAATAAATTTAAATTAATTGCGTAATTAATTTATTCATCTCTTGTATCCGAGACTAGTACCATTCAACCTTAATTATTATGCGGAACGAATCCACCTGCAGGGTTTACATAATAATTCCTTATGAACTCATCTCGGGTACATTATCAACCCTTACGGGATACACTTTCCCGTCAAGTATTCACGGCATGCCATATATAAAATATAGTGACCCAACTTAACCGGTAATTAACCCAATAATTAAATCGGTTAATTCCTTTGGTAAATCAAAGTCACTTATATTAAATATACACACCCGCAATAGTATCGGGGATTAAGAATAAAATACTCAGAGATTTAAATCGATTATCGCCGGCAATCCTAATCGATAAATCTCAAGCAGATCCGCTCAATACACCAAGTGTACAAGTGTGATAAAATAATTAAGATAAATTATTTTCTCTCTCACACAACGACTATACCGATGGATTGGTCCGTGTCCATCTAGGCCGTGAGCAACTGTTTGATTAAATACGAGTAACCGATAGTATGATCTTCTGTGTGTCCATACAACACCATACTAACTACAACGTATAAAATCCAGGACTATGATTTGCATATATTTAATTATAAATAATTAAACGCAAATAATTGTTTATTTAATTAAATAGATTAGTGGCAATGGATCGTGAGTTTCCGTTACTTAAATCTAGACATTAAGTACACAACTCCAACATAACGTACATTAGAGGTACGGATAGCTAACTCTAAGAGAAAATAAGTGTATTTTCATATGGTACTCAGATAAGTTCATTGGTTATGTGTTCATTGGTAAAAATGGAGATGATCATATCACTGAAATAGTATCGAGACATGCAACTTTTCTAGAGACTGAATTCCCAAGTCGAGGTGAATTACGAAACAAAGAACCGTTCTTTGAGGTTAATGATGAGAAAGGGGACACAGACTTAGCTTCTGATCCTCTAGAGGTACAAAGTTCAGACCTAACACCACTCAACATTTCTCGTAGTGTTGATCAGAGTGGGAGAGATGTATATGTTACACCTCTAGATGAGTATACCTAAAAGTTCGATCATCAGAACCTATTCGTTATTCTTGTAGAAAGAGTATACCTAAATGTCATTATGACATTGATGAGTATGCTTTTATGACTAATTCAGGAAGAAGAGTCTGCCATCGAGACTTTATCCTTTGTTTTCTTGATAAAACTTGAAGGTTATATGGAAAATTGCAATGGAATATCAGAATTCCATGAAGAGTAACTATGTCTGGGAACTAGTTGATCTCCTGAGTAGATGCAAGACAATTTGGGAACAAGTGGGTTCTCAAAATTAAGCGAAAGGCTGATAGGACAGCTGAACGATACTAAGCTCATTTAGTTGCTAAAGGCTATAACCTATTTGAGGATATAGACTATGAAGAAACCTTCTCGCTGAGTGTGAAGTTTTTTTTCTTCGATTCACCTACTTCTAGCCATTGTAGCCAATTTCAATTTGGGTCTACATCAAATTAACGTTAAGACTATTTTTCTCAATGGAGAATTAAAGGAAAATATCTATATGGAACAACCAGTGGGTATTGTTGTCCAGTCAATGGTACTGGAAATCTCTGAAGGTACCGGTATACCGATCCAATCGATATATCGTGTGTGCGGAAGCGTGTAAAGCAATAGATCTACTATGCCATGATCTTAGTGCACACATATATATGTATAGACACATATTTATATATATATATATATATATATATATATATATATATATATATATATATATATATATATATATATATATATATATATATATATATATCCAATATATATAGAGAGAGAGATTAACAAGAACACTTACAACCGGTGTAGCGTGCCTCGTTGATGTTGATGAAGGTGGTGTTGAGTCGATTGAACCACCTTCATGGATCAGCCTTGAGAATGACCTCGTCACTCTTCTTGTCTAGATCGCCCGGATGTTGAAACCGCACAAATGGCCCGGCCTCTACGTGTTGCACACGAACCCGGATGACGAACACTTTGCTTGATTGAGTCGGTTCTCCAAGAACACTCTCTCCTTTCTCTCCTTTAGTTGTGAATTTCGTGGCTGATCTTATGTATTATGAAAATCTGATTTTCATCCATATATTAGCATCATTATGCATGTCATAACACCCCATTGTAACCTCCAACATAATGGGCATCAATTATGCACCATTAACATGCAAAAGGAGTTACAAAGGAGGTGAAAGGTCATGCCACATACACATGCCACTATGCATTGTATGTGGTCCCACTTGCTTGTGTGGCATGCCATGTCACACTATGTGACATGCATCCATGCAAGCCATGCATCCCATGCATGTGAATTAAATCCACGTAAATATTGATTCTAAATCAATATATATATATATATATATATATATATATATATATATATATATATATATATATATATATATATATATATATATATATATATATATATTAAGCATCGTACATCATCTTCGAGTCCGTGTGTGACCCTGTAGGTATAATTATCGATCAATATTATATTGCTCCCAGCAATTAATATTATCGAATAATCATTTAACATCCATAGACGACCTTATGACTTTATCGATTGCACACGTAGGATCGAAGGACATATCCCAACAATCTCCCACTTGGCCTTCAGAGCCAGTGTGCTGCCAACTTCCTGTTGTCACTTTATGTCTAAGTTTGAACTTGAGGCAAGACTCGAGTCATCCTCAATCGGTTCAAACCTTTCTTGGACTTTGAGACAGACTGTAAAACCAGATTTATCACTATGATATGAATCTGGACGTGGCCACGTATTTTCCACAGTCTCGACTCTCCAAGTGGCCGGTAAGACATGTATCCCATTATAAAATGGAGGACAATCCCATCTTGTCAATCCAAGCTCTCCCACTTGCTTCCTGATATACCCAATAACAAGTTTTATAACCTCCTTTTACGAAAGGCGTTTACTTGTATCAAAGTACACCATTTCACAATGGAATCACTCTGAACTACTCAGGTCAGAGGAAATTGCTCGACAGTCAATGAAATAGTATTATGACTCGAAATCTTAAATACTATTCCAGTCGGGTCTGTTCGATCATTAGCTCCCAGCTAATATCTATGTAATTGTACTTGATGTCCCACATCACTAGCCCATGAAGCGACGCTATAGTACACATTACAAACTAGTTCTTTGTATTATCGGTTTGTCCGTACTCGATTATACGAACTAGGAACAAGCATATGATTCAAGTATATCAGTTCAACCATTGGGACTTCATTATGCGGTAAGTCGACCTCATAACCCAATCGATATAACTCATTTGGACAATTCATATAAATTAAACCATATTTATATGAAGAAATATGTATTATACATATGAGTGAATGTCTACCAAATCTCCAAAAGTATCTAATACAGTAATAGAAATCACAACCCATCTCTAAGATGTCTGATCTCTATTGCAGTCATGAAAGCCTCAAGCTTAAACTGCTGGAGAGGTTTAGAAAATGGGTTTGCAACCTTACCAAAAGTCGCAACTTTATTATCTCGATGTCTCCACAAAACTATCTCCCAGATAATGTGGAACTTCCTGAGCACCAGTTTTAGACTTGTGGTGCTTCCTAGCTCATAGGCTTGCGCGATAACTCTACTATAAATAGAGAACTATCGGATGGGCTGAGCTAGTTACGCCACCTAGTTCATTCAAGAACTTTCAAATCCTAACTGCCAACATTACTGCATCCAATGCAATACTGTGCTCAGCTTTTGCAGTTTAATCAGCTATATTGCATTGCATGGAACTATTCCAGCAAATATCACCTCTAACCAGACAAAAGATATAACCAGATTAAAATCGGAAATTATCTTAGTCTATTTTGAAGTTAGCATTCAAACAGCTTGTTAATATCAACTCCTTTTGTCTTCCAAAGACAACAAAATATTCTTTAGTCCATCTAAGGTACATAAGAATATTCTTGGCCGCAGTCTAATGCGCCTCACCTGGGTTTCCTTGAAACTGACTCGTCATGCTCAAAGCATACGATACGTCCGGTCGTGTACATATCATGGCGTACATTATAGACCCTATTGCCGAAGCATAAGGAATGTTTTCCATCCTCTTTTGCTCATCAAGTCCCGTAGGGCCTTGCATCTTGCTAAGAGATGTGCCATGACTCATTGGAATGAGACCCTTTTTGGCGTCTTTCATTCTGAACTTATCAAGTACCTTATCAATATAGGTCACTTGACTAAGTCCAAACATCATTTTCGATCTGTTCTTGATGCCCAATATGTACTGTGCTTCTCCAAGATCCTTCATTGAAAAACAATTCCCAAGCCATTCTTTAATAGAATTAAGCATAGAAACATTGTTTCCAAAAAGGAGTATGTCACCGACATACAACACAATTAATACAACGTAACTCCCACTGATCTTCTTGTAAAACAAGACTCTTCCGAGTTCCTCTGAAATCCAAATCCCAGTATGGATTCATTGAACTGAAGATTGCTACTCCGATATGCATTCTTTATTCCATAAATAGAACTATAAGCTTGCATAATTTCTCAGCCTTATTAAGATCGATAAAACTCTTTGGCTGTGTTAAAACACAACCTCTTCTAGAATCCAATTCAAGAAGTTAGTTTTAACATCCAATATTACCATAACTCATTATCAAGATGAGTAGTAATGGCTAAGATAATCTGAATGATTTAATCAAAGCAATTGGTGAAAGTTTTTCATAATCCACCTCGTGAATAAAACTTTTACCATCAACCTTGCTTTAAAAAACCCTAGGTTTTCCATCTGTCTGTTTAGATCTTAAAGATCTATTAGCATTCATTGGGTCTAACCCTGTGATGCAAATATATCAAGTTCCAAACTTGATTATCAGATATTGATATCATCTCAGATTTCATGGCACCATGCCAATTTTCAGTAGCTGGACTCGTCATAGCTTGGAATTAGGTCGAAGGTTCACCGCTTTCCAAAAGCATGAATTCATATCTCTCATTGGTCACAATATCTAAGTATTTGAATAATAGAGATAGATTTATGCCTTTCGGACCTACGAGGGCTGGTATGGCTTCTAAAACCATAAGAATACTCTCAACCCAGTTTTGAGTATTCATCGTTAGTTGTTTCACTTGAACCTCGTTCAAGACAACCGAGCTCCCACTGAATTTCTAGGAAAGATAACTCTTTTCAAGAAAATCACTATCTCGAGCAACAAAATATTGTTCTCAGATAGATCGTAGAAGTTGTACCCTCGAGTTTCTTATGGATACCATACAGAAACTTTTATCCCATTTGAGTTCAAGCTCTATAGAGATAAATCTCGTCAGAGAAGCTTTTAGAACCTCAAATTTTGATGAAAACAATTTAGGGACCCTCCCTTTCCATACCTAGTATGGTGTCTTATCAACAGCTTTTGACAGCTTCCTATTCAGTGTATAAGTTGAAGTCTAGAATTGTGTGTTCCCAAAAGAGACCAGTAGTTCATTTAGACCTCTCATCGAATGGTCGAACTATATCTAATATAGTTTGTTTTCTCTTTTCCGAAACATAACCTTCATGTGCTTGTGAACTAATAGGTTCCACATACATCAGTATGTATCATCCCTAATTACTCACATGTTCTTCTTTCTCCAATAAAGATGACATTGTTATCTTTTCAATCACACATCATTCACATGTATCAAATGACTCCAAGTCAAATGATTCTAAAATTCCTTCTAAAAGAAGCTTCGTTACATGTTAAGATTTTGATTTGATCTAATCAACAATGTTTCAGTTATGTCTCATCGATACTTATTCGATTTGGCCTTTGGTCTTAATGATATATATGATTTGTCAAGTTTAAAGTATACATAAACAATATAATAATCGTACCAAAACAAAGAATAATTCACAATTAAAATAGTTACCAAACTATTTAATAGTGAAAAACTAATCCATCAGTATCTAATACTGAACCAATATTCATTGTTTATTGAAGGTACGAAATTACATAGTTATAATACTAAAACAGGGCCCTAAGGCAAAACAACATCATATGATCATACGGCTAATGCAGCGACCTTCGCTCCATTTCTCTCCCTAGATCGACATCTCTATTCACCAAACTTATACTTCTATGTAGTTCCTTCACATGCAAATGTGAGAACCACATTTGGCATCCAATACCCAAGAAGTAGAATTTGTGAAGTTTAATGTCTATAACATTAATACCTGAAGATGAAGCAACCCCGTTCTTCACATCTTCTTTGAACTTTGGGCAAATTCAATTATTCCCAATAATTGAGTTTCATTCAAATTTCCCATTCAAAATTATCTCAATGTCAAAACGTGATAAATCGTAAGTGAAAAATCGAAGTTTTCTAACCAGCGATATTATCATGCAATTGAAGCCCTATCTCTCATAAAATATGAGGGAGCCAACCAGACAATCGATTCACGCCATCCAATGGCTCGAAAGTCTCTAATTTGTGTCAATGATGAACTTAAGTGTTTAGGATTAAATCACTCCCCGAGGTGTAAATAATCATAACCTTATAATCCATCAAATGAAAGACAAATTAGGCATTTGTTTTGAAATTGAATAAAATATGAACTTTTATATGTTTGCAAGTAGTGTCCAACACTTTTGCAGTAGACGCATTGAGATTCCCTAGGAACTCTAGTAGCCTTCTTGCCCATGCTCTTTTGAATACCTCATCCCTTATCATAAGAATATCCCTCTCAGGGTCCTTTTTAATTGACGACTCATCATCTTAGAAAAATTTAGGAGATCACTTAAAACAAATAATCCAATTATTTGTTGTACATGTGGTCCCTATAGGTTTCTCTTTTCCAGCCTAGCTGAAGCGATGACCCTGGTTATTCAGAACTTTTCAATCTTAGCATATTCCCCGAACATGCTATTGAGTTGTTCAATGATATCTTAGGATGTGGTTATTTAACACATTTTCCTTGTCTTCGTATTTGAGGACCATCCTCAAATTACGTTGTTAATCAAGAAAATTTATGTTGTTCAATTTTTCACAATCAAGAATTGAACGAAACTTGAATTGAGTTGATATTAGACATGATAAACTACAAAAGAAAGATAAATAAAGTATGTAAACATCCACAAAGCGGTAAACAAATAAGGTTGTCTAACAATTGTACTTATTTATTTCATTTTGTTCAATTGATATCCAATATCATTGTCCCTTAGAACAAAACGATCCCGAGATCCTCATCTTGTAAATATTTAAGCCGACTGAGTCCGCACTTAAGTATTTCAAGATAGGTAGACATACCCATGTCAATGATATCTAATATCACTCTCGGTCGACGAGAATCTCATTCTCATCTCATGTCTCGATAGCCACGCCTCCAGTGGATCTATCGATGAGAAAACCAAACTCACGTGTAAGGGTCTAACCCTTACTCCCACTTATCCCAAGATAACAAGTAGTACCCCGCTGAGGCGGACCTACCAACTTATGATCGAGGGCTTTATGGGTGTGATGTTTTGGACAAGACATTATACTCATTATTTTGGAACTTGCATGCATAGGTTTGTTTATATGTAAGTTGAACATTTATAACATAAAACAACCTATAACTAGCAAAGCAAATAAATACGAAATCGAAAGGCCCCTAGAACCTCACAACTCTCAAACTAAAAGATTAAAAGCAACAAAATAGGCCTTGAACATCTTCTGGACTGGTCCTCGCCCTCCGTTTTAGTTCCGTGCCCTCCGATTTTGGTCAAATCTATTCCGTACCCATAAAACCACGAACGGTGCCTGCCGTTTCACAATCAGCGGTCGCCGAACACCACCGGCGGTCGCCATTTCCAAAACGGCGCCCGCCGAAACAAAACAGCGCCCGCTGGAGCTACAACGGCGCCCGCCGTTTGGCTCCAGCAGCCCGGTTTTGTCCGCTTTGCTTCGTTTTGCTTCGTTTCTTCTCGTTTTCGCCGGAGAGCCGAGATCCTCCATCGAACCATGGACCAAGTCCATCGCTTACAAGTAGTACAATACAAATATAATAGAAAAACCTATCTATTACAAATGATTCCAAGGGACGCAGCCCTCAAAAGACTATGGCCAATCGAAACGTAAAAAACGACAATTTCATTCACCCGACCACTAACGGTGGTCGGCCTTACATCTAATCACATAATCACAATTAAACAAATAATCCAATTATGTTGATTTAACCTTCGTGTCCAACACAAAAGTGTGCACGAGCCCTAGGCTCTGATACCAATTGAAGGTACCGGTATACCGATCCAATCGATATATCGTGTGTGCGGAAGCGTGTAAAGCAATAGATCTACTATGCCATGATCTTAGTGCACACATATATATGTATAGACACATATTTATATATATATATATATATATATATATATATATATATATATATATATATCCAATATATAGAGAGAGAGAGATTAACAAGAACACTTACAACCGGTGTAGCGTGCCTCGTTGATGTTGATGAAGGTGGTGTTGAGTCGATTGAACCACCTTCATGGATCAGCCTTGAGAATGACCTCGTCACTCTTCTTGTCTAGATCGCCCGGATGTTGAAACCGCACAAATGGCCCGGCCTCTACGTGTTGCACACGAACCCGGATGACGAACACTTTGCTTGATTGAGTCGGTTCTCCAAGAACACTCTCTCCTTTCTCTCCTTTAGTTGTGAATTTCGTGGCTGATCTTATGTATTATGAAAATCTGATTTTCATCCATATATTAGCATCATTATGCATGTCATAACACCCCATTGTAACCTCCAACATAATGGGCATCAATTATGCACCATTAACATGCAAAAGGAGTTACAAAGGAGGTGAAAGGTCATGCCACATACACATGCCACTATGCATTGTATGTGGTCCCACTTGCTTGTGTGGCATGCCATGTCACACTATGTGACATGCATCCATGCAAGCCATGCATCCCATGCATGTGAATTAAATCCACGTAAATATTGATTCTAAATCAATATATATATATATATATATATATATATATATATATATATATATATATATATATATATATATATATATATATATATATATATATATATATATATATATATATATATATATATATATATATATATTAAGCATCGTACATCATCTTCGAGTCCGTGTGTGACCCTGTAGGTATAATTATCGATCAATATTATATTGCTCCCAGCAATTAATATTATCGAATAATCATTTAACATCCATAGACGACC
This sequence comes from Euphrasia confusa, assembly GCA_954870475.1. NCBI lineage: Eukaryota > Viridiplantae > Streptophyta > Magnoliopsida > Lamiales > Orobanchaceae > Euphrasia > Euphrasia confusa. Next base: position 12,116,288 of record OX940957.1, on the reverse strand, counting down.
TTATGACTTTATCGATTGCACACGTAGGATCGAAGGACATATCCCAACAATCTCATCAGGTGATGATGATGACCATTGTGATTATATATGTCAAACGTTCAGAAAAGTGTTTCGTAATATTATCATTATATGTTAATGATATTCTTTTGGCTGGAAATGATATCGAGTACTTGAATGAGATCAAGAAATGACTATCCTTATCTTCGAGATGAAGGATGTGGGTGAAGCTGAGTATGTCATCAAAATCTATAGGATTCGTTCTTAAAGGTTGCTTAGAATCTCGCAACAGACTAATATCCATAAGCTCCTTAAACGATTCAAGATAGATACCTATACAGTCATTGATACTCTTTTTATCAAAGGTGAATACCTAAGCCGAAACATGGATCCCAAAAGTAGTAAAGAAAGGTATTTCATGATCAAGGATTGTAAGCACACCAGTGGGTGATGGATGCTCAAATGTGATAGTCAAGTTGTTATTGCTTACACGAAAGATCCCAAATACCATGAAAAACAAAAACACAATGTGTTTAACTTTGTCGGGGACATTGTTAAAACAAAAGGAGTAAATATTATATATCTATGCATTTGATGGTGACTAATCCTATGACCAAACCAATACCTAATGAGGTGTTCAAGGATCATGTCGAGTCTTTGGAGTTGCATAGAATTTGATTATATGTAATCAGTCAATGACAATGTGATGTTCTGTTGAAATTAATATATGTATTAATGTTGTGTGTACAAGTATGTTTATACTTGAAAAGTATGTCTACAAGTTGTGACTGGTTCTCTCACATGAACAGTCATCTCTGACATCGAGGATGTGCAGAGAAATGAATCCCCACATTCATGGACTTGTAATATAGCCAGATTGCAGTTCTCCTGGAGACAGTGGGAGTCTCTGAGGACGTAATAGAGGGGAGAACTCAGGTAAAGTGGGAGACGGGCACTTGAACTATAATCTGTACGATGCTAAGCTTAAAGACATACGCTTCCAAGGGGGAAGAAGAGCATTGTAGCGCGTGTTCATACCACGTGTACTTTTGTGATCATTAAAAGGTGAATGAGAGAAACTTCCCTGTTTTCTCATTATGTGAGACCTTGAGGTTGAAACGATGTTGTTAACCTCACTTCGTTACCCTTAAGACTTCCAACTGTGTCTTGAGATTTCACTAGGTGATGCTACTTTGATATCTTACCAAATAACCATGGAAATTCGGTAAATGCGGTACATATCAGGAAAGCAACTGACGTGAAGTTTATGGGTTCTAGTGGAGAAGGAAGATTATCTTAAAACATGCACTTAACTTGGTATTCAAGGCTAGCCCAATCGTGTACGGACATGATTGTGAATATGAGTTGGGACAAGGTCGAGTATGCTAAGTATCTGAGGGGGATAAGAGATACGTCGACTAGTGCGGTTTATAAAGATATCTGGGGTATAGCGAGTATAAGTCCTCAATATATTTCGTGAACTGTCATAATACACTAACCAGTTTATGACGACGACATAGTTCACACGCTCGCAGGTCACACGATCTATTTGCCATGTATGAAATGATATTGTTGAGAATGTTTATCTGGATGTCGAGTCTAGCCCTTTGTGCTAGTGGGAGATGTTAGGATTAGGGTCGCCCGTGGGCTCGACCCGGCCCGTTAAAGAATTAAAATAAAAGTATTTTAATTCATTTTATAATATATATATTATTTATGTAATATTATATATATTATAAATCCTAATTATCTAAAACAGCAGTTATGTTTGCGGTTTTCTGTATAATTGTTATATACAAATAAATTATAGAGATTGAAAAAGCGCAATAATGAAAACCTGCAAAACGTAAAACAAAAGTTACAGAGAAATAAACATATAGAACAATGTTATTGTGGTTCTTAGATCGTGAAGAATAATTCAACACTCCGATCGATCGGGAGAGTGTTGTAGACACTGCGCAGCACGAGAAACAACACGCAACAAGAGAATTCGGTCCGTTCGATTTACGTTTCCGCATCGAAGACAAGTAAGTCTTCTAATCTATTTTTATCGAATTGGTTATGTCGTTTAATTCCTCCACATAATTAAAATTCAACAAACACTATCTACTTTATCAAAATTATTAAAATTTTCAATAAATTCATCTCATCGCCTATACCGCCTAGACTACAACCGAACGACTTGTCCACTTTACGAAAGTGTAGCCTAAAATTAAGGTGCCAGTCTCCGTCTAGGAACCTAATTGAAGCTTAAGAACAACAAATCAAAAAAATTTAGAACAATACTTAAAACATTAATGTCCAAAAATATGATAGGCAATCAATTATACATGGACAAATCATTTTAGTAAGTTTGAAACAAGATACACAACTCCATTTTTATTTATTATAATTAGTATAATTATTATTATAATTAGAAAATAGTAGTCCGTAGTACAGTATATTATAATTAATTATTATTATTATTATTATTATTATTATTATTATTATTATGTAAGAGGGCAGCAACCGCAACTTTCCCCATTATTTAAGAGGGCAGCAAACGCAACTTTCCCCATTTTGTTTAGTTTCTTTTTTCGATTTATTCGGGTTGCAACATTTTTGGCACGGTGGTGGTGTTTGGAGGCGCTTACCACGGCGAGTATCACTTTTTATATCGTTATCTACGTAAGACATTTGTCTCAAATAAATAAATTTAATAAAAATTAAAAATAAAAAACTAGAAGAATATACATAACTTGTAAATGATAGCTTACAATGAGTATGAACATCTCCAGCAAGTAGTTTCCTCTTCGACATATGCGACGAAGCCAACACAGCGGTGGCTAAGAAAATAACAACAACAACAATTAATTTTTTGGAATTCATTTGTTTTTTTTTTATCTATTATGTATTTAGTTAATTATAAGATGAGAAAGTTGTTGTATTGACATATCTATTTATACATAAACTAATGACTGTTCATTTTCTTTGATTTTGTTTTAATAATTTTTTAAATAAATAATTGTCGTCACTTAAATATAAATAAGTATAATTTAATTTATAATGGCATGTTAAAATCAAAGTCCAATAATTAGTCTAATACACTTACATATGTTAAAGTTTTTACTTTTTGACTAAAGTATAATAGATTAATTATGATATTTAGGAGTTCTTATTTAAGAAATAAATACTTGTTGATGCCTGAATCAAAAATCACCCTAAAATAAATAAATTATTTTATTTTTAAATTGTGAATAAAATCGTTAGACTTCTAAAAACTCAATTCAAATGTGAATACTAAAATTAAAAAGAATGAGTATTATATTATAAGTGATACATTTCTCTTTATTATTGGCTCCTTCAATATTATTTGTTTAAAAATTTTAATTATATATTGTGGACACAATTATATGCTACATCTGTCTCATAAGAATAGTCTCATTTTTTTGTAAATTAAAAAAAAATTGTGATTATTTTATGACACGGTGAAAATATAAATTAATCTCATTTTTTTCAATTTTTTTAAAATCATGTTAAGTTAGTGGAATGAGATTTTCAAATCTTGACAAATTATAAATTACTATATTTTCTTCTATTTTCTTTATCATTTGGCCAATACTCTCATTTTTAAACTAAATATTTTAAAGTTGATTAGGCATATATGTATATTTATTAGTATATAAAACAAAAATTAATTATTACAGTCAATCAATCACTCACAAACTATATGATTCATAAATTCTTCCACTGCATATCCTTAATTTATTTACTCTTTATGACATAACTCATAATGTCATCTATTAATATATAAAATTCAAAGTTCAATAATTTTTTAGTTGACCAATAGAAAAGTTGATAAATATTTCTCATTTAGATTAAATGCCACCTCTAAACCAATTAAAATCTCCATTTAAATTTGCGTGCACACCTAAATAATAATAAATACTCTTGACAAATTATAAATTACTATATTTCCTTCTATTTTATAATATTTTAAAGTTGATTAGGCAAGTATATATAATAGTATATGTATATTTATTAGTATATAAAACAAAAATGAATTATTTCAGTCAATCAATCAAACTCACAAACTATATGATTCATAAATTCTTCCAGTGCATATCCTCAATTTATTTACTCTTTATGACATAACTCATAATGTCATCTATTAATATATAAAATTCAAAGTTCAATAATTTTAGTTGACCAATAGAAAAGTTAATAAATATTTCTCATTTAGATTAAATCCCACCTCTAAACCAATTAAAATCTCCATTTAAATTTGCGTCCACACCTAAATAATAATAAATACTCTTGACAAATTATAAATTACTATATTTCCTTCTATTTTATAATATTTTAAAGTTGATTAGGCAAGTATATATAATAGTATATGTATATTTATTAGTATATAAAACAAAAATGAATTATTTCAGTAAATCAATCAAACTCACAAACTATATGATTCATAAATTCTTCCGGTGCATATCCTCAATTTATTTACTCTTTATGACATAACTCATAATGTCATCTATTAATATATAAAATTCAAAGTTCAATAATTTTAGTTGACCAATAGAAAAGTTGATAAATATTTCTCATTTAGATTAAATCCCACCTCTAAACCAATTAAAATCTCCATTTAAATTTGCGTCCACGCTTAAATAATACTCCCTCTGTCCCAGAGCTATAGTCTATAGGCACAGATGGTTGACTTTTTTATTCCGTCCAACGTTGACTTTTTTGTTCCGTCCAAACAGTATACAAAAATTATGAAAAAATAATTATTCCGTCCAACGTTGACTTTTTTGTTCCGTCCAAACAGTATACAAAAATTATGAAAAAATAATTAAAATAAAATTCAATAGTTAAATTATATTTTAGTTATTTTTTTCATAATTTTTGTATACTATGTATTGGACGACATACATAAATTATATACAAAAATTATGAAAAAATAATTAAAATAAAATTCAATAGTTAAATTATATTTTAGTTATTTTTTAATAATTTTTGTATACTATGTATTGGACGGACAAAAAAAAGTCAACGTTAACCACAATTGCCTATAGCTGTAGACAGAGGGAGTAATAAATACTCTCTCGTATTTTTTATAGATTTCTTTTAAGCTTTTACACACAAATTAAGAATAAAAAAATATGCCTAATATATCCCTATTTATGTTCAAGTTGAAAGCTAATAAATTAATTTTAAATAAAATTTTAAGGAAGTTTGTGTATATAAAAAACTTATTTAATACTACCGTAGTGATTATTAATATAATAATAAATCTGATTGTTTTTTTTTTTTTTTGGTAAAGGTCAATTACATATAAAGGAAAAAAGTATATGATACGGTAAGGCATAGGGAATGGAATTCCTACCGCATCACCGAGCTAACAGAGTAGCTCTCCAACCAACCAACTAAACATATAGACTAAAGAATACAAACACAGTCACCACGCTATATGCCATACTCTCTTCAGCACACGTGCTTGAAGAGAATCAGGAAGTCGTAACGAGCGGATCCTTTCCTGAATGATAGAGATCGCCTGAGAGGCCACAACTCCAGGCGACACCGAACGAGCCTCATGAATCCTCGTGTTCTTCTCGAGCCAAATAAAATAGATCAGAGCTGAGAGAATTCCACGATACGCGCAGGATATTAAGTGCTTCCCACGCCAACGACTAGAAGCCCGTAATACAGCACTATGCCAACTACCACGTGGCCATAGAAATCCCACCTCCACCTTGAGCCTCCGCAAGCAATCCCGTGAGAAGGGGCACTCAAAGAAAAGGTGAGAGTGTGTCTCTACGCTCTCCCCACCACATAGTACACACGAGTCATTCTCCCGACCAATCCAACTCTTATCTCTAGTCGGCAACTGACCTCGGATAGCCATCCATAGAATGAAGCAATGTCGTGGGATACGTCCTGGTCCAGCTAAAAGGGCAGCACACGGCACCCTGGGACCCTCCGAGCGGAAAAGAGTATATGCCGATTTAGAGGTGTAGGTCCCTGATCGATGTAGTGTCCACCGAACTGTATCTGTCCTCACATCTATACTCGGCAAGTCATCCATAAGATTAACAAACTCCGCGGCAAAGTCAGCTGGCCATCTCCACATCCCATCAACTATGACCATACTCAACGACGCAGCCCTAGGAAGTCTCCTAAGCCACGGTCCCAACTGATCGACACACCTCCTCCAATCTACCTAGGGGATGCCACGGGTCCCTCCAAAGGTAAAACTGCGATCCATCCCCGACCCGCATCTGTATAGCTGGAAAAACAGCTGGGCGTAGTTTAAGAAGTTGACGCCAACTCCAGGAGCATGCCCTTGGCACCTTAGCACTCCAAAAGGAATGCCTCCTCAATCGATTCTCCTGAATCCAACTAACCCAAACTGATTCTGGATCCTGACTCAGAATAGCCCAGATGTGTCTGGTCATAAGGGCTCGATTCTGAGCAGTGAGATCACGGATACCCAGTCCACCCTCACTAACAGGCCGACACATATCAACCCATCTAACCTTGGCGTACCCCTTGTCGCCCAACCCAAACCAAAGAAATCTCCGTAGTCTCTTCTGAATCTCCTTGATAATCCCCTGGGGAGTATGAACACACTGACCCAGTAGATATGTAGCGTACCAAGAACTGACCGAATCAACTGTAGACGTCCTGGATAAGATAGTGTACGAGAGGTCCAGGAACCCAGTCTAGAATCAATCCTCTGTAGGAGGGGGGCACAATGCCTCAAACTCAACCGAGAAGAGATCAGAGGAACTCCCAGATAACGCACTGGAAGAGTCCCGACCGGGAAATCAAAAACTGGCTGGAGTATCGAAACATCATTTTGTGCCTGGAGGGAGAGATAGATATTACTCTTATCTACATTCTCATGTAGACCCGAGTAAGTCGAGAAAAGCTGCACTCCCCGTCTTAGTGTAGCGATAGACACAGGATCAGCGTGACATGCAAGTAGTAGGTCATCAACAAAACTCAGCATATAAGTCTGTGTCCTCTCACATCTCCAATGATACTGGAACTCTGGCTCGGCCTGAATATGCCACTCCAAAATCTCATGTAGTACCTCCATCACAAGGACAAACATAAATGGTGACATCGGGTCCCCCTGCCTCAGTCCCCGAGCACCTCTGAAATACCCCTCAGCCGAGCCATTGATATTCACCGAGTAGGCCGGAGTAGTGAGGCACTCCATAATCTGATTGTTTATCATTAATAATAAGATCATTAAATAGGGGTATTTAGAGTCAATATATATCAAAACAACAATTTGATTGTTTATCATTAATAATGATTGTTTATCATTAATAATGTGATCATTAAATAAGGGTATTTAGAGTCAAAAAATAGGAAAAAGTAATAAATAAATAAATTATTTACAAAAAAAATTGTAATAAAAAATCATAAATCCGCGTGTCCCATAAATTACGGGTGATTAATTATGTCTCATTATTCACATTCCCTTTATATACCCCATAAATAATGAATGATTAGTTTTAATTATATTGTTTAATATAAAAAATTGGTAAAATTCAAATTAAACATAAATTAATAGATATAATTACCTTAATAACATGACACAAAAACATAAAAATATTTCATTCTTTTTTTTATAAGTCTATTCTATTTTTTTGTATGATTTTATTCCTAAAAAGGATATATATATGTATAATGTAGTATTTTCTAATTATGTAATATTCAAACTCTTAATTATTATCCATCGACATTTATTAAAATTATATATTTAAAAACTTTTTTAATCCTTTAATAATATATGTAAATCCTATGTATCAATTATTCATTTAAGTTCTTTCTTCTAATCATTCGCCCACTACATATCTCCAATTTATTTACTCTTGATAACATAACTCATAATGTCATATATTAATATATAAAATTCAAAGTTCAAAAATTTTATTGACCAATAAAATTGTTGATAATATTTTTCATTTAGATTAAATGCCACCTCTAAACTAAATCAATTAAAATGTCCATTTAAATTTGCGCTAACACCTAAATAATAATAAATAATATACATTTACGAAAAAATTAGTAATAGAAATCATAAATATAAGGCGCTTCTACAATACATTCACTATACGGTACATTTCATTCCATTTCAACCTTTAGATTTAATTATTTAATATGGACGGTTAGATTTATAAAAGAAAATCATATCAAGGTGGACATTCAAACACTCAATTATTGTCCTATAAAGTCTTAACTTAACAATCCGTAAATACAATATAATAAATACAATATAATAAATACAATATATTTTTTCGCCTAAATTATTTGTTTAGAAATAAAAAAAAATTTATGTGTTAAGTTTTTTGTTTTTTACAAATTTGTGAATTATTTTAAATAAGATGAAAATATTTGAATGTTTGAGAAAAAAAAGGTAAATTCCAAAAAATCTGTGTTTTTTTGTTCAAATTTGAGAAAAAAAAAATAAAAAAATCTTGTTGCTGTTTGAAAAAAAAAAGAAAAATCATTATTACACAAATTATTATTTTTAAAACAAAAAGGAAAAAATTCGCGCTCTATTTATTTTTATAAAAATAAGTAGAAAAAAAAATTTCAATTATTTTTATAAAAATAATAAGAAAAAACTTTTGCTTTTTTTTTTTTACAAATTTGTGATTTGTTTTTTGAATAATTATTATTTGGATTTTTTAAAGTTTTCTAAGTAATTTTACAAACTAATAAAATTTTATAAAATTAAAACTAATATTTTAGTTTAAAAAATTTAAACTGGCTCTCTCCAAAAATAAAATAATACACTTATTAGTTTAACAATTTAACATGTCAAATCAATAAAAATGTTTAACATTTTTAAATTTATTTAATTTAAATATTATTTTCACTTAATTAAATATAATTTTTTAACTTAATTAATATTTTTATTTTGCAGGTTAAGCAATTTTATAAACTAAGAGAAAATAAAAAAATGTTAATATTTTATTTGAAAAAATAAAATATAAAAAAAATATTTTATTCTTATTAAAAATGTATATAATCAGGTTAAGCAATTTTATAAACTAAGAGAAAATAAAAAAATGTTAATATTTTATTTGAAAAAATAAAATATAAAAAAAATATTTTATTCTTATTAAAAATGTATATAATCCATAATTACAAATAAAAAATATAAAAAATATTTTTATTAAAACAAAAAAATCACATAATATTGCGTAAAAATTATTTTTGCTTTAAATAGTTTAATTTAATTTAATTATGTAAAAAAATAAAAAATTATATTATATTAATAAAACCTGCTCACCCTATTTTCATTGAATAAAAAACTAATTTAAATTATAATACTATGTAGTAAGGTGCATGATAATTAATTGAAGTGTCATTTATTAATACAATTTTCTTCTGTTCTCATCCTCATCCTTTTCTCAAAAATTCAATTTCAGTGTTCTGTATTCAATTTTCTTCAACTTTTCTATGTCTCGGTTTCCATGTCTTAGTTTTGTCAGAGATGCTCATGATTTGCGGATTACTTCTACTAAAGTTGTTGTGAACCTCTCTGGTATTTCGAAGTGTTTAGAGGTATTATTCATATCTTCCTTAATTAATTTATGTTTATTTTATTTAAAGTTCAATTTTATTTAATTAATTTTTTTTTGTGGTCAAGTAATATTTGGAGCGTTGGATGGATAACTGAAATTGTTAGCACAATAGATTGTTTTTTACGTTTTGTTTTGATTGCAATGAATATCCTCCTGCTAATTGATTCATCCATTTTTGTGTCGTTTGTTTCTATATTTTCCGATTAGTTTAGTGTTAATCGTTGTGCCGTTTGTGTATATTTTCATTTTGTTTGGGTGTTTTATTGTCCGAGTAGGTTTAGGCGAGATGAGGAGTGGAAACGAGCGAAAACGGGCGAAAATTAGAGCCGGAGCGAAGCGGGGCGACGACAACAAATGACATTTCTGGAATTGGCACGTTCGTGCCAAATCTAGTCCCTCCCAGCAACTTCAGACAGGTCAGCACGTTCGTGCCATTTCTGGCACGTTCGTGCCACTCCCAGAAATTGTTGACCGTATGTTGACTGCGTGGACTCCATCTTTGACCCTCCTTTTGAGCACATTTTTAGGGGCGTTTTGGTCAATTCATGGGGAGATTTGGACGGCATAAGAGAAGGCTTGCACAAGAAGACAAGACACACACTCTCCATCACCCTCACCTAACACACACAACACACACCATTTTATTTTCTCTCTCTAGGATTTAACAAGGTTTTTGAATATTGTAGCTTTTGTTCTTCATCATCCATTGGGATTCATCATTCGACTCAAGTGTAAACGATATTCGTGGTCATCCGAGGATCGTTATGGTATAACTTATTTTCGGTTTCGATTATTTATGAAATATATGTTTATGCTTTGCTTGTCTATGAGTTTGTGGTTTGATGTTTTCATGGTTATGATGATGTTGCTTGGCTAAATCTTTTGTTAGGGGTGGGTTAGTATTATTTGTCGTGTAGGTTCGGGTTCTAGCATGAAAACCGGGGTAGTCGGTATTTTTATCGAGAGGGAGACGGACCAAGCCCCCTCTAAATGGTAGACTCGTTGCTTTAGCACGAGTTTGGCCTCCCCGACTACCCCGATGCCTAATCACGGTTGTGCGTGGCCGGCTCGATTGATTAGCACTTGCGGTCAATAAGCCTATTGTTAGTTAAATCGTGAGAAATCTCGTGGGGACCAAGGTTTGAATCTCGGATTGGGTATAACCGAGGTCGACACGAGAGACGACACATTTAACTTAACAACCCTTTCATGTGAAGAAAATCGGCCTTAACTTCAACTAATACGATCCCTTCCCCTAACCTCATTCTCTCTTGCTAAAAACTCGTTTGATTACTTTAATTGCTTTCTTAATTTCCGTTTATTCACTTAAAATCCACTTTACAACCCCCCCCCCCCCCCCCCCCCCCCAATTTTTGACTACTTGAACTTTATGCTTTCTTTTATGTTTTTGACAATCAATTGAAACTCAATCACTCTCCGATAGCATTACTCCCCTCGAGAACGACACACGGGTTTATTTACAAATCGAAACAACACTTTTAACCGAAACAAATTTTGGCGCCGTTGCCGGGGAGTAATTTAGGTGTTATGTTTTGAGTTTTGGTTGCTTGTCTTTTATTTGCTTTTTCTCTTATTTGCTTACTCTCGATTCCACTCGGTACGTGTAATCCTTTGTTGAGTGTTGTGTATGCAAGGTAGAAGAAGTTTGGGAGGAGCATTGGTGCCTTATATTGACAACGTCTACCGGACTAAGCTTCTAAGGTCTTCTACTTGGCCACCTATCGCACAACCGAAGCTAGCTCCTTTACAATTGACCTACAACAATCGAGTGAACGAGACGGAGCAAATGGGTGACTGACAACCTCATATGCCCTACATCCCACCTCTTCATGGCCCCCCAAGTGCCACCTCCTACTCCAAACTCGGGGATCCGACAAGAGCAAGAGGACCACCGGGAGATACACCGAGAGGCTAGTGTCCATGAGTTTAGTGACGGCTCTCACCGAAGCCGACGGTCTCATCACCACAATGTTAGCGAAGCTTCCCTAGGGATCCGAAGAGTCCATTATGATGAAGACCGTGAGGTGCACCGACGATACCAAAGAGAGTCCGGTGATGATTTGCACTTTGACGAAGCAAGGTAGTATTCGGATAACTATCGACACCGTGACAACTACCGGAACCGAGAGCCGTACCGGAATAGGGAACGAGAAGAGAGGGTTAACCGTGGCAACTACCAACGAGAAGAGAGGGGTTACCATGGCAACCACCAAGAGCGTAACTACCGTGTGGAGGAGCGCCGTGAACCTCCTAGGCCAAGGATTGCCGACTTCTCTAAGCCGAGGGTGAATGCCGACACATCTTGCGTCGTTCTAAGCCCCGAGGCCCGTAACTACGAGCTTAAGCCGCATCTCCTCAATCAACTCCCTACCTACCACGGATCGCCAAGAGAAGACGTCATGGATTTTATCCGAGATTTCTACTCAACAATGAAGGACTTCCCACTCAATGGGATTTCGGAGGAGCAATTGTGGATGAAATGTTTTCCTCATTGTCTCAAGGAAAAGGCCAAGACATGCATCAAGACAATTGAGACCTCATGAGACGAACTACCCCACACAAGATCTCGAACTAGCTGATGTAGTTCACGCACTTAATATTTGGAGGCTACCAAATGTGAGATCTTTACCGACCAAAAGAGTCTCAAATATATATTCACTCAGAAGGAATTGAACATGAGACAATGAAGATGGTTGGAACTTGTGAACGATTATGATATCACAATTAGCTACCATCCAGGAAAGGCTAATGTGGTTCCCGATGCCTTGAGCCAAAAGGGAAAAGTAGCATGCTTACTTTCAGATAAAGAATCTTTGGCGAAAGAATTTGAGAATCTGAGAATTGAAGTAGTTGTGCCGCCAAGCAGTACCAATGCGACTATGTCAGCATTGACCTTACAACCGACGTTGAGGGATAGAGTCAAAAGTGTTCAACACCATGATGGATTCTTGAGAAAAATGAGAGACAGAGTTCTGAAAGGAACCATCAAGGGTTTCATGATCGCAAATGATGATGTTTTGATGTACGAGGGAAGATTGTGCATACATAAAGACGATGAGATGAGAAAATGCTGGAAATCGATATCCCGGGTTATCAAAATTGCGGAAACCGACAACCCGACCGAAATCCCGTCGCCGGAGATCCAACCGCGAACCACCGTACGAGCCGGAGCTCGACCGAGCACCGCACGGGCGAACCCGCGCTCCCAGCCGAGCCCCCGCACGGGGCTCGCGATCGCTTGCCCTAGCGATCGCCGGGGATGCACGCGCATCCCCGTGGGGCTGTTCCGAACAGCCCCCGACGGTGAGTCCGGCGACTCACCGCCACCGCCGAGGAGGGCGGTGCGCCCAGCGCACCCGCCGCGGCCCAGCCGCGGCTCGCCCGGAGATCGACCCCGCGGTCGATCGTGTGCCCCGGCGTCCAGCCAGGGCGTCCTCGTGTGGGCCCCGCGATCGATGCCCTAGGGCTCGATCGCACCCCTCGGTTCCCAGCCGAGGGTCCTTCGAATCTTCTCCGCGGATCTCGAATCCCCGTCCCCGAAGTTCGTCGTTTTCCCGGATCGTGCGTTCATGTATGTATCACAATCAATTCACATAAATTCACACAAAGGAGTTTATGATTGTACCTTTTGATTTGTTGTGCGGAGAAACAAAATCAATTGATGACCTTACGATCTTCCCACGTATTCCTTGCACTAGCTTGAACGTCGGGTGGGCGACGATCCTCCAAGCTTATGGATCCTCTTCTCTCTCTCTCTCTACTTTAACTCTCTAGAAGAATTATGATCTTCAAGTTATGATGTGTTGTTTAAAAAGAGAAGACCATGTAGTGCTTTTATAGGCTACGTAGGGGATCTAAAGGAGGTGGAATATTGGGCTTCCAATATTGAAGATTAAATTGAGCCCAATGCTCAAGTCCATTAATCCTTATCAATATTAATTAATTTATTTTCCACTATATAAATTAATTGCACTCCCAATATTAAACCATATTATATCAAATAATATTTCTCCGGTAGTATTATTTATTCCGTGTATTTAAGATTTAAATATCCATGAATAAAATTAATTTATTGCTAATTAATTTATTCATCTCTTTAATCCGAGACTAGTACCATTCAACCTTAATTGTTGTGCGGAACGAATCCACTCATGAGGTTTACACAATAATTCCTTATGAACTCATCTCGGGGATATTATCAACCCTTCCGGGATACACTATCCCGTCAAGTATTCACGTCATGCCATATATTAAATATAGTGACCCAACTTAACCGGTAATTAACCCAATAATTAAATCGGTTAATTCCTTTGGTAAATCAAAGTCACTTACATTAAATATACACACCCGCAATAATATCGGGGATTAAGAATAAAATACACTGAGACTCGAATCGATTATCGCCGGCAATCCTAATCGATGAATCTCAACGATCCGCTCAATACACTAAGTGTACAAGTGTGATAAAATAATTAAGACAAATTATTTTCTCTCTCACACAACGACTATACCGATGGATTGGTCCGTGTCCATCTAGGTCATGAGCAACTGTTCGATTAAATACGAGTAACCGATAGTATGATCTTCTGTGCGCCCATGCACACCATACTAACTACAACGTATAAAATCCAGGACTATGATTTACATATATTTAATTAATAATAATTAAAAGCAAAACAATTGTTCATTAATTTAATAGATTAAATGCTATGACCGGGAGTTTACCGTTACTTAAATCTAGACATTAAGTACACAACTCCAACAATCTCCCACTTGTACTAAGGTCTAGTCATTTCCTCCAAACTCCCGACTCCCATACTCATCACGTGCTTAAGGTGTACTTCCGAGAAGTACTATGTGAATGAGCACTCTAGGTTGCCGCTCTGAAGTTATCTTGGTGACTACTACGTCGTCTCCCTTGACGATGACTCGTATCAGGTGGTACTTGCACTATGTGTTATCATCACTTTTAGACTTATGACTTCTTCCAGTTTACCATGCACCGCTATAAAATAGCCTTTGGTAAACTAAGAGTCATATCTAAGTCTTAGAGGTTATACCGGAACCTAACCAAAACTTCCGCTGCCTCTGAGGCTGCTATTCGGTTATGAGAGAGTCCGAGAAGCGTCCTGCTTATCACTCTTTCAAATTAAAGGTTCCACCTTTTCCAAAAGTGAACACATAGCCTGATAACGACTTACACTGGTCCTTCTCTGATTTGAGATCTGAGAACATGTAATCTAAGAAGATTTCGTCTTGCTTAATAATCCAGTACTTTGCAAGTATTATTACAGCATCCGAAAATCTCTTGTCCAGATTACTTTGATATCCTCCCACTACGCAAACCACATAGTTGATATCAGGTTCTTCCTTTTCAACATTGCATTTAAGCTTTCCACACAAAGTGTAGAAAACTGCTTTGTATCATCTATCTCTTTAATGTGTTCAAGACACATAACCTTAGATAGATATACATATTCTGTCTCTGAAAGGCAACGACCTTTCTCAGAATTATGCATGTTAAAACAAACCATAATCGTATAAGATGTCTAGGAGAAGTACAATGTTCTTATCCCTAGATCATAAGATCTCAAGAACATGCTCCAACTTCTACTCAATCTTATATCCCGATTTATTTAGACAACCATCATTTTATGTCTGACAATATCTTTACATTGTTGCCAATGATAAAATGTTATCTACATAAAATCTCCGAGAAACACCACCTTGTTTCCATTACGTCTCCAATACACCTTTCGTCTATGCCTTTTGATGAATCCATTGCTGGACTATCTCATCAATTCGCAAGTTCCACGATTTATAGCTTTGTCACCATCCAGAATGGATTTACTAAGCTTGTACTCTAAATGGTCTAGCCTCTTAACAATAAACCTTATTGTTCTCCAAGCAGGCACATTTAGATCTAGTACCGCCTTTATGCAGAGCTAGGGATCGATTTCATCTCTACTAGATCCAGAGTCCGAACTCCTCTAGTCTTATGAATATTTCTGGTTGTTCCAACAACCTCCCACTGCAATGGCGTCCTGGTGTATAACAGTAATAACAATAGGTGCAGTGTGTGGTGTACTTCTACTCGGTTTGGCTGGTTCCTAGTCTTTTGTCCTTTTTCTCATTCCAAGGTATTACTTCAGTTTTAGGCTTTGTGGTTCATCTGATAGTCTTCCTCTATGAACCGGACGATAGACGTCCCTCTGGTTCATAGTACTATAGAACACACAATACTTCGTTCATCTAGGATATCCTACAACCATATTGAATACGCCGTTGTATCCAGGAATATCCATAGAACATAGGTCGTTCCGAACAACTTGTTCTTTTACTATCAGATTTCCATTTCTTATTTACAACGCACCATCTCTACACGTAAGTGTATGGCGCGGCCCTTTGGGATTGAATCCCAATCTCTGATTATGTTATGTGTTATTTATATAGGTGATGGCCTCCACGACTAAGTCGCAGGCTCCTAATGGATATACTTTGATGGTTCCCCATAATAGCTTTGTGTCCATTTGACTAGTCAAAACACTTTGCTTTTATGGCACATCAAGTACTCTAATCCATCATCGAGTATTCTTGAAAGAACTACTCGCACCTTTCTAATTTACACATGTGTCTGCATATCTAATCATTTCCAATACTTGTCCGAATTCTATCCTTTATCCAGAAAGGTTTGCTTAGATGTATTATCCTCCAAATTCATTCCTTAGGTCAGAAGGTCCATTCCTTCAACTATAATTGATCAAATCAATTTCGACCGTTTGAATCTTATTTGAAAATACTACTAAGTACAAGAATTCACAAGTATAATGATTAATAAAGAAATATCTAATCAAGTAAAACAAGTTATAGAACGGTTCGTTGCATCGTGGTGGACTTAGGATCTATCATTCATATATTGCTATCTAATGTACCAGAATAGATAACGCCATTATTTCTTATCAAAATCATCCAATGATTAAAGAAATAAAATATCCATTCATAAAATTGAAATCCAGAACAAAACGTTCTTTCTAAAATAAAGGGTACATAATGCAATAATCTTGAAATGAAATCCTATTTAACTACTAAAGCAGATAAATGTCTTCCACCGCAACAGCTGCCTCCTCTACAGCTTTTGCCCGTGTAGACTCGAACTCTTCTTCTCTAAGTCGCCGGGTTTTCTGGAACCCCTGCATTCAAAATGCACATACCGTCAGTGGTTCCATATCTACACACCAGATTTCTGGTAGATAATACCGCTGACTATGTTTTTACGACTAAAGAAAAATTCGTACCTTTGAGAGGACAATCAGACTTCCAGTGTCCAGACTTATTGCATCGGAAGCACTTGCCCCTTGGCTTTGCAGCCCCCACTCGTGGTCCAACCTTCTTGGCACCACTGGGTTTCCAGGCTTGCTTCCTCCTCTTGCCCCTACCTCCACCAGGCTTAAAGCCTTTGGACTTGGTAGCTACAAGCGCTTGAGACTTGCCCTTCTTGTAGATCCCCTCTGCCGCCTTCAGTTCAGTCAGGAGTTGCGCAAGAGAATAAGATAGTTAACCCATATTATATCTCATGCGAAACTGCTCAAAACTAGGGGTCAGAGACTGGAGTATGATGTCGACTTGCGTCTCCCCATCAATTTGAGATCCTAGGATCTCAAGCTCATTCAACAGACTCATCATCTTAAGAACGTGCTCCCCTACGGGCGTTCCTTCAGACTGAGTAGTTGTCATGAGGACTCTCATGGCTTCTTGCCTTGCCGCACGATCTTGCTCCCCAAACATCTCCTTGAGGTTAAACATCATATCATAGGCAGTGTCCATCGACTCATGTTGGGTTTGGAGTACATTTGACATGGAAGCCAAAATATAACACCTAGCCATTTCATCAGCCTTTTTCCACTTCCGATATGCCAGTTTTTCCTCATCAGTTGAGGCAGCCGTGGGCTCAGCAGGGCACACTTCATGGAGTACAAACTTGTACTCCTCAGAAGTCAGGACAATGTCTAAATTTCTCTTCCAATCAATATAATTTGGGCCAGTGAGTTTATGCTCCTTGAGTATCGTAGAAAGTGGATTCATAGTTATTCTCTAAACCTATAAGCACATTTAAACAAACAATCAATTTAATATCCGATATTATCTCCCTCAAATAATATCATTAAATTACTAATTACTTCTAAAATCCCATCAGGTAAGGCAAGCCACGTGGTGTGGACGTTTACCCACCCAAATGATTTAGCAATTAGATTTTCTTTGGCCATACATCACTTATAGCGTAACCTCGTGGGGAGGAATACTATAAGGCGTATCTAAGTGTAAACCATTACTCAGCACCAAAGTAAATCGTTTGGAATTGCTACATCACCGCAAGCCACGTGGTGTGGACGTTTACGACAACTTCACAACTCTTCACAATTCCTTACAACTGTCTACATCAATTAATCCAAAATCCGTCAGTATAGCAAGCCACGTGGTGTGGACGTTTACTACACTAAGAGACTTTTATAATTGACTCCCAATTACAAGATCCATTCGATTTTCGTAAATCAAGATGCGGAGAATCATAAGTGAAACTCGAAGTTTCTAACCAGTGATTCACCATGCGAACAACCCTATCTCTCATTAGATGAGGGAGCCGAGCAGACAATCGACCCACCTTCAAAAGGATGGTACGAATGTCTCTAATTTGTGTCATCCACATGACCAAGTGGCTCTGGCTCCATTCCACTCCCCGGGGTGAGAATGAGTCGACTTGAAGTCAGTTTCAGAAAGACAAATTAGGCATTGTTTGATAAACTTAATCAATGTCTCTTGTAAAAGGAATTACAAGAATTCTCCTCCAATGACACATCTATACGAACTTCAAAAGCCCATAAGAGTCACCAAGAGAACAGTAATGGAGACCATGGGAATGTTTCCATCCCCTCTCCCACTTAGCTTTTTATAACAAAAGGGATACGCTATCTAATGCATAATTAAACACATAAGCATGCATACAAGTAATAAAGCACATAGCACATAGTCAAAATAATGCTAGAAAAATTATTTTCCGACTATCATGGCTTTATTCCATCTCCGTATGCGTCTTCTTGTCTTCAGTCTTCGTTTTTGAATGCTCCATGTGACGAGAATATTAATCCCAATATTTAAATCTATTTATTTTTAATAAATCCAAAAGATACTTAATTCGAAAATTAAGTCAATCGAATAAATCAAAAATAAAATTAAATATTATTAATATTTTTATTTATTTATTTTCCTCTCTAATTCTATTAAATCTCTAGAATAATCTATCCAAGTAAAACTTGGAATATTCTAGAAGACTTCTATAATAGAATAAGGAAATAAAATAAATTAGGACTCTTCTACTTTCCAAGATTAATTAATTTCCATTACTATGAAAATTCCCATAAAATAGGAATAATCAATTAGGAAATAAATCAATCCTTTAATTAACTTTTATTCCTTTCCTATTCTATTAAATCTCTAGGATCCTATTCCAAGTAGAACTCGGAATACTCTAGAAGACTTCCATAATAGAATAAGGAATAAATTAATTCCAATTAATTCTTTTCCTAATCCATGAGAATTCCCAAAAATAGGAAAACTCAATTAGGAAAACCGAATCAATTAGGAAAGTGAATCTTTGGTAGGAGTAGCACGGGATGGGGATTCCCGCACCACCCCACCATCATCGGCCGACCACCGGGAGGGAGCACCCGCCGCCGCCACCTCAGCCGGCCAGCCGCCACCGTCGCCGGCGACAACCCACGGCCGAAGGGGCGCGACGCCCCCTTCCCCTTCTTGATCGATCATGGAGTCGATCATGGGGATGATCGACCCCCCCGGTTTTTGTCCTCTTCGTCTTCTTCGTCACACGAGTTCTCCGGCGGTCTTCTCGGCATCGATCCAACGTAAATAAATTACAAGAAATAAATTTACAATTCCGGTATCGATTCTATACATGAAATCGACCCTATACACTTTCCGGAAAACATAGAACAATAATAATAAATCTAAATTCGGTCAACCCCCGAATTTTTACTATTACAAGCATTCATCCACACAAAACGAATCTCGACATGTCCGAGAGTTTAATAACGAATAATCATGGTAAATTTAAATAGCAATTAATTAAACGAATAATTAACAATTAATTAAACCATGATAGTCGGAATCCCTGCAAGGTAGAACACAATTGAACACATACATGAACACGAAACCAAACGCTCTGATACCAGTTGCTGGAAATCAATATCCCGGGTTATCAAAAATTGCGGAAACCGACAACCCGACCGAAATCCCGTCGCCGGAAACCGATCACGAACGCCACGAAGAACCGGGCTCGACAAGAGCATCGCCGCGGGATGAACCCGCGGCTAAACCCTAGTCGAACCCCATCGCGGGGTTCGCGATCGCGCGCATGCGATCGCTGGGGCTGCTCCGGCAGCCCCGGGTGGCGGTGAGTCCGGCGACTTCACCGCCGTCGCAACCGGGAGGGGCGGTCAGCCCCGCTGACCACCGCGGCAAAGCCGCGGCTTGCCCAGCGATCGAGCCTAGCTCGATCGCACGCCCCGGCGTCTAGCCGGGGCCTCCCTCGTCGCGCGCCGCCGTCGAGGTGGCTGGGGGGGTCCACCCGCCGTGGCACCACCCCACGGCGAACCTCCCCGCGATCGACTTCGCGTCGATCGCATGCCCTGGCGAAAGCCGGGGCTTCCCCTCGTCCACGCGCCGGGCGGTCAAACCCTAGGGTTTCGACCGCCCCCTTCGATCTTCGCCGGGGATCTCGAATCCCCGTCCGCGATGATCATACGTTTCCCGGATCGTGTGTTCATGTATGCGCCACAATTAAATCACATAAATTCACATCCCCGGGGATGCACGCACATCCCCGGGGATGCACGCGCATCCCCGTGGGGCTGTTCCGAACAGCCCCCGGCGGTGAGTCCGGCGACTCACCGCCACCGCCGAGGAGGGCGGTGCGCCCAGCGCACCCGCCGCGGCCCAGCCGCGGCTCGCCCGGCGATCGACCCCGCGATTGATCGCGTGCCCCGGCGTCCAGCCAGGGCGTCCTCGTGTGGGCCCCGCGATCGATGCCCTAGGGCTCGATCGCACCCCTCGGTTCCCAGCCGAGGGTCCTTCGAATCTTCGCCGGGGATCTCGAATCCCCGTCCCCGAAGTTCGTCGTTTTCCCGGATCGTGCGTTCATGTATGTATCACAATCAATTCACATAAATTCACACAAAGGAGTTTATGATTGTACCTTTTGATTTGTTGTGCGGAGAAACAAAATCAATTGATGACCTTACGATCTTCCCACGTATTCCTTGCACTAGCTTGAACGTCGGGTGGGCGACGATCCTCCAAGCTTATGGATCCTCTTCTCTCTCTCTACTTTAACTCTCTAGAAGAATTATGATCTTCAAGTTATGATGTGTTGTTTAAAAAGAGAAGACAATGTAGTGCTTTTATAGGCTACGTAGGAGATCTAAAGGAGGTGGAATATTGGGCTTCCAATATTGAAGATTAAATTGAGCCCAATGCTCAAGTCCATTAATCCTTATCAATATTAATTAATTTATTTTCCACTATATAAATTAATTGCACTCCCAATATTAAACCATATTATATCAAATAATATTTCTCCGGTAGTATTATTTATTCCGTGTATTTAAGATTTAAATATCCATGAATAAAATTAATTTATTGATAATTAATTTATTCATCTCTTTAATCCGAGACTAGTACCATTCAACCTTAATTATTGTGCGGAACGAATTCACTCATGAGGTTTACACAATAATTCCTTATGAACTCATCTCGGGGATATTATCAACCCTTCTGGGATACACTGTCCCGTCAAGTATTCACGGCATGCCATATATAAAATATAGTGACCCAACTTAACCGGTAATTAACCCAATAATTAAATCGGTTAATTCCTTTGGTAAATCAAAGTCACTTACATTAAATATACACACCCGCAATAATATCGGGGATTAAGAATAAAATACACTGAGACTCGAATCGATTATCGCCGGCAATCCTAATCGATGAATCTCAACGATCCGCTCAATACACCAAGTGTACAAGTGTGATAAAATAATTAAGACAAATTATTTTCTCTCTCACACAACGACTATACCGATGGATTGGTCCGTGTCCATCTAGGTCGTGAGCAACTGTTCGATTAAATACGAGTAACCGATAGTATGATCTTCTGTGCGCCCATGCACACCATACTAACTACAACGTATAAAATCCAGGACTATGATTTGCATATATTTAATTAATAATAATTAAAAGCAAAAGAATTGTTTATTAATTTAATAGATTAAATACTATGACCGGGAGTTACCGTTACTTAAATCTAGACATTAAGTACACAACTCCAACAGAAAAGAGCTGATGACTGAAGCTCATTGTAAGCCATATACCGCACATCCTGGTGGGACCAAGATGTATCGGGATCTACGATCAATGTTTTGGTGGCGAGCAATGAAAAGAGACATTTCCCTATTCGTGGAGCGATGTTTGGTATGTCAATAGATGAAAGTCGAACACCAACGACCGTTAGGGTTACTACAACCGATGGAGATACCAGAGTGGAAATGGGAAAACATCATTATGGATTTTGTTTTGGGTTTACCGCCGTCCGCGCGAGGTAATAATGCAGTGTGGGTTATAGTCGATCGGTTAACGAAGTCAGCCCACTTCTCACCGATCAAGATGAATTTTACCATGGAAGAGTATGCTCATATTTATATTCGTGAAATTGTTAAATTGCATGGAGTTCTAGTTTCCATAGTCTCGGATAGAGACACGAGGTTCACATCTAATTTTTTGAAGAGCTTACAGAATGCTTTGGGAACGAAACTCATGTTCAGTTTAGCATATCACCCACAGACAAACGGTCAGTCTGAGAGGACAATTCAGATATTGGAAGACATGTTACGAACATGTGTGCTTGATCTGGGAACTCAATGGGAGACGCTTCTACCGCTAGTCGAGTTCGCTTACAACAATAGTTTCCAAGCTATGATTGGCATGGCACCGTACGAGGCTCTGAAGGCTTTCAGCGCGCCGCGCTTCTGTCCATTGAAAAGTGAGCGCGCCGCGCTCTGGAAGGTCGAGGACTTGCAGCGCACCGCGCTCAATTCCTTTGCAAATACAGCGCGCCGCACTCTGAAGGGTCGAAGACTTGCAGCGCGCCGCGCCCGTTTCCTTTGCAAATCAGACGCACCGCGCTCAGGAAGGTCGAGAACTCCCAGCGCGCCGCACTCTCCTCCTAGGCAAATCCAACGCGCCGCGCTCGAGTCTCCTTGGCAGCGTTGACCCGCGTTGACCAACCATTTTAAGCACATTTGAGGGACTTTTTGGTCATTTCCAGTGGGAGATTTTGAAGGCTTTTAAGAGGCTTGTGCTAGAAGAAACACACATCCATTCCATCTTCACCAACACTCATCCATTCCCCCATTTTCTCTCTCTTAGATATTTTCATGTTCTTAGATCTAGTTTTAGGAGGGTGTATTGGTTTGAGATTTTATTGAATTCTTTTAGACTTTTAAAATCTTGAGGTATTCAATCAGGATTTTAAAAAGTCCAATAAAATCATTGGGTATTCAATTTGGATTTTAAAAAGTCAATTAAAATCTATAGGTATTTAATAGTTTAATTAACTAAATTATTTTTAAAAAATAATAAAAACTTAAAATATATATATATATATATATATATATATATATATATATATATAATTAAATAAAAAATAAAATTGGGAAAATATGTTTTTAAGAAAAAAACACTTTGAAAAAGAAAAAAAAAATATTTTAAATAATAACTTTGCTTTAACTATCAACAAAATTTCAAAAAAATTAAAAAGATATTATGATAAAAATAATTTAAAAAAATTAAAAAATTAGTTATACAAATAAAAGATAAATTAATACTATAATAATATTTATTTTGAATAAATAACTTTTTTATAAAATGTGTTTTATACAACGGTTGTATCAATAATTCATGCCGAATATTTATGGAAATTTATGTAAATAAATGAAAACGTATATTTCAAAATATTTTAAAGCTCATAATTATATCAATAATTCATACTCGAAAGTTTGTGGAAATTGATGTAAATGAATAACAAACGTATATTTCAAAATCTTTTAAAGTCTATGAAAATCCGTATAAATAAATAACAAAAGTCAGTCAAACTCTACAAAGACTCCGTAGATTTTCAAAATCCACCTACTTTTTAAAATCCATAAAAATCCAACAAAATCTGAATTGAATACACCCTCATTAGTTTCAATTTTATCTCCATCATCCATTGAAATTTTGTATTCAAGCATTTGAAGAAGGTTGTTTAGATTGCTTTAAGGAACACATTGATGTAAACAATATTCGATTTGGAGCTCTTTGGTAATATCCCCCTTTTCATTGCTTGTTTAAGATTTTGATGATGAATGTTTGTGTGATTTTTATTAATATGTTTAGCTAGATTGCATATTGTGGATTGAGTGATGAGTAATTAGGGTTTGGTGATTTGTAAATGCATGAATTTTGGGGATAATTGATGTTTTGACTTGTTGAGGAGATGGACCAAATCTCTCACTTTTGGGTATGTTTTTAATGTTCGATATATTCATGTTAGACCATAATCAATTATCTTCGGCCTAATCGTGGTTATGTATGGCCGATCTAATCGTGGTGACGTATGACCTAACTCGATTAATTTTGATTTCCGATTATGAGAGTTTATACCTCGTTTTGATATTTTAGACTTGAATCTCGGTTGGGTATGGTCGAAGTTGATCAGGAGTTAGTGTAGTTTCACTTAACATTATTATTCATGAATTGCATTGAACCCAGTTCAATTACTATGACCTCATTCCCTAACATTTCACTCACTTGATGCTGGAAATCGATATCCCGGGTTATCAAAAATTGCGGAAACCGACAACCCGACCGAAATCCCGTCGCCGGAAACCGATCACGAACGCCACGAAGAACCGGGCTCGACAAGAGCATCGTCGCGGGATGAACCCGCGGCTAAACCCTAGCCGAACCCCATCGCGGGGTTCGCAATCGCGCGCATGCGATCGCTGGGGCTGCTCCGGCAGCCCCGGGTGGCGGTGAGTCCGGCGACTTCACCGCCGTCGCCATCGGGAGGGGCGGTCAGCCCCGCTGACCACCGCGGCAAAGCCGCGGCTTACCCAGCGATCGAGCCTAGCTCGATCGCACGCCCCGGCGTCTAGCCGGGGCCTCCCTCGTCGCGCGCCGCCGTCGAGGTGGCTGGGGGGGTCCACCCGCCGTGGCACCAGCCCACGGCGAACCTCCCCGCGATCGACTTCGCGTCGATCGCATGCCCTGGCGAAAGCCGGGGCTTCCCCTCGTCCGCGCGCCGGGCGGTCAAACCCTAGGGTTTCGACCGCCCCCTTCGATCTTCGCCGGGGATCTCGAATCCCCGTCCGCGATGATCATACGTTTCCCGGATCGTGTGTTCATGTTGTTGGGATATGTCCTTCGATCCTACGTGTGCAATCGATAAAGTCATAAGGTCGTCTATGGATGTTAAATGATTATTCGATAATATTAATTGTTGGGAACAATATAATATTGATCGATAAAATCATACCTACAGGGTCACACACGAGCTCGATATTGATATACATTGCTTGATAAATATATTGATTTAGAATCAATATTTACGTGGATTTAATACACATGCATGGGATGCATGGCTTGCATGGATGCATGTCACATAGTGTGACATGGCATGCCACACAAGCAAGTGGGACCACATACAATGCATAGTGGCATGTGTATGTGGCATGACCTTTCACCTCCTTTGTAACCCCTTTTGCATGTTAATGGTGCATTATGATGCCCATTATGTTGTAGGTTACAAAGGGGAGTAATGTGGTGAATAATGAGGCCATTATATGGATGAAAATCAGATTTTCATCACATCACAACATTAGCCACGAAATTCCACTCAAATAGAGAGAAAAGAGGTGATCTTGGAGATCAATTCTCAAGCAAGCAAGGTGTTCATTATCCGGGTTCGTGTGCAACACGTAGAGGCCGGGCCATTTGTGCGGCTTCAACATCCGGGCGATCTAGACAAGAGGAGTGACGAGGTCATTCACAAGGAGAGCTTCGAGAGGCTGATCCATTAAGGTGGTTCAATCGACTCAACACCACCTTAACCAAAATCAATGATCACCAAAAGTAAGTAATCGTTGAACCTTATATATATATATATATTGGATGTGTATATATATATGTTTATATGTGTTCTTATACACATTAAGTGTGCACTAAGATCCAAGCATGATAGATTTATATGCTTTACACGCTTCCGCACACACGGTATATCGATCGGATCGGTATACCGGTACCTTCAATTGGTATCAGAGCCTAGGGCTCGTGCATACTTTTGTGTTGGACACGAAGGTTAAATCGCTTCGTGAGCTCCACGGGATGCTCAAGGCTGCTGAGCCGGCGATAGAGAAGGACCCTAAGAGGGAAATTCTTATGATATAGGATATGGTATTCAAAAGAGCATGGGCAAGAAGGCTACTAGGGTTCCTAGGGAATCTCAATGCGTCTACTGCAAAAGTGTTGGACACTACTTGCAAACTTATAAAAGTTCATATTTTATTCAATTTCAAAACAAATGCCTAATTTGTCTTTCATTTGATGGATTATAAGGTTATGATTATTTACACCTCGGGGAGTGATTTAATCCAAAACACTTAAGTTCATCAATGACACAAATTAGAGACTTTCGAGCCATTGGATGGCGTGAATCGATTGTCTGGTTGGCTCCCTCATATTTTATGGGAGATAGGGCTTCAATTGCATGATAATATCGCTGGTTAGAAAACTTCGATTTTTCACTTACGATTTATCACGTTTTGACATTGAGATAATTTTGAATGGGAAATTCGAATAAGAGTCAATTATTGAGAATAATTGAACTTGCCCAAAGTTCAAAGAAGATGTGAAGAGCGGGGTTGCTTCATCTTCAGGTATTAATGTTATAGACATTAAACTTCACAAATTCTACTTCTTGGGTATTGGATTCCAAACGTAGTTCTCACATTTGTATGTGGAGGAACTACATAGAAGTATAAGTTTGGTGAGTAGAGATGTCGTTCTACGGGCGAGAAATGGAGCGAAGGTCGCTGCATTAGCCGTATGATCATATGATGTTGTTTTGCCTTAGGGCCTTGTTTTAGTATTATAACTATGTAATTTCGTACCTTCAATAAACAATGAATATTGGTTCAGTATTGGATACTGATGGATTAGTTTTTCACTAATTAAATAGTTTGATAACTATTTTAATTGTGAACTATTCTTTGTTTTGGTACGATTATTACATTATTTATGTATACTTTAAACTCAACAAATCATATATAACATTAACACAAAAGTCCAAATCGAATAAGTCTCATTGAGACATAACTGTAACATTGTTGATTAGATCAAAATCTAAACATGTAACGAATCTTCTTTTAGAAGGCATTCTAGAATCATTTGACTTGGAGTCATTTGATACATGTGAATGATGTTTGATGGACAAAGATAACAATGTCATCTTTCTTGGAGAAAGGAGAACCATGTGAGTGATTAATTAGGGATGATCCATACTGATGTATGTGGAACCTATCAGTTCACAAGCACATGAAGGTTATGTTTCGGAAAAGAGAAAACAAACTATATTAGATATAGTTCGACCATTCGATGAGAGGTCTAAATGAACTACTGGTCTCTTTTGGGAACACACAATTCTTGACTTCAACTTATACACTGAATAGGACGCTGTCAAAAGCTGTTGATAAGACATCATACTAGGTATGGAAAGGGAGGGTCCCTAAATTGTTTTCATCAAAATTTGAGGTTCTAAAAGCTTCTCTGACGAGATTTATCTCTATAGAGCTTGAACTCAAATGGGATAAAGGTTTCTTTATGGTATCCATAAGAAACACGAGGGTACAAATTCTACGATCTATCTGAGAACAATATTTTGTTGCTCGAGATAGTGATTTTCTTGAAAAGAGTAATCTTTCCTAGAAAGTCAGTGGGAGCTCAGTTGTCTTGAACGAGGTTCAAGTAGAACAAACTGATATGGATACTCAAGACTTGGTCGAGAGTACTCCAGTGGTTTTGGAAACCACACCTAACCCTCGAAGGTCCGAAAGGATTAGAACTAAACCTGACAGATACTTAGGTATTCTGGCAAACGAGAACTATGAAATCATGCTTTTAGAAAGCAATGAACCTTCGACCTATACCCAAGCTATGACGAGTCCAGATTCCGAGAAATGGCAGGGTGCCATGAAATCCGAAATGGAATTGATGTCTGAAAATCAAGTTTGGAACTTGGTCGATTTGCTTAAAGGGGCTAGGCCCATTGGATGCAAATGGATTTACAAGATAAAAACAGACATGGATGGAAAACCTAGTGTTTTCAAAGCAAGGTTGGTGGCAAAAGGATTTAATCAAATTCACAAAGTGGATTATGATGAAAGCTTTTCACCAGTTGCTATGATCAAAGCCATTCGGATTCTCTTAGCCATTGCTACTCATTATGATTATGAGATATGGCAAATGGATGTTAAAACCGCCTTCTTGAATGGGATTCTAGAAGAGGATGTGTTTATGACACAACCAGAGGGTTTTATCGATCCTAATCAGGCTGAGAGAGTATGCAAGCTTAATAGATCTTAATGGATTAAAGCAAGCATATCGGAGTTGGAATCTTCAGTTCAATGAATCCATATCGGGATTTGGATTTCAGAGGAACTCACAAGAGTCTTGTTTTACAAGAAGATTAGTGGGAGTTACGTTGTATTCATTGTGTTGTATGTCGATGACATACTCCTTATTGGAAACAATATTCCTATGCTTAATTCTGTTAAAGAATGGCTTGGAAGATGTTTTTTAATGAAGGATCTTGGAGAAGCACAGTACATATTGGGCATCAAGATCTGTCGGAACAGATCGCAAAGGATGCTTGGACTTAGTCAAGCAACCTATATTGATAAGGTGCTTGACAGGTTCAGAATGAAAGACGCCAAGAAGGGTCTCATTCCAATGACTCATGGTACATCTTTGAGCAAGAGTCAGTGCCCTTCGGGACCTGATGAGCAAATAAGGATGGCAAATATTCCTTATGCTTCGGCAATAGGGTCTATTATGTACGCCATGATATGTACACGACCGGACGTATCGTATGCTTTGAGCATGACGAGTCGGTTTCAAGGAAATCCAGGTGAGGCGCATTAGACTGCGGCCAATAATATTCTTATGTACCTTAGAGGGACTAAAGAATATTTTGTTGTCTTTGGAAGACAAAAAGAGTTGATATTAACAAGCTGTTTGAATGCTAACTTCAAAACAGACTAAGATAATTTCCGATTTTAATCTGGTTATATCTTTTGTCTGGTTAGAGGTGAAATTTGCTGGAATAGTTCCATGCAATGCAATATAGCTGATTAACTACAGAAGCTGAGCAAAGTATTGCATTGGATGCAATAATGTTGGCAGTTAAGATTTGAAAGTTTTTGAATGAACTAGGTGGCGTAACTAGCTCAGCCCATCCGATAGTTCTCTATTTATAGTAGAGTTATCGCGCAAGCCAATGAGCTAGGAAGCACCACAAGTGTAAAACTGGTGCTCAGGAAGTTCCACATTATCTGGGAGATAGTTTTGTGGAGACATCGAGATAATAAAGTTGCAACTTTTGGTAAGGTTGCAAACCCGCTTTCTAAACCTCTCCAGCAGTTTAAGCTTAAGGCTTTCACGACTGCAATAGAGATCAGACATCTTAGAGATGGGTTGTGATTTCTATTACTGTATTAGATATTTTTGGAGATTTGGTAGACATTCACTCATATGTATAATACATATTTCTTCATATAAATATGGTTTAATTTATATGAATTGTCCAAATGATTAAGTAATATCGATTGAGTTATGAGGTCGACTTACCGCATAATGAAGTCCCAATGGTTGAACTGATATACTTGAATCATATGCTTGTTCCTAGTTCGTATAATCGAGTACGGACAAACCGATAATACAAAGAACTAGATTGTAATGTGTACTATAGCGCCGCTTCATGGGCTAGTGATGTGGGACATCAAGTACAATTACATAGATATTAGCTGGGAGCTAATGATCGAACAGACCCGACTGGAATAGTATTTAAGATTTCGAGTCATAATACTATTTCATTGACTGTCGAGCAATTTCCTCTGACCTGAGTAGTCCAGAGTGATTCCATTGTGAAATGGTGTACTTTGATACAAGTAAACGCCTTTCGTAAAAGGAGGTTATAAAACATGTTATTGGGTATATCAGGAAGCAAGTGGGAGAGCTTGGATTGACAAGATGGGATTGTCCTCCATTTTATAATGGGATACATGTCTTACAGGCCACTTGGAGAGTCGAGACTGTGGAAAATACGTGGCCACGTCCAGATTCGTATCATAGTGATAAATCTGGTTTTACAGTCTGTCTCAAAGTCCAAGAAAGGTTTGAACCGATTGAGGATGACTCGAGTCTTGCCTCAAGTTCAAACTTAGACATAAAGTGACAACAGGAAATTGGCAGCACACTGGCTCTGAAGGCCAAGTGGGAGATTGTTGGGATATGTCCTTCGATCCTACGTGTGCAATCGATAAAGTCATAAGGTCGTCTATGGATGTTAAATGATTATTGGATAATATTAATTGTTGGGAACAATATAATATTGATCGATAAAATCATACCTACAGGGTCACACACGAGCTCGATATTGATATACATTGCTTGATAAATATATTGATTTAGAATCAATATTTACGTGGATTTAATACACATGCATGGGATGCATGGCTTGCATGGATGCATGTCACATAGTGTGACATGGCATGCCACACAAGCAAGTGGGACCACATACAATGCATAGTGGCATGTGTATGTGGCATGACCTTTCACCTCCTTTGTAACCCCTTTTGCATGTTAATGGTGCATTATGATGCCCATTATGTTGTAGGTTACAAAGGGGAGTAATGTGGTGAATAATGAGGCCATTATATGGATGAAAATCAGATTTTCATCACATCACAACATTAGCCACGAAATTCCACTCAAATAGAGAGAAAAGAGGTGATCTTGGAGATCAATTCTCAAGCAAGCAAGGTGTTCATTATCCGGGTTCGTGTGCAACACGTAGAGGCCGGGCCATTTGTGCGGCTTCAACATCCGGGCGATCTAGACAAGAGGAGTGACGAGGTCATTCACAAGGAGAGCTTCGAGAGGCTGATCCATTAAGGTGGTTCAATCGACTCAACACCACCTTAACCAAAATCAACGATCACCAAAAGTAAGTAATCGTTGAACCTTATATATATATATATTGGATGTGTATATATATATGTTTATATGTGTTATTATACACATTAAGTGTGCACTAAGATCCAAGCATGATAGATTTATATGCTTTACACGCTTCCGCACACACGGTATATCGATCGGATCGGTATACCGGTACCTTCACATGTATGCGCCACAATTAAATCACATAAATTCACACGAAGGAGTTTATGATTGTACCTTTTGATTCGTTGTGCGGAGAAACGAAATCAATTGATGACCTTACGATCTTCCCACGTATTCCTTGCACTCCGTTCGAACGTCGGGTGGGCGACGATCTATCGAACTCCTATGGATCTCCTTCAACTCTCTAGAATATCAAGTATGATAATCTTGTCTTCTGATTTATGAAGGCCATGTAGTGCTTTTATAGGTTACGTAGGGGATCTAAAGGAGGTGGAATATTGGGCTTCCAATATTGAAGATTAAATTGAGCCCAATGCTCAAGTCCATTAATCCTTATCAATATTAATTAATTTATTTTCCACTATATAAATTAATTGCACTCCCAATATTAAACCATATTATATCAAATAATATTTCTCCGGTAGTATTATTTATTCCGTGTATTTAAGATTTAAATATCCATGAATAAAATTAATTTATTGATAATTAATTTATTCATCTCTTTAATCCGAGACTAGTACCATTCAACCTTAATGATTGTGCGGAACGAATCCACTCATGAGGTTTACACAATAATTCCTTATGAACTCATCTCGGGGATATTATCAACCCTTCCGGGATACACTTTCCCGTCAAGTATTCACGGCATGCCATATATAAAATATAGTGACCCAACTTAACCGGTAATTAACCCAATAATTAAATCGGTTAATTCCTTTGGTAAATCAAAGTCACTTATATTAAATATACACACCCGCAATAGTTTTGGGGATTAAGAATAAAATACACTGAGACTCGAATCGATTATCGCCGGCAATCCTAATCGATGAATCTTAACGATCCGCTCAATACACCAAGTGTACAAGTGTGATAAAATAATTAAGACAAATTATTTTCTCTCTCACACAACGACTATACCGATGGATTGGTCCGTGTCCATCTAGGTCGTGAGCTACTGTTTGATTAAATACGAGTAACCGATAGTATGATCTTCTGTGTGGGCCCGACACACCATACTAACTACAACGTATAAAATCTAGGACTATGTTTTGCATATGTTTAATTATAAATAATTAAACGCAAACAATTGTTCATTAATTTAATAGATTAAATGCTATGACGGGGAGTTTACCGTTACTTAAATCTAGACATTAAGTACACAACTCCAACAATCTCCCACTTGTAATAAGGTCTAGTCATTTCCTCCAAACTCCCGACTCCCATACTCATCACGTGCTTAAAGTGTACTTCCGAGAAGTACTATGTGAATGAGCACTCTAGGTTGCCGCTCTGAAGTTATCTTGGTGACTACTACGTCGTCTCCCTTGACGATGATTCGTATCAGGTGGTACTTGCTCTATGTGTTATCATCACTTTTAGACTTATGACTTCTTCCAGTTTACCATGCACCGCTATAAAATAGCCTTTGGTAAACCAATAGTCATATCCAAGTCTTAGAGGTTATCCGGAACCTAACCAAAACTTCCGCTTCCTCTGAGGCTGCTATTTGGTTATGAGAGTCCGAGAAGCTTCCTGCTTATCACTCTTTCATATTAAAGGTTCCACCTCTCCAAAAGTGAACACATAGCCTGATATCGACTTACACTGGTCCTTCTCTGATTTGAGATCTGAGAACATGTAATCCAAGAAGATTTCGTCCTGCTTAATAATCCAGTACTTCGCAAGTACTATTACAGCATTCGAAAATCTCTTGTCCAGATTACTTTGATATCCTCCCACTACGCAAACCGCATAGTTGATATCAGGTTCTTGTTTTTTCAACATTGCATTTAAGCTTTCCACAAAAGGTGTAGGAAACTGCTTTGTATCATCTATCTCCTTTATGTGTTGAAAACACATGACCTTAGATAGATATTCTGTTTCTGAAAGGTAATAACCTTTCTCAGAATCATGCATGTTTAAAACAAACCATATGCTGGGATTCGATGTCCCGGGCTATCAAAAAATTTTGCGGAACCGATAACCCGACCGAAACCCCGTCGCCGGAAAACCGATCGCGAACACCAACGAACCGGAGCACGACCAAGGCGTCGCCGCGGGCGAACCCGCGGCTAAACCCTAGCCACGCCCCCGCCGGGGCTCGCGATCGCCGTGCATGGCGATCGCATGGGGCTGCATGGGGCAGCCCCCGGCGGTGAGTCCGGCGACTCACCGCCACCGCCAGGAGGGGCGGTCAGCCCGGCTGACCTACCGCGGCTCCAGCCGCGGTTTTCCCCCGGCGATCGATCGCCCGATCGATCGGCCGCCTCGGCCCAGCCGAGGCGCCTTCTCGCGCACGCCGCCGTGGAGGCGGCGGGGATCCGCCACGGCACCAGCCCGTGGCATCCCCGGCGATCGACCCTAGGTCGATCGCATGCCCCGGCGTCCAGCCGGGGCTTGGTTGCGCGGCACACCGGCGATCGAAACCCTAGGGTTCGACCGCCCCTCCTTCGATCCCAACGGGGATCCAACGATCCCCGTATCTAGGTCTCGATGTTTTTCCCGGATCGTCTTGTTCATGTATATATCACGATTAACAAACACATAATCATAGAGGGGTTTTAGATTATGTTACCTCAATTCGTTGTGCGGAGAAACGAATTAAACGTTGATGACCTTGCGATCTTCCTACGTATTCCTTGCACCTCGTTCGAACGTCGTGTGGGCGACGATCTATCGAACTCCTATGGATCTCCTTCAACTCTCTAGAATATCAAGTATGATATTCTTCTCTTATGTTGTGTTTAATTGTGAAGGCCATGTAGTGCTTTTATAGGCTACGTAGGGGATCATAAGGAGGTGGAATATTGGGCTTCTAATATTGAAGATTAAATTGAGCCCAATGCTCAAGTCCATTAATCCTTATCAATATTAATTAATTTATTTTCCACTATATAAATTAATTGCACTCCCAATATTAAACCATATTATATCAAATAATATTTCTCCGGTAGTATTATTTATTCCGTGTATTTAAGATTTAAATATCCATGAATAAAATTAATTTATTGCTAATTAATTTATTCATCTCTTTAATCCGAGACTAGTACCATTCAACCTTAATTATTGTGCGGAACGTATCCACTCATGAGGTTTACACAATAATTCCTTATGAACTCATCTCGGGGATATTATCAACCCTTTCGGGATACACTTTCCCGTCAAGTATTCACGGCATGTCATATATAAAATATAGCGACCCAACTTAACCGGTAATTAACCCAATAATTAAATCGGTTAATTCCTTTGGAAAATCAAAGTCTCTAATATTAAATATATACACCCGCAATAGTATCGGGGATTAAGAATAAAATACTCTGAGATTTAAATTGATTATCCAAGGCAATCCTAATCAATAAATCTCAAGCGATCCGCCCAATACACCTAAGTGTACAAGTGTGATAAAATAATTAAGACAAATTATTTTCTCTCTCACACAACGACTATACCGACGGATTGGTCCATGTCCATCTAGGTCGTGAGCAACTGTTTGATTAAATACGAGTAACCGATAGTATGATCTTCTGTGTGCCCATGCAACACCATACTAACTACAACGTATAAAATCCAGGACTATATTTTGCATAATTAATTATTAATAATTAAATGCAAATAATTGTTTATTAATTTAATAGATTAAATGCTATGATCGGGAGTTTACCGTTACTTAAATCTAGACATTAAGTACACAACTCCAACAATCTCCCACTTGTACTAAGGTCTAGTCATTTCCTCCAAACTCCCGGTTCCCATACTCATCACGTGCTTTAGAGTGTACTTCCGAGAAGTACTATGTGAGTGAGCAATCTAGGTTGCCGCTCTGAAGTTATCTTGGTGACTACTACATCGTCTCCCTCGACGATGACTCGTATCAGGTGGTACTTGCTCTATGTGTTAACATCACTTTTGACTTATGACATCTTCCAGTTTATTGTGCACCGCTATCCAATAGCCTTTAGTAAACTAAGAGTCATATCCAAGCCAAGAGGTTATCCTGGAACCTAACCAAAACTTCCACTGCCTCTGAGGCTGCTATTCGGTTATGAGAGAGTCCGAGAAGCGTCCTGCTTATCACTCTTTCATTTCATGGTTCCACCTCTTTCTAAAAGTGAACACATAGCCTGATATCGACTTACACTGGTCTTTCTTATGATTTTTGGATCTGAGAAACTGTAATCTAAGAAGATTTCGTCTTGCTTAATTATCCAGTACTTCACAAGTACTATTACAGCATCCGAAAATCTCTTTTCTAGATTACCTTGATATCCTCCCACTACGCAAACCGCATAGTTGATATCAGGTTCTTGTTTTATAACATTGCATCTATAAAGCTTTCCATACTTGAAGTATAGGAAACTGCTTTGTCCTCATCTATCTCCTTCATGTGTTCAAACACATACCCTTTAGATAGATGTATATTCTGTCTCTGAAAGGCAATAACCTTTCTCAGAAGTATGCATGTTTAAAACAAACCATAATCGTATAAGATATCTAGGAGAAGTACAATGTTCTTATCTTTAGATCGAAAGATCTTAAGAACATGCTCCAACTTCTACTCAATCTTATATCTCGATTCATTTAGACAACCATTATCTTATATCTGACAACATTTTCTACATTGTTGCCAATGATGAAATTGTCATCTACATAAGATCTCCGAGAAACACCACTTTGTTTCCATTACGTCTCCAATACACCTATCGTCTATGCCTTTTGATGAATCCATCAAATGGACTATCCCATCAATTCGCAAGTTCCACGATTTATAGCTTTGTTTCAATCCATAATGGATTTACTAAGCTTGTACTCTAAATGATCTTGCCTCTTAACAATAATTCTTATTGTTTTCTAAGCAGGCACATTTAGATCTAGTACTACCCTTATGCAGAGCTAGGGATCGATTTCATCTTTACCATATCCAGAGTTAAAAAACTCTTCTAGTCTTATGAATATCTCTGGTTGCTTAACAACCTCCCACTGCAATGGCGTGCCGGTGTATAACAGTAATAACATTAGGTGCAGCACTACTCGGTTCGGTTGGTTCCTAGTCTTTTGTCCTTCTTCTCATTCTAAGGTACTATGTCAGTTCGGGCTTTGTGGTTCTTCTAATAGTCTTCCTCTAAGAACCGGGCGTTACACGTCCTTCTGGTTCATAGTACTATAGAACACATAATACTTTGTTCATCTAGGATATCCTACAACCATAATGTCGTTGTCTCTAGGAATATCCATAGAACATAGGTAGTTCCGAACAACTTGTTCTTTTACTATTAGACTTCCATTTCTTATTGATAGCGCACCATCTCTACACGTGAGTGTATGGCAATCTTATTCAGATAGGTGATGGCCTCCGCGACCGAGTCGCAGGCTCCTAATGGATATACTTTGATGGTTCCCCATAATAGCTTTGTGTCCATTGACTAGTCAAAACACTTTGCTTTTATGGCACATTTAAGTATTCTAATCCATCACCGAGTATTCTTGAAAGAATTACTCGTACCTTTCTAATTTACACATATGTCTGCATATCTAATCATTTCCAATACTTGTCTGAATTCTATCTATTGAAAGGTTTACTTAGACGTATTATCCTCCAAATTCAATCCTTAGGTCGGAAGGTCCATTCCTTCAACTATAATTGATCAAATCAATTTCGACCTTTTGAATTTTATTTGAAAAATACTACTAAGTATAAGAATTCACAAGTATAATGATTAATACATCTAATAAGTAAAACAAGTTATGCATATAACGGATTGTTGCATCGTGGTAGACTAAGGATTCATCATTCACATATTGCTATCTAATGTACCGGAATAGATAATACCCCTTATTTCTTATCTAAATCATCACCATGATTAAAGAAATAAAATATCCATTCATAAAGAAAATCCAGAAAAAAAGTTCTTTTCAAAATAAGGGGTACATAAAGCAATAACTTTGAAATAAAATCCTAAAACTACTGAAAGCAGATAATGTCTTCCACTGCAACCGCTGCTACCCCAACAGCTTCGCCCATGTAGACTCGAACTCTTCTTTTCTAAGTCACCAAGATAACTTCAGAGCGGCAACCTAGATTGCTCACTCACATAGTACTTCTCGGAAGTACACCTTAAGCACGTGATGAGTATGGGAACCGGGAGTTTGGAGGAAATGACTAGACCTTAGTACAAGTGGGAGATTGTTGGAGTTGTGTACTTAATGTCTAGATTTAAGTAACGGTAAACTCCCGGTCATAGCATTTAATCTATTTAATTAATAAACAATTGTTTGCTTTTAATTATGATTAATTAAATATATGCAAATCATAGTCCTGGATTTTATACGTTGTAGTTAGTATGGTGTGTCGGGCCCACACAGAAGATCATACTATCGGTTACTCGTATTTAATCAAACAGTGGCTCACGACCTAGATGGACCCGGACCAATCCATCGGTATAGTGGTTGTGTGAGAGAGAAAATAATTTGTCTTAATTATTTTATCACACTTGTACACTTGGTGTATTGAGCGGATCGTTGAGATTCATCGATTAGGATTGCCGGCGATAATCGATTCGAGTCTCAGTGTATTTTATTCTTAATCCCCGATATTGTTGCGGGTGTGTATATTTAATATAAGTGACTTTGATTTACCAAAGGAATTAACCGATTTAATTATTGGGTTAATTACCGGTTAAGTTGGGTCACTATATTTTATATATGGCATGCCGTGAATGATTGACCGGACAGTGTATCCCGGAAGGGTTGATAATATCCCCGAGATGAGTTCATAAGGAATTATTGTGTAAACCTCATGAGTGGATTCGTTCCGCACAATAATTAAGGTTGAATGGTACTAGTCTCGGATTAAAGAGATGAATAAATTAATTAGCAATAAATTAATTTTATTCATGGATATTTAAATCTTAAATACACGGAATAAATAATACTACCGGAGAAATATTATTTGATATAATATGGTTTAATATTGGGAGTGCAATTAATTTATATAGTGGAAAATAAATTAATTAATATTGATAAGGATTAATGGACTTGGGCAGTGGGCTCAATTTAATCTTCAATATTGGAAGCCCAATATTCCACCTCCTTTAGATCCCCTACGTGGCCTTCATAAATCATAAGACAAGATTATCATACTTGATATTCTAGAGAGTTGAAGGAGATCCATAGGAGTTCGATAGATCGTCGCCCACCCGACGTTCGAACGGAGTGCAAGGAATACGTGGGAAGATCCAAAAGGTTTTCAACTTGATTTCGTTTCTCCGCACAACGAATCAAAGGTATGATCATAAAACTCCTTCGTGTGAATTTATGTGAATTAAATTGTGATACAATCATGAACGCACGATCCGGGAAAACGACGAACTTCGGGGATGGGGATTCGAGATCCCCGGCGAAGGTTCGAGGACCCTCGGCTGGGAGCCGAGGGGTGCGATCGAGCCCTAGGGCGTCGATCGCGGGGCCCACACGAGGACGCCCCGGCTGGACGCCGGGGCACGCGATCGACCGCGGGGTCGATCGCCGGGCGAGCCGCGGCTGGGCCGCGGCGGGTGCGCTGGGCGCACCGCCCTCCTCGGCGGTGGCGGTGAGTCGCCGGACTCACCGCCGGGGGCTGTTCGGAACAGCCCCACGGGGATGCGCGTGCATCCCCGGCGATCGCTAGGGCTAGCGATCGCGAGCCCCGTGCGGGGGCTCGGCTGGGCGCGCGGGTTCGCCCGTGCGGTGCTCGGTCGAGCTCCGGCTCGTACGGTGGTTCGCGGTTTCATCTCCGGCGACGGGATTTCGGTCGGGTTGTCGGTTTCCGCAATTTTTGATAACCCGGGATATCGATTTCCAGCAATTGGTATCAGAGCGTTTGGTTTCGTGTTCATGTATGTGTTCAATTGTGTTCTACCTTGCAGGGATTCCGACTATCATGGTTTAATTAATTGTTAATTATTCGTTTAATTAATTGCTATTTAATTTACCATGATTGTTCGTTTATTAAACTCTCGGACATGTCGAGATTCGTTTTGTGTGGATGAATGCTTGTAATAGTAAAAATTCGGGGGTTGACCGAATTTAGATTTATTATTATTGTTCTATGTTTTCCGGAAAGTGTATAGGGTCGATTTCATGTATAGAATCGATACCGGAATTGTAAATTTATTTCTTGTAATTTATTTACGTTGGATCGATGCCGAGACGACCGCCGGAGAACTCGTGTGACGAAGAAGACGAAGAGGACGAAAAACAGGGGGGTCGATCATCCCCATGATCGATCCCCATGAGGATCGATCGACCCCACGCCAAGGGGCTGCCCGCTAGGGTTTCCGGCCACGCCGGCCACCGGTGGTGGTGGCGCGTGGTTAGGGGGCGGCGGCGGTGGTGCCCGACGATGGTGGTGGTCGACGGTGGGGGTGGTGCGGGGATCCCCAACCCGTGCTACTCCTACTCCTACCTAGATTCTACTTACCTAATTGATTCGGTTTTCCTAATTGAGTTTTCCTATTTTTGGGAATTCTCATGGATTAGGAAAAGAATTAATTGGAATTAATTTTATTCCTTATTCTATTATGGAAGTCTTCTAGAGTATTCCGAGTTCTACTTGCAATAGGATCCTAGAGATTTAATAGAATTGGAAAGGAATAAAAGTTAATTTAGGATTGATTTATTTCCTAATTGATTATTCTTTTTTTGGGAATTTTCATAGTAAATTAATTAATCTTGGAAAGTAGAAGAGTCCTAATTTATTTTATTTCCTTATTCTATTATAGAAGTCTTCTAGAATATTCCAAGTTTGACTTGGATAGATTATTCTAGAGATTTAATAGAATTAGATAGGAAAATAAATAAATAAAAAATATTAATAATATTTAATTTTATTTTTGATTTATTCGATTGACTTAATTTTCGAATTAAGTATCTTTTGGATTTATTGAAAATAAATAGATTTAAATATTGGGATTAATATTCTCGTCACATGGAGCATTCAAGAACGAAGACTGAAGACTAGAAGACGCATACGGAGATGGAATAAAGCCATGATAGTCGGAAAATAATTTTTCTAGCATTATTTTGACTATGTGCTATGTGCTTTATTGCTTGTATGCATGCTTATGTGTTTAATTATGCATTAGATAGCATATCCCTTTGTTATAAAAAGCTAAGTGGGAGAGGGGATGGAAACATTCCCATGGTCTCCATTACTGTTCTCTTGGTGACTCTTATGGACTTTTGAAGTTCGTATAGATGTGTCATTGGAGGAGAATTCTTGTAATTCCTTTTACAAGAGACATTGATTAAGTTTATCAAACAATGCCTAATTTGTCTTTCTGAAACTGACTTCAAGTCGACTCATTCTCACCCCGGGGAGTGGAATGGAGCCAAAGCCACTTGGTCATGTGGATGACACAAATTAGAGATATTCGTACCATTCTTTTAAAGATGGATCGTTTGTCTGCTCGGCTCCCTCATTTATGAGAGATAGGGTTGTTCGCATGGTGAATCACTGGTTAGAAACTTCGAGTTTCACTTATGATTCTCCGCGTCTTGATTTATGAAATCGAATGCCTCAAGTAATTGGATGTCAATTGTAAAAATCTTTTGGTGTAGTAAACGTCCACACTATCGTGGCTTGCTGCATTGAATGGGATTTTGGATCGATTGATGTAGACAGTTATAGAAGAAAGTGAAGGATCATGTATTAGCGTAAACGTCCACACTATCGTGGCTTGCGGTAATATACGAGTCCCAAACAATCTTCTTAGATACTGATTAATGGTTTACACTTAGGTACGCTCTATAGTATCCTTCCCATCGAAGTAACGCTATAGTGATGTACGACCAAAGCAAATCTAATTGCTAAATCATTTGGATGGGTAAACGTCCACACTATCGTGGCTTGCCTTATCTGATAGGATTTTAGATGTGATTAGTGATTTAATGATATTATTTGAGGGAGATAATATCGGATATTAAATTAATTGTTTGTTTAAATGTGCTTATAGGTTTAGAGAATAGCTATGAACCCACTTTCTATGATACTCAAGGAGCATAAGCTCACTGGCCCCAACTATATTGATTGGAAGAGAAATTTAGACATTGTCCTAACTTCGGAGGAGTACAAGTTTGTACTTCATGAAGTGTGCCCTGCTGAGCCCACGGCTGCCTCAACTGATGAGGAAAAACTGACATATCGAAAGTGGAAAAAGGCTGATGAAATGGCTAGGTGCTACATTTTGGCTTCCATGTCAAATGTACTCCAAACCCAACATGAGTCGATGGACACTGCCTATGATATGATGTTTAACCTCAAGGAGATGTTTGGGGAGCAAGATCGTGCGGCAAGGCAAGAAGCCATGAGAGTCCTCATGACAACTACTCAGTCTGAAGGAACGCCCGTAGGGGAGCACGTTCTTAAGATGATGGGTCTGTTGAATGAGCTTGAGATCCTAGGAGCTCAAATTGATGCTGAGACGCAAGTCGACATCATACTCCAGTCTCTGACCCCTAGTTTTGAGCAGTTTCGCATGAGCTATAATATGGGTAAACTATCTTATTCTCTTGCGCAACTCCTGACTGAACTGAAGGCGGCAGAAGGGATATACAAGAAGGGCAAGTCTCAAGCGCTTGTAGCTACCAAGTCCAAAGGATTTAAGCCTGGTGGAGGTAGGGGCAAGAGGAGGAAGCAAGCCTGGAAACCCAGTGGTGTCAAGAAGACTGTAGCACGAGTGGGGGCTGCAAAGCCAAAGGGCAAGTGCTTCCGATGTAATAAGTCTGGACACTGGAAGTCTGAATGTCCTCTCAATGGTAAGAATTTTTCTTTAGTCGTAAAAACATAGTCAGCGGTATTATCTACCAGAATTCTGGTGTGTAGATATGGAACCACTGACGGTATGTGCATTTTGAATGCAGGGGTTCCAGAAAACCCGACGACTTAGAGAAGAAGAGTTCGAGTCTACATGGGCAAAAGCTGTAGAGGAGGCAGCGGTTGCGGTGGAAGACATTTATCTGCTTTAGTAGTTAAATAGGATTTCATTTCAAGTTTATTGCTTTATGTACCCCTTTATTTTAGAAAGAACGTTTTGTTCTGGATTTCTATTATTTATGAATGGATATTTTATTTCTTTAATCATTGGATGATTTTGATAAGAAATAATGGCATTATCTATTCTGGTACATTAGATAGCAATATATGAATGATAAATCCTAAGTCTACCCCGATGCAACGAACCGTTCTATAACTTGTTTTACTTGTTAGATATTTCTTTATTAATCATTATACTTGTGAATTCTTATACTTAGTAGTATTTTTCAAGTAAGATTCAAATGGTCGAAATTGATTTGATCAATTATAGTTAAAGGAATGGACCTTCCGACCTAAGGATTGAATTTGGAGGATAATACGTCTAAGCAAACCTTTCTGGAAAAAGGATAGAATTCAGACAAGTATTGGATATGATTAGATATGCAGACATATGTGTATATTAGAAAGGTACGAGTAATTCTTTCAAGAATACTCGGTGATGGATTAGAATGCTTGATGTGCCATAAAA
The DNA here is from genome assembly GCA_954870475.1 of Euphrasia confusa. Lineage (NCBI taxonomy): Eukaryota > Viridiplantae > Streptophyta > Magnoliopsida > Lamiales > Orobanchaceae > Euphrasia > Euphrasia confusa. The sequence continues at coordinate 12,073,582 of OX940957.1, read as the reverse complement.
GCAAAGTGTTTTGACTAGTCAATGGACACAAAGCTATTATGGGGAACCATCAAAGTATATCCATTAGAAGCCTGCGACTCGGTCGCGGAGGCCATCACCTATCTGAATAACACATAGCGTAATCAAAGATTGGGATTCAATTCCAAAGGGCCGCGCCATACACTTACGTGTAGAGATGGTGCGTTGTAAATAAGAAATGGAAATCTAATAGTAAAAGAACAAGTTGTTCGGAACTCCTTATGTTCTATGGATATTCCTAGATACAACGGCATATTGAATATGGTTGTAGGATATCCTAGATGAACGAAGTATTGTGTGTTCTATAGTACTATGAACCAGAGGGACGTCTTGTCCGGTTCATGGAGGAAGACTATTAGATGAACCACAAAGCCTGAACTGACGTAATACCTTGGAATGAGAAGAAGGACAAAAGACTAGGAACCAGCCAAACCGAGTAGAAGTACACCACATACTGCACCTATTGTTATTACTGTTATACACCGGGACGCCATTGCAGTGGGAGGTTGTCGGACAACCAGAGATATTCTTAAGACTAGAGGAGTTCGGACTCTGGATCTAGTAAAGATGAAATCGACCCCTAGCTCTGCATAAAGGCGGTACTAGATCTAAATGTGCCTGCTTGGAACAATAAGGTTTATTGTTGAGAGGCTAGATCATCTAGAGTACAAGCTTAGTAAATCCATTTATGGATTGAAATAAAGCTATGAATCGTGGAACTTGCGAATTGATGGGATAGTCCATTTGATGGATTCATCAAAAGGCATAGACGAAAGGTGTATTGAAGACGTAATGGAAACAAGGTGGTGTTTCTCGGAGATTTTATGTAGATAACATTTCATCATTGGCAACAATGTAAAAATGTTGTCAGATATAAAATAATGGTTGTCTAAATAAATCGAGATATAAGATTGAGTAGAAGTTAGAGCATGTTCTTAAGATCGTTCGTTCTAACGATAAGAACATTGTACTTCTCCTAGATATCTTATACGATTATGGTTTGTTTTAAACATGCATACTTCTGAGAAAGGTTATTGCCTTTCAGAGACAGAATAAACATCTATCTAAAGGTTTTGTGTTCGTACACATGAAGGAGATAGACAAAGCAGTTTCCTATACTTCAAGTATGGAAAGCTTTATAGATGCAATGTTGTAAAACAAGAACCTGATATCAACTATGCGGTTTGCGTAGTGGGAGGATATCAAGGTGATCTAGACAAGAGATTTTCGAATGCTGTAATAGTACTTGCAAAGTACTGGATTATTAAGCAAGACAAAATCTTCTTTGATTACAAATTCTCAGATCCAAAAAATCATAGAAGGACCAGTGTAAGTCGATATCAGGCTATGTGTTCACTTTTAGAAAGAGGTGGAACCATGAAATAAAAGAGTGAAAAGCAGGACGCTTCTCAGACTCTCTCATAACCGAATAGCAGCCTCAGAGGCAGCGGAAGTTTTAGTTAGGTTCCGGGATAACCTCTTGACTTGGATATGACTCTTAGTTTACCAAAGGCTATTGGATAGCGGTGCACGGTGAACTGGAAGAAGTCATAAGTCAAAAGTGATGTTAACACATAGAGCAAGTACCACCTGATACGAGTCATCGTCGAGGGAGACGACGTAGTAGTCACCAAGATAACTTCAGAGCGGCAACCTAGATTGCTCACTCACATAGTACTTCTCGGAAGTACACCTTAAGCACGTGATGAGTATGGGAACCGGGAGTTTGGAGGAAATGACTAGACCTTAGTACAAGTGGGAGATTGTTGGAGTTGTGTACTTAATGTCTATATTTAAGTAACGGTAAACTCCCGGTCATAGCATTTAATCTATTTAATTAATAAACAATTGTTTGCTTTTAATTATGATTAATTAAATATATGCAAATCATAGTCCTGGATTTTATACGTTGTAGTTAGTATGGTGTGTCGGGCCCACACAGAAGATCATACTATCGGTTACTCGTATTTAATCAAACAGTGGCTCACGACCTAGATGGACCCGGACCAATCCATCGGTATAGTCGTTGTGTGAGAGAGAAAATAATTTGTCTTAATTATTTTATCACACTTGTACACTTGGTGTATTGAGCGGATCGTTGAGATTCATCGATTAGGATTGCCGGCGATAATCGATTCGAGTCTCAGTGTATTTTATTCTTAATCCCCGATATTGTTGCGGGTGTGTATATTTAATATAAGTGACTTTGATTTACCAAAGGAATTAACCGATTTAATTATTGGGTTAATTACCGGTTAAGTTGGGTCACTATATTTTATATATGGCATGCCGTGAATGATTGACCGGACAGTGTATCCCGGAAGGGTTGATAATATCCCCGAGATGAGTTCATAAGGAATTATTGTGTAAACCTCATGAGTGGATTCGTTCCGCACAATAATTAAGGTTGAATGGTACTAGTCTCGGATTAAAGAGATGGATAAATTAATTAGCAATAAATTAATTTTATTCATGGATATTTAAATCTTAAATACACGGAATAAATAATACTACCGGAGAAATATTATTTGATATAATATGGTTTAATATTGGGAGTGCAATTAATTTATATAGTGGAAAATAAATTAATTAATATTGATAAGGATTAATGGACTTGGGCAGTGGGCTCAATTTAATCTTCAATATTGGAAGCCCAATATTCCACCTCCTTTAGATCCCCTACGTAGCCTATAAAAGCACTACATGGCCTTCATAAATCATAAGACAAGATTATCATACTTGATATTCTAGAGAGTTGAAGGAGATCCATAGGAGTTCGATAGATCGTCGCCCACCCGACGTTCGAACGGAGTGCAAGGAATACGTGGGAAGATCCAAAAGGTTTTCAACTTGATTTCGTTTCTCCGCACAACGAATCAAAGGTATGATCATAAAACTCCTTCGTGTGAATTTATGTGAATTAAATTGTGATACATGCATGAACGCACGATCCGGGAAAACGACGAACTTCGGGGATGGGGATTCGAGATCCCCGGCGAAGGTTCGAGGACCCTCGGCTGGGAGCCGAGGGGTGCGATCGAGCCCTAGGGCGTCGATCGCGGGGCCCACACGAGGACGCCCCGGCTGGACGCCGGGGCACGCGATCGACCGCGGGGTCGATCGCCGGGCGAGCCGCGGCTGGGCCGCGGCGGGTGCGCTGGGCGCACCGCCCTCCTCGGCGGTGGCGGTGAGTCGCCGGACTCACCGCCGGGGGGCTGTTCGGAACAGCCCCACGGGGATGCGCGTGCATCCCCGGCGATCGCTAGGGCTAGCGATCGCGAGCCCCGTGCGGGGGCTCGGCTGGGCGCGCGGGTTCGCCCGTGCGGTGCTCGGTCGAGCTCCGGCTCGTACGGTGGTTCGCGGTTTCATCTCCGGCGACGGGATTTCGGTCGGGTTGTCGGTTTCCGCAATTTTTGATAACCCGGGATATCGATTTCCAGCAAATGTCACCAAGAGAACAGTAATGGAGACCATGGGAATGTTTCCATCCCCTCTCCCACTTAGCTTTTTATAACAAAGGGATACGCTATCTAATGCATAATTAAACACATAAGCATGCATGCAAGTAATAAAGCACATATCACATAGTCAAATAATGCCAGGAAATTATTTTCCCGACTATAATGGCTTTACTCCTTCTTCATATGCATCTTCTAGTCTTCAGTCTTCGTTCTTGAATGCTCCATGTGACGAGAATATTAATCCCAATATTTAAATCTATTTATTTTTAATAAATCCAAAAGATACTTAATTCGAAAATTAAGTCAATCGAATAAATCAAAAATAAAATTAAATATTATTAATATTTTTATTTATTTATTTTTTCTATCTAATTCTATTAAATCTCTAGAATAATCTATCCAAGTAAAACTTGGAATATTCTAGAAGACTTCTATAATAGAATAAGGAAATAAAATAAATTAGGACTCTTCTACTTTCCAAGATTAATTAATTCCCATTACTATGAAAATTCCCATAAAATAGGAATAATCAATTAGGAAATAAATCAATCCTAAATTAACTTTTATTCCTTTCCAATTCTATTAAATCTCTAGGATCCTATTCCAAGTAGAACTCGGAATACTCTAGAAGACTTCCATAATAGAATAAGGAAATAAAATTAATTCCAATTAATTCTCTTCATAATCCATGAGAGTTTCCAAAAGGAAGAACACTCAAATAGGAAAAACGAATTAATTTAGGAAAGTGAATCTTGGTAGGAGTAGCATGGGTTGGGGATCCCCACACCACCCCCACCGTCGACCACCACCACCGGAGGAGCACCGCCGCCCAGCCACCAGCCGCCACCGTCGCCGGCGGCAGCCCTAGCCGAGGGCGATCGGCCCCCTCCCCTTGGGTCGATCGCTTGGGTCGATCAAGGGGTTTGATCGATCCCCGGTTCTTGGTCCTCTTCGTCTTCTTCGTCACATGAGTTCTCCGGCGGTCGTCTCGGCATCGAACCAACGTAAATAAATTACAAGAATTTAAATTACACTATCCGGTATCGATTCTATACATGAAATCGACCCTATACATTTTCCGGAAAACATAGAACGTAATAATAAATCCTAAATTCGGTCAACCCCCGAATTTTTACTATTACAAACATTCATCCACACAAAACGAATCTCGACATGTCCGAGAGTTTAATAAACGAATAATCATGATAATTAATTAACACAATAATTAAATCCAACCATGATAGTCGGAAATCCCTGCAAGGTAGAACAATAATCGAACATATACATGAACACGAAACCAAAACGCTCTGATACCAATTGCTGGGATTCGATGTCCCGGGCTATCAAAAAATTTTGCGGAACCGATAACCCGACCGAAACCCCGTCGCCGGAAAACCGATCGCGAACACCAACGAACCGGAGCACGACCAAGGCGTCGCCGCGGGCGAACCCGCGGCTAAACCCTAGCCACGCCCCCGCCGGGGCTCGCGATCGCCGTGCATGGCGATCGCATGGGGCTACATGGGGCAGCCCCCGGCGGTGAGTCCGGCGACTCACCGCCACCGCCAGGAGGGGCGGTCAGCCCGGCTGACCTACCGCGGCTCCAGCCGCGGTTTTCCCCCGGCGATCGATCGCCCGATCGATCGCCCGCCTCGGCCCAGCCGAGGCGCCTTCTCGCGCAGGCCGCCGTGGAGGCGGCGGGGATCCGCCACGGCACCATCCCGTGGCATCCCCGGCGATCGACCCTAGGTCGATCGCATGCCCCGGCGTCCAGCCGGGGCTTGGTTGCGCGGCACACCGGCGGTCGAAACCCTAGGGTTCGACCGCCCCTCCTTCGATCCCAACGGGGATCCAACGATCCCCGTATCTAGGTCTCGATGTTTTTCCCGGATCGTCTTGTTCATGTATATATCACGATTAACAAACACATAATCATAGAGGGGTTTTAGATTATGTTACCTCAATTCGTTGTGCGGAGAAACGAATTAAACGTTGATGACCTTGCGATCTTCCTACGTATTCCTTGCACCTCGTTCGAACATCGTGTGGGCGACGATCTATCGAACTCCTATGGATCTCCTTCAACTCTCTAGAATATCAAGTATGATATTCTTCTCTTATGTTGTGTTTAATTGTGAAGGCCATGTAGTGCTTTTATAGGCTACGTAGGGGATCATAAGGAGGTGGAATATTGGGCTTCTAATATTGAAGATTAAATTGAGCCCAATGCTCAAGTCCATTAATCCTTATCAATATTAATTAATTTATTTTCCACTATATAAATTAATTGCACTCCCAATATTAAACCATATTATATCAAATAATATTTCTCCGGTAGTATTATTTATTCCGTGTATTTAAGATTTAAATATCCATGAATAAATTTATTTATTGCTCAATAAATTATATTCATCTCTTATATCCGAGACTAGTACCATTCAACCTTAATTATTGTGCGGAACAAATCCACTCATGAGGTTTACACAATAATTCCTTATGAACTCATCTCGGGGATATTATCAACCCTTTCGGGATACACTTTCCCGTCAAGTATTCACGGCATGTCATATATAAAATATAGCGACCCAACTTAACCGGTAATTAACCCAATAATTAAATCGGTTAATTCCTTTGGAAAATCAAAGTCTCTAATATTAAATATATACACCCGCAATAGTATCGGGGATTAAGAATAAAATACTCTGAGATTTAAATTGATTATCCAAGGCAATCCTAATCAATAAATCTCAAACGATCCGCCCAATACACCTAAGTGTACAAGTGTGATAAAATAATTAAGACAAATTATTTTCTCTCTCACACAACGACTATACCGACGGATTGGTCCATGTCCATCTAGGTCGTGAGCAACTGTTTGATTAAATACGAGTAACCGATAGTATGATCTTCTGTGTGCCCATGCAACACCATACTAACTACAACGTATAAAATCCAGGACTATATTTTGCATAATTAATTATTAATAATTAAATGCAAATAATTGTTTATTAATTTAATAGATTAAATGCTATGATCGGGAGTTTACCGTTACTTAAATCTAGACATTAAGTACACAACTCCAACACCATAATCGTATAAGATACCTAGGAGAAGTACAATGTTCTTTTCCCTAGATCATAAGATCTTAAGAACATGCTCTAACTTCTTCTCAATCTTATATCCCGATTCATTTAGACAACCATTATTTTATGTCTGACAACATCTTTACATTGTCGCCAATGATAAAATGTTATCTACATAAAATCTCTGAGAAACACCACCTTGTTTCCATTACGTCTCTAATACACCTATCGTCTCTGCCTTTTTGATGAATCCATCAAATGGACTATCTCATCAATTCGCAAGTTCCACGATTTATAGCTTTGTTACAATCCATAAATGGATTTACTAAGCTAGTACTCTAAATGATCTAGCCTCTTAACAATAAACCTTATTGTTCCAAGCAGGCACATTTAGATCTAGTACTGCCCTTATGCAGAGCTAGGGATCGATTTCATGTTTACTAGATCCAGAGTCCGAACTCCTCTAGTCTTATGAATATCTCTGGTTGTCCAACAACCTCCCACTGCAATGGCGTCCCGGTGTATAACAGTAATAACAATAGGTGCAGTGTGTGGTGTACTTCTACTCGGTTTGGCTGGTTCCCAGTCTTTGTCCTTTTTCTCATTCCAAGGTATTACGTCAATTCGGGCTTTGTGGTTCATCTAATAGTCTTCCTCTAAGAACCGGACGATAAACGTCCTTCTGGTTCATAGTACTATAGAACACACAATACTTTGTTCATCTAGGATATCCTACAACCATTATTGAATATGCCGTTGTATCCAGGAGTATCCATAGAACATAGGTAGTTCCGAACAACTTGTCCTTTTACTATTAGATTTCCATTTCTTATTTACCACGCACCGTCTCTACACTTGAGTGTATGGTGCGGCCCTTTGGGATTGAATCCCAATCTCTGATTATGCTATGTGTTATTTAGATAGGTGATGGCCTCCACGACTAAGTCGCAGGCTCCTAATGGATATACTCTGATGGTTCCCCATAATAGCTTTTGTGTCCATTGACTAGTCAAAACACTTTGCTTTTATGGCACATTAAGTATTCTAATCCATCAACGAGTATTCTTGAAAGAACTACTCGCACCTTTCTAATTTACACATATGTCTGCATATCTAATCATTTCTAATACTTATCCGAATTCTATCCTTTATCCAGAAAGGCTTGCTCAGATGTATTATCCTCCAAATTCAATCCTTAGGTCGGAAGGTCCATTCCTTCAACTATAATTGATCAAATCAATTTCGACCGTTTGAATCTTATTTGAAAATACTACTAAGTATAAGAATTCACAAGTATAATGATCTAATAAAGAAATATCTAACAAGTAAAACAAGTTATAGAACGGTTCGTTGCATCGTGGTAGACTTAGGATCTATCATTCATATATTGCTATCTTATGCACCAGAACAGATAATGCCATTATTTCTTATCAAAATCATCCAATGATTAAAGAAATAAAATATCCATTCATAAAATAGAAATCCAAAACAAAACGTTCTTTCTAAAATAAAAGGTACATAATGCAATATTCTTGAAATGAAATCCTATTTAACTACTAAAGCAGATAAATGTATTCCACTGCAACAGCTGCCTCCTCCACAGCTTTTGCCCGTGTAGACTCGAACTCTTCTTCTCTAAGTCGCCGGGTTTTCTGGAACCCCTGCATTCAAAATGCACATACCGTCAGTGGTTCCATATCTACACACCAGAATTCTGGTAGATAATACCGCTGAATATGTTTTTACGACTAAAGAAAAATTCGTACCTTTGAGAGGACATTCAGACTTCCAGTGTCCAGACTTATAGCATCGGAAGCATTTGCCCTTCGGCTTTGCAGCGCCCACTCGTGGTCCAACCTTCTTGGCACCACTGGGTTTCCAGGCTTGCTTCCTCCTCTTGCCCCTACCTCCACCAGGCTTAAAGCCTTTGGACTTGGTAGCTAAAAGCGCTTGAGACTTGCCCTTCTTGTAGATCCCCTCTGCCGCCTTCAGTTCAGTCAGGAGTTGCGCAAGAGAATAAGATAGTTTACCCATATTATAACTCATGCGAAACTGCTCAAAACTAGGGGTCAGAGACTGGAGTATGATGTCGACTTGCGTCTCCCCATCAATTTGAGCTCCTAGGATCTCAAGCTCATTCAACAGACTCATCATCTTAAGAACGTGCTCCCCTACGGGCGTTCCTTCAGACTGAGTAGTTGTCATGAGGACACTCATGGCTTCTTGCCTTCCCGCACGATCTTGCTGCCCAAACATATCCTTGAGGTTAAATAACATATCATAGGTAGTGTCCATCGACTCATGTTGGGTTTGGAGTACACTTGACATAGAAGCCAAAATGTAACACCTAGCCATTTCATCAGCCTTTTTCCACTTCCGATATGCCTCTTTTTCCTCATTAGTTGAGGCAGTCGTGGGTTCAGCAGGGCATACTGAAGGTATCGGTATACCGATCCGATCGATACACCGTGTGTGCGGAAGCGTGTAAATCAATAGATCTACTATGCCATGATCTTAGTGCACACTTAATGTGTATAAGAACACATATAAACATATATATATACACATCCAATATATATATATATAAGGTTCAACGATTACTTACTTATGGTGACGAAGTGATTCGTTGATGTCGTTGAGGTGGTGTTGAGTCGATTGAACCACCTCAAATGGATCAGTCACTAGATGCTCTCCTTGTGAATGACCTCGTCACTCTTCTTGTCTAGATCGCCCGGATGTTGAAGCCGCACAAATGGCCCGGCCTCTACGTGTTGCACACGAACCCGGATGAGTTTCTGAAATTGCCGGTTGAACTTTGAGACGAAGAACACTATGTTCTTGCTTTCCTTTTGGTGATTTCGAAATTATGTGAATTAGCTTAGATGAAAATCTGATTTTCATCATCTATATTATCCCATAATGTGCCTCATTATGTCCATAATAATGCCACATTATTATGAGACCATAATGCCTCATTAGTGGGCATGTGAAGAGACACCATGTTCTCTTATGCCACATATGCTCAAATGTTCTCCAAGAGACATGTATAAGTGGCATGACATGTCACTCCAAGTGACATGTACACATATTAAATCACTCATTAATACAACTCTAGTTTATATATTAATATCTATACATATTAAATATAAACCTAGTTTATATTAATGCATGTATAATAATATAAACCTTAGTTAGTATTAATATACCTACATTGATTTCTAAAATCAATATAAATTCAACCAATTTAATATAAACCAAGTTTATATTAATACATATATATGTTGATTTCTAAAATCAATATATATAATCAACTAATTTCAGTCCTTAATCCGATTCATGTGTGACCCTGTAGGTTTGATTATTGATAAATATATTATTACTCTAAGAAATAACATTATCAATACATCAATTAACATCCGGAGACGACCTTATGACTTAATCGATTGCACACATGGGATCGAAGGACATACACCAACAATCTCCCACTTGGCCTTCAGAGCCAGTGTGCTGCCAATTTCCTGTTGTCACTTTATGTCTAAGTTTGAACTTGAGGCAAGACTCGAGTCATCCTCAATCGGTTCAAACCTTTCTTGGACTTTGAGACAGACTGTAAAACCAGATTTATCACTATGATACGAATCTGGACGTGGCCACGTATTTTCCACAGTCTCGACTCTCCAAGTGGCCGGTAAGACATTTATCCCATTATAAAATGGAGGACAATCCCATCTTGTCAATCCAAGCTCTCCCACTTGCTTCCTGATATACCCAATAACAAGTTTTATAACCTCCTTTTACGAAAGGCGTTTACTTGTATCAAAGTACACCATTTCACAATGGAATCACTCTGGACTATTCAGGTCCGAGGAAATTGCTCGACAGTCAATGAAATAGTATTATGACTCGAAATCTTAAATACTATTCCAGTCGGGTCTGTTCGATCATTAGCTCCCAGCTAATATCTTTGTAATTGTACTCGATGTCCCACATCACTAGCCCATGAAGCGGCGCTATAGTACACATTACAATCTAGTTCTTTGTATTATCGGTTTGTCCGTACGCGATGATACGAACCAGGAACAATCATATGATTCAAGTATTTCAGTTCAACTATTGGGACTTCATTATGCGGTAAGTCGACCTCATAACCCAATTGATATCACTTAATCATTTGGACAATTCATTTAAATTAAACCATATTTATATGAAGAAATATGTATTATACATATGAGAGAATGTCTACCAAATCTCCAAAAGTATCTAATACAGTAATAGAAATCACAATCCATCTCTAAGATGTCTGATCTCTATTTCAGTCGTGAAAGCCTCAAGCTTGAACTGCTGGAGAGGTTTAGAAAGCGGGTTTGCAATCTTACCAAAAGTTGCAACTTTATTATCTCGATGTCTCCACAAAACTATCTCCCAGATAATATGGAACTTCCTGAGCACCAGTTTTAGACTTGTGGTGCTTCCTAGCTCATTGGCTTGCGCGATAACTCTACTATAAATAGAGAATTATCGGATGGGCTAAGCTAGTTACGCCACCTAGTTCATTCAAGAACTTTCAAATCTTAACTGCCAACATTACTGCATCCAATGCAATACTGTGCTCAGCTTCTGTAGTTTAATCAGCTATATTGCATTGCATGGAACTATTCCAGCAAATTTCACCTCTAACCAGACAAAAGATATAACCAGATTAAAAATCGGAAATTATCTTAGTCTGTTTTGAAGTTAGCAGTCAAACTGCTTGTTAATATTAACTCTTTTTGTCTTCCAAAGACAACAAAATATTCTTTAGTCCATCTAAGGTACATAAGAATACTCTTGGCCGCAGTCTAATGCGTCTCGCCTGGGTTTCCTTGAAACCGAATCGTCATGCTCAAAGCATACAATACGTCCAGTCGTGTACATATCATGGCGTACATTATAGACCCTATTTCCGAAGCATAAGGAATGTTTTACATCCTCTTTTGCTCATCAAGTACCGTAGGGCCTTGCATCTTGCTAAGTGATGTGCCATGACTCATTGGAATGAGACCCTTTCTGGCGTCTTTCATTCTGAACTTATCAAACACCTTATCAATATAGGTCGCTTTACTAAGTCCAAACATCATTTTCGATCTGTTCCGACAGATCTTGATGCCCAATATGTACTGTGCTTCTCCAAGATCCTTTATTGAAAAACAATTTCCAAGCCATTCTTTAATAGAATTAAGCATAGAAACATTGTTTCCAATAAGGAGTATGTCATCGACATACAACACAATGTATACAACGTAACTCCCACTGTTCTTCTTGTAAAACAAGACTCTTCCGAGTTCCTCTGAAATCCAAAACCCAGTATGGATTCATTGAACTGAAGATTGCTACTCCGATATGCTTTGCTTTATTCCAGAAATGGAATTATAAGATTGCATAATTTCTCAGCCTTATTAGGATCGATAAAACTCTTTGGCTGTGTCAAAACACATTCTCTTCTAGAATCCAATTCAAGAAGTTAGTTTTAACATCCAATATTACCATAACTCATTATCAATATGAGTAGCAATGGCTAAGATAATCTGAATGATTTAATCAAAGCAACTGGTGAAAGTTTTTCCACAATCCACCTCGTGAATAAAACTTTTACCATCAAACTTGCTTTGAAAACCCTAGGTTTTCCATCTGTCTGTTTAGATCTTTAAAGATCTATTAGCATTCATTGGGTCTAACCCCGTGATGCAAATATATCAAGTTCCAAACTTGATTATCAGATATTGATATCATCTCAGATTTCATTGCACCATGCCAATTTTAAGTAGCTGGACTCGTCATAGCTTGAATATAGGTCGAAGGTTCATCGCTTTCCAAAAGCATGAATTCATATCTATGCATTCTTGGACCTACGAGGGCTGGTATGGTTTCCAAAACCATAAGAATACTCTCAACCCAGTCTTGAAATTCATCATTAGTTGTTCCACTTGAACCTCGTTCAAGACAACCGAGCTCCCACTGACTTTCTAGGAAAGATAACTCTTTTCAAGAAAATCACTATCTCGAGCAACAAAATATTGTTCTCAGATAGATCGTAGAAGTTGTACCCTCGAGTTTCTTATGAATACCATAAAGAAACTTTTATCCCATTTGAGTTCAAGCTCTATAGAGATAAATCTCGTCAGAGAAGCTTTTAGAACCTCAAATTTTGATGAAAACAATTTAGGGACCCTCCCTTTCCATACCTAGTATGGTGTCTTATCAACAGCTTTTGACAGTGTCCTATTTAGTGTATAAGTTGAAGTCAAGAATTGTGTATTCCCAAAAGAGACCAGTAGTTCATTTAGACCTCTCATCGAATGGTCGAACTATATCTAATATAGTTTGTTTTCTCTTTTCCGAAACATAACCTTCATGTGCTTGTGAACTAATAGGTTCCACATACATCAGTATGTATCATCCCTAATTACTCACATGTTCTCCTTTCTCCAAGAAAGATGACATTGTTATCTTGTCCATCACACATCATCCACATGTATCAAATGATTCCAAGTCAAATGATTCTAGAATGCCTTCTAAAAGAAGCTTCGTTACATGTTTAGATTTTGATTTGATCTAATCAACAATGTTTCAGTTATGTTTCATCGATACTTATTCGATTTGGCCTTTGGTCTTAATGATATATATGATTTGTCAAGTTTAAAGTATACATAAACAATATAATAATCGTACCAAAACAAAGAATAATTCACAATTAAAATAGTTACCAAACTATTTAATAGTGAAAAACTAATCCATCAGTATCTAATACTGAACCAATATTCATTGTTTATTGAAGGTACGAAATTACATAGTTATAATACTAAAACAGGGCCCTAAGGCAAAACAACATCATATGATCATACGGCTAATGCAGCGACCTTCGCTCCATTTCTTGCCCGTAGATCGACATCTCTATTCACCAAACTTATACTTCTATGTAGTTCCTCCACATAAAATGTGAGAACCACATTTGGCATCCAATACCCAAAAATGTATAATTTGTGAAGTTTAATGTCTATATCATTAATACTTGAAGATGAAGCAACCCCGTTCTTCACATCTTCTTTGAACTTTGGGCAAATTCATTTATTCCCAATAATTGAATCTCATTCAAATTTTCATTCAAAATTATCTCAATGTCAAAACGTGATAAATCGTAAGTGAAAAATTGAAGTTTTCTAACCAGCGATATTATCATGCAATTGAAGCCCTATCTCTCATAAAATAATCTCTCATAAAATATGAGGGAGCCAACCAGACAATCGATTCACGCCATCCAATGGCTCGAAAGTCTCTAATTTGTGTCATTGATGAACTTAAGTGTTTTGGATTAAATCACTCCCCGAGGTGTAAATAATCCTAACCTTATAATCCATCAAATGAAAGACAAATTAGGCATTTGTTTTGAAATTGAATAAAATATGAACTTTTATATGTTTGCAAGTAGTGTCCAACACTTTTGCAGTAGACGCATTGAGATTCCCTAGGAACCCTAGTAGCCTTCTTGCCCATTCTCTTTTGACTACCCTATCCCATATCATAAGAATTTCCCTCTTAGGGTCCTTTTCTATCGCCGGCTCAACAGCCTTGAGCATCCCGTGGAGCTCACGAAGCGATTTCTTCAAACCATTCATATGGAAAATTTAGCCTAAAGGCATTATAACCATAATGAGATTGAAGTATGAAATCGGTTGCCAAATAATCATCATAGGAAAAATCTAGGCGGTCACTTGAAACAAATAATCCAATCATTTGTTGTACATGTGATTCCATAGATTTCCATTTTTCCAGCCTAGCTGAAGCGATGACCCTGGTCATACCGAACCGCTCAATCTTAGCATATTCCCCGAACATGCTATTGAGTTGTTCAATGATATCTTAGGATGTGGTTATCTAACACATTTTCATTGTCTTCGTATTTGAGGACCATCCTCAAATTACGTTGTGAATCAAGAAAATTTATGTTGTTCAATTTTTCATAATCAAGAATTGAACCAAACTTGAATCGAGTTGAAATTAACATGATAAACTACAAAAGAAAGATAAATAAAGTATGTAAACATTCACAAAGCGGTAAACAAATAAGGTTGTCTAACAAGCTACTTATTTATTTCATTTTGTTCAATCGATATCTAATATCTTTGTTTCCTTGAACAAAACAATCCCAAGACCCTCATCTTGCAAATTCTTAAGCCGACTGAGTCCGCACTTAAGAAGTCTAAGATAGATAGACATCCCATGTCAATGACATCTAATGTCACTCTCGGTCGATGAGAGTCCCATTCTCATCTCATGTCTCGATAGCCACGCCTGCAGTGGATCTATCGATGAGAAAACCAAACTCACGTGTAAGGGTCTAACCCTTACTCCCACTTATCCCAAGATAACAAGTAGTACCCCGCTGAGGCGGACCTACCAACTTATGATCGAGGGCTTCATGAGTGTGATGTTTTTGGACAAGACATTATACTCATTATTTTGGGAACTTGCATGCATAGGTGTTTATATGTAAGTTGAACATTTATAACATAAAACATCCTATAACTAGCAAAGCAATTAAATACGTAATCGAAAGGCCCCTAGAACCTCACAACTCTCAAACGAAAAGATTAAAAGCAACAAAATAGGCCTTGAACATCTTTTGGACTGGTCCGCGCCCGCCGTTTCAGTTCCGCGCCCGCCGATTTAGGTCAACCTTAGTCCGTACCCCAAAAACCAAGAACGGCGCCCGCCGTTTCACAAACGGCGGTCGCCGAACACCTCCGACGGTCGCCGTTTCCAAAACGGCGCCCGCCAAAAGGGTATAGAAGGGGGCAGACCCTAAATCAGCCTTTCGGCGGTCGCCGTTTCCAAAACGGCGCCCGCCGAATCCATTCGGCGCCCGCCGGAGCACAAACGGCGCCCGCCGTTTTGCTCCAGCAGCCCGGTTTTCGCCCGTTTCGCTTCATTTTGCTTCGTTTCTTCTCGTTTTCGTCGGAGAGCCGATATCCAACGTCGAACCATGGACCAAGTCCATCGCTTACAAGTTTGAACAATACATATTGAAATAGAAAACCTATCTATTACAAATGATTCCAAGGGACGCAGCCCTCCAAAACTATGGCCAATCGTACGTAAAAAACGACAATTTCATTCACCCGACCACTAACGGTGGCCGGCCTTACATCTAATCACATAATCACAATTAAACATATAATCCAATTATGTTGATTTAACCTTCGTGTCCAACACAAAAGTGTGCACGAGCCCTAGGCTCTGATACCAATTGAAGGTATCGGTATACCGATCCGATCGATACACCGTGTGTGCGGAAGCGTGTAAAGCAATAGATCTACTATGCCATGATCTTAGTGCACACTTAATGTGTATAAGAACACATATAAACATATATATATACACATCCAATATATATATATATAAGGTTCAACGATTACTTACTTATGGTGACGAAGTGATTCGTTGATGTCGTTGAGGTGGTGTTGAGTCGATTGAACCACCTCAAATGGATCAGTCACTAGATGCTCTCCTTGTGAATGACCTCGTCACTCTTCTTGTCTAGATCGCCCGGATGTTGAAGCCGCACAAATGGCCCGGCCTCTACGTGTTGCACACGAACCCGGATGAGTTTCTGAAATTGCCGGTTGAACTTTGAGACGAAGAACACTATGTTCTTGCTTTCCTTTTGGTGATTTCGAAATTATGTGAATTAGCTTAGATGAAAATCTGATTTTCATCATCTATATTATCCCATAATGTGCCTCATTATGTCCATAATAATGCCACATTATTATGAGACCATAATGCCTCATTAGTGGGCATGTGAAGAGACACCATGTTCTCTTATGCCACATATGCTCAAATGTTCTCCAAGAGACATGTATAAGTGGCATGACATGTCACTCCAAGTGACATGTACACATATTAAATCACTCATTAATACAACTCTAGTTTATATATTAATATCTATACATATTAAATATAAACCTAGTTTATATTAATGCATGTATAATAATATAAACCTTAGTTAGTATTAATATACCTACATTGATTTCTAAAATCAATATAAATTCAACCAATTTAATATAAACCAAGTTTATATTAATACATATATATGTTGATTTCTAAAATCAATATATATAATCAACTAATTTCAGTCCTTAATCCGATTCATGTGTGACCCTGTAGGTTTGATTATTGATAAATATATTATTACTCTAAGAAATAACATTATCAATACATCAATTAACATCCGGAGACGACCTTATGACTTAATCGATTGCACACATGGGATCGAAGGACATACACCAACACATACTTCATGGAGTACAAACTTGTACTCCTCAGAAGTCAGGACAATGTCTAAATTTCTCCTCCAATCGACATAATTGGGGCCAGTGAGTTTATGCTCCTTAAGTATCACAAAAAGTGGGTTCATAGCTATTCTCTAAACCTATAAGCACATTTAAACAAACAATCAATTTAATATCCGATATTATCTCCCTCAAATAATATCATTAAATTACTAATCACATCTAAAATCCCATCAGATAAGGCAAGCCACGATAGTGTGGACGTTTACCCATCCAAATGATTTAGCAATTAGATTTGCTTTGGTCGTACATCACTATAGCGTTACTTCGATGGGAAGAATACTATAGAGCGTACCTAAGTGTAAACCATTACTCAGTATCTAAGAAGATTGTTTGGGACTCGCATATCACCGCAAGCCACGATAGTGTGGACGTTTACGCTAACACACGATCCTTCACTTTCTTCTATAACTGTCTACATCAATCGATCCAAAATCCCATTCAATGTAGCAAGCCACGATAGTGTGGACGTTTACTACACCAAAAGACTTTTACAATTGACATCCAATTACTTGAAGCATTCGATTTCGTAAATCAAGACGTGGAGAATCATAAGTGAAACTCGAAGTTTCTAACCAGTGATTCACCATGCGAACAACCCTATCTCTCATTAGATGAGGGAGCCGAGCAGACAATCGATCCACCTTAAAAAGGATGGTACGAATGTCTCTAATTTGTGTCATCCACATGACCAAGTGGCTTTGGCTCCATTCCACTCCCCGTGGCGAGAATGAGTCGACTTGAAGTCAGTTTCAGAAAGACAAATTAGGCATTGTTTGATAAACTTAATCAATGTTTCTTGTAAAAGGAATTACAAGAATTCTCCTCCAATGACACATCTATATGAACTTCAGAAGTCCATAAGAGTCACCAAGAGAACAGTAATGGAGACCATGGGAATGTTTCCATCCCCTCTCCCACTTAGCTTTTTATAACAAAGGGATACGCTATCTAATGCATAATTAAACACATAAGCATGCATACAAGCAATAAAGCACATAGCACATAGTCAAAATAATGCTAGAAAAATTATTTTCCGACTATCATGGCTTTATTCCATTTTCGTATGCGTCTTCTAGTCTTCAGTCTTCGTTTTTGAATGCTCCATGTGACGAGAACATTAATCCCAATATTTAAATCTATTTATTTTTAATAAATCCAAAAGATACTTAATTCGAAAATTAAGTCAATCGAATAAATCAAAAATAAAATTAAATATTATTAATATTTTTATTTATTTATTTTCCTATCTAATTCTATTAAATCTCTAGAATAATCTATCCAAGTAAAACTTGGAATATTCTAGAAGACTTCTATAATAGAATAAGGAAATAAAATAAATTAGGACTCTTCTACTTTCCAAGATTAATTAATTTCCATTACTATGAAAATTCCCATAAAAATAGGAATAATCAATTAGGAAATAAATCAATCCTAAATTAACTTTTATTCCTTTCCAATTCTATTAAATCTCTAGGATCCTATTCTAAGTAGAACTCGGAATACTCTAGAAGACTTCCATAATAGAATAAGGAATAAAATTAATTCCAATTAATTCTTTTCCTAATCCATGAGAATTCCCAAAAATAGGAAAACTCAATTAGGAAAACCGAATCAATTAGGTAAGTAGATACTAGGTAGGAGTAGCATGAGATCGGGAGACCCCACGCCACCCCCACCTTCGACCGGCCACCCCCGGAGGAGCACCGCCGCCCAGCCCAGCCATCAGCCGCCACCGTCGCCGGCGGCAGCCCTAGCCGAGGGCGATCGGCCCCCTCCCCTTGGGTCGATCGATTGGGGTCGATCAAGGGGTTTGATCGATCCCCGGTCCTTCGTCCTCTTCGTCTTCTTCGTCACATGCTTTCTCCGGCGGTCGTCTCGGCATCGATCCAACGTAAATAAATTACAAGAAATAAATTTACAATTCCGGTATCGATTCTATACATGAAATCGACCCTATACACTTTCCGGAAAAAATAGAACAATAATAATAAATCTAAATTTGGTCAACCCCCGAATTTTTACTATTACAAGCATTCATCCACACAAAACGAATCTCGACATGTCCGAGAGTTTAATAACGAATAATCATGGTAAAATTAAATAGCAATTAATTAAACGAATAATTAACAATTAATTAAACCATGATAGTCGGAATCCCTGCAAGGTAGAACACAATTGAACACATACATGAACACGAAACCAAACGCTCTGATACCAGTTGCTGGAAATCGATATCCCGGGTTATCAAAAATTGCGGAAACCGACAACCCGACCGAAATCCCGTCGCCGGAAACCGATCACGAACGCCACGAAAAACCGGGCTCGACAAGAGCATCGCCGCGGGATGAACCCGCGGCTAAACCCTAGCCGAACCCCATCGCGGGGTTCGCGATCGCGCGCATGCGATCGCTGGGGCTGCTCCGGCAGCCCCGGGTGGCGGTGAGTCCGGCGACTTCAACGCCGTCGCCACCGGGAGGGGCGGTCAGCCCCGCTGACCACCGCGGCAAAGCCGCGGCTTGCCCAGCGATCGAGCCTAGCTCGATCGCACGCCCCGACGTCTAGCCGGGGCCTCCCTCGTCGCGCGCCGCCGTCGAGGTGGCTGGGGGGGTCCACCCGCCGTGGCACCAGCCCACGGCGAACCTCCCCGCGATCGACTTCGCGTCGATCGCATGCCCTGGCGAAAGCCGGGGCTTCCCCTCGTCCGCGCGTCGGGCGGTCAAACCCTAGGGTTTCTACCGCCCCCTTCGATCTTCGCCGGGGATCTCGAATCCCCGTCCGCGATGATCATACGTTTCCCAGATCGTGTGTTCATGTATGCGCCACAATTAAATCACATAAATTCACACAAAGGAGTTTATGATTGTACCTTTTGATTCGTTGTGCGGAGAAACGAAATCAATTGATGACCTTACGATCTTCCCACGTATTCCTTGCACTCAGTTCGAACGTCGGGTGGGCGACGATCTATCGAACTCCTATGGATCTCCTTCAACTCTCTAGAATATCAAGTATGATAATCTTGTCTTCTGATTTATGAAGGCCATGTAGTGCTTTTATAGGCTACGTAGGGGATCTAAAGGAGGTGGAATATTGGGCTTCCAATATTGAAGATTAAATTGAGGCCAATGCTCAAGTCCATTAATCCTTATCAATATTAATTAATTTATTTTCCACTATATAAATTAATTGCACTCCCAATATTAAACCATATTATATCAAATAATATTTCTCCGGTAGTATTATTTATTCCGTGTATTTAAGATTTAAATATCCATGAATAAAATTAATTTATTGCTAATTAATTTATTCATCTCTTTAATCCGAGACTGGTACCATTCAACCTTAATTATTGTGCGGAACGAATCCACTCATGAGGTTTACACAATAATTCCTTATGAACTCATCTCGGGGATATTATCAACCCTTCCGGGATACACTTTCCCGTCAAGTATTCACGGCATGCCATATATAAAATATAGTGACCCAACTTAACCGGTAATTAACCCAATAATTAAATCGGTTAATTCCTTTGGTAAATCAAAGTCACTTATATTAAATATACACACCCGCAATAATTTCGGGGATTAAGAATAAAATACACTGAGACTCGAATCGATTATCGCCGGCAATCCTAATCGATGAATCTCAACGATCCGCTCAATACACCAAGTGTACAAGTGTGATAAAATAATTAAGACAAATTATTTTCTCTCTCACACAACGACTATACCGATGGATTGGTCCGTGTCCATCTAGGTCGTGAGCTACTGTTTGATTAAATACGAGTAACCGATAGTATGATCTTCTGTGTGGGACCGACACACCATACTAACTACAACGTATAAAATCTAGGACTATGTTTTGCATATGTTTAATTATAAATAATTAAACGCAAACAATTGTTCATTAATTTAATAGATTAAATGCTATGACGGGGAGTTTACCGTTACTTAAATCTAGACATTAAGTACACAACTCCAACACTTGATCATTTACATTTTTATACCGTTTAATTTTAGTTGATGCATGTTACATTTTTGCTTTAGTTTTCATAGCTCACCACTTTGACAAAACACCCCCTCTTTACTTTGATTTATTTAGTTGTTTTTCCTTAATAATTGAGCAAGACCGATTATTTTGAGACGACAAACAAGGCCAATAGTATTGCTCTTAGAGAGGTCGACTCTGGCTAAATACTTCGGTATTAGTTCGGATAAAAACACACAAATTTTTTAGCGAAACAGTATAATTAATATCCCGAAGCACCATGAAACAATGATGTTGGGGGGGTTAAAACCGGATACGAAAACGTGTTTCCAAGACAGGACGCGTGGGCAAGGGCCCACCCGGGGCTGACCATGCAGAGAGAAGCGCGGGACCCAAGCACGGCTCGCGGCTCGGATCATGCGGCACGCTGGCAAAAACACCCCCAAGCGTCCCAGGCGGGGAAGAGACGATGGGGACGCGTCGCGTCTCGGGTCACGGGTCACGGATCCCGTGGGCAAAACGCGCAAGGAAGGGACTCGGGGCATGGCCGCGATACGGGTCACGAATCAGACAGGACGAGCCTCGGCGGAATGTAATGCGAGATATACGCACGTCCCGAGGCTCGGGTCATGACGTCGTCTCGCGAGCCATGCAGGGGTACTGACCCCGGGTCGCACCCTTGATCCACCTCCACAAACCCGCCGTGCGTTCCGTGCGTAGAGACGACGAGGATCCATCCAGCAGCCCGGATCGCGCGTTCAGTATCTGAGGGAGGGCTCATCCCAGGAAGAACGGAGACATCGCCCACGTGAACCCACATGCATCGTCTACATTCCGAGTCACGGGCCCCGGGTCGTTACTAGCTTCATTTAATGATATAGACGTAGTTCGTGGTCTGAATGTAATCATTCCATAACTCCCTATAAATAGGGGGCTTATCCCTTCAGATTAAAGGGCGGCACTAATTAGTGAATATACTCGATATTAAAAGAGTGGATAATAGAAATCCTTCAGAAGAAGCTTGAAAGCTCAAAACCTCTGTTCTTTTCCAGATCTAGTCCAACCCCTACTCCAGAATATAAATTTACATGTATTAGTATCGTTTCAAACCCTCTATACACAGCCCAACCCCGTATCATACTACCCGATAAAAACGTGCTAAAACATTTGGCGCTAGAAGGAGGGGGTTGTTATACTAGACCCAGGAAAAGAAAGAAGAGCCGAAGCCATGTCTGATGGAGCCACCGCGTCAGATTCCTCCCGCTCCGCCACGAGGAAGAAGCTAGAGAGAGGGAAGATACCCGCCGTCGAGTCAGACGCCGCCCCGCCACTCTCCCCAAAGGTCCCGGGGGACGTCCCCGGGAACGAAGACGCCGCCATCACCGGAGAGCTGGACGGCCACAACACGTCCAACCAGTACCTCCGTAGCAGCTCCGAGGCCCGACGCCTCAGACGCCGCCAGCAGGCCCACCGCCATGCACATCGCTCGGATCCTGAGTTCCGACGCGGACCACCTCCCCCCGAGACACCGGCCCGGGAATCGCACCTCCTTTTGGACACCCCCGAAAAGATCGACGTTGCGATGTACGATCTCATACAGCGTAAGCGTACTCTAACCTCCCTCTCTATTCGTCCAGGTGAGAAGATTGGGAAAGGAAGCGCGTTCGGCCGTCTGGGGCCCGGTCACGCCAGCCACAGCGCGTTCGACCGCCTCGGAGGATGCCGTGCCGGCTCCAACCGCTACACAATCCTGATGGAGTTGTATTCTAAATGTCTAGTTTAGTGCAAATAATGAACTCCTTATCTATACCTTAATTCGAGATATGATTCAAGCATGATTGCATTTAATGCAATAGTCCTTGATGTATACGTTGTAGACAGTATGGCGTGAGGAGACACGCGGAAGATCATACTGTCGGTTACTCGTATACTATCGAACAGTAGCTCACGACTTAGATGGACAGGGACAATCCATCGGTACGTCGTAGTGTGACTGGTAGATAGTCGGTCTTGACTATCATGTTACACTCGTACACTTGGTGTATTGAGCAGGACCACGGGAGGGCGTTCGATTTATACTAATCGCATTAATCGAACTAGACCTCAGATATTACGGATATACGAATTCCTAATCCCTATATAATTATAGGTGCGTGTGTCCAGTTCTCGGTTCTTTGACTTACTAGTGAGTGAGACTAATTGATTAGTCAATATTCTCGGTAAATTGGGAATCGGAATTGTACACACGGCATGCTATAGATTATAGACAGGAAACCGTGTCCCATTTATTGGGTTGATGATGTCCCCGAGATGAGCTCATAAAGTTTATCATGTAAACCCTGCAGGTGGATTCGTTCCACATGATAATAAGGATGAGTGGTACTAGTCTCGGATAACAAGAAACGAGTTAATTTAATTATTAGTAATTAAAGTTAATTCGTGGACATACGATATCTTAAACACGGGGAAAGTCGTATATGTAATTCGGCGGAATTATTATTGTTGAAATAATATAAATTAATTATTGGGAATTCAATTATAATTTTATAGTGGAATTAATTATAATTAAAATTGTGGAATTTAATTAAGGTTTGCCTTTTAGGACGCCGAGTTAATTAAATTGCAATTTAGCCTAATAATTAATTTCCATAAGGTCCCTGGTGTAGCTCTATAAATACCTCACCCTCTCTTTCTCTAAACCTAAGAAACGCCGCTATTTTATTTTTGCGGAGAAAAATAAATTGTTGCGCAATTATTTTTCTGTAAAAAATAAATAGATTAGCGCTGTTATTATTTTCTGGAGAAATTGATTGGTAGCGCAATTATATTTCTGAGACAGAAGATCAAAACCTACGCCGCTATAATTAATTCTGCAGAGAAAATAAAAGCTTGCGCAATTAATTAATTTTCCTCTGCTTAATTAATTCAGATTAGCGCAGTAATAATTCTGTAGAAATAATTTTGCTTGCGCAAATATATTTCTGAGACAGAGGATATTATTCCTACGGTGGGTTCAAGAGAGAAAGAGAAGAGGAAGGTTCAGCGGATCGTTGCCCACTCAACGGCTGAACGTCGGGGATAGAGACATACACCGGAAGGCTTCGTGGTCTCAACAATTCGGCTTCTCCGAATCACGCGACAAAGGTATAAGAAATCGAAACCCTTATTCCGCATACGTTTCGTTTTCTATTTCGTTAAAAATACATCGGATCTAAGATCGGGTTCCGGGCGTCGTGGATCATGTTCCTCGACTACTGGGGGTCACGGACCTCCGGATCGGTAGTCGGAAGAGGAAAATTGACCCGGAAACGCGCTCGGAACAGCAGGTCGTGCTGCTGTTCGCGGACAAACGGCGGTCGCCGGAGGGCAAACGGCGGTCGCCGTTTCGCTGTTTTTCGGGCAGCCAGCTCTGGTTCGCGCGGTTGTCCTTCGTGGCAATGGCTGGGCGTGAATCGGGACACGGGCTGGCACGTGAACAGAGTAACGGACCTGGAGGTCGACTGGGATCGTTCGGATGTTCGAGTGATCGAAAGAACGCATCCCGGGTAGTCGATTTCCAACAATTGGTATCAGAGCCGGTTTTGTCGATTCGTTGTATTTTTGCGAGATTTGTTTTGCAGGTTCGAACCCGGTTATTATGGCCAACGTTGTGATAGTATGTTGTGCTTTAATTTGTGGTTTTGATTAAACTCTCGGGCTTGTCGAGATTGTTTTTGTTTTGGAAAAACGATGCTTGTTTGTAATAGATAAAAACGACGGGTTGAGTCGTTAGGTTTATTTATTTTTCGTTGTATCCGGGACATGTATAGGGTCGATCACCTTGTATAGGATCGATGCCGGATTTAGTAAGTTTATTCTTGTAATTTTTCTTACTAATTTTGGTGGATCGAGACGAGATCAAATCCCGGAGAAACGAGGATCGAGGAGAGCGAACCGGCAACGGGCAGCCATCGAACACACCCCGTGTTCGCGACGGGCAGCAGCGGGGCTGGGGTTCGTTCGACCCCACAGACGACTCAACGAGGCTCGAGACGAGGCTCCAGTGGGAGGAGTTCGTCTCTTGACCCTCGAGCGAGTCGGTGGTGGACCGAGATCGAGACGAGCAACGAGATGAAGTTCCAAGAGACGTGCATTGGAAAATATTTAAGGCCATAATAATCGGGGCCACGTTAATTGCTTTTTATGTGATTTACGTGTTTATTATTATGCTTAAATTATTTATGCATGTTATCTCTTATCATAAAATACTAAGTGGGAGAGGGATTGGAAACAATCCCGCGGTCTCCATTCTCTGTTTTGAATGTGATGTGTATTGACTTACGAGTTGGCTTTAGTGTCATCCTCCCTATCGGATAAAGTCGATACACGGATATCACTGGATCAAAATTCGAATTTAAAATCCACTTATAAAATTGAACAATTATATTTCTCAAAAGCAATGCCTAATCTGTCATTCAAAGACTAATTTCAACTCGACTCATTCTCACCCCGGGGAGTTGAATGGAGCTAAAGCGCTTGGTTATGTCGATGACACAGATTAGAGACTTTCGAGTCATTCGATGACTAGATCGATTGTCTGATTGGCTCCCTCACTTTGTGAGAGATAGGGCTCAATTGCATGATTGATCGCTGGTTAGAAACTACGAGTTTCACTTACGAGATATCAAGCTTTGATTAATAAAATTGTGAAATTTAATAAATGTAAGAGTCAATTAACAAAGTTGTTTGTTTTAGTAAACGTCCACACTATCGTGGCTTGCTAAATGGAAACGGTACTTTGGGTTAATTAAGATTCTATGAAATTTAAATAAGTGAGATTCAATTAATAAAGTTGTTTGTTTTAGTAAACGTCCACAAGAACGTGGCTTGCTAAATGGAAACGGAACTTTGGGATTAATTGAGGCTCGACAGTTATAGAAAGTCGTGGAGGACCGCATGTC
Organism: Euphrasia confusa; assembly: GCA_954870475.1. Lineage (NCBI taxonomy): Eukaryota > Viridiplantae > Streptophyta > Magnoliopsida > Lamiales > Orobanchaceae > Euphrasia > Euphrasia confusa. The sequence goes on along the minus strand of OX940957.1, from coordinate 12,047,702 downwards.
AACGTAAACGTCCACAAGAACGTGGCTTGCGGTGGACATGTAGTTCCCGAGCGGTGGACTTAGTACTGAGAAATGGTATACACTTAGGTACGCTTTATAGTATCCTCCCCATCGGAGTCACTTCTATGATGATGTACGACCGAAGTGAAATCCAATCATAAAATCATTTGGACTGGTAAACGTCCACAAGAACGTGGCTTGCTATGTCTGATAGGATTTTGGAAATGATTGGTAGTTTAATGATATCACTTGAGGGAAATGATATCGAATTAAACTCATTGTTTGTTTTATATGGTATTATTCCCATTAAAAGTCAACAAACTCACTGAACCTGATTGTATGGATTGGAAAAGAAACTTGGACATTGTCCTAACTGCAGAGGAGTACAAATATGTACTCCAAGTCAATTAACCTGCTGAACCAAATGATGCTTCCACTACTGAGGAAAGGAAGCTCATTGGAAATGGATGAAGGCTATGAGATGACGCGGAGCAACATTATGGCTTTCATGTCAAATGTGCTGTGACATCGGGATCATGCCATGACCATTACCTGTGATATGATGCTTAACCTCAAGAAGTTTTTGGTTATCAGGACAGGACAGCCGGGCAAAGTGAAATGAGGCAACTCATGACGGCCATCATGTCGGAAAGAACGCCCGTGAGGGATCACGTTCTTAGAATGATGGGCTATCTTAATGAGATAGAGATTCTGGGAACAATTATCAATGGGATAACCCAGGTTGATTTTGTGCTCCAGTCTCTGCCGAGAAGTTTTGAGCAGTTCCGCCTAAACTATAACATGGATAAGAGGTCTTATTCAATGGCGGAGCTCCTGGTTGAACTTCAAGCGGCTGAGGGAATCTTTAATTGCTCTCAAAACACTTGTGGCTGAGAAATTGGCTCTTCCTAGGCCTTCGGGCAGCAAAAGGAAGAAGAAGAAAATACGGAAACCCAGTGGGCCTAATATATCTGGACCACGGAATGGGAAAAGCAAGCCCAAGGGGCAAGTGCTTCCGTTGTAAGCAGTTTGGATACTGGGAGTTTTAATTGTCCTCTCAAGCAACAAGAAGTTGACTCTTCCTTAATCACCGAAACATGTTTAGTGGTGTTATCTACCAGTACCTGGTGTGTGGATACGGGAACCACTAATCATGTCTGCACCTAAATGCAGGGGTTCCAGGAAACCCGGAGACTTAGAAAGGAAGAAGTTATAACCTACATAGACAATAATGTTAAGGTAACAGCCGTTGCAGTGGGAGATGTTAAATGGTTTTAAACCGTAGGATTTTAGTTCTAATAAATTGTCTTTATGTGCTGGCATTTAGAAAGAATTTTCATTTCGGATTTCTAAATTGGCTTAGAATGGATATTCCGTTTCTTCTGATAGTTTCATACTTTTCAGAGTAGGAAACGGGGATATTATCTATTCTGGTACATTGATAGACAATTTAATACTAAATCCGTGTTCTTCCACAATGCAACTCACCGGAGAAAATAACACATTGTCGAACCCCAATAAGAGTAAAGATCCTTCTAGGATGAATCAAATGTACTTATGGAATCTTAGGCTAAATCATTTTAACTTAAGTACGATTCAAAAGGATGAAAGTTGATGGACCACTCAGCTAGGTTGAAGGAAAGGACCTTCCAACCTTGGAATCATACTTGGAAGTGTAAATGACCAAGCAACCCTTTACGGTTAAAGGGAAAAGATCCAAGAAAGTACTAGAGTTGATTCGCTCTGATATGTGCAGACCTCTTTGAGGAGTAAGGCATACTTATCAGAAAATGGGATTAACTCCCAACAGACTACACCATTTATGCCTCGGCAAAATAATGTGTTGTAAAGAAGAATAGGACTCTTATAGATATGGGAAAGTAGACAATGAGTTATTCGGAGTTACCTAATTCGGTTTTGGGATATGCCTTGGAAACAGCGGCGTTTATCCTGAACTTGATTCCTTTGGAAACTTGTACAGATATTCGGCTGTTTATAGGATACCCTAAGAAAACGAATTGAGATATGTAATATAGTCCAAAGGACCAGGTATTCGTTGATTGCATCAATGTGCGGTTCTTAGACATGGACTATATATGCAAGAATCACAAGCCCAAGAGTAGAGTAATACTTAATGTGCTTAGAGGGACTGATCAAGACTTAGAACCAGCCTAACTGAGTAGTTCACTACTATAATCTTTAGTCACTAAAGATACACCGGAGCTTCGTCGTAGTGGGAGGGTTGTTAGACAACCCAACAGGTTCATGTTTATAGGTGAGTCTTCGGACTTGTTACCTGGAGAACATGAAGCCGAACCCTGGATCTATGACGAGACGCTGAAAGATCAAGATGCTCAGTCTTGGCAAAAGTCGATCCGGATTCTTTTGTCTTCACATGGAAGATGGAAGTCAAGACAGATTTCCTAAATCGAAGTCTTGACGGGGCCATCTGTGTGGGACAGCCAGAGAGATTCATCGAAAAGAGCCAAGAGCATTCGGTAAGCAAGCTTAATCAATCTTAGGATTGAAGGAAGCTTCAAGATCTTGGACACATGCGGACCTATGAGAAAATCCATTTCATGGATTCATTCAAGGCATGTTTATGTCCTGAGTGTAATAAAGAAGTGACAGAAAAGATGTGGTGTTTTCTCATTCTTTATGTAGACGACATCCTTCTAAATTGGCAACAATATGAAAGATGTTATCGGACATGAAGGGATGGTTGTCCGAGTAATTCAATGTAAGAGACTTAGGTGAAGTCGGGAATGTTCTTGGGATCAAAGTAATAAATGATCGCCAGAAAAGAACATAGAACTTATCTCGAGCCTCATACATAAATATAATTCTTACTCGTTGCAGCATACAGAATTCCAAGAAAGGTCTTCACCTTTTAGATGTGGAATTCGTCTATCTAAAGTTTTGTGTCCGACACAATAAAGGAGATAGATGAAGAGTAAGCAGTTCCCTGCACCTTAATGGTGGGAAGCTTAATGTATGTAATGCTATGCACGAGACTGATATCTACTATGCCGTGGGCATGGTGGTGAGATATCATAGTAATCCTGGAAAGGATCACTCGACTGATGTAAAGAACATGTTTAGGTTCCTGCAGAGGACCAGGAATTATGTTCTGAGTTACAAAGCAGTCAAGTTGTTTCCTTTGGATTACATAGAATTGGATTTCCAAATCAAACAGGGACAGTCGAAAGTCGAAGTCAGGCTATGTGTTCTCACTGTGAAGTGGAGCAGTCACATGGAAGAATGTAAAGCAGCGATGCATTACGGACTCTACCATGGAAACTGAAAGGATGACGGCCTCTGAGGCAGTTAAAAGGTCAGTGTGGCTCCAGAACTTCCTAAGGGACTTAGATGTGGTTTCTAGTTTACCCAAAGCTATTTTGAATAGCGGTATTGGCAAACTTGAAATGCCACGAGTCCACAGTGGGAGATAACACGTAGAGCGCAAGTACCACCTGATTCGAGAGATCGTCTAGTAAGACGATGCAGTTGTCACCTAGATAGCATCGAGAGGATTGCCTGGTAAACCCGTTCACAGAGGCACTTCCAGCGAAAGCGTTGGGTAGGCGTGATGAGGTTATGGGAATCTGATGTTTGGGAGAGGGCGACTAGACTTTTAGTATAAGTGGGAGATTGATGGAGTTGTATTCTAAATGTCTAGTTTAGTGCAAATAATGAACTCCTTATCTATACCTTAATTCGAGATATGATTCAAGCATGATTGCATTTAATGCAATAGTCCTTGATGTATACGTTGTAGACAGTATGGCGTGAGGAGACACGCGGAAGATCATACTGTCGGTTACTCGTATACTATCGAACAGTAGCTCACGACTTAGATGGACAGGGACAATCCATCGGTACGTCGTAGTGTGACTGGTAGATAGTCGGTCTTGACTATCATGTTACACTCGTACACTTGGTGTATTGAGCAGGACCACGGGAGGGCGTTCGATTTATACTAATCGCATTAATCGAACTAGACCTCAGATATTACGGATATACGAATTCCTAATCCCTATATAATTATAGGTGCGTGTGTCCAGTTCTCGGTTCTTTGACTTACTAGTGAGTGAGACTAATTGATTAGTCAATATTCTCGGTAAATTGGGAATCGGAATTGTACACACGGCATGCTATAGATTATAGACAGGAAACCGTGTCCCATTTATTGGGTTGATGATGTCCCCGAGATGAGCTCATAAAGTTTATCATGTAAACCCTGCAGGTGGATTCGTTCCACATGATAATAAGGATGAGTGGTACTAGTCTCGGATAACAAGAAACGAGTTAATTTAATTATTAGTAATTAAAGTTAATTCGTGGACATACGATATCTTAAACACGGGGAAAGTCGTATATGTAATTCGGCGGAATTATTATTGTTGAAATAATATAAATTAATTATTGGGAATTCAATTATAATTTTATAGTGGAATTAATTATAATTAAAATTGTGGAATTTAATTAAGGTTTGCCTTTTAGGACGCCGAGTTAATTAAATTGCAATTTATCCTAATAATTAATTTCCATAAGGTCCCTGGTGTAGCTCTATAAATACCTCACCCTCTCTTTCTCTAAACCTAAGAAACGCCGCTATTTTATTTTTGCGGAGAAAAATAAATTGTTGCGCAATTATTTTTCTGTAAAAAATAAATAGATTAGCGCTGTTATTATTTTCTGGAGAAATTGATTGCTAGCGCAATTATATTTCTGAGACAGAAGATCAAAACCTACGCCGCTATAATTAATTCTGCAGAGAAAATAAAAGCTTGCGCAATTAATTAATTTTCCTCTGCTTAATTAATTCAGATTAGCGCAGTAATAATTCTGTAGAAATAATTTTGCTTGCGCAAATATATTTCTGAGACAGAGGATATTATTCCTACGGTGGGTTCAAGAGAGAAAGGAGAAGAGGAAGGTTCAGCGGATCGTTGCCCACTCAACGGCTGAACGTCGGGGATAGAGACATACACCGGAAGGCTTCGTGGTCTCAACAATTCGGCTTCTCCGAATCACGCGACAAAGGTATAAGAAATCGAAACCCTTATTCCGCATACGTTTCGTTTTCTATTTCGTTAAAAATACATCGGATCTAAGATCGGGTTCCGGGCGTCGTGGATCATGTTCCTCGACTACTGGGGGTCACGGACCTCCGGATCGGTAGTCGGAAGAGGAAAATTGACCCGGAAACGCGCTCGGAACAGCAGGTCGTGCTGCTGTTCGCGGACAAACGGCGGTCGCCGGAGGGCAAACGGCAGTCGCCGTTTCGCTGTTTTTCGGGCAGCCAGCTCTGGTTCGCGCGGTTGTCCTTCGTGGCAATGGTTGGGCGTGAATCGGGACACGGGCTGGCACGTGAACAGAGTAACGGACCTGGAGGTCGACTGGGATCGTTCGGATGTTCGAGTGATCGAACGAACGCATCCCGGGTAGTCGATTTCCAACAAATCCCTGCCCGACGGCTCGACTTCGATCTCGGCGAGGAGGCCGGCAACCAGTCGGCCCCGGCAGACCGGATCGAGGGAGACGGCGAGGAGAAGACTCGTCGCGCCGAGCCGGAGCAGGGTCCCGGGACCCGTGTCCCGCGACCACCGGGACCCGAGGCGGGTCTCCTGGACCTCTACAGCAAGGTGTCCGAAATGGAGAGGAAGCTGGCCGAGGCCCAGGCCCGACCGGAGCGGGTCGACTACTGCAAAGAACCCTTGGCCCTGAAGGTCGAACATGCGGTCATGCAGTACGAGATCCAGCCCCTCCAGACCACCCTGTACGACGGGAAGACGGATCCCGAGATCCACCTCAGCCGCTTCCGTACATACATGTCCGGGAGAGGAGCCAGCGACGCCACGAGGTGCAGGCTTTTCCCCCTCACCCTTGGGGATGTGGCCCACAAATGGTTCGCGGGGATCTCCTCTCGCTCGATCCACTGTTTCGACGACCTCGTCCAGCGTTTCGTGGCGCACTTCGCCTCCAGGGTGAACCGTCTCGAGCAGAGCCAGCGGTTGATCGGCATTCGCCAAAGTATGGAGGAAGGCGACGAGCGATACGTGGACCGAGTCGGGGACATCCTGCTCGGCGGAGAAGAGGTCGGCGACGATCTCAAGCTGCACACGGCGATGAACGGGCTCCGGAAGAATTCCGAGCTTTTCAAGCATCTGATGCTCAATTATCCACAGACCTATGAGGACTTCCGCGTAAAGGCCGCGGCACAGTGTTGGTACCAGCGCCTCATGCGCGGGACGGAAACCCCCAGAGACGCGAAGCGAAAGGATCCCGCACCCGTGGAGGCGAGATCGGCTCACGTTCCCAGGAGAGGCCCTCCTAAGGCCCCGGAACGGGACCGTCCTGCCCCGAGTTACCGCGAGATGGAGGTCCGGCTGGTCGAGGTCATCGGGTAGGACACCATGGCCATGATGCACGCACTCCAAGCCATGGGGGACGCCCTGATCAAACCCGAGCCCATGCGGATCTCGCCGGACAGGCTCGACAGGCGCCTCTGGTGCGCTTTCCACGAGCAGCATGGGCACCCCACCGGCCAGTGTCGTCAGCTGCTCAGGCAACTATGGAAGTTATTTGAGGAAGGGAAACTCTGGGAGCTCCTCGGCAAACCTGGGGACCGGGGGACCGGCCGGGTGGCCAACTCGGACAACGGAAGAAATGTGGTCGCGGCCCCGGGCCGCGGAGGTCAGAACCGCTGCCAGTCCCCGGTACACGTTGGGCAGATCCTGATGATTGGCGGGCTGCAGCCCATCACAAGTGAGAGCAGAAGGAAGAGGAAGCGTGAGGTAGAGGTATGGAGGGTCTACCAAGAGACTAACCCCGCTCCCCCTCGAAGCATCGCGGAACGCGCCTTGATCACGTTCTCCCCGGAGAACCGCGAAGGGGTCGGCTACCCCAAGAGCGAGGCTTTGGTGATCACCACCGCCATACTCGGAGTAGAAGTTGCGCGGCTTCTGGTCGATAACGGGGCCCACTGCAATATTTTGTACAAGCAGGCCCTCGACCAGATGGACAACATGGCACAATACATACTCCCCAGTAACATGAGGCTAAAAGGCGTGGGGAAAGACGTGCTGGTTCCCTACGGGACGGTGGTACTGCCTCTGGAATTGAGAGACGAGAAGAACCCCGAAATAAAGCTGTTAAGGAACTTGACCTTCGTAATAGTCGATGAAGTTAGCGGGTATAACGCACTTTTGGGGAGACCCTTTCTAGAAGCTTTCGAAGCTGTGGCCTCCTCGTACTATTACTGTATCAAGTTCCCGGTCTCCTCCGGAGCCATTGGCACCGTGCGAGGGGACCAATTAATGGCAAAAAGGTGTTTGTTGTACTCCTCGGATGAAGAAATCAAAGAAATAAATACTCACGAGGAAGTAGTCCCCGCGGACCCGGAACTCGGGATCAACCCCGAAACATCCGGGACCCAGGATGAAAAATGTGAGAAAAACCTAGAGGAGTCTCTCGTAGCAATGGCAAAGGAGGACCCGAATTCCGGATTGGAACGTACACCGGACGCGGCCACTGCAGAGCGGGCCTCGGACCCCGTCGCGGTTCCGGGTCTCGAACTCGGCGGGACATCACGAGACGATATAGCCTTGGACCCAGGGTCGGAACCCTATCTGGATAAAGAACCGGCAATCAGACCCACTTCACGGAATGCGGAACCCTGTAGTCAAACCCGTGACACCCAGGACACGCTTCCGGGAACCCGAAACCGGGACAGCATTGGGGTCGAGGCTCTAGAGAAAATTGCCCCCCTCGAAGTCGGAAGCAACGAACTTCCGGGACAGTTGCTCATCGGATCTTCAATGGCGCCCGCAACAAAGGACGAGCTCGAGGGATTCCTCCGAGTCAACCTGCCTACATTCGCGTGGACAAGTGGGGAACTCGGCAGGGTTGACCCGGGACGCGCTTGCCACCACCTACGGCTGGATAACAATCGCCGCGCCATAGCCCAAAGACGCCGGAAGATGGGCCCCGAGAAAAATGAGGCGCTTAACACCGAGGTAGACAAGCTGCTCCAAGATGGCTTGATCCGACTCGCCCCACATGACGTGACATGGGTCTCGAACGCGGTCATGGTGAGGAAAACCCAGGGGAAATGGAGGCTCTGCATCGATTACACCGACCTCAACGACGCGTGCCCGAAGGATCATTTCCCAATGCCGCACATCGACCAGCTAGTGGACAGCACCGCGGGACACGCCATGTTCTCAATCATGGACGCGAGCTCCGGATACCATCAAATCCCAATGAATCCCGATGATACCTGGCACACGGCATTTTATACAGGAAGCAAAGTCTACTGCTGGGAGCGGATGCCCTTCGGTCTGAAAAACGCAGGGGCCACTTACCAAAGGCTAGTAAACACCATGTTCGCCGGGGAACTCGGGAAAATAGTCAAGAGCAAAAACGAGTTCGACCACGTCAAAGATCTAGCCCGAGTGTTTGAGGTCTTGGGTCAATACAATATGAAGCTGAATCCCAGGAAATGTCACTTCGGGATTCGGAAGGGGGTTTTCCTAGGCCACGTGTTCGGAGAAAACGGGCTCGAGCCCAACCCGGCGAAGGTCAAGGCAATAATCGACATGCAGGAACCACGGGACATCAAGGGGGTCCAACGCCTCACGGGATGCTTGGCGGCCCTTAGCCGGTACATCTCTCGCCTCGGTGACAAGACACGTCCTTTTTCCGGGTCAATCAAGAATCAGGAGTTCCATTGGAAGAAGGACAGCCAGAAGGCGTTCACCCAGATCAAGGAATATCTCGCCGGCCCACACTTGCTCGCGGTACCGAAGCCGGGAGAAAAGCTTTTTTTCTACCTCGCCGCGACGGAAGGCGCGGTTAGCGCCGTGTTGGTCCGAGCCGAAGGTACCCTCCACATGCCCATCTATTTCATAAGCCACGTGTTGCACGAAGCTGAAACCCGCTATACCCCCCTCGAGAAGCTTGCCTACGCCCTCATAATCTCGGTCCGGAAACTGAGAGCTTACCTTTTCGAACATCCGGTCGAGGTACTCACGACGATGCCGTTACGACAAGTGCTGCACAGATCGGATGTTTCGGGAAGGTTGCTTCGATGGAGTCTGGAGTTAAGTCAATACGACCTGACGTTCGCACCTCGCACATCGATCAAGGCACAAGCCCTGGCGGATTTCATCGTGGAGCTCACTTTTCCCCCACGGAGCACAGGATCAGCACGCCCCTGGCAGCTTCACGTGAACGGGTCCTCAACCAGCGCGTGCTCGGGGGCCGGGGTGGTGCTCCTGGGGCCAGACGGAGATTCGTTCACTCACGCGGTAAAGTTTAATTTTTTCGCAACTAATAACGAGGCCGAGTATGAGGCATTGGTAGCAGGTTTAGAAATGTCAGTGGCGGTCAGCGTTCCCCGCCTCCACATATTCATGGACTCGCAACTAGTGGTGAACCAAGTCACCGGTGATTACGAGGCAAAGAGCGAACAGATGAAGAAGTATTTGGATTTAGTGTGGTCCCTCTGCGAGAAAATCCCGGACGTCCGGATCGAACAAATCCCGCGCGAGGACAACTCGCAGGCCGACGCCCTGTCCAAATTAGCCTCGGCCGAAGGATCCGCGGATTTGTCCCGAGTCATCCATACCCAGTTGAACTCGCCGTCCATCACGGCCCGGGCGGAAGTTATGCCAGTTGACCCGGCACCCGGGACGCCTCCAGAAGAGATGCCCGGAACGGATTGGCGCGACCCGGTGCTGCAGTTCATCGAATCCGGGACCCTCCCCTCAGACCGAGTCGAAGCAAAGTAACTCCGCATACGCGCCGCGAGGTACACGATCCTAAACTCTCAATTATTCCGCAGGAGTTTCTCGATGCCGCTCTTGAAGTGCGTCTCCAAAGAAGACGGGATGCGGGTACTTTCGGAGATCCACGAAGGACTATGCGGAAACCATGCCGGGGGGCCGATCTCTCGCCCACAAGACGATGGGCCAGGGTTATTACTGGCCGAGCCTGCGCCGGGACGCGACCAACTTCGCCCGCAAATGCCTCCAGTGCCAGCTCATGGGGCCAAACATCTTTGTGGCCCCTGAAGGACTCAAGCCAATATACTCTCCACGGCCGTTCGCCCGGTGGGGGATTGATATCATTGGACCTCTAGCCCCAGCGCTGGGAGGAGTCAAGTTCGCGATCGTGGCGGTAGACTACTTCACCAAGTGGGCCGAGGCGGAGGCGGTCCAGAAGATCGATCAAGCCAAAGTGATCAAGTTCATCTGGAGGAACATAATTTGCCGTTTCGGTTTGCCCGAGTCCATCATCTCGGACAACGGCAAGCAGTTCGACAAGACCGTGGTCGCGGAGTTCTGTGAGCAATGGGGGATCCGGAGAACGTTTTCCACCCCCTACCATCCACAGACGAACGGGCAAGTTGAGGCAGTGAACAAAATTTTGAAGCATACCCTTAAGGCGAAGCTCGAATCACGGAAGGGGAAATGGGCCGAGGAGTTACCCGAAGTGCTGTGGTCATACCGGACCACGGCCCGGAACGCCACGGGAGAAACGCCATACGCCCTGGCTTTTGGATCCGAAGCTGTGATCCCAGCCGAGATCACGGTCCGTTCGCACCGAACCACCCAGGCCATCACCCTGGAGAACGAAGCGGTCTTGCGTCTGGAGCTGGATTTTCTGGAAGAGCGGAGGCTAAGCTCCGACTCCCTCAATGCGATGAACAAACGAAGGATCGCCAGAGCTTATGACGCGCGGGTCCGCTCTCGCGAGTTCGAGATTGGGGATTTGGTGTTGAAGAAGCTGCTCGGGACGCATTCTGGGGCCCTCGGACCGACGTGGGAAGGGCCGTTTCGGATCACCAAATGCGTACGAGTTAGAATTGCCAGACGGGACCCCGGATCAATACCGATGGAACGCACGACACTTGAAGAGGTTCTACCAGTAAAGAGAAGTCGCCGCGGTCCCGGATCAAGGAAAGCAAGTTTTTTCCCTTATTCCTAAATGGGGAACATATAAAAACGGATATTTCCGCACAGCTAAATGCCAAAGTGTTGGAGTTGTGTACTTAATGTCTAGATTTAAGTAACGGAAACTCACGATCCATTGCCTCTAATCTATTTAATTAAATAAACAATTATTTGCGTTTAATTATTTATAATTAAATATATATATATGCAAATCATAGTCCTGGATTTTATACGTTGTAGTTAGTATGGTGTTGCATGGGCGCACAGAAGATCATACTATCGGTTACTCGTATTTAATCGAACAGTTGCTCACGACCTAGATGGACACGGACCAATCCATCGGTATAGTCGTTGTGTGAGAGAGAAAATAATTTATCTTAATTATTTTATCACACTTGTACACTTGGTGTATTGAGCGGATCGTTGAGATTCATCGATTAGGATTGCCGGCGATAATCGATTCGAGTCTCAGTGTATTTTATTCTTAATCCCCGAAACTATTGCGGGTGTGTATATTTAATATAAGTGACTTTGATTTACCAAAGGAATTAACCGATTTAATTATTGGGTTAATTACCGGTTAAGTTGGGTCACTATATTTTATATATGGCATGCCGTGAATACTTGACGGGAAAGTGTATCCCGGAAGGGTTGATAATATCCCCGAGATGAGTTCATAAGGAATTATTATGTAAACCCTGCAGGTGGATTCGTTCCGCATAATAATTAAGGTTGAATGGTACTAGTCTCGGATATAAGAGATGAATAAATTAATTAGCAATAAATTAATTTTATTCATGGATATTTATATCTTAAATACACGGAATAAATAATACTACCGGAGAAATATTATTTGATATAATATGGTTTAATATTGGGAGGGCAATTAATTTATATAGTGGAAAATAAATTAATTAATAATAGTAAGGATTAATAGATTTGGGCTTGGGCTCAATTTAATCACTATTATTGGAAGCTCAATATTCCACCTCCTTAAGATCCCCTACGTAGCCTATAAAAGCACTACATGGTCTTCTCTATTCTCATAACTTGAAGATCACAATTCTAGAGAGAGAAAGTAGAGAGGGAGATCCATGGAGTTCGGAAGATCGTCGCCCACCCGACGTTCGAGCTAGTGCAAGGAATACGTGGGAAGGTCTCAAGGTCTTCATAAGATCTCGTTTCTCCGTACAACGAGAACAAAGGTAAATCATTGAAACCCCCTCGATGATTTTAATTGATTATTCGTATATGCATATGAACGAAGATCCGAGGGACGAACGAACCCCGGAACGAGGATGAACCGGCGGTGGTGGTCGAAGACCACCGGACCGCGGCGGTTCGGATCCCCGTGGGGATCGTGCGCACGCACGGACTAAACCCTCGGCTGGGCGCCGAGGGTGGCGATCGATGCCCTAGGGCTCGATCGCCGGGCGCGCAAGGAGAAGCCCCGGCTGGTGCCGGGGCGTGCGATCGACGCTCGGTCGATCGCTGGGGGCAGCCGCGGGCTGGCGCCGCGGCAGGCGCCCCCTCCTCCATCGGCGGTGGCGGTGAGTCGCCGGACTCACCGCCGGGGGCTGCTGCGAGCAGCCCCGGGGGATGCACGATGCATCCCCATGCGATCGCCCACCGCGATCGCGAGCCCCTCGCGGGGGCTCGGCTAGGGCAGCCGCGGGTTCATCCCGCGGCGGGTGTTCTCGGCCGGGCTCCGGCTCGTGAGGTGGTTCGCGGTGGTTTCCGGCGAAGGGATTTTGATCGGGGTTATGTTTCCGCAATTCCGTTAACCCCGGGATATCGATTTCCAACAATTGGTATCAGAGCGTGGTTCTAGTTCATGTGTATATGCGATAAATTGTTCTACCTTGCAGGGTTTCCGACTATTATGGCTAGATATAATTCTTCGTTAATTATTGTCATAATTTTATTAAACTCTCGGACATGTCGAGATTCGTTTTATGTGTGGTGAATGCTTGTAATAGTAAAAATTCGGGGGTTGACCGAATTCAGGTTTATTATTACGTTCTACTTTTTCCGGAAAATGTATAAGGTCGATTTCATGTATAGAATCGATACCGGATAATTGTAATTAAATTCATGTAATTTATTTTACGTTGGATCGATGCCGAAATGACCGCCGGAGAAGACGAAGTGACGAGAGGAAGAAAGGACCGGGGATCGATCATGATGATCGACCCCATGATCGATCACGGGGCTAGGGCTCGATCGCCCTTGACCGTGGGCTGCCGCCGTGAGGTGGTTGGCCGGCCGGCTGGGCGGCGGTGCTCTTCCCCGGTGGTAGTCGATCGGCGGTGGGGGTGGCGCGGGGTCCTCGTGATCTCGTGCTACTCCTATCGAGATTCAACTTTCCTAAATTATTCGGTTTTCCTATTTTGAGTATTCCTATTTTTTGGGAACTCTCATGGAATAGGAAAAGAATAAATTTAGAATAAATTTATTTCCTTATTGATTATTCCTTTTATGGGAATTTTCATGGATAAGGAAGGAATAAATTTAGAATTGATTCGGTTTTCCTATTTTGAGTATTCCTATTTTTTTGGGAATTCTCATGGAAATAGGAAAAGAATTAATTGGAATTAATTTATTTCCTTATTCTATTATGGAAGTCTTCTAGAATATTCTAAGTCTACTTGGAATAGGATTCTAGAGATTTAATGGAATTAGAAAGGAAAATAATTAATTATTAAATTAATTTATTTCCTAGTTGATTATTCCTATTTTATGGGAATTTTCATAGACATGGAAATTAATTAATTTGGAAAGTAGAAGAGTCCTTAATTAATTTTTCCTATTTAATTATTCCTTTATGGAATTTTTAATAGATTAGGAAAGAAATTAATTTGGAAGGATTAGGAGTCCTAATTTATTTTATTTTCTTATTCTATTATAGAAGTCTTCTAGAATATTCCAAGTGGGTCTTGGATAGATTATTCTAGAGATTTAATAGAATTAGATAGGAAAATAAATAAATAAAAATATTAATAATATTTAATTTTATTTTTGATTTATTCGATTGACCTAATTTTCGAATTAAGTAACTTTTGGATTTATTAAAAATAAAAAGATTTAAATATTGGGATTAATATTCTCGTCACATGGAGCATTCAAGAACGAAGACTGAAGACTAGAAGATGCGTACGGAGATGCGATAAAGCCATAATAGTCGGGAAAATAATATTCTAGTATTATTTTGACTATGTGATAATATTCTATGTGCTTTATTTCATGTATGCATGCTTATGTGTATTTAATTATGCATTAGATAGCATATCCCTTTATTGTAAAAAGCTAAGTGGGAGAGGGTATGGAAACATACCCATGGTCTCCATTGCTGCTCTCTTGGTAACTTTTATAAACTTTTGAAGTTTATATAGATAAGTTATTGGAGGAGAGTTCTTGTAATTCCTCTTACAAGAAACATTGATTAAGTTTATCAAACAATGCCTAATTTGTCTTTCCAAAGCTGATTTCAAGTCGACTCATTCTCACCCCGGGGAGTGGAATGGAGCCAAAGCCACTTGGTCATGTAGAGGACACAAATTAGAGACCTTCGTACCATTCTTTTATAGATGGATCGATTGTCTGCTCGGCTCCCTCATCTAATGAGAGATAGGGTTGTTCGCATGGTGAATCACTGGTTAGAAACTTCGAGTTTCACTTATGATTCTCCGCGTCCTGATTTACGAAAATCGAATGGATCTTGTAATTGGGAGTCAATTATAAAAGTCTCTTGGTGTAGTAAACGTCCACACCACGTGGCTTGCTATGCTGACGGATTTTGGATTAATTGATGTAGACAGTTGTAAGAAATTGTGAAGAATTGTGAAGTCATCGTAAACGTCCACACCACGTGGCTTGCGGTGATGTAGCGGTTCCAAACGATTTACTTTGGTACTGAGTAATGGTTTACACTTAGATACGCATTATAGTATTCTTCCCCACGAAGTTCCGCTATAAGTGATGTATGACCGAAGCAAAACTAATTGCTAAATCATTTGGGTAAGGTAAACGTCCACACCACGTGGCTTGCCATATCTGATGGGATTTTAGAGGCGATTAGTGATTTAATGATATTATTTTAGGGAGATAATATCGGAGATTAAATCAATTGTTTGTTGTTATATGTGCTCATAGATTAGGAGATGGCTTTGAACCCACTTTATGTGATACTTAAGGATTTAACTCATTGGTCCCTGAATGTATTGATTGGAATAGAGATCTGGACATTGCCCAGACTGTTAAAGAGTACATGTTTGTACTCAAGAGAGCTTTGTCCTCCCGGTCATACTAATGTCTCAACTGATGAGGAAAGAACTGATTTTAAGAAGTGGGAAAATGCTTTGGCAATAACCACTGATCGATATCATGTTCAAACTCAAGGAGATGTTTAGACATGACATAGTGGCTAGACAAGAGGCGATGAGGATACTCATAAAGGTCATTCATTCGAGGAAACGCTTAAACACGTTTTCAAGATGATGAACCTTTAAGACGAGTTGAGACGGAAATCGCAAGCTCTTGTAGTCAATGCCAAAGGTTTCGAACCTAAAGGCAAAACCGGGGGAAAGGAAAAGCAAGCAAACAAACCCAGTGGTCCTAAGTTACTTGGACCACGAGATGGGACGAGAAAGCCAATAGGCAAGTATTCTCGATGCAAACA
Organism: Euphrasia confusa; assembly: GCA_954870475.1. Lineage (NCBI taxonomy): Eukaryota > Viridiplantae > Streptophyta > Magnoliopsida > Lamiales > Orobanchaceae > Euphrasia > Euphrasia confusa. The sequence continues at coordinate 12,032,063 of OX940957.1, read as the reverse complement.
GTCTGGGTATTGGAAGTCTGATTATCCTCTCAAAGAAAGTACGAAATTTTCTTTAGTCGTAAAAACATAGTCAGTGGAATTATCTACCAGAACCTGGTGTGTAGATATGGAACCACTGACGGTATGTGCATTTTAAATGCAAGGGTTCCAGGAAACCCGACGACTTAGAAAAGAATAAATCGTAGTCTACATGGGCAATGCTGTAGAGGAGGCAGCTGTTGCAGTGGAGGACATTTTATAGGATTTCATTTTGAGTTATTGCTTTTATGTACCTTCCATATTAGAAAGAACTTTGTTCTGGATTTCTAATGAATGGATATTTTATTTCTTTTAATCATTTGATGGTTATAAGAAGAAATAATGATAGTATCTATTCTGGTACATTAGCTAGCAATATATAAATAATGAATCCTGAGTCCACCACGATGCAACGAACCGTAGTATAAAAACTCGTTTTACTAATAAGAGATTTCTTTAAATCAGTTATACTTGTGGATTCTTATGCTAAGTCATGCTTATTCAAATAAGAAGTTCAAAGGTCGAAAATTGAGTTTTGATCAATTGAGTTGAAGGAGTGGACCTTCCGACCTAAGAATCTTATTTGGAAGATAACATGACTAAGCAATCCTTTATGGATATAAGATATAAGATCCGGACAAGTATTAGAATTGATTGACTCTGATGTATGCAGACCTTTGTCTACTCAGACAATAAGGTACGAGTACTTCATTTTATGATTACTCGAAAAGTGGATTAGCATACCTGATGTGCCACAAAAGCAAAGTGTTTTGACAAGTCAATGGACACAAAGCTATTGTGGGGAACCATCAAGGTATATCCATTTGTAGCCTGCGATTTGATCGCGGAGGCAAGTACCTGTCTGAGGAATGCATGGCATACTGATCAGAGGTTGGGATGATCCCAAATGACTACACCATACACTTTTAGTGTAGAATTGGTGTGTCGGAAATAAGAAATGGAACTCTTATAGAAATAGTAAAAGCATGAGTTATACGGAACTACCTATGTTCTATGGATATGTCTGGAAACAACGGCGCATTCAAATGCAGTTGTAGAATATCCTAGAAGAACAAAAGATGTGTGTTCAATAGTACTATGAACCAGAAGGACGTTATAAGTTCTAACGCCCGGTTCTTAGAGGAAGACTATTAGATGAACCACAAGCCCAAAGAGACGTAATATGTTGAATAAGAGAAAGAGATAAGGACTGGGAACCAGCCGAACCGAGTAGCAGTACACCACTAACTGCACCTACTGTTATTACTGTTTATACACCGGAATGCCATTGTAGTGGGAGGTTGTTTGACAACCGGAGATATTCATAAGACTAGGAGGGTTTCGGACTCTGGACCTAGTATACATGAAATCGATCCCTAGATCTACATGAAGGCAGTACTAGATCTAAATGTGCCTTCTTGGAGAGCAATAAGGATTATTGCTAAGAGGCAAGATCATTTAGAGTACAAGCTTAGTCGATCCATTGATGGGATTGAAGGAAAGCTTAGAGTTCGTGGAACTTGCGCATTGATGAGATAGTCCATTTGATGGATTCATCAAAAGGCATTGACGAATCGTGTGTATGGGAAACGTGATGGAAACAAGGTGGTGTTTCTCGGAGGTTTTTGTAGATAACATTTTATCAATTGTAACAATGTAAAGATGTTGTCAGACATAAAATGATGGTTGTCTAGAAAAATCGATATATGAGATGAAGAAGAAGTTGGAGCATGTTCTAAAGATCTAGGATCTCAAGAAAAGAACATTGCACTTCTCTAGATATCTTATACGATTATGGTTCGTTTTAACATGCAAGATTCCGAGAAAGGTTCGTTACCTTTCAGACACGGAATGCATCTATCTAAGGACATGTGTTTTGAGAACACAAAAGGAGATAGAAGCAATGAAAGCGGTTTCCTACACCTTGAGTGTGGAAAGCTTAATAAATGCAATGTTGAAAACAAGAACCTGATATCGGCTATGCGGTTAGCATAGTGGGAGGATATCAAGGTAATCCTGGAAAGGAATATTCGATTGCTGTAATGTACTTTCGAAGTACTGGATTACGGAGCAAACAAATTTTTTCCTTTGGATTACATTCTCTTAGATTTCTAATCGAATGAGGACCGGTGTAAGTCGATATCAGGCTATGTGTTTCACTATTGAAGGAGAAGGAGTTTTAACATGGAAGAGTGATAAGCACGATGCTTTTCGGACTCTGCCATGGATAACCAAATAGCGGCCTCAGAGGCAGCGGAAGTTTTGGTATAACTCCGGGATAATCTCTGGGACTTAGATGTGATTCTTAATTTGCCAAAGGCTATGTAAATAGCGGTGCGATGGCAAATGGTAAGATCACAAGTCCATAAGTGTAAGATAACACATAGTGCAAGTACCACCTGATACGAGTCATCGTCGAGGGAGACGACGCTGTAGTCACCAAGATAACTTCAGAGCGGCAACCTAGAGTGCTCATTCACATAGTGCTTCTTGGAAGTTCAACTTAAGCACGTGATGAGTATGGGAGTCGGGAGTTTGGAGGAAATGACTAGACCTTAGTACAAGTGGGAGATTGTTGGAGTTGTGTACTTAATGTCTAGATTTAAGTAACGGAAACTCACGATCCATTGCCTCTAATCTATTTAATTAAATAAACAATTATTTGCGTTTAATTATTTATAATTAAATATATATGCAAATCATAGTCCTGGATTTTATACGTTGTAGTTAGTATGGTGTTGCATGGGCGCACAAAAGATCATACTATCGGTTACTCGTATTTAATCGAACAGTTGCTCACGACCTAGATGGACACGGACCAATCCATCGGTATAGTCGTTGTGTGAGAGAGAAAATAATTTATCTTAATTATTTTATCACACTTGTACACTTGGTGTATTGAGCGGATCGTTGAGATTCATCGATTAGGATTGCCGGCGATAATCGATTCGAGTCTCAGTGTATTTTATTCTTAATCCCCGAAACTATTGCGGGTGTGTATATTTAATATAAGTGACTTTGATTTACCAAAGGAATTAACCGATTTAATTATTGGGTTAATTACCGGTTAAGTTGGGTCACTATATTTTATATATGGCATGCCGTGAATACTTGACGGGAAAGTGTATCCCGGAAGGGTTGATAATATCCCCGAGATGAGTTCATAAGGAATTATTATGTAAACCCTGCAGGTGGATTCGTTCCGCATAATAATTAAGGTTGAATAGTACTAGTCTCGGATATAAGAGATGAATAAATTAATTAGCAATAAATTAATTTTATTCATGGATATTTATATCTTAAATACACGGAATAAATAATACTACCAGAGAAATATTATTTGATATAATATGGTTTAATATTGGGAGTGCAATTAATTTATATAGTGGAAAATAAATTAATTAATAATAGTAAGGATTAATAGATTTGGGCTTGGGCTCAATTTAATCACTATTATTGGAAGCCCAATATTCCACCTCCTTAAGATCCCCTACGTAGCCTATAAAAGCACTACATGGTCTTCTCTATTCTCATAACTTGAAGATCACAATTCTAGAGAGAGAAAGTAGAGAGGGAGATCCATGGAGTTCGGAAGATCGTCGCCCACCCGACGTTCGAGCTAGTGCAAGGAATACGTGGGAAGGTCTCAAGGTCTTCATAAGATCTCGTTTCTCCGTACAACGAGAACAAAGGTAAATCATTGAAACCCCCTCGATGATTTTAATTGATTATTCGTATATGCATATGAACGAAGATCCGAGGGACGAACGAACCCCGGAACGAGGATGAACCGGCGGTGGTGGTCGAAGACCACCGGACCGCGGCGGTTCGGATCCCCGTGGGGATCGTGCGCACGCACGGACTAAACCCTCGGCTGGGCGCCGAGGGTGGCGATCGATGCCCTAGGGCTCGATCGCCGGGCGCGCAAGGAGAAGCCCCGGCTGGTGCCGGGGCGTGCGATCGACGCTCGGTCGATCGCTGGGGGCAGCCGCGGGCTGGTGCCGCGGCAGGCGCCCCCTCCTCCATCGGCGGTGGCGGTGAGTCGCCGGACTCACTGCCGGGGGCTGCTACGAGCAGCCCCGGGGGATGCACGATGCATCCCCATGCTATCGCCCACCGCGATCGCGAGCCCCTCGCGGGGGCTCGGCTAGGGCAGCCGCGGGTTCATCCCGCGGCGGGTGTTCTCGGCCGGGCTCCGGCTCGTGAGGTGGTTCGCGGTGGTTTCCGGCGAAGGGATTTTGATCGGGGTTATGTTTCCGCAATTTCGTTAACCCCGGGATATCGATTTCCAACACAAAGATCCCGGTAAAACTAATGAGCTCCTAAAAAGACCTCCGGGTCAAGAGTCATAACGTGCGGGGGAACACATAAAAACGGATATTTCCGCACAGCTAAATGCCAAATATCCCGGTAAAACTAATAAATTCCTAAAAAGACCTCCGGGTCAAGAGTCATAATGTACGGGGGAAAAGGCTGATATCTTCTGCAAACAAAACCGCAAGCTATTTCTCAGTAAGATAAAAAGAGCGCGGGACAACCGCGGGACCACGCGGCCCTAGTCAGGATAGAGTAAATCCCATAAACACGTGTAGAAATCCGCGACGGGCCCCCGGTACCCACACCCGAAATCACGCCCCGCATTTTTTCAAAACGGGGCTGGGAGACGGCATCCCGGGGCTTATATCTTCCACCCGGACCCGTGGTCCCGAGATGAAATAGTGGGACAGCATCTCGGACCTTTAACAAAATCCCATCTTTCCATCCCGGGAGATCTCTGGAAAAGGGGTACAATCCACTTACAAGGTAGGTTCGGGTTGGGCCACCAAAAATACTAAAGTAAAACAGCGCTACGGTCATCACTCTGTACACAGATAATGGCTGAAGACACTGAATAAAAATCCGAGTAAAAACCAAAGTCGAGCCACATGTCTCGATTATAAAAATCCAAAGAGGCTGAGCCTCGACGAAAAACATCCACACGAAGTTCAGAATCCGGAGCAAGAAAAAGAAATTGTCTTGGGCTAAACGCCCTCGGCCACCAACGGCCGCAAGAAAAAAAAGCAAAAACAAAAGGTAATAATGGTGTTAAATCAAAGATCCCTTGAAGGAGGCTGCCATCACTCTGAACCGCCCGCCACATCGGGACGCTGGCCGTCCGCCTTGGCCATCACCTGATCTCCCTGCCTGGGAGCCGACACCACGGGAACATCTCCGACCGGATCTACGCCGACCGTGAGGACTTCGAAAGACTTCTCCGGGTAGCTTGACGCCACCTCCTCCATGATCACCTCCTGACCGGAATCCGAATCACCTTTCGCCTCTGGGACCGCCTCGGGGACCACATCAGCATTCTCTCCCATCACTTCTGAGGCATGGTCGGCGGTTCCCGCCATCTCTTCAGCGGCTGTCAAGGCAATACCCGCCGGTCTCGAAGGGGCGGCGTGAGCAGGGGGCGAACCGGGTCGGACCAAACGATCATAGGTGGGCCACCACTTCATGTCGATATGAAGGTCCTCCTCTAGGTCGAGGAAGGTTTCGGAGATCCCGGGATCGAGCTCGCGCCCCGCCATGTACTCTTTCCAGTAGGCCAGGACGCCATCAAGGAGTGCTTGATCGTTGGTTCAGTGAGCGTGCCGGACGATATCCGCCATGGAGCGAGAGTAGAAGTGGTCCAGGAGAATCGTGTGATCGGTCCAGGGGCTCTCGAGATAGGCCTCCAGCTCGTCGGTGCGGGCATCAGCCTCCGCCTGCCGTTCCCGGAGGGACGCCACCTCTGCAGCCCGAGTGGCGAGAGTTTGTTCCAACTGCGCCGCGCGGGCCGTCGCCTCGGTGAGCGCAGTAGATATCTGCGCGAACCGGGCCTCCGCCGCCGCAGTCTCGGCAACCGCCTCCTCTAATTTCTCCCCTCTAAGATCCGCCACGGCGCGCCATTTATCCCGGTCTCCCGACGAAGCGGCGAGGGCCTCGGTGCTCTGCCGGAGAGCCTCCTCGTTCTCTTTAAGTTCGCCGCTCAGCTGTTCGTTCCGGGAGACCACGTCCACGTTCAGGCGGCCTAGTTCCTCGATGGTTTTTTCCCTCTCGTTGGCCAGATCCATCCAGTGCTTGACCTGACGGGCCTGCCCCTCGAGCCAGTCGTGGACCGCGACCATGGCCACTGTGGCCTGACTCTGTAGCATGGACGCAAGGAGGAATGCCTCGTCGGGACTCTGGTTGGTGGCTTGTAGCTCATGAGTCCAACAGCGGGCCACCGAGTCGATTGCCCGGCCTACGGGGAGTCCGGGGGTAGATACGGGGGGCAAGGGCCCCCGACTCGCAGCGTACTGGAGCAGCAGCGGCGCTAAGTGAGGCGCCGAACCCAAGACCCTGCCATCACGAACATGCGACATGCCAAATCGATTAACCACGGCGAAAGGATGTCGGAATAAGATACAAAGACTGATCAGCGAGGCGCCTACCTCTGAGCGACGCCCGGGTCGACCCCATAAATCGGCGTGCTCCCCACGGCCGGCACGGCCCCGGAAGACCCTATCTGCGGCGGCTCGACGCTGGCCCGGGGGCCGGATCCAACATCCTCCGGGACGAAGGGTGCCCTCCGCTTCCGGGACAGAGACGGTTCGGGCATCTCCGGGATATCCTGAGAGAATACCCCGCCGAAGGGCGAATCAGGAAAGGACCCCATCAGAGGTTCCCTCGCGGGAGACGACCCGTCCGAGATAGCGTCCACGGGACCCCCGTCCCGGGACCCGGGAACGCGGCTGCCAGAGGGAGACGCGTGGATCACGCCCCCCGCGTCCACTATGGCGGTACCATGAGGGATCTCGGGAAGTGATCCCGAATCTCGGGACTCCGCCGCTCCCTGCGATAGCAGCGGCGAAGACTGACGGTCTCGGCGAGCCCGGGGGGCGGGCCGAGCCGGGATCACAGGCGGCGGTGCGGCGACCGAACCGCGGGTCCTCGCTCTAAGGGCAGGCCTGCGAGGCGGCGGCACGGGAGTCGGCAATTTCCGGTCAGGAACTCCGGGGCATTTGGACATCTTGTCGCGGGGGCGATCTTCGAAAACTCGATTAAACGGGGCTGCAACACGACCGTCAAATCCATTAGCACACCAAGGGATATCAACCCGACAGCCTAGTTGGAAACAAGAACGGGGCGTTTTTACCTGGGTACGGGTGGAACAGATGCTTAGGGGGACAGATTAGGCGAGCGGCGTCCCGAGATTCCTCAGTACACAGATGGTCGACTCGACGGCGTCTAGACGGCAGGGCGGCGGCGAACTTCAGAGCGACCTGATAATCCCAATTCAGCGGCCCCTCTCGGCGAGTGCTCACACCTGCGAGATCAGTAGGAAGAGTTAAAATCAGTAAGGCAGGGAAAACTTAGAAACGTTCCGACCCTTACTGGCAATCTTGTCATGATAGCGAGTGGGGATGTCGATCTCCCCGCTGGGGGTCTGGGACCGCCATGCTCCCGAGACATACACCCACTGGGCCCAGGGAAGGTCCACCTTAGATACTTTCACCCCCACGGCGGGTAGTCCGGGGCGGCTCTTTACGGTATAGTCACCGTCGTCTCCCCCAAAACGGGAAATCACGAACGAGCGCCGAATCTCCGAATCCGTGAGGGTCCGGTAGAGGCCTACGTTGCCCAACATAGAGAGCACCCCGATGAGTTGCGACCATCCATTGGGGTGGATCTGGTGAGGGGCAATTTCCCAGAACCGGAGCGCGGCGCTGACACTGGGATGCAACGGGAACCGGAGCCCTACCTCCATCGCCTCCGTCCCGATCGCCACCATCCCCGGGGGCGGGCAGCAAGCGGATTCCCCGGCCCGAGGTATGTAGACATGGGCATCATTAGGGATCCGCCACTTCTCCCGTCTTATCATAGCGGGAGTCACGATGCTCGCCCGACCATGAGCCCCCCATTCGGGGGTACTACAGGCACGTGTGGAGCGGGCTAGGGGCCGCGATGGCGCGCCGGGATAAGGGTTCTCGCGGAAATAGGACTCCCAGAGAAATAAGTCGGGCAGAGGGTACTCCTCGTCCATCAACGCGTCGAATTGCTGGAACAAGACGTTCATATCCGTTTCTGAGTCCGACGACGATTCGCGGGGAACTTCATCCCCCGCCGCATCCTCGGATGATGTGTCCGACAACATGATTTCTTTTCCCCGGGACGACGACATCTAAGCCTGTAAAAATAAGTGAAATAACGAGGGTTTTTACCTTGAGCGAAACTCTGAAGGGCTTGAGGGCGAGAAACCGGCGATCCCTAGGGTTAGTAAAGCAGAATTGAAGATGCGAAAAAGAAACCGATGCGCATTTGGGGGTTTTTATAAAGGAAGGCCGCACCAGAAAGGGGACAGGTGGGAACGGTTATTGATAAAAGTACTCAAGTGCTCTCGAGGCCCAACACGCAAGAAAGGGGGCCCAATCGACTGTGGGCCGTCCGCAGCTGACCACCGGCCCGCGTTCCAAGGCACGGGACCCGTATCACGGAATGAGTACCCGGGCAAGGTGATCCTTTTTTGGGTAATTATGGCGTCTCCCCGGAAATGGGATGCCGTATCGCGAAAGTTCCCCTCGCAGGGCGCGCGGGGATCCAAAGGGGCGACCCGCAATCCCTATGTTCCCGCGCACCGTGTTCCCGGCGGCGGAGGGGGCGTAACCGAGCAGGGGGGCGTGTCGTTTTATGCCGTAAAGGTATTTGAGTCGAACGAAGGAAGAATGGCGACGGAAAACCTCAAAAAAAAAAGAAAAAACATAGCTTCATTAAACAAGTCTCCGGCTGAGGGAGAACCCTTTACATCAAAAGATCGAGACTAGAGATTACAAAAAGAAAAAATAATAAAGAAACAGAGAAGGCCGCGTGGGTCAGGCGCTCGGGGGCTCGGGGCTCTCCGAGGCTCGGTCCGGCCAAGACCTTCTGTTCCATTGGCTATCGAAAACGGAGATGGAGAACCCAGACCCCGGATTCCACACCAAGTGAATGTGCCATCCCTTCCGGAGCCCGGTGTGCTGAACGAATCTGATCCAGCCTTGACCCCCGAGAGCTATCTGCCGACGCAGGCGGGTCTTGGAGACCGTCCACACCTGGCCTCCATCTTCGGTCAGCGAGATCTCAGGACCCAGTAACCCCTCCAGCGGCCGAACGAACGCCATCGGGAGGGGGAAATTGCCGTAGTGCCATCGGCCTTTGAATTTCCGAGACAGGCGTCGCCACCCCGAAGGGGACGAGATGACTTCTGGCCTCATTGAGAAATGTTTGCCTAATGGAAAAAGCACAAGCTGGAGTTCTTCCCAAAAATTGCCTGAACACCTAGCCTTTATAGGGGCAGGAAGGTGCGCTTAGTAGGGCGAAATTAGGCGGGAATAAATCCCGCCACTTATTCATGGTATGACTATGTGATTTGAAAACCAGGGGCGGCACCCACCGGCCCGAGGGATGAGATCGGGCTGCAGAGAAACCCCGCGTCCCGAGAAAAACCGCTCTATTCGCGATACCCAAAACTTGCAAAGACTTTTTGTCTCCCCCAGAGGGTGTCCGAAGGGGAGATTCTACCCTGACGCAAGGCTAAGATACGGCCGATCGGATATTCCCAACAGACGGAGACATCACCAGAAGAAGGACCTCCGGCGATCTCTCCGGGGGCCAATGTTGGGGGGGTTAAAACCGGATACGAAAACGTGTTTCCAAGACGGGACGCGTGGGCAAGGGCCCACCCGGGGCTGACCATGCAGAGAGAAGCGCGGGACCCAAGCACGGCTCGCGGCTCGGATCATGCGGCACGCTGGCAAAAACACCCCCAAGCGTCCCAGGCGGGGAAGAGACGATGGGGACGCGTCGCGTCTCGGGTCACGTGTCACGGATCCCGTGGGCAAAACGCGCAAGGAAGGGACTCGGGGCATGGCCGCGATACGGGTCACGAATCAGACAGGACGAGCCTCGGCGGAATGTAATGCGAGATATACGCACGTCCCAAGGCTCGGGTCATGACGTCGTCTCGCGAGCCATGCAGGGGTACTGACCCCCGGGTCGCACCCTTGATCCACCTCCACAAACCCGCCGTGCGTTCCGTGCGTAGAGACGACGAGGATCCATCCAGCAGCCCGGATCGCGCGTTCAGTATCTGAGGGAGGGCTCATCCCAGGAAGAACGGAGACATCGCCCACGTGAACCCACATGCATCGTCTACATTCCGAGTCATGGGCCCCGGGTCGTTACTAGCTTCATTTAATGATATAGACGTAGTACGTGGTATGAATGTAATCATTCCATAACTCCCTATAAATAGGGGGCTTATCCCTTCAGATTAAAGGGCGGCACTAATTAGTGAATATACTCGATATTAAAAGAGTGGATAATAGAAATCCTTCAGAAGAAGCTTGAAAGCTCAAAACCTCTGTTCTTTTCCAGATCTAGTCCAACCCCTACTCCAGATCTAGTATCGTTTCAAACCCTCTATACATAGCCCAGCCCCGTATCATACTACCTGATAAAAACGTGCTAAAACAAATGACTTGAAGATGAACACAATCATACCTAATATGAAACAATGACTTGTAATTGGGGTTCTACTGCAGAATCCTAATATTTCAAACATGTAAAACTCAAACTCAAACTCAAACATAGTTGAACGTATAAGAAGGAAGGAGAAAATCTCAAACTCAAACTATGTTAAACCCTAAATCCTAAATCATTGAATCACATCAATTTTATGGATCAAATGTAAGTGCATAAACAATACAGGAAATATGAAACACCATATCCAATTCACGAATCACCATAATATGAAAGTAAAAATAAAAAATAAAAAATAAAAAATTACCTAGGGTTGGAGGATATGAAGTATGAAAAATTGGAGATGTGCCAGTACCAAAGCTTGAAGTCGGCGATGCGTGGAGGAAGAACCTACACTGTGGCTGAACATATAAGAAGGAAGGGGAGAATCTCTAAACCCTAACTCACTGAACAAAATCAATTTGATGGATCAACATTTACACGGAGAAGATACTATGATTTTCAGAATTTTAATTTTTACCTAGAGTTTGTATAATCGAATTTTGATCGATTAGTTTCTTCCGCGATGCTTGAAGGATATACGGTAGTGACTTGGAGACGAGCCGATAGCGAAACTTGGAGGCGGCGAGAATTGACGGCGAGAATCGAGGCTTGAAGGCAGCGATAATCGACGGCGAAAATCAGCTTGAAGGAGGGAAAATACAGAAAGTCGATAAATAGAGAGAGTAAATTGCATGTTGGGCTGTGATGAATCTGGTAACACAAGCACAAGTAATTGCATCTTGAAAATGACTATTAAAAACTACTTACTTTTAAAAAAGATAAATTTAGAAATTTTAATTTAATTTATAATTAGAATATAGTAGTGCTCCTATTTTATAAAAATATTTAAAAGTATCTCAATTTCAAAATTACACGATTTTTTTTAATTAATGTTAAATTATTTTTTATATATAATTTTTATATTTATATTATGCGGAGAATATTTATAAAAGAAAAAAAATAAAAATCCCACAATCAAGTGGTTAGAAATTAGACTTATCCCATCAAGTGATCTTCCCACGCTGTGGGCGACGATAAAAGAAGCGGCGGAGCAACACACCCAGTATGGCTGCGACCGCCGCCACGTGTTTTTCCCTCTCCACCCCTAAACCACCACCATCCCAATTACCCACAAAGAATTTCCCCCACTCTTACAGATGCCCAAATCCCTCTCTCGCCGTTAAACAGCCCCAAATCTCCTCTCCGCCGTTTCCTCGTTCTGTAACGTCGCCTGAAACTGCTGTCGTCGAAGAACCCAGTGGGACCCCTCCTGATGGTGACGTGTCATTGGACTCTGCCTCTCTTCCTCCTCTCACGTACGCCATTTCTCTCTAGAACAATACTACTGTACTATTTTTTTTTTCTATATTCAATCATTATAAATTTTGTTTCGCTTTAATCTTTAGTACAAATTCAATTTTTTATATTTTCAACTTTTTTGTTTTTGAACTGAATCGGTATGAACTGAACTGTAATAATGATAATAATAGTAATAATTTTACCCATTGATCTTAATTGATTTTTTTCAAAATTTTGAAATAAATTTAATTGAACTGAATTTAATAAATATGAATTGAGTTGACTTAGTTTGTTAATAATCGTTTCGTTTCCCACTCGGTGTTGGATTTTTCACAGGGGTTGTAAAGCCTGCGGTTGTGAGGAGGTCGAAAGGGGATGTAACGGCGAAGGTAGGATTCAAGGTGGGATCGCCACAGTCCCGGGCTTCGGTTGGTGGCCCATTAAGGCTTACCGGCCCTGTCCTGCTTACGTGGCATCCGGTGGTAGGTACAGACGAACCGGGCAGAACATGGATGAGGTCGTCTCTGGTGGGGCTTCTAGGAAATCAAGGTATACATGCTTCATGCTTTTACTACTACAACTTTGGCATCGGGTTTAACTATTAACTGTGAAAAATGAATCAGCAAAGGACCGTTCAATTTTATTTTTGTGCATGAAGTTATTTTACTATAAAATATTCATCTCATGTTGGATCTTGTGAAAAAACTCCAGCAAGAAAGAGGAAGTATCTGAGAGATCATTGAAGAGCTAACCGGGATCATTTGGGCTCAAACAGAGATATATATCTAGGTGTGTTGAAGATACATAATCGGCGAAATGGTTTGACTTGAATTATATGACTTTTTTTTTCGTCTCATTAAGTGTAAAGTGTACCAATATTAATCTTTATTATAAAAGCTACAAGATCATTTTAATCGATAAGTTTGAATGTTAGATGCAATGTTGTAGGGGTTTTGAATTGAACGATCCAGTCGGGACTTTAATTTTCTTTAGTACACGGTTTGAAGATGTATCGAGCAAGCCATGTGACTTGGTTTGCAAGCTAATGTCAAAGGTGGAATGTAGGGTTTGAAAAAAAACATATATAAAATCACTAGTAAAACCTTTAGTAATAATTTATGGCATTTTCATTAACAACAAACATGGTTAACAACGTAGAAAAAGCATGGATCACCAGAGATGGGTGCGGGTAGGGTGCACCTGCACCGTCTTACTGGACAAGCATGCGTAGTTGTAAGAAATGGCTTCACCCGGCCAATAGCTCCTCCTCCCCCTAACTTGAATAGGAGTCGAATTAGCAGCAAACCTCATCCGCTCAATCAAGGCCTCCGTGTTCACTTCCTCCGAAAAAATCCTCTCCAAGTCCTTGGGATCAATCACCAGTTTCACCTTCCAAACCCCGTCCCGTGGTGGTGGCAGCACCTCCACAAACGCTTTACGGTTGGTGGCGGTGAAGTTGAATATCGCATCTTCTTGTGCAGTGTCTGCGACTGCCCTTAGAGAACAATTTCCCATTTATGTGTTGTGTGTTGTGTGTTGTGTGTTGTGGGAGTTATTTATGAGGACAATTTTGTCAAGGAGTCACGGGTGTTCAATGCCTGATAATTACTATTATTTTAGGAATATTTATTTCGAATTTTCAGGTAGAAAAAATGCAAATGTTAGATGGGACGTGCTATTTGGGCAGAATCTGCCCAAGGCAGAAAGAATGAAAGTACTCTTTTGCCCCTATTAATACTTCATATGCACTCCATGTTCTATTTTTCTGTTTTCCAGCGCAGTTAATGCGACATTTATAACAACTAATGAGTTTTAATTAGGGTGTTGCTATTCGCACCCCTCTTTTTTATAAGTACACCGCTTTACTTAATACACCTCTATATAAAATATAAATTTTATAATTTTTACTTAGTACACCTATCAATCTACCTAATATACCCTTATATTAAAAAAACAAAAATACATTACTTTTTTACAAAATAAAATAAAAATCTATTATAAAAAAATAAAGCGTTATAAAAAAATCAAACAAATTCGCGAATAATAAAAATAAAAATTGAAAAACATTAAAAAAAAAAGACAAATCTCTTATTTTAGAATAAAAATAATTATTAATAAAAAGACAATAAAAATATAAAAAAAAACACACATCAAATTAGTTGGAAAAAATTATAATAAAAAAATATCATAAAAACAAATTGAAAGAATCATGATAAAAAAAACACAATAAAAATAAAAAATAAAAGCTGAAAAAAATTTAAACTTGAGGAAAAAAAATCCATTAATAAAATGACAAAAAAAATAAAAGAATAAACTTTAAATTTTTACAATTTATATTTCAATAAAATACTTTTGAATTTGGATATTTTAATATTTTTAAACTAAAAAATTAATTAGACATAACTTAAACTTAAATGTATAACCAAGATGAAAAGAAGAAATATAAAAAAATGTGCGCAAAATATAAAATTATAAAAAAAAAAGTTGTTTGCGGAAAAAAATCCATTAATAAAATGACAAAAAAAATAAAAGAATAAACTTTAAATTTTTACAATTTATATTTCAATAAAATACTTTTGAATTTGGATATTTTAATATTTTTAAACTAAAAAATTAATTAGACATAACTTAAACTTAAATGTATAACCAAGATGAAAAGAAGAAATATAAAAAAATGTGCGCAAAATATAAAGTTATAAAAAAAAGTTGTTTGCGCAAGTAAAAAAATAAATAAAGGGGTGTATGATAAGTAAACTATGTAATTAGATTAGTAAGGTTATAATTGTCTTTTAACTAAATGACATTATTGTAAATAAAATTAAGTTGGTGTACTTATAACTTTTGGGGGTGCAAATAGCAACTCCCTTTAATTAAATCAAAATTGTAATTACATAAATTACGTATACTAAAATTAAATCAAAATTGTAATTACATAAATTACGTATACTAAAATTAGTGAGATGATTCATATCAATCCATTTATTTTAGATCTATTGGTGATAATCTCAAATCTGATGATTCATATCAATCCATTTATTTTAGATCTATTGGTGATAATCTCAAATCTGAGTACGTTTTAATAATTTTATAGTTTTTTTTTTTATTTCAACAATAAATTAAATCAATAATTTTACATATAATTAAACTATCTAAACATTCTATTTAAAATTTAAATTGTAGTCTACAAAATAAAATTATACTTGATTCTTCATGATTTATTTTTAATATTTTTATAAAATCACATACCTTTAAATTCTAAGTAAATAATTGTCTTTTAAGAAAAAATAGGTAAATTAATCCATCTAAATCACAAAATTTATAGTCAGGAGCAAAAAAAATTATAATCAAGAAAACATAATTTGTTGTATCATTCTAATTTAAACTATACTCCGTACATAATAAATATTCCTTATATAAACATCAAAACTATTACAATCACGTAAAGATCTAATAACGTATGTAGTATAATATCAAAATATGAACACTTATAAGAAAATCATCTTATTATATTAAAATGTGATTGTACAAACATAAATTATATATATATACAGTATTTGAATTAGAATGATACAACAAATTATGTTTTCTTGATTATAATTTTTTTTTGGTTTACTCCTTCTATTTATTGTATCAATCTATTTTAAAATATCATGATCAATTCAAATTATATAGCTAGTACAATGTAATTTAAAATGTGTTTTTACAAACTTAAAATATTATGTTTATTTTTAAATTGTATTCAATTAATTAGTTTCAATATCATTATATAATTAAATAAATAATATCACATAACATTATGTTACATAGTTTCAAATTTAATCAAACGAATAATATCCATTTCATTTTTATTTTTAAATAATATTTATCTTTTTCGTATCAAATTGTCTCATGATAATTAATATCAAATTGTCTCATAATTAATATCAAATTGATATAGTCGTACTTATAACAATTATACTGATTCTAATGAACAAAATTGCATTACTTCAATTTTATTCAATGTAATGCTATTGTTATTTTTAAATAATATTCTTGTTTTTAATGATTTATTTTGTAAAATTTTATTTGGTATTATTATATTTGATTTTGTTGGTTGATAATCTATACTACTGTAATTATATTTAGTATTATTTTCCTACAAAATTTGATTTTTAATTTGACAATAATTGTTTTTAGTTTAGTTCAATTGTTAGTAATTGTATTAGTTTGTAAGTTAAAGTTTCTATGAAAAAAGATCATGCTTAAAAGTATATATAAAAAAAAAACTTCAAAGAAAAAAATATATTGAAAATATATAATATTATTCTTTCTTTTGGGTATTACTAATATTTGATTGTAAATTTATAATGAACCAATTAATTTTCACAATTTAAGTGTTGAGTTTCCACCAAGTGTGTTTTCTAAATTTTTGAAAATATATAAATTTACTTATATGTACTACGTATATATATATGAAAAAGAATATGAAGAGAATGTAATTATGTAAGTAAAAGAAAAAAAAAAATCGTGTAATTAAGATAGTTTTTAATGCTGCCTGGATACGTGTGGATAACTCATCAATTAAAATCTCTATGTAATGTAGATAAATATATACAAAGGGTATCATAGTCATTTAATATACCACTTCAATTTTTAATTAATATAAAAGTAGATTCTGCCCGGTCAGAATCTGCCCACCTAGCATTACTGATGTTAGATTATTTATTAGGTTTGCATTTCGTGACTATATAAATGCTGTACGCATACACTTAATTCCATGTATTTACGTTTTATTGTTGTTGTAAAAGTCATAAATAAACACTTGATTTCCTTGAACGTAAATGTTGAATAATTTTATCCTGGTAACATGACTTTTTAAGAGTGTTTTATAGTAGTGTATATTGAACGACTTTAATAGATTGTAATCAAGTGGACAGTTGTATGGATTGAGATGAATGAATAAAACAATCGGAAATTTGGAAGTGATCATCATAATAATTCATGTGTTACAGATTAAATAAAAAAATAAATACATTATCTAAGTTGGGTGTAGATAAACGACACGGGTGGATCCATAGCGAAATGAATATAAATGAGGGGATAGAATAGGGTGTCTTTTGGATTATATATTTTTTTAATTTAAGAAGAAAATTACATTAAAAGTAGACAATTTCAGTTGGACACCATCAATTACATAACATTTGTACCTCGAAAATTTTGATCAAACCTAATAGGGGATGGAGATTAGTACCGAAAATAGTTTTCGACCTCCCACCAATAATCGAACTGAAAAAAGAAGTTTTGATGTTAGGTTTACCAAAGTTTTAGTTATAACCAAAATATCAAATCAATTTTCTCACCCTCAGAATCAATGGCTCAGGCGCTGGACTCAATCAATCACAAACGTGGTGGGTTTTTGTACAAGAATTAGTACGTGCAATTTTTTTTAGGTATTGTTTTGTGTACCTCCTAGTCCTTGTTCTTCGGGATTTGAACGCGTAAGAATTTGATATGGACTTGAGGGAGAATTCTCAAAACTTCTGTATTTGTAGGCTGTTCTCATGGGGTGTGGGGAACGCTTGCAGAACCATTTAGGGAAGTTCCAAGCATGAGTTACAAACAATATGAAAAATACTATTGCAATTTTTTAGAGGAGTTGTAAAAGTTAAACCAATAACAACTTACAATGTTTTGTTAAGGCGATAAAGTAATTCAGCTTATATTTGAGTTTTAAAACCTATTTTCAATCCATGTGTGATATATAACTCGTTTTCTCATGAGTAGACTTGATTTTGTTGGTTCTACTCTTAAATATAGTGTCATATTTGGAAGAACCACTTCTATAGAGAAGTAAATTATTTTAGTCAATAAAGAAAGAGCTATGTAAATTTAGCTATATCTTCCGTCTCATACTAACAAACATACTTCTTTCACAATTAAAAGTACTTAATATCTTTTTCGTCAGTAACGAAAGAGGCAAAGAGCCATGTAAATTTAGCTACTATATCTTATATAATTCAATGCTACAGTACTAACACACTTCCTTTTTAATTACTACAGTACAAAGTAAGGTGTGTGTTATTTCAGGAAGACCTTAATCTCTTATTTAACACGTGGCAGGCACAAATCCACTGGAGGCATAGTATATGTATCATACAAAATAGAAATTGAAAAACAGCTAATAGAAATGAATGAATGAAGATTCAACCGAACACATACACAACGTGTTTTTCCATTATCCACACTTGCTCCTCCTACACTCAGACCACAAACAAAGTAAGGCCAAGAATCGATCGTCACTCTTTCTTTAGGTACAAAAGACAAATATAATACTAATAATCAAAAGATAAGATGAAGAACAAACATCACTCTTTTCATTAGTACGTAATTCCTAACTAAAACCTTCCCAAAACAATGGGGTGCACCTCATCCAAGATAATACAAGTCGACGAGGTCTACCGCCCAGCCCCATCCAGCTTCGCAGTGTTCGACGTCAACACCATCGAGGAGCCATGGCTGAAATCCACCCAAGACAACGAAGATGATTCCCACGACGAGAAACCCTCACACGAGCCGAACCCCATCCTCGAGAAGCTCAAAGCCATCGAAGATTCCCCTCACTCGTGGGACGAGGTGAGCAAGGCCTTGGAGGACATCAAGACTGTAACCACTCAACCCGATACAAACCGGAAAAACACTTCCGAGCCGAGGGTCCCGCGCAAGAGCTTCTCCTTCCACACGCTCGATGAGCTGGAAGCTAGAGCCTCTCCCAACAAACCCGCCGAGTCAAACCGGGCCGAGTTGAGGCGATTCAACTCGAGCAAGACCGAGTCCAGAAACAGGGCAATTGATGACCCGGAATTGCCGAAATCCCTAAAGGACAACATTTTCATACTGAGAGACAGGCAGGAGAGAGGGGGCGGGGGGAAGGCCGGCGGGTTCGTGAGGCGGGACCCGCTCGGCGATTTCGAGGAGATCTGCCCGCCGGGCGGCGCCGACGGGGTGGTGGTCTACACGACCTCGCTCGGCGGCGTTCGGCGCACGTACGAGGACTGCAATCGCGTCCGGCAGCTGATGGAGACGCACCAGGTGGTGTTCGACGAGCGGGACGTGGCGCTGGACGGGGGGTTCCTGACGGAGGTGCGGGGGTTGCTCGGCGGGGACGCGGCGGTGCCGAGGGTGTTCGTGAAGGGGAGGTATTTGGGCGGGGCGGAGGAGGTGGTGGGGCTGAACGAGACGGGTCGGCTCAGCCGGATCCTGAACTGGGCCCGGGTGGAGAGGGGGGTGGGTAGGGTGGGATGCGGGGGGTGCGGGGGGGCGAGGTTTGTGCCGTGCGGTGAGTGCGGGGGGAGTTGTAAAGTGGCGGCGGCGGAGGGAGGGAGGAAGGAGAGGTGTGGGGAGTGCAATGAGAATGGTTTGGTTCATTGCCCTACTTGTGTTTGAGGATTCGATCGCGCGTATTAAATTACATTATCTCCATTTTCCTGTAATTAAATTACAGTACTATATTTCTTGGATTTTGCTTAGAGACATAAATTTAATTGTTGAAGTGTGCCTTTATTTCAATTTTCAATATTTTCAAAACCATAGTTTTACTCTGAAGTGTTTTTACAAGAAAGAAAAATAAAACTATACTAAATGGGATAGTGGTACATTTTAGTTGCACTATGACATAAAAAAATCGGTTATTTACACAAAAAGGCGGTGAATATCCGAAAATACCCTCTCTTACATTCGACATGTCGAATCCACATTCGACACACACATTCGACACACACATTCGACATGTCGAATTGCATTCGACAAACATTCAACATGTTGAATCACATTCGACACACATATTCGACATGTGATTCGACACACATTCGACATGTCGAATCGCATTCGACACACACATTCGACATATATCCACATTCGACACATATTCGACATGTCGAATCACATTCGACATGTATAATTCGACACACATATTAGACATGTCGATTACTTGTCCCACTTTTCATATTTTAATTCTAACATTTTTATATTCTTTAGATGAGAGATTTTAAATAGAGTAAATTTCATATTTTAATTCAACAGTAACATTTTTTTAAAATTTTTAAAACAAATATTAAAAATATAAATTACACGAGTTCTCCGGCGGTCGTCTCGGCATCGATCCATCGTAAATAAATTATAAGAAATAAATTTACAATTCCGGTATCGATTCTATACATGAAATCGACCTTATACACTTTCCGGAAAACATAGAACAATAATAATAAATCTAAATTCGGTCAACCCCCGAATTTTTACTATTACAAGCATTCATCCGCACAAAACGAATCTCGACATGTCCGAGAGTTTAATAACGAATAATCATGGCAAAATTAAATAGCAATTAATTAAACGAATAATTAACAATTAATTTAAACCATGATAGTCGGAATCCCTGCAAGGTAGAACACAATTGAACACATACATGAACACGAAACCAAACTCTCTGATACCAATTGCTGGAAATCGATATCCCGGGGTATCAAAAAATTGCGGAACCGATAACCCCGACCGAAATCCCATCGCCGGAAACCGATCACGAGCTCCACGATGTCCGGAGCTCAACCGGAGAATCGCCGCGGGATGAACCCGCGGCCGAAACCCTAGCCGAGCCCCACCGCGGACTCGCGATCGCGTGCGATCGCATGGGGCTGCTTCGGCAGCCCCGGGCGGCGGTGAGTCTGGCGACTTCACCGCCGTCGCCGCCGTGAGGAGGGGCGCCAGACGAGGCACCAGCCCTCGGCAGCCCCGCGATCGACCTCACGGTCGATCGCTCGCCCCGGCTCTAGCCGGGGCTTCCCTCTCGCGCACGCCGCGATCGAACCCTAGGTTCGATCGCACCCCTCGGCTCCCAGCCGAGGGTCCTTCGAACGTTCGCCGAGGATCTCGAATCCCCGTCCCCGAAGTTCGTCGTTTTCCCGAATCGTGCGTTCATGTATGTATCACAATTAATATCACATAAAATCACACAAGGAGTTTTATGATCATACCTATGATTCGTTGTGCGGAGAAACGAAATCAAGTTGAAGACCTTTTGGATCTTCCCACGTATTCCTTGCACTCCGTTCGAACGTCGGGTGGGCGACGATCTATCGAACTCCTATGGATCTCCTTCAACTCTCTAGAATATCAAGTATGATAATCTTGTCTTATGATTTATGAAGGCCATGTAGTGATTTTATAGGCTACGTAGGGGATCTAAAGGAGGTGGAATATTGGGCTTCCAATATTGAAGATTAAATTGAGCCCACTGCCCAAGTCCATTAATCCTTATCAATATTAATTAATTTATTTTCCACTATATAAATTAATTGCACTCCCAATATTAAACCATATTATATCAAATAATATTTCTCCGGTAGTATTATTTATTCCGTGTATTTAAGATTTAAATATCCATGAATAAAATTAATTTATTGCTAATTAATTTATTCATCTCTTTAATCCGAGACTAGTACCATTCAACCTTAATTATTGCGCGGAACGAATCCACTCATGAGGTTTACACAATAATTCCTTATGAACTCATCTCGGGGATATTATCAACCCTTCCGGGATACACTGTCCGGTCAATTATTCACGGCATGCCATATATGAAATATAGTGACCCAACTTAACCGGTAATTAACCCAATAATTAAATCGGTTAATTCCTTTGTTAAATCAAAGTCACTTATATTAAATATACACACCCGCAATAATATCGGGGATTAAGAATAAAATACACTGAGACTCGAATCGATTATCGCCGGCAATCCTAATCGATGAATCTCAACGATCCGCTCAATACACCAAGTGTACAAGTGTGATAAAATAATTAAGACAAATTATTTTCTCTCTCACACAACGACTATACCGATGGATTGGTCCGGGTCCATCTAGGTCGTGAGCCACTGTTCGATTAAATACGAGTAACCGATAGTATGATCTTCTGTGCGCCCATGCACACCATACTAACTACAACGTATAAAATCCAGGACTATGATTTGCATATATTTAATTAATAATAATTAAAAGCAAACAGTTGTTTATTAATTTAATAGATTAAATGCTATGACCGGGAGTTTACCGTTACTTAAATCTAGACATTAAGTACACAACTCCAACAGAATGTTCGTATCACATGTGTTGAAATAGGGATTTGTTTGATATGTTTGATGAGAGTGTCAGTGGAACGGTGATCATGGGGCATGGCACATCGTGTGAGATACGTGACACGTGAACTGTGAGAATCAAGATGTTCGATAGGCATATTCGAACCCTCGGCACTGCAAGGTACGTTCTGGACCTGAAGGGTAATCTTATCTCTCTCAGCACCTTAGATCCGAAGGGGTACCAAATTTGGTAAAGGTGGAATGTTGAAAGTAAGTTGGGGCGACTTATTTTGCGAGACGAGAGATAGATTAGTGAACTGTATGAGCTATGCGGCAACACAATTTTCACGTGGGCAACTGTTATTCGCCAAAGAAGTTATTCGCTGGATGGTGAGTCGGGATTACCTATGGAAAAATCGTGCACATGTGTTGGTGTCGGAGCCACCGGAAATACTAAACCGAATAGTATTCGAAAATCGGAATCAAACATAAGATTATACTATATAATGATATATAATGCAGTTATTTAAGTACAAAATAAAGGTAGTTATTATTTAAACAAATTTATAAAATCAGTATTTTTCAATTAAAAATCAGTATTGTATATGAATAATGTGTAATATAATGAAAAAATTATAAAATATACTGATTTTTTCATAAAATATAATTTACGTGTCTGCATATATAATTGAGATGGATGTATTATTTAAAATAAAGTTAAAAATATTTTTAGGGCTGGCTAGAAATAGAAAATATTGGGCCTCATTAATCAAAACCGATTCGGCCCACTAAGCCGAGTTAAATATCTATTCTAGTTCTTTTCTTGTACAGAAAGTATAGGGGAGCTCGGAAAAAGCTTTAAAAAAGCCCCAAAATTGAGAGAAAGAGAGAGAGAGAGAGAAAGAGATGGATCCGAATTTGACAGAGGTTTCGCAAGTGTTCGAGCGATTTAAAGCTGCATTTGTTAGGAATGATTTCGATAATTCTACGCTGCTTCTATCTCAGCTTAAGGTACAAATTAAAATTTTCAAATTCATATGCCATTTTTTATTTTATTTTCCGTTTCATCTTCCTTAAAGTTTTCTGAAATTAAAAATCGTTTTTTTCTGGGTCTTATGCTTGTTTAATGCTGGTGTTACGTAAACCCTAAGTTTTTAGATCTCTGGGTTTTTTAAAAGGTTTTTCTGAATCAAAAAATCGTTTTTTTTTCTGGGTCTAATGCTTGTTTACTCCTGGTGTTAAGTAAACCTCAAGGTTTTAGATCTCTGGGTTTTTGAAATCTGAAATTGAGGAGGTAGTTTGAAGTCGATGAAAACATGGGTCGAAAGTCCTAAAGATAAATTTACTGTCTTGATTAGAGTTCCAAGCATATTTAATAAAAATATATTAAGGAGGATTTTTGTTTATTAGAACAGTATTGACCTTCCCAAGTTAAGGGATAATAGTTACCCGAACCGGGATAAAATCTGTTCAATCATATGTTTTGCGATTCTACATTTTAGTAGTAAAGATGAGAACCAGGATGCATAGTGTTGATCTTGATTGCCAATTGGATAAAGTTTCAGTTAAACGAGTTTAGTAGTTTAATCAAATGGTCTCTATGGATGCTAGTTTGTTAGGGAGATGGAAATCGTATTTTAGAATGATGTTTTTTGATATATGGTGCAAGTAATTATATAATTGATGTGGCAGGTTTCGTTGACGCGCTTCAAGAGTCTTCCTCCATTATTTGAAGAAACACCAAACTCCATCCATGAGTTGACACTAGCAAGTAATCTTAGTTTCTGCATCGTATATTTTTTGGAGGTTTTGAGGGTCGTTGGTGTCCTGTCCTCAGTGTTGATTTAATCTGCTCTTTTTTCAGGGGATATTTATGAGCATGCTGTTGTGCTTAGTGTGAAGATTGAAGACCAGGGAGCTTTCGAGAGAGACTTTTGTCAACTGAAGCCCTACTATACAGATACCCAGTAAGTATACATACTGCATGTTAACTTTTTCTAATATTAAATATGTAAATTCATGTTTATGTATGTGTGTGTGTGTTCAAGATCTTGTTGCATTACTTATGTGAACTTTTTACTTGCCTAACAGATTAATAAAGTGCGACTTGTATTATTTTAGAACTACACAATTATATGAACATGTATTTGTACATTTTTGCATTGCACATTTCTGGTTACCTTTTCATTCGCATTCTCTCTTTATTGCATTTTTTTTTTTTATGTTCAACACAATTTTTGTGACTCTATTTTTTGTGATTGAACAGAGGTCGTCTCCCACCTTCCCCTCAGGAGTATCCCATCTTAGGTCTCAACCTTCTGAGACTCCTTGTGCAAAATAGAATTGCCGAATTTCACACTGAGTTGGAGTTGCTTTCTCCTCTTGCTCTGGAGAATCCTTGCATCAAACATGCTGTTGAGCTAGAACAATCCTTCATGGAAGGAGCTTATAACCGAGTCCTAAGTGCTAGGCAGACAGTGCCTCATGAAACCTATGTCTATTTCATGGACTTACTTGCAAAGACTGTCAGGTAATTTTTCTTTTATAAACATCATCCGAAATTATGAGAATAACTTTTAATGATGGATCCATTTTCGGTTATATTTTCATACATTCTTGTTTGACCTAGTCAAGAAAATGTGAAATATGTCTTTGTTTTAGACGTCACCTAATCATATGTATAATAGTTACTTGTAAATAGTAGTAATAGAATTTCATGGATGTGTCCTACTGTCTTAGTATAAGATGTTGAAGAGCTTATAATCTCTCTAAAAGTCTTTATAAGATGTTTTTAAAAATAGTATGGGAAACAGAACTTGTTTTGGAAATAAGAGCATGTTTTAATTATAATAATGCACTGTATATGCTCTTTCTTATTTTATCCCTAACACTTCAACATCTTAACTTTAAATCAGATTTTAAATTCTATGAGCTATCGAAAACGTTGTATTTGTTGTATCGGTATAGTTCTGAATTTAATCTCTTCTTGTTGTGACTTGTAGAGATGAGATAGCTGGATGCAGTGAGAAGGCCTACGACTCTCTTTCAGTAAACAACGCCAGACAAATCCTGTTGTTTCCTTCTGACAAAGAATTAGTTGAATATATAGAGACGGTACCTTTACTGAACCCACCCTCACCCTGTTTAATCCATTTTCCTTTTCAATCCATATCTCGCCTTCTTTTCATTTCTACTATGAGGTCCTGATATATTTTGGACATTGCAGGAGCATCCCGAGTGGGAGATCAAAAATGGTTTTGTGTTCTTCCAAAGGGCCAAGGAGTCTGTGCCATGCAAGGAGATTCCTTCTCTCCAGTTGATCAATCAGACACTCAGTTACGCGAGAGAGTTGGAGCGCATTGTGTAACGGATGTTACTCTGCATGATATCATCTTCCCTTCCTTTCAAATTTCAATATTAGCCTGTTCTTTTTGGTGCTGATGATTATGAAAAATCTACGGTTGATGAACATATTTGCATTTCAGTTGGATTATGTTATTTCTATCTACTACAATTGCATGTGCCTTTGATGTGCTTATTCTTCTTACTTAGACACATTTGATTTGCTGCCTTATTCTATTTCTATTCAGATATTCTTGAAATAAACTCAATTTCATCAATTAGAATTTACTAAATAATTTGTACGAATAAAATAGGTTACTTTTGCAACGAAACTAACGAAAGGATTCTTACTATCAATTTTCATTTAGGGCCAATCTGTAATAGTGGCAAAGGAGAACAAACTTAAAGAAGTACAGTACCTTGTGTAGATAACTGCAAAACCCTTCTCCACACCTCTTCACATTTTACCGCATTACATTGTCCCAAATGAAAGTCTTGGTAAAGTTGGATAGAATAGAAGCCAATGTGTTTGTAATTTGTTCAAACTTACCATGCGATCCGATATTAATTTATGTGATATGTATTTGAAGTTCCATTTCAGACTTCATGGATCACCATGCAATCCGATATTGATTCAAGTGATATGTATTTGAAGTTCCATTTCAGACTTCATGGATCACGGGCCCCTTTAATATTTGAATGATACTGTACCATTTTACCGAGGAACCTTAACTTGCTCTTGAGCACTAATTGTTTGGAACTTTGTAATTTGAGAATATTTTAATATTCCTTCATTGTCTCTTGATTCTCATCTCTCAAAAAAGCTGTGTTGTGGTTTCATGATGCACAAACCAAACCAAGGATTTAGGGGCGTGCGCTGGCTTTTTACACTGCACCGTAAGCAGTGCAATTTTATATCAAACAAAAATCTAACGATAATTATATTATTTAAATAAATGACAATATATGTGATCTGTGTTTATATTCATTTTTCTTCAAAATTTTATTTTAGTGTTATAATTAATAATTTATTTTTTTCATATATAAAAATTAAATCACTCAAAATGATTTTTTTTCTTTATAAAAAAATCAAATAATATCAAATTGAGAATATATAATAAATAATTTTTACTTATATTATATAGAGTATAATATTATTTATAAAAACATAAATATGTTAATTATTTTATATAATTATTAGTATTTTAAAATTAAATAAAAATTTCTTGTATTTTATATTTTTGAAATTTTAAAATATTATTCTTAAAAACTAGATAAACTATATAATATTTATATTAATTATATAATTCAATTTTAGAATATATAAAAAATAAATAAAGTAATTAATAGAAGAAAAATAATAAATTATTAATAATTACTCTAAAATAAAATTTTATTAAATATATAATTGCCTTGAGATTTTGTAATATAAAAATTATAAAAAATATAATAGGCTAAAAATTTGTGATATTAATGTTATTAAAAAATTAATCACCTTAAGATTTTGTGATATAAAAGTTATTAAAAAATTTGTGATATAAAAGTTATTAAAAATATAATAACCTTAATATATATATATATAAATTAATTGTGAAAGTAATATTAATATTGAATAGCAAAAGATTGCACTGCTTATGTTGCAGTGTAAAAATGCACTGCACGCCCCCCTTAATCCACAAACCAAGCAGGATATCCAGTAATTTATAATACGGTAAAATATGTATATTGTATATTACTCAACATTGACTTTAATATCTCAATACAGGAAAAGTAATTAAAACCCTGAAATGCCCCCCAAAACGAAAATAACATGATGTTCAATATGCAGAGTTGCAGAAACACAAGACTCCTGACGCTTTTATTCATTCCTGAGATGGCGTGAGGCATTCGTCTACCATATCAACAAGGTTAGGATTTTCCAAAGCTGCTGCCACCCGTTCCTTATCATTCAGCTGTTTATTTACTACAACAATTAAAGCAATCTTTATGAGCTAATTGTGTTTTAAAGGAGGAAACAAAAAGAGGGGAAGTTGAGAAATGGTTCGTTGTGAGAAGATAATTTCTCACCTGATTATACTTAAACCTAAATGTCTTACTCACATACATCTTCATGCTCACCTGATCATACTCAATTATGATCTGATTATTTAGTCCTTTCACACTTGGTTATGCAAGTGTAATTTTGACATACTGTTTAATCCTCGCCTGATTATACAAAGTTGGACTATATGTCCTTCATTTTTACCTCTTTATCCTACATTTTTTACATTGAAAAGTAAGAAAATGATTTTCAGCTACATAACAACTGCTTTCGTAAAGTCGAGGGAGATTGAAATCACTTTCTTTGGAGAAGTAAAGAAAACCGACTAACAGAATTTGCAAATTATCATACTTCTAACATTTTTTTCATGTGGACTCTGACTACGACTATTGTAGTAAAGAACCAAAACCAGTGAAATTTACAACACCATATATTATTACAACTGCAAACAATTTGCACATATAAGGAATAAGAGAGAAACCTGCAGTTTCGGTAGCATGAGAACCAGGTGCTACTCTAATATCCACCTAGGAACAAAAAAAAGAAGCAAAGTGAACCTATTAGATTAGTCATTAAAATAGGAAATAAATCCTTCACTGATCATGAAGCTAGAAATTATGAAGAAATATAAGAAAAATCGTATATCTTATATATCAGGTGTTAACATAAATTATTAAGTGTAGGGCACAAAATTCCATTAATGATTTTTCCGGAAGCATACTTTGTACCGTGGAGGCAAAGAGCGCAAGAGTTTGACTCTCAAGCATAGTCCAATCACTGTTGCCATGCTGCAATGCTCAACAGTCGGAGTAAATGTGACCCTAAAGAAGCAAAATCAATCGTTTCTAATAAGATGCCATACACAAATAAAAGAAACCAAATACAATGGAACATGTATCTTTTCTACCTTACACAACTACGCTTGTCATCTACCTCAATCGCCTCTTCTGATATAACTTTAAGCTCTTCCAAGGAGTAAGGGTGCTCAGGATCTTTTATGTCTCTAATATGTTGTGTGGAGAATTAAGGAGTACAAAACCTTTGCAAACGTGAGATCTTACATAGTCAATTAGGAAATTAACTTTACAAGTGATTTTTTCTTGTACCATATTCTTCTCTAGAATGGAATTTATGGAGTGGTTGCTTATCCGAAAATTTATTACCCACATCATTTTATGGTGAAAATGGCCTTATAAATTCAAAATCACATTTCAAAAATGCCCCCAGACAAGCACATCAAAGAATAGAGATTTTTCTTATTTCTTTCTCTCTCTCTCTCTCTCTATATATATATATATATATATCACACACACAATGAGTAGGATATCAAACACAATTGATAAGTTAGCTTCGCTTTAAAAATAAATACCCAACCCTAAGCATTGTATGACTAAACTCAACTGCTACTTAAATGGGGTACGAGGTAAGCAGTCCACAAAGAAAGGGATTTACAACAAGTAAAAAAGGATATCAAAAACTTCTAATTGGTCAATCTGGTCAGCTGAATACTCATCCACATCTGCCGGTGCAGTTCGTATTCTTCGCTCTTTTTTCTCATAAATAACTGGGTTAGCATTTATGAGTCCTGTGACCATAGTGTTGACTCAATCTAAACCAAAACATAATATTAGCAAAAATAAATAAATATTAGTACATCAAAAAAGATTAGCATAACATAATGATTCAATATTCGATGTTTAATCCATTGT
The DNA here is from genome assembly GCA_954870475.1 of Euphrasia confusa. NCBI lineage: Eukaryota > Viridiplantae > Streptophyta > Magnoliopsida > Lamiales > Orobanchaceae > Euphrasia > Euphrasia confusa. The sequence goes on along the minus strand of OX940957.1, from coordinate 12,002,983 downwards.
TTATATACTACCCCCCATTCTCAATACATCTTCAATTTGAAAACATAAAATCTGACTGCTTGTATACAAATGCTAAACAGGCTTCCCTAAATTCTTCAGAAAATAGATATTAGTGATACAGAATCGAGCTAGCAAGGACTTGGCACGTGAAGTCACACGCACACGTGTACAGAAGATCTATTTTTCATACATCATATTCTCTCTTAGTTAAAAGTATTTATAGTTTTTAGAAATTTCTCTATAGTCACGTGTATAGACGTAAGAACCCCTTTTATATATAAATACACCTCAGATGTGTTGCATGATAAAACATGTTAAATTTCTTATTAACATCCAACAGCTCCCCAAGACTCATTCTGATAAATATGTTTAATGTGGTGAAAGAACCATTCTAAGAAACATTCAGAAAGGATTTTGGAGAGAAAACGAATCCCGAGTTGGGTTTTGAGCTTTCCTAGAGTTGATGAGTCAATGAATAACTTTCCAAATTAGGGTGTGAAACCATGATTGAGACCACAGGAAACATCAAAAGAAACCAAGTTATGTTAAAAACAAAAATACAACAAGACACGTCTTCAATTGTGCTATATTCCAACCCCCTCCAAAACTCATCGAGTAACATAACATTATTCGACATTTGAAACTACCAATATGTGTTTGAGGGAAAGTGTGTGTGATTATTAGGTTGAAAGGTCCCCTTGGAAAGTATACTCTTCGAAATTAAAGAAGTTTATCCTCAAACCAGGATATGTGATTTGGATCTTCATTTATACCCCACATCTAATGTCGAAGGAACTTCAGGCTGTGAAAGAGTTAGTTAGTGCACGGATAGGCCCGGCATTTTGAGATAAAAGGAGCTTTGGTTCGAGAACTAATAGCTTCACTACCCCTCTTACTACCCCTACCCCTACCCCTTCTGTATAAGTACTACACAACAACCAAAGAATACCCAAATCATCAAATACAATTAAGGTAGCAGTGAAATCAATCCCTAAATCACCAGATAATCCTCAAATAATAGTAACAATTAATCAATAGTTCACATAACTAAAATTTTAAAGTAGATCTAAAAAACTAGTATTACCTTAGACTCTAAAGGTGGATTGAGTCGTGGATCACAGAGAGGTGGAGCAGCGTGGTCGGCTGGTCCTCGTTGTCGCCGGTCGCCGGCGGTGACGTGAAGAGGAGGATAGGGAGTGCGAGGGAGAAAAACCAAAAGGTCTAATTTAATATAATTTTTTCTTTTTAAGAATGGTTTTGTTATTTTCCAATTTCACAGTAAATGCTACTTTCCTATTTCTTTTATCCATTTAATTTTTATTTTTTTATTGACTATTACTATATAATTTTGGCACTTGAGCAAAATAAAATTTCTCATTTATTTTGTATTTCACTGCAAAATACTTAAAAACAATGAATACAAAAAATTATATGAAAATATAAAATATTACACTTATTTGTAGTAGTATTTCATCACGGCTATATGAGTTTATGATAATCACTCTAATATTTAGGATTTTGTTTATGCTGGCTGAACTTAATTGAACAGATTTAAATTGAACTTGATGAATTTGAATTGAAGTGAATTAAATTGATATTTTTATAAAAATAAATAATTTTTATAAATTGTTATATATTTTTTAAAAATATTAATAATAATCTATCATTAATTAGATTATATATTTAAAATTATTTATTCAAATTGTTTTTTATTTATTTATTTTATTTTATTTTAAAAGAATTTAATTGAATTGAGATTTAAATCAAACTAAAATGAACTAAAATCAATAAATTCAAAATTAAATTCAAAAGAACAAGTAAAATTGTATGAATCTGAATTGTTGAATTATCACTCGAATCGACACGCAAAGGTGGACGAAATAGCCGAAGGAGGTTTCGGCGGGCGTCGGAGGGTTTCACCGAGTGCTGGAGGTGCGCGGGAGCAGGTTGACGGGCGCGGAAAGCGTGAAAATCGGTACGATGCGGTACGAGCAGAAAATATCGGCGTTGTTTGGAAATAGTGAGCGCTGTATACAAACAACGGTCGCCAAGTGGGGAACAACGGTGATGTTTTGCCCCAACAGGATTTTTTTCTGCTGGGATTTTTGCGTGGCTTTTTACACGGGAGTTATTTACGTGAATTTATTTAATTAAAAAATTAGAATTATATGAAAATTTAATTTTATTTTTTATTAATTTAAGAGTTATAAATTAAGAAAATGATTTATTTTTAATTCTAATTATTTTCATTTGATAAGTTTGTTACACCTATAAATTGAAGTTTTCCAGTATACGAAAATCATAGAGTGGGTGTAGTAGATTTTTTTTCCCCTGGTCTTTTCTCGTGTTTTGGGTTTCCACATAAATTGTGTGTTCGTCCTTTTTCATTTATCTTTTTTTCGTATCTCATATATATTTCAAGAGTCGCGAGGGATTTAGTTTCAATATTCGCAACAAGTTGTATCACATAATGGTAAAAAGCATAACATGAATTGTAAAAAGTAAACTTTTAATCCTATAAAATATATTTTTTTTCTCTTTAAAATTTACATATTCATAAATGAAAAAAAAATCAAAATTTCATTTTAATTTATTTATATTAATATCATTAATAATTCACTTAATTCATTTATTACATATACAATAGTAATAATACTTACTACAGTAAAAACTCTATATAGTAATAATTCATATAGGAATAAACTCTCTACAGTAATAAAAAATTGAAGTCCCAACTTGGGACCAGTTATAAATAGAAATAAACTCCACATTTTCATAAGTCATACATTTTTTAAGTCCCTTCTTAGGGATTTATACCTCTATATAGGAATAAATGATTAATATATAATAAAAATATTTATTAATAATGTTTTTATATATTAAAATCAATAACATGTTTAAGATGACTTGAAATATTTATCAAAATCAATAACATATAGTATAAGATCAAAGTTTATAGTTCTTAGATTCATTAATATTTTATTCAATTTGTATGTTAAACACAATTTTTACACATATATGGTAAAATTTTATTATTCAAAATTATTAAATTAATTTTGTGAATTTAAAGATAAATAATATTGTTTGTATATTATTTTTATATTTATATTATTTTTTATAGAAAAAAAAATTATTTTGTAAAACTCTGTATAAGAATAAGTAATATTTTTTCCCGGTCCCAACGATATGACTGTACGGAGTTTCTACTGTATCTCCATCTCAAGTTAGATGCACGGGTTGATCGACATAATTAGTTGAGACATCAAGTTTATATGCACAAGTTTATATGCAAGTTTATAAAAATATATTTTTATGTTTAAAAGTATAGTAGTTTTGAGTAAAATTTAATGTGAAAAAAGCAGGGATAAAATTGTATTTTAAAATAAAAAAGTAAAATGTTTATATTCATTTTAGGGGTGTGCATAATTAGTTGAGAGTTGAGACATCGAAAAAAAAAGTGTGCATAATTAGTTAGTAAGATAGTCTTATATACATTGTATTATTCAACACAAAAAAAATAATTTTTTTCTTAATTTTTGTGTCAAATTCTTTATTCAAACTTTTAGAAGATTGAAATAGTATTAAATTATATTAACATGTAGCCACAAATCCTAATCTTACGGTCTTACTAATTTTTAAATTTTTATCTTTAATCATAATCATCTAGATTTTAAATACAAAATTTGAAATGTAAGATTATGCCTTTGTAAGAGTGGTTTATATGAAGCAATTCAAAAATTGCAAGGAACAATATTAGTATATTATTAGTGAATAGTGATCGTAATAGTTAAACATTAGAACTTTTAGTCTATAGATGTTTATGAATAAGTACAATGTTCATTAATGTTAATCTCTTGATGCATGTTTTTATTAGTTTCGCGAAAAAGGGTCGAAAATTAGTCGTTATATATACATGTTCCCTATATATAAGTCGTTACTCATTAGCATCATACCAGCTAGGTGAGCAACGCAAGTTTGCGAAAAAGGGTCGAAAATTACCTGTTGCCTATATAAGTCGTTAGCATCATACCAACAAGGTGAGCAACGCAAGTTTACTACTGCATCGTAACACAGACACGAGGTTACGAGGTATTCTTGATATTCGACATGTTCAAAAATCATAATAATGTTGTTAGTGGAACATGGAGAGGGATCAAAGCACAATTTATAACTTAATTCAGCAGAGAGTTAGCTTCAGGTAAGGACGAAACATAGCTTCTTGCATGTGAAAATAACCAACATTTTTCACCCTACAAACTCATTGAAAAAATCAATGCATCGATCTGAACTATCTATCTCCACGAGTGTAATGTTAACTAGTTTCATCCAACTCAGTCATGACCTGAAATAGTTAGGTGTAATGATACAATATCTGTACATAATAAGTCATTAGAGTTCACATATTGGACTTCCAGAAATGAAGTTTTTGCAACAAAATGATACTCTCTCCGCCCCAGAGAAATAAGACCCTCTCCTTTGTTATTTTGTGAAGGAAGTGGTCCTATTTCTATGGGACATAGGGTGTAGTATGTTATAGAAACATGCATCTATATCGAGAATTTAACGCCTTCATCATCAGCAGAAGTCCCTTTGAATATTGCAAGTTTCCCCTTGTTCTCTAGGTATTTCAGGGCTCGCATCAGTATAGTACGGTCTACTCCATGAAGTTCTGATTACAATAAAAAAAAACGTGAGATAGAGAGAGTAATCATGTTCATGTTTTTGGGCAATATTACAAAAGGTATCTATCAGTTTTTATCCTAATAACAACAAAAAAGTCGGTTATGTTTCAACTAATGGGAGGTTAACAAGACAATGCGAAATGTATGTAAACCTCAATGGTGGATTTTGTAATTTTCAAATTAAGCTGGGGTTTTCCTGTAATTTGGCCAAACCTCAAAGATAAATTTGTAATTATCAAAAATTACACAACTGTCACGACAACCCTCAAAATGACAAAGCTGACCTGTCCCTCGAGACTCTATCCCTGAACGTATTTCCTCAACAGTCATGACACTGTCCTCAAGTCCATTATCCTTAACCTAGAAGGTAAAAAAAGCAATCACTGGAACTGAATTTTCTGTGACCAATTAACAAAGCATATTATAAATAAATGAAATCAGGGAACACTAACAAAGCGTATTATCAAGTCAGCCCAATCTTGTATCCGATGCCAAAGGATTAGACATTTTTTATGACTTTTATCCAACCATTCTGCACGTCCTGCGATGTTAAACTTGTCCCAATGAACCAATTTGTTGTGTATAAAGTACATCAACCTCATTGACAAAAAAACAAACTAGTAAAATGGAAATAAACCTTCAGAAACTATCGCCAAGAGAAATGCCTCCCTAGCTTCATGACTTAAAGATCCTGCATAATCACAAAAAACAAACAGTATATCAGCTCAAGGTGCAGACACAGTGGGGCCAGTAAGCGTGTTCTTCTTGAGGGCTGGGTGGTAATAATAATGTATATTTATAAGTAGATTAAAATTAATATATTTTAAGTGAAAAAGTAAACTAATTATTTCCTTTTTAAAGGTGTGCATATTAAGTTGGTAAATCCAAAAAAGGAAAGTGTGCATATTTCTTTGGGACAGCGAGAGTATATTAACTATTAAGACTAATGTTTCAAAAAACACCCGAGGTGTACGCATAAACTTGCAAGTAGTACCGCCTCAGCATTTCGCTTCACTAATGTTTTACATTTTGTAAGCCTCAAAACGTGAGGTGTAGGGTCGACTCAAGTGACGCGTCCTAGACATTTTGTATTTAAAGAAATCAAAAACAACTGAGGCATATGCCTCAAATACGAGTTGCAGATTTTAAAACATTGATTAATACCTTGTTATCAGAGTGAATAAGATATTTGAGGAGTAAAAGTAGTTCAATCAACTTGATCAAGGATATGAGTATACCCAATGGAATAATAGTAATAGGTTCACTCTTCCATTAGGGAAAATCATAGATTCGTCATATTCAATTATACTTAATAATTATACTATTAATAATTGTATAATTATTAACTCAACTCAACTCAAGATATGACTATATTTAACTAATTATACTTAATAATTGAATTTTTATCATAAAAACACAGTACAATTAAGTCTGATAGGTTGCCTTTAACCAAATGGACGTACTTTCCAAAGACTAAAATCCATGTAATGCAAGAGGCCAAGAGCTTTAACTCAGATCTGAATATTCATCAAAAATGGTTTGAGGTATCCCCAAAAGACAGACAAAAACCCAATAATAGAAAGTTAGGTTGATTCAATTTAGTCATGAATTGAGAGAAAATGAATTGCTGCAAGTTTGCAACTCAACCCACACATTTATTTTGTGAGTCAAAGAAAAAATTCTAGAAAATGGCTGTGAGCCCAAAAATTTGATAGAAGCAAATCTCAAGTCTCAACTGTTAGAGAGCAGAATATGAGTCGGGAACGGGCTCAGGCCTATTAATAGGCCTACCTGGATACTTGAGCAATATTTTATTAGTATTATTATTATTTATTATTATTCTAGATTATTAGTATCTTTTTAGTATTTAGAGTTATTTATTTTTGGTATTACTTAGAGTCTTAGACTAATATATACTCCCTCCTCTTTTTTTTATAAGACGTTTAAGAGTTTTAATTATTTTTATTTTATAAGACGTTTTAGTTTTATTAAATGATGTAATAACATTAATTCATAATTTTTTCAATTTTTTATGCACGTGTTTTTTCTCTCCACCAATCACATTTCATTATTTTTATCATTTTATTTTTTTTCAATGAATATTAATTGAAATTAAATATTTTCTTAATAGTTGTGTTAAAGCTTAAAACGTCTTATAAAAAAAATAGGAGGGAGTAAGTTGTTAATTAGGGTTTAAGGTTATTCATTATTGAATTATTTATTGGAAAAGCTGGTGCTTTTTGGGCAAACGGTTCTGCCGTTTGATTGGAATTTCTATTCCTAACATCAACACACTGCACAGCAGTAAACTGCACATTTTTGTTTGTATTTTATGTTTGCGTTTTTATTAGTGTAGGTATATTGGACTGGTCAACTCTCCATATTACCACAAGATCTTCACCTATCAATACAAAATTAGACAACAAACTTCAATAGATAATCTCAGTATGCCACTAATAAGTTAAAAGTGCTTATTATCAGGAAATCATTAAACATACAGTGCCTTCCTTTTATCACTTTAAATTTTAATTTTAGCAGTCTTGTTTTTAGTTTAAGCCAGCAGACGGATATAGCAAAATAGCAAATCCATAAGTTCAAAAAAGAGAAAGTAAAAAGGAATACACTTACTTTCAATCACGGGATTGATAAACAAGGGGAAATCTTCATCAAGTCCAACAACAAAGATTTTTTTAGTCCGACAATAGTCAAGTATCAGCTCCTTCCACAGCTGTATCTGTTTCTCTCTAGTGTCTCTTACTGGCTGCAAACTACATCAAATGAACAACTTTTCATGCCAACAAAATAGGGCTTCCCGTAGGAATATTTACAATGAATCATAAACAATGAAGTAATGCCCAAGCATTGTTTGGAGCCAATCTCCATAGGAAAGTTAACAACGAATCCAGAAACATTCATTCAACAGACACTGAGAACAATCTATGGTCCTAAGATTTCCTTGAATGTTATTATGGTTTCTCCGCTCAAGAAGGTATTTTGCACTATATGACCCAGTAGCTGTAACAAAGTCAAAATAGTTTTAGGATAACCAAGAAACAATGATTCCTTATACTCCAGAGTCCAGTCCCTTGGAGAGGTTTCCCTTTAAGAAATCTTATCAAAAACAAAATCCATAAAAATTTGAACCCACCAAGAGCCTTTTCCCCAAGTCAATAAGTTGAGCAATTCAATATCACCCGAAGACAACAGCAAAATGAAAACCCGGTTTACACTTCAAATGAACAAAGAAAATCCAGGAACCCATAATGAATTAAATCAGTTCAAAATTGAGATTTCTGCATCTTTAGGCATAACAACACAAATGCTTTATAAAATCCGATTAACTCGAACAAACTTTTCTTCTAAACCAATCAATCAATCAATCTTAGTCTTGAAACATACAGAGCAACAATACTCAAGCGAGCAAGAAGTATTACGTGAAATAAGGAGGATAATTAAAGAAATGGGGAAGTTTGAATTCACCCAACGTCTGCATATTTGGTTTTCGCCTTCCTGATTAAACCTGAAATCGAAAAGAAAAAAAATGATTGAATCTTGGGGCTGGAAGTAAGGGTGAGATTCGGTTTGATTAGTTCCAGTGTTCTAAAAGACGTCCTAGGCGCGGGTACTCCGCTTACTTTTTTTCCTAGGCGGGCTGGTCTAGGCGGAAATAAAACTAGACGGTCTATGCTGCTCTGAACGGGCTAAGCAGTCCGGAACGGTCTTTTATCTAGACGGGCTTAGAGAATCTGTTCATTTTTCACTTTAAACCAAAATTGGTTAACCGAACTGAATTGCTCATGAGAATACTTGCACCTCGCTTTCATGATATCTACATTTTGGGTTAACTGGAAATCTTTTCTTTCTTTACAATCTTCATTTTGTTAGTTTTACGAAAATCAAACTCAATCTCAGAAATACAGATTCTCAAACTGAAAATTATTACTAGCGATGGCTGTTGCACTACAAGAAATTTGAGAAATCACGACGACATATTTCTTCATAAAAATGTTACTTTTCGTGAAGATATCTATTTGATGACAATTTTGTTGTCACGAAGATTGTCACCGTATGTGCATCACAATAGGAAAATGTGATACTAATTTGATTTGTCGTCAAAAATCAACTTCTGAAAACGATATAGGCCACCGTCACTACATATATTCATCTATAGTGACATATATATTCTTCTAAGCCAAGATATTAACAACGTGTACACAGAAAGGTTCCAGCAAAGGTTCTGAACTAACCTATCAATATACAGACAAACAAAAGGAAAGGTAGTAGGCAAGGAAAATTATATTTTTTTCAGTTCCAAGCAAAAATGAATTCTAGAACGAGAAACGACACACAGCTAAAAAAAAATCCAAAATTATACTGTAGTACACAACCAATTATTTACAGAACTCAAGAATCAAGGTTATAAGAATCATTACCAGATGGTTGAGGATTTGACTTGGAGGTTGGTGAGTGTTGCTACACCGCGAACGCAGATCGATCGAGAGGGGCGACTGCCGGAGAAGAGCCCGACTGAGATCACAACCTAGCTTCGACTTTCGTTGTTCGACTCCTCTCTCTCTCTCTCTCTCTCTCTCTCTCTCTCCTCTCTCAGCCTTTATCGCCACAACAAAGAGGAAGAAAGGAATTGATTGATTTAGATTTTAGGGTAAAATGATGTTAACCTCTCAAAAGCCTCGTAATAACTTGATTTTAAAAAATTAGAGGGGTGTATTCAACTGGGATGTTAATGGATTTTTTTGGACTTTTAAAAGTCCGTGGATTTTTATGGATTTTCTAAATCCACGGAGTCTACGTAGAGTTTGACTGACTTTTTTCCATTGATTTTGACGGATTTTCATAAACTTCAAATATAATTTTTTAAATTATTTTACTTCAATTTTTATAAACTTTTTTATATAAATTTTTTTTTAATTATTTTAAAAAATCCAAATTGTTCAAAAATAAATAAATATTATTATTTATCAAAAAATGCATTTGTTCAAATATAAATAAATATTATTATTTATCAAAAAATGCATTTGTTCAAAAATACATAAATATTATTATTCATCATTATTATTTTATCTTCATTTATATTATTGTATTATTGTAATGCATGAGCCTCATTTCCCACATAGCATTAGCAATACTCGATTTTCAATCTCCGTGAAGGTGTATTCGATTAGGATTTTATAGGATTTTTTTATTTTGAAAATCTATAGATTTTATGGAGAGTTTGACCGATTTTATTATTGATTTTATATTGATTTTCATAGATTTTAAAGAATTGTAAAATATATACGATTTACGTAAACTTTAATAAAATATATATTATTCTAATTATTCTAATTTTTATTGTCATCACAAAGTAATTTATTATTAATATAATGTATAAATATTATTTTTAACGAAAATATGATAAGATCAATTTTCTCAAATAAAAATTTGAATAGAGTGATTTGTGTAACTATTGTCAAATGACTAACAATTGTTTTATTTTTATTTTTTGTATTTGAGCTTTCGTGTCGTAAAGAAGTCCATTGAAATCTCTCATAATTAGGAGAGATTTCGAAAAGTCAAATTTAGTTATATTTTGTAAAGAGAATCCATCAAAATCCATAAACTTTTAAAATTCATTATAATTCATGGACTTTTGAATACCTACAGATTTTTAAAGACTTTTTAAAATCCTAATTGAATACCTCCGGATTTTAATTGACTTTTAAAAATCCGGATTGAATACACTTAGACTTTAAAAGTCTATTAAAATCCAATAAACTCTTAATTGAATACATCCCCCTTAATCTGTGATTTTAATGTGTGACAATGGGTAAAACGGACATTAACCTTCTTAAACTTACTTTATTTTATAATTACATACATTTAATTTCCCTAAATAATAAAAAAAATACTCTAAATTGTAAAATACTGTATACATATTTTATCATAGCTAATTTTATTTACACCCCTAATTTTGTTCGGTACACCCATATTTATATTTATATATAAATCACTAACTTAAAAATCTAAAATATTTTTAATTGTTATAAACTCAAAAGGAATTGGGAGAGAATACTAGATCCGAAAGAGAGACAATAAGAGAGAAGAATAGAATTGTTATGAATTCTTGTTTCATTCATATGGGAGACCCTTTTATATAGGATACAATCTAGGGTTTCTGACTTAGCCAACAAGTCATTCACTATAATATAATAATATTCATAACACTCCCCCTTGAATGACTATTTACATGATTGCTGCCTCGTTAAAACCTTGCCAGGAAAACCCAGTGGGACAAAACCTGAGCGAAGGAAAAAGAGTACAACTTGCTCCCCCTGATTGTAATCACCGAAGATCTTTGAAAATAGTTATTGGTGATCAATCCATCTCATTAAAACCTGTAACTAATAAAATCATATAGGAAAAACTTAGTTATTCAAATATAACTTTTGGTCTTCAGGACACAACCTTCGAATTGTTGAGTTTCACATTCATTTGTATTATTGTATACTTTTCGTCCTTCTGGGACATGACTTTACCAGACATCTATTGACTAGAGCATTCGCAATTGCTATAACCGGCCGGTAACTCTTCAGGAGTATATTAGATGCATCTAATGTCGAATATACAATCCTTGACAAATGAATAATGTGAACTTCAATTTACAATCATTTGAACTTCAGGTTCAATATCTCAGTTTATCTCGCAAATTAACTCATATGGAACATTCTGATGTCCTCATTAAATATTATCGAGTGATGTACATGCCTCGTTAAAAACCTCGTTATAAAACCCTATAGGAAAAAATACTCGAGGAAAAGAGTACATGACATTCACATTTATATTGTGATGATTGTCTCGTTAAAAACCTTTAACTAAGAAAATCCCGTGGGAAAAACTTAGTAGAGGGAAAAAGAGTGCAATCACTGGTCTTCAGGACCAATCACTGGTCTTCGGGACCTTGTCTTCAATATGATTTTTGTCCATAATGACATATGTAAATCTGATATTATACATGTTCTGATTTTCATTTCCTTTCATTTCAGGAATCTTAAAATCCATCCAGGATTTTCATGTATGTATCTTTTTAAAAATCCATCGGACTATTTTGGATTAACTTTTCTAAAGTTTCACCCACTTTGGAATTCAATCAATTTAATATTGATATTTCTTCATGATATCATATCACGATGTTCTTCAGGAACATTATTTCGTCAGGAATATCATATCATGTTCTTCAGGAACGTTTAATTTTGATATTTCTTCGGGAATATCATGTTCTTCAGGAACATTAAAAACTTTAATTGATTTAGTAAACATAATTAATTTGATATTACTTCAAGAATATCAAATTATAATATTCTTCGGAAACATATGATATTAAGAAGAAGGGAGAAGAAGTAGATATATTTATAATTATTTAATAAATATAAACAAAATATAAATTCTTGCCTTGTACTTCGGATCTTGGATGGGTAGAACTTGGATGAAGAACGCGATTGAGTTTCTCGTGCTGATAACGTGTTATAAACTCAAAAGGAATTGGGAGAGAATAATAGATCCGAAAGAGAGACAATAAGAGAGAAGAATAGAATTGTTATAAATTGTTATGAATTCTTGTTTCATTCATATGGGAGACCCTTTTATATAGGATACAATCTAGGGTTTCTGACTTAGCCAACAAGTCATTCACTATAATATAATAATATTCATAACATTAATATTATATTTATTTATTCAATTAGTAAATTTAGCACAAAACCAAATATTATTTATAATTAAACAAAAATATTTATAATTAATATATTAAATAATTTATTTATCTTTCAATTAATAAATTGCTCTTATCTTATTAACTATTTATTATTTTATGTTAATTCATATTCAATATAAATTACTGTAACAAAAATATTTATATTTAATATATTAAATAATTTATTTATCTTCCAATTAATAAATTGCTCTTATTTTATTAACTATTTATTATTTTGTGTTAATTCATATTCAATATAAATTACGAATGTTATATATTTATATTGATTTTTTAGATTTTTTTAAATTGTATTTTTTTTCTTTCAATTTTTCATTATTTTTATTCTTTGTTTATTTTATGAATTTTTTTAACACTTTTTTGTTTTTTTATTTTATGTTAATTCATATTCAATATAAATTACGCATGTTATTTATTTATATTGATTTTTTAGATATTTTTAAATTGTATTTTTTTCTTTCAATTTTTCATTATTTTTAATCTTTGTTTATTTTATGAATTTTTTTAACACTTTTTGTTTTTTATTTTTCTTAATAAAATTTGGCTGTATATATATAATATAAATTTTGTCAATTTTTTTTCATTCTTATTATTATCGGGTGATTGTTTTTTTTTTTTTAATTTTCACGTTTTGTTATTAATTTTGATAAATATATATAATATTTTAAAATCATTTTTATTTTTTAATTTTTCTTAATAAAAATCTGCTATATTTATATATATAATATAAATTTTATCAGATTTTATTCATTCTTATTATTATTGATGATTTTTTTTTAATTCTTTTATTATAAATTTTGATAAATAATTGTAATATTTTGAAATTTCATAGTTATTTATTGTTTTAGAAAATGTATTTTTAATTTTTTTAATAATAAAGGGTATATTTGGTACATTGAGGGGTTTATGTTGAAGTTTGTGTCACAAAACCGCAAAATTTGAAAAAACGTAAGCTAGCGCCCAGCTACATTCCTAGCACCACGTTAGGACAGAACGTGTCAATTTAAGCACACCTTCTGCGGGCTCGGCACGAACGTGCCAGAAAGCTAGCGCCCCGCTAGGATCCCAGCGTCGCGCTAGGTCCCCAGATTCAGCATACGCGGATTTTGGTCTTTCCTATTTTAAATATGATTTGTTTCCAACTTTCTTAGGACTCTTTTTAGGGCGTGGAATATTATTTCCATACAATATTTTGGACTCCCCCCTATATAAAGAGAGCTGCTCCATTGACACGAAAAAGGCCAATTATAATTCTATAGCTATTGCGTGAGATTTGAGGGTTTAGAGCGTATATCATCCTTGTAATCGTGAAGTAATAGTATAGTGAATTGTTCGTCGTTCCTCCCGTGGTTTTTCCCAGTTGGGTTTCCACGTAAATTCTTGTCTTCTCTAATTTTCGTTGATTTCTTTTCTTCGGTATTCTTGATATTCTCAAACTATACATCGTCCGATCGTCAACAAGTGGTATCAGAGCTAAGGATCTATGACGAGCGTGAAGTATGACATACCGATGTTGGATCTCAACGCAAGGTTCCCAATTTGGCAATACAAGATGAGGTTAGTTCTACGATCCCTGAAGCAAGAGATCGCTCTCAATGGTATTGACAATATGACGATTCACATGGAGCATGACGACCGCGTGACGCTCGATCAGATGGCTATGGCGACCATAGGGCTCCATGTTTCGAACAGTTTGGCGGAGGACATCATGGAGATGAAGACAACGAAAGAATTGTGGGAGAAGCTTGAAGAGATGTGCGTTACCAATACGGTGTCAAGTAAGCACAATTTGAAGAGAAGTCTTTATTTCCTCAAGATGGCGGAGGGATCTTCGATCCAAGCGCACGTAGCGAAATTCAAGGAGAAAGTCGCCGACCTCGGCAACATTGGCGTGAAGATTGAAGATGATGATCTTGCGTTTTGGCTCCTAATTTCGCTACCCCCTTCTATGGCGACCTTCCGTGATACTCTCCTATATTCTCGAGATAGCCTCGCGTTTAAAGACGTTATTTCGGCTCTTTCATCTAGAGAGAATATTTTGATGATGGATAATCCTAATTCGGGAGAGACGCCAAGCGAAGGATTGAATGTCCGTGAGCGGACAACTCAAAAATCGGGCCAGAGGTCTCGATCGATGTCACGACATAGTAACAAAGTTTGCAACTATTGCAAAAGAAGGGTCACATCAAAGCCGATTGCTACACCTTGAAAAATAGGTTGGAGAGAGAAGGCGGCAACAACAACAACAATAATTCCGGTAAGAGTTCCGGTGAAGTTGGTGTAGCCGAGAATTATTGTGATCTCCTTATGGCTTTGGGTGAGGTCTCCAAATCAAGCGAGGAGTGAATTCTAGACTCGAGATGTACGTTCCACATGTGCCCGAATCGAGATTGGTTCGACACTTTTGAGAAGGTGGAACAAGGTGCGCTGACTATGGGCAACAACGCGTCATGCAAGATCGAAGGGATAGGAAGCATCCGGATCAAGATGTTTGACGGCGCGATCCGCACCCTAAGCGAGATTAGATATGTTCCCGGCTTAAAGCTGAATTTAATTTCGCTTAGTACTTTGGAACTTAAGGGTTACTCATTCACCGGAGAAGGTGGAGTCGTGAAGGTTGCCAGCGGTTCGTTGGTAGTTATGAGAGGCGAACGTAAGTCGAATAGGCTTTAAGTTCTTGATGGCACCACGGTGAAAGGTGAAGTAGCCGTGGGCGATTCCAAAGTCCCGGATGTCGATACGACGAGACTTTGGCATATGCGTCTTGGACATATGAGTGATTCCGGAATGGCCGAGCTAAGTAGACAAGGGCTTCTTGGGGATAAGGGTTTGTCGAAGTTGGAGTTTTGTGAGCAGTGCGTCTTTGGGAAGCAAACGAGGGTGAAGTTCACCACTGACGCTTACACGACAAAAGAGATACTCGGGTATGTCCATTCCGATCTATGGGGACCATCCCCGGTCCCCTCCACTGGAGGTTCTTACTACATGCTTACCATAATCGATGACTATTCCCGAAAGATTTGGTCGTTCTTCCTGAAGAACAAGAGCGACCTGTTTTCTACCTTCAGAGATTGGAAGGTGATGATAGAGAAACAAACCCGAAAAGTCGTGAAGAACCTACGTACGGACAATGGCCTAGAATTTGTGTCCGAAGAATTCAACCAATTTTGTAAGGGTTCGGGGATTGTGAGGCACCACACTGTGAGATACACGCCCCAGCAAAATGGAGTATCCGAGAGAATGAATCGCAAGATTATGGACAAGGTACGTTGCTTGTTAGCAACTTCTAGGTTGACGAAAGGTTTTTGGGCTGAAGCGGATTCTTTAGCATGTTACCTTATCAACCGCTCTCCGTCCATGGCGATTAATAAAATATTCCACAAGAATTGTGGAAGGGATCTCTGGCGAATTATGAGGACTTGAGGGTGTTTGGGTGTCCGTCCTACATGTATGTCAACAACGGGAAATTGAGTGCATGTTCTAAGAAGTGCATATTCGTTGGTTTTAAGGAAGGAGTTAAAGGATACAAGCTTTGGTGTCCAGAGACGAGAAAGATCATACTAAGCCGTGATGTAGTCTTCGATGAGGCTTCTATGATGGGTGATCGGTCGTTTAAAGGGAATCTCGAGGTTCCAAGTACTCCTACTGAGGTGGAGCCGGACAAGGTGCAACTTGCAAGATGAAGATGATGGGTCAAGTTCCCCGACCGACGAAGCGAGTAGTTCGACTACTCCGGAAGATCCAAAAGAGGTGGAGCCGCAATGCATAGCACGAGATAGGCCAAGGCGTGAGACTCGACCACTCAAAAGGTTAGCCGAGTATGAGTTAGTTGCCTATGCTCTAAACGTAACCGATGAAGTTGATTCGTATGAGGAGTCTTCCTCATATGACGAGGCGGTTACGTGTGATGACTCACGTAAGTGGGTTTTGTCTATGCAAGAAGAGATGAAATCTCTTCATAAGAATGACACTTGGGAGTTGGTTGATCTCCCTAAAGGCAAGAAGGCCATCAAGTGCAAGTGGATCTTCAAGAAGAAGGAGGGCATCCCTGGGGTTGAGGACGAGAGATACAAGGCGAGATTGGTGGCTAAAGGTTTTATTCAAATTCCCGGAGTAGACTTTAATGATGTGTTTTCACCGGTGGTCAAGCATAGCTCGATTCGGACGATTCTAGGCATTGTGGCAATGCACGATTTGGAGCTTGAGCAAATGGATGTGAAGACGGCCTTTCTACATGGGGAGCTCGATGAAGATATCTACATGGTCCAACCCGAGGGGTTCGAGGGTTCAAGTCAAGAGAACAAGGTTTGTTTTCTCAAGAAGTCCTTATATGGCTTGAAACAGTCTCCTAGACAATGGTATAAACGGTTCGACACGTTTATGATTAGGAATGGTTTCCGAAGGAGCTCATACGATAGTTGTGTATATTTCCGAAAAGACCGTGATGGGTGTTGGGGGATAAAAAATCAATTTGTACACTCGGAGGACGGGCCCGCCCACCGCTCTCGAGAACGATCGTGAGAGATCGGGGTCGAACCCCAGGTACGAGTCCATGCAGCCCATGCAAAGAATAACCCCAGAAGACCAGTAGAAAGGAAGAACCCCGAGGATCGTCACGAATTCGCTCCGAGGCGACAATGATCCCGGGCCAAAATCTCGGGGAAATCCCCCAAGGGGACCCAACCGGGTCCCGGACCCGGACGCCTGCAGCGCGTCCGAGGCGCTGTCCCGGGCCGAGTTCAAAAGGCAACAGGGGTCCGTGGGTCGTCCAAAGAGGCACGAGGAAAAGCCCTCCCATTCAGGATTCCACGACGAGATCCGCGCCAGACGACTCAGACACCGTACCCCGGAACTCGCATAAACCCAATGCAAAATCGTGCCTCGGCATTTAATGATCGAAGATTAGATCTTAAACGTGTCCTGATGTCCTGATGTCGTGGCTCTGCATGAGCATGTGCTCTCGCCTATAAAAGCCGACCCCCTCATCTCATTGTAAGGGCGGCGAAAATTACCGAATAAAAGATATATAAAAAGAAAGACATTATCTTCTTCAGCTCGGAATTCTTATCCTTTTCCCCCGGGGTCCAGAAATTTCAACCCTTTCTACATATAAATTCACATGATTTGGTAGTCGTTGCGAAACCCTCATATCCACCCCGTATCTCACCCTCTCCAACAAAAACGACCCAAAACAGTTGGCGCTAGAAGGAGGGGGTTGTATTTCTAGACCCAGGAAAAGAGCTTTGGTGAAGAAATGTCCAGCCAGCAGCAAGACGGAGCCACGGCGTCGGACTCTTCGAGATCCGCCACTTGGAGAAGGTCAGAACGAGCAAAGATGCCCGTGGAAGACGAACCCGCGATCCCGGCACCGACCACACACGGATGCTATCCCGCGTCGGAGGCCGAGATCCACTTGAAGGAGCCAGGTTCTCGACGAACCGCTCGTCGCCAGGTGCGAAGCAGCTCCGAAGCGCGACGTTTGAAGCGTCACCTGCTCACCGAACGGCACAACCGGCGCGCGCGCCCCGGCCCACGCCGAGATCCACCAGTTCCCGCCACCCCGGCTCTCTTCTCGGGCAGTATGCTCGATACCCCCGAGAAGATCGACGAAGTCATGGCCAGCTTGGCCCAACGTAAGCACGCTCTTAATACTCCTATATCTATGTCATCGAGAAAGCAGGTCAAGACCAGCGCTTTCGACCGACTGGGGCCAGGACAAACGAGCCATGACCAGCGCGTCGCCCCGGCTAGGAGATTGATGTTCGACTTGAATGATCCAGCCGAGCACCTGTCCGCGTCGTCAGCACACGGGGCCCCAGACCACGGGACAGATTTGCGAGAGACACTGGGGAGGCGTGATCCTCACCCCGTCCCCCCAGTCCCGATCGCGCCGAGACCCGAGGCAGGCCTCCGGGACCTGTACGAGAAAGTGAGCGAGGTAGAGAGGAGGCTCGCCGAGGCTCAGGTAAAACTCGAGCGGATCGACTTCTGCAAGGAGCCTCTGGCCCTGGAGGTCGAGCACGCCACCATGCAGTACGAGATTCAGCCTCTGCAGACCGCTCTTTACGATGGGAAGACGGACCCCGAGGTCCACCTCAGCCGCTTCCGCACCTACATGTCAGGACGGGGTGCCAGCGACGCCACCAGGTGCAGGTTGTTCCCCCTCACCCTCGGGGACACGGCCCACAAGTGGTTCGCGGGGCTACCCTCCCGATCCATCCACTGTTTTGACGACTTGGTCCAACGCTTCGTCGCTCACTTCGCCTCAAAGTTCAATCGGCTCGAGCAAAGCCAGAGGTTGATCGGTGTTAGGCAGGCGGCAGACGAAAGAGACGAGTCCTATGTGGACCGAGTGGGGGATATCCTGATCGGCGGCGAGGAAGTCGGTGACGATTTAAAATTGCACACGGCCATGAGTGGGCTCCGGAAGAACTCGGAGCTATTCAAACACCTGATGCTTTGCTACCCGCGAAGTTACGAAGACTTCCGCATCAAAGCCGGGGCCCAGTGTTGGTTCCAGCGACTTATGCGGGGGAACGAAAGTGCCCCGGAGCGAAAGAGGCAGGACCCGGAACCCGCGGACCGGAGGGCCACCCATGCCCCGCGGAAGGCCCCTTACAAGCCTTACGAGCAGGGCCGCCCGCTGCCCAGCTATAGAGAGATGGAGGTGAAGCTCGTAGAACAGACCGGTCAGGACGCCCTAACCATGATGGAAATTTTGCTAGCCGTGGGAGGAGACATTTTGGTGAAACCGGGGCCCATGCGAGCCCCCGAGGGAAAGTTAGACAGGAGGCTGTGGTGCTCCTTCCATGACCAGCATGGGCACGCTACGGGCCAGTGCAGACAGCTGCTCCGACAGCTTTGGAAGCTGTTTGAGGATGGGAAGCTCTGGGACTTGTTGTCGCGCCCCGGCCCCCGGGGCGATGGGACGGCAGCTCGAGGCAACCCCGGGCGGGCAGCAGCGGGTCACGACCCGCAAACCCACGACCAGCACCGGGCCCAGGGAGGCCAAATTCTCATGATCGGCGGGCTACGCCCGATAGCCAGCGATAGCAAACGCAAGAGGAGACGTGAGCTCGAGGTGTGGCAGGTTTATCACGCGACGCGACCGGCCCCGCCCCCCGGGATCACGGAGAAGGCGGAAATCTCGTTCTCTTCCGCGGACAAGGACGGTGTGACCTTTCCTAAAAGGGACGCCCTGGTAATTAAAGCCCCCATCTTAGGGATGGAGGTCTCAAGGCTGCTAATCGATAGCGGGGCCCACTGCAATATCCTTTACAAACAAGCCCTGGATCAGATGGGCCAGCTCGCCCAGTATATCCTCCCGTGCGACCTTAGACTCAAGGGGTTCGGCAGCGACGTGGTGACCCCCTTTGGTACGATCACGTTGCCCCTCGAGCTAGCAGACTCCGTCAGACCCGAGGTCAAGGTGTTGAGAAACCTCGAGTTCGTAATAATAGATAGGGCTAGCAGGTACAACGCACTTCTGGGGAGGCCCTTCTTAGAAGCTTTCGAAGCTGTGGCCTCCACCTACTATTACTGTATCAAGTTCCCCGTCCCCTCCGGAGCTATTGGCACCGTGAGAGGGGACCAACTAATGGCAAAAAAGTGTTTGCTCTATTCAAATTCTTATGAACTAACAGACCCAACGACGGAAGCCGCGACAGATACCTCCCGGGTAAATCAGCTTTTAGCTAGGCTAAGTACCCCGGGAGCCCAAACAAGCGTGTTCGACCTCGACCCCCCGACCTCCCGGGGGCCCGAGGAAAGGACGTCCAACACGGTTGCCTCGGTCCCCGTCCTCGGAGCCGGCGCCGCGCCAGGGACGGGGCACGAGGGCACCATGATCAACCCGAGCTCCGGCCTGGGCGAGCGAGTTGTCGGCCTCGGGCCAGGGAAGGTCCTCGAGTCCCCAAGCATCAGTGAGTGTAGTCTCGACCCTTTCCCCGAGACCCGTCTCCGGAACGACCGCGGAGTCGAGACCCTCGAGGCACCCGTGCAGTGCGAGGTCGGGACCCCGGAGCTCCCCCGACAGGTGTTGCTCGGCTCCCTCATGAACCACGGGACCCGAGTAGACCTCGAGTCGTTCTTGAAAGCCAACCTAGCCACATTCGCCTGGAGCAGCGGAGAGCTCGGAAGGGTTGACCTAGAGAATGCCAGTCACCGCCTCCGCTTGGATCCCAAGCGCCGTCCGGTAGCCCAGAGACGGAGGAAAATGGGGCCCGAAAAGGGAGAAGCACTAGCCGCCGAGGCCCAAAAGCTCTTGAAGGACGGGCTAATACGCCTCGCCCCGCACGACGCAACGTGGGTGTCAAACGCGGTGATGGTGCGGAAAACGGGGGGCAAGTGGAGGCTCTGCATCGATTATTCCGACCTCAATGAGGCGTGCCCCAAAGACCATTTCCCGATGCCCCACATTGACCAATTGGTCGACAGCACCGCGGGCCACGCGATGTTCTCCATTATGGATGCGAGCTCCTGTTACCACCAGATTCCAATGGATCCCGAGGACACCCGCCATACCGCCTTCTACACTGGGAGCAACGTGTACTGCTGGGAGCGGATGCCGTTCGGCCTAAAGAACGCCGGGGCCACTTACCAAAGGTTGGTCAACACCATGTTCGCCGGAGAGATCGGCAAAACGGTAGAGGTATACATTGACGACATCATCGTGAAAAGTACGAGCGAGACGGACCACGTCACGGACCTCGCTCGGGTCTTCGAGGTCCTCGGGGCTTACAACATGAGGTTGAATCCCAAGAAATGTCATTTCGGGATCAAGAAAGGAATGTTTCTGGGACACGTGTTTGGGGAATATGGGCTCGAGCCCAACCCAGCAAAAATCAAGGCCGTGCTCGACATGGCCGAGCCGCGGGACGTGAAAGGAGTCCAACGGCTCACCGGTTGCCTCGCAGCGCTCAGCCGGTACGTATCGCGACTCGGGGACAAAACCCGCCCATTCTTCGGATCAATAAAAAACCAAGAGTTCCACTGGAAGAAGGACAGCCAGGACGCCTTCAGACGAATCAAGGAGTATCTCGCAGGACCCCATATCCTGACGGTCCCCAAAGCAGGGGAGAAACTTTTTCTTTACCTCGCCGCATCGGAGTGCGCATTGAGCGCGGTGATCGTCCGAGCTGAGGGCACCCTCCACCTACCCATCTATTTCGTAAGCCATGTCCTCCACAAGGCAGAGACTCGGTACACACCGCTCGAGAAGTTGGCGTACGCTCTGATTATTTCGGTCCGCAAACTCAGGGCATACTTGTTCGAGCACCCCGTGGAAGTGCTCACCACAATGCCTTTGCGACAAGTCATGCACCGCTCCGATGTGACGGGTAGATTGCTCCGGTGGAGCCTGGAGCTGAGCCAGTACGATATCACTTTCGCTCCCCGGACCGCGATAAAGGCACAGGCACTCGCGGATTTTGTCGTCGAGCTGACTTTTCCCCAGCGGAGCACGGGTCAAGCACGCCCCTGGAGACTTTACGTGGACGGGTCGTCTACAAGTGCGTGCTCGGGGGCCGGAGTGGTGCTCCTCGGGCCAGACGGTGACTCGTTTGCCCACGCGGTAAAATTCGAATTTCCCGCGACAAATAACGAAGCAGAGTACGAGGCACTCGTAGCAGGCCTCGAGATGTCCATCGCGGTAGACGTCCCGCAGCTCCATGTGTTCATGGATTCACAGCTAGTAGTGAACCAAGTCACGGGCGATTACGAAGCCAAAGGCGAACAAATGATCAAGTACCTCGAGCTGGTGTGGAAGTTGTGCGGCAAGATACCCGATGTCCGAATCGAGCAAATCCCCAGGGAACAAAATTCACAAGCCGACGCGCTATCCAAGTTGGCCTCCTCCGAAGGATCCGGAGATCTATCCCGAGTCGTGCTAACACATTTAAAGACGCCCTCGGTCAACGCTCGAGACGAAGTTCTCCCCGTAGTCCCGGAGTCCGGGGCCGATTGGCGGGACGCGATCAAAGGATTCATCGAGTCCGGGGCCCTGCCCCCGGACAGGGTCGAGGCTAAACAGCTCCGCATACGGGCTGCAAGGTACTCTATTCTGGGATCCCAACTTTATCGCAGGAGCTTTTCTATGCCTTTGTTAAAATGTATATCCAGGGACGAGGGAACCAAAGTCTTGTCCGAGATCCACGAAGGCATATGTGGCAACCACGCCGGCGGTCGATCTCTGGCCCACAAAACCATGGGCCAAGGTTTCTACTGGCCAAGCCTACGCCGCGACGCTGCCGATTTCGCAAAGAGATGTGTCCAGTGCCAACTCATGGGCCCCAACATCCTCACCGCGCCCGGGACCCTCAAGGCGCTGTACTCCCCGTGGCCGTTCGCCCGGTGGGGCATAGACATCATCGGCCCGTTGGCCACCGCCCCGGGCGGAGTCAAATTCGCGTTTGTCGCGGTCGACTACTTCACCAAATGGGCCGAGGCGGAAGCAATCCAGAAGATCGATCAACCCCAAGTAATCAAATTCATCTGGAAGAACATCATATGCCGGTTCGGGTTACCCGAGTCCATCATCTCGGACAACGGCAAGCAGTTTGACGGCGAGCGAGTGGCGGATTTCTGCGAACTATGGGGTATAAGGAGGGCGTTTTCAACCCCGTACCACCCGCAGTCCAATGGGCAGGTCGAGGCGGTGAATAAGATTTTGAAGCACACCATCAAGGCGAAGCTGGAGTTACGAAAAGGAAAATGGGCCGAGGAGCTACCGGAGGTGCTGTGGTCATACCGCACCACGGTAAAAAACGCAACAGGAGAGACACCGTACGCCCTCGCGTTCGGTACGGAAGCCGTGGTCCCGGCCGAGGTGGTAGTGCGCTCACACCGCACCGCCCAGGACGTCACCCCGGAGAACGAGGCGGTGCTGCGCCTCGAGTTAGATCTCCTTGAGGAGAGGAGGTTGAGTTCTGACTCCCTCAATGCGATGAACAAACGGCGGATTGCCAAGCTATACAATACGAAGGTTAGGGCCCGAGAGTTCAGCCCCGGGGAGTTGGTGTTGAAAAAATTACTAGGAACCCACTCCGGGGCCCTCGGGCCGACATGGGAAGGACCCTTCCGAGTAGCGACGTGCTTGGAGAACGGGGCCTACGCCCTGGAATTGATGGACGGGACCCCAGACCAATACCGATGGAATGCATTGCACCTGAAGAAATTCTACCCGTAGAGGAGCGAGACCGGAGCAGGCCCGAGCCCCGACGAAGCCAACGAACGGAGTTATATGTATATATGCTCTAAGACAGCAAAAATAAAACGAGCACCCACGAGTGTCGGAGAATTTGAAACAATTCCCTATGATTTGCCTATTGTCGTTTAGTCGAGAAAAAGACCTAACTTGCCTAAGACCCGGGAACCGGAGGTTGAAATAACACAATCCCGGGGCACGGGCAGCGGGGACGATACAAGAATAATTTGTGGACTCATCCGCAAAAGCCCAAAAGGCCACGAACCCATTCAGTCTTCAACTTCGGCGACTCTAGAGTAAGAACGATATTTACCATGTCCCAAGTTGCGAGCACGGGGGGAAGAAAATAAAAGCTATCAAAAGCCAAAAAAACCCCATTCAAACCAACAATCCCCAAACCCATAAGGACTCTACCGAGCCCCGGGTCGCGGAGGTACGGGTACAAAAAGAACCAAAAACCTTTGGCCAAAACCGAACTTCGGAAAGAAATAAAAAATCGCGTCAGCAGGCAAAATTCAATATGAACACTACGCACAGGGCCCCGGTACCCGGGACAACCAAGAACCCAGGGCCCGCGGCTCGTAAAAACCAAGCTAAAAATCCCTGAACACCCAGGACTAAAGAAAAGCCCTAAGGCCCCACGCGAAACACGCAAATAAAAGTTCAAATCGTGGTGAAGAAGCAAAAACATGATTAAAAATACCAAGGGTCATCCCCACCAAAATATCCGGGCTATTGCCCCAACAAAAAACCAAATCAAAACAAGAAATTGTCTTAAGGCCGAAGCCCTTAACAGAACAAAACAAAAATTAATGATTCAGGAGAAATAAGCAGGGAAACCTTCGAGACCACCTCAAGCCTGCGACCCCGGAGACTTCGGCGCCGAGACCGGGTCAACCACAGGAGTCTCTTCCATCGCGACATCGGCATCAGCTCCGACCCGTTCCTCAGCGGGCTGGGCGCTCTGATCAGCCTCAAAGCCTTCGTAGAAAGCATCGATGCTCTGCTCAGGGAAGCCGGCGACGACATCCTCCAGAACGGCCACCTGTCGAGGAGAAAGCCCATCTTCGACCCCAGGAGAGCCACCAGTCGCACTAACCGCAGAGGTAGCCTCGCCCGCCTCGGGTCCGGCCTCCATCAATTTCCCCTGAACCGGAGCGGGCAGCCTAATTAGCGGTTGCTGGGGACGGACTAGGCGGTCGTAGCTCGGCCACCACTTCATGTCGATGTGGAAATCTTCCTCGAGGTCTAGATACTCCTGATGAAGCCGAGGATCGAGGACCCGGGTGCTCATATACTTCTTCCAATACTCTAGCACGCGATCCCGAGCCGCCACATCGTTTTTCGTGTGAGCATACCGGACGGCGTCGGCCAGACCACTCGAATAGAAATGGTCATTGAGCACACGGTGGTCGGTCCACGGGCTAGCTAACTCGTCTTCAAGGACGGCGATCCGAGCCCGAGCTTCCTCCAATTGCTCCCGGAGGGCCGCGGCCTCCGCAGTCCGGGCCTCGAGGGACTCGGTGAGTTTCGCCACCTCCCCATTCACATCAATGATTTGCTGCGACAGAGCCGTGGCTCGAGACTTAAGAGCCGTGGCCTCCGCGCCCGCTATCTCCAACTTGTCGTTCCGGTACTCGGCTAACTCGCGCCACATATCCCGATCCTTCGAGGCCGCCGCAAGGGCGGTGGTGTACTCCTTAACCTCCGACATAAGGTGGTCACTCTGGGCGATCACCTCCTCATTCAGCCGGGCCATCTCCCCAACCTGCTTATCCTTCGCCAGAGCAGACGCTTTCCACTGCTCCACCGACGTGGTGAGCTGCTCGATCTGACGGGCCTGGTTCTCCGACCACTCGAACCCCGCGGCGCTGACAACGGCGGCCTGGCTAATCAGCATCGTGCCCAGCATGAAGGTGTGGTCCCGGCGGCCAACCATGCGCTGCAGCTCGTGGGTCCATGACCGGCCGAGAGCGCTGAGGGCCGCACCAACCGGGGTCCCGGGGGTGACTGTAACAACCGCAAATTTAAATAAATAAAAAGTAATTTGGGGCCCAATTAATTAACCATATGAAATAATTATACTATGCATGAGTTCGAATTATTTGAAGTTCATTTTAATTTACATGTTGAATCACATTTTGCATTTTGATTCACCATTAATTTCATTTAGTATTTAAGTCTTGTAGATCCTCAAATTCCAATAATTTTATTATCACTATTTTATATATAAATCATCTAATGTTATTGAGAAATAAAATCAAACATCATAAACTCTAAAATATATTTATATTATTACTATTATTATTATTATTATTATTATTATTATTATTATTATTATTATTATTTAGTTTTAACATAGTCTAATAATACATTCTGATTCTCGGTTAATACATTCCTTAACCTACTAGTATTCTACTATTCTATAATTAATGATTAAATAACTAATATGAATAACACCAACTAATTACAAACACAGCCCGCACCCAATATATTCTCGCTACAAAAAGCTCTCAACATACAATAATCCTAATCTGTTTTCCCGACCCCGAAACCCTTCTTGTCATCCATCTCTGACCTTAATCACCATAATCGAACCTGAACTTTCAACCGCGCACACCTTCTACCACCTCTATGCCTTAACCCATAAAACACCATACCCCGCTTTTATGAATCTGTTCAGGATTGGATTTCAACCTATAAACAAATCAGAAACCTTCATCGAAGCTATGGTTTCCCCAAGTCGTCTCAGCCTGACACCGCCTCTACCCCTCCGCTTTCCAGATTAATCGGGTCGCGATGTCGCCGCCGCCTCATCTTGGACGAACCAGCGATTGTCGATGCCGACCCCATCAAGCACCCACTGCAGTCTTAACCAAGGTCTGAGGAAGTTAGGGCAGACCATTGAAGCTACATCGTTGACCTTGCTCGCACCTGCGAACGCTGCTTCTTGCCGGAGAAGACGATGACTCTATTGCGTCACTTTAATTTCTACTGAATCAATTTCAGTCGCTGCTTGTAAGCCCTCTTTGATCTCCCTCACTCTCTGTACATTGAATTGAAGAAGAAATAATTTCTTAGAATTAGGTTTAACGATATGTGAACAAATGGGCCTTCTTCTTTGAATTATTACAATTTAATTACTAACCAAATTCAAATAGAGGTCTCGGCCAAATTTCTTTTCCCTTCAGCCTATTTCTCTTCAAAATATTCACCTGAATACTTGTTTATAACCCAACTAATTAACACATAAGCCCACTCCTCTTTTAAGTACGTATTGAACCTTTTGTTAAATTAGAGTTTGATGTTGAAGTTAACTTCCAATAATTCCTTCTGCCCAAAACCATTAATTCTTGCCAATCCCTTTCAATAACAATATATATTATATACACTCTATTTTATTAATTTGAATATATATGATGTAATAATATTAATATTAGATTAATGTATTAAATGAAGGATTTATGGATTCGAGGATTAGGATTTGCACGAGTACACATCCACGCATCTTTTTCATCAAGTCAAATTCTGCATTGTCAAGATAGGGATTTACTAAAACCTTTTCTTTTACAGTTCATTTAATATATCGTATGTGTACTAGCTGTGTGATGATTTATGATGGATGATCTATTTATGTTATGTGCACATATTAGTCGCGCGACGCATGATTATGTTTGGTCAGGCGCATCATTTAAGGTGCCGAGGTAGTAATACCTTTGGGTCGTCCTACAGTACCGCATGATTGTGTTTAGGTCCGGTGCATCATTTAAGGTGCCGAGGTAGTAATACCTTTGGGTCATCCCACAGTACCTCATGTTACGGCCAGGCGCGTCATTTAAGGCGCCGAGATTTTATTATCTTTGGGTCATCCCACAGGGTCAATGGTCTAAGTTATGGATTGTCCGGTGAAGTTCGTATTGTATATTTCATGAACTGTCTCCCTACTGAGTTGTTGATAACTCACCCCTTTTTAAAACCCCACCTTTTCAGGTCAAGCGAATTCGGAGCGATGCGGAGGATGGTGACGGTGATAGTAGTACAAATGTCTATTTTATTACGTTTTCCGCTTTTGAAAATTATTGCATTAAAATATTTTATTTTAACTAATGAGGATAAATTTTACGTTTATGGGAAAAGTATTTGAGTTTGTTTATTTTAAAAGTTGTCAATTTTATTGCTAAAAATAAAGTTAAATTCTCTTTAGTATTTTATGAAAAATGGGATGTTACAGTGACCACCGGGAGCGCGGGGCCGTAGCCGGCCAGATAGTCCCGAATCACGGGAGGCATGTCCGGGGTGGCATCCAAGATCCTGCGTAAAAAGAAAAGGCGAGGTCGCGTTTAGACAAGTGAAAAGATACCCAAAACCCCGAAAGGCGCCCCCGAGACGCGATCTAAGAATCGGAGTCTCGAAACTACCAAACAAGGGGTTCAGATTAGATCGTACCTCTGCTGACGGCTCGGGTCAACGCCGTAGTACGGCGAGCATCCCATCACGGCCGGTGAAAGTCCAGAGCCTTCAGGCACGGTCGTTGGCAGTCGACCGGGGCCAAGGTCCGGGTCCTCGGGGTCCTCGGTGGCTTTGCGCTTCCGCGACTCGCCGGTAACCGAGCCCTCAGCCCTGTCGAGGGGGGCGGCCCGAACAGGGGCGAACAAGGGAGGGCAGTCCACGGCTTCCACCCTCGCCCGCGGAGGGGAGGAGACCGGGGGAGCTGCCAAGGGCTCCGAGACCCGGGGCCCGGAGTCCAAGGTCAGGTCGATCACATCCTTCTCACCGATGCGAGGCAGCATGGGGCCACTCTCCGCCGCCCGCTCGGGCGCGGAGGACTCGACCACCCCGGCGGAGGCAGTCGGAGAGGAGAGGCGCATCACGACCGGGGTGACCTCGGGGCGCGAAGGAACTGCGGAGGTCGAAGGGCCTGCTGAGCCGACCGACCGACTCCGTGAGGCCGGGATCGGGTAGTCCGACCCCTTGCGGTCCGTAATCCCGGGGAATCCAGACATCCTCAGCCGGGGGCGATCCTCAAAGATAAAAGTACGAGGAGCTGCAATCAAGACCCGTTTAGGGAACATGAAATCAAAAGTACGTGTGATAAACAGAACAAACCACGACTCTGTCACTCACCGGGATACGGGTCGTGGAGGTGTCGCGTCGGGCAAACGAGGCGCGCGTTCAGGAGGAGATCCTCACGGCAAAGGACGGTGGCTTGGCGTTCGGACGAGGTGTACGCTTCGGCGATCTTCAGGGCGACCTGGTAGTCCCAGTTCAAGGGCCCCTCTCTCCGAGTGCTGACACCTGACCAAGGACATGAAGAAGTTAAGAATCAGCAAAGGTGAATTCGGGCCAAAAATAGCGCGACTCACTCAAAATCTTCTCAGAATATTTCGTGGGAATATCAATCTCCCCTTCCGGAGTCAGGGTGCGCCAGGCCCCAGAGACATAAAGCCATCTCGGCCACGGATTATCGACCTTCGAGGACTTTACCCCGACAGTGGGAATCCCATCGCGGCCCCTCACGGTGAAGCGCCCGTTTAACCCACCAGTACTCGAGATCCCAAACGAGCGGCGGATCTCGGCGTCGGTCAACACCCGGATCAGCCCGGAGCTGCCCAGAAGGGACAGGAAGGCCATGATCTGGGCCCACCCGTTGGGATGGATTTGGTGTGGGGCCACCCGCCAAAATCGCAACGCCGCCGTCACCGAC
Source organism: Euphrasia confusa (assembly GCA_954870475.1). Lineage (NCBI taxonomy): Eukaryota > Viridiplantae > Streptophyta > Magnoliopsida > Lamiales > Orobanchaceae > Euphrasia > Euphrasia confusa. The sequence continues at coordinate 11,973,626 of OX940957.1, read as the reverse complement.
GGGTGCATCGGGAAGCGTAACCCGAGGTCCAGGGCATCCGTCCCCACGGCCACCATCCCGGGCGGCGGGCAACACGGGGATTCTCCCGGAGCCGGGGCATGGAGGTGCACATCCACTGGCACCCGCCACGGGATCCGCCTCCGCTCGATCATCGCAGCAGTGATCACGCTGGGTTTGCCGTGATCGCCCCATTTGGGAGTGTGGCACTCGGCAGGCGGCGCGTACGGTTCACGAACGACGGCCACGTAGGGGTTGGACCGGTAGTAGGTGGGGTAGTCGAGAGGAGCGAGCGGCGGAAATTTCTCGTCCATCAAGCTTAGAAATTGAGCGTGGAGAGAGTGGATGTCGGTTTCCTCGTCGGAGCTAGATGAGGAGTTACTCGACGCGGCGGCGCCACCAGAACTCGCGACCGATCCCTCCGCCTCGGCCATGACCTCGTCATACGGGCTCGACATTTTCTCGAAGAAGGAACAGTAGATTTGGACAGGAAAAAGTTAAAGGCGAAAGGGAACGATTACCTGGATTTCGGTGGAGTTAGGGTTGTGAATCGCCGGAGCACGTAAGGAAGTGGGCGACATTCACGGCAGGTTTTTTGGAGAGATATGCACGCAAGACGTGAAGGGGCGGGAGCGGTTACCCGTAAAACACACTCGAGTTTTCCCCTTTTCCTAAGCAGCCCAACGAGGCCCATTGGGCACGAGTGGGCCCAACGGGATCCCAATGATTGCCCCTAGATCGCTCGCCCCTGCAACCCTACTGGATAGGCCCGAGGCCCGGGCTCAGAACGCCAGTTAGCCCGGGGTCCAAACGGCAAGCGGCCCCCGGGTCAAGAACCTGAAGGCTCAATGCGCGAGCCCCGGGGCGCGCCTACCCGAGCCACGGCGTTCGAAGGCAGGGTCCCCCTCGCCCGGGAGGCTTGTCGAGGGAAATCAAGTTGTTCGTTCCCACAAAGAGAAGATATACAAAGAAAACAGAATTAACCGAAGCAAAAAGAGTTGCAGATTTCTCAAAATAGCGGATTCTTATTTAGATCCTTTACACCGGAGGGAGGAGCCCCCGCTACATCATCGGAAAAAGAAAGAAGAAAATGTACAGGAAAACCCTAAAAAGAGAAAAACCCTAGCCTAGTCTACTCCCCGACGGGATTTCTATCTAAGCCTAGACCGGGCCAAGCCGTCGCCGTCGACCACGAAAACCCTCGGCGTCTCGTCCCTATCCCACCGAACTCGCACGCGCCAGTCTGGGCCAAGGCCCACGTGGCGGCAAAAGGTCCTCCATCCTTTGCCGGAGAGACGGAGGCGATCCCCGCGGCGCACCAAGTGCATAGGCCAGTCCTGGCCCAGCTCGTCCCGGAGAACTGTGCTCCGTTTCTCCAGCCCCCGAAAGCGGACGGTTAGGGGTGGTGGCAGCCTCGCTCCCGGACGACGCCGGAACTCCGGGAGGGTCCGGGAGTGCCAGTAGCGAGCGACCTCTAGTGAAGGGGGGACGGACAGGTGGCTGTCCCCGGCGTCCGGGTCCGAGTCGGAGGAAACGTCGAAAATGTCCGGCGCCTCCTGAACCGGCTCCCCGACTGCCTCAGGCTCCTCGTCGGAAGAGATGTAGACTATCTCCGGCGGGTTGTAGTCGTTACTTCCCACAGATGAGCTCACCATTCTTATCTGTGTCGGGGGTAAGGTTTGTTTTTTCTTTTTTCTCGCCGGAGAAGACGACCGGAGAAGGGCTTGAAGGAGGCTCGAGGTCGGACGAATGATTGGATTAGGATCGGATTTTAAAAAGGCGCCCAGAAGACGTGACACACCGAAAAGGCGTCATCATTAGCCTGGGGAACCGCCGCGACCGTCCGAATCCCAAGGAGCCGAACGGAGCCAGGCTGTGGCCCCGGGCGCGCGTGGCCCAAACCCCGCACCAACGACCAAAAAAAGAAAAAAAAAGAGACAAGAGAAAAAGAGATTTTTTCGTTTTTCTTAACTCGTTTATTCATTATTTCAGAAAAGTCGAGCCGGGATACGACCTCCGGGTCCCGAGGCCCGGACTACAGTTAAGAACAAAGGTTTATATAAGCATGAAAAGCACCAAGGCACGACGCAAAGACCATAAACGGCCCCGCCGCTCGTTCAGAACGAGACCGGCGGAACAGGAACTAGGGACCCGTCCCCACGAGTGACGACGATGTTGATATCCTCCACCTCCGACCAGCGGAGCTCCACCCGCCAATCATCTTGGAGTTGCATGTGTTGGACGTACACCGCCCAGCCGATACCTCCGATCCCCAAGCGGTTGCCACCGGGAACCAAGTCAAAAACCCAGAGGCAACCCGACGAGTCGCCGACAGCAAGCATGGCGGGCCACACGTGCCTATACATCTGCGCAAAGGGAGACGACATCAAGAGGACCTCGCGGTGGTAGCGGGAGTTGAACTTACGGGACACGACGTAGCGACGAACGCCGGAGCCCGCCGTCTCCACCCGCGACTCGTCGCCAGGTTCACGGTCCCGAAGCTGGACGATGGGGCCCACCGCGGAGCTGGCGGTCCTCTGAGGTTGAACAGACATGAGAGGAGAAAGATGAGAAGAGCGGTTACCTAGACCTCGTTATATAGTCCAGAAGATCGAACAGCGGCCACACATCTCGACGCCACCTCCCAAAGCCACCATTCCGCGAGCACGACATTTATATAGGGGCTTTCAGCTTTTCAGACGCCCCACAGGTCTGAGAGCACCCAGGCCGACACGAATCCCTCGAAGGAAGGCAGGGAAGCAAGCAGGTCAGACAACCACCAACCACATCATTTAAGGATGGCCCGACCATCGGAAAAGTCAACCAAGTCGACAGAAGGAAATAAAGGACGTCGGCCCAACGGACGGAAACCCCCCCGGATCTCCCAAATCTCCGACGGTGTTTCCGGGGGCCAATGTTGGGGGATAAAAAATCAATTTGTACACTCGGAGGACGGGCCCGCCCACCGCTCTCGAGAACGATCGTGAGAGATCGGGGTCGAACCCCAGGTACGAGTCCATGCAGCCCATGCAAAGAATAACCCCGGAAGACCAGTAGAAAGGAAGAACCCCGAGGATCGTCACGAATTCGCTCCGAGGCGACAATGATCCCGGGCCAAAATCTCGGGGAAATCCCCCAAGGGGACCCAACCGGGTCCCGGACCCGGACGCCTGCAGCGCGTCCGAGGCGCTGTCCCGGGCCGAGTTCAAAAGGCAACAGGGGTCCGTGGGTCGTCCAAAGAGGCACGAGGAAAAGCCCTCCCATTCAGGATTCCACGACGAGATCCGCGCCAGACGACTCAGACACCGTACCCCGGAACTCGCATAAACCCAATGCAAAATCGTGCCCCGGCATTTAATGATCGAAGATTAGATCTTAAACGTGTCCTGATGTCGTGGCTCTGCATGAGCATGTGCTCTCGCCTATAAAGCCGACCCCCTCATCTCATTGTAAGGGCGGCGAAAATTACCGAATAAAAGATATATAAAAAGAAAGACATTATCTTCTTCAGCTCGGAATTCTTATCCTTTTCCCCCGGGGTCCAGAAATTTCAACCCTTTCTACTTATAAATTCACATGATTTGGTAGTCGTTGCGAAACCCTCATATCCACCCCGTATCTCACCCTCTCCAACAAAAACGACCCAAAACAATGGGTCTTTAGTTTATCTTCTCCTCTACGTCGACGATATGTTGATAGCGGCTAAGGATAAGTCGGAGGTGGAGAAAGTTAAGGCACAACTTAGCAAGGAGTTCGAGATGAAGGATCTAGGTGCGGCAAAGAAGATTCTTGGAATGGAAATCACTAGAGATCGAAGAGATGGCAAGTTTGTATCTTGGCCAAAAGGGGTATATAGAGAAGGTGCTACGTCGTTTCAACCTTGAGAATGCGAACCCGGTAAGTACTCCCCTTGGAACACAATTTAGACTTACCTCTGCTTACTCTCCGACTACGGAGAAGGACATCGAGGATATGGCTCGAGTCCCTTATTCCAATGTCGTTGGTTCCCTTATGTACGCCATGGTGTGTACACGCCCGGATTTAGCGCACGCCGTGAGTGTCGTGAGTCGGTATATGGCAAATCCCGAGAGAGAGAATTGGAAGGCGGTGCAATGGGTGTTGCGCTATTTGAGAGGTACGTCTAACAAGAAGTTAGTGTTCGGGAGGAATCAAGAAGATGTGAGAGGGTTTGTGGATTCCGACTATGGTGGTGATCTAGATAAAAGAAGATCTCTTATCGGGTATGTTTTTACCATTGGTGTGTGTGCTATAAGTTGGAAAGCTATTTTGCAAAGTACGGTGGCCTTATCAACTACCGAGGCGGAGTATATGGCGGTCACCGAGGCTTGCAAGGAGGCTCTATGGTTGAGAGGTTGGTTTGGAGAACTCTTGGAGAGTTCGGAAACGACAACAATATTTTGTTATAGTCAAAGTGCTATTTGCCTCATAAAAGATCAAGTGTTCCATGAGAGAACTAAGCACATTGATATTCGTTATCATTTTGTTCGTGAGGTGATCGCTAGAGGCGACATTAAGGTGAGTAAGATTAGTACTCGCGACAATTCGGCGGACATGTTAACGAAGAGTTTACCCGCAACCAAGTTTGAGCTTTGCTCTAGCTTGGTTGGACTTCGATCGAGAGATTAGGCCCTTAGGGGCGTTTGGAGGAAGACGATAGGCGAAGGATGTTCGCGGTTTGGTGTCAAGGTGGAGATTTGTTGAAGTTGGTGTCACAAAATCGCAAAATTTGGAAAAACGTAAGCTAGCGCCCAGCTACGTTCCTAGCACCCCGCTAGGACAGAACGTGCCAGTTTAAGCACACCTTCTGCGGGCTCGGCACGAACGTGCCAGAAAGCTAGCGCCCCGCTAGGATCCTAGCGTCGCGCTAGGTCCCCAGATTCAGCATACGCGGATTTTGGTCTTTCCTATTTTAAATAGGATTTGTTTCCAACTTTCTTAGGACTCTTTTTAGAGCGTGGAATATTGTTTCCATACAATATTTTGGATTCCCCCTATATAAAGAGAGCTGCTCCATTGACACAGATGACACGAAAAACGCCAATTATAATTCTATAGCTATTGCGTGAGATTTGAGGGTTTAGAGCGTATATCATCCTTGTAATCGTGAAGTAATACTATAGTGAATTGTTCGTCGTTCCTCCCGTGGTTTTTCTCAGTTGGGTTTCCACGTAAATTCTTGTCTTCTCTATTTTTCGTTGATTTTTTTTCTTCGGTATTCTTGATATTCTCATACTATATATCGTCCGATCGTCAACAGTTTATACAGTAAAAATAAAGATTGAAATTTTTAATAGTAGGGTGAATAAAGTAACAAGGTGAACTTATAAATTTTTGGGTGTAAATAAAATCAACCTTATCCTAAATCATTTTGCATTCATCTCTAAAAAGTCTTTTAATAAATTTATCATTATACGTAACTTCATCTCATATGACAATTTTTTTTCCTCAAAATTTAAGAAAACAATGAATTGCCGAAGGATTTTATTCGTATTTATAGATAAAGCATAGTATGGTATATCATGAGTCCTTTATTATTATACTGAAAAATTATTTAGTATATCAAGAGTAATATTTTTCTTTTATCATTTTAAAAAAACGTAAAATTTACTATAAAACGCTCAAAATAAAATATATAAAGCAATTGAGTGGACAAGTTGGTCGTGTTGCTAAAATTGAAGTCGAGCCTTGTATCTAGGTGGTACACAAATTCTTGATTTGACACACTTATACTTAGATCCATTATATTCTGTTGTAATTTCGGCTCCCAAAATTACTCCACACAAAATAGCTTGAAATATAAAATAGGTGGGGAAAAGAAAACGATATAAAAGATAGAACACGAATTTACGTGGAAACCCAAAATAGGGAAAAACCACGGGAGGAGGAAAAAAATGTCACTATAATCGAATCAACGGGGTTACAAATATAGATCTCTCAATAGATCTATCTCACGAAAATCTCTCAATAGAAACGCTCTCACAAACGTTGTTCTCAATAACACCGTGGCTCACGATATTCTCAATAATATCCATTTCTCAAATTAATGCTCTCAATAACATTAATCAAGTTATGATGCTCTCAATAACATCATACTAATAATCAAGTATGGAGATCCCTATTTATAGGTGTAGCAAACCCATAAAATAGGTAACAATAGGATTAGGAATAAAACCCTTTTATTCCTATTCCAAATAGAACTCAAATCCTCTTTCCAAATAATATAATTATATCTCCAATATAATTATATTCCTTAATTCGATTGGATTCGAGACACCATTCAACAAATCTCCACCTTGACGAGAATCTTCTACAACCCAAAAACCAAAAGTCACCTAGACTTCAGACGTCGATTATAGCGATCTCCATCTTCTCCTCCACCGGCCCCCGCGGGCTCCTCAATAACTAAAATTGACTAAGTTCGACCCTCGTCGAAACTTAGTCCCTAAATGTGATTTTCTCACCCAAATTGCTTTGTACCTCTTGCGTGCTCTACCGGCATCCTCGCAACACAAAGCTAAACCATTCGACTCCCTCGAGTCGCGAAAACGAGCCTCCTCGTTTTTACTAATATGAGTGCCCGCATCACCCATCACGAAAGCCATCGAATTCTCCTTAGCGAGCATCGCATGCTCAGCTTCCTCAAGACAGCTTGAACCAGCGGGTACGATTACGTCGCTCCGAGTAACCGTAGATCCTTCTAAGACATAAAGTCCTCCGGTCTTTTTCTCTCCTCGAATCACTATACGAGCACGTCTGCTCACCTCTAAAACTCCACCTCCAGCGGAGTAGTGATAACCCTTCTCATCAAGGGCACTGAGAGAAATAAGACTCACCCTCAAATCAGGAACGTGTCTCACATTGTCAAGTGTTCGAATCACTCCGTCGAACATCTTGACCCGAATCCTCCCAATGCCAAGTATCTCACACGGTGCGCCATTCCCCATAGCCACAGTCCCAGTACTGGCCAAAACATCATATGTATCAAACCAACCCTTAAAGGGACACATATGATATGAGCATCCGGAATCCAAAATCCACTCATCGCACGCTCGTGATCCCAAATCAGACGCTAGAAGAAGATCTCCATAATATTCTTCCGCAATACCGACCTCCGGTTTGCTACTCTGATTAATAGAATCGTCCTCACGATTCTTATCCTTCAATCTCGGACAATCTTTCACGATATGGCCCTTCTTCTTGCAATAATAACATTCTCGTTCTCCTTTAGACCGAGAATATCACTTAGACCTTCCGCTCGCCCCACCTTGGGCGTTAAGGCCTTCACCTATTGCATCAGACCTTCCATCAACGAGAAATTTCATCCTCTCTTTAGAATGCAGCGCATCGACTACATCCTGCCTAGTAAGGGTTTCCCGACTGTAGAGCAGCGTATCCCTAAAATTTGCATGAGAAGGAGGCAAGGAACACAATAACCACAACGCCAAGTCTTCACTATCGTACTTTATCCCCAAATTCTCGAGATCCGAGACCGTCTCATTAAAAGCAGATAAGTGATCTTGCAAATTACCTCCTTCGGGCATCTTGTGAAGAAATAATTTTTGCTTGAGATGCAGCTTGCTCGTCAAGCTCTTCACCAAGCAAAGCTCCTCGATTTTCTTCCACATGTCTGCCGCCGTCTTCTCATGCATCACCTCTTCCAATATAGAGGTAGAGAGATGTAGCCCAATAACCCCCCTTGCCTTTCGATCCTTCTTCTCTTTCTCCTCCGTCTTCAACGTGTTTGGCATCTTATCGAGCCCCAACAAAGTCTCGTCTAGATCCAATTGCGCCAAGATCGCCTCCATCTTGAACCGCCACGTCGAGAACCGAGTGTTCCTATCCAACATCGGAATATCGTACTTCATCGCCATCTCCGAAAAATATTCTCAAGCTCCACAGGAATCCCAAGTCGCGAACTCAGGCTCTGATACCACTTGTTGTAATTTCGGCTCCCAAAATTACTCCACACAAAATAGCTTGAAATATAAAATAGATGGGGAAAAGAAAACGATATAAAAGATAGAACACGAATTTACGTGGAAACCCAAAATAGGGAAAAACCACGGGAGGAGGAGAAAAATGTCACTATAATCGAATCAACGGGGTTACAAATATAGATCTCTCAATAGATCTATCTCACGAAAATCTCTCTCAATAGAAACGCTCTCACAAACGATGTTCTCAATAACACCGTGGCTCACGATATTCTCAATAATATCCATCTCTCAAATTAATGCTCTCAATAACATTAATCAAGTTATGATGCTCTCAATAACATCATACTAATAATCAAGTATGGAGATCCCTATTTATAGGTGTAGCAAACCCATAAAATAGGTAACAATAGGATTAGGAATAAAACCCTTTTATTCCTATTCCAAATAGAACTCAAATCCTCTTTCCAAATAATATAATTATATCTCCAATATAATTATATTCCTTAATTCGATTGGATTCGAGACACTATTCAACATATTCGAATTTCACACTCTGCTCAAATGTCCATTTGGACCTTTGCACATGAATTTGATATAGTTGTTGAATAGATTGATAGATATATGAGCCATTCTTGTTTTTTTTTATAAGTCAATTGCAATGTTTCGGACTTGAACCTTGACCTAATGGTCTTTGATTCAAATGCTCAACCGACTAATTCTAACAACCCTTTACTTCATTCATGTTATTGAGATTCCACAAGTTGCCCAGAAAAAGGAGAATAGCAACGCTTGATCCATTCATATTTCATTAAGACAAAAGGTTATTAGATGCAAATGTTTTCAAGAATAATGTGAAAACATCTACCGTGGAGAGGGTCGAATTTAAGAGTACACATGTGTGAAAGAGATTCACTAAAAAATAGTTAATTTCAATGAGATTTTGTGCCCTTATTTGATGAAGTATTGTGCACAAGTTTAGAGCTCATATAACTTCAATTTTAGGCACAATTGTGTAAAAAACTAAATAACTTCAATTTTAGGCACAATTGTGTAAAAAACTGAATAATGCATCGTAATTCCAAAAATGCGTAGAGTTACGTATATCTAATTTTCCTTCTTGCATTGACATATTATACTATACATAATTTCCAAAAGTGTAATAGATTCCATATGATAATAGATGGAACCAGTGCAATTGTTCATGTTATTTTATCTATTTGTTTGCTATTTGGAGCTTGTACTCTATTGTTTGAAGTAATTATATGTGTTAGTTCAAACACTAACAGGCCCGTTCCTGACATTGTAAGGGCCCTAGGCAAATTATGTAAATCGGGCCCATTAATTTTTTTTAATTAAAACAAAAAATTTATTTAAAAAGTATAAGAAACTGTTTAAAAAAATTACAAATATTCTCTTTACTTACAACTAAAATCAAATAAAAAAATATTTAAAATACATGAATATCAAGGAAAGTACAAACTACGAAAACTAAAGAAAAAAAATACTACTTAATATTTTTTTTCCAAAAAAATTATTAAATAAAAAAATCATTATACTATATAAATAAGATACATTCATGTCAAAAAATAAAATTAAACATAAAACACAGTAATTCTAAATTTTAAATTTGTTAATTTAAACAATTGACAAAAAGATAGAAAAAAATCCATTTTTAAACTTAAAAAAACTTTTAAAGATCATTTTTTAATAAAAATTACTAAATAAACTTTGAATTTTGTTGGAAACACACTACACTAATTAAATTTCACATTACCCTAAATAATTAAGATTGCAATTAAAATTAGTGGGGTCTTTCAAAATTACTAATAATTAAGTCACAATTAGTAATTAAGTCACATTACTCTAAGTAATTAATATTACAATTAAAATTTATTGAGCCCACCAATAATTAAAATTAATTGGGCCCAATTAAAATTCACGTCATACACATAGTAGATTAATACTATACAATTTTAATAATTTTAAATATATATATATATATATATATATATATATATATATATATATATATATATATATATAATAAAAGATAGGCCCCTTACAAAGTTGGGCCCTGGGCCGTCGCACCCTGGGCCGGCCCTGAACACTAATATGTCCATAAGTAATCCTAGAAGTGCATTCTTTAATATCGAGCATGTATCACACTTTTTCATCCCATCACTTAATTCCATCGTTGTGATTACAATGAAGAACATTATTGTCAAATTGAGCACACATGTGAACTATCTTGCTCTCTCTTGAAACAGATGTATTATTCAGTCTCTCTTTGAAATAGACTTGTTATTTATTAACACGATAAATAAGAAATACTACTAATATTTTAAAAATATAATGAATTTGTATTGTTGTAATGATAAGACACTCCATACAAAAATTTATTTTACTCTTTTAATTTAATATTTTCCAAAGTCTTCAAGCCTTGTACTTGGATTTCCCCACTACAAATTGATTCATTTCCACCTCAAATCTTTTAAGTGACTCCTCATTTGTCCTTTTCTCAGGCACACATGTGTGCTTATAAAAGTTTATATTTTTCCCTGTTTTTTAACACAAAGAAAGCCCTTTACTTTTCTGCACTTATTTTATTTGTTTCTTTCTCAATCCTCTCCTTGACATTTCTCAATTGTCAAAATACCCAATCTCTCTCTCTCTCTCTCTCTCTCTCTCTTAAACCTGCGAAATTCTCTCGATGGTCTCCTGCGACAAAGTTGGCTACGAAAGCTGATTTGTAGTAAAAGGTTAGTGTTTTCAACTCTGAATTTTTCAACTTCCGAAATCTCGAACCTTTCCAAGATTACAACTTTGACTTGCGAGTTCCTCGTTGTTACCTCATTTTTTTTTTTTTTTTTTTTCATTTTTCAGTTTTAAGTTTTTAGCTTGAAAAAAAAAAAAAACGTTCTTGGGCGGTTAATTATCTGGGATTAGAATTCTTCTATACTCTAATTAGTTTGACTCAAAATCATTTCAGATTCAAAGGGTTCCGAATCCGGCTATGGTTCAAAGAGTTGATTTTTCTGGATTTTTAGGATATTAGATCTCTTAAAAAGGTAAAAAAAACTTAGAAAAAATGATGAACAAGAACGAGTCGGATAATTGGAGGGAAATAGTCAGAAAAATGCTCCCTCCGGGTGCCCCAATCCCCGACGAGGACTCGATGGATTACTCGATTGCACTAGAATACAATGGCCCGCCCGTCCCGTACGATCTCCCTCGGGCCGAACCCCTCGACATGAACCCCGACCAAATCCCGACCGCAGACCCCCTTTCCGAGTCCAGGCGTTCAATCTCTCCCGAATTGACCCCAGTGACTATCGAACCCATCCCCATGCCCAAACCTCTCGTTTCGAGAAACACGGGCCCATCCAGCTCAGAGTCTGTGGTTTCCGTTTTGCAGAACGAGGATTTTTCCTCTCGATCGGGCTCGGGCTCCCCTGAGAGTAACGTGGCTAACGAAGGGAGGCGGGCTACTGTGGTGACTTTCAACACTAGTGATGGGCTCGAGAGGCGTTCGACCGATGTCGATAAGCAAGTGTTTCCGGAGTTTGTTGGTGTGACTAAGGAAAGAAAGAAGAGAAAGAAAGCCCGGGTGTGTTATAGGTGTGGAAAGGGGAAGTGGGAAACTAAGGAGTCTTGTTTGGTTTGTGATGCTAAGTATTGTAGCAGTTGCGTGCTTCGGGCCATGGGCTCGATGCCCGAAGGGCGTAAGTGTGTGACTTGTATTGGGGAGCCGATTGATGAGCTGAAGAGGGGTAATTTGGGTAGGAACTCGAAGTTGTTACACCGTTTGTTGAGTCCAGTGGAGGTGAAACATATCATGAAGGCGGAGAAAGAATGTGATGCGAATCAGCTCCGGCCTAACCAGTTGGTCGTGAATGGGTATCCTCTGAAGCCCGATGAGATGGCAGAGCTCTTCGGGTGCCCTTTGCCTCCTAGGAAGCTGAAGCCGGGCCAGTATTGGTATGACAAAGAATCGGGCCTTTGGGGAAAGGTAAAATTATTATTATTATAATTATTCTTGTTGTTGTTATTTTTATTATTACTGAAAAATGTGCTTATAGGGTTTGGGGTGTTCGATTTTGGCAGGATGGGGAAAAGCCGGATAGGATTATCAGTTCAAATTTGAATTTCACGGGAAAGCTTAGTCCGCATGCAAGCAATGGGAATACGGAGGTGTACATGAATGGTCGGGAAATCACGAAACTCGAGCGGAGAATATTGAAGGTCCATCATTGTTTCCTAGTGTGATCTTTAAGTTTTAAGGATGCAGGGGTTAGTTTAGATAGAAAGTTTGTTTTAAATGATGACCAAATAACTCTATTTATTACCTTCAGTTGAGAATCTCGAGTTTCTTGTCCCTAGCAATAGTAATTGGTAATTAAGAATCTTTTTCGAAAAAGTGTTTTTGGATTGCAATGCTTATCTATTTATTAATTGCTAAAGGATGTCAAGTCAAATCTTAGGGGATAAGGAATGTTTTAACACTTGAGCATCAGCCATTGTATGTGGGCATGCACATGTTTCTTCATTTGAAATGAAATTACGCGTGTTTATTTCACCGAAGTACCCTCAAAAAGACATTAGCAGGCTCCGCCTTTATCATGTGTTAATTCCTTTGAATGATTTAAATAAAACTATACCATCACCTTACTAAACTATTCACTCTTTCAGTCTCATTTTGGTAATCCCCTGTGTTCTTTTTTTTGGTGTGTCAAAAGGAGTGTGTTCATGTTTTTCATTTCTACTTCTTCCATTAGTCTGTACATATGGTTTTGTGAAAATGAGGATATAATAACAACATTATGTGTTTGTTTAACTTTTAGGGAGTATAGTAAATGCATTTCAAAATGAGAAATGGGACTGTCCTTTTTGGTACGGAGGGAGTATCACATAAGCACCATCTTTTAATACCTTCCTTTTTGCTCCAGAATATTATCCCATGCCTGACATTTCTCGGAAAATATATCTGACTCGAGGTTCATTTGATATCTTATTTATTGCGTGACTCAGATTGCAAATGTACAATGCCCTCGGGACACCCATTTTTGGGTGTATGATGATGGCCGTTATGAGGAGGAAGGACAAAATAATATCCGAGGAAATATATGGGATAAGGTATGCCTCAAGAATACACATACAAGAATATACATGCTGTGCCGGCTACAGACACATTTATTTCATGTGATCCATTTTAAGACACTTTTTGAATCTACAATATTAGGCATCGACCCGTTTTGTGTGCTCCGTGTTCTCATTGCCCGTACCTCAAGGTCAGCCTCATGGACTTAGGGATGAGCCTAGCAACTATACGACCGTGCCGAATTTTCTCGAGCAGAAAAAGACACATAAGCTTCTTCTTCTTGGGCTCCAAGGCTCTGGCACCAGCACCATTTTCAAGCAGGTATTTTTCGACTACTATTAGTCTATTACATTTAAGTAAAAAATGCATACGTTGAAAGCTATCTTCAATCATGAAATCAGTAAAGCGATGTTTTATTTTTTCAGGGATAATTACAAAAACTACCTTTGAGGTTTTACCTAATTACAATAAACCCAGCTCATTTTTACAAAATAGAGAGTTGATTCGGGTAAAACATAAGGGGGTAGATGTAATATTTTATAATTGCGAAGGGTCTTTTGAGATGTTTTTTGTTTTTAGTAATTTTGAAAGATATTGTCTTATTTTAAATTAGGTCAAATCTCAAGCTTACTTTTTGTATGTAACCCTATTTTTAGTAGTAATTCTTTTTAGAGCACTTTGGATTAAAAGATTGAAGACATTTATGATATCTAAGCAGACTAAGCTCAATATTATTAAGGTTCTAATGTGATGTTCACTTGTGAGTTGTCCCACATTGGATTCTTATGGAAAGATGCCCAACTTATAATTCTAGAGAGTCTCATATCACCAATTGGTTTTAGGATGGAACCACCCTAGTTGACTTGGGTCTCCCTCTCCCGTCTTCGTGCGCTAGGCGTTGTACCGCGCTAACACGCCGTGCAATTTCTATTTCACATGATTCTTATTTACTATGTAAGGAAACAACATCATGATTTGTATAATTACGAATTCCAATCAGGTATAAACACCCAAAATTTCTAATTATCTTTCAATTTTTATTGGAAAACTGTCCATTTGAACTCAACTGATGATTGACTCATTAATAATTGGCTGCAAGATCAAATTAATGGATGGTTCATGGTTACCTGTAACTGGAAATTCATTTGTATTGGAAGGCTGTATTATAATTTTGTGTTATACTCTTTATCATCTAATTCAAATTTTCGCCTTTTGCCTATATGGACAGGCCAAATTTTTGTATGGGAGCAAATTCACCCCCGAGGAAATACAAGATATAAAGCTCATGATCCAGAGCAATATATACAAGTATCTCAGTATTCTTCTTGATAGCCGAGAACGCTTTGAGGAAGAAGATTTGTTAGAGACCAAAAGGCAAGCCTCAGAATCCTCTGAATCAGGTATCAAACAAACACGTCTTTAAAAAAATGTGGAGATGTGTGGCTATTTTCCATTTCATTTTTCAATTTCTAGTTGGAAAAGTGATAACTGACAAGTTATTGGTTTTCGCGTGGAAAATGTAAATATAAGTTGTTTGTTTTCTATGTCGAGAGTGAAAAAAAATCTGTTTGCGTGTATAACGTTGGTTGAAGACGGATTTTCGTACAACTGGACTGGAGGAATAAAAAGTTTTATTAATGATAGACGCTAATTGCTCGATGAGATATGGGATAAATTTAAATATAAAGTGGTGGTGATGTGTTCTCTTAGTCACATTGCCTTTTTAGGGGCTTTTCTATATCTGATGTTCAGAGATCTCTCGTCCTATTTTCTTTATAAAGATTATGTTTCGTATAAAAGAAACATAATGTATAAAGGTGTTTAATGAGTTGTTTTGCTTTTCTATTTTCCATTATAATGTTTATAAAAGTGATTGATACGTTTTCAATAATAATTAACTAAACACATAATTTCATTTTCCAGAATAGTTTGAAACTAGAAATATATTTGTAAACGATTCTATACATCCCCTATATTTTCAGAACTTCACGATCATAGGCTTTTGATAAACCATGAAACCGTGTTCCGAGAGGCAGGGTATAAATCATACAATGCAATTTGCACTTGAGGTTTTGTGAATATCTTATGTGTATTTTTATTGATTTATATTTTGTGTGACTGCTAAAAATGGAAATGTTGTAGCTGCGTAATTTGGTCATTTTTCAGTTTGAACTAGGATTAAGTCCATTCCAATATATATAAGCAGCCATTGTTTTATTCTGAAGGATATCAATTATTGTTCGTATATCGTAAATTTTTTATTCACTCATTATACGAGGTGGAAGTAATCTTACACTCAATTATTGTTCGTATATTATAAATTATTGACTGATTTGGTTTTCGAAATGTAATTGTATTGCTAGATGTAGCAAAACTATAAAGAAGGGATAATAACAAAAAGTGTCCTTGAGGCTTCTCCTAATTACAAAAAGAATCAACAAACTTTCAAATTAACAAAAACTGCACTTTGAGATTCTATTTTGTCTAACAAAATAGAACATTTCCAACAAAAAAACTCGCATTTTATAAAAAAAGATTACAGCTATAGCCCCTTTATTTTAACATTAAATCAATTGTTATTTTCAGTTGTTTTTGTGATTAGATAAATCCTCAATGGTACTTTTTCTAATCATCCCTATAAGAAATTGTATTTTACACTAACTAACAATGAATATTGTAGAAATATCTGGTGCTTTTGCTTCATTTTGAATCTTGATTTCAGTCCAAAATCTATGCAGGGGAAGGCGCAGAATCTAACGAAAATCATAACCAATGTATCTATTCCCTCAACCCAAGGTTGAAGCATTTCTCCGATTGGCTGCTTGACATTATAGCCACGGGAGATTTGGATGCATTTTTTCCCGCTGCAACGCGTGAATATGCACCTCTTGTCGAAGAAGTGTGGAAAGATCCTGCTATCCAGGAGACGTACCGTAGAAAGAATGAAATTCACTTTCTACCGGATGTAGCAGAGTACTTCTTGAGCAGGGTATTTTTCTTCTTCTACAATCTATAGTTTTCAGATTTTCATTGAGTGATTTATACTGTAAATTGCAAAGTAGTCCTTGATGTAAGGGCCCAACTCACTATCAAATTAAACGGTTCCAACTATAGGTCCAAGAATAAACGAGATCACATCTTTTTTACCCTTCGACTCTATTCTCCTTCTTGGATTCCAGTTTTATTTGGAAAATTAACTAATTCTCATTAGTAACTCGACTTTGTTTTTCTAACATCACACTATATATCTATCCCGTTCTTTCATCACAGGCAGTAGCAATATCAAGCAACGAGTACGAACCTTCAGACCGTGATATACTCTATGCTGAAGGGGTGACTCAAGGTAACGGCTTGGCTTTCATGGAGTTCTCCATGGATGACCGAAGCTCCATGTCCGAAACCTACACTGAAAATTTAGAATCCGCTCCCCCGCCTCTCATCAAGTAAGTACCTCCTGTCTCTGACTATGGTCAATGGCCGTAACTATGTTACTGATTTTTCCTATGTTCAAGGTACCAATTAATCAGAGTAAACGCCAAGGGAATGAACGAAGGCTGCAAGTGGGTGGGGATGTTCGAGGACGTCCGCACAGTCGTCTTCTGCGTGGCCCTCAGCGACTACGATCAGGTATGGGTGTCCCCGGAGACCTCCGGCTGCACCACACCCCCGCTCCACAACAAGATGATCCACAGCAAGAACCTCTTCGAGTCCATGATTAAACACCCCTGCTTCAAGGACACCCCGTTTGTGCTCATCCTCAACAAGTACGACCTATTTGAGGATAAGATCAACCGGGTCCCGCTCAGCACTTGCGATTGGCTCGCGGATTTTTGCCCAGTCCGGCCCCACAGCAACAACCAGTCGTTGGCCCTACAGGCTTACTTCTATATAGCCATGAAATTCAAGGACCTCTACACGTCACTCACGGACAGGAAGCTGTTTGTGTGGCAGACGCGGGCCCGGGACAGGCCCACGGTGGATGAGGCTTTCAAGTATATCAGAGAGGTCGTGAAATGGAACGATGAGAAGGAGGAGAATTATTATGGGGGAGGTGGGGAAGACTCGTTTTATAGCACGACAGATGTGAGCTCGCCGCCATTAGCACAGCAGCAAGAGTGAAAGGTATGTGGATTCTAAAAATGAGTTTTTTTTTTTGTACATATAGGTGGAGGAAAGGAGAGTAACGAAATAGTACAAGATTTTTTTTTTTTCGGTTACGATTTCTTTTCTTTGACGATTGGAGCTCGTGGCCACTGTAGAATTATGTTGGAGCTCTCATGTAAGAATTGAAATTTGGTTGGATGCGTTTCTTTAACCCTCTGATATATCCGTTCCCTGTATGTGTAATATGTTTTGTGTATGAGGCTCGACGATTTTCTTTTTTAGTTTGTGCGTTTAGTCTATGGGTTCTGAAACTAAGTGTGATAAGTATGCCTTGAAATTGTGGATTTATGTAATTGAATTTTTCATTCATATTTCAGGTGTAAATGAAGTATTTATCATGACGAATAATAAATTTTGGTTATATTGTGCAACTAAATTTGATAGTATTAAAGTCCACAATATGCATGTTTGATCAGTACGAGCCTTCTCTAATTATTTCACAATTTTGAAAACTCTATGAGACGACGTTGAGCAAATCAAACCACGGCGAGCGCATGATCGAGCCTCTGTAAACCATTGTTGACCGTTGTTCGCCTAACTCAACGTCGAGCGCATATTTGTCATTCGAACGAAGGTCAATTCATCACACAGAATAATAAAGGTGATATTATGAGGTTTGTTGATTCGGATTATGTCTGTAATCTTCACAAAAAAAAATCACTTAGCGAGGATGTTATTTGGAAAATTATTTTGCAAGGTAGCGACTTTATCTACAAATAAGCATCGTGGTTAAATGGCTGATTTGATACTCGACAATTTATACCTTGTTCCTAGAAGTACGATTTTAATTGTACATTCATGAGTATATCTTCATGTATTTTTGATAAATATTCATTAGGTATGCTAAAATATTCATTGCTATACTAATTTAATGTTAATAATAATTATTTTTTGAAATGAAGATTTCTTAATTATTAAATATGATGATTTTTATATTTTCAAGGGTGAGAGCATTATTTATATTGTACTTTCGGAAGTATGATATAGGTATTGCTTTGGAGGCTTTGAAAACGAATGATCTTTTGTGACAGTCAAAATTTCATTAATGTTTATGGTAAAATTTTATACTCCCCTATCTCATAGTCAAAATTTCATTAATGTTTATGGTAAAATTTTAAACTCCCCTATCTCAACTATATGCATGTACTTTTCCTATGTTACTACTTACTCGTGATGGTAATTTATTATTATTATTATTATTATTATTTAACAATAAAAAGATATAGATGACTTTAATTAAATATTAATAGCACTTATAAAAAAATTAAAAAATTGACATGAATAGTGAAAATGACCATGACCACCGCAGTGGGCATGTTCACTTTTTTTCATTTTTGCTTCACTTTTTTCATTTCATATTTAATTAATAAAATTAACATTTAAAAAATGTAGAAAGTGTGCTTTTGCATTGTGTGAAATTGTCCATTTTATCAAGTTGCCTACTTTTTGATAGAGCGTCAATAATTAGGGTTAACAAAAAGTCAAAAATGAGTTTTAGCAATGGAGAAGCTCTTATTAGCATTGGAGATGCTCTTAAAGCATCTCCAATGGTGCCCATTTGAGCACCTTGAGCCACATGTAGGGCTGTCAAATGGTCGGGTTGGGCCGGCCCGACCCAAGCCCATCGGGCTTTGGGAATGTCATGGGTCGGGTCGGTCCGGGTCAATTTTTTAATAGGCCGGAAATTTCAAGAGCCCAACCCAGCCCAGGTCGGGCCGTCGGGCCAATGAGCTTTTTCGGCCCATAATTAAATATTAAAAATGTATATATTTATTTTAATTTAATATTTTAAAAATTATTAATTACATTAATTTATTGAAAATAATAATAAATTATAAAATTTTATTTTTTTAAAATAATTAAATTAACTTAAAGTCACTAAAATAATTTTAAATAATAATTTAATATTTATTTCATACTAAAAATAATATTTATATAACCAAATTATAAATAAATAAATATTGTGATTTTAAATTATATATAATAATAAATATATAAAAATAATTAGTTTTAACATAAATAATTATTAAAAATATAAAATAAAAATTAGAAAAAATATTATACGGGCCAGCCCATTAAATCGGGCCAAGCTCGGCCCGAGCCCATCAGCCCATCGAGCTTGTCTGGTCGGGCAAAAAAAGCCCAAATCTTTTTGGGCCTCTATATTTTGAGGTCCAACCCATCCTTTGGTCGGGCCGGCCCATAGGTCGGGCCTTATTTTGCCAGCCCTAGCCACATGAAGTGGACTTAAAGTAATAATAAAATTGTCAAATATAGAACACACGTAAAAATGGCCTAGGGCACCGTAGAGGTCTTGACCACTTTTTTCAACTTTGCTTCAATGCTAAAATTTTCATTTTTGAATGTCCAAGTCCATTTACTGTGGCCCAACGTGCCAAAATGGGCACTAGGGGTGTGCACCGGTCCAAGACCAGACCGAAATCGGGACTGGAATCCTTGAATTTTAAGGACCGGAGACCGGATCGATATTAATTCGGTCCAAATCGATAAATTTCGGTTCGATCCGAGTTTGGCCCATCGGATTTTTTTTATAATTTAATTTTATTGAACTTAAAAATTATAATTTTAAATAAAAATAATAGCTCAATATATTTATAAATATACAAATGAAATATGAATAAATTTAATTGATAAATAAAAATAATTAAATTATGCAAAATAAAAAATACATGAAATTATATCTTCGACGTAGGATACCAACTTCTCGTGAAATTTGCTTTAAATACGAACATCAGAAACTTCAGTCCAAGTATCCAAAACTGGCGCCAATAACATGGCGTTGAGTAGCTTGGTGGCGCCGCTTATGCTGATGGCGCCGACGCCAGATGATGTCCAACCCAAACACACATTGGCGCTGAATTTTCAATTCTCAAACTCACACAATCACAGTTCGACAAGTAAAAAACGTGGAGACAAAATTATGTAATATATTTCATTTCATTGAGAATAAAACGAAACTATTACACGTGAAGAGTATGGTAGGCTAGACATGCCCAAAATAAACCGGTTCGCCAGTTAAAACCGGGGCCCGGCAGGCCGAGACCGGCTCAGCCAGTTTTTTAACCGGGACTGTGGCCATCCGGGTCAAAACTGGATCCTGACCGGCGGGTTTCGGGATGGTCCCGGTTTCCGTGATCCGGAAATCGGCGGTCCGGTTCGGCTCGCCGGTTCATTACAAAAAAAAATTCAAAAATTAGCCGTCGGTGAACTGGCCTATTTTGGTCGTTTTCTACAGGGGATGAGTTGTCTGCTGGACAGGGGGTTAGTTCTCAAACACGACACAAAAGCAATACAATTTATATGGTTGTAGGGGGGAATAGATCCATTTTGTATAGGAAGCTTAATGAAGAAATGAAGAAGATGAAGTATGAAAATGGAGTTTTAGAGCTTTTTCTCTCTTACTCTCTCTTTTATTTAAATCAGAATCGTGACAAATGGTTTTTTTTTCTCCCTTTTCCTCACTCCATGTCCCTCCTATATATAGGCCATGATGGCTGAAGTCTTGTGACTTGTCAGCCCTCTATTCCTATTGGCTGCATAAACCCCACTCAAAAGCTACTCTCTCTCATTGGTCTGCAGATTCCACTAAGAGTAAACTCACTTCCAAGCAACTCACACTCATTGAACCACGCTACCCACTACAACATTAATAATAAAACCTAATATCTCTTTATTAAATAATCAGCATTCCTCCTGGCGATCTGTTGGCGCAGCCTGGGGATCGATTCTTCTGTCTTCATGTCATCTTCCGTGCAATCGTCTTGTGCTCCCTGGCCATTTGACCTATACTCCCTGGCCGTTTGACTTATACTCCCTGGGCATCCTTTCAGGTATAGAAATGGTTACGACGGTTTGGGCATCTCCGTCGGTGTATTTTGACCTGTTTCTTGGTTGACTTTCTCCATGATGATGTGGCGGTTGACTTTGGACACGTGTCGATGAGCGGTTTTCCCTGGCACAACATTGGCCCCCAAGGGAAGGAGTGGATTTCAACACTGTTTCCCCTGTGAACTGTGATGGTGAATCTGTACACGTGGCCCTCTATATGCAGTTCCGTTTGAGGCGTCTGGATAAATGGTTGTTTGTGCGTGCTTCCTATCCTGCTCTTTCGCTGAAGTGCTTGTTTCGTGGCTTCTTCGCGGAATCTTCTGAACTTTACTTGTGGGAAGGCTGGAAAATATTCTGTCAGCGTCGGGTGGTTCTGCTGAGCGGGTTCATACTTCTTGAGTTGTTAGGGCGGAAACATTTCGGCATTGGTGTCTTGGGAGGGACAAAGAGGAGATACTCTATTTGGATTCTTACTCGGAGGATGGTCCGTCTGATTCTGACACGGGTCTTTCACCTGCATGGGAAATTTCCCCAGGGGATGACTTTTATGATCCTCTGGCCATAATTATATGGTTATTTGCATCATATTTTTATTTATCGAATTTGTTTTTCTATATCTCCTGACCTTTTTATAAGGTTCCCCAGGGAGATATTTTATTAAGCGTCTAGCCATTTATCGAATTTTTTTCTGTCACTTAGACAGTTTTGTCTATTTATTAATTCTATTGGTGCCTTTTAATAGGTCTTTTTATATTTAACTAATTATAGATAATAAATAAATGATTGAATAAAATTCTGAAAAGTATCGCATATTATTCCCGTAGGATTTTTCAACACCTCAGCATTTTCGAAAACTTCGACATTGAAGAGCTCTTTGAAGAGCTCTCGGTATCCATCAAGTCTCGAGAGACTCGTCCGGGGCCTTTCTGGGACTTCCTCCGTCCGTACTAGGTCTCGTACTCAATCTGCCCGGGAAACTTTTTCAGTTCCCCCGGGGACTTACGAGGGTGTAGACTCATTCAAAGGGCCAGAGAAACTCCAGGATGCCCCATGTTCGATGTGGTTCCCAGGCTGGGGCTTCTTCCATCTGGATCATCTTCTCTTTTTCACAAAAGAGGAATAAAAGAAACAAAAAACGGCCCCAGGGGCCCCAATTGTGATGACAGAATCTCTACCTAGGGCATCAAAATTGGACGAACAGTCCATTTTTGGAATCAACCAGGGATCTCACACTGTACATTCACAATTGCAAAATCAAAGAGTGTCTTAGCGTTTCCTCTGAGTACCAAACTCAAAGAGTGTCTTAACGTTTCCTTTGAGTACCAAACTCAAAGAGTGTCTTAGCGTTACCTCTGAGTAGAAAAACTCGAGGAGTGTCTGAGCGTTGCCTCTGAGTAGAAAACTCAAAGAGTGTCCGAGCGTTGCCTCCGAGTAGAAAAACTCAAAGAGTGTCTGAGCGTTGTCTCTGAGTAGAAAAACTCAAAGAGTGTCTGAGCGTTGCCTCTGAGTAGAAAACTCAAAGAGTGTCTGAGCGTTGCCCCTGAGTGGAAAATGCAAAGAGTGTCTTAGCGTTGCCTCTGAGTATAAAACTCAAAGAGTGTCTGAGCGTTGCCTCTGTGTAGAAAACTCAAAGAGTGTCTGAGCGTTGCCTCTGAGTGGAAAACTCAAAGAGTGTCTTAGCGTTGCCTCTGAGTAGAAAACTCAAAGAGTGTCTTAGCGTCGCCTCTGAGTAGAAAACTCAAAGAGTGTATTAGCGTTTCCTCTGAGTAGTCCTTAAGAAAGAACATCATTTCTTTTCTCTACTGGCACTCCCAAACCAATCCTCAAGCGCTCCCAGCCCTAAACACATTCCTGGCCAACAAAAGGCCAGTGAATCCAGTGGAAAACTCCAGGGGTTCCAGTTGGTCGAGCCTTGGATATAGTTGGTAGATGCTGGACTGAAAAAATCAACGACGTAGTTGACCAGGGGGACCACACAACCTCGCTGGCCTTACTGTAGGTCAATTGGGCAGCAGTGGCGGTCGCGGCGGTCAACGAACATTCGAAGAAACTCAAAATCGAGGTGTCCACACTGAAGACTTTGTCCAAGGATCAATACCAAAAGATCACCGAACTCACGACGGTCTACAAGGCAGCGTCTGGCGCTCAAGAACAACTGGAAGTGGTGGGGGATGCGAGAATAGTGGAGATCGAAAGACTCCATGCCGAGGAAACAAAATCACTCAAGGCCCTGAAGGAGAAAGAAGAGATGATGGAGCAAACCTAGGATATATTTGCTCGAGAACTCTAGGCCCTGAAAGATCAAAAAATCCCAGGCTGAGTCTGCACTGGCGAGTAAAAATGAATAAAACCTCCAGGCCAAAGAAAAGAATTAAATCGTTGCCTCAACTGTCCTGGCCTCACCGAAGGGGCACAAGAAGACATAGCTAGGGCTTGAAATAACACGGTGGCCTGGGTATGAGCATTTCACATTGCCTGGGGAGAAAAAAAAAGTAGATAAGAAGACATCAACATCTGAAGGAGATTCTGAAGGGGAGTAGGAGGATGATCTCGTCATTGACGGGCCAAAAGGCATGTCGAAAGATCCTCAAGTCTCACCCACGGGAGATAGTAAATCCACCTTCTGGGCATAAAAACCTTAAGAATAAAAAACTTATAATATTATAATTTTTTGAAATAAAAGGCTTCGACCTTTAGACAATTTTTAAAATTCGTGTAGGGGTGTAATAATTTAAAATATTTATGTTCTTATTCCTTCATAATTTTGGTATGGTCAAATTATTGACCTTTTCAATCAAACACAGTTCTGGGCTTTTAGATAATTGGCCTGACCATTTATGGCTTTGGAACCTTTTCTCGTGTTTGACAATCGCTTTGCCTTTACGGCTTGAAGTAGCTGTTTATAGCGTAATTATGATTCCACTTGCTGTTTCGGTCTGTATGCGTATACAAAATACCTTCCCCTTTCATCATTTTGGGGTTGTTGGCACTATATTCGATGGGTTTTACTTTTTTATACTAAGACACTAAGTCAATTGTCGCTCATAATCCGTTTTATAAACTCGTTCCTCTCCCTAAATTCATTTAGAGAATTTTTAGGGATACAAGTGGGAACATTAGTCCATAAGAGAATTTCCTGGCCTTCAGGGGTCTAATGACACTTATAGAATCTTCAAATTATGAACATCCCAAGCCCCTTGTACTTTAGTACTCGTACTTTATAGCATCACGGGGTTATGTTTAACCCGGGACTTTGTCCTGTATAGGGACTTCCAGGGATATCTCACGGATTCTCCGGCCATTTTGCTTAAGACTTGGTCGACTTGGTCTATTCTAATCTTAAATACTTCTAAAAAATAAATCTAATCTAGAAAATAAATCTAATTAAGCGACAGTAAAAGAGGGTAAGATTGACATACCTGAATAATATTTTTGGGGCATACATAGCTTAATTAGTCGTCTTCAAAGGCTTTGCACTTTGATTATAATTCACTGGCCCCCCTTGATGTGGCTTATAAGCCTGATGATTGCTGAAAAGACTTACATAACACTTTTCTCGAGGGAACACAAAATAACTTTTGCCCTGGGGCTTAAACTAGGCCCAATCGCTCATTAACGTGAGCTCTGGATCTTTTCCATAACCATTTCTCCCTCTTAGAGTTCCTGGGCCTTGGATCAAGAAGAGGGTTCTCCGTAGGAGGCCCCGGCCCCTGAAAAGATTTGTTGGTCGTGTTGGAAATCGATATCCCGGAATTAATAAATTTAAATAAATAAATTATCCAATTAATTCCGACCGAAATCCTTCGAATATCCGGATTGTCAAAATTGCGGAACCGACAATCCAATCGAAAAAACCTTTCGCCGGAAAACAACCACGAACCACCATGCGAACCGGGCCCGACCGAACACCACCGCCGCGGGATAAACCCGCGGCATGTCCAGCCGAGCCCCGCGAGGGGCTCGCGATCGAATACGATCGCCGGGGATGCACGCGCATCCCCGCGGGCTGCTTGTAGCAGCCCCCCCCCCCCCCCCCCCCCCCGGCGGTGAGTCCGGCGACTCACCGCCACCGTCGTGGAGGAGGGGCGTCCGCCCAGCGGACAGCCGCGGCACCAGCCCGCGGCGCCCCAGCGATCGACCACCGTGGTCGATCGCACGCCCCGGCGTTCAGCCGGGGCTCCTCCTCTACGCGATCGGCGATCGTGCCCTAGGGCCGATCGCCACCCTCGGCGTCCAGCCGAGGGGTTTTCGTGTGATCCTAGCGGGGATCTCCCGACCTCCCGCGGTCCGGTGATCTTCGATCACCACCACAAGGTCGATCCCCATCCCCGGGTTCATCCCTCGGATCTTGGTTCATGATATTTTTACGATAATTAAACGATAAAATCATAAAGAGGGTTTTACGATTTACCTCGTTCTCGTTGTTCGGAAAAACGAAGAACTCAATTTGACGACCTTGAGATCTTCCCACGTATTCCTTGCACTAGCCCGGACGTCGTGTGGGCGACGATCTACCGAACTCCATGGATCCTCCTCTCTACTTTCTCTCTCTAGAATTGTGATCTTCAAGTTATGAGAATAGAGAAGACCATGTAGTGCTTTTATAGGCTACGTAGGGGATCTTAAGGAGGTGGAATATTGGGCTTCCAATATTGAAGATTAAATTGAGCCCAATGCTCAAGTCCATTAATCCTTATCAATATTAATTAATTCTATTTTCCACTATATAAAATTAATTGCACTCCCAATATTAAACCATATTATATCAAATAATATTTCTCCGGTAGTATTATTTATTCCGTGTATTTAAGATATAAATATCCATGAATAAAATTAATTTATTGCTAATTAATTTATTCATCTCTTATATCCGAGACTAGTACCATTCAACCTTAATTATTATGCGGAACGAATCCACCTGCAGGGTTTACATAATAATTCCTTATGAACTCATCTCGGGGATATTATCAACCCTTCCGGGATACACTTTCCCGTCAAGTATTCACGGCATGCCATATATAAAATATAGTGACCCAACTTAACCGGTAATTAACCCAATAATTAAATCGGTTAATTCCGTTGGTAAATCAAAGTCACTTATATTAAATATACACACCCGCAATAGTTTCGGGGATTAAGAATAAAATACACTGAGACTCGAATCGATTATCGCCGGCAATCCTAATCGATGAATCTCAACGATCCGCTCAATACACCAAGTGTACAAGTATGATAAAATAATTAAGATAAATTATTTTCTCTCTCACACAACGACTATACCGATGGATTGGTCCGTGTCCATCTAGGTCGTGAGCAACTGTTCGATTAAATACGAGTAACCGATAGTATGATCTTCTGTGCGCCCATGCAACACCATACTAACTACAACGTATAAAATCCAGGACTATGATTTGCATATATTTAATTATAAATAATTAAACGCAAATAATTGTTTATTTAATTAAATAGATTAGTGGCAATGGATCGTGAGTTTCCGTTACTTAAATCTAGACATTAAGTACACAACTCCAACAATCTCCCACTTGTACTAAGGTCTAGTCATTTCCTCCAAACTCCCGACTCCCATACTCATCACGTGCTTAAGTTGTACTTCCAAGAAGTACTATGTGAATGAGCACTCTAGGTTGCCGCTCTGAAGTTATCTTGGTGACTACAACGTCGTCTCCCTCGACGATGACTCGTATCAGGTGGTACTTGCACTATGTGTTATCTTACACTTATGGACTTGTGATTTCTTACCATTTGCCATCGCACCGCTATACACATAGCCTTTTGGAAAATTAAGAATCACCTCTAAGTCCCAGAGATTATCCCGGAGTTATACCAAAACTTCCGCTGCCTCTGAGGCTGCTATTTGGTTACCCATGGCAGAGTCCGAAAAGCATCGTGCTTATCACTCTTCCATGTTAAAACTCCTTCTCCTTCAATAGTGAAACACATAGCCTGATATCGACTTACACTGGTCCTCATTCGATTAGAAATCTAAGAGAATGTAATCCAAAGGAAATGTTCGTCTGCTTCGTAGTCTAGAACAGTACTTCGAAAGTACTTTTACGGCAGTCGAATATTCCTTTCCAGGATTACCTTGATATCCTCCCACTATGCTAACCGCATAGCCGATATCAGGTTCTTGTTTTCAACAATGCATTTATTTAGCTTTCCACACTCAAAGTGTAGGAAACTGCTTTCATTGCTTCTATCTCCTTTTGTGTTCCAAAACACATATCCTTAGATAGATGCATTCCGTCTCTGAAAGGTAACGAACCTTTCTCGGAATCTTGCATGTTAAAACGAACCATAATCATATATGTAAGATGTCCAGGAAAAGTACAATGTTCTTTCTAGAGATCCAAGATCTCAAGAACATGTCCAACTTCTTCCTTTATCTTTCATAATGATTCATCTAGACAACCATCATTTTATGTCTGATAACATCTTTACATTGTTGCCAATGATAAGAGTGTCATCTACATAAAACCTCCGAGAAACACCACCTTGTTTTCCATCACGTTTCCAATACACACAATTCGTCTATGCTTTTGATGAATCCATAAAATGGACTATCTCATCAATTTGCAAGTACCACGAATTCAATGCTTTGTTCCAATCCATAAATGGATCAACTAAGCTTGTACTCTAAATGATCTCGCCTCTTAGCAATAATCCTTATTGCTCTCCAAGAAGGCACATTTAGATCTAGTACGACCTTCATGTAGATCCAGGGATCGATTTCATGTATACTAGGTCCAGAGTCCGAAGACTCTCCTAGTCTTATGAATATCTCCGGTTTTCACACAACCTCCCACTACAACGGCATTCCGGTGTATAAACAGTGATAACAGTAGGTGCAGTTAGTGGTGTACCGCTACTCGGTTCGGTTGGTTCTAAGTCTTAATCTTTCTCTCTCATTTCAAAGTATCATGTCACCTTGGGCTTGTGGTTCATCGTATAGTCTTTCTCTAAGAACCGGGCGTTAGAACTTATAACGTCCTTCTGGTTCATAGTACTATTGAACACACATCTTTTGTTCTTCTAGGATATTCTACAACCGCATTTGAATGCGCCGTTGTTTCCAGACATATCCATAGAACATAAGTAGTTCCGTATAACTCATCTTTTACTATCTCTAAAAGAGTTCCATTTCTTGTTTACTACATACCATTTCTACACAACAGTGTATGGTGTAGTCATTTGGGATCAAATCCCAACCTCTGATCAGTATGCTATGCATTCCTCAAACAGGTACTTGCCTCCGCGATCAAATCGCAGGCTACAAATGGATATACCTTGATGGTTCTCCACAATTGCTTAGTGTCCATTGACTTGTCAAAACACTTGCTTTTGTGGCACATCAGGTATTCTAATCCATTTCTCGAGTAATCATCAAATGAAGTACTCGTACCTTATTGTCTGAGTAGACATAGGTCTGCATACATCAGAGTCAATCAATTCTTATACTTGTCCGGATCTTATATCTTATATCCATAAAGGATTGCTTAGTCATGTTATCTTCCAAATTAGATTCATAGGTCGGAAGGTCCACTCCTTCAACTTAATTGATCAAATATCAATTTTCGACCTTTGAACTTCTTATTTGAATAAACATGACTTAGCATAAGAATCCACAAGTATAATTGATTTAATAAAGAAATCTCTTATTAGTAAAACGAGTTTCATACTACGGTTCGTTGCATCGTGGTGGACTCAGGATTCATCATTTATATATTGCTAGCTAATGTACCAGAATAGATACTATCTTTATTTCTTCTCATAACCATCAAATGATTAAAAGAAATAAAATATCCATTCATTAGAAATCCAGAACAAAGTTCTTTCTAAAGGTACATAAAAGCAATAACTCAAAATGAAATCCTATAAAATGTCCTCCACTGCAACTGCTGCCTCCTCTACAGCATTGCCCATGTAGACTACGATTTCTTCTTTTCTAAGTCGTCGGGTTTCCTGGAACCCTTGCATTTAAAATGCACATACCGTCAGTGGTTCCATATCTACACACCAGGTTCCGGTAGATAATACCACTGACTATGTTTTACGACTAAAGAAAATTTCGTACTTTCTTTGAGAGGATAATCAGATTTCCAGTACCCAGACTGTTTGCATCGAGAACACTTGCCTATTGGAAAATTTATTACTACGCCTAGGGCCTTACACATGAAATGCCGGGTAGAATTTACATCTACATAGAGTCTTATGTCTAGGGGATTAGTTCCCATCATCGGGGTTTGCCCTGACCTGGTTACTTTGGCTCTGGGCCTTTCTTAGGTACTTGCCCAACCATCTTGGTTTCTCGCCCCTGGACTTTGTGGGGTTCTATCCCCTAACCTTTCGGAAATACTTGCCCCTAGCCCTTCTGAGGTATTTGCCCCTGGCTTTTTTGGGGTTCTCGCCCCAGCCATTCTAAGAAACACGCCTTGAGCTTCGGGTGCTCACCGATATTCGGGCTTCTGAGCTCGGGGTTGATTAGTAAAGTTTCTTTAAATAATTCGTAACTCTTGTATTCAACTTCACCGTGTTTGTCTGGCGTTTAGCTTCATGATTAGCTTCATGTTTGTTTCAACATTTTTCAATTTGTATTAGTTTCGGTTTATCAACGCGAGAGAAATACAACAAACATTGGTCTAGGGGTCAGAGTTTTGACACATGAATAACAAGACAAGGTTATTGCCTTAAAGGCTTATATAAATGCTCTGTCCAAAATCGCGTTAAAACGCTCATATTCTACCATTTACTTTGGATGGTGACATTAAGAACGGCCCGGGCTTTATCTGTGGTCCCCGGCCATCTGCAAAATAATTACTGGACTTTGTCCAGTCTGTTCCAGGAGTTTGATCTCATACTCCCCGGCCAAGTCTACAGCTCGGCTCTCATTGAATTACTTTGTAACTTCTGTCTATGAAGTACAGGTCGGCCAGGCCAAGGTTTCGCGCTTAGGTTCCAATAAGACATTTATGAGGTCTGGGCCCAGAGCACATGTAATAATCCACTAGCCATCCATTCCTCCGTCTCTCAGACGAGGCTGAAGTAAACCCATCTTGAAATTTGGCTCAACTGCCCCAGGCCCTTTTTGAATTATCCAGGCTCTCTTATAGAGGATCACCTGGTCGTGCATGCATGCTATTTGCATGTCTAACTTCAGGGGCCAGGGTCTCTCTACGATATCCCACAGGGGCTTGTAATATCTGACTTTTCGTTCAGCCATTTCTTCATTGAAGAGGACCGGAGATACAAATCTATAGGCCTTAGGTAATTTCCTGGGGTTTTAGGAGCTCCTCCCAGTAACTTTCCGCCGACCGTCTCTGCATGTTATCTCGATGCTCGCGCCTTCGTCACTCCGACGAGGTTGCAACAGATTAAGTTTTTTCACCCAAGCCGAATAGATTTTGGCGTCGGTGCCCAGATCTGGGCCCCCAGGCTCGACTGCCCAAGGCCACTTTTCTGAAAAGTCCTGGGCGGCATCAACGTGCCTTGTGAAGTATCCAGGTTTTGAAAAGTAACCGGGGCCGGAGCCAATGGCGTCGACGGCTCTGGGGATGAGAACCATGATTCCGGTGGTATGAGCGAGAACGGCGACAAAAAAGTCTTACCTTCGAATCGGTTGGCCGATCTATTGCTGCATGGCCGCCGTCGTGCTCGCCAGCGTGGATCTGGTCGTACGACATCGGAGGATCTCACACCTCCACCTCCGGATCTTCTTCAAGCTTCTTCAACAAATCGATGCTTTAACCCCCCCTCCTTCTAGCGCCAAATGTTTTGGTCGTTTTCTACAGGGGATCAGTTGTCTGCTGGACAGGGGGTTAGTTCTCAAACACGACACAAAAGCAATACAATTTATATGGTTTTAGGGGGGAATAGATCCATTTTGTATAGGAAACTTAATGAAGAAGATGAAGTATGAAAATGAAGTTTTAGAGCTTTTTCTCTCTTACTCTCTCTTTTATTTAAATCAGAATTGTGACAAATGGTTTTTTTTTCTCCCTTTTCCTCACTCCATGTCCCTCCTATATATAGGCCATGATGGCTGAAGTCTTGTGACTTGTCAGCCCTCTATTCCTATTGACGACGAAGCTGAGCTCGATGTGCACCCCGAGGAGGAGGAGCTCGACTACGACGAGGAGGAGCACTTCGAGGAGGAGGTCCCTGCTGCCGCCGCCATTCCACCACCAACACCGGTTAACCGCCGCCGGCGAGCAGCCACCCTGCCTGAGAAAGATTTTTAATATTGTATCTTCCTTAAAATACTTTACGGGCAAATGAGAAGTACGCAGTCATAACTATTTTTTATAGATAACGATTTCACACTGCACCCTTGTCAGTAAGGGGAAATGTGATTTCTAGAGCCAAATCGGCTCATTTTTAGAGACATTATTTCCAAAAAAGGGTTGGATTATGAACTCTCCTGACAGTAAGACGTTTTTACAAAGAATCGTAATTTACGAAGCTTAAGTTCTTATTTTATGAAACTTATCTTTAAAATGTGTTGGTTGGAGACGTAGTCCTCGGTCATCCCCGGTCCAACCATTTTTCCTTGCCCCGGACCCCGGGCTCGTGCGAGTATTCGCGTTACATTTCCGTCGGTTGATCGTCTCACTAACTTTGTTTGGTGTAGTGCGGGGGAGTTAGTTTATAGGGACCTTTGAATATATTCCCTACATAGAGCACAAATATAGCAAAAACAACAATTACTTTTACTTATATGATCCCCTGATCCGTGCCAGATAACTCCAACAGGTTTTGGGCATCTATACATATTTATACTGGGATGCGGTTACTGCCTCAATGTTGGAAATCGGCATCCCGGGGTCATCGGAAAATGCGGAAAAGACAACCCCGACCGAAATCCCGATCGCCGGAAAAACCGCGACGCCGCCACGGGGAGCCGGGCCCGAACGAACGCGCCACCATGGGCGAACCCACGACCGTCCAGCCGAGCCCCCGCATGGGGCTCGCGATTGCTGCGAGCAATCGCTAGGGCTGCTCGTAGCAGCCGCGCAGCGAGCTTACGGGCTCGCTGCCCGTGGAGGGGCGGCTCGCCATGCGAGCCGCTGTGGGAACTCCCGCAACCCGCAGCGAACAACAGCGGGTAATCCCGCAGCTGGCCCAGCGATCGAGCCCTAGGCTCGATCGCACCCCCTGCTCCTAGTCGGGGCTCCATGCGTGCGATCCCCACCGGGGATCTTCGACCGCCGGCAGTCTGGTGGTCTTCGTGTTGGAGTAGGTGACCGTCGAGCCAACGGTTGGCCGTGCGGTTAACCGTATTCCGTTAAGTAATGCTTTATTTCGTTAATTAATGAAACCTATATTAATGGCATATGCTATATCTACTCCCAATGTTGAATCATAGATATAGTCCTCTACAGTTACAGATGTTGTATGATTTCGATTTTGTGGAAACCGAGAGATAATTATGTTAACGCAACGTAACTGGTCAAACTCAGTTCCTATATAGTCGATGGGTTAATCCACCAACAAGGATACCCGGCCTTTTCTCCTTGAGACTAGCACTTAGTGTATGTGGGTTAATCTCGAGCCTCGGTGTTGGGACATCGACATACTTGAGTGGGTGCTCACTGTTGATGAGTTCACTGAACTCCCTCTCCTTGGAATCTCTAAGTGGTTATCATTGATCGAGTAGAGAATTTCATAATATAGTTGTACACCATTAATCCTTAAGACCCAGTCACCGTGACTTCATCAGAGGACCAGCTGTATCGTGACCTGTCTCTGATTCCCTTAAAGGGGGGTCAGTCGTAAAGAAGACAATGTTCGGGCAGTCCGAAATCTGGTGTGAAGTCTTTGCATGGTAGTAGGGGATCTGATCACTTGATATAGATCATGGATGTCCTGTGAGGTTCGTAGTCCCGGAATCTTTGGCCAGAGATGAACAATGAGGTGATTAGAGAAATGTGTTTCTCTGAATCAATCACGACTGGATTTTACGAAACCTAGAACGTACGCACAGTTATCAAACTCAACAAGAGATCTCGATTAACTATATTACAAGGTTTTTGCAGATACTTCATTTGTGTCTAGAGAATTAGTGAAGCGTGGTTGCTAGACGCTCGTCACTGATTCGTTGGGGCACCGACTTGTTTGGAGATTAAATAATAAGATTATTAATTCAAAACTCTTGGGAGTAGTTGAAATAAGAACAATGTGTTGTTCGAATCACAATGTGTTGTGCCCACGACTAGTTATACACCTGAACCATTGAGGGTCACATTCTCGTGTAAACCAATCCTTGAATATGATCATGTATTAATTAACTGTTAATTAAGTACATATAGTCGTAGGTCAATCACTACAAGAAAATCTGCCAATGTATTAATTAACTTTTAATTAAGTACATATAGTCGGAGGTCAATCACTACAAGAAAATCTGCCATTCAATTCCCTACGGCCAATTCCCGTATGGAAATCCGTAAGGAACAGGGTTCCCTACGGGGTTTTGAGAGCTGTAGGGTGACCCCTACGGGGATGTCGTAGGGAAATCCCTAGGGGATAAGTTCACGTCCCCCTTATTCCCTACGGCGGAGTCGTAGGTTTGCCCGTAAGGGATAAGCATGTTAACAGGGGTAAAATTTGTTAACGTATTCCTGGTTTTCGAGGACTAGTTTAATGGAGTTTTTACTGTTCTGGTTAGCTGGAAATGGAAACAAAAGTATTTGCATAAAAAAAGGGGGAATATCTTGGGGAAAAAGGAATTGATCCTCTTTCCTCTTAAGATCCCTCTATTTATAGGGATCCAATTAGGGTTTACAAAAAAGGAATTGGGCCTTTCCTTATTGGGCCTTTCACATGTATCAAGATCATAACCTAAAATGGAAAGAGGATAAAAGACTAAAATAGCCTTTGTGGCGCCGCCATTACTCAAACGTGGAGGCCACGACTCGGGCTCCCTCTTGACATCTACATCGTCTTGACGCCGACCGAGCGAGCATCTTGGTTCCAAATCCCATACTGCTTGACTGTCTTGTTAATATCCGACGAGCCCATCTGGTCGGTCTGCATGATTCCTGATGCCCGGCTCTGAGTAGATGTATCTTGCTCTATAGGATAATGACATTTAAGTAAACAAATAAATAAATGAATAAATAACGGAAAGTGAAAATGGGGCCCAACAAATGCCCCCCGCGGAGGATTTGGCCGATCAACAGCCGGTCGGGTCTTCCGCGGCCCAGGTCGTCCCATTTTCGCCCTACGCGAGGGTGGTTAAAAAGTCTAAAATCCCCTCGCATGTCAGGGACATGTGTCAGAAGATCTCTCAATCTCCCGCCTGCAGCTGTCCTTTCAAATGTCCTTTCGATTTTTGAAATTCGAAAATTAAAAAAGGAAAACCGCCGCCTCTTTTGGGTTTCAATAAATACCTCCCGAAAGGTTTATTTTCTTTTTCTTTGCCCTTTCGCTTTTCACTTTCTGCTTTTCTTTCTCCCTACTACTACGGCGGCAAGGTCATTATCAAAATTCCGGCGACCTCCTCCGGCGATATCTGTTTTCCCTCAGGTACGCCTTCTTTCCCTCTGTGTGGTTTGTTTGCATCTCGGGTTCGCCTTTGAGTTTTCTGGGAGGGGGGATTTTATCTTTAAGGCTCTTAGGGTTTCCTGGTAAATCGTCGTCTCTTCCGGCGATTTCTTAGGGACTAGGCTGTTATTGACTTCCGGCCGTGGGTGCGCCTTCTTTCGAGCCCAGAAAACTGGCGATGAACGAAGAAGGATCCCCTCGTCGTGAGGTATCGGGTCCTTCGCCTGTGCACACCCCCATAGATCCGTCTAAATTACCCTCTACCTCCTCCCCGGGTTCGAGTTCTTCCCCGGGCACGTCTCGTTCATCCGGTCGCTCACAGAAGTGTCCCTTCTCAGATGCGGAAAAGAATGAGATGTTGGTGAGCGGCGTTAGTAGATCGTACCGCAAGTTATGCGAGATCATAGCTGATTCTCGGGGGCCCCCGTCTCCCTACACGTTCGAGGCAATCTCAGAACGTCCTTATGTCCACATCCCGCGAGATGTATACCGGATAGTCGGGGACCAGCCTGGGCCGTTCGAGGCCAGCCGGAGGCCGAGCAAGATAACAGACAGGGCCCTGCAGAAAAAGAGGGATGAGTGGGAGATCCCTTCTAACGTTCATCTTTATGCCCCTATTGAGGGTGAACGGGCCGACCAACCTCCCGAGGGCATGCTCGCCGTGAATTACTCCATGATGAAAAGCGGGCTTCGTTTCCCCATTCATGAATCCTTTGCTCACCTCGTACAAATCCTTGGCGTTGCCCTTATGCAACTGGTGCCGAACGCGTGGGCGACCATGTATGTTTTGAACGTCATGTTTGGCATTTTCGGCCTGTACCGGGGGTTATCCGGTCCCGAGCTGTTATACCTGGTAGGTATATGTGATGCCGGGAAAGGCGACTATTACTTGAAACAGCGGGATACCATTATTACCGAATTGCCGAGCAAGCAGGCTAAATGGACAGAGAAATGGTTTTTCGTGGCCGGGGAGTGGAATTCCAGAGCTTTTCCCCTTAGTGCCGAGTATCGGCTTACCGCCAAACGTTAGTCCCCTAGACCTTGGTCTTTTATCATTTGAGAAACCCTTTTTAATCAATCCTCACTCTCTTCTTGGGCTTCTCCTCTTCTGACTCTTTTCTAGGCCCAAAAGCTCCGGATGCCGGGCAACTGGGATGGGATTTCTTGGTGATCCTAGAAAGGATTAAGATGCTTTCGTTCGATCAAAGGAATCACAAGAATTGGACGAGCAAGGAGAGACGTCTTCGTGCTCGGTTCTTATCTGTTCCTCGGGACGCCGAGGATTTATTTCCGCGTGAGTGATGTCATGTAGCATTTCTAGCTCAACTTACTTAACTTTACCTGACCCGATGTTTTCCCAGCTCGCAGGTATTTCCGAATTTGTCCATCGTCCAAAATGCCTAAGGTGGAAACCCCTCGTGATCGTAGGAAAAGGGAGGCAGCGGAAGAGAAAATCGAGGTAGAACGCCGGAACCTGGCGGGTAAGGTGTCCATCGCTATAAATTCTCCTGTCCTTACCCCCATGCCTGACCCTATCAGCCGGATTAATGCCGACGAGTCTTCTGATGAAGATCGGCTCTACCGACCGCCCAAAAAGGCGAAGAAAGCTGATGGGTCAAGTATGTCCGGGAAAGGTGTAATTGGAGCCTCCGGGTCCTCCGGCAAGCCTCCGGTCATCCCGAGAAAAGATCGGATTCCTAGGCAAAAAGGTCCCCGGCCGAAGGACGGAGAAGACAGCCTTTTCCCATCTAAGTATGCGTCTATTTTTGGCTCTGATGATGAGGAGTTCTCCAGGTAAGAGTGCTTAGGGCTGTTTTTCATGTCGGGGTCATATTGTCGGCGTGCTTCTTGCTAACGTTCTTTTTGACAGGCTTTTTAAAGAAGATCCCGGGCTCCCTTTGTCCGTGGCCCACCTGTGTGCCGCCCAGAATCCTTATGAAGACGACCCTATCCCAAGCTACTTGGATCAGGAGGTTGAGGATGTTGTCCACTCTTGGTCGCATCAGATGGAGGCTGCGGCTTCTCGCGTGGATTTCCTGGAGAAACTATTGCGCGTCCACGCCGCCCGAATTCCGGTCATGGTGAATTTCCTGGCTATGGCGAGGGCCGAACAAGAGGACAAAGCTGCTAAGTGTCCGCCCAACCTGCCGGATGTGTACATCGAGCTTCGTGAGCGCTATAACAAATTACAAGAGGATTTCGGCCTCGAGGCCGGACTGAAAGCATCCTTGTACTCCGAGCTGGATGAGGAGAAAAAGGATAAAATGGCTCTGGTCCACAAAATGACCGAGCAAGGTAATCAGCTTTCCCAACTGGAAGAGAGGGTTATTGATCTCAAGAAATCCTATGATCATGCCGAGGTCAGGAACAATGAGTTGGAAGAAGTGAACCGGAGGGTGATGAAGGAGCTGGGGGACATGCAGGCTGCGGAGGCCGCCCGTTTGGCGGACCCTGAGGAGGATATCGATTTGTACAGCAACTACTCCTACTATTGTGCTTACTTCGACGGCATTCGAGCACTCCTTGAGGCAGGTCAGTCGGCTGATATCCTGGTGAAGTTCCTCCGCCAATACGCCGAGCAATGCCCTCTTCATGCCCACTTTTCTTTGTATGTGCTTGACCTGGAGCAGGACTTCAAGCTAGACCTTTCCTGGTGGCCTTTGAAGTCGCAGCTCAAAATGCCTAGGTCGGCCGAAACTTCCGGTGTGAAAGATGTCGACCCAGCCGTGCAGTTCGCGGAATCAGTGCTTAAGGATGATGATGGTGATTCAGCTCAGGGAGACCCGAAGTGAGGTTCTCTCCCTGATGCCTTTATCGTTTATTTAGTAGTTCTCTTTTTGGACAATTTGTTTTGAGTATTGCCTGGGAGGCTTAAAACAGTTATTTTGTTTGCACTTTATGTACTCGTCCTCGTATCATTTTGGTACTTGAGGCGTTTTGGGAAACCTTTGTAGTTTCAGGGAATTCGTACTCCTGTGTTTACTACACTTATTTAATGCCCTTTATGCTTGCTATTTACTTTCGTAACGTATGATGACCCTGCGGGTTTCCCGCCCTAACGCCTTTTGGCGGGCAAGATTCCCTCCAAGGGGCGGTTTTTAGGCAGGATGTCCTTAAATCCTTTAGCTTATATAAAGGACATATCAGTGTCTTTTTGGTTTTAAAAGAAAAAGAAACCATGAGCTCTAGCAAGAAAATGAGCCAGAATAAAGGGAAACAGGTTTTCCACGGCGTGTCGAAATGCACGGAGGGTCATCATGACATCACCATCCACTCTGATGGCTGGCGTCGGCTGCGTCAGAAATTCGACGGCCGGTGGCATCGCAAAAACTTCCCTCTTCCCCATTCTTTCGTGCAACCTTTGGAGAAGTTCCTGGGCGAGGAAGTCCCATTTCATGATTCCAATGAACAAGCGTGGGTTGCGAGGAAGACGAAACTCCGGAGGCAGGTGGCTTTTGGAGGCCCCGGTTGGGTGGACTTCGTTCAGCACGCGGGCATCCAGGTGGGTTGGGAAATCTGGTTGATATGGAATCCCGGGTTCGGGTTCCGTGTCAGCCTTTTCAACCTAGAGGGGCTCAACGTTTCGTTTCCAAAACAGGCTCGGGTGCGCGGTGCGGCTGATTCCCTTGGTCACGCCTACTTGGACTGATGCCCCTGGTGTCTTAGGTTTTCCTTGATTTCTGTTTGGAACTTTAATTTGGCATGTACTCCTTTAATTTTTAAACTGCCAACTACTTCAATAATTAATGGGTTGCATTTAATTTTTTGCTTGGGTCGAGGAAAAGTCCTGTTTATAAGTGAGTCCCCCTCCATCCTTCTTTTCGGAAACGAAATCTTTGTGGCTAAAAAAGCATGTTAACTCAAATCAATCTCTCCGACGACTCGCGATCGTTCGAGCGCCCGTTCAACGGCTCCTGGCATAGAGAGAGGTTTCCGATCACCGCGGCGTTCATACGACCACTTAGGGATCAAACGTCGGACGGCCTTTGTATGACGGACTCCCTGGACCAGGAATGGCGGGTTTCTTTTACTCGTTTTCGCAACCAACTCGCCATCCATGGGCCAGAATGGGAGAGGCTTGTCGCCGGATTTGCGATACGAGAAGGTTGGGTCATTCGAGTCTCTTGGGCTGTTGGGAGTGGTTTTTTTATTGACATCCTCGATGGCGACCGTAATTCAATGGTGCGTCCGGTCGGAGATCCGTCGTGGTCTTATCATCGTACGGCGCGTGGATCCAGAACCAGTCCGTGGCCCCCTCGTCCGACTCATGATCGATGGGGCCGCTTCATCTGTTGACGTCCCGCCTTTGATGTTTACCGCGTCGCTTATTTTTATTTTATTCCAGTCATGTAACTTGTGAAATTCACGTAATGTATGGAGTTCGTCTCTCTTTTCGTGTTAAATGTGGTTTGTGTCGGTTCGTTTCTCGGCTCTTGCTGATTATTCATGTCCCTTGACGGATCAAAGGACATGGCCGAGGACGGGACTTGTCCAATCCTTGGACTTATTAATGACCTGTTTGATCGGCCGGGCAACGTATCACCCGGCTCATCTCAGGTCCGGGGAGAGCGGACTCTATCCCCGGTATATTGTTCATGTCCCTTGACGGATCAAAGGACATGGCCGAGGACGGGACTTGTCCAATCCTTGGACTTATTAATGACCTGTTTGATCGGCCGGGCAACATATCACCCGGCTCATCTCAGGTCCGGGGAGAGCGGACTCTATCCCCGGTATATTGTTCATGTCCCTTGACGGATCAAAGGACATGGCCGAGGATGGGACTTGTCCAATCCTTGGACTTATTAATGACCTGTTTGATCGGCCGGGCAACGTATCACCCGGCTCATCTCAGGTCCGGGGAGAGCGGACGCTATCCCCGGTATATTGTTCATGTCCCTTGACAGATCAAAGGACATGGCCGAGGACGGGACTTGTCCAATCCTTGGACTTATTAATGACCTGTTTGATCGGCCGGGCAACGTATCACCCGGCTCATCTCAGGTCCGGGGAGAGCGGACTCTATCCCCAGTATATTGTTCATGTCCCTTGACGGATCAAATGACATGGCCGAGGACGGGACTTGTCCAATCCTTGGACTTATTAATAGTCTGAGGGCGATCCACGCGAGAAGAAAACTTTTATTTCAGACAGATTCATGAAGTACAAAAAGTTATTGGTGATACTTTTTCAGATGGAGCGCGTTCCAAAAATACTGATCGGGTACGCCGTTCAGATGCTCCAGCTCGTACGATCCTTTTGATGGAATTCGGTATCCCGGGGTATCAAAAATTTGCGGAACCGATAACCCCGACCGAAAACCCGTCGCCGGAAACCGATCACGAACACCACGTCACCAGAGTCCGACGAGGGAATCGCCGCTAGGGCGAAACCCTAGCCGAACCCCCATGCACGGGGTTCGCGATCGCATGCACGCGATCGCTGGGGCTGTCCAACAGCCCCCGGTGGTGAGTCCGGAGACTCACCACCACCGCCGGAGGAGGGCGGTCAGCCTCCAGCTGACCCGCCGCGGCCCAGCCGCGGCATCCCTTGCGATCGCGCGCCAGCCGCGATCGCTCGTCCCGGCCGAAGCCGGGGCTCCTCCCGTGTGCCGTCGCCGTCCAAGGTGGCTGGGGGGTTCGTCCCGCCGTGGCACCAGCCCACGGCTGAACCCCCAGCGATCGACTTCACGTCGATCGCTTGCCCCGGCGAGAGCCGGGGCTTCCCCTTGTCCGCGCGCCGCGGCGGTCCGAACCCTAGGGTTCGGCCGCCACCCTTCGATCCCGACGGGGATCTCGAATCCCCGTATCCCGGTCTCGACGTTTTTCCCGGATCATGCGTTCATGTATGTATCACAATTCAATTCACATAAATTCACACAAAGGAGTTTATGATTTTACCTTTTAATTCGTTGTGCGGAGAAACGAATCTAAGTTGATGACCTTACGATCTTCCCACGTATTCCTTGCACTAGCTTGAACGTCGGGTGGGCGACGATCCTCCAAGCTTATGGATCCTCTTCAACTCTCTAGAACTATCAACTATTGATATTCTTGTATTATTGTTATGAGAAAGTGAAGACCATGTAGTGCTTTTATAGGCTACGTAGGGGATCTAAAGGAGGTGGAATATTGGGCTTCCAATATTAATGATTAAATTGAGCCCAAGCCCAAATCTATTAATCTCCCATTAATATTAATTAATTTATTTTCCACTATATAAATTAATTGCACTCCCAATATTAAACCATATTATATCAAATAATATTTCTCCGGTAGTATTATTTATTCCGTGTATTTAAGATTTAAATATCCATGAATAAAATTAATTTATTGCTAATTAATTTATTCATCTCTTGAATCCGAGACTAGTACCATTCAACCTTAATTATTGTGCGGAACGAATCCACTCATGAGGTTTACACAATAATTCCTTATGAACTCATCTCGGGGATATTATCAACCCTTCCGGGATACACTGTCCGGTCAATCATTCACGGCATGCCATATATAAAATATAGTGACCCAACTTAACCGGTAATTAACCCAATAATTAAATCGGTTAATTCCTTTGGTAAATCAAAGTCACTTATATTGAATATACACACCCGCAACAATATCGGGGATTAAGAATATAATACACTGAGACTCGAATCGATTATCGCCGGCAATCCTAATCGATGAATCTCAACGATCCGCTCAATACACCAAGTGTACAAGTGTGATAAAATAATTAAGATAAATTATTTTCTCTCTCACACAACGACTATACCGATGGATTGGTACGGGTCCATCTAGGTCGTGAGCCACTGTTTGATTAAATACGAGTAACCGATAGTATGATCTTCTGTGTGCCCATGCAACACCATACTAACTACAACGTATAAAATCTAGGACTATGATTTGCATATATTTAATTAATAATAATTAAAAGCAAACAATTGTTTATTAATTTAATAGATTAAATGCTATGACCGGGAGTTTATCGTTACTTAAATCTAGACATTAAGTACACAACTCCAACAATCTCCCACTTGTACTAAGGTCTAGTCATTTCCTCCAAACTCCCGGTTCCCATACTCATCACGTGCTTTAAAGTGTACTTCCGAGAAGTACTATGTGAGTGAGCAATCTAGGTTGCTGCTCTGAAGTTATCTTGGTGACTAATACGTCGTCTCCCCTGACGATGACTCGTATCAGGTGGTACTTGCTCTATGTGTTAACATCACTTTTGACTTATGACCTCTTCCAGTTCACCGTGCACCGCTATCCAATAGCCTTCGGTAAACTAAGAGTCATATCCAAGTCAAGAGGTTATCCCGGAACCTAACCAAAACTTCCGCTGCCTCTGAGGCTGCTATTCGGTTATGAGAGAGTCTGAGAAGCGTCCCGCTTATCACTCTTTCACTTCATGGTTCCACCTCTTTCTAAAAGTGAACACATAGCCTGATATCGACTTTCACTGGTCCTTCTCTGATTTTTGGATCTGAGAATCTGTAATCTAAGAAGATTTCGTCTTGCTCTGCAAGCCAGTACTTGAAAGTACTCTTGCAGTATTCGAACATCCCTTATCCAGATTACTTTGATATCCTCCCACTACGCAAACCGCATAGTTGATATCAGGTTCTTGTTTTACAACATTGCATCTATAAAGCTTTCCATACTTGAAGTATAGGAAACTGCTTTGTTCTCATCTATCTCTTTCATGTGTTCGAACACATAACCTTTAGATAGATGTTTATTCTGTCCCTGAAAGGCAATAACCTTTCTCAGAAGTATGCATGTTTAAAAACAAACCTTAATCGTATAAGATGTCTAGGAGAAGTACAATGTTCTTATCTCTAGATCATCAGATCTTAAGAACACGCTCTAACTTCTTCTCAATCTTATATCTCGATTTATTTAGACAACCATTACTTTATGTCTGACAGCATTTTTACATTGTCGCCAATGATGAAATGTTATCTACATAAAATCTCCGAGAAACACCACCTTGTTTCCATTACGTTTTCAATACACCTTTCGTCTATGCCTTTTGATGAATCCATCAAATGGACTATCCCATCAATTCGCAAGTTCCACGATTCATAGCTTTATTTCAATCCATAAATGGATTTACTAAGCTTGTACTCTAAATGATCTAGCCTCTTAACAATAATCCTTATTGTTTCAAGCAGGCACATTTAGATCTAGTACCGCCCTTATGCAGAGCTAGGGGTCGATTTCATCTCTACTAGATCCAGAGTCCGAACTCCTCTAGTCTTATGAACATCTCTGGTTGTCCAACAACCTCCCACTGCAATGGCGTCCCGGTGTATAACAGTAATAACAATAGGTGCAGTATGTGGTGTACTTCTACTCGGTTTGGCTGGTTCCTAGTCTTTTGTCTTTCTTCTCATTTCAAGGTATTATGTCAATTTTAGGCTTTGTGGTCCATCTAATAGTCTTCCTCTATGAACCGGACGAGACGTCCCTCTGGTTCGTAGTACTATAGAACACACAATACTTCGTTCATCTAGGATTTCCTACAACCATATTCAATATGCCGTTGTATCTAGGAATATCCATAGAACATAGGTAGTTCCGAACAACTTGTCCTTTTATCATCAGATTTCCATTTCTTTATAACGCACTATTTCTACACGTAAGTGTAAGGTGCGGCCCTTTGAGATTGAACCCAATCTTTGACTATGCTATGTGTTATTCAGATAGGTGATGGCCTCCGCGAACGAGTCGCAGGCTCCTAATGGATATACTTTGATGGTTCCCCATAATAGCTTTGTGTCCATTGACTAGTCAAAACACTTTGCTTTTATGGCACATTAAGTATTCTAATCCATAACCGAGTATTCTTTGAGAGAATTTCTCGTACCTTTCTAATTTACACATATGTCTGCATATCTAATCATTTCCAATACTTGTCTGAATTCTATCCTTTATCCAGAAAGGTTTGCTTAGACGTATTATCCTCCAAATTCAATCCTTAGGTCGGAAGGTCCATTCCTTCAACTTTAATTGATCAAATCAATTTCGACCATTTGAATCTTATTTGAAAATACTACTAAGTATAAGAATTCACAAGTATAATGATTAATAAAGAAATATCTAACAAGTAAAACAAGTTATAGAACGGTTCGTTGCATCGTGGTAGACTAAGGATTTATCATTCACATATTGCTGTCTAATGTACCAGAATAGATAATGCCATTATTTCTTATCAAAATCATCCAATGATTAAAGAAATAAAATATCCATTCATTAATAATAGAAATCCAGAACAAAACGTTCTTTCTAAAATAAAGGGGTACATAATGCAATAATCTTAAAATGAAATCCTATTTAACTACTAAAGCAGATAAATGTCTTCCACCGCAACCGCTGCCTCCTCTACAGCTTTGCCCGTGTAGACTCGAACTCTTCCTCTCTAAGTCGCCGGGTTTTCTGGAACCCCTGCATTCAAAAATGCACATACCGTCAGTGGTTCCATATCTACACACCAGAATTCTGGTAGATAATACCGCTGACTATGT
The DNA here is from genome assembly GCA_954870475.1 of Euphrasia confusa. NCBI lineage: Eukaryota > Viridiplantae > Streptophyta > Magnoliopsida > Lamiales > Orobanchaceae > Euphrasia > Euphrasia confusa. Next base: position 11,929,471 of record OX940957.1, on the reverse strand, counting down.
TTTTATGACTAAGGAAAATTCGTACCTTTGAGAGGACATTCAGACTTCCAGTGTCCCATCTTGTTGCATCGGAAGCACTTACCCTTTGGCTTTGCAGCCCCCACTCGTGGTACAGTCCTCTTGACACCACTGGGTTTCCGGGCTTGCTTCCTTCTCTTGCCCCTACCTCCACTAGGCTTAAAGCCTTTGGACTTGGTAGCTACAAGCGCTTGAGACTTGCCCTTCTTGTAGATCCCCTCTGCCGCCTTTAGTTCAGTCAGGAGTTGCGCAAGAGTATAAGATAGTTTACCCATATTATAGCTCATACGAAACTGCTCAAAACTAGGGGCCAGAGACTGGAGTATGATGTCGACTTGCGTCTCAGCATCAATAGAAGCTCCTAGGACCTCAAGTTCATTCAACATACTCATCATCTTAAGAACGTGCTCCCCAACGGGCGTTCCTTCAGATTGAGTAGTCGACATGAGGACTCTCATGGCTTCTTGCCTTGCCGCACGATCTTGCTCCCCAAACATCTCCTTGAGGTTAAACATCATATCATAGGCAGTGTCCATCGACTCATGTTGGGTTTGGAGTACATTTGACATGGAAGCCAAAATATAACACCTAGCCATTTCATCAGCCTTTTTCCACTTCCGATATGTCAGTTTTTCCTCATCAGTTGAGGCAGCCGTGGGCTCAGCAGGGCACACTTCATGGAGTACAAACTTGTACTCCTCCGAAGTTAGGACAATGTCTAAATTTCTCTTCCAATCAATATAGTTGGGGCCAGTGAGCTTATGCTCCTTGAGTATCATAGAAAGTGGGTTCATAGCTATTCTCTAAACCTATAAGCACATTTAAACAAACAATCAATTTAATATCCGATATTATCTCCCTCAAATAATATCATTAAATTACTAATCACATCTAAAATCCCATCAGGTAAGGCAAGCCACGTGGTGTGGACGTTTACCCACCCAAATGATTTAGCAATTAGGTTTTCTTTGGTCATACATCACTTATAGCGTAACCTCGTGGGGAGGAATACTATAATGCGTATCTAAGTGTAAACCATTACTCAGCACCAAAGTAAATCGCTTGGAATTGCTATATCACCGCAAGCCACGTGGTGTGGACGTTTACGATAACTTCACAACTCTTCACAATTCCTTACAACTGTCTACATCAATTAATCCAAAATCCGTTAGTATAGCAAGCCACGTGGTGTGGACGTTTACTACACCAAGAGACTTTTATAATTGACTCCCAATTATGAGATTCATTCGATTTTCGTAAATCAAGACGCGGAGAATCATAAGTGAAACTCGAGTTTCTAACCAGTGATTCACCATGCGAACAACCATATCTCTCATTAGATGAGGGAACCGAGCAGACAATCGATCCATCTATCAAAGAATGGTACGACTGCCTCTAATTTGTGTCATCCACATGACCAAGTGGCTTTGGCTCCATTCCACTCCCCGGGGTGAGAATGAGTCGACTTGAAGTCAGTTTCAGAAAGACAAATTAGGCATTGTTTGATAAACTTAATCAATGTTTCTCGTAAGAGGAATTACAAGAATTCTCCTCCAATGACACATCTATATGAACTTCAAAAGTTCATAAGAGTCACCAAGAGAACAGTAATGGAGACCATGGGAATGTTTCCATCCCCTCTCCCACTTAGCTTTTTATAACAAAGGGATACGCTATCTAATGCATAATTAAACACATAAGCATGCATACAAGTAATAAAGCACATAGCACATAGTCAAAATAAGCTAGAAAATTATTTTTCCGACTATCATGGCTTTATTCCATCTCCGTATGCGTCTTCTAGTCTTTAGTCTTCGTTCTTGAATGCTCCATGTGACGAGAATATTAATCCCAATATTTAAATCTATTTATTTTTAATAAATCCAAAAGATACTCAATTCGAAAATTAAGTCAATCGAATAAATCAAAAATAAAATTAAATATTATTAATATTTTTATTTATTTATTTTCCTATCTAATTCTATTAAATCTCTAGAATAATCTATCCAAGTAAACTTGGAATATTCTAGAATATTTCTATAATAGAATAAGGAAATAAAATAAATTAGGACTCTTCTACTTTCCAAGATTAATTAATTTCCACTTCCATGAAAATTCCCATAAAATAGGAATAATCATTTAGGAAATAAATCAATCCTAAATTAACTTTTATTCCTTTCCAATTCTATTAAATCTCTAGGATCCTATTCCAAGTAGAACTCGGAATACTCTAGAAGACTTCCATAATAGAATAAGGAATAAAATTAATTCCAATTAATTCTTTTCCTAATCCATGAGAATTCCCAAAAATAGGAAAACTCAATTAGGAAAACCGAATCAATTAGGTAAGTAGAATCTAGGTAGGATTAGGAGTAGCACGGGTTGGGGATCCCCGCACCACCCCCACCGTCGACCACCACCATCGCCGGGCACCACCGCCGCCGCCCCCTAGCCACGCGCCACCACCACCGGTGGCCGGCGTGGCCGGAAACCCTAGCGGGCAGCCCCGGGCGTGGGGTCGATCGATCCTTATGGGGATCGATCATGGGGATGATCGACCCCCCCGATTTTTCGTCCTCTTCGTCTTCTTCGTCACACGAGTTCTCCGGCGGTCGTCTCGGCATCAATCCAACGTAAATAAATTACAAGAAATAAATTTACAATTCCGGTATCGATTCTATACATGAAATCGACCCTATACACTTTCCGTAAAACATAGAACGTAATAATAAATCCTAAATTCGGTCAACCCCCGAATTTTTACTATTACAAGCATTCATCCACACAAAACGAATCTCGACATGTCCGAGAGTTTAATAAACGAACAATCATGGTGAATTAAATAGCAATTAATTAAACCAAGATAGTCGGAATCCCTGCAAGGTAGAACGCAATTGAACACATACATGAACACGAAACCTAAACGCTCTGATACCAATTGATGGAATTCGGTATCCCGGGGTATCAAAAATTTGCGGAACCGATAACCCCGACCGAAAACCCGTCGCCGGAAACCGATCACGAACACCACGTCACCGGAGTCCGACGAGGGAATCGCCGCTAGGGCGAAACCCTAGCCGAACCCCCATGCACGGGGTTCGCGATCGCATGCACGCGATCGCTGGGGCTGTCCAACAGCCCCCGGTGGTGAGTCCGGCGACTCACCACCACCGCCGGAGGAGGGCGGTCAGCCTCCAGCTGACCCGCCGCGGCCCAGCCGCGGCATCCCTTGCAATCGCGCGCCAGCCGCGATCGCTCGTCCCGGCCGAAGCCGGGGCTCCTCCCGTGTGCCGTCGCCGTCCAAGGTGGCTGGGGGGTTCGTCCCGCCGTGGCACCAGCCCACGGCTGAACCCCCAGCGATCGACTTCACGTCGATCGCTTGCCCCGGCGAGAGCCGGGGCTTCCCCTTGTCCGCGCGCCGCGGCGGTCCGAACCCTAGGGTTCGGCCGCCACCCTTCGATCCCGACGGGGATCTCGAATCCCCGTATCCCGGTCTCGACGTTTTTCCCGGATCATGCGTTCATGTATGTATCACAATTCAATTCACATAAATTCACACAAAGGAGTTTATGATTTTACCTTTTAATTCGTTGTGCGGAGAAACGAATCTAAGTTGATGACCTTACGATCTTCCCACGTATTCCTTGCACTAGCTTGAACGTCGGGTGGGCGACGATCCTCCAAGCTTATGGATCCTCTTCAACTCTCTAGAACTATCAACTATTGATATTCTTGTCTTATTGTTATGAGAAAGTGAAGACCATGTAGTGCTTTTATAGGCTACGTAGGGGATCTAAAGGAGGTGGAATATTGGGCTTCCAATATTAATGATTAAATTGAGCCCAAGCCCAAATCTATTAATCTCCCATTAATATTAATTAATTTATTTTCCACTATATAAATTAATTGCACTCCCAATATTAAACCATATTATATCAAATAATATTTCTCCGGTAGTATTATTTATTCCGTGTATTTAAGATTTAAATATCCATGAATAAAATTAATTTATTGCTAATTAATTTATTCATCTCTTGAATCCGAGACTAGTACCATTCAACCTTAATTATTGTGCGGAACGAATCCACTCATGAGGTTTACACAATAATTCCTTATGAACTCATCTCGGGGATATTATCAACCCTTCCGGGATACACTGTCCGGTCAATCATTCACGGCATGCCATATATAAAATATAGTGACCCAACTTAACCGGTAATTAACCCAATAATTAAATCGGTTAATTCCTTTGGTAAATCAAAGTCACTTATATTGAATATACACACCCGCAACAATATCGGGGATTAAGAATATAATACACTGAGACTCGAATCGATTATCGCCGGCAATCCTAATCGATGAATCTCAACGATCCGCTCAATACACCAAGTGTACAAGTGTGATAAAATAATTAAGATAAATTATTTTCTCTCTCACACAACGACTATACCGATGGATTGGTACGGGTCCATCTAGGTCGTGAGCCACTGTTTGATTAAATACGAGTAACCGATAGTATGATCTTCTGTGTGCCCATGCAACACCATACTAACTACAACGTATAAAATCTAGGACTATGATTTGCATATATTTAATTAATAATAATTAAAAGCAAACAATTGTTTATTAATTTAATAGATTAAATGCTATGACCGGGAGTTTATCGTTACTTAAATCTAGACATTAAGTACACAACTCCAACACCTTTCTCCAAGATCCTCCTTACTCGCATTGGCCCTTCCCAATTTGGGCCCAATTCCCCAGTGCTAGGCCCGAGTATGCGTTTGAGGACTAAATCTCCGGGCTTGAATCTTCTGATTCTAGCCTTGGAGTTATAGAAACGTTCAGCCCTTTGCTTGGCCGCCGCATTCTGAAAAACCGAGTTCAGTCTTCTTTCCTCCAGAAAGTCTAGCTCAAGGCGCAAAGCCTTGTCATTATTTTCATTTAGTTCTTGCGAGGTCCTATGGCTGAAAACTTCGACCTCGGAGGGTATGACCGCTTCTGCACCGAAAGCTAAAGCGAACGGTGTTTCTCCGGTGGCTGTTTTGCTGGTTGTCCTGTATGACAATAAGACATCTGGCAGCTCAGCAGCCCACCTCCCTTGTCTTTCCTCCAGTCTGGCCTTGATGGTATGTTTCAAAATTTTATTGATGACTTCCACTTGTCCGTTCGTCTGAGGATGGTAGGGGGTGGAGAAGGCCTTCTTAATCTTCCACTTGTCGAAAAAATTCATGATCTCCTGCCCATCGAATTGTTTTCCGTTGTCTGACGTGATCGTGTAGGGGATCCCGAAACGGCATATGATGTTTTTCCAAATGAACTTTATGATTGCCTTTTGGTCGATGACCTTCAGTGGCTCGGCCTCCGCCCACTTCGTGAAATAATCTACAGCCACGACAGCATACTTTACTCCTCCCGGCCCCGTTGGCAAAGGTCCGATCAAATCAATCCCCCACGAGGCAAAAGGCCAGGGGCTGTATATCGAGTTTAGGTATTCCGGCGCCGATCGAACGATGGGTGCTGTTACCTGACATCTGTGGCACTTTCGTGCATAGTTGATCGCATCTCGTCTCAACGTAGGCCAATAGTATCCTTGGCGTACGGTCTTATGGGCCAAAGACTGTCCGCCGGCGTGGTTCCCACAAACACCATCATGTATTTCGCTGAAAACCTTATGACCTTCGAGCGGAGTGATGCACCTTAGAAGAGGCAAATATAGGCTTCTACGGTACAAAACATCCCCGATCAATGTGTATCTGGCCGCTCGTATCCGAAGCTGCCTCGCGTCCGTCTTATCCTCAGGTAGCGTTTCATCCACAAGGTATGCGCGGATTGGGTCCATCCATGTCTCTCCTCGGTCGATGATCGTGATCAAACCCTCATCCCGCGAGATTGCCGACCGAGCTTGACTGGTTAAGACGACATTGGTCATGTCGGCGGTACCTTCCGAGGATGCTAATTTGGAAAGTGCGTCGGCCTGGGAGTTTAGTTCCCTCGGAATCTGCTCGATGAGTACCTTTGGAATCTTCTCACATAGGGAGAGCACATGTTCGTAATATTTCGCCATACGGTCGCAGCGCGTCTCGTTAGTTCCTTTGATTTGGTTGACTACCAATAAGGAGTCCATAAAAATCTGCAAGTGTTCGGCGCCAACTGCTAGGACGAGATCCAAGCCGGCAATCAACGCCTCGTACTCCGCCTCATTGTTTGTTGCCTCGAACTCGAACTTTACTGCGTGCGTGAATGATTGTCCACCCGGCCCGACCAATACTATTCCAGCCCCGGCATGGGAGGAATTCGACGACCCATCTACGTATAGCTTCCATGGCGGGATCGAAGGGGACGGCGTGGAGTTTGGAAAGGTTAGCTCTACTATGAAGTCCGCCAAGGCCTGTCCCTTGATTTCCGTTCGGGGGGCATAGGTAATGTCGTACTGTCCCACTTCCAGGCTCCATTTCAATAATCGGCCATTTGTGTCCGGTCTCTGCAATACTTGTCGTAGTGGCATGGTCGTCAGAACTTCCACCGGGTGGTCGAAAAAATAGGATCTCAATTTTCGTACACTCATGACGAGGGCGTAAGCTAGCTTTTCTAGAGGTGTGTAACGTGTTTCGGCGTCATGGAGGACTTGGCTGACGAAATAAATTGGTTTGTGTGTTTGCCCGTCTGCTCGGACAAGGACTGAACTCATGGCATGTTCGGAAGCGGCCAGGTAAAGGAAAAATTTTTCTCCGGCGAGAGGTTTGGAGAGGATGGCTGGACTCCCGAGGTGTTCCTTCAATCGCAGAAAAGCCTCCTGACTTTCCTTTCCCCATCGGAACTTCTGATCCTTAATTGCTTTGAAGAAAGGGCGGCTCTTATCCCCTAGTCGGGGAATGAAGCGACTGAGGGCGGCCAAGCAGCCGGTCAACTTTTGCACATCTTTTAGGTTCCGGGGTTCTCTCAAGTCCTGGATGGCCTTGACTTTTTCCGGGTTCACCTCGATGCCCCTAAGACTGATGATATGACCGAGGAATTTGGTTCTGTAAACTCAGAAATGGCATTTCTTAGGATTGAGCTTCATATTGTAAAATTTCAAAATCTCGAATGCGACCTTTAAATCCTTCACGTGATCCTCCTCGGATCTGCTCTTTATGATTATATCGTCTACATATACCTCCATGGTGTCTCCGATTTGGTTGGCGAACATTTTATTTACCAGCCTTTGGTAAGTGGCTCCGACATTTTTTAAACCGAAGGGCATCCTCTTCCAGCATAGCACACCTTTGTCCGAATAAAAAGAGGTGTGCTCGATATCCTCCTCGGCCATCGGTATCTGATGATAACCTGCGAAACCATCACAGTTAGAAAAAATCGCATATCCGGCGACGCTGTCGACCAGGTGGTCGATGTGGGGTAGGGGGAAATGGTCTTTTGGGCAAGCTTTGTTGAGGTCAGTGAAATCGATGCATAAACGCCAGGCATCATTCGACTTTTTCACGAGCACCACATTTGCGATCCACTGAGGCTCCTCCTCGGCATCTCGCACTAGATCGTTATCCAATAACTTCTTAACCTCCACCGCCAACGCCGCGTACTTCTCGGGACCCATTTTTCTCCTCTTTTGGGCGATGGGTTTCTTCCCCGGGTCGATCTTAAGGTGGTGACAAGCGTGCTTTGGGTCGATTCCGACCATATCCTTATGGGACCAAGCGAAAGCGTCCGTATTCTGTGTCAAAAAATCGACCAACTTATTCCTCAGTCGTTCGGGAATCTTCCTCCCGATAAAGACTTCCAAATCGGGCCTGCTCATGTCCAAGCTCACCTTCTCGACCTCATCCACCGTCGCGCACATCGACGGTCCCCGCGGGTCGGGTATGTCGCTAGGTTCAAAACCGATTCGGGGATCGACATCTTCGTTCTTTGAGGGGTAATCGGTCTAGACCGGACTCCTGTTCTGGTCGCCCGGTAATTCGTCGATGAGGATGTGTAATAATTGTGCCTCAAGGTCGGGCAGGCCGATCTCTGACTCCTGGCTCCCACGGGTCGTCTCCTCGAAAGCATCTGGATTCCCGAGTTTGCCCTCTTCCCACAGAGTGTTTAAATAATCCTGATCGTCCAAATCCATGGCCATCTCTCCCGAGGGGTCAATTTCTTTTACCCTGATGGTGTCATTCTTGGGTGACTCTCCTCGGAGCTCAAAACTCCTCGGGGCGGGTTGTTGCTCGGCCATTTGAGGGTCCTCACCCTCAAATGCCCCAGTGTTAACATCATTCAAGCGTTTGTTTAAAAATGGAAACGAAAAGTAATTAAAACATTTCTTAGCCATATATTGGTCCCCTCAGAGGGTTCCGACCGCACCACTCAGGGTGGGAAATTTAATACAATAATAATGGGAGGACGCTACAGCCTCAAAAGCATCGAGGAACGGCCTCCCGAAAAAAGCGTTATAAATGTTCTCAGCATCCACGATTACAAATTCTATCATCCGGGTCATTGCGATGTCAGGGTCTTGCCAATCCTTCAGCTCCACGGCCATTCTAATCCGCCCCCTCGGCCGGACCATCACATCTCCAAACCCTTTCAGAACTCCTTCATATGGACGAACATATCTTGTCAGGTCGCCAAGTTGATCCAAAGCTGATTTGAAGATCAGATTGCAGTGAGCCCCATTATCTATCAGAACCCTGGCCACCTCAATGCCGAGTATCCGGGCAGTGATGACCAAAGCGTCTTCCTTGGGATATCTTATCCCCTCCCTGTCCTTTTCAGAGAAAGAAATGATGACGCCTTTGGAGATGGTCGACTCGGTATGGGGGATCACCACATTTACCCCTTCAAACTCGCGGAGTTCTTCCTTCTTCTGCCTCTTCGATTTATGGACGATCGGTGTTAAACCGCCGATCATGTTCACTCGAGCTCCTCCTCGGACGGGCGGGTCTTCATCCTCAGGTCCGCCGGCCGGGGGTGGTGGTAAAGCTAAAGGGTTCAGGCCGGCCTGGTTCTGATCTCGTCCCTACTGCTGATGAGGCCGGTTATTTCGATCGCCTTGATATCCTCGGCCTCGACCTCTCCCTCCTTGTCTCCTGTCGCCGCCCCCACGTCCGGTGCCTCCACGGCCGGTGGTTATTCGACCGCGCTTGGGTGTTCTAAGGAGATCTGCCAAACTCCCGTCTTCATAAAGTTGCCGAAGCTGAGCTATCAAATCACGACATTCGTCGGTGGTGTGACCATTTTCCTGATGGAAAGTGCACCATTTGTGCGGGTTTCTGTCGTCGGGATGACTTCTCATGGCCTGAGGTGGTGTGAGTATGTTGATATCTCTCTCATAGAAAATTTGAAGTATCCGAGCAGGAGTTTGTCCCAGGAAAGTCCCGTCCTCGGGGTATTCTTCTACGATATTGACCTTATTCGGTCCCTGGAAGGGCCCCTGGTACGACTTATAAGCAGGCCTCTTCTTTCCACTTTCGTGGTATTTCACCGTTGTAGGGGGCGATGCTCGGCGACCGACGTCTGCCTGTTTGACCGGCTTCTTCTCGAGAAGGGAAAACTCTCCAGCGTCTGGCTCTAATTCCTTAATCTGTTGATCGTATATCCGCTGCTGGGCAATCTCCTCGCCCGCTCTTCTTCTAAACTCCGTGTAGGATTTTGGGTAGTCCTTCATCATTGGCCTGAATAAACCAGAGTTAGCCCGTAAACCACCTACTACCGCGTGGACGAGGATCTCATCGCTCACTCGGTCTCCTTGTTTGGCTATCTATTCTACCCGGTCAATGTAGCTTTCGTCCGTCTCGTCCTTCCTCTGCTTAACTCCCATCAATCTTTGCCGACCTTCCGAATACTTTACTTTAGACGCAAAGTAAGACACAAACTCGTCACCCAGCTCTTCGAAACTGTCGATCGACCTCGGAGGCAAACACGTGTACCATCGGTGAGCCATATCACCGAGAGTCAAAGGGAACAGCCGACACTTGGTCGCTTCGGTGGCTCCCCGGCCCACCATATAGATGTTATACTTATTCAAATGAACGTCGGGGTCTGAGGCTCCGTCATAGATGAAGGTTATCAAAGGGGCGATGTCGGGCTGAGATCGCGCCTGCTCGATCCTCAGGCTCAGAGGTTCTGCGAGGGCGGACTTTCTTTTTGGATCCTTATCCTGCTCGGCTAATCTTCTTTCTATCTCTTCCAGCCTTTGCGTGAGACCGAGATCGACTCCAGCTGGCTCTCTCATTTCTGGCCTCAGGTAATGCGCGCGGGCCGCCTCTCTTTTCTGGGTCAGGAGGCGGAGGGCTTCCTCACGCTTTTCTTCTTCGAACTCGTCTTCAAGTCGTCGGGCGTCGAGGTGGGACCCTTCGCCGGTGGATCTTTTCTCTAGGTTCCGGGACCGCGCCTCGAGCCTGCGAATGGTCCGCTTGATCTCTTCGGGGGTCTGGAGATGATCCAGATCCAGATCTGGCTCTTTTTCGGTGACTGGCGGTAGTCGCTTCTCGGTTTCGGCCACTTTATCTCGGAGGATCCTCTGTCTCTCGGCCAGTTCGGCCTGCTCTGCGCGTAAGGTTTCAATCAGCGCGAACTGGGCGTCGATCTCCTTCGGGTTTTCGGTTGGCCCGGTTTCTGAGGCGTTTGGCGTCATTAGAGCTTTGCTGGTGTCTTGGGCGTGACGGTTAGCATCGTCGGCCTGGTCAGCAGCGGCAGTTCCTGAAAAACCGATGATCTCCATGGTAAGAAACAGAAAACTCGCCAATCTAGCGCTCGAGGCTTCCCCCTCCTTCTAGCGCCAATTGTTAACAGGGGTAAAATTTGTTAACGTATTCCTGGTTTTCGAGGACTAGTTTAATGGAGTTTTTACTGTTCTGGTTAGCTGGAAATGGAAACAAAAGTATTTGCATAAAAAAAGGGGGAATATCTTGGGGAAAAAGGAATTGATCCTCTTTCCTCTTAAGATCCCTCTATTTATAGGGATCAAATTAGGGTTTACAAAAAAGGAATTGGGCCTTTCCTTATTGGGCCTTTCACATGTATCAAGATCATAACCTAAAATGGAAAGAGGATAAAAGACTAAAATAGCCTTTGTGGCGCCGCCATTACTCAAACGTGGAGGCCACGACTCGGGCTCCCTCTTGACGTCTACATCGTCTTGACGCCGACCGGGCGAGCATCTTGGTTCCAAATCCCATACTGCTTGACTGTCTTGTTAATATCCGACGAGCCCATCTGGTCGGTCGGCATGATTCCTGATGCCCGGCTTTGAGTAGATGTATCTTGCTCTATAGGATAATGACATTTAAGTAAACAAATAAATAAATGAATAAATGAATAAATAACGGAAAGTGAAAATGGGGCCCAACAAAGCATTCCCCGTAGGGGACGCCTACGGCGGAGTCGTAGGTTCGCCCGTAGCGGAGTCGTAGGTTCCCCCGTAGGGGATCCCTAAACGTTTGCCCCAAGCGGCTCGAGCCACCAGCCCGACCCATGATCCAAGGCCCGACACAAGCCCATCCCTCAATTGAGGTTTGAACCCTTGACCTTATGAATGAAGAGGAGAATGATAACCGCTAGGCTATCTGAGTTATATGTACAATTCTTAAAAGATAATATGTATGTATCATTAACTTATATTTATTATATAGTATAATATAATAATAATATAAAATACAATATATATATATATATATCATATTATAAATATAAATAGTGGTTTAAAAAAATGTAATTTTAAATAAAAGGGTATTTAAATATATTAAATTAAATAGAAATCCCAATCCTTTTTTATTAATTTTTAAGGGCTCTTATTTTTTAACTTTTTTGCGTTTAAAAGTTTTACGTAGATTTAAATATTATTTAGTAGTAGTTTTTGAAATGTGTTTAGAATATAATATCTTTTTATTATTTTTTGCGTAATTTTTGCGTAATTGCGATATTTTTTGAAATTAATTATTTTTATAAAATTGTCGTAAACAGTTAAAAACTTTAATTATAATTTTATTATCTAGTAAAATAAAGGTTTAAAAAAACATTTAAAACAATTTAACGTAATTATATAATAACATTTAATTAATTTATTATTATATAAATTTAATAGTAAAAAAAACAATTCCTTTACGGCAAATGCCGTAGGGAATACATTTCGATACTCCCTTACGGGAAATAGCCGTAGGGGACCCTTACGGGAAAAATACCCGTAGGGGATTTATTATTCCCCTACGGGGATTTGCCCGTAGGGACAATTTCCCTACGGCTAGCCGTAGGTGACCCCGTAGGGCCTCTTGGAGGGAAGTTATGCGCGCGAATACGCGCGCAGTCCCCTACGGAAGTCACCCCTACGGCTGGGGGTAGAGAATGCCGTAGGGAAAATCAGAATATGATCCCCGTAGGGGATGCCGTAGGGAAATCCCTACGTTAAAAAGGCCGTAAGGAATCCCCGTAGGGATTCCATGGTTTTTTTTTGTAGTGAATATGATTGAATCCGAGATTCATAATTATGATTATGAGTTGGAAATATTACTGAGCTAAAGAAAACGGACACAATGGTGTATACTTTCTATTTTGGGAAATTTCCCAATTTAGTAATACCTCTGAAAAGGGTTTTTCCGATTTTGTGAAATTGGAAAATTTTATTTTTATCTCATATTGATGAGAAAATTATAACGAGAAAGAAAATATAATTGTTATATTTTTCGGAGATCAAATTGATTGTCAATTTTGAAAAAACTTAATGACGGCTAGTGAATTGGGCCGACTAGGGTTAATGGATCCGATCCATTAGGGTTTGAGCCCAACAAGGTCTTTTCCTCACCTATAAAAGGAGCATTATGTGCTTGAGGGAAAGCACACCAAAGTGAAGAGCTCAAAACCCTAGCCTCACTTTCTCTCCTCTCCTCTCTCCCTCTCGTCCGCCCCCTCGGCCGCCTCCCTCAGAGGACCGTCAACCACCGGAGCCGCCGCCGGCCGCCGCCTCCCCTCGCCGGAATCCAATTTTGTCACCGTTTTTCCGGCCCGTTTTTCCAGTCGTATTCTCCCTTAAGTATTTCTAGTGAAATAAGTAAGTTAGATTACATATACGAGGTGAAACCTGATTAGGCGAGAGACGCCGAAGGAACGCACGAGCACAGCCCGAGCGACCCCGCGTCGCTGACCGCTGACCAGTCGAGAGCTCCGTCATCCGCCCGGCTCTCCCCGCACGCGACCCGTGCTGTCCCCGCGTCGCATCCACGCGACTTCCGACTGTTGGAGTTGTGTACTTAATGTCTAGATTTAAGTAACGGAAACTCACGATCCATTGCCATTAATCTATTTAATTAAATAAACAATTATTTGCATTTAATTATTTATAATTAAATATATGCAAATTATAGTCCTGGATTTTATACGTTGTAGTTAGTATGGTGTTGTATGGACACACAGAAGATCATACTATCGGTTACTCGTATTTAATCGAACAGTTGCTCACGACCTAGATGGACACGGATCAATCCATCGGTATAGTCGTTGTGTGAGAGAGAAAATAATCTATCTTGATTATTTTATCACACTTGTACACTTGGTGTATTGGGCGGATCGTTTGAGATTTATCGATTAGGATTGCCTTGGATAATCGATTTAAATCTCAGTGTATTTTATTCTTAATCCCCGATACTATTGCGGGTGTGTATATTTAATATAAGTGACTTTGATTTTCCAAAAGAATTAACCGATTTAATTATTGGGTTAATTACCGGTTAAGTTGGGTCACTATATTTTATATATGGCATGCCGTGAATACTTGACGGGAAAGTGTATCCCGTAAGGGTTGATAATATCCCCGAGATGAGTTCATAAGGAATTATTATGTAAACCCTGCAGGTGGATTTGTTCCGCATAATAATTAAGGTTGAATGGTACTAGTTTCGGATATAAGAGATGAATAAATTAATTAGCAATAAATTAATTTTATTCATGGATATTTATATCTTAAATACATGGAATAAATAATACTACCGGATAAATATTATTTGATATAATATGGTTTAATATTGGGAGTGCAATTAATTTTATATAGTGGAAAATAGAATTAATTAATATTAATGGATTAATAGATTTGGGCTTGGGCTCAATTTAATCATTAATATTGGAAGCTCAATATTCCACCTCCTTAAGATCCCCTACGTAGCCTATAAAAGCACTACATGGTCTTCTCTATTCTCATAACTTGAAGAACACAATTCTAGAGAGAGAAAGTAGAGAGGAAGATCCATGGAGTTCGGAAGATCGTCGCCCACCCGACGTTCGAGCTAGTGCAAGGAATACGTGGGAAGGTCTCAAGGTCTTCATAGATCTCGTTTCTCCGTACAACGAGAACAAAGGTAAAATCACGAACCCCCTCGATGATTTTAATTATTAATTCGGGTATACGCATGAACGAAGATCCGAGGGACGAACCCGGGGATGGGGTTTGACCGCGCGGTGGTGATCCGAGATCACCGGACCGCGGACGGTCAAGCGAACCCCGCCGGGATCGCATGAGTACCCTCGGCTGGACGCCGAGGGTGGCGGTCGAGCCCTAGGGCTTCGACCGCCGGTGCACATCGAAGGGCCTCGGCTGGACGCCGGGGCGAGCGATCGACTTCGGTCGATCGCTGGGGGCAGCCGCGGGCTGGTGCCGCGGCAGGCGCCCCCTCCTCCGATCGACGGTGGCGGTGAGTCGCCGGACTCACCGCCGGGGGCTGCTACGAGCAGCCCCGGGGGATGCACGATGCATCCCCAGCGATTGCCGTGTGCAATCGCGAGCCCCAGGCAGGGGCTCGGCTAGGGCTAGCCGCGGGTTTATCCCGCGGCGGTGTTGCTTTGGTCGGGCCCGGTTCGTGTGGTGGTTCGCGGTGGTTTCCGGCGAAGGGATTTTGATCGGGGTTATGTTTCCGCAATTCCGTTAACCCCGGGATATCGATTTCCAACAATTGGTATCAGAGCGTTGGTTCTAGTTCATGTGTATATGCGATAAATTGTTCTACCTTGCAGGGTTTCCGACTATTATGGCTAGATATAATTCTTCGTTAATTATTGTCATAATTTTTTATTAAACTCTCGGACATGTCGAGATTCGTTTTATGTGTGGTGAATGCTTGTAATAGTAAAAATTCGGGGGTTGACCGAATTTAGGTTTATTATTATGTTCTACTTTTTCCGGAAAATGTATAGGGTCGATTTCATGTATAGAATCGATACCGGATAATTGTAATTTAAATTCTTGTAATTTATTTACGTTGGTTCGATGCCGAAACGACCACCAGAGAAGACGTGTGACGAAGAAGACGAAGCGCTCGAGGATCGATCATGGAGATCGATCCCCATGAGATCGATGGCAAAGGAGAGGGGCGGAGATCGCACCCCTCGGCTGGGGCTGCCGCCGGCTTGGTGGTGGCCGGCCGGCTGAGTGGTGGCGGCGGTTGCCCTCTCCGGTGGCCGGTCGATGATGGTGGTGGCGCGGGGTCCTCGTGATCTCGTGCTACTCCTACCAAGATTCAACTTTCCTAAATTATTCGGTTTTCCTATTTTGAGTATTCCTATTTTTGGGAATTCTCATGGAATAGGAAAAGAATAAATTTAGAATAAATTTATTTTTCCTTATTGATTATTCCTATTCTTGGGAATATTCATGGATTAGGAAAAGGAATAAATTTGGAATTAATTTGGTCTTCCTAATTGATTATTCCTTTTATGGAGTATTCATTGATTAGGAAAAGAATTAATTTAGAATTAATTTATTTTTCTTATTTAATTATTCCTTCATGGAATTTTTAATAGATTAAGAAAATAATTAATTTGGAAAGTTTTGAAAGTCCTTAATTAATTTTTCCTTATTTAATTATTCCTTTATGGAATTTTAAATAGAAAAGGGAAGGAATTAATTGAAAAGGATTAGGAGTCCTTAATTAATTTTTCCTATTTAATTATTCATTTATGGAATTTTTAATAGATTAGGAAAGGAATTAATTTGGAAGGATTGAGAGTCCTAAATTATTTTATTTCCTTATTCCATTATAGAAATCTTCTAGAATATTCCAAGTGGGTCTTGGATAGGATTCTAGAGATTTAATGGAGTAGAAAAGGAAAATAAAAATAATAGAAATATTAATAATATTTAATTTTATTTTTGATATATTCGATTGACTTAATTTTCGAATTAAGTAACTTTTGGATTAATTGAAAATAAATAGATTTAAATATTGGAATTAATATTCTCGTCACATGGAGCATTCAAGAACGAAGACTAAAGACTAGAAGAAGCATACGGAGATGCGATAAAGCCATAATAGTCGGAAAATAATATTCTAGTATTATTTTGACTATGTGATAATATTCTATGTGCTTTATTTCATGTATGCATGCTTATGTGTATTTAATTATGCATTAGATAGCGTATCCCTTTATTGTAAAAAGCTAAGTGGGAGAGGGTATGGAAACATATCCATGGTCTCCATTGCTGTTCTCTTGGTGACTTTTATGAACTTTCGAAGTTCATATAGATAAGCCATTGGAGGAGAATTCTTGTAATTCCTCTTACGAGAAACATTGATTAAGTTTATCAAACAATGCCTAATTTGTCTTTCCAAAACTGATTTCAAGTCGACTCATTCTCACCCCGGGGAGTGGAATGGAGCCAAAGCCACTTGGTCATGTCGAGGACACAAATTAGAGACTTTCGTGTCATTTGATGACTAGATCGATTGTCTGCTCGGCTCCCTCATTTATGAGAGATAGGGTCGTTCGCATGGTGAATCTCTGGTACGAAACTTCGAGTTTCACTTATGATTCTCCGCGTCTTGATTTACAAGATTGAATGGATCAAGTAATTGGGAGTCAATTATAAAAGTCTCTTGGTGAAGTAAACGTCCACACCACGTGGCTTGCTATACTAACGGATTTTGGATTAATTGATGTAGACAGTTATAAGGAATTGTGAAGAATTGTGAAGTCATCGTAAACGTCCACACCACGTGGCTTGCGGTGATGTAGCGGTTCCAAACGATTTACTTTAGTGTTGAGTAATGGTTTACACTTAGATACGCATTATAGTATTCTTCCCCACGAAGTTACGCTATAAGTGATGTATGACCGAAGCAAATCTAATTGCTAAATCGTTTGGATTGGTAAACGTCCACACCACGTGGCTTGCCATATCTGATGGGATTTTAGATGTGATTAGTGGTTTAATGATATTATTTGAGGGAGATAATATCAGAGATTAAATCAATTGTTTGTTGTTATATGTGCTCACAGATTAGGAAATGGTTTTGAACCCACTTTATGTGATACTTAAGGATTTTAAACTCACTGGTCCCTGAATGTAATGATTGGAATAGAGATCTAGACATTACCCAAACTGTTAAAGAGTGCAAGGTTATACTCAGTGAGCTTTGTCCTCCCGAGCCTATTGACATAGGCGGCCAGACAAGAAGCGATGAGGATGCTCATAAAGGCCAGTCCTTCGAGGAAACGCTTAAACACGTTTTTGAGATGACTGACCTTTTGGACGAGTTAAGACGGAAATCGCAAGCTCTTGTAGCCAATGCCAAAGGTTTCGAACCTAAGGGCAAGATCGGGGAAAAAGGAAAAGCAAGCAAAGAAAACCAGTGGTCCTAAGCTACTTGGACCACTAGATGGGACGAGAAAGCCATGAGGCAAGTGTTCTCGATGCAAACAGTCTAGGTACTGGAAGTCTGATTATCCTCTCAAAGAAAGTACGAAATTTTGTTTAGTCGTAAAACATAGTCAGTGGTATTATCTACCGGAACCTGGTGTGTAGATATGGAACCACTGACGGTATGTGCATTCTAAATGCAAAGGTTCCAGGAAACCTGACGACTTAGAAAAGAAGAAATCGTAGTCTACATGGGAAATGCTGTAAAGGAGGCAGCAGTTGCAGTGGAGGACATTTTATAGGATTTCATTTTGGGTTATTGCTTTTATGTACCTTTCAAATTAAAAAGAACTTTGTTCTGGATTTCTAATAAATGGATATTTTATTTCTTTTAATCATTTGATGGTTATAAGAAGAAATAATGATATTATCTATTTTGGTACATTAGCTAGCAATATATAAATGATGAATCCTGAGTCCAACACAATGCAACGAACCGTAGTATGAAACTCGTTTTACTAATAAGAGATTTCTTTATCAATTATACTTGTGGATTCTTATGCTAAGTCATATTTATTCAAATAAGAAGTTCAAAGGTCGAAAATTGATAGTTTGATCAATTAAGTTGAAGGAATGGACCTTCCGACCTATGAATCTAATTTGGAGGATAACATGACTAAGCAATCCTTTATGGATATAAGATATAAGATCCGGACAAGTATAAGAATTGATTAACTCTGATGTATGCAGACCTATGTCTACTCAGACAATAAGGTACGAGTACTTCATTTGATGATTACTCGAGGAATGGATTAGAATACCTGATGTGCCACAAAAGCAAGTGTTTTGACAAGTCAATGGACACTAAGAAATTGTGGAGAACCATCAAGGTATATCCATTTGTAGCCTGCGATTTGATCGCGGAGGCAAGTACCTGTCTGAGGAATGCATAGCATACTGATCAGA
Source organism: Euphrasia confusa (assembly GCA_954870475.1). Lineage (NCBI taxonomy): Eukaryota > Viridiplantae > Streptophyta > Magnoliopsida > Lamiales > Orobanchaceae > Euphrasia > Euphrasia confusa. The sequence continues at coordinate 11,910,891 of OX940957.1, read as the reverse complement.
GGTTGGGATTTGATCCCAAATGACTACACCATACACTGTTGTGTAGAAATGGTGTGTCGTAAACAAGAAATGGAACTCTTATAGAAATAGTAAAAGCATGAGTTATACGGAACTACCTGTGTTCTATGGATATGTCTGGAAACAACGGCGCATTCAAATGCGTTTGTAGAATATCCTAGAAGAACAAAAGATATGTGTTCAATAGTACTATGAACCAGAAGGACGTTATAAGTTCTAACGCCCGGTTCTTAGAGGAAGACTATTAGATGAACCACAAGCCCAAAATGACATGATACTTCTGAAGAGAGAGAAAACGATTAAGACTTAGAACCAGCCGAACCGAGTAGCGGTACACCACTAACTGCACCTACTGTTATTACTGTTTATACACCGGAATGCCATTGTAGTGGGAGGTTGTTTGACAACCTGAGATATTCATAAAACTAGGAGAGTTTTGAACTCTGGACCTAGCATACATGAAATCAATCCCTGGATCTACATGAAGGCGGTACTAGATCTAAATGTGCCTTCTTGGAGAGCAATAAGGATTATTGCTAAGAAGCAAGATCATTTAGAGTACAAGCTTAGTTGATCCATTTATGGATTGGAACAAAGCATTGAGTTCGTGGTACTTGCAAATTGATGAGATAGTCCATTTTATGGATTCATCAAAGCATAGACGAATCGAGTGTATGGGAAACGTGATGGAAACAAGGTGGTGTTTCTCGGAGGTTTTATGTAGATAGCATTTTATCATTGGTAACAATGTAAAGATGTTGTCAGACATAAAATGATGGTTGTCTAGAAAAATCGATATATGAGATAAAGAAGAAGTTAGAGAATGTTCTTAAGATCTCGGATCTCAAGAAAAGAACATTGTAATTCTCTAAGATATCTTATACGATTATGGTTCGTTTTAACATTCAAGATTCCGAGAAAGCTTCGTTACCTTTCAGAGACGGAATGCATCTATCTAAGGATATGTGTTTTGGAACACAAAAGGAGATAGAAGCAATGAAAGCGGATTCCTACACTTCGAGTGTGGAAAGCTTAATAAATGCGATGTTGAAAACAAGAACCTGATATCGGCTATGCGGTTAGCATAGTGGGAGGATATCAAGGTAATCCTGGAAAGGAATACTTGACTGCTGTAATGAACATTTTAAGTACTTTCGAAGTACTGGAAACTATGTTCTGGATTACGGAGCAGACAAACATTTCCTTTGGATTACATTCTCTTAGATTTCTAATCGAATGAGGATCGGTGTAAGTCGATATCAGGCTATGTGTTTCACTATTAAAGGAGAAGGAGTTTTAACATGGAAGAGTGATGAGCATGATGCTTTTCGGACTCTGCCATAGGTAACCAAATAGCGGCCTCAGAGGCAGCGGAAGTTTTGGTATAACTCCGGGATAATCTCTGGGACTTAGATGTGATTCTTAATTTGCCAAAGGCTATGTAAATAGCGGTGCGATGGCAAATGGTAAGAAATCACAAGTCCATAAGTGTAAGATAACACATAGTGCAAGTACCACCTGATACGAGTCATCGTCGAGGGAGACGACGCTGTAGTCACCAAGATAACTTCAGAGCGGCAACCTAGAGTGCTCATTCACATAGTACTTCTTGGAAGTACAACTTAAGCACGTGATGAGTATGGGAGTCGGGAGTTTGGAGGAAATGACTAGACCTTAGTACAAGTGGGAGATTGTTGGAGTTGTGTACTTAATGTCTAGATTTAAGTAACGGAAACTCACGATCCATTGCCATTAATCTATTTAATTAAATAAACAATTATTTGCATTTAATTATTTATAATTAAATATATGCAAATTATAGTCCTGGATTTTATACGTTGTAGTTAGTATGGTGTTGTATGGACACACAGAAGATCATACTATCGGTTACTCGTATTTAATCGAACAGTTGCTCACGACCTAGATGGACACGGACCAATCCATCGGTATAGTCGTTGTGTGAGAGAGAAAATAATCTATCTTGATTATTTTATCACACTTGTACACTTGGTGTATTGGGCGGATCGTTTGAGATTTATCGATTAGGATTGCCTTGGATAATCGATTTAAATCTCAGTGTATTTTATTCTTAATCCCCGATACTATTGCGGGTGTGTATATTTAATATAAGTGACTTTGATTTTCCAAAGGAATTAACCGATTTAATTATTGGGTTAATTACCGGTTAAGTTGGGTCACTATATTTTATATATGGCATGCCGTGAATACTTGACGGGAAAGTGTATCCCGTAAGGGTTGATAATATCCCCGAGATGAGTTCATAAGGAATTATTATGTAAACCCTGCAGGTGGATTTGTTCCGCATAATAATTAAGGTTGAATGGTACTAGTCTCGGATATAAGAGATGAATAAATTAATTAGCAATAAATTAATTTTATTCATGGATATTTATATCTTAAATACACGGAATAAATAATACTACCGGAGAAATATTATTTGATATAATATGGTTTAATATTGGGAGTGCAATTAATTTTATATAGTGGAAAATAGAATTAATTAATATTAATGGATTAATAGATTTGGGCTTGGGCTCAATTTAATCATTAATATTGGAAGCTCAATATTCCACCTCCTTAAGATCCACTACGTAGCCTATAAAAGCACTACATGGTCTTCTCTATTCTCATAACTTGAAGAACACAATTCTAGAGAGAGAAAGTATAGAGGGAGATCCATGGAGTTCGGAAGATCGTCGCCCACCCGACGTTCGAGCTAGTGCAAGGAATACGTGGGAAGGTCTCAAGGTCTTCATAGATCTCGTTTCTCCGTACAACGAGAACAAAGGTAAAATCACGAACCCCCTCGATGATTTTAAATATTAATTCGGGTATACGCATGAACGAAGATCCGAGGGACGAACCCGGGGATGGGGTTTGACCGCGCGGTGGTGATCCGAGATCACCGGACCGCGGACGGTCAAGCGAACCCCGCCGGGATCGCATGAGTACCCTCGGCTGGACTCACCGCCTTGGGCTGCTACGAGCAGCCCCGGGGGATGCACGATGTATCCCCAGCGATTGCCGTGTGCGATCGCGAGCCCCACGCGGGGCTCGGCTAGGGCTAGCCGCGGGTTTATCCCGCGGCGGTGTTGCTTTGGTCGGGCCCGGTTCGTGTGGTGGTTCGCGGTGGTTCGCGGTGGTTTCCGGCGAAGGGATTTTGATCGGGGTTATGTTTCCGCAATTCCGTTAACCCCGGGATATCGATTTCCAACACCGACGAACCTCGTTTCGTCCGACAAATCCCAAGGTACTTACGATTAAATTTAGATTTAATTGTTTGTGTTAAATGTTTGATGTACTGGGATTTTTAATCGATAAAGAAAAATTAATTGTGATTAATTTAATTGTCAATTAAATTGAAGTTGATTCGAATTAAATATTATGATTATGTTAATTGTCAATTTGATGTTTGCGTAATTAATTTATATGTGTAATTGATTAATTTGATTAATTTAATTGCAATTTGACGCAAATTAATTACGTGAGCATGTTTGTATGAGTGTAATTAATTAATGTGATTAATTTAATAGTAATTAATTTATTTGATAAATTTAATTGCGGTAGATTTAATTTGTGTAGTATGAGATCCATGAATTAAATATTTAATTATTTGATAATTAAATTATATGGTGGATTATTTATTCTAATAGATTTGAATTAAATCAATTAATGCATATAATATTGAAAATAGGATTTTCAATAAAATAAAATACAATATAATGTAAAATGTTTACATTAATGAAAAACTGTTTTTCATAAAAATTTTGTTTTCCGCTGGGTATACATGCACGATCCCCAACACTTCGACCACCACCGCCCGGTCGACCCTCGGTCCGGGGCTCGTCCCTCGGATCTTGGTTCAACGATATTTCACGATAAATAATCTTAAAATCATCGAGGGGTTTTCATGATTTTTACCTTGTTCTCGTTTGTCGGAAAATCGTGATCTATGATGACCTTGAGATCTTCCTATGTATTCTTTGCACTAGCTCGAGCGTCGGGTGGGCGACGATACCCCAACTCTATGGATCTCCTTCTCTCTAGAATAAATAAGTATTATTATTTTGTCTTAGTAAAATAGAGAAGAACATGTAGTGTTTTTATAGGCTACTACCTTAAATAGTTGTAATATTGGGCTCAATTAATTGACCTCAAGCCCAAATCTATTAATTAATCCATAAATTATATTTAACTCTACTAAATAAATATAATATAATTGCAACTCCCAATATTAAACCATATTATATCAAATACTATTTTTCGTGTATTATTTTATTCTTAAGATAGAAATGTACATGAATAAATTTTATTTATTGCTAATTAAATTTATTCATCTCTTTAATTCCGAAACTAGTACCACTCAACTTTATTATTATGCGGAACAAATCCACTTGCGAGATTTACATAATAATTCCTTATGAGCTCATCTCTGATTGGAGTGAGGCAGGCACCAGAGTTATTACTCCGCGGCCGAGGCCAAGGATGTCAGTCCCAGTCCCCAGGCCCCGCAGTTTCCTTATTCTCTGCGTGCGAGGACTCTCCACCTTGCATTAGGTGTTGGTAACGACAATGAGCTTCGACTTTGATTTCGAAATCTTCATAGCTCCGGGGATAACTCATCACAATATGTTTGAACAGTTCGGACTTTTTCCTGAGGCCGGACATCGCGATGAGTAGATTCAATGAGTCGCTGGTTGATCTTGGACACAAAGTGTGCTACGAAACCCTGTACAAGTTCATCAAAACTATGTATGGAACGTGTCGGTGAACATGTGTACCATTTATGGGGCGTGTCCCCCAACGTGAGTGGGAAAATGCGACAATGCGTGGCATTGGTGGCTCCTCTAGTGGTCATGTGCGTCCGTAACTGGCTCAGGCGAACCTCCGGGTTTGTCTTCCCATCGTAGAGAGGGATCTGGAGAGGGTAGGTCTCACCCTGCACAGATGCATATTCAATCTCCGGGGCTAAAGGCTCCTTAAGGAAATCGGCCTGTGTGGGTTGAACCTGGGTCCCAGCTAGCCTTCGCTCCATCCCCGCAACTCTATTGTTTAAGTCTGAGAGATCGGGATCGGGACTCGAGACCGGTAGGTCTAGGAGACGGGGCTCGAGCCCCAGGATCGATTGGTGCAGGAGACGGGGCTGATTAGACGTTTTCGTGCGCGTCTCTCGTCAAAATCCGAAGTCAGTTGTAGTTTGACTCGGTATCAATCCAAGGAAACGAAAGAGTAGAGTTTAAGTGAATAACTAGTGTTAGATGCATTTTTCATTATTCTAAATCCTAGGTTCAAGTTCGATTAACAAAGAAAGTAAATAAAAACATGAAAGCAATAACTTAAATACTTGAATTGAAAAGACTCGGACGATAATAATCAAACTTAGGAATTAGATTTATATGTCTCTTTTTTCAACCAACACGATTAAACACACGAACGTCAAGTTCCCGGTCGGGTTACTTAACTCGTAAAAACTACGTTTAATCCACTTAGAGGTTCGCTCCCGATCGGGTTACGATTCAAAAGAGACATGATCATGAATTAAAATAAGACAAAGCATTAATAAAAATAACATCAAAGCATTAATAAGAAGTTTAAATCATGAAAAGAAGCAAAGCAAACTAAAACAAATAATCGAAATCAAGTTTAAAGTTCAAACTAGTAAAAGTAGTGGCCGTAGAACTTCAATCTTGTTTCTCGACTCGTGAACGTTGCCGTTGTCAATGGCTTCGTCCCCGATCTTGTCCCCAAGTTCAGAAGGCGGAAGTTAGCTTTCCAATGCAAAAAAAAACACTTAAATCGGACTTCAAATGCCCAAGAAACTGCCCCATAACCGCCGATGTCGCGCCTGTCCAGTCTCGTTCGGCGCCCGCCGATGCATTTCGGCGCCCGCCGATGCATTTCGGCGACCGCCATTTCCGTTTCGGCGACCGCCGTTTTGCCCAAAAGTCTTGGCTGGCCATCTGATAGTTTTCGGCCCTTTCGGCGATCGTCATTCCATCTCCGGCGACCGCCGTTTGTATCCTGCGACCGCTAATTGAGTTCGGCGGTCATCGTTCCTTCCAGTTTCTGCCGTTTGCTCGTTTCTTCGATCTTTTCCTCGACTCTTCGACTTTCATCAACATTAGACCTACAAAATGAACTCGAACTACTCCAACACACCTCGTGAGATCAAATCACACTAAAACATCAAACATAAACTAAAATGATATGAACTTAACTAAACACGACCCACAAATAACACAAAACATAAACGAAAAACACACACACACGACATAAATCAGGGGCTAGGGCCCCGGGATCGGTTGATCTGCCTCCGAGGTCCTCCATCGCACACTCCGAGCCCCGGGATCGGGCTTGCATGTAGTACAATTCTGCGAGACCGAGTAGGACAGGTGGGTCTGCATTCGGGGTCCGGTGTTGCGCCCTCCTTCGTGCGAGATGTGGCTGACGGTGTCGACGATCTGACTGCGGTCGGCGTAAAGCTCGCGTGACCAAGGCTTCGTCCCTTCAGTTATGGGCTGTCTAGGGCCCCGCTCGGTCTTCTTCTCGAGCGTCTTCCTCCATCTCCGGTGGATCCTGCTCCTCGGGCTCTGGACCTGACACCGGGATGGGGTCTACATATTTTACGGCCATCATCTCTCCTAGTTTAAGTTTCCGTCTATCGGGAAACGGTGAGGGCTCTGACACCGTGGCCCGTCCTTCTTTACTGCTCGACATCTCGTAGCCGGATCTTCGGATGGTTAGATTTTTCAGCTCCCTACCTGGCGCGCCAACTGTTTTGGGACATTTTCTTCGGGGATTATTATATATTATATGCGTTGGGTAGGGTTTGGAGACGATGCAAAAACACGTATATTTATATGTAGAAAGGGAGCTGAAATGAAATCACACATAGACTAGGCTTGAAGGCCCGAGATTGTGTCTCTGTTTATTCTTTGGTATTTTCTAGGAAATATAGTGTTATTAGAGTGAGATTCTTCATCCTCCCGGGCCTCTATCTATTTTTCGACCTCCTAGGACTTTATCTATTATCCGACCTCCTTCTTCCTATCGTCTGTATTTAGTCTATTTATAGATGGATTACGCAGAATTCATCAGTCCATTATTGACACGTGGTTCTACATGCAAAGATAAAGACGATCTTGGCTTGTGCACTTCTGCCCGGTGCAGGTCGTATCTGTACGGCGCCCGGTGTACGGTCCCAGGACACGGAGCCCGGGGCTCAAGTATGGTCGTTCTTTATCTTTAGTGACTTTGTGTTCCTTTCGCTGTGCGTTACTCACGTGGTGGTCTATCGGGTTTGGGGCCCGGGGGCGGTCCCGAGGCTCGATCGTGATGCTCGGGGCCTGTGCGTCGCATGCGCGGCCTGTTATGATCCTCACAATGGTGAGCTGGCACGGGGGCCAATGCCACGTGTCAGTTGGGGCCTGGGGCTCGGAGCCCGTCTTCCTCATGCTTCTGCATGCACGGTCGTTGGCGCCTGTGCTCCGTGCTCGGGCGCGGTCCTAGGTCCCGACGCCTGTCCTTCTACATGCCTGGTCGTCTGCGTCTGGCGGCGGTGCTCGGGGCACATTCATGCGGCTCGATGCCTGGGGTATGAACCTGGGAGCAAGCCTTCGATACCCAAGGTATGGTCCCGAGACCCGGCAGTTTATGTTGTCTGACCTCGAACCTGGTAGAAGTCTTCTATGAGTCTCCTTCTTTGGCGCCGGGTGTACCTGACAAGTGGGCCCATGCCACGTGTCGATGGAGGATTTTTTGTGGCTCAACAAGTTTGAGAGTAGTTCTTAAAATAAAATAAAAAACAAAGATGTGAGAGCCAACAAATCAGTTTACACTTGACATAGAACTTAAAAAATGATATAGATTAATGTGGCTGAATTTAAACTAAAAAAAAACAAAGATGTGAGAAACAACAAATCTGTTTACACTTGACACAGAACTTAAAAAATGATATAGATTAATGTAAAAAATGATATAGATTAATGTGGATGAATGAATGATAATTGGGATTGTGAGCATAACAATCTCTTTAACCCATACAAACAATATTATTATTTCTTTCACAAAATTAAAAAGAAAAAAATCTTTATTATTTTGGACGGATAAGATAAGGTATACATATTTAGGATAAAAGGTACTTTAATTAATGTATTTATCTTTTATACCCTATAAAATATACTTTCTAATTTAGTGTTTTAGTGTTTTACTTTATTTAGTTTTTAATACTTTCTAATTTAGTGTTTTACTTTATTTAGTTTTTAAGGTAATAACTACCATATAATTATAATCAAGTGTACAATTAATTACTATTTTACCTTTGTTAAAAATTAACTACCCAATAAATTTAAAAGGCTAAAATAGGCAAATTACTCATTTTTATAATTAAAAAAAATTGAATTATTTAATAATAAATAAAATTAAATATCTACGTACCCCTATTTACCCATAAGATAATACACTAATGTTCTTTAAGTTTAGTTTGATTTAGTTTAGTTTAGTTCAATTCAACTCAACTCAATAAATTTATTTTAAAATCTTGAAAAAAAATATAAAATAAAAAAACAACTAGAATGAATAATTTCAAATAAACAATCTAATTTATGCTATAATATTATTTATAATTTTTTAAATTTATTTGAAAATGTATATAATAATAATAATAATAATAATAATAATAATAATAATAATAATAATAATTCAGTTAGTTCGATTCGTTTTAGTTCATGTCTTTTTTTTTTTTTTGTTAATAATGTAATGCTCCTCCAAGCACTTCTCTCTTTAGAAAAACTAGTCGCTAGAACAAAGTTCTCCTCTTAGTAGGTTACTTTGCCTTAATATTTTCATGAACTTTAATGGATCTTTGAATCATCATACTTCAATATTCTGAACAGTTTTGATGAAAACATTTCACGTGAACTTGGTCTGACGTCCCAGTCAAGTTTTTGATTGTTTTTTGAGTTTAGGTTGAATTGAAATGTTCTCGTTTAACCTCAAGTTTGATTGTTTTCTGAGATGAAATTATTAGGTTGAATCGAAATGCTCTCGTAACCTTGATCGGTATTCATCTCATTATTTTTTTTTTTATGCTAATAATGGAATGTCCAAGTTATATTTATTATAACTATTATGAACAATATCGACATAGCCATATAGCAAAAACCATTGTTATTATTATTTTTCGCATGCTTCGATAAGAATTAAGAGTTTAAAATGAGAAAATGTGAATCAATAGTCCGATTTTTCTTTGAAAAGTTGAGTAAATCGAATATTTATCATTATTGGGAATAAGGACTTTTTAACAAAAAAAAATTAATCAACACAACATAGTCAATATCGTACGTATGTGATGATGCATATATACTCCTACCATTTATTATTCGGTTTAGGATATCCAGTACCTGAAAAAGATCGATTTTCTATAAAAAGCCGCACAATGTCCCATTATTTCATATACCTACAACTACTTGAAATATCAAATTTAAGAGACTCAAATGACTAAATTACCCTTCTCAAAACTGACCTACCTCCTCTTCCTCCTCCTTTCCTCCATATTCTTTTTGGTAACTTCGCTATTTTCCCCGGCCGAGAGAGCAACCTTACTCCACATAAAAAACGAATGGAACAACCCTCCAGTTCTCCGATCATGGAAGGGCACGTTGTCGCCCTGCGACTGGTCCGGCATCCAGTGCTCCGGCGGGGGCGCTGTCACCGGAGTAACTCTCAAAGACTTAAATATAAGCGGCATTGTCCCAGACTCCATTTCCAACCTCACGAACCTACAACTTCTCGATCTGGGAAACAACAGCTTCATGGGAAATTTCCCGCCAGCCATTTTCAAACTCTCGAAGCTCTCGTAAGTCGTATCTAGATCTCTCGGAAAACTACTTTGTCGGGATTATTCCGACCAATATCGACCAGCTCAAAAATCTTGAACACCTTGATTTGTCCTGCAACAACTTAACCGGTGATGTTCCTCGGGCGATCGAGAACTTGTACCGTTTGCGATCTCTGAACCTCAATGAGAACTTGTTCGTCGGGAATTACCCGAAGGAGATTTCGAATTTGGCGAACCTCGAAAGCTTGCAGATGGCGTACAACGACTTCACGCCGGCGGCCATACCTCCCGAGTTCGGGAAATTAAAGAAGCTGACGTTTGTGTGGATGTCGAAAGCGAACGTGATCGGCCAATTACCCGAGAGCCTGATGGAGAATTTTCCGGGGCTCACCCTTTTGGATTTCTCGCAAAACAAGCTACAGGGCCCGATTCCGAAAGTCGTGTTCTTGATGAAGAATTTGACCGGTGTTTATTTGTGGTCCAGTCTATTTTCGGGCCCGATTCCACAAGTGGTCAAGTCATTTAATTTGGTCGAGATCGATATAGGTCGGAATCAATTAAGCGGTCCAATCCCGGAGGATTTCGGAAAGTTGAACAAGTTGGAGTATCTGAGTCTGCAAATCAACAACTTGACGGGGAAGATACCGTGATGCATCGGGTTGTTACCAAATCTAACGACGTTGAGACTTTGCACGAATCAGTTGACCGGAACGTTGCCGCCCGAAATGGGCAAATACTCCAAGCTCGTGGATTATGAGGTTTGCAATAATCATTTAGTCGGAGAACTGCCCAAAACTTTGGGATCCAACGGTGCTCTACAGGTTTTGATCGTGTTTGGTAACAACCTCACCGGCCAAATTCCAAAATGGCTTACGAATTGCCAAACTCTGATTTGGGTTGACATAAGTCAAAATCACTTTGTCGGGATCATTCAGTCGAATATCCACCGGCTCGCATCGCTCGAATACCTCGATCTCTCCATCAACAACCTGACAGGAGAAATCCCACCTAATTTCGGTTCAATGGTAAACTTAGGTTATTTGGATATGTCGTGGAATCAGCTTTCAGGTGTCATCCCGCCTAGTTTAGGAAAACTCAATCTGACTTCTTTAAACCTATCTTCAAATGGACTCACCGGAAGTATCCCATGTAAGCTCGATAAGAAGAAATATGAGAAAAGTTTTCTGAACAATCCAGGTCTATGTTCCCACAATCACATCCCTCATCTTCCTCAATGTCCTGCCAAACTTAAATGCAACTAACTATATACTCCAGGAGTATGTTGTACATTTTTACTTTACGTTGTTGTAATAACCACTTATAATACTAAATAAAGATCTATGTTTCACCCCAATAAATTTCAAAGTTATGCTTTAATTTAAATAGAGGGTTGTGATTAAATTGTCACATTTATAACAAATGTATGTTTTTTAACCTAACTCATAAAAGTAGGAGTTTTTTTGAACCAATTGTAATTGAATGGTCTAATATTCCCTTCAAACATATTAAAAAAATCTTTTTGGTCCCCACTATTTTCTCTCTCTATTTCTCAAACCGTACCCCCTCGCCCCCATTTTTTTTCGATTTCGAATCATCCAGAGCGGAGCAATGTCATCGTCAGCGACGCCGTCGCAGCCCGAACATGAGAAAGAGGAGGAGGAGCACCAACATGAGGAACCGCGACTCCAACCTCCGGTAATTCCCGAATCCGAAACCCTTTTTTTTCGATTTTTTATGAAATTTTGAGCAGTGTAATGGATGTTATGGTGATTTAGATGCTTGTATGAGTTCTTTCTTGTGTTATACGTGATTTAGAACGGTAATTTTGATTTGAATTGTCTGAAAATCCGATATTTGAAAAATATTCTTGACTATTCGAACGGACTGCTAGAAGGCATACGAGTAGTGCCATTCGACTAACCCCTTCGATTAACCTCTTCGAGTAGTCAGCTCTTGACTACTCGATCGTGTTACTCGAAACGGTTAGTCGACCGTATGTACTCGATCGAGTAACACGATCGAGTAACAGACATAATTTTTTATTTTTTTTCGTTTTGATCATGTTAATTTATAATAGCTTCTTCTGCGTTTGTGCAAGGTGGTTTCCGATGGAGGAGACCAGATATTATCGACGAGGCCAGAGCGATAAATTGCGGCGATCGACGTGGCGTATTAAAAGGCGTACAAGATACTCTGATAGCGGTGGGTGGTAACGAGGGCCTCGAGGAGTACGAACAAACGTGTTTTTTCGGTAAATTCTTACCAATTCCCAATATATACCGATCGAACAAGCCGTTGCACAAGCTGCTATCGAGAGATATCGTCAGTAAGACGAGAATACCGGAGATGGAGCACTGGTTTGCTGTCGGGGAACGTATTGTGAAATCCCAACCGAAATTCCCGATCGCCGGAGACACCGCGAACCGCCGCCGGAGCCGGGGCCGACCGAACGCACCCGCACGGCCGAAGTCGTGCGCGCCCAGCCAAGCCCCCGCACGGGGCTCGCGATCGTTCCCGCACGATCGCTGGGGATGCTCGTAGCATCCCCGCAGCGAGTCGCCGGACTCGCTGCCAGCGGGGGGCGAACCCCCGTACGACCAGCTGCAGGCAAACCCGCAGCACGCACGGGGTCGCTGCGGGAGTTCCCGCAGCTCACCCGCGATCGAGCTCCGAGCTCGATCGCACCCCCGGCGTCCAGCTGAGGCTCCTCGCCTTCTACCCCGACGGGGATCTCTCGACCGCCGGCGGTCCGGTGGTCCTCGACCACCACCGCCCGGTCGATCCCCGTCCCCGGGTTCGTTCCTCGGATCTTTGGTTCAACGGTATTTCACGATAATTAAATCTTAAAATCGTTGGGGGGTTTCATGATTTTACCTTGTTCTCATTTTCCGAAAAATCGAGATCTGATTGATGACCTTGAGATCTTCCCACGTATTCCTTGCACTAGCTCGAACGTCGGGGTGGGCGAAGATCCTCCGAACTCTATGGATCTCCTTCTCTTTCTCTCTAGAATATCAAGTATGATAATCTTGTCTTAGTTAATAGAGAAGACCATGTAGTGCTTTTATAGGCTACCTATGAGACCTTAAGGAAGTGGAATATTGGGCTCCTAATAGACTTGATTAAATTGAGCTCAAGCCCAAGTCTATTAATCAATCCATTAATTATATTTAATTCCACTATATAAATATAATTGCAACACCCAATATTAAACCATATTATATCAAATAATATTTTCCGTAGAGTTATTTTATTCCTCGTGTTTAAGATAGAAATGTCCATGAATAAATTATATTTATTGCTAATTAATTTATTCATCTCTTTTATTCCGAGAATAGTATCACTCAACTTTATTATTACGCGGGAACAAATCTACTCGCCAGGTTTACATAATAATTCCTTATGAGCTTATCTCGGGGACATTATCAACCCTTATCAGGATACACTTTCCCGTCAAGAATTCACAGCATGTCATACATAAAATACAGTGACCCAATTTCGCCGGTAATCGTCCCATAATCTTATAAGACAATTCCATTGGAAAGTCAAAGTCCCTAATATTAAATGCACACACCTGCAATAATATCAGAGATTAAGAATATAATACACTAAGATATTGATTGATTATCCAAGGCAATCTTAATCGATTAATCTCAAGCGGTCCACTCAATACACCAAGTGTACAAGTATAATAAAATAATTAAGACAAATTATTTCTTCTTATTATACAACGACTATACCGATGGATTGGTCCTTGTCCATCTAGGTCGTGAGTGTCTGTTCGAATAATATACGAGTAACCGATAGTATGATCTTCCGTGTGACATCGCACACCATACTAACTACAACGTATATTATATAGGACTATAATTTGCATATATTTAATTAAACATAATTAAAAGCAAATAATTGTTTATTAATTAAATATATTAAATGGCAATGTAACGGAGTTAATATCACTTAAATCTAGACATTAAGTATACAACTCTATCAGATAGGACATGCCGTCCTCCTGAACTCTGAACACCGGTCCCCGCATTGACCTCCCGCACGGCAAGATGATGACTCAACTGATTCTGATTAGACACATTTACGAATGCCTCTTCGGTAAGCTTATGCTCTCTCTCATTAGCCTTCCTTCGTTTCTCGTCAAACCATCTCTCAATCATCGTACGAATCAACTCGAGCATAGCACAAACAGGTAATCGTCGTGGACATTTGATAGCACTGCTGAAGACTTCGGCCGCATTCGATGTCATGAAACCATATCGTCGTGCCGCACATTTTGACCTTGCCCAGTTCTCAACACTGATTCCAACAAGGTGCCTATAGCACCGTCTCCACTGATTCTCTCCAAATCAGCTAAATATTTTTCAAACTCATCCACCCGATAACAATAGGCAGCTTTGTGTACAATTGCGATCACATGAGAGAGGTACATTGCTATATTCTTCGAGAGGTGGTGACAGCACAACGCACAGGCTGCGTGGGGATAGACACTCCGAATAGCATTCGCGATGCTCTTATGCTGGTCGGACACAATAAGCAGATCGTCGTCTGCATCATAGCAAAGCCTGAGGTGCTCTAGAAACCACGTCCACTCCACGTCATTCTCAATCGGACCGATACCAAAGGTAAGCGGGAAAATATTCTCATTTCCGTCCTTTGTGATGGCAACAAATAACACACCACTATTTTTCCCCTTCAAATGAGTGGCGTCAACTACTATGATTGGACGCAGAGTGCGCTGCTGAAATGCACTAATGCACTGCCCAAGTGCAAAAAACATGTGACAGAATACGCCTTCACTGGTCGTCTGAATATCATACTGAGTCCCTGGATTGCATTCTCTCAGCACGTGCAGATATGACGGGAGCATCTGATATGAATCCTGATAGTTGTTGTACTTCATTTCAACGACAATATTCCTCGTCCTCAGTGCGAAGCTGTAATCGATGTGAACTTCATACAATCTCCTTAGATCAGAAATCATTGTCTTCGGCTTCAGTGTGATCTCATCGTCGACTAACTGACGTGCAAAGTAAGTCGCGGCAACCTTGCTCGACACATGTCGATCGGCAGTCCGATCTAAACTATTGACACACTCGTTATTCAAGTTCAGCCTTGTAATCCTCCAAAGTGTTTCGTCATTCCCATTAGCACACAATTTGAACGGGCACTTTTCACGGTCTCGCTTGCAAACGAACGCTACCCGTTCAGAGGTCGAGCGTTTAGTGGCACACTCTACCATATGCTCCATGTGATACATCCCCACCGATATCTTCAAATCTGATTTCGTTCGGAATGTCTCGCCGACTGCAATATGACCATACATCAGTTCGGGAGGCTCGACTGATCGCAATGGAACCGCGGGGTCAAACTACGGAAGTGGAAGGATCCAATTGCGCAGTGGGTTATTCTGTGCATTATGATCAGCTTCGGGTTGCTCGTTGGCTCCCGCATTAGAACTCGAGGACAGATTACGGCGTGACAGAATATTTGTAATGACGCGTGGCTGTCTAATCCATTATGTCCATTCAGTGGTCAACGACTGCAACAGATCGGTCTGGCGAGCTTCTTCGTCGTCCTCGGAAGTCTCAGGCCTCTCGCCCTCAGACGGTACATCCGGATCAGAATTTACTTTTGGAATATTCACCTCGGGTGCATTTTGTTGTGCCTCCTCTATCTCGGTGACGAAAATGAAACAACCATCCTTTTGCTCGTCTAGCATGCGAGATACATCGTCGTCTCTAAACAAAGGAGACCGCACGCTTCTAAAATCATTGCCTCGTGTTAAGATATACAACATGTACTCGATATTGGGCAGAAGACGCAAAACGGCACGAATATAGCTCACAAGACCATCGAGGGTAATTTGATCCCTACTGAAGAAAAGACACATATATATCCCGTCGACGTAGACTGCTCGATCCCAACGACCACTGTAACGTATCGTGATTCGTTGATTCGACATTTACAATTACAAAAAAACATTATTGAATTAGGTTAACTATTACAACATACCCATATATATATCGACGAAACAAACCAATAATTACGAAAAAATGCTTTTTTTTTTTTTTTGTTGCAAAAAGCAGGCCCTGTTACTCGAAAGGACTGTTCCATCGAGTAACAGGACCATCGAGTAGAGAGGTTCGAGTAACCCTTCTCTACTCGAGCGCGTGTCACTAGAAAACCTGTTACTTGATTAGGTTACTCGAAACACTACTCGAAGGTGTTTCGGGTAATCACATTCCAGTAATGAAACTTTCGAGTAACGAAGATCTTCAAATATTCTTAGTTACTCGATGGACTACTCGATCGTACGCTCCATTGAGTAGACCATTGAGTAACAGACGCAGAAACGAAAAATCGAAAAAAACTTGAACATGTACCTCTCGTTTTCACTCGTTAAGGCACGCGTATATCCGACGGAGTTTTCCATAATCCAACGGGACAACATGGTAGAGAGTTTTTGTGTG
The DNA here is from genome assembly GCA_954870475.1 of Euphrasia confusa. Lineage (NCBI taxonomy): Eukaryota > Viridiplantae > Streptophyta > Magnoliopsida > Lamiales > Orobanchaceae > Euphrasia > Euphrasia confusa. The sequence goes on along the minus strand of OX940957.1, from coordinate 11,894,532 downwards.
GATTTTGAGAGAATTTTTGATTTTTTTTTTTTGTTTGGTTTTGATAGGTTATGCATGAATATGTTATGAATGCACAATAAAACCCTCACCAAACCCTACAACCTAACAAAATTTTGATTTTGTGGGCCCCACAAGCTATTTTGTTTTTATTTTAATTTTATTTGATATTTTTTTTGTTTTGGTTTTTTGGATTTATTTAAATAGTAAGGGTATAAGAGACCATTCACGTGCAATTGGTGTAAAAACTCACACTTTTATAAGTGGGGATAAAAAACATATCTCCTTATCAAATGTGACCAAAAAGTCACATTCCCTCATTTAAATATTACAGTATATGCTCTTCAAAAAAAAAATTACAATATATGATATATGATTAGTGTTTCCGTAAAATTTATTTTTCTTGTCAATTTTAAATATTGAATTATTAATTAATGGATAGAATATCAAGTGTAATAATATATATATTTTTTAAATATTTAAAATTTCAACTAACATTGTAATAATCTAAAATTTACAATAAAAATTAAATTAATTTAAATAGCTTGTTTGCATATTTTATTGAGACTTCAATATACGATGGATTGAATATTAAATTTAAAGGGCTTTTATAAAATAAACTATATTTTGAAAGATCAAGATATTTATACCTTACTTTTATTTTACACACCCATCTTTTTATTTTTTATATTTTTATATATTGTAAAATATATCAATTATGCTCTTTTAATTAAAATATTACTTCATACACCATATTCTACCAAAATAAATAAAGTTGAAAAATAAATAAAAATACTGTGAGTAGTTAGACGTGCCCAAAAAAAACTGGATCGCCGGTTAAAATCGGGAACCGGCGGTCTGGGACCGGCTCAGCCGGTCCCTTGACCGGGAACCGGTCCACCCGGTTCAAAATCGGACTGTGACCGACGAAAGCTCCGGTCCCGATTTCCGTGATCCAGGAACCGAACCGAGAATCAACCGGTTCCCAGAATATATAAAAAAAATCAAAAAAATAGTCGTTGGGAACCGGGAACCGGCCGGTTCGAATCGAGATCGCCGGTTCAGCCGGTCCCAACGGCTATAAACGATTATAAGTCCACTTCACATGGCTCATGGTGCCCAAATGGGCACATTGAAAATGATGTAACTCATTTCACACTTTGTATTGATCAATTACATATTTACATAGTATCATCATAAAGTGAGAAAAAAAAAACTTCCTCAAGGAGCATAGTCGAGTGGTAAGGCGTGTGATGATGTGGGTGAGATATTCTTCGGCGACGCAGGGTTCGAACCTCGGGTGGGACAAATTTTCATTGTAATATTATGAAAGTTTGTCCTGGGGTGAGACCTTTTGGCTCTTTTGCACAGGTGTCTGCTACTCGGGCATATCCCTCGATTTACATCCTACCCGATCGAGGGACCTCCGATCGGGTGGGGGTGGAGTTTCTCGTCTCTCCTCCTTATAAAAAAAGCACTACTAAAAAAAAGGCTTTTAGCGACCACGTTTTTTGCGACCACACGCAGTGGTCGCTATTAATGACTTTTTGCGACCACGCGTGGTCGCAACAACGCGTAATCGCTATTTGTTCCGATGAAAAGCCGCCAACCTCCCGGCAAAAGCGCATCTCCGGCGGCGGCGACGACCAGAATTCGACCAGGTATGCCTTTGTCTCCCTTGGCTTCGATTTTCTTTGATTAGGGTTTACGTTTGATTAGGGTTTTCGATTTCAATTTGGGGGGTTTTCGATTTGGTTTAAATTCATGAATTTTTGGACTAGGTATTCCTTTGTCTCCATCTTATTGTTGCTCAAATTTGTTTTTCATGAATTGATTTCGTATGGAACTATCTTTTGCTGCTATTCCTTTCTTGTTGCAAATTATTTCCAATTTTTAATTTTGGGTTTTGCCTTTTGCAGTGTACATTTGTAGTCCAAGATTTCTAAATGGTCTTTTGTGGAACTTTTGATTTTTCAAAGACAATAGTAGTAATTTTTAAGACAAAATGAAAAGTCCAAATTATGGGATTTGGAATGTTTCTGTTTGTGGAATTATAATTAAGTAATGAATCTAATGATAGTAGTTTTTAACCTATAAAAAATCGGAAAAACAAAGAATAATATTTACCTAATTATCAAAGAGACGAACCACTGCGATGGACTTTTTGAAAAGTAGTCCATAAACAACAAATTGTTCTGATTTTTTAAGGAAAGTTTAATGTCTCTTAATTTTATACAGTATGATATCAAATATGATATCGAAGTAGATTTTTAGGTGAAATTTGGGAATTTTTCTTTTTTCTTTTTTTTTTTTTAATTTTCTAAGAGTCAAAAATCAATAGGACATAGAGACTCCCTATAATTTAGCTAAAACCAAGTAACAAGTAACAAACAGTTTAGCAAGCGAAATTATCACAAAGTAAACATTTAAAATAACATTAAAATTAGTAATTTTTAAAATTACTTCACATAATTTCTAAATTTATTTGTATTTATACTCCTATTATTTAATTATGATTGTATAACTTTTGTTTAGCTAGCTATGACTCTCTCTACGATGCTTCATCACTTTTTGTCTCTGGTATTTTTGCTCAAAACTTTACTTTAATTTTTTTACCGTTCTATGAACTATGAATGCTATATGTGTTAATTAATTTATATGTTTGAACAACAAAGATGTTTCTTATGATATGACTTCTATTTTTAATCTGAAGACTTTTCTAACTATAACATTTTTTTATTTTTACATAGATATGATAATACAGTTGTGTGTGAGTAATTTCAAAATGTCGTTTGATCAGAGTTGGATGCGAATACAAAATCGATTGTCTCCAGAATTCCAAAACGATGTACGTGGCTTTATAGAATTTGCAAAAAACAGTGTCAATTCAGAAGGTCGGGTTCGGTGTCTGACGCGCGCGAATACTTGTCGTTTGAGCAAACGCGCTGCCAAAATGAAATTTGTATTTAGCCAGTACCCTTATAACTACAAAACGTAGATAATGGTAAGTACGTGGGGTCGGTCCCACAAGGAGGCAATTACAGTAGGTGATCTCAGCTTTGCCCAAAGGGTTGTCACAAAAAGATTTTGAGTTTGGGTGATGTGGGCACAGTGGTTTTGCAATCGTTTCAACACTTTGATCTAACTACGACTAACCAAACTAACATGCAAATAAAACAGATCTAAAAAGCAAACACACTAAAGACTCAGATCTAACAGATTACTAAAGGGTAAACTTAAAATAAATGATAAACAAAGCATCCGGGCAGATGACTTCACTCAGGATCATTAGGGCACACTACCGGTCATAGGCACTAAGGATTTCTACCAGCGGTTTGTCAGCAGTTATAGGGTGCTTTAAAAAGACAACAGTGGTCCTATTGCGTCACGCCCAACAATTGCCCCACCCCTTATCTATCCTTTCAGTTTAAAGAGAAGGCAAGCTAACGTTATGCCTAAACCCCTAGATCTGAACAATTCGATAACCTATGCAGCGATACATGGATCTAGTTTGCCCAAACCCGCATTATACTCTAGACAGGCCCGCTCGGCCAATAGCATGCTCGGAACTCCAAGTCATACGACCGCAATCTCCAACAAGTTCTAGTGCTATGCCCGCAACAATACTACAAGGTACATCTATGCGGTTTGCCAATCACCAGTATCCCAGTTTGCAAGGGTTCACTAGTGGTTGTTCTAGTTTGCCCAGACTCCCCAGAAATATTCCTCAACCAACTTTGCTTCGGGAACAAACCCACAACCGGCTACTCTAGCCCCATCAACCTCGCGGTTAAACTAAAACCCTAAATCACCTTCGATCCGCCCCCTGCCCAGATGCACGAATAACTTAGCGAATCATATGGAAAATAAAAGACAAAGTAAATAAGGAAAAGCGAACTATATTATTCATGGTTCAAACCGAACTATTTTGGGAATTCAAAGTACGAACGGGAATTAAAAGAAAACTGAAAACATAAAGAAATTGAAATTGTTTCTCATCCCGAAGGCTGGATCTACTCAAAACAAAGAAAAGAGACTCGGACGAACAGCTCCGATCTCTCTCCGGCGAGTCCTCCGGCGGCGGCGACGAACTACGGGACCGGCGGCTCTCTCGATTTCTCGATGCGTAATATGTTATGTTGTGTTCTTGCTACCCACCGCACCCCTTTTTATTGACTTCAATTTGAATTTGAAAACGCGGCTGTTTTTCCTCCCTAAGGAATAGGATTCAGCGATCAATGAGTTGGGGGATAAGTCAGATCCCCCAAATCCAGGGATTCTGGTACGCTGCCAGCTTGCCCGCAGCGAATCTCCTATCTACAGCGTCTTCTGCCCAAACTGAAATCCGCAGGTATTTCTTCTCCTCCACAGATGGTCGGACCAGGCACGGTACTTGGTAAGAATTCTGGGTCTTCTGCTTCATGACTTTACCCATTTGCCCGATGTGGTCAAACTGTTGCAGTCACTACCCACTCCAGAATACTTCTTTGCCCAAAGAAGGGGATTTCCTTGCCTCTTTTGCCCAGTGCGCCACCTGTTACTTGCATCCATACACACTCTGCCCAAACACCTAATTGTGCTCTACCAGACACGTTACTGACTCAAACTGACTCAATAAAGGGTGTAAAAACACTCTAAGATGAGAAAATAAAATGGCTCATCAGTGTCCTTGCAAATATTGTCTACATACAAAATTCTATCCTCTGGAAATTGTTCGCAAACACATAATTTGCAGTGGCATTGATCTGACCTACACAACATGGTCTCACCATGGTGAGCCTTGTCCACTACTTGAATCACTTCGAATGCCTAGCAGACCACGAGAAGAACAACCTGTGAACGAGATGGAAGACATAGTGCACGACTTTGTTGGGAATTCAGGAGTAAATCTTGACGCAGACAATGATGCTGATTTAACATCATTATTCTCAACACTTGAAGAAGAGTTGTACCCCGGTTGCACCGGACCTTCGACTTTGCACTTTATTCCAGAAGATGACTTCATCAATGATGATGATGATAAACCAGAGATTGATGTACATGCTGACGAGGAAGAGGATGTTAGCGATGATTATGATTTGACTGATTCTGATTCTAACTCAAATGACATTGACTAGAAGGTTCACATTAGAACTCCCTCTAATACTCTGTGTACATATATATATTGTTATTATATTGTGATAAATTTTCAGGCTGTGGTGATGCTAGCGGGCTCATCTGGTGGAGGCGAGCCACCACACGGGCGTCCACATTCGTTCGGTGCTCCTTGTCAGACAGGTAACATTTTACTTTTAGTTTATATCCACATGTAGCATTATATATAATACTTTTTTTTTTTTACGAGTTGATTAATGTTCGATCGTGTAGGTGGAGACCCCGATGAGGTGACACCTCCAGCACGTAAAAAAAAGTCTGGGAGAGGGATAGCAAAAGGCTCTAAAACGTTACTGAAGGTGGCGGAGCAAGGTCGTCCTGTCCCATTAACTTGGGAAGACCAGAATGGTACGATGAAAGTGTTGGGATATGTCCTTCGATCCTACGTGTGCAATAGATAAAGTCATAAGGTCGTCTATGGATGTTAAATGATTATTCGATAATATTAATTGTTGGGAACAATATAATATTGATCGATAAAATCATACCTACAGGGTCACACACGAGCTCGATATTGATATACATTGCTTGATAAATATATTGATTTAGAATCAATATTTACGTGGATTTAATACACATGCATGGGATGCATGGCTTGCATGGATGCATGTCACATAGTGTGACATGGCATGCCACACAAGCAAGTGGGACCACATAAAATGCATAGTGGCATGTGTATGTGGCATGACCTTTCACCTCCTGTAACCCCTTTTGCATGTTAATGGTGCATTATAATGCCCATTATGTTGTAGGTTACAAAGGGGAGTAATGTGGTGAATAATGAGGCCATTATATGGATGAAAATCAGATTTTCATCACATCACAATATTAGCCACGAAATTCCACTCAAATAGAGAGAAAAGAGGTGATCTTGGAGATCAATTCTCAAGCAAGCAAGGTGTTCATTATCCGGGTTCGTGTGCAACACGTAGAGGCCGGGCCATTTGTGCGGCTTCAACATCCGGACGATCCAAAGGAGTGACGAGGTCATTCACAAGGAGAGCTTCAAGTTGCTGATCCATTAAGGTGGTTCAATCGACTCAACACCACCTTAATCAACATCAACGAATCCATTCATTATCAAATGTAAGAATTCGTTGATATCTCTCTCTCTCTCTATATATATATATATTGGATGAATATATATATATATAAATATGTGTGTCTATACATATTTGTGTGCACTAAGATCATGGCATAGTAGATCTATCGCTTTACACGCTTCCGCACACACGCTATATCGATCGGATCGGTATACCGGTACCTTCAATTGGTATCAGAGCCTAGGGCTCGTGCACACTTTTGTGTTGGACAAAAGAAGTTTAAATCAACATAATTGGATTATATGTTTATTGTGATTATGTGATTAGATATAAGGCCGGTCACCGTTAGTGGTCGGGTGAATGAAATTGTCGTTTTTTACGTACGATTGGCCATAGTTTTGGAGGGCTGCGTCCCTTGGAATCTTTTGTAATAGATAGGTTTTTTCTATTCAAAAATGTATTGTTCAATGTGTAAGCTATGGATTAAATCCATGGATCGACATTGTATATCGGCTCTCCGGCGAAAACGAGAAGAAACGAAGCAAAACGGGCAAAACCGGGGCTGTCAGAGAAAAACGACGACTGTCGTTTTTATTTGACGACCGTCGTTTTGATTTGACGACCGTCGTTTTGGAAACGACGACCGTCGAAATGCTGATTTTGGTTCAGATTGGTTTTTACCCTTTCGGCGGGCGCCGTTTTGGAAACGGCGACCGCCGGTGGTGTTCGGCGACCGCCGTTTGTGAAACGGCGAGCGCCGTTCGTGGTTTTATGGGTACGGACTAATATTGACCTCAATCGGCGGGCGCAGAACTGAAATTGCGGGCGCGGACCAGTCCAGAAGATGTCCAAGGCCTTTATTGTTGCTTTTATTCTTTTCTTTTAAGAGTTGTAAGGTTCTAGGGGCCTTTCGATTACGTATGTAATTGCTTTGCTAGTTATAGGATGTTTTATGTTATAAATGTTCAACTCACATATAAACACCTATGCATGCAAGTTCCCAAAATAATGAGTATAATGTCTTGTCCAAAACATCACACTCATGAAGCCCTCGATCATAAGTTGGTAGGTCCGCCTCAGCGGGGTACTACTTGTTATCTTGGGATAGTGGGAGTAAGGGTTAGACCCTTACACGTGAGTTTGGTTTTCTCATCGATAGATCCACTGCAGGCGTGGCTATCGAGACATGAGATAAGAATGTGATTCTTATAGACCGAGAATGACATTAGATGTCATTGACATGGGATGTCTACCTATCTTGGTTTTCTTAAGTGCGGACTCAGTCGGCTTAAGGATTCGCAAGATGAGGGTCTTGGGATCGTTTTGTTCAAGGGAACAACGATATTAGATATCGATTGAACAAAATGGAATAAATAAGTAACTTGTTAGACAACCTTATTTGTTTACCGCTTTGTGGATGTTTACATACTTTAGTGATCTTTCTTTTGTAGTTTATCATGTCAAATATCAACTCAATTCAAGTTTGGTTCAATTCTTGATTGTGAAAAAATTGAACAACACAAATTTTCTTGATTGACAACGTAATTTGAGGATGGTCCTCAAATACGAATACAAAGAGAATGTGTTAGATTACCAATTCCTATGATATCATTGAACAACTCAATAGCATGTTCGGGGAACAGACTATGATTGAGCGGTTCGGTATGACCAGGGTCATCGCTTCAGCTAGGCTGGAAAAATGGAAATCTATGGGATCACATGTGCAACAAATGATTGGATTATTTGCTTCAAGTGACCGCCTAGATTTTTCCTATGATGATTAGTTGGCAACCGATTTCTTACTTCAATCTCATGATGGTTATAATGCCTTTAGGCTAAATTTTCCATATGAATGGTTTGAAGAAATCGCTTCGTGAGCTCCACGGGATGCTCAAGGCTGCTGAGCCGGCGATAGAGAAGGACCCTAAGAGGGAAATTCTTATGATATGGGATAGGGTATTCAAAAGAGCATGGGCAAGAAGGCTACTAGGGTTCCTAGGGAATCTCAATGCGTCTACTGCTTAAGTGTTGGACACTACTTGCAAACATATAAAATTTCATATTTTATTCAATTTCAAAACAAATGTCTGATTTGTCTTTCATGTGATGGATTCTAAAGTTAGGATTATTTTCACCTCGGGGAGTGATTTAATCCAAAACACTTAGTTCATCAATGACACAAATTAGAGACTTTCGAGCCATGGGATGGCGTTAGTCGATTGTCTGGTTGGCTCCCTCATATTTTATGAGAGATAGGGCTTCAATTGCATGATAATATCGCTGGTTAGAAAACTTCGATTTTTCACTTACGATTTATCACGTTTTGATATTGAGATGATTTTGAATGGGAAATTTGATTGAGACTCAATTATTGGGAATAATTGAATTTGCCCAAAGTTCAATGAAGATGTGAAGAACGGGGTTGCTTCATCTTCAGGTATTAATTTTATAGACATTAAACTTCACAAATTCTACTTCTTGGGTATTGGATGCCAAATGTGGTTCTCACATTTGCATGTGAAGGAACTACATAGAAGTATAAGTTTGGTGAATAGAGATGTCGATCTATGGGCGATAAATGGAGCGAATGTCGCTGCATTAGCCGTATGATCATATGATATTGTTTTGCCTTAGGGCTTTGTTTTAAGTATTATAACTATGTATTTTTCGTACCTTCAATAAACAATGAATATTGGTTCAGTATTGGATACTGATGGATTAGTTTTTCACTATTTAAATAGTTTGATAACTATTTTAATTGTGAACTATTCTTTGTTTTGGTACGATTATTACATTATTTATGTATACTTTAAACTCAACAAATCATATATAACATTAACACCAAAGGCCGAATCGAATAAGTCTCAATGAGACATAACTGTAACATTGTTGATTGGATCAAAATCTAAACATGTAACGAATCTTCTTTTAGAAGGCATTCTAGAATCATTTGACTTGGAGTCATTTGATACATGTAAATGATGTTTGATGGACAAAGATAACAATGTCATCTTTCTTGGAGAAAGGAGAACATGTGAGTGATTAATTAGGGATGATCCATACTGATGTATGTGGAACCTATCAGTTCACAAGCACATGAAGGTTATGTTTCGGAAAAGAGAAAACAAACTATATTAGATATAGTTCGACCATTCGACGAGAGGTATAAATGAACTACTGGTCTCTTTTGGGAACACACAATTCTTAACTTCAACTTATACACTGCATAAGACGCTGTCAAAAGCTGTTGATAAGACACCATACTAGGTATGGAAAGGGAGGGTCCCTAAATTGTTTTCATCAAAATTTGAGGTTCTAAAAGCTTCTCTGACGAGATTTATCTATATAGAGCTTGAACTCAAATGGGATAAAAGTTTCTTTATGGTATCCATAAGAAACACGAGGGTACAAATTCTACGATCTATCTGAGAACAATATTTTGTTGCTCGAGATAGTGATTTTCTTGAAAAGAGTAATCTTTCCTAGAAAGTCAGTGGGAGCTCAGTTGTCTTGAACGAGGTTCAAGTAGAACAAACTGATATGGATACTCAAGACTTGGTCGAGAGTACTCCAGTGGTTTTGGAAACCACACCTAACCCTCGAAGGTCCGAAAGGATTAGAACTCAACCTGACAGATACTTAGGTATTCTGGCAAACGAGAACTATGAAATCATGCTTTTAGAAAGCAATGAACCTTCGACCTATACCCAAGCTATGACGAGTCCAGATTCCGAGAAATGGCAGGGTGCCATGAAATCCGAAATGGAATTGATGTCTGAAAATCAAGTTTGGAACTTGGTCGATTTGCTTAAAGGGGTTAGGCCCATTGGATGCAAATGGATTTACAAGATAAAAACAGACATGGATGGAAAACCTAGTGTTTTCAAAGCAAGGTTGGTGGCAAAAGGATTTAATCAAATTCACAAAGTGGATTATGATGAAAGCTTTTCACCAGTTGCTATGATCAAAGCCATTCGGATTCTCTTAGCCATTGCTGCTCATTATGATTATGAGATATGGCAAATGGATGTTAAAACCGCCTTCTTGAATGGGATTCTAGAATAGGATGTGTTTATGACACAACCAGAGGGTTTTATCGATCCTAATCAGGCTGAGAGAGTATGCAAGCTTAATAGATCTTAATGGATTAAAGCAAGCATCTCGGAGTTGGAATCTTCAGTTCAATGAATCCATATCGGGATTTGGATTTCAGAGGAACTCGAAAGAGTCTTGTTTTACAAGAAGATCAGTGGGAGTTACGTTGTATTGATTGTGTTGTATGTCGATGACATACTCCTTATTGGAAACAATATTCCTATGCTTAATTCTGTTAAAGAATGGCTTGGAAGATGGTTTTTAATGAAGGATCTTGGAGAAGCACAGTACATATTTGGCATCAATATCTGTCGGAACAAATCGAAAAGGATGTTTGAACTTAGTCAAGTGACCTATATTGATAAGGCGGTTGATAAGTTCAGAATGAAAGATGCCAAAAGGGGTCTCATTCCAATGAGTCATGGTACATCACTTAGCAAGATGCAAGGCCCTACGGTACTTGATGAGCAAAAGAGGATGTAAAACATTCCTTATGCTTCGGCAATAGGGTCTATAATGTACGCCATGATATGTACATGACAGGACGTATCGTATGCTTTGAGCATGACGATTCAGTTTCAAGGAAACCTAGGTGAGGCGCATTAGACTGCGGCCAAGAATATTCTTATGTACCTTAGATGGACTAAAGAATATTTTGTTTTCTTTGGAAGACAAAAATAGTTGATATTAACAAGCTGTTTGAATGCTAACTTCAAAACAGACTAAGATAATTTCCGATTTTAATCTGGTTATATCTTTTGTCTGGTTAGAGGTGATATTTGCTGGAATAGTTCCATGCAATGCAATATAGCTGATTAAACTACAGAAGCTGAGCACAGTATTGCATTGGATGCAGTAATGTTGGCAGTTAGGATTTGAAAGTTATTGAATGAACTAGGTGGCGTAACTAGCTCAGCCCATCCGATAGCTCTCTATTTATAGTAGAGTTATTGCGCAAGCCAATGAGTTAGGAAGCACCACAAGTCTAAAACTGCTGCTCAGGAAGTTCCACATTATATGGGAGATAGTTTTGTGGAGACATCGAGAAAATAATGTTGCAACTTTTGGTAAGGTTGCAAACCCGTTTTCTAAACCTCTCCAGCAGTTTAAGCTTGAGGCTTTCACGACTGAAATAGAGATCAGACATCTTAGAGATGGGTTGTGATTTCTATTACTGTATTAGATACTTTTGGAGATTTGGTAAACATTCACTCATATGTATAATACATATTTCTTCATATAAATATGATTTAATTTATATGAATTGTCCAAATGATTAAGTGATATCAATTGGGTTATGAGGTCGACTTACCGCATAATGAAGTCCCAATGGTTGAACTGATATACTTGAATCATATAGTTGTTCCTGGTTCGTATAATCGAGTACGGACAAACCGATAATACAATGAACTAGTTTGTAATGTGTACTATAGCGCCGCTTCATGGGCTAGTGATGTGGGACATCAAGTACAATTACATAGATATTAGCTGGGAGCTAATGATCGAACAGACCCGACTGGAATAGTATTTAAGATTTCGAGTCATAATACTATTTCATTGACTGTCGAGCAATTTCCTCTGACCTGAGTAGTCCAGAGTGATTCCATTGTGAAATGGTGTACTTTGATACAAGTAAACGCCTTTCGTAAAAGGAGGTTATAAAACTTGTTATTGGGTATATCAGGAAGCAAGTGGGAGAGCTTGGATTGACAAGATGGGATTGTCCTCCATTTTATAATGGGATACATGTCTTACAGGCCACTTGGAGAGTCGAGACTGTGGAAAATACGTGGCCACGTCCAGATTCGTATCATAGTGATAAATCTGGTTTTACAGTCTGTCTCAAAGTCCAAGAAAGGTTTGAACCGATTGAGGATGACTCGAGTCTTGCCTCAAGTTCAAACTTAGACATAAAGTGACAACAGGAAATTGGCAGCACACTGGCTCTGAAGGCCAAGTGGGAGATTGTTGGGATATGTCCTTCGATCCTACGTGTGCAATCGATAAAGTCATAAGGTCGTCTATTGATGTTAAATGATTATTCGATAATATTAATTGTTGGGAACAATATAATATTGATCGATAAAATCATACCTACAGGGTCACACACGAGCTCGATATTGATATACATTGCTTGATAAATATATTGATTTAGAATCAATATTTACGTGGATTTAATACACATGCATGGGATGCATGGCTTGCATGGATGCATGTCACATAGTGTGACATGGCATGCCACACAAGCAAGTGGGACCACATACAATGCATAGTGGCATGTGTATGTGGCATGACCTTTCACCTCCTTTGTAACCCCTTTTGCATGTTAATGGTGCATTATAATGCCCATTATGTTGTAGGTTACAAAGGGGAGTAATGTGGTGAATAATGAGGCCATTATATGGATGAAAATCAGATTTTCATCACATCACAACATTAGCCACGAAATTCCACTCAAATAGAGAGAAAAGAGGTGATCTTGGAGATCAATTCTCAAGCAAGCAAGGTGTTCATTATCCGGGTTCGTGTGCAACACGTAGAGGCCGGGCCATTTGTGCGGCTTCAACATCCGGACGATCCAAAGGAGTGACGAGGTCATTCACAAGGAGAGCTTCAAGTTGCTGATCCATTAAGGTGGTTCAATCGACTCAACACCACCTTAATCAACATCAACGAATCCATTCATTATCAAATGTAAGAATTCGTTGATATCTCTCTCTCTATATATATATATATATATATTCATCCAATATATATATATATATATATATATATATATAAATATGTGTGTCTATACATATTTGTGTGCACTAAGATCATGGTTTAGTAGATCTATCGCTTTACACGCTTCCGCACACACGCTATATCAATCGGATCGGTATACCGGTACCTTCAGAAAGCGGTTGGATAATATGGTGCTGCATATTACAGTTATGTCGGGATCCAGGTTAGCTAACTACATATTGTGATTATAAATAAACATTAAATGTTAAAAGATCATTCAAGTTTTGTCTGTAATAGGTGAGACACTATTGCGATCCTTTACATACGAATTGGTCTTCGGTACCAGCGGAGTAGCGAAATGCTGCTATTATGCACCTACAGGTAATTCATGACCTTGAATATTGTAGTTAACTCATTATGATTCTGTAACACGATTGAAAATTTTCAATATGATATTTTGTAGGATTTGTTTGAAATCGACATGATAGACCCTACGATTTCAGCTGTTGTGAATCTAGATTTTAGGGAGCGTTATACAGATTGGAAGCACAAGCTTCATAAGAATTTCAAATAAATGGTGGAGTAGATGACCTGGTGTTAGCTAGGAAAACTAAGTCCGACTCTATCGGTTCAGATGACATGTGGAATCGGTGCGTGGATAGGTTTAGCGATCAATCATTTCAGGTAACCATGTATTTATATATATAATATTTTGGGTCAAATTAATGAATATACGTGTTTTAATATTTTGAATGTTTGAAACAGACCCGTTCGCAGAAGTCCAGTCAGAATCGGTCGAAGAATACTATGCGTAGCCGTCATGGTCGATTGTCTTATGCTGGACATATGGATTAATCGGTAATAAATCATTTTATTCATTGTTATATATGTTAAATGTATTGAATATTACATAACGTTTGTTTTCTTTTAATATATAGGTTGATCCGCAAACCCAACAAGGGGTTACTCCGGTTGAGAACTGGATCAAGTTTCATGTTGGGCAAGATAGTCAACCTTTAGATGCCGATGTTGCAGCTAAAATTGTAAGTAATAATTGATTTTTTGATATAAAAACTCTTATTTTGTTTAAGAACTAGCTAATCGTGAATTTGAATATTGTAGGCTGAACTAAATGATAGGTCGACACAAGCATCTGCCAGCGGTACACCTGTGGATGATGTTGCCATATTGGAGGAGGTTTTAGGGACTACTCGTGGATACCGTAAGGGCCTTAGTCCTTCAATTCCAGGTTAATTTTAATATATATACAACCTTTAACTATTTGAACTTAAATCAAATCAACAACTTCAATACCACTACTAAGACCACATTTTATATTGTGTGTAATAGGTTCTTCTCCATCGGTATCGTCTCGTTCCTCGTTTTCAAGTACATCTCAACCTTCTGCTGCAGTATCCCAGGCTGAGTTCGACAAGATAAAAGCTGACATGCTCTTCTGGAACGAGCAGATGCAAAGAATGTTTCCTAATCTTCGACCTCCCTCTGTTTCAGGTGCAGGTGGTTCGACTACTCCTCCTGATTTGACTTCTCCAGCTCGTGATTTGACCCGTGACTCACCGTAGCTTGTTTTTAGGTTGATTACGGATTGTACTATTTGTGTATTTTATTAGGACGGTGTGATGAACTTGAATAATTGTTTTGATGATTTTAGATTGTATTTGTATTTAAATTGTATTTTGGATTCGGTTTGTATATTGCGAATGGGATTGATTTGCAGGTCGGAAATTGCAATTGCAATTTTTTTTTTCAAAAAATAGGTATTTGCGACCACGCGTGGTCGCTAATACTAATAATTTGTTTTTAAATATATAGGTATTTGCGACCACGCGTGGTCGCTAATACTTTCTGATCGAAGTTTTGACCGCCAGTAATTGCGACCACGCGTGGTCGCTATTAATGTGCCATGTCACCGCTCAATGCCACATCAGCACGAAACATTAGCGACCACATATAGAGGTCGCGAATAATTAACGTGGTCGCAAATATATTCGCGATCGCGCTGTTGTCGCCAAAAAAGCATTTGAGACTAACTATTAGCGGCCACGTATTAGAGACCACGCGGGGTCGCTAATACCGCTTTTGCGACCACAATCTGGTTTTTGCGACCACATTTTGTGGTCGCAAAAACCCTTTTTTTTTTGTAGTGAAGTGAGAAAAAAAATTGGCTCAATGCGAAGCTTACTTTTACCTTTTGAAAGACAAAAAAAAAAAACGTTGAATAATTAAATATTAAAAGAAACACACAAAATGAAAAAAAAACTTACATGCATGAATAATAATATTGAGCTACTATCAATCATAGTAGGCATGCCCACTTTTTTATTCTTTCATCCAATGCCACTTCTTAAAAATCTAAAGTGTCCAAGTGGCTCAATGTATCCAAATGGACAGCATCAAAGATGCTCCAAATTTGCAAAATAAGCATTTTCGTTAAATTGTTGATTTGATAAACTTTTTTTAGGGTTAGAAAACAACCATAATCTCTTGTGATAGTAAAAATTGCATTAATTTTTATGGTAAAATTTTATAGCGGTCCCTTAATTTGTTACTACATGTACATGTAGTAGAAAAGAAAGGCATGGGGCAAAGTTAGGAGAAGAATAATGTATTCAACGATAGACTCAATCTAGTCTAGTCGTAGTATATATATTACTAGTATTTGACAATAATTGAAGGAACATATAATATAATAATAACAAATAAGAAAAGAGAGAACATCGAAAATAGCAAAGGGCGGCTGATTGACACTTCATCCCCTGCATTTCTACACCCGCCACGTGTCTTCACACCTCCACGTCACCCGCTCTATATAACACACCATACATATCACATCATATCTCTTCCTCCTACTTCCGAACCAATCTTCACAATGGACACCACTCCCGGCGGCGACGGACCTGAACCACCCAAGAAAAAGGCGGCGGTCGTGCGACGCACGAGGAAAGGCTGCATGCGCGGCAAAGGCGGACCGGAAAACGCCCTCTGCACCTACCGCGGCGTCCGGCAGCGCACGTGGGGCAGGTGGGTCGCCGAGATCCGGGAGCCCAACCGCGGCGCCAGGGTCTGGCTCGGGACTTTCACCACCTCCATCGAGGCGGCGCGTGCCTACGACGCCGCCGCCCGCCGCCTGTACGGCGACTGCGCGAAGCTCAATCTCGTCGGGAATCTCGAGAGCGGAGGAGGCGGCGGGGACAAAAAGGTTCCTCCCTCGTCGTCCTCTGCTGATCCGACGGCGGACGGAGACTGCTCGGTGCCGGATTATTACGAGGAGGCGAGCTGTCTGTGGGACATTCCGGCGGCGCCGACGCTGCTGGACGAGAAACAGAGTTTGAATTGGCCGGATAATCATCACACCTATAATTACATGGGGGACGATCTTCAAGTCCCACACGGACCTCCTCCGCCTCCTCCTCCTCCTTCACCTCCTCCGCCTTCTAGGTTAAATCTCCCTTAAAATTTGAGATCTAATTAAATGTTCTTTATATTATTAATTATTATAATATCAACATTCAATAAATGTTTTTTATTTATTTATTTTTTGATTTTGATTTTGATTGTAAATTATAAAATTAAATATGAATATTTCTCAATAAAATTATTTCTTTTGTTTCATAAAAATTGAAATACAGAGAGAAAGTGTGATATTTTTATGGAATAAGAGAGTTGTTAATTTTAAATAACGAACGTTAACACACATGCACCGGCCATATACATGTTGATCAATTGTTACAATAATAAATCTTTAAAACATCCCGGCGGATTTGATGTGATAGATCTTAAATTTGCACTTATTGGAATAAGGCTACTATATTCTTATAGTCTATACCGAGTAGTACTTACACCTGTCTCCCGGACAATGGTCACGTACGTATGAGAAAGAGTGAGTAAGTTAGAGAGAATACATCAGGTGATGTATTAAGGCATACAGTTTAGGGCGTGATTGTATGGATCTAGCTTATTTCCCCTCTTTCGCATATCTTCAAGACTGTCATATAGATAATAAGTATAGATAATAAGGATACGTTCTTTTGAACTTAATTTAAGTCCAGTTCAATTCAGTTTATATCTCTTAAGTTCAGATCAGATCGTTTCAGTTCAGTTCGCTTCAAAATAAATTGAAATAAAATAAAAATAATAATAATAATTTCAATCTATAATTTTCAATATACAATCTAGTTATTGTCATAATATTATTAATATTTTTAAAAAAATATTTAATAATTTATAATAATTATTATTATTTTTATAAAAAATCAATTAAGTTCATTTTCAGATCGATTAAGTTCAGTTTAGTTCAGCCGATTTCAGTCCAAAAGAACATGTCCTTAGTAGTTCTCTATTACATTTATATATAATAATATTATAAATTTTATATATGGTGTATTTCATCATGTTTAACATAAATAAAACATAGTAATTCAAACAATCTGGTACATCAATTACAATAGAGTAGCAAATATACACCCCATTAGTATTATTTAGTACTAGTATAACCCCGTGACGTACATAGAAATACTAGTCAGGAGGTGCAAATGTGAAAGAAAAAAAAAACTCTTTTCATTTCATAAATATATGACCTATTTTTTCCGCATATTAAGAAAAATATTATTTTTTGATTTTTTTAGCAAAAAGTGAAAGTGCAAATTTGAAAGAAAAAAAATACTCTTTTCATTTCATAAATATAAGATCCTTTTTTCTAGTATATTAAGAAAAATAGTACTAGTATATATAACATTTGTAAAAATTGGTATATCAATTGGAAAATTCGCGTTCAAATCTTCATCCAAAAAACCATCATTACAAATGAATATAAGATGAAAAAAAAATACGATTTTGTGGGCGTAAAAAGCATTACAATTTGTAGATTCTGTGGGCGTAAAAAGCATTAAAATTTGTAGATTTTTTATTTGGGGGAGGATGGATGTTATAATTTTTAAATCAAATATTTATTAGGGCTATATGCGTGCGAGGATTGCCAATTTCCATAAGATTTGATAACACTAAATATGTATAAAACAAAGCAGGTTGAACCCCAATTAACTTGAAATTAATCCGCACCATTTATTGAATTAACCATGTCATGTTATATAACTTTTTAAATTTAATTTAACTTTGTGTGATATATGTTTATGATTTTTTATACTAATGAATTTTAATTTTAAAGTTATAATGAAATAATTATATATTTTTTCGTGTTGAAATAGTATTTTAGATAAAGGGTATTTTAATATATATATTTAGAGTTTCAACTTCATAAAATATTTTTTTTAATTAAGTGTTTTAAAATTTTACATTACTATATTACCCTTACATTTAATAATTATCGTGTTATTAATATAAAGCTAATTTAGGTAAACTATTCTTATTCATAATTAGGAAAAACTTGTTTATTTAATTCTAATAAAAGTTTAGAATTTACCTTTTATAAAAAAAATCTTTTTTTTATTACATAAATTAAGAAAAATGTTAATTTGTAACTTTTTGACCAAAAAGTGAATGATATGAATGCATTTTTTAGTTATAAAATAAATTAGTTTTTAGTAAAGTTGAAAAAGTTAGTGAAAAAGTAAATATAAATTTTTATTTTAAAGTAAACAATTAAGAGTATTTTTTTTTTTTGAAGAGTCTTATTATTGTTAACGTTCATTTAATTAAGAAAAGTGATCATATTATTATGAAATAGAATGAGTAATATTGTAATTTTTTGACCAAAACGTGAATGATATGAATGCATTTTTTAGTTATAAAATAAATTAGTTTTTAGTAAAGTTAAAAATGTAAGTGAAAAAGTAAATATAAATTTGTATTTTAAAGTAAACAATTAAGAGTATTTTTTTTAGAGTCCTATTATTGTTAACATTTGTTTAATTAAGGAAAGTGATCATATTATCATAAAATAGAGTGAGTAACACTAAAAAAAACAGGCATTTCCGACGGATTATTTGCGCGTAATCGGTTGGAAATAAGCTTATTTACGACGGATTTGTTCCGTCATTTTAACCCCGTCAAAAGTTATAATTTTAATTTGCGTAGTAAATTAGGATGTGGTCGTAAGCTCGCGCGTGTCGCTTTCTTTCTCAAGATAATATTAAAATAATATATTTCTAATTTACGACAGATACTCCGTCGGAAGTTATTAATTTTTTTATTTTTTTAATTAAATTTCAGACGCAACACATATGAACTTCTGTCGTAAATACATATGAACATCAGTCGTAAGGTCTTTTTTTATAAATATAGCTGCTATTCCAATTTCTATTATTCCAGCAATTTCTTCCGAAAACTTTTAAAACCCAAACCTGAACACATTCAATATCCTACCATGTTTTACATAACAAAAATATCAAAACAACATAGTAATTCATTTATAATAACATTCATAACCAACATCTCCAACCAAAAGTTTAAATAGTCCATAATCTAATAATAATTCAAAATCACAAGAAAACATTGTTCAAAAGTCTAAATTAGTCTATACTCATAGAATGCGATCATACTCGTCGTCGGTATCGCTTCTCTCGGCTTGTCCACCACAATCATCATTGTTATCATCAACCTCCATAATAGATTTACCCTATGATAAAAAATAAAATTACAATGAACTCTTTAAATGTAACACATGATCCAACTTGAAGAAATTATTAATTCAGCATAAATGAAGATTACCTTGTTTTGAGGTGGACTGTGCTCTTTGTGAACGCTGTTAAGCACATCTATCATCACTCGAATCAAGTCCTCACGAGTTTGCTGACTTAAAGGGTGATCAGGAGGCAACTCTGAGTGTCCCTCTATCACCTCTTCAGCCAACATATGGATCTCAGTACGATTAAATGGATATTCTTCCGGGTGGGCTCGAGCATGGGCTAAAGTCATATCTACTACTCGCATGAATATATCATCACGAATACGAGTAGAAAGAGATCGTCCAGAAGACCAGAACTCCCTTCTCCTTTTCGCCGCGTCAAAAGTGCTTTTGGACCTATGAAGCTGAAAGCATATATTATTGTAATTTATGCTATACAAAATTTATTTAAAATATAATCAAAATAAAATAAAGTTGTTTTGTGACATACCTAAAATGTCTGAAGCTTTAATCCGTGGAATTCCAACAATTCTGTTTTTTCGAGGACCCTCCACCGCTTCGGCCCAACTATGAATTTGAGTCTTTGTAGGATCAATGCCCTTATCAGCACATATCTTTTTGTAACGCTCCTTTAAAATTTAAATATATATATATATATATATATATATATTTAGTATAAAAGTATTAGCTGTAAAAATTGCACATAAATTCAAAGTTAATGAGCAAACTGATCGATCACTTACAATAATTGCCGTCACCTCTGGTGATATATATTGACCAACATTTTTTTTTACGCAATTCATGTGTATCCAGAAAATGTTCGACTTGATCTGGATATCGTCCATTCGCACGCTTGTAGTTCTGTACAATTATCTTAGTAATAGTAGTGAGATAGTGACGTACTCGGCGGCGACGCGCAAAAGAATGAGCACCAGAAGTGTGTGGAGTTTTGTCCTTCCCTCGAGATGCCTTAGCAACAGCTGACTTAATCATGTATGCCTCGCTCCTCCACCACTCACAAAACTTATCCCAAACAGAAGAACTCAAATAAGGTGGCCTATTGTCTTCATAGGATTTTTCTTCTTGTGCAACACGTTTGTCCAGCCTTGTCTTCTCATCACTAACAATCCGACGGAAGTTATCACGCATATGCCCAATAACAGAAGAACGAGCCTCTTCTAAAGTGGCATACCGAGGATCAAAAGTAAAGTAAAGTTGTGAAGTAGCATAAATTTAATTCATTAGTTTAAAGATGCGACAACTTTTTAAAAACTTGAAAATTATGCGAGTTACGAAAAACCGTCAACGATCCTCTCCCACCAGAGGCGGTCTGTTCTATCAACGTCGGTGGTTGTAATACAGCCTGGTATTCAGTGCACATTAGTAGGAAGAATCACAATTTAGTTGAGCACAATTTTGCGAAGAAATCAGATAAGTCACAAAGTACATTGTGCACATTAGTGGGAAGAAGCTCTCGAAAAGCAGAAGGTAGAAGTTTTTGCATGAATACATGACAATCATGCGACTTCATACCTTGGAACTTTAATTGCATCATCTTGCTGTTGGGATATGTCCTTCGATCCTACGTGTGCAATCGATGAAGTCATAAGGTCGTCTATGGATGTTAAATGATTATTTGATAATATTATATTGTTGGGAACAATATAATATTGATCAATAAATCATACCTACAGGGTCACACACGGACTCAAAGATGATGTACAATGCTTGATAAATATATTGATTTAGAATCAATATTTACGTGGAATTAATTAACATGCATGGGATGCATGGCTTGCATGGATGCATGTCACATAGTGTGACATGGCATGCCACACAAGCAAGTGGGACCACATACAATGCATAGTGGCATGTGTATGTGGCATGACCTTTCACCTCCTTTGTAACCCCTTTGCATGATTATGGTGCATTATGATGCCCATTATGTTGTAGGTTACAAAGGGGTGTAATGGTATGCATAATGATGCACTTATATGGATGAAAATCAGATTTTCATCATACAATAGGATCAGCCACGAAATTTCACTCAAATAGAGAGAAAAGAGATGATCTTGGAGATTCATTCTCAAGCAAGCAAGGTGTTCATTATCCGGGTTCGTGTGCAACACGTAGAGGCCGGGCCAATTGTGCGGCTTCCACATCCGGACGATCTAAAGGAGTGACGAAGTCATTCACAAGGAGAGCTTCAAGAGGCTGATCCATTTGAGGTGGTTCAATCGACTCAACACCACCTCAACGACATTAACCAAAGTCAACGATCACCAAAAGTAAGTAATCGTTGAACCTTATATATATATATTGGATGTGTATATATATATGTTTATATGTGTTCTTATACACATTAAGTGTGCACTAAGATCATGGCATGGTAAATCTATCGCTTTACACGCTTCCGCACACACGGTATATCGATCGGATCGGTATATCGGTACCTTCAATTGGTATCAGAGCCTAGGGCTCGTGCACACTTTTGTGTTGGACACGAAGGTTAAATCAACATAATTGGATTATTTGTTTAATTGTGATTATGTGATTAGATGTAAGGCCGGCCACCGTTAGTGGTCGGGTGAATGAAATTGTCGTTTTTTTTACGTACGATTGGCCATAGTTTTGGAGGGCTGCGTCCCTTGGAATCTTTTGTAATAGATAGGTTTTTTCTATTCAAAAATGTATTGTTCAATGTGTAAGCAATGGATTGAATCCATGGATCAACATTGGATATCGGCTCTCCGGCGAAAACGAGAAGAAACGAAGCAAAACGAAGCAAAGCGGACAAAACCGGGCTGCTGGAGCCAAACGGCGGGCGCTGTTGTAGCTCCAGCGGGCGCTGTTTTGTTTCGGTGGGCGCCGATTTGGAAACGGCGACCGCCGAATGGTCTGATTCTTGGCAGATTGTTCCGTGCCCTTTCGGCGGGCGCCGTTTTGGAAACGGCGACCGCCGGTGGTGTTCGGCGACCGCTGATTGTGAAACGACGGGCGCCGTTCGTGGTTTTATGGGTACGGAATAGATTTGACCAAAATCGGAGGGCACGGAACTAAAACGGAGGGCGAGGACCAGTCCAGAAGATGTTCAAGGCCTATTTTGTTGCTTTTATTCTTTTCGTTTGAGAGTTGTGAGGTTCTAGGGGCCTTTCGATTACGTATTTATTTGCTTTGCTAGTTATAGGATGTTTTATGTTATAAATGTTCAACTTACATATAAACACCTATGCATGCAAGTTCCCAAAATAATGAGTATAATGTCTTGTCCAAAAACATCACACTCATGAAGTCCTCGATCATAAGTTGGTAGGTCCGCCTCAGCGGGGTACTACTTGTTATCTTGGGATAAGTGGGAGTAAGGGTTAGACCTTTACACGTGACTTTGGTTTTCTCATCGATAGATCCACTGCAGGCGTGGCTATCGAGACATGAGATGAGAATGGGACTCTCATCGACCGAGAGTGATATTAGATATCATTGACATGGGTATGTCTACCTATCTTGAAATACTTAAGTGCGGACTCAGTCGACTTAATGATTTGCAAGATGAGGATCTCGGAATCGTTTTGTTCTAAGGGACAATGATATTGGATATCAATTGAACAAAATGAAATAAATAAGTACAATTGTTAGACAACCTTATTTGTTTACCGCTTTGTGGATGTTTACATACTTTAGTTATCTTTCTTTTGTAGTTTATCATGTCAAATATCAACTCAATTCAAGTTTGGTTCAATTCTTGATTGTAAAAAATTGAACAACATAAATTTTCTTGATTGACAACGTAATTTGAGGATGGTCCTCAAATACGAAGACAAGGAAAATGTGTTAGATAATCACATCCTAAGATATCATTGAACAACTCAATAGCATGTTCGGGGAATATGCTAAGATTGAGCGGTTCGATATGACCAGGGTCATCGCTTCAGCTAGGCTGGAAAAATGGAAATCTATGGAATCACATGTGCAACAAATGATTGGATTATTTGTTTCAAGTGACTGCCTAGATTTTTCCTATGATGATTATTTGGCAACCGATTTCATACTCCAATCTCATGATGGTTATAATGCCTTTAGGCTAAATTTTCCATATGAATGGTTTGAAGAAATCGCTTCGTGAGCTCCACGGGATGCTCAAGGCTGCTGAGCCGGCGATAGAGAAGGACCCTAAGAGGGAAATTCTTATGATATGGGATAGGGTATTCAAAAGAGCATGGGCAAGAAGGCTACTAGGGTTCCTAGGGAATCTCAATGCGTCTTTGCAAAAGTGTTGGACACTACTTGCAAACATATAAAAGTTCATATTTTATTCAATTTCAAAACAAATGCCTAATTTGTCTTTCATATGATGGATTCTAAGGTTATGATTATTTACACCTCGGGGAGTGATTTAATCCAAAACACTTAAGTTCATCAATGACACAAATTAGAGACTTTCGAGCCATTGGATGGCGTGAATCGATTGTCTGGTTGGCTCCCTCATATTTTATGAGAGATAGGGCTTCAATTGCATGATAATATCGCTGGTTAGAAAACTTCGATTTTTCACTTACGATTTATCACGTTTTGACATTGAGATAATTTTGAATGGGAAATTTGAATGAGACTCAATTATTGGGAATAATTGAATTTGCCCAAAGTTCAAAGAAGATGTGAAGAACGGGGTTGCTTCATCTTCAAGTATTAATGATATATACATTAAACTTCACAAATTCTACTTCTTGGGTATTGGATGCCAAATGTGGTTCTCACATTTTTATGTGGAGGAACTACATAGAAGTATAAGTTTGGTGAATAGAGATGTCGATCTACGGGCAAGAAATGGAGCGAAGGTCGCTGCATTAGCCGTATGATCATATGATGTTGTTTTGCCTTAGGGCCTTGTTTGAGTATTATAACTATGTAATTTCGTACCTTCAATAAACAATGAATATTGGTTCAGTATTAGATACTGATGGATTAGTTTTTCACTATTAAATAGTTTGGTAACTATTTTAATTGTGAATTATTCTTTGTTTTGGTACGATTATTATATTGTTTATGTATACTTTAAACTTGACAAATCATATATATCATTAAGACCAAAGGCCAAATCGAATAAGTATCGATGAGACATAACTGAAACATTGTTGATTAGATCAAATCAAAATCTAAACATGTAACGAAACTTCTTTTAGAAGGAATTTTAGAATCATTTGAGTTGGAGTCATTTGATACATGTGAATGATGTGTGATTGAAAAGATAACAATGTCATCTTTCTTGGAGAAAGGAGAACATGTGAGTAATTAGGGATGATACATACTGATGTATGTGGAACCTATTAGTTCACAAGCACATGAAGGTTATGTTTCGGAAAAGAGAAAACAAACTATATTAGATATAGTTCGACCATTCGATGAGAGGTCTAAATGAACTACTGGTCTCTTTTGGGAACACACAATTCTAGACTTCAACTTATACACTGAATAGGAAGCTGTCAAAAGCTGTTGATAAGACACCATACTAGGTATGGAAAGGGAGGGTCCCTAAATTGTTTTCATCAAAATTTGAGGTTCTAAAAGCTTCTCTGACGAGATTTATCTCTATAGAGCTTGAACTCAAATGGGATAAAAGTTTCTTTATGGTATCCATAAGAAACTCGAGGGTACAACTTCTACGATCTATCTGAGAACAATATTTTGTTGCTCGAGATAGTGATTTTCTTGAAAAGAGTTATCTTTTCTAGAAATTCAGTGGGAGCTCGGTTGTCTTGAACGAGGTTCAAGTGAAACAACTAACGATGAATACTCAAGACTGGGTTGAGAGTATTCTTATGGTTTTGGAAGCCGTACCAGCCCTCGTAGGTCCGAAAGGCATAAATTTATCTCTATTATTCAAATACTTAGATATTGTGACCAATGAGAGATATGAATTCATGCTTTTGGAAAGCGGTGAACCTTCGACCTAATTCCAAGCTATGACGAGTCCAGCTACTGAAAATTGGCATGGTGCCATGAAATCTGAGATGATATCAATATCTGATAATCAAGTTTGGAACTTGATATATTTGCATCACAGGGTTAGACCCAATGAATGCTAATAGATCTTTAAGATCTAAACAGACATATGGAAAACCTAGGGTTTTCAAAGCAAGGTTGATGGTAAAAGTTTTATTCACGAGGTGGATTATGGAAAAACTTTCACCAATTGCTTTGATTAAATCATTCAGATTATCTTAGCCATTACTACTCATCTTGATAATGAGTTATGGTAATATTAGATGTTAAAACTAACTTCTTGAATTGGATTCTAGAAGAGGCTGTGTTTTAACACAGCCAAAGAGTTTTATCGATCTTAATAAGGCTGAGAAATTATGCAAGCTTATAGTTCTATTTATGGAATAAAGAATGCATATCGGAGTAGCAATCTTCAGTTCAATGAATCCATACCGGGATTTGGATTTCAGAGGAACTCGGAAGAGTCTTTTTTTACAAGAAGATCAGTGGGAGTTACGTTGTATTAATTGTGTTGTATGTCGGTGACATACTCCTTATTGGAAACACTGTTTCTATGCTTAATTCTATTAAAGAATGGCTTGGGAATTGTTTTTCAATGAAGGATCTTGGAGAAGCACAGTACATATTGGGCATCAAGATCTGTCGGAACAGATCGAAAATGATGTTTGGGCTTAGTCAAGTGACCTATATTGATAAGGTACTTGATAAGTTCATAATGAAAGACGCCAAAAAGGGTCTCATTCCAATTACTCATGGCACATCTCTTAGCAAGATTCAAGGCCCTACAGGGACTTGATGAGCAAAAGAGGATGGAAAACATTCCTTATGCTTCGGCAATGGGGTCTATAATGTACGCCATGATATGTACACGACCGGACGTATCGTATGCTTTGAGCATGACGAGTCAGTTTCAAGGAAATCCAGGTGAGGCGCGTTAGACTGCGACCAAGAATATTCTTATGTACCTTAGATGGACTAAAGAATATTTTGTTGTCTTTGGAAGACAAAAAGAGTTGATATTAACAACCTGATTGAATGCTAACTTCAAAACAGACTAAGATAATTTCCGATTTTAATCTGGTTATATCTTTTGTCTGGTTAGAGGTGATATTTGCTGGAATAGTTCCATGCAATGCAATATAGCTGATTAAACTACAAAAGCTGAGCACAGTATTGCATTGGATGCAGTAATGTTGACAGTTAGGATTTGAAAGTTCTTGAATGAACTAGGTGGCATAACTAGCTCAGCCCATCCGATAGTTCTCTATTTATAGTAGAGTTATCGCGCAAGCCAATGAGCTAGGAAGCACCACAAGTCTAAAACTGGTGCTCAGGAAGTTCCACATTATCTGGGAGATAATTTTGTGGAGACATCGAGATAATAAAGTTGCAACTTTTGATAAGGTTGCAAACCCGCTTTCTAAACCTCTCCAGCAGTTTAAGCTTGAGACTTTCACGACTGCAATAGATATCAGACATCTTAGAGATGGGTTGTGATTTCTATTACTGTATTAGATACTTTTGGAGATTTGGTAAGCATTCACTCATATGTATAATACATAATTCTTCATATAAATATGGTTTAATTTATATGAATTGCCCAAATGATTAAGTTATATCAATTGGGTTATGAGGTCGACTTACCGCATAATGAAGTCCCAATGGTTGAACTGATATACTTGAATCATATAGTTGTTCCTGGTTCGTATAATCGAGTACGGACAAACCGATAATACAAAGAACTAGATTGTAATGTGTACTATAGCGCCGCTTCATGGGCTAGTGATGTGGGACATCAAGTACAATTACATAGATATTAGCTGGGAGCTAATGATCGAACAGACCCGACTGGAATAGTATTTAAGATTTCGAGTCATAATACTATTTCATTGACTGTCGAGCAATTTCCTCTGACCTGAGTAGTCCAGAGTGATTCCATTGTGAAATGATGTACTTTGATACAAGTAAACGCCTTTCGTAAAAGGAGGTTATAAAACTTGTTATTGGGTATATCAGGAAGCAAGTGGGAGAGCTTGGATTGACAAGATGGGATTGTCCTCCATTTTATAATGGGATACATGTCTTACCGGCCACTTGGAGAGTCGAGACTGTGGAAAATACGTGGCCACGTCCAGATTCGTATCATAGTGATAAATCTGGTTTTACAGTCTGTCTCAAAGTCCAAGAAAGGTTTGAACCGATTGAGGATGACTCGAGTCTTGCCTCAAGTTCAAACTTAGACATAAAGTGACAACAGGAAGTTGGCAGCACACTGGCTCTGAAGGCCAAGTGGGAGATTGTTGGGATATGTCCTTCGATCCTACGTGTGCAATCGATGAAGTCATAAGGTCGTCTATGGATGTTAAATGATTATTTGATAATATTATATTGTTGGGAACAATATAATATTGATCAATAAATCATACCTACAGGGTCACACACGGACTCAAAGATGATGTACAATGCTATATAAATATATTGATTTAGAATCAATATTTACGTGGAATTAATTAACATGCATGGGATGCATGGCTTGCATGGATGCATGTCACATAGTGTGACATGGCATGCCACACAAGCAAGTGGGACCACATACAATGCATAGTGGCATGTGTATGTGGCATGACCTTTCACCTCCTTTGTAACCCCTTTGCATGATTATGGTGCATTATGATGCCCATTATGTTGTAGGTTACAAAGGGGTGTAATGGTATGCATAATGATGCACTTATATGGATGAAAATCAGATTTTCATCATACAATAGGATCAGCCACGAAATTTCACTCAAATAGAGAGAAAAGAGATGATCTTGGAGATTCATTCTCAAGCAAGCAAGGTGTTCATTATCCGGGTTCGTGTGCAACACGTAGAGGCCGGGCCAATTGTGAGGCTTCCACATCCGGACGATCTAAAGGAGTGACGAGGTCATTCACAAGGAGAGCTTCAAGAGGCTGATCCATTTGAGGTGGTTCAATCGACTCAACACCACCTCAACGACATTAACCAAAGTCAACGATCACCAAAAGTAAGTAATCGTTGAACCTTATATATATATATTGGATGTGTATATATATATGTTTATATGTGTTCTTATACACATTAAGTGTGCACTAAGATCATGGCATGGTAAATCTATCGCTTTACACGCTTCCGCACACACGGTATATCGATCGGATCGGTATATCGGTACCTTCACTTGCAACATCTTGAAATGTTTGAAGAACAACCATCTGGTAATTTTATCCTCTTCACCATTTGCATAAGAGTTGTAAATGCTCTCGTGTCAAAGTGTATCCAGCACGAGGCTTATGAGCACCCCTAAGCCACAAGTCTGGCCTGATCTGTAGTGCTTCCAAATCCATTCTTGCCTTTGCAGTATCTTTCGATTTGGCGCTATCGAGAATAGTGTGGAAAACATTATCAAACACGTTCTTTTCTGTGTGCATAACATCAATGTAGTGACGCAAACGCAACGAGTCCCAATATGGTAGGTCAAAGAAAGATGTGACGTGCGTCCAATTATGCGTGTCCCCAAATCCATATGCTCTTTCCTTACTATGTTGTTTTCCAGTTTGTGGGAAAATAATTCCTTCAGTCTTAGTGCGAACAGACATACCGGTTTGTCGACGATGTCGACGTCTTACCAAGAACCTTCTATGTAATCCAAAAAAGTTGGACTTTCTACTATGCGGCAATTGTTTTGCTTTGACCTCCCCCATACAAACATGACAAGCCAATTTCCCATGGGTTGACCACCCGCTCAACATCCCTAACCCAGGAAAATCACTTAATGTCCATAATAAGGCCGCTCGCAATGTAAAATTAGTCTTTGTAAAGGCGTCGTAAGTCTGCACACCGATCTGCCACAATCGAATTAACTCGTCAATCAAAGGTCTAAGATAGACATTCAAGTTCTTGCCAGGATCATTCGGCCCAGGTAAAAGTAGTGTCATAAACATGTATGGATCTTTCATGCACATAGAGTGCGGAAGATTATACAAAACTACAATGACAGGCCAAACTGAGTATACCGTCGAAGTAATATTTGTGTATGGAGAGAAGCCGTCAGTAGCAAGACCAAGTCTCACATTGCGAATTTCATTCGCAAAATCTGGATAATTCTTGTCAAATTCTTTCCATTCTTCACCATCAGCAGGGTGAGTAAGAACACCTTCAGTGACAATTCTTTTCTTGTACCATGTCATATGTTCAGCTGTGCGCCCAGACATGTACAAGCGCTGCAAACGCGGAGTAAGAGGGAAATATCTCAAAATATTTCTTGGAATGGTAACACTTCCCCCCTCAGTAGAGTCTTTGTAACGACTAGTCGCACAATAGTTGCAATATTGCAAATCTGTATCATCACCATAGAACAACATGCAATCATTCTCGCAAGCATGAATTTTTTCGTATCCCAAGTTTAACTTCTTAACCATTTTCTTCACCTCGTAGTAGTTGCGTGGTAACGTGTGAAGCTCAGGAAGCACATCTCCAATTAAATAAAGCAAATCATCAAAACCCTTGTCACTACATCCATGTCGATTCTTAAAATGCAGCAACTTTGTGACAAACGACAATTGTGTGTACTTGGTATTTCCTGGATAAATAGGAGCCCCGACATCATGCAGACTTACAAAAAACTGAGATGCTTCCACATTTGGATCTTCATAACTACTATAATCCTCACCAAAAGCATCCCTCAACATCTCACATTGATCAAATATATCTTCACTATCCAAATTACTTCTTCGATTGCAAGAACCACTAGCAATATTTTCACCATGATAATGCCATACGACATAACTCTCTAAGAATCCAATTGCAACCAAATCAAACTTCACATCACTAATACTTTTGAAAAGCATATTCTTGCATACATTACATGGACATCTAATTTGACCATTTGCTTCCGTGCAATTATTTTTTGCAAACTCTAGAAATCGATCAACACCAACAAGATATTCATTCGTAAATCCATAACCATTTGGATTAATTCTTTGATTAATCCAACTACGATCGCAAGACATCTACAAATTTGATAAATATAAATACACATGAATAATATTTCTAAAACAATGTTATCACATAATAAAAACAATCAGTATGAAAAATAACATATATACAAATATAATATTAATACTTACATTGATGGAGAATTCTTCAAAGCCACCTAAACATTTTTTAACTAGCAAAAGAGGAGCTATTATCAACTGGAGGAGGAAGGAAATAAAGATAATGAGAAACAAACACGAAACATAAAGTTTTGCTCTAATTTCCGACGGCATTTACAAATTTCCATCGTATGTTCACCTTCCCACGTCCAGAATAAAATATAATTAAATGTGTTTGATGAATTTCCTACGGATATACCAATAGTCGTCGTAAGTTAACTTATTTTTTATTTCCAATTTAAAAATAAGGGAAGTCAAAATTATATTTCCGACAGATTTAATTTGTTGTCATAAAATGGCTTTGGCGGGATATATTCCCACCTTTTTTTTATTTTCCAACTGTTAAAAAAAATATAAATAATACAACTTTCGACGGATGCTTAAACTCCGTAGGAAGTCATAATATTTACGACGGATATTTTAATATCCGTCGGATGATGCAATCCCGGACGATCCGTCGTAAGTTCTTTCCGAAGGTCCGTAGGAATTGGCTGTTTTTTTTTTGTAGTGTAATATACTTATTTTGTAACGCCCCCTAGAAATGCAAATGTTTAAAGGAAGTGAATATATTTCTTTTCTGATAACTTGTTGTAAGAATTTCAAAGTGTTTAAGACTAATTTTAGGATGATGACCCACTGAAACAGTCTCGGCTGCGCACGAGTGTAAACAATATACGTAAAAAAAACATGTATTAGTATAGTGAAATAAAAATATCACTTTAGAAAGCGGTGCCGGTTATTAGTTGGTTATTAGTAACTTATGTCGACCCATATATAAAAGTCGAATTTTGGCCCACAAAAGATCGAAGTGTTACATATTCTGTTATACTTAAGATATTAACAATTATATTAATAAATATAATTTGCCTTTTTTAACAATATAATGCAATAAAAATTCATCTTTGTACTCAACAATATATATAAGTTTTTGTTTTGTTATAATACATGTTACTTTAATTAAGTCAATGGACGTTAAATGAGTCAAAATATTAATGTTTTATTAATTTGTTTAACCACACACATATTTATTTATTTTTATTAAATGAGTTAAATGAGTTTTAAAAAAGTTTTAAGAGCATTCCTAATGTAGGTATACATTGTCCATAAATACAACATTGAAAATATTGAACACAATTAAAGAGAAAAATTTGAGTCTTCAATCTTACATACTAATTACAAGAGTGAGCCTAATTTGTCATTTATATATATATATATATATATATATATATATATATATATATATATATATATATATATTTTATATATAATAAATTGATAGGTATAAATTATTTGTACTGTGTAAGTAACGTGACAAAAATTGTACAATACTCTCTATTTTAGAAAAAAATATACTGGGATTGTCTAAATCTTGAGTAATCTGAGTTGTTTTTTGATATATTTTTAAATATTAAGGAGTATAATTAAATGAATTGAATCGAGTTTACATTTTTTTACTGCACAAATAATCAACATAGGTGTGTGGCGTATAGCTTGATAGTATTTTGAAGGAAATTATATGTCACTTTTGGTTATTTGGATTCCCGTAGTATTCCCAAGTACCATGAAGTAGATGCTCTAACATAGATATGAATCCGGATTCTCTACTCATAAATCTTTTTCTAATCTTTCCTAATAAATCAATTTTGACCCTTGGATTTCACAAACGGTCAAGATCATTTCTAACAATTAAATAAACACACTATTTTTTCTAAAAATACACATCTCTCTCAATCAAAATCATTTCTAACAATTAAATAAACACACTATTTTTCCTAAAAAAACACATCTCTCTCAATCAAACACTTTCCGCTTTTATTTTTTCCCTTCCTTTCCCTTCCCTTCCCAGTTCCCGCTTTGCTACTGCACAATAGGGAAAAATTTGTGAAAAAGACGATAATAAAATAATTTAGTAGCAAAAATAAATCTATTATGTGTTACTCTTCTTGGATCTGGATCCGTACGCGGGCACGTGGATCAAGCAGTGCTGCGAGTGCATGAAAAACATGTAGTTGGTCAGGTACTTCGGCTCCCTCCTGAACCACGACTCGATCACGCCCGACACTTCAAAAACCGGCACTTAATTGGAGGACAAAAACGGAGTCGAGAAGCAGCATTTTGACGAACTCGTTGCCTCCGAGAGGGACGAGTTCGGAGTAGCATCGTCGAGCTCGGTTCTGTAAGTCTCTGATTTTATGAACGTAAGCGTAGACGAGGCAGGACCTATCCCCTGCAGGGCGGAGGAGGTGTGGCTTGTCGTGGTGGAGAGGGCCGATGGATCGACAATTCTTGGATCGTAGGACGGCTCGTTGTTGCTGCGCAATAGCTCATTGAGTTGTTGGATGCAGGGGGAGGTGATGGGGGCAGGGCGTCGAGCGATTGTTTGATGGAAAGAGCGAGCGTGTCTTCGTATCCATGTGAAATATTCATCTTTCTCAGGCATTTTTCAGTGTTGATCTGTGTCGATTTCGATGGCACGAATTGAGTAGATCAATTAGTTCGATTCGAGCACTCTAGTCAGCTTTCCTCATGGACACGAGACCCGATAAGGGCACTTTTGACAATTCAATCGTAGTCGGTTTTCATGAATACGAACAAAATCCATTGGAAATCGATTGCCGTCCAACAATAAAATATAAGTCTTCAAACCAATTCTTCCACCTATAGGCGCTACGGGCTTCGTATCCAATTTCACCAAGAAGGTCCTTTGCTTGAACAACCCAAAAAACAGAGCGAATGTCCCGCAGACAAGCGGTTTCTCTTCACCATCGG
Source organism: Euphrasia confusa (assembly GCA_954870475.1). Taxonomy (NCBI): domain Eukaryota; kingdom Viridiplantae; phylum Streptophyta; class Magnoliopsida; order Lamiales; family Orobanchaceae; genus Euphrasia; species Euphrasia confusa. Next base: position 11,860,974 of record OX940957.1, on the reverse strand, counting down.
GGGCTCGGGACAAGCCCGTGCCCAAAGAGTGCCCAAAGAACACGACGTGTCAGGCTTGCCGGCTTGGGAGTGTTTCAGAGATAGATTTTTTTCTTTAAGGGAGATATTATTTATTTTTTTATTGTTAGAAATGATCTTGACCGTTTGTGAAATCCAATGGTCAAAATTAATTTATTAGGAAAGATTAGGAAAAGATTTATGAGGAGAGGATATGGATTTTGTTGCCCCTTTATTTTTTATATGATATTGATATTTATCAAAAAATAAAAAATTATTCTTATGTGGAATGTTATCTCATTTATTTTTTATATTATACAGTACTGATATTTATCAAAAAAAAATATATTTATTCAACACAGATATACAAGTTTTATTTTTATAGGTTTCCTAAATTTTCCTCCTTGGTCCTTAATCGAGTGTTTTCGAGACATCCAATTCCAACCTAGAAAATTATTCAGTTTATTTTTCTCCGATTCACGCGAAGGAGTGCGCTCTCTTCGTTTCCAGATTTTCTTCTCCATGTACGGTTGTTTTGATCGGTGTACGACTTGAACTGCAATACTCAATTAATTCTATAAGAAGGATCATGTTGATCATGGATTATTTGTTCACACCTCGAATTGTGTCCGAGTTTGTAAATTCTTGTTCGTGTTTGTTTTGATGCATTCATTCGTCCTTTTCTTTCACTTTCGATCCGAATCAGATGATCATATTAGGGTTTTTACTTCTCTGATTAATGTACAGGACATTGGGGCATGGCGTCTAACCGTTATAATGATATAATCGGAGCTTGAAAATTTATTTAATAAAAAAAAATGGCCAACAAGATCGGCTCAAACTTCACTATTTAAGTTGCTCACTATTTTAGATTCGTTTTAGATTCGTGTTCTTGGATATGGGGTTAATCTTGTAATTATTTTAGGTGAACCCTAAGTGAATTCATGTTTTCTCAGTGCTTTTTTTTCCCTACATCTTCCGTTTTAGTTTGAATAATCCAGCTCAGGATGAATGATGTTTACGAGTCAAATTCGAAAAGTTCTTGATGTTTACTATGCAATCTCTTTCAGATTCAAAATTTACCATAGAGATGCGATAGTTGATGTCTAGATAGATGGATTCAACAGGAGCTTCACTGGTTTCTGACATCCTGAACTTAGCTCCGTGAGTTTTTATACCCATCTAACATTATTTACCAAAGAGATGCAATATTTGGGGTCAGATTATTCCCCTTGAAGATATCGTTTGTATTCTTGTATGATTCCTGAAAGAGTTGAAATCTTTTTGTATCAGTTATTGATTGCATTGACGCATAGGTCGGTGAAGGTAGTCTAGCATGGCGAATTTCTCCAATAATAAAAATTTGTCGAAAGGCCTTTCAATTGCTTCTGGTCCCAAGTCTTATGCACATCATCCCTTAAGACCGATACTGTCGAACAAATGGAAAATTGGGAAGGGAACTAGTGGTCAGGTGGCATCATTTCTTATTAAAACTATTGCATTAGAGGCTTTACGAAGGTTTTCAAGGGCCAAGTGTCCGTTTCTCTGGACTGGGCTGCAAGGTTTGCAAGTTCTTTGTTATCCCCCACTCAAATGGATACAGGGCTTGAATCCTTTTGGACACTTGGTTAAAGGAATGCAGGTAGGTTCTTTTACTGATGAAATGTTTGGTCTATTTGAATTGCCAAACCCGCTATGCTGTTGTAGGCCACCTTTATAGAATGGAAAATATTTGTCTTTTGTCCGAAAATGATTTTTTGAAGAATTTTCAGAGTTCTGGTTTTAGCTTTTTGACGTTTGGCACATTTCCTTAGCTTTTCTATAGTTTAATAGTTTAATCACTTGTTATCTCATGTGTTTGTTACATCCCTTAATTTCTCTTAGCATTGTTGGAAGCAAAATATCAGCCCTAAACCAAAAGGAAAGTCACAGAAAACCAAATGTTATTTTATGGTGCATTCAGAATAATGTTTGATGTTCAGTTTAAATTAATATTAATGGAACAATCTGATGAACAATATTACTAGCTTTTAACTAAATCTTAACTACTTATCATAGATGTTTTAATTTGAAGTTTTCAAAATGTTATCAAGAGTTCATAATGGTATTCAATATTTTGAACTTCACATTTTGATACTTTTTGATGTAGACGATATCGCGGCCGTTATTGTTTCTCTCTGTTGTGGATGCTTTCTCCGATTATTCGGAATTCAAAAAAAATCTCTTGGATGATACTGAAAATACTCCTAATGGTGATGACACTCAGTTGGATTCAGAATCTCCTTCAGGCGGTCCATCTTTACAGTGTGATGAGAGCATGAGGTAAATGTATAGGTTACTGTTTCACACTCACACCTTTGGGAGATGAACTGCATCTAAGAAAATAAAAAATGATGATGCTAATTTCTTTGGCTGACAATTGAATGAGTTATGAGAAATTGAGAATCAAAATGTGTGCTTGACAATGTTAAAGCAGTATAGCACAAAGAATATTTAACTTCTGCTTGAACTTTCTGTTTTTTTTTTTTTTTTTTGTCTCCATATTCCTGTTTTCTTATTTTCTTGTTAAAATGTTGATGGTGATATTTTGCTACCTATGTTGTATAAGGTTGTGCTAGCATTTATTTTTATGCATTTATCATTGCAACTGTGATTGATGTGGTAAAATATATAATGATTTTAATACTTTTTAAAACTTACTAGTAAAAAGAACTACTGCTGTGTTAAGGTTTGGATATGTAACCTGGGACATTCGAGAAATCTTTATCGTCAAGAAGTTTGTAACTTGCTTTCTCGGACACCCATATGAAGTTATTTATGTGTTACGGTTTTTATTCTGTCATCTAGATGGCATGGGAAACTTCTTTTCTAATGATGCCTGTCTTTGCCTTTTCTCTATCTCTTTTCTAATGTACAGAATTGTTGATGAAAACCCTGAAGGCCTTTCTTCTACAGACTGGATGAACCTTCTTTGTGAAGATCTGGAAAAACAGGGGATTACTTTGCCAGATAGGTATTTTTCTGATAAGTTCTTTCTGTTAGTCAAATGGTGCTTATCAAAAGTCATATCAAAAGTAAACTTGATGCAGTTGTTCAATTGAATGCTATTTTCTTTTAAATTTTTTTGATGTTTTTTTTTCTTTTTCTATACTAGTTAGAAATTCTACTATTGAATTAAGACTGATAATTTTTAAGTTTCTTATGTATTTCTTATCTCTCTAGGAGCATGACATAGTCACGTTTTTTGTGTAGAATCAACAAAGCGGAACTACAGAGATTTTATGCAGCTGCAAATGGCAACTCAATAAGTTTGCTATCTTCTGTAAAGAAAACAATACGTTGGAGGGAAACATACAGAATTCTCTCAGGAGAGGAACTTGATATGTGGGCAAATATGGTCTTTTGGCATGGATTAGACGTGAAACGCCGACCCTGTCTAATTATCCGACTTGGCATGGCTTGCATCAGCTTGCCACCTCATGATAGACCTAAGTTTGCTCAGGCAGTTGGTAAGCTCCTCTGCTTCTATTCACTTTTATGCATATCTTTGGTTGTAAACACTGACTCACGTAAGAGGGTCATAGTTTACAAATAGTGTTTTGGAAACTGGAAAGTATGAATTTCACAGTAAAATGTATGACCATCTCTTACGAAGATCTTACATTGGTTTGTGAGTAGTTTGAAGTAGCGAAGATTTTACCTGTGTGCTTTAGATGAGATTATTTACTAATTTTCATTCCATTTCAGTCTTCATTTAGCAAAAATCCTGTTAAAAATACACTATTAACTTATTCTCACGTAACTCTGTTCAGTCACATCTGCACATTTTTTAATAGAAAAACTAATTCTCTGTACTACACATTTCTTAAAAAAAATACTATTCTAGTATCCTCCTTTGTTAATGTCGTAAATCAAATAAATAGTGATGATGACATGCCTGTCCACCATATCTTTTGTTATTTGGTACCCTTATTTAGCGTTTTTATTAGTGAGGTCATGCATGCGTAAGATAATTACTAAAATGAAATGGCATTCTCATCTCATGAACATTCGTAAATGAAGTGTCTCAGGTGGAGCATGGTGTCCTGCATTTGCTGAATGGAGAAAGCCCTCAAATTACTGTCTTAGTGGATTGTGAAGGGTTGTCTTCCCTGAGACTACCTATGCAGACATTGAGATACTGCTGTAATGTCTTACAAGATCACTTTCCTAATGTTTTGGGTTGTTTAATTGTTATACGGCTCCCTTCAGTTGTCCGTGTTATTGCCCAAACATTTATACAAGTAAGTTTCCCTCTCAAACCTCTATAATTAGTAAATATATAGGGATAATTACAATTTTCAAATACTACCTTGAGTCGCGAGGGGTTAACATGAAAAAAGAAGAAAAATAAGCATTTTTACTGGTATATGATAAATACTTTTCTATCAAACATTTTTACAAGCAAGCTTCACACTCAGAATCTAGAATTAGTTATATCATGGTGTAGAGATAATTTCAAATACTATCCTTAAGATTCGATGGCTACCAAGAAAGAGGAAAGAAAATAAAAGGGCAGTTTTACTTTTAAATACTCGATACCCCTGCTTATTATTCTATTTATATAATAGGTATTTGTAAATTAAATTTGTACCCAATGTGTTGTTTTTAGTTATTATGAGTTTTTTCGGTAATCTGGCTAGACCTCAAGCTTAGTTATTGTAATTACCCCCTCGTACTATAGAATTTTAAAAATCCGCTCTTACCCTCCCAAAAGAGAAAAAGGCTGAAATCTGTGTGCCGGTTACCTGTGAATTTATTTCGCCACAGGTTCTTAAACCCGCCACCAAACAGAAATTGAGGATCGAAGGGAAGACCTACAAAAAGGTTATCTCCGAGTGTTTTCAAACCCTTCCTTCGTATCTGGGTGGATCATGCTCTTGCACGAGATGCACAGAACTTGTTGCAGGCAGTATACAGCGAAATCCGGATAGGCAGACCAGCATCAATGAGTCACTTTCAAGTGTTCTCAGTAATGATAATTTTCCATCCCAACAATCGGCTCATCAATATGATACGGATAACTACTGCAGCCAAGCATTAAGGAGTGCTGTGATAGGCATTCTCATTATATGGGCGTTGATTGCCTTTATTGAGGGAATATATAATCCTGAAAGCCGTCCATTTTTACATTAACTAATTTTGAAGGAGTCCTGGAGAATGTTTTTATTCTCAGAGGGACTTGAGTTCGTTATAAGTCAGTCTTCTACAAGTATCGATGCAATGGATTGGAAGATCTTTGGTTATCGTATGCTTGAGTTCTTTTGGAATATTATTATTGTAGATAGAGAGGTGTCTGATGGAAGACAGAAGGTACTGAAGCTATATTGTGTTGTTTGATGGCTGGATTTCATATGGTGCAAATGCAATCTGTTGAATTTTATCCCAACTACTAGAGTGATTGTCCGGTGGAAACTTCCATGGATATTGAGCAAAATTCTGCAGAAAAATAAACTTGTTTTTTGAAAAGTTCAGCATCTATTCATTTATCTAGACATTTGTTGCTTGCACAAAATGCTTCACTAAGATATCCAAAATCAAAGTTGTTTTAAAAAAAACATCAAGGGAGTGTCATTACTAAAATGCATGTAGTATAATAGTTAAAGCTAAAATCTATTTTTTCAATTATATGAACCGATAAGTACTATTTTACAAAAAAAAATAAAAATAGTTTGCAATTAGAAAAAGTACTAAAAATATTGTTATATGACAAATATTACATGAACCGTATCTTTATTCTTGTATAATTATAATTTTCATTACTTTTTAATTATATAATTCATCAACTTTCATTTTGATACACAATAGTTAAAGCTAAAATCTAATTTTTCTTGTATAAAATTAATAAAAAAAAATTAATTATTCATATCCATTAAAAATTTAATTAATAACAAATTTTATATTTTAACCAATTTCAGCAAGAAAATTTTAAATTAAAAAAAAAAAGTTGTACTAATGAAAATTTGATCACATGAACTATCAACATGATAATTTTGATATTATATCCAATCAAAAACGTATTCTCAGTTTTTCTAAACAAAATGGATGATTTGAATGACAAGACCGCAGCATTTGATCAACAGAAAGTTTCCAGCATCAGTCAAAAGGAGCATTTGATCAACAGAAAGTTTCCAGCATCAGTCAAAAGGAATAAATTGCAAAACTAAATAATTGATATTACAAGTACGGTATTCTAACATCTAACAAATCCGAATTCATCAAAGGGAAATCCATAGCTGCTTACTCATAAGTGGAGAAAAAAGCATTGAAAAATAAAAAAGACGAAACAAGCATCGCATGAGAACCAACCATCCACGTGGCCTCAGAGTTTCATAATTAGGTTTCTCCTTTTGCTAGAGTAACAGATTGTGTTGGCCTCTTTACTGACTTCATAAATAAAACCAGTCACAAAGAAATAAGATTATGCTGCAACTAGATCGGGCGTTTCAGCCTCAACAGACAACAAAGCAGTGTGTACTTTATCCACCCAGTTGTCCAGCCGGTCACGCAGGGACTTGATCTGAGGAATTCCTAAAACCCTAGGTTGCACCCAAGACACGTAAACGGTACCCTCCACTTGGTCAATGATTCCCTCGATCAGATGTACCTGCAGCAAGATTCACAAAGTTACATCTACAAAGCAAATGAATGTTGTAACTGGATAGCAGCAACTATTTGCGAAATCCTGAATTTTTGTAGTGTTATTATTAGGCACCATTACAAGAAAAAAGAGGTTTGGGCTTTATAACAAAAAAAAAATTAGGTCCTAAAAGTTGCAAAAATAACAAACTAAGAATTTGTGGTGTGCTTCTGTATTACACTCTTCCCCATTATATAGTAGAAACATTTCAAACGCACACATTACAGTTAACCCCTCAAATTTTAAATAGAATCAAGCCTACTGGTGTATTTGGGTTCTGTTGCACATTTCTCAAACTTCAGGAGCTTTTTTGTAATTAAGAGTACTATTTTATCATTTTTATCTCATAATAGCGTATTATTTGTTCCTTAAATAATCAAAACAATAACAGAACCAAAATACTGCACATTAAAGACGGTGCCATCTATCATAACATCCAATGTTTTAACAGGTACTTGAGATGACTGAAGATAAATGCTAGTCATATACTGTAAACAGATTATAAAATGGCAAGTATAATACATATATATACACACACGCGAATATATATTACTTACTGAAAGGCTCTTCATGAGAAGATACTCCACATCTTCTACAGTAAGTTTTGTTCGTTCAGCGATGATACTTATTGGGATTGTTCTCTCTTCTGATGGTCGACTGCAAGTAAATAGTGTACTTTTACTTACGTGGAAAAACATGTAATACAAAGGTACTTACTTTTATAATACAAATAACTCAATATTACCATAACTTTAATACTTCTTAGAATTCACCTGAAGATAATCTCCATTAAGCAGAGAATGTTGATCTTTTCAAGAAGCTTTTTCTCATTCTGGACTAATGCTGGTTGGGTACTCAGAGCAGCTCCATGTACGCGGCATAGTTCTTGATAACGCAACAAATCACCAGAATTAAAGGCTTCCAGGATATAGTAGAGCCACTCAACTTTTGTCCCCAGGAGACTTTTTAACTGCAATATTTTTTGCCAAAGAAAATTAGCTAGGAACTATCTTGCAAAAAATAATCCAAATGTAAGCTGAGGAAGCACTCAAGTTCCTTGTCTTATTCATCTACACAAAATAAATGTTGGCCACGCCATAGATAGAGTCTGTAAAAAAACTATAAAAAAAGTGACACATTTACAAGTTGAACACAGTCCCGGCCCTACAATTTTATGCTTCTCAGTAATGAAAAACACAAATGTGCTCAAGCAACCACCTCCTCTTCAGTTTTGAAATTTTGGTCTTCACAAAAAATGCTAATATTAAACTTCAGTTCAACACCCCTAAGTCAAATTTATCTCAACTTTAGTTCAACACCATAACCTTCACATCCTTTTGAGTTTATCATTTTGAGTTGAAGTGTTTTAGTAGTGAAATCAGAACCATCTCAGCCAAAGTACTTACGATTGGATGAGCAAGGAGTTCGCCAAAGTTGTAGATGTTCTCCCCCAACAAAGCTGATAGAGACAAGTCAAATGCCAAATCCTGACACACAGAAGAAAGCTAGATCATTATACAAGTGAACAACAAAATCAATTAGGTCACTGTGCTGTTGATTATTCAATTTAGATTCAATAAGATGAACACAAAAACATCATAATTTTCAATTACAGCCGCAATGTAACACAATTGAAATAGTGCTGAGAGATGTATAATTGTATGCCCAAGAATATGATACATACATGACAAAATGTAAAAAAAAAATGGAAACTTGGTGAATGGACCAGTAAGTATTTTTTTTATTGATTGGTTTGGTAGGGAAGGTTTATTTTTATACATGGTGAAAGAGTTACAACCCTTCTACGTGTATTGTAATTATTGTCAGCATTAGAATGTCGTTATCTATTAAAACATTCAGAAGACATCCTCTTAGACAACTACTAATTTCTTGTACTTAGTTACGTGTCAAATAATTAATCATACAAATGAAAACAAAATAGGATATGGCATAGTTAGATTAGATATGGTTGAATACAAGTCATGGAATTTGGAATGCCGCAACACAAGACTAAATATTTTTCCTTAATATCATGAAAATAAGTAATATTGTCAACATTTATACAAAAACAAATAGCAAGAATTGAATAATGATCTGCAGCAAATGATAGATGGAACTCTCAATGGAGACAACATACTCATTGTAGTTATCGGAAGATCTCTTTACTGAATTAGTCTTGACTAATTCAATTTTCTTAACTCTTAAGTCAACACTAACACAATATAACCTTCCGGAAGTCTTTCAATACCAAAATTACTTGCATTCTAATAAATTCATTTCCTTTAGGCCGAATTAGGCTAAATTCTAGTGTTCTATCTATTCTTGAAAAGAATCTGTTATCTTAAGCATCCAACAACGAGACATGCTTATTTGTTACAAATAATGATGAAACAATTTTCAAACTACTACATGCATGGACCAATGACATTATTAGGTCAGTAATAACGATTGGACACTAAATATACATGATACACCCACCGAAAAACTATTAATCAATTATATGAATACCATTAAGCCAATTAAAAAGTACGAGATGTTTCAGGCTGCCACGAAAACTGATATTTCACAACCACCAGTGTATGAGTCGATTTCGTTGGTACCTAATCTATTTCAATTGTTTACTTATTCAATGAGTGAATTTATAAACTTAACCAAAGTATTTTGAAAATTAAAAATTTCTTACCATCAAACAATAGTTTGATATTAAACTAGAAAACAAAACGGAACATAGCATACCAGCTTAAATGATTCTGACAGAGACTCTACTGAAGTGTAAGCGAGATAAAGGAGGGCACTTCTGTAAAATTCTGCAAATTCTTGAAGGGATTTATGATATTGAGATGAAACCCAGTAGTAGCTGGCATACACAGATGGATCAATGTCTGTCATGCTTTCAAGTGCACTATTTCCCTCGTCTAAAAGCTTCTTGCATTGTTTTTTATCTCCCTGCTCAAGCTTGAATGTACCAATCTGCATTTTGATGTAAAGTATTGGCTCCTCTATGCGTGCTTCTCTGGTATTACGGAGCTTTTCAATCACCCCTTCAAGGTAGTTTATTGCAGCCTCTTTCTCCGGATACTGCCGAGAAACTATGACGGAAAAATGAGCAAGCTTGAGAAGGTTGATCTTTGTCTCAAAATCACTTATGAAATTGTGGTACAATTGGATTAGAGCATCTCCAGCCTGAAACAGGATAGCAAACAGGATAAAATTAGACAGAACATAGTGAATAGTGATGAATATGAAACAAACTGTAGTTAGAAGAGAAAAAAAGATAAAAGAGAATTAAAAAAAAGTATGTATAATCAAATATGCTTCTCCATGGAATATCAATGACCTGTCAGTCATCCATCCGTCAATACTCATTAGCCGAGACAAAAAATATTTTATGTTCTTATAAAGCTCGGAGCAGTACTCTTAAGTCTTATCAACACAACCTTCCAGGTATAAGATAAGCAAATATCAAAAACCAAATTACTTGGATTTATCAAATTTAACCAAAACATGACCCAGTACTCTTAAGTCTTATCCACACAACCTTCCAGGTATAAGATAGACAAATATCAAAAACCAAATTACTTAGTTTTATCAAATTGAACCAAAACATGACCCTATTGTTCTCGAATCTCCCAAAAGCTTCAATGTTCTTTTAATCTCCATACATAGTTTTATCATCTACCTAATCCATGATATAGGATAAATGATTATGTCACAATCATCAACCCGTATAAAGTACATCCAGTGACATCTTTACAAAACCCTAAAAACTCAAGTCTTATTCCATCATCCAAAAAGTAAATCAAGTAGAATACGATCCAGTACTACTCTAATTATAGAAAATAAAAATGGAACAAAACAAATACCCAAATCATCAAAGTTCCAACGAAAAAATCCATAGATAACAACTGTCCGCGTAACACATCCAAAATTTAATCCACGCGAAACTAAGTGACTGAAACCTGAAACACGGCGAGGGCGACGAACTGTTCGAGCTTGAGGGTGAGCTGGTGCCATAGCTTTCTCTGGTACAGATCTGAAAGCGTGTTGAACCACTCTGAGAGCTCCGGATGCGCATTCCGCAGGGTCTCCAAGTACTGCAGGGCCGCCATCGATTTGTACGTACGCCGCCGGAAAAAGTGGTGCTCGCCGCTATCGAATTCTGAGAGAGAGAGAGTAGAAACAAGAGAGACGCAGTATTTTTTTTTTTTCTTTCTCAATTTTCAATTTTCACACTATATTTCAAGTTGTTAAAACTTTTCTTTTGGGGGAAGAAAGGTATGATAAGTTCATCGATCCATTTGAGAATCATAAGCCCAATGGCCCAATAACTACTATGGCCCGATAAGGAATAATTACTCCCTCTCTCAAGCCTATTTCTTTTGTATTTTGAAAAAAAAAATGTTCTATTTCTTTAACATTTAGAGTATAATTTTACTATTATGCACTACAAAAAAAAACATTTAACTCCCAAAACATTAATAAAATACATTAAACACTAAAATAATTGATAAAAATTTCACTTTACACCATTTTTATTATTTTAATATTTAAAATGTTTAATTATTTAGTAAAAAATATATTTTACTTCCAAAAAATTCATAAATAAAAAAAAAACAATTTTTAAAAACTAAAACTTTTTTTAAAATTTTTTATTTTACTATGTTTAAATTTTTGAATTGATAAATAATTTAATTTATAATTTTATATTACCATTTTTTTAATTTTAATAATACAAATTAAAATAAAACTTTTCAAAAATAAAATAAAATTATAATTTAAAAAAATAAAAATAATGTGATATGATATTATAAGTATTAATTTCAAATTTCAAATTAAATATATTATTAAAAAATACTTTAAATTTGAATATTTGAAAATATTTAATTTAAATTTAAATTTGTATTAATAAATAATATTATCATTTTCTTTAATTTTTTAAATATTATTTTAATTCATATTATTAAAATAATTAAATAAATATAATATTTTAAATAAAATTTTATTTATTTATGACTTTTTTGGAAGTAATATACATTTTTTAATAAATAATTTAACATCTTAAATATTAAAATAATAAAAATTGTGTAAAGTGCAATTTTTATCAAAGATTTGAGTGTTTAATGCATTTTATCAAAATTTTGAAGGTTAAGAGCAATTTCAATGAAAGATTTGGGTGTTAAATGTTTTTTACCCAAAAACAAATGTTACTATTTTTTACTTTTGCTTAAAAGTAAAAGGCAAAAATATATTTATAAGTTAAAAACTAAAACAGTTATAAGTATATTTTAAAATAGCTAATTTTTCACATTTATTTCACACGTAAATTAAAAAAAATAATATTTAATTTGTGCAGTGAAAATAATAGAACTTGTAATATTTTACTATTATTTATAATTATGGTAGAATCATATATTATGCAACTCAATCATTATAATAATAAAAAAGTTAATATTAGTCAATTTATCCTGCAAATTGTATCAGTTTCTTTAAGAACAAAGGAATTAGTAAAAATTATTATCTCTGTCCCGACAATGTTTGTCAAGAAACTTTTTACAGAATTTTAAAAAAATAGTTTTTTAGTATGGAATAATATAAAATAGTGGTATAATAGTATTGATTTGTAATTAAGTAAAAAAAATTAGTAGTAGTTGAAAATGCAATGATATATTTGTAAATAAATAAACAATTGTAAAATAAAAAAAAAATGTGTAAACAATTGTAGGACGAAAAGATATAATTTATGTTGGAAATCGATATCCCAGAATTAATAAATTAAATAAAATTAATTATCTAATTAATTCCGACCGAAATCCTTCGAATATCCGGATTGTCAAAATTGCGAAACCGACAATCCAATCGAATAAACCCTTCGCCGGAAACCACCGCGAACCATCACACGAACCGGGCTCGACCAAAGCACGCCACCGCGGGATAAACCCGCGGCTAGCCCTAGCCGAGCCCCGCGTGGGGCTCGCGATTGCACACGGCAATCGCTGGGGATGCATCGAGCATCCCCCGGGGCTGCTCGTAGCAGCCCCTTGGCGGTGAGTCCGGCGACTCACCGCCGCCGTCGATCGGAGGAGGGGGCGCCTGCCGCGGCTCCAGCCCGCGGCTGCCCCCAGCGATCGACCGAAGTCGATCGCTCGCCCCGGCGTCCAGCCGGGGCCCTTCGACGTGCACCGGCGGTCGAAGCCCTAGGGCTCGACCGCCACCCTCGGCGACCAGCCGAGGGTTCTCTTTGCGTGCGATCCCCGTCGGGGATCTCTCGGCCTTCGCGGTCCGGTGATCTTCGATCACCACCGCGAGGTCGATCCTCGTCCACGGGGTTCGTCCCTCGGATCTTGGTTCATGGTATTTTCACGATAATTAAACGCTAAAATCATAAAGAGGGTTTTACGATTTACCTCGTTCTCGTTGTTCGGAAAAACGTAGAACTCAATTTGACGACCTTGAGATCTTCCCACGTATTCCTTGCACTAGCCCGGACGTCGTGTGGGCGACGATCTACCGAACTCCATGGATCTCCTTCACGAACTCTCTAGACTAATCAAGTATGATTATCTTGTCTTGTCAAATTGTGAAGACCATGTAGTGCTTTTATAGGCTACGTAGGGGATCTTAAGGAGGTGGAATATTGGGCTTCCAATAATAGTGATTAAATTGAGCCCAAGCCCAAATATATTAATCCTTACTATTATTAATTAATTCTATTTTCCACTATATAAAATTAATTGCACTCCCAATATTAAACCATATTATATCAAATAATATTTCTCCGGTAGTATTATTTATTCCGTGTATTTAAGATATAAATATCCATGAATAAAATTAATTTATTGCTAATTAATTTATTCATCTCTTATATCCGAGACTAATACCATTCAACCTTAATTATTATGCGGAACGAATCCACCTGCAGGGTTTACATAATAATTCCTTATGAACTCATCTCGGGGATATTATCAACCCTTCCGGGATACACTTTCCCGTCAAGTATTCACGGCATGTCATATATAAAATATAGTGACCCAACTTAACCGGTAATTAACCCAATAATTAAATCGGTTAATTCCTTTGGTAAATCAAAGTCACTTATATTAAATATACACACCCGCAATAGTTTCGGGGATTAAGAATAAAATACACTGAGACTCGAATCGATTATCGCCGGCAATCCTAATCGATGAATCTCAACGATCCGCTCAATACACCAAGTGTACAAGTGTGATAAAATAATTAAGACAAATTATTTTCTCTCTCACACAACGACTATACCGATGGATTGGTCCGTGTCCATCTAGGTCGTGAGCAACTGTTCGATTAAATACGAGTAACCGATAGTATGATCTTCTGTGCGCCCATGCAACACCATACTAACTACAACGTATAAAATCCAGGACTATGATTTGCATATATTTAATTATAAATAATTAAATGCAAATAATTGTTTATTTAATTAAATAGATTAGTGGCAATGGATCGTGAGTTTCCGTCACTTAAATCTAGACATTAAGTACACAACTCCAACAATCTCCCACTTGTACTAAGGTCTAGTCATTTCCTCCAAACTCCCGACTCCCATACTCATCACGTGCTTGAGTTGTACTTCCAAGAAGTACTATGTGAATGAGCACTCTAGGTTGCCGCTCTGAAGTTATCTTGGTGACTACAGCGTCGTCTCCCTCGACGATGACTCGTATCAGGTGGTACTTGCACTATGTGTTATCTTACACTTATGGACTAGTGATTTCTTACCATTTGCCATTGCACCGCTATTTACATAGCCTTTGGCAAATTAAGAATCACATCTAAGTCCCAGAGATTATCCCGGAGTTATACCAAAACTTCCGCTGCCTCTGAGGCCGCTATTTGGTTACCCATGGCAGAGTCCGAAAAGCATCGTGCTTATCACTCTTCCATGTTAAAACTCCTTCTCCTTTAATAGTGAAACACATAGCCTGATATCGACTTACACCGGTCCTCGTTCGATTAGAAATCTAAGAGAATGTAATCCAAAGGAAAAACTCGTCTGCTTCGTAGTCTAGAACAGTACTTCGAAAGTACTTTTACGGCAGTCGAATATTCCTTTCCAGGATTACCTTGATATCCTCCCACTATGCTAACCGCATAGCCGATATCAGGTTCTTGTTTTCAACAATGCATTTATTAAGCTTTCCACACTCAAAGTGTAGGAAACTGCTTTCATTGCTTCTATCTCCTTTTGTGTTCCAAAACACATATCCTTAGATAGATGCATTCCGTCTCTGAAAGGTAACGAACCTTTCTCGGAATCTTGCATGTTAAAACGAACCATAATCATTTATGTAAGATGTCCAGGAGAAGTACAATGTTCTTTCTAGAGATCCAAGATCTCAAGAACATGTCCAACTTCTTCCTTTATCTTTCATAATGATTCATCTAGACAACCATCATTTTATGTCTGATAACATCTTTACATTGTTGCCAATGATAAAAGTGTCATCTACATAAAACCTCCGAGAAACACCACTTTGTTTTCCATCATGTTTCCAATACACACAATTCGTCTATGCTTTTGATGAATCCATAAAATGGACTATCTCATCAATTTGCAAGTACCGCGAATTCAATGCTTTGTTTCAATCCATAAATGGATCAACTAAGCTTAAAATCTAAATGATCTCGCCTCTTAGCAATAATCCTTATTGCTCTCCAAGAAGGCACATTTAGATCTAGTACGGCCTTCATGTAGATCTAGGGATCGATTTCATGTATACTAGGTCCAGAGTCCGAAGACTCTCCTAGTCTTATGAATATCTCCGGTTGTCCCACAACCTCCCACTACAATGGCATTCCGGTGTATAAACAGTGATAACAGTAGGTGCAGTTAGTGGTGTACTGCTACTCGGTTCGGCTGGCTCTAAGTTTTAATCTTTCTCTCTCATTTCAAAGTATTACGTCACCTTGGGCTTGTGGTTCATTATATAGTCTTTCTCTAAGAACCGGGCGTTAGAACTTATAACGTCCTTCTGGTTCATAGTACTATTGAACACACATCTTTTGTTCTTCTAGGATATTCTACAACCGCATTTGAATGCGCCGTTGTTTCCAGACATATCCATAGAACATAGGTAGTTCCGTATAACTCATGTTTTTACTATTTCTATAAGAGTTCCATTTCTTGTTTACGACACACCATTTCTACACAACAGTGTATGGTGAAGTCATTTAGGATCAAATCCCAATCTCTGATCAGTATGCTATGCATTCCTCAGACAGGTACTTGCCTCCGCGATCAAATCGCAGGCTAGAAATGGATATACCTTGATGGTTCTCCACAATTGCTTAGTGTCCATTGACTTGTCAAAACACTTGCTTTTGTGGCACATCAGGTATTCTAATCCATTTTTCGAGTAATCATAAAATGAAGTACTCGTACCTTATTGTCTGAGTAGGCATAGGTCTGCATACATCAGAGTCAATCAATTCTTATACTTGTCCGGATCTTACATCTTATATCCATAAAGGATTGCTTAGTCATATTATCTTCCAAATTAGATTCTTAGGTTGGAAGGTCCACTCCTTCAACTTAATTGATTAAATATCAATTTTCGACCTTTGAACTTCTTATTTGAATAAACATGATTCAGCATAAGAATCCACAAGTATAGTTGATAAAGAAATCTCTTATTAGTAAACGAGTTTTACTACGGTTCGTTGCATTGTGGTGGACTCAGGATCCATCATTTATATATTGCTAGCCAATGTACCAGAATAGATAATATCATTATTTCTTCTTATAACCATCAAATGATTAAAAGAAATAAAATATCCATTTATTAGAAATCCAGAACAAAGTTCTTTCTAATATGAAAGGTACATAAAAGCAATAACCCAAAATGAAATCCTATAAAATGTCCTCCACTGCAACTGCTGCCTCCTCTACAGCATTGCCCATGTAGACTACGATCTTTTCTTTTCCAAGTCGTTTAGGTTTCCTGGAACCTCTTGCATTTAAAATGCACATACCGTCAGTGGTTCCATATCTACACACCAGGTTCCGGTAGATAATACCACTGACTATGTTTTACGACTAAAGAAAATTTCGTACTTTCTTTGAGAGGATAATCAGACTTCCAGTACCCAGACTGTTTGTATCGAGAATACTTGCCTATTGGCTTTCTCGTCCCATATCGTGGTTCATGTAACTTATGACCACTGGGTTTCTTTGCTTTCTTTTCCTTTCCACCGATTTTTGCCTCTAGGTTCGAAACCTTTGGCATTGGCTACAAGAACTTGCGATTTCCGTCTCAACTCGTCTAAAAGGTCAATCATCTCAAAAACGTGGTTAAGCGTTTCCTCGAAGCGACTGGCCTTTATGAGTATCCTCATCGCTTCTTGTCTAGCCTCCTATGTCAATAGGCTCGGAAGGACAAAGCTTATTGAGTACAACTTTGTACTCTTTAACAGTTTGGGTAATGTCTAGATCTCTATTCCAATCATTACATTTAGGGACCAGTGAGTTTAAAAATCCTTAGTTATCACAGAAAGTGGGTTCAAAGCCATTTCCTAATCTATGAGCACATATAACAACAAACAATCGATTTAATCTCCGACATTATCTCCCTTAAATAATATCATTAAACCACTAATCACATCTAAAATCCCATCAGATATGGCAAGCCACGTGGTGTGGACGTTTACCAATCCAAATGATTTAGCAATTAGATTTGCTTCGGTCATACATCACTTATAGCGGAACCTCGTGGGGAGGAATACTATAATGCATATCTAAGTGTAAACCATTACTCAGTACCAAAGTAAATCGTTTGGAATTGCTACATCACCGCAAGCCACGTGGTGTGGACGTTTACGACAACTTCACAACTCTTCACAATTTCTTACAACTGTCTACATCAATTAATCCAAAATCCGTCAGTATAGCAAGCCACGTGGTGTGGACGTTTACTACACCAAGAGACTTTTATAATTGACTCCCAATTACTTGATCCATTCAATCTTGTAAATCAAGACGCGGAGAATCATAAGTGAAACTCGAAGTTTCTAACCAGTGATTCACCATGCGAACGACCCTATCTCTCATCAAATGAGGGAGCCGAGCAGACAATCGATCCACCTTCAAAAGATGGTACGACTGCCTCTAATTTGTGTCCTCGACATGACCAAGTGGCTTTGGCTCCATTCCACTCCCCGGGGTGAGAATGAGTCGACTTGAAGTCAGTTTTGGAAAGACAAATTAGGCATTGTTTGATAGACTTAATCAATGTTTCTCGTAAAAGGAATTACAAGAATTCTCCTCCAATGGCTTATCTATATGAACTTCGAAAGTTCATAAAAGTCACCAAGAGAACAGTAATGGAGACCATAGATATGTTTCCATACCCTCTCCCACTTAGCTTTTTATAATAAAGGGATACGCTATCTAATGCATAATTAAATACACATAAGCATGCATACATGAAATAAAGCACATAAAATATTATCACATAATCAAAATAATACTAGAATATTATTTTCCGACTATTATGGCTTTATCGCATCTCCGTATGCGTCTTCTAGTCTTTAGTCTTCGTTCTTGAATGCTCCATGTGACGGGAATATTAATTCCAATATTTAAATCTATTTATTTTCAATTAATCCAAAAGTTACTTAATTCGAAAATTAAGTCAATCGAATATATCAAAAATAAAATTAAATATTATTAATATTTTTATTATTTTTATTTTCCCTTTCTACTTCATTAAATCTCTAGAATAATCTATCCAAGACCCACTTGGAATATTCTAGAAGACTTCCATAATGAAATAAGGAAATAAAATAATTTATTTTATTTTCCCTTTCTACTTCATTAAATCTCTAGAATAATCTATCCAAGACCCACTTGGAATATTCTAGATGATTTCCATAATGAAATAAGGAAATAAAATAATTTAGGACTCTTAATCCTTCCAAATTAATTCCTTTCCTAATCCATTAAAAATTCCATAAAGGAATAATTAAATAGGAAAAATTAATTAAGGACTCTTCTACTTTCCAAAATTAATTAATTTACATGTCCATGAAAATTCCCATAAAATAGGAATAATCAATTAGGAAATAAATTAATTTAATAATTAATTATTTTCCTTTCCAATTCTATTAAATCTCTAGAATCCTATTCCAAGTAGAACTTAGAATATTCTAGAAGACTTCCATAATAGAACAAGGAAATAAATTAATTCCAATT
This sequence comes from Euphrasia confusa, assembly GCA_954870475.1. Classification (NCBI taxonomy): domain Eukaryota; kingdom Viridiplantae; phylum Streptophyta; class Magnoliopsida; order Lamiales; family Orobanchaceae; genus Euphrasia; species Euphrasia confusa. Next base: position 11,842,072 of record OX940957.1, on the reverse strand, counting down.
AATTCTTTTCCTATTTCCATGAGAATTCCCAAAAATAGGAATACTCAAAATAGGAAAACCGAATCAATTTAGGAAAGTTGGATCTTGGCGGGAGAGCACGAGATCACGAGGACCCCGCGCCCCCACCACAATCACCGGCCGAGAGGAGAGCCACCGCCGCCCCTAGCCAACGCGCCACCACCTCCGGTGGCCGGCGTGGCCGAGCGGTTCGAGGGAAGCCCCCTCTCCCTCGATCGATCCATCCCTTGGGGTCGATCATGGGGTTGATCGATCCCCGGAATCCTCCCTCTCTTCTTCTCCTCCGTCACACTTTTCCGGTCGTCGTTTCGTCCTCGATCCAACGTAAATAAATTACAAATTTATTACTACGCTCTCCGGTATCGAATCTCTACATGAAATCGACCTCATACAATTTCCGGAAAAATTAAGAACAAGCATTCACCACACAAGAACAAATATTTGACATCACCGAGAGTTTAATAATCAAGAACATTATTATGACATTAATTAACAAAATTAAATCTAGCCATAATAATCGGAAACCCTGCAAGGTAGAACAATTTATCGAAAAATACCATGAACTAAAACCAACGCTCTGATACCAATTGTTGGAAATCGATATCCCGGAATTAATAAATTAAATAAAATTAATTATCTAATTAATTCCGACCGAAATCCTTCGAATATCCGGATTGTCAAAATTGCGGAACCGACAATCCAATCGAATAAACCCTTCGCCGGAAACCACCGCGAACCATCACACGAACCGGGCTCGACCAAAGCACGCCACCGCGGGATAAACCCGCGGCTAGCCCTAGCCGAGCCCCGCGTGGGGCTCGCGATTGCACACGGCAATCGCTGGGGATGCATCGAGCATCCCCCGGGGCTGCTCGTAGCAGCCCCTTGGCGGTGAGTCCGGCGACTCACCGCCGCCGTCGATCGGAGGAGGGGGCGCCTGCCGCGGCTCCAGCCCGCGGCTGCCCCCAGCGATCGACCGAAGTCGATCGCTCGCCCCGGCGTCCAGCCGGGGCCCTTCGACGTGCACCGGCGGTCGAAGCCCTAGGGCTCGACCGCCACCCTCGGCGACCAGCCGAGGGTTCTCTTTGCGTGCGATCCCCGTCGGGGATCTCTCGGCCTTCGCGGTCCGGTGATCTTCGATCACCACCGCGAGGTCGATCCTCGTCCACGGGGTTCGTCCCTCGGATCTTGGTTCATGGTATTTTCACGATAATTAAACGCTAAAATCATAAAGAGGGTTTTACGATTTACCTCGTTCTCGTTGTTCGGAAAAACGTAGAACTCAATTTGACGACCTTGAGATCTTCCCACGTATTCCTTGCACTAGCCCGGACGTCGTGTGGGCGACGATCTACCGAACTCCATGGATCTCCTTCACGAACTCTCTAGACTAATCAAGTATGATTATCTTGTCTTGTCAAATTGTGAAGACCATGTAGTGCTTTTATAGGCTACGTAGGGGATCTTAAGGAGGTGGAATATTGGGCTTCCAATAATAGTGATTAAATTGAGCCCAAGCCCAAATCTATTAATCCTTACTATTATTAATTAATTCTATTTTCCACTATATAAAATTAATTGCACTCCCAATATTAAACCATATTATATCAAATAATATTTCTCCGGTAGTATTATTTATTCCGTGTATTTAAGATATAAATATCCATGAATAAAATTAATTTATTGCTAATTAATTTATTCATCTCTTATATCCGAGACTAATACCATTCAACCTTAATTATTATGCGGAACGAATCCACCTGCAGGGTTTACATAATAATTCCTTATGAACTCATCTCGGGGATATTATCAACCCTTCCGGGATACACTTTCCCGTCAAGTATTCACGGCATGTCATATATAAAATATAGTGACCCAACTTAACCGGTAATTAACCCAATAATTAAATCGGTTAATTTCTTTGGTAAATCAAAGTCACTTATATTAAATATACACACCCGCAATAGTTTCGGGGATTAAGAATAAAATACACTGAGACTCGAATCGATTATCGCCGGCAATCCTAATCGATGAATCTCAACGATCCGCTCAATACACCAAGTGTACAAGTGTGATAAAATAATTAAGACAAATTATTTTCTCTCTCACACAACGACTATACCGATGGATTGGTCCGTGTCCATCTAGGTCGTGAGCAACTGTTCGATTAAATACGAGTAACCAATAGTATGATCTTCTGTGCGCCCATGCAACACCATACTAACTACAACGTATAAAATACAGGACTATGATTTGCATATATTTAATTATAAATAATTAAATGCAAATAATTGTTTATTTAATTAAATAGATTAGTGGCAATGGATCGTGAGTTTCCGTCACTTAAATCTAGACATTAAGTACACAACTCTAACAATTTAAAGGGTAATTTTTATAAAAAAGTAATTTTCAAAGTTAGTATATAATTTAGGATATTAATTTTTCTTAATTATAAATTTAAGTAATATTCTTAAATGTATAGTTCAGTGGGGTTTGATGTAGAATTTTATAAATAAAGTGATTTAATATTACTTTTTCTTAAGAAAAGTAATATTAAAAAGTAATATTTATGGTGTATTGTCCAAAAATGAAAAATAATCTGTTTGGACGAGTTTATTTAAAAGAGATGTTGTTAAATTTTTATGTTTTATTTAATAAATAAGTTGTTAAATGAAATAGATATATAAATTAATAAAATGATAATTTATTTGAAGATCTTATATAAATAAAATTATTAAAAATAAATTGTTATATATAAAAAAATAATTATATTAACTAAATAATAAATTTGTAATTTTTGTATATTATTAGTTGAAAATGTAATGATATATTTGTAAATAAATAAACAATTGTAAAAAAAAAAAAATGTGTAAATAATTTTAGGACAAAAAGATATAATTTAAAGGGTGATTTTTATAAAAAGGTAATTTTGAAAGTTAGTATATAATTTAGGATATTAATTTTTTTTAATTATAAATTTGAGTAATATTCTTACATGTATAGTTGAGTGAGGTTTGATTTAGAATTTTATAAATAAAGTGATTTAATATTACTTTTTCTTAAGAAAGGTAATATTAAAAAGTACGTAATATTTATGGTGTATTGTCCAAAAATGAAAATTAATATGTTTGGACGAGCTTATTTAAAAGAGATGTTGATAAGTTTTTATGTTTTATTTAATAAATAAGTTGTTAAATGAAATAGATATATAAATTTATAAAATGGTAATTTGTTTGACAATTTAAGATCTTATATAAATAAAATTATCAAAAATAAATTGTTATATATAAAAAAATAATTATATTAACTAAATAATAAATTTGTAATTTTTGTATATTATAAAACGTAATAATTTTAAGGATATTTTGGTCTTTTATTGTTTAAGTTAAGCTGTTTAAAAAAAATATTTTTCTCTTACTTTTTTTAAACAGCTTATAAGATTTTTTTTTTAAACTTTACCAAACAAATTTTAGAAGCTTATAAACTCAGACAAACAAAATGAAAAAAATATTTTTTGTCATTTAAAAAAAATACTATATGTGAGAGGCAATATGGAAATGCATTATATTATTAATAGTTAACGTGTCAATTGATTTTAAATCAAATAATTAGTAATATTATATTTTTATGGGAACACATTTTAAACCAACATTACAATAAATAATCATCTTGTTTTAATAACTTTATTACCAATAATTTATATGGGGAATGATTAATTGGTAATCAATTCGACTCACAATTTAAACAAACATTACAACAAATAATCATCTTGTTTTAATAACTAGATATATTAAATAATTTAAAAATAACGAAGGTGCACAAAATCATCTTCTCTACGGTTCTACCAATATCATGACCTTGTGCTGTTGCGAAGAACCGAGCTTGTTCGTTTTTATTAGATCAAACTCAAGTTTTGTTTGCATCTCGAGAGTAAGCATTTGCCATTCATTCATAGAGGACACCTTTATTAATTCCGTAAACACTATCATAACAAGTTACTTCAAAGTAAAGCAAAGCTACTATTACTACTTCCCTATCTATATAAAAAAAAAAAAAAAAAAAGGCAAAGTGAATGCTGCAATACTTTAAAAAGCCTTGCCCACATTCTTTCTCTTGCTTTTGATATATCATTCTCTCCGGCAGAAGCCCTAAAGCCAGCCACTTCAAATTCCTAAGTTGCCTCTTTAGTTAAAATTTATGAGGTTTTATTTGTTGCTAATTCACTTACGTATATAACAATCTCAAGTGAAAAGATATGAGCTAAATGTAAAACATTACTAATAAATGAACTTATAATAATAACACTTTATGATAGAAAAAACAAAAGGAGGCTTAGAATAACATGTTTATACTCACAAGTGCTATTATTATAAGTTCATTTATTAGTGATGTTTTACATTTAGAATATAACATGTTTATACCCCCAAGTAATTCGTACTTTCTTTCTCATAAAAGATGACTCACTTATTTTATAAATTATAAAAAAAGTGAGTCATTTTTTCTGAGACAGAGAGAATATTATAATACAGAAAACAGATTTTGATCTTGTGAGTGCGATCATCAAGTATTGAAGCTTATGCCAGACGCATTACATTCTTCGAGCAATTTAAGGATATTATGTTCTGGAGCACTGACTGACGGCAGGATCCCTCGGTTTCGAGGCCGATGCTTCGCTCTCGGAGTCTCGGGTTCTATGGAGGCTTGCGCTTGTACGACCGCCATGTCAGCCCTCATTTGCACGCTCGACGACACTCTTTCTTTCCATATTCTTCCATCCTAAAAAACATTAAAAAAAAAGGAAAAGAGATACCGGTAACAACTCTGTCGGGACACGATAAAAATTGTCGGTTCTATCAAATGCATCGGACATGTAGAAGAGACCGATCAACCGTAAAAATGAAACGGATGGTAAAATGTAACAAATTCAGTGTTGATTTCTCTCTGAAACAAGCAACAAACTACTTGGACTTGATCAATATATTATTCTAAGAGGATAATACTTTGAGTTAGTTACTAAAAGTACATTTGATGCCTCATCTAGTTAGAGATAAAAAAAAATAAAAATACTTAGAGTTAACCCCTTAATCTTAATAATCATCCATAGTACTTTTGATTTGTACCACAAATCATCATAAAATTGAGGATAAGATTATAAGATGATGAGACGTTTCCTTAGTATGGGGTCTATTTTGTAAATAAGTCAAACTTCAGAGTAATTTCTGTAATTAATATGACATACGTTGAGAATGGAAGGCTCCGGCAAGGGGCACTGGATGGGCCGGTCACTGTCGAGAGGCTCGGACGGGTGCTCGATCGCCTTAAACCCGACTCCTATTTCGTACCCGCGGTTGGGAACAGACACCGTCGAGGCTATGGTTGTGGAGTTTGTCGCATCCGATGCACGAGCCGCCAACTCTTCCCTTCGCTCCTGTCGATCAAGAAATTAAGTCCATAAGCCAACTTATTAGAGAGAAATTATATTAAAAAAAAAAAAAAGGAAAAAAAGGTAAGCGATCGCAAAAGAGAAACAGTGCGTGCTCACAAGAGCGCTTTGAGTCCGACGATGATTACTACCCCTCACGGATAGTCTTGAGAAAATTCCAACCATTTGTTTTATAGAAAAATTGAAAAAGAAAGAGAGATGAAATGAAACAGAGCTCAAGACTTTGCTTGTTGTTTGGAATTTCGTTATGCCATATGTATTATGTATGTATGCACACGGCAGAAACCTGAAAAATTGCATTGCGGTCCCACAGCTTTATATATTTATATTTTTACTCCACCAATTTTGCAAATTTGGCATTAATATCTATAAGTTTTGAGCATAAAAGGTGAAGCAAGAAGAATCCAAAGAACTGTAGTGGGAGAAGAATAGATCGGATAAAATAGTAGTAGTTGAATAATATGTGGGCGGTGTTAGATTATTGTTATTGTTTTTTTTCTAGAACTTATTATTATTAATCTATAATTAGTGGAGTAATATAAGTATAGTAGTTGTTGATAAAGAGAGGATTAAGAAAATGACAAAAGGAGAAAGGGCGAAAAGATCATCATTGGTTGGTGAGGTTTGATAAGTTGCTTCTAATTATATTTAATTATACAACTTTATAAAACAAAATACTGTACTTCATGAAGTTTGTATATATATTTTAATTACTTCTAATACAACTTATAATTATAGTTAAGGAAAAGTACTTTTAGTGCTTCATTCGTCAAATTATTTACACAATACTTCTACTTTATACTATATTCTTCTATTTTATTTTTTTCAAACAAAGTATAAATTCCAAGTATAATGATATTATTATGTAAATAAATAAAATGTTTAATTAAAAAAATATGACTGTATAAAGAGTAAATATTTTAAATATGCAAACAATTATAACAACCCATAAACTATAATTAAACAGCCAAAACTTCAATAAATTAAATAATTAAACACATTGAAGCATTTCAAAACCTGAGGAAACACACTAGCAGAGTAGCAGAATGAATATAAGAGACAAATATCCTCGCAATAAATTAGAAGATACTATAGATTTTCATGTGATGAAAGTTACCAGCAGCATGTCTATTTTCAGTAATGTTTAAACCGAAAAACAATAGGCCGGGTGTTGCTTATTCAAAACACTTGAATCAATCTTCATCGTCAGAATTAGCGAATTTTATTTTTGTGGCTTTGGGAGCATTAGCATCAATTTCTCTGAAATGTGCACCGTACAGCTTCGACTCCTGCATCATTGCAACAAAATTTAACTAGACGATAAGTGTGATGTGCCATGAACACTGCAGTAAACTCAACGCATAAAAAACCTTAGTCTTTTGGTTTTACGGGAGTGTTTTTCTTTTAAAACTTTAAAGAAATCATTTTGTAATGGATCTTCTCAAGACAACAAATGTAAATATACTTTTCAAGTCACTAAATGAAAATACATAACTTCTCAAGTCACCAATTTAATAGAAACAATAGCACAGCAAAATAACAACTTTTAATACAAAACATTTTTCTCATTTCGCTATTCTCAGACCACATATTCTGGAATTAGCATATATTCTCAGTTCATTCAAAGTAAGAACCAAACAAATCACGCCTTTGCATATGCATTTTCAAGAAATTCAAACAGCTAAGATGAGAACAAACATATTCATAGTAGGTTTAACCACATCCTGCAATTTTACATTAGGATTCTATCTGCCTCTCTCGTTAAACAAATTGTCAAATTGTTCCATAACTTCAATGGCAATGTAAATAGCTGGATTGAGATAGAAATGAATTGAACATTCATTTGATATTTGCATTATAGCTGGAAATGTAAATTTTGGGAATAATGTAATTTACATATACAGTATTTTTTTATAATAAAATTAGGGAGGAGACATCCCTAAATTGATTACAGAGTCAAATTAACTCGCATCAGCACTATCCGACTCAAAATTTCAGAAAATGAACAATTCCTTGGGAAATTATCGTTTTCCTCGCATGATTATTCTTTTAACTCTGAAATTGACTAAAAATGCACCGATGTCAAACGATCATACTCAATTTTCTCATCGGATTATTTGACCCCAAGCTGATTATGCATTGGTCATTTCAAATTTTATCTATAATTTTGGAATGAATATTTTAAAAATGTGCAAGGCAATTTGTCACATTGCCAAATCTTGTTCATTTTGCCAAGATCCCCATCTTACATCAAAAAAAAAAAAACTTATTCTTTTAAATTAGAAAGTGTGTTAAATGTGAGGTGCATCTAACTAACCTATATAACAATGGATTAAGAAAGCCAAAAGTAACGAGATAGTGATAACTTTAGAAAGAGTAATATCCACTCCATAATTTGGGTGCATGGAAGGTAGTTTGCAGAAAAATATATTTACAAAAGGGAAAGCAATGACTGAGGTCTTTTAGAAGGACCCTAACTAAAAGATGACATTTCTTCAAAACTCCAAATAAAAAGCATATTATAATAACTTCAGAAAAGGTTAAAAAGGTTATCACCAACCTTTTTCTTGACATGAGTCCCGAATTTCATCAAGGATTCAGGTACAACCTGCTTAGCTTCCCTGAGAACATTTACCAACTCTCCGGCAAGTGCCTGAAAACCAATTTGTTGCTAATTGTTAGCATCACAACCATAAAATATAGTAGTATCAAGGAAAATATGATAAGATTGGGAGTTACCCTGTTTTCCGACATAAAGAAGGTGTGGGCCACTCCCTTCTTACCGGCTCTCCCAGTCCGGCCAATTCTATGCACATAATCTTCCGTTGTGAGAGGGAAACTATAATTTATTACAACCTCAACATCAGGGATATCTAAACCTCTAGCAGCAACATCAGTTGCTATCTGCAGATAGATACATGAAAGGGCTTCACTGAGTTTCTCAACATGTCATAATAGAGAAGCAAGTGGGAAGGGAAAGCAACACAGTTTTAAGAGCATTCATCAACTCCTAAACATTAAGTAATAGCCTTTCAAAATAATCTACATATAGCACAACACACAAAAAAGAATGTCAAAATTCCAGAAATGACAAATTTTTGGTAACGTTGTCTCACAAATGAGTAAATAGCAATGGTTAAATGATTAAGATAAGCTGAAAGTGTACCAAAAGACTGAAAATATAAATGAAGAGAATGCAATGGAGACTGAATAAAAAATAGTAGAGCATTTATTAAGGCTACAAACGAAAGATCAAAAGAATATATGGCATTTCAATTGTCGAAAAATTAAATTTGGAATGGAAGATCGTTAAAGAAAAACTACATTCAACAAGCGTAGAAAACTTGAATCAAACCAATGTTCTTAACCATCTTCTGGTGACATACCAAAAGAGGACATGTTCCATTCTTAAACTGCGACAATGCCTGGTTTCTTGCATTTTGTGCTTTGTCACCACTTATAGAGACAGCTTTCCAGCCCCTGGAATAAAAAGAAAAGAAAAAAGAACACAGAAACAGTAAAAACAAAAACATAGAAACAGATTAAACTGACGAAAAGGAAAAGAAGAATACAGATTACGATTATCATATGAAAATGGTGATTGATAACTGAGAGCAAAAACTCATTTTTTTTATGGAAATTGATATGTAAACAGACATTACTTTCTCTGTAGCATATTCTCCACCCTTGATGCTTCTTTCTTGTATAAAACAAAAACCAATACTCTATTCCTGCCAAAAATTATAAGTTTTGTGAGAGAAATTCAGAAAGCATTTCCAAATAAACTGATCTGTAAACTATGTGCTCAAATATAAGGGCGATGCAGCACAGAGATTCTGACAACTGATAACTTGGATGAATTAGACTAATAAAAATAGGAAATGGGAAGTTTAGAGGTCAAATTATTATATTGAACCTAAGTACCTAACAACCATCTTGATTATAACTTCACAATAATATTCAAGAATCCGCAAGAGCTTTATGCCGTATATGTCATATTATAGACTCAGAATCTAAGAGCCTAGCATAAGCCTACTTACTGTCTAGACTTGTGGTACTTTTCTAGCAAAACCTGCAACCGTTCATCCCGCGCCCGATCATCAACTACCTGCAGGAAAATGAGCATGTTTTGATAAAGCAACACAATATTTATTATTCAGATTTTCATTGACTCGTCAATCAACCATACCTCCACTATTTGCATGACATCATGGTTGGCAGCTAGATCTTCTGATCCAACAACCACCTGAAACAGATTTGGTTTTTAAATAAAAATATAGAAAGAAGGTAAGCAGCAAGCAATTCTACCAGATAATCCATACCTTAACTGGGTGTGGATCCATAAACTCCTGAGCTAACTGATGCACAGCTGGTGGCCATGTTGCACTGAACATTACCATCTGGCGAACTGAACATGTCATACAGAATCAAATGTAAGTAAGACAAATAATTTGAAAGATAGAAAATACAATATGCTATGATCAATGAATGATTTAAGCTTTTTTTTTTCTTTCAAAGCAAATACTAATGCACAATAAATACAGATGTTTTCTATATAGAAAAGGAAAGCAGAAAAACAATAGAATTAAATAATACCCTCTCAGTTCCAAAATAAATGTCATTCAGACTCAATTTTTTCTCCCAAAAATAAACACTCCCTTCGCCCACCTCAAAGTGTCCCATTTCTTTTGAGGAGAGAGTTTAAGAAATAATCTATTTTATGTGCAAAGTGAAATTGTGTGGTTGTGATATTTTAAATAAATATTTAAATAATCAAAGTAGAAAATGGGACATTTGGAGAGGGCCATTTGAGTTCCAAATTTCCCTTATGTATTGTCAGTGTAGTTGAAGGTAAGACACTCAACAAATCCAACGCCTTGGAAAACCCAAGGCATTGACACTTGAGCCAGGCACTGAGACAGGCACCATTTCAGCTGGACTGCGTTTTGCCTTTCAGTTAGGGACTTAATCTATATTTTTAGAAATCTATACCCAAAAAGCTCATGAGATCCATTCAATAAATCAATCAAAAGGTAGGGCATTTATCACAAAGAGAGAGAAGCTGTGATGAGTTTACTATCTTACTAAGAAAACAGTCACAGCAATTAGCACCATTGCTATTAAAAATGAGGTTTGTGTTATCCACATATTTGTCTGACAAAAGTATCGATCTGTTTTCTTGCTGAAGGATAACATGTTTTTCATGACCAAGATAAAATAGATAATGTCATATATAATTATTTAAAAATGGCGTTCTATTGTCTAGTGAGGGGAAGGCTATTTGGCGCCTTGCACCCTAAAGCGATATAGTAACTTGGCACCTCAAATGTGCCTTCTGCCTTGGACTACCTTGTTAATTGCTTTAGTGACTTTAAAATGAGTAATGATATAAATACATGCAATCATGATAAATGACATACTGCAAGTTAAAAGTTGATGGAAGTGCAAACTTACAAAAGACGGTAAATTTAACATGTTCAAAGTGACATTTTAAGTTTTGACATCATACCTGAGCTTGTTTTACTTAATATCGAGCGAACCTCAGGCTCAAATCCCATATCAAGCATGCGATCAGCTTCGTCAAGGACCTAAGCACAATTTAAATTAAGCGAAATTTGGTGGATAGAGCAGAAACAGAGCTTAACAAGTTGAAACGGCCATTTTCAGTTTTCATTTGATGATCTAGCAGCACATCAGTAACCACAAAAACAAGTTTTCAAAACATACACATACACACAAAAAATAATCTAAGGAAAAACGAGGAAGGGGCAATTCATTCTCAACCAGAGACCAGGTTTTCCAAAAAGACAAGTTAAATAGTTCTGCACAACTCATATCACATTTGGAAGGAGCAGATTAACGATAATAACAAATTACTTCAGCATGTAATGTTTTTTTCAAATTAACCAGGAGAAACAATTAATTCCCTGCAAAACTCGACTAATTAACCATCAACTGTAGAATCCAAAGAGCGGGAAGAGATACTCGACTAAAACAATTAATTCCCTGACAATAGATTAAATACAAAATAGCTAGGAAAGAAAGAGGTAAACTACAAGGAATAAAGAAAAACCAGAAAGTTTGTCACCTAAATAGCATAACAACTTACCACAAATGATACATCCTGTAGATTGCACACTCCCTGTTCTATCAAGTCTCTCAAACGACCAGGAGTTCCAATAACAAAGTCCTGTATTTACCCCACATAAAATAGATGAATGTGTTATGATTGAATTTAATATTGTCCCAAGGTCTATCATATTTATTATACAAAGAATAAATAAAATAATATATATATATATATACACATGAGATGAAAAATATATATACACATATGACTTGGAAATTGTACGAAAGCAAAAAGCATTTTAATGCAGCTCAGATACTTTAGCACTAAGAAATCAAAATAAGTGCATTGTTTCTTCCTCCAAAACTATGTGGGGAAGCACCATGATATATTTTATCTCTTTTGTTTCCCCCTACTGGCAAAAAAGGATTAATTCCTCACAAAGAAAATTGAATAATACTACATATTAGTATATTACACTACTCAGGTGTTGTAGATGAAGATGTAAAAATTAAAATTGAAGGGTTGTCCTAGTAGCAGGTATTTGTGCCACTACCAAGTGGCATCATTTTCGCTGAGATGAAAATAATTAATTAACATAAATTCAATTTTCTGACAGCACTAGATGCATTGAATCGCAAGTGGCAAATACTGGTGACAACTGGGAACACTAGTGATGCAATGACATGGACAACTTAGAAACAAACAAGATATGCAATGACTTGAACAACTAAGAAACAAACTAGAGGTGCATTGACATGAACAACTAATCAGTAGCGGACTATAGTATAATCATCAGAAGGCAACTTAGGTTTGCTCGAAAGTTCTAGAATATGGAGAACTTACCACGCCAGATTTTAGAGCAGATATCTGGGGTCCTTTAGAAGCTCCTCCATATATACAAACTGACTTCACACGACTAGCCTTGCCAGCATCGCAAAGAACATCTGAAATCTAACACAGTTATGTATCATCATCAGTCTACACTCTATCATTCGTAAAGCTTTCCCTCAGCTATAAACCATTAAATATAAGATTCAGTAACGAAAATGTAAACAGTAACAAGTGGTGGTAGTACATCATTATTAAACATATTTCCATATCTTAAAGGCTTTGTGGAAAAAATAGATTTAAGTTGTCTTCTCTGTGAAACACCTAGGTTGGCATATCCCAAGGTATGGGTGATTTTTTTTCAAACAATAACCCAAAAGATACTTTCAGTTCAATGCACAGTAATTAAAATATGTTGAAACGCAAGGGAAATAGTTGATCAACCAAGATACTTGCCGACGCTCCAAATCAAGTCACGATAATCATACAAAATCTACATAAGAAAGTCGAGAACATACTTGTTGAGCAAGCTCCCTTGTAGGAGACATAACAAGGCACAGTGGATTCCCTTTCCTGGGGGTGTTACTCTTTCTCTTGCCCAATACGTGCACAACAGCAGGAATTCCAAATGCAAGTGTTTTGCCTAACCATAGCAAAAGATTACACATCCAATAAAATCACAATGTCATCAAAACTATCAGTTAGCAATAAGAAAATGAAGATAATTGTTTTTTTACCAGACCCTGTGGCTGCAATTCCAATCAAATCACGGCCATCGAGTAGGAACCGCCACGTGTGAGATTGGATCGGAGAGGGCTTATCGAAGGTTTTACAGCAATCTAAAACCTCGCTAGATAGTCCAGACTCCGCAAACGATGTCAGCGCCTTGTATTTCGAGTCGTTCACGTTTTTCCCAGACACCACAACGCCGCTGCTTTCTATCACATCCTCAACAACAGTCTCTCCACCTTCTACCTTGCTTTCCTCCTTGTCTTTCTTCTTCTTCTTCTTTTTCGACTGTTCAACTGATCCATTTCCCCCAATCTCTTCTTTCTCTGCTTCGTCCGATTTCTCAACGCTTTTCTGTTTCTTCTTCTTCTTCGAGTGGGTCTCGGCCGAACCAGTCAGGGCTTCTTCGGGCTCCTCTTTCTTGTTCTTCGTTTTGGATTCAGTAACGATGTCGGCGTCATCTGCTTCGAGCTTTCTCTTCTTCTTGTTCTTATGCTTTTTGTGAAGCTTGGGAGTGCCGTGTTCGTCGGGATTCAGAGCGTCGGCTTCAGTTTTCTGATTCTTCTGGCCGCCCATGGTTGAAGACAGGACACAAAAACCCTAGGAAGAAGCAGATGAAAATTGACGAAGGGTTTGTGAGTGTGTGGCGGCAAACATTATGTGAGAAACAAAAATGCTTTTAAAGGTCAAATTATGTTAGTACCATCACTTTTTGTTTAGGGCTGTTTTTCATCACTTTTTGTTAGGGCTGTTTGTAGGGCTGTTTTATTTTGTTGGTGCATAAATATTCCAAGTAAAATTTAATGGAAAAAAAAAGTGTGGCAAGTTTCAATTCATTTAAATTAATTTATTTTACTACTATTATTAATAATAGTTAAATTAATTTATTTTATTACTATTATTAATATGAGGAATTCGATATAGGGGCAATTCTATGATTAGTATCATGCATACTAACTATTCTTTTCTTTCATTATTATATAGGACAACTTACCAATACTATCATTTTCAATTCTAAGATTAAAAATACATAAGTCGAATTAAAATACAAAAACCAATTTTGTTCTTGCGTGTTTCAATACGAAACCTATTCTTCCTCCCATTCGGCTGCTCAAAATCCTCAATCTATCAATCTAAACGTCGCAACTCAAACATCTCTGCGCAGGTCGACTACTTGGGAATCCTATGCAAAGATAAGAACGCTGTCCACCCTCGTTATTGTGTGGGATTTTACAAATTCTTGTTATGATAGATATCTATCTATGATTAGATATGATTAGATATTTATTGCTATTGGTCAAATATATATATATATATATATATATATATATATATATATATATATATATATATATATATATATATATATATTTATTGGAGGGCTTCCCCGTTCACGATCAAGGAGGCTTTATTATATTTTTATTAAAACAAAAAATAGATAAAATTATATCAAAATTAATTTAAAAATAATTATACCAATTTTGAGGTATTTTGTAGTTACATTTTCAAGTCCACTTTTTCTCTACTTAATTAATTAATTATATAAATTTTTATTTTTAAATGTATGTTATTTTTATTATAATTTTAAATTATAAATAACAACTTTTAAATATTTCGAATTTATTTTATATAGTTTAAAATAAAAAAAATTAAATTAATAAATAAGAAAAAAGAATAGAGGTGGTTTGTGGATAAATGATGAAAATTGAAAGGCTTGAATTAAAGAATGAAATCATAATATGGTAGAAAGTAAAATAATTATTTTATTAATGATATTGGAGTGTGAGGGGGTTATAGATAAAGATAGTCTTAGTATAGATTATATAATTTTTGTTTTTGTTTAGTGTATAAAAGTGTTTTTTAAAAGAATCTCTCTCTCTCTCTCTCAATTTACCTACGTACAATTATGTATAGAGAAATCACACTTGTATTTTTCGTTTACAATGGGCAATGCATCGCCCAAACGACCTTATCGTTTGTAGCTTGATAAGCCATAAGGGCTTGTTTGGTTGTCGGAGTCGGAGTCGGAGATAAAGCACGACCCCCATAGCCGAGCGAGTTCGGAAAAGTGGTGTTGATAATTGAAGTTGGCCTTCTATTGAGGAATCTAGAAGAGTTGAAAAAAAGATATGATTGGTGATGTTTTAAAGGGTTGCAACACGAGGACTTCCTAGTAACTCTCGCCCAAGCACGCTTAACTTCGGAGTCTGATGAGATTCGGTGCATTAGTACTGGTATGATCGCACCCTATGATTGGTGATGTTGGCATTTGATTTGGAGCTTGATCACCCATAAGGTTGTTTTGTTGTCACTAGGAATCTATTTTTGAGATTGTATATCGAATTTTAGTAAATGCCAATAATTTGTGAGAAATTAGGTTTGAAACTAACATGTAAGTGTACTCATGAGTGATTTTAGTAAATGTTAATAATTTCTATATCGAATTATGTGAGAGAAAGAACTTTTGTGCATTGTTTGGTAGTTTAGATTAATAAATCCAAGATATGTTATCTTTTCTAGTTAGATATCTATCTTGTTAAGTTTATTTGTTAATCGGGGTGTTGGGTACTTTTTAAGTTATCACAAATTTCTTTAATGTAACCTTCTTGCTTATTAATCAAATGACTTAATTGCCCTTTATATTTTTATTTATTTCAATTTTATTCTCTTCATCCCGATTTTGTGAACTTCCCGTTTTTGTTTTTTCACAAGAAAACTATTAAACCAGAAATTCTTTTTTAATTTTTGATTTGATGAAAAAAATTAAAAGTTAAATAAAATTCACAAAATAAAAAATAATTATGAATCTTAAATTTTTTTATGCAAAAAAATCAACCACTCAAAATCATAGACTTACTCAATCCTCATCTCAATTTTTTTTCACGATTGGTTCTTTTTTTTTTTTCTCAACTTGGTATAATTTCTTCCTTCAGTCGACAATTTAAGAAAAAAAATACAAAAACAAAGAAACAAATAAATGAAACCCTAATTTAATTTTATTAAAACAAAGTAAATGGGTTAAACATATATTTCATTTATTGGATATTTGGATGTGATTTTGTAGTGGTTGGGTGAAGATCTGAAGTTAGAGGAGAAGAAAGTTTGAAGAAGAGTGAGAGAAAATAAGAATTGTAAAATTTAATTTAAAAATGTTTCTATTTATTTCTTTTTTATTTTAAATAAATAAAGAGTAAAGTTGAAATAATTTTGAGTAGTAAGAGTTGCTGTTGAAATTGGTCAATCCATCTAGACCTGCACACACGGGCGGTTTGGGCCTGGCCCGCCCCGGCCCTCCCGCCATCCGGGCCCCAAACACCCAGGCCAGGACCCGCAACTCGGCCCGCCCAGTCCGAGGAGTATCCGGGCCGGGCTCGAATTCATCTTTTCAACTCGCCAGCCCGCTCGGCCCGGCCCGTTAAACTGACCCGCCCGGCCTGTATTCCCAGCCCTCCCTGACCCACACATGTTCAGCCCATTTACTTGCACTCACGACCAAACCCAAGTATACACATCTTCAATCCAATATCAAATATCTATACAAGAAAGCTCTCCTGCCCGCAGCGGGACTTTCTCAAGGTTCCCGACGCTTATGTGGCAATGCCACGTCATTTTTATTTGTTTTCTAATCTAACAAATGGGCCGAGAACAATTATCCCAATGCCTCAATTTTCGTCTTCTTCTTCGAACCAACAATAGAGACTCAGGAGTCAGGGCGAAGAGGCTCCCCTTCATCTTCACCGGCAAACACGCGGGGGTCGGCAGTCAAGAGAGAGGGGACTCCCGGCTGAGGGTGTGGCACCGCTGAGGAAGATCCCCTCTTCCGTGTACCGCTAAGTTATTTTTGAAACGCCCTTCATCGGAGGATGCCGCCCCCTCTCACTATGACGCCGCCGGGATGATGGCCAGCTGCTTTCTTGTCGGAATTTTGAAATCACAATTCAATCCAATTAAACACATGGTTATTAAATTAAAGCTAAAAATTGAATCTTTTTTCCATTCATGTGTTTGGGGTTCGGACAACTTTGAAGAATTCCTCGTCGGAATTTGACGAGGAAACAACTATGTTAGATGCCATCCTCCCGGTGTCGTCGTAGAGAGGGGATCGGGTTAGATGCTCATTAGTTGGTTGATAGTTCTAGAGAGTTGTGAAGGAGATCCATAAGCTTGGAGGATCGTCGCCCACACGACGTTCAAGCTAGTGCAAGGAATACGTAGGAAGATCCGAAGATCTTCAAACAATCTCGTTTCTCCGCACAACGAGATCAAAGGTAAAATCGATAAACACCCTCTATGATTTTACGTGAATTAAATCGTGATATATACATGAACGAAAGATTCGGGAAACGTATGCAATCGATAAAGTCATAAGGTCGTCTTTGGATGTTAAATGATTATTCGATAATATTAATTGTTGGGAACAATATAATATTGATCGATAATCATACCTACAGGGTCACACACGGACTCGTAGATGATGAACAATGCTTGTTAATTATATTGATTTAGAATCAATATTTACGTGAATTTATATGTATGCATGGGATGCATTGCATGGCTTGCATAGATGCATGTCACATAGTGTAACATGGCATGCCACACAAGCAAGTGGGGCCATATTTCATGTCATGTGGCATGTATATGTGGCAATGCCTCTTCACCTCCCCATTACACCCTTTATGGTGCATATTGATGCTCATAAGTGTGGGGGTTACATGGGGATCACTTATGGTGAAGTAAAGAGGTTATTGGTGATTAAATAAATGATGAAAACATGTGTTTTCATACACAACTTGATCATCCACGAAATTCACAACAAAAAGGGAGAAAGGAGAGAGTGTTCTTGGAGAACCGACTCAAGCAAGCAAAGTGTTCGTCATCCGGGTTCGTGTGCAACACGTAGAGGCCGGACCATTTGTGCGGCTTCAACATCCGGGCGATCTAGACAATAAGAGTGACGAGGTCATTCTCAAGGAGAGCATCTAGTGGCTGATCAATGAAGGTGGTTCAATCGACTCAACACCACCTTCATCAACATCAACGAGGCACGCTACACCGGTTGTAAGTGTTCTCGTTAATCCATATATATTATATATATTGGATGTATATATATATAAATATGTGTCTATACATATATATGTGTGCACTAGATCTTGTTATTCTCGTTTTACACGCTTCCGCACACACGACCGAGGTAATCATGCGATTGGATCGGCATCGAAAACCTTCAATTGGTATCAGAGCCTAGGGCTCGTGCACACTTTTGTGTTGGATACAATATGTTTAAAATCAACATAATTGGCTTAATTGTTTTATGTGATTATGTGTTTAGATATAAGGCCGGCCACCGTTAGTGGTCGGGTGAATGAAATTGTCGTTTTTTACGTACGATTGGCCATAGTTTTGGAGGGCTGCGTCCCTTGGAATCTTTTGTAATAGATAGGTTTTTTCTATTCAAAAATGTATTGTTCAATGTGTAAGCAATGGATTGAATCCATGGATCGACATTGGATATCGTCTCTCCGGCGAAAACGAGAAGAAACGAAGCAAAACGAAGCGAAACGGGCGAAAACCGGGCTGCTGGAGCAAAACGGCGGGCGCCGTTTGTGCTCCGGCGGGCGCCGAATGGATTCGGCGGGCGCCGTTTTGGAAACGGCGACCGCCGAAAGGCTGTTTTTAGGTCAGCCCCGATTCTATACCCTTTTGGCGGGCGCCGTTTTGGAAACGGCGACCGCCGGTGATGTTCGGCGACCGCCGTTTGTGAAACGGCGGGCGCCGTTCGTAGTTTTTGGGGTACGGACTAAGGTTGACCTAAATCGGCGGGCGCGGAACTGAAACGGCGGGCGCGGACCAGTCCAGAAGATGTTCAAGGCCTATTTTGTTGCTTTTAATCTTTTCGTTTGAGAGTTGTGAGGTTCTAGGGGCCTTTCGATTACTTATTTAATTGCTTTGCTAGTTATAGGATGTTTTATGTTATAAATGTTCAACTTACATATAAACACCTATGCATGCAAGTTCCCAAAATTATGAGTATAATGTCTTGTCCAAAAACATCACACTCATGAAGCCCTCGATCATAAGTTGGTAGGTCCGCCTCAGCGGGGTACTACTTGTTATCTTGGGATAAGTGAGAGTAAAGGTTAGACCTGTTGGAGTTGTGTACTTAATGTCTAGATTTAAGTAACGGAAACTCACGATCCATTGCCACTAATCTATTTAATTAAATAAACAATCATTTGCGTTTAATTATTTATAATTAAATATATGCAAATTATAGTCCTGGATTCTATACGTTGTAGTTAGTATGGTGTGTCGGGCCCACACAGAAGATCATACTATCGGTTACTCGTATTTAATCAAACAGTTGCTCACGACCTAGATGGACACGGACCAATCCATCGGTATAGTCGTTGTGTGAGAGAGAAAATAATCTGTCTTGATTATTTTATCACACTTGTACACTTGGTGTATTGGGCGGATCGCTTGAGATTTATCGATTAGGATTGCCTTGGATAATCGATTTAAATCTCAGTGTATTTTATTCTTAATCCCCGATACTATTGCGGGTGTGTATATTTAATATAAGTGACTTTGATTTTCCAAAGGAATTGACCGATTTAATTATTGGGTCAATTACCGGTTAAGTTGGGTTGCTATATTTTATATATGACATGCCGTGAATACTTGACAGGAAAGTGTATCCCGTAAGGGTTGATAATATCCCCGAGATGAGTTCATAAGGAATTATTATGTAAACCCTGCAGGTGGATTTGTTCCGCATAATAATTAAGGTTGAATGGTACTAGTCTCGGTTACAAGAGATGAATAAATTAATTAGCAATAAATTAATTTTATTCATGGATATTTATATCTTAAATACACGGAATAAATAATACTACCGGAGAAATATTATTTGATATAATATGGTTTAATATTGGGAGTGCAATTAATTTATATAGTGAAAAATAAATTAATTAATATTAATGGGATTAATAGATTTGAGCTTGGGCTCAATTTAATCATTATTATTGGAAGCCCAATATTCCACCTCCTTAAGATCCCCTACGTAGCCTATAAAAGCACTACATGGTCTTCTCTATTCTCATAAGTTCATAAGTTGAAGATCACAATTCTAGAGAGAGAAAGTAGAGAGGGAGATCCATGGAGTTCGGTAGATCGTCGCCCACACGACGTCCGAGCTAGTGCAAGGAATACGTGGGAAGATCTCAAGGTCGTCAAATTGAGTTCTTCGTTTTTCCGAACAACGAGAACGAGGTAAAATCGTAAAACCCTCTTTATGATTTTAATCATTTTAATTATCGTAAAAATATCGTGAACCAAGATCCAAGGTAAAAGATCCTCACCGGGGTCGAGCCGAGCGGTGGCGATCGAGGATCGCCGGACCGCCGCGGCTGGAGCGACCCGGCGGCAAGGATCGCGCGAACCGAGTTCGCTGGAAGGGCAAGCGCCCGCCTGGGTGAAGGTACCGGTATATCGATCCAATCGATATACCGTGTGTGCGGAAGCGTGTAAAGCAATAGATCTACTATGCCATGATCTTAGTGCACACTTAATGTGTATAAGAACACATTTAAACATATATATATACACATCCAATATATATATATATATATATATATATATATATATATATATATATATATATATATATATATATATATATATATATATAAGGTTCAACGATTACTTACTTTTGGTGATCGTTGAATTTGGTTAATGTCAATGAGGTGGTGTTGAGTCGATTGAACCACCTCAAATAGATCAGCCTCGAAATGTACACCTTTGGTATGACCTTGTCACGCCTTTGGATCGTCCGGATGTTGAAGCCGCACAAATGGCCCGGCCTCTACGTGTTGCACACGAACCCGGATGATAAACACCTTGCTTGTTTGAAGTGGTTCTCCAAGAACACTCTCTCTTCTCACTCTTTCTTGTGAATTTCGTGGCTGATGATGATGGTGTTAGAATGAGACATGAAAATCTGATTTTCATGCTAATTATACCCCTTTTACTTCACATGTAACCCCCACCATAATGTGTGTGTCATAACCACACATAATGGGGTGTTATGGTGAAGTTCAAAGGTCATCTCCACATAATCATGCCAAATCATGATATGTGGTCCCATTGGCTTGTGTGGCATGCCATGTCACACTATGTGACATGCATCCATGCAAGTCATGCATCCCATGCATGAGAATTAAATCCACGTAAATATTGATTCTAAATCAATATATTTATCAAGCAATGTATATCAATATCGAGCTCGTGTGTGACCCTGTAGGTATGATTTTATCGATCAATATTATATTGTTCCCAACAATTAATATTATCGAATAATCATTTAACATCCATAGACGACCTTATGACTTTATCGATTGCACACGCAGGATCGAAGGACATATCCCAACAATCTCCCACTTGGCCTTCAGAGCCAGTGTGCTGCCAACTTCTGGTTGTCACTTTATGTCTAAGTTTGAACTTGATGCAAGACTTGAGTCATCCTCAATCGGTTCAAACCTTTCTTGGACTTTGAGACAGACTGTAAAACCAGATTTATCACTATGATACGAATCTGGACGTGGCCACGTATTTTCCACAGTCTCGACTCTCCAAGTGGCCGTTAAGACATGTATCCCATTATAAAATGGAGGACAATCCCATCTTGTCAATCCAAGCTCTCCCACTTGCTTCCTGATATACCCAATAACAAGTTTTATAACCTCCTTTTACGAAAGACGTTTACTTGTATCAAAGTACACCATTTCACAATGGAATCACTCTGGACTACTCATGTCAGAGGAAATTGCTCGACAGTCAATGAAATAGTATTATGACTCGAAATCTTAAATATTATTCCAGTCGGGTCTGTTCGATCATTAGCTCCCAGCTAATATCTATGTAATTGTACTTGATGTCCCACATCACTAGCCCATGAAGCGGCGCTATAGTACACATTACAATCTAGTTCATTGTATTATCGGTTTGTCCGTAGTCGATTATACGAACCAGGAACAACTATATGATTCAAGTATATCAGTTCAACCATTGGGACTTCATTATGCGGTAAGTCGACCTCATAACCCAATTGATATAACTTAATCATTTGGACAATTCATATAAATTATACCATATTTATATGAAGAAATATGTATTATACATATGAGTGAATGTTTACCAAATCTCCAAAAGTATCTAATACAGTAATAGAAATCACAACCCATCTCTAAGATGTTTGATCTCTATTGCAGTCGTGAAAGCCTCAAGCTTAAACTGCTGGAGAGGTTTAGAAAATGGGGTTGCAACCTTACCAAAAGTTGCAACTTTATTATCTCGATATCTCCACAAAACTATCTCCCAGATAATGTGGAACATCCTGAGCACCAGCTTTAGATTTGTAGTGCTCCCTAGGCTCATAAGCTTGCGCAATAGATCTACTATAAATAGAGAACTATCGGATGGGCTGAGCTAGTTACGCCACCTAGTTCATTCAAGAACTTTCAAATCCTAACTGCCAACATTACTGCATCCAATGCAATACTGTGCTCAGATTCTGTAGTTTAATCAGCTATATTGCATTGCATGGAACTATTCCAGCAAATATCACCTCTAACCAGACAAAAGATATAACCAGATTAAAATCGTAAATTATCTTAGTCTGTTTTGAAGTTAGCATTCAAACAGCTTGTTAATATCAACTCTTTTTGTCTTCCAAAGACAACAAAATATTCTTTTGTCCATCTAAGGTACATAAGAATATTCTTGGTCGCAGTCTAACGCGCCTCACTTGGATTTCCTTGAAACTTACTCGTCATGCTCAAAGCATACGATACGTCCGGTCGTGTACATATCATGGCGTACATTATAGACCCTATTGCCGAAGCATAAGAAATGTTTTCCATCCTCTTTTGCTCATCAAGTCCTGTAGGGCCTTGAATCTTGCTAAGAGATGTGCCATAACTCATTGGAATGAGACCCTTTTTGGCGTCTTTCATTCTGAACTTATCAAGTACCTTATCAATATAAGTCACTTGACTAAGTCCAAACATCATTTTCGATATGTTCCAACAGATCTTGATGCCCAATATGTACTGTGCTTCTCCAAGATCCTTCATTAAAAAACAATTCCCAAGCCATTCTTTAATAGAATTAAGCATAGAAACATTGTTTCCAATAAGGAGTATGTCACCGACATACAACACAATTAATACAACGTAACTCCCACTGATCTTCTTGTAAAACAAGACTCTTCCGAGTTCCTCTGAAATCCAAATCCCAGTATGGATTCATTGAACTGAAGATTGCTACTCCGATATGCATTCTTTATTCCATAAATAGAACTATAAGCTTGCATAATTTCTCAGCCTTATTAAGATCGATAAAACTCTTTGGTTGTGTTAAAACACATTCTCTTCTAGAATCCAATTCAAGAAGTTAGTTTTAACATCCAATATTACCATAACTCATTATCAAGATGAGTCACAATGGCTAAGTTAATCCGAATGAATAAATCACAACAACTGGTGAAAAAGATTGATCATAATCCACCTCGTGAATATAAAACTTTTTCCACCAAAATTGCTTTGAAAACCCTAGGTTTTCCATTCATGTCTATATTGATCTTGAAGAACTATTTGCACTCAATAGGTCTAGCCTCTTGATGCAAATCTATCAAGTTCCAAACTTGATTACCAGACATTGAAATCATCTCGGATTATATGGCACCATGCCAATTTTTAGTAGCTGCACTCGTCATAGCTTGGATATAGTTCGAAGGTTCATCGTCAAAAGCATGACTTCATATCTCTCATTGATCACAATACCTAAGTATCTGACTAAAAGAGATATATGCCTTCTGGACCTACAAGGGCTGGTATGGTTTCCAAAACCATAGGAATACTCTCAACCCAGTCTTGAGTATTCATCATTGGTTGTTCCACTTGAACCTCGTTCAAGATAACCGAGCTCCCACTGACTTTCTAGGAAAGATATCTCTTTTCAAGAAAATCACCATCTCGAGCAACAAAATATTGTTCTCAGATAGATCGTAGAATTTGTACCCTCGAGTTTCATATGGACATACCATAAGGAAACTTTTATCCCATTTGAGTTCAAGCCCTGTAGAGATAAATCTCTTCATAGAAGCTATAGAACCTCAA
The DNA here is from genome assembly GCA_954870475.1 of Euphrasia confusa. Lineage (NCBI taxonomy): Eukaryota > Viridiplantae > Streptophyta > Magnoliopsida > Lamiales > Orobanchaceae > Euphrasia > Euphrasia confusa. The sequence goes on along the minus strand of OX940957.1, from coordinate 11,817,807 downwards.
ATATTGATGAAAACAATTTAGGGACCCTCCCTTTCCATACCTAGTATGGTGTCTTTATCAACAGCTTTTGACAGTGTCCTATTCAGTGTATAGGTTGAAGTCAAGAATAGTGTGTTCCCAAAAGAGTTCAGTAGTTCAATTTAGACTCATCATCGATAGATCGAACTCTATCTAATAGAGTTAGTTTTCTCTTTTCCGAAACATAACCTTCATGTGCTTGTGAACTAATAGGTTCCACATACATCAGTATGGATCATCCCTAATTAATTACTCACATGTTCTCCTTTCTCCAAGAAAGATGACATTTTTATCTTTTCAATCACACATCATTCACATGTATCAAATGACTCCAAGTCAAATGATTCTAAAATTCCTTCTAAAAGAAGCTTCGTTACATGTTTAGAATTTTGATTTGATCTAATCAACAATGTTTCAGTTATGTCTCATTGAGACTTATTCGATTTGGCCTTTGGTCTTAATGATATATGTGATTTTGTCAAGTTAAAGTATACATAAACCATATAATAATCGTGCCAAAACAAAGAATAATTCACAATTAAAATAGTTATCAAACTATTTAATAGTGAAAAACGAATCCATCAGTATCCAATACTGAACCAATATTCATTGTTTATTGAAGGTACGAAATTACATAGTTATAATACTAAAACAAAGCCCTAAGGCAAAACAATATCATATGATCATACGGCTAATGCAGGGACATTCGCTCCATTTATCGCCATAGATCGACATCTCTATTCACCAAACTTATACTTCTATGTAGTTCCTTCACATGCAAATGTGAGAACCACATTTGGTATCCAATACCCAAGAAGTAGAATTTGTGAAGTTAAATGTCTATAACATTAATACCTGAAGATGAAGCAACCCCGTTCTTCACATCTTCATTGAACTTTGGGCAAATTCAATTATTCCCAATAATTGAGTTTCATTCAAATTTCCCATTCAAAATTATCTCAATGTCAAAACGTGATAAATCGTAAGTGAAAAATCGAAGTTTTCTAACCAGTTATATTATCATACAATTGAAGCCCTATCTCTCATAAAATATGAGGGAGCCAACCAGACAATCGTTTCACGCCATCCAATGGCTCGAAAGTCTCTAATTTGTGTCATAGATGAACTTAAGTGTTTTGGATTAAATCACTCCTCGAGGTGTAAATAATACTAACCTTATAATCCATCAAATGAAAGAAAAATTAGGCATTTGTTTTTGAAATTGAATAAAATATGAACTTTTATATGTTTGCAAGTAGTGTCCAACACTTTTGCAGTAGACGCATTGAGATTCCCTAGGAACCCTGGTAGCCTTCTTGCCCATGCTCTTTTGAATACCCTATCCCATATCATAAGAATTTCCCTCTTAGGGTCCTTCTCTATCGCCGGCTCAGCATCCTTGAGCATCCCGTGGAGCTCACAAAGCGATTTCTTCAAACCATTCATATGGAAATTTTAGCCTAAAGGCATTATAACCATCATGAGATTGAAGTATGAAATCGGTTGCCAAATAATCATCATAGGAAAAATCTAGGCGGTCACTTGAAGCAAATAATCCAATCATTTGTTGCACATGTGATTCCATAGATTTCCCTTTTTACAGCCTAGCTGAAGCGATGACCCTGGTCATACCGAACCGCTCAATCTTAGCATATTCCCCGAACATGCTATTGAGTTGTTCAATGATATCTTAGGATGTGGTTATCTAACACATTTTCATTGTCTTCGTATTTGAGGACCATCCTCAAATTACGTTGTGAATCAAGAAAATTTATGTTGTTCAATTTTTCATAATCAAGAATTGAACCAAACTTGAATCGAGTTGAAATTAACGTGATAAACTACAAAAGAAAGATAAATAAAGTATGTAAACATCCACAAAGCGGTAAAAAAATAAGGTTGTCTAACAATCTACTTATTTATTCCATTTTGTTCAATCGATATCTAATATCTTTGTTCCCTTGAACAAAATAATCCCAAGACCCTCATCTTGCAAATTCTTAAGCCGACTGAGTCCGCACTTAAGAAGTCCAAGATAGGTAGACATCCCATGTCAATGACATCTAATGTCACTCTCGGTCGATGAGAGTCCCATTCTCATCTCATGTCTCGATAGCCACGCCTGCAGTGGATCTATCGATGAGAAAACCAAAATCACGTGTAAGGGTCTAACCCTTACTCCCACTTATCCCAAGATAACAAGTAGTACCCCGCTGAGGCGGACCTACCAACTTATGATCGAGGGCTTCATGAGTGTGACGTTTTGGACAAGACATTATACTCATTATTTTTGGGAACTTGCATGCATAGGTTTGTTTATATGTAAGTTGGACATTTATAACATAAAAAACCTGTAACTAGCAAAGCATATAAATACGAAATCGAAAGGCCCCTAGAACCTCACAACTCTCAAAAGAAAAGAATTAAAGTAACAACAAAAGCCTTGAATATCTTCTGGACTGGTCCTCGCCCGCCGTTTTAGTTCCGTGACCTCCGATTTTGGTCAAATCTATTCCGTACCCATAAAACCACGAACGGCGCCCGCCGTTTCACAATCAGCGGTCGCCGAACACCACCGGCGGTCGCCGTTTCCAAAACGGCGCCCGCCGAAAGGTCCGGGAACAATCTGCCAAGAAAAAGGCCTTTCGGCGGTCGCCGTTTCCAAAACGGCGCCCGCCGGAGCTCAAACGGCGACCGCCGTTTGGCTCCAGCAACCCGGTTTGCTTCGTTTTTCTTCGTTTCTTCTCGTTTTCGCCGGAGAGCCGAGATCCTCCATCGAACCATGGACCAAGTCCATTGCTTACAAGTAGTACAATACAAATATAATAGAAAAACCTATCTATTACAAATGATTCCAAGGGACGCAGCCCTCAAATACTCCGGCCAATCGAAACGTAAAAAACGACGAATTCATTCACCCGACCACTAACGGTGGCCGGCCTTACATCTAATCACATAATCACAATTAAACAATTAATCCAATTATGTTGATTAAACTTCTTGTGTCCAACACAAAAGTGTGCACGAGCCCTAAGCTCTGATACCAATTGAAGGTACCGGTATATCGATCCAATCGATATACCGTGTGTGCAGAAGCGTGTAAAGCAATAGATCTACTATGCCATGATCTTAGTGCACACTTAATGTGTATAAGAACACATTTAAACATATATATATACACATCCAATATATATATATATATATATATATATATATATAAGGTTCAACGATTACTTACTTTTGGTGATCGTTGAATTTGGTTAATGTCAATGAGGTGGTGTTGAGTCGATTGAACCACCTCAAATAGATCAACCTCGAAATGTACACCTTTGGTATGACCTTGTCACGCCTTTGGATCGTCCGGATGTTGAAGCCGCACAAATGGCCCGGCCTCTACGTGTTGCACACGAACCCGGATGATAAACACCTTGCTTGTTTGAAGTGGTTCTCCAAGAACACTCTCTCTTCTCACTCTTTCTTGTGAATTTCGTGGCTGATGATGATGGTGTTAGAATGAGACATGAAAATCTGATTTTCATGCTCATTATACCCCTTTTACTTCACATGTAACCCCCACCATAATGTGTGTGTCATAACCACACATAATGGGGTGTTATGGTGAAGTTCAAAGGTCATCTCCACATAATCATGCCAAATCATGATATGTGGTCCCATTGGCTTGTGTGGCATGCCATGTCACACTATGTGACATGCATCCATGCACGTCATGCATCCCATGCATGAGAATTAAATCCACGTAAATATTGATTCTAAATCAATATATTTATCAAGCAATGTATATCAATATCGAGCTCGTGTGTGACCCTGTAGGTATGATTTTATCGATCAATATTATATTGTTCCCAACAATTAATATTATCGAATAATCATTTAACATCCATAGATGACCTTATGACTTTATCGATTGCACACGCAGGATCGAAGGACATATCCCAACACTGGGGACCAGGCGCTCGCCTGGTCCATGTCGCGCGCGGTCGCGCGACCACCATGCGCCCGCTTCGTACGGCTGAGCAGCGGGCTGTGGGTTCTTCCCACAGCGGATCCGGGGGCTTCGCTGGCCGTGCTCGGAGCTGTACGGGCTGAACCCTAGCGCACGTCCGGTGACGTGCGCACGCCTCGATCGAACATGCGGTGGCTCGGGCTGCTGCTAGGGTTCGACGAGGGGCTGTCCGTGGGGGTTCAGGCGTGTTCGACGGGCTGCCAAGGGCAGCCCTAGGGGGCTGCTGTGATCAGACTCGAGTCCCATGCATGGGCTCGACCGAACAGCCGCGGCTTTGCCGCGGTTAGGGTTTGGTTGAGTCCGGATATTCATGCTGGTTCGTGGCGGGATGTTCCGGAAACCGTGAGTCGATTGGAGTTGTCGTTCCGCAATTTGACAACTCCTGATATTCGATCTCCAAAGGATTTCGGTCGGAATTAATTAGATAATTAATTTTAATTAATTTATTAATTCCGGGATATCGATTTCCAACAATTGGTATCAGAGCGTTGGTTTTAGTTCATGGTATTTTTCGATAAATTGTTCTACCTTGCAGGGTTTCCGATTATTATGGCTAGATTTAATTATTGTTAATTAATGTCATAATATTTCTCTTGATTATTAAACTCTCGGTGATGTCAATATTTTTTCTTGTGTGGTGAATGCTTGTTCTTAATTTTTCCTGAAATTGTTTGAGGTCGTTTTGTAGAGAATCGATGCCGGATAGCGTAGTAATAAATTTGTAATTTATTTTACGTTGGATCGAGGACGAAACGACGACCAAAAAAGTGTGACGGAGGAGACGAAGAGAGGGAGGACCGGGGATCGATCACGAGGATCGATCCCATGAGGATCGATCACGAGGATCGATCCCATGAGGATCGATCGCCCGGGCTGCCCTAGGGCTCTCGGCCACGCCGGCCACCAAGGGTGGTGGCGCGTGAGCCTTGGCCGGCGGTGGTAGTGGCAGTCGATGGTGGGGATGGCGTGGGGATCCCCAACCCATGCTATTCCTACCAAGATCCAACTTTCCTAATTGATTCGGTCTTCCTATTTTGAGTATTCCTAGTATTGGGAACTCTCATGGAATAGGAAAATAATTAATTGGAATTAATTATTTCCTTATTCTATTATGGAAGTCTTCTAGAATATTCCAAGTCTTACTTGGATAGGATTCTAGAGATTTAATAGAATTGGAAAATAATTAATTATTAAATTAATTTATTTCCTAATTGATTATTCCTATTTTATGGGAATTTTCATGGACATGGAAATTAATTAATTTTGGAAAGTAGAAGAGTCCTTAATTAATTTTTCCTATTTAATTATTCCTTTATGGAATTTTTAATAGATTAATAAATGAATTAATTTGGAAGGATTATGAGTCCTAAATTATTTTATTTCCTTATTTCATTATGTAAATCTTCTAGAATATTCCAAGTGGGTCTTGGATAGGATTCTAGAGATTTAATGGAGTAGAAAAGGAAAATAAAAATAAATAAAAATATTAATAATATTTAATTTTATTTTTGATTTATTCGATTGACTTAATTTTCGAATTAAGTAACTTTTGGATTTATTAAAAATAAATAGATTTAAATATTGGAATTAATATTCCCGTCACATGGAGCATTCAAGAACGAAGACTAAAGACTAGAAGAAGCATAAGGAGATGCGATAAAGCCATAATAGTCGGAAAATAATATTCTAGTATTATTTTGATTATGTGATAATATTCTATGTGCTTTATTTCATGTATGCATGCTTATGTGTATTTAATTATGCATTAGATAGCGTATCCCTTTGTTATAAAAAGCTAAGTGGGAGAGGGATTGGAAACAATGCCATGGTCTCCATTGCTGTTTTCTTGGTGACTTTTATGAACTTTCGAAGTTCATATAGATAAGCTATTGGAGGAGAATTCTTGTAATTCCTCTTACGAGAAACATTGATTAAGTTTATCAAACAATGCCTAATTTGTCTTTCCAAAACTGATTTCAAGTCGACTCATTCTCACCCCGGGGAGTGGAATGGAGCCAAAGCCACTTGGTCATGTCGAGGACACAAATTAGAGACCTTCGTACCATTTCTTGAAATGGATCGATTGTCTGCTCGGCTCCCTCATTTATGAGAGATAGGGTCGTTCGCATGGTGAATCACTGGTAAGAAACTTCGAGTTTCACTTATGATTCTCCGCGTCTTGATTTACAAGATTAAATGAATCAAGTAATTGGGAGTCAATTATAAAAGTCTCTTGGTGTAGTAAACGTCCACACCACGTGGCTTGCTATACTAACGGATTTTGGATTAATTGATGTAGACAGTTATAAGAAATTGTGAAGAGTTGTGAAGTTGTCGTAAACGTCCACACCACGTGGCTTGCGGTGATGTAGCAATTCCTAACGATTTACTTTAGTGCTGAGTAATGGTTTACACTTAGATACGCATTATAGTATTCCTCCCCACGAGGTTACGCTATAAGTGATGTATGACTGAAGCAAATCTAATTGCTAAATCATTTGGGTAGGTAAACGTCCACACCACGTGGCTTGCCATATCTGATAGGATTTTAGATGCGATTAGTGGTTTAATGATATTATTTTAGGGAGATAATATCGGAGATTAAATCAATTGTTTGTTGTTATATGTGCTCATAGATTAGGAAATGGCTTTGAACCCACTTTCTGTGATACGTAAGGATTTTAAACTCACTGGTCCCTAAATGTAATGATTGGAATAGAGATCTAGACATTACCCAAACTGTTGAAGAGTACAAGGTTGTACTCAATGAGCTTTGTCCTTCCGAGCCTATTGACATAGGCGGCTAGACAAGAAGCGATGAGGATACTCATAAAGGCCAGTCGCTTCGAGGAAACGCTTAAACACGTTTTTGAGATGATTGACCTTTTAGACGAGTTGAGACGGAAATCGCAAGCTCTTGTAGCCAATGCCAAAGGTTTCAAACCTAAAGGCATGAATCGGGGGAAAGGAAAAGAAAGCAAAGAAACCCAGTGGTTCTAAGTTACTTGGACCACGAGATGGGACGAGAAAGCCAATAGGCAAGTATTCTCGATGCAACAAGTCTGGACACTGGAAGTCTGAATGTCCTCTCAAAGGTACGAATTTTTCTTTAGTCGTAAAAACATAGTCAGCGGTATTATCTACCAGAATTCTGGTGTGTAGATATGGAACCACTGACGATATGTGCATTTTAAATGCAAGGGCTCCAGGAAACCCGACGACTTAGAAAAGAAGAAATCGTAGTCTACATGGGCAATGCTGTGGAGGAGGCAGCAGTTGCAGTGGAGGACATTTTATAGGATTTCATTTTGAGTTATTGCTTTTATGTACCTTTCATATTAGAAAGAACTTTGTTCTGGATTTCTAATGAATGGATATTTTATTTCTTTTAATCATTTGATGGTTATAAGAAGAAATAATGATATTATCTATTTTGGTACATTAGCTAGCAATTTATAAATGATGAATCCTGAGTCCACCACGATGCAACGAACCGTTTTATATAACTCGTTTTACTAATAAGAGATTTCTTTATTAAATCATTTATACTTGTGGATTCTTATGCTAAGTCATATTTATTCAAATAAGAAGTTCAAAGGTCGAAAATTGATTGTAAGATCAATTAAGTTGAAGGAGTGGACCTTCCTGCTGGAAATCGATATCCCGGGGTATCAAAAAAATTGCGGAACCGATAACCCCGACCGAAATCCCATCGCCGGAAACCGATCACGAACACCACGAAGAACCGGGCTCGACAAGAGCATCGCCGCGGGATGAACCCGCGGCTAAACCCTAGCCGAACCCCATCCGCGGGGTTCGCGATCTCGATCGATCGCATGGGGCTGCTCCGGCAGCCCCGGGGCGGTGAGTCCGGCGACTTCACCGCCCACGCCGTCGGGAGGGGCGCCAGCCGCGGCACCAGCCCGCGGCAGCCCCAGCGATCGAGCCTAGCTCGATCGCTCGCCCCGGCGTCCAGCCGGGGCTCCCTTCGCGCGGATCGCCGCGATCGAACCCTAGGTTCGATCGCACCCCTCGGCTCCCAGCCGAGGGTCCTTTGAACGTTCGCCGGGGATCTCGAATCCCCGTCCCCGAAGTTCATCGTTTTCCCGGATCGTGCGTTCATGTATGTATCACAATTCAATTCACATAAAATCATAGAAGGGAGTATATGATTTTACCTTTTAATTCGTTGTGCGGAGAAACGAATTTAAGTTTGATGACCTTACGATCTTCCCACGTATTCCTTGCACTAGCTTGAACGTCGGGTGGGCGACGATCCTCCAAGCTTATGGATCCTCTTCTCTCTCTCTACTTTCTCTCTCTAAGAGAATTATGATCTTGTGTAATTGTATTGTTGTAGAAAAGAGAAGACCATGTAGTGCTTTTATAGGCTACGTAGGGGATCTAAAGGAGGTGGAATATTGGGCTTCCAATATTAATGATTAAATTGAGCCCAAGCCCAAATCTATTAATCTCCCATTAATATTAATTAATTTATTTTCCACTATATAAATTAATTGCACTCCCAATATTAAACCATATTATATCAAATAATATTTCTCCGGTAGTATTATTTATTCCGTGTATTTAAGATTTAAATATCCATGAATAAGATTAATTTATTGCTAATTAATTTATTCATCTCTTGAATCCGAGACTAGTACCATTCAACCTTAATTATTGTGCGGAACGAATCCACTCATGAGGTTTACACAATAATTCCTTATGAACTCATCTCGGGGATATTATCAACCCTTCCGGGATACACTTTCCCGTCAAGTATTCACGGCATGCCATATATAAAATATAGTGACCCAACTTAACCGGTAATTAACCCAATAATTAAATCGGTTAATTCCTTTGGAAAATCAAAGTCACATATATTAAATATACACACCCGCAATAGTATCGGGGATTAAGAATAAAATACTCTGAGATTTAAATTGATTATCCAAGGCAATCCTAATCAATAAATCTCAAGTGATCCGCCCAATACACCAAGTGTACAAGTGTGATAAAATAATTAAGATAAATTATTTTCTCTCTCACACAACGACTATACCGATGGATTGGTCCATGTCCATCTAGGTCGTGAACAACTGTTCGATTAAATACGAGTAACCGATAGTATGATCTTCTGTGCGCCCATGCACACCATACTAACTACAACGTATAAAATCCAGGACTATATTTTGCATATATTTAATTATCAATAATTAAATGCAAACAATTGTTTATTAATTTTAATAGATTAAATGCTATGATCGGGAGTTTACCGTTACTTAAATCTAGACATTAAGTACACAACTCCAACAATCTCCCACTTGTACTAAGGTCTAGTCATTTCCTCCAAACTCCCGACTCCCATACTCATCACGTGCTTAGAGTTGTACTTCCAAGAAGTACTGTGTGAATGAGCACTCTAGGTTGCCGCTCTGAAGTTATCTCGGTGACTACTGCGTCGTCTCCCTCGAAGATGACTCGTATCAGGTGGTACGTGCTCTATGTGTTAACATCACTTTTGACTTATGACTTCTTCCAGTTTACCATGCACCGCTATCCAATAGCCTTTGGTAAACTAAGAGTCATATCCAAGTCTAGAGGTTATCCCGGAACCTAACCAAAACGTCCGCTGCCTCTGAGGCTGCTTATTCGGTTATGAGAGAGTCTGAGAAGCATCCTGCTTATCACTCTTTCACTTCATGGTTCCACTCTTTCTAAAAGTGAACACATAGCCTGATATCGACTTACACTGGTCCTTATCTGATTTGTGATCTGAGAATTTGTAATCAAAGAAGATTTCGTCTTGCTTAATAATCCAGTACTTCACAAGTACTATTATAGCATCCGAAAATCTCTTGTCTAGATTACCTTGATATCCTCCCACTACGCAAACCGCATAGTTGATATCAGGTTCTTGTTTTACAACATTGCATCTATAAAGCTTTCCATACTTGAAGTATAGGAAACTGCTTTGTCCTCATCCATCTCCTTCATGTGTTCCAACACATACCCTTTAGATAGATGTATATTCTGTCTCTGAAAGGCAATAACCTTTCTCAGAAGTATGCATGTTTAAAAACAAACCTTAATCGTATAAGATATCTAGGAGAAATACAATGTTCTTATCCTTAGATCGAAAGATCTCAAGAACATGCTCTAACTTCTACTCAATCTTATATCTCGATTCATTTAGACAACCATTATCTTATGTCTGACAACATTTTCTACATTGCTGCCAATGATGAAAATGTTATCTACATAAAATCTCCGAGAAACACCACCTTGTTTCTATTACATCTCCAATACACCTATCGTCTATGCCTTTTGATGAATCCATCAAATGGACTATCCCATCAATTTGCAAGTTCCACGATTTATAGCTTTGTTTCAATCCATAAATGGATTTACTAAGCTCGTACTCTAAATGATCTTGCCTCTTAACAATAATCCTTATTGTTTTCTAAGCAGGCACATTTAGATCCAGTACCGCCCTCGTGCAGAGCTAGGGATCGATTTCATCTCTACTAGATCCAGAGTCCGAAACTCTTCTAGTCTTGTGAACATCTCTGGTTTTTCAACAACCTCCCACTGCAATGGCGTCCCGATGTATAATAGTAATAACAGTAGGTGCAGTGTGTGGTGTACTTCTACTCGGTTTGGCTGGTTCCTAGTCTTTGTCCTTTTTCTCATTCCAAGGTATTGCGTCAGTTCGGGCTTTGTGGTTCTTCTAATAGTCTTTCTCTAAGAACCGGGCGTTACACGTCCTTCTGGTTCATAGTACTATAGAACACACAATACTTTGTTCATCTAGGATATCCTACAACCATATTGAATATGCCGTTGTCTCCAGGAATATCCATAGAACATAGGTAGTTCCGAACAACTCGTTCTTTTAATATTAGAATTCTATTTCTTACTGACTCACCATCTCTACACGTAAGTGTATGGTGTAGTCATTTGAGACTTAATCTCAACATTTGATTGTGTTACGTGGTAGCCTCTGCGACTAAGTCGCAGGCTTCCAATGGATATACTTTGAAGGTTCCCCATAATTGCTTTGTGACTAAAACACTTTGCTTTTATGGCACATCAAGCATTCTAATCCATCTTCGAGTATTCTTAAAAGAACTACTCGCACTTTACACACATCATTGATCATTCTCAATACTTGTCCGAATTCTTACTTTTACCAAAAAGTATGCTTAGTTGTATTATCTTCCAAACTTGATTCTTAGGTCGGAAGGTCCATTCCTTCAACTATAATTGATCAAATCAATTTCAACCTTTTGAATCTTATTTGAATAAATACTACTAAGTATAATGATTTAACAAGAAATATATCTAAATAGTAAAACAAGTTATAGAACGGTTTGTTGCATCGTGGTAGACTAAGGATTTATCATTCACATATTGCTATCTAATGTACCAGAATAGATAATACCCATTATTTCTTATCAAAATCATCACCATGATTAAAGAAATAAAATATCCATTCATAAATAATAGAAATCCAGAACAAAAGTTCTTTCTAAAATAAAGGGTACATAATGCAATAAACTTGAAATGAAATCCTATTTAACTACTAAAGCAGATAAATGTCTTCCACTGCAACAGCTGTCTCCTCTACAACTTTCGCCCGTGTAGACTCGAACTCTTCTTTTCTAAGTCGCCGGGTTTTCTGGAACCCCTGCATTTAAAATGCACATACCGTCAGTGGTTCCATATCTACACACCAGATTTCTGGTAGATAATACCGCTGACTATGTTTTTACGACTAAAGAAAAATTCGTACCTTTGAGAGGACATTCAGACTTCCAGTGTCCAGTCTTATTGCATCGGAAGCACTTGCCTCTTGGCTTTGCAGCCCCCACTCGTGGTCCACTCCTCTTGGCACCACTGGGTTTCCAGGCTTGCTTCCTTTTCTTGCCCCTACCTCCAACAGGCTTCAAGCCTTTGGACTTGGTAGCTACAAGCGCTTGAGACTTGCCCTTCTTGTAGATCCCCTCTGCCGCCTTTAGTTCAGTCAGGAGTTGCGCAAGAGTATAAGATAGTTTACCCATATTATAGCTCATACGAAACTGCTCAAAACTAGGGGTCAGAGACTGGAGTATGATGTCGACTTGCGTCTCAGCATCAATAGAAGCTCCTAGGACCTCAAGTTCATTCAACAAACTCATCATCTTAAGAACGTGCTCCCCAACGGGCGTTCCTTCAGACTGAGTAGTCGACATGAGGACTCTCATGGCTTCTTGCCTAGCCGCACGATCTTGCTCCCCAAACATCTCCTTGAGGTTAAACATCATATCATAGGCAGTGTCCATCGGCTGATGTTGGGTTTGGAGTACATTCGACATGGAAGCCAAAATATAACACCTAGCCATTTCACCAGCCTTTTTCCACTTCCGATATGCCAGTTTTTCCTCATCAGTTGAGGCAGCCGTGGGCTCGGCAGGGCACACTTCATGGAGTACATACTTGTACTCCTCAGAAGTTAGGACAATGTCTAAATTTCTCTTCCAATCAATGTAATTGGGACCAGTGAGCTTATGCTCCTTGAGTATCACAGAAAGTGGGTTCATAGCTATTCTCTAAACCTATAAGCACATTTAAACAAACAATCAATTTAATATCCGATATTATCTCCCTCAAATAATATCATTAAATTACTAATTACATCTAAAATCCCATCAGGTAAGGCAAGCCACGTTCGTGTGGACGTTTACCCACCCAAATGATTTAGTAATTAGATTTGCTTCGGTCGTACATCATTATAGCGTTACTTCGTTGGGAAGAATACTATAAAGCGTACCTAAGTGTAAACCATTACTCAGTACTAAGGTGAATCATTTGGAATTGCTATGTCACCGCAAGCCACGTTAGTGTGGACGTTTACGATAACTCACAATCCTTCACAATTCCCTATAACCGTCTACATCAACTATTTCCAAAAATCCCATTCAGCATAGCAAGCCACGTTCGTGTGGACGTTTACTACACCAAAAGACTTTTATAGTTGACTCCCAATTACTTGAACCATTCGATTTTCGTAAATCAAGACGCGGAGAATCATAAGTGAAACTCGAAGTTTCTTACCAGTGATTCACCATGCGAACAACCCTATCTCTCATTAGATGAGGGAGCCGAGCAGACAAACGATCCATCTTCAAAAGAATGGTACGAATGTCTCTAATTTGTGTCATCCACATGACCAAGTGGCTTTGGCTCCATTCCACTCCCCGGGGTGAGAATGAGTCGACTTGAAGTCAGTTTCAGAAAGACAAATTAGGCATTGTTTGATAAACTTAATCAATGTTTCTTGTAAAAGGAATTACAAGAATTCTCCTCTAATGACATATCTATATGAACTTCGAAAGCTTATAAATGTCACCAAGAGAACAGTAATGGAGACCATGGGAATGTTTCCATCCCCGCTCCCACTTAGCTTTTTATAACAAAGGGATACGCTATCTAATGCATAATTAAACACATAAGCATGCATACAAGCAATAAAGCACATATCACATAGTCAAAATAATGCTAGAAAATTATTTTCCGACTATCATGGCTTTATTCCATCTCCGTATGCGTCTTCTAGTCTTCAGTCTTCGTTCTTGAATGCTCCATGTGACAAGAATATTAATCCCAATATTTAAATCTATTTATTTTTAATAAATCCAAAAGATACTTAATTCGAAAATTAAGTCAATCGAATAAATTAAAAAATAAAATTAAATATTATTAATATTTTTATTTATTTATTTTCCCATCTAAATCTATTAAATCTCTAGAATAATCTATCCAAGTAAAACTTGGAATATTCTAGAAGACTTCTATAATAGAATAAGGAAATAAAATAAAATAGGACTCTTCTACTTTCCAAGATTAATTAATTTCCATGTCCATGAAAATTCCCATAAAATAGGAATAATCAAATAGAAATAAATTAATTCATTAATTAATTATTTTCCTATCTAATTCTATTAAATCTCTAGATTCCTATTCCAAGTAGAACTTGGAATATTCTAGAAGACTTCCATAATAGAATAAGGAAATAAAATAATATTAATTAATTCTTTTCCTATCTCCATGAGAGTTCCCAAACTTAGGAATACTCAAAATAGGAAAACTTGAATCAATTAGGAAAGTGAATCTAGGTAGGAGTAGTACGGGTTGGGGATCCCCGCACCACCACCACCATCATCGATCGACCACCGGGAGGGAGCACCCGCCGCCGCCACTCCAGCCGGCCGCCACCGTCGCCGGCGACAGCCCACGGCCGAAGGGGCGCGACGCCCCCTTCCCCTTTTGGTCGATCATGGGTCGATCATGGGGTGATCGACCCCTTCGGTCCTTTCTCCCTCTCTTCATCTCCTTCGTCACATGAGTTCTCCGGCGGTCGTCTCGGCATCGATCCAACGTAAATAAATTACAAGAAATAAATTTACAATTCCGGTATCGATTCTATACATGAAATCGACCCTATACACTTTCCGGAAAACATAGAACAATAATAATAAATCTAAATTCGGTCAACCCCCGAATTTTTACTATTACAAGCATTCATCCACACAAAACGAATCTCGACAGGTCCGAGAGTTTAATAATCATGGTAAAATTAAATAACAAATTAATTAAACAATTAATCAATTAATTAACCATGATAGTCGGAATCCCTGCAAGGTAGAACACAATTGAACACATACATGAACACGAAACCAAAAGCTCTGATACCAATTGCTGGAAATCGATATCCCGGGGTATCAAAAAAATTGCGGAACCGATAACCCCGACCGAAATCCCATCGCCGGAAACCGATCACGAACACCACGAAGAACCGGGCTCGACAAGAGCATCGCCGCGGGATGAACCCGCGGCTAAACCCTAGCCGAACCCCATCCGCGGGGTTCGCGATCTCGATCGATCGCATGGGGCTGCTCCGGCAGCCCCGGGGCGGTGAGTCCGGCGACTTCACCGCCCACGCCGTCGGGAGGGGCGCCAGCCGCGGCACCAGCCCGCGGCAGCCCCAGCGATCGAGCCTAGCTCGATCGCTCGCCCCGACGTCCAGCCGGGGCTCCCTTCGCGCGGATCGCCGCGATCGAACCCTAGGTTCGATCGCACCCCTCGGCTCCCAGCCGAGGGTCCTTTGAACGTTCGCCGGGGATCTCGAATCCCCGTCCCCGAAGTTCATCGTTTTCCCGGATCGTGCGTTCATGTATGTATCACAATTCAATTCACATAAAATCATAGAAGGATGTATATGATTTTACCTTTTAATTCGTTGTGCGGAGAAACGAATTTAAGTTTGATGACCTTACGATCTTCCCACGTATTCCTTGCACTAGCTTGAACGTCGGGTGGGCGACGATTCTCCAAGCTTATGGATCCTCTTCTCTCTCTCTACTTTCTCTCTCTAAGAGAATTATGATCTTGTGTAATTGTATTGTTGTAGAAAAGAGAAGACCATGTAGTGCTTTTATAGGCTACGTAGGGGATCTAAAGGAGGTGGAATATTGGGCTTCCAATATTAATGATTAAATTGAGCCCAAACCCAAATCTATTAATCTCCCATTAATATTAAGTAATTTATTTTCCACTATATAAATTAATTGCACTCCCAATATTAAACCATATTATATCAAATAATATTTCGCCGGTAGTATTATTTATTCCGTGTATTTAAGATTTAAATATCCATGAATAAGATTAATTTATTGCTAATTAATTTATTCATCTCTTGAATCCGAGACTAGTACCATTCAACCTTAATTATTGTGCGGAACGAATCCACTCATGAGGTTTACACAATAATTCCTTATGAACTCATCTCGGGGATATTATCAACCCTTCCGGGATACACTTTCCCGTCAAGTATTCACGGCATGCCATTTATAAAATATAGTGACCCAACTTAACCGGTAATTAACCCAATAATTAAATCGGTTAATTCCTTTGGAAAATCAAAGTCACATATATTAAATATACACACCCGCAATAGTATCGGGGATAAAGAATAAAATACTCTGAGATTTAAATTGATTATCCAAGGCAATCCTAATCAATAAATCTCAAGTGATCCGCCCAATACACCAAGTGTACAAGTGTGATAAAATAATTAAGATAAATTATTTTCTCTCTCACACAACGACTATACCGATGGATTGGTCCATGTCCATCTAGGTCGTGAACAACTGTTCGATTAAATACGAGTAACCGATAGTATGATCTTCTGTGCGCCCATGCACACCATACTAACTACAACGTATAAAATCTAGGACTATATTTTGCATATATTTAATTATCAATAATTAAATGCAAACAATTGTTTATTAATTTTAATAGATTAAATGCTATGACCGGGAGTTTACCGTTACTTAAATCTAGACATTAAGTACACAACTCCAACACTTCCGACCTAAGAATCTAATTTGGAAGATGATACGACTAAGCAATCCTTTATGGATATAAGATATAAGATCCGGACAAGTATAAGAATTGATTGACTCTGATATATGCAGACCTATGTCTACTCAGACAATAAGGTACGAGTACTTCATTTGATGATTACTCGAGAAATGGATTAGAATACCTGATGTGCCACAAAAGCAAGTGTTTTGACAAGTCAATGGACACTAAGCAATTGTGGAGAACCATCAAGGTATATCCATTTATAGCCTGCGATTTAATCGCGGAGGCAAATACCTGTCTGAGGAATGCATAGAATACTGATCAGAGGTTGGGATTTGATCCCAAATGACTACACCATACACTGTTGTGTAGAAATGGTGTGTCGTAAATAAGAAATGGAACTCTTATAGATAGTAAACGATGAGTTATACTAAACTACTTGTTGGAGTTGTGTACTTAATGTCTAGATTTAAGTAACGGAAACTCACGATCCATTGCCATTAATCTATTTAATTAAATAAACAATTATTTGCGTTTAATTATTTATAATTAAATATATGCAAATCATAGTCCTAGATTTTATACGTTGTAGTTAGTATGGTGTTGCATGGGCGCACAAAAGATCATACTATTGGTTACTCGTATTTAATCGAACAGTTGCTCACGACCTAGATGGACGCGGACCAATCCATCGGTATAGTCGTTGTGTGAGAGAAAATAATTTATCTTAATTATTTTATCACACTTGTACACTTGGTGTATTGAGCGGATCTGCTTGAGATTCATCGATTAGGATTGCCGGCGATAATCGATTCGAGTCTCAGTGTATTTTATTCTTAATCCCCGAAACTATTGCGGGTGTGTATATTTAATATAAGTGACTTTGATTTACCAAAGGAATTAACCGATTTAATTATTGGGTTAATTACCGGTTAAGTTGGGTCACTATATTTTATATATGGCATGCCGTGAATACTTGACGGGAAAGTGTATCCCGGAAGGGTTGATAATATCCCCGAGATGAGTTCATAAGGAATTATTATGTAAACCCTGCAGGTGGATTCGTTCCGCATAATAATTAAGGTTGAATGGTACTAGTCTCGGATATAAGAGATGAATAAATTAATTAGCAATAAATTAATTTTATTCATGGATATTTATATCTTAAATACACGGAATAAATAATACTACCGGAGAAATATTATTTGATATAATATGGTTTAATATTGGGAGTGCAATTAATTTTATATAGTGGAAAATAGAATTAATTAATAATAGTAAGGATTAATAGATTTGGGCTTGGGCTCAATTTAATCACTATTATTGGAAGCCCAATATTCCACCTCCTTAAGATCCCCTACGTAGCCTATAAAAGCACTACATGGTCTTCTCTATTCTCATAACTTGAAGATCACAATTCTAGAGAGAGAAAGTAGAGAGGAGGATCCATGGAGTTCGGTAGATCGTCGCCCACACGACGTCCGGGCTAGTGCAAGGAATACGTGGGAAGATCTCAAAGGTCATCAAATTGAGTTCTACGTTTCTCCGAACAACGAGAACGAGGTAAATCGTAAAACCCTCTTTATGATTTTATCGTTTTAATTATCGTGAAAATATCATGAACAAGATCCAAGGGACGTACGAACCCGGGGACGAGGATCGACCTCGCGGTGGTGATCGAGGATCACCGGACCGCGGGAGGTCGAGAGATCCTCGCCGGGATCAAAGGCAACAAACCCTCGGCTGGACGCCGAGGGTGGCGATCGGCCCTAGGGCTCGATCGCCGGGCGCGCAAGGAGAAGCCCCGGCTGGTGCCGGGGCGTGCGATCGACGCTCGGTCGATCGCTGGGGGCAGCCGCGGGCTGGTGCCGCGGCAGGCGCCCCCTCCTCCATCGGCGGTGGCGGTGAGTCGCCGGACTCACCGCCGGGGGCTGCTACGAGCAGCCCCGGGGATGCACGATGCATCCCCATGCGATCACCGTGCGTGATCGCGAGCCCCATGCGGGGCTCGGCTAGGGCTAGCCGCGGGTTTATCCCGCGGTGGCGTGCTTTGGTCGAGCCCGGTTCGTATGGTGGTTCGCGGTGGTTTCCGGCGAAAGATTTTTCGATTGGATTGTCGGTTCCGCAATTTAGACAATCCGGATATTCGAAGGATTTCGGTCGGAATTAATTAGATAATTAATTTTAATTAATTTATTAATTCCGGGATATCGATTTCCAACAATTGGTATCAGAGCGTTGGTTTTAGTTCATGGTATTTTTCGATAAATTGTTCTACCTTGCAGGGTTTCCGATTATTATGGCTAGATTTAATTATTGTTAATTAATGTCATAATATTTTCTCTTGATTATTAAACTCTCGGTGATGTCAATATTTGTTCTTGTGTGGTGAATGCTTGTTCTTATTTTTCCGGAAATTGTATGAGGTCGATTTCATGTAAAGAATCGATACCGGATAGCGTAGTAATAAATTTGTAATTTATTTTACGTTGGATCGATTTCGAAACGACTACCGGAAAAGTGTGACGGAGGAGACGAAGAGAGGGAGGACCGGGGATCGATCACGAGGATCGATCCCATGAGGATCGATCGCCCGGGCTGCCCTAGGGCTCTCGGCCACGCCGGCCACCAAGGGTGGTGGCGCGTGAGCCTTGGCCGGCGGTGGTAGTGGCGGTCGATGGTGGGGATGGCGTGGGGATCCCCAACCCATGCTATTCCTACCAAGATCCAACTTTCCTAATTGATTCGGTTTTCCTATTTTGAGTATTCCTAGTTTTGGGAATTCTCATGGAAATAGGAAAAGAATTAATTGGAATTAATTTATTTCCTTATTCTATTATGGAAGTCTTCTAGAATATTCTAAGTTCTACTTGGAATAGGATTCTAGAGATTTAATAGAATTGGAAAGGAAAATAATTAATTATTAAATTAATTTATTTCCTAATTGATTATTCCTATTTTATGGGAATTTTCATGGACATGGAAATTAATTAATTTTGGAAAGTAGAAGAGTCCTTAATTAATTTTTCCTTATTTAATTATTCCTTTATGGAATTTTTAATGGATTAGGAAAGGAATTAATTTGGAAGGACTAGGAGTCCTAAATTATTTTATTTCCTTATTTCATTATGGAAATCATCTAGAATATTCCAAGTGGTCTTGGATAGATTATTCTAGAGATTTAATGAAGTAGAAAGGGAAAATAAAATAAATTTATTTTATTTCCTTATTCTATTATAGATGTCTTCTAGAATATTCCAACTGGGTCTTGGATAGATTATTCTAGAGATTTAATAGAATTAGATAGGAAAATAAATAAATAAAAATATTAATAATATTTAATTTTATTTTTGATTTATTCGATTGACTTAATTTTCGAATTAAGTAACTTTTGGATTTATTAAAAATAAATAGATTTAAATATTGGAATTAATATTCCCGTCACATGGAGCATTCAAGAACGAAGACTAAAGACTAGAAGATGCGTACGGGGATGCGATAAAGCCATAATAGTCGGAAAATAATATTCTAGTATTATTTTGATTATGTGATAATATTCTATGTGCTTTATTTCATGTATGCATGCTTATGTGTATTTAATTATGCATTAGATAGCGTATCCCTTTATTATAAAAAGCTAAGTGGGAGAGGGTATGGAAACATATCCATGGTCTCCATTGCTGTTCTCTTGGTGACTTTTAAGAACTTTCGAAGTTCATATAGATAAGCCATTGGAGGAGAATTCTTGTAATTCCTTTTAGGAGAAACATTGATTAAGTCTATCAAACAATGCCTAATTTGTCTTTCCAAAACTGACTTCAAGTCGACTCATTCTCACCCCGGGGAGTGGAATGGAGCCAAAGCCACTTGGTCATGTCGAGGACACAAATTAGAGACTTTCGTGTCATTTGATGACTAGATCGATTGTCTGCTCGGCTCCCTCATTTTATGAGAGATAGGGTCGTTCGCATGGTGAATCACTGGTTAGAAACTTCGAGTTTCACTTATGATTCTCCGCGTCTTGATTTACAAGATTGAATGGATCAAGTAATTGGGAGTCAATTATAAAAGTCTCTTGGTGTAGTAAACGTCCACACCACGTGGCTTGCTATGCTGACGGATTTTGGATTAATTGATATAGACAGTTGTAAGAAATTGTGAAGAGTTGTGAAGTTGTCGTAAACGTCCACACCACGTGGCTTGCGGTGATGTAGCAATTCCAAACGATTTACTTTGGTACTGAGTAATGGTTTACACTTAGATACGCATTATAGTATTCCTCCCCACGAGGTTCCGCTATAAGTGATGTATGACCGAAGCAAATCTAATTGCTAAATCATTTGGATTGGTAAACGTCCACACCACGTGGCTTGCCATATCTGATGGGATTTTAGATGTGATTAGTGGTTTAATGATATTATTTAAGGGAGATAATATCGGAGATTAAATCGATTGTTTGTTGTTATATGTGCTCATAGATTAGGAAATGGCTTTGAACCCACTTTCTGTGATACCTAAGGATTATTTAAACTCACTGGTCCCTAAATGTATTGATTGGAATAGGGATCTAGACATTGTCCAGACTGTTAAAGAGTACAAGTTTGTACTCAGTGAGCTTTGTCCTCTCGAGCCTACAAATGTCTTAACTGATGAGGAAAGGACTGATTTTGATATCATGTTCAAACTCAAGGAGATGTTTAGACATGACATAGGCGGCTAGACAAGAGGCGATGAGGATACTCATAAAGGCCAGTCGATTCAAGGGAACGCTTAAACACATTTTTAAGATGATTGACCTTTTAGACGAGTTGAGACGGAAATCGCAAGCTCTTGTAGCTAATGCCAAAGGTTTCGAACCTAAGGGAAAAATCGGGGGAAAGGAAAAGCAAGCAAAGAAACCCAGTGGTCCTAAGTTTCTTGGACCACGAGATGGGACGAGAAAGCCATGAGGCAACAGTTCTCGATGCAAACAGTCTGGGTACTGGAAGTCTGATTATCCTCTCAAAGAAAGTACGAAATTTTTCTTTAGTCGTAAAACATAGTCAGTGGTATTATCTACCGGAACCTGGTATGTAGATATGGAACCACTGACGGTATGTGCATTTTAAATGCAAGGGTTCCAGGAAACCTGACGACTTAGAAAAGAAAAGATCGTAGTCTATGTGGGCAATGCTGTGGAGGAGGCAGCTATTGCAATGGAGGACATTTTATAGGATTTCATTTTGAGTTATTGCTTTTATGTACCTTTCATATTAGAAAGAACTTTGTTCTGGATTTCTAATGAATATATATTTTATTTCTTTTAATCATTTGATGGTTATGAGAAGAAATAAAGATAGTATCTATTCTGGTACATTAGCTAGCAATATATAAATGATGAATCCTGAGTCCACCACGATGCAACGAACCGTAGTATAAAACTCGTTTTACTAATAAGAGTTTTCTTTATTAAATCGATTGTACTTGTGGATTCTTATGCTAAATCATGTTTATTCAAATAAGAAGTTCAAAGGTCGAAAATTGATATTTGATCAATTAAGTTGAAGGAATGGACCTTCCGACCTAAGAATCTAATTTGGAAGATAATATGACTAAGCAATCCTTTATGGATATAAGATATAAGATCCGGACAAGTATAAGAATTGATTAACTCTGATGTATGCAGACCTATGTCTACTCAGACAATAAGGTACGAGTACATCATTTGATGATTACTCGAGAAATGGATTAGAATACCTGATGTGCCACAAAAGCAAGTGTTTTGACAAGTCAATGGACACTAAGCAATTGTGGAGAACCATCAAGGTATATCCATTTGTAGCCTGCGATTTGATCGCGGAGGCAAGTACCTATCTGAGGAATGCATGGCATACTGATCAGAAATTGGGATTTGATCCCAAATGACTACACCATACACTGTTGTGTAGAAATGGTGTGTCGTAAACAAGAAATGGAACTCTTATAGAAATAGTAAAAGCATGAGTTATACGGAACTACCTATGTTCTATGGATATGTCTGGAAACAACGGCGCATTCAAAAGCGGTTGTAGAATGTCCTGGAAGAACAAAAGATGTGTGTTCAATAGTACTATGAACCAAAGGGACGTTATAAGTTCTAACGCCCGGTTCTTAGAGGAAGACTATATGATGAACCACAAGCCCAAAGTGACGTGATACTTTGAAATGAGAGAGAAGAAGAGGACTGAGAACCAGCCGAACCGAGTAGCGGTACACCACTAACTGCACCTACTGTTATCACTATTTATACACCGGAATGCCGTTGTAGTGGGAGGTTGTGTGACAACCGGAGATATTCATAAGACTAGGAGAGTTTTCGGACTCTGGACCTAGTATACATGAAATCGATCCCTGGATCTACATACAGGCAGTACTAGATCTAAATGTGCCTTCTTGGAAAGCAATAAGGATTATTGTTAAGAGGCAAGATCATTTAGAGTACAAGCTTAGTTGATCCATTTATGGATTGAAACAAAGCATTGAGTTCGTGGTACTTGCAAATTGATGAGATAGTCCATTTTATGGATTCATCAAAAGCATAGACGAATTGTGTATATTGGAAACGTGATGGAAAACAAGGTGGTGTTTCTCGGAGGTTTTATGTAGATGACACTCTTATCATTGGCAACAATGTAAAGATGTTATCAGACATAAAATGATGGTTGTCTAGATGAATCATTATGAAAGATAAAGGAAGAAGTTGGACATGTTCTTGAGATCTTGGATCTCTAGAAAGAACATTGTACTTTTCCTGGACATCTTACATATATGATTATGGTTCGTTTTAACATGCAAGATTCCGAGAAAGGTTCGTTACCTTTCAGAGACGGAATGCATCTATCAAAGGATATGTGTTTTGGAACACAAAAGGAGATAGAAGCAATGAAAGCAGTTTCCTACACTTTGAGTGTGGAAAGCTTAATAAATGCATTGTTGAAAACAAGAACCTGATATCGGCTATGCGGTTAGCATAGTGGGAGGATATCAAGGTAATCCTGGAAAGGAATATTCGACTGCCGTAAAAGTACTTTCGAAGTACTGTTCTAGACTACGAAGCAGACGAGTTTTTCCTTTGGATTACATTCTCTTAGATTTCTAATCGAATGAGGACCGGTGTAAGTCGATATCAGGCTATGTGTTTCACTATTGAAGGAGAAGGAGTTTTAACATGGAAGAGTGATAAGCACGATGCTTTTCGGACTCTGCCATAGGTAACCAAATAGCGGCCTCAGAGGCAGCGGAAGTTTTGGTATAACTCCGGGATAATCTCTGGGACTTAGATGTGATTCTTAATTTGCCAAAGGCTATGTAAATAGCGGTGCGATGGCAAATGGTAAGAAATCACGAGTCCATAAGTGTAAGATAACACATAGTGCAAGTACCACCTGATACGAGTCATCGTCGAGGGAGACGACGCTGTAGTCACCAAGATAACTTCAGAGCGGCAACCTAGAGTGCTCATTCACATAGTACTTCTTGGAAGTACAACTTAAGCACGTGATGAGTATGGGAGTCGGGAGTTTGGAGGAAATGACTAGACCTTAGTACAAGTGGGAGATTGTTGGAGTTGTGTACTTAATGTCTAGATTTAAGTAACGGAAACTCACGATCCATTGCCATTAATCTATTTAATTAAATAAACAATTATTTGCGTTTAATTATTTATAATTAAATATATGCAAATCATAGTCCTAGATTTTATACGTTGTAGTTAGTATGGTGTTGCATGGGCGCACAGAAGATCATACTATTGGTTACTCGTATTTAATCGAACAGTTGCTCACGACCTAGATGGACGCGGACCAATCCATCGGTATAGTCGTTGTGTGAGAGAAAATAATTTATCTTAATTATTTTATCACACTTGTACACTTGGTGTATTGAGCGGATCTGCTTGAGATTCATCGATTAGGATTGCCGGCGATAATCGATTCGAGTCTCAGTGTATTTTATTCTTAATCCCCGAAACTATTGCGGGTGTGTATATTTAATATAAGTGACTTTGATTTACCAAAGGAATTAACCGATTTAATTATTGGGTTAATTACCGGTTAAGTTGGGTCACTATATTTTATATATGGCATGCCGTGAATACTTGACGGGAAAGTGTATCCCGGAAGGGTTGATAATATCCCCGAGATGAGTTCATAAGGATTATTATGTAAACCCTGCAGGTGGATTCGTTCCGCATAATAATTAAGGTTGAATGGTACTAGTCTCGGATATAAGAGATGAATAAATTAATTAGCAATAAATTAATTTTATTCATGGATATTTATATCTTAAATACACGGAATAAATAATACTACCGGAGAAATATTATTTGATATAATATGGTTTAATATTGGGAGTGCAATTAATTTTATATAGTGGAAAATAGAATTAATTAATAATAGTAAGGATTAATAGATTTGGGCTTGGGCTCAATTTAATCACTATTATTGGAAGCCCAATATTCCACCTCCTTAAGATCCCCTACGTAGCCTATAAAAGCACTACATGGTCTTCTCTATTCTCATAACTTGAAGATCACAATTCTAGAGAGAGAAAGTAGAGAGGAGGATCCATGGAGTTCGGTAGATCGTCGCCCACACGACGTCCGGGCTAGTGCAAGGAATACGTGGGAAGATCTCAAAGGTCATCAAATTGAGTTCTACGTTTCTCCGAACAACGAGAACGAGGTAAATCGTAAAACCCTCTTTATGATTTTATCGTTTTAATTATCGTGAAAATATCATGAACAAGATCCAAGGGACGTACGAACCCGGGGACGAGGATCGACCTCGCGGTGGTGATCGAGGATCACCGGACCGCGGGAGGTCGAGAGATCCTCGCCGGGATCAAAGGCAACAAACCCTCGGCTGGACGCCGAGGGTGGCGATCGGCCCTAGGGCTCGATCGCCGGGCGCGCAAGGAGAAGCCCCGGCTGGTGCCGGGGCGTGCGATCGACGCTCGGTCGATCGCTGGGGGCAGCCGCGGGCTGGTGCCGCGGCAGGCGCCCCCTCCTCCATCGGCGGTGGCGGTGAGTCGCCGGACTCACCGCCGGGGGCTGCTACGAGCAGCCCCGGGGATGCACGATGCATCCCCATGCGATCACCGTGCGTGATCGCGAGCCCCATGCGGGGCTCGGCTAGGGCTAGCCGCGGGTTTATCCCGCGGTGGCGTGCTTTGGTCGAGCCCGGTTCGTATGGTGGTTCGCGGTGGTTTCCGGCGAAAGATTTTTCGATTGGATTGTCGGTTCCGCAATTTAGACAATCCGGATATTCGAAGGATTTCGGTCGGAATTAATTAGATAATTAATTTTAATTAATTTATTAATTCCGGGAATGCTCCATGTGACGAGAATATTAATCCCAATATTTAAATCTATTTATTTTCAATAAATCCAAAAGATACTTAATTCGAAAATTAAGTCAATCGAATAAATCAAAAATAAAATTAAATATTATTAATATTTTTTATTTATTTATTTTCCTATCTAATTCTATTAAATCTCTAGAATAATCTATCCAAGTCAAACTTGGAATATTCTAGAAGACTTTCTATAATAGAATAAGGAAATAAAATAAATTGGGACTCTTCTACTTTCCAAGATTAATCAATTTCCATTACTATGAAAATTCCCATAAAATAGGAACAATCAATTAGGAAATAAATCAATCCTAAATTAACTTTTATTCCTTTCCAATTCTATTAAATCTCTAGGATCCTATTCCAAGTAGAACTCGGAATACTCTAGAAGATTTCCATAATAGAATAAGGAATAAAAATAATTCCAATTAATTCTTTTCCTATCTTCATGAGAGTTCCCAAAGTTAGGAATACTCAAAATAGGAAAACTTGAATCAATTAGGTAAGTAGAATCTTGGTAGGATTAGGAGTAGCACGGGTTGGGGATCCCCGCACCACCCCCTACCGCCCACCACCACCACCGCCGGGCACCACCGCCGCCGTCCCCCAGCCACGCGCCACCACCACCGGTGGCCGGCGTGGCCGGAAACCCTAACGGGCAGCCCCGGGCGTGGGGTCGATCGATTCTCATGGGGATCGATCATGGGGATGATCGACCCCCCCGATTTTTCGTCCTCTTCGTCTTCTTCGTCTCATGAGTTCTCCGGCGGTCGTCTCGGCATCGATCCAACGTAAATAAATTACAAGAAATAAATTTACAATTCCGGTATCGATTCTATACATGAAATCGAGCCTATACATTTTCCGGAAAACATAGAACGTAATAATAAATCCTAAATTCGGTCAACCCCCGAATTTTTACTATTACAAGCATTCATCCACACAAAACGAATCTCGACATGTCCGAGAGTTTAATAAACGAACAATCATGGTAAATTAAATAGCAATTAATTAAACGAATAATTAACAATTAATTAAACCATGATAGTCGGAATCCCTGCAAGGTAGAACGCAATTGAACACATACATGAACACGAAACCAAACGCTCTGATACCAATTGATGGAATTCGGTATCCCGGGCCATTAAAAAAATTGCGGAAAATAATAACCCAACCGAAATCCTCTCGCCGGAAACCGATCATGAGCACTACGGTATCCGGAGCTCAACCGGAGAATCGCCGCGGGGTGAACCCGCGGCCGAAACCCTAGCCGAGCCCCACCGCGGGGCTCGCGATCGAAATCGATCGCGTGGGGCTGCCTAGCAGCCCCCGGCGGTGAGTCCGGCGACTCACCGCCACCACCGACCGGGGAGGGAGCGCCCAGCCGCGGCGCGAAGCCGCGGCAGCCCCCAGCGATCGACCCTAGGTCGATCGCTCGCCCCGGCGTCCAGCCGGGGCTCCCCTCGCGTGATCGCTACCGGCGATCGATGCCCTAGGGCTCGATCGCCACCCCTCGGCTTCCAACCGAGGGTCCTTTGAACGTTCGTCGGGGATCTCGAATCCCCGTCCCCGAAGTTCGTCGTTTACCCGGATCATGCGTTCATGTATGTATCACAATTAATCCACATAAAATCATAGAAGAGAGTATATGATTTTACCTTTTGATTCGTT
Source organism: Euphrasia confusa (assembly GCA_954870475.1). Lineage (NCBI taxonomy): Eukaryota > Viridiplantae > Streptophyta > Magnoliopsida > Lamiales > Orobanchaceae > Euphrasia > Euphrasia confusa. The sequence continues at coordinate 11,790,317 of OX940957.1, read as the reverse complement.
GTGCGGAGAAACGGAATCAAGATGATGACCTTACGATCTTCCCACGTATTCCTTGCACTAGCTTGAACGTCGGGTGGGCGACGATCCTCCAAGCTTATGGATCCTCTTCTCTCTCTCTCTACTTTCTCTCTCTAGAAGAATTATGATCTTCAAGTTATGATGTGTGTAGAAAAGAGAAGACCATGTAGTGCTTTTATAGGCTACGTAGGGGATCTAAAGGAGGTGGAATATTGGGCTTCCAATATTAATGATTAAATTGAGCCCAAGCCCAAATCTATTAATCTCCCATTAATATTAATTAATTTATTTTCCACTATATAAATTAATTGCACTCCCAATATTAAACCATATTATATCAAATAATATTTCTCCAGTAGTATTATTTATTCCGTGTATTTAAGATTTAAATATCCATGAATAAAATTAATTTATTGCTAATTAATTTATATTCATCTCTTGAATCCGAGACTAGTACCATTCAACCTTAATTATTGTGCGGAACGAATCCACTCATGAGGTTTACACAATAATTCCTTTTGAACTCATCTCGGGGATATTATCAACCCTTACGGGATACACTGTCCGGTCAATTATTCACGGCATGCCATATATAAAATATAGTGACCCAACTTAACCGGTAATTAACCCAATAATTAAATCGGTTAATTCCTTTGGTAAATCAAAGTCATTTATATTAAATATACACACCCGCAATAATATCGGGGATTAAGAATAAAATACACTGAGACTCGAATCGACTATCGCCGGCAATCCTAATCGATGAATCTCAACGATCCGCTCAATACACCAAGTGTACAAGTGTGATAAAATAATTAAGATAAATTATTTTCTCTCTCACACAACGACTATACCGATAGATTAGTTCGTGTCCATCTAGGTCGTGAGCAACTGTTCGATTAAATACGAGTAACCGATAGTATTATCTTCTGTGTGCCCATGCACACCATACTAACTACAACGTATAAAATCCAGAACCATGGTTTGCATTTATTTAATTACTTGAGCAACTGTTCGATTAAATACGAGTAACCGATAGTATTATCTTCTGTGTGCCCATGCACACCATACTAACTACAACGTATAAAATCCAGAACCATGGTTTGCATTTATTTAATTATCAAGTAATTAAAAGCAAAACAATTGTTCGTTAATTTAATAGATTAAATGCTATGACGGGGAGTTTACCGTTACTTAAATCTAGACATTAAGTACACAACTCCAACAATCTCCCACTTGTACTAAGGTCTAGTCATTTCCTCCAAACTCCCGGTTCCCATACTCATCACGTGCTTTAAGGTGTACTTCCGAGAAGTACTATGTGAGTGAGCAATCTAGGTTGCCGCTCTGAAGTTATCTTGGTGACTACTACGTCGTCTCCCCTGACGATGACTCGTATCAGGTGGTACTTGCTCTATGTGTTAACATCACTTTTGACTTATGACCTCTTCTAGTTTACCGTGCACCGCTATCCAATAGCCTTTGGTAAACTAAGAGTCATATCCAAGTCAAGAGGTTATCCCGGAACCTAACCAAAACTTCCGCTGCCTCTGAGGCTGCCATTCGGTTATGAGAGAGTCCGAGAAGCGTCCCGCTTATCACTCTTTCACTTCATGGTTCCACCTCTTTCTAAAAGTGAACACATAGCCTGATATCGACTTTCACTGGTCCTTCTCTGATTTTTGGATCTGAGAATCTGTAATCTAAGAAGATTTCGTCTTGCTCAAGTCAGTACTATGAAAGTACTCTTGCGGCATTCGAACATCCCTTATCCAGATTACTTTGATATCCTCCCACTACGCAAACCGCATAGTTGATATCAGGTTCTTGTTTTACAACATTGCATCTATAAAGCTTTCCATACTTGAAGTATAGGAAACTGCTTTGTCCTCATCTATCTCCTTCATGTGTTCGAACACATAACCTTTAAATAGATGTTTATTCTGTCTCTGAAAGGCAATAACCTTTCTCAGAAGTATGCATGTTAAAAACAAACCTTAATCGTACAAGATATCTAGGAGAAGTACAATGTTCTTATCTCTAGATCATAAGACCTTAAGAACATGCTCTAACTTCTTCTCAATCTTATATCTCGATTTATTTAGACAACCATTATTTTATGTCTGACAGCATTTTTACATTGTTGCCAATGATGAAATGTTATCTACATAAAATCTCCGAGAAACACCACCTTGTTTCCATTACGTTTTCAATACACCTTTCGTCTTTGCCTTTTTGATGAATCCATTAAATGGACTATCCCATCAATTCGCAAGTTCCACGATTCATAGCTTTATTTCAATCCATAAATGGATTTACTAAGCTTGTACTCTAAATGATCTAGCCTCTTAACAATAATCCTTATTGTTCCAAGCAGGCACATTTAGATCCAGTACTGCCCTTATGCAGAGCTAGGGGTCGATTTCATCTTTACTAGATCCAGAGTCCGAACTCCTCTAGTCTTATGAATATCTCTGGTTGTCCGACAACCTCCCACTGCAATGGCGTCCTGGTGTATAACAGTAATAACAATAGGTGCAGTATGTGGTGCACTTCTACTCGGTTTGGCTGGTTCCTAGTCTTTTGTCCTTCTTCTCATTTCAAGGTATTACGTCAATTTAGGCTTTGTGGTCCATCTAATAGTCTTCCTCCATGAACCGGACGAGAGACGTCCCTCTGGTTCGTAGTACTATAGAACACACAATACTTCGTTCATCTAGGATATCCTACAACCATATTCAATATGCCGTTGTGTCCAGGAATATCCATAGAACATAGGTGGTTCCGAACAACTTGTTCTTTTACTATTAGATCTCCATTTCTTATTTACAACGCACCATCTCTACACGTAAGTGTATGGCGCGGTCCTTTGGGATTGAATCCCAATCTTTGATTATGCTATGTGTTATTCAGATAGGTGATGGCCTACGCGACCGAGTCGCAGGCTCCTAATGGATATACTTTGATGGTTCTCCATAATAGCTTTGTGTCCATTGACTAGTCAAAACACTTTGCTTTTATGGCACATTAAGTATTCTAATCCATCACCGAGTATTCTTTGAGAGAATTTCTCGTACCTTTCTAATTTACACATATGTCTGCATATCTAATCATTTCTAATACTTGTTTGAATTCTATCCTTTTTCCAGAAAGGTTTGCTTAGATGTATTATCCTCCAAATTCAATCCTTAGGTCGGAAGGTCCAATCCTTCAACTTTAATTGATCAAATCAATTTCGACCATTTGAATTTTTATTTGAAAATACTACTAAGTATAAGAATTCACAAGTATAATGATTAATAAAGAAATATCTAATAAGTAAAACAAGTTATAGAACGGTTTGTTGCATTTGGGGTAGACTTAGGATCTATCATTCATATATTGCTGTCTAATGTACCAGAACAGATAATGCCATTATTTCTTATCAAAATCATTCAATGATTAAAGAAATAAAATATCCATTCATTAATAATAGAAATCCAGAACAAAACGTTCTTTCTAAAATAAAGGGGTACATAATCCAATAACTTTGAAATGAAATCCTATTTAACTACTAAAGCAGATAAATGTCTTCCACCGCAACCGCTGCCTCCTCTACAGCTTTTGCCTATGTAGACTCGAATTCTTCCTTACTAAGTCGCCGGGTTTTCTGGAACCCCTGCATTCAAAATGCACATACCGTCAGTGGTTCCATATCTACACACCAGAATTCTGGTAGATAATACCGCTGACTATGTTTTTACGACTAAAGAAGAATTCGTACCTTTGAGAGGACATTCAGACTTCCAGTGTCCCATCTTGTTGCATCGGAAGCACTTACCCTTTGGCTTTGCAGCCCCCATTTGTGGTACAGTCCTCTTGACACCACTGGGTTTCCGGGTTTGCTTCCTTCTCTTGCCCCTACCTCCACCAGGCTTAAAGCCTTTGGACTTGGTAGCTACAAGCGCTTGAGACTTGCCCTTCTTGTAGATCCCCTCTGCCGCCTTCAGTTCAGTCAGGAGTTGCGCAAGAGAATAAGATAGTTTACCCATATTATAACTCATGCGAAACTGCTCAAAACTAGGGGTCAGAGACTGGAGTATGATGTCGACTTGCGTCTCAGCATCAATTTGAGCTCCTAGGATCTCAAGCTCATTTAACAGACCCATCATCTTAAGAACGTGCTCCCCTACGGGTGTTCCTTCAGACTGAGTAGTTGTCATGAGGACTCTCATGGCTTCTTGCCTTGCCGCACGATCTTGCTCCCCAAACATCTCCTTGAGGTTAAACATCATATCATAGGCAGTGTCCATCGACTCATGTTGGGTTTGGAGTACATTTGACATGGAAGCCAAAATATAACACCTAGCCATTTCATCAGCCTTTTTCCACTTCCGATATGTTAGTTTTTCCTCATCAGTTGAGGCAGCCGTGGGCTCAGCAGGGCACACTTCATGGAGTACGAACTTGTACTCCTCAGAAGTTAGGACAATGTCTAAATTTCTCTTCCAATCAATGTAGTTGGGGCCAGTGAGCTTATGCTCCTTGAGTATCATAGAAAGTGGGTTCATAGCTATTCTCTAAACCTATAAGCACATTTAAACAAACAATCAATTTAATATCCGATATTATCTCCCTCAAATAATATCATTAAATTACTAATTACATCTAAAATCCCATCAGGTAAGGCAAGCCACGGTGTGTGGACGTTTACCCACCCAAACGATTTAGCAATTAGATTTGCTTTGGTCATACATCATTTATAGCGGAACCTCGGTGGGAGGAATACTATAAAGCGTATCTAAGTGTAAACCATTACTCAGCACCAAAGGAAATCGTTTGGAACTGCTACATCACCGCAAGCCACGTTGTGTGGACGTTTACGACAACTTCACAAATCTTCACAATTCCTTACAACTGTCTACATCAATTAATCCAAAATCCGTCAGTATAGCAAGCCACGTTGTGTGGACGTTTACTATACTAAGAGACTTTTATAATTGACTCCCAATTACAAGATGCATTCGATTTTGTAAATCAAGACGCGGAGAATCATAAGTGAAACTCGATGTTTCTAACCAGTGATTCACCATGCGAACAATCCTATCTCTCATAAAATGAGGGAGTCGAGCAGACAATCGATCCATCTATCAAAGAATGGTACGACTGCCTCTAATTTGTGTCATTCACATGACCAAGTGGCTTTGGCTCCATTCCACTCCCCGGGGTGAGAATGAGTCGACTTGAAGTCAGTTTCAGAAAGACAAATTAGGCATTGTTTGATAAACTTAATCAATGTCTCTTGTAAAAGGAATTACAAGAATTCTCCTCCAATGACACATCTATACGAACTTCAAAAGTCCATAAGAGTCACCAAGAGAACAATAATGGAGACCATGGGAATGTTTCCATCCCCGCTCCCACTTAGCTTTTTATAACAAAGGGATACGCTATCTAATGCATAATTAAACACATAAGCATGCATACAAGTAATAAAGCACATATCACATAGTCAAAATAAGCTAGAAAATTATTTTCCGACTATCATGGCTTTATTCCATCTCCGTATGCGTCTTCTAGTCTTCAGTCTTCGTTCTTGAATGCTCCATGTGACGAGAATATTAATCCCAATATTTAAATCTATTTATTTTCAATAAATCCAAAAGATACTTAATTCGAAAATTAAGTCAATCGAATAAATCAAAAATAAAATTAAATATTATTAATATTTTTTATTTATTTATTTTCCTATCTAATTCTATTAAATCTCTAGAATAATCTATCCAAGTCAAACTTGGAATATTCTAGAAGACTTTCTATAATAGAATAAGGAAATAAAATAAATTGGGACTCTTCTACTTTCCAAGATTAATCAATTTCCATTACTATGAAAATTCCAATAAAATAGGAATAATCAATTAGGAAATAAATCAATCCTAAATTAACTTTTATTCCTTTCCAATTCTATTAAATCTCTAGGATCCTATTCCAAGTAGAACTCGGAATACTCTAGAAGATTTCCATAATAGAATAAGGAATAAAAATAATTCCAATTAATTCTTTTCCTATCTTCATGAGAGTTCCCAAAGTTAGGAATACTCAAAATAGGAAAACTTGAATCAATTAGGTAAGTAGAATCTTGGTAGGATTAGGAGTAGCACGGGTTGGGGATCCCCGCACCACCCCCTACCGCCCACCACCACCACCGCCGGGCACCACCGCCGCCGTCCCCCAGCCACGCGCCACCACCACCGGTGGCCGGCGTGGCCGGAAACCCTAACGGGCAGCCCCGGGCGTGGGGTCGATCGATTCTCATGGGGATCGATCATGGGGATGATCGACCCCCCCGGTTTTTCGTCCTCTTCGTCTTCTTCGTCTCATGAGTTCTCCGGCGGTCGTCTCGGCATCGATCCAACGTAAATAAATTACAAGAAATAAATTTACAATTCCGGTATCGATTCTATACATGAAATCGACCCTATACATTTTCCGGAAAACATAGAACGTAATAATAAATCCTAAATTCGGTCAACCCCCGAATTTTTACTATTACAAGCATTCATCCACACAAAACGAATCTCGACATGTCCGAGAGTTTAATAAACGAACAATCATGGTAAATTAAATAGCAATTAATTAAACGAATAATTAACAATTAATTAAACCATGATAGTCGGAATCCCTGCAAGGTAGAACGCAATTGAACACATACATGAACACGAAACCAAACGCTCTGATACCAATTGATGGAATTCGGTATCCCGGGCCATTAAAAAAATTGCGGAAAATAATAACCCAACCGAAATCCTCTCGCCGGAAACCGATCATGAGCACTACGGTATCCGGAGCTCAACCGGAGAATCGCCGCGGGGTGAACCCGCGGCCAAAACCCTAGCCGAGCCCCACCGCGGGGCTCGCGATCGAAATCGATCGCGTGGGGCTGCCTAGCAGCCCCCGGCGGTGAGTCCGGCGACTCACCGCCACCACCGACCGGGGAGGGAGCGCCCAGCCGCGGCGCGAAGCCGCGGCAGCCCCCAGCGATCGACCCTAGGTCGATCGCTCGCCCCGGCGTCCAGCCGGGGCTCCCCTCGCGTGATCGCTACCGGCGATCGATGCCCTAGGGCTCGATCGCCACCCCTCGGCTCCCAACCGAGGGTCCTTTGAACGTTCGCCGGGGATCTCGAATCCCCGTCCCCGAAGTTCGTCGTTTACCCGGATCATGCGTTCATGTATGTATCACAATTAATCCACATAAAATCATAGAAGAGAGTATATGATTTTACCTTTTGATTCGTTGTGCGGAGAAACGGAATCAAGATGATGACCTTACGATCTTCCCACGTATTCCTTGCACTAGCTTGAACGTCGGGTGGGCGACGATCCTCCAAGCTTATGGATCCTCTTGTCTCTCTCTACTTTCTCTCTCTAGAAGAATTATGATCTTCAAGTTATGATGTGTGTAGAAAAGAGAAGACCACGTAGTGCTTTTATAGGCTACGTAGGGGATCTAAAGGAGGTGGAATATTGGGCTTCCAATATTAATGATTAAATTGAGCCCAAGCCCAAATCTATTAATCTCCCATTAATATTAATTAATTTATTTTCCACTATATAAATTAATTGCACTCCCAATATTAAACCATATTATATCAAATAATATTTCTCCGGTAGTATTATTTATTCAGTGTATTTAAGATTTAAATATCCATGAATAAAATTAATTTATTGCTAATTAATTTATATTCATCTCTTGAATCCGAGACTAGTACCATTCAACCTTAATTATTGTGCGGAACGAATCCACTCATGAGGTTTACACAATAATTCCTTTTGAACTCATCTCGGGGATATTATCAACCCTTACGGGATACACTGTCCGGTCAATTATTCACGGCATGCCATATATAAAATATAGTGACCCTACTTAACCGGTAATTAACCCAATAATTAAATCGGTTAATTCCTTTGGTAAATCAAAGTCATTTATATTAAATATACACACCCGCAATAATATCGGGGATTAAGAATAAAATACACTGAGACTCGAATCGACTATCGCCGGCAATCCTAATCGATGAATCTCAACGATCCGCTCAATACACCAAGTGTACAAGTGTGATAAAATAATTAAGATAAATTATTTTCTCTCTCACACAATGACTATACCGATAGATTAGTTCGTGTCCATCTAGGTCGTGAGCAACTGTTCGATTAAATACGAGTAACCGATAGTATTATCTTCTGTGTGCCCATGCACACCATACTAACTACAACGTATAAAATCCAGAACCATGGTTTGCATTTATTTAATTATCAAGTAATTAAAAGCAAAACAATTGTTCGTTAATTTAATAGATTAAATGCTATGACGGGGAGTTTACCGTTACTTAAATCTAGACATTAAGTACACAACTCCAACAGTGAATACTTGACGGGAAAGTGTATCCCGTAAGGGTTGATAATATCCCCGAGATGAGTTCATAAGGAATTATTATGTAAACCCTGCAGGTGGATTTGTTCCGCATAATAATTAAGGTTGAATGGTACTAGTCTCGGTTACAAGAGATGAATAAATTAATTAGCAATAAATTAATTTTATTCATGGATATTTATATCTTAAATACACGGAATAAATAATACTACCGGAGAAATATTATTTGATATAATATGGTTTAATATTGGGAGTGCAATTAATTTTATATAGTGGAAAATAGAATTAATTAATATTGATAAGGATTAATGGACTTGAGCATTGGGCTCAATTTAATCTTCAATATTGGAAGCCCAATATTCCACCTCCTTAAGATCCCCTACGTAGCCTATAAAAGCACTACATGGTCTTCTCTATTCTCATACCACCGGAGAAATATTATTTGATATAATATGGTTTAATATTGGGAGTGCAATTAATTTATATAGTGGAAAATAAATTAATTAATATTAATGGGATTAATAGATTTGGGCTTGGGCTCAATTTAATCATTAATATTGGAAGCCCAATATTCCACCTCCTTAAGATCCCCTACGTAGCCTATAAAAGTACTACATGGTCTTCTCTATTCTCATAAGTTCATAAGTTGAAGATCACAATTCTAGAAAGAGAAAGTAGAGAGGGAGATAAATGGAGTTCGGTAGATCGTCGCCCACACGACGTCCGAGCTAGTGCAAGGAATACGTGGGAAGATCTCAAGGTCGTCAAATTGAGTTCTTCGTTTTTCCGAACAACGAGAACGAGGTAAAATCGTAAAACCCTCTTTATGATTTTAATCATTTTAATTATCGTAAAAATATCGTGAACCAAGATCCAAGGTAAAAGATCCTCACTGGGGTTGAGCCGAGCGGTGGCGATCGAGGATCGCCGGACCGCCGCGGCTGGAGCGACCCGGTGGCAAGGATCGCGCGAACCGAGTTCGCTGGAAGGGCAAGCGCCTGCCTGGGGACCAGGCGCTCGCCTGGTCCATGTCGCGCGCGGTCGCGCGACCACCAGGCGCCCGCTTCGTATGGCTGAGCAGCGGGCTGTGGGTTCTTCCCACAGCGGATCTGGGGGCTTCGCTGGCCGTGCTCGAAGCTGTACGGGCTGAACCCTAGCGCACGTCCGGTGACGTGCGCACGCCTCGATCGAACATGCGGTGGCTCGGGCTGCTGCTAGGGTTCGACGAGGGGATGTCCGTGGGGGTTCGGGCGTGTACGACGGGCTGCCAAGGGCAGCCCTAGGGGGCTGCTGTGATCAGCCTCGAGTCCCATGCATGGGCTCGACCGAACAACCGCGGCTTTGCCGCGGTTAGGGTTTGGTTGAGTCCAGATATTCATGGTGGTTCGTGGCGGGATGTTCCGGCAACCGGGAGTCGATTGGAGTTGTCGTTCTGCAATTTGACAACTTCGGATATTCGATCTCCAAAGGATTTCGGTCGGAATTAATTAGATAATTAATTTTAATTAATTTATTAATTCCGGGATATCGATTTCCAACAAGACCTTTACACGTGAGTTTGGTTTTCTCATCGATAGATTCACTGCAGGCGTGGCTATCGAGACATGAGATGAGAATGGGATTCTCATCGACCGAGAGTGATATTAGATATCATTGACATGGGTATGTCTACCTATCTTGAAAATACTTAAGTGCGGACTCAGTCGGCTTAAAGATTTGCAAGATGAGGATCTCGGGATCGTTTTGTTCTAAGGGACAATGATATTGGATATCAATTGAACAAAATGAAATAAATAAGTACAATTGTTAGACAACCTTATTTGTTTACCGCTTTGTGGATGTTTACATACTTTAGTTATCTTACTTTTATAGTTTATCAGGTCAAATATCAACTCAATTCAAGTTTGGTTCAATTCTTGATTATGAAAAATTGAACAAATTTTCTTGATTCACAACGTAATTTGAGGATGGTCCTCAAATACGAAGACAAGGAAAATGTGTTAGATAACCACATCCTAAGATATCATTGAACAACTCAATAGCATGTTCGGGGAATATGCTAAGATTGAGCAGTTCTGAATGACCAGGGTCATCGCTTCAGCTAGGCTGAATAAGAGAAACCTACAGGGACCACATGTGCAGCAAATGATTGGATTATTTGCTTTAAGTGATCTCCTAATTTTTTTTAAGATGATGAGTCGTGAATTAAAAAGGGACCCTGAGAGGGATATTATTATAAGGGATGAGGTATTCAAAAGAGCATGGGCAAGAAGGCTATTAGGGTTCCTAGGGAATCTGAATGCATCTACTGCAAAAGGTGTTGGACACTAATTGCAAATATGTAGAAGATCATATTTTATTCAATTTCAAAACAAATGCCTAATTTGTCTTTCATATAATGGATTCTAAAGTTAGGATTATTTTCACCTCGGGGAGTGATCTAATCCAAAACACTTAGTTCATTAATGACACAAATTAGAGAATTTCGAGTCATGGGATGGCGTGATTCGATTGTTTGGTTGGCTCCCTCATATTTTATGAGAGATAGGGCTTCAATTGCATGATAATATCGCTGGTTAGAAAACTTCGACTTTTCACTTACGATTTATCAAGTTTTGATATTGGGATAATTTTGAACGAGATTTCGAATAAAAATCAATTATTGGGAATAATTGAACTTGCCCAAAGTTCAAAGAAGATGTGAAGAACGGGGTTGCTTCATCTTCAGGTATTAATGTTATAGACATTAGATTTCGCAAATTTTACTTCTTGGGTATTGGATGACATTTGTGGTTCTCGCAATTGTAAGTGAAAGAACTACACAGAAGTAGGAGTTTGGAAAGTAGAAATGTCGATCTATGGGCTGGAAAAGGAGCGAAGGTCGCTGCACTGGCCGTATGATCATATGATGTTGTTATGCCTTAGGGCCTTGTTTTAAGTATTATAACTATGTAGTTTTTCGTACCTTAAATAAACAATGAATATTGGTTCAGTATTGGATACTAATAGATTAGTTTTTCACTTTTTAAATAGTTTGATAACTATTTTAATTGTGAACTATTCTTTGTTTTGGTACGATTATTACATTATTTATTTATACTTTAAACTCAACAAATCATATATAACATTAACACCAAAGGCCGAATCGAATAAGTCTCAATGAGACATAACTGTAACATTGTTGATTAGATCAAAATCTAAACATGCAACGAATCTTCTTTTAGAAGGCATTCTAGAATCATTTGACTTGGAGTCATTTGATACATGTGAATGATGTTTGATGGACAAAGATAACAATGTCATCTTTCTTGGAGAAAGGAGAACATGTGAGTGATTAATTAGGGATGATCCATACTGATGTATGTGGAACCTATCAGTTCACAAGCACATGAAGGTTATGTTTTGGAAAAGAGAAAACAAACTATATTAGATATAGTTCGACCATTCGATGAGAGGTCTAAATGAACTACTGGTCTCTTTTTGGGACACACAATTCTTGACTTCAACTTATAAACTGAATAGGACGCTGTCAAAAGCTGTTGATAAGACACCATACGAGGTATGGAAAGGGAGGGTCTCTAAATTGTTTTCATCAAAATTTGAGGTTCTAAAAGCTTCTCTAACGAGATTTATCTCTATAGAGCTTGAACTCAAATGGGATAAAAGTTTCTTTATGGTATCCATAAGAAACTCGAGGGTAAAACTTCTACGATCTATCTGAGAACAATATTTTGTTGCTCGAGATAGTGATTTTCTTGAAAAGAGTTATCTTTCCTAGAAATTCAGTGGGAGCTCGGTTGTCTTGAACGAGGTTCAAGTGAAACAACCAATGATGAATACTCAAGACTGGGTTGAGAATATTCTTATGGTTTTGGAAGCCATACCAGCCCTCGTAGGTCCGAAAGGCATAAATCTATCTCTATTATTCAAATACTTAGATATTGTGACCAATGAGAGATATGAATTCATGCTTTTGGAAAGCGGTGAACCTTCGACTTAATTCCAAGCTATGACGAGTCCAGCTACTGAAAATTGGCATGGTGCCATGAAATCTGAGATGATATCAATATCTGATAATCAAGTTTGGAAATTGATATATTTGCATCACGGGGTTAGACCCAATGAATGCTAATAGATCTTTAAGATCTAAACAGACAGATGGAAAACCTAGGGTTTTCAAAGCAAGGTTGATGGTAAAAGTTTTATTCACGAGGTGGATTATGGAAAAACTTTCACCAGTTGCTTTGATTAAATCATTCAGATTATCTTAGCCATTGCTACTCATCTTGATAATGAGTTATGGTAATATTGGATGTTAAAACTAACTTCTTGAATTGGATTCTAGAAGAGAATGTGTTTTGACACAGCCAAATAGTTTTATCGATCCTAATAAGGCTGAGAAATTATGCAATCTTATAATTCCGTTTATGGAATAAAGCAAAGCATATCGGAGTAGCAATCTTCAGTTCAATGAATCCATACTGGGTTTTGGATTTCAGAGGAACTCGGAAGAGTCTTATTTTACAAGAAGAACAGTGGGAGTTACGTTGTATACATTGTGTTGTATGTCGATGACATACACCTTATTGGAAACAATGTTTCTATGCTTAATTCTATTAAAGAATGGATTGGAAATTGTTTTTCAATAAAGGATCTTGGAGAAGCACAGTACATATTGAGCATCAAGATCTGTCGGAACAGATCGAAAAGGATGTTTGGGCTTAGTAAAGCGACCTATATTGATAAGGTGCTTGATAAGTTCAGAATGAAAGACGCCAGAAAGGGTCTCATTCCAATAACTAATGGCACATCTCTTAGCAAGATGCAATGTCCTACGGGACCTGATGAGCAAAAGAAGATGGAAAACATTCCTTATGCTTCGGCAATAGGATCTATAATGTACGCCATGATATGTACAAGACTGGACGTATCGTATGCTTTGAGCACGACAATTCGGTTTCAAGGAAACCCAGGTGAGGCGCATTAGACTGCGGCCAAGAATATTCTTATGTATCTTAGATGGACTAAAGAATATTTTGTTGTCTTTGGAAGACAAAAGGAGTTGATATTAACAAGCTGTTTGAATGCTAACTTCAAAACAGACTAAGATAATTTCCGATTTTAATCTGGTTATATCTTTTGTTTGGTTAGAGGTGAAATTTGATGGAATAGTTCCATGCAATGCAATATAGATGATTAAACTATAGAAGCTGAGTACAGTATTGCATTGGATGCAGTAATGTTGGCAGTTAAGATTTGAAAGTTCTTGAATGAACTAGGTAGCGTAGCTAGCTCAGCCCATCCGATACTTCTCTATTTATAGTAGAGTTATCGCGCAAGCCAATGAGCTAGGAAGCACCACAAGTCTAAAACTGGTGCTCAGGAAGTTCCACATTATCTGGGAGATAGTTTTGTGGAGACATCGAGATAATAAAGTTGCAACTTTTGGTAAGGTTGCAAACCCGCTTTCTAAACCTCTCTAGCAGTTTAAGGTTGAGGCTTTCACGACTACAATAGAGATCAGACATCTTAGAGATGGGTTGTGATTTCTATTACTGTATTAGATACTTTTGGAGATTTGGTAAACATTCACTCATATGTATAATACATATTTCTTCATATAAATATGGTTTAATTTATATGAATTGTAAAAATGATTAAGTGATATCAATTGGGTTATGAGGTCGACTTACCGCATAATGAAGTCCCAATGTTTGAACTGATATACTTGAATCATATAGTTGTTCCTGGTTCGTATAATCAAGTACGGACAAACCGATAATACAATGAACTAGATTGTAATGTGTACTATAGCTCCGCTTCATGGGCTAGTGATGTGGGACATCAAGTACAATTACATAGATATTAGCTGGGAGCTAATGATCAAACAGACCCGACTGGAATAGTATTTAAGATTTCGAGTCATAATACTATTTCATTGACTTTCGAGCAATTTCCTCTGACCTGAGTAGTCCATAGTGACTCTATTGTGAAATGGTATACTTTGATACAAGTAAACGCCTTTCGTAAAAGGAGGTTATAAAACTTGTTATTGGGTATATCAGGAAGTAAGTGGGAGAGCTTAGATTGACAAGATGGGATTGTCCTCCATTTTATTATGGATCATATGTCTTACAGGCCACTTGGAGAGTCGAGACTGTGGAAAAGCGTGGCCACGTACAGATTCGTATCATAGTGATAAATCTGGTTTTACAGTTTGTCTCATAGTCCAAGAAAGGTTTGAACCGATTGAGGATGACTCGAGTCTTGCCTCAAGTTCAAACTTAGACATAAAGTGACAACAGGAATTTGGCAGCACACTGGCTCTGAAGGCCAAGTGGGAGATTGTTGGTATATGTCCTTCGATCCTACGTGTGCAATCGATAAAGTCATAAGGTCGTCTTTGGATGTTAAATGATTATTCGATAATATTAATTGTTGGGAACAATATAATATTGATCGATAATCATACCTACAGGGTCACACACGGACTCGTAGATGATGAACAATGCTTGTTAATTATATTGATTTAGAATCAATATTTACGTGAATTTATACGCATGCATGGGATGCATTGCATGGCTTGCATGGATGCATGTCACATAGTGTAACATGGCATGCCACACAAGCAAGTGGGGCCATATTTCATGTCATGTGGCATGTATATGTGGCAATGCCTCTTCACCTCCCCATTACACCCTTTATGGTGCATATTGATGCTCATAAGTGTGGGGGTTACATGGGGATCACTTATGGTGAAGTAAAGAGGTTATTGGTGATTAAATAAATGATGAAAACATGTGTTTTCATACACAACTTGATCAGCCACGAAATTCACAACAAAAAGGGAGAAAGGAGAGAGTGTTCTTGGAGAACTGACTCAAGCAAGCAAAGTGTTCGTCATCCGGGTTCGTGTGCAACACATAGAGGCCGGGCCATTTGTGCGGCTTCAACATCCGGGCGATCTAGACAATAAGAGTGACGAGGTCATTCTCAAGGAGAGCATCTAGTGGCTGATCCATGAAGGTGGTTCAATCGACTCAACACCACCTTCATCAACATCAACGAGGCACGCTACACCGGTTGTAAGTGTTCTCGTTAATCCATATATATTATATATATTGGATGTATATATATATAAATATGTGTCTATACATATATATGTGTGCACTAGATCTTGTTATTCGTGTTTACTCGTTTTACACGCTTCCGCACACACGACCGAGGTAATCATGCGATTGGATCGGTATCGAAAACCTTCAGCACTTAGCAAACTGGTGGCAAATGGATGGAAAAGTGAAAACCGATTTCGCACATGTTATTTGCTTAAACTGGAAGATGCATTGAAAACTACATTTTCGACGACGAACTTGATGGATAATCCACACATATGTTCAAAGTTCACGTCGTGGAAAAAATCATATGCATCTTTGATGACTGCATAAAAAAATACCACAGGAGTTGGTTTCAATATGACTACAAATCAACTTGAGGTCACAGATGATCAATGGGACAAATTGTTCACGTTAATTATTGAATAATATAATTTTTGGTTCTTCTACAATTTTGTTTTTTTAATTCATTTTTCAAATAGAGAATGAAAGATACCACATTCTGTTCTTGTAGAAAGATCCAACCATGCGTGGGATGCGTTACAAGGAATGGCCATTTTTCAAAGATTGGTTGGAATTTTTTTGAAAAGATCGGGCGACAGGAGACGTGGCAGAGGAAGTAGGAGTCTCAGACGTTACCATGCTTAAAAAACATATAAGACAAAAAGACGTCAACCATGAGTTCGACGGGGAACATCATATAAATATGGAAGAATCTACGCCCGTGGACATCGGTGTCAACAAAGGTGAAAACAATGGATCGACCAACACTTCTTACACAAAAGAAATAGTCCAACCATCAGTAAGCAATTCGAGAAGAAAGAAAAGACGAGGTGATTCGGGAGATGATAAATTGGTTGATGTACTTGTTGACTATTGTAGAGCTACTGGTGAAAGGCTTGAGAACATTGCAAAAAGAATTTACTATGATTATGATCTGGGTGAAGCTCGCAAAAATCTAGGGGTGGGCACGGTCCGGGACGGTCCGGGATTAAGGGTGTCCCGTTCCAAGGCCCAGTTATATATATCGGTTCGGGATCGGTCCGGTCTAGACTATAGTCCCAATTAAACATGGTACTATTCGGAACCGGTTCGGGACCAATTCGGAACAATGTTATTTCGAAACATCATAAAGAAATAAACCAACTAAAAAATAAAATAAAAACATCCAAAAGTTTAAACTTACAACCAACTAAAAAGAAATCTAAAAGTTTAAAAAAATTAATACCCAAAGAAAGAAATCATAAGGAAGGAAATCTGGAAATGCAAACCAACTAAAAAATAAAATAAAACATCCAAAAGTTTAAATTTTAAGCCAACTAAAAAGAAATCTAAAAGTTTAAACAAATTTTAAAAAAATACCTAGAGGAAGGAAATCACGAAGGGATTCAAATAATAATTTAATATAAAATATTAATGTATTATATTATATAATAATTTAATAATTTTTTCAATCGGGACAATCGGTCTGGAACGGGACAAAAATATTTGAACCCTATAATGATATTAGTTCAATCGGGACGGGACTGGGATCGGAACAATAAATAGTGTATCCGAACGAATATGCTATTTTTTGGAACGGGACCATATCGGTTCGGGACGGTTCGGGAAAAATCGGGATATTTGCCCACCCCTACAAAAATCTATTTAGCCAACCAGGCAATATTCCTGGATTGAGCTTAGGTTACAAACTGGATGTGACAACCATGCTAGGAGCAAATCCCAATCAACTGGAGATATTCATGGATTATTCGGATGACGCCAGAGCTGCGTACGTGAATCGGTTATCAAAACGAGAGACTTTCTAAAGGTTTTGCCTCACGGACAAATTTTTTGTACAATATGGTTTTTGAAGTCATGGTACAGGAAATGTAGTCTTCCTAAAAGAAGAATCTTTTGAAATTCATAATGTTATTTGAAAACCATTTGAACTCTTTGTAATGTTAAATTGCATTTGCAAACTTATGCAAATTTTAGTTTAAGTTTGTTTATGAGAATTATTTCATTAGTTTATTGTTAGAAATACATGTTTGCTAAAATTTTGGTGAGAGTGGATATGAGATTTCCATTTTCCACCACAATTAAGGCCCTCTAAATTAAATTGGGTTAATATACTCAATATATGTTAATTGCTTGATAAAGGAAAATAATACTCCAGTTGATAAAAACAATGACGGAAATAAACATACATTAGATATAGAAAAAAAATAATACATATAACGAATTAGTACAAGGCCCCACTGTTCAAAATGCCTAATACTCCAATTACATATAATATAAAAGAGCAAATGCATAAGCATAAACAGAATACCTAGTCTGATATATTCCCTAGTACATAATTGAAAATTTGGAAACAACATGAAATTGTGTATGCACCCGTGAAGTAGTAACACAATAGAGATTTTTGTACGAACTATGTTTCGTATTAACACTTTGAGATTACAAAACATCCACAAGCTCTTTCGAACTTGTGAACTGGTCACACGACCAAAACTAGTCTTCCACTTCGAATACGACTAACGCCGATGTCGACGCTCAGACTGCTACACAGACAACTATAGGTACTCCCTCTAGCGAGCTCGTCCTATGCTATCTCAAACGACTAAACAACTTTGAACTATCTAGCGAATCGCTCAAAGTACAATGAAAGCTCTCGCAAATCTCAGTAAAAATCTCTTCGCCTACAAATATTCTAGCGAGTATTTATTGTCTTCTCAAACTTGTTGGGCCGATTTGCATAACATTCCATACATGGAATGTTTCCATCTTGAGTTCTCGTCCGGACATAGCTCCAGTTCATCGTTGCCTAGCGGTAATTCAAACTCGTCGATCAATTGGCTGTAGCACCTTAGCAGGACTTCATCCAATGACTCTTGTTGACATCGAACTCAAGGTTGTCGAAGACATTCTTAATCACTTCATCATGGTCTTCGAACAAGGCTTCTCTATTGTCTATGATGTCCTCTGCGAAGAGGACCTCTGTCGTCCTTGACTGTTGTCTTCGATGAGGATGGTTGTTGTCCTCTACTACTGTTGGAGTCCTCCATTAGTGTCGTCCTCCATCCTTTACTTATGTTGTTGTCCTCCATCACTGCCGTCCTTCATCCTACTACAGTAATTGTTGTCCTCCATCACTGTCGTCCTCCATCCTAATACAGTATTTGTCATCCAGAACTGTTGTCCTCAACAATGTTGTTTTTGACTCTCAACACCTCCATGACACATACACAACCTCAATTGTGAAGTTAGTCTTAAATACATAAGTAGTGATTGTATATTAAGATCGTCAATGAGTTAGCACTCAACATCGAACACCAACAAACTATACACTAACACAACACAACAGGTAGTCTAATATATTCCCTAATAAATAGATGAATATTTGGAAGCACATACATTTATATAGGACATTCAAGCTTTACGGTTTCCCAACCGGAGAGAATGGGCATTTCATCGGGCTGTTAGATGAACAAGAGTTAGTATCCCTTTTCAGAGTTTGACCCTTCAGTTTTGCGACCGACGATGGATATTGATTCACCGGCAGCCCTTGTGCATTCGATTCAGCACTTATTAGTCCATGAGCCTATTCAGTTTCCAATTCTTGAAATAGCCGTTTTTTTGGTCCACAAAAGTAGGGCGATACAATTTCTGTCTCGTCGTCTGAATCATCTCCCGAGATCGGATTAAATGTTGTGTTTGGCTCCTTGTTCGTCGGGTCACCAGAACTTATGATAATGATTTCACAAGGTATGTCTTCTTCTGGATCAAACAATGAGCTGAGCTTTTCATACATAATGTCACCTTTATGATAGAAAACTTTGACAATGTCTTCTTCATGTGAAGTTACAACTCATTGATATTTTAAAAACAATGGAGCTTGAATCACAGTGCCCATAATAAATTTATTAAAAATATAATGTACATAAGTGAACACACAGTAAATTGAATCTCCAACACATAACTTAACATAAGTTTACAAGCATATAACATAAATGAACATAAATACTCAAAGTAAAAGTGGTTGAGCTACATATAAATACTTTCCATGTACCTTTGCTAGTTGAACCCATGTAGTCGCGTAGGCGTACATATGGTTGTAACACTTGTCCACTCGAACATCCTCCGTCTCGAGTATGTGTTTGAATGTGTGATATCACTTTTTCAGTAGGCGCTCGACTCAATGATATTGTGTTGGAACAATGACTAACTCCCCCTCGACATAACCCTTCGACATAACAATGCTTTGTTATCCTATCGTACTCTTTTGACCAATACTAACTCCCCCTCGACATAACAACACTTTGATATCCTGTCGAACTCTTCTGACCGTCTCCCCCTCTACGGGACGCCCAATGTTGTATTGCAATTGGCGTTTCGGAGCCACAAGAAAGAGTTCGTCGTCGCAGGAGGTAGAAGTAGTAGACATTTCGTCGTCATCCTGTAAAAAAGAAAATAATAAAAAAAAAATGTTTTTTTGCGACGTCGTTGATCCTTCAATCCATGTTGTTGAGTATATAGAAATTTCGGTGAGGCCTTCGTGGGGAAGAGAGCAATGCCGCTCAGGCCTGCAGGGACTTCATTGGGTAGGAGAACAAGGTTGTTGAGGCCTTCGGGGACTTCATTGGGTAAGAGAGCAAGCTTGTTAAGGCCTTCAATGACTATCATTAGGAAGAGAACAAGCTTGTTGAGGCCTTCAAGGACAGTCATCAACCAGCACAGGAGTCATCGTCAGCATATAAGATAAAAAAATTATTAATGTTTTTTTCTTCGACTTTTTTTTCAATTGGGACTTCGTTGGCGAGGGAGTCCGACTTCGCGGAAGAGTTCGATGTAGTTGAATCTGACTTCGTGGAGGAGGTCGATGTAGTTAATGTTGGAAATCGATATCCCGGAATTAATAAATTAAATAAAATTAATTATCTAATTAATTCCGACCGAAATCCTTCGAATATCCGGATTGTCAAAATTGCGGAACCCACAACCCAATCGAATAAACCCTTCGCCGGAAACCACCGCGAACCACCACGCATGCCGGAGCCCGACCAAGGTAGCCGCCGTGGGATGAACCCACGGCAAACCCTAGCCGAGCCCCGCGAGGGGCTCGCGATCGCGGTGGGCGATCGCATGGGGATGCATCGTGCATCCCCGGGGCTGCTCGTAGCAGCCCCCGGCGGTGAGTCCGGCGACTCACCGCCACCGCTGATGGAGGAGGGGGCGCCTGCCGCGGCACCAGCCCGCGACTGCCCCCAGCGATCGACCGATCGTCGATCGCACGCCCCGGCACCAGCCGGGGCTTCTCCTTGCGCGCCCGGCGATCGAGACCTAGGGCATCGATCGCCACCCTCGGCGTCCAGCCGAGGGTTCTCGCCCTCTCGACCCATCTCCGATCGAGCCGACGAGCCGCCGCGGTCCGGTGGTCTTCGACCACCACCGCCCGGTTCGTCCTCGTCATGAGTCGCGTTCTCGGATCTTGGTTCATGATATTTTTACGATAATTAAAAGATAAAATCATAAAGAGGGTTTTACGATTTACCTCGTTCTTGTTGGGATATGTCCTTCGATCCTACGTGTGCAATCGATAAAGTCATAAGGTCGTCTATGGATGTTAAATGATTATTCGATAATATTAATTGTTGGGAAAAATATAATATTGATCGATAAAATCATACCTACAGGGTCACACACGAGCTCGATATTGATATACATTGCTTGATAAATATATTGATTTAGAATCAATATTTACGTGGATTTAATACACATGCATGGGATGCATGGCTTGCATGGATGCATGTCACATAGTGTGACATGGCATGCCACACAAGCAAGTGGGACCACATACAATGCATAGTGGCATGTGTATGTGGCATGACCTTTCACCTCCTTTGTAACCCCTTTTGCATGTTAATGGTGCATTATGATGCCCATTATGTTGTAGGTTACAAAGGGGAGTAATGTGGTGAATAATGAGGCCATTATATGGATGAAAATCAGATTTTCATCACATCACAACATTAGCCACGAAATTCCACTCAAATAGAGAGAAAAGAGGTGATCTTGGAGATCAATTCTCAAGCAAGCAAGGTGTTCATTATCCGGGTTCGTGTGCAACACGTAGAGGCCGGGCCATTTGTGCGGCTTCCACATCCGGACGATCTAAAGGAGTGACGAGGTCATTCACAAGGAGAGCTTCGAGAGGCTGATCCATTTGAGGTGGTTCAATCGACTCAACACCACCTCAACGACATCAACGAATCACTTCGTCACCAAAAGTAAGTAATCGTTGAACCTTATATATATATATATATTGGATGTGTATATATATATATGTTTATATGTGTTCTTATACACATTAAGTGTGCACTAAGATCATGGCATAGTAGATCTATCGCTTTACACGCTTCCGCACACACGGTATATCGATCGGATCGGTATACCGGTACCTTCAATTGGTATCAGAGACTAGGGCTCGTGCACACTTTTGTGTTGGACACAAGAAGTTTAATCAACATAATTAGATTATTTGTTTAATTGTGATTATGTGATTAGATGTAAGGCCGACCACCGTTAGTGGTCGGGTGAATGAAATTGTCGTTTTTTACGTACGATTGGCCATAGTTTTGGAGGGCTGCGTCCCTTGGAATCTTTTGTAATAGATAGGTTTTTTCTATTCAAAAATGTATTGTTCAATGTGTAAGCAATGGATTAAATCCATGGATCGACATTGGATATCGGCTCTCCGGCGAAAACGAGAAGAAACGAAGCAAAACGAAGCAAAACGGGCAAAACCGGGGCTGTCAGAGAAAAACGACGACCGTCGTTTTTATTTGACGACCGTCGTTTTGATTTGACGACCGTCGTTTTGGAAACGACGACCGTCGAAATGCTGATTTTGGGTCAGATTGGTTTTTACCCTTTCGGCGGGCGCCGTTTTGGAAACGGCGACCGCCGGTGGTGTTCGGCGACCGCCGTTTGTGAAACGGCGGGCGCCGTTCGTGGTTTTATGGGTACGGACTAATATTGACCTCAATCGGCGGGCGCGGAACTGAAATGGCGGGCGCGGACTAGTCCAGAAGATGTCCAAGGCCTTTATTGTTGCTTTTATTCTTTTCTTTTAAGAGTTGTAAGGTTCTAGGGGCCTTTCGATTACGTATTTAATTGCTTTGCTAGTTATAGGATGTTTTATGTTATAAATGTTCAACTCACATATAAACACCTATGCATGCAAGTTCCCAAAATAATGAGTATAATGTCTTGTCCAAAACATCACACTCATGAAGCCCTCGATCATAAGTTGGTAGGTCCGCCTCAGCGGGGTACTACTTGTTATCTTGGGATAGTGGGAGTAAGGGTTAGACCCTTACACGTGAGTTTGGTTTTCTCATCGATAGATCCACTGCAGGCGTGGCTATCGAGACATGAGATAAGAATGTGATTCTTATAGACCGAGAATGACATTAGATGTCATTGACATGGGATGTCTACCTATCTTGGTTTTCTTAAGTGCGGACTCAGTCGGCTTAAGGATTCGCAAGATGAGGGTCTTGGGATCGTTTTGTTCAAGGGAACAACGATATTAGATATCGATTGAACAAAATGGAATAAATAAGTAACTTGTTAGACAACCTTATTTGTTTACCGCTTTGTGGATGTTTACATACTTTAGTTATCTTTCTTTTGTAGTTTATCATGTCAAATATCAACTCGATTCAAGTTTGGTTCAATTCTTGATTATGAAAAATTGAACAACATAAATTTTCTTGATTCACAACGTAATTTGAGGATGGTCCTCAAATACGAAGACAATGAAAATGTGTTAGATAACCACATCCTAAGATATCATTGAACAACTCAATAGCATGTTCGGGGAATATGCTAAGATTGAGCGGTTCGGTATGACCAGGGTCATCGCTTCAGCTAGGCTGTAAAAATGGAAATCTATGGAATCACATGTACAACAAATGATTAGATTATTTGTTTCAAGTGACCGCCTATATTTTTCCTATGATAATTATTTGGCAACCGATTTCATACTTCAATCTCATTATGGTTATAATGCCTTTAGGCTAAATTTTCCATATGAATGGTTTGAAGAAATCGCTTCGTGAGCTCCACGGGATGCTCAAGGCTGTTGAGTCGGCGATAGAAAAGGACCCTAAGAGGGAAATTTTTATGATATGGGATAGGGTAGTCAAAAGAGCATGGGCAAGAAGGCTACTAGGGTTCCTAGAGAATCTCAATGCGTCTACTGCAAAAGTGTTGGACACTACTTGCAAACATATAAAAGTTCATATTTTATTCAATTTCAAAACAAATGCCTAATTTGTCTTTCATTTGATGGATTATAAGGTTATGATTATTTACACCTCGGGTAGTGATTTAATCCAAAACACTTAAGTTCATCAATGACACAAATTAGAGACTTTCGAGCCATTGGATGGCGTGAATCGATTGTCTGGTTGGCTCCCTCATATTTTATGAGAGATAGGGCTTCAATTGCATGATAATATCGCTGGTTAGAAAACTTCGATTTTTCACTTACGATTTATCACGTTTTGATATTGAGATAATTTTGAATGGGAAATTTGAATGAGACTCAATTATTGGGAATAATTGAATTTGCCCAAAGTTCAATGAAGATGTGAAGAATGGGGTTGCTTCATCTTCAGGTATTAATGTTATAGACATTAAACTTCACAAATTCTACTTCTTGGGTATTGGATGCCAAATGTGGTTCTCACATTTGCATGTGAAGGAACTACATAGAAGTATAAGTTTGGTGAATAGAGATGTCGATCTATGGGCGATAAATGGAGCGAATGTCGCTGCATTAGTCGTATGATCATATGATATTGTTTTGCCTTAGGGCTTTGTTTTAAGTATTATAACTATGTATTTTTCGTACCTTCAATAAACAATGAATATTGGTTCAGTATTGGATACTGATGGATTAGTTTTTCACTATTTAAATAGTTTGATAACTATTTTAATTGTGAACTATTCTTTGTTTTTGTACGATTATTACATTATTTATGTATACTTTAAACTCAACAAATCATATATAACATTAACACCAAAGGCCGAATCGAATAAGTCTCAATGAGACATAACTGTAACATTGTTGATTGGATCAAAATCTAAACATGTAACGAATCTTCTTTTAGAAGGCATTCTAGAATCATTTGACTTGGAGTCATTTGATACATGTAAATGATGTTTGATGGACAAAGATAACAATGTCATCTTTCTTGGAGAAAGGAGAACATGTGAGTGATTAATTAGGGATGATCCATACTGATGTATGTGGAACCTATCAATTCACAAGCACATGAAGGTTATGTTTCGGAAAAGAGAAAACAAACTATATTAGATATAGTTCGACCATTCGATGAGAGGTCTAAATGAACTACTGGTCTCTTTTGGGAACACACAATTCTTAACTTCAACTTATACACTGAATAAGACGCTGTCAAAAGCTGTTGATAAGACACCATACTAGGTATGGAAAGGGAGGGTCCCTAAATTGTTTTCATCAAAATTTGAGGTTCTAAAAGCTTCTCTGACGAGATTTATCTCTATAGAGCTTGAACTCAAATGGGATAAAAGTTTCTTTATGGTATCCATAAGAAACACGAGGGTACAAATTCTACGATCTATCTGAGAACAATATTTTGTTGCTCGAGATAGTGATTTTCTTGAAAAGAGTAATTTTTCCTAGAAAGTCAGTGGGAGCTCAGTTGTCTTGAACGAGGTTCAAGTAGAACAAACTGATATGGATACTCAAGACTTGGTCGAAAGTACTCCAGTGGTTTTGGAAACCACACCTAACCCTCGAAGGTCCGGAAGGATTAGAACTCAACCTGACAGATACTTAGGTATTCTGGCAAACGAGAACTATGAAATCATGCTTTTAGAAAGCAATGAACCTTGACCTATACCCAAGCTATGACGAGTCCAGATTCCGAGAAATGGCAGGGTGCCATGAAATCCGAAATGGAATTGATGTCTGAAAATCAAGTTTGGAACTTGGTCGATTTGCTTAAAGGGGCTAGGCCCATTGGATGCAAATGGATTTACAAGATAAAAACAGACATGGATGGAAAACCTAGTGTTTTCAAAGCAAGGTTGGTGGCAAAAGGATTTAATCAAATTCACAAAGTGGATTATGATGAAAGCTTTTCACCAGTTGCTATGATCAAAGCCATTCGAATTCTCTTAGCCATTGCTGCTCATTATGATTATGAGATATGGCAAATGGATGTTAAAACCGCCTTCTTGAATGGGATTCTAGAAGAGGATGTGTTTATGACACAACCAGAGGGTTTTATCGATCCTAATCAGGCTGAGAGAGTATGCAAGCTTAATAGATCTTAATGGATTAAAGCAAGCATCTCGGAGTTGGAATCTTCAGTTCAATGAATCCATATCGGGATTTGGATTTCAGAGGAACTCGAAAGAGTCTTGTTTTACAAGAAGATCAGTGGGAGTTACATTGTATTCATTGTGTTGTATGTCGATGACATACTCCTTATTGGAAACAATGTTTCTATGCTTAATTCTATTAAAGAATGGCTTGGAAACTGTTTTTCAATAAAGGATCTTGGAGAAGCACAGTACATATTGGGCATCAAGATCTGTCGGAACAGATCGAAAAGGATGTTTGGACTTAGTAAAGCGACATATATTGATAAGGTGCTTGATAAGTTCAGAATGAAAGACGCCAGAAAGGGTCTCATTCCAATAACTAATGGCACATCTCTTAGCAAGATGCAATGTCCTACGGGACCTGATGAGCAAAAGAGGATGGCAAATATTCCTTATGCTTCGGCAATAGGGTCTATAATGTACGCCATGATATGTACACAACTGAACGTATCATATGCTTTGAGCATGACGATTCGGTTTCAAGGAAACCCAGGTGAGGCGCATTAGATTGCGGCCAAGAATATTCTTATGTACCTTAGATGGACTAAAGAATATTTTGTTGTCTTTGGAAGACAAAAAGAGTTGATATTAACAAGCTGTTTGACTGCTAACTTCAAAACAGACTAAGATAATTTCCGATTTTAATCTGGTTATATCTTTTGTCTGGTTAGAGGTGAAATTTGCTGGAATAGTTCCATGCAATGCGATATAGCTGATTAAACTACAGAAGCTGAGCAAAGTATTGCATTGGATGCAGTAATGTTGGCAGTTAAGATTTGAAAGTTCTTGAATGAACTAGGTGGCGTAACTAGCTCAGCCCATCCGATAGTTCTCTATTTATAGTAGAGTTATCGCGCAAGCTAATGAGCTAGGAAGCACCACAAGTCTAAAACTGCTGCTCAGGAAGTTCCACATTATATGGGAGATAGTTTTGTGGAGACATCGAGAAAATAAAGTTGCAACTTTTGGTAAGGTTGCAAACCCGTTTTCTAAACCTCTCCAGCAGTATAAGCTTGAGGCTTTCACGACTGCAATAGAGATCAGACATCTTAGAGATGGGTTGTGATTTCTATTACTGTATTAGATACTTTTGGAGATTTGGTAAACATTCACTCATATGTATAATACATATTTCTTCATATAAATATGGTTTAATTTATATGAATTGTCCAAATGATTAAGTGATATCAATTGGGTTATGAGGTCGACTTACCACATAATGAAGTCCCAATGGTTGAACCGATATACTTGAATCATATAGTTGTTCCTGGTTCGTATAATCGAGTACGGACAAACCGATAATACAATGAACTAGTTTGTAATGTGTACTATAGCGCCGCTTCATGGGCTAGTGATGTGGGACATCAATTACAATTACATAGATATTAGCTGGGAGCTAATGATCGAACAGACCCGATCAGCTGGGATATCAGTTCTCGTTGTTCGGAAAAACGAAGAACTCAATTTGACGACCTTGAGATCTTCCCACGTATTCCTTGCACTAGCTCGGACGTCGTGTGGGCGACGATCTACCGAACTCCATGGATCTCCCTCTCTACTTTCTCTCTCTAGAATTGTGATCTTCAAGTTATTTTCCACGATAGTGTGGACGTTTACTAAACAAACAACTTTGTTAATTGAATTCCATTTAATAAATTTAACAATTTCGTTAATCAAAGCTTGATATCTCGTAAGTGAAACTCGAAATTTCTAACCAGCGATCAATCATGCAATTGAGCCCTATCTCTCACAAAGTGAGGGAGCCAACCAGACAATCGATCTAGTCATCAAATGACCCGAATGTCTCTAATCTGTGTCATCGACATAACCAAGCGCTTTGGCTCCATTCCACTCCCCGGGGTGAGAATGAGTCGAGTTGAAATTAGTCTTTGAAAGACAGATTAGGCATTGCTTTGAAAACTTAATTGTTCAATTTTAAAAGTGGAATTTCATTCGAATTTCGATCAAAATGATTTCCGTGTATCGACTTTATCCGATAGGGAGGATGACACTAAAGCCAACTCGTAAGTCAATACACATCACTCTCGAAACAGAGAATGGAGACCGCGGGATTGTTTCCAATCCCTCTCCCACTTAGTATTTTACGATTTAGGGATATACAAGCACATGCATATAGAAATTAAAGCATAATAAACACGTAAACACATAGAAAGCATTTAACGTGGCCCGATTATTATGGCCTTTAAAATCTTCGATGCACGTCTTCTCAGATCTTCGTCTCGTTGCTCGTCTCGGTCTCGATCCATCACCGACTTGTCTAAGGACCAAAAGACGAACCCCTCCCACTGGAGTATCGTCCCGGGCCCTCGACAAGCGATCCGTGATGTCCGTCGAACCCCCGCAAGCTGCTGCCAAGAAAACACCGAAACGGCGACCGCCGTTTGAAAAATGGCGACCGCCGTTTGCCCTTCAGTAGCCGCGGGTTCGACTTCTCGACCCTCGTTCGTCCGGCCCTCAATCTCGTCTCGATTCACCAAGCAGCAGCAACATTACAAATGTAAACTATACTACTTCCGGCATCGATCCTATACATATTGATCGATCCTATACACCCGGATAAACGAAAACGAAAATAGAAAACCCTAAACGACTCAACCCGTCGTTTTAACTATTACAAACAAGCAACGATTCAAAAAACAAAGATCTCGACAATCCCGAGAGTTTAACAAACCACAATAAACAGTACATAAACATATGACCATAATAATCGGGTTATCCTGCAAAACAAAACTCGCAAACAATACAAGAACGCACAAACCGTCTCTGATACCAATTGTTGGAAATCGACTACCCGGGATGCGTTCGTTCGATTGCTCGAACATCCGAACGATCCCAGTCGACATCCGAAGTCGCTACTTCGTTCGCCTTTCCAGCCCGTGCCCTGATTCACGCCCAGCCATTGCCCCGAAGGACAACCGCGCGAACCAAGCGGGCTGCCAGAAAAAGGCCAAAACGGCGGTCGCCGTTTAGGAACGGCGGTCGCCGTTTCTTCGCGAACAGCAACTCGACGTTGCTGTTCCGGGCTCGTCTCCGGGTCGTTTTTCCTCTTCCGACTACCGATCCGAAGGTCCTAGAACCCCCAGTAGTCGAGGAATACAACCCACAACCCCGGAAACCGATCTTCGTTCAAGTATGATCAACGAGGTAATTTTAGATCGAATAATTGCGGAAAAAGAAGTTCCGATCTCATACCTTCTCGGTCGATTGTTGAGACCTTAGAGCTTCTAACGTATTCTCCGATCCCGTCTCCAACCGTTGTGTGGGCAACGATCCGCTGGAGCTCTCCCGTCTATACGCTCTCTGTCTCAACCTCCGTATGATTATTCTCAATGAGAGAATAAAATTTAATTTGCGTTAACCTTTTAATTTTTACAGAGAAAAATATATTTGCGCTAACGCAATTATTTTTCTCAGCAAAAATAAATGTTGCGGCGAATTGTAGGTCTAGAGAGGGTAAGGGAGGGGGGTTTATATAGAGCTACGTTAGGGACCTAAGGATAAATTAATTAAGGGCTAAATTGAAATATTAATTAACTTGGAATACGTAAACGCAATTTCTTAATTAATCAATTCCAATTTTAATTATTATTAACTCCACTATAAAATAATAATTGAATTCCCGAAATTAATTTTAATATTATTTCAACAATAATAAATCCGCCGAAATTACATATACGACTTTCCCCGTGTTTAAGATATCGAACGTCCACGAATTTATTTAATTACTAATAATTAAATTAATTCGTTTCTTATTATCCGAGACTAGTACCACTCATCCTTATTATCATGTGGAACAAATCCACCTGCAGGGTTTACATGATAAACTTTATGAGCTCATCTCGGGGACGTTATCAACCCGATAAACGGGACACGGTTTCCTGTCTATAATCTATAGCATGCCGTGTGTACAATTCCGATTCCCAATTTACCGAGTATCTCGACTAATGAAATAGTCTCACTCATTGGCAAGTTAAAGAACCGAGAATTGAACATACGCACCTATAATTATATAGGGATTAAGAATTCGTATATCCGTAATTCTGAGGTCTAGTTCGATTACGTCGATTAGTATAAATCGAACGCCCTCCCGTGGTCCTGCTCAATACACCAAGTGTACTAGTGTAACATAATAGTCAAGACCAACTATTACCCAGTCACACTACGACGTACCGATGGATTGTCCCTGTCCATCTAAGTCGTGAGCTTCTGTTCGATAGTATACGAGTAACCGACAGTATGATCTTCCGCGTGTCTCCTCACGCCATACTGTCTACAACGTATATATCTAGGACTATTGCATTCAAGTACAAGATAGACAAAATGCCGACAGTTTGATTAATAGATAATTAAAAACACAGATAAGGAGTTCCATATTGTCACTAAACTAGACATTTAGAATATAACTCCATCAATCTCCCACTTATACTAAATCTCTAGTTGCCCTCTACCATACATCCGATACCCATCCCCTTCACGTGTCTCTTGAACGCTTCCGCTGGAAGTGCCTTCGTAAAGGGGTCAGCCAGGTTATCCGCTGATGCAATCTTGGTGACAACCGCATCGCCTCTCCTGACGATGTCTCTAATCAGGTGGTACTTGCGATCTATGTGTTTACTCGCATTGTGGGCTCGTGGTTCCTTTGCATTTGCCACTGCACCGCTATTGTCACAATAAATTGTGATAGCTCTAGGCATTTTAGGAACCACATCCAAGTCCATAAGGAAGTTCCGGAGCCACACCGATTCTTTAGCTGCCTCAGAGGCTGCTACATATTCGGCTTCCATGGTAGAGTCCGAAATGCATTTCTGCTTAACACTCTTCCATGAGACTGCCCCACCTCCCAATGTGAACACATAGCCTGATGTAGACTTTCGCTGATCCTTATCAGATTGGAAATCCGAGTCTGTGTAACCAATAGGAATCAACTCGGACGCTTTGTAACTCAGAACATAATTCCTAGTCCTTCGCAGGTACTTAAGTATGTTCTTTACAGCAGTCCAGTGACCCTGTCCAGGGTTACTCTGATATCTAGCTACCATGCCCACGGCATAGCAGATATCAGGTCTCGTGCATAACATGGCATACATTAGACTTCCTACTGCCGAAGCATAAGGAACCTTCTTCATGTAATTTATCTCCTTTTGTGTTTTGGGACACATGTCTTTAGATAGATGAATTCCATGGCAGAAAGGTTGAGCACCTCTCTTGGAATTCTGCATGTTGAAACGAGCCAGAATCGTATCAATATATGAAGCCTGGGACAAGCTTAATGTTCTTTTCCGGCGATCCCTTATAACCTTGATCCCAAGAACATGCCCAACTTGTCCTAAGTCTTTCATATCGAATTGCTTGGACAACCATCCCTTTATGTCCGACAACATCTTCACATTGTTGCCAATTAGAAGGATGTCGTCTACATAAAGCACGAGAAACGCCACACTGTTTCCGTCACATCTCCGGTATACACACGACTCGTCCATGCTTTGAATGAATCCATAAGACTGGATAACCTCATCAAACCGCATGTTCCAAGATCTAGAAGCTTGCTTCAATCCATAAATGGATCGGTTTAGCTTACACACTAGATGCTCTTGGCCTTTCTTAATGAAACCTTCTGGCTGTCTCATGTAAATGGTCTCGTCAAGATTCCCATTCAAGAATGCTGTCTTGACGTCCATTTGCCACACCTCATAATCCATATAAGATGCTATAGACAAAAGAATCCGGATCGACTTTAGCATAGCTACCGGCGAAAAGGTTTCCTCATAATCGATCCCTTCTTTCTGAGTATACCCTTTCGCAACAAGCCTAGCCTTGAAGGTTTCAACCTTCCCGTCTGACCCTCTTTTCCTCTTGTACACCCACTTGCAACCAATGGCTTTTACACCTTTGGGCGGTGCTACAAGATTCCAGACCTGATTTGAATCCATTGATTCAATCTCAGATTTCATCGCTTTTTGCCAAGACTGAGCATCTTGATCTTTAAGCGCCTCGCCATAGGTCCAGGGATCGGCTTCATGTTCTCCAGGTAACAAGTCCGAAGACTCACCTATAAACATGAACCTATCGGGTTGTCGAACAACCCTCCCACTACGACGAGGCTCCGGTGTAACCTCAGTAACTACAGGTGCAGACTGTGGTGGCGTATCACCCGGTTCGGTTGGATCTAAGCCTTGATCGTCCCCTCTCAGTTCGTTTAGTATTATCTCACTCTTGGGCTTGTGGTCCATTATATAATCCTCTTCCAAGAACCGAGCGTTGGTGCTAACAACGATCTTCTGGTCCTTAGGACTATAAAATAGACCACCTTTCGTTCCTCTAGGATATCCTATAAACAACCGAATATCTGAACGAGATTCCAACTTATTAGCCCCATGCTTCAGCACATGTGCTGGACAACCCCAGACCCGAATGTGTTTCAAATTTGGCTTACGCCCGGTCCACAATTCCGAGGGCGTCTTAGGGACTGATTTAGAAGGAACTAAGTTCAGGATATACGCCGTTGTTTCCAAGGCATATCCCCAGAACGAAACTGGTAGTTCTGAATAACTCATCATAGATCTTACCATTTCCATAAGAGTCCTATTCCTTCTTTCTGCTACACCATTCTGCTGGGGCGTGTATGGTGCAGTCATCTGGGAATCAATCCCATTCTCTAATAAGTACGCCTTAAACTCTCCCGAGAGGTACTCTCCTCCACGATCAGATCGTAGAGTCTTTATGGTTTTACCATGAAGGTTCTCCACAAGAGCTTTGTACTCCTTGAACTTGTCAAAGCACTCGCTCTTGCGGCGCATCAGGTATATAAAACCATACCTTGAGTAATCATCAGTGAAGGTTACGAAATATTCATAACCTCCTCTCGCTTGGACAGATAAAGGTCCGCACAAATCAGAGTGAATCAATTCCAGTACTTCCTTGGATCTATACCCCTTATCACTAAAGGGTCGCTTGGTCATTTTTCCTTCCAGGCATGATTCGCAGGTTGGAAAGTCCTCATCTTTCACACCACTGAGTATTCCATCAGTTATCAACCTTTGAATCCTACCCAAGTTAATATGACCTAGCCTAAGATGCCATAAGTACTTTTGATTCATTCTAGAAGGCTCCTTTCTCTTATTGGTACTAGATGTATTATTTGACTCTACTCGTTGCATCGTGGAATAATCAGGATTCAGTATATATAAGTTGCCTATCAATGTACCAGAACATATATACTCACCATTCTTTTTGATAATAACAGAACTATCAAAAGAAACAGAATATTTATTCAAAACCAATTTAGAAACCGAAACAAGGTTCTTTCTAAAATTCGGTACATAAAGACAATTATTCAATACTAAAACTTTATTATTAAAAGATAAATAAATATCTCCCACTGCAACAGCCGCCACTTTCGTCGCGTTGCCCATGTAGATAGTGATCTCTCCCTCTCTAAGCCGCCGGGTTTCCTGGAACCCCTGCAAAGAATTGCAGACATGATCAGTGGCTCCCGTATCCACACACCAGGTACCGGTGGATAACACCGCTAAACATGTTTCAGTGACTAAGGAAAAGTTCGTACCTCCTTGTCTGAGAGGACAATTCGACTTCCAATGTCCAGACTGCTTGCAACGGAAACACTTGCCCTTGGGCTTGTTCACTCCATTCTGTGGTCCACCATTTCTGGGTCCACTGGGTTTCCGTCCTTGCTTCTTCTTCCTCTTAGTCCCCGGAGGGCCAGGAATTTTCACAGCCACAAGTGCCTGAGATTTCTTAAAGATTCCCTCTGCCGCCTGGAGTTCAGTCAGGAGCTCCGCCAACGAATATAACCTCTTGTTCATGTTATAGTTCAGGCGGAACTGCTCAAAACTCCTAGGCAGAGACTGGAGCACTATATCGATCTGGGTTTCCCCATCGATAGCTCCTCCCATAATCTCTATCTCATTCAGATAGCCTATCATCCTAAGAACGTGATCCCTTACGGGCGTTCCTTCGGACATAGTGGCCGTCATGAGTTTTCTCATGGCATCTTGCCTGGCTGCCCTATCCTGACTACCAAACATCTCCTTGAGGTTAAGCATCATATCATAGGCAGTGGTCATGGCCTCATGCTGATGTTGCAGCACATTTGACATAGAAGCCAAAATGTAGCACCGCGCCATCTGATCAGCCTTGACCCACTTCCGATGAGCTTCCTTTTCCTCAGGAGTGGAGGTGTCAATAGGTTCATCAGGACAAACCTCATGGAGTACATATTTGTACTCCTCAGCAGTTAGGACAATGTCCAAGTTTCGTTTCCAATCAACATAGTTCGGACCAGTGAGTTTGTTTTCTTTTAGTATAATGGACAGCGGGTTGAGTGCCATATCTATAAAAGAGACAAATCAAACTGTCAAATTTAATTCGATATTAACTCCCTTAATTAATATCATTAAATCTACCAATCAATCCTAAAATCCCATCAGACTAGCATGCCACGTTCATGTGGACGTATACTAGTCCAAACGATTTTATAACTGGACTTTTACTTCGGTCGTACATCATTACAGCAGTGACTCCGATGGGGAGGATACTGTAAAGCGTACCTAAGTGTATACCATTTCTCAGTACTAAGTTAACCGCTCGGAAACTACACGCCCACCGCAAGCCACGTTAGTGTGGACGTTTACGTTGACATGCGGTCCCTTTACGATTTCCTATAACTGTCGAGCCTCAATTAACCCAAAGTTCCGTTTCCGTCTAGTAAGCCACGATAGTGTGGACGTTTACTAAACAAACAACTTTGTTAATTGAATTCCATTTAATAAATTTAACAATTTCGTTAATCAAAGCTTGATATCTCGTAAGTGAAACTCGAAGTTTCTAACCAGCGATCAATCATGCAATTGAGCCCTATCTCTCACAAAGTGAGGGAGCCAACCAGACAATCGATCTAGTCATCAAATGACCCGAATGTCTCTAATCTGTGTCATCGACATAACCAAGCGCTTTGGCTCCATTCCACTCCCCGGGGTGAGAATGAGTCGAGTTGAAATTAGTCTTTGAAAGACAGATTAGGCATTGCTTTGAAAACTTAATTGTTCAATTTTAAAAGTGGAATTTCATTCGAATTTCGATCAAAATGATTTCCGTGTATCGACTTTATCCGATAGGGAGGATGACACTAAAGCCAACTCGTAAGTCAATACACATCACTCTCGAAACAGAGAATGGAGACCGCGGGATTGTTTCCAATCCCTCTCCCACTTAGTATTTTACGATTTAGGGATATACAAGCACATGCATATAGAAATTAAAGCATAATAAACACGTAAACACATAGAAAGCATTTAACGTGGCCCGATTATTATGGCCTTTAAAATCTTCGATGCACGTCTTCTCGGATCTTCGTCTCGTTGCTCGTCTCGGTCTCGATCCATCACCGACTTGTCTAAGGACCAAAAGACGAACCCCTCCCACTGGAGTATCGTCCCGGGCCCTCGACAAGCGATCCGTGATGTCCGTCGAACCCCCGCAAGCTGCTGCCAAGAAAACACCGAAACGGCGACCGCCGTTTGAAAAATGGCAACCGCCGTTTGCCCTTCAGCAGCCGCGGGTTCGACTTCTCGACCCTCGTTCGTCCGGCCCTCGATCTCGTCTCGATTCACCAAGCAGCAGCAACATTACAAATGTAAACTATACTACTTCCGGCATCGATCCTATACATATTGATCGATCCTATACACCCGGATAAACGAAAACGAAAATAGAAAACCCTAAACGACTCAACCCGTCGTTTTAACTATTACAAACAAGCAACGATTCAAAAAACAAAGATCTCGACAATCCCGAGAGTTTAACAAACCACAATCAACAGTACATAAACATATGACCATAATAATCGGGTTATCCTGCAAAACAAAACTCGCAAACAATACAAGAACGCACAAACCGTCTCTGATACCAATTGTTGGAAATCGACTACCCGGGATGCGTTCGTTCGATTGCTCGAACATCCGAACGATCCCAGTCGACATCCGAAGTCGCTACTTCGTTCGCCTTTCCAGCCCGTGCCCTGATTCACGCCCAGCCATTGCCCCGAAGGACAACCGCGCGAACCAAGCGGGCTGCCAGAAAAAGGCCAAAACGGCGGTCGCCGTTTAGGAACGGCGGTCGCCGTTTCTTCGCGAACAGCAACTCGACGTTGCTGTTCCGGGCTCGTCTCCGGGTCGTTTTTCCTCTTCCGACTACCGATCCGAAGGTCCTAGAACCCCCAGTAGTCGAGGAATACAACCCACAACCCCGGAAACCGATATTCGTTCAAGTATGATCAACGAGGTAATTTTAGATCGAATAATTGCGGAAAAAGAAGTTCCGATCTCATACCTTCTCGGTCGATTGTTGAGACCTTAGAGCTTCTAACGTATTCTCCGATCCCGTCTCCAACCGTTGTGTGGGCAACGATCCGCTGGAGCTCTCCCGTCTATACGCTCTCTGTCTCAACCTCCGTATGATTATTCTCAATGAGAGAATAAAATTTAATTTGCGTTAACCTTTTAATTTTTACAGAGAAAAATATATTTGCGCTAACGCAATTATTTTTCTCAGCAAAATTAAATGTTGCGGCGAATTGTAGGTCTAGAGAGGGTAAGGGAGGGGGGTTTATATAGAGCTACGTTAGGGACCTAAGGATAAATTAATTAAGGGCTAAATTGAAATATTAATTAACTTGGAATACGTAAACGCAATTCCTTAATTAATCAATTCCAATTTTAATTATTATTAACTCCACTATAAAATAATAATTGAATTCCCGAAATTAATTTTAATATTATTTCAACAATAATAAATCCGCCGAAATTACATATACGACTTTCCCCGTGTTTAAGATATCGAACGTCCACGAATTTATTTAATTACTAATAATTAAATTAATTCGTTTCTTATTATCCGAGACTAGTACCACTCATCCTTATTATCATGTGGAACAAATCCACCTGCAGGGTTTACATGATAAACTTTATGAGCTCATCTCGGGGACGTTATCAACCCGATAAACGGGACACGGTTTCCTGTCTATAATCTATAGCATGCCGTGTGTACAATTCCGATTCCCAATTTACCGAGTATCTCGACTAATCAAATAGTCTCACTCATTGGCAAGTTAAAGAACCGAGAATTGAACATACGCACCTATAATTATATAGGGATTAAGAATTCGTATATCCGTAATTCTGAGGTCTAGTTCGATTACGTCGATTAGTATAAATCGAACGCCCTCCCGTGGTCCTGCTCAATACACCAAGTGTACTAGTGTAACATAATAGTCAAGACCAACTATTACCCAGTCACACTACGACGTACCGATGGATTGTCCCTGTCCATCTAAGTCGTGAGCTTCTGTTCGATAGTATACGAGTAACCGACAGTATGATCTTCCGCGTGTCTCCTCACGCCATACTGTCTACAACGTATATATCTAGGACTATTGCATTCAAGTACAAGATAGACAAAATGCCGACAGTTTGATTAATAGATAATGAAAAACACAGATAAGGAGTTCCATATTGTCACTAAACTAGACATTTAGAATATAACTCCATCATATTGGTCCGTGTCCATCTAGGTCGTGAGCAACTGTTCGATTAAATACGAGTAACCGATAGTATGATCTTCTGTGCGCCCATGCAACACCATACTAACTACAACGTATAAAATCCAGGACTATAATTTGCATATATTTAATTATAAATAATTAAACGCAAATAATTGTTTATTTAATTAAATAGATTAGTGGCAATGGATCGTGAGTTTACGTTACTTAAATCTAGACATTAAGTACACAACTCCAACAATCTCCCACTTGTACTAAGGTCTAGTCATTTCCTCCAAACTCCCGAATCCCATACTCATCACGTGCTTAAGTTGTACTTCCAAGAAGTACTATGTGAATGAGCACTCTAGGTTGCCGCTCTGAAGTTATCTTGGTGACTACAGCGTCGTCTCCCTCGACGATGACTCGTATCAGGTGGTACTTGCACTATGTGTTATCTTACACTTATGGACTATTGATTTCTTCCCATTTGCCATTGCACCGCTATTTACATAGCCTTTGGCAAATTAAGAATCACATCTAAGTCCCAGAGATTATCCCGGAGTTATACCAAAACTTCCGCTGCCTCTGAGGCCGCTATTTGGTTACCCATGGCAGAGTCCGAGAAGCATCGTGCTTATCACTCTTCCATGTTAAAACTCCTTCTCCTTTAATAGTGAAACACATAGCCTGATATCGACTTACACCGGTCCTCATTCGATTAGAAATCTAAGAGAATGTAATCCAAAGGAAAAACTCGTCTGCTTCGTAGTCTAGAACAGTACTTCGAAAGTACTTTTACGGCAGTCGAATATTCCTTTCCAGGATTACCTTGATATCCTCCCACTATGCTAACCGCATAGCCGATATCAGGTTCTTGTTTTCAACAATGCATTTATTAAGCTTTCCACACTCAAAGTGTAGGAAACTGCTTTCATTGCTTCTATCTCCTTTTGTGTTCCAAAACACATATCCTTAGATAGATGCATTCCGTCTCTGAAAGGTAACGAACCTTTCTCGGAATCTTGCATGTTAAAACGAACCATAATCATATATGTAAGATGTCCAGGAAAAGTACAATGTTCTTTCTAGAGATCCAAGATCTCAAGAATATGTCCAACTTCTTCCTTTATCTTTCATAATGATTCATCTAGACAACCATCATTTTATGTCTGATAACATCTTTACATTGTTGCCAATGATAAGAGTGTCATCTACATAAAACCTCCGAGAAACACCACCTTGTTTTCCATCACGTTTCCAATACATACAATTCGTCTATGCTTTTGATGAATCCATAAAATGGACTATCTCATCAATTTGCAAGTACCACGAACTCAATGCTTTGTTTCAATCCATAAATGGATCAACTAAGCTTGTACTCTAAATGATCTCGCCTCTTAGCAATAATCCTTATTGCTCTCCAAGAAGGCACATTTAGATCTAGTACGGCCTTCATGTAGATCTAGGGATCGATTTCATGTATACTAGGTCTAGAGTCCGAAGACTCTCCTAGTCTTATGAATGTCTCCGGTTGTCCCACAACCTCCCACTACAATGGCATTCCGGTGTATAAACAGTGATAACAGTAGGTGCAGTTAGTGGTGTACCGCCACTCGGTTCGGCTGGTTCTAAGTCTTAATCTTTTTCTCTCATTTCAAAGTATTACGTCACCTTGGGCTTGTGGTTCATCATATAGTCTTTCTCTAAGAACCGGGCGTTAGAACTTATAACGTCCTTCTGGTTCATAGTACTATTGAACACACGTCTTTTGTTCTTCTCGGACATTCTACAACCGCATTTGAATGCGCCGTTGTTTCCAGACATATCCATAGAACATAGGTAGTTCCGTATAACTCATCTTTTACTATCTCTATAAGAGTTCCATTTCTTATTATCAACACACCATTTCTACACAAGAGTGTATGGTGTAGTCATTTGGGATCAAATCCCAATCTCTGATTAGTATGCCATGCATTCCTAAGATAGGTACTTGCCTCCGCGATCAAATCGCAGGCTACAAATGGATATACCTTGATGGTTCTCCACAATAGCTTTGTGTCCATTGACTTGTCAAAACACTTGCTTTTGTGGCACATCAGGTATTCTAATCCATTTCTCGAGTAATCATCAAATGAAGTACTCGTACCTTATTGTCTGAGTAGACATAGGTCTGCATACATCAGAGTCAATCAATTCTTATACTTGTCCGGATCTTATATCTTATATCCATAAAGGATTGCTTAGTCATATTATCTTCCAAATTAGATTCTTAGGTCGGAAGGTCCACTCCTTCAACTTAATCGATCAAATATCAATTTTCGACCTTTGAACTTCTTATTTGAATAAACATGACTCAGCATAAGAATCCACAAGTATAATTGATAAAGAAATCTCTTATTAGTAAAACGAGTTTCATACTACGGTTCGTTGCATCGTGGTGGACTCAGGATTCATCATTTATATATTGCTAGCCAATGTACCAAAATAGATAATATCATTATTTCTTCTTATAACCATCAAATGATTAAAAGAAATAAAATATCCATTTATCAGAAATCCAGAACAAAGTTCTTTCTAATATGAAAGGTACATAAAAGCAATAACTCAAAATGAAATCCTATAAAATGTCCTTCACTGCAACTGCTGCCTCCTCCACAGCATTGCCCATGTAGACTACGATTTCTTCTTTTCCAAGTCGTTGGGTTTCCTGGAACCCTTGCATTTAAAATGCACATACCGTCAGTGGTTCCATATCTACACACCAGGTTCCGGTAGATAATACCACTGACTATGTTTTACGACTAAAGAAAATTTCGTAATTTCTTTGAGAGGATAATCAGACTTCCAGTACCCAGACTGTTTGTATCGAGAATACTTGCCTATTGGCTTTTCTCGTCCCATCTCGTGGTTCATGTAACTTATGACCACTGGGTTTCTTTGCTTGCTTTTCCTTTCCCCCGATTTTTCCCTTAGGTTCAAAACCTTTGGCATTGGCTACAAGAGCTTGCGATTTCCGTCTCAACTCGTCTAAAAGGTCAATCATCTCAAAAACGTGTTTAAGCGTTTTCTCGAAGCGACTGGCCTTTATGAGTATCCTCATCGCTTCTTGTCTAGCCTCCTATGTCAATAGGCTCGGGAGGACAAAGCTTACTGAGTACTAACCAGTACTCTTCAACAGTCTGGATAATGTCTAGATCTCTATTCCAATCATTACATTTAGGGACCAATGAGTTTAAAATCCTTACGTATCACAGAAAGTGGGTTCAAAGCCATATCCTAATCTATGAGCACATATAACGACAAACAATCGATTTAATTTCCGATATTATCTCCCTCAAATAATATCATTAAACCACTAATCACATCTAAAATCCCATCAGGTAAGGCAAGCCACGGTGTGTGGACGTTTACCCACCTAAACGACTTAGCAATTAGATTTCCTTTGGTCATACATCACTTATAGCGGAACCTCGGTGGGAGGAATACTATAAGGCGTATCTAAGTGTAAACCATTACTCAGTACCAAAGTAAATCGTTTGGAATTGCTACATCACCGCAAGCCACGTTGTGTGGACGTTTACGACAACTTCACAACTCTTCACAATTTCTTACAACTGTCTACATCAATTAATCCAAAATCCGTCAGCATAGCAAGCCACGTTGTGTGGACGTTTACTACACTAAGAGATCTTTATAATTGACTCCCAATTACTTGATTCATTTAATCTTGTAAATCAAGACGCGGAGAATCATAAGTGAAACTCGAAGTTTCTAACCAGTGATTCACCATGCGAACAACCCTATCTCTCATAAAATGAGGGAGCCGAGCAGACAATCGATCCACCTTCAAAAGGATGGTACGAAGGTCTCTAATTTGTGTCCTCGACATGACCAAGTGGCTTTGGCTCCATTCCACTCCCCGGGGGTGAGAATGAGTCGACTTGAAATCAGTTTTGGAAAGACAAATTAGGCATTGTTTGATAAACTTAATCAATGTTTCTCGTAAAAGGAATTACAAGAATTCTCCTCCAATGACTTGTCTATACGAACTTCAAAAGTCCATAAAAGTCACCAAGAGAACAGCAATGGAGACCATGGATATGTTTCCATACCCTCTCCCACTTAGCTTTTTACAATAAAGGGATACGCTATCTAATGCATAATTAAATACACATAAGCATGCATACATGAAATAAAGCACGTAGAATATTATCACATAATCAAAATAATACTAGAATATTATTTTCCGACTATTATGGCTTTATCGCATCTCCGTATGCTTCTTCTAGTCTTTAGTCTTCGTTCTTGAATTCTCCATGTGACGGGAATATTAATTCCAATATTTAAATCTATTTATTTTTAATAGATCCAAAAGATACTTAATTAATAATAATTAAGTCAATCGAATAAATCAAAAATAAAATTAAATATCATTAATATTTTTATTTATTTTATTTTCCCTTTCTACTTCATTAAATCTCTAGAATAATCTATCCAAGACCCACTTGGAATATTCTAGATGATTTCCATAATGAAATAAGGAAATAAAATAATTTATTTTATTTTCCCTTTTGTTGTACCCTATTTTCTAAGCCCATAAAGCCCGGATTATAGCCCAAATTTGTTTCGACCCGTGATACGCCCACTCGATGGATACGTGGCGGAACCCCGCCCACGATCACTCGCGAGCACAAAAGAACACAAACCTAACACTGTAGAGCGTGTCCGAGCAGAGGTCCCCACTCCCCGTGGAATGGAGTGATCGCATCATGCTCGCCTTGTTCGCGGAAGTTTTTTATCTCGCAGCAGCATGAACATGGTTTTCGGAACCCAAAGAGCGTCGTCTTAGGGATAAGGAAGATTTGGTCGCGCGAATCAGAGATTGGGGGATAATTCCGAATATGATCGAGAACCGGTCCGCCGAGGAAATAAACCGCTAAGAATCCGTTTGGGGAGCTATCCGCCTGGAGAAAATTCGATTAAGGGTAGAGTAGGGATTACCGTCCAGGAGGGCATAATGGAAATTTCTCTTTGAAGGAGGAGTAGTCCGTACATTTGATTATAGGGAAAAGCCCATGTAATTTAGGTCCAGGACCATGGTTGATAACCCTAATTCTTGTACTATAAATAGTGGAAACTTTCCATTTGTGAAACAGGGGCACATTTACCAAGAAATATAATAAGAATTCAATACTAAAGCATTGGTGAATCTTTCCTTTTTTGTTCCCTCAATCCCCTAAATATCTACGTGTTCGCGGGGAAGTTCTTATTAGAATTTTCTGCCCGTAAACAATTGGCGCTAGAAGGAGGGGTGATCCTCGGGCGTTGAGCGAACAATTTAGGAAAAATGTTGGGAGTGCTAGAAGTGGTAGACCCGAACGCCACAGGAGTAGGGGAGTCCGCGAGCAGGAATGCACGCGATAACGGGAAGTCTCCAGTGGTGGAGGGAGAGTCGGAGGTCCAATTACAATTGACCAGCGAAGAACATCGCCAATGGACTATGATTGAAAAACTGAGAGCCGAGCAGCGTGAGCTCGCGGAGAAACAGAAGCTGGTCACAGAGAGGTTGGCCGAAGAAAAGAAGAAGGCAAATATCCAAGAGAGCGAGGTCCCCGACCTCAACATCGAACACTTGCAATCCCCTGAGGAGATAAAGCGGACCATTCAAAAACTGAAAGAACGATCCCGCATTCTAAAAGGAAAAGAACCACCGAAAACACCCGAGTTAGGGGGAAGATGTCTGGATGCAGATTTCGAAGAGGAGAACCCCCAACCTGATCATGTCCAGGTAACCATGAAGAAGACTGGAGGACGCTTTGTCCGCACAAGAGGTCGAGATCGAACTCAAATCATCGGGGATCCAGACTTGGAACGACGTTTGAGTGAGATGGAAAAGAAAATTTCCCAGCAGGAGGTCGATCCAAAAAAGCGATCAGCTTTAGTTGAGCCACTGACTCTACGAGTGGAAAGGGCGCGGGCACAGTTGGATATTGCCCCGCTCCTATCTCTGACTTACGATGGAAGGACGGACCCCGAGGTCCATTTGAACAAATATAATATATACATGGTGGGGCGAGGTGCCACAGATGAGACCAAGTGCAAACTCTTTCCGCTAACACTGGGAGATGCAGCCCACCACTGGTATACCGGACTCCCGCACAGATCGATCGACAGTTTTGGAAATCTAGGAGAGGCATTCGTTGCATATTTCGCCTCGAGAGTCAGGTGTCCGGAGGGGCGGCAACGCCTGATGGGAGTTAAACAGGGGATTGACGAATCAGATGAGGAATATGTTGAGCGCATCGAATCGATTGTGATGCAGGGAGAACAGGTCGGAGAGGAAGTCTTAGTACACGCTGCAGTAAGCGGTTTAAAGGCCACTTCAGAACTTTTCAAACCAATGATGAAAGATTATCCCAGAACTTACACGGAATTCCGGCGGAGGGCCGGCGAAGAAATTGCGCAGCAGCGGATCTACGCTCAGCGCATGAAAGAGTTAGAGCCCGGGAAGGGCCACAAGGAAGCTGTGGAGAAGAAAGATTGGTCGAAAAAACCCGGGGGATACAAAGGGTTTCAAGGCCCGAAGAAAGGCGAACAGGGAAATCGTATAGTCGAAGATGGAAATTTGTTAGGAAGAAGTCCCGGGGCGATATTACAAATTTTCATGGAAAACCAGATAAACGCTCTCTTCCCACCAAAACCTTTGTACACGCCCCCGGACAAGAGAAACCCTCGCAAGTGGTGCGCTTTCCACGAGGACATCGGACACATAACCGACGAATGCAGAGATCTGATCACCCAACTTCGGCGTTTGTTCGATGAGGGGAAACTGGGACCACTGTTGCGGGCACCGAAGAGAGGTCGCGATCACGATCAAGGTGATCG
Organism: Euphrasia confusa; assembly: GCA_954870475.1. Lineage (NCBI taxonomy): Eukaryota > Viridiplantae > Streptophyta > Magnoliopsida > Lamiales > Orobanchaceae > Euphrasia > Euphrasia confusa. The sequence goes on along the minus strand of OX940957.1, from coordinate 11,745,892 downwards.
ACGGGACCACAGACTCCATCAACAGCTCAGGTTGGAAGGGCCGCCGAACAGAAATTTGTTGCCCCCACCCCCGCCCGCGGGCGGGCCTCAACAAAATGAGTTTCCGCCGGATCTGAATGGAGGAAGAGTTAATATGATCGGGGGTTTGATCCCCGTCATTCATAAATCCAAGCGGCAAAGGAAAGAGGAATTGCGAAGATGGGAAAGCATAAATTCAGTAATTCCTTTTAAGGAGCCGACCATAGCCAAAGGAACAATTATCACATTTACTGATAGGGATCGAGAGGGTATCGCATACCCTAAAGAAGATGCGTTAGTCATCACAACCAAAATCCTGGGCGTCGAAGTCGCGAGGATCCTGATCGACAACGGCGCACACTGTAACCTAATCTTCAAACCGGCTCTAGATCAACTCGGGGACCTGGCAAGCTATGTAAAACCTTACAAGGAGATGTTGAAGGGATTTGGAAATATGGTCGTGCGCCCGCTGGGAAAAATCACAATGTCTGTAGAGCTAAAGGATCATTGGAATCCGGAAGTAAAAATTACGAGGATGATGGACTTTATTATTGTGGATTCCGAGAGTGTCTATAATGCTTTCTTCGGGAGGCCATTCCTCGATGTTTTCGAGGCTGTGGCGTCCTCCCATTATTATTGTATTAAATTTCCTACCTCTAGCGGATCCGTGGGGACCGTGAAAGGGGATCAATATATGGCTAAGAAGTGTTTTGACTATTCTTTTTCTTCCACACCGCACCGTTTGATAAATATGATCGGAAATAACGACGAACGTATAAACACTGGGGCATCTGGCGATCCCGACCACCAAATGTGCGAACAAATAATAAATAACAACGAACAACAAATTAATGAGAGAAACGAGAAAATTAATCAATCAGTGGAATCTGACGGCGAGCATACGGTGGATCTTCAGATTTTAAAAATCTTGATTGACGAACTACCCGAAAGAGTCCAGGGGTACGAACCGGAGTTTGCAGCGACGAAGATTGTAGGCGATGAGAACCCCGATCCTCGACTGGGTTTCGAACCCGAGGAAATCGAGCATCCTCGGGGACCCTCCCATTTCACCGCGGTCGACGAATTAGAAAGAGTAGGGCTGGATCCTGATCGCCCGGAATTGGAAGTTTTCATAGGATCCAAAATCCCGGAGAGGTTGAGAAAAGAATTGATAGATTTCTTAAAGGAGAACACGGACGCATTCGCTTGGTCCCATAAGGACATGGTCGGGATAAGTCCCGAACATGCCTGCCACCATTTGAAAATTGACCCGAACAGAAAACCCGTAGCACAAAAGAGGAGAAAAATGGGCCCCGAAAAATACGCAGCGCTAGCAGAGGAAGTAAAAAAGTTAGTCGACAATGATCTCGTGACTGAGGCATCCGAGGAGCCCCAATGGGTCGCGAACGTAGTCCTGGTGAAAAAGCCCAATAACGCGTGGAGACTGTGCATCGATTTCACCGATTTAAATAAAGCCTGTCCGAAAGATTATTTCCCTCTCCCACACATTGACCATCTGATTGATAGTGTGGCCGGGTATGCGATCTTTTCGAACTGCGACTGCTACGCAGGGTACCATCAAATTCCTATGGCCGTCGAGGATATGGAATGTACGTCCTTCTACACAGATAAGGGTATTTTGTGCTGGAAGCGAATGCCGTTTGGACTAAAGAACGCGGGAGCGACCTATCAAAGGTTGGTAAACAAAATGTTTTCCGAACAGATCGGGGATACAATGGAAGTGTATGTGTACGATATCATCATTAAGAGCAAAAACGAAGAAGATCATGTGGCAGACCTGGCCACGGCTTTCGCCATCTTGAAAGTTTATAACATGAAGTTGAATCCGAAGAAATGCCATTTCGGGGTGTACGCCACGAAATTCCTAGGGCACATCGTACATCAGCGAGGGATAGAGGCCAATCCCGAGAAGATCAACGCTATAATAAATCTGAGGGAACCTAAATGCTTGAGGGACGTACAGAAACTGACAGGGTGTCTGGCAGCCTTGAGCAGGTTCATTCCGCGATTAGGAGATAAAAGCAGACCTTTCTTTAAGGCCATCAAAAACCAAAAGTTCCAGTGGGGTAAAGAAAGTCAAGAGGCATTTGAGAGATTGAAAGAGCACTTGAAAGACCCCAAGATTCTGTCAAAACCAGTGTCCGGAGAAAAACTTTTCCTATATCTGGCGGCATCCGAACACGCTTTGAGCTCGGTACTCGTCCGAGCAGAAGGCCAGGTCCATCAACCCATCTATTTTGTCAGCCAAGCGCTCCACGATGCGGAGACCAGGTACACCCCCCTGGAAAAGTTGGCGTATGCTCTGGTTATGAGTGTCCGAAAACTCCGACCTTATTTTTTCGACCACCCGGTAGAAGTTCTGACCACCATGCCTCTAAGACAAGTTCTACAAAGACCCGACACGAGCGGCAGACTGTTAAAATGGAGTCTGGAAGTCGGACAATACGACATTACTTATGCTCCCCGCACCGCGATCAAAGGGCAAGTTTTGGCCGATTTCATCGTGGAGTTAACGTTCCCAAAGATTATCCCTTCAAACGATTTCCCACCTTGGAAACTGTATGTAGACGGGTCATCGAACAGTTCCCACGCTGGGGCTGGAATAGCGTTGATCGGGCCTGAGGGACAATCTTTCGCACACGCGATCAAATTCGAGTTCACGGCGACCAATAATGAGGCCGAATATGAAGCTTTGATCGCGGGATTGAATTTAACGTTGGCGGTAGGGGCGCAACGTGTTCACATATTCATGGATTCCCTGTTAGTGGTGAACCAAATCAAAGGCGAGTACGGGACAAGATGTGACAGAATGGAAAGGTATTACGAACACGTTTTGGCTCTTTGTGAGAAGTTTCCTAAGGTTTTCATCGAGCAGATCCCCCGAGAACAAAATTCACAGGCAGACGCCCTGTCGAAATTAGCATCCTCCGAGGGAGTAGCGGACGTTACGAACGTGATAATAACAAGCCAGGCAAGCTCAGCCGTAGAAGAAAAACAAAACTTGATGATAATCGACCGGGGGGAAAACTGGATGGATCCAATAAAGGCATACTTAACGACCGGAGAACAGCCCGAAGATAAAGTTGAGGCCCGACAGCTGAGGATCCGATCAGCCAGATATACCTTGATCGATGGCGCTCTGTACCGACGAAGTATGTTCCTACCACTTTTGAAATGCATAACCCCTCTGGAGGGACAAAGGGTTTTTAGCGAAATACATGACGGGGTATGCGGGAACCATGCGGGCGGACAATCATTGGCGCATAAAACCGCCCGCCAAGGCTATTACTGGCCTACGTTAAGGAAGGACGCGATTCGCTACGCAAGAAGGTGTCACCGGTGCCAGATCACCGCTCCTATCATCCGAACACAACCGGAATATCTTAACTCAATTTATAGTCCGTGGCCGTTCGCCTCGTGGGGAATCGACCTTATCGGCCCTTTACCAACGGGGCCGGGAGGGGTAAAATACGCAGTAGTGGCCGTGGATTATTTTACCAAGTGGGACGAGGCAGAACCACTAAAAACAATCGACCAGAAGGCCATCATCCGCTTCATATGGAAGAATATCATCTGCCGGTTCGGAATTCCTCACACGATCACTTCGGACAATGGGAAGCAATTCGACGGACAGGAGATAATGGAGTTTTTCAACAAATGGAAAATCAAGAAGGCCTTTTCTACACCTTACCACCCCCAGACAAACGGACAGGTAGAGGCGGTCAACAAGATTTTGAAACATACAATCAAGACCAGGATCGAAGAAAGACAGGGAAGGTGGGCAGCAGAGCTGCCCGATATGCTATGGTCATACAGAACGACCAGTAAAGCCGCCACGGGAGAAACCCCATTCGCTTTGGCATATGGGGCGGAAGCCGTAATCCCATCAGAAATCGAGATCCCTAGCCACAGAGCATCCCAGGATTTGAACGATAACAACGACAAGGCTATGCGGTTAGAATTGGATTTTTTGGAGGAGAAGAGATTAAATTCTGTTCACAGGAACGCAGCATCGAAGCAGAAAGCGGAGAGATTTTTCAACTCCAAAGTGAAGATCCGGAGATTCATGCCCGGAGATTTGGTTTTGAAGAGGATAATGGGTCCGAGCACTGGGGCATTGGGCCCGAACTGGGAGGGACCAATGCGAGTCAGAAAACACGTACAAAATGGCGCTTACGAACTCGAACACTTGAACGGAGTAGCAGACCAGTATCTCTGGAACGCCCTGTACTTAAAGAAATATTTCCAGTAAACTCGAACACTATGATGTAACGTTTGAACACGAGAGTGTTTGAACGATTTCGGAGAAATAAAAGTTCTTTTCGCAATCGGATCGCAGGGTTTTTTAACTCTCAAAGATAAATCCTTACTCTCTGAAAGACCGCCGAGCCGGACAGGCGATGGACTGTCCGATCACTCGGGCGGCAAGAATAAAGAAATTCAGAGATAAAAAAGGATAAATCCTTACTCTCTGAAAGACCGCCGAGCCGGACAGGCGATGGACTGTCCGATCACTCGGGCGGCAAGAATAAAGAAATTCAGAGATAAAAAAGGATAAATCCTTACTCTCTGAAAGACCGCCGAGCCGGACAGGCGATGGACTGTCCGATCACTCGGGCGGCAAGAATAAAGAAATTCAGAGATAAAAAAGGATAAATCCTTACTCTCTGAAAGACCGCCGAGCCGGACAGGCGATGGACTGTCCGATCACTCGGGCGGCAAGAATAAAGAAATTCAGAGATAAAAAAGGATAAATCCTTACTCTCTGAAAGACCGCCGAGCCGGACAGGCGATGGACTGTCCGATCACTCGGGCGGCAAGAATAAAGAAATTCAGAGATAAAAAAGGATAAATCCTTACTCTCTGAAAGACCGCCGAGCCAGACAGGCGATGGACTGTCCGATCACTCGGGCGGCAAGAGTAACGAAACCCAGAAGTAAAGAAGGATAAATCCTTACTCTTTGAGAGGTCGCCGAGCCGGACAAACGGTGGATTGTCCGATCACTCGGGCGACAAGGATGAAGGATCCAGTGAGCGCTTTCAGGTTAAGTTTGTTGCGATCAGTGTTAACGATTTTTATCCGTACTTTCGCGTTCGTTTTAATATACGCTACTTTTCCGAGCACCGCAAACGAGTTGTTAAAAAAGCAAAACACAAAAGGGAAAACGGTACAATTAAAAAGGAAGAGATTCTCATTCATAAAAAGCCTCCGGACGTAGCCGGGATTACAAAAGTTAAATCGAAAAATAAAAACAGGAAAGCAGAGAATCTCTAGTGGAGACCGGGATCGACCAGTCGAAACTCCGAATCAAACACCCTGACAAAGAAGCCTTCGTTCGGCTGGTAGAGAAAGCGGACATGCCATCCGTGGCGGAGACGCCATTCCCTCACAAAGTCCTCCCAACCAGATCCGAACACCGTGAAGTAGCCCCGACGACGTTTTAGCTCGAACATCCAGAGTCGTCCGCCCACATCGGTCATGAGGACGAAGTAGCCCAGGCGTATGTCCACGGCCTCGGTAAAGGCGGGCGGCAGCGGAAGTTTTTTGCGGTGCCACCTGCCGGAGAAGAGCAAGTCGACACGGCAAGAACCATCGGATCTCGTGAGCACGCGGGCCATAGCGAGAACGGACAGAAAGATATTTATCTTGATTTTGGGAGAAATAAAGGAAATAAAAGTGAATTAAGGAAAAGCTATGTATTTATAGGCATAACTCACCTGCCGTTACCTGGAGAAATGGAATCGACATCACTCCTCTGAAAAGACTCGTCGATAATCCGAACCGACGCAATCAGCATCTGTCAGAGATACAGTGCCTCGTTTGGCGTGGTATCCGCCTAAAAAGTCGCGCCGTTTTCTCACACACTTTAAGGATGATTTGACGTTTCAAATGTATTTAGCAGCGATCATTATTTTTGCGGGGTAGGAAATAAGAGTTCAAAATGTGGAAACCCGAACACTGGGGCATTTCGTTCTGCATTCCGATTGTAGACCGAAATAAGCGATCACCCGAAAAACATTATACGAACATCTCGCGAACTCTAAAATCCGATCAGATCGATAAGATAACCATTACTTCAGGAAGATGCAAATTATTCGATGAGAGTCAAAACAGGAACACATGCATAACAAACACTGTTTTCAAAGAAAAGTATTGAAATACACAGAATTAATTCTAAGTACTGGGCTCAGGGGTTTCGACATTCCCGCTCTCCTTTGCTTCATTCGGAGGCTCGGCAGTCTTCTGTTCGCCCGAACTCCCGACCAGAAGCGGATCTTTGAGAGGGCGGCAGAGCTGGTTCTTGTTCGGCCACCATGCGAGGTCAAGGCCCAGGTCTTCGCTCAAATCCAACGCCTCGATGGGAAGATCCGGATGGATTTTGTTATCCTCGACAAACTTTTTGAAACTAATCATCAAGGCATCAGTCTTCTGGCCACCCCGGAGTAAATCCCGCAGGCAGTCGAAGAAGGCGCAACAATAAATCCAGTCGCCGTAAGTGACCAGGTTGGTGGCGGGATTCTCTTCCCTCTCCACGTCAGCTGCACGATATGCCGCCACTTCCCCCTCCAGCACTCTGATCGTTTCGTCTTTCTTTTTCAAACTGGCCAAGGCATGATCCTCAGCCTGTGTCTTCTCAACCAGCTCGGCCCTCACAGAATCCAGCTCACGTTGCACCTCCCGAAAATTTTCCTCGTGCTCGCTCTCCCTCTTGACAGAGGCCTCGATCTCAGTCCTCAATCCGACCACGATCCCCTCCAACTTAGCCACCTCGGAGTTAGCGTCTTTGTTTTTCTCCTCTAGATTCTTGATCTTCTCGGTTTCCAAGCGATGAAGCCCTTTCATCTGAGCGATCACGACCATCATCTTGTCATATTCCTCTTTGAGCGAGGAAGGGGCCGCCTCGGGCACCTGGGATGAACTTTCAAAGGCACCTAATAGAGAATACACCAGAAAGGAGAGTCTCGACGCAGCGATCATAGTCAAGTAACCCGCTTCCTTGGGGTGCTGGCGAACATATTCCGGGTGTTTGCACCAGTCGCGGGGGACGTTGTCAATTGTCTTCTTGATGTGTTCGGGCAGATTTTCCAGCGAAGGGACAGAGTTGGCCGAGTCGAAGGACTTCAAGAAATCCGAAAAATCGGTATCCCCCGGCCTGAACCTGCGAGCAAAAAAAAAAAAAAAAAAGTAAATCTCAGGAAATCTGGAAAAATGCAAGAAAGAAATAAGTAATAGACTAAGGTAAAATTGATCGAAAAGTCACTAACGCAGCCGCGGACTTCGAGCTGCTCGCTTCATGGATGGCAGGAGTGAACGCCAGAGTAACAATATCAGGATTCATCGTATTGGAGATTCCCAGGTCCTTCTCAACCCTCGGAGGAGAAATCATTGTGTGCTCGGGGGTTTCATCTCGGGGTGTTTCGAAATCATCTTCGAATATCGGCAAAGGGGATTTCTCCCCCTCAACCCGAGGGTGTTTCTCCGCGGTTGGAGAACGGTCTCCCCGGTTTTTCCTTTTCCTCACCAACTTCTCGGGTGCCACGCCCGTCGCGCCGGCCACCATCTCTTTCTTCTTCTCATCCTTAGTATTCTTCTTCCGAGTCAGAAGCGAGGATAGACGAGCATTCATATCTTCCGAACTAGCTCCCGTTGGAGGATATTTGTAGCGAGGATACCTACGAACTGCAAAGTTTCAAACATGAAAGTTATATCCACTCGAATAGCACGGACACGACAAATTACGGAATGACCTACTACTATAAGAGGGCGCGGACTCACTAATATACTCATTTTCGGCATTTTGAGGAATACTAATAAAACGCGAGGAGCGGATGCGGTCAGCACTTATCCACTGGCCGAACATCAACCAGTCTTCGGGCATACCCAAAATCCTCTCCAAAACCACCAAAAAATCCCAGCTCAGATCGGCCAAGAGCGGGGGTTGGGGTCCTAAAAAAAAGGATAAAAAAAAAAAAGAGAAAAATAATCGGAAAGAGACATAACCAAAGTGAAGTGTTACTAAAGGAAACAGAAATTTTCACTAACGGGTGCGGGGGATCTGATATTCAGCACTCAGTCGATAATTGATCGAGTTCCACGATCCGCTCACAAAAAACCAGTCATTCCACCAAGATTCTCTTTTCTCCGGCAGGTCCCAGATGATGCTTTGTCGAGATTTCAGATAGTGGTCGCCACTACTTCTCACCGATTGGCGACTCAGTAAGGAGACAAACTCCACGGGAATCAGCCCTCTATATAGACCATAATGACCGAAGAGAGTGGAGAGGGAGATTAACAAGAGCCAAGAGTTTGGCGTTAGTTGCATAGGAGCAACACCCCACTCGAGGACTGCTCGGGCAAGAGTATCGTGTATGGGGAAGCGAAGACCGCTCCTCATCATGTCATAATTCACGGCGACCATTCCTTCGGGAGGGCGATCAGCCCGATCAAATTTATTCGGACAGTGAAGGTGAACGTCAGAGGGAATTTCCCACTTGACCCTCTGCGATTGAAGATGTTCGTCGATTACTGTACTCACTCGGGCTCCCGCATTAAACGCACTAGGGGGCGGTTCCTCGGTCGGGAGATCTGTGCGGATCACGGGTATATAAGGATGTTCGGCCAGATAAGCGCCATAAGAGAATTCAGTTGGGGGACCCCGGAAACCAGCGACTAGTGTTGCGAACAGTTCGAAATCAGGATGTACCACTTCTGAGAACCAATCGTTCTTTTCATCATCAGTCAAAGGATAGGGATCCATAGTGTTCGAAGCCATAATCCGATCAGATAACGCGAGCAGGTCCAAGGATAAAGGAGATAAAACTCTCGGGATGTCAATAAACGCGGGGAGAATCACACCCCGGATGTAATCGGAATCGTATTCAGGAGTCGACGTTTCACTAGACATCGACCAAGGAGGGAATACTCAACAATAATACGAATAGGAAGACGTATTTACAAGATTTTGAAAATAAAAAGAGTCCGCGCCCCGAGTAAGTATCTAAAATAAAGAAATAATAAAGGTAGATAATGCGTACCCGGGCAAGAAAGATCGGAAGCAGAGAGCAGATCACGCAACGTTTTCAGGAGAGCCAAAAGCGTTTATGGGTGCCCCCTCTTCAGTATATATAGGGAGGACTAGGGGCGGCAAAACCCCTTAAAATTCAAAATTCAAAAATTCTGACAGCCGAAGGGACGTTTGTACAACTTCCAAGGCGCCGATTCCACCGGTCTATGAACCCAAGATCGAGGGAATTTAAACCGGCCATTTAATGGGCAGAAACGGTCCATTCTTCTTCCGGGCATAACATTTCAACTCTGTAAAACGCTTATCCCCGGGGGGCATTTGTTGTACCCTATTTTCTAAGCCCATAAAGCCCGGATTATAGCCCAAATTTGTTTCGACCCGTGATACGCCCACTCGATGGATACGTGGCGGAACCCCGCCCACGATCACTCGCGAGCACAAAAGAACACAAACCTAACACTGTAGAGCGTGTCCGAGCAGAGGTCCCCACTCCCCGTGGAATGGAGTGATCGCATCATGCTCGCCTTGTTCGCGGAAGTTTTTTATCTCGCAGCAGCATGAACATGGTTTTCGGAACCCAAAGAGCGTCGTCTTAGGGATAAGGAAGATTTGGTCGCGCGAATCAGAGATTGGGGGATAATTCCGAATATGATTGAGAACCGGTCCGCCGAGGAAATAAACCGCTAAGAATCCGTTTGGGGAGCTATCCGCCTGGAGAAAATTCGATTAAGGGTAGAGTAGGGATTACCGTCCAGGAGGGCATAATGGAAATTTCTCTTTGAAGGAGGAGTAGTCCGTACATTTGATTATAGGGAAAAGCCCATGTAATTTAGGCCCAGGACCATGGTTGATAACCCTAATTCTTGTACTATAAATAGTGGAAACTTTCCATTTGTGAAACAGGGGCACATTTACCAAGAAATATAATAAGAATTCAATACTAAAGCATTGGTGAATCTTTCCTTTTTTGTTCCCTCAATCCCCTAAATATCTACGTGTTCGCGGGGAAGTTCTTATTATAATTTTCTGCCCGTAAACACCTTTCTACTTCATTAAATCTCTAGAATAATCTATCCAAGACCCACTTGGAATATTCTAGATGATTTCCATAATGAAATAAGGAAATAAAATAATTTAGGACTTCTAGTCCTTCCAAATTAATTCCTTTCCTAATCCATTAAAAATTCCATAAAGGAATAATTAAATAGGAAAAATTAATTAAGGACTCATAAACTTTCCAAATTAATTATTTTTCTAATCCATTAAAAATTCCATAAAGGAATAATTAAATAGGAAAAATAAATTAATCATAAATTTATTCCTTTTCCTAATCTATGAAAATTCCCAAGAATAGGAATAATCAATAAGGAAAAATAAATTTATTCTAAATTTATTCTTTTCCTATTCCATGAGAATTCCCAAAAATAGGAATACTCAAAATAGGAAAACCGAATAATTTAGGAAAGTTGGATCTTGGTAGGAATAGCATGGGTTGGGGATCCCCACGCCACCCCCACCATCGACCGCCACCACCACCGCCGGCCAAGGCTCACGCGCCACCACCCTTGGTGGCCGGCGTGGCCGAGAGCCCTAGGGCAGCCCGGGCGATCGATCCTCATGGGATCGATCCTCGTGATCGATCCCCGGTCCTCCCTCTCTTCATCTCCTCCGTCACACTTTTCCGGTAGTCTTTTCGAAATCGATCCAACGTAAAATAAATTACAAATTTATTACTACGCTATCCGGTATCGATTCTCTACATGAAATCGACCTCATAAAATTTCCGGAAAAATAAGAACAAGCATTCACCACACAAGAACAAATATTGACATCACCGAGAGTTTAATAATCAAGAGAAATATTATGACATTAATTAACAATAATTAAATCTAGCCATAATAATCGGAAACCCTGCAAGGTAGAACAATATATCGAAAAATACCATGAACTAAAACCTCGCTCTGATACCAATGGTTGGAAATCGATATCCCGGAATTAATAAATTAAATAAAATTAATTATCTAATTAATTCCGATCGAAATCCTTCGAATATCCGGATTGTCAAAATTGCGGAACCCACAACCCAATCGAATAAACCCTTCGCCGGAAACCACCGCAAACCACCACGCATGCCGGAGCCCGACCAAGGTAGCCGCCGTGGGATGAACCCACGGCAAACCCTAGCCGAGCCCCGCGAGGGGCTCGCGATCGCGGTGGGCGATCGCATGGGGATGCATCTTGCATCCCCGGGGCTGCTCGTAGCAGCCCCCGGCGGTGAGTCCGGCGACTCACCGCCACCGCTGATGGAGGAGGGGGCGCCTGCCGCGGCACCAGCCCGCGACTGCCCCCAGCGATCGACCGATCGTCGATCGCACGCCCCGGCACCAGCCGGGGCTTCTCCTTGCGCGCCCGGCGATCGAGCCCTAGGGCATCGATCTCCACTCTCGGCGTCCAGCCGAGGGTTCTCGCCCTCTCGACCCATCTCCGATCGAGCCGACGAGCCGCCGCGGTCCGGTGGTCTTCGACCACCACCGCCCGGTTCGTCCTCGTCATGAGTCGCGTTCTCGGATCTTGGTTCATGATATTTTTACGATAATTAAACGATAAAATCATAAAGAGGGTTTTACGATTTACCTCGTTCTCGTTGTTCGGAAAAACGAAGAACTCAATTTGACGACCTTGAGATCTTCCCACGTATTCCTTGCACTAGCTCGGACGTCGTGTGGGCGACGATCTACCGAACTCCATGGATCTCCCTCTCTACTTTCTCTCTCTAGAATTGTGATCTTCAAGTTATGAACTTATGAGAATAGAGAAGACCATGTAGTGCTTTTATAGGCTACGTAGGGGATCTTAAGGAGGTGGAATATTGGGCTTCCAATATTGAAGATTAAATTGAGCCCAATGCTCAAGTCCATTAATCCTTATCAATATTAATTAATTCTATTTTCCACTATATAAAATTAATTGCACTCCCAATATTAAACCATATTATATCAAATAATATTTCTCCGGTAGTATTATTTATTCCGTGTATTTAAGATATAAATATCCATGAATAAAATTAATTTATTGCTAATTAATTTATTCATCTCTTATATCCGAGACTAGTACCATTCAACCTTAATTATTATGCGGAATGAATCCACCTGCAGGGTTTACATAATAATTCCTTATGAACTCATCTCGGGGATATTATCAACCCTTCCGGGATACACTTTCCCGTCAAGTATTCACGGCATGTCATATATAAAATATAGTGACCCAACTTTAACCGGTAATTAACCCAATAATTAAATCGGTTAATTCCTTTGGTAAATCAAAGTCACTTATATTAAATATACACACCCGCAATAATATCGGGGATTAAGAATAAAATACACTGAGACTCGAATCGATTATCGCCGGCAATCCTAATCGATGAATCTCAACGATCCGCTCAATACACCAAGTGTACAAGTGTGATAAAATAATCAAGATAGATTATTTTCTCTCTCACACAACGACTATACCGATGGATTGGTCCGTGTCCATCTAGGTCGTGAGCAACTGTTCGATTAAATACGAGTAACCGATAGTATGATCTTCTGTGCGCCCATGCAACACCATACTAACTACAACGTATAAAATCCAGGACTATAATTTGCATATATTTAATTATAAATAATTAAACGCAAATAATTGTTTATTTAATTAAATAGATTAGTGGCAATGGATCGTGAGTTTACGTTACTTAAATCTAGACATTAAGTACACAACTCCAACAATCTCCCACTTGTCCTAAGGTCTAGTCATTTCCTCCAAACTCCCGAATCCCATACTCATCACGTGCTTAAGTTGTACTTCCAAGAAGTACTATGTGAATGAGCACTCTAGGTTGCCGCTCTGAAGTTATCTTGGTGACTACAGCGTCGTCTCCCTCGACGATGACTCGTATCAGGTGGTACTTGCACTATGTGTTATCTTACACTTATGGACTAGTGATTTCTTCCCATTTGCCATTGCACCGCTATTTACATAGCCTTTGGCAAATTAAGAATCACATCTAAGTCCCAGAGATTATCCCGGAGTTATACCAAAACTTCCACTGCCTCTGAGGCCGCTATTTGGTTACCCATGGCAGAGTCCGAGAAGCATCGTGCTTATCACTCTTCCATGTTAAAACTCCTTCTCCTTTAATAGTGAAACACATAGCCTGATATCGACTTACACCGGTCCTCATTCGATTAGAAATCTAAGAGAATGTAATCCAAAGGAAAAACTCGTCTGCTTCGTAGTCTAGAACAGTACTTCGAAAGTACTTTTACGGCAGTCGAATATTCCTTTCCAGGATTACCTTGATATCCTCCCACTATGCTAACCGCATAGCCGATATCAGGTTCTTGTTTTCAACAATGCATTTATTAAGCTTTCCACACTCAAAGTGTAGGAAACTGCTTTCATTGCTTCTATCTCCTTTTGTGTTCCAAAACACATATCCTTAGATAGATGCATTCCGTCTCTGAAAGGTAACGAACCTTTCTCGGAATCTTGCATGTTAAAACGAACCATAATCATATATGTAAGATGTCCAGGAAAAGTACAATGTTCTTTCTAGAGATCCAAGATCTCAAGAATATGTCCAACTTCTTCCTTTATCTTTCATAATGATTCATCTAGACAACCATCATTTTATGTCTGATAACATCTTTACATTGTTGCCAATGATAAGAGTGTCATCTACATAAAACCTCCGAGAAACACCACCTTGTTTTCCATCACGTTTCCAATACATACAATTCGTCTATGCTTTTGATGAATCCATAAAATGGACTATCTCATCAATTTGCAAGTACCACGAACTCAATGCTTTGTTTCAATCCATAAATGGATCAACTAAGCTTGTACTCTAAATGATCTCGCCTCTTAGCAATAATCCTTATTGCTCTCCAAGAAGGCACATTTAGATCTAGTACGGCCTTCATGTAGATCTAGGGATCGATTTCATGTATACTAGGTCTAGAGTCCGAAGACTCTCCTAGTCTTATGAATGTCTCCGGTTGTCCCACAACCTCCCACTACAATGGCATTCCGGTGTATAAACAGTGATAACAGTAGGTGCAGTTAGTGGTGTACCGCCACTCGGTTCGGCTGGTTCTAAGTCTTAATCTTTTTCTCTCATTTCAAAGTATTACGTCACCTTGGGCTTGTGGTTCATCATATAGTCTTTCTCTAAGAACCGGGCGTTAGAACTTATAACGTCCTTCTGGTTCATAGTACTATTGAACACACGTCTTTTGTTCTTCTCGGACATTCTACAACCGCATTTGAATGCGCCGTTGTTTCCAGACATATCCATAGAACATAGGTAGTTCCGTATAACTCATCTTTTACTATCTCTATAAGAGTTCCATTTCTTATTATCAACACACCATTTCTACACAAGAGTGTATGGTGTAGTCATTTGGGATCAAATCCCAATCTCTGATTAGTATGCCATGCATTCCTAAGATAGGTACTTGCCTCCGCGATCAAATCGCAGGCTACAAATGGATATACCTTGATGGTTCTCCACAATAGCTTTGTGTCCATTGACTTGTCAAAACACTTGCTTTTGTGGCACATCAGGTATTCTAATCCATTTCTCGAGTAATCATCAAATGAAGTACTCGTACCTTATTGTCTGAGTAGACATAGGTCTGCATACATCAGAGTCAATCAATTCTTATACTTGTCCGGATCTTATATCTTATATCCATAAAGGATTGCTTAGTCATATTATCTTCCAAATTAGATTCTTAGGTCGGAAGGTCCACTCCTTCAACTTAATCGATCAAATATCAATTTTCGACCTTTGAACTTCTTATTTGAATAAACATGACTCAGCATAAGAATCCACAAGTATAATTGATAAAGAAATCTCTTATTAGTAAAACGAGTTTCATACTACGGTTCGTTGCATCGTGGTGGACTCAGGATTCATCATTTATATATTGCTAGCCAATGTACCAAAATAGATAATATCATTATTTCTTCTTATAACCATCAAATGATTAAAAGAAATAAAATATCCATTTATCAGAAATCCAGAACAAAGTTCTTTCTAATATGAAAGGTACATAAAAGCAATAACTCAAAATGAAATCCTATAAAATGTCCTTCACTGCAACTGCTGCCTCCTCCACAGCATTGCCCATGTAGACTACGATTTCTTCTTTTCCAAGTCGTTGGGTTTCCTGGAACCCTTGCATTTAAAATGCACATACCGTCAGTGGTTCCATATCTACACACCAGGTTCCGGTAGATAATACCACTGACTATGTTTTACGACTAAAGAAAATTTCGTAATTTCTTTGAGAGGATAATCAGACTTCCAGTACCCAGACTGTTTGTATCGAGAATACTTGCCTATTGGCTTTTCTCGTCCCATCTCGTGGTTCATGTAACTTATGACCACTGGGTTTCTTTGCTTGCTTTTCCTTTCCCCCGATTTTTCCCTTAGGTTCAAAACCTTTGGCATTGGCTACAAGAGCTTGCGATTTCCGTCTCAACTCGTCTAAAAGGTCAATCATCTCAAAAACGTGTTTAAGCGTTTCCTCGAAGCGACTGGCCTTTATGAGTATCCTCATCGCTTCTTGTCTAGCCGCCTATGTCAATAGGCTCGGGAGGACAAAGCTTACTGAGTACTAACCAGTACTCTTCAACAGTCTGGATAATGTCTAGATC
Organism: Euphrasia confusa; assembly: GCA_954870475.1. Taxonomy (NCBI): domain Eukaryota; kingdom Viridiplantae; phylum Streptophyta; class Magnoliopsida; order Lamiales; family Orobanchaceae; genus Euphrasia; species Euphrasia confusa. The sequence continues at coordinate 11,730,122 of OX940957.1, read as the reverse complement.
TCTATTCCAATCATTACATTTAGGGACCAATGAGTTTAAAATCCTTACGTATCACAGAAAGTGGGTTCAAAGCCATATCCTAATCTATGAGCACATATAACGACAAACAATCGATTTAATTTCCGATATTATCTCCCTCAAATAATATCATTAAACCACTAATCACATCTAAAATCCCATCAGGTAAGGCAAGCCACGGTGTGTGGACGTTTACCCACCTAAACGACTTAGCAATTAGATTTCCTTTGGTCATACATCACTTATAGCGGAACCTCGGTGGGAGGAATACTATAAGGCGTATCTAAGTGTAAACCATTACTCAGTACCAAAGTAAATCGTTTGGAATTGCTACATCACCGCAAGCCACGTTGTGTGGACGTTTACGACAACTTCACAACTCTTCACAATTTCTTACAACTGTCTACATCAATTAATCCAAAATCCGTCAGCATAGCAAGCCACGTTGTGTGGACGTTTACTACACTAAGAGATCTTTATAATTGACTCCCAATTACTTGATTCATTTAATCTTGTAAATCAAGACGCGGAGAATCATAAGTGAAACTCGAAGTTTCTAACCAGTGATTCACCATGCGAACAACCCTATCTCTCATAAAATGAGGGAGCCGAGCAGACAATCGATCCACCTTCAAAAGGATGGTACGAAGGTCTCTAATTTGTGTCCTCGACATGACCAAGTGGCTTTGGCTCCATTCCACTCCCCGGGGGTGAGAATGAGTCGACTTGAAATCAGTTTTGGAAAGACAAATTAGGCATTGTTTGATAAAACTTAATCAATGTTTCTCGTAAAAGGAATTACAAGAATTCTCCTCCAATGACTTGTCTATACGAACTTCAAAAGTCCATAAAAGTCACCAAGAGAACAGCAATGGAGACCATGGATATGTTTCCATACCCTCTCCCACTTAGCTTTTTACAATAAAGGGATACGCTATCTAATGCATAATTAAATACACATAAGCATGCATACATGAAATAAAGCACATAGAATATTATCACATAATCAAAATAATACTAGAATATTATTTTCCGACTATTATGGCTTTATCGCATCTCCGTATGCTTCTTCTAGTCTTTAGTCTTCGTTCTTGAATGCTCCATGTGACGGGAATATTAATTCCAATATTTAAATCTATTTATTTTTAATAGATCCAAAAGATACTTAATTAATAATAATTAAGTCAATCGAATAAATCAAAAATAAAATTAAATATCATTAATATTTTTATTTATTTTATTTTCCCTTTCTACTTCATTAAATCTCTAGAATAATCTATCCAAGACCCACTTGGAATATTCTAGATGATTTCCATAATGAAATAAGGAAATAAAATAATTTATTTTATTTTCCCTTTCTACTTCATTAAATCTCTAGAATAATCTATCCAAGACCCACTTGGAATATTCTAGATGATTTCCATAAAGAAATAAGGAAATAAAATAATTTAGGACTCCTAGTCCTTCCAAATTAATTCCTTTCCTAATCCATTAAAAATTCCATAAAGGAATAATTAAATAGGAAAAATTAATTAAGGACTCATAAACTTTCCAAATTAATTATTTTTCTAATCCATTAAAAATTCCATAAAGGAATAATTAAATAGGAAAAATAAATTAATCATAAATTTATTCCTTTTCCTAATCTATGAAAATTCCCAAGAATAGGAATAATCAATAAGGAAAAATAAATTTATTCTAAATTTATTCTTTTCCTATTCCATGAGAATTCCCAAAAATAGGAATACTCAAAATAGGAAAACCGAATAATTTAGGAAAGTTGGATCTTGGTAGGAATAGCATGGGTTGGGGATCCCCACGCCACCCCCACCATCGACCGCCACCACCACCGCCGGCCAAGGCTCACGCGCCACCACCCTTGGTGGCCGGCGTGGCCGAGAGCCCTAGGGCAGCCCGGGCGATCGATCCTCATGGGATCGATCCTCGTGATCGATCCCCGGTCCTCCCTCTCTTCATCTCCTCCGTCACACTTTTCCGGTAGTCGTTTCGAAATCGATCCAACGTAAAATAAATTACAAATTTATTACTACGCTATCCGGTATCGATTCTCTACATGAAATCGACCTCATACAATTTCCGGAAAAATAAGAACAAGCATTCACCACACAAGAACAAATATTGACATCACCGAGAGTTTAATAATCAAGAGAAATATTATGACATTAATTAACAATAATTAAATCTAGCCATAATAATCGGAAACCCTGCAAGGTAGAACAATATATCGAAAAATACCATGAACTAAAACCTCGCTCTGATACCAATTGTTGGAAATCGATATCCCGGAATTAATAAATTAAATAAAATTAATTATCTAATTAATTCCGACCGAAATCCTTCGAATATCCGGATTGTCAAAATTGCGGAACCCACAACCCAATCGAATAAACCCTTCGCCGGAAACCACCGCGAACCACCACGCATGCCGGAGCCCGACCAAGGTAGCCGCCGTGGGATGAACCCACGGCAAACCCTAGCCGAGCCCCGCGAGGGGCTCGCGATCGCGGTGGGCGATCGCATAGGGATGCATCGTGCATCCCCGGGGCTGCTCGTAGCAGCCCCCGGCGGTGAGTCCGGCGACTCACCGCCACCGCTGATGGAGGAGGGGGCGCCTGCCGCGGCACCAGCCCGCGACTGCCCCCAGCGATCGACCGATCGTCGATCGCACGCCCCGGCACCAGCCGGGGCTTCTCCTTGCGCGCCCGGCGATCGAGCCCTAGGGCATCGATCGCCACCCTCGGCGTCCAGCCGAGGGTTCTCGCCCTCTCGACCCATCTCCGATCGAGCCGACGAGCCGCCGCGGTCCAGTGGTCTTCGACCACCACCGCCCGGTTCGTCCTCGTCATGAGTCGCGTTCTCGGATCTTGGTTCATGATATTTTTACGATAATTAAACGATAAAATCATAAAGAGGGTTTTACGATTTACCTCGTTCTCGTTGTTCGGAAAAACGAAGAACTCAATTTGACGACCTTGAGATCTTCCCACGTATTCCTTGCACTAGCTCGGACGTCGTGTGGGCGACGATCTACCGAACTCCATGGATCTCCCTCTCTACTTTCTCTCTCTAGAATTGTGATCTTCAAGTTATGAACTTATGAGAATAGAGAAGACCATGTAGTGCTTTTATAGGCTACGTAGGGGATCTTAAGGAGGTGGAATATTGGGCTTCCAATATTGAAGATTAAATTGAGTCCAATGCTCAAGTCCATTAATCCTTATCAATATTAATTAATTCTATTTTCCACTATATAAAATTAATTGCACTCCCAATATTAAACCATATTATATCAAATAATATTTCTCCGGTAGTATTATTTATTCCGTGTATTTAAGATATAAATATCCATGAATAAAATTAATTTATTGCTAATTAATTTATTCATCTCTTATATCCGAGACTAGTACCATTCAACCTTAATTATTATGCGGAATGAATCCACCTGCAGGGTTTACATAATAATTCCTTATGAACTCATCTCGGGGATATTATCAACCCTTCCGGGATACACTTTCCCGTCAAGTATTCACGGCATGTCATATATAAAATATAGTGACCCAACTTAACCGGTAATTAACCCAATAATTAAATCGGTTAATTCCTTTGGTAAATCAAAGTCACTTATATTAAATATACACACCCGCAATAATATCGGGGATTAAGAATAAAATACACTGAGACTCGAATCGATTATCGCCGGCAATCCTAATCGATGAATCTCAACGATCCGCTCAATACACCAAGTGTACAAGTGTGATAAAATAATCAAGATAGATTATTTTCTCTCTCACACAACGACTATACCGATGGATTGGTCCGTGTCCATCTAGGTCGTGAGCAACTGTTCGATTAAATACGAGTAACCGATAGTATGATCTTCTGTGCGCCCATGCAACACCATACTAACTACAACGTATAAAATCCAGGACTATAATTTGCATATATTTAATTATAAATAATTAAACGCAAATAATTGTTTATTTAATTAAATAGATTAGTGGCAATGGATCGTGAGTTTACGTTACTTAAATCTAGACATTAAGTACACAACTCCAACAGTTAAATCTGACTTCGTGGAGGAGGTCGATGTAGTTGAATCCGACTTCATGGAGGAGGTTAATGTAGTTGAATCCTTGTTGTTGAATTTGAAGTATCCGACTTTGGTACTCCGATGTCATGCATGATTAAGTAGACAACCGTGCAAAAAGAGATAAAGAAAATTTAATTAATTTTGTTTTCGTCGAAGAGTTGATCCACCAAGACACGACTCCATCGAGGATTTTCTTTTATATATCCAGCTCCCACAATCCTTGTCGTGAGGTCCAAGTCATCATCATTGACCTTTACTGATGTGCATGCATCTCCTATTGCATAACAATTGTTCTTAGCTCATACTCCTGATTGGATGCAACATCCTTCATTGTCAAAGAACTCACATGTCAACTTGTTAAATTTTTTACACTGAGGTCATCATCACACAGCTGGTTGATGCTGATGAGGTTCGCACAGAGACCTTCGACATATAGCACGTTATTTAGAGGTGGTAAACCTTCAACATGTAAGGTGTCAAATCCAATAATGTTTCCTTTAGCTCTGCCACCATAAGTAACTGGATCACCAAGTTTGGAAACATAGTCGACAAGACAATTTTTATCCCCAGTCATGTGACGTGAGCATCCACTATCACAGTACCATGACTTCTTTGTAGTTTTGGTGACAGTGGAGGCAACATTGCATACAACTGTATCATTTCTTATCCAAATGCGCGTTAATTTGAGCTTTTTCGGGATATATTTTGATTGAGGAATTGGAGTGATCTTTGGTACCCATTGTTTTCGTTGTCCCTTAGAATCATTCTTTACCTTTTCTCTCCATACAGTCATAGGTCGTGTTGTCGGTGAGGTTCCCAAAGTGATCGTGTCGAACATTCTCCTTCGACAATGAGGTTGAATGTGGCCTTGTCTATTGCAGTAGGGGCATACATACGTTCGCTTCTTCTTAGGATCATTCCTTTTCTTGATGTTTCGATGAGACCAATGCGTCAACTTATCCGTTCGTGGAGTATGCCAGCTACGCGAATGAACAAAACCTTAGCTCACAACGCATCAGCAGCACTCCAAGCTCCCGTTTTTTTTTTCGTCGAAATCAAAGAAAAGCTACTATCGATAAACCTTACCTTCACCCCTGTGAATTGATGAATGGTAGTGAACTGATCATATTTGTTAGGATTTTCGCCTAATCGCGTCGCTGCAAGAGACGAATAAACAAGAACAAGAAATAAAAACGAAAAATAAAAGACACAAGGATTTATAGTGGTTCACCCAAAATAGGCTACGTCCACTCGCCGCTGCAGATCTTTTCACTAGAATAATATAGACGACTCCGGGGAGTTTACAAACGCACAAGCGATCTCAGTATACTCACGCTCTCGTCTCTCTCACTATTCTAGAATTCTCACGCTGTTATAATTACATTGATGGGAATATCTGTTATATAGGCTAGACCAAATAAAACCCTAATATTAATTAAGGTAAAGTCACTCTGAAAAAAGGACTGCAAAACTTAGCGCACAAGAAAAAATCTTGCGCTGAAATCTGCCCAGCATGTCGGCTGACAAATCTAGGTGTCGGCCGACATCCACTTCTCACTTCGGGTTGAACCTCGCGTTCAGCCGCGGGTTCCACAGAACCTTGCTCGGGCAAGGTCGTGTCGGCCGACAACTAGCCAGAAACCCTCTCGACTCCTTCGGCGATTTCCTCGTCCTTCTTTCGTCCACGATTTCGACTCCACATTCCAACAATCTCCCACTTGGAGGCGAAACCCGATCACCTCCCACTGCAGCGGCGTCCCCGGTCATTACCAACATCGCCCAGTCGAAGTTTCCACCAACTTCGACGCATCACGACTTCTCAAGTATTTCCATACCTTTATAAACATGCACTTCGACTTTTTCATAAATTTTCCTCCAGCAGAGACGCAAGAAAATTTACCCGAACGCATCTCCTTGTTTTCCACGGACAAGGAACCGTGTGACAATAACGAGCTCGCCTCGTTTCTCATTGCCAGCTCCCACTTGCTCGATTTCCCATCCAACATTGCCTCATCGTCTCGACTTGAAAGCTCGTGACTGGTCTTCAAGATCTCATCCGATTGGTCTCCTCTTACCGGAAAATCTTCCACGTCACTTCTCAGCTCTCCACTCTTCGACTCTCTCTCGATCACCGAGAATCGAACTCTGCTCTGCTCTTCGAGAAACAAACTCCGATCCATGTGAGACTTCCCCGAATCCTCACTCACACGACCCAGTTCACAATGCTCAGGCGCATTGGTGTTTTTTGCCCCACAAATCTCATCACGACCTCCAGCTGTAGTGTAAAGGGTGCCCGTCTTACGACCACGAGCAATCACCATTGCACCCTTCTGCACTTTCCAAGACCTATCATCGAAGGTCACCCTATGGCCGTCTCTAGCAAGCTGACTGACCGAGATCATGTTTCTCCTCAGCTTCAGAAAATACCTCACCTTCGAAAGCTCCAACGTCTGTCTACGAGACGTCTTCAGGTTCACGTTTCCAATACCACCAACCTTCAAAGTTCGACCATCCCCGAGGCAAACTTTCCCACGACTCCCAACAATGAAACCCTTCATGCAATCGCGCCTTGTCGTGGTATGAAACGACGCTACCGAATCCAGCACCCAGGAGTCTTCAGGATTCTCACAAGATGTTAACAAGACATCTCCATAATCCTCGTCAGTTACCGCATTGGTTTGAGCCTTCGCAGGCTCCCTGCAATGCCGCTTGATATGCCCTTCCTTCTTGCAATTCCAACAAACCACCTTCTTGCCTTCTCTCGTCTTTGACCCTCCGCTGCCATGATTAGTGTCGCTCCCTCGGCATCATCCTCGGCTCTCAGTACTCAGGACAGAACCAGACGGACCAGACGGTGTCTCTTGAAAATCCTTCTTTCGCAGCTCCTCGGCCAGAACACTATCTCTGACATCAGAGAATTTGAGATTCTCCTTCCCCATGGAATTACTAATCGCAGCCCTCATGGGCTCCCAGCTGTCTGGCAAAGACGCCAGCAAGATCAAAGCACACACCTCGTCGTCGAACGCAATTCCGACCGCCTTCAGCTTGTTCAGGGTCGAGCTCATCTCATGAATATGAGCTGCAGCATCGAACCCGTCTTTCATCCTCATGTTGAATAGGCTCTTCATCAGGTGTATCTTGTTGTTGGCAGTGGGCTTCTCATACTTGTTGGCAAGGGCCTTCATCAAGCCTTGAGTAGTGGTCTCATCGGCCACGTCATCCGCCACTCTCATCGACAGGGATAAACGGATAATCCCCAGAACTTGCCTGTCGAGCTCAAGCCATGCCGCATCCTCCATCTTCTCCGGCTTCAGATTCAATGGGTGATAAAGCTTCCTCCCGTACAGGTAGTCCTCGATCTGCATCCTCCAGTGCCTGTAGTTCTTTCCATCAAAACTCGTCACAAATAAATTCGCAAGATCCCCCATCGCCTCTTTAATCGCCTCCCTTGAAGCTCTAATACCAGTTGTTAGGATTTTCGCCTAATCGCGTCGCTGCAAGAGACGAATAAACAAGAACGAGAAATAAAAACGAAAAATAAAAGACACAAGAATTTATAGTGGTTCACCCAAAATAGGCTACGTCCACTCGCCGCTGCAGATCTTTTCACTAGAATAATATAGACGACTCCGGGGAGTTTACAAACGCACAAGCGATCTCAGTATACTCACGCTCTCGTCTCTCTCACTATTCTAGAATTCTCACGCTGTTATAATTACATTGATGGGAATATCTATTATATAGGCTAGACCAAATAAAACCCTAATATTAATTAAGGTAAAGTCACGCTGAAAAAAGAACTGCAAAACTTAGCGCACAAGAAAAAATCTTGCGCTGAAATCTGCCTAGCATGTCGGCCGACAAATCTAGGTGTCGGCCGACATCCACTTCTCACTTCGGGTTGAATCTCGCGTTCAGCCGAGGGTTCCACAAAACCTTGCTCGGGCAAGGTTGTGTCGGCCGACGGGCCAAGGTGTCGGCCGACAACTAGCCAGAAACCCTCTCGACTCCTTCGGCGATTTCCTCGTCCTTCTTTCGTCCACGATTTCGACTCCACATCCCAACAATATTTTATCTTCTTGCTTGTTAAGTGTATTTAGAAAGTAAATTCTTGGAAACTGTATTTAGAAAGTAAATTTTTGGATGCAAGCTATTGTGAAAACTCATCACTTGTTCTCTTGTTGGTATAACATCAAATTTTATTTACAATTTGATTAGTACAATTTCAAGTATTATATTTAAATTTTCATTTTCATGTTATTAGTTCAATCCTCCTTATTTACGAAGTGCATCAACATGTTTCATGCAATGAAAACAAAACAAATTACATCAACATGTTCCATACATTGAAAATAAAATAAATTACATCATGTTCCACAAATTGAAAATAAAACAAAGAAAATAACAAGAAGTACTGCATAACAAATTACATCTTTTATTCGTAACGAACGTCTTCAACTTCACTCTTAAACCTTGCATTTCCAGCAAACATGCAGATCAAACACCCTTACCGCCTTACGAATTGATTGGAAACACTTGCATAAAATTCTCGTACAATTGATTGGTTACACAAATTACGCATGTTCAAAAAATCACCACAACCTCTCTGTTTCACTTAATTATATAAATCATCTAAGAGCATACGTCTCCCATCATCAACACGCTCATAATAAAAAAAATTCGTGTTCCCAATCAGAAATAAAAGAATAAAAAAATAGTATGAGCTTCAAATCGTTGTGCACAAATCCATACATGAGCATTTTCGTCTTTATCAAACGTATACTTACTCGGAAAATTCATTCCTTGTAGGTCTGTATCGCAAAGCTAAAAAATTAGGATACCAACTAAACAATAAATATAAAAAAGCGCATTGAAAAATAAAAAAGTTTAGGTCGATTTCTAAGACAGGAACCAAATCGTAAGCGAATTCATTAATTTAACCCCAATTCGAGTTTCTAATCGATTTTTAATAGCAAATTGATTGATTTTACCCAGAAATAACTTGAAGAAGTACAACGAGAAAGACCAGGAAGACATTCAATGTGTGAATGAATTTGAAAATCGATAGAAATGGGAATTAGGGTTGTAGTTGGTGGGAAAGAATTTGAATTCTTTGAAGCTTATGGGTTTTGAATTTGGGTCGATCTGAAAATACAAATGTAGTCGAGCTTAAAATTTGAAGGAGTGGGAGAGAGAGTGAATCGAGCTTAAAATTTGAAGGAGTGAGAGAGAGAGTGAATCTGAAAGTTTGAATGAGCAAGAGGCAATTGAGAACTGAAATTTTCAAAAAAATTTGGAAATTTGAATTCACATACCTACGCATCGTTGTTATATACCTTATGCATTATGAACCATTTAGAATGAAGTCAATCTTATTGGCAAACGTCATATATCTAATCCATCTTTTATTCTATAACCTATGTAATAGATATATATTCCACCCACCTAAGTACTGAATGTCATATACCTTCCTAGTTATAATGTAATTAAAATGAAAAATTAACTTTATATTAGAAATTAAAATGTAATTTATTGAAAATTTTATATTAGTAATTAAAATGTAATTATATTGAAAAATTAACTTTATATTAGTAATTAAAATGTAATTTAATAAAAATCAACTTCATATTAATTATTAAAATGTAATTAAATTGAAATTTTAACTTTATATTAGTTATTAAAATGTATGTTAATGAAAATTAACTTTATATTAGATATTAAAATTAAAAATTAACTGTATATTAGTAATTAAAATGTAATTAAATTGAAATTTTAATTTCATATTAGTAATTAAAATGTAGTTAAGTTAAAATTTTAACTTTATATTAGTAATTAAAATATAATGTAATGAAAATTAACTTTATATTAGTAATAAAAATAAAAATAAAAATTAAATTTATATTAGTAATTAAAATGTAACTAAATTGAAATTTTAATTTTATATTAGTAACTAAAATGTAATTAAATTGAAAAATTATTTTTATATTAGTAATTAAAATATAATTTAATGTTAACTTTATATTAGTAATTAAAATAGAATTAAAATAAAAAATTAACTTTATATTAGTAATTAAAATATAATTAAATTGAAAATTTATTTTTATATTAGTAATTAAAATATAATTTAATGAAATTCAGTTTATATTAGTAATTAAAATGTAATTAAAACGAAAAAATAATCCTATATTAGTAATTAAAATGAAAATAGAAGTACAACGCACAATGTTAAATAAAATTCAACTAAATTAAATTACTTCAAATTCAAACGAACAATGTCGAATAAAGTGAATTCCAAACCTAATATAAATCGAACAACTTACGGGGGCTGCTGCTCGTCAACACCAACATCGACTATATCAACATGCGGGGGCTGCTGCTGGTCAACACCAACATCGACTACATGTTCTGGGGGCTGCTGCTCATCAACACCAACATCGACTATAGGTTCTGGTGATTGTTGCTCGTTAACACCAACATCGACTATTGGTTCTGGTGGGTGCTGCTCGTCTACGATTATTGCACGCCTTTTACGTCCGCTCCTCAACTATCGATGGAATCTCGCTTCTCCAACAGACTTTTTCCGAGCCATTTATGGTCGACCAACTGTGTTGCCCACTGGAGTGCATTAACTACCTATTTTGCACATAATCAGGATAAACATACTCATCTCCATTTGGGAAAGGCATGATACGTTATGTTTTTCGGAACAAGAAATGGGATTATTTTACCATTCTCAAGCCCACCGTCGAACATCCAAGAAACAACACCATCGAAAAGAGTGAAATCCCTTTTATAACAGACAGACAACCACGCTTCTCTTGTCATTGCCAATAATCGATCGTGCAGTATTGAATTGAATTCGGGCCTGTAAGACCACTAAATACAGCGAAGTTGTTGAATTAAAAGGATAACAAAAAATATCAAACTAAAACCCAGCTTACACACAAAAAAAAGGATCCAACCGAGAATTGAGCACGTGATGCACTAAAACAATTGTGGTTAATCGGAGCTCAGGCGAATCAAGTTCAATCATTTATAAATTATCAAGGGATACATTTCTAGAGAAATAAATTATAGTAATACATTAATAAATAAAAATTAATGGCAAATTCATCCCGCAAAACAACACGAACCGTTCGTCAGTCCGTCGATAATCGGATAAATCAATCGAATGAACCGCCGAAAATTACTTACATAATTCGCCAAATAGAAGGGCATTTTAAGTAGTTCATCACTTTTATGTGTAAGAAACCGGTTTTTTTATCCGCTAGTACAACAAAGATGTATTACTATCTCATTTCATGTAGTTTAATTTCTCTCTCTTTTTTTATTTAGTAATTAAAATACATGTATAATTACTTTAACACCTCTCGACCCATATACAAATCCTACCCAAACCCAATATCTTATACCCGGTCCTGCAAACCCAAACCCACATTTCCTAATTTTCCAATAGCGTTTTTTTTAACCTAATTCACTTTTTTTAAACCTAATTTCCTAGAATCGATTTTCTACAGAAATCCAAATTTTCGATTCTTGAATCACATTCGACACGGGGCGAATGTCACATTCGACACGGCGAATGTGACATTCGACACGGCGAATCTGTCGAATGCTCTTATTTGTATTCTTTTTTTTTTATTAAACTTTTTTTTCATTTATTATTTTAATTTTATTTTCGACTGACTACACAAAAAACACAAAGAAACTCAACTTATATTTGTATTTTTTTAAAAATTAAACTCACATGAATACACATTTCACCAACTTTCTTAAGTGATTGGGTTGAACAGACAACTAAAAAATATTTTATTAATTCAAATATTGAAATTAATATCTCAAATACACAAAAATCAATAAAAATATCACATTCACAAAAAATATTTCAAATATTTGATCGTTTAATAAAAAAAAACTGAAAAAATTATTCGACAAAAACAAATTGACATCTCCGTCTTGAATGGGGTCGTACATGCGACGCGGAACAAATCGCCACCGACGATGAGGAAGACTCAGATCTGGAAGACTCAGATCTAGAAGACTCAGATCTGGACCTTGTCGAACCAGATCGACTCAGATCTGAACTTTGTCGAACCGAATCTGAAGGATTTCACAAACACGGAATCTTGTGAAATCGCCGTCGTGTCTGAAGTAATGTACGTCGGTCGTCTAGGACCATTGGCAGCGATGCAAGAGTGTCGAGATGACGTTGACCGTCGAGGACCATCGGCAGTGAGGCGACGGCGGCGAGATGACATTAGTCGATTGGTCGAGTAACGATGTCACGTTTTAGACCCCCAACTTTGAGACTCAAGGTGATGGTTGGAGAGCAGAGGTGGAGGAGTCTCAAGGTGATGGTTGGAGGGCGGAGGTGGAGGGCGGAGGCGACGAAGAGACTCGGATTTGGAAATGAAATATTAGGGTTTACGGTAGGGGGAATTATTAATATATAGTACAAATTTATGAGTCGAATGATGTTGGTAGATTTACGCATTCGACATAAATAAAAATTCAAAATTAATGTTTAAATTAAATTTTGTCTTTTAGTGATGGGTAAATAAGTAAATTAATGTATAAAACATGTTTTTTAAAATGGTAGTGTAATAAAGTAGTATTGCTATCCACTTTAGTATATTTTTTAACATTTACACATAAAAAAATAGGTATTTCATGAAAAAATTGAGAGAGGGATAGTTCACTAATAAACATGTGACAATAGGGCAATTCTTAAAAGAGGCCGAGTTTAAGGAAGGTAAGGTTTAAATAAATCGACCACGTCTCATAAATCAAAACCATATTTTGTTTGATTCAAAATATGAAAAAATGATGTTGCAATATTGTTTAAATACTTCTATGGTGCTAGAACTTACAGTAAAAAGAAGGATTTTGCTCGATCCAACAAAGGCATAAAATTACTACATATTTGATTAAGAAAATTTACATTAGAGGGGGAAAACTCACAACGAAGGGTATGCGCTCCCGTGAGTGAACATATAAAACTTCATGAAAGTGCTCGTGAATTGATCTGAGAGGTGAAATCGAGTGATTAGTATTGTTATGAATCTGAATTGCAATTGAACCGAAAGACAAAAAAATTAAGATTTGGAAACGTTTGATGAGAAATCAAATTAACCTACAAACTACCAAACTAAAAACCAAACTGGACGGAGGGCACGATTACTTATTCCTCAGTCCAACGGCAGCAAGAGCTCCGATTGCGAAATCTTGCCCGTTTCCATGTCAAAAACCATCCAATCATCAATCAATTTGTTAACGAAGTACACGCAATCTCTCTCGAATCCCATCTCACACGCCTCGACCCACATACAACTGTACTTATCCCCGACGAACAACGCCCTATTCCCGATCCTTCCCACTTTCACCCACAAAAGCTTCTCCACATCGAGCCTAAACACCTCCACGTCATCCACAACTTCAATCGACTCCCTCGACACAAGGAGCACCACCATTATTCCCTCGTCGTACTCAAACAAATACTCCCTAAAATACCTAGACTCCCGAGAAGGCACAGCCGCGTTCCTTCCGACTCTAGTAATTCCAAATCGATCCGAACCCTCCTCCTCCTCCTCGATCACAACCGCGCTCCCTTGCAGGCTCATCGCGTAAAATTTCTCCTTGAACACAATGAGGTTAGAGAGCCGAATTTTTAGGCTCGGCGCTTGGGGCTCCTTTACGTTGCAATGCCCAAGAATCCAACGTGGCTCGTAGCTAAAGTCTCTCGCTTGGGCCGGCGTGGCCCAATAGCTTCTCATGCTATGGTATCCGAAAGCCGGGGAGCAATCGCCCGTCACCACCATTGTGACGTGACCTATTCGACACGCCCCTTCCACGCAATCGAAATTTGTAAAAATTTGCCTAGACGAAGTTATCGAGTATTCGTCGTCGTGGAACTCGACGAGCGTCGGCCGTTGGGACGACGTGGTGGCGCATTGCCTAGAGGGCCATCTCCATGACTTGGTAAGAGTTCTGCCTTCGTTTCGCATACTTGTCGGTTGTACGGGAAAATCGTACCATGATCTGATTGGCTCTTCTTGTTTCTCGCTCTTCTTCTTCTTCTTTGTCATTTTTTTTTTTTTTTTTTTATTATGGAAGCCACGTTTTGAATATAATATACGGAGTATATAAGAATAAATAATTCGTGCCCTGCAAGTAAAAAATTTGACCGTGCCCTCCAAGGCTTCTAGTTCAAAACTAAATCATGTAACGGGTAGTTATTATTTCAAAATTTGAAATTACATAATTAATTAATATTTTATTTTTGTTTTCAAAGTATTTATTTATGGTAATTGTTTTATTAATATATATACTCGTATGAATTTATGGTAAGTTACACTCTTACATATTTAATTAATAAAAATTATAATTACGATGTAACAGTTAATTAATTCTTTTTAGTTTTGTTCTTAAAATTAATAAATATTACTCCCCAGTGAATTTTATTTGTTTAAATTATGGTTATTAAATAGAAGTATTTAGGGAAAGGTGTATTATAGTTTATAATATTTTAACTCGCGCTGCATAAATTTACGATTAGAATTTAATGTTTAATTTTTTTTAGATTTTTTATTTATTTAATTAACATTTTTTAATTAGATAATAGTGTGATAATCGTTTGCTTTATATAATAAATAAATAAAATTTAATAATCGTTGTTTAAATTAATAAAAGAAGTATTTTGGAAAAAAAAAGTATAGTTTATAAATTTATATTTTATACTTCATTAAATAAACTTTAAAATTTAGTATTTATTCTATTTTCATTTTTTATTAATTAGATTATAATATAATTATAATTATGAAAAAGGGAAATAACCGCATGTTATTAATTACCCTTAATTAATATAAATTATCTTTAATTTATAATTAATTAATCAATTAACCTGATTTATAATTAAGAAAAACGATTACCCATAATTTTAATAAAACTTAAAAAACTACCTTGTATCCAAAATGTCCCTTAATAAAATTGAAATAATATTAAATATATTTCTCTTATTCATAAATAGGAAAAAAATGAGATATTTAATTTTAACGAAACTTTAAAATTTTCAGTTAATCCAAATTCTCCCTATTAAATATTTGAACTTATTATTTTTAGGGAGATTTTCAAAAAAAAAAATATATAATTTTAAGTTATTTATTGTAATTAAATAATGTAGTTTTGCTTAATTATAGGATAGGGTGCCGTCCCAAAACTACCCTTTTAAAATTATTACTAGTAATACTAATAAATTTAAATTTAAAACAATATACAAAAGTGATGTCATTTTCCATATACAAAAGTGTTCTCATTTTTCATATAAAAATTATCACGTTAGGGAAAAAAATATATTAATATATATTTTTATGTTCTAAAGAGTAAATAAGTAATTAAGATTTTCAAATTTTGCTCTTGTTTATAATTTTACAAATTATAATACCTTAATAAATAAATAACCTAAATAATCTATTACCTTAAATATAAAGAAAATTTGATATGGTTTAGGTTGTAAATTAAAAAATCATAATATCTCTCTCCCTAAATATACCTTATTTTTATATACTTCTTAAAAAATAATGATCAACAATTTTTCTTATAACCATAGTAATGTTTTTGACAAAATGTTTTATGTGTCACTTGGTAAAAAAATGTACTATCATCATTTTCACACTAAATTAAATAATTTACCTTAGGTCAATGAATTCAATATGTTTCATGTTGCCAATACAAGGCCTTAGTGCTTGGTCTGCACGGTCTATTAGATGTTACTCTTGGAGCATTACTTCAGATGATATATTAACCATAGTTTATCCTATTTAGGTTTAATTCCCTCCAGTTCATTAGAGCAGAGCATCCCAAAAAATTTATAAATAGAGACCAATATTGAGGTATTTTGTAGTTACATTTTTTTTTACAGAAGTCTCTCTCTCTCTCTCTCTCTCTCTCTCTCTCTCTCTCTCTCTCTCTCTTATAGAGTTATGAGAGAGAAAGCACGAATCTCACAGCCGAACGAGTTCAGAAAAGTGGTGTTGAGAATTGAAGTTGGCCTCCTATTGAGGAATCTAGAAGGGTTGAAGAAAGATAAGATTGGTGATGTGAGCATTTGATTTGGAGCTTGATAAGCTATAAGAGTTGTTTTGTTGTCACTGAGGATCTATTTCTCAGAATCACTTTAAAAAAACAAGAAATAAACCTATTTTATTTGTGGGAAATAAAAATGCACTGTACATCGAATGATTTTAGTAAATGCCAATAATTTGTGGGAAATTAAGTTTGGAACCAACCCGTAAGTGTACTCATGAGTGATTTTAGTAAATGCCAATAATTTGTATATCGAATCTTCATCGATACATCATAAGAAAAAGTACAAATTAACCTGTAACTGTACACACAATTAAGTATAGAGAATCACGCATGTATTTTTCGTTTGAATTGGCAATGCATCGCCCAAACGACCTAATTATCCTTTGTAGCTTGATAAGCCATAACGGCTTGTTTGGTTGTCGGAGTTGGAGATAAAGCTCGACTCCCATAGCCGAACGAGTTCGGAAAAGTGGTGTTGAGAATTGAAGTTGGTCTCGTATTGAGGAATCTAGAAGAGTTGAAGAAAGATAAGATTGGTGATGTGGACATTTGAATTGGAGCTTGATAAGCTATAAGGGTTGTTTTGTTGTCACTGAGGATCTATTTCTCAAAATCACTTCAAAAAAAAAAAACAAGAAATAAACCTATTTTATTTGTGGGAAATTAAAGTGCACTGTACAACGAATAATTAGGTCATTGTTATTTTATTGGAAGTTTACTAATTATATAGATGAGAAGTGACCTATTGACTTTCTTGTAATTTCTTGAAACTTTGTGTCATTGGTGTAGTACTCATTCATGCATGAGTTTTGTTTATAGATATAATTCCTCTATTTATAAATTATAATTGTTGAATTTGCCCCGAAATCGCGAAGAGCCGCTTCCAGGCGGAAGTGTCGGCCGACACAGATAGGCTGTCGGCCGACAGCCCTAGCGCGTTCGCGCTGGGACAGAGACGCTCTCGCCAAAGTACTGGGGCTGTGGCGCGTTCGCGCTGGAGCTGGCGCGCTCGCGCCAGGGTTTGTCGGCCGACAGGTTTAAGGCGTCGGCCGACACCATGCGGGATTCAGCAGCGGATTTTTGGAATTATTTCCAAATTGATGGTAGGTGTTTTCCTACTCCTTCTAGGACTCTTATGGGCGAGAATTATTGTTTCCATACAATAATTAGGACCTCACCCTATATAAAGAGAGCTGCTCCATTGACACAGATGACACGAAAGACACCAATTATAATTCTATAGCTATTGCGTGAGATTTGAGGGTTTAGAGCGTATATCATCCTTGTAATCGTGAAGCAATATTAGAGTGAATTATTCGTCGTTCCTCCCGTGGTTTTCTCGATTTGGGTTTCCACGTAAATTCTTTGTCTTCTCTATTTTTCTTGTTGATTTCTTTTTTTTCGGTATCCCGTTATTCTCATACTATACATCGTCCCGATCGTCAACAATAATTAAAATAACCAACGCGTAATATCAAACTCACTTTATTCTTAATTATTCCTCAATCGTCCAACGGCATCAGGAGCTCCGATTGCGAAATCTTCCCCGTTCCCATGTCGAAAACCATCCAATCACCAACCAATTCGTTAACGAAGTAAACGCAATCTCTCCCGAATCCCATCTCACACGCCTTTGCCCACATACAACCGTACTCGCCCCCGACGAACAACACCCTATTCCCCATCCTTCCCACCTTCACCCACAAAAGCTTCTCGACATCGAGCCTAAACACCTCCACATCATCCACAACTTCAATCGACTCCCTCGACAAGAGAAGCACCACCATTATTCCCCCGTCGTACTCAAACATATACTCCCTAAAATACCTCGACTCCCGAGAAGGCACAGCCGCGTTCCTTCCGACTCTAGTAATTCCAAATCGATCCGAACCCTCCTCCTCCTCCTCGATCACAACCGCGCTCCCTTGCAGGCTCGTCGCGTAAAATTTCCCCTCGAACACAAGGAGGTTACAAAGCCGAATCTTTTGGGTCGGCGCTCGAGGCTCCTTTAAGTTGCAATGCCCTTGAATCCAAAGTGGCGTGTAGGTATATCCTCTCGTTTGGGATGGCGTGGCCCAGTAGCTTCTCATGCTATGGTACGCGAAAGGCGGGGAGCAATCGCACGTGACCACCATTGTCACGTGACCTATTCGACATTCCCCTTCCAAGGAATCAAAATCTGTGAAACTCCGACCAGGCGAATTCGAGTATTCGTCGTGGAACTCGACGAGGGTCGGGCGTTGGGACTTTGAAGCGGTGGAGCATTGCCTAGAGGGCCATCTCCATGACTTTGTAACGGTTTTGCCTTCGTTTCGTATACGTTTCGGTCGTGCGGGAAAATTGGACCACGATCTGATTGGCTCTTCTGGCTTCTTCTTCTTTGATGTTTGTCGTGACATTGTTTTTTTACAGTTTTTTTTTTTTCCTATTTGAGGAAGCACGTTTTGAATATATATAGTATAGTATAAGAATAAATTATTCGTGGCCTGCAACTCTGCAAGTAAAATTTGACCGTGTCGTCCAAGGCTTCTAGACTCAAGGTGTACACCAATTAAATCATGTGACGGATAGTTAGTTATTTCGGATATTAAAATTAGGTAATTAATTAATGTTAGTAATTTGTATTGTTATTTTACGTAAATAAAATGAATTATATCTGTTTCAAATAGATATAATAATTTATCGTAAATATATTAATTATATCAGTTTAAAAGATATAAATTAATAATTATATAAAACAGATAAATTAATTTCAGATAAAGTTTAACGTTAAAATATGAAACGTTGCTTATAATAGTTGCGTATGAATAGTTGCCGCGTTGTTATAATCTAAAATAATTGCGTTGTTATAATCTGAAATAATAGTTGCGTTGTGTTGCTTATAATCTGAAATAATAGTTGCGTTGTTATAATCTAAAATAATTGCGTTGTTATAATCTGAAATAATAGTTGCGTTGTGTTGCTTATAATCTGAAATAATAGTTGCGTCCTTCTGAACTGTTACTTATAATAGTTGCGTATGAATAGTTGCCGCGTTGTTATAATCTAAAATAATTGCGTCTGAAATAATAGTTGCGTTGTGTTGCTTATAATCTGAAATAATAGTTGCGTCCTTCTGAACTGTTATCTTCTGCGTATAAATATTCTTACGCTTTATACAATTAAAACAATAAAATATTTGTAATATGATATGACATCACTTTTACCTAACAAAAATTAATATACAATTATAAAAAACCATAATACCATTTGAGTTTGATCAACAACAATATAATAGTATTATTTCTTAATGTCCGGCCATGGGGATGTAGCCAAGTGTCCCATTTTGTTTGAAATAAAAAATCAAAATATGTAAATAAAACGTTGCTTAGGCCATCTCCAACCGAACATAAAAACCTAAACTAAAAAATAAGTTTAATTTTAAGTTTACAGTAATTTTGCTCCAACCGAGATTCCAAAACTCAAACTTAAAAGAATATTCTCAAATTATTCTTTTTATACAACTTTTTATATTATTTTTATAAACAACCAATATCTTTACAAATTTATAATTTAACCCAGTAATTTTTGATATTAAATTAAATAATTCTAATAAATATTATTTTCAATTTAAAATTTCAAAAATAATAAATATAAAAGATATGAAATAAAATATTAATTAAATATAACAAAATTGCGCTAACATGAAATATTAATATTTCATTATAAATATTTATTTTTATTTTTAAAATAAAATTTTATTTTAATTATTAATGGTATGATTATTAAAAAAATTACATTACAAAATATATTAAATAAAAAATTAAAATAAAAGGTTAATAGGTTTTTTTTATTATTTTGTAAAATAAAAGGATCATTTTATAAATAATAAATAGTTTTTGGTTTGAGTTTAAGGTAAACGTAAATCTAAGTATTTTTTATGTGGGTCCCACCATAAAACCTATAATAAGGTTACGTTTTGGTATCGGTTGGAGCATCTCTCTTACTCCAAAATAGGTTTTTGGTATCGGTTGGAGATGCTCTTATAATTACGTATGAAAAGTTGATGCGTTGCTTATAATCTGAAATAATAGTTGCGTTGTGTTGCTTATAATCTGAAATAATAGTTGCGTCCTTCTGAACTGTTATCTTCTGCGTATAAATATATGTTTGCGCTAACAAATAAAAAAGTTAGTAACACATACGGAGAAGAAACACAAGTCAAAACAGAGAAGTACAAGATAGTACAGTACATACAAACGCAGAAAAAGAATCTCCTGTTTATCAAATGAATTTTGTGCCTTGTTGTATCCTGTAAACAAATTTCTACATAGTGGAAATATTGTTTTTCGGATAGTGATCAACACGCCTCAAGTCTTTTCAATTTCTGTTTCCTACATATATAAAAATATACAACAATCGAAAAACAATATCTCTACAATGGAGACAGAATTAATCAACATGAAGGTGCAATTCCAAGGAGAAGGATTTCGTCAAAATATGGCACAAACTATACAAGGTGACAAGATAAAATAAGGTGACATATAATCTCTTTGATACGTTGTATAGATTATTATAAACTTATTGTTCCTAAAAAATCCAAGTTAAGATTAATGGACATTAAAAGTATTTTGTTGGTTAGTGTTCCTAATAAATCCAAGTTAGGATCAGGGAAATTAAAAGTGTTTTGTTGGTTATGCTCAAAATTATAAAGCATTTATAAAGATTGTTGGACTTACAATCTAATATAATAGTGAATCCAAGTGGAAATTTTGAAGATATATTCTTAACTAATATCGTTATAAAAGGCAAAGGATTTTAAAGCAAGATGAAATATATCAAATAATCATGGTATACAGAAAACCGTGAAAAGATTTAAGTGTAAATCCAGTAAAAAGTCTACGAGTAAGAAAAGAAAAAGGACTTTTGTCCTGTTTTTATTTCAGTGGATTAAATAATTTTTCTAGTAGAAGCCACTAGAGAAAATATTCAAAATATTAGCATATACATAGATCATTGTAAAATAATCGCAATGAATCTTGGTTATCTTAGAAAGACTAAGATAATAATAACTTTCAAATGTACTAGAAAGTTAATGGATTCAAGTTTAGAAAAAAAATATATCTCTTAATGAATATTTGTAATATAAGGAGAAAGGAGAGACTATAAGTTTGGTCGCCAAATAAATAAACTTGCATATTATATTGCACAATAATATTTGAGTTTATATGAGCAATAAAAGTATATTGCACAAGCAATAAAAGAGACAAAATATAGAGTTGTGGCCACAACCCCTGCTTTATAAAACATATATAATAAACATATAATAAACATATTGGTGTAAAACACTAATATGTAAGAAAATTAATTACAAATTGTGTAATTAAACTTAAGAGCATATATATATAGCGACATATATAATAAACATATTGGTAATATGTAACAGATTTAATTACAAAAGTGTAATTACAATTATTTAAGATCTGCGCAGATCATCTCATTAAAGTAATTAGTGAGACAAAATTATTGGATTAAAAAAAATATAAAAAAAAATAAGCAGAACCCAATTTGAATTAGTAACAACTAATGATAAAGTTCAATGGGTAATAACAAGTAATAGTAATGTGCTTGATAGCACTAGTGTATTTCAAAACAATACAATTATAACTAGTGGTGACAATTGTCAGAAGAAGAGGATGAACATATCCTTCTTAATAAAGTCTTAAGTCTAAAGCAATTTGGACAAATTAAAGAATTTATCTAAGTAAACATAGAAGTGGTGCCGCTTCGATTAGAATTTGTGATATTCTATTAATGTTTATGAAAGTGACAGGATTAACACATGCCATATATAATAGTGGTTAAAATCTTTTGAGAAATATAATAATAAATATATTATGTGTGTTATTCTTCCGGTTTAACATTTAAGAGATAGGTTGAAATCTTAAAGATACCTATAATTTAGTTAAACTTTAAAGTATATACACTAATTGGAGGTCCAAATCAAAAGATAACTTCTTGTATTCATAATATTTTTAAAGTGGAGAATATGGATTGTTAGTAATTTGTATTGTTATTTTGCGTACGTTGTTGCGTTGTTATAATCTGAAATAATAGTTGCGTGTTGCTTATAATCTGAAATAATAGTTGCGTGTTGCTTATAATCTGAAATAATAGTTGCGTCCCTCTGAACTGTTATCTGAAAAAGTTAGTAACACATACAGAGAAGAAACACAAGTCAAAACAGAGAAGTACAAGATAGTACAGTACATACAAACGCAGAAAAAGAATCTCCTGTTTCTCAAATAAATTTTGTGCCTTGTTGTATCCTGTAAACAAATTTCTACATAATGGAAATATTGTTTTTCGGATAGTGATCAACACGCTTTTCAATTTCTGTTTCCTACATATATAAAAATATACAACAATTAATACTTTGTTTTTGTTTTCAAAGAGTATAATTTGTTTAAGGTAAAATTTATAATTACGATTCAACCGTGTACCAAAAATAATTTGATTTTTTTATTTTGTTTTTAAAATCATTCTTTTTAATTTTAATTTTAAAATAGATATTATTATCCAATGAATTTTATTTATTTAAATTATGGTTATTAATATTTGAACGTATTTTTATATAATAAAGTACTTCCAAAAAAAGAATGATCAACAATTTTTTTAAATGATCTATTAGAATTTTTTTGACAAAAGCTTTTTTTGTGTCCATTTGTAAAGAAAATATACTCCTTGTAATTATAATTTTTCTCAAATAAATTTTGAATATGTTATTATGATTCACTTGAACATATTGTAAATGCATTGAAAAATGTTTAAAATGCATCGTTTAAAAAGTCTCTTCGAATGTACTCTTCGGTTTGATTTCACATAAGAGTGTGACAATCTTTATTTTTGTTTGCTGCAAAGAGATCGTACCGTTAGACCAATTCATACATATTCAGTTAATTCACTTCAGTTCATTCTGTTTCAGTTTAATTCCTCCAGTTCATTAGAGCAGAGCATCCCAATGAATGAAAGTGTATGCTATATCTCTTGAATCATAATTATAACTCACAAGTAGAACAATGAACACCATAAAATCAAACTCACATAATTCTTAATTATTCCTCGATCAGGCATCAAGAGCTCCGATTGGCGAAATCTTCCCAGTTCTCATGTCAAAAACCATCCAATCATCATCATCAACCCATTCGTTAATAAAGTATACACAATCTCTCTTGAATCCCATCTCACACGCCTCGGCCCACATAGAACCGTACTTATCCCCGACGAACAACGCCCTATTCCCGATCCTTCCCACCTTCACCCACAAAAGCTTCTCGACATCGAGCCTAAACACCTCCACATCATCCACAACTTCGATCGACTCCCTCGACACGAGAAGCACCACCATTATTTCCCCGTCGAATTCAAACATATACTGCAAGAAGTGCCTCGACGCCTCAGAAGGCACGACCGCGTTCTTTCCGACTCTAGTGATTCCAAAACGTTTAGAACCATCCTTCTCCTTTCCCTCCTCCTCTAGGACAACTGCGCTCCCTTCCAAGCTCGTCCCGTAAAATTTTCCCTTGATCTTAATGAGGTTACACACCCGAAGTTTTTGGGTAGGGGCGTTTACGTAATTGCAATAATGATCTGGATCCCAACGTGGCTCCTTTATGTATCTGTTGTGGAACTCGACTAGTGTCGGGCGTTGGGACTTCGACGTGGTGGGGCATTGCCTAGAGGGCCATCTCCATGACTTGGTAAGAGTTTGGGCTTCGTTTTTCATGTATTCCGGATCTAAGGGGAAATTGTACCAGAATGGCTGTTCTTGTTTCTCGCTCTCCTTCTTCTTTGTCATCTTCTTTGTCATCTTCTTCTTCCTTGATGTTTGTCGTGACATTGTTTTTGATTTTTTTTTTTTTTTTCTAATTGACGAAGCTACGTTTTGGGTATATATAAAAGGATAAATTCTTCGTGCCCTGCAAGTAAAATCCGCCCGTGCCGTCCAAGACTTCACGAATGAAAATAAAATCTATGTAACGAATAATTAATTATTTCAAATTTTAAAATTAGATTATTAATTACTGTATTTGTTATTTTTATTCAAAGTATTTATTTAAGGTAATTAATTAATTAATATGGTAAGTTTTTACTTAATATATATATGTACTCGTATGAATTTATGGTAAGTTACACATTTACATATTTAATTAATAAAAATTAGGGGATATTTGATTTTCCTTATTATAAAAAATATTGTAGCTCAGTTGGTTGAGCACTTGAATTGGGGACTTGAGGTCCTTGGTTCGAATCCCAATACATTGTAATTGATCTATACAAAAAAAAAATACTGTAGTAGTTTAAGAAAAATCACAACCGTCCTTCTTATGTTATTACACGCTATTTATATTTAATACTTTCAATGTAAAATGAAAAACATAGAGAGTTTATTATAATTTCACAAACCAATCAATTTATATGCTTATTTGTAAAATGAAAAACATAGAGAGTTTATTATAATTTCACAAACCAATCAATTTATATGCTTATTTGTAAAATGAAAAACATAGAGAGTTTATTATAATTTCACAAACCAATTTATTTTTAGTACCAAAACTAATTTGATTTTTTTTATTTTGTTTTCAATTTAACTCTTTTAATTTTGTTTTTAAAATAAATATTATTACCCAAGTGAATTTTATTTATTGAAATTATGATTATTAATATTTGAACATATTTTTATATAATAAAGTACTAAAAATTATTTGGTTATTAAAATAAATATTATTAACCAGTGAATTTTATTTATTAAAATTATGGTTATTAATATTTGAACATATTTTTATATAATAAAGTACTTTTCTAAAAAAAATGATGTTGCAAATTTTTTTTTTTATAAAGGTCAATCATATAAAAAGTAAAAAGTGTATGATACAGTACATCACATAAAGAATGAAACCCCAACCGCATCATCGAGCTAACAGACTAGCTCTCCAACTAACTAATAATACAAACACAATCACCATGCTATATGTCATACCCTCTTCAATGCACGTGCCTGAAGAGAATCTGGAAGTCGTAACGAGCGGATCCTCTCCTGTATGATAGAAATCGCCTGAGAGGCCACCACTCCTGGCGACACCGAGCGAGCCTCATGAATTCTCGTGTTCCTCTCGAGCCAAATAAAATAGATCAGAGCAGTGAGAAGTCCACGATACGCGCAAGATATCAAGTGCTTCCCACGCAATCGACTAGAAGCCCGTAATACAGCACTATACCAACTACCACGTGGTCATAAAAATCCCACCTCCACCTTTAGTCTCCACAAGCAATCCCGTGAGAAAGAGCACTCAAAGAAAAGGTGAAGTTGTGTCTCCGCGCTCTCCCCACCACAAAGCACACACGAGGCATCCCCCTGACCAATCCAACGCTTATCCCTAGTCAGCAGTCGACCACGGATAGCCATCCAAAGAATAAAACAATGACGTGGGATACGTCCTGGTCCAGTCAAAAGGGTAGCCCACTGCACCTTGGGGCCCTCCGGGCGGAAAAAAGTATATGCCGAGGCAGAGGTGTAGGTCCTCGATCGATGCAATGTCCACCGCACTGTGTCCTCACATCTATATTAGGCAAGCCATCCATAAGATCAACAAACTCCGTCGCAAAGTTTGCAGGCCATCTCCACACCCCATCTACTATGACCATATTCAACGACGCAGCCCTAGGAAGCCTCCTAAGCCACGGTCCCAACCTCCTCCAATCGACCAAAGGGATGCCACGGGTCCCTCCAAAGGTAAAAGTGCGATCCATCACTGACCCGCATCTGTATAGCTGGTAATAAAGCAGGGCGTAGCTTAAGTAGATGACGCCAACTCCAGGAGCATGCCCTCGACATCTTAACACTCCAAAAGGAATGCCTCCTCAGTCGATTCTCCTGAATCCAACTGA
Source organism: Euphrasia confusa (assembly GCA_954870475.1). NCBI lineage: Eukaryota > Viridiplantae > Streptophyta > Magnoliopsida > Lamiales > Orobanchaceae > Euphrasia > Euphrasia confusa. Next base: position 11,703,982 of record OX940957.1, on the reverse strand, counting down.
CCCAAACGGATTCCGTGTCCTGACTCAGAATAGCCCAGATGTGTCTGGTCTTAAGGGCTCGATTCTGAGCAGTGAGATCACGGATACCCAATCCACCCTCGCTAGCAGGGTGACAAATATCAACCCATCGGACCTTGTCATAACCCAAACAATTGAAATCTACTCAGCCTCTTCTCAATCTCCTCGATAATCCCCTAGGGGAGTATGAACACACTGCCCAGTAGATATGTAGCGTACCAAGAACTGATCGGATCAACCGTAATCGCCCTGCATAAGATAGAGTACGAGAGGTCCAAGAGCCTAATTTAGCATCAATCCTCTGTAGCAAGGGGGCACAATCCCTCTGACTCAACTGAGAAGTGATCATAGGAACTCCCAGGTAACATACCGAAAGGGTCCTAACCGGGAAATCAAAGACTGGCTGGAGTATCGACACATCATCATGCGCATGGAGGGAGAGACAGATATTACTCTTATTTACATTCGCATGTAAACCAGAGTAAGTCGAGAAAAGCTCTACTCCCCGTCTGAGTGTGGAGATAGACACATGGTCGGCGTGACAAGCAAGTAGTAGGTCATCAGCAAAACTCAGCATACAGATTTGGGTCCTCTCACATCTCCAATGATACTGGAAGTCCGGCTCAGCCTGAATCTGCCACTCCAAGATCCCATGTAAGACCTCCATCACTAGGACAAAAAGAAAAGGTGACATCGGGTCCCCCTGCCTCAATCCCCGAGCACCTCAAAAGTACCCCTCAGCCGACCCATTGATGTTCACCGAGTAGGCCGAAGTAGTAAGACACTCCAAAATCCAACCGATGAACACTTGATGGAATCCCATGGTCTCCAACGTCGCCCGCACAAAGCTCCACTCAACTGTATCATAAGCCTTCATCAGATCGACTTTCAGCACACATCTAGCCGGAAGTCGCCTATGTCCACTCAATTGTTGTCATGTTGTAATTTTGCCTCCGGGCAAAATAAAATAAATAAATCTCTCTTGCTTTATCAAAAAGAGAGAAGGCAAAATCTAATAGTAAAATACTATTATGTCATGTGGCCCATATCATGTAACCTTTTTGTTTCGTAATAATGATCACATATCATTTTTTATTTACAAAAGGGCATTCATCCATTACTATGGGATTGCGAAGTATATATTAAGACTGGATTGATAGGTATATCAATTATATTTTTGCAATATCGTGTAACAACTAACATATTATTTATATCAATCAATTACGTTGGTATACCAAGTAATTGGTACTCAAATTCCTACTAACTTATTTTTTACCTAAAAATTAAATACTAAATTGAAATAAGTAAAATAAATAATAACACAAAATCATAATGTTTATATTTATACATTTTCAATCGGGTAAAAAATAATACAATATCTTTTTCACTAGGGATTTATATATTTTATTCTCTTAACCGGTTTGGAGGCAGGATTTATATATTTTATTCTCTTAACCGGTTTCGAGGCTGAGAACCTATTTTTGGTTAAATGAGATTTTAGGGTTCATGAAGTATGTTTTGTGCGTGTTTTGTTGTCAATTTGAATGGAGAAAACATGAAAGTTAAAATATTTGCGAGCAATTATAATTTAATTGAAAAATGATAGAATTAATTTTGTTTATTTATCAAAAAAATAAATTATTATTAATAAGTTGGTATGAATTGATATGTACCATATTGTTGAAGGTTTTGTGAAACTTTGTGTCACGGTACTCATTCATGCATCAACTTGCATGTTTCGGTTATAGATACAATGTTTGGTTTTATTACACGTTTGTGTAAAAAATAAACGAAATAAATGCAAGAAAAAAAATCATAAGGGCTTATTTGGTCGTCGTAGTCGGAGATAAAGCACGACTCTCTTAGTTGTACGAGCGGAAAAGTTGTGTTGAGAATTGAAGTTGGCCTCCTATTGAGAAATCTAGAAGACTTAAAAAAAGATAATATTGGTGATGTGGGCATTTTATTTGGATCTTGATCAACCATAAGGTTGTTTTGTTGTCACTGAAAATCTATTTTTCATAATTACTTCAAAAAAAAAAAAAATTAAACCTCTTTCATTTGTGAGAAATTAAAGTTCATTATACATCAAATATTTTTAATAAATGCCAATAATTTATGGGAAATTAAGTTTGGAACTAACTTGTAAGTGTACTCGTGAGTGATATTAGTAAATGTCAATAATTTAATTTGTATATCGAATTAAGTGAGAGAAAAAGAACTTTTGTAAGTTTACTAATCATAGATGAGGAGTGAACTAGTGACTTTCTAGTAATTTCGTGAAACTTTTTGTCACGGATGTAGTAATCATTCATGCATGAGCTTGCATGTTTTGTTTATAGATACAATGTTTTGTTTTGTTTTCGTGAGTGATATTAGTAAATGTCAATAATTTAATTTGTATAACAAACCAATTCAATTAATAAGTCCCCAGGGGCATAGCTGAGTGGTAAGGCCTGTGATGATGTGGGTGAAATTCCCCGGCGACGCAGGGTTCGAACCTCGGGTGGGGCAAATTTTCATTGAAATATTATGAAGGTTTGTCCTGGGGTTCGACCTGTTGGCTCTCTCGCACAGGTGTCTGCTACTCGGGCACATCCCTCGATTTACATCCTACCCGATCGAGGGACCTCCGATCGGGTGGGGGTGGAGTTTCTCGTCTCTCCTCCTCACGATTGTGTAAAAAATAAACAAAAGAGATGAAATGAAAAAAAAAAAATTATTAATTAATTAAGATTGATTCAGGCAACTATTTACTAATTATAGTAGATGAGGAGTAAGGACATGTTTTTTTGAACTGAAACCGATTGAACTGAACTGAACTTAAGCGATCTGAAGTGAACTGAACTGAACTTAAGCGATATCAACTGAACTGAATTGGTTTTTTTATAATAATAATAATAATTTTTATAAATTATTAAATATTTTTTTAAAAATATTAATAATATTATGACAGTTTCTAAATTTTATATTTAAAATTATAGATTGAAATTATTTTTTGTTTATTTTATTTTAATTTATTACTGAATTGAACTGAAGCAATCTGAATTGAACTGAACTGGACTGAAATTAAGTCCAAAAGAACATGTCCTAAGCGAGTGACTTCCTAGTAATTTCGTGAAACTTTGTGTCAAGGTAATCATTCATATATCAATTTGCATGTTTCGTTTATAGATACTGTTAGATATATCCCACATCGGTTGGTTAAAGAACCTTAAGCTCATATATAAGTTGGACAACTTTATCACCTTAATAAGGCCTTTTAAAGTGTTATTAGCCCAACTTTGACATGGTATCAGAGCAGGCCCAACGCGATGTGGGGTCCCAGTCGATGGAATTTCCGATTGTGGGCACGCGATGTGGGGTCCTAGTCGATGGAATTTCCGACTGTGGGCACCCCTGCCGATGAAATATCCGGCCACGAGGGGGAGTGTTAGATATATCCCACATCGGTTGTTGGTATAAATAACTTTGGGCTCATATATAAGTTGGACAACCTTATCACTTTAATAAGGCCTTTTAAGGTGTTATTGGCCCAACTTTGACATGGTATCAGAGCGGGCCCAACAGGATGATCTTATCACTTTAATAAGGCCTTTTAAGGTGTTATTGGCCCAACTTTGACATGGTATCAGAGCGGGCCCAACAGGATGATGGCCAACCGATGAAATTTCCGGCTTGCCCAAAGATGACACTATGTCCACGAGTACAGCCGACAAAACCGAGCCTACTCGTGAGGGGTCATGTTAAGTATCCCATATCGGTTGGAAAAAAGTCCTAAAGCTCAAATATAAGTTGGATTACCTTATCACCTTAATAAGGTATTTTAAGGTGTTATTGACCCAACTTAGATAGATACAATGTTTGGTTTTCTTACACGTTTATGTAAAAAATATATATTTTTCATAAAGGCTTGTTTGGTTGTCGGAGTCGTAGATAAAGCACGACTCCCATAGCTGTACAAGTTCAGAAAAAGCACGGACTCCCATAGCTGTACAAGTTCATAAAAGTGGTGTTGACAATTGAAGCTAGCCTCCTATTGTGGAATCTAGAAAAGTTTAAGAAAGATAAGATTGATGATGTGGACATTTGATTTGGAGCTTGATCAACCATAAAGTTGTTTTGTTGTCACTGGAATTCTATTCCTCGTAATCAATTAAAAAAAAAACCTCTTTTATTTGTGGGAAATTAAAATGTATACCTCTTTTATTTGTGGGAAATTAAAATGTATTGTACATCGAATGATTTTTAAATGCCAATAATTTGTGGGAATTTAAGTTTTAGTAAATTTCAGTTCAGTTTAGATCGCTTCAATTCATTTCAATTCAGATTTCTTCAGTTCAGCTTCAATTAAGTTCATTTCAAAATAAAATAAAATAAAATAAATAAAAAAATAATTTCAATCGAATACAATTTAGTTAATGTCACAATATTGTAATTTTTTTAAAAAATATTTAATAATTTATAATAATAATTATAAAAAATCAATTTAATTCAGTTCAGATCGCTTCAGTTCAGTTCAATTTTCAGTCCAAAAGAACATGTCTACTACCCAGTGATTTTAATAAATGCCAATAATTTGTATATGGAATTCAATTCAAAAAGATTTCTTAATTTATCAAATTCGGTCCGAATTTTAAAAGATCATGTCAAAATCTAGGGAAAGAATTTTGAACACTAATCAATAACAAGAATGTATTGCACAATCTTCACGATCGACTGTATCGAATTTAATAAAATCACAATTTTTTTAAGAGAGAAAAATTTAAATAAAAACTTTTATAAGCACATATCAAATTTAACACTCCTAATAAAAACACACTCAATCTATACCCTTTGTAAAGGAAAAGTCCTAATTACCCTCAGCTTTTCAAAAAGAAAACAAAAAGTATTAAAACATAATTAAAAAAGACAACAAAAAAAAAAATCTGTCCCCACCCCAAAATTTTCTCTCCCGTCGGTCCCCACCCCCATTTTCAAGCCGCCGTCGAATTTGTGAGAATCAAAGAAGAAAATTCCGGCCGGCGAAGTACAATGTCCGACAACGAACAACAAGACGAACAACAATGGCCGTTCCAAGCATCGGTAAGTGTATCCGAAAACCTAGCTTTTTAATTTCAAAATTTTGTTTTTTTCCCAATAATGTGTCCAATTTCATGCGTGAATTGCTTGCCTTTGTGTGTATTTCAGTTTCTTATTGTGTTGTAGTTGGTTTAGAGTCGAAATTGAGTGTTGAATTGCCTTTAAAATTCTCTGAAAATGCCATGTTCTACTGCCCTCGGTGGTACCCTCGGTCGCGAGGATAACGGTGACCGAGGGCAAGTGACCGACCGAGGGCACTTAGTGATCGGCCGAGGGAACTTGGTGACCAAGATTTTCTCGGTCCTCTTGGTCGCGTTACCCAGTCACTTGGTCGCGTTACTCGGTGCACTTGGTCGGTGACCGAGGGCTCGGTCACCACCAAGTGCATAATTTTTTTTAGTTTTAAATTTTCATATATGATATTTGTAATTATGTTTATTTATTTAACTTAATGTGTATTTGCAGGATGACTTCGAGTGGAGGAGGCCACAATTCATCACACGACGAAGGAATTGAATTTGTACGACCAGTTCCACACATTGAAGGCCACAATTTATTTGGATTGAATTTTTAGGTGTTTGTTTATTTGAATTGATTTGTAAGTGTTTGTTTGGATTGAGAGCGGGATTAAGAAAATAAATCCCGTAAAAATATTTTAAAATTATTTATAATATATTAATGTATTTAATTTAATATAATTTGTAAGAAAATAAATTTTTTAATACTATATTATAAAGCAAATCAAACAAATATATGATTTTATAAAAATAAAAATAATATATTTTATAATAAATAATTAAATTAAGTATATAATTTTTTTTTTTTAATTTGCACTTGGTAGCCTGCACTTGGTAGCCGAGGCTACCAACTACCAAGTGCACTTGGTAGTTGAAAAAAAAAGTATTTTTAAATTATGCACTTGGTAGCTGTCCCACCAAGTTCTCCACCAAGTGTTTTAGAACATAATTTCATGTTTATTAATTTTAAAGCTTTTTTTTTTCGATTGTTAAGTTATTATGTTAACATTAAACATCAATTTCATAATCAAAATAATTCAAAACACATGATCAACTGTTGAATTGAGTGAATTAAGTGATTACGCATGCGAATCATGAACAATTTGGTAAGTATATAGTTAATATTGTAAAAATATTACTAGTTAGTTCAAAAAACGATCAAACTTCTATGTTTCATCTTAATAGTCTTAATTTGGCTTTTTTCATGTTTATTCGATGTTTATATGGTTCAAAATGATCTTTAATGTCAACATAACAATTTAATTATCGCTCGTTAGCCTAAAATTCATTAAAAAAAATGTTCTAAAGTACTTGGTAGGGCACTTGGTGGGACACTTGATAGCTTCTGCACTCGGTCACTACCAAGAGCACTTGGTAGCCGGGTAACCGGAACCACCGAGTGCCGAGTAATGCTCAATTAGTTAACCGACGACCAAGTGCACTTGGTAGTGTTCGAGTGCACCGACTAAGTGCATCTACTAAGTGCTCTACCAAGTGCATCTACCAAGTGATCCACCAAGTGCGGCTACCAAGTACACCTGTTTTTTCCCAATTTTCTACTTAAATCAATCCAAATAAATACCAAATTAACCTAAACACACATAAATAAACGATCATAACACCTAAATCAATCCAAATAAAGAGTGTTAAAATGAATATGTGTTTTTAAAATTGTAAATGAAAAATAGTATTCCCACTTTTTTTAATAATACTCTTTAATAGACTAAGTATATAGTATATTTTTTTAATTCCAATTCAGAATCCATATCCCGCCCGTGTCACACTAGTAAAACAACTTACAGACGGTGCTTAGCTTTACTACTCAACTCTCTTTCTCTCGCCCGCTCTCTCTGGTTTTATTTACCTACGCTCAGTACAGAGAAACCACGCTCGTATTTTTCGTCTTCAATCGGCAATGCATCGCCCGAACGATCCTAATCCGTACGACGAGGAAGAACCTGAAGTCAATCCATTTTCGGTAATCTCGTAATTGCTGTTACCAGATCTGCTTATTTTTTTACCCTACTTCTGCGGGATTTTTTCGTTGTTGATTTCAACTTCTTTTTTTGGTGTGTGTGTGCGCGCGTGTGTGGAATTTTATGAGTATTTGATGTAGATCCAAAATATAGATCTGTGAACTAATTTGAATATAGCGGCCGACTGAATCACATTTTTTTTTTCTGAAAGATATTTTGTGAAATCTATGAATTCTGATCATGTTATTTGTTGATTTATGGGCATTTGGATCTTCTCCAATGGGATGTGGATTGAATTAAAATAAAAACACAGTAAAAAATATTAAAATACCACATAAACTCATAATTTTGATGTGACAATTTTTTTAGGCATTGTATATTATTATTTTTCCTGTTTACTCATCATTTATATTCATTAATTTGTTTTTCTATCCATTTCAACCAATTTATTTATACAATGTACATTTAGCAATGGAGAAGTTTTTTTAATCATGTCTTCGTTTGCTTTTACCAGTTACCGTATGGTTGAGAATTCACAGTGTAAGCAATGAAGATTCTCTTGTAAATAAGATTAATGTTTTTTCTTGTCTCAATTAATTTGGCTTCGGGCTACCACGGTTCTGTAGTATGAAAACAATTGGCATACTCCATTTATTTAGATTTTTTCTCCAATAAATTTTGAATATGTTATTATGATTTCCTGACCATATTGTAAATGCATTGCAATATGTTTAAAATGCATTGTTCAAACAGTCTCTTCGAATGATGTGTACTCTTCGTTTCTTAGCATAATGTTTGATTTCACGTAAAAATGTGACAATCATCATTTTCGTTTGGTGCAAAGAGATTTCTTATTTGTTGAGTTTTGGATACATATATTTTTCCTTATCCAAAATGAATTGATCCAATTTAGCTGATGTGATAAAATTCCCACTCTATTGGGCCATTGCAGATCAATGTTGTGGCCGCTGCACCAAAATCACGCATTCCTAAAGTGGTTTCTGACACTCTGGGATTTGGTCAGAGACATGAAGCCAATGCTGAAATATCGTTAGATACAATGAATGTAATGATATTTTGGTGTACACTTACAAGCATCTACGTTACTATGATATGTATGTTTTAAATTATTTTTCAGGATCCAAGGAAGAAGGAGAAAGACCTTGCTGCTCGGGAAGTAGATTTGAACAAGAGAGAAAGGGTTGGTTTCTTTGGCCTTAAGCTTTGAGTTATTTGATACATATGCTTTTAGTTATTAGATACATCTAATTTTTAAACCATATATATATATATATATATATATATATATATATATATATATATATATATATATATATATTTCTCATCTTGGACTACATTGCAAAAATGGGTCCAGTAAGTGTTAGACTGTGAATTCTAGTCCAACACTGAAATTTTTGTGGAAATTCCACATTTCGCGTAAATTTTCCATTTATGTTGGAATGTCCCACGTGCTACATCAAGTTTGTAATAGTTAATGTTTTCCGGCCAATATATGATGACATGGATGGTCTATTCACAAGTCAAAGATGAATTACGCTGATTTGGAATTTAGTAGTATGAATTAAAGGTCTAATTCCGAGTAAATAAATAAACTCAAAACCCTCCTGGATTTTAGTAACTAGATAAATACATGTCTTAAACGGATATATATTTCTCATTTTTGGCTGAATTGCATAATAGCTCCACTAGTTTTAGGGTGTGGTAATGTTAATCCAACATTTAATTTATTGTGAGATTGAGTATACATTTGATTTAAATTCCTGCCAATATGTCCCGCACGTCGCCCCATATTTGGCTATTTTATATTTTGATCAATTTTGGCAACATGTATTGTCTTCATATGTCAAAAAATGAATTAGTCTGATTTGAAATCAATATGAAATTATGAACTAATCAGTCTATTCAGTGGCCCTCAAAGATAATATTCATAACCCTCTGCCTTTAGTTACTTAATACACGCATTGTTTAAAACAACTTTATACTTCTCTTTTTGCTGTAATAATATTCTTATCATCATCATTTTGTTTATACAATGTCCATACAAGGGAAACTAATCTATTTGGACATTGGAGATGAATAAATCAGTACATGACATTATTGAAAGCTACTACCAAATATAATTTCGCTAGGATTCTTTTGTGCATCATGTTAATTTAATAAGTGTTTTGTTGATTTCAGGAGATTAAACGTAGGGAAGAGGCTGTTGCCGGTGGTAAGCTGTGGGAATTGAGATTAAGATTTTTAGTCACGTATTTTAACTATATATAATGTATCCCGTTGCTTATATTTTTCTTTTTTGCAATCACTTGATGCAGTTGATGTTCCTGTGGATGATAGAAACTGGCCACCGTTTTTTCCCATTATTCACCATGATATAGCCAATGAAATTCCAATTCATGTTCAGAAGCTGCAGTATTTGGCTTTTGCAAGTTGGTTAGGTTTGTATTTATATTATGTTCCCCTGTTTACTTTTAAGTTTGATTCTGTGATATATATGTACCGAATCAATCAATTTTATAATGATCTGAATATCAACTTTAATTAAATGGTGATCTATTTATTTAAGTTGTTTCCTGTATCTTTTTAAATGGTAGTGGATGACATAGAGAACTCTTTTATATTCATTCATTCAAATACTAAATGATGTTGCATCTAGCCTGGTGAATGGAATTGGAGATGCAATTATCCTTGCTGTAAAAATATTCAGAAACTTATGATTCTCTACCTCCAAGGATTCCTTGTACGTAGTATCTTTCTTCAACTCCTTTCTGGAAGGTATATGTAAATCTTAGGATTTATGAAGAAAAATATGTGCTAATGGTTATGTTGATAATCTGTATGTAGTATGTACATTTTGGGCCCTTGTTCATTCCCATCTCCGCCCGAACAGTTTTTAAATATATAGTAGTACAATACTGCATTTGTATGTTTTTTCTCTTCTGAAAAATAATTCATCTGTCACCCCCACATTCCTTACGTCTGCACATACTTAATGTGATCTGAATTCGTCACGTGCACATTTTGTCCGGAGTTCCTTTTTCTCAGTTTATTTTTTCAAAGGTAGTTATCATTGTTAGTAAGGATTTTCCTGGTGTTTTATTATTTGTCCATTGATATGTTGGATCATGGGTTGCTTATCTTAGAGGCAGTTTCATCTTTTGAAATAGAGGATTTTTTTCTCAGTACTCTCCTTTTTGTGCATCAATATATTTTCCAGTAAAATCTATATACTAAATCACGTGAAACGTGGTAACAAATGTATTACTCATATACTTTAGTACTTTATTCGTTTGTATTTGTTTTGGGTGAAGGTATTGTCCTTTGTCTCGTGTTCAACCTCATCGCCATCACTGTTTGTTGGATAAGGGGTGGTGGTAAGTCTAACTTCCTTGTTCTACTTGCGATTTTATCATCTGTTGTAACTGACAGGTTTAACTGTTTTAAGAAATCTGCTAAAACATGATTTGCTATTTGTAGGGGTCACGATCTTCTTCCTTGCAATAATCTATGCCCTACTTGGAATCCCCCTTTCATATGTTCTTTGGTATAGGCCTTTGTACCGTGCGATGAGGTATATATGAATTTCATAATGATCTATTCTTGGGAACATCTATGGTATTGGAATTAACTATCAGTTCTCTGGAACATTGATTCTCCAGGACCGACAGTGCACTGAAGTTTGGCTGGTTTTTCATGTTCTATTTGGTAAGATCGATTTTTACATTGAAATGGTACAATTCAATCACTGCTATGGCTTTATTGGTTGACACATTTATCTCAAATCAAATGATCTCTGCAGCTCCATCTTGCTTTCTGCATATTTGCTGCAATTGCACCGCCAATCGTCTTTCGTGGGGAATCTTTAACGTAAGATTCTTTCCTATTTCTTTTTTGTGGAACTCTCCAGTCAGTCCGAGTTAGACCAAAGTCGACTAAAACTAAATCCTAACATAAAATAAAAATAAAGAATACCAAAAAATAGAATACTCTATTTCAAAGAGTAAAAAAAAGATGACTGTAGGAAAATCTTAAACGCATTTGTTTTGAAAGTTTGTCTTTCTTTTACACCTAGAAATTTTTGGTTATGTTTCAGTTTCCTTGTTTTCGTTAGAGTTTACTGTTTCTGTAAATGTCGCTTCATTTTTCTCTCTAATTTGAAAGTTGTTATCTTTGTTTGAGTTCCCTTTGTGTTGGTTAGGTTGATTGACATAAATGTGCAGCCCTGACTGTCTCTTAGTTTCTAGTATTTTATAAACCTACGTATATGATTTCCTTTTTCGTTTGTTATCAGTGGCATCCTTGCTGCGATTGATGTCTTCTCTGACCATGCGTTGGTAGGGGTAAGTCATTCAGTGATGCTTATAGCTTTTAACCCATCACTATTGCTTATGGTAGTCCTTCATTTAGGTCCATTCATGCAAATACGTCACATGTTCTTGCAGGTTTTCTACCTGATTGGATTTGCGTTATTCTGCCTAGAGTCGTTGTTGAGCTTGTGGGTACTGCAGGTTAGAGAATCAATCCATAACTGTTGTTTGTTGATTTCATGTTTTATAACGACTTAATGAATAGGATATTTTTGTTTTTCTTTGTTTTTTTTTTTAATATGTTGTCATGGCCATCTCTTTTGCAGAAAGTGTACAGGTATTTTAGAGGAAACAAGTAAACCCTTGCTTGAATTCACCTGGAGGTTGAAGCATTTTTCTTATGAGTTGCACAAATATACATTTTTCTTCGTACTATATAAAATTTTGATGGAATCCTATTTACGCTTATTGTTGTTGGGAATGCTGTAATATACAGTTGAGTGGTTAGATGTTTGAATGTATCGACTGGAGACACAGGTGTTCATCGCTCGTCAGGTGTACGATTTCAGTTCGCTATTATTCTTTCTCATGTTACAAAACTTGGCCACCAAAAATCTATACTTCACTTCATTATATGCTTTTCAAACACCTTTTTTTTGTTATGTTTTTTGTTTTGGTTTCAATTGTTTAGAATTATCTTCATTCTGTTAATAATCTTAAAAGCCACAACAATCTTGAATATTATAGAGTATTGAAAATTTGAAATTGAAGGACCACACTTCAATGGGATCTAAAACTCTCAAAACAAATGGACCATAGATAGTCCATACCTTGTCTCCGCACTCTGACTCTCACCCTCACACCCCTCATCTCCTAACAAACCATTACCCTTGCGCCATGTGGCACACAGAAATATCCAAACTCCAACTAATGACCACCAAGCCTTCACACAAACATCATCTCCTCATCAAAACATTTCATCATTCAATATATACTATATAAATTTTAATATTTATTATTGAGGAAATTAAAGTATAAGTGAATTGACCTCAATACCCTTGTGGAATGTGAAAAAATGCCAAACCAAAAATGAAATCCCTTTTAAAACCCATACATTGACACATCACACTCTCCCATCACCTAATCTAAACCTTCCTATCCAACAAAAACTCCCATCTATCTCTTTTACTCTCACCATAACCTCTTCTTTCTTTTTCATTTCTTATTATTTTTTTCTAAACAGAATAAAAAAAGAAAGAAATAAAAAAGCCAAATTTCCATGGAAAAGAATCACAATCACACCATCCCAACCTCTCTCAAGAACACTCACTAAAAAAAAAAAAAACTCTTGTAGATAGAAAGAGAGAGAGAAAAAAAGAAAAACCAAAACAACAAAATGGTAGTTTGCACAGTGTACACAGCTCAATCCCTCAACTCAACATGCTCAATCTCCACCCCAACAAAAACCCACTTGGGATCATTGCACCTGCAGAAGCAAGTCCTCTTCTACTCGAAAAAGCCGACAAAGAGCAACAACAACAGGATCCCCTACAACATCTCCTGCTCATCCGCCGGAGACGACAAGACGGTGGTGATCGGCTTGGCGGCCGACTCCGGGTGCGGGAAGAGCACCTTCATGCGCCGCCTCACGAGCGTCTTCGGGGGGGCGGCCGAGCCCCCCAAGGGAGGAAACCCCGACTCCAACACGCTCATAAGCGACATGACGACTGTCATATGCTTAGACGACTATCACTCGCTCGACCGAACCGGACGCAAGGAGAAGGGAGTAACCGCACTCGACCCGAGGGCAAACGACTTTGACCTCATGTACGAGCAGGTCAAGGCCGTCAAGAGTGGGGTCCCCGTGCAGAAGCCCATTTACAACCACGTCACCGGTCTATTGGACCCGCCCGAGCTCATCAACCCACCCAAGATCTTCGTCATAGAAGGATTGCATCCATTGTGAGTTTCGAAATTCCGAAACATTATTTACTAAATTTTGAATGATTATATATGTTCTATCTATTTATCATCAAGTGTATGGTTGAGGTGAGAGGAATGAAGATTTTTCCATGTGATATAATTTTGTGCGACACGTAACGGGTCATGCACAGACATTAATAATTAATCGAAATTAAATATGGCACGTGTAGGTACGACGCACGTGTGAGGGATCTTTTGGACTTCAGTATTTACCTGGACATCAGCAATGAAGTTAAATTCGCATGGAAAATCCAGGTACCTACTTTTTACTGCGTCATTATTTACCGCGGTAACTTTTTAATTGAAAATGATGTGAATTATGTAACTAACCAGAGGGACATGGCTGAAAGAGGACACAGCCTAGAAAGCATCAAAGCAAGCATCGAAGCGCGGAAACCCGATTTCGATGCCTACATTGGTTCGTAAACTTAATTTATTCGAAATTCGTTATTCGTTCTCATATATAGAATACCTTAGAAAGTTTGATCGGGTGTGCGCAGATCCACAGAAGCAGTATGCGGATGCGGTGATAGAAGTGCTTCCGACGCAGCTGATTCCGGACGACAACGAGGGCAAGTACTTGAGAGTGAGATTGATCATGAAAGAAGGGGTCAAGTATTTCAACCCGGTGTACCTCTTCGACGAGGGGTCCACCATCTCGTGGATTCCGTGCGGGCGCAAGCTCACATGCTCCTACCCAGGGATCAAGTTCACTTACGGCCCAGACACTTATTTTGGCAACGAGGTACGATTAGTATTGGAAGGATAAAGTTATGAAAAAACTTTCCATTTATAGCCGTGCAAACTTTTAAAAACCAACCATAAAAGAAAAGTATGCAAACTCTTTAGAATCGGAGGGAGTATTATATACTGTAGTACGTTATGATTCCCATTGAAAATTATTATTGTGGAGTTGTAGGTCTCGATTCTGGAGATGGACGGGCAATTCGATAGACTAGACGAGCTGATCTATGTGGAAAGCCACCTGAGCAATATCTCGACGAAATTCTACGGAGAGATAACTCAACAAATGCTGAAGCACGCGGATTTCCCGGGAAGCAACAACGGGACGGGTCTTTTCCAGACGATTGTGGGGTTGAAGATCAGAGACCTTTACGAGCAGATCACGACTAGCAAAACAACTGCTCCATTGGAGGCCGCGGCAAAGGCATAATTACAAAACAAATTAAGCAAGCCATATTATTAATTTTTTTTTCGAACCACCGTACGTACGTACGTGTTATATATCTCCCTCGACCGAGTCATGTTGTATAAATACTCATAAATTGAGATGATTCTCTCTCTCTCTCTGATCTCTCAGTATGTATTTGTTTTGAGTTGGAACTCTGTGGAGAGAAACAAGAATTAAGCAGACATGTGAAAGAAGAAAACAATATTGAAGGATTGATTATATTGTGAAATCTTTGGCAAACAAATTAAAATTCTAATTATAAAACAATATAAATTCTAGTAATGTACAACAATTAGAATATTTATATAGTAAAACCCAACAATAGTATGTAATCCAGGGATTGAGGGCCGTGCAGTGCACTTTTGCACTGCACAATAGCAAGTGCAATATCTCACCGTTAATTTATTAGAGTTATTTTTGTACCGTTAGATTTTAAAGTCCTATACACTTAGACTTATCTTCATCTTCATCTCAATTAAAATTATAATTTAAAGCAACTTATCTTCATCTTCATCTCAATTAAAATTATAATTTAACGCAAACTAAAATTATTTTCTAAATATAAAAATTATAGAGTAATACTTATTATTTTTAATATTTTATAATATTATTTTACAAATTAATATTTTTTTATTATGGAATAAAATTTAAATAAGACCAAATATAACTTTTTTAATAATTTATATAAAAGTTGTACTTCAAATATATATAGATTTCTCTAAAATAATAATATAAAATATTAAAAATATATTTATATTATTTTATTTAAGTATTACTCTATAATTTTTTATATAAAAAATAATTTTAATTTGCTTTAGAAAATAATGTTAGTTTGCGTTAAATTATAATGTTAATTGATATGAAGATAAAGATAAGTCTAAGTGTATAAGAATTTAAAATCTAACGGTACAGAAATAACACTAATTAATTAACGGTGAGATATTACACTTGCTATTGTGTAGTGCAAAAGTGCACTGCACGACCCCTCAATCCGTAATCCAGTGTCTAATATTGTACAAACTCTCAAAGCATGATTAGAATCTGGACATTAACTGATCAGAAGTTCAGAACCAATTCTTATTTTGAGCAATTGTAATTATTGAAATTTATATTATAGTCAAGTCTTCGTGCACATTTCACTAATAAACATATTGCACGCGCGCAGGATATTCGAGATAAAATGAATATTTTATTCATAATCATTTTGAATGTGAAAGTGTCAAATACTTTGAAAAATTCAAAGCAAACTGGCAAAGATATTGATTATTAGACATTTCATTTTGACAAATCAACAATAATTTGTACGCTTGTCAATTTATTTATACCTCATATCTCAATAGTTCCTGTGTAAAATGTATAGATTGAAGTTTGTGTTTGCGAAATTACTTTAAGGTTTTGATAATTAGTATCCCAGTATTAATCAATACCTATATCATACTCCTGGGAGTACGATATAAATAGTGCTCCCACCCTTTAAAATATAAAAATCATCGTTTAATAATAAGAAATCTTCGTTTCAACGAATAATTATTATAAACATTAAATTAGCATAACAATGAATATATTAGCATATATTTATCCAAAAATACATGAAGATATAATCATGGGTGTACAATTAGAATCGTGCTCCTAGGAACAAGGTATAAATTGCCTTAATCTTATTTGCATTTTTGAATTTGTTCATTATTGTCGAACAACTTGAAACTAGAAATTAGAACAATGTCTTAGGGCATTTTCAACGTTATGGAGGCAAAGTGGGAGGCAATGCAAATTTTGCCACAAAATTTGCCTCTCATCCCATTTTCACTCCAACCACTTCCATCAAATTTTATCTCCAAAGGAATATTCTTTTAGAATTTTCTTAATTTAATGTTTATTTATATTAAAATAATATATAATTAAAATTTTAATTTAAAATTATTTTTTTAAATAATATAAAAATTAAACAAAATAAAAATGTAATACATTAATAAAATAATTAATACATAAAAACTAAATATTATATAAAAATTATCGCAATAACAACAATAACATAATTATGAACTAGAAAAATCTTCCCAAAGATGTTCAATCAAAGCATTTCGAAGTTCGAAATGAGCATTTGAATCCCTAATTTGTCTATGTCGATTCAAAAAAGATTCAAATGTCGCAGTTGTATTATTTGCTTCTTGTACCGGGGGAGTAGTTGATTCCGTCGCTTCTACAATCGGGGCACTGAGATCTCGTTCATCCTCGACTATCATGTTATGCATTATAATGCACGCATTGATTACATCTTTCAAGACATCGGTCGTAAAAAAACGAACCGGATTTGATAGAATTGCAAATCGACTTTGAAGAACTCCAAATGCACGTTCCACATCTTTCCTACATGCCTCAATTTGAAAATCACCTGACGAGCCCGTATGCTTGTCGTTAGGGGCAAACAAGCTGTCAAAATGATATTTGTATTTAGCCAGTACTCTTATTACTACAAAACGTAGATAATGGCAAGTACGTGGGGTCGGTCCCACAAGGAGGCAATTACAGTAGGTGATCTCGGCTTTGCCCAAGGGGTTGTCACAAAAAGATTTTGGTTTGGGGTGCTGTGGGCACAGCGGTTTTGCAATCGTTTCAACACTTTGACTTACTACGGCTAACCAAACTAACATGCAAATAAATAAAACTAAAAGTAAACAAACCAAACACTCAGATCTAACAGAATACTAAAAGGGAAAACTGAATTCAAATGGGAAACAAAGCATCCGGGCAGACGACTTCACTCAGGATTGTTAGGGCAAACTACCGTTCATTGGCACTAAGGATTTTTACCAGCGGTTTGTCAGCAGTTATGGGGTGTGTAAGACAAAAGTGGTCCTATTGTGTCACGCCCAATAGTTGCCCCACCCCTTATCTATCCTTACTGTATAAAGAGAAGGCTAGCTAACACTTTGCCTAATCCCCTGGATCTGAACAATTCGATAACCTATGCGACCAAACATGGATCTAGTTTGCCCAAACCCGCATTACCCTCTAGACAGACCCGCTCGGCCAATAGCATGCTCGAAACATACGACCGCATCTCCTGCAAGTTCTAGTGCTATGCCCGCAACAATACTACAAGGTACATCTATGCGGTTTGCCAATCACCAGTATCCCGGTTTGTAAAGGTTCACTAGTGGTCGTCCTAGTTGTTGGAAATCGACTACCCGGGACACATCCATTCGAACACTCGAACATCCGGACGTCCCCAATCGACTTCTGGAAGTCACCCCCGGACAGCCAAGGCCACCCGCCCAAGAAATCGCGCATCCGCCGCAGCCGAAGCCGCGGCTCGCGATCTGCCCGGAGCAGGCGACCGCCTGCCCACCAGGAGAGCGCTCGCGCAGCAAGGCAAGCGAGCGCTTGCTGCCCAGGCGAGCGCCCGCGACCTGTCGCGAGCGGGCGCTTGCTCCTCTGGCGGTCGCCTGGCTGCTGCGAACAGCAGCGCGATCCGCCCGTTCCGGCTGTTCCGATGAGATTTTCTCGATCCGACTGCCACGCCGGAGGTCAGAAACCTCCCAGCAGTCCGAGAACATCACATCCAAGCCACGGAACCCGATCTTTGGTTCGTTGTATGATTAACGCAAAAACAGAGATCGAATAAAATTGCGGAATAAAAGTTCCGATCTCATACCTCTCGGTCGATTGTTGAGACCTTAGATGCTTCTAACGTATGCCTCAGATCCCTTCTCCAGCCGTTGTGTGGGCAACGATCCGCTGGAGTTCTCCCTTCTGTACTTTCTCTATCAACAGCGTTAATATATCTTTTTCTCTCTGAGAGAAAAATATTAGCGCAAACTAATTTAATTTTACAGAGAAAAATTATAATTGCGTTAACGCAATTGTTTTTCTGAGTAAAATGAAATAGCGGCGAATGATAGGGTTTAGGAGAGTACGGGAGGGGATTATATAGAGTTATGTTAGGGACCTTAGGATAAATTAATTAAGGGCTAAATTGAAATATTAATTAACTTGGAATACGTAAACGCAATTCCTTAATTAATCGATTTCAATTTTAATTATTATTAATTCCACTATAAAATAATAATTGAATTCCCGAAATTAATTTTAATATTATTTCAACAATAATAAATCCGCCGAAATTACATACACGACTTTCCCCGCGTTTAAGATATCGAACGTCCACGAATTTATTTAATTACTAATAATTAAATTAATTCGTTTCTTATTATCCGAGACTAGTACCACTCATCCTTATTATCATGTGGAACAAATCCACCTGCAGGGTTTACATGATAAACTTTATGAGCTCATCTCGGGGACGTTATCAACCCGATAAACGGGACACGGTTTCCTGTCTATAATCTATAGCATGCCGTGTGTACAATTCCGATTCCCAATTTACCGAGTATCTCGACTAATCAAATAGTCTCACTCATTGGTAAGTTAAAGAACCAAGAATTGGACATACGCACCTACAATTATATAGGGATTAAGAATTCGTATATCCGTAATTCTGAGGTCTAGTTCGATTACGTCGATTAGTATAAATCGAACGCCCTCCCGTGGTCCTGCTCAATACACCAAGTGTAAAAGTGTAACATAATAGTCAAGACCAACTATTACCCAGTCACACTACGACGTACCGATGGATTGTCCCTGTCCATCTAAGTCGTGAGCTTCTGTTCGATAATATACGAGTAACCGACCGTATGATCTTCCGCGTGTCTCCTCACGCCATACTGTCTACAACGTATATATATCTAGGACTATTGCATTCAAGTACAAAGTAGACAAAAAATGCCGACAGTTTGATTAATAGATAATGAAAAACACAGATAAGGAGTTCCATATTGTCACTAAACTAGACATTTAGAATATAACTCCATCAATCTCCCACTTATACTAAATCTCTAGTTGCCCTCTACCATAAATCCGATACCCATCCCCTTCACGTGTCTCTTGAACGCTTCCGCTGGAAGTGCCTTCGTAAAGGGGTCAGCCAGGTTATCCGCTGATGCAATCTTGGTGACAACCGCATCGCCTCTCCTGACGATGTCTCTAATCAGGTGGTACTTGCGATCTATGTGTTTACTCGCATTGTGGGCTCGTGGTTCCTTTGCATTTGCCACTGCACCGCTATTGTCACAATAAATTGTGATAGCTCTAGGCATTTTAGGAACCACATCCAAGTCCATAAGGAAGTTCCAGAGCCACACCGATTCTTTAGCTGCCTCAGAGGCTGCTACATATTCGGCTTCCATGGTAGAGTCCGAAATGCATTTCTGCTTAACACTCTTCCATGAGACTGCTCCACCTCCCAATGTGAACACATAGCCTGATGTAGACTTTCGCTGATCCTTATCAGATTGGAAATCCGAGTCTGTGTAACCAATAGGAATCAACTCGGACGCTTTGTAACTCAGAACATAATTCCTAGTCCTTCGCAGGTACTTAAGTATGTTCTTTACAGCAGTCCAGTGACCCTGTCCAGGGTTACTCTGATATCTAGCTACCATGCCCACGGCATAGCAGATATCAGGTCTCGTGCACAACATGGCATACATTAGACTTCCTACTGCCGAAGCATAAGGAACCTTCTTCATGTAATCTATCTCCTTTTGTGTTTTGGGACACATGTCTTTAGATAGATGAATTCCATGGCAGAAAGGTTGAGCACCTCTCTTGGAATTCTGCATGTTGAAACGAGCCAGAATCGTATCAATATATGAAGCCTGGGACAAGCTTAATGTTCTTTTCCGGCGATCCCTTATAACCTTGATCCCAAGAACATGTCCAACTTGTCCTAAGTCTTTCATATCGAATTGCTTGGACAACCATCCCTTTATGTCTGACAACATCTTCACATTGTTGCCAATTAGAAGGATGTCGTCTACATAAAGCACGAGAAACGCCACACTGTTTCCGTCACTTCTTCGGTATACACACGACTCGTCCATGCTTTGAATGAATCCATAAGACTGGATAACCTCATCAAACCGCATGTTCCAAGATCTAGAAGCTTGCTTCAATCCATAAATGGATCGGTTTAGCTTACACACTAGATGCTCTTGGCCTTTCTTGATGAAACCTTCTGGCTGTCTCATGTAAATGGTCTCGTCAAGATTCCCATTCAAGAATGCTGTCTTGACGTCCATTTGCCACACCTCATAATCCATATAAGATGCTATAGACAAAAGAATCCGGATCGACTTTAGCATAGCTATCGGCGAAAAGGTTTCCTCATAATCGATCCCTTCTTTCTGAGTATACCCTTTCGCAACAAGCCTAGCCTTGAAGGTTTCAACCTTCCCGTCAGACCCTCTTTTTCTCTTGTACACCCACTTGCAACCAATGGCTTTTACACCTTTGGGCGGTGCTACAAGATTCCAGACCTGATTTGAATCCATTGATTCAATCTCAGATTTCATCGCTTTTTGCCAAGACTGAGCATCTTGATCTTTAAGCGCCTCGCCATAGGTCCAGGGATCGGCTTCATGTTCTCCAGGTAACAAGTCCGAAGACTCACCTATAAACATGAACCTATCGGGTTGTCGAACAACCCTCCCACTACGACGAGGCTCCGGTGTAACCTCAGTAACTACAGGTGCAGACTGTGGTGGCGTATCACCCGGTTCGGTTGGATCTAAGCCTTGATCGTCCCCTCTCAGTTCGTTTAGTATTATCTCACTCTTGGGCTTGTGGTCCATTATATAATCCTCTTCCAAGAACCGAGCGTTGGTGCTAACAACGATCTTCTGGTCCTTAGGACTATAAAATAGACCACCTTTCGTTCCTCTAGGATATCCTATAAACAACCGAATATCTGAACGAGATTCCAACTTATCAGCCCCATGCTTCAGCACATGTGCTGGACAACCCCAGACCCGAATGTGTTTCAAATTTGGCTTACGCCCGGTCCACAATTCCGAGGGCGTCTTAGGGACTGATTTAGAAGGAACTAAGTTCAGGATATACGCCGCTGTTTCCAAGGCATATCCCCAGAACGAAACTGGTAGTTCTGAATAACTCATCATAGATCTTACCATTTCCATAAGAGTCCTATTACTTCTTTCTGCTACACCATTCTGCTGGGGCGTGTATGGCGCAGTCATCTGGGAATCAATCCCATTCTCTAATAAGTACGCCTTAAACTCTCCCGAGAGGTACTCTCCTCCACGATCAGATCGTAGAGTCTTTATGGTTTTACCATGAAGGTTCTCCACAAGAGCTTTGTACTCCTTGAACTTGTCAAAGCACTCGCTCTTGCGGCGCATCAGGTATATAAAACCATACCTTGAGTAATCATCAGTGAAGGTTACGAAATATTCATAACCTCCTCTCGCTTGGACAGATAAAGGCCTGCACAAATCAGAGTGAATCAATTCCAGTACTTCCTTGGATCTATACCCCTTATCACTAAAGGGTCGCTTGGTCATTTTTCCTTCCAGGCATGATTCGCAGGTTGGAAAGTCCTCATCTTTCACACCACTGAGTATTCCATCAGTTATCAACCTTTGAATCCTACCCAAGTTAATATGACCTAGCCTAAGATGCCATAAGTACTTTTGATTCATTCTAGAAGGCTCCTTTCTCTTATTGGTACTAGATGTATTATTTGACTCTACTTGTTGCATCGTGGAATAATCAGGATTCAGTATATATAAGTTGCCTATCAATGTACCAGAACATATATACTCACCATTCTTTTTGATAATAACAGAACTATCAAAAGAAACAGAATATTTATTCAAAACCAATTTAGAAACCGAAACAAGGTTCTTTCTAAAATTCGGTACATAAAGACAATTATTCAATACTAAAACTTTATTATTAAAAGATAAATAAATATCTCCCACTGCAACAGCCGCCACTTTCGTCGCGTTGCCCATGTAGATAGTGATCTCTCCCTCTCTAAGCCGCCGGGTTTCCTGGAACCCCTGCAAAGAATTGCAGACATGATCAGTGGCTCCCTTATCCACACACCAGGTACCGGTGGATAACACCGCTAAACATGTTTCAGTGACTAAGGAAAAGTTCGTACCTCCTTGTCTGAGAGGACAATTCGACTTCCAATGTCCAGACTGCTTGCAACGGAAACACTTGCCCTTGGGCTTGTTCACTCCATTCTGTGGTCCACCATTTCTGGGTCCACTGGGTTTCCGTCCTTGCTTCTTCTTCCTCTTAGTCCCCGGAGGGCCAGGAAGTTTCACAGCCACAAGTGCCTGAGATTTCTTAAAGATTCCCTCTGCCGCCTGGAGTTCAGTAAGGAGCTCCGCCAACGAATATAACCTCTTGTTCATGTTATAGTTCAGGCGGAACTGCTCAAAACTCCTAGGCAGAGACTGGAGCACTATATCGATCTGGGTTTCCCCATCGATAGCTCCTCCCATAATCTCTATCTCATTCAGATAGCCTATCATCCTAAGAACGTGATCCCTCACGGGCGTTCCTTCGGACATAGTGGCCGTCATGAGTTTTCTCATGGCATCTTGCCTGGCTGCCCTATCCTGACTACCAAACATCTCCTTGAGGTTAAGCATCATATCATAGGCAGTGGTCATGGCCTCATGCTGATGTTGCAGCACATTTGACATAGAAGCCAAAATGTAGCACCGCGCCATCTGATCAGCCTTGACCCACTTCCGATGAGCTTCCTTTTCCTCAGGAGTGGAGGTATCAGTAGGTTCATCAGGACAAACCTCATGGAGTACATACTTGTACTCCTCAGCAGTTAGGACAATGTCCAAGTTTCGTTTCCAATCAACATAATTTGGACCAGTGAGTTTGTTTTCTTTTAGTATAATGGACAGCGGGTTGAGTGCCATATCTATAAAAGAGACAAATCAAACTGTCAAATTTAAATCGATATCAACTCCCTTAATTAATATCATTAAATTTACCAATCAATCCTAAAATCCCATCAGACTAGCATGCCACGTTCATGTGGACGTATACTAGTCCAAACGATTTTATAACTGGACTTTTACTTTGGTCGTACATCATTACAGCAGTGACTCCGATGGGGAGGATACTGTAAAGCGTACCTAAGTGTATACCATTTCTCAGTACTAAGTTAACCGCTCGGAAACTACACGCCCACCGCAAGCCACGTTAGTGTGGACGTTTACGTTGACATGCGGTCCCTTTACGATTTCCTATAACTGTCGAGCCTCAATTAACCCAAAGTTCCGTTTCCGTCTAGTAAGCCACGATAGTGTGGACGTTTACTAAACAAACAACTTTGTTAATTGAATTCCATTTAATAAATTTCACAATTTAGTTAATCAAAGCTTGATATCTCGTAAGTGAAACTCGAAGTTTCTAACCAGCGATCAATCATGTAATTGAGCCCTATCTCTCACTGGGTGAGGGAGCCAACCAGACAATCGATCTAGTCATTAAATGACTCGAATGTCTCTAATCTGTGTCATCGACATAACCAAGCGCTTTGGCTCCATTCCACTCCCCGGGGTGAGAATGAGTCGAGTTGAAATTAGTCTTTGAAAGACAGATTAGGCATTGCTTTTGAAAAACTTAATTGTTCAATTTTAAAAATTGGAATTTCATTCGAATTTCGATCAAAGTGATTTCCGTGTATCGACTTTATCCGATAGGGAGGATGACACTAAAGCCAACTCGTAAGTCAATACACATCACTCTCGAAACAGAGAATGGAGACCGCGGGATTGTTTCCAATCCCTCTCCCACTTAGTATTTTACGATTTAGGGATATACATGCATAAAAAAATAAGCATAATAAAACACGTAAATCACATAGGAAAGCAATTAACGTGGCCCAATTATTATGGCCTTAAAATCTTGAATGCACATCTCTTGGAACTCGAACTCGTTGCTCGTCTCGACTTCGATTCTCGTTCCTCCGGGCTTCGATCTCGTCTCGATCCAATAGCAGAAATTAATTACAAAAAAATATTCTACTAAGTCCGGTATCGATTCTATACATTTTGATCGACCCTATACAAGTCCCGGATCCAACGAAAAGATAAATAAACCTAACGACTCAACCCGTCGTTTTTATCTATTACAAACAAGCAACTTTCCAAAAATAAAACCGATCTCGACAAGCCCGAGAGTTTAATCAAAACCACATACATACAGCACAAAATATCAAAAATAAATTGGCCATAATAATCGGGTTCAACCTGCAAGGTAACACGCGCAAAAATACAACGAACCGATAACCGACTCTGATACCATTTGTTGGAAATCGACTACCCGGGACACATCCATTCGAACACTCGAACATCCGGACGTCCCCAATCGACTTCTGGAAGTCACCCCCGGACAGCCAAGGCCACCCGCCCAAGAAATCGCGCATCCGCCGCAGCCGAAGCCGCGGCTCGCGATCTGCCCGGAGCAGGCGACCGCCTGCCCACCAGGCGAGCGCTCGCGCAGCAAGGCAAGCGAGCGCTTGCTGCCCAGGCGAGCGCCCGCGACCTGTCGCGAGCGGGCGCTTGCTCCTCTGGCGGTCGCCTGGCTGCTGCGAACAGCAGCGCGATCCGCCCGTTCCGGCTGTTCCGATGAGATTTTCTCGATCCGACTGCCACGCCGGAGGTCAGAAACCTCCCAGCAGTCCGAGAACATCACATCCAAGCCACGGAACCCGATCTTTGGTTCGTTGTATGATTAACGCAAAAACAGAGATCGAATAAAATTGCGGAATAAAAGTTCCGATCTCATACCTCTCGGTCGATTGTTGAGACCTTAGATGCTTCTAACGTATGCCTCAGATCCCTTCTCCAGCCGTTGTGTGGGCAACGATCCGCTGGAGTTCTCCCTTCTGTACTTTCTCTATCAACAGCGTTAATATATCTTTTTCTCTCTGAGAGAAAAATATTAGCGCAAACTAATTTAATTTTACAGAGAAGAATTATAATTGCGTTAACGCAATTGTTTTTCTGAGTAAAATGAAATAGCGGCGAATGATAGGGTTTAGGAGAGTACGGGAGGGGATTATATAGAGTTACGTTAGGGACCTTAGGATAAATTAATTAAGGGCTAAATTGAAATATTAATTAACTTGGAATACGTAAACGCAATTCCTTAATTAATCGATTTCAATTTTAATTATTATTAATTCCACTATAAAATAATAATTGAATTCCCGAAATTAATTTTAATATTATTTCAACAATAATAAATCCGCCGAAATTACATACACGACTTTCCCCGCGTTTAAGATATCGAACGTCCACGAATTTATTTAATTACTAATAATTAAATTAATTCGTTTCTTATTATCCGAGACTAGTACCACTCATCCTTATTATCATGTGGAACAAATCCACCTGCAGGGTTTACATGATAAACTTTATGAGCTCATCTCGGGGACGTTATCAACCCGATAAACGGGACACGGTTTCCTGTCTATAATCTATAGCATGCCGTGTGTACAATTCTGATTCCCAATTTACCGAGTATCTCGACTAATCAAATAGTCTCACTCATTGGCAAGTTAAAGAACCAAGAATTGGACATACGCACCTACAATTATATAGGGATTAAGAATTCGTATATCCGTAATTCTGAGGTCTAGTTCGATTACGTCGATTAGTATAAATCGAACGCCCTCCCGTGGTCCTGCTCAATACACCAAGTGTACAAGTGTAACATAATAGTCAAGACCAACTATTACCCAGTCACACTACGACGTACCGATGGATTGTCCCTGTCCATCTAAGTCGTGAGCTTCTGTTCGATAATATACGAGTAACCGACCGCATGATCTTCTGCGTGTCTCCTCACGCCATACTGTCTACAACGTATATATATCTAGGACTATTGCATTCAAGTACAAAGTAGACAAAAAATGCCGACAGTTTGATTAATAGATAATGAAAAACACAGATAAGGAGTTCCATATTGTCACTAAACTAGACATTTAGAATATAACTCCATCACTAGTTTGCCCAAACTCCCCAGAAATAAACCTCAAACAACTTTGCCTCGGGAACATGTTAGTGTGTAAGTTCGCTCTAGTTCATAAAGAGTCTTCGGACTCTTGTGAACTAGCTTGAACTTCACACTTTGGTTTTTGAATGAACTTCATTCTTATGTGTTTTTGTCATTTGTACAGGTTGAGTAATTCTAAGTATGCTAGTGCTTGGAAGACTTAGCCTTATGCAAGTACAAATTACACTGTGGGTCTTGGAAGCACTGGTGCTGATAAGTCCCTGGAGTTCGAAGCTGCAAAGGGTTCGAACTCCCTCTTCACTGATTCACCAAAGGAGTGCTGTAGAAGCTGATAGCTCTGGAGTTCATCCCGCTAGGTCTATGAAGCCAGAAGCGCGAAGAGTGAGAAGGCCCTGCTAAGGGAATTCGAACTCGCTGAAGTAAAACATCAAGAAGCATCTACGCACTCCCCGTTCGAAGTTCGAAGGCTCGCCAGAGACAAAGAACTGAAAACAAGTCAGTGATGGAATATTCGAGAATCCATAGAAGATGCTTTGGGCTCGGCCCATCAAGCGTAAAACCCGGAAGCCCATTAGGGTTTCATTCACGAGGTCTATAAATAGTCGCTAGATTGTTTGTAGAACTTAATACTTTTATCTGGAATTTCCTAGAGAGAGAAATATTGTAATCAGAGAGTATTCGCTAGAAAGCTCCGGTTCACTCTACTGTGATTCACTTAGAACGAGTTCGCTAGAAGGAGTTCATAGTGTATCTGTTTAGTCTGTGGTTCATAGGACGCTAGTACATTGAACTAATAGACGTTGTTTTTAGTCGTGTGACCTTTCTATAAGTTCGTAAGGACTTATAGATGTTTGATTGAAGTATTGAATACAAAGCTTTCATTCAAGAACAAACGCAGTTTACTCTACGGGTCTAGACCCAACGCAGTTTACTCTACGGGTCTACCAAGTACTGCAGTTCCTAACACTGTAGTGCTTCAAACACATTTTCAGAACAAACGCCCAACCGGTTAGTTCAGCCCCTCCAACCTCGCGGTTTAACTAAACCCTAATTTCACCTTCGATCCGCCCCTGCCCAGATGCACAATTAACTTAGCCAATCATACTGAAAATAAAAGACGAAATAATTAAGGAAAAACGATCTATATTATTCATAGCTTCAAATCGTAAAATCGTTTTTGAAGGAAATCGGAAAACGGAATTAAAAACTAAAGAACATAAAAACATAAAATTGTTTCTCGACCCGAAGGTCGGATCTACTCAAAACAAACAAGAGACTCGGACGAACAGCTCCGATCTCTTCTCCGGCGACTCCTCCGGCGACGGCGACTGCGGGACCGGCGGCTCTTCCGACTTCTCGGTGCGTAATGTGTTATGTTTGCTGCCCGTCGCGCCCCGCCTTTTAAAGACTTCAAATTTGAATTTGAATTCCCGGCTGTTGCTCCTCCCTAAGGAATAGGGGTCAGCGGTCAATGATTTGGGAATAAGTCAAATCCCTCCGAATCCAGGGATTCTGGTGCGCTGACTCCTTGCTCATAGGGAATCTTTTGTCTTCAGCCGTTCTCTGCCCAAACCGGAATTCTGCAGGTATTTCTTCTCCTCCACAGGTGGTCGGACCAGGCACGGTACTTGGTACTTCTGGCTCTTCTGCTTCGTGACCTTACCCATTTGCCCGATGTGGTCAAACTGTTGCTTGTCACTACCGCTCCAGAACTTTGCCCAAAGAAGGGGATTTCCTTGCCTCTTTTGCCCAGTGCGCCACCTGTTACCTGCATCACCACACACTCTGCCCAAACACCAAATTGTGCCCTCCCAGACACGTAAACGACTCAAACTGACTCGAAAAAGGGTGTAAAAGTGCTCTAGGATGAGCAAATAAAATGGCTCATCATCACCCAAACTCTTTCTCTCAATATTTTGATGGCCTTGGAGGAGGTGATGGAAGTGATATCGGACCGTATTAAAATCTTTTTGTATTAATGTTCAATTTCTATTTTATTTGCTTATCTTATTTTGTATTGTAATATGTAATTTGTATTAAAATTAATAGTATTAATGTAATTTGTATTATTGTATTTTAATTTGTATGTTGTATAAAAAATTATGTCACATAATATTATTATATTATAAATATTATTTTTCCATATTTTTTTTTATCAAAATGTAAAAATTATAAATTAAAATCAACAAATACTATTATATTTACATTTATATTTATATAACTATTAATTAAAAATCAAAAAAAAAAATAATAAAATAATATTTGCCACATGAATAGTGTGGAGGCAAATTTGCCTCCTACTGTTCATGGTGGCAAAAAAACCTCCCACTTTGCCTCCACCATTGGAGAGTGAAAAAGGAGTGGGTGAGACAAATTTTGCCATTGCTTCCCCATTGGGAATGGTCTTATGCTTTTATAATATTTTTCATACAATTGAACATTACTATTTTGTTTCTTGAATTGATACCGAGTCAATTACAATTAACTTCGAATTTTGACGATGTACACAAAAACACAAAAACGTCAAATCAGTTAGACCCCAACCTAGTTAGAACAATCACTCTTAGATTTTATAAACTAAAAATTTAGCATTTTATAATAAATTTTTATAAATAAAATTCTATATTTGAAAAAATGATAATTGATGAGCCATTTTATTTGCTCATCTTAGAGCATTTTTACACCCTTTATCGAGTCAGTTTGAGTCGTTTACGTGTCTGGGAGGGCATAATTAGGTGTTTGGGCAGAGTGTGTGGTGATGCAGGTAACAGGTGGCGCACTGGGCAAAAGAGGCAAGGAAATCCCCTTCTTTGGGCAAAGTTCTGGAGCGGTAGTGACAAGCAACAGTTTGACCACTTCGGGCAAATGGGTAAGGTCACGAAGCAGAAGAGCCAGAAATACCAAGTACCGTGCCTGGTCCGACCACTTGTGGAGGAGAAGAAATACCTGCAGATTTCGATTTGGGCAGAGAGCGGCTGCGACAGGAGATTCGCTGCGGGCAAGCTGGCAGCGTACCAGAATCCCTGGATTCGGGGGATCTGACTTATCCCCCAACCCGTTGACCAAGGACCCCTATTCCTAAGGGGCGAGAAACAGCCGCGGATTCAAAAATTCAAATTCGAAGTCTATAAAGGCGGGGCGCGACGGGCAGCAAAAAAAACACAATTACGCACCGAGAAGTCGGAAGAGCCGCCGGTCCCGCAGTCGCCGTCGCCGCCGAAGTCGCCGGAGAAGGAAGCGGAGCTGTTCGTCCGGGTTCCTTTATTTGTTTTGCAGTAGAACCGACCTTCGGGTCGAGAAACAATTTCATGTTTTTCGTTTTTAATTTTCTTTAATTCCGTATTTCAATTCCTTCAAAAACGATTCTTCGATTTGAAGCTATGATTAATATAGTTTGTTTTCCCTTAATTATTTTGTCTTTTAATTTCTGTATGTGTAGCTAAGTTGTTTTGCATCTGGGCAGGGGCGGATCGAAGGTGAAATTAGGGTTTAGTTAGACCGCGAGGTTGGAGGGGTGGTGCAACTGTTGGGCGTGACACAATAGGACCACTTTTGTCTTACACACCCCATAACTGCTGACAAACCGCTGGTAAAAATCCTTAGTGCCAATGAACGGTAGTTTGCCCTAGCGATCCTGAGAGAAGTCGTCTGCCCGGATGCTTAGTTGCCTATTTGATTTAAGTTTTTGCTTTTAGTATTTTGTTAGATCTGAGTGTTTGGTTTGTTTACTTTTAGTTATATTTAAATTGCATGTTAGTTTGGTTAGCCGTAGTTAGTCAAAGTGTGAAACGATTGCAAAACCGCTGTGCCCACAGCACCCCAAACCAAAATCTTTTGTGACAACCCCTTGGGCAAAGCCGAGATCACCTACTGTAATTGCCTCCTTGTGGGACCGACCCCACGTACTTGCCATTATCTACGTTTTGTAGTAATAATAGTACTGGCTAAATATAAATATCATTTTTACAGCTCGTTTGCTCCCAACGACAAGCAATCGTGCGTCGTCAATAATCCAAAATTATAAATAGAATATTATATTTATTATTATATTTATAGATTATATTTATATTTTATTTTATTTTATACAATATTATATTTTATTGAATAACCTATTTTAAAAATATTTTATAACTTACTTTTTTATTTTTTTAATATTAAAATATAAACAAGACATTTGGAATAATATTTATAAATTGGATAACTTTAATATTATTAATATGTTAATTTATTTTAATTTGAGTGTGAGAGTTTTAAAATTCTCATTCCAATTATATACCTAATTTGGATTTTAATTTTAGTGCAAAATAATGCGCAATCGATTAAAATGAAAAATAGAAACATTAACTTTAAAAAAATTTATTTAATTTATATACTCTCTCTTTTCCAGACTTTTATAAACACAAATTTTTTATATTTTATAAAAAAAAATGTGTCTATAGCTCTCATACAAAAGGAGTATTAACTAAAAAAATGTAAAAAACCAACAATAACATCATATAAATAATGTTGGTGTCTAAGAAAATGCCTAAAGGATTTTGGGCAGAGGCTATCAGCACGGCTTGCTATGTGATCAACAGGATCACCCTTCGAAGCCAAACAGAGAAGACTGCCTATGAACTTCTTACTAGCAAAAAGCCAAATATTGCTCATCTACGAGTCTTTGGGTGTCTATGCTATATATTGAATGATCGTGAGCCTTTGAAGAAATTTGATTCCAAATCAGACAGAGCTATCTTCATTGGTTATGCTCTAAATAGTCACGCTTATCGTGTCTTTAACCTAAGGACACGAACTGTTCAAGAATCAACAAACATAACCTTTGATGAACATGATTTCAAAGGAAAGACTACTGAAGTTGTGACAAAGATTCAAAGTACAAATGAAGAAGGAGGAGAACCTGAAAAGATGGACTCAGCAGGTAGAAATCAACATGCCCCTTCTGACCATACTGAATGCTATGCCCAAGTGTGCTAAGTTCTTGAAGGAGCTTTGCACAAAGAAGGTTAAATACCAGGATGATGCGAAGTTTGAGGTGGGGGAGAATGTCTCTGCAGTTATTAAAAAGACTGGACCTACAAAGTGTGGAGACCCAGGCATGTTCTACATTCCATGCATCATAGGGCATATGAAGATAAAGAAGGCAATGCTCGATCTAGGAGCATCAATTAACGTTATGCCCAAAACGATGTACGAAGACCTGGAAATCGGGAAACTGAAGCCCACTCGAGTTGTGATCCAACTGGCTGATAGATCTAATGTTTATCCTGATGGCATACTGGAAGATGTCCTGGTCAAAGTGGAAGAGTTGATATTTCTTGCTGATTTCTATGTACTCGATATGGGCAGATCAAGTAAAGCCCCTGTGATGATATTGGGCAGACCGTTCCTAAAAACAGCAAGAACCCACATCGATTGTGAAACCGGAAGACTAACGTGCAAATTCGAGGGAGAAACGGTCACCTTTGACCTCTACAAATCCATGAAGCACCCAGCCGACACTGAGGAAATCCACTACATTGACCAAATTGAGAAAGCAGTGGAGGCAAAGGCACTCCAATGTGGCAAGTATGACCATACTGAGATAGCCATTCAGCAAGGGCTTACTGAGTTTGATATGGAGGGCGAACCAGAAGCATTGCAAGAAGCGATTGAGCAGTTAGACTCTCTGGAGGATTTCAAAGGCAACCCGGGCAAACCGCTAGAGATTGAAGAAATGATCATGGTGCCTTCACTTGAAAAGCCACCAATGCTGGAATTGAAAAAACTGCCCAAGCATCTCAAGTATCTATATTTGGGAGATAATGACACTTTGCCCGTCATCATAAGTGCCTATTTGCAAGAGGCAGAGGAGGCAAAGTTGAGATATGTGCTGGGGCAGTACAAACAGGCCATAGGGTGGACTTTGGCTGACATCAGAGGGATAAGTCCAAGCATCTGCCAACACCACATTCTTCTGGAAGATGACTCTGTGCCCGTACGTGATCCTCAAAGGAAGCTCAATCCAGCAATGAAGGAAGTTGTGCTCAAAGAGATCAAAAAGCTTCTCAGTGTGGGCATAATCTACCCAGTGTCAGACAGCAAGTGGGTTAGCCCAGTGCACGTGGTACCAAAGAAGTCTGGAGTTCAAGTCATAGAGAACGAAAGGAATGAGCAGATTGCCACACGACTACAAACTGGATGGAGAGTTTGCATTGACTACCGCAAACTGAACAAGGTAACCCGCAAGGATCACTTCCCTTTGCCCTTCATTGATGAGATGTTAGAGAGATTGGCTGGGAAGAAGCACTTCTGTTTTCTAGATGGCTACTCAGGGTATATGCAGATATGGGTTGCTCAAGAGGATCAGGACAAAACCACCTTCACCTGTCCCTTTGGCACCTTTGCCTACAGAAGAATGCCCTTTGGCCTCTGCAATGCACCAGGAACTTTTCAAAGATGCATGATGAGTATCTTCGCTGACCTGCTCGAGAATGGAATCGAAGTGTTCATGGACGATTTCACCGTGTATGGCAACTCCTTTGACTCCTGCCTGGAACACTTAGAGATGGTGCTCAAAAGGTGTGTAGAGAAGAGCCTAGTACTCAATTACGAAAAATGTCATTTCATGGTCGAAGAGGGAATCGTCCTTGGACATGTTATTTCAGCTAAGGGCATAGAGGTGGATAAAGCAAAAATCGAAGTCATCTCGAAGCTACCATATCCAAGGAATGTGAAGCAAGTCAGAGGGTTCTTAGGGCATGCTGGCTTCTACAGACGCTTTGTGAAAGACTTTGCCCAAATTGCTCGCCCTTTGACCAGACTGCTTCAGAATGATGTAGAATGGGACTTTGATGAGGATTGCAAGGCTGCTTTCAACCACTTGAAAGAGAGATTGGTCACAGCGCCTATTATTCAACCACCAGAGTGGGGCATGCCGTTCGAGCTAATGTGTGATGCAAGTGGATATGCAGTAGGAGCTGTGCTAGGGCAAATTAAAGGGAAAGAAAGGCATGTGATCTACTATGCCTCGAAGACCCTTAATGCCGCCCAAAGCAACTATGCCACGACCGAGAAAGAGCTTTTGGCCATAGTCTTTGCCTTCGAGAAGTTTAGATCATATCTGCTGGGCAGTAAGACCATAGTTTACACAGACCATGCTGCATTGAAGTACCTCATGGCAAAGAAGGAGACTAAACCAAGGCTTATTCGATGGATCCTATTACTCCAGGAGTTTGACATTGAAATCCGAGACAAGTCTGGGAATCAAAATCTGGTAGCGGATCACCTCAGTAGGATTCTTCAGAAAGAAGAGGATATGCCTATCACCGAAACATTCCCCGATGAGCATTTATATTCTATTACCACTTTGGGCGAAGAGCCATGGTTTGCTGACCTTGTGAACTTTATGGTTACAGGGATTTTCAGGGAAGGCATGACGTATTATGAGAAAAACAAGATGAAACGCGAGGCAAGGAGCTACGTTTGGGATGAACCCTATTTGTGGAAAAGATGTGAAGACCAAGTCCTCAGAAGATGCATTCCTGAGTCTGAGCAGCAGGGCATAGTGGATCACTGCCACAAACAACCCTGTGGAGGCCACTTTGGGCCTAGGCGAACGGCAAGAAAGGTTCTACATTGCGGATTATACTGGAACACTTTGCTCAAAGACTGCTATGACCTATGCAAGAAGTGTGACGAGTGTCAGAAGGAAGGCAACTTGACCAAGCGCAATGAAATGCCCTCTGTGCCCATACTGCCAGTAGAGATCTTTGATGTCTGGGGCATAGACTTCATGGGGCCATTTCCGAATTCACAAGGAAAGGAATACATACTCTTAGCAGTTGATTATGTTTCTAAGTGGGTCGAGGCAAAGGCCACCACCACCAATGATTCGCGCATTGTGGCTGAATTCCTCAAAGGGAATATCTTCACTCGATTCGGTGTGCCCAGAGCCCTTATCAGTGATCAGGGGACCCATTTCTGCAATTATATCATTGAGAGGCTACTGAAGAAATATGGAGTCACTCATCGAATCACCTGTGCCTATCACCCCCAGGCAAACGGCCAAGCAGAACTCTCTAACAGGATTATCAAGGCTATTCTGAGGAAGACAGTTAGACCAGAGGGGAAGGATTGGGCAGGCAAACTGGACGATGCACTGTGGGCATACCGCACTGCGTTCAAGACTCCATTTGGCGTATCTCCCTACCGAATGATATTCGGGAAAGCCTGTCATTTGCCCGTAGAGATAGAGCACAAGGCACACTGGGCTGTGAACAAGGTCAACTTTGACTGGGATCTGGCTGGGAACGAGCGTAAACTTGACTTGGTCGAATTGGAGCAGCTTCGCATTGAGGCGTATGACCATGCTGCCCACTACAAAGAGCGGACCAAAAGAGCCCATGACAAACTGATTAGGAAGAAAAAGATTGAGGCTGGACAGTTGGTCTTACTGTACCAAACCAGGAGTCAGTTCCGTACGGGCAAACTGTCCTCTAAATGGGAAGGGCCTTATGTTGTTCACCATGTCAGCCCAAATGGATCTGTGGAATTGAAAAGCAAAAAGGATGATGACTATATATTCAAAGTGAATGGTCATAGAGTGAAGCCCTACTTTGGGCAAGAGAATTTGGAAGGGCAGCTTGCCCTGATTGAGTGATCAAATAAGCAATTGGGTCCTGCCCGGGACTATAAATAGGGCGCTGGCCAGGAGGCAACCTGGTATGCTTGTTTATTTTTGTTATTTCCCTTTATTTAGATTAGGAATAAAACTACTTGTAACAAGAGACTTTGACTACGCCGTGAGAAAGGGTATGTTTGTTTTTGATTTTGCAGGAGTTTACTTTGGGCAGACTAAGGCTTTGGGCATACAAGGGAGATGAGAATAATCAGGGATACGCAATTAGGCAGTTGCGATTTTCAAGGACTGAAAACCGTCCCATCAGGGACTCTGCAACTCACCATCATCACGCCTCTATCCACTCCCCACAAAAATCGATAACTGCCATTAACTCCCTATTTTTCAAAATTCAAAAAACCCCAATATATATCCTCTCCTTCTCTCTCCTTATGGTATCTACAAGAGCAAAAAACAAACTCAGAAAAATACCTACCGGAACCCTAATTGATCTAACCATTGGAACCGCTGCAGCCAAACTGAAGAAGATGGTGTCTCCGAAGCGATCGAGCCCAGCGAAACCCAAGTCCCCCACCGCCGAGGAAGTCATCCATGCCGTACCCCTGGCCACCATACTGCCAAGCCCCGCCACGACGGAGACGGACAACACCCCAATCGACGATTTGGCCAAAGAAATCGACGAGTCTAAGACCACCAGCGAGAAGGATCTGGAAACCCTAGCCACCGCCGCTCAGGAGGAGGAGGGCAAAGCCGCCGTTGACAGCCCTCCGAAAAAGAAGCAGAAAAGGGCTGCGGGCAAAGGCAAGAAGAAGGTTTCTCCCACCCCCACTGCCGGATCCACCTCCGACGAGAAGGAGAAAGAAGAATCGACGGCCGCCGGCAAGACTCCGATGGAAGAGGACGATGTGGAGGAGGTGACCTACAAAACCCCCAAAAGCCGGACCCGCGCATCCACAAAAAAGAGAAAGGCGGTTGATACATCGGCGCGCGAAATCGCGGCCCCCAAAACGGTGTGTTTCGACTCGCTCAAACTAATGGGTGTGGAGAAGGAGGTCCGAGGCTACTTCCAGGCTATTGGGTGGGAGCCGTTTCTTGAGTGGTCTGGGCAAATCAACGAAGGCGTCGTGAGAGAATTCTTTGGGTCTCTGGGTATCAAAGAGACCAAAGACGAGGGAGTGATAGGAATACAGTTTGAGTTGTTTGGTCGAAGTGTTTCTATTGGTGGTAATGAATTGGATTTATGTTTGGATATGGCAGGTATTGCGGATCTGAAGTCAAAGGCCTACCAGGAAGCACTGAGGACTTTCCCGGAGTACACAAAGAGGGAGCTGCAGAAGATCTGGAAAGAGTTGGGCAAAGGAGGCGAGTTCGTAGGGCAAACCACCAAGTCCATCCAGTTCAAGAGCCATGCCCTTAGGATTTGTCACCGAATCCTGGCGGTCAACTTCTTTGGCAAAATCGACAGCAGCAGTGCAGTTTCCCAGATCGAGTTGGGCATACTATGGTGCATGACCCAGAACATAAGGCTGCATTTCAGTTCATGCCTCTGTGCCCAGATGAAGTGGCTCCATGCTCGCCCTCTCCAACGCCTCTCATTGGCCCACTTCCCGATGGTGTATGCAACAAAGATGAACCTGATCAAAGAGGGCAAAGAGTTGGAGATGATGGTGGAGGGCAAGTTTGACATCCAGTGCTTCAAGCGCATGCAGGACATAGTCACTTTGAGTGATGGCAGTGTGAAGTTCCTGGAGGAGAAACCAGTTGCGGTGAAGGCAGAGGCAAGAGATCCGATTGCAGAGGCTAAGGCCAAAGAGGAGATTGCAGAGAGGCAAGGCGCTATCGAGGCGCGGTTGGATAAGATCGAGAAGGCGTTCGAGGATGTGAAGGCGATGATGGTCGCATACTTTGACTACTGTGGATTCAGGTACACACCTGCCTCCACCTCCTAAATTGTACCCTCCCTAATTTTTTAGTGGTTGTTAGTTTTATTTTTTGTTTTATTTTCTTTGTTTTTGTTAAGGTCACCCCCGAGTCACTTTGGTTCGGGGGAGACTAGGTTGATCTCCCCGCTGACACACTTTGCCCAGGCAAAGTGTGTGAGGGGGCAGGTGCGCCAAACTTTTTGAGTCACAGTCTGGTCGTGGGTAGCCCCTACACTTCTTATTACTTTTGCACACTTTGCCCAGGCAAAGTGTGTGAGGGGGGAAAGGGAAAGGGCAAACCCCTGTTTCTAATCGAGTCAGCATGATTATGTGATCACTTTGGGCAAACGTACATACAGTAACTCAAACTTTATAGTTAAGATGCATGAAATAGGGATGATGGAACTGTTCTAGGCAAACTGTGAGAATTGAGCCTACATGATTATATGATTTCTTTCTTTGAGAGTCTGCTGTGAATTTTACAATGCCTGTCTTTGCCTGTTTGCTGAAATGAGTAGTTTGACTGAGTAGGGGTTGTTAGATGATTAGGGCATTTTCTTGTTTCCTTTTGCTTAAATAAATAACATTGTCCCTTGCTAGCCCCTTTGAGCCTGATTGAATATTCTTTGTGAACCCATCTGGTATTATGCCCACATTACATAGGCAGCCAGAGAGAAAAGAGGGAGTTAGGGCATAGTGTTCAAGAAAAAAGAAAAAAAAAAGAGAAAAAAAAAAGAGAAAAAAAAATATCAGAAAAAAAAAAAGAAAGCAAAAAATAGAATAAAAAGTTGTTGTGCTAAGGCCCGTAAGAAAAGGGGAAAAGTGGCAGAGAAAAGGCTAACATCAAAAAGCCCTCTGCCCAAATAGAGCCTACTCCTCAAAATCTACCCATATGAGCCCAACACTACAACCTAATAAAAGTCCCTTTGATAACCCCCCTGTTTAGTTAAAACAAACTCAGATTAGCAATAAGGCAAATTTAGGCAAAGTGGAGTCACAGCAGAAAATGAGTGTCATTGAGCCCATACACTAAAAAGAGAGAAACACTGTGAGGGAGTGAACCCAAAGACCTTTAACAGACTCTTGACTTATTTTTATCTTTACTTGAATTTTGTGTTATCTGTATGTACTATGCCCTGCACTGATCATGCTAAAGTCCTTTGTTTTATTTCTCCCTATTTCTTTCATTTCTGTCTTGAGTCAGGCAAATCAGAGCCCACGCTTGGGGACAAGCGTATCCAAGTGTGTGCGGTTCTGATGAGCCATTTTATTTGCTCATCTTAGAGCACTTTTACACCCTTTATCGAGTCAGTTTGAGTCGTTTACGTGTCTGGGAGGGCACAATTAGGTGTTTGGGCAGAGTGTGTGGTGATGCAGGTAACAGGTGGCGCACTGGGCAAAAGAGGCAAGGAAATCCCCTTCTTTGGGCAAAGTTCTGGAGCGGTAGTGACAAGCAACAGTTTGACCACTTCGGGCAAATGGGTAAGGTCACGAAGCAGAAGAGCCAGAAATACCAAGTACCGTGCCTGGTCCGACCACTTGTGGAGGAGAAGAAATACCTGCAGATTTCGATTTGGGCAGAGAGCGGCTGCGACAGGAGATTCGCTGCGGGCAAGCTGGCAGCGTACCAGAATCCCTGGATTCGGGGGATCTGACTTATCCCCCAACCCGTTGACCAAGGACCCCTATTCCTAAGGGGCGAGAAACAGCCGCGGATTCAAAAATTCAAATTCGAAGTCTATAAAGGCGGGGCGCGACGGGCAGCAAAAAAAACACAATTACGCACCGAGAAGTCGGAAGAGCCGCCGGTCCCGCAGTCGCCGTCGCCGCCGAAGTCGCCGGAGAAGGAAGCGGAGCTGTTCGTCCGGGTTCCTTTATTTGTTTTGCAGTAGAACCGACCTTCGGGTCGAGAAACAATTTCATGTTTTTCGTTTTTAATTTTCTTTAATTCCGTATTTCAATTCCTTCAAAAACGATTCTTCGATTTGAAGCTATGATTAATATAGTTTGTTTTCCCTTAATTATTTTGTCTTTTAATTTCTGTATGTGTAGCTAAGTTGTTTTGCATCTGGGCAGGGGCGGATCGAAGGTGAAATTAGGGTTTAGTTAGACCGCGAGGTTGGAGGGGTGGGGCAACTGTTGGGCGTGACACAATAGGACCACTTTTGTCTTACACACCCCATAACTGCTGACAAACCGCTGGTAAAAATCCTTAGTGCCAATGAACGGTAGTTTGCCCTAGCGATCCTGAGAGAAGTCGTCTGCCCGGATGCTTAGTTGCCTATTTGATTTAAGTTTTTGCTTTTAGTATTTTGTTAGATCTGAGTGTTTGGTTTGTTTACTTTTAGTTATATTTAAATTGCATGTTAGTTTGGTTAGCCGTAGTTAGTCAAAGTGTGAAACGATTGCAAAACCGCTGTGCCCACAGCACCCCAAACCAAAATCTTTTGTGACAACCCCTTGGGCAAAGCCGAGATCACCTACTGTAATTGCCTCCTTGTGGGACCGACCCCACGTACTTGCCATTATCTACGTTTTGTAGTAATAATAGTACTGGCTAAATATAAATATCATTTTTACAGCTCGTTTGCTCCCAACGACAAGCAATCGTGCGTCGTCAATAATCCAAAATTATAAATAGAATATTATATTTATTATTATATTTATAGATTATATTTATATTTTATTTTATTTTATACAATATTATATTTTATTGAATAACCTATTTTAAAAATATTTTATAACTTACTTTTTTATTTTTTTAATATTAAAATATAAACAAGACATTTGGAATAATATTTATAAATTGGATAACTTTAATATTATTAATATGTTAATTTATTTTAATTTGAGTGTGAGAGTTTTAAAATTCTCATTCCAATTATATACCTAATTTGGATTTTAATTTTAGTGCAAAATAATGCGCAATCGATTAAAATGAAAAATAGAAACATTAACTTTAAAAAAATTTATTTAATTTATATACTCTCTCTTTTCCAGACTTTTATAAACACAAATTTTTTATATTTTATAAAAAAAAATGTGTCTATAGCTCTCATACAAAAGGAGTATTAACTAAAAAAATGTAAAAAACCAACAATAACATCATATAAATAATGTTGGTGTCTAAGAAAATGCCTAAAGGATTTTGGGCAGAGGCTATCAGCACGGCTTGCTATGTGATCAACAGGATCACCCTTCGAAGCCAAACAGAGAAGACTGCCTATGAACTTCTTACTAGCAAAAAGCCAAATATTGCTCATCTACGAGTCTTTGGGTGTCTATGCTATATATTGAATGATCGTGAGCCTTTGAAGAAATTTGATTCCAAATCAGACAGAGCTATCTTCATTGGTTATGCTCTAAATAGTCACGCTTATCGTGTCTTTAACCTAAGGACACGAACTGTTCAAGAATCAACAAACATAACCTTTGATGAACATGATTTCAAAGGAAAGACTACTGAAGTTGTGACAAAGATTCAAAGTACAAATGAAGAAGGAGGAGAACCTGAAAAGATGGACTCAGCAGGTAGAAATCAACATGCCCCTTCTGACCATACTGAATGCTATGCCCAAGTGTGCTAAGTTCTTGAAGGAGCTTTGCACAAAGAAGGTTAAATACCAGGATGATGCGAAGTTTGAGGTGGGGGAGAATGTCTCTGCAGTTATTAAAAAGACTGGACCTACAAAGTGTGGAGACCCAGGCATGTTCTACATTCCATGCATCATAGGGCATATGAAGATAAAGAAGGCAATGCTCGATCTAGGAGCATCAATTAACGTTATGCCCAAAACGATGTACGAAGACCTGGAAATCGGGAAACTGAAGCCCACTCGAGTTGTGATCCAACTGGCTGATAGATCTAATGTTTATCCTGATGGCATACTGGAAGATGTCCTGGTCAAAGTGGAAGAGTTGATATTTCTTGCTGATTTCTATGTACTCGATATGGGCAGATCAAGTAAAGCCCCTGTGATGATATTGGGCAGACCGTTCCTAAAAACAGCAAGAACCCACATCGATTGTGAAACCGGAAGACTAACGTGCAAATTCGAGGGAGAAACGGTCACCTTTGACCTCTACAAATCCATGAAGCACCCAGCCGACACTGAGGAAATCCACTACATTGACCAAATTGAGAAAGCAGTGGAGGCAAAGGCACTCCAATGTGGCAAGTATGACCATACTGAGATAGCCATTCAGCAAGGGCTTACTGAGTTTGATATGGAGGGCGAACCAGAAGCATTGCAAGAAGCGATTGAGCAGTTAGACTCTCTGGAGGATTTCAAAGGCAACCCGGGCAAACCGCTAGAGATTGAAGAAATGATCATGGTGCCTTCACTTGAAAAGCCACCAATGCTGGAATTGAAAAAACTGCCCAAGCATCTCAAGTATCTATATTTGGGAGATAATGACACTTTGCCCGTCATCATAAGTGCCTATTTGCAAGAGGCAGAGGAGGCAAAGTTGAGATATGTGCTGGGGCAGTACAAACAGGCCATAGGGTGGACTTTGGCTGACATCAGAGGGATAAGTCCAAGCATCTGCCAACACCACATTCTTCTGGAAGATGACTCTGTGCCCGTACGTGATCCTCAAAGGAAGCTCAATCCAGCAATGAAGGAAGTTGTGCTCAAAGAGATCAAAAAGCTTCTCAGTGTGGGCATAATCTACCCAGTGTCAGACAGCAAGTGGGTTAGCCCAGTGCACGTGGTACCAAAGAAGTCTGGAGTTCAAGTCATAGAGAACGAAAGGAATGAGCAGATTGCCACACGACTACAAACTGGATGGAGAGTTTGCATTGACTACCGCAAACTGAA
Organism: Euphrasia confusa; assembly: GCA_954870475.1. Classification (NCBI taxonomy): domain Eukaryota; kingdom Viridiplantae; phylum Streptophyta; class Magnoliopsida; order Lamiales; family Orobanchaceae; genus Euphrasia; species Euphrasia confusa. Next base: position 11,662,105 of record OX940957.1, on the reverse strand, counting down.
CAAGGTAACCCGCAAGGATCACTTCCCTTTGCCCTTCATTGATGAGATGTTAGAGAGATTGGCTGGGAAGAAGCACTTCTGTTTTCTAGATGGCTACTCAGGGTATATGCAGATATGGGTTGCTCAAGAGGATCAGGACAAAACCACCTTCACCTGTCCCTTTGGCACCTTTGCCTACAGAAGAATGCCCTTTGGCCTCTGCAATGCACCAGGAACTTTTCAAAGATGCATGATGAGTATCTTCGCTGACCTGCTCGAGAATGGAATCGAAGTGTTCATGGACGATTTCACCGTGTATGGCAACTCCTTTGACTCCTGCCTGGAACACTTAGAGATGGTGCTCAAAAGGTGTGTAGAGAAGAGCCTAGTACTCAATTACGAAAAATGTCATTTCATGGTCGAAGAGGGAATCGTCCTTGGACATGTTATTTCAGCTAAGGGCATAGAGGTGGATAAAGCAAAAATCGAAGTCATCTCGAAGCTACCATATCCAAGGAATGTGAAGCAAGTCAGAGGGTTCTTAGGGCATGCTGGCTTCTACAGACGCTTTGTGAAAGACTTTGCCCAAATTGCTCGCCCTTTGACCAGACTGCTTCAGAATGATGTAGAATGGGACTTTGATGAGGATTGCAAGGCTGCTTTCAACCACTTGAAAGAGAGATTGGTCACAGCGCCTATTATTCAACCACCAGAGTGGGGCATGCCGTTCGAGCTAATGTGTGATGCAAGTGGATATGCAGTAGGAGCTGTGCTAGGGCAAATTAAAGGGAAAGAAAGGCATGTGATCTACTATGCCTCGAAGACCCTTAATGCCGCCCAAAGCAACTATGCCACGACCGAGAAAGAGCTTTTGGCCATAGTCTTTGCCTTCGAGAAGTTTAGATCATATCTGCTGGGCAGTAAGACCATAGTTTACACAGACCATGCTGCATTGAAGTACCTCATGGCAAAGAAGGAGACTAAACCAAGGCTTATTCGATGGATCCTATTACTCCAGGAGTTTGACATTGAAATCCGAGACAAGTCTGGGAATCAAAATCTGGTAGCGGATCACCTCAGTAGGATTCTTCAGAAAGAAGAGGATATGCCTATCACCGAAACATTCCCCGATGAGCATTTATATTCTATTACCACTTTGGGCGAAGAGCCATGGTTTGCTGACCTTGTGAACTTTATGGTTACAGGGATTTTCAGGGAAGGCATGACGTATTATGAGAAAAACAAGATGAAACGCGAGGCAAGGAGCTACGTTTGGGATGAACCCTATTTGTGGAAAAGATGTGAAGACCAAGTCCTCAGAAGATGCATTCCTGAGTCTGAGCAGCAGGGCATAGTGGATCACTGCCACAAACAACCCTGTGGAGGCCACTTTGGGCCTAGGCGAACGGCAAGAAAGGTTCTACATTGCGGATTATACTGGAACACTTTGCTCAAAGACTGCTATGACCTATGCAAGAAGTGTGACGAGTGTCAGAAGGAAGGCAACTTGACCAAGCGCAATGAAATGCCCTCTGTGCCCATACTGCCAGTAGAGATCTTTGATGTCTGGGGCATAGACTTCATGGGGCCATTTCCGAATTCACAAGGAAAGGAATACATACTCTTAGCAGTTGATTATGTTTCTAAGTGGGTCGAGGCAAAGGCCACCACCACCAATGATTCGCGCATTGTGGCTGAATTCCTCAAAGGGAATATCTTCACTCGATTCGGTGTGCCCAGAGCCCTTATCAGTGATCAGGGGACCCATTTCTGCAATTATATCATTGAGAGGCTACTGAAGAAATATGGAGTCACTCATCGAATCACCTGTGCCTATCACCCCCAGGCAAACGGCCAAGCAGAACTCTCTAACAGGATTATCAAGGCTATTCTGAGGAAGACAGTTAGACCAGAGGGGAAGGATTGGGCAGGCAAACTGGACGATGCACTGTGGGCATACCGCACTGCGTTCAAGACTCCATTTGGCGTATCTCCCTACCGAATGATATTCGGGAAAGCCTGTCATTTGCCCGTAGAGATAGAGCACAAGGCACACTGGGCTGTGAACAAGGTCAACTTTGACTGGGATCTGGCTGGGAACGAGCGTAAACTTGACTTGGTCGAATTGGAGCAGCTTCGCATTGAGGCGTATGACCATGCTGCCCACTACAAAGAGCGGACCAAAAGAGCCCATGACAAACTGATTAGGAAGAAAAAGATTGAGGCTGGACAGTTGGTCTTACTGTACCAAACCAGGAGTCAGTTCCGTACGGGCAAACTGTCCTCTAAATGGGAAGGGCCTTATGTTGTTCACCATGTCAGCCCAAATGGATCTGTGGAATTGAAAAGCAAAAAGGATGATGACTATATATTCAAAGTGAATGGTCATAGAGTGAAGCCCTACTTTGGGCAAGAGAATTTGGAAGGGCAGCTTGCCCTGATTGAGTGATCAAATAAGCAATTGGGTCCTGCCCGGGACTATAAATAGGGCGCTGGCCAGGAGGCAACCTGGTATGCTTGTTTATTTTTGTTATTTCCCTTTATTTAGATTAGGAATAAAACTACTTGTAACAAGAGACTTTGACTACGCCGTGAGAAAGGGTATGTTTGTTTTTGATTTTGCAGGAGTTTACTTTGGGCAGACTAAGGCTTTGGGCATACAAGGGAGATGAGAATAATCAGGGATACGCAATTAGGCAGTTGCGATTTTCAAGGACTGAAAACCGTCCCATCAGGGACTCTGCAACTCACCATCATCACGCCTCTATCCACTCCCCACAAAAATCGATAACTGCCATTAACTCCCTATTTTTCAAAATTCAAAAAACCCCAATATATATCCTCTCCTTCTCTCTCCTTATGGTATCTACAAGAGCAAAAAACAAACTCAGAAAAATACCTACCGGAACCCTAATTGATCTAACCATTGGAACCGCTGCAGCCAAACTGAAGAAGATGGTGTCTCCGAAGCGATCGAGCCCAGCGAAACCCAAGTCCCCCACCGCCGAGGAAGTCATCCATGCCGTACCCCTGGCCACCATACTGCCAAGCCCCGCCACGACGGAGACGGACAACACCCCAATCGACGATTTGGCCAAAGAAATCGACGAGTCTAAGACCACCAGCGAGAAGGATCTGGAAACCCTAGCCACCGCCGCTCAGGAGGAGGAGGGCAAAGCCGCCGTTGACAGCCCTCCGAAAAAGAAGCAGAAAAGGGCTGCGGGCAAAGGCAAGAAGAAGGTTTCTCCCACCCCCACTGCCGGATCCACCTCCGACGAGAAGGAGAAAGAAGAATCGACGGCCGCCGGCAAGACTCCGATGGAAGAGGACGATGTGGAGGAGGTGACCTACAAAACCCCCAAAAGCCGGACCCGCGCATCCACAAAAAAGAGAAAGGCGGTTGATACATCGGCGCGCGAAATCGCGGCCCCCAAAACGGTGTGTTTCGACTCGCTCAAACTAATGGGTGTGGAGAAGGAGGTCCGAGGCTACTTCCAGGCTATTGGGTGGGAGCCGTTTCTTGAGTGGTCTGGGCAAATCAACGAAGGCGTCGTGAGAGAATTCTTTGGGTCTCTGGGTATCAAAGAGACCAAAGACGAGGGAGTGATAGGAATACAGTTTGAGTTGTTTGGTCGAAGTGTTTCTATTGGTGGTAATGAATTGGATTTATGTTTGGATATGGCAGGTATTGCGGATCTGAAGTCAAAGGCCTACCAGGAAGCACTGAGGACTTTCCCGGAGTACACAAAGAGGGAGCTGCAGAAGATCTGGAAAGAGTTGGGCAAAGGAGGCGAGTTCGTAGGGCAAACCACCAAGTCCATCCAGTTCAAGAGCCATGCCCTTAGGATTTGTCACCGAATCCTGGCGGTCAACTTCTTTGGCAAAATCGACAGCAGCAGTGCAGTTTCCCAGATCGAGTTGGGCATACTATGGTGCATGACCCAGAACATAAGGCTGCATTTCAGTTCATGCCTCTGTGCCCAGATGAAGTGGCTCCATGCTCGCCCTCTCCAACGCCTCTCATTGGCCCACTTCCCGATGGTGTATGCAACAAAGATGAACCTGATCAAAGAGGGCAAAGAGTTGGAGATGATGGTGGAGGGCAAGTTTGACATCCAGTGCTTCAAGCGCATGCAGGACATAGTCACTTTGAGTGATGGCAGTGTGAAGTTCCTGGAGGAGAAACCAGTTGCGGTGAAGGCAGAGGCAAGAGATCCGATTGCAGAGGCTAAGGCCAAAGAGGAGATTGCAGAGAGGCAAGGCGCTATCGAGGCGCGGTTGGATAAGATCGAGAAGGCGTTCGAGGATGTGAAGGCGATGATGGTCGCATACTTTGACTACTGTGGATTCAGGTACACACCTGCCTCCACCTCCTAAATTGTACCCTCCCTAATTTTTTAGTGGTTGTTAGTTTTATTTTTTGTTTTATTTTCTTTGTTTTTGTTAAG